>CM060398.1:93703388-98503388 GCA_030545235.1 Helianthus tuberosus | reverse complement strand
CGGATGGTGATCCGATCGAGTGACGATCCGACACTTGACAATGTGCTTTGGATCGGGTAGTGATCCGATTGAGTGACACCAACCAACTATCGGATGGTGATCCGATCGAGTGGGGATCCAATACTTGAACCTTTTGTGTTGATGATCGGGTGGGGATCCGATCGAGTGGGTATCCGACACTTTAACCTGAATCACAAACAAATGAAATGTTTAAAATCGGATGGCAATCCGTTCGGATTGCCACTCGACACTTGAACTTTAAAATTTGAACGAACAATGTGCTGAGGATCGGATGGTGATCCGATCGAGTCACAGTCAACAAGGTCAACGTTTACTAGCTTGCAATGGATTGGATGGTGATCCGATCGAGTCACCACTTGATGATTGACACTACAAGACAAAAACTTTATGTTGGCTGATCGGATGGTGATCCGATCGAGTCACCACTCGATGATTGGACAACAATATTTGATCTTAAATGAAACTGACAACTCTTTTCTTAAGAAATTCACGTGACTCCTAATATGCACAAAAGCCAATGTCAGTTATTAAAGTTGATAACTATTTAAAGATTGGGCCAACAAACAAAAAAAATGTTGAAAAACAATTGGGCCACTACTGTTTAGAGAAGTAATATTGAACGAGTAATCTTTGGATCGAGTGGGACTTTTGGATCGAGTGGCGGCTCGATCGAGTGGCGGCTCGATCAAGTGGCGGCTCGATCGAGTGACACTAATTGATATACAAATGAACTTTGGTACTTTGGATCGAGTGGCCGTTCGATGATTGCACCACAAAAATATAACAACTAAAACATCACATGTAAGCTGACAGTATATTCACATGCAAACAATAATGACTTCACATGCAGTTTATCAATGGCCGACATACTAGTTATAATCACACATGAGCCTGACAATTTAATCACTATACTCACATGCAGACATTATTAATCATTCAAGTACATATGGCCGACAACAATCAGTTTGTTGGACCAAGATAATTTGTAGAGCTTATCTTTTAATCACTTTGACTTCACGTGAACTTTTGACTTTAATGAAATGGATCGAGTGAGAATTCTAAGTTGGATCGGATGGTCACCCGATCGCATGGCCATCCGACCGGTGAACATCATAAGCATCAACAGCAACAGTCAACATATTATTCAAATGATTTTCGAACCAAAAAATCCAGATTTCTCTTAAACCGCTTAGAATTAAGTTCTGAATTTTTTTAGGCTTTTAGATCAACTGATTTCACACAACATATCAAAAAATCAGCAATTTTTAACCATAAAATCTCGTTTAATTTGGCGATTTTCAGTCAAGAACGTGAAGAAAAAGTGTAGAATGAGAAATTCGACAAATCTGATGTGTTTTGACTCTGAATTTGCTGAATTTCTTATGCGATTTTGTGTGTTTGATCCGTGCAATCGAGCTCCTGCTCTGATACCACTTGTAGGATCGGTTTTCGACTCCGAAACGATTGCGAACCGACTCGTGTAACGTGCGGAATCCGTACACGAACGTGGCTGAACACACACGATGTAATATAATCTGTGATTCTATTGATAAATCTGAAAACGTACAGCACCTGAATTACGTACACAACACTTTCTCTCTCTAGATTCTCTCTCTAACACTATAGCTTTCGAAAGTGCAAAATGGCAAAAGTTCTAAATGAGAACCCTAAGTCCTCTATTTATAGGCCAAGGGACTTTATGCTGACTGTTTTTCACATATGTTTCAGGTTTTCGACTATTCAAGCATGCAACGCATAGGACTGCATTCGGGCCTTAGACATCTTAAATCGAAAGATATTTACATGTATTCTTTATTTGTAAAACAATGATAACAATAATGAAACAATTTAGTACCAGTAGTTGTGAGCAATTTGTAACGTGACTCCCCGATATTTCCGCCACGAGTTGTTGTATTACGCGATTGGGGTGTTACAGATTGGTATCAGAGCACTGGTTATAGGGAATTAGGTTATTAGCATGCCTTAAACCTAGTCTATAACCTTCCTAGGACCCAAACATGACTAGACTTAGGATTTCTATCCTAATCCTCATCCTTATTCATGCCACAACTACTCTATGATTTACAAATCATTTAACCTTAGATGATTTATCCTAAAACCCTTAGGCTTTATGCCTTAAGGTATTACTCAAAATGTTTTCCTCAAAACATTTTCATTGAAATATTTCTCAAATTGTTTCCTCAAACGTTTTTGTCAAAATATTTTACAACATGTTTATCTCAAACAATTTTTATCAAAAGATTTCTCAAAATGTTTTTCTCAAACATTTTTTTTCATCGAAATCTTGGGTTTTAATAATGTGAACACATGCAATCTGGAAGGGTGGATGCCTGTACCTTGAGTTTTCTGTCTAAGGCTAGAGTGTTCGTACAAATCCGCATTATCGGACCAGTCACTCTTACCTGGGAACTCTTAGGGTGAGTGTCCACTTATAGGCTAAAGCATGTATTCGCGAAACATTATAAAAACCTATCAACCTTGACCATGTCGAATGATTTCTAAACACTACGACCTTTGTGACACTACTCATTCATATTACCCTCGGTAATATGTTTGCTATTCACAACAATCAAAACAAATTTCCCTTTTACAATACTATTTCATCATATTACCTTCGGTGATATGTTTGATTCGAGGCAATTGAAATGAATTTCAAATCGTTTCACGACACTATGTACTACCTTTTTGCCTTTCAAATTTTCAAAATTTTTACCATTTGGATGAGAATTTTCAAAATTTCAAACAAAAAGTTTCTTTATTTTAAAAATTTTAATTTAAAACATTTTATCCTAAAAACAATAATTTTTTTTTAAAAAAGGTAAGGAATTTATAACACAAACCATTAACTTGGTTTGTATTCTCTCATCCAAAAATATTACAAAATCTTATTTTTCAAACAATTCTTTTTCAAAAAAAAAACAACACTATATTTTCTAAGTACGAGAACGAGACTTATGAACGAGATTTTACTAGGTCAAAGTTTTCACTACACAATGATGTTATAAACTCATGACAATTTGATGGATCTAACTTATTTAATTTTCACTACAGTTATATCTTCAAGATGCCTCCTCACTGCGACGCCACTTGGAACGCTGAAATGGCAGCAAGGATTTCTCAGCACCTAGCTGCTTTACTCCCAGATATTGTGACCCAAGTCAACCAAATCCAAAACAATAACAACAACAACAACAATGTTTTATCGCCATGTAACTATAAACAATTTAACTCGGCTAAACCACTCAGATTTAATGGGTCTGAAGGAGCAACTGGGCTCCTACAATGGTTTGAGAGTATAGAAAGCACATTCTGCGATGCTCAGTGTCCCAGTGAGCGTAAGGTGGAGTTTGCCTCGAGTGTCTTTCAAAGGAGAGCACTCATTTGGTGGAACGGCATCATGAGAGACCGAGGTGCCGATTTAGCTATGATACAAACGTGGGAAGAATTTAAAGATCTTATGAAGAAAGAATTCTGGCCACGAAGCGAAATAAGGGCACTTGAAACCGAATTTTATTACTTAAAACAAGATAGTGGGGAAAATCGTGCCTTCACTGACCGATTTGAACAGTTAAGTCTACTTTGCCCCACTATGGTCACACCTTTGGATCGGGCCATTGAGAAATACATTGATGGTCTACCTAATCCTGTCCAAGACATTGTCACTGGCAGTAAACCTGCAACGCTTAGGGAGGCTAAGGAATTAGCCGCTACCCTAACCGACTCCCAGGTTAAAAAAGGGAAACTTTTTCGAAAAGGAGACAAGAAACGAAACATTGAAACTACTAAGGAGAATTCAAAGGGAACAAAGGCCGAATCTTCTAAAAATTCTAAGAAGCGCAAGACTTCAAAGAATTTTGCAATTCCTGCACCAATTCCACTAAACTCAGTACCCTTTAAGTGATTTTATCATGGAAAGCAACCTCGGTGCAATCATTGCAACTATCATCACGCAACAAATTCTCCTTGCCGCCAGTGTACGATCTGTGGTCTATTTGGACATCTAGTTGTGACATGTCGTATCCAGAACCGAGCAGCCCCTACTCAGACTCGCCCTCGAGCATGTTTCAATTGTGGTGATTTAAATCATTTCAAGCGAAACTGCCCTAAGCTTGCCAATGTTAATGGACGAGTGTTCAATGTCAACGAGGCTCAAGATAATGATCAAGCACTTATGATCATTTGAACCTCTACATTTTCTATTTATTTTTGAAAACAATGTACCCGATGTTTGTAATGACAATATCAATTTCAAGAAGTTTATCTTTATCCTGGTTATTCGTATTTAAATTACAAATCCCAATGTGATTACACTATGTGTGATTACAACTACAGGCCAACTTTGAGGATTCCGTTCTTTAGGAACTAAATCTTGTAATTTAGCATACTATGATTGCACTCTAGTGCATTCATACGAACTTGACAACACGATCGCTACAAATACTATGAGCAAGTTACTACTATTTTTGTGATCATGACATTACATACATGATTTGTTGTCTGGTATGTGTAATACATGATTACAAATACATCTTGCTTCGTATGTTGATCAAGCGTACTTAGTATACGATTTTCAAATACAGTCGCTAGTATGTTGACTTAGCATACCGAGCACATGATTTGAAAACATTTTCTCGATATGATTAGATTATGACGACAATGCATGTTTAGTATATGTTGCATACTACCAGTTTGGTTAGAATGAAACGTGTATTAACGTTTGTACTAGAATAAAATACCTACTAAACTTGTTGTATATAAATCAAGTAGTGTTATCATTGCTAGTATAAAACACGATTCGATATGACAAATGCTGTGTTGTGACGATGTCTATTTGATTTAGACGATAGTTCGACCTTATTATTTGTTTACCCTCGCTTAACAAGAGGAGTTATGTGGACCATGCGACGAAACGAGTAATTATGGGTGCACACTTAATTATGAGATTCGACGCATGAGAATCATAGTAAGTCTTGTTAAGTATGGTGACATAAAATCTAGAGTGATTAAGGTAATGGGAGGAGTAAGATGCGATAAGAACATGGTGGATACGCCGATGGTACTTCCTATATACAAATGTTTTTATTGTGTTATTCTTCAGAACGTTACTAAGATCAGTTGGTGATTTTATGTTATCTTAGACCATTATGTGATTATGTGATTATTTGTTATTTGTGTGATTATTAGCGATGGACGATGACGAGTACATTCATTAACTCAAATCGAGCCGACCGGGAGTATATTATGGTGTTAAAGGTGACGATCTTGATGCCATAGGTATGCTGACCCGTCTCCTATGCATGAGATGCTCATGGTACATGGGATGTACCTCGTAGGACGTTAGAAACCGTGTACGTATGGACAAGGCTTGAATGTACACCCCTTTGTTTGCTAGGATTTACACTAAGAGCTTAGTATAACATAGTGCCATACCCAAACAATTTTTGAACACTGGTTGACATCTTTAAAATTCACAAGTTTCAAAAGGTTGAATACCTTGAGATACTTTGAATATCCCAAATCATATTTTGAATCCCCCAAAATTTCCAACACCAAACGATGCTCCGCATCTTTGGGATCTAGCAATTTGCTTATCCTTCAGTTGTTTCAATTAGACTCTACGGTCTCCTTCGAATAAATTTCGGGACGAAATTTCCTAAAGAAGGGGAGACTGTGACATCTGTGCTCTGTAAACACTGTACGATGTAGAACAATATCAATTATCAATGAAACGAGGTGTTTTAGTCTCTATATTTGTTTATCTGTGTTTGACAATTTCACGTTTTGATTCTAGTTCGATTTCAAGCTTTTAATCGCTTTCTAGTAAGTTATACGCAAACTGTTACCTAAACGTAATCAGTTTAACGCGTCAAACACTCCCGAATAGTGACATAATCTTAGCATACCTTAAATAACCTTTACATAACTTAGAAATAAGTTTTGAAAGGTTTGGTGTGTCAAAAACAAGTTTATTCGATCACAGGGACTATTTGTGACAAACTGCAAAAGTCTACCGATTTGTATAGCAACGCACACTCCAGAATAAGATCATAAGCTAAACATACCCTAAATATCCTTTACATAGCTTAGAAATGAGCTTTGAAGGGTTCGGTATGCGAAAATGCGCTTATTTCATCAATAGGGACTAAAAGCGTCAAAAAGTGCATAAGTTTGCATTTGCGCGCATATCTTACGTTCTGACCATATCCGGACATCCAAAAATTTTTGTAATCATTAAAATATTTTATCTTAGTAATTGGAATGCAAAAATACCATTCGTCGCGTAATTTGGATTGTTTTCGCGTCCGTTTGAGTTACGTCGTAATTAACCGAACAACACGATCGTACAGCCAAACGAACCGACATCCGGGATATTTTCAAGCATTTTTCAAGTCCCCTATATTTTAACAACCTTGTAGAGCCTTGAAATTGGGTTAACGGGGGTTAAACGCGTCGAAAAAGCAAGTTTCGGAGCTGCAGGGACCTGTTTTGACAAGTTTGAAAGTTCTGACCTGCACTCCCTGGCGGCCAGCGAAGACTTTTGTTGTATCCTTCGTGGCCCGCGAGAGCTGGAGCTGGGCAGATTCATTGAATCCTTCAAATCAGCTGCTGAATTGGTTTTTAACCATAGTTTTTGCATACCATGAGCTGGTTTATGTGTTCCCCAAGTTGCCAAATCAGTGTATAACATGTGTAGGGTGTTGATCATGCTTTGATCCATTCAAAAACACTTGTCATGATCCTAAAGGCACTTGATTTCCTATAAATAGCAAGGGATTTTTCCATTGTTCCTTGCTCATTTGCTTTTCTTCTCTAATCTGCTCTAAGTGGAGGCAATCACCTTGTTGAAGGCCAACTACCTGAGCATTCTTTGTCCTCTCTTCAAGCATTGGACCATTATAAGTATTCTTTCATGCTTGTTTAGTTAAATCAAGCAAGAAATTCAAACAGTGTTTGACTTTCAGCTTTGACCATGAATTGGTCAAGACAAAGTTCGTTTGAACTTTGCAACGTGAGCGTAATCACGATGGTTATAGTCCCTTGGATTCATTGTGTAATTTAATGCGTATGTGACAAGACGATGTGACGAGAACCTGATCCCTGTAGTATCTATCTATCTTCATAGCTAGACATATATGGGATATTTAGAGTACTAATATTGTAGTCCTTGTTTGGATTCATTGTGTACTTTAATGCGTGTTTACAAGTTGGTGACAAGTTGACGATTTATGTGTTTATGTGGTAGTTGTGATTTAGATAATCAAACGGGTGTAATAAAATAAGAACATGGTGGATACGCCGTTGGTACTTCCTATTATAAGTGTTCTTATTTTATTACTCTTGTAGCGTTATCCGAATTACTTTAGGATTTTGTGTACGATTGATTCAATGTTCGATTATCCAAATCCTTGTAGAATCTTCCATATCTTCATATGTTAGATTCTTAGAAGGATGTCCAAAGTATTATTTTAAATCATTGACTTGATTTACATAATACTCACACAAGTTTTGACAGATTTCAAAACAGTTATTACTAATCCTTGATTGGATTTCTAATAACACATTAACGAGTTTTACGATGATTTCTACGAGATACAAATGTACGATTTAAATGGCATAAAAATTACTTGGTAATAATCATATTGCCATATACAATACTTTTTGCCACGAGTTTTCATAATCAAGATTATGTATTGCAATACTAAACTTTTACCATTCATTGGCTTCAAGATTTATTTTCAATCAACAACTCTCGTAGTTGTCAAAGTATTGCAATATCAAACTTTTGCCATTTATTTGGCTAACAAAACCTATGTATTCGCCGGCATTTTTATGCTGACTGTTTTTCACATATGTTTCAGGTTTTCGACTATTCAAGCATGCAACGCATAGGATTGCATTCGAGCCTTAGACTTCTTAAATCAAAAGACATTTACATGTATTCTTTATTTGTAAAACAATGATAACAATAATGAAACAATTTAGTACCAGTAGTTGTGAGCAATTTGTAACGTGACTCCCCGATATTTCCACCTCGTGTTGTTGTATTACGCGATTGGGATGTTACAACGTTTGTATTGAACTATGCTTTTAAAACATGTTGCAGGGTTTTTGACGATTATGATGATGCACGGAACGTAGTAGGATGCCTAGAAACGCACCAAACTTGAATTTATGCTTAGTAGTTTAGACATTCGATATTTGTTGTAATTTATTGTATTTTGTAACAAACAATGTTGTATTTCATTTCTATGTTGTACTTGAATTGTTATGAAATGAAATGAAATCATTATTTAAATACTCGTCGCAATTTAGTGTTATGAGTAATGAGCAATCTATTTTGTCTCACTCCGATGTTTCCGCCATCGGTTGGGGTGTGACAGATTGGTATCAGAGCCATAACTATTGGGAATTAGGAAAATTGCTATGCTTTTGACCTAGTCTGTAGTTAAGCACCATACTTGACCATACTTGATTCATATGCTAATTTCTTGAAACGTCTTTATGTACTCATACTTGTTTTACTATTTCAAACACACGCCTTTCCTAAGGCAATTTACCTCATTATGCTAAACTCCAAACACTCACACTATACAAACGAGACGACTTCACCAAAATAGGCGTGAACCCCACAATTTGGTGAACGACTCTTAATCCACTTATTCTTTTTACACAAAATTCTCCATCAAGTTAGGAGTGAAATCCTCACCTTGATAGAGAATTTCCATTTCAAATCTAGTGGAACCTCGTCAACGTGTCGGAATTAACTTTCTCGACCCGATGAGTACTAACCACACATAGGGTACGATGTTGTCAAGTTAGGGGTGAAACCCGTATCTTGTCAACTAGTCCCACTCCTTGATTTTCAAAATCCCGCCAAGTCTCGAATTTTCGATTAATTTGGAACATGTAGTAACCGGAATTGTGAATACCGTTAACCGAATATTTTGGCAAGAGTATTCCACCTATTAGGCAAAAGCATGCTTCTCAAATTCAAGAGAACTTTCGACCACTTTGGTTTAGTCCAAGTTCCGTTTTGGAACAATCCAAGTTTTAAACAAACGTCGATTCTACTACTTTTAATCTTATGTTTAACACGATACTACCTCTTCTTCAAATTATTTTCAAGATCTCTACACACACATCACGCTAAACCTTTTCATACAATTATACGTTATTTACATGCATGATTTCAAGAACGTCCTCAACTAGATTTACATTTCACATAACCTAAAAAGGAGACATATCACAAAGATAGGAGTGATTTCCTTACCTTGATGATTCGCTCCGCTCTTTCCCTTCTCAAAAACGACCTCACCAACGGGACGAGGGTGATTCCCTTACCTCGGTGATCTTTACCAAACTTCTTGGAAACTTTATTATACAAACCCCACGATCAATTTTTATACTTAAATCGTTTATCATTTTGCCAAATCCCTACTTATGCAAAATTTCAAAATTCATTGTTTTACCAAACATATTCCTTACCCTACAACCTATTTTACATAAATCCCATATGCAAAATTCCTAATCATACTTTAAACGTTTTATTACCCGATTTTCAAAACTTCATGAAATGCTACCCATCAACTTAATAGGCCTAATGAACCTCTTGCCCACAAATTCCGTACTCGACTTAATCGCTAAACACGCTCACATTACAACTTTATACTAGAGACATTTATTCTCAATCGAAAACCCAACCAACTTTTCTCACACGCTTATAGAACCTTGTAGATGTTATAAGTTCATTTTGCTAAAACCCTTTCAAACCCACCCAAAGTCACTAAGTTCAAGTTTGCTAAAATCCTTTTCAAGGACCAAAGCTTTCGCAAACGACTCTAAAATACAACTCTTCATATTGTGATACGAAATACTTTAATAAAGCAAACTTGTCGTTTTCAAAAAAAAAAGAAAGAAAAACCTTTTTCATACACCGCTCAATACACAATTTCAATTTCAAAACACGTGGGCAAGGAGACTTCATGAGAACCGACAATCTTCGACTTACGTAAATTCTTTTGAAACAAGAGTAGCATTTCCTTTCTCTTTTACAAAATACATCTCGCATACCAATAGATACCTTATATTCTTTTGGTATTCACAAACTCGATCCTACATTTCAAGTCAAACTCAAACTATTTTGATTCAATAACCACAACGTTCTATTCAAACAACTATACATGCGTATCATCATACACGTTTTAGTCAATGTTTCAAGACAGACTCACACATATCGCTCATTTTACATACTCAACACTCCTCGATCTTTTGTATGCCTAAAATTCGTTGAATTCAAATTATACTATATACGCAATCATCACCATACATGCTTATACTTCTGCTCATACTTATATGCATACTCCTACTTAAATTTATACTTATACTTATACTTATACTCGTACTCATACTGATACTCATACACATACTTGTATTCATACTCATATTCATACATTCGTACCTATACGTGAGCATAACCCGAGGGGTTCGATAGCGTTGGTATCATACATACTTAAACGTAAACATACATGCATACTACACTCTTACACGTACTCATTTTTAATTTCAAAGATAATGAATACCCTGATTCGTACACAACTAGTACAAACTATGTGGATCATACGACGATCAATATAATCGCGGGTGCACACGGGATTATAGTGATAGGCGCATGAAAACCATAGAGTGTACTACTGTGTATGATAAGACACGGAACGTAACATGACACCGAATAATGAAACGGACAACATGGTTAAAACATGGTGGATACGCCGCTGGTACTTCCTATATATAAGTGTTTTCACCATGCTACCAAACATTCGTAAAACATGCCATGAGAAATTCGATATTTTGCATACCCTATTTAGACCCGATACAGAAACTTTAACAACTCACAAATGCATTGCTAAACACGCGATATCCGATTATCCATGATGAAACCTCATTCTTAACGCCTCGTATTCGTTTTATATCCAACACACATAAAATTTCTATCCTTGCATTCCTCTACTAGATCATTCATTCACTCTCTCTCATAATTCCGTTGTTCCCGGTTATTCTTCGGCTTTTATACAAACGTCGTTTACAATCAGTCGGTTTAAACGTTCGAACCCTAAAATACTTTTGCTTTCAAAACTATCTTCTATCCTTTATTTATGCACAATCACACTTAGTTGCCCGTTACCTCCAAAACCGTTTTATTAAAATACTTAACTTTCTCGTTCCTCGCTAATAAACAATTTTCTACAAACATGTGATTTAATGATACCCTTAAAGCCAATAAAATTTTTCATGCAAACTACCGTGTGACCACACTTTTCCTCAAAATACGTACCGTTTTATATGAAAGCTTTCTTTCTTAGGTAGCTTATTTTAAAATACCTCTCCATTTGAGTTATTCAAACTTGTTTAAGCTCACTTTGCCTATACACACGCATACACGTTTAACTTATGGGTAATGCCTCAAAACTTATTTCGAACAAACACTTTTTACAAACCTATCCTTTCGTTTCTCAATGGTTTTGTACATTTCAACACGTATCGAATCCCCAACCCTCGATTTTAGTCAATTGCTTAGCCAAAATGCTTTTTCTCCAAGGTCTTCCTCTTGAATAAATTTTGGGACGAAATTTCCTAAAGGAGGGGAGACTGTAACGCTCCGCTTTTTCGTGACTTTCCTTAATTAGAAAGCTTGACTGGTTTTCTAATTTTGGAAGCTTGTTCCTCTTGTGATCGTATTTCATTTTATCGTTGTAAATCCGAGACTTTTATCGTAATAATATCCATTGTTTTATTCCAAATTAGACCTTACTTACTCGTTACACTTATACGTTTTAATTCCTTATACGTTAGACGCCTTATTCGTGATTCATGTGAATGTGTAATTAACTTGCAAATCCATGACTTAAGTACTCAACTTGTACGTTATTCACTTATGCTTGTACATCGTCGAATACCTACAAATACTTTTCTATGGCTTATCTATGCTTGTTCATATGTTAAAATTACATAAAACCACCTTATCTTTTGCTTTTATACATAAATTACCCTAAAACACATTAAAACATATCAACTACAAACATAAGGGATCAAATTTGCCAAAAAAGAAACTTAATTCCGGAGATTTGACCCGTCGCGCTGCGCGACAGGGATGCTTGTTCACGGTCGCGCCCCGCGACCCCTCCTAATCTGAAGAAAGTTTCAACCAGGTCTTGGATTGGCCAATTTTGTGTTTCTTTGGTGTGTTTATTGCATTTAATCACTCACCTAACTCACCCTAAACCTAAACTATAAAACCCACCTCATTCCCACTCATTTTCCACTTTACAAACACTTGAATCTCACTCAAAACACTCTCAATTAGCAGCTTATTCTCAGATTATAATCAGATTCAAGGCAGATTTATACAAGTCACCAAAGTGAGTTCATACTCACCTTTCTTCTATTTTCTTCACTTCTTCCTCTACAAAGTTTGGAACACCTCTAGAAGTGTTTCCACAGGTCTTCCATGGAAAACCAAGGTGGAACATCACCATTTTGAGGTCCAAACTTTCTGTTTTGGAAGAAATCTTTATAAACTTTCTTTAAACTTGTGTTTTCCTCATGCAAACTTGTGTTCTTATGCCATTAATCAAGTCCATGATTAGTGAGGCTAACCAAGGTTGTTTCACACAAATTCGGAGGTGTTTATTGCCTCTAAACTTTCTGTTTTGTAAGGGTTTTTAACCCACAAGTGTTGAACCTTACAAGCTTGTTCTTGTAACAAGACTTGTGCTTGGTATGAGTGTGATTACATGGAAGCTTTGGCTATCCTACTTTCAATCCACCACCTCACTTGATGATTTGTCCCTTGAGAAGTATGTACATTTCCTTTCCATTCATTCATGACCATCCGAGTTGTCCTTGTGACAACTGTGAATTGGTGAATCCTACGAAAGAGGTTAAAGGAAGGTTATCCTCCTACCTCCATGCATGACTTCTATGAAATTCCATGATAAATATGTTGGACTTATTACATACTATATAAAATATATTAAATATAAATACATAACCGAACCCTTGATAATAATCAAATGATTATCTGTCATGGTAATAAGTTATATTATCTTGGACTTAAATCTCTCGTTACGATTCTAATGGGTATCTTAACCCATGAAATCACTTTAACCCATACGGGATTCATAGTGTCAAAAACGAGTGTTTAAGTCTAGATGATTACTTTCTCATATACATACTTTTGTGTACTTTAAATTCCTAATTTCGAGTCTAAACATCCCTTAAACTTCAACACCGAACACATTCGCTCTCCTATTCTTGTTAACTCGTCAATACATGGATAATTGGAAGACTTAGCAATTTTGTGAGTACACTTGACCCATTTTTATTTTTACACACTTTGGGTTGTAACATGTTTAACTTGTCAAATACACAATTCATTCAAAACTTACTTTAATCTCTCAATCCGTTATACATGCTTTTGTTATGCTTAGGTTCATGCTAGATTCATACATGCTACTTGTCATTAACTTAGCTAGCCCACCACAATTATAGCACTATAGGAGTAGCACGCCGCCCATCGGGGTATTGTTAAGTCACCAGTCTTATACATAAATCGTCTTGTTCACTTTTGTGGCGAGGGACACTTATAATTCTTGTGGACACTTGGGTTTGACTTTTAGTTATGCATGCTAGTTCAACCTTGTCTACCAAATTGCCATGTTGGATTTGAGAAATACTTTTCATAATTATGCCATGTGTCTAAAACTAGTGTACTCGCCAATACGTTTGTATTAAACTATGCTTTCGAAACATGTTGCAGGTTTTTTGACGATTATGATGATGCACGGAACGTAGTAGGATGCCTAGAAACGCACCAAACTTGAATTCATGCTTAGTAGTTTAGACATTCGATATTTGTTGTAATTTATTGTATTTTGTAACAAACAATGTTGTATTTCCTTCTATGTTGTACTTGAATTGTTATGAAATGAAATGAAATGAAATCATTATTTAAATACTTGTCGCAATTTAGTGTTGTGAGTAATGAGCAATCTATTTTGCCTCACTCTGATGTTTCCGCAATCGGTTGGGGTGTGACAACAAACACACTACAGACTCAAATGTCTGCGTGTGGTCTGCCTGGGGCAGACATAAGAGGTCCTTAAGAGCTTTTCACAAAAAACAAACACCCCCTAAGTGAGTATTCAAAATCACATAGTCAGTTACTGGGTATTCAAAATCACGTAATCACGTAATAGGTATTCAAAATCATGCAATATTTTTAAAGAAAACTATAGCAATAGGCTGCTCGAATTAAAGAGAATAAAATGCTCATTAATACAGTGTAATTTTTATTAAAAAATATTAACATATAGAAAAGTTATAGTCCTTTGAAAATCAAGGGGGAAGAGGGTTTATGAGAACAATATTCGATTTTTCTATTTTGCCCTTTTCCCCACTTGTTTCCCTTGTTTTCAGTTATGTAAATTTTATATTTGGGACCACTTAATCTCAAACATTGATCTTGCAAATCAATAGTCAAACTTCTCTCCTACACTTCGTACACTTCGTACACTTCGTACACTTCTTTCCCCTTGTACGATAACCTTTCTAATATATTTTTTTAAATTATCAAACAACCTAACTCTATATGTCTCTTCTCTCTCATCCACCATCACCGCCACCATCATTCCTCACCACAACTACTACCACCATTCCCCACCATAACCACCACCGCACTCTCTCCCTTATCTCTCTAAAAATAAAAGGAGATCCCAATGCTCCAACTCAGTTGCTATATTTTCCTATATTGGGAAATATCATATTCTTAAAAACCCAACCCACCACTAGATAAAAGATTACCCCTTCATAACCACTACCACCAGACAAACTTTTTATAATATTGCAAATATTGACTATTGAAAAATCACCAATCCTATGAGTCTAGCGATCTAATCTTGAACCAATTTAGGATCCGTTTAATTTCCCTGTTTTGAACAAATTACTACTTCTACTTTTTTAGGGCATGTTTAGCTAAGCATTTTGAAACAACTTATTGACTTATTGGCTTTTTGAAAAGTCATAAGCTCCAAAATGATGTTTGACAATGATGGTGTATGCGAGGGGAAAAGTGGCTTTTCCAAAAAGTCACTCCATACTGACTTTTCTAAAAAGTCAATAAGGAGTTTTATAAGCACTCCCAAACACCCCCTTATATATACAAATTGGGGAATGGATGAAAAGTAAGACTTGCAACACTTTGTTTTGTTTAGGATCTCCACTATAGATATATCGTCGCTGCACCACCTTACTTTCTTCATCAACTCCATCACCCTAGCCACCGCACTGTCATTTTTAACTAGAAAACCTGCAACTTCCGGTAACGTTCTTGACCCCTTAAAACCACCAATTGACCACAACAACTTCACCAAAAACCTCTATCTGAACCCAAATACACAAGCCGTGGCAACCACAACCCTCCAATACTCAGTGACAATCGCTGACCCTTCGACCTTCGAAAACCCTAACTGTCGCCGCCTCTATGTTTTCCGGCCCTCTATGACGTTCGTTGGTTTGCAAAATTAGGGTTTTAGGTGGTTTGGATAAAGAAGATAAAGGAGTTGATGATGAAGATAGAAAGGGTGATGTCAGTGGTTGGTGTTGGTGGATGTGGAGGTGATGGTGTTAGGGGGAGAGTGTGTGTGTGTGTGTGTAAAGATGGGAAAGTCATATTTTTATAAAAAAAATTATAAAAAAATCATATTTCTATTGTTTATATAAAAAGTAAAAAAGTGAAACGAATACCAAACTATTTAGTAAACGATGGAAGAGTTTTTTTGACTGAGTTAACAGAATGGACGACAATGACCAAAAATGAAAATGTCGGGGACCCTGAGAAGAAAAAACTATTTGGACTAAAATTGACATTTTAGGCCAAAACTCAGGACTAAAATGACAATTTAGGGGCTGTTTGGAAACTTCTGAATGGTTAAGTGATGAACCAGTAAAAGGTCTGAACCATTAAGTGTTGAATCAGTAAGAGGTCTGAACCATTAAGAGCCAGTATAATGCTTAACCGTTTAGAGACAAATGTCTAACAAATTCAGATTAGAGGTCTTGACCATTTAGACTTAGGGGCTATTTGTTTACATCTGAATGGTTCCATTAAGAGGTTCCCTCTGAACCGGTCAGAGGTACATGTGTTTGGTTCACCAAAACACCACCTCTTAATGGTTCCATTCAGATCTGAATGGTTCAGCTAAAATAAAACATTGAATGAAACATTTGACACACATGCCCTCTTACCCTAATAAAGTAACAACGCCTCCCTCAACATCACGTTCTCATCTTTCTCCTCCCATATCCTCCATAGCCGTCGTCTCCCCTCCACTGCTCTGCCACAGCGCCACCGTCTCCTCCACTGCTCCGCCACAGCGCCACCGTCTCCTCCACTGCTCCGCCACAGCGCCACCATCTCCTCCTTTGCTCCTCCACATCACAGTCGTCTCCTCCTACTCTGCTCCTCCACAACGCCGCTTCCTCCTCCACTGCTCCTCCACACGGCCGACCACCTCTACATTGCCACTGTCCTTCACCTTTGTAGGCATGTTGATTATTTGTGGTGTTTGTTTGTTGATTATTTGTGGCTTATGATTATAGGTGTTAGCCCTAATTTTTCATTTTTCATGTTCTATTCAACAGTTTCAGTATAATAGTTTTAGTATTATAGTTTAGAAGGTGTTTGTTTGTTGATTATATAGAAAAAGGGTAGGATTATATGGTCTTTAGGATTACAATTTCAGTATTATAGTTTAGAATTTGAAATTTTGTATGAGGTTTCATGGTCTTTAGATTATATTGGTGCTTACGATTAGAAATAGTTTGTGAAATAGAATGTACAAAGTATAATTTGTGTTTCTAATTATATTGGTCATAGAAACACACTCTAAAAGGTTTTATTATATGTGTGAAACTGGCAATGTTTATGATCACATAACAAACACATTTAACTTATCAGAAGAAGAATGGCAAACTGAGATGAAGGTATTTTTTAAACCGATAGTTACTATTATCTATCAACAATTTTATCGTATTCTATAATATTTTTCACATAGCCCAACAAATCCGTAGAAGCTTTGCGAAGTGCCCGCCTATCTTACCCCAAGCTTTGTATTCAGTTGTTTGAGGGATCTACGACAAATGGGTTTGACAGTTGGGGGCCATCTTCTACACTTCCTCACCCTAATGAGGAAGTGTTTGAGCGGAATTTAAATGGTATTGAGGATGTCGAGTGCACTCAGGTGGAGCCCCCGACTCAAGGCGTTAGTGACGAGTCAACTATTCGGTCTAAAAAATAGGGGAGAATGAAAAGATAAGGCAACAGAAGATTCGGCACTACTAGAAATTAAATACTGTATTACGAAGGTGGCAAAGATTTTGATCGAGAAACATGAACTCTCTAACAATATGGATGCATGCATGAAGAAGTTGTGACAATGGGATGGGAAGAAACAGATGCAAAACATCAAACGACACTTTTGTTTTTTGGTGAAAGTGCCGATATTAGGAAAGTGTGGTTACTACTCAAGCCGCAGTGTTGCGAGTTACGGGTTAAAAACGCGGGGGCGATGTACGGGTTGTTCTAATAGGATTTTGTTGAACTTATTGTCATGGATGTTTTTTGGATAAGATTTGTTGAAACTATTGTTATGGATATTGTAGATTTTGTTGAAACTATTGTTTTGGATTTTGTGGATTTTGTTGAAACTATTGTTATGGATTTCATGGATTTTATTAAAATTATTGTTGTGGATTTCGTGTATTATGTTAAGATTAATTATTATGTTTGTTTGAATTTTTATGACAGGTTTCGTATAGATGCGGATGATGATATTTTATTTTTCACGGTCCTTTGCTGCCATTTGGTATCGTTATGCTCAAACAGGAATGGAAGGATAAGAGATCTGAATTCGGCATTGACCGGTCATGCATACACACAAGAATTGTTGCATGGATCTTCTACACAATGTTATGAGATGATGTGTCTTTCACGTGATGCATTTGTACTATTGTTCAACCATTTTAAACAAAAAAAAAAATTGGTTGCAAAGTAGTAGGACAATAAGCTTTGAAGAAAAGTTGGCTATGTTTTTTATGGTCATAGGACATAATGAACGTTTTCGAATGGTTAAACGAAGGTTTCAACACTCGAATGAAACGATTCATAGATGTTTTCATGAGGTCTTAAATGCAATGATGAATTTCGCAAGAGAACTTATAGTTCCAACATTTTCTAATGCAAACGCCAATACATCCAAACGACATAGAAAGCTAAAACAAATATTTCATAGAGCAATAGGTGCGTTAGATGGAACTCTTATACAAGCAATTGAGATGATGTGTCTTTCACGTGATGCATTTGTACTAGTGTGCAACCATTTTAAATAAAAAAATTGGTTGCAAAGTAGTAGGACAATAAGCTTTGAAGAAAAGTTGGCTATGTTTTTTATGGTCATAGGACATAATGAACGTTTTCGAATGGTTAGACGAAGGTTTCAACACTCGACTGAAACGATTCATAGATGTTTTCATGAGATCTTAAATGCAGTGATGAATTTCGCAAGAGAACTTATAGTTCCAACATCTTCTAATGCAAACGCCAATACATCCGAACGACATAGAAAGCTAAAACAAATATTTCCTAGAGCAATAGGCGCATTAGATGGAATTCTTATACATGCAATTGTGCCCGCTGATCAACAGACTCGTTATAGGGGAAGAGGAAAAGGTGAATGCTTTCGAAATGTACTAGCAATTTTCTGATTTCGATATGATATTCACGTTCGCATGGGCCGGATGGGAGGGCATTGCACATGATTCACGAGTTCTAAAAGAAGTAGTATTTAACCAGATTTCTGACTTTCCTTCCCCCACTAGGTTTTTATTTATTTTGTAACACTGATTATTAAATACATTATGTGTTTTTTTATATAATAGTTCTGATACTAACGATATGATATTCACGTTCGTATGGGCCGGATGGGAGGGCAGTGCACATGATTCACGAGTTCTAAAAGAAGTAGCATTTAACCAGACTTCCGACTTTCCTCCCCCCCCCCCCCCCACCAGGTTTTTATTTATTTTTTAACATTGATTCTTAAATACATTATGTGTTTATTTTATATAATAGTTCTGATACTAACGTTTATAGATAAATATTACCTTTGCGATGCTGCATACACCAACACTCGTAGTTTTATGACCCCCTACCGTAATACGAGGTATTAGTTAGCCAATTTTCGACGACAACGTGCGTTAACAACGGAAGAAAAATTCAATCATGTACACGCACAACTGAGAAATGTTATTGATCCGTCATATGGTGTTTTGAAGGCAAGATTCCCAATCCTAAAGCAAATGGCTCCCTTTTCTTTTCCAATACAAAGAAACATATTGATTGCTTGTTTCGCCGTCCATAATTTTATAAGGAAATGCAATATTCATGATCAATTATTTATGGACTACGGTGATAACACTTTGTTTTCTGAAATACAAGGTGGAGAAAGTGATGGCCAGTTTGTTCAAGACATAGAATGGGGTTCACAAGGCATTGAGTATATGAATACCTTTCGTAACCAGATCGCTAGTCAAGTATGGTCAAGTGGTTCAAATTAAAATTGTACGCTTAGTATTAATTTCTATTTGGATTATAGTATGTTCCCATGCACTTTGAAGAATTTAGGTTTAACTTGAATTTTCAATTATGTTTTATATTTTTTTAAATTATTCATCATTCAGTACAGAGCGCTAAACAAATAGATATATTTCAGTCAGCACAAATTAGTTCAGATGGGTAAAAATGTCATTTTACACAATCATTCAGATGTGCAACCAAACATCACTTTACTAGTTCAACACTTATTGGTTCAGAGTCTCTTACCCATTTAGACCTCTTATTCATTCGACACTTCTTGGTTCAGATGTTGACAAACAGCCCCTTAGTATAATGCTTAACCATTCAGAGGCAAATGTCTGAACCATTAAGACATCTGCTCGCGAAACAAACAGTCTGAACCATTAAGTGCTAAATCAGTAAGAGGCTACTTTCCGTATAATTTGATTTAGAGTAAACTTCCGTTTTGCTCCCTTTAGTTTGGTCGTTTTAATGGTTTTGTCCCAATCCTTTATAAATAGTCATTTTATTCCCTGATCTATGTAACCTATCATCATTTTGCTCCCTGCCTCAAACGACGTCCATTTCCACTCTTAAAACGTGGTCATGTGCCCCTCACATGAGGGGCAATTTTGTCTTTTTCCAATCTAAATCTTTTATCATCTTCATTTTAAAACCCACTCTACCATCAACCCAACCACACCACCTGCTGCCACCACCAACCACCACTACCTGCCACCACTGCCTACTAGGCTACTACCACCACCACCACCACAACACTTTCTCTCTCTCGCTTTCTCTCTCTCCACAAATATTCCTCTACTCTTTCTTAAACCTTAGAAATTCATACCACAAATAAAAATCGAAATATGACAATATCATTCAACTCCAAGTGGAAATCATGAAAATGTTTCCCATAAAATCATACATTCAACCATGGAAGGCATTGGTAGTTATAACCCACATTCATCGCCGTCAGATCTAGACATATACTTACTTACCATTGCCGCTTCTTGTAGCCGATCTAGTTAACTTCAAACATTGTCGAAGTATCGCCATCACCATTGTCCTCTGAACCCTAATACCTTCGTCGAAGAACGACTGGACTTGCAAGCATCACCATCACCATCATCGTCAACTGTTCAAACCACCATCACCATTAGCTTCATCATCTTTTGATTAAGGGTAGCGGCTATGTGTTAGGGTTTAGATCAACATCCTTGAAGGAATCGAGGCGACAGAAACTCTAGTGTGGTGTGACGATTGAGTCTTTCAAACCCTAAATCCCTTGATGTGGCGGTAGTGGTGCGAGTCTAACAAGGATTCCGGTAATCTAAAAGGGAAAGCAGTGGTGGTAGCTAGTGGTCGGCAGGTTGATGGTGGTGGCTAGTGGGGTTAAGAAGTTAGAGAGGGAGTGGAGAGAGAGGAGAGAGAGAGAGTGTGTATGTGTTATATAAATATCCTTACACACAAATTGCCAAAGTACACTTTATTTTATACACAAAATTACCAAAATACCCTCATGTGAGTATTTTTTAAATGATTGAGGCAAAACCGTTAAAATGGCCTAACCAGATGGAGCAAAACGAAACTTAACTCTTTGATTTATTAATAGACTCGGTTTGGTGGCTACTAATTAGAGGGGGCTAAGTTTGTAAGCTGATAGCTACTCCCCCAAGGAACAAGTTCACAGGCTTGAGCACTGGCTGGCTAGGGTTTATGGCGTTCGAGGGTAAAAAGCTGATAAACAATCCTAATGGTATTATCCTTTCTTCAACTTGGATGATAGCTCCGTCAATTTTGATCCCTTTCTGTCTTCTTTCTCTTGTTTTGAGTTCTGGTGATTTTAATTTCATTTCATTTCATTTCATTTCATTTCATTTTTAAAACAAAATCAAGTATGATAGAAACAATATCAAGCTTAACAATGTTGAAATGCTGATGATTTGTAGTGAATTTCTATATGACTTTATACGGAAGGATCGTGTATATTTGCATACAGTCATCAAGAAAATAGTTGCTTAGGCCATATGTAGTCATAAAGCCCCTTGTGTCCCTTGTGGGGCGTTATACGACAAGTGGCGGATTGTGTAAGAGATGGGCTTTATATAACTTGAGTGTGTAGTGGGGTTATATATGTATGGGGCTTTATATATATGTATGTATGTATATGTTTGTGAGTGGGGAAAGAGTAGTCACGCCGTGATAGCGCCGGCCGTAGTGGTGTGCGGCGGCGCTATGCCCTATTTTGCCTTGTGATGGCGCCCCACTACGGACAGTCTTAGTGCAGTAAACAATCTATGTATGTGATCTATATGGATATTCGTGAGAAGCTAATCTAGTTTAGCTTAAGGCTCGTTAGTTTTGTTTCTTGGATTCTAGGGTTGATATTCTCCTGTATATCTTGTAGATGTGGTAACTGAGTTCATTGAGGGACTTGTAGAAACTTATCCCGGGTTGCAGTATTTGGATGGCTTTCCAGAGGTAGTTACTTTATCACAACTCCATTCTTTTATTACTCCTTTATCATTTTTATCGATACAGGTCAAGGTTGTTTTACGTGCTGATGTTTCACCTTCAACGTATGACAAAGTTGCCGTTATATCAGGTACCTTCATTATCTATAGATAAACCATAAATACATTTGGTGTATCCTTATGAATTACCATCTCATTCAGGAGGTGGGAGTGGGCATGAGCCTGCTCATGCTGGATTCGTAGGGGATGGGATGCTCACAGCAGCAATCTGTGGCGATGTTTTTGCCTCACCGCCTGTTGCTTCAATTCTTGCTGTAGGAAATCAAATCAAATCAAATCAACTAGAATAGAATTCTGTTCAAGTTTTTCTTTTAGTAATATATTTTCCAACTTCAGGGCATACGAGCTGTCACTGGGCCAATGGGATGCCTTCTAATTGTCAAGGTGATTCACATCTCTAGTTAGCAGTTGTGAGTTTCATGACCACTGATTTTGGATCAACAGAACTATACTGGGGACCGCTTAAATTTTGGATTGGCAGCGGAGGAAGCTAAAGCTGAAGGTTACAAAGTAGAGGTCAGGGCATGCTATCACCCTTAAAATGGAGGCTCAGGCTCAGGCTCAACACATATTGTTTTGATACATTTTTAATATGCGTTGTAGATGGTAATCGTTGGAGATGATTGTGCACTGCCACCCCCGCTAGGCATAGCTGGAAGAAGAGGCTTGGCTGGAACCATTCTTGTTCATAAGGTATATATCCTAAAATAATTTACTCTTCAACTAGTATGTTTGTGTAAATATAGCATGTGTATAAATTTCTTGAGAAATTTAGATTGCAGGAGCAGCAGCTGCTTCTGGTCTTTCTCTTTCTGACGTTGCTTCTGAAGCAAGGCATGCATGTGGAATAGTTGGTACAATGGGTGTTGCACTCTCAGTTTGCACGCTTCCTGGTCAGCCAAAATCAGACCGTTTGGGGCCAGGAAAAATGGAGCTTGGTCTTGGAATTGTAAGTACAGTATCTGTAAGTAGGGTGTGTTTATTATACATATGATTTTGTTAATTAATGAATTTGCATTTGCTTAGCATGGAGAACCTGGTGCTATTGTAGCAGACATCCAACCCGTGGATTTGGTGGTATCCCATGTGCTCAATCGTATACTCTCAGAAGTATGTTACTTAACACTTAAAAGAAAATCTGATTCAGTGTTTTTTATACAAGTACATTGTCTTGCTTAATATATATAAAAGTTACATATGTAAAATTCTAATCTGATTAATCCATAGGCAGGTACCCCACCGCCCAACTAGATATTGAACTTGAACATGTTTTTCTTGTTTAATCAAACATTCATTTGTAAATTTACTTGATTGCAACCGTTTGTTTATTTATTTACTGAATTTAGACTTTGGAGTTAATACTACTTTTTTCCGTGTGTTCAGGAAACTAACTATGTTCCAATTAAACGTGGGAGTCGTGTGGTACTCATGATTAATGGGTATGGACTCTTACTATACATTTTACACAAGAGAACTCAGAAGCTATTTGAGAACATCTTAAGTAGAGGCTACAAGTGTAGCATACTTTATGGATACATCATAAAAGCGTTTTGTAACAAAACCATTCATCATGTTCGTACTAAAAAATGTGGATCACTCATGCTTAAAAACTTTATCATCTTAAAGACGATAAATTGATATCGGGATAAGAAAATAGTTTGTTAGTTGCCTGAGTGTTAACACACTATAAAATGATTTGTTTCCTGAAAATGTAGCATGCGTTCTGTTAGTATATAAGTTCCATACATCTGGGTTTTGTGAAAAGATTTGATATCTTCTTCAGATTAGGATCAACACCTGTAATGGAATTGATGATTGCTGCTGGAAAGGCAGTCCCTATTTTACAGCTTGAACATGGACTTGCTGTTGTCAGAGTATATACGGGCTCATTTATGACATCTCTTGATATGGCAGGTTCGTTGTTAACTTGTTTTTTATGCAAACAAAGTGCTTCTTTAATTCCCTGTATGTATTCGCTCGCAGGGTTTTCAATATCCATAATGAAGGCAGAAGCAGCAATTTTAAAACGCCTAGATGCTGCAACTAAGGCTCCACATTGGCCTGTCGGAGTTGATGGTTTGTAATTCCATCTTCTTAGCTTGCTCCTAGTGTCGATAACTATCACATGCGTTGATACAAAAATACAATTGAATCATTTTTTCATTCAACTGGTGGTAGTTATATTATAATTACTATATATAGAGAATCTTTATATGTATACGTAAAACTCAGTAGTTGTAGTTACTTGTAGGTGATCACCCGCCTGCCAAGATTCCTGTTCCAGTTCCAGTTCCACCTTCTCGTTCAACAAAGAGTGATGAGGTTGTTGTGCACAAATGCCTATTCATAACCCATCAGTCTCACCATAGTCCAATTTACCCGTTTCGTCTACTAGATTTTTTTCTTTTATTTGAGATGTTGGCATGTGATTTTATTTGGTTTTTCAGCTATTGAGTAGGCCACAAGAGCTTAATGAGCAAGGTCGTGTGCTGGAGATAGCAATAGAAGCAGCAACACTTGCAATTATTAACCTTAAAGATAGTTTAAATGAGTGGGACAGCAAAGTGGGTGATGGTGACTGTGGATCAACAGTAAGTCCCCAACTACATTAAGATTAAAATTTGATATTTATTAATGCCTAATTACATAATTGTTGAGGGTACAGATGTGTAGAGGCGCAACAGCTATTCAAGAGGATCTAAAGAAGCAGTATGTTCTTTGTTGTTCAAGTACTTTTGAGTATTTGAGTTATTGAGGCTGATCTTTTGTTTTGTAATAGCTATCCCCTGAATGATGCTGCTGAAACGATTAATGAGATAGGATCATCCATCAGAAGAGTGATGGGAGGAACAAGTGGAATCCTGTATGACATATTTTGCAAGGCAGCATATGCACGATTGAAACCAAACAATCAATCAGAGATTACACCACTACAATGTGAGAGTTTTGTCTGTCCTTTAACGTGACGTCATGGGTTGCTTGTCTGTTATTGACTTGGCCCTTAAAGTATCTATCTATCTGTGCTGCAGGGGCTGATGCGTTCGAGGGGGCTATCAGTGCAGTTATGTTATATGGTGGGGCTGCTGCTGGTTATCGTACCATGTTGGATGCCCTTATTCCAGCTTCAACGCTTCTTAAACAGAGGTTAACGATTGGGGATGATCCCTTGGATGCTTTTCTTACCTCATCTAATGCTGCGATTGAAGGAGCAGAGTCCACTAAACACATGGAAGCTCAGGTATCTTTCACTTTGTCTTTTCTTAGAATTCTCATTCTCACTATCCATTATTTTTTAATTCTTTACTCCTGAGATCAACCAAACTAGTTCTCTTAACCTTTTATTTTTCATGCAAACACTGTTTTAGTCCATGTTTTATAAATTTATGTGCTAAATAAGATGATCGAAGCCATATTTTCCGAAAAGATTCTCATTTTCTTTTAGTTTGGAGATCCCCTGTAACCCATCTGACCTTTTTTTGTTTACCATTAGAGTTGAACACATAGTCCGAATTGACCGATAAATGGGTAAAAACGCTCTCTTACATGCCTGCCATATATATGATACAGGCGGGTCGCTCAACATATGTCTCAACAGATATCCTTAAATCAGTTCCGGATCCAGGGGCCATGGCTGCAGCTTCATGGTACCGTGCAGCAGCTGTTGCTTTGAAACAAGCCTCTTTATCCCCTTGATCACAACTACTTGTGTTGTAGCTGACCTGAGTATACTTTTTGTTAACCGTTCCAAATCAACATACATATATACACGACTTTAAACTAATATGATTATTGGAAATCGCACGACTTTTAAATGTCAACGTCGTTTTAAGCTTCCATGCCTTGGCAAAACGGACTGGTCGGATCGGGTAACATGTCAAAAGCGAAAAACAGACCAGGTCGTTTCACAAAAAAAATCTATCTTGTTCAGGTTGAAATGGGTTTGTTTTAGTTAGGAATATGTAAATTGCTAAATTATATGGCGGTGGTGGTTTCAATGGCCACTGCTTGGGGTGGTAAACAGTAGCTATTCTAAGTTACCAAATAAGTTCCATATTTCAATTTCAGATTCATTATGGTCGAAGTTAAATGGCTGATTTTACTTGTGGTTGCATACAGGGCTGTTCATGAGCCGAGCCAGGGCAAGCTCGGGCTTGGCTCGATTATAAACCGAGCTGGCTCGACTCGGATTTGAAACCGAGCTGAAAATCTAAGCTCGGGCTCGGCTTGGTTTGACTCGCTTATGAAAAGAAGAATTAATATTATTTAGTATTTCAAAAGAACATATCAAAATAAGTTTAACCTAATACATTACAAGTAAAATCAAGTTCAACAACATAAAATAAGTTTTAAATTTCAACAAAATTATGTTAGTTCATTCAGTAGTCAACCCTGGTTTTCATCTAGCTGTTACTTCAGCGAGGCATCTCGTGTGGAGACAGTATGGTTTCTGGGGGAACTCCGTAACCAAGTCTGACCAACCCAGCGCGAGCCCGTTTAAGACAACGTAGTCTGGACAGATCTTGGCTAGGGCCGCCGTTTAGGCGGTGTGACATTGGGCCACTAAAAAAGAAAGTCACCGGTCAAAAGAAAAAAAGTAATCAACCTTAAATACGTGAGAGATATCAAATTACACTTCTAAATACATGTAAATAATAATAAGATTTTTGTAATATATTATAATGCGTTAAAAGGGCAAAACACAAAGACTCCGTGTATTTTAAAAAGACTAGGGACTAATTTTGATTAGCCACATGATATACTTTATATCAATATTTTATTAGAAGAAAGAAAACTTGTACTTTAAATGTAAATTTTATTAGGCTAGAGGGTATGGTGCTCATCCTCCCTTGGAGAATGATCCGCCACGTAGGCGTCACATCATAGTCCTCCCAATGATGGCCCATCCCCCAAATTTAGTGGAAATGGGAAGATGATCCTACCCCACCACTTTTTTATTTTTTATTTTTTTAATCTTTCACTTTTTTTAACATTTAATAAATAAATTAACAAAATATTTCATTAATATTAAAAAACATTACATAAACTTATAAAAAAAAACATAAACTTAAAAAAAATCCTAATAAATTAAAAATAGCATAAACTTAAAAAAATCAACCACTTTGATGCTTCTTCATGATGTCGTTTTGTAGTTTTATCAAAGTCGAACATTTCGGCTCGGGATAACTATTGACATCCATCGTTAATATTTCCCATTCCTTGAGCCGAATCTTTTCATCGGACAATCGGATCTTTTCATCGGACAATCGGACCTTTTCGCGTAAGTTTTCTCCCGCTAGGCGTGACTTTTTTTCGATGGCCTGCTCCTCGCCTTCGCCTTTTGGGCCGTGACCTCGGTGTACGTTTTAAATTGTGTCATAAACTCGTCCATCTTCGGGTCCACCTTTTGCTTTTCTTTCTCCTTCGCCCGCTCCTTCTTTGATTTGTCCCGGCCCGGGGGACGCTCCGCTTCATGTCCAGCATATTCTTCTTCGTCGAAGTCGGCGTCATCGTTTAAGTTTATGTGACACCTCGCGTCCGATCCACCGGTGCTAAAACTACCGGATTCCGATGTCCTTTGCCGTTTCGCCATCTCCACCTCGTTGGGAATCGGCGCCCATTTTTGGTGCGTTCGCAAAACTTCCCACGCGCGAACATGTGCGAACGAGGTATTATTATTGTTCTCCTTGTACATCTCCAACGCCTTTTTAAAAACATCCTCGTCGCTCATGCCGCTACGACGCCCACTTGAATATATTTTATTATATTCTTCGCAAAACTTATTGACGAACCCGTTCATTTTTCGCCACTTTGATGACACCGAGTCGATATCTCGATACGGGCCTTGGTCCATTAGCCCAAGGAACTTCGCCAAAACCGCCTTCCAAATCCCTTCACCCGTTTGATTATTACCTATAAAATATGTTACAAAAATTATGTTACAAAAATATGTTGCAAAAAATATGTTACAAAAACGTCCTTGACGCCTTGGGGACGTCCCCATACCGCATAGCCTTACTAGATGAAAGAAGACACAAAGGAAATGTATTTTATGGCAACGACCAAACATAAAAAGGTAATAAGAGGTCAAATGTTAAAAGAACTATAATTTCTGCTATTTTGGAATTATAGATAGATAGATTTTTATTGGGCTGACATCATTACAAATAAATATTGGGCTGGGAATGATTTTTTTGGTGCTACATACATCATTACAAATAAAGAAATCGTGTATAACTGATAAATTAACGATTACATCAAAATAGGATTGTAAGTGACGTGCAAGATTTCTCTAAAACAAGAAAATAAACAACCAACTGCATTTCAACATAACTTTCAGGACTAAAATCGACCTATAAAAGTAAAACCACAAAATTATGTAAAAAGACGAACTTGGTGTATAATTTGTTGAAAAAGGTTATAATATAACTGGACTTTTCTAAAAACGTGATACGACTCAAAAGCCTATAGATTAGTGTTTGATGATCACTCAAGACGGATGTTTTAAAGATAGAAACTCAATTCGATAGAATAAACATGATGAGAATGAACCGTCACTATACCGAAAGAGTTTACATCGTTATCCGCCGGGAGATTTCAAGTGTGATCTTTCCTCTCATTCTCAAACTTATGTTCAAACAAATGGCAGCAACTTTATATAAGTAATCCCAATCGACTGGGAGCTTCAGTCGATTGAGACCATTCGCATGACATATTCAAGCGAATGTATTATTTGTTGGTGCATGCGTCTGTCGACTTCGTCTTGTATCGAGTCTTACATTGAAATTGTTAGATCAGGGCGTATTATACGAGAAATATGGTAGGTTTTAGATGTGATTGAGCTAATTCCGTTTGAAGAGTGCCATTCCGTTTGAAGAGTGCCATTCCGTTTGAGGAGTGCAGTTCCGTTTGAGGAGTGCAGTTCCGTTTGAAGCATGCCATGCCACTTTCAAATGGAATAGCCTCACCCTATATATACCCCATGTGTCTAGTTCATTTATAACTTTCCGGTTTGTGCAACGAAGTGCTGCCGAAGTGTTGTCAGGTTGTAAAACGTCATCAAATCAATCATACAATAGTTTATTGTGTAAATCTAGCTGAATTGAACTCTACACATCTGTTTCCGCCTTTCGTGTTGAGATAAACTCTTCTGATCGACTCGTTCGGGTCTGAAAACGATCCTACAAGTGGTATCAGAGCTCAGGAGGAAGAGTTCATACCAATTCAGCCTCATTTTTCTGATTTTCTACACCTTCTTTCAAAATTGAACCATTTTTCACGGTTAAAATCTGTGACAACTCGAATTTCCGACATTCTCTATTCGCATTTAATGCACGTTGACGTTGACTGTTTAGTTGTTTGACTCGCCTGATTTCGTAACTGTACACTTTGTGATATGATAATATGTAGTGTGTTTGAATGGTTATGTGTAATATGATAGCTTGTATGCTGTTTGTAAACTTAAACTGTTAAACTATCAGAGAACTCGACGAAACATAAGTGAGATTCGCCAAGACCAATCTCGACGAAACAGGTCAGTTTCGTCAACAAGCTTCTCGACGAAACAGGCTGTTTCGCCGAGCCCAGTTTCGCCAAAAGCCCAGTTCGGGCCCAGCTTGTTATTTCGGGTTTTAAAACATGTAACAGCCTTAGTTTCACCCATTTATCATAACAGCCGAAACCCTAGAGCCCTCCTCTCCTTTGTGACGGCAGTAGGAGCTTCTCGGAGATATCCCTAGCGATCGATTGTGTTTTCTCATATCTCGGTTAGTATGTGTTCGTTAATCGGTTCATGTTTCTGTGATATCTCGATCCATGCTTGTGCTTATAGTTGATGTATGTTACTGCTGTGATTATAAGAATATGTTGATGTTATAGATTGTGGTATGTATGGTGTAGTTGGATATAAATCATTTTATACGAAACCTAATACAATCGAATGCTCGGTTCTAGATATTGTTATTATTATGTTCTGATTCTGAATATAAGTTAGCATCTTGATAGGGTTCAATGATATGATTGTTGGATGTTAATTTAATATGTTATACACAAAAAAAACTAGGGTTTATGCTAGACAATGATTCTTGGATGATTGAGTTATGATGATTCGTTCTGCACATTGACCTTCATATGATTTCTGTTATTGATGACGGCTGTTAGAATGATTAGGGTTTATGTGTTATTCGCATCTGCTGTAACTGATGTCTGCGAAACTGAACTGTCCGACGAAACAGGACTCTCGGCGAAACAGAATGTGTTTCGCCATGAACCATCGACGAATTAGAATCCTGTTTCGCCAAACAAGATCACGACGAAACAGAACGTGTTTCGTCAAATATGTGTTTCGCCGAGCTGTGCTGTAACTTGAGTTAATGCTGTTAAGTGTTAACTGGAATATTTAACTGCTGTTAGACGTTAGACATGACCTGTATGATTGTGATTACGTGTTACATGTATATACGTGAACAACTTGAACACAAACTGATCTCACATACATGCATACTTTAGGACGTGATTGATTACTTTGAGCACATACTTAGCATACCGAGCAAACCAAGGTGAGTTCACACTTCTACCAAGGCATGGGATTCCCGGGGATGGGAATGGGTTGATTGATTATTTACTCTTAAGAGTTATCGGAATTACATACCATTGACCTCGGGAGAGGAAGGTCAATGGTAGATACTACTAGACTTGTGATACAAATACTAGAACAATCTTCGCAAACATGCCTGGAATGGCCGCGAACTATACTAGAACAATCTTCGCAAACATGCCTGGAATGGCCGCGAACTATGCTAGAACAATCTTCGCAAACATGCCTGGAATGGCCGCGAACTATACTAAAACAATCTTCGCAAACATGCCTGGAATGGCCGCGAACTATACTTTAATCTTCGCAAACATGCCTGGAGGGCCGCGATACAAATATAACTAGTCTATAAAACATGGGAAACCCCCACTAATCTTCGCACACATGCCTGGAGGGCCGCGATGTAATTGAAAACGATACATGGGTTACTAAACAAACAAACGATTTATGAAACGAACATTATTACTAAACAACCCACTGTGAACTCGCTCAACTAGTTGTTGACTCTCTGTTACATGCCTTGCAGGTCGTTAGGTACACTTGGAGCTTGCACTGGGAGGCGCGGTCGTTGTGGACAAGGATCGTGAATGCTTTGTTAAACGTTTATGACATTACATACTTATACTCATGTTGGGTTACTTTTATGCTTCCGCTAAACGTTGATATTATACTTATGTTTTGAAACACCTTTCATATTGGTTTGGTTGAATTACATCTACTTTTACTCATTACTTAAATGTTCAATATGATTGGTGGCTTGATCCTGGTCAGTCACGCCTCCAAGCGGTGATGCTCCGCGTGTGGATTTTGGGGGTGTGACAGATTGGTATCAGAGCCATTGGTTATAGAGAACTCGGTTTTAATAAAGGGAAAACGATTTTGTTAAAACCAGACTATAACCAGAACAGTGCTCTCAACGATCCACAACGACGCTTCGCTCCACGTGCAAGGCTCAACATTATAGGTACTACTATTCATGTTACTTTACCTTACATACTTGATAGAATTACATAGAACTTTGCTCGTGGTATGCTCAGATTACAGAACCTACTATATGTTATTGCTTGAGATTACTTGTGTGCTCACTCCCTTCGCACTATTCGCGAACCTCTCACCCACATGTTCTCCTTGATGTCGAGATCATGGGTGGACGCGTTAACTTAACTCAAGCCCGGTTGGCGGCTTCGATCACTGAACAAGTTATTGCAGCACTCGCAGCTGCCCAGGCAGGAGGTGTAACCTGCCATCACCACTTACTCTAGGATCTTTAGATCCTACTCTCGTAAACCAACACTCGTGCTCAAGTATGCTTACTCTTACGCACACGACAAGTCAACACGCTCAGCCACCTGTATGCACATACAAGACTTTTATGGACTGTCGTCCTACTACTTTCAGCGACACTGAAGGAGCTGTTGGACTCCTCCATTAGTTCGAGGAACTCGAATCGGTCATCAAGTGTGAGAATGACCCGAGGCGTAAGGTGAAATATGCCACTGATATTCTCGAAGGCACTGCGTTAACTTGGTAGAACGAGCAAGTTCAGATACTGGGGCTGGCGGCTGCTAATGCCACCCCATGGAATGATTTTAAGGAACTGATCAAACGTGAATACAGTAGTTATGATGCCATCCACAAGTTGGAAGTGGAGTCCTTTAACATGAAGATGACGGGGTCAGAGATAGAAGCGTGCACGATAACGATCCAACAAACTGACAATTTTGTGTCCAACTATGGTGAACCCTCCCATTAAGAGCTTTGAGCTGTACCTCAAAGGCTTAGTACCAGGAATTCAAAACTATGTGATGACGGCTAATCTTGCTACTATTCAAGATGTTACTTATCTTGCTCATCGTCTCACAGACCAGGCAGTGGAACAGAACAAGCTGCCTCAACGTATCAGCGCTACTACTACCACTACTACTTCAACTACTTCTGCTACCCTCAGTAACAACGGATGAAAGTGGGATGGAACCTCTAGCAAGGGTTCGACTACGAAGCTGTCCCAGGCACAACAGCGAAAGATCAATGACAACCAAAGTCCTGGACAGCAACCTTTTAGTAGTCAAGGGCAGGGTGAATACAAGGGAAACCACCCTAAGCGCAAACGATGTAACCTGCACCACAGCGGGCAGGGCAAACGCAATCATTGTCAATAATGCAACAAGCTTGGTCATGGAACCAAAGAGGGTAGAAACTCACGTCCTGCAAACCAGAACCAACAACAACAGCCACAAGATCTATAGAATCGGCGACAACAGCATGGTAACAAGGGATGTTATCAGATGGTGCTGAAGGTCACTTCAAAAGACACTGCCCACGGTTGAACCAGAACCAGAATCAGAACCACAACCAAGGAAACGGGATCTAGTGGAGACAACAATGGGGGTAATAACGACGGCAATGGTGCCAGGGGTCGAGTGTTCGTGATTGGTCAGGGTGATACTAGGAATGACCCCAGCGTGGCGATAGTTTCGACATCGTCATTAGTATGGACTGGTTATCCCAACAACAAGCAGAGATCCTATGCAAGGAGAAGACCATTCGTATTCCACGCTCTGGTAAAGAACCTCTCGAAGTTCTAGGCGACAAGAGTGGTGTCGTGAGTGGCATCATTTCTTTCTTGAAGGCCCAGAAATGTTTACGAAAGGGCCACACAGCTATTTTAGCTCTCGTTACGGATACATCGAAGAAAGAAAAAAAAAAGATTGAGGATATTCCTGTAGTACGCGACTTTCCTCAAGTGTTTCCTGAAGAGTTACCTGGGCTACCGCCTCATCGTCAGGTCGAATTTCAGATTGAGCTTGCTCCAGGAGCAGCACCCATAGCTCGAGCACCTTATCGTCTAGCTCCAACTGAATTGGAAGAACTGTCAAAGCAGCTACAAGAACTCTTGGAAAAAGGGTTTTATACGTCCTAGCTCTTCGCCCTGGGGAGCTCCAGTGTTATTCGTGAAGAAGAAAGACGGTACATTCAGGATGTGTATAGACTACCGCGAACTCAACAAGGTGACGATCAAGAATCGTTATCCTCTTCCGCGCATAGATGATTTATTCGACCAGCTGCAAGGGTCGAGCTACTACTCCAAAATAGACTTAAGGTCAGGATATCACCAGCTGAGAGTCCGGGATGAGGACGTCTCTAAAACAGCATTTAGAACTCGCTACGGCCACTACGAGTTTATGGTCATGCCATTCGGGCTAACGAACGCGCCTGCCGTATTTATGGATCTTATGAACAGGGTGTGCAAACCCTATCTCGACAAGTTCGTCATTGTTTCCATCGACGACATCCTGATTTATTCAAAAAGTCAGGAGGAACACGAGCAGCACTTACGGCTTATTTTGGAACTTCTACGAACGGAACAGCTATACGCTAAGTTTTCTAAATGTGACTTCTGGCTTCGTGAAGTCCACTTCTTAGGCCACGTGGTAAACAGAGATGGGATCCATGTCGATCCATCCAAGGTAGATTCAATCAAGAATTGGCCTGCGCCTCGTACACCAACAGAAATACGCCAATTCTTAGGTTTGGCGGGTTATTACAGACGTTTCATCAAAGACTTCTCAAAAATTGCTCAGCCGCTTACACTACTGACACAGAAAGGTGTTGTTTACCGTTGGGGTAATGCACAGGAAACAGCGTTCCAACACTTAAAGGATAGACTCTGTAGCGCACCTATCCTCTCACTGCCTGAAGGCACGGACGATTTCGTAGTCTACTGCGACGCATCTATCCAAGGTCTTGGATGTGTATTGATGCAAAGAGATAAAGTCATTGCTTATGCTTCGCGCCAACTTAAGATTCACGAACGGAATTATACGACACACGACCTAGAGCTGGGAGCGGTTGTCTTTGCACTGAAGATATGGCGACACTATTTGTATGGTACCAAATGTGCTATCTACACTGACCACAGAAGCCTCGAACATATATTCAAACAGAAGGAACTGAATATGCGACAGCGACGATGGGTTGAACTGTTAAATGACTACGAATGCTCAATCAGGTACCACCCAGGCAAAGCCAATGTTGTGGCTGACGCCCTCAGTCGAAAAGACACTGCACCTAAGCGCGTACGAGCTCTACAACTCACTATACAGTCTAGTCTTCCTTCCCAGATAAGAAATGCTCAGGTGGAAGCATTGAAACCAGAAAACGTCAGGGCAGAAGCCTTACGCGGCTCAAGGCAACGCTTAGAACAGAAGGAAGATGGTGCTTACTACGTAACAGGACGCATTTGGGTCCCACTGTACGGCAACCTACGCGAGCTTGTAATGGATGAAGCTCATAAGTCTCGCTACTCGGTACATCCAGGTTCGGTTAAAATGTACCACGATATTAAGACTACATACTGGTGGCCTAGCATGAAGGCCCACATAGCCACATACGTTAGCAAATGCTTGACTTGTGCGAGAGTCAAGGCAGAATATCAGAAACCGTCAGGACCACTCCAACAACCTGAGATACCACAATGGAAATGGGAGCAAATTTCCATGGATTTTGTTACTGGCCTACCTAGATCTCAGCGCGGAAATGATACTATTTGGGTGATCGTGGATCGACTCACAAAGTCTGCTCACTTCTTAGCAATCAAAGAAACAGACAAGTTCTCTACCTTGGCAGACATTTACTTAAAAGAAGTGGTCTCGAGGCACGGAGTGCCCACCTCCATCATCTCTGATCGTGACGCACGTTTTACTTCAGAACTGTGGCAAGCAATGCATAAATCTTTTGGCTCTCGTTTAGACATGAGCACAGCTTATCACCCTCAGACAGATGGGCAGTCTGAGCGCACTATTCAAACTCTAGAAGACATGCTTCGGGCGTGCGTAATCGAATTTGGCAATGGTTGGGAGAAACATCTGCCACTCGTGGAATTTTCATACAATAACAGCTACCACACCAGCATTAAAGTTGCACCATTCAAGGCATTGTACGGGCGTAAATGCCGGTCACCTCTCTGTTGGGCAGAGGTGGGAGATAGTCAAATCACAGGTCCAGAAATGGTAGTCGATACTACAGAAAAGATTGCACAAATACGACAACGCATGGCGGCAGCACGCGACCGTCAGAAAGCATACGCTGATTTAGACAGGAAACTACTCGAATTCCAGGTTGGGGATCGAGCGCTACTTAAAGTTTCACCCTGGAAGGGTGTGGTTCGTTTTGGCAAACGCGGCAAACTAAATCCACGATATGTTGGACCTTTCGAGGTTATTGAGAAAATAGGCAAAGTGGCCTACAGATTGAACTTACCAGCTGAACTCAGTGCAGTTCACAACGTCTTTCACGTGTCGAATCTGAAGAAGTGTACGTCAGATGAGACCCACATAGTTCCCTTAAAGGAACTCACTATCGACGAGCGGTTGCACTTCGTCGAGAAACCTGTTGAAATCACGGACCGGGATGTTAAGGTCCTCAAGAACACGAGAATCCCTCTTGTACGAGTTCGTTGGAACTCCCGCCGCGGCCCAGAGGTTACCTGGGAGCGTGAAGATCAAATGGAACTTAAATATCCCCAGTTATTCGGAAACCAAGCAACTACTACTGAGGCTGAAGCTACCAATGCTGAATTTCGGGACGAAATTCCAAATCAACGGGGGGATAATGTGACACCCCAAGAAAACCAGTAATCTTCGCAAACCTGCTCGAGGAGCCGCGATACAATACAGGTAAACAACGTCACACCACTAGCTTCCTCAGTAACTGCATGCTAAATTTCGGGACGAAATTTCTTTCAAGTTGGGGATAATGTGACAACTCGAATTTCCGACATTCTCTATTCGCATTTAATGCACGTTGACGTTGACTGTTTAGTTGTTTGACTTGCCTGATTTCGTAACTGTACACTTTGTGATATGATAATATGTAGTGTGTTTGAATGGTTATGTGTAATATGATAGCTTGTATGCTGTTTGTAAACTTAAACTGTTAAACTATCAGAGAACTCGACGAAACATAAGTGAGATTCGCCAAGACCAATCTCGACGAAACAGGTCAGTTTCGTCAACAAGCTTCTCGACGAAACAGGCTGTTTCGCCGAGCCCAGTTTCGCCAAAAGCCCAGTTCGGGCCCAGCTTATTATTTCGGGTTTTAAAACATGTAACAGCCTTAGTTTCACCCATTTATCATAACAGCCGAAACCCTAGAGCCCTCCTCTCCTTTGTGACGGCAGTAGGAGCTTCTCGGAGATATCCCTAGCGATCGATTGTGTTTTCTCATATCTCGGTTAGTATGTGTTCGTTAATCGGTTCATGTTTCTGTGATATCTCGATCCATGCTTGTGCTTATAGTTGATGTATGTTACTGCTGTGATTATAAGAATATGTTGATGTTATAGATTGTGGTATGTATGGTGTAGTTGGATATAAATCATTTTATACGAAACCTAATACAATCGAATGCTCGGTTCTGGATATTGTTATTATTATGTTCTGATTCTGAATATAAGTTAGCATCTTGATAGGGTTCAATGATATGATTGTTGGATGTTAATTTAATATGTTATACACAAAAAAACTAGGGTTTATGCTAGACAATGATTCTTGGATGATTGAGTTATGATGATTCGTTCTGCACATTGACCTTCATATGATTTCTGTTATTGATGACGGCTGTTAGAATGATTAGGGTTTATGTGTTATTCGCATCTGCTGTAACTGATGTCTGCGAAACTGAACTGTCCGACGAAACAGGACTCTCGGCGAAACAGAATGTGTTTCGCCATGAACCATCGACGAATTAGAATCCTGTTTCGCCAAACAAGATCACGACGAAACAGAACGTGTTTCGTCAAATATGTGTTTCGCCGAGCTGTGCTGTAACTTGAGTTAATGCTGTTAAGTGTTAACTGGAATATTTAACTGCTGTTAGACGTTAGACATGACCTGTATGATTGTGATTACGTGTTACATGTATATACGTGAACAACTTGAACACAAACTGATCTCACATACATGCATACTTTAGGACGTGATTGATTACTTTGAGCACATACTTAGCATACCGAGCAAACCAAGGTGAGTTCACACTTCTACCAAGGCATGGGATTCCCGGGGATGGGAATGGGTTGATTGATTATTTACTCTTAAGAGTTATCGGAATTACATACCATTGACCTCGGGAGAGGAAGGTCAATGGTAGATACTACTAGACTTGTGATACAAATACTAGAACAATCTTCGCAAACATGCCTGGAATGGCCGCGAACTATACTAGAACAATCTTCGCAAACATGCCTGGAATGGCCGCGAACTATGCTAGAACAATCTTCGCAAACATGCCTGGAATGGCCGCGAACTATACTTTAATCTTCGCAAACATGCCTGGAGGGCCGCGATACAAATATAACTAGTCTATAAAACATGGGAAACCCCCACTAATCTTCGCACACATGCCTGGAGGGCCGCGATGTAATTGAAAACGATACATGGGTTACTAAACAAACAAACGATTTATGAAACGAACATTATTACTAAACAACCCACTGTGAACTCGCTCAACTAGTTGTTGACTCTCTGTTACATGCCTTGCAGGTCGTTAGGTACACTTGGAGCTTGCACTGGGAGGCGCGGTCGTTGTGGACAAGGATCGTGAATGCTTTGTTAAACGTTTATGACATTACATACTTATACTCATGTTGGGTTACTTTTATGCTTCCGCTAAACGTTGATATTATACTTATGTTTTGAAACACCTTTCATATTGGTTTGGTTGAATTACATCTACTTTTACTCATTACTTAAATGTTCAATATGATTGGTGGCTTGATCCTGGTCAGTCACGCCTCCAAGCGGTGATGCTCCGCGTGTGGATTTTGGGGGTGTGACAAAATCGGCTAAAACTTTCACAATGTGTGCGTAATTGTGTTTTAACAAACCCTTGAGAATATCAGTTCAAAATTCGAAGTAAAAGTGGTAAAAATGGCCTGAAAACATAGTTCCGTTTGAATGAAGCCTAGTATTTCCGTTTGAAAATTGACATATCGTTTGAAAATCATGGGTCATCCCGTTTGAATTCGGCATTCCGTTTGAAAATGCATGGGTATTACGTTTGAAACATGTGGTTCGTTTGAAACATTGGGTCCATTCCGTTTGGAGAACGTATTCCGTTTGAGAATTTTGTTTGAAAGCAGCCATCTCGTTTGAAATAGTAATTCTGTTTGAGAGTACCGTTTGAAATACGATTTCCGTTTGAAAGTGGGTCAGTAGTTCACATGATACTTGTCTTGATCTGATCAATTGTCATTAGACCCATGTGCTTTCATTTAAAACAAAGTTAAGTTTGCATGTGATCTGCATTGTAGCAGTCCACTAAATATAGCGGCCCAATCAGAATTGAATTTGTGAGTTGATTCATTCAAACCCATGTGCTTTGACTAAAGGAATTGTCAGGAAGCATATATTTTGCGGCCCAATGAGTGTTATTTGAGGTCCAATCAGTTGAATTGAATTCGTGTGATATAGTTGAGTCTATAGTGCTACAGCCCAAGTAATATATTCTCGGCCCAGTTGAATCAATTAATTTTTTCGGCCCATTCAAATCAGGTCACACGGTTTGATTTCAGTTTGCAAAGTCATTTGAAAGGGTCAAGGTAATTTGAAAGGGAATTCTGTGTCACACAGTTTGAATTTGATCCCAGTTCACAAGAGGTGGTTCAGTCTGTTTGAATTCAAACTCGTTCCAGGTCGTGTGGTTTAGCCTGGTCATTGGAAAAGGTCGTTTGAATTTGATCCGGGTCATAGCAGTCCGCACAGTGTGTCAACCTTCAGTCCGCACAGAATATTCATCAGTTCGAGTACCAGTCTTATTCTGTTAATTGATAAGTCTTTAAACTGATTGTTGTTTGTTTGTTTGTCAGGTGATACAGGTGCTTTACGAGGTGAACCAGTTCGTTTGAAAGCTTATTTGAGAAATTCTTCTATATTGAATCATGAGTGAAGAGTTTTACAACGCATTTGCAACATCCCCGACTAGTCCAGCTGCCATTACTCAAAACATGAACATGGAAAATGAAATCGGAACCTTACAAAAACCCCCGAAGCAAATGAGCATAGAAGAGTATTATGGATGGAAAGACAGATTCGAAAACTGGGTTCAAGCTAACCATCTCAGATCTTGGGAGTGCATTTTGAAGAAATATGTATTACCACGTACTGATCTGCAAGTTGAGAAAGCAATATCTGAGTTTACTGACCAAGAAAGAGATATGTACAGAGCTGAAAAGATGATGATTAGTCTACTTCAGCAAGCTATCAAAGAAGACATCTTTGTGTTGCTTCAGCATGACAAAACTTCGAAATCAATTTGGGATGCTCTTCGAGTCAAGTTTGAGGGTAGTGAAAATATGATTAAGAGCAAGAAGGCGTTGCTCAAGAAAGAGTTTGATCTATTCAGCAGTCTACCGGGTGAAGATACAAAGAAGCTAATTGAACGTTATTGCCACTTGGTGCGATCCATGTCGATGCTTAGTATAAAAAAAGATCGTGAAGAGTGGGTAGACAAGTTAGCTGACGCTTTACCACAAAAGGAATGGGGCACATACTTGATGATTTTAAAGAACACTGGGGTTTATGATGGGTTAACGATTTCTCAGTTTATCGAGAAGATTGAGGGTCAAGATTTGGAACAGCAGAAGATCGCGAGGATGAACAGTCCAAGTGGTCAACAGGATGTAAAAATGTACTACAAAGGCAGTGTTCCAGAAGTTGAAAGAAGCCCGAAAATCCAAACTGCGTTTAGTGCTGGAGATTCATCTGAAAAAGTTGATCAAAGTTCTAAAAGTAGCAGTGGTTTCTCTTCATACCCGAGTGTCAATCCAAAAGATACTACATCAAGCTTCCATTCTCAAAGCACAAAGACTGGAAATGGTTATGTGATACAGTGCAACATTGCATTGAATCTTCCAGATGGTCAAAACTTTTCTGAAGAGGTTGCAAAAGGTCACATGGCTTTACTTGGTTCCGTGCTATTATCTTATGAAGGATTGGTTGCAGGGCGGATCGGGAATCCTATGCTCACTAAGGAGGATTACGATCAGATAGACGCTGAAGAAATGGAACTGATGGACATCAAATGGTGTCTAGATAGTGTCTTAAGAAGAGCAGAAAAGTTTAAGCTGATTACTGGAAGAAATGACTTTCTTGATGCACATGTTTCTACTTTAGGTTTTGATAAATCTAAAGTTACTTGTTTTCGGTGCAGGGAGAAATGTCATTTCAAGAGGGAATGCAAGAACAGAGAAGCTAGTGATGTAAAGAATCCGTTCAGAAAAGACGACTATTACCGGAAAGCCATATATCAGCAAGTTGGTCAGCAACAACAACAAGAACCACAGGTGGCTCATGGTAGAAAAATGATCGAGGATTCAAAGAGAGCATGTTTGGTGGATTTTAACTGGAACAAATACATATCGCCCGAAAGCAAAGCATGCCTAATCAATCAAGATGACGAAAGGTTACCTGAAGGTTTTAGCTGGGATATGTTTGTGGATGAAAAAGGAGAGTTTAAAGCATTCATTGCTAAGATTGTGAAAGAACCAGATATGTTTACCACATGGATGAAGTCTATTAGTGAGACTGTGAAGAATGTGGAGGAAAAGTATGTTGCATCTGAAGAAAGCTCACAGAGTTCAGATGAAAGTTCACAAAGTGATGAAAGTTCAGAAAAGGAAGTTGTTTTTGATCAAACACCAGTTGATTCTGGTTCTTCGGATGATAATGCTGAAAAGTCAATTGAGTTTGATCAATCACCAACTGAAGACAGCAGTGATGATGAAGAAGAACGACATATTAATGTTGCTAAAACCCATCTATCTCCTGAAAGTTTTCATTTTTTTATTTTGAAGATCGCTTGGAAAAACTGAAAGAGAAACAAGCTGCAAAAGAACAAATGAAACAGAAGTCTGAAAGTGGTGATCAAACAAAGAAAGCTGTTCAGAATGAAGAAGTAAAAAGTGTTGCTGATGAGATTGCTGAACCAGAAAAGATACATGAAGTTGAGAAAGTTGTTGAAATTGAAAAGATTATGAAAGTTGAAAAGATTGTGGAAGTCATCAAGCCTTGCACAAAGTGTTTGGAACCTTGCAAGGAATGTGCAGTAAAAGATGAGAAGATAGCTGAGTATGAGAAGAAGAAAGAGCAGTTGCTGTTCAATCTCAATTACGTGAAAGAATCTTATAATGTCTTGAACAAAACAGTAACTGGTCTTCAAAAGATAAATTCTGAAAGAGAACAAGCAATAACGATGATGAATGCTGTGATGATGACAAAACAGAAAGCTATAAATTTCTATATCGAAGAAAGTGCTAAGTGGAAGCAAGAGTTGGAAACTGAAAAGATTGAAAATGAGAGAATCAGACGATTATTGCAGAGTTATTCTAGTTCTGATTATCTTATTGATAGAATTTATCCGACTGTTGCAGGTATGGAAGCTTTTCAAGATGAGAAGCCAAAGAAGAAGGATACTGATAAGAAACCGAATGCTAGCTATAACAAGTGTCCGCCTCCGATTTGGGAAGGTTATTCTCCCAGAAAACAAAATGAGGAGCAAGTTCAAAAGGCAGTCAATATAAAACTAAAGTCTGATATAACCGATGAATTACCAGAAAACATTGACGTGGTTTTTACATCGTCTGACACTGATCATGAGTCTGCGATAATAAAAAAGGTGGTCGATCAGTTGTTAGATACTGATGAGGAGTCTGAGTCAAAGTCCGAGTCTGGAGGTTCAAGTTCGTCAGTCAACAGTTCAAAATCGTCGGTTAAAAGGGCTTACCGTAAAGAGTTTTTGTTATCAAAATCAAATTTGGATGATGAAACATTTGAAGTAGCATACACTTTAAATGATTCTAACAAATTATATTCTGACGAAGAGTTTCCAATAAGAAGTGTGAAATTTGAAATGATCAAAAAGGTTTTCAAAATGACAGAAATTAAGATTTCTGAAATAAAAGATTTAAATCTTACTGGAAAACCTAAAAAATACACTTCAAGAGTACAACAACGATTAAACAAGAAAAAGGGTTACAATTGTGGTTCTGGTTTTCAAAAGAAACCAAACCATAATGGTAGCTACAAAAAGAAAGGATTAGGCTTTATTCCACCAGAAAATTATAGAAATGAGAAAAATTCTAAAATAAAAACAGAATTTGTTTCAGGTGGAAGTGCTGAGGATGAACAGAAGAAACCGTTCTGGAAACAATCAAACCAGGAGTTTCTTGCTGAGAAGAAAAGGAATGGAACTGGAGTGTTTCATCCAAAAGAGACTCGAACCTGTTTCAAATGCAATGAAGCTGGTCACATTGCATGGAACTATCCGAAAAATGCTAAGAATAAACAGGGAGTTTCTGAAAAACTGAAAGAAATAGTTGTTGATGTTGAACCACCAACCGAAAAATTCAAAATTTTTGAAAATTCAACTTATGAGATTGGTGAATGTTCTAAAAAGAATTTTTACAAAAAGAAAGCAAAATATAACCAAATGTGGGTTGTCAAGAAGGGTGATGTAAAAGTCGGCAATGATTCTGGTTCCACAAAGCCAGAAGAGCCACAAGGTGAGGTAAAAGAGGTAAATTTTGTATCTTCAGTGAATGATGATGAATTTCCATCACTGAAGTTTGAGAAGATTAAACAAAAAGTTGGTAAGATTGAGATCTCGGATCAATTTTACTCCGAGAAGAATGAATTTGATGTCGAGAAAGTTTTTAATGGAAATGTTAAGAATATTTTTGGGAAAATGCTTGATGGGAAAGTAAAAGGGGTTAAAGATTTTTACGCAACTAAAAAGGCAACTTTTAACCCTACTGAACAAGAGCTAAAAGAGCTAAAAACACCCAAGGTTGGTCAGACTTGGGTGGAAATTCTTTTCCCTTGAATATCTGACTTGCCGGAGATCCCAAGTTTGTAATCATGGATCAGGAATCAGCATCTTTCTTGATAATTGTTTTTGTGAATGAATCTTATAATGGTTAAATTTTGGCAAGTCATACTGCAGGAATTGCCGGAGCTTCCAGGATGGTAAGTGCGAAGCAGGAATCGGCATCCTAGTTGGTAAAATGATCTAGTGTAGATGTTTTATTCCTACACTTGATACATGTGATTGTATTTTTACAACTGGTACAGAGGTTTTCACTTACATGTGGTAAATCAAGGACATTAAGTTGTACTTGTTTTTCCTACAAATGGTTAATCAAGGTCATTAGGTTGAACTTGATTGGACCAAACTTACAAGTGGTATTTGAAGGACAATATGATGAACCAAACCCCTAAATTTTACAAGTGATAAAACCAACAAAACTTATTTTCCGGAAAAATCATTTTGATTAAAACAAACTTAAGTGTTTTGAAATCATAATGAGAAAATAGTTTTGTGAAAGGGGGAGTTCGGATTGTTTATGCCAAGTGAATGGCGAATTGATGCGATTCGATATCGGTTGTCAAGTTTTTGTACAGTTTATTTTCAAATTTCCTGAAATGTGTTTGCATTTTAGGGGGAGTAGAAATTTTCAGAAAATCCAAATACATTTGAAAATTTGAAAAAGGCAAAAACATGATAAAATCAAAAATGAGTTTTTGTGTCAAAAAAAGAGGAAATGATAGTACATCAGTAGACAGTTACAGTATGCTAAAGGAATGTAATGTTTAAATAGCGTTAAACGGTCTCACTGATGATATGCCGATAGGTTTTTACACATTTAGTAAGCTTTTTCGGGATATAAACTTAAATTCAAATTTGCTTATTTCGTGGGGAACACTACTTGGATATATAGGTAACCCCTGAAATCTCGTTTGAAAGGTCCCTCTTTCTGAGATACTAGGTCTTTATGCTCAGTGATATCTGGGGTGTTATCCCAGGACTTCTGATTTTGCGGAAGCAATGGCCTAGTCCTCGGAGAATACTTTCTGCTTGCTTGAAAAATAGTGCCGCCCTCAGCATAAAATGATGAGACAATAAAATTGCTAATCAATGCTGTTGTAAAAAAGATCCTCTAAAGGGGACACACCAAAAGTCGAGTCGTGATCTCTCTGCTGAACGGTAGTTCTGACCTGAGCTCTCACGGTTTCGTACGTTTCATAATTTATTCCCCTTACAGATATCATCTGTGGTATACTCACCTGTAAGACTGAATATTGGGATCTGGATACGGGAGTATATTCAAGAGGTGGGACACATGAATGAGTTTATGTTCTTAAAACACCTAACTCATATCCTGAATTAGTTGAAATTTGTGTGAAAATTTAAGTGGTTCAGTATATCGGCAATCTAAGTGAATTGTTTAATTCTTAATGTGTGACTAAGCTCAACGGTACTTGTGACTTGTCAAAAACTGATATGATCCTCTTACACAAACTCACAAAAATATTGTCTGTAAATATTTCTTTATTGCATTTCATTTCTTTCAAAAATCCAAAAAGATTTTTAGTGTGTTTTAGCATAATTTTTGAAAAATTCAAAAAGATTTTCGACAACTGATGTTGGAGAGCTGATTGTCAAAATTCCAAGTGCTAAACATGATGAGCATGAGGTGAGGGGGAGCTTGTGTTTAATTGAAAAAAGTTTTTGAATATTTTTCAATGCAAGGTGTTCATCATATATTATCATTGATAAATCATTCTGGTTTAAATTTGAGAGAGAGTCTGTATATAAATCTGTCAAATTGTTAAATTTGTGAAATTTACTTCTGGGTTAAGAATGTGCAGGTATAGCCAGGTTTCGATCTTGAACCTGAAGATAGAGTGCCAGGTTCCGATACCTGAAGATTATGTGATTTCAACAAGCCAGACTGCGATTCCAGCATAACGAAAGGGGGAGTCTGAAGACATCTGTGGAAAGAGCTAAGAGCTAGGTTGTGATTTTGGAAGAAAGAGGAGAAAGAGATAAAATGTGAGGATGCTTACACGTTCAGACTGATAAAGACTGAAGACGTTGAAGACTCGACACTTAAGACTCGTCAACATTCGAGGGGGAGTCTGTTGGTGCATGCGTCTGTCGACTTCGTCTTGCATCGAGTCTTACATTGAAATTGTTAGATCAGGGCGTATTATACGAGAAATAGGGTAGGTTTTAGATGTGATTGAGCTAATTCCGTTTGAAGAGTGCCATTTCGTTTGAGGAGTGCCATTCCGTTTGAAGCATGCCATGCCACTTTCAAACGGAATAGCCTCACCCTATATATACCCCATGTGTCTAGTTCATTTATAACTTTCCGGTTTGTGCAACGAAGTGCTGCCGAAGTGTTGTCAGGTTGTAAAACGTCATCAAATCAATCATACAACAGTTTATTGTGTAAATCTAGCTGAATTGAACTCTACACGTCTGTTTCCGCCTTCCGTGTTGAGATAAACTCTTCTGATCGACTCGTTCGGGTCTGAAAACGATCCTACATTATTTGATTGACCCCAGTCACTCGAATGCCTTCAGTTAAACGAATGTCTCATTTGATGACCCTGTCCATTAGTTTAAACACACTTACAAACACATATTCAGTACATACTCGATCTAGCCTATTCGTACAGTAACGAACACATAAATAGGCATCAACAAATTCCTCCTTGAACGTTGTCGTCGAATCTTGAACTTCTTTGTTGAATGTTGTGCTGAATATAACTGCAACTCTAGTCAAGTGTTTGTTGATGTCATCCCACATGCGTCAATCCTGACTGATGTTTCAAGTTTGCAGAAACTTTGACTTGGCAATACTGCAATTTTCACAAGAATTAACAAACTTGAAACCAACCACTACAACTTCTCCACTTCAACATTAACCACATCTGTGTTTAGTTTAACGTAACTTCCTCATTGCTTTGATCCTCAGATCTTTAAAACTCCACCAGCAGTTTATAGAAACTTCAGACATTACACTGATCAACATCAAATAAGTCCATTCCCATGAAAATATGTTGTTGTCTAGCGCTATAGGAGTAGCACAATATTTGTCATTAACGTCATGAGCCAACCTTAACATGTATAGCGCTATAGGAGTAGCACACCGCCCTTGTGAAGGGTCTATGTTAAGTTATTCAATCATGGTCTTATTCGCTTCGGTGATAAGATACACAACTTTATGGACACAATTGGTTTGATTTATAATTGATGCATGCTAGCTATGTTATGCTTTATGCCTTAGTATACTTTTATGCCATGTAGGGTTGATGACAACTTTTCTATCTATGCTAGTAGTCAAAACTTGTATGCTCACCAATGCTTTATGCGTTGACCATTACTTTAATATATATTGCAGGAGATTGATGCTATGACGTTTCAAGAATCTAGTAAGATGGATCAATGAAAATGGAATTCTATTTAAATATTGTCAAATTTAGCAAGTCGTGATGTCTCAAACAATCTATTTCGTCCCGCCCCGATGTTTCCGCCATCGGTTGGGGTGTGACAAAGATCATGGAATTGGTTGGTGTAAGCCAAGTTATCACCATCAATTTTCTAAGGTGCCAGAATTCGTCCTCGAGTTTTTGCATTTCGTTTGGAGGGCAAAATTCATCATATCATCATTTGCCTGAACTCATCCCACGGTAAAGTAAGAGTGGAATCAGATCTACAGTTTTTCTTCTCATTGTTCCACCGTGTGTGAGCCCTTGGTTGAAGAACGCTACTCGCATAATGAACACGAAGAAAGTCTTCACAATCACTATTGATGAAAGTCAACTCCATGTTTTCGAACAATTGGAATAAACCCATGGCTCCTTCAGAACCGTGAAACTTGTTGGGAGTGTAAGAGTTGAAATATTTGAATGTGTAATGACTAGGTTTTTCATTTCCGTCCCCACTATTCCCATTGCTAGTGGAGTTGCCAAGTGGGTTAGCTAGAGTAGGAAGGACCGTTGCCATTTGCTTAGCGATCATAGCAGCGATTCTTCGCTCAGAGTTACGCTTGGGGTTGCGAGCTTGATGATGACGTGAAGACATCTACAAAAGATGAAACAAGAGAATCATGAGAATTGGATCAATAAATGGAATGTTATGCATAAGTAATGTAAAATAACTCTTGGAATTGTATAATAAATCATAGATTAGGGGAATTAAAACTTAAGGTGTAGCAATTTAGATAAGAGAGGGGTTAGAGATTAACATAATGACATCAAAATAAAATTTATAACGAAGAGCGAAACATAAAGGGTAAACAAATTGAATATAATTTTGGATTGTTCTAATCTAGTTATAAACCTGATGGAAACTTTGACAAATCAAGATGTTTAATCTTACTAGTGATCAAAGAATACACGTGCTAACCTAATAGTGTACTCTCATCATTAGTCCCTAGGTAGGCAACGGGTCCCTCAATTGGGATTTATGCGAATGCCAGCCTAGACAGGACGTCTAGACTACCGGTACTTAGGATAATTCATGTTCTGTCGCACTTATTAAGATTAAAGACTTTGATGAGAATTGAAAATCAATAAGGAGTGGATTTCGCCATTGAGATGTGGATATCACTCCTAACTCAATGGTGAAGTTTCTGTTTGCATGAAGAGAATGAAACTAGTCATCAAGGTAAGAAAATCACTCCTAACTTGATAATAAAGTTCCCTTTTTGAAAATACGAGTAGTCTTCTTGGATGTTACATCGTAGTTCACAAGTAAAATGAGATTAGACAAAAGATGGGGATAGAAACAATAAGGGAAGAATAATAGTTTAAGGGAACAAGACAGGATAAGCAAGTAACACATAAGCATGGATATGGGCACTTAGTTATAGTCTAGGTCAAAGGCATGCTGGTAACCTAATTCCATATAGCCATGGCTCTGATACCAATTTATCACACCCCAACCGATAACGGAAACATCAGTGTGAGTCATAGTAGATTGCTCAAAGACATCATAGCACTAACGTTGAAATATATTAATTGTTGAAATTTAAATTGTCACACAATACTTGAAGGAAAACACATTGTTCAACAAAAGAAACGACAACAAAATATTTGATTAAACTAAAAGTCTAAGTCCAATTCCTATGTGATAGCGATCTTGTCAACATCATCTCATGCGTTCCCTGAAAACATGTTAAAATAAAGATCAACAAAAGTTGGCGAGTATATAAGTTTTGATACATAACATAAGTGTAGAAAGAACATAATCCACATATCAAAAGTACTAATATTCAAACCTAAATGTAAGACATTGTGTGCGCCATAGCATAAAAGGCTATTCCAAGAATGTAAACTTAACAATGACCACAGATCCGTGGGATCAATCTAGGCGGGTTGTCAATCCTACAGCACCATACATGTTAAGGGCGGCTAGCAAAGTTAATGAATATGCATGGGACTAGTTATAAACAAGTATGTAACACATAAGCCATATAGACTAATGAACATGTAAGTGGATATGTATTTGTATAAGCATTTGTAGTATATTTAATATATGAACATGTTTTTGTCCCAAATAGTGTAAAAGTAAAAAGGGGCCATATATACTCACTATTTGTGAAGTTAACAGAGTGGAAATCACGAATGAGCGTAAGGATTTGGATGAGTGAACGAAGTCTAGCCTAAAAGGGGTAAAAACGTAAATGTATAAGTGCATAGTTAAGGTAAGGAATAAACAAAAAGTAACATAAAAGGAAATAAAAATACAAAGGCAAAGGCAAAATGAATGAACTCCATAAAAAAGATAAACGAAAATGTTGATATATAGTGGTTTAAATAATCATACAAATTTATTTTATGATTATATGCAAAACTACTATGTATGAAATCATACATAATATTGGACAATATAAGGATACTAAGTATTAAAATGCTAAAAGTCCTTGTTTTATAAAGTGTTAAATATCTAGTTTAAGTTATTTAAATTTAGGTTTTTATATAAATAGATAAATGATAAGTAAATAAAGAAATTCCAAAAAATAAATTAATAAATTTAGAACAAAAAGTTTTGATAAATTTAATATTTATTTTCTACCCAAAATTATTTATTATGTTTTAATTGATTATAAATAGATTTGAAGGTGACAAAAATGCTTATAAATGGCAAAAATCAATATAAAATGATAAAAATCCCAAAAAATCCAGAGATAAAAAAGGAATAATCTTCTCATAAATCTCATATGAGTTTCACCATAACATGAAATCACCATCCATTTAGTTGGTGGGATTTCGGTTCGGTTTTAGGAAAATACGCAAGAGTGCAGAAATAACTATAACATGATCATGCAAGTAGGTAGATGATGTGATTTGCATCCGAACCACTACATATGCTTACCTTTTAACACAAGACATCCAAACATTAAGATAGTTTGGTGTCTAGGTTTGGCTTCTGGCGAAATAGTCCCAAACAGGTCAAACTAATGCATGAACATGAATAAAGGGAAATGAACATGAATGCAAGATGTTAGGTCATGTATGCACTTCTACAAGTACCAACCGTAACACAAGAACAGTCAAACATGACATTTTGGTTTGGTAATGTCACGGCCGCGAGCCAGTTGCCCGGTCCGGAAGCCGCGGGACAGAAACCCGTGGTCTTGGTGGTTGATTTGGCAACGGAAATTTTAACAGGATCGTTTAAATTGAAAATACCCGATTATTTTATTATAAGTTTCGGGACAAACCCCTTATTTTTACAAAAAAAAGGAATTTCACTGGGAAATTCCCAAAAAAATGTTTATTTATTTACTGAGCCACTTCATTCAAGCTGGAGTGCTACGCGGCACTTTTCCTTGTTCACAGTAAATCACCTGAAACATGTTTTAAAAAGATTTGATCAGCGGGAAATACTGGCGAGTCATCCAATTTGTACAAAACGACACATTGTTATAAATTACAGTATTAAGAGTTTTTACATTTGCCCCTATCTTATAATTCTCTGGTCCAGTTGTCACTCGACCAGATCTATGACTGTGGTCATATCACTAATTAGGCTCGTCTACCTAAGAGTGATAAAACAGTAGTAATGTGCACAATACCCCCACTTACTGCCAAAAATTAAAGATTTGCAAAGACTTAATCCCTATACTTATAACTAGAAAACATTTAGGGTTTTACAAAGCAACTTTGATAAAAACAGAATGACTCACATTGCAAGTTTAAACTGACAGAGTCTGCCTACTGATTAAGCCTGGTAACCTAGTTAAATAATGCAAATGAAACTAGGTTAGTAACTTAATACAACATTTACGATAACTCACGAGATCGAAACCCTCACGACGAATGACAAAGTATAGCCCAAGATTCGGGCAGCACTAAAACATCCATCGGATCGGTTTTAATCGATCGGACATTGCATCGTAGCAGTGATCGAGCTATTACCCTGTTATCGTAGCAGCATCTCGACACTAATTATTTGAGCTGAATATGGCTTTTTAGAAAGGAATTTTCGAACACAGAAGCCTGCCCATGCAACGTTCTATTTATAGCTGAATTTTGAGTTCCTCGCGGCCCGCGAGGGCCACCCTAGCTACGGCTAAGGCTGCCGTGTCACACCTTAGGCCTGCCACGTGTGCGACACGTGGCCTTGATCGTTATCCGGAGATTGCAGGGCTGTCGCGCCCCGCGTAGACCCTCCTTAATTCTTTCGCGGCCCGCGATTGACTAATAAAATTTGTTTTTTCTTGATTTTTCATAAATTTAGGGTTTTAGGGGTTCGGGTTTTTACTTACGGAGTGTTTTAGGACATTTTCGTGCAGGTCCTTACATCCTTCCCACCTTATTTAAAATCTCGTCCTCGAGATTTATTGGAACAAGTAAGGATATTTTCGCTTCATCTCCGATTCCAACTCCCATGTATACTCAAGTCCTCTTTTCGAATCCCACTTTACTTTGACTAGCACCAATCTCTTGTGTTTGAGGTGTTTAACTTTTCTGTCTTCTATTTGAAGAGGTTTCTCAACAAATTTCAACTTTTCATTTACCTCTATATCTTGAAGAGGTATTACCAGTGATTCATCAGATAAACACTTCTTGAGGTTAGATACATGAAACACATCATGTACCCCGGCTAGCTCTTCTGGTAATTGTAATTGATAGGCAACTGGTCCTATTTGTTGGGTAACTGTAAATGGTCCTATGTACCTTGGACTTAGTTTTCCTTTCTTACCGAATCGAACTACCCCTTTCCAAGGAGAAACTTTCAATAGTACCTTGTCCCCAACTTGGAATTCTAATGGTTTACGTCGATTGTCTGCATAACTCTTCTGGCGGTCTCAAGCCGTTTTCAGTTTTTCCTTGATTTGAGTTATCTTGTCGGTGGTTTCTTGCACAATCTCGGGACCTGATAATTGACTTTCTCCTATTTCTGCCTAGCATATTGGAGTTTGATAATTTCGTCCATAAAGTGATTCGAACGGGGCAGCATTGATGCTTGTATGATAACTATTGTTATAGGAGAATTCTATTAGTGGTAAGTGGTCATCCTAGTTTCCACTGAAGTCGATTACACATGCTCTGAGCATGTCTTCTAGGGTTTGGATCGTCCTTTCACTTTGTCCATATCTTTGGGGATGGTATGCAGTACTTAAATTTAATCGTGTCCCCATTGCTTCTTGGAAACTTGTCCAGAAATGCGAAGTGAAACGACTATCCCTATCTGACACAATGGAGAGTGGGACTCCATGTAGGGATACTACCTCGTCTACGTATAACTTAGCCAATCTTTCCATGCTAAAGGTTTCCTTCATTGGTAGGAAATGAGCTGATTTGGTTAGTCGATCTACAATCACCCAGATTGCATCGTTACCTTTCCTGGTTTTGGGTAGCTTAGTAACAAAATCCATTGTTATTAGTTCCCATTTCCATACAGGCATTTCTAATTGTTGAAGTAAACCTGAAGGTTTCTGGTGTTCTGCCTTAACTTGTGAACAAGTTAGACACTTAGAGACGTATCTAGCTATGTCCTTTTTCATTCCTATCCACCAGAAGTTATTTCTTAGATCTTGATACATTTTGTTATTACCAGGATGCATTGTATACCTAGATTTATGAGCTTCCTCTAATATCTTATCTCTTAAGTTTCCTTGTCTAGGTACCTGTGACAACTGTGTTCTGTAATCGATGTACAATGTAAATCAATGTCAATTATCAATAAAAAATGTGCTTTGGTGTTATTATATGTGTTTTGGTGTTATTATGTGTATATTTGTGTTTGATGATTTTTTGATTTGATTCGATTCCGATTACAAGCTTTAAATCGCTTTCTGGAAGGTTATACGCAACTGGTGCGTAAATACAGTCCGTTTAACACAACAAACACTCCGGAATAGTGAAATAGGCTTAACATACCTTAAATAAACTTCACATAACTTAGAAATAAGTTTTGGATGGTTTGGTGTGTTGAAATCAAGTTTGTTCGATCGCAGGGACTATTTATGTCAAACTGTGAAACTATACCGATTTTTATAGTAACGAACATTCTGGAACTTGATCATAAGTTAAACATATCCTAAATATCCTTTACATAGCTTAGAAATAGGCTTTGAGGTGTTCGGTATGCTAAAATAAACTTAATTGATCAATAGGGACTAAAAGCGTCAAAAAGTGCATAAGTTTGCATTTTCGCGCATATCTTACGTTCTGAATATATCCGGACATCCAAAAATTTATGTAATCATTAAAATATTTTATTTTAGTGATTGGCATGATAAAATTCCATTCGTCGCTTAATTTGGATCGTTTTTGCGTCCGTTACGACTTCCGTCGTAATTACCCGAATAACGCAACCGTACGACCAAACGAGCCGACATCTGAAATGATTTTGAGCATATTTTAAGTTCCCTATATTTTAACTTCATTTCAGAGCCTTGAAATGGGGTTAACGGGGCTTAAACATGCCAAAAATGCATCAAAATACAAGTTTTACAAGTGCAGGGACCTGTTTTGACATTTCTGGAAAGAGTGCTAGGCGGGCCGCGTAAGGTGAGGCCTATCCTTACGCGGGGCGCGACACCAGATCAGACAGAATGTTCAGTTTCAGCATTCTGGTCAAAATTCAGGGTTGTTTATGCAATTTTTGCAATACCTTGAGCTGGTTTTCGACTCCCATTGTATTCTAATACCATGTTCCCACATGTATGGCCAAGATTACACCCTCCTAACACTTGGAGTGATCCAATTGATCCTAACTTCCTATAAATAGCAAGGTTCCTCATTTGGGTTCTTCACACTTTGATTCAATTTCTGCTCTAAGTTGAGGTTTAACACCTCATACCTGAGTAATTTTGAATCAAAACATCCTTGCTTGGACCCTTTGTAAGTCTCCTTCATGCTTGTTCATGTATTTCAAGCATGAAAGTCAAATAGTGTTTGACTTTCAGCTTTGACCAGTCAATGGTCAACACAAAGTTCGTTTGAACTTTGCAACGTGAGCGTAATCACGATGGTTATAGTCCTGTGTGACTATACATACTGATTACCACGTTGACTAGGCGTAGTGACGAGTCGTAGTTTCGGTCAAAATGCGTATTCATGCGTATTTTGTAACCAAACTACTCTTGGGTATCAAAACACTTTGTTTTGTGATATCAAAACCTGTTTTCTAACTTAACTAAACATGTTTTAACATGTTTAGCTCGTCACTTTTAGTTTAGTGCTTGTGTAGAGTTGTAAGTCAAGCGGTCTAAACAACCGCTTAGACTTTCGAACTAGACCTGTTTGGTCGATCTTTAGGATCCAACCAAGCATTTTTAGTGACCATAGTTGTATAGGGAATAACCTTCCGAGGTTATACCTTATGGTCACTTAGGTTTAATTAGTTGTATGATAGGTAGTTTATATGCCTTAGGTAAATGACCAAAATGCCCTTTTCATGCATAATTGGTAATTAAGCATATGTAACTTAACTTTTGCCGCTTAAACTAATTATGTAACATGTTTAGGCATATAATACTTGTCATAGGACTAGTTAGGTGCCTCGAACGCGCTTTTGCGCGCACGACGCGTTAAAGTGGCGTAAGCTACCTTAACGGGTCATAACGGGTCGAAAGCACTCAAGTTAAGTTCCGTTTTAGAATGTAGGCTTTGTTAAACCATATCACACGAGTTCCAATACTCATTTGGTTTACAAGACCTCATTCTATCAGATCTTCCGATTTAGGTGTCGATTTATTAATTAGGCAATCCGATTAATAGGTGGTACTTGATTTCCTTGGTTTACCTGAGCTTCGTTGAGTCCCTTAGATCAAGGATACTTGCAGTTCAATGTGAGTACATAGTTCCCTTATTTTACTGTTTTCAATTGTTTTGGGGTGATTCATATGTGCAAAATGATTTCAAGGTTTAAACGATGGTTTCAAAAACGATTAAGATGGTTTATATTAAACTAATAACGATTTTGATAAAGTGAACGAACTTGTTGGTTGTAGTTACATAATGAATGACATTCATTAACATTGATCATGCCGACCAATATTAGGTTATGGTACCATAGGATCTGATAAATCCCGTTATCAGACTGCACCCATGGTTATGTGTGGGGGTTATATGGGTAACGACTGAATCTGTGATAGTTAACTTATCCTTTTGTGGTTTGTTAATGCGAGAAGCGAGATAGTCGAGTCACGAAGGTTTGGATGTTATTAGCGAGACGACCAAAAGTAGTTTCACAATTAAAACGAGTTAAACGATTTTGGGACGACTTAAACGAGTTAAACGATTTTGGAACGACTTAAAACGAGTTAAACGAATTGAACAAACGATTGGTTTTTTTGTCACTGTTTAGATAACGGGACGGGTGTAATGTGGTGAAAACATGGTAGATACGCCGCTGGTACCTCTTATATATAAGTGTTTTCATTATATTACATACCGTGGCGTTATTTAGTTCATTTGGGTAAACGATTTTGAAATGATGTCACATAACGATATTTTCGAAAGGATATAAACCATACGAGTTTTATTAACGAGTTTTTACGAGATGTTTTACAATTTGGTTTACTAAAACAAATGTTTTGGGGTTAAGAATCATGGCTACGAGATTTTATAAATTATAACCCACTTGATTTGAGTTGGTTAATTATGTTGCAATACTATACACTTTTTTCAAAATAAGGTTTTTAAATAAGTTATTGCAACATGTAAACGAGCCATGAATCCGACACTCTCATAAAACCTATGTGCTCGCCAACATTTCTTTGCTGACTTTGTTTTTACATATGTTTTAGGTGTTGTTGCATGATGTTGATTGCTAGGATGCATGTTCACATAGGATCTAGATAAGGCCTTAGTGATCTAATAACAATGATAGTCTATGTTTATCTTGTTTGTTTGGTTTAAAGACAATGTAAATTACTTAATGAATCAATAAAACGAAACTTTTGTAACCATGGTTGTGAAACAATAATTCTGTTACAACACTCCCCGACGTTTCCGCCACGGTTTCATTGTTTTAACGCGGTCGGGGTGTGACAGTACCCAAATTCTTTTCTTATGGAATCTCTAAATTCCATCAGTCCCTTGCTCTAATTCCTTTATCCTTCCTTTCATTCCTTCAGCATCATCCTTGATTGCTGTTTCCTGTACATTTTTCAGTTGTTTCATTAAGTCTAACTGCAGATTCAATCTAAGAGCATGAACTCGTCTTTGTTTACATGGTACTTATGACTTAAGGCATCCGCTACTACATTTGCCTTTCCTTCGTGATATAGGATATCACAGTCGTAGTCACTTAAAATCTCCATCTATCTTCTTTGCCTCATGTTCAATTCTTTTTGCCTAAATATGTATCTTAAACTCTTATGATCTGTATAGACAATAAACTTACTTCCGTACAGATAATGTCTCCAAATCTTAAGGTCAGAAACTATTGCTCCTAATTCTAGGTCACGAGTCATATAATTTTCCTCGTGCTTTTTCAATTGTCTTAAAGCATAAGCAATTACCTTGTTGCGTTGCATTAACACACACCCTAATCCTAGTTTAGAAGCATCGCAGTAGACCTCAAAATCTTCGGTTCCTTCGGGTAAGGCAAGAATTGGGGCATTTGTTAACTTTTGCTTTAAAATCCTAAAGGCCTCTTCTTGCTTAGGTCCCCATTCAAACTTAACAGTTTTGCAGGTTAGCTTAGTTAATGGCACATCTATCTTAGAAAAGTCTCTTATGAAGCGTCTATAATATCCAGCTAATCCTAGAAAACTTCTAACTTCAGTAGCTGATTGCGGGACCTTCCAATTTGTGATCGCTTCTATCTTGGAGGGATCCACGTGAATGCCTTCGTGATTCACCATGTGTCCTAAAAATTGCACCTCTTGTAGCCAAAATTCACACTTTGAGAATTTGGCGTAAAACTTTTCTTTTCTTAACAAGGTTAAGAGTGCATGCAAATGCTTACAATGTTTGTCCTGACCTTTGGAATAAATAAGTATATCGTCGATGAAGACAATTACAAATTTATCCAGATACGGCTTACAGATCCTATTCATCATGTCCATAAATGCTGCAGGAGCATTTGTTAATCCAAATGGCATGACTGTAAACTCGTAGTGACCATACCTAGTCCTGAAAGCAGTTTTAGGTATGTCTTCTTCCTGTACCTTCAACTGATGGTATCCGGAGCGCAAATCTATCTTAGAGAAATACCTAACGCCTTGAAGTTGATCAAAAAGATCATCAATCCTAGGTAATGGGTATCGATTCTTAATGGTAACCTTATTCAATTCTCTATAATCGATACACATCCACATCGGCCCATCCTTATTTTTCACGAACAACATAGGTGCTCCCCAAGGGGATGAACTGGGTTGTATGAATCCTTTACTTAACAATTCATATAACTGCTTTTTCAGTTCTAACATTTATGTGGGTGCTAACCGATAAGGTGCCTTAGCTATTGGTGTAGTTCCAGGAATTAGATGAATTCTAAACTCTACTTCTCTATTGGGTGGTAATCCAGGTAGCTCTTCTGGGAATACATCAGGGTATTCGGATACTACTGGAATCTATTTAAGTTCTTTGCTTTTAGTGTTAATGATTACCGAAATCATATACACCATTCCTTGTTTGCGTTTATAACTAGCCACTTTCATTACTGAAATGAACTTCATTGGTTTACGCGGCTTATCTCCTGTAACCAAAATTACTTCTCCTGCTGGCGTATGTATTTCTATGGAATTTTGATCACAGAGGATTCGAGCATGGTTGGCTACTAACCAATCCATTCCTAACACGACATCGAATCCTGCTAAATTCATAGGTAGAAGGTTTGCAGAAAATTTATGGCCCGAGAGTTCTATTTTTCCTTCTTGGAGTATCTTATCTATATTAACAGAATTCCCTTCTACCGTATAAATTTGCGTAAGCTAGGTTAAAGGTTGCCTAAGAGCTTGGCAGAATGAAGTATTTATAAAACTTTGGTTTGCACCAGAGTCAAATAATACTTTTGCGTAAACGTCATGTACAAGAAACGTACCAGCTATCACATCCGGAATCAGATCTGCTTCTTGTGTAGTCAGCTGGAAGGCTCTTGCATTCTTTTTATTAGTTCCTTCAGTCGCTTTTGCTTTGTTATCAGCTGGCTTGACCAGTTTAGGACACTCTGGCTTAAAATGCCTGGTTTCTCCACAGTTGTAGCAGACCATGGATTTCATTCTACATTCCTCCTCTCGGTGTCCTAATCTATTACAGAAATTGCAATATTCCTTGCACTTCCCAAGATGCTTCTTTTTACAGTTACTATAAAACGGAGCGGTGGAGGATTGCCTGGTTCCCTTTTTCTTGAAGTTACTATTATTATTACCCCCACTGAAACCTTGGGTAATCTTTTGAGCCAATTCATTTTTCCTGTTTTCTTCTCTTGTTCGCACCAAACCGTCAGTCAAGGTGTTGGCCAATTCGACCGCATCGTCAATTGTTCGAGGTCTCGCAGCTTTGACTATGTCGCGAATCTCGCTAATTAGTCCCCAAATGTAGCGAGAAATAAGCACCGGTTCTGGCGAGGCCAGAGTTGGTACTATTCTAGCATACTCGAAAAATTTCGAATTATACCCTCGACAGTCAACGTCCACCATTCGGTGGTTCAGGAACTTATTTGTCATTTGTTCCTTTTCGTAGGAGGGACAAAACTTTCTTTCCACCAATTCCTTAAATTCCTCCCAACTCATGGCATAAGCCACGTCACTTCCCTTAGCTTGCAGCACCGTGTTCCACCATTCTAACGCCTCTTCCTTGAAAAGGTGGGAGGCATACATCACCCGGTCTTCTTCTGCGCACTTACTTATTTTAATCACAGCTTCGGTCTTTTCCAACCAACGCAGTGCGGCAGTCGCCCCTTCATTGCCTGCAAATTCGACTGGCTTAAATTCTTTGTAAGTGCAACCAGTCGTTGTCACTTTCATTTTCTTAAGTAATGGGGCTTGAACCACATTATTATTATTACCGCCCCCATTCACACTGTTACTGAAATTATCGTCACGGGTGCGTTCGCTATGGTTGGCTTGGGAAGGTTCAACGGGATTCTTAACATCAGCGACGATTACTGGGATAGCGTTGGCTATTCCCTGAGCAACGATATTTTCTCTATCTTGTCTATTGAGAAAATGGTCTTCATTATTGGGTTCAGATTGGTTAACTTCATTTGCCGGTTGGTTTACTGCGTTTTCCATCTGAATAATTAACAATATATATAAATTATTGTCACAAAATGGATAGCAACTAAACACAATAGGGCAATTATAAACTGTGACAAATGTGCTCTGTAATCATTGTACAATATAAAACAATGTGTTTTGGTGTTGTTATATGTGTATTTATGTTTGATGATTTTACGATTTGATTCGATTCCGATTTCAAGCTTTAAATCGCTTTCTGGAAGGTTATACGCAAACTGGTGCGTAAACGCAGTCAGTTTAATGCGAAAAACACTCTGGAATAGTGACATAGGATTAACATACCTTAAATAACCTTTACATAACTTTGAAATAAGTTTTGGATGGTTTGGTGTGTTGAAAACAAGTCTATTCGATCGCAGGGACTATTTGTGTCAAACTTCGAAACTATGCCGATTCGTATGGTATCGAATAGTACGGAACTTGATCATAAGCTAAACATACCATAAATAACCCAAACATAGCTTAGAAATAAGCTTTGAGTGGTTCGGTGTGCGAAAACATGCTTATTAGATCTTACAGGGACTAAAAGTGTCAAAAACGGCGTAAGTTTGCATTTTCGCGCATATCTTACGTTCTGACCACATCTGGACATCCAAATTTTTTATACACACTAAAATAATTTTATTTTAGTGATCGGCATGCAAAAATTATGTTCGTCGCTTAATTTGGATCGTTTTCGCGTCCATTTGAGTTTCGTCGTAATTAGACGAATAACGCGACCGTACGACCAAACGAGCCGACATCCGAGAGTTTTCCGAGTACATTTTGAGTCCTCTAAACTTTAATGACCTTGTAGAGCCTTGAAAATGGCTTAACGGGTGTCAAAAGTGCCTGAAATGAGCTCAAACAAGTGTAGGGACCTATGCTGTCAAAATTGAAACTGTTTGCTGATCTGCAAGTTTAGGCCGATCGCGTAAGACCTGTCTCTCCTCTTACGCGGGCTGCCTAAAACTGCCCAGCACTAGAAAATCAGTTTTTAGCATTCTGTTGCAACTTCAGGGGCTGTTATGGTAATTTCTTTGTGTGGTAGCCAAGTTAACACCTCTCCAAGGCTTTGAACACTTGTATGGCCATGATTTTTGCTTGGAGACCACACAAACAAGTGTCATGATCTTGTAAGTTTGCAACAAGTATAAATAGGCATGCCCTCATTCCTTTTTCCTCACATTTGATCTGAGATTTCTCTAAGTTGATGTGATTATTCTCATCATACCTGAGAATACTTGGAATCAAATCTCTTTGGACCCTTTGTAAGTCCTCTTTCATTCTTTTATGCGTTTTTAGCATGAAAGTCAAACTCTGTTTGACTTTCTGCATTTACCAGTTTATGGTCAATACGAAGTTCGTTTGAACTTCGCAACGTGATCGTAATCACGATGGTTATAGTCCTTAGTGACTATACCTACTGATTACCACGTTGACTAGGCGTAGTGACGAGTCGTAGTTTCGGTCAAAATGCGCATTTAAGCGTATTTTGCAACCAAACTACTCTTGGTATCAAAACACTTTGTTACTTTGTTTTGATATCAAAAACATGTTTTCTAACTTAGTTAAGCATGTTTTAACATGCTTAGCTCGTCACTTTTAGTTTAGTGCTTGTTTAGAGTCGTAAGTAAAGCGGTCTAAACCACCGCTTAGACTTTCGAACTCGACCCGTTTGGTCGATCATTGGGATCCGACCAAGCATGTTTAGTGACCATAGTTGCATAGGGAATAACCTTCCGAGGTTATACCTTATGGTTACCTAGTTTAAGTAGTTGTATGATAGGTAGTATATATGCCTTAGGTAAATGACCAAAATGCCCTTTTCATGCATAATTGGATTTTAAGCATATGTAACGTAAAATTTTGTCACCTAACTGATTATGCAACATAATTAAACATGTTAGGGCATATAATACTTGTCATAGGACTAGTTAGACGTCTCGAACGCTCTTTTGCGCGAACTACGCGTTAAAGTAGCGTAAGCTACCTAAACGGGTCGTAACGGGTCGAAAGCACTTAGGTTAGGTTCCGATTTAGAATGTAGGCTTTGTTAAACCATATCACATGAGTTCCAACACTCATTTGGTTTACAAGACCTCATTCTGTCCGATCTTCCGATTTAGATGTCGATTTATTTACTAGTGATCCGATTACTAGGTACTACTTGAATTTCCTTGGTTTACCTGAGCTTTCGCTAAGTTCTTTAGATCAAGGATACCCTTCTATTCAATGTGAGTACATAGTTCCCCTATTTTACTGTTTTCGATTGTTTTGGGGTGATTCATATGTATTAAACGATTTCGATATTTAAACGATGATTTCAAAAACGATTAAGATGGTTTATATTAAACTAATAATGATTTCGATAATGTGAACGAACTTGTTGGACGTAGTTACATAATGAATGACATTCATTAGCATTGATCAAGCCGACCAGTATTAGGTTATGGTACCATAGGATCTGACAAATCCCGTTATCAGACTACACCCATGGTTATGTGTGGGGGTTATGTAGGTAACGACTGAATCTGATGATTGTTAACTTACCCTTTGGTGGTTTGTTAATGCGAGAAACGAGATGGTCGAGTTACGAAGGTTTGAATGTTATTAGCGAGACGACCATAAGTAGTTTCACAATTAAAACGAGAACAATTTTGGGACGAGTTAAATGATTTGATACGACTTAAACGAGATAAACGAATTGGATAAACGATTGGTTTTGGGTGGTGATTAGATAATGGGATGGGTGTAGTATGATAGAATCATGGTAGATACACCGCTGGTACATCTTATATATAAGTGCTTCTATCATATTACATTGCGTGTCATTATTTAGTTCACTTGGGAAACGATTTGAAATGATGTCACACAACGAGGTTTTCGAAATGATATAAACCATACGAGTTTTATTAACGAGTTTTTACGAGATATTTTATGAGTTGGTTTACTAAAACAAATGTTTTGGGGTTAAGAATCATTGCTACGAGATTTTATAATCTATAACACCAATTTGATTTGAGTTGGTTAATTATGTTGCAATACACTTTTCAAAACGAAGTTTGTACTTTTGACTCTTGTAGTCTAATAAGGTACTGCAACATATAAACGAGCCATGAATCCGATACTCTTCTAAAACCTATGTGCTCGCCAACATTTCTTTGCTGACTTTGTTTTTACATATGTTTCAGGTGGTGTTGCATGATGTTGATTGATATGAAGCGTGTTCACTTAGGATCTGGACGTGGCCTTAGTGACATAAAAACAATGATAGACGATATGTAACTTGTTTGTTTGGTTTTAAGACAATGTGCATTACTTAATGAATCAATAAAACGAAACTTTAATTACCATGGTTATTGAAACAATGATTCTGTTACAACACTCCCCGACGTTTTCGCCACGGTTTGTTGTTTTACGTGGTCGGGGTGTGACAGAAGAGTTGGTATCAGAGCCAATGGTTATAGGGAATTAGGTTATTAGTAATGCTTTGACCTAGACTATAACTTTCTAGGACCCCAACGCAAGTGTTCTTGTGTTTAGATTTTAAAACAATACCGTCACCTATCCTTAGGTGATAACCACAACGAGAACACAATAACAAATCCGCTTCGACAATTAATCATCTATCCTTGGATGATTGATTGTAAGGTTTTGAACCCTCTTAATTTTCAAAATCTCGTCAAAGTTTGGGTCTAAATAATGTAAACACGTGCAAACTGGAAGAGTGAATGCCTGTACCCTGAGTTTTCTGTCTAAGGCTAGAGTGTTCGTACAAATCCGCAGTATCGGACCAGTCACTCTTACCTGGGAACTCTTGGGGTGAGTGTTCACTTATAGGCGAGCATATCTTCAGTGATACATTATATTGACCCATTTACTTTGATTTGTCACTGCATGTCGCTTGTTTGTTCGAGGTAACGAACGAATGATCGCCTTCCTTGTGTTTTGTCGTTGTTTTCAATACCTCTTTTGTTTTTCCCAATTGTCAACCTCACTCGTTTCTCTTGTTTCCTTGTTAGAAAATGCCTCCTTGACGTGATGCTCAACCTTTTACTGCTGAAGAAGTCGCAGCCCTTGTTGCTCAGCAAATGGCTGCAGTACTTCCTGGCATAGTAACCCAGATCCATGAGTTATACAACAACAATAATAACAATAATGCACAATGTAGTTTCAAGAACTTCAATTCAGCTAAACCATTGAGTTTTCTGGGTCTCAAGGAGCAACCACGCTCCTGCAATGGTTCGAAAGTCTGGAAAGCACATTCAGACATGTGCAATGTCCGAATGAGCGTAAGGTTGAGTTTGCATCTAGTGTGTTCGAGAAGCGTGCTCTTACATGGTGGAACGGAGTGATGCGCGATAGGGGTGCCGATGTAGCGATGGCACAAACATGGGAAGAGCTCTGAGCTCTTATGATGAGAGAGTTCTGTCCCCATCACGAGATTCGAGCTTTAGAATGAGAATTCGATGATTTGAAACAAGACGGGGGAGAACACCGTGCTTATACGGATCGATTTGAGGAGCTCCGTTTGTTGTGTCCTACGATGGTTACCCCGTTGGAGAAGGCAATTGAGAGGTATATCGATGGATTACCCGATTCTGTGCAAGATATTATGGCTGGCAGTAATCCTACCACTGTCCGTCAAGCGATTGAGTTGTCTGCTACCCTGACTGAGTCTCAGGCCACAAAGGGTAAATTGACCCGTAAGGGTGATAAGAAGAAGTCAGCCGATTCTGCACAAGACAAGGGTGAGGGTAAGGGTAAGGGTAAGAAGCAGGGCGAGTCTTCTAAAAAGTCAAGGAAGCGTAAGGCTTCCTAGAAATTTGCTGTCACCAACCAGAACCCTCAAAACCCGCCAGCCCTACCTCCTACGAAAAAGAAATATGCTGGTACCGCACCTCACTGTGCTCGATGCAACGATCATCATGTTGCCCAACAGGCTTGCAAGCAGTGTATTACGTGTGGTAGACTTGGGCATCTGGCCAACATTTGTCGTTTGGTCCAGAATCATGCTGCTCAGGTTCCAGCTCAAGCTCAAGGGAATGCTGCAAGATTCCCACCCGGTTCGTGTTTTAATTGCGGAGAAATGAGTCATTTCCGCAACAACTGCCAGAGGTTGGTAAATGCAAATGCGAATCCGAACACGATAGAGAATGTAAATCCTGCTCGTGGACGAGCATTCAATCTGAATGCAAACGAGGCTCGAGCTGACAACGAGGTTGTTAACGGTACGTTCCTTGTTAACAATCAACTTGCATCTGTTCTTTTCGATTCTGGTGCCGATAGGAGTTTTGTTTCGTTATCCTTTGAGCCTTTACTTGCGATACCTAGAACTAAACTAAGGAAACCCTTATCTATTGAAGTTGGTACTGGTAAACCACTCGTACTTGATTCTGTTCTTCGTGGTTGTCAATTGAACCTCGATAACCATCTTTTTCCTATTGACCTCACACCGATGCAACTTGGGAGTTTCGACATTATCGTGGGGATGGATTGGTTAACCAAACATCATGCTGAGGTGATTTGTTTTGATAAGATCATTCGTATTCCTCTTTCGTCTGGCGATGTTCTGGAAGTTCGTGGCGAGAAACCATCTGGTGGATTGAAACTCATGTCGTGTACGAAAGCCCAACATTATTTACGAAAAGGATACGTTGCTTTCCTGGCACATGTCACCGAGGAGAAACGCAAGAGCAAGAGTATTCAGGATATTCTGATTGTTCGGGATTATCCAGAGGTGTTTCCTGATGAACTGCCTGGTTTGCCTCCAGTTCGTCAAGTCGAGTTTCATATTGATCTTGTACCCAATGCCAACCCGATTGCGAAAGCACCTTATCGTCTTGCACCGTCTGAGATGCAAGAATTATCGAAACAACTTCAAGAGTTATCTGATAAAGGATTCATCCGACCGAGTTATTCACCTTGGGGTGCTCCTGTCCTCTTCGTGAAAAAGAAAGATGGATCTTTTCGAATGTGTATCGATTATCGTGAGCTTAATAAGCTTACCATCAAGAATCGATATCCCCTACCTCGAATCGATGATCTCTTTGATCAGCTGCAAGGTGCTACCTGTTTTTCCAAGATCAATCTGCGTTCTGGGTATCATCAGCTTCGTGTACTCGAAGAAGATATTCCTAAAACTGCTTTCTGCACGAGATATGGGCATTATGAGTTCACTGTCATGCCTTTTGGTTTAACAAATGCCCCAGCTATTTTCATGGACTTAATGAATAGGGTCTGTAAACCTTTTTTAGACAAGTTCATCATTGTGTTCATCGACGATATTCTCATTTATTCAAAGTCTCGAGCTGATCACGAGCAACACCTTCGTTTGACATTGGAACTCCTGAAGAAGGAACAACTTTTTGCTAAATTCTCCAAGTGTGAATTTTGGCTTAAAGAAGTTCAATTTTTGGGACATATAGTCAACGAGCAGGGTATTCATGTGGATCCTTGCAAAATAGCTGCTATTAAGGATTGGAACACACCAACGACACCTACAGAAATTCGTTCTTTTCTTGGTCTCGTTGGATATTATCGTCGTTTTATTTCGAACTTCTCGAAGATTGCAGTTCCACTCACTGCTTTGACTCAAAAGAATAAACCTTTTGATTGGGGACCCAAACAAGAAGAAGTATTCCAAACGCTGAAACGGAAGCTATGTGATGCTCCTGTTCTATCTTTGCCCGAGGGAAACGATGATTTCGTTGTCTACTGTGATGCGTCCAACTTAGGCCTTGGTTGTGTTCTTATGCAATGAGGCAAAGTTATAGCATATGCGTCTAGACAATTGAAAGTTCACGAGAAGAACTACACTACTCATGATCTTGAGTTAGGCGCTGTAGTTTTTGCACTCAAAATCTGGAGACACTATCTTTATGGCACAAAGTGTGTGGTTTTCACCGACCACAAAAGTCTCCAGCATATTCTCAACCAGAAGGAGTTGAACATGAGGCAACAACGATGGGTTGAGCTCTTGAACGACTACGATTGCGAGATTCGCTACCATCCTGGTAAGGCGAATGTCGTAGCCGATGCACTTAGTCGAAAGGAGCGAGTCAAGCTTCATTCTGTTCGAACCCTATCTGATCTTCAAACTCGTGTCCTTCAAGCTCAGCAATTTTGTGTTTCACAAAATTTGATGGGTAAGGAATTACCACATCAACTTGAGCTTAAACTCGAAGCGAAAGGCGATGGTTTACTCTATTTCAAGGATCGTTTGTGGATTCCGAAACTAGACGATCTTCGCACTTTGGTGATGGACGAATCTCATAAGTCTCGATATTCTATCCATCCTGGTGCTGATAAAATGTACAAGGATCTTCGTACTCAGTACTGGTGGCCTGGTATGAAGAAAGATGTTGCCTTGTATGTGTCGAAATGCCTAACTTATCTCAAAGTCAAGGCTGAACATCAACGACCATCTGGTTTGCTTGTACAACTAGAGATACCGGTTTAGAAGTGGGAGAACATTGCGATGGATCTCACCACTACATTACCGCGTACATCTAAAGGTCATGATGCTATATGGGTTGTTATCGATCGATTAACGAAGTCAGCTCATTTTATTCCGATTCGCGAGGATCTATCTGCTGATAAACTTGCCAAGATTTATGTTGATGAGATTGTGTCACGACATGGTGTTCCTTTGGATATCATTTCCGATCGTGATGCTCGGTTTTCATCTCATTTTTGGAAGACCATGCAATCTGCTATGGGAACCCAACTAAATCTAAGCACATCTTATCATCCCTAAACAGATGGACAATCTGAGAGGACGATTCAAACTTTGGAGGATATGCTTAGAGCATGCGTGATTGACTTTGGTGGTAATTGGGATTCTCATCTGCCATTGATCGAGTTCTCTTACAACAATAGTTATCATGCTAGCATCAATATGGCACCATTCGAAGCTCTCTACGGTCGAAAATGTCGTTCACCTGTCTGTTGGAATGAGATCGGTGAAGCTCAGCTTACTAGACCTGAGCTCATTCTGGAAACAACAGACAAAATCAAGAAAATTCGCGATAATCTTGTGACAGCTAGAAGCCGTCAAAAGAGTTATGCGGATATGCGACGCAAGCCCCTAGAATTTCAAGTCGGAGACCATGTCCTACTCAAGGTGTCACCTTGGAAGGGAGTGGTGAGATTTGGAAAGAAAGGAAAACTTGCACCACGATATGTTGGACCATTTAAGAATGTTGAAAGAGTTAGAAAGGTTGCCTATTGACTAGAGCTACCTCCAGAGCTTGGAAATATTCATCCGACTTTTCATGTGTCTAATTTGCGAAAGTGTTTAGCTGATGCTGATCTTCACATTCCACTCGACGAAATCCAAATTAATGAAACGATGCACTTTGTCGAGAAACCTGTGGAGATAGTGGACCGTACATTCAAACAGTTGAAGAACAAACGGATTTGATTGGTTAAGGTTCGCTGGGAATCCAAATGTGGCCCAGAGTTTACTTGGGAACGTGAGGACCAAATGAAGGCGAAATATCCGCAATTGTTCTCACAAGTTTCCTCTAGTTAAAATTTCGGGACGAAATTTCCTAAAGTAGGGGAGACTGTGACTACTGTGCTCTGTAATCATTGTGTTAGGTCCTGTTTGTACCAGATCTGATTGATGCAACCGTAGATGAATCGATCTTGAGCAAAGTTCGGAATCCTTTGATCAAGTCATAGAAATACAACACGCAATTCAACATTTAAACACTGTCTGAATCTTTCTATTATGATATTGTGAAAGTACAAGAGCCAGAAGAAAGTTCAGACGATGACAGAGTACACAAAGGCGTCAGCAGATCTAGAGATGCAAAAGTTCTGACTGAGATACTCAGACGGGGTATTTATAGACATCTCAGGAAAGTGATAGATGCTGTCCGAACGAGTGGTTATCCGCTCGGATGGTTATCCGGTCGGATGGCCATCTGACCGGATGACACAAGTCAACCGTCGAACATCATCTTTAACAAACTAAGTCCATTTCCTGAGCTGTCATCCTATCTAACACACATACATTACATAATACATTACAAAGGACACAAATATACAAAACATGACTAAATGCTGACGGAAGCTACAGACGTATACACTAACAGACTCCCCCTAGAAAGTAGCTGCAGTTCCTTCCAGTATAGTCTTTAATTCCTCCTGTTGCGCCTTCGTTCTTTTCCTTTCTGTCTTCTCTGCCCTTTCATCTAACATTCTTTTTCTTATATGTCTTCCTTCAGTCAACTACCATTTCCTGTAGACCGGATCACCATCACGCTTCCGATCCCATTTGGGAATCTTGTTCTCTTCTGATTCAATCGGCGTTTGATCTGTTGGTATTGACTTCCCAAACTTGCGTTTGCCTAGCTCAGCTGCTCTTTTAGCAATAGCTTTTGATCTTTGTTCACGTTTATACTTTTTCAGAAATTCATCAATCTCGAGATCTCTCCATTTTGTCTTCCAATATCTTCCCGAGTTAATGTCTTGAGCAAAGCACACATCCACTATTGTTTGATATTGCATTGCTTGCTCTTTATCAGGCCTTTTGTAGACTATCTTGTTGTAGAATAGGCAGTCTATGTCTTTCTTTGAACAATTTAGAAGCCACATAGGATCTAACACACAAATCCTTCTTGCTTCTTTAGTGGACTTGTTGTATAAAGAAATGATAGCTTCAGCCGTCGTTTGATTGTATAACCACCCTTCAAACTCTTCGTGGAAATGTTGCTCCATTGCCCGTAAAGGCATATTCTTCAAACAACGAGGAGGCTTGATATCTAGAGTAATATCCTTTTGACCATTTTCTAAGATTCTAACAATCTGATCTGGGTAGTGTGGTTTCCAATCAGGATACCTTGCTTTTGCTTGCAGCTTCACATAGTTCCATAAATGTTGATCATGCTGCTTCACATCCAAACCATAGTATAATTCTTTAATATTCTTCGTTTTCACCAACTCATCTACATCCCACCATGGAAGGGTTTTAATATCTGACAAAAACTCGAAGTACTGCACCCCTTGTTCCCGTCTGATGGCATAAACTTGTAAATCTTCCAGATATCCCCAAGAAAGAATGTCACCCCAAGAAAGATCTTTGTTGTGAGTAAAGAACTGAAGTGCCCTAAGTTTCTTTCTCTCCTTCGGCATAACTTTGAACCATTTGTTCCTCTCTTCAGCAAGATTTTCTGTGGGTATAGTTTCTGGAATACCCTCAGTGGATACTTTCTCAACAATCGTTCTCTTGATTTCATCTTCATTTCGGTCTTTGAACATTTCCGTGAAAGAGGGAAAAGTCTCATCAATTCCAGAGTAGTGGAAATCAATTTCATCATCAGATGAGTCTGAAACATCTTCAACAATTACATCATTGTAGTGATCGGCTTCATAAGCATACCTAGGCTCAAATATGTCTTCGGATGACTTAGGAATATCATCTTCAATATCAAATTTAAATTTCCCATCCTCTAAACCCAATTCTTCCAACATTTCTGCTCTTGACCTCCTAACCTCAATCTCCTCCTCATGTCTAGCATGTAAGTACATAACAATTGGATTTGCGAGGAATACCTGGTCATTGTGCTGTTTTCCAGATGTAGAAGTTTCTTACTGATCATCATCTTCTTGTTTGTTGATCTGATCATTCAGAAACTCTTCAATTTTCTGTTCATCAATAGGATTCTTAACCAGCAATCCCGAAGCGCCTTGATCATTATCATCATTCTTTTTATCATCATCGTTTTTCTTATCATCTTTCTCGTCATTATCATCATTTTCATCTTCTTTTTCTTCTTCATCTCCACCAAGGATCTCCAAGTCGGAATCACTATCCACAACTTCTCCACGAGCTCTCTTTGCCGCTTTTCGCCTTTCTTCAATTTTCACTTGGCGAACAATCTCTAGTATACTGTAAGGCACTGTGGATGGTCTTCCAACAAGGACAAACTGTTGTGTCTTCCATTCCAATAATAACATTTCGTTTGCCTTTCTTTTCTTTTGTATAGCAGCAACTCGACGAATAACTTCATCAAGATCAATGGATAGAGAAGACTCACCAACCAGCATGAAGTCTTGATCTTGTTCATTGTTAGCATCTTCAGCATCTTGTTCTTGAACATCCTCAATAACTTGTTCTTGAACATCTTCAATATTTTGTTCTTGAACAGTTTCAACATCAATCATTTCAATGTCAACTTGACTAGAAGACCCAGCAGCTTCTTGAGTTTCCTCAATAACATTTTTGTTCTTTTATGTGGCTTCTTCAGCTAGTCTCCTTTCTCTTTCGATTCTTCTTTCCTCAACTCTTTTAACTTCAAGATCATTGAAAGCAGCATGAACATCAATCTTCAAGTGACTTTCCATTACTGCATATAACATGCTGAGCTGATTGTCTTTCATTACTTTATCGGCTTTCATTGCTTCCATTTCTAACTTCATTGTCTTCATTTCGTTTGATGAAGCTTCACTCATTTCACTGAGAAGTTGATTCAGTGTCTGATTCACATCTTGAAGATTCTTTATCTTCACATTCAATGAAGCAATTTCTGCTGTCAGGAGTTCGAACACTTTAGAATTATCATTAGCATCATCTTTCATGTTCTTTATCATCTCCTCTTGATCTATCAACACCATTCGGATTTGATCATGAGCTTTCATCAGCTGTTCAACATGCTTTTTTAAGACATCACGTTCTGCTTCAGCTTTTATCTTTTCTTTCTCAAGCTCAGCAACTTTCTTTGCCAGTATTTTTACGGCTTCATTGTTGAACACATCAAAGTCATCTCCAAAGTTCAAATCTTCTAAAGGATCCCCTGAGGCAGGTGGAAGATTGCCAAACAAATCATCTGTAGCTTTGGAACGTGAAGACTCTGGAATCTCAATATTTTCTGGAATTTGTGGAAATTTAGAAATAAAAACTCCACCTTCAGTCACTTCAACATAATCATCGTGACCATCTTTCTTTCCTACTTCAACATCAGCAACACTCTGTTTTTGAACTTCTGAAGCTTTTGGAGCTTCAACATTTTGACTCTTTTCTGATTCAACAACTTTGGGCTTTTCACCTTTGCCTCCTTGATCCTTTTGTGATTTAGCTCCAGCTTTCTTTGCACGCACATTTCTCGGAATGACTCCTGCTTGAACAGCTTTACGCTTTGCCCTTTGTTTCTTTGGCTCATCAGGTTTATAAGTAGAGTCTTCTTCATCCGATGTTTTCTGCTTCTTAGAAGGCTTTTTCTTCAGTTGAGCTTTTCCTCTACCAAGCGTTGTTGGATCAAGCTCTGATTCAGACTCAGTACCCTCAGAATCATCTTCACTTGAATCATCTTGTACAACACCTTCAGGCTCTGTAACTTTGGTACCTTCAGCTTGAACACTAGAACTTTGTTCTTTCTGTACAGCAAATTCCTCATTCCTTTTCAGAAAGCTTTCAAGAGAATGCTTCAATAAATTAGCTCCTTCTTGAATAACTGCTGACGGTTCCAACACTGTTTCATCAATTAGTCTCTGCTGTGATTCTCCAGATGGCCCTGTAAAACAAACATTTAAGATAACATGAGAATAATATAGCAGTTTAAAGTTCTATCTTCTCTCATGACTCCCCCTCTCACTGTACCCTTAATCACAATCTTAGGAGATGACTCCTTTGGAATAGGAACTGCAGGGGACGTTTTGGGAGTTCTCTTTCTCTTTCCATCTTTTACTTTCTCAACCCACCATCTGGTATTCTTTTCTTTAAACTCACTCATCTTTACATCTTCATTATCTGAGTCACTATTTTGGTGTCTCCAAGCATCATTCTCTGGTGCAATATATGCTGTTCTGCTAATTTTGCATATCATTCTTTTCGCTCCTGGATTAGAACCCTTAATTAATCTACTTAAGGTATCTGCTGTCATGTGCCTCAGACCTAAAATATCATCATTACTCTTCTCAAGGTCCTTGAACTGATCATCAATCATCATTTGTACAAAGCAAGGATACATGATGTACTTCTTGTTTTCAGCTTTTGTATTCTCAGTCATGTAATCAAATATCACTTGAGAAACATTATATGGCCTATTTAAAACAAGGCATGTGATGATGTTCATAAGATAGTCCGATGTTTCATCATAAGCTCCCTTCCTATGTGATAGAGCATGTGTCACACAATGAACCATAAATTTGTAAGCATGACTGAAATTTGTTTTTAACATTTCTCCATTTATGTGCCCTGTGAATCCCATTCTGCACCACAATCCTTTCGCTAGATGTTCGGGGATAATGGTTGGATCATTATCAGAATCACCTAATTCTAACACACGTCTCATATCACCAACTTTTATCTTAAACTCCAAATCCACACTCTTTCCATTCTCATCTCTCTTTGTTACTGTAGAGTAGATTGTCTTATCTTTCTCTTCGTATCGTGCAGAGTTCCAAAATCGTCTGACATGTGATTCGTAGACTATGGTTTTATCAGTTAGAGCCTTTGTAATCCTGCTTTCCCTTAAGAATTTTGCAATTTCTTCAATTACAGATTTTTCTGTATATTCTTTTTCTAACAGACAGTAGATGTTATGCGTTTTCTCCCAGTCCTGCACAAAATTTGGTTTTAAACAAAATCTAGGAATTTCTCAAAAAATTTTCTAACTCTGAAGATTTCTCTCTACATAGTACAGAGACTCGGATTGCTATCCGACCGGATTGTCATCCGACCGGATTGTCATCCGACCAGATTGCCTTTTGAACATTTAATTCCCATAAGACAACAGTTTGATAGCTGTCCGACCGGATTGCCATATCATGAATGCACAAATTTCCAAGATATAGAAATGTGAAGGACTTTGTTATCCGGTCGGATTGCTATCCGATCGGATCACCACACAGGATATGTAAATGAATTGATTGTCCGCTCGGATTACTATCCGACCAGATTACCATTTCAAGTAATGAGAATGAGTTGGTTATCCGGTCGGATGGTCATCCGAGGCATGACAAGGGATGAACATATGAATAAGTGCATTTGAAACGAATTGCCACTCGGTCGAATTGCTATCCGACCGGATTGTCATCCGAGGCATGTGAAGGCATTGGTTGTCCGGTCGGATGGTCATCCGACCGGATTGTTATCCGAGTCATGTCAAGGAATAAACAAATGAATAAGTGTATTCTGAAATGAGTTGCCACTCAGTCGGATTGCTATCCGACCGGATTGATGTCCGACCGGATTGCTAAACAATTTAAAGCAATTTTGACAGTTAACAGATGCACTGTAACGCCCGGGTCTTTTGTATTTTCCATTTATAGAAAGTTTTGGTTCGTATTTCTATTTTTGGAAACCTTGTATTCTTGTAATCGTTCTTTCCTTGTAATCATTGTAAAACCAAGACTTGGATCATTAATGAAACTCGTATTTTGTTACAAATATGTTATACACACGTTATGTATGCTCGTATGTTCGAATTGGTGAATCAATTGGTGCTTAATCATTATTCTTGGAAACTATGTGCTAAACTTGTAATTAATCTAAACTTATGCATAAAACGTGATTTGAACGTGAACGACACTTGATTTTGATACTCATACGCTTAATTATATTTGGTTTATGCTCCTCATACTTAGATTTATCTCAAACTATGCTTTTGTGGCAAATTTAGTCCTTAAATGACCTAAAAACACCAAAATAACAACTCTAGGGGCTGATTTGTAATAAATGAAACTTTAATTCCGGAACCTTAAGTTGAGGCGGCCCGCGTAAAGTCCCCCTGAACCTTTACGCGGCCTGCGTGGACCTCAGGTTCGCAGAAAATACAATCAGCTGCATTTCCACGCGATTTTGCACGAAATCCTAAGTTCTAACACTCCCCAATCACCTTTAATCCACCTCTAACCACCTCCAATCATCCCTAACCTCTTCCACTATAAATACACACCTCTTCCAAGCATTTTTACATTTTCACAACTCTCTACAACTCACAAATTCACTCTCAAATCAGTTGCAAATCTGCATTTTCGGACAGATTCATACTCTTGCACTAAAGTGAGTATAACTTGTACATTTCTCAACGAAATTACTTGATTCTTCTTCCTACTTGCTTGGATAAACATGGGGTTCGATTCCTTGACTTCTCCTTGGAGAAATCAGACCTGGAATTGCCCTGAAATGGTCCAAAAACTTTCTGTTTTGTTACATACTCTTTCAAACTTGTTTAAACTTCATCAAACTTGAGTTTTCTCATCTCAAACCTATGTCCCAAGGCTCATAATCGAATGAATGATTAGTTGGGCTTAAAAACAAGGTTGAGACATGATAAATCAGAGGTTAAAACCTCAAATACTTTCTGTTTTATTTAGGGTATTTCGCCCACAAGTCATGTTCAAGCTTAGGTCTTGATGTAGAGTGATTATGGAACAACTTGGGTTGTCCAAACATACAATCCTCACATGATTTGATGATTTCTCTTTAGTTAGGTTGTTTATATTATTATACTAATCATAGTTCTTGACCCTCCTTGGTTGTCTTTACATCAAGTGAAGTGGTGAACATTCAAGGGGTTCCTAAATGGAAGCATGTTCTTCCTACCCCATACATGACATCCATGATAACTCGAGGTGCCTAAACGAAGATCTTAATCTTCTACCTCCTACATGAATTATTGGACTAAATAATATGTAACCTAGATATATATATATATATATATATATATACTCATTCGAACCTTTAATGTTGAACTCGTGTTTATATGTTAAAGTAGTAGAATATCATCTAAGACTTAGAATCTTGATATGATTCTAATGGGTGTATTACCCATGAAATACAATATAACCCTAGTGGTTACATAGTGTCATATAAGAGTATAAGTTAAAGATGATTATTTTTATATTGTACTTTATGCTATGTTAAATCCGAATCCATAATCTTCCGTTAAATGCCAAACTCACACACCTATGTTTTCCTCGTGTAGAAGGACTAGGTGCTCCAAACTAATCCATCCACCAACTCACTCGCGGGATTTCAAGTAGGAAAGCTTGCAACCACCGTGAGTATACTCGATCCCATTTTTATTTTAACACTTTTGGGTGCAACATGTATTCTATACAAAACACGCAACGCTCGAATCTTGTTTTTATCACACTCTATCCACATTTGAACATGAAACAATTTGATGCTTGTAATCTCATATGCTATGCAAGTTGAACGTGGTAATCTCAATGCCCTTGAGTCTTGGGGTATTGTGAAGTTGAACGATATTTGAACGATATTTGAACGATGTTGAACGATATTGAACGATGTTGAACGATGTTGAACGATATTGAATGGCAAAGTAGTAACTTGTATCATATTATGAATCATGTTGGATTTGAGTTTTATTCTATTATGCTATGTAAACAAACTTGTATACTCGCCATTGCTTTTGCATTGAAACTCTATTTTAATACATGTTGCAGGTTGATTATTGAAGTATGGATAAATGATGAAACGAGTTTAGGGTGGACTAGATACACACCTTTAATCTATCTATCTTTTGATGTTATGTCGAAATTTGAACAATGTTGTTATTTCCATTTTAAATGTTGTATAACAATTTAGCACTTGCAATGAAATTTGAATTTAATTAAATATTGTCACATAGTGTTATGAAGTCTCTAGCAATCTATACACACTTCGTCTCATCCCGATGTTTCCGCCATCGGTTGGGGTGTGACGTGCACAGTTTTCAAGAATCAAGTTATGGAACGGATTGCTATCCGACCGGATTACTATCCGACCGGATAGTCACACACATGAATAATAGTTAAGGAATATTGAAGAATATCAAAAATTTTCTAAGGCAAAACCTCTGATTGAACATAGATCTACGTAGAGAATCTAAATGCGAGCAAAACCCTATGTTCAAAGTTGTCTAATTCGTCCTAATCAGGGTTTAATTTGCCAAAAACTCTACCGAAAGGTCGTAACGTTCAGACCTCAGATCTATTCAATTTAAACATGTTTTGACACAAATTAATCCGGTGAATCTCTAGATCTGAACCTTGCGAACAAAACCTTATGTTTGAAACTCATCAAAACTGACTAAAACTACCTAGATCTGACTTAAAGACTCCGACAGTGACGTCATCGGCCAAGAACAATCAGTAAACAACAAATTTTTCATCAGATTTGAGCAAGAAATACATACCTTTGCCATTGTAAAAGTTGTGCTAACCAACGATCCAACGATTTGTGCAAAGAAGTGTGAAGAAAATAAGATCAGAAAATCAAAGTGTGAAAGAGAATGAAGGTTGTCCGAGCGGGTAACCTTTTATATATAGTGACACATATATAGTGACACATGAGTCGAATGGCCATCCGACCGGATTGTCATCCGACCGGATTGCTATCCGAGCGAGGCACACATTTGACTTTTTGATATTTTCTCCAATTTTGTCAGATTAAAAATCCACTTAAGTATCTAGGTCCAAGTTAATGACCCTAGGCACTTAATTTGTCGACCAAGTCCAACTTAATGACCTTGATTGACCCGATACAAAGCGTACTGACATTTTTCTTTATTATTGTACAACCATTTTTCTAAAAATTACAAGTTTCAACTTAATGAACTTGTATTTGACTTTTCATTTCCACAAGATTAACATGATTAGCTCCCAACTTATCTGTCCAGCTCAGAAACTTCCAGCATCTTTCTCAAACTGCGAGTCTGAAGATCAGCTTTCCACTTTGGTTTGTCGGAAAAATAAAGCAGAAATGGAAAATCTTTTTGGATTTTACTAAAGTTTCTAGACTAGAAAGCTAATAAATCTTTTTGGTTTTTGAATGTTAAATAGAAATGAAATGCAACAAATATAAACTATTTACAAACATATTTTTGGTGAGCGTGTTAGGGAATCATATCAGCTGCCGACAAATTACAAGTACCGTTAAGCTTGATTTCATTCTCAGCATTAAACAATTCGCTTAGATTGTCGATATACCGATCCACTTAAGTTCTCACACAAATTTCAATCTATCCAGGATACGAATTAGGTGTTTTAAGATCTTAACTTTTACACGTGTACCACCTCTGAATATACTCCCGTATCCAGATCCCAATATTCAGTCTTACAGGTGAATATACCTAGATAATATCTGTAGGGGGTTAGAATGCGAGAGCCGTGAGAGCTCAGGTCAGAACTTCCGTTCAACAAAGAGATGACGGCTTCGACTTTTGGTGTGTCCCCTTTAGAGGATCTTTTCTTCAACAGCACATGATTAGCATTTTGCAATGTTTCATCATTTTTTATGCTGAGGGGGGTGCTATTTTTCAAGCAAGCGAAAAGTATTATACGGGGACTAGGCCATTGCTTCCACAAAATCAGAAGTCCCGGGATAATACCCCAGATATCACTAAGTATAAAGACCTAGTATCTCAGAAAGAAGGGTCCTTCAAAAAAGGTTTTGGGGGTTACCCATATATCCGAGAGATGTTCCCCACGTAAAAGCAAGTTGTAATTTAGGTTTATATCCCGAACAAACTTACTAAATGTGTAAAAACCTACCGGCATATCATCAGCGAGACTGCTTAAAGCTTTTAAACATAACATTTCTTTAGCATACCTTAACTGTTTAGCTGATGTACTATCATTTCCCCTTTTTACACTAGCTCTTTTTCGGTTTTCTATTGTTTTTGGATTTTGAAATATCTCATGTTTTTGGGTTTTTGAATTTTTTATTGTTTTTGTATTTTCAAAAAATATAACCTATCTCCCCCTAAATACCAAAACATCTAAAAATTTGACAAACCATTGCAGATTGCTTTTCAACATCATCTACAGTGGTACCTTCATACCGTTCAGTTTTAATAGATATTGAAAATGAGTTTTATCAAACGCTTTGGTATGTAAATCAACTTTTTGTTCGTCAGTGTGGATTTTTTCTATCCGTATCAACTTCTTCTCGAAACAGTCTCGGATGAAGTGATGACGAATTTCAACGTGTTTGGTTTTAGCGTGATGAACAAGATTTTTTGTTATGTTTATAGCTGCCTCGTTATCAACAAAGATAGGGGAGTTAAGAAATTGCAAACTGTAGTCACGCATCTGTTGCTGGATCCACAGGATCTGAGAGCAGCAGCTACTAGCAGATACATATTCGGATTCACATGTGGATAAGGTGACAGAGGTCTGCTTCTTGCATTGCCAGGTGACCAATCGTGGTCCGAAAAACTGGCACCCCGCTGTTGTTGATTTAGCGTTCACTTTGCAGCATCCGAAATCGGAATCAGAATATCCCTCAAGCGTGAAATCGCCTTCTTTTGGATACCACAACCCCAACGATGGAGTTCCTTTCAGATAGCGTAGAATCCTTTTCACAATTACCATATGCGATGCTCTGGGACTTGACTCAAACCGTGCTGCGAGGCAGGTTGGATACATAATATCCGGTCTTGATGCCGTCAAATACATCAGCGATTCGATCATGGAGCGATATAGCGTTTCATCTACCTTATCTCCGGTGAGATCATAGTTTATCCCATGGTTCGTCGCTAACGGGGTGGACATTGGTGACAATCCTGACATTCCGAATTTCTCCAGAACATCATGAACGTATTTTGTTTGATGTATGAACGTTCCCTCGGGTAGTTGATCAACCTAAAGCCCCAAGAAGAACTTCATCTCACCCATTGATGACATTTCAAACTTCTGCTTCATAACTTTTTCAAAATCTTTGCAGAGTTGTTCGTTTATAGACCCGAAAATTATGTCATCCACATAAATTTGGACTATCAGAAGATGGCCGTCGACTTCTTTTATGAAGAGAGTGGCGTCTATTTTTCCTCGGATGAAGTTGTTGGCTAACAGATGTTGAGACAGGTCTCATACCAGGCTCTCGGGGCCTGATGTAAGCCGTATAACGCCTTATCCAAGAGATAAACTTTATCTTTGTGGATTGGGTCGGTGAAGCCCGGTGGCTGTCTGACATATACCTCCTCTTTCACTTTGCCATGGAGAAACGGCGACTTCACATCTAGTTGAAAAACTTTAAATCCTTTCCAAGATGCAAATTCTAGGAAGATTCTGATCGCTTCAAGTCTAGCAACCGGAGCATATACTTCAGTGAAATCTATCCCCTCCTGCTTACTGAAACCTTGGACAACGAGTCGAGCTTTGTTGCGAATAATAACTCCTCGATCATTCCTCTTGCACTTGAACACCCACTTGGTGTTAATCTTCCTATGACCATCAGGCAGGTCCACCAGTTTCCAGACACCCAACTTCTCAAACTGACTCAGCTCCTCTTGCATCGCGTTGACCCAAGAATCTTCAGTTAGTGCTTCCTTGTACGTTCGCGGTTCAATCTGCGAAATAAAACAACTAAGTGAAAACTGTGTTTGTAAAGGAGCAACTGTAGAGTAAAAACAAGTAAGGCCTTGGTCAATTTGTCGTCTGGTGTGAACTCCTGATTGCAACGCTCCAATGATTAGCTCTTCTGGATGATATGAAAGAGTTCTTGGCATCACCTCGCCTGAAACATCTATTTCGCTTTCCAAATTCGTAATGTTCTGGTTTGCGACTTGTTCACTGACTGGAATAGTTTGATCTTGAGACTGGATTTGCTCCCCCTCAGACTCTGAATCACCACGATCGAAAGTTGGCCTTTCATCAGAATCTGAATTATCATTGATTGCCGTCTGATTGATAGGAGCTTGTTCGCTATCTGAAGATATAGGAGTTTGCAAAACATCATCATGTTCTCCAGCATTGCTTGGACCTGCTTCATCATCATTTGAAGCTTGTCGTTGACGTCTATTAGGTTCTGCTGGGAATCTTTCTTGTGAATCTTCATACTCTCTCAGAATATCCAACTCGTCATAGAAATCTGGTTCTTCTTCTATATCGAATGAATCCCACAGAGTATCGTAATTGAAACGCCATGAGTCACCTGGATTCTGAGGTGGCATGGTATAACCTTAACACTCAACATTTTGTGCTTCGATGATCCACTTCATGCTTGGAACAAAGACTCTTTTCAATGGGCTTGCATATCCCACAAATATACCTTCAATGCACTTTGGACCAAATTTACCAAAAGGTTCTAGAACTGTACAGGGAGACCCGAACGGTTCCAAATACTTTAGGTTAGGTTTGCGGAGATTCATGAGCTCGAAACATGTCTTGTTAAACTTTTTCACTGTAAGAACCCGGTTCAGCGTATAGCATGCGGCTGACACGGCTTCTGCCCAGAAATTGACAGGTAGTTTTGAATCAGCAAGCATTGTCCTGGCCGTTTCAATCAGCGTCCTAGTTTTCCTTTCTGCTACTCCATTTTGCTGCGGAGTGTATGGCGCGCTGAATTCATGCAGTATACCTCTTTCATTGCAATATGTTTCCATTCTGGTGTTCTTAAACTCTGTACCGTTATCACTTCTTATTCTTCTGATACGAGTTTGGTACAGGTTTTCAAGTTTTCTGAACATTGTCATTAACTGTTTCATCTTTTGTCTTCAGAAAAGTTACCCACGAAAATCTCGAATAGTCGTCTGTGATAACTAGGCAGTAAAGATCACCAGTTATGCTTTTAACGTTTACTGGACCAAAAAGATCCATGTGAAGTCTTTCTAACGGCCTCGAGACTGAATTCATCTTCTTTCCAGGGTGAGATTTCTTTTTCTGCTTACCTTTGATACAACTAATGCACTCTCCCTCAAGATGAAAACCTTTCAGATGAACTCCTTCTACTAATTCGTTATGTACCAGGTAGTTCATTTTTCACAGATGAATATGGCCCATTTTTCTATGCCATAATTGTGACTCCTTCTCAGTGGCTCTTGACATAAAGCAGTGAGCCTGACCCGTGGTAGTAGTTGCTACACTCATATCCAGTATGTACAGATCATTGACTCTCGGTGCTCTCATGATCACCCACTCTTCAGGAACAACAAATCCTGGTTTCAATATCAAACATTCTTTGTCTGTGAAGTGCATTGAATACATACGATCACAAATCTGGGAGATGCTCAGAAGATTGTTTTGTAGCTCTTCGATATAATTCACTCTTTCAAATGTGACAATTCCATTCGATAAAGTACCCTCACCAATTATACGACCACCTTGATTGCCTGCAAATCCCACATATCCTCCATTAAATCCTCGAACATCATACAGTAGGGTTTTCTCCCCCGTCATGTGCCAAGAAGCTCCGCTATCCATTATCCAACGTGAGATGGATCTTGGAAGCTCCTGCACATTTCAAAATCTTTTAGTGAGATTTTGAAGCAACCCAAGCCTCTTTCGACTCAGGTAGCTTGACGTTTAGAATTGTGGTCTTGGTGTACAATGGCAGAAATTTTTTGTCATTTATCTTTAAACTTTTTTCAGTTCCAACCTCAACCTCTTTGTATAGAAAAGATTCTTCTTTTTGAGGTTGACCAGTAGGTTGGTTTTTCTTCAGAACATACTTCTTCCCTGGTGGGGTAGAAGTTTGTTTCACAAGTTTCTCATAGTGATCCAAAGGAACATTCATCTTTACCGGTGTTGTAGAAGATGATTGTTTTGCAGACTCTGAAACTTTTGGTTTTGAAGAACTTGTTTTCTCTTCAACAGATTTCGGCTTCCATGTTTGTTGAGATGACGCAACCCGTTTGTAAAATTTTTCATTTTTAGTTACCAACTTCTTTATGGGTTCGATTTTCTTAACTGACTCTTTTGCAGATTCAGTTTTAACTTCGACATTTTCTTTCTTCAAAAACTTTTTCTCAACAAACATTGGAGCTTTCCCTTTTACATCATCTTTTCTTTTCGGATTCTCGACAACCACAAACTTAGGCTTCGAGTTGGTGCACTTTCGTGCAATGTGTCCAATTTGATTGCATTTGAAGCATGTTCGGGTGTCAATTACCCGACTTGTGCCTTCGGTCTGCGGCTGCGAGGCTTTCTTTTGAAAAATTCTTCATTGGTTTTTGAAAAAATCTCAGATTCCTGCTCGGAGTGTGAACTCGAGCTTTTCACAAATACCTTTTTCTCAACAAACTTCTTGTTTTGAAAGTTCCTTCTTTGGTTATTCTTACCACCCTGGTATCCACCCGACCATTTGTTTTGATTGTTTTTAGAAAAACGTGGCGGTACAACAGGTTTTTTGTAGTAATCTTTATCTTTTTCAAAGTTTAATTGCCGTTTGGAATATTTCAAACCTTCGATTTCAGACACATCAATCTCAATTAACTTGAACACATTTCTCAATTTACCAACATTCACATTTTCCAAAGGAAAATCACGATCCGAATACAACTTATCAGATCCCGCCATCTTGTACATCACAAGATTAGGTTCTTCATTTAAGTTGTTTTTGGATTTTGATTTTGGAATGTATTTATCCAAAAAGCATTCATCATCCTCAGTAGTGTCACTTTCAGATTTTAAAACATTTTCAACCATGCTTTTCACAACTTCAGATTGGACACTATTTTCATCAGATGATGAAGTGAATGTGATGTCAATTATTTCTGGTAGTTTGATTTCATTTGTTTCATCATTGTTAACCAACCCAGATTTTTTCTTTGAAAAGTTATTCAACACAAGAGGTGTAACTTGATGATACCCAACCCCTGTTCCATCAGCATATACATCTTCGCCAGCTTTGTTCTTCCCAATGGGTTTGGGAACTATGTGTTGAAGAATAAAACTTACGGAGTTGTAACTGTTGAATTTCAGATTGATGCGTTCATTTTCTATCTTAGCTTCCTGAAACTGAAGCTTCAGATTAGCAATCTCATCCAGCTGTTGGTTGATTTGCTTTTCTTTCGACTGAAGGACTCCTGACAATTGCATATTTTCTTTGCTTGTTTTACTGTTTCTCTCATCAGAATCTTTAATTGTTCTTTTTAACTTCTCATGATTTTCAAAAAGTTGACGGTTTTCATGAATTAATTTTTCGTTTTCTTTCCTGAGTTTGTCTACCTCAATTTTATCTTTTTCAAGTTTATCAGTTAATTCTTTGATTCTTTCATTAGAAGCTTTTATCAATTTGTCACGACTTAAGATTTGATTTTCAACTTCTCTGACTCTTTCTGTCAGATCTTCAGTCTTTTTACCGTTGAGGTAAGCAAGTGTACTACAAACCTTGCAGTTTTTCATGCAATTTTTGCAGTCGCTCTCAATTTTTGCTTTCTTACCTGACTCGTTAGTTGAATCATTTGAACTGACCTTGCTTTTAGACTTAGTTCCAAACTCAGAAACTACCTCTAACTCTTTCGCTGCAAGCACTTTGTCAGCCATTTTCTTCAGGTTATCTGCAGTGAACTCTTTGGTCGTGTCAATAATCCCATCATCGACCTTCTTTGACTGAAACTCTTTCTCCTTTTCTTTTTCTTCAGTTCCCCACCATAGTCTCTGTCTTTCTTCTTCCTCTTCTGCTAGTTGCTCAATTAGAGTTTCAACAGTAACTGATGAAGGTTCAACAACTATGTTTCCTTTGGGATCCAAATAACATTCCCGAGTTGCATCCCATCTTTTTGCACTCTTTGCCTGTTTCCATGTTCGATAAATTTTATCTTTCATGTTTTGGGCTAACATCTTCCTGTTGACGTATTTTTTTTCTTCAGTTCTGTTATCCTTGAAAGGAACAATCTTTGCCATGAATGCAAAACCCACAGCATCTTCTTCTGGTAGCACATCACTCCAATCATAGCCCTCATCATCATACATAACAGCTAATGCTCTTGACTTTTCTTTTGGAGCATCTTCTAACTGTTTCATTCTGGGAGATTCTGCCTTGTTTTGATGATAGATGGCCCTTTTATAATAGTCTTCACGGAAAGGATTTGCAGTTTCATCAGCAGGAGCATTTCGACATTCTCGTTTAAAGTGCCCTTTTTGTTTGCACTTGAAACATGTGACCTTTGATTTGTCAAACCCTAAGTTGGTTGACGGTCCACCAATCGAGTGTCTGCTTGTTATTTCCATGAATCTCTGAGCCCTCCTGACTGCACTTGCCATACACTGTCTAATATCGATCAATTCCATCTCTTCAGGGTCGATTTGATCATAATCTTCCTTGGTGAGATTGGTGTTTCCGATTTTTCCAGCAACAAGGCTCTCGTATGATTCTAAGACAGATGCCAAAAACACCATTTGCTGTTTGACAGATTCTTCGCTGAAGTTTTGTGTATTCTTGAGGTCTACAGCAATATTGCACTGGAACTTGTTTTTCGGAACAGATTGTTGCTGTTGACTTGGAGTCAATGAAGACGATCCTCCATGATATCCGCTGCTTGGAGCAGAACTGCTGTTTTGATTCTCTTGATTTTGCACACTTGGATTTTCTGCTGAGAATGCAGTCTTTGGTGATACTGTTTTTGGAATCATACTTCCTCGATAATACAAATCAACATTATGTTGATACTGAGTACTGTTGACTTTGTTTGTCTTCCTGATTTCCAACTCGTGACTTTCAAGCCTCTCGATTAGGAAATCAACTGTCAGATCCTTCTTCTCCACAGTGTTTTTCAGCAACAGAGCAAAGTACAACCAATCTTTTTCATCCGGTAGTGAATCCATCAACTTATCAATTAATTCTTCTTCTGTGAACGTAAACCCATGCCTAGTCAGCTCGATCTTCAAATGACAAAACTTTTCTATCATCTTTGAAACCGGTTCATTTTTCATACAACCAAATAAATCAAATTCTTTTTTTAACAATTTTTTCTTGTTTCTAACAATTTCTTCTCCACCCACGCACTTTTTCTCTAATTTTGCCCGTAAATCTTCGGAATCTTTGTAGTCAATTAGAGATATGATGTCATCCCTTACTGACTGATGTAGTAATGCGATACATTTTTGCTCGGAGATAAAATTTTCTTGTTCATTTTCAACTAAGTTTTCATAGTCACTTCTACCAATGTTAAACCCGCTCTTCAAGCATTTCCAACTCTGGTATGCAAAAGCTTTTAACCAGTCTTCAAATCTAGGTGCCCATCTATTATACTCTTCTATGGCCATCAGCTTTGGTGGCTTGTTGTAGGTGCCATAGGCGTTATCAACGCTCAGAGAATCAACAAAGGTCTTTTTGGGATTTGGGTTCGGAGCCGTTTCATTTGTGTTGCTTGATGTAGCATCTCCAGTGTTGCTGGTATAAGCAAAGCTGAAAGGATTGAGAAAATCGTCTCCCATTTTTAGAATACCTGAGACAATTTGCAAACACTTAGACAATTTTTATAAGTTTCAAAGATTTCAAACAAAAGCACCTGGATCGGATGGTGATCCGGTTGAGTAACAATCCGAACGAGTGACACAACTAAACAACTATACTGATGTGAAAAATGCTATCTGACCGGATGGTGATCCGCTCAGATGGTCGGTCGTTCGGGTGGCACTCTTAAATTCGAAACGTTTGACTTTTAACCTTTCACCGCTAGGATGGTAATCCAACCGGATGACAGGTTAATTTTGTAAATGAAAACAAGAACTTCCAAATCCTATCCGACCGGATTGCTGTCCGACCGGATGAGATGATGAAATAGACAAACAAACTTTGAACAATCTAAAACACACCACTCGGATGGTAATCCGAGCGAGTAACACAGATGATGTCAGCAAGATGTCAACAAGCAACTAAAAGGTACTGTCTAGTCCAATCCGTTCGGACAGCTGTCCGAGCGAGTGGATGACGTCAGCAAACATGAACAGCTCAACATGGTTTTTGATGAATTTGATCTAGTTTTTTATTGAATTTGATTATGAAACTTGGTAGGATTATACTTTAATTGATTGTGAATCGAATGATATCAGTTTTATCAAATTTTAACCGTAGATTAACGTCCAATTTTATGTTTTTTTTTTTATTTTATGGTGACAAACTGTAAAGCAATGTAAGATATGAGTAGAAAATGAGAAAAATGTCAAATTTCCGGTGAAATTTGACTCTGATCAGCAAGAAAAAGCTCGAATTCTGGTGAATTCGTTGTCGTAGATCTCGATTCAGCTCCCTGGATGCTCTGATACCACTTGTTAGGTCCTGTTAGTACCGGATCTGATTGATGCAACCCTAGATGAATCGATCTTGAGCAAAGTGCAGAATCCTTTGATCAAGTCATGGAAATAAAACACGCAATTCAACGTTTAAACACTGTCTGAATCTTTCTATTTTGATATTGTGAAAGTACAAGAGCCAGAAGAAAGTTCAGACGATGACATAGTACACAAAGGCGTCAGCAGATCTAGAGATGAAAAAGTTCTAACTGAGATACCCGGACGGGGTATTTATAGACATCTCAGGAAAGTGATAGATGCTATCCGGTCGGATGGCCATCCGACCGGATGACACAAGTCAACCGTCGAACATCATCTTTAACAAACCAAGTCCATTTCCTGAGCTGTTTTCCTATCTAACACACATACATTACATAATACATTACAAAGGACACAAATATACAAAACATGACTAAATGCTGACGGAAGCTACAGGCGTATACACTAACACATTGTACAATATAAAACAATGTTAATTATCAATAAAACAATGTGTTTTGGTGTTGTTATATGTGTACTTGTGTTTGATGATTTTACGATTTGATTTGATTTGATTCCGATTTCAAGCTTTAAATCGCTTTCTGGAAGGTTATACGCAAACTGGTGCGTAAACGCAGTCAGTTTAACATGAAAAACACTCCAGAATAGTGACATAGGCTTAACATACCTTAAATAACCTTTACATAACTTAGAAATAAGTTTTGGATGGTTTGGTGTGTTGAAAACAAATCTATTCGATCGCAGGGACTATTTGTGTCAAACTGCGAAACTATGCCGATTCGTATGGTATCGAATAGTCCGGAACTTTATCATAAGCTAAACATACCATAAATAACCCAAACATAGCTTATAAATAAGCTTTGAGGGGTTCGGTGTGCGAAAACATACTTATTAGATCTTACAGGGACTAAAAGTGTCAAAAACGGCGTAAGTTTCCATTTTCGCGCATATCTTACGTTCTGACCACATCTGGACATCCAAAATTTTTGTACACACTAAACTATTTTTATTTTAGTGATCGGCATGCAAAAATTCCATTCGTCGCTTAATTTGGATCGTTTTCGCGTCCGTTTGAGTTTCATCGTAATTAGACGAATAACGCGACCGTACGACCAAACGAGCCAACATCCGAGAGTTTTCCGAGTACATTTTGAGACCTCTAAACATTAATGACCTTGTAGAGCCTTGAAAATGGCTTAACGGGTGTCAAAAGTGCCTGAAATGAGCTCAAACAAGTGCAGGGACCTATGCTGTCAAAATTGAATCTGTTTCTTGATCTGCAAGTTTAGGCCGGCCGCGTAAGACCTGTCTCTCCTCTTACGTGGGCCACCTAAAACTGCCCAGCACCAGAAAATCAGTTTTTAGCATTCTGTTGCAACTTCAGGGGCTGTTATGGTAATTTCTTTGTGTGGGAGCCAAGTTAAGACCTCTCCAAGGCTTTGAACCTGCTTATAACACTTGTATGGCCATGATTTTTGCTTGGAGACCACACAAACAAGTGTCATGATCTTGTAAGTTTGCAACAAGTATAAATAGACATGCCCTCATTCCTTTTTCCTCACATTTGATCTGAGATTTCTCTAAGTTGATGTGATTATTCACATCATACCTGAGAATACTTGGAATCAAATCTCTTTGGACCCTTTGTAAGTCCCCTTTCGTTCTTTTATGCGTTTTTAGCGTATGTTTGACTTTCTACATTGAATAATTTATGGCCAACACGAAGTTCGTTTGAACTTCGCAACGTGATCATAATCACGATGGTTATAGTCCTTAGTGACTATACCTACTGATTACCACGTTGACTAGGCGTAGTGACGAGTCGTAGTTTTGGTCAAAATGTGCATTTAAGTGTATTTTGCAACCAAACTACTCTTGGTATCAAAATACTTTCTTTTGATATCAAAAACCTGTTTTCTAACTTAGTTAAGCATGCTTTAACATGCTTAGCTCGTCACTTTTAGTTTAGTGCTTGTTTAGAGTCGTAAGTCAAGCGGTCTAAACCATCGCTTAGACTTTCGAACTCGACCCGTTTGGTCGATCATTAGGATCCGACCAAGCATGTTTAGTGACCATAGTTGCATAGGGAATAACCTTTCGAGGTTATACCTTATGGTCACCTAGTTTAAGTAGTTGTATGATAGGTAGTATATATGTCTTAGGTAAATGACCAAAATGCCCTTTTCATGCATAATTGGATTTTAAGCATATGTAACCTAAACTTTTGTCACCTAACCGATTATGCAACATAATTAAACATGTTAGGGCATATAATACTTGTCATAGGACTAGTTAGACGTCTAGAACGCTCTTTTGCGCGAACGACGCGTTAAAGTAGCGTAAGCTACCTAAACGGGTCGTAACGGGTCGAAAGCACTTAGGTTAGCTTCCGATTTAGAATGTAGGCTTTGTTAAACCATATCACACGAGTTCTAACACTCATTTGGTTTACAATACCTCATTCTGTCCGATCTTCTGATTTAGATGTCGATTTATTTACTAGTGATCCGATTACTAGGTACTACTTGAATTTCCTTGGTTTACCTGAGCTTTCCCTAAGTTCTTTAGATCAAGGATACCCATCTATTGAATGTGAGTACATAGTGTTGGACTCTGTATGCCCAAGACACATATTAAATTGATGTGGCTAGTACGTTATGATCCAAGTCGAGTCATACCCAAATACAAGCTAGACAAACACTTATATTATTTATTTGTGATGTGATCAAACAAATAAATATTAACACTTAGAGTATTTAGAAATTGGTTTTATAAATAATTGCACTTGACAAACTAATAAATTATATGGACAATTTATTTTGAGAGAATATTTTATTTTGTTATTTAATGGGTTAAATAACTCAATAAAAGTTGTGTAAAGTCTTGTGAACATATGATGTTATATTTTATAAAAGGTATAAAATAAACAAGACTTAAATTTTATAAAAGAAATTTGAATTTTTTTTTATAAAATAAAAACTAGGCCGCCACCCCCCCATGGGTCTTCCCAAGGTGATTTTTGACCAATACAAGTACATGCAATTCTCATTGTTAGATGAAGTATGATTGGCTTGTGATTTTGGTCCAATAGCATCTCATGCATTTGCATGAGTGTTGATTGGGTGGTCTTCCCAATGTGAGTTTGGCCCAATTATATGACATGAATTTGCATGTTGTAGATAGGATTTGATTGGCTCAAAATGGTGGCAAGATTCTCTCAAGTATTATAACTAATTTTGTTGCAAAAAATTAGTGGAGACACACTTGAAGAAGCTCTCAAAATCGGTCATGTATGGCTGATTTAGGGGGACTTTAAAAGATAAAATATCAAGTGCAAAACTCCAAGAAACACTCTCATAATTTCGGCCAAGGGTAGGGCTTCAAAGGTTTTGATTTTACAAGTTATTTCAAGTGTAAAATCACCTTTGTTCTCTCTCTAAAAATCGGCCATAAGAAGGTTTCCAAGAGTTGGTTTCAAGAGAGGTTTTAGTGAGTTCATAAGTGTAGAAATCCTAGCTAAACATAAGGTGTTTGTTGGAAGGCTTGGGGTATACAAGCTTGAGGTCTTCTACACTTGAAGGAAACCGTTCAAGAAGCATCATCATCTTCATGTCCTTTACTCCTTGTAAGGTAGTATTCTAAACACTCTATGGTTGTGTTTCATTTTGAAAGCATGCATGTTCATATATGGATCCGGGAATGGGTTTTACATATAAAATGGGTTTTATATCTTCATAGTAAACATGTTTTAAATCATTATTTCTGCTGCATTTTTATTTTATATGGATAAAATACTTTGATAAACATGATAAAAACCCAACAGTGGCATCAAAGCCGCTTATATGAATGCATGCTTCATAGGATATGAAATTTTCGGGTTTCGGGTTTGGTTAAAACCCTATGGCCGAAATTTTATATATGGTTATCCTTTTGTTTTTCAAGATTATTTTAATACATGCATAAAAGTATCTTGAAAAATTATGTCATTTGAATGATTTGTTTGTTTGGAATAAAACCCACTTTTTCGGTTTTTTCATTCTTGACCGTAAAGTAGGTTGTAAAAAGGAAACCATTTTGCTTCTTGAATTTTATATATGTGGATATATATATTTTGGTGTTCATAACCTAGCCATGACCTTGTGTGAATATGTTGAATATTTGTGTTTGTGATTTGTATTTAATTATTTCAAAGGTTGTAATAATTATTATTATTTTTTTGGTTCTTCCATTTGTAAAGTTATGTAATTTATTTATTTTCATTTGGTATGTAAAATAAATAGATTAGGTGCATTTTATTTTACTAGGAAAAAATGTATTAGGATATATTTTGTAAAAGAAGATGCACACAAAAATGCGGTTTTGGTTTTGGCTAATTTCGGGCCTAAAGGACTTCATAGTTCTTAACGGGATTTTAGCCCGATAACCAAAAACACATTTTTGAAGTCCAAAGGAGTTTGGAGCTGAATTAAAGGACATTTTGGAAGCTCAAAAAAAGGTAAAGAAATCACAACACAAAAGGAAGACTTGAAGCATTTGGATGCGGGATCAAGTGGGAGTTCAACGACACATTATTTGTGTCAATATTCACCCCTTAGGAAGGACCTTTTGGCACACTTGTTTCGGCTAACAAGTGTTGTCAAAATAGTTGGCTATGGTTATGCACCTAATGATATGGGTGTTGTGCTTGTGTGGTTGTTTATTTTGTTGTTTGATGATATTTGGATATGCATGCTTAACAAACTAATAATCAACAACAAGCGTAAAAGAGGTTCTTAACAAAATCATTAGAATGGTTAATAAAAGGTTTTATTAAAAATTAATGATTTTTATAATAAAATGGGTTTTATTAAAAAGAACCTTGAAAATTAGTTTTCACTAAAGTACCATTGATTTGAATGCATGCAAATGTATGGTACATAAAGATTTCTAAAACTAGAATTTTGAAAACACAAAATCCTTTTTATAAAACAAGTCAAACACCATCCTTTTATACAACACTCGAATCACTTGGGAACTCTTATGTGGGATAAAGGTCACCTAACCACATTTGAGGGAACTTGTATATTCGAGGTGGGTTTACCATGTTTGTGGGATAAAGGTCACCTAACCACTTATGTGTATAAACTCACACGTGTGTGTAAGTTGGACGACTTGATTTGGAAACCATGAACTTAGGGTCACCGAAGCATGGAGAACAAAGGTGTTGATGGGATTAAACATGCCAACTAAACATAAAGATGTTTAATCGATCCCATATGGCTAGAAGTTGCAAAGGGTTGCAATTGTCAAACGTTGACTACCTTGTTAATTTAAATAGAGGGATAAAGGTCACCTAACCAATATTTAAATGTAACGTTAGATTCTAGATTTTAATTATTAATTGTCTATGAGACACAAAAGGGTATTAATGATTAAAATATAATAATATCGAAAATACTAAAATTGAACCTTGTTAAATTTTGTAGATGGCCGCTAACAATATTACCCCAACCGTCCGTAACCTATCACTAAAAACAATCCTTGAAAAGGATCGTCTCAATCATAACACTTTATGGATTGATATCGAAACTTAAGAATCGTTCGCAAATAATTAAAGATATCCTATGTGTTGAACGATCCTAATCCCGATGAACATCTTATGGAAGATAAGGATGCCTATAACGATTGGATTAAGTATATCGAGGATACTACGCAAGCCTCATGCCTCATGTTAGGAATTATGATTCCCGAGGTTCAAAAAGGATTTTGAACATCATGAGCATACGACATGATTACCCAATTGTAGGAAATGTTCCTAAGGGTAGAACGCTTCGAAACGCTTCGAGCGCTTCATGCATGTCGAATGGAGGAAACCCAATCGGACTCATCTTATGTCTTTAAAAAGCCACATTGATCACCTCGAAAGGCTCAATATGGATAAAAAGGTTTTATCCATTCTAACGATCAATGAGGGTGGCAACTAGAAAGGGCATCACCCCGACACCAAAGCAAATGTTGAAAATGGAAACGGGTAATTCAAAGGGAAATGACTAGAAAGACTAAAGCGAAACCACCGAAACCAAAAGAGAAGAAGGCAAAGGTTGCCATGAACGATCCATGCTTTGAGTGTGGTGAGATAGGGCATTTAAATAGGAATTGTCCAACCTATCTCAAAGAGTTGAAAAAAAGAGGGATGCTAGGCAAACCTCAGGTACAATCTTAATGATACATATTGACCTTAATGTTATTTCTTCTAACACATGGGTATTAGATACCGGATGTGGAACTCATGTTTGCAATTTGTTGCAAAAGGTTCAAAAGAAACAAACATTACAAGAAAGGAGACTATGTTTTGAAACTTCCAAATGGTTTGGAAATTGTTTTAAAATGTCTTGAATGCTCCTAGTTTGACTAGGAACATTATTCTAGTTTCCCTTATAAGACAATATGGTTTTGACTTAAAGTTTGCAAACATTGACATTTATATCGATTAATGACATGTTGTACTTTAAACCTATGCCTTCAAATGGTATTTATGAATCGGTTCATAATAATACATCATTTGATAGTTTAATGTACCAAGCAATCACCAAGAAACTCAAAATGGATTTGAGTAAGATCTATCTTTGGCATTATCGCCTTGGTCATATAAACAGATGTCACATGTAAATACTTCGAAAGAATGGTCTCTCGGAGACAAATGAAATTAATTCATTTAATACATGTGAATCTAGTTTACAAGGTAAAATGACTAAGAAACCCTTTAGTGGGAAAGGGCAAAAGATTTATTAGGTATCATACATTCGAATGTATGTGATCCTTTTTAACCAATGACTAGGAATGGTGAAAGATACTTCATTACTTTAACCGACAACTATAGTAGTTATGGTTATGTGTACTTGACACAAAGAAGAAGTTTTGAAACGTTCAGAATCTTCAAAAAGTAAAGTACAAAATCAACTCTTTTAAAGTTCTTCGTTTCGATAGAGGTGGAGTCGAACTCTATTAGATATGGTTCGATCTATGAAGGCTAGGAGCACCTTATCTCTATCACTTTGGGGTTACACTTTGCTCTCCGTGGCCCGTATGGTCCAACCAAGAAAGTGGATAAGACACCTTTTGAAATATGGCGTGGAAGGGTTCCATCATTATCCTATTTAAAGGTATGGGTTGTGAAGCTTCTGTGAAGCAATACACCCCAAATAAAAGTACGATCCACTAAGTGTATCTTTGTAGGATATCCTAAAGATGGTATAGGATATTATTTCTACGATCCAACAGAGCAAAAGGTATTTGTTGCTCGAAAGGCTGAGTTCTTGGAAGCTAAGTTCCTTGTGGAAGGAATTAGTATAACAATGGAACTTGATAAGGATCAAGAACCACAAGCCGATACACGTTTGGTTGATACTAGCACTCAACAAAAGGTTGTTGAAAAACGATCAAGTGATTGATCAACACACACAAAGCGTTCGCAGATCTTGTAGAATTAGTAGTCCACCTGAAAGATATGGATTTTTCATAGATGGATGCTACGTGGTAGATTCAGGTGAATCAACCACATACCATGATGCAATGTCAAAATTCGATTGTGACAAATGGCTTGAAGCTATGAATGTAGAGATGCAATCCATGTATAACAACCAAGTTTGGGAATTGGTTGTAGCACCTCTTAATTCCAAAGTAGTTGGAAGTAAGTGGGTTTTCAGGAAGAAAACCGATATGCATGGTAACTTGAATACTTGTATAGCGAAACTTGTAGCAAAAGGTTTCACTCAAACTCAAGGGGTTGATTATAATGAGACCTTCTCACCTATAGCGATGCTAAAGTCAATAAGGATATTATTTTCCATACCTGCATATTATGAATATGAGATTTGGCAAATGGATGTCAAAACGGCTTTCCTTAATAGATATCTTGAGGAAGATGTCTATATAGTTAAGCCTGAAGGTTTTGTCGATCCAAAAACATCCTGACAAAGTATACAAGTTAAAGAAATCAATCTATAGATTGATACAAGCATCTAGAAGTTGGAATCACCGTTTTGATGAAGAAATTAAGAATTTTGGATTCATCAAGAACGGCGATGAAGCTTGTGTGTATACGAAGGCTAGTGGGAGCATCATTACTTTCTTAGTATGATATGTCGATCACTATTTGGAAATAACATTCCAACCTTGGAGGGTGTAAAAGCCTGGCTTGGAAGTTGTTTTTCCATTAAGGATTTTGGTGAAGTCGCCTATATTTTGGGAATAAAGATCTATAGGGAAAGATCAAGGCGCTTGATAGGTTTAAAATAAAGTGCATACATTAACAAAGTCTTGAAAAGGTTCAAGATAGAGAACTCTATGAAAGGTTTGGAACCTATTCAAGAGGGGACAATATTGAGTGCGTCTCAATGTCCAAGCTCAAAGGATGAGCAGGAAAGAATGAAAGGAATCCCATATGCGTCAGCTATAGGATTCATTATGTACGTAATGATATGCACTAGACCGGACAAGTTATGCGCTTTAAGCATAACGAGAAGATACCAGCAAGTAACGGTCATTGGGGACTGTTATATATATATTGAAATACCTCAGAAAGACTAAGGATATATTTCTAATATAAAGATCTGGTGGAAAAGAACTCGTTGTAAAAGGTTACAGGGATGCGAGTTTCGGAATTCATTGTAAAAGGTTACATGGATACGAGTTTCCAAACTGGTCGAGATGGTTCTCGATCACAATCAGGGTAGCATTGTCCACTACAGAATCAGAATACATCGCCGCTTCATTGATCGAGATGATTCATGTGGATCTGCCATTTGAATTATTGCCAATCTAGGGGTAGTCCCTACCATTCAGGACCCCTAGAGATCTTTGTGATAACGATGGTGCGATTGCTCAAATCAAGGAACCTCGTGCACATCAAAAGACTAAGCACATTGAGCGGAATTTCAACTACATAAGGGATGAAGTTGAAAAAGGGAAAGATATGAATTCGCAAAGTTCACACTGATCAAAATATTGCGGATCCACTTACGAAGCTCCTTGAACAGGAAAAGCATGAAAGGGTCATACTTGTGCCTTAGGACTTCGATATTCTAGTGATTGGATTTGATCTATTTTGTATTTGGATATTGGAACAATTGTTATTATAACTCTTTATGGTATGTTGAGTTATGTTCCATTTTAGCATGTTTAAATCCATGAATAAGTTAATTATTCTAAATGTCTGTAGTCGATCGTAATTGTGGGAACAAATATGATTGTAAGACTATTATGAATTTGGATTGGTAGATATTCATTAGGTATGAATATAGAGCAAAGTGTTGCTGCCAAAGTTCATAGATATTTGTGGGATACAAATATTGGACTGACTCGCTCTCAAATATTACTGCATGGAATCATCTGTGATTGATCATAAGTAAATTTGATTAAAGGAGAATATCATAGTATCCTCAGACCTGAGATACATATTGGGTCTTGATATTCACCAAATATTATACCTTGACTTTTTCTTCGCTGTTAGTAATATGACAGTACATAAGGCTAAGCTCAGGTGTGGTACAAGGTGATTGTGAGAGACGTATGTAGTCAAGACGGGATTTGTTCCTCTTATTCATTGAGAGTAAGATGTCTAAGGCCTACTAAAGTTAAATCAACAGAGAGTGATCACTCTATGTCTCTGGATTTAACATGACATCTGTAACGAAAGGATAAATGATAGATTCACCTAAATCATGTTCAAGTAAGGGACTTGAAGGGGATGATGTTATTGAATGGCACATATAGTCATACGTATTGGGGGTAGTAAACCGTAGTTAGGCGTCATTTGCTACTTGCATCAATCTTCTATGTATCTTGTGCAAGTGGGAGATTGTTGGACTCTGTATGCCCAAGACACATATTAAATTGATGTGGCTAGTACGTTATGATCCAAGTCGAGTCATACCCAAATACAAGCTAGACAAACACTTATATTATTTATTTGTGATGTGATCAAACAAATAAATATTAACACTTAGAGTATTTAGAAATTGGTTTTCTAAATAATTGCACTTGACAAACTAATAAATTATATGGATAATTTATTTTGAGAGAATATTTTATTTTGTTATTTAATGGGTTAAATAATTCAATAAAAGTTGTGTAAAGTCTTGTGAACATATGATGTTATATTTTATAAAAGGTATAAAATAAACAAGACTTAAATTTTAAAAAAGAAATTTGAATTTTTTTTATAAAATAAACACTAGGCCGCCACCCCCCCCCCCATGGGTCTTCCCAAGGTGATTTTTGACCAATACAAGTACATGCAATTCTCATTGTTAGATGAAGTATGATTGGCTTGTGATTTTGGTCCAATAGCATCTCATGCATTTGCATGAGTGTTGATTGGGTGGTCTTCCCAATGTGAGTTTGGCCCAATTATATGACATGCATTTGCATGTTGTAGATGGGATTTGATTGGCTCAAAATGGTGGCAAGATTCTCTCAAGTATTATTGATGTGTGTAAAATGCAACATATAAATTACATCAAATGAGGCATAAAACTAACCCTTTTTAAGTACTAATGTTGGAAAAAGAGTGTTTTTGTCTTCCTTTTTCATTTTCAGGATTAAATGAGCTCAAATTCATAAAAGAAGCAAAAAGACAGCTAAATCCAACATAAATACAAGAAAAGGAACATAAGCGGACTGCCCGACCCCTCAACGGCATCTTCCCAAGCAAAATAGAGAAGGCAGAAGACTGAACACGCCCCGTGCTCAGCCAGCACGGGGCCGTGCCCAAGAAGCAGCAGAAAAGACAAACCTATAGAAGCTTCTATTGCCCACCACGGGGCCGTGTCCAGTGAACACGGGGGCGTGGCGAAAGTACAGCAGGCGCATTAATTGTAATTGCGAATTACAATTAATGAAGAGAGAGAGTGTCAGACAGGCACGGGGGCGTGTCCAGCGGACACGGGGCCGTGCCCAGCCTTCAGTTCAGCCTATAAATAGGAGTGCTTGGTTTCATTTCAACTCATCCCTTGGCACACCACCTCTCTCACACTTCATCCACCACCCACCACCATCACAACACCATCATCCACCACCATCATCCATTGTCCATCGTAGAGTGTGTGAGTCGTCTCGGGATCCAAGATTAATCGTAAGAGTTCTTGACAATCAAGGCCATGTTTGCCTAAGTCTCTTACATCACTTGGTGAAGACAAAGTGTCTAGTATAATACTTTTTATTTCTAATCTTTTGCACTTTTTATTTGGTTTTGTATTAATGACTTTAATAACTAGTTGCTTATGTTGAAGGTGATCTTTCTTTATCGTTTGTCCGTGGTGTCTTGGCATTATTTTACTGTCTATATAAAATAAAAGATTTTCACCATTCATATCTCCACGGTCTATATGGAGGTATGTTGGCTACCTGGTCGGGGGTTAAGGGAACGGTTTGGTAAAGGTCTTGCCATTGTTCAGCGTTTAGAGGTCCTGCAATGGACCTGGGTCAAATTTAGTAGGACCTCCTTCAATGCTTCACGGTATTGGATGGCGGGGGTCCAAACTCTTTGATCCCCTCATAAGTTAACTACTATTAATACTATAACCCGGCTATTTAGGACTGTATCCCTGCTGACTCAGACTACTTAGTCGAGGGTAACGTCACCTCCAAAAGAGGGGCCTACCATAATTTGCATTAATAACTTAATTCATTATCTTCCAATAATCCACCCTTTTAGGATTGTATCCTTGCTGACTCAAACTACTGGGGTGAGGGTAACGTTACCTTCAAAAGAGGGGCCTACTACAATAACTAAGATAATCTCTTAAATATGTGCAAAAGTGCGGAAATAATCAAAGGTTATACTAGATACGAGTCGGAACCAAGTGATTCATCTTGTCTATCTGTTTTTCTTTTTATTTTCAGCATTTTAGTTAGTTTTTTACTTTTCTTAGTTTAAAACATTTTTCTAAACTTTTTATTTTGATTAGACGTTGAGGATAAACCGGTACTAAAAGCTCTTGTGTCCTTGGACGACCTCGGTATCTTACCAACGCTATACTACGCTCACGATGGGTGCACTTGCCCATATGTGTGTTTAGTGTTAGTAAAATATCGTGTTTTATAAATTTAAAACTTGGCTAAAAATAAGTGTTAAAAGGGCTTAAAAGATACACCTAATATATATAACACTTCACACGCATCAATTATAACTAATTTTGTTGCAAAAAATTAGTGGAGACACACTTGAAGAAGCTCTCAAAATCGGTCATGTATGGCTGATTTAGGGGGACTTTAAAAGATCAAATATCAAGTGCAAAACTCCAAGAAACACTCTCATAATTTCGGCCAAGGGTAGGGCTTCAAAGGTTTTGATTTTACAAGTTATTTCAAGTGTAAAATCACCTTTGTTCTCTCTCTAAAAATCGGCCATAAGAAGGTTTCCAAGAGTTGGTTTCAAGAGAGGTTTTAGTGAGTTCATAAGTGTAGAAATCCTAGCTAAACATAAGGTGTTTGTTGGAAGGCTTGGGGTATACAAGCTTGAGGTCTTCTACACTTGAAGGCAACCGTTCAAGAAGCATCATCATCTTCATGTCCTTTACTCCTTGGAAGGTAGTATTCTAAACACTCTATGGTTGTGTTTCATTTTGAAAGCATGCATGTTCATATATGGATCCGGGAATGGGTTTTACATATAAAATGGGTTTTATATCTTCATAGTAAACATGTTTTAAATCATTATTTCCGCTGCGTTTTTATTTTATATGGATAAAATACTTTGATAAACATGATAAAAACCCAACACATAGTTCCCCTATTTTACTGTTTTCGATTGTTTTGGGGTGATTCATATGTATTAAACGATTTCGATATTTAAACGATGATTTCAAAAATGATTAAGATGGTTTATATTAAACTAATAACGATTTCGATAATGTGAACGAACTTGTTGGACGTAGTTACATAACGAATGACATTCATTAGCATTGATCAAGCCGACCAGTATTAGGTTATGGTACCATAGGATCTGACAAATCCCGTTATCATACTACACCCATGGTTATGTGTGGGGGTTATGTAGGTAACGACCGAATCTAATGATTGTTAACTTACCCTTTGGTGGTTTGTTAATGCGAGAAACGAGATGGTCGAGTCACGAAGGTTTGAATATTATTAGCGAGATGACCATAAGTAGTTTCACAATTAAAACGAGAACGATTTTGTGTTGGGATTGAACCCTACCAAAGGAACAGATAATAAAAGCCAAAACCGGATCAGAGCAGTGGATCCAGAATAAGCAGATGTTATGTATACAAGTCTCTCCCCTTGAAAGTGGTTTCAACATCTACTGACCTCCTATCTACTGATCGTACAAACTGCTGACCTACAACTGATGTCCAAGTCAAAGACTGGTGGAAGACTAAAGCCCTGCTGTTCAATCTACTGCTATGAGTCAAGCTCTGCTGATCATGACAAGTACTGTTGGGTTCACATCAGTGGAAGGAAGCAACAGTAGTTTAGATGTCTTTATGTAATGAATTGTAATAACAGTAGTTAGCAAAGCAGAGGTTGTATAGATCAGGTGTTAGAGTTTGTTAGGAGGTTAGATGTCACTTTCATGGTGACGTCAGCTTAGATGCTTCAGTGGTTTGCTCGTGCCTATAAATAGAACAGTGCTCTGTATTGTTCTATTATCTCTTTCACCATCTTCTTCCTGCACGAACAAACCAAGTGAGCTCAGGCAGAGGGGGAGTTTGTTACATACTTGCAATTGTAATTGAATCTTGTAATAAATTCAAGCATTCGATTCAATGTTAAACTTGTATGTTAAAAGCAATTCTCTCGTTTGATTGTGAAAAGTTTGCTTCCATTACATTCCGCTGCACTACTCATTCATAGATCATTTTAATTCAAACGTAAAACACAATCAAAACCAAATTCAGATCCTAACAATTGGTATAAGAGCTTGGACAGTCAAATTTGATTTAACAATCATTTTGACATAAATAGTTCAGCTCATAATCGTTGATATTGATAGTTTGTTCGTTTTGTTGAAAAACAGTGCAAGGTTTAATCACCATCAAAGTTGATTAATCAGTGCCTGTAAAACAACCAGGATGACGTCACAATCACAAGATGATAAGAATAACATTGGCTCTCTTTTCAAACCACCTATGCTTAAACGTAATGAATACAATATCTGGCAGAGAAGGATGGGTCACATCCTTGCTCAACAGAACACTGGATGTTGGAGGTCTGTTGTTTTTGGTCCTGTTGGTGCACTAAATGTCTGCTGATTACGTCATTATCAAGTCTTGTGTCTAGAATTGTTTGAATGATCACACAATAGGGTTTAATTAGGGTTTGTATATGTTAAACTTGAAGATTTCACTTGAAACAGCTTCAAGCGAAATCAACATATGATGATTTTGCTTCAAGCAGTCTCAAGCGAAATCTCAAGTCTATATATAGATGTTGTGTGATTCATTTTAGGAACTTGGTCATTGTGTGAAACACGAAGTGCTGCCGGATTTGTATCAGAAAACATTGTACAAGCACGAATATTAATCAGAAAAGAAGGATTAAAAGGATTAGAGCTGTTATGACTTTGTTTATGTTGATTCCGCCTTCGTACACAAAGATGAACTACCTTAACTGACGGTTTAAGGTCGTAGAACGGTCCAACAAGTGGTATCAGAGCTCAGGACGAGGAGTTCATACCATAGCAGCGGATTCTCTTCTTTCTACTCATTTCTTTTTATATTTTTCAGATCTGAACAAGTTCCAACGGTCAAAATGATCTGATTTTCGAGTATATTGTGTAAAACAGTGTTTTAACAAAGCCTACAAAGATTCGGACCAAAATTCAGACTAAAACATGTTAAAAATTACCTAAAACAGGATTTCGCTTGAAAGTGTTCGAAGGTTATAGTTGATTTCGCTTCAAAATCAGACAATTTGGCTTGTTTTTGGACGATTTCGCTTGAATTAGTTGAAGCGAAATTCAGATTGTTAGATTTCGCTTGAATCTGCTGGTTTTGATTCTTGGATTTCGCTTGAATCATCTGAAGCGAAATAGATCATCTGGTTTTCGCTTGAAACTGTTGAATCTGATCTTTTGGGATTTCGCTTGAAGTTTCTAGTCAGTTGAAGCGAAATAGTAGTTTTCGCTTGAAAAGTGTTTGGATTAGATTTCGCTTCAAACAGTTTTTAGTGCTGATTTCGCTTGAAGTCATTTCATTTCAAAGTATTTCGCTCGAACTTGCTGATTTTTCAAAACCTAAAATTTTTCTAAGTGTTTGACTGATTTTTCAGGTACGTTCAAAATGGATGATATTTTCATGAACCCGTTTAGCAATATGTATGCGTTTGCTGGAAATTCCGAAAACGATGATACTTCGTCAAGCAATGTGAATGATAACCCGCCAAAAGAGAAGAAAAAGGAAGTTTGGGAATCGGAAAGTGCTTTCGGAACATTCAATAAACCTCCAAAGCTAATGGCTATTGAGGAGTATAGTCGGTGGTCCAGAAAATTTGAAGACTGGTTGATGGCATTCGCATTTCCTAGCTGGAAAAGTTTGAAAAACGGTTATGCCAATGGAAAGAAACATGGTGAAACTTTAAGAGCAGCTGAGGAAATTGAATCGTTTGTAGCTGAACAAAAGTGTGTGGCATTGTTATATCAGTCAGTTCAGGAAGACATTATTGCCTTGATCGACTATTCAAATGCAAAAGATCTTTGGGAAAAGCTAGAAAAGAAATGTATAGGTAGTGAAGAAATTAAGAAAAACAAAAAGAAACTTCTTAGAAAAGAGTTTGATCTGTTTGGATGTTTAAAGAACGAGTCAGTGTGTAAAATGATAGAAAGGTTCGGTCATCTGAAGCTGGAATTAGTAAGACATGATATCGACATTCCTGAAGAAGATCTTGTCGACAAATTGTTCGATTCGTTGCCTGACGAGATGGATTGGAGATATTATGCGCTGATGCTGAAGAATACCATCAAAGAACCAGAAAAGCTGACATTAGATTTGCTGATTGAGAAACTCGAGAGTCACGAGTTGGAGTTGAAAAAGACGTACAAAGTCAATCACTCATCTTACCAACAGAATTTGGATCTATATTATCCGAAAAGCATGATGCCGAAAGTTACTTCTCCAAAAACTGCTTTTTCTGCTGAAAATGTGTCGACAGATGGCAAAGAAAGTCAAAGTGGTCAAAGCAGTGGAAGTCACAGTGGTTTTCACAGTGGATCTTCATCTTCTGAAAAATGCTGATGCAAAGAATCGTTTTCAATGTAACATCGCAATAGATTTGAAGAATGCTTAAAATTTTGATGAAGAATCGGCCAAGCAGCAGATGATCTTCCTAGCATCGGTGTTGGAATCGTATGAAGGGTTGGTAGCTGGGAAGATAGGCAACACAAATCTGACGAAAGAAGATTACGATCAGATTGATCCGGAGGAAATGGAACTGATCGATATTCGTTGGGCTATGGCAAGTGCTGTTCGTCGTGCACAAAGATTCATGGAAATTACTGGAAGAAAGACAATTGGTGGTGCATCTACTAAGTTGGGGTTCGATAAATCAAAGGTGACTTGTTTCAAGTGTAAGCAGAAGGGTCACTTCAAACGAGAATGCCGAAACGCTTATGCTGATGAGTCGGAGAACCCTTTCAGAGATGATTACTACAAGAAGGCGATTTATCACCAGAATAAATCCGAGCCGCCTAGATTGAAGCAGGTTGAAGACAACAGAGAGAAATCTAGAGCTCTTGCGGTGATTTACGATGATGAGGGTTATGACTGGAGTCAAGAGGTTCTACCGGAAGAAGATGCGGTTGGTTACGCATTCATGGCGAAAAATGACGATCCTATTCCGTGGAAAGACGATCGAACTGAAGAGCAAAAGTATAGATACAGAAAAATGATAGCTGAAAACAAAATCATTAGAATATCTCGTATCTATCTGGAAGCAAGGAGAGCTAATAGATGGGATCCAGATAGAGAGTGCTATCTTGATGAGTATGGAAATATTGCAATTGATGATAGTACACTTGATATTGAAGCCATAATCCAGCAATACAAAGAAGATGATGAGAACACAAATGGTGGGGAACTCCAACTAAGAAAATGAAAGAAGAAGAGAAAGAGAAAGAGAGAAAAGAGAAAGAAGAGATCGAGAAAGCAAAGAAGATTGATACTGGAGTTATTGACACAACGCAGGAGTTGACTGCTGAAAATCTTGGAAGAATGGCTGACAAAGTGCTAGCTGCTAAGGCACTTGAGGTAGACTCTAACTCCGTGTCTGAGTCAAAAAGCCAGGTCAGTTCAGATGTGTCAAAAAATGCGTCAGGTAAGAAAATCGATGGAAATGCTGATTGCAAAAATTGCAACAAAGAGTGCAAATTTTGTAGCACAATCACGTATCTCAACGGGAAGAAAGTTGATGATCTGACAGCTAAGGTCAGAAGCGTTGAGAATCAGATTCTTGATCGTGACAAAACAGTTAAAGCTTCAACTGAACGGATAAGAGAATTAACTAAACAAATTGAAAATGATAAAATTAATCATGACAAAATTAAACAAGAAAATGAAAAGTTGATTCTTGAAAACCGTCAGATTTCTGAAAAATTTGAAAAACTAAAAAGCACATTGAAAGATTGTGATGATCGAAATGGTAAAACTTTTAAAGAAAATGAACATCTAAGAGCAGTGCTTAGAGTCAAAGAAGAATCAATCAATCAACAACTGGATGAAATCGCTAAATTGAAACTTAAAGTTCAAGAGGTTGTAATCGAAAATGAGCGAATCCAGTTGAAGCTTAACAGTTACAACTCCGCAAGCTTTGTTTTGCAACATATTATTCTCAAACCCATCGGGAAAGACAAAGCGGGCGAAGATGTGTATTGTGATGGAACTGGGGTGGGGTTTCATCAAGTTCCACCACCTGTTCTTGATAACTACACGAAAAAACAATCTGGGTTGGTTGAAATTGAGGAAGAAAAAGAAGTTAAACTTCCGGAGAACATTGATGTCACTTTTACATCATCTGATGATAGTGTTCAGACAGAGATTGTTAAGAGCACAGCTGAAAATGTTTTAATGTCTGATTCAACTGAAGATGATGGGTGTTTCTTAGACAAATACATTCAGAAATCAAAATCCAAAAACAACTTAAGTGATGAACCGGGTCTTGTGATGTACAAGATGGCTGGATCTGATAAGTTGTATTCGGATTCTGAGTTTCCCATTGAGAATGTTAATGTGAAAAAGTTGACAAATGTTTTCAAATTGGTTGAAGTTGAGTTGTCAGAAGTGAACAGTTTGAGTCAAACAAAAAGGCAAATGAATTTTGAGAAAGATAAAGCTTATTACAAAAAGCATGTTGTTCCACCACGTTTTTATAATAACAATCGAAACAATTGGTCGGGTGGTTATCGGGGTGGTAATAGTTATCAGAAGAAGAGTTTTCAAAACAAGAGGTTTGCTGAAAAGAAAGTGTTTGTGAATAGTTCAAGTTCACTTGCTGATGAAGAGAATGAAATTTTTTCAAAATCAAATAAAGAGTTCTTTGAGAAAAGAGCTTCACATTATCAGTCTGAAGGCACAAGTCGAGTTGTTGATACTCGTACATGTTTTAGATGTAACAAAGTTGGTCACATTGCAAGAAATTGCACCAACTCCAAGCCTAAGACTGAAAATGTGAAGATTCAACAGAAGAAAGTTGATGTGAAGGGTAAAGCACCAATCGTTGTTGAGAAAAAGAGTGTGAAAAATAATAACATCAAAGTGAAAAATGAACCTGTAAAGAAAGTGGTAACTAAAAATGACAAATTTTATAAACAGGTTGCATTATCTCAACAAGTTTGGAAACCAAAAACTGAAATGAAAATTTCAACTTCTGAAGTGAAAAAGGCTGAAGAATCAATTTCGGTTGATTATGATGCAAATTTTCCACCTTTGAAGGCTGAAAATTTCAAAATTCAAATTGCTAGAGTCAAGGTTACACCTAAGGCTGATGAGGCTTGGGTGGACACCATGTTCGAATAAGCAGTTTGAATTGCCGGAGCTTCCTGGATCGCGAAGCATGAATCGGCATCTTTATTGAAATATTTTAAAATCAACTTTTGTTATATACAGGATCTTCCAAGAGCCATTTCAAGATGGATCATGGATAGTGGCGCATCTCGACATATGACAGGAAAAACTGCATTACTGTATGATGTGAAGAATATCAATGGTGGTTATGTGGGATTTGCAGGTCATGAAGGTGGTCGAATTGTTGGTGAAGGAACGTTATCCAATGGGATTGTGACGTTTGAGAGAGTTAACTACATCACTGAGCTGGAGAACAATCTGCTTAGTATCTCGCAGATTTGTGACAATCAGTATACTACTCACTTCACTGATAAAGAATGTTTGATCTTGAAACCTGGTTTTGTTATCCCTGAAGAATGGATTATTATGAGGGCACCTAGAGTGAATGATTTATATGTGTTAGATATGTCTGTAGCAACTACAACTACTGGTCAAGCACATTGTTTTGTGTCTAGAGCAACTGAGAAAGAATCAAGATTGTGGCACCGAAAGATGGGGCATATTCACCTAAGGAAGATGAACCACTTGGTGCACAATGATTTGGTATTGGGAGTTAATATCAAAGGTTTTCATCTGGAAGGGGAGTGCATTAGCTGTGTCAAAGGCAAGCAGAAGAAAAAGTCACACCCTACAAAGCAAGTCAATTCAGTTTCGAGACCTCTGGAAAGACTTCACATGGATTTGTTTGGTCCGGTGAATGTCAAGAGTATTACAGGAGATTACTATTGTTTGGTCGTTACTGATGATTATTCCAGATTTTCGTGGGTTTCTTTCTTGAAGACGAAAGATGAAACATTTGACAGTTTGATGGGTCTGTTCAGGAAGATTGAAAATTTGTACCAAAGGCGTATCAAGAGAATTCGAAGTGATAATGGTACTGAATTCAAGAACAGCAAGATGGAAGAATTTTGTGATGAAAGAGGTATTTTGCATGAGTTTAGTGCTCCGTACACTCCGCAGCAGAATGGAGTCGCAGAACGCAAAAACCGGACACTAATCGAGACGGCTAGAACTATGCTCGCAGATTCAAAGTTACCGATTAATTTTTGGGCTGAAGCTGTTTCTGCCGCATGCTATACGCTCAACAGGGTTCTTACTGTCAAGAAGTTCAACAAAACATGCTTTGAGCTAATCAATAACCGCAAACCGAATTTGAAGTATCTAGAACCGTTCGGGTCACCTTGTACGGTTATAGAGCCTCATGGAAAGTTTGGTCCGAAGAGCATTGAGGGAATATTTGTTGGTTATTCAAATCCGTTGAGACGTGTCTTCGTTCCAAGTGAGAAGCGGATTATTGAAGCTGCAAATGTTAAATGTCAAGGTTATACTATGCCGCCGCAGAATCCTGGTGATTCATGGCGTTATCATTATGACAAACTTTGGGATTCGTTTGACATGAGAGAAGAATCAGAGGATGATGAAGATTTCTTTGATGAGTTGGATATTTTGCGTGAATATGAGTCACAGTTAAGGTTCCCAGCTGAGTATTCGAGGAGACCATGGGAAACTTCAAATGACGATGAAGCAGGTCCAAGTAATGCTGGTGAACATGATGATGTCCAACAGAATGAAGTTGCTCAAGATAATCAGTCGGCTCAGAATGATAATCTAGAAGCTGAAAACATGCCAGTATTTGATCATGGTGATTCAGATTCAGATTCTGAGGGGGAGCAAATTCAGATTTCAGGTCAAACAAACCAAGTTGGTGAACAAGATGCAGAGCAGAATGTTACTAATCTGGAGGGAAATGTAGATGTTCCAAGTGAAGTGATGCCACGAACTTTTTCATATCATCCAGAGGAGTTGATCATAGGAGAATTGCAGACAGGCATTCGCACTCGAAATCAGATTGATAAAGGGCTTACATGTTTTTATACAAAAGTTGCTCCTTTGCAAACTGAATTCTCATTAAGTTGTTTTATCTCGCAGGTTGAGCCAAGAACTTACAAAGAGGCACTTACTGAAGACTCTTGGGTCAATGCTATGCAGGAGGAACTTAGTCAATTCGAGAAATTGGGAGTGTGGAAGTTAGTTGATTTGCCGGATGGTCAGAGAAAAATTAACACCAAGTGGGTGTTCAAGTGTAAGAGGGACGATAGAGGAGTTGTTGTAAGGAATAAAGCTCGACTCGTTGTTCAGGGATTTAGTCAACAGGAGGGAATTGATTTTACAGAAGTTTATGCTCCTGTAGCACGACTAGAGGCAATCAGAATTTTCCTAGCATTTGCGTCTTGGAAGAACTTCAAAGTTTATCAGTTGGATGTTAAATCGGCGTTTCTTTATGGGAAGGTTAAAGAGGAGGTTTATGTCGGTCAGCCGCCGGGCTTCACCGATCCAATCCACAAAAACAAAGTCTACTTATTGGACAAAGCGCTGTATGGTTTACACCAGGCCCCGAGAGCTTGGTACGAGACTTTGTCTCAACACCTACTAGCCAACAAGTTCATTCGTGGAAAAGTGGATGCCACTCTCTTCACTAAAGAGGTCGATGGTCATCTTCTGATAGTTCAGATTTATGTGGACGATATAATCTTTGGGTCGACAAATGAAAATCTATGCAAAGATTTTGAATCAGTGATGAAGCAAAAGTTTGAAATGTCATCAATGGGGGAGATGAAATTCTTTCTGGGATTACAAGTTGAACAACTTCCTGAGGGAATTTTCATTCATCAGTCAAAGTATGTTCATGATATTCTAGAGAAATTTGGGATGTCAAGTTCTACTCCAGCTGCTACCCCACTTGCAACAAATCATGGGATTCACCCAGATCTCACCGGAGATAGGGCTGATGAAACATTTTACCGTTCCATGATAGGTTCTTTAATGTACCTAACTGCTTCACGTCCTGATATAATGTATCCAACGTGCCTCGCAGCAAGATTTCAGTCTAACCCGAGAGCATCGCATATGATCATTGTGAAGAGGATATTGCGCTACCTGAAAGGAACTCCTTCATTGGGGTTGTGGTATCCTAGGAAAGGCGACTTTAAGCTCGAAGGGTATTCCGATTCGGATTTCGGATGCTGCAAAGTTAATTCAAAATCAACAACTGCAGGATGCCAGTTCTTTGGTCCTAGATTGGTTACCTGGCAGTGTAAGAAACAAACGTCTGTGGCGTTATCTACTTGTGAAGCGGAGTATGTTTCTGCTAGCAGTTGCTGCTCTCAGATCTTGTGGATACAGCAACAGATGCGCGACTACGGTTTGCAGTTTCTTAACACACCTCTTTTTGTTGATAATGAGGCCGCAATAAATATAACTAAAAATCCAGTACATCACGCTAAAACTAAACACATAGAAATTCGTCATCACTTTATTCGTGATTGCTTTGAGAAAAAGTTGATACGAATTGAGAAAATCCACACTGACGAACAGAAAGCTGATTTACATACCAAAGCTTTTGATAAAAATCGGTTTAAATATTTGTTAAAACTGAATGGTATGAAGCTTCTGTCGGTGTCGGATGGCATAATTGGCGTTGATGAGAGTACTGTTGCGGATGAAGACGAGAAACAATCTGCAATGGTTTGTCGAATTTTTACTTGTTTTGGTATTTAGGGGGAGTAGATGTTTGTACATAGTTATATTTTCAGAAAATACAAAAACAGTAAAAAATGCAAAAATACAAAAACATGATAAAATCTGAAAAAGAGCTTGTGTATATAAGGAAAATGATAGTACATCAGCTAGACGATTACAGTATGCTAAAGATTTGAAAAGTATAAAAGAGTTAAACAATCTTACTGATGATGTGTCGATAGGTTTTCGCACATTTAGTAGATTTATTCGGGATATAAACCTAAAATTCAAACTTGTGAATTCGTGGGGAACACTACTTGGATATATAGGTAACCCCTGAAATCTCGTTTGAAAGGTCTCTTAATCTGATATACTAGATTTTTATACTCAATGATGTCTGGGGTATTATTCCGGGACTTCTGCTGAACGGTAGTTCTGACCTAGTCCTTGGATAATACTTGCTGCAATGCTTGAAACACAGCATTAAACTCTCAGCATGCTGAAACAATAAAATTGATAAATGATGCTGTTGTAAGCAAAAAGATCCTCTAAAGGGGACATACCGAAAAGTCAAAGCTGATATCTCTCTGCGTATACGGAAGTATCGATCTGAGATCCCTCGGCCCTCGCATACCTAATTTATATACAGATATCATTGTAGTATACTCACCTGTAAGACTGATTATTGGGATTCTGGATACGGGAGTATATTCAAGAGGTGGGACACATGAATGATCTAAGTTCATAATTCATCTAAATCGTATCCTGAGTAAATTGAAATTTGTGTGAGAATTTAAGATGGATCAGTATATCGACAATCGAGGTGAATTGTTTAAGTCTGAGTATGTAATGTAGCTTAACGGTACTTGTGATTTGTCTAAAAAGCTGATATGATTCCCTGACACGCTCACCAAATATTTGTTTGTAAATAGTTTACTTTGTTTACTTTCTGCAATTTAAGTTTTCTGTATTTCATTTCTTAGTTTAGAACACTTTGATAAAATTCAAAAAGATTTTATTTCTGCTTTATTTTTCGACGAACCAAAGTGGAGAGTTGATTGTTGGATTCTCAGATGTTTGAAGCAGATGCAGGAGATTCTGGACTGAAGAATGAGGAGAGCTTACTTTGAAGAAGTTTGAATTGTTTGAAATTTCAAAAACAAGTTCATTAATTTGATACTTGTTATTTTCAGAAAATGTTTGAAATTGTTGTTTTAAAATCAGTATTGATTCGTCAAAAGATCAACCAAGGTCATTAATTTGGACTTGGTAGATTAATCAAGTGATCAGGGTCATTAACTTGTGTCACACCCCGACCACGTGGAACATACAAAACGTGGCGGAAACGTCGGGGAGTGTTGTAACAGAATTAATTGTTTCAAATCCATGGCAATTGAAGTTTCGTTTTATTGATTAAAGTGTTACAATGTCTTATCAAACTAGGAAAATACAACATAGTTAACTAGTCTTGCATCTTTTATTGTCACTAAAGCCCAAGTCTGCCTATATGTATCTTGATCATCTTATGCAACAGTTCCTGAAAAACACATGTGAAAATAGGTACGTCAGCATAAAAATGCCTGTGAGATACATAGGTTTTGTGAAAATAGGTTCCATGACTTATGTTTGAGAAAATGTTTAGTCATGAACCTTTTAGTTTGCTTTGTTTTGTAAATCATTTGAAAAACAATGAGTTCAGATGATATGTATAAATAAATGAATAATGTATGGTTAAATGAATAACCATAGTAAAATGGATTTGTATAAGATAAGTTGTTTGTAAAACAATGTCTTGTGAAAAGTATGTTATTTGTATAAAATGTTCTATGTCTCAAACTGAAATGATTCAAATAACGCTACAATATGTAATACCATACAAACACTTATATATAGGAAGTACCAGCGGCGTATCCACCATGCTTGTATCATATTACACACGCATCGTTACTTAATCACTTAATCAAACCAAAACACCAAAGTAATGTTCATGTCTAATGTAAATCATGTAATGGATACAAACGGTTCAACAGTTACAAACGGTTCACAGATATCAACGGATCACATAGTCATATGATTACAACGGTTCACATAGTCAAATGATTACAACGGTTCAAAATGTAGTATAATGTGTTCATACGCTGGATAAGCATATGCAACAGAAAGGCAATGTAAAACAATGTACTAAGTAATGCACACAATGGGCACACCTAGCATGAAATGTATTGAAATCATGTACTATAATGTACTAACGAACATAGCATGTATATGATGTGAAAACAGGAAAGCATGAAAGTAACAAGTAGGCACATGTGTTCCACCCCAAAACAGTTTGGAAAACAGTAAAAGAGGGGTCTATGTACTCACATAAACACCTTGAAAACATTTAAAAGAGGGGGTTCTATGTACTCACTTGAGATTGCTCAGAAGTCCTAGGATAACCAGCAAGCAATGCTAGAGATCACGGAATCAAACGGCACCTACTATAGGTAACTATGTTAATAAACCGGACCTAAATCGGAAGATTGGGTAGCATGAGGGTTTGTAAACCAAACGAGTATGGAGACTCGTGTAATATGGTTCAACAAAGCCTACATACTAAATGAAACTTAACCTAAGTGCTTTCAACCCATCGCGACCCATTAAGGTAACATATGCTACTTTAACGCGTCGTGCGCGTGAAACGCGTTCGGGCCGTCTAACTAGTCCTATGACAAGTGTTATATGCCTAAACATGTTACATAATCAGTTATGTGACAAAAGTTTAGGTTACATATGCTTAATTACCAATTATACAAGAAAAGGGTATTCTGGTAATTTACCTAAGGCATATAAACAACCTATCATACAACTACTCAAACGATGTGACCATAGGGTATAACCTCGGAAGGTTATTCCCTACCTACTATGGTCACCTAATGTATTTGGTCGGATCCTAATGATCGACCAAATGGGTCGAGTTCGAAGGTATAGGCGATTTATTAGATCGCCTACCCTACGACCCTAGACAACGTGGTAATCAGTGGGCATAGTCCCAAGGGGCTATGACCAACGTGATTACACTCACGTTGCGAAGTTCAAACGAACTTCGCATTGACCATTACTGGTCAACGCTGAAAGTCAAACAAAGTTTGACTTTCTGACTTGAAAAGCAGTAAAATAAGGAAAAGAACGAAAGAATACTTACGAAGGGTCCCCGAATGCTAACCTCGATCCAAGAACTCAGGTATGAAACAATGGTTTCAACTTAGAGCTCTCAAATCAAGATTCTTGTAAGAAATGAGGTTGGGGATGGATGGGTATTTATAGTAAATGCACCACCGTTAGGATCGTTTCTTGAATAACGTGCCTTAATCGGAACCGTACACTTGTCGTAAAGTTGTGGTGTCCAGGAAGTTTGTTCTTATCCGCTGACTAGACGATAGGAAACGAGTGGACACGAATCAATCAGCTGCAACTTGCAAACAAAACATTGAATCTGGTCAGTTTTAGGAAGTCGCGTAGCGCGACTGGTAAGTCTTTAGGGCTCGCGCTACGCGACACCCCTCCCTGTTCCAGAAATGTTTCATAAATGACAGGTTTAGTCCCTGCACGTGTTTAAGCCCTTTTTCGATGCGTTTGAGCCCCGTTGACCTCATTTCAAGGCTCTAAAATGAAGTTAAAGTATAGGGAACTCAAAACATACTCAAAAATATGCCGGATGATGGTTCGTTTGGTCGTACGAACGCGATGTTCGCTTAATTACGACGGAATGCGCATAAGCACGAAAAACGATCCAAATGACGAAACGAATGGATTTTTCTTATGCCAAACACTAAAATAAAATGTTTTAGTGCTTACATAAATTTTTGGATGTCCGGATGTATTCAGAACGTGAGTTATGCGTAAAAATGCAAACTTGTGCACTTTTTGACACTTTTAGTCCCTGAATGACACAAAAGTTTATTTTAGCATACCGAACACCTCAAAGCCTATTTCTAAGCTATGTGAAGGGTATTTATGGTATGTTTAACTTATGGTCATGCTCCGGAATGTCTGTTACAGTTCAAATTGGCATACTTTCACAGTTTGTCAACTTTAGTCCCTGTAAGCGATTAAACTTTGATTTCACCACACCAAACCTTCCAAAACTTATATCTAAGTTATGTAAAGGTTATTTAAGGTATGTTAAGCCTATTTCACTATTCCGGAGTGTTCGTTGGATTAAACTGGTTATATTTACGCATCAGTGCGTGTATAACCTTCCAGAAAGCGATTTAGAGCTTGAAATCGAACAAGAGTTGATATGTGCAAAAGATACACATATTTATACAAGTCCCAAGTATGAAATACAATATTTCATTGGTTTGGAATTTGATTGATGGTTGGAATGACACAGGTGTTACAACTTGGACCTGAATACTTGAGTGGATTTCTAAAACTGATTGAGTTTGTGAATTATTGTTGAAAAGATAGAATGGTTATGTTTGTTTGTTGAGAAACAGGTTTGGACTTCATTATTCCCAATGGAAGCTAATTGTCAAAGCTTGAACCAGATATCTCAGATTCTAGCATATCGAGAGGGGGAGTCTGTGAAAGGGGGAGTCTGGATCAACAGTCAAAGGGAAGATTGAAGTTTAAAGTTTAAAGTTTAAAGCTTGAAGATAAAGATTGATGAGAGTTTTTACAATGTTTGAAGATTGTTAAAGACAAAGACTTGAAGCCAAAGACTTCATCAACATCCAAGGGGGAGTCTGTTGGTGCACTAAATGTCTGCTGATTACGTCATTATCAAGTCTTGTGTCTAGAATTGTTTGAATGATCACACAATAGGGTTTAATTAGGGTTTGTATATGTTAAACTTGAAGATTTCGCTTGAAACAGCTTCAAGCGAAATCAACATATGATGATTTCGCTTCAAGCAGTCTCAAGCGAAATCTCAAGTCTATATATAGATGTTGTGTGATTCATTTTAGGAACTTGGTCATTGTGTGAAACACGAAGTGCTGCCGGATTTGTATCAGAAAACATTGTACAAGCACGAATATTAATCAGAAAAGAAGGATTAAAAGGATTAGAGCTGTTATGACTTTGTTTACGTTGATTCCGCCTTCGTACACAAAGATGAACTACCTTAACTGACGGTTTAAGGTCGTAGAACGGTCCAACAGGTCCCCATGTTCCTATGGTGCCAAGTGCTGAGGATGCAAAGAAGTTCGTACCTAAACCATCTGAAAACTATACTGAAACTGATTTTCAATAGTTCGAACTCGATGCCAAAGCATTTAGCATCATAGCATCTGCATTACCCAATGAGATCTATGCTGGACTGTTACATTGTAACAGTGCCAAAGAGCTATGGGATGCACTAAAGGAACAGTTTGGGGGAACAGAAGAAGTTATTGAAAACAATAGGGAAATTCTGAATCAGCAGTATGAAACATTTTGTCACATCAAGGGTGAATTATTGACTCAGCAGTTTGAACGATTCAGTTGTCTCATTAGTGAACTAAGGCTTGTTAAAGTAACATTTCCAAATTCAACTCAAAATAGCAGGTTCCTTAGATCACTACAAGAAAAATGGGATACCATTGCTTTTGTTGCTAGAAACTCTGCTGAGTTCAAAGACCTGACCCTGACCCAACTTCATGGTAGACTCCTGACCTATGAAAGGGAGTTAAACCAGAAAAAGAAGTTGCAAGAGTCTGGAAAAGTTGCTGATGATTATTCATTCGGTAGCACAGCACTTTTTGGTCAGGAAGAATCTGGTAGCAGTAGTAAGGATCAGGGTTATGATCACTTTATTGATATAACTGCTGGTGGAAATTTTAACAACCATGATTCTCACTCTGCAAATTATGCTTTTACTGCAAATTGTGAAAACCAGATGTCAGATAACTTGTGCTTTGAACTCAATGATTTGCAACACTTTGATCCCACTGACTTAGAAGAGATGGAAATTTTGCATCAATTGGCTTTGCTTAGTGTAAGAACAAGCAAATTCTACAAAAGAACAGGGAGAAAATTCCCAGGGTTACATGGGAATTTAAAAGTGGGGTTGGATAAGTGAAAAATCAAGTGCTATAAGTGCAATAGGCTAGGTCATTTTGTTAGGGAATGCAGGAGTCAAACCACGGGTCCAATAATAACTCATCCTAGCTCAAACCCTAGACCACAAAATCAAAGCACTGTGCACTATACCCAATATACCCCTGCTGCCCATGTTAACACTGCTCACTATGCTGCAACCCCTGTGCCTGTGCATTATGTTCAAACCACTGTTCCACAAATTTAGTATGTTCAAACCCCTGTCCCTCAGGCACAAGTGCAACTTGTTGCACCTCAACCAGCTGCTCCAACAGTAACACAACCAGATCAGCAAAGCTTTTTCACTCAAGGCTTTGTTGATTGGAGCGGTATGCCTGATGAGCTTAGTGATGAAAATTTTGCACTCAATGCTTTTAATGATCCTACTAATGATGCATTTTGTTTGATGGCATTAGAGTCTATACCAGAAGGGGTAGAAACTGAAGGTGAACAACTAAGTGCTGAAACAATGGATGAAGTGACTGAAGCAGTGGTTACTGCAGTTGCTAGTGAACTACTACTGGGAGAAAATTCAGAAACCCTGATTTAACCACTGTCTAACCCCTGGTCCGAAGAAGACAAAGAAGAAAAGGACGAGAAGAAAGCAGGTGAGAAAGAATATAGAGTTGATGAAGAAGGTGATCATCAATGTGATTGTGCCATGATGGCTGCTGCTAAGGTAACACTTCAAGTTCTTGAAAAACTGTGTTCAGACAAATGCATTATTGCATTTGCTAACATCAAAGAGGTAAATGAAAACCTTAGGGATAAAATCTTAACTGATGAAGTCAAATATGAAAAGTCATTAAAAGAACTTAGAAACAAATTGGCTGAAAAAGATAAAGAGATCAACAGTCTCAAAGAAGAGCAGAGCACAACCAAAACTCAACTCCAAACTATGGTAGAAAAATACCAAGTTTGCAAAAAGGAGTTGGAGTCCACCCAGATCACTTGTGAAGGATGGGTGGAATCTTGTTAAGGGTATGAGGTTATGCTTGAGAAACAGCTTGAAAGCAATGTCAAGTTTGGTGTAGGATATAGAAAATATGATGATCTTGTAAACACTGCTGTCAAACAAGCTGGTTCAACTGAAATAATACCAACCAACAATAATGTCCAAGAAGTAAAGATTACTGACAAACTTGTTAACAAAATCACTCTGGAAAGATCATCAGTGGGGTCCTCAACTTTTGAGGAAATTGAGAAATACCAATTTAAAACCACATGGTCTGATGAGTGTGACATTCTTGAAAATTTCAAGCCTATGGACTTTACAACCACTGATGGTGTCACAGCTCCAAAAGCTAAGGTCATTCCTATAAAAGATATCCCAACAGTAGTGTGACAACTCGTGTTTTAGAACTCTTTTGTGTGCTTTGATGTAACATGCTTTGAACGTTACGTGATTATGTGATGCATTGATTAAATGAAATGTTATGATATTGTGTTATGTGAATGTATGTGACTCGAATCACACAACTCTAATCCGATTGCACAAGCCCATTCGGGCTACACTTATTGTACTCGAAACCCAAAAGGGCATCCCATGTATGGGTTCGGCCCATTCCCTTGTTGCGCATAACACCATGGGAAGAGAGTATACCCCTCATAACTTGCAAAACTAAATCATACACCAAACCCTACTCGCTCTTTCTCTCCTTCGAAGACCGGCGGCAACCCCCTCATCACTCGAAGTTTTTCTGGTTCTAAACACTTAATCCGGTTAGTGTTTTGTTATTACTTGATTGTATGTTGCATGATGTTGTGATCTATATGTTTTACATGATGGTTTAGGGATGATAGGCGATTGATTGTGATATAAACTGTTAGGGTTTTATGTTCATATAATCGGCACACATGTGTAGTACATATGGATCGATATAGAGTTTGATGATGCTAAGATTTGAATGATGATATAAAACCAAATGTATGTTTATCGGCTGTGAGGTGTTCATATTCGGATGATTGGTTGTGTTAAACTTGTTAGGGTGCATGCTAGAAATCGATAACATAAGCTGTGTTAATGTGTGTAAATGATTATGGTTGTTGATTATGTTTTGAATATGATTAGGGTTCATAGGGATTTGATGATAAAAACCCTTGTTTGATCGATTAATTGTACGATTGGAAACTGTTAAAATTGAATCTTGCAAGTTAAATGGAAACTGTTAGGATAATTAATTGAATTGCATGATTTTAGGAAAATCTCATAACCAATCGCACAAGTTTGTCAGTCGCACAAGATCAGATCACACAAGACCTGATCTGATTAAACAAGGTGCGTCGCCCAAGCTTAGTGCAACTACATAAGCACAGAGTACTACTTAGTTATGCGTGATTGCACAAGAACTTGTGGATCTCACAAGACAGTGCCGATCGCACAAGGCTTGGGCCACACACACACTGTTTGGACTTTATTATGTAGGTTGGGCCTTAAAGCCCGGAACCCAGTCGCACAAGATGTTCCGAGTCGCACAAGGTTAAATGGATCGCACAATTTGATTCATGTTTATTTGTTTGGGACGTTTACATGCTGGACTGCTTATGTTATTTGGGCCGGGTATGTTTGGATCGCACAACCCATTGTGAGTCGCCCAAGGTTGTGTTGGACGCACAACAGGTTGGGCCGATTGTTTTTGGGCTTCATTTATTGAATCGCACAAGACTATTGGGCTAATGAACTTGTGCGAGCCCAACCATCTGAGTCGCACAAGTCGGGCGTTACGTGAACTTGACTGTTTACGTGATTCTATGTGTTTGCCATGATCACTACGTGTTGTAACCTGTTAGGCTATGTGTAAAAATTATGTGCATTACTTGAACCTAGACCTGACTTGTATGGTAACCACGTTAGGATGTGGTTGACCACACATAGCTCAAGTGACTATTTTGCTTATCTACCGAGCAAACCAAGGTGAGTTCACACTTTTCTACAAAGCATGGTAATTCCCGGTGGGATTGGGAATGGGTGAAGGAATAGGGATTCCTCGTCCTGTTGGGACGTGTTCAGGAATGTGAATTCCTCGTCCTGTTGAGACGGATTTAGATATACTAGACTAGAACTCTATCAACGAAGTCCCTCCTTTTGTATCGACTTAATCGCCGAGGCCAATGGCGAACGGGTCATTAGTTAAATAGCGCTATTAGGTTTAATAAACCTCGCACCGTGCCGCAGAGGACGGGCGTGGACTAATGGACTAGGCACGTCAATGATGATAGACATTGACGAGGGCACTTAAACATGACGAACGTTAGTAGTCGATATGGTAAAGAGTCTGGTAGTTTAAACAAGGGGTAGCCCCCACGGCCAGAGTGCCGGGCTGGAATAGCCGAAGTATGAATGGGTTAACTAATAAACGTTTTCGAACTATGGGGTAACCCCCACGGCAGGATAGCCGGTTAAGATCAAACTATGTTTTTGGAACAACACTAAAATGGACAACCAACTGTGAACTCGCTCAACTTTGTTGTTGATTCGTTACTACATGCTTTGTAGGTCACTAGGTTTAGTAGGAGCTTACAGGGGGAAGATTCGTTGTGGAGCATGGACATTGAGTGTTCATGATAAACTTAAATACTCTGAATTTATGATTTGGGTTTTGAACTATTTGCTTCCGCTGATAACTTAGACTTATTAAATTGTTTTTGGACACCAATTATATTGTGTGGTTGAACTTTTAATTACTTTACTATATTGTTCAATATGATTGGTGGCTCGATCCTGGTCAGTCACGCCTCCAAGCGGTGATACTCCACATGGTGGATTTTGGGGGTGTGACAGATTGGTATCAGAGCCATTGGTTATAGTGAACTTGGTTTTAAAAAGGGGGAAAAGCTTTTTGGTAAAACCAGACTATAACCTGTACAGTGCTCAATGACCCACAACGACGCTTCGCTCCACGTGCAAGGCTCAACACTATAGGTGATATGATTTATGTTTATATTGCCTACTTGCTAGTTACATAGTACATCGCTCATGGTATGCTTAGTTAGTATAACAACTATTGCTTGAACTCTGTGTGCATACTCTCTTCTGTCACTCCACATTTACACGCATGCGCGACACTTTTCTTACTTGTGTTTTCTTCGATGTGAAGATCATGAGTGGACGTCTGAATTTGACTCAAGCCCAGCTGATGGCTCTAATCAATGAACGAGTTGCTAAGGCACTCGCAGCTGTCCCTGCAGGAGGTATAACCTGCCATTTTGACCTATCATAGGATGTTTAGATCCTACTCTCGTGAACCAAACCTCGTGCTTAATCTTGTCTTTTCTTTCTCGCGCGACAGGTCAGCCTGCTCAGCCTCCCACGTGTACGTTCAAGACCTTTATGGACTGTAGACCTAGTACCTTCAGTGGTACAGAAGGAGCTGTAGGTCTCCTCCACTGGTTTGAGAAGCTCGAATCTGTCTTCGAGATGTGTGAATGCCCTGAGGCTCGTAGGGTAAAGTTTGCTACTGGAACACTCGAGGGTGCTGCGTTAACCTGGTGGAAAGCGCAGGTTCAACTGCTAGGGCTGGCGGTTGCTAACGCCACCCCATGGAATGACTTCAAGGAACTGATCAAAGAGGAGTACTGTAGTCGGGATGACATTCACAAGCTGGAGGTAGAGTTCTTCAACTTAAAGATAACGGGGTCAAAAATTGAAGCATACACAAAAAGATCGAACGAGCTGGCTATCTTGTGTCCCACTATGGTAGATCCTCCTATCAAGCGTATCGAGCTGTACCTTAAGGGTTTGGTGCCAGAAATTCAAAGTCACGTGACCTCAGCTAATCTTGGCACCATTCAGTAAATCATCAAGTTGGCTCATTGTCTCACGGATCAGGCAGTTGAGAAAAACAAGCTGCCCAAGCGTATCAGTGCTACAGCTACTTCAGAGACTCCTAGCGATAACAAGCGCAAGTGGGATGGAAATTCAAGCAAGGGTTTAACTTCTGTTCAGTCTCAGTCACAACAGCGAAGGACTGAGGACTATAGGAGCCCCAGTCAGCAGTCCTCTGGGAGTCAAGGGCAGGGTGCATACAAAGGGAATCACCTCAAATGCAATCACTGTAACTTGCACCACAGCGGACCATGTAGTAGAGGCAGCTGTCATCGGTGCAACAAGCCTGGTCACATTGCAAAGGAGTGTAGGAGTCAGCATCCCGCAAATCAGAATCAGCAACAACAGCGTGCCCCACCAAAACCAACGTCAGCAGCAGCAGCAACAACAAGGTAACAACAAAGGATGCTTTCAATGTGGTGCTGAAGGCCACTTCAAGAGAGACTGTCCCCAGCTGAACCAGAATCAGAACAACAACAATAACAACAATCAGGGGAATGGAAACAACGGGGGTAACAACGGTGGCAACGGTGCCAGGGGTCGTGTCTTCGTGATTGGTCAAGGAGATGCAAGGAACGATCCCAACGTCGTAACGGGTAAGTTCCTACTGGACGACTTCTATGTTTCTGTTTTATTCGATTCGGGTGCCGATACTAGTTACGTGTCCTTAAAAGTTAGTCAGATGCTTAAGCGTACCCCAACACTTTTGAACACTAAGCACATTGTAGAACTAGCGAATGGTAAAAGTCTTGAAGCCACACACGTAGTCAAGGGTTGTAATCTTGTTCTTGCTAATCAGACCTTCTCTATCGACCTAATTCCTATCGTTCTGGGTAGTTTCGACGTTGTCATTGGGATGGATTGGTTATCCCAACACCAAGCAGAGATTCTTTGCAACGAGAAGATTGTCTGTATTCCCCGTTCAGGTGATGAACCTCTCGTGATTCATGGTGACAAGCGTGGTTCGGTCGTGAGCATCATCTCTTTCCTTAAGGCCCAGAAGTGTTTGCGGAAGGGCCACACTGCTATTCTGGCTCTCGTTACTGATACCTCGACAAAGGAGAAGAAGATAGAAGATTTTCCGATTGTGCGCGACTTTCCTAAGGTATTTCCTGAGGAATTACCTAATCTTCCGCCCCACCATCAGGTTGAATTCCAAATTGAGCTAACACCTGGAGCAGCGCCCATAGCTCGAGCATCTTATCATTTAGCCCCATCAGAACTAGAAGAGCTGTCTACGCAACTATAAGAGCTCTTGGATAAAGGTTTTATTCGTCCTAGCTCTTCGCCCTGGGGAGCTCCAGTGCTATTCGTGAAGAAGAAAGACGGTACCTTCAGAATGTGTATTGACTATCACGAACTTAACAAGGTGACTGTGAAGAATCGCTATCCACTTCCACGCATTGATGACCTATTCGACCAGCTGCAGGGGTCGAGATTCTATTCAAAGATTGATCTGAGATCGGGATACCACCAGCTGAGAGTCCGAGAAGAGGACGTCTCTAAAACAGCCTTTAGAACTCGTTATGGACACTACGAGTTTTTGGTCATGCCTTTCGGGCTGACAAACGCACCTGTGGTCTTCATGGATCTTATGAACCGAGTGTGCAAACCTTACTTGGACAACTTCGTTATTGTTTTCATTGACGACATCCTGGTCTACTCTAAGAGTCAGGAAGAGCACGAGCAACACCTGAAGCTTATTTTGGAACTCCTTCGAACAGAACAAATGTATGCAAAGTTCTCGAAATGCGACTTCTGGCTTCGTGAAGTCCATTTCCTAGGCCACGTGGTAAACAAGGATGGGATTCACGTTGATCCATCCAAGGTTGACTCGATCAAGAACTGGCCTGCACCTCATACACCAACAGAGATTCGCCAATTCTTGGGTTTGGCGGGCTACTACAGAAGGTTTATCAAGGATTTCTCAAAGATTGCCCAACCTCTCACTTCACTGACTTAGAAGGGTGTCACCTATCGTTGGGGAGATGCACAAGAGTCTGCGTTTCAGCACTTAAAGGATAGACTTTGTAGCGTGCCTATCCTCTCATTGCCTAAAGGCACAGATGATTTTGTGGTTTATTGCGACGCTTCCTTTCAAGGACTTGGTTGCGTGTTGATGCAACGTGACAAGGTCATTGCCTATGCATCACGCCAACTTAAAGTTCATGAAAGGAACTACACTACACACGATCTGGAGCTGGGAGCTGTTGTTTTCGCACTCAAGATATGGAGACATTACCTGTACGGTACCAGGTGCACCATTTACACCGATCACAGGAGTCTCGAGCATATCTTCAAGCAAAAGGAGTTAAACATGCGACAACATCGATGGGTCGAGCTCTTGAATGATTACGAATGCGCGATCAAGTACCATCCGGGCAAAGCCAATGTCGTGGCCGACGCCCTCAGTCGAAAGGAAACAAAACCTAAGCGAGTACGCGCGTTACAACTTACCATCCAATCTAGTCTTCCTACTCAGATACAGGATGCTCAGCTAGAAGCTTTGAAAGCAGAGAACATTAGGGCGGAGTCCCTGCGAGGATCGAGGAAACGGTTAGAACAAAAGGAAGATGGCGCATACTACGTAACAGGGCGCATTTGGGTCCCACTTTATGGAAACTTACGCAAACTTGTGATGGATGAAGCACACAAGTCTCGTTACTCAGTACATCCTGGTTTGGATAAGATGTACCACGATCTCAAAACTACATACTGGTGGCCTAGCATGAAAGCTCACATAGCAACTTACGTCAGTAAATGTTTGACTTGTGCGAGAGTCAAAGTCGAGTACCAGAAACCATCAGGCCTACTTCAACAACCAGAGATCCCAAAATGGAAATGGGAGCAAATTTCCATGGATTTCGTTACTGGCCTGCCTAGATCTTAGTGCGGAAATGACACTATTTGGGTGATAGTGGATCGACTGACCAAGTCTGCACACTTTTTGGCTATCAAAGAAACAGACAAGTTCTCTACTTTAGCAGACGTTTACTTGAAGGAAGTGGTTTCGAGACACGGGGTGACAACCTCTATCATATCTGATCGTGATGCACGTTTTACCTCTGAACTGTGGCAAGCAATGCACAAGTCCTTTGGCTCACGTCTAGACATGAGCGCCGCTTATCATCCACAGACGGATGGGCAGTCTGAGCGCACCATCCAAACCCTAGAAGACATGCTTCGAGCGTGTGTAATCGATTTTGGCAATAGATGGGAAAAGCATCTCCCGTTAGTGGAGTTCTCGTATAATAACACTTACCACACCACTATTCAGGCCGCTCCGTTTGAGGCAGTGTACGGACGTAAATGCCGATCACCTCTTTGCTGGGAAGAGGTTGGTGATAGCCAGATCACTGGCCCAGAACTTGTGGTAGACACAACTGAGAAGATTGCTCAAATACGACAACGAATGGAGGCAGCTCGTGACCGTCAGAAAAGCTACGCGGATAAGCGCAGGAAACCACTCGAGTTCCAGGTTGGGGATCGAGTGCTACTCAAAGTCTCACCTTGGAAAGGTGTTGTCCGTTTTGGCAAGCGAGGTAAACTCAGCCCGCGATACGTTGGACCTTTCGACATCATTGAGAAAATAGGCAAAGTGGCCTACAAACTGAATCTACCCACAGAACTCAGTGGAGTTCACAACGTTTTCCACGTGTCGAATCTGAAGAAGTGTCTGTCAGATGAGACCCTCATAGTTCCTTTGAAGGAGCTCACTATCAACGATCAACTACGATTCGTTGAGGAACCAGTAGAGATTACTGACCTAGATGTTAAGGTTCTCAAGCGTACCAGAATACCTCTTGTTCGAGTTCGTTGGAACTCCCGTCGTGGCCCAGAGTTCACCTGGGAACGCGAAGACCAAATGAAGCACAGGTATTCCCAGTTGTTCGAGAAAAGCGAAAACACTACTGAGGCTGAAGCTACTGCGGAAATTCGGGATGAAATTCCAAACCAACGGTGGAAGGATGTGATACCCCAGGAAAACCAGGAAACCATACAACCTAACTAGCTTCCTCAGTGAGTACGTGCTAAATTTCGGGACGAAATTTCTTTCAACTTGGGGATAATGTGACAACTCGTGTTTTATAACTCTTTTGTGTGCTTTGATGTAACATGCTTTGAACGTTATGTGATTATGTGATGCATTGATTAAATGAAATGTTATGATATTGTGTTATGTGAATGTATGTGACTCGAACCACACAACTCTAATCCGATTACACAAGCCCATTCGGGCTACACTTATTGTACTCGAAACCCAAAAGGGCAGCCCATGTATGGGTTCGGCCCATTCCCTTGTTGCGCATAACACCATGGGAAGAGAGTATACCCCTCATAACTTGCAAAACTAAATCATACACCAAACCCTACTCGCTCTTTCTCTCCTTCGAAGACCGGCGGCAGCCCCCTCATCACTTGAAGTTTTTCTGGTTCTAAACACTTAATCCAGTTAGTGTTTTGTTATTACTTGATTGTATGTTGCATGATGTTGTGATCTATATGTTTTACATGATTGTTTAGGGATGATAGGCGATTGATTGTGATATAAACTGTTAGGGTTTTGTGTTCATATAATCGGCACACATGTGTAGTACATATGGATCGATATAGAGTTTGATGATGCTAAGATTTGAATGATGATATAAAACCGAATGTATGTTTATCAGCTGTGAGGTGTTCATATTCGGATGATTGGTTGTGTTAAACTTGTTAGGGTGCATGCTAGAAATCGATAACATAAGCTGCGTTAATGTGTGTAAATGATTATGGTTGTTGATTATGTTTTGAATATGATTAGGGTTCATAGGGATTTGATGATAAAAAACCCTTGTTTGATCGATTAATTGTACGATTGGAAACTGTTAAAACTGAATCTTGCAAGTTAAATGGAAACTGTTATGATAATTAATTGAATTGCATGATTTTAGGAAAATCTCATAACCAATCGCACAGGTTCGTCAGTCGCACAAGATCAGGTCACACAAGACCTGATCTGATCGCACAAGGTGCATCGCACAAGCTTAGTGCAACTACATAAGCACAGAGTACTACTTAGTTATGCATGATCGCACAAGACCTTGTGGATCGCACAAGGCTTGGGCCACACACACACTGTTTGGACTTTATTATGTAGGTTGGGCCTTAATGCCCGGAACCCAGTCGCACAAGATGTTCCGAGTCGCACAAGGTTAAATGGATCACACAACTTGATTCATGTTTATATGTTTGGGCTGTTTACATGCTGGACTGCTTATGTTATTTGGGCCGGGTATGTTTAGATCGCACAACCCGTTGTGAGTCGCACAAGGTTGTACTAGACACACAACAGGTTGGGCCGATTGTTTTTGGGCTTCATTTATTGAATCGCACAAGACTATTGGGCTAATGAACTTGTGCGAGCCCAACCATCTGAGTCACACAAGTCAGGCGTTACGTGGACTTGACTGTTTACGTGATTCTATGTGCTTGCCATGATCACTACGTGTTGTAACCTATTAGGCTATGTGTAAAAATTATGTGCATTACTTGAACCTAGACCTGACTTGTATGGTAACCATGTTAGGACGTGGTTGACCACACATAGCTCAAGTGACTATTTTGCTTATCTGCCGAGCAAACCAAGGTGAGTTCACACTTTTCTACAAAGCATGGTAATTCCCGGTGGGATTGGGAATGGGTGAAGGAATAGGGATTCCTCGTCCTGTTGGGACGTGTTCAGGAATGTGAATTCCTCGTCCTGTTGAGATGGATTTAGATATAGTAGACTAGAACTCTATCAATGAAGTCCCTCCTTTTGTATCGACTTAATCGCCGAGGCCAATGGCGAACGAGACATTAATTAAATTGCGCTATTAGGTTTAACAAACCTCACACCGTGCCGCAGAGGACAGGCGTGGACTAATGGACTAGGCACGTCAATGATGATAGACATTGATGAGGGCACTTAAACATGACGAATGTTAGTAGTCGATATGGTAACGAGTCTGGTAGTTTAAACAGGGGGTAGCCCCCACGACCAGAGTGCCAGGCTGGAATAGCCGAAGTATGAATGGGTTAACTAATAAACGTTTTCGAACTATGGGGTAACCCCCACGGCAGGATAGCCGGTTAAGATCAAACTATGTTTTTGGAACAACACTAAAATGGACAACCAACTGTGAACTTGCTCAACTTTGTTGTTGATTCGTTACTACATGCTTTGCAGGTCACTAGGTTTAGCAGGAGCTTGCAGGGGGAAGAGTCGTTGTGGAACATGGACATTGAGTGTTCAAGATAAACTTAAATACTCTGAATTTATGATTTGGGTTTTGAACTATTTGCTTCCGCTGATAACTTAGACTTATTAAATTGTTTTTGGACACCAATTATATTGTGTGGTTGAACTTTTAATTACTTTACTATATTGTTCAATATGATTGGTGGCTCGATCCTGGTCAGTCACACCTCCAAGCGGTGATACTCCGCATGGTGGATTTTGGGGGTGTGACAAGTAGTTCAAAACTCTGTTGCTAAGGAATTTGAGAAAAGGAAGAAAAGAGAAAAGATCAAAAACCTGTTTTGTGATTTTTGTGAAAAGAGAAACCATCTAACAAAAGACTGTTTTCATCTAAAAGCATATGATCTAAACAAAACAAGTGTCATTGTACCTGCTGAAAGCTGCACCATCTGTGGTAAAACAAACCACAAAACTCAAGCATGTGTGTATCTCAAAAACTTTGATGTGAAAAAGAATGAGTACACTGCTAAAACATCCTTGAATCCATCAACATCATCTGTCAAGTTCACCAAGAATCAACCACTGTTTGTGCCAGTCCAAACAGCTGTTACAAAACAGCTGAATCAAACATCTTTCCAAAGAGATGTTCAAGTGACTGATGCACCCCCTGCCAACCAATTCAGAAAAGGCAAGGGACAATCATCTTACCAAAGGATTCCACACGTTTATGAGACCTACAAAAGGCCCTCTAAACCAAGAGTGAATAGGCATCCTTTTGGAAATCAGCAGGTGATTGGTCAAAACCCACAACAGTGGTTAGAAAGAAACAGTCCTAAAATTGTCTAAACCCCTGACCTAACCACTGTCCATCCATCTGCACTCATCCCAGACACTGTTGAGACCCCATCCAAAGCCTTATTGGCTTTGGAGACCCTAATGAACTAATCCTTTTACTTCATGTGCAGAGAGCTTCTGCATGCTTAGATAGCCTTTGGTATGTAGATAGTGGAGGCTCCAGGCACATGACAGGATGTAAAGCCCTACTCAAATATTTCAAAATCCATGGAGGGGGTGATATATCCTTTGGTAATAATAGTAAAGGGAAAGTTTTGGGGTCTGGTACAGTACAGTCTGGAAATGTAAAATTTGAAAATGTCAATCTGATAGACAATCTAAAATTCAACCTCCTGAGTGTTTCACAAATGAGTGATAAGGGGTATGGGTCATTCTTCATAAAGGAGTGTTGTAGGATTGTTGGACCAGAAATGGTTGAAAAGATTGAAGCAATAATAAAAACTGGAAAAACCAAACTTGTTGCTCAAAGAAGTGGCAATGTTTATGTGGTGGATATGTCAAAAGAGAGCCCCAGAACTGATGCCTGTCTGTTCTCAGCTGCATCAAACAAAGAGACAGAACTATGGCACAGAAGATTGGGGCACACAAATCTCAAGACAATCACTGCCATTTCAAAACAGGGGTTAGTAAGAGGTTTACCTCAAAAACTGTTCACCTGTCCTGAGCATTGTGTTTCCTGCCTAAAAGGAAAACAACATAAAAGCTCATACAAATCCATTGATGAGTCCAAAATAACCAAATGTTTGCAAATGCTTCATATGGATTTGTTTGGCCCAGTAAAAGTCATGAGTCTTAAGAAAAAGAGGTATTGTTTGGTTATAGTTGATGACTTTTCTAGGTTTACATGGACTTACTTTTTACACTCAAAAGATGAGACTACAGGCATTCTGCAAGACTTTGTGAAACAAGTTGAAAAGCAGTTTGACCTTCCAGTAAAATTCTTCAGAAGTGACAATGGCACAGAGTTCAGGAACAAGGAGTTGGATGATTTCTGTGTGTCAAAAGGAATTGTAAGGCAATACAGCATTCCAAGAACACCAGAAATGGGGTTGTTGAAAGAAAGAACAGAACTTTGATTGAGGATGCCAGAACCATACTTGCTGATTCAGGTTTGCCATTAACTTTTTGGGCAGAGGCAGTAAACACTGCTTGCTATGTCCAAAACAGAGTTTTAATCAACCCCAGGCATCAAAAGACTGCCTATGAACTGCTGTATAAAATAAAGCCATTGATTTCATACTTCAAAGTTTTTGGTTGCCCATGCTTCATTTTAAACTTAAAAGATTCCATTTCTAAGTTTGCAGCCAAAATTGATTGTGGATATCATCTAGGATACTCAACCACTGCTAAGGCCTACAAAGTATTTAACACAAGGACCAAAACAGTGGAGGAGACTTTGAATGTAAAGTTCAATGAACTTTCATCAATGAAAATCCCAGCAAATCCTACAGATTTGTTTGATCTTGATAAATTCACTTTTGAAAATACTGCTGTCAAGACTAACAGTGCAGGTCCATCAGACGATTCAACACCAGACTATGGATATGAAATCATCATTCCTCAAAAGTCTGTCAACATGGGAAGAGCAGCATATGTTCAAAACAGTTGTCAAAGCTCAACCACTGCTACCTCAACAGTTGTTGACCAAAGTAGCCCCTTAACCACTGCTTCCACATCATCAAGCACTGTTGATAAAAGTCCTCAAACAGTGGATCAAAGTCAGCATGTGTCCATACCTTTGCCTCCTATTCCACCACCTTTTGAAGCCACTGCTGGATCATCAAAGTCACCAGCAGGGGTTAGCTCAGATGATTCACATCTGCAGCCATCCCCACTCAATGCCATTGTTCCATACCAAGGAGAGCTCATCTTCTTGAAATCTCATCCACCAGACCAAATTATTGGCAACATCAATGAAGGGGTGCTCACAAGAAGTCAATCCCAAAACATTTGTCTTTTTGCTGGTTTTCTATCACTCCATCAGCCAGTCAAGTACCAAGAGGCACTGAAAGACAACAGTTGGGTAGAAGCCATGCAAGAGGAGCTCCAACAGTTTAGAAGACAACAAGTATGGGAGCTTGTTCCATTGCCAGAGGGTGTAAGTCCTATGGGCACAAAAGGGGTCTTCAAAAATAAAACTGATGAAAGGGGTATTGTTGTCAAAAATAAAGCCAGGCTTGTGGTTCAAGGGTACAGACAAGAAGAGGGGATTGATTATGATGAAACATTTTCCCCTGTTGCAACCAATAAAGTAGTCATATCTGATGAGAAGGATGAATTGGTTGATCAAACTTTGTATAGAAGCATGATTGGGTCTTTATTGTACCTAACTGCATCCAGGCCAGACATCATGTTTGCAACATGTGTTTGTGCCAGATCCCAATCAGCCCGTAGAAACTCAAACCTTATTGCTGTAAAAAGGATATTCATATACCTAAAAGGTGCTCCCACACTTGGTATCTGGTATCCAGCTGATGGTAAAATTGAGCTTTCACGTTTCTCAGATAGTGATTTTGCTGGATGTGACAAGACAAGAAAGTCCACTTCAGGAGGGTGCCAATTCCTAGGCAATTGCTTAGTGTCTTGGCAAAGGAAAAAGCAAGCAGCTGTTTCCACATCCAATGCTGAAGCAGAATACATAGCTGCTGCAAGCTGTACAGCCCAACTGCTCTGGCTTCAAAATCAGTTGCTGGATTGTGGTATCACTGCCTTAAAGACACCACTCATGTTGGATAGCCAGGCAGCAGAAAATATCATCAAAAATCCAGTTTCCCACTCAACCACCAAACACATTGACATCAGACATCACTTTGTGAGGGATTGCTATGAAAAAGGTTTGATTTCTCTGCATCATGTTCCAACTAAGGATTAGCTGGCAGATGTGCTAACCAAAGCATTAGACACATCCACCTTTGAAAGCTTGATCTCTAGGATTGGCATGCTAGACATGGAATAACAGGCAAAATCTTGTTTTTCTATGAATAAAAGCATTAAAATGTTTTCAGAAAATCAAAAATCCATCCTTAAAAATAGCTAAAAATGAAGTTTTCATTAAACTCCTTAAAAGTCTGCCATAACCACTGCTTGTTCAAAAGTTTGCTCTACTTCAAAGTCTGTCCACTGCTGAAAGTCAACCCCTGTTCTCTCATTTTCCTGATAAGCACTGATGCTCAAAATCAGTGTTTTATCCACTGATGTGCTATCTGCTGATAGTAAAAATCATCCACTGCTTCCATTTGTTACCGTTGTAACCACTACCTTTCATCAGTAGTTTTCATAAAAGTATTGTCCTTCATTTTATCAGGGGTTGGCACGTGGATAGTACATAGTGGTCAGTCCTTTTGTAACCGCTGCCACTTCAGCATTCACTTTTTCTCCATAAAACCCCTTTTCAAAACCCCAAACAGGGTTTTACTGTCGAATTGAATTCATAAAAATTCTTTTCTCAAAGCAGTTTTCATCTCATTTCCACAAATTCCTTCACAACTTTCTTCGATCGTCTTCTCCAAAATGACTAAATCGAAGTCCTCCGCAAAATCCACTTCAAAATCATCTTCCAAAGAGGCCTCTCAAAAGGCTAAACCCATCGAAATCCCACACAAACCTTCTCACAATCTTCTGGGTCTTCTCACAAAACCCGGCACCACTGATGCTTTCGACTCCATCATTGATATCATATCTGCATCAAAGTATAAAACTTTGTTAATAGCAGATGCACCAATTTACTTGGCAACCCAAAGAGAGTTCTGGAAAAATGTAACCCTTGACAAACAAGGTAAAACTGTCATAGCCATTAACTCTTCTCTAAAGGGTAAAGCCGTCAAAATTACGCCACAATCCATCTCGGAGGTCTTTCAACTCGATGAACAGCAAGGTAAAACTTCCTTTCCTAAAAACGAGTTAAAAATTGACTTTCTTGAAAGAGGGTATGCAGATATAATGATGAAGAGGGATACCTTACAAAAAGGTTTCTTCCCTCCTGCAACAAGGTTTTTATTTCATACCCTCCTAATGTGTGTTTCAAACAAAACCACTGCTTTTAATGAAATACCATTAAAGATTCAAAACCTGGGATATGCTATTCTTCAAGAAGAAAATTTTAATTATTCTCAGGAAATCTTTAATGATCTGGTCAAAAAATGTTGAAACAAAGGCATTCTTACTGTTTCCAAGATTTTTAAGTTATTATTTTGAAAAGAAACTTGGTAAGAATGATGCTTCTGCAATAAAACAAGGTGAATCTTTTCAAATACACAGCTTAACTGCTGAAACTTTCACAAGAATGTCAACACCTTGCAAAACACAAGCAGAGGTGCCTGAGCAGAATTTAGCAGCTACCACTGCTCCTCAGGTATCTGCTGCTGAGCCCACTGCTCAAGGTGATCAAAGTAGCAAAACAACTGCTTTGAAACCCACACCTAAAATCACCAAAAAAACAAAGCAAAAGAAAACTCAAAAACCCCCCAAACCCATAAAAAAGGCAACTCTGGAGGATGAGATACCAGAGCAACTGCCAGTGACAGCACAAAAGTCACAAGAAACCACTGCTGCTACTTCCTCACAGCAGTTGGTACAAATATCTCAACCCATAACCGAAACTCCTCCTGTTTCTTCTCAAAAAGAACAGGTTGAACAAATAGGGACACCACAATATGATGCTCTGGAATCACTTGCTTCCATCATCCACAGCCCAATGCCCGGGGCCAATTCTCTTTCCACACCCAACCTCACATCCATAATTCCCCCACCAACTAAATTATTGTTGGATGCTATTGATCTGAACTAGGCACAAACCAGTCCTTCTCAATCACCTATCAATGAGAATATACTTCAACAAATGACTAGGCCTGATGTATCAATCATAGCTAACCCACCAACAAGACCTGAGGAGGTTACACCCCTTGAGTTACAAGTAACTCTTGGTGGTAGTCCAAGTGAAGCAGCCACTACAAGCGTTGAACCCACTGGTTTACATTTGGACAGTGGTTACATCAATAAGACTTCCTTGGAGGCAATTCCTTCCATAGCACCTCTGATATCCACCAGTGAGTTTGTTTTACCCTCTGGTACAATCAAAAGGCTATCAAGTGTTGAAGGAAGAAGACCCCAGTACCAAGAAAAAGGGGCATCAGTGGTTAATGTTTGGAGTACACTCCCTACATCAACCCCTGTTACAACCACTGATAGTGGGAAATCAAATGATCCCACTAAATTGGGTGATGGTTTAAAGTACCTGGAATTGACGGAACGCGTTGAAAAACTAGATAACTCTGTTGCAGAAATCAAAGAAATGTTGCAACAGTTGTTGACAGTACAAAAGGTACAATCCACTGTTGTTCTACCTCAAGCACCTGCTCCACCACAAGCACCTGCTGCAGATGAGATATGGAACATCTTTCAACCTTTTCTCCACCAACAAAAACAAATGGCTGATCAGCAACATGCAATACATGTACAAGAGCTGAGAAACACAATGGAGTCTAGGTTCAAGAACACACAAGCAGATATTAAGGCTATCAAGGCCCACATAATGCAAACCACTGGCACTGCTCCTCCAACTATTTTCTTCATTGATCAACCCCCTCCAGATAATGCCAAAAAGGGGGAGAAAATTAAAGAATGGAAGAAGAAGGGAGTAGATGATGGTCTCTACATAGAACCGGAAAAGGAGAATATGACCAAGCAGATACCCTTGCCAGATGGTAGCAAAAAGTTTTTACATTGTTATAACGACACATTGTTATAAATTACAGTATTAAGAGTTTTTACATTTGCCCCTATCTTATAATTATCTGGTCCAGTTGTCACTCGACCGGATCTACGACTGTGGTCATATCAGTAATTAGGCTCGCCCACCTAAGAGTGATAAAACAGTAGTAATGTGCATAATACCCCCACTTACTACCAGAAATTAAAGATTTGCAAAGACTTAATCCCTGTACTTATAACTAGAAAACATTTAGGGTTTTATAAAGCAACTTTAATAAAAACAGAATGACTCACATTGCAAGTTTAAACTGACAGAGTCTGCCTACTGATTAAGCCTGGTAACCTAGTTAATAATGCAAACGAAACTAGGTTAGTAACTTAATACAACATTTACGATAACTCACGAGATCGAAACCCTCACGACGAATGACAAAGTATAGCCCAAGATTCGGGCAGCATTTAAACATCCATTGGATCGGTTTTAATCGATCGGACATTGTATCGTAGCAGTGATCGAGCTATTACCCTGTTATCGTAGCAGCGTCTCGACACTAATTATTTGAGCAGAATATGGCGTTTTAGAAAGGAATTTTCGAACACAGAAGCCTGCCCATGCAACGTTCTATTTATAGCTGAATTTTGAGTTCCTCGCGGCCCACGTAAGCCTGAAGGGAGATCCTTCACGACCCGCGAGGGCCACCCTAGCTACGGCTAGGGCTGCCGTGTCACACCTTAGGCCTGCCACGTGTGCGACACGTGGCCTTGATCGTTATTCGGAGATTGCAGGGCTGTCGCGCCTCACATAGACCCTCCTTAATTCTTTCGCGGCTCGCGACCGACTAATAAAATTTGTTTTTTCTTGATTTTTCATAAATTTAGAGTTTTAGGGGTTCAGATACTACTTACGGAGTGTTTTAGGACATTTTTGTGCAGGTCCTTACAGGTAAAGGGTTGGAAGTCAAGTTAGAGTTAGAAGGTATAATGGTCAAGAACATGTATGAAATGTGAAGAATCCAGAAAAGAAGCCTTAACCATTCTTGTTTATGGATTAATTAGATGGTTTAAGGTCTTTGATTCATGATAAAAACAAATGCAAACAACAACTAAACCGAAAACTAAAAGAAATAAGTAGTAATATGATAGTCAAGCCTTTCGATTTTGACTTTGGAAGTTCTTCAAAACTGCAGAAGTTTAGGGAGATTGAGAGTGAATTTGGAGTGTGTAAAGTGAAACGAGGTAGGACATATGATGTATATATTATGCAAAAAACGGGTTAGATCGAATTAAATGGGAAAAGTGGTTGGAAGTGCGAAGTTGGGTGGAAACATTGAAATCTGTAGTTGGGCGAGTTCTGCTGCAAATGTGTCTCTCCCGTGCATTGTGGAGAGTAACCAAGGTTCTTTCGCGTGGCGCAAAGAGACAAAAGTCAACAGGTCAAACAGCAAGCTCCCACGCGTCGCGGGAGGGAGCAGGTGCTCCTCCATGTGGCGTTGGAGGGTCGGTTCCAAAAGTTACATTTTTGACCACCGGAGTTGGTTTGGTGGCATGTTTTGGCTAAAAACTCAAAGTTAAGCATGTTTAAGTATCTGTACGTATATGTAATGATGTAAACAAGAAATGTAAGTATGTAAAGTGTTTAAAACAATATAGTAAACATTCCAAATGATATTTATTGATCCGGTCATCAATAATTACAAGATATGAAAATGGATATGAAAATGAAAGTACAAGATTACAATGAACGGAAAAGTACGAATATTACATCAGTGATGTGGAGATGAAGTTGGTAGGTAAAAAGACCTAAATACCCTTTAAGTTTACAACCAAATTGGATGGAGTTAGCAAAGTGGATGAAATTAACATTTAACTCAATTTCAAATCATAAAAAAGTATAGAATGGTATTTTTCTTCTAAATGTCATTAGGAAATCTTAATATTATTTATTTTTGTATAAGATTACAGTTAAGTCATATTTGTTTAATATTACATTCAATACTTGTCGATAGTCATTTAACCAATTTTACAATGTATTAAACTCGTTCCAAAACCCAACATAATATTTCGATATTTATTATTTTATGGTTATGGAAATTCGAGGTATTATAGTACTACGTGGGAATCCCCCTCACAAAGTGGCCACTATGACAGGGAAACCTCATTGAGATAATGGCATCATTGTGACATTTATTATTGCCTTTTTTGACTTATGTTTTAGAAGGACTTATGTTTATTTGACCTATGTGACAACTCGTGTAAATTCCTGAATGTTTCGTTTTACTGTGTAATTTCATGTACGTTAAATGAATTGAATTTGGTGATTATTTTAATTGAACGATTGTGTGCTTGGTAATGTGTAATGTGAATTATGGGAAACCAAAACCTGAAACTGAGATATTGGAATACGTTATTTTGTGAATCGAAGCGTTGTAAAAATATTGTTCTGCGATACGAAACGTTTTAATTAGTTATTTCATGGAACTTGCGAAACCGTCACTTAGTAAATCCAACCCAAGCCCACCCCCTCTCATTCTTGCGCCACCCCATGTTTCCCCCATGCGAAACATAAGCCCAAACCCACACTCTCTTGTTCCTTGTAGCCCATTAGCCCAACTTCCTGGTGTTTTAATTATACGTATTTGGATTTGGGAACAAGAAAAATCAAAAACAGAAACCCTAAACACCCCATAGAGTGCGACAGCCAAGAAGAACCCCCCCCCCTGCGCAATCTAGCTCTTGTTCAGCTTCTTGATTCGCCTCCTTCTCCCTCGTTATCCCTTCTCTTGCTCCAAGGTTAGTATTCTTGATTTGGATTACGATTCATGGTGTGATTTTGTGGAAACATGGCTTTGATTTTTAGTTGTTATGCTAGGGTTTTGTTGTTGCATGGTTAATTTCGGTTGAGTATGCGATTTGTTGAATTAATTGATTATATGTATGCATAAATGATCATTGGCTACGTTTTTGTGAAAATCATGATGTTTTATATCTAGGGTTTTGTGATTTTTGATATGATTAGGTGATAATCGATGATTAACCTGCTGTTAGTTGTTAGTAGAAGGGTCGGGATCGTTTGCACGCGTTTTGCTGTCATTTGGTTGTAAAACAGAATGCTGATTGATGAAAACAGTGAACTTCAGTTGGCTGTAAACGGACCGTTGTAAGTTAAGGCGGGCCGCCTCCACTTATCATCACTTTCATGCGGGCCGCGAGCTTACTATATTCGACATTGGGCTAATCAGGCCCAATGGGTTCAGCCGTTGATCCATCATCTATGTGCCACATATCATCCTTCATCCATCTTTCACCATCATTGTTCGGGCTGGTTTGAATCGACGTTCAGGTATGTTTTCCTGCATTTGTTGTTGTTGTATTTGAGTAAATTGTTACCCGCGTGACTCCATCTTAAGTGTGGGGAAATGGGTTGCATATTTTTAAGGAATTAAAATGTGATTTTTTTCACTAAATTTTCAACCCGTTATCCGTTGCATCCACACTTGGTTAGGTTTGGCACTTGGGTTATTCGAGGGCGAGCAAAGTGCCGGGAGGGGGTAAGATGGTAATTCGGTGGTGTACTTTGAGTCTTTTATTTTGTACCATGCGTCTAAATTAGTGGTTTTTGAGTCTTTTTATGTTTCGAGTCGGTATTGCTTTGGTATTTTGCTTGTTTTTGTTGATGCAGGTTCGAATATGTACCACCCGTACTCAATCTCCATTCGGGTGAATTTGGAGCTGTTTATTCAAATTTCGGGCATTTATCAAGCATGCTAGTCAGAGTCAAAGCCGATCGCGAATGAAATGCTATACGATCGAGCTGGATTGGACGAGATTTTGGAGCTTACGCACGAATTAAACCAGCTAAGTCCTTTTCGATTTGCCCTTTGTCTTTTTATTTCTTATTTATTTTTTAGTTTTTGAGTCGGTTTCCATCCTACATTGAGGGCAATGTAGAGTTTAAGTGTGGGGATGGGAAACTATTGTTTAGTGTCATTAGTTAGTGAGTCTTGAGTCATAAAAAACGAAAAATACAAAAAAATTAAAAAATCCAAAAAAAATTAAAAAATCAGAAAATGTCTTTTGGAATAAGAAGTTTGCAAAACAAAAAACGGAAAATGATAGAAAAGTCGGGTTTTTGTTCGGGTTCAAATAATGATAATATGAGATAAAATAATTGTGCTTGTGTCTAGTTTGGGATGCGCGGGTAGGCTCGGCTTGGTTCTAGGTTTCTTTGATCTTTAATATACTTAATTGTCGGTCTACTAGTGGGTTCTCATCTAGGGAGAGTAGAGAAACTGAAACCGCCAAAAATAGTATAAGGGGCACCGTTATAAGCTAAGATCGTTAGAGTTTTTAGTCATTATCTCGTTGAAAAAGAAAAAAAATAGAAAAAAAAATAAGTGAGCTAGAAACTAAATGAAAGTAACACAGGCCTATGTAATCCGAGTTGGGGATAGCGACTCTACAGCCGGAATGCCTCTGGGATGTGTGAAATCGACTTGCCGAATAAAAGTACCGAAACCTATGTAGTCTGTGATTGGGGATAGCGACTCTACAGTCGGATTACCGCTTGGTTAGGGAAAGCATCGTCTAGCTTCACGAATGAAAAAAAAAATAGCAAGCAATATAAAAAGAAAAAAAAATGGAAAAATAGATTTGATTTTAAACTCTTTGGATCTTGGTATAAAACGGTTAGGAAATAACCCAGTGGTTGTTCCTTTTGTCCTATAAGCTTGAGGGGGGATTAGGTGGACTTGCGATTCTTAGTGTGAGACCCTAGGTAGATTGACCGCACTTGAACTAAATTCGCATGATAAGGGCTTGGAACCGGCTTGGGTTTAAGTGGATCATTATACTTGCAATCGCGGCTAACATGAGTTTCGATTTTAATAAAATAACTTATACTTTTGGCCCGAGTGATTATTCCGACTATGATTCTGTTTGCATAATTCTTTTTCGAAGACGAAAAAAGAGTAAGTGTGGGGATATTTGATGTATTGTAAAATACATCTTTATTCGCGTCTAGGTTTGTTCGGTTTTAGTTAGATTTAGTATCGTTTTAGTTTAGATTGTATTTGCTTTTGATTTAATTGTGTTTTCCAGGTATTAGTAGAAAAACGGAGCTGAAACGAGTTACATTTTGGCAAGGCGAAAGAATGGAACGGAAACCGGAAGTTTGGATGCGAAACGAAGGTGAAAAAGCACATCTGGGGCTTCCAGGCGGCCCGCATGAGCTAACCAATAAATCTGTCGCGGGCCGCTTTAACTTAACAAGGAAATCCAGAACATTATCAGGCGCGCGGTCCGCTTAAACTTATGCACATTATCACGCGGGCCGCGAGAGAGGTTAATACGCGCACAGAATCGTTCCAGCTACGGGATTTAGGGTTTTGAGTATTATATATGATCATTATCATCACAGCCGAACATAAGAACAACTTTACGAATTTTAGACATCTTGGGCGACCATTAGAGGCTGATTAAGGGCTGTTGAAGTGCTCGGGACGCGTGGAATCATCGGGGATCATTCAGGAGCACTCGGGATCGAAGAAAACGGGTTTTACAATCTTGTTCATTCGTTTTTCGTTTGTTTTTTATTATTCGATGATGAATTCTGTTTTGATATTGATTGCTATGTTTTTAGACATGATTATTGGCTAAATTTCTGTTACTACCTAGACATGGATGAATGATTGTTTAAGTTTGATTATTCTTGGATTTTTGAATGCTATGGATAGTTTATAAATTGTAAACGGTTTGTTCTATCAGTTAGATGTGTTTGCGTGCTTGATGTTATTTTATTACTGATTATTGCTTCGCTTGAATCTTGGTGACGGTCTTTATCACGGAATAGAGTCGGGCTAGGGTTTTAGGTTTTGGTGAGTGTCTATATCACATAATAAACCTTTGATCCTTTAGGGTGAAAATCATGTAAGTAACCTTAGAAGTAATATTTGCTAATTTAATAAAATCAAGTGTTCTACTAATCATCAATAGCTGTAAGGTGCGAGATTATTGCTAGGTCTAAGTGATTAAACCGCAAGGTGGGTCCTTCTTAGAAAGTTAACCTATTTGCTGCTGTCTAGCAAGTCTAACTGAGAAAACAAACCTATCCTTGGTTTAGGTCTCGTAAGGGAGTGAGCCTTGTAGGATACTTTTATAAACACCATTAGATGTCTTGTAAGAGAGTCTAAAACCGGTAGTCTAACAACCTTTAGGGGATCTTAGCGTGCTCTTGAAAAGGTCCTTAGATTTCCCGATAGGTGAGAATTTCAAGATCCCGGTTCCATAGCAGACAACTTCCAATTATAATCATAACTAAAAGCAATCAGGATTCCTGTCTAGGTAGTTCTTTCATCATCCTTGAGTTCAGCCTTCGTGTGAGTTCGTGTCTAGTTCGTCTAGTCTAGTTAGTAGTCGTTATTTGCATTCTTAGGATTTTTAGAAACCCCCCCCCCCCACCCAATCAATAAACATTTAGTTAAGTCGTGTCAGTTTAAGTCTAGATAGAGTCTTAGCGTAATCAGTAGAGTCTCTTGGGTTCGATACTCGGACTTCCTTAGGCTATACTACATTCGATCGGTACACTTGCCGATTGTGTGTTTTAGGGTTTAGAGAGTCTTAGTCTTATAAATTTAAAACTTAGAGAGTCTAGAATTAGGGTAAATTTAGTTGTTTTAGTTGACCCATTTTCAGCACATCAAGTTTTTGGCGCCGTTGCCGGGGACTCTTTGGCGATTGCGTTGATTGCTTTGTTTGGACTTGTTTGACATATTCTGTGCTATTTGTGTTAGTTGATTTGTAGGAGTCTAAAAATCATAAAAAAATCAAAAAAATATTTGCTTTAGTGTCTTTTCTAGGTTAGTGAGTCTTTGTTAGAGTCTCTTCGTAGTTCGTCTTTGGTGGATGCCCCATACGCGTTTGCAGGGACCGCCGCCACCTTTATTTACAGTCAAGTCTTCTGAGTCGTCTTCTTCGTCTTCTTCAGTTCCACATTCCACCCCCACCTTCGATTTCACACCAAAGCCATCACCACACGTTTCACCACACGTTACCCCACCACCCTCCCGTTCACGTACACCTAGTCCTCCACCCGTAGTTCGAATGGCGAACCGCACCGTTTACCAGCAGGCTACCACCGGTTTCACCGGTGCCACTTCACCCATCACCCTTCCGAACATCACGAATGATAGGTCCTGGCAGATTCCTTCCTACATCATGACCGCCATCACCAATTCTTGCCAGTTTCATGGACGTGACGACGAGGATGCACCCGCCCACATAAATCGCATCACTCGTCTTTGTGGCACCTACTCCATAGAGGGTGTCAATCTAGAAGCTAGGTACCTTCAGGTGTTCCCATTCTCTCTCGCTGGACGCGCAGCCGTCTGGTTTGATTCTCAGCCCGCAGGCACTTTCACTACTTGGGCAGGTCTTCGCGATGCATTTTTAGCCAAGTATTTTCCACCAGCTAAGGCGTCTCGCCTTCGTGATCAGATTCACTCCTTCTATATGGAGCCTGATGAGCCATATCACTTAGCTTGGGAGCGTTTTCAGACGCTCCTCTCTCGTTGTTCGCAGCATGGTTTGTCGGATTGGGCGTTAGTTGAAAAGTTCTATAACGGACTTACTCCTGAGATTAGAGCGCGATTTGATACTTCAGCAGGAGGGCAGCTTATGGGAAAGAAGACGGTGGTTGAGTGCAATGATTTGTTTGAAAGTTTTGCACATTCCGATATGGACTACAGCACTACCAGCAGGACTTCCATTCCTGTTCGTACCACCTTGGCCGGTCGAGGGGTAAACCAAGTTAGCTTGGATTCATCGGTAGTTGCTGAAGTCGAGATTTTGAAGCGAGAGATTGATGAGTTAAAGAAGAAAGTTGATAGGTGTGAGCTTTGTAGGGGAGGTCACGACACGCTCGAGTGTCCCATACTTACGTTAGAGCAGGTTGAGTACATAGCAGGCCAGTCTAGGGGTCAGTTCGGTAGTAATAATAGTTTTAACCCTGGCTGGCAAGGTAGTAGTGGTGGTAGTTATCGTTCTTCTGGAAATCCCCCTGGTTTCCCATCTGGTCAGTATCAAAATAGGGGGCCGGGTCTTTACACGAGTAGTGGTTCAGGTTCGAGTGGTCAGTTTGCGAGTGGAGGGTCGAATCAGGAGAGTCAAGGTAGTGATAAGGCGTTACAGGGTAGTTTGAGTAGGTTAGAGGAGATGGTTGCTCAGATGATGACGCATAATCAGACTGTAGCTAAGAATCAGGAGCAGATTAATCAGAGACATGAACTTCAGCTTAAAAATCAAGAGTCCACTCTTCTAGATCTTACGAGAACAGTAGGGGATATAGCTAGGCAGTTGAAAGAATCCCCTTCTGGTCAATATTCAGGTACCACTCACCCAGTCCACCATTCTGTGAAAGCAATTACTACTCGTAGTGGGTTGAGTCTAGGAGAGGTTGTGAGAGAGAAAGTAGAGGAAGAAGACGATGATTATGTAGATGAGGTGATCGAGTTGGAGGCTCCAGGCAAAGTGCAACATAGGCTAGACCCAGCAAGTACCGCACACGCCGATGAGCCTCAAGTAGAGAAGAAAGAGGAGAAGCAGCCGAAGAAGGTTCGGCCACCACCACCTGTGATTGATATTTCGCGTCTTCCATTTCCTGCTCGTGCTAGGCAGCAGCTATATGCTAGTGAATACGAGAAATTTCTAGAGATGTTCACCCAGCTGAAGGTGAATCTTCCGTTTATAGAGGCCTTGAGATCCATGCCCAAATACGTCAAATTCCTTAAGGATTTTCTCAAGCGTAAGGATAGGGTAGGTAAGAGTTCGAGTGATCCATTGAGTGGAGAGTGTTCGGCAGTGATTCTAAATAAACTTCCTGAGAAACTTACCGATCCTGGCATTTTCACGATTCCTTGCTTGTTTGGTGGTGATGTTAAAAACCACGCGTTAGCTGACCTTGGTGCTAGTATTAATTTGATGCCATATTCATTTTACGAAAAACTAGGCCTTGGTGATTTGAAGCCAACTAGGATGACTCTCTCGTTAGCGGATAAGACAGTTAAGTATCCTAGGGGGATAGTAGAGAATCTGTTGGTGAAAGTGGATAAGTTTGTGTTTCCGGCCGATTTTGTAGTGCTAGATATGGAGGCCGATGATAGAGTTCCGCTGATTTTAGGGCGCCCGTTCTTGAACACGGCTAAAGCGTTGATAGATGTCTTCTTAGGCACAATTACACTTAGAGCGGAGGATGAGTCGGTAGTTTTTAAGGTGAATAATGCGAGAGGGGAGAGTGAGAAGGGTGAGAGAGACGAGAAAGAGGTGTTGAGTGAGCCGAGTCTAGAAAAGGTGTTAAAACCCAAGTGTGGGGATCCACCTGATAGGAGAATCGAAGAGTTGGAAGAGAGATTGTCGAGGTTGGAATCTAAGTTAGTGACACTGAGCAAGGCTCAGTGTGGGGATAGGTTTCGAGATGATACGTTTAGATTTAAACCGCCTGATGACGAGTCGAGAGGGTATGAGAGGTTTAAGAGAGATGCGGGCGATATTAGAGATGGTAGTGCTACGGCCCGTACGAGTTGGTGTGGAGGTGATCTCCGCTTATATGATCCTCCGTGAGTGCGTAAATAGTTGTGACCCATTTGTAGAGTTTGTATATTGAGTAGTTGTTCGCGTCGTGTCGTTAGTTAGAGTTTTAGTATCGTTGCGTCAATTTTTTTTTGTGGTTTATGTGTTTTTGCGTCATTTGTCGTAGTGCCGTGTTTTTGCGTCTTTTATGTGTTTTGTCAAGTGTTTTGCAGGTTGCATCACCTTCACGAGGCCGAGAACGACACCCGAGCAGATTATCAGGTCCGCTGATTGTCAAAAACGACAAAAACGAGTGCAGGGGCAGTTTGGGAATAAAGGAAAATGGTTTCTGCACATATCTGCTGTTGCTGCAAGTAAAACCGTTGCTGTTTGCAGTTCATGCGGCCCGCCTACAATAAACACACATCTAATGCGGGCCGCGCGGACTTTTAAAATGTGCCGGAAGTTTAAGTTAAGGCGGGCCGCCTCCACTTATCATCACTTTCATGCGGGCCGCGAGCTTACTATATTCGACATTGGGCTAATCAGGCCCAATGGGTTCAGCCATTGATCCATCATCTATGTGCCACATATCATCCTTCATCCATCTTTCACCATCATTGTTCGGGCTGGTTTGAATCGACGTTCAGGTATGTTTTCCTGCATTTGTTGTTGTTGTATTTGAGTAAATTGTTACCCGCGTGACTCCATCTTAAGTGTGGGGAAACGGGTTGCATATTTTTAAGGAATTAAAATGTGATTTTTTTCACTAAATTTTCAACCCGTTATCCGTTGCATCCACACTTGGTTAGGTTTGGCACTTGGGTTGTTCGAGGGCGAGCAAAGTGCCGGGAGGGGGTAAGATGGTAATTCGGTGGTGTACTTTGAGTCTTTTATTTTGTACCATGCGTCTAAATTAGTGGTTTTTGAGTCTTTTTATGTTTCGAGTCGGTATTGCTTTGGTATTTTGCTTGTTTTTGTTGATGCAGGTTCGAATATGTACCACCCGTACTCAATCTCCATTCGGGTGAATTTGGAGCTGTTTATTCAAATTTCGGGCATTTATCAAGCATGCTAGTCAGAGTCAAAGCCGATCGCGAATGAAATGCTATACGATCGAGCTGGATTGGACGAGATTTTGGAGCTTACGCACGAATTAAACCAGCTAAGTCCTTTTCGATTTGCCCTTTGTCTTTTTATTTCTTATTTATTTTTTAGTTTTTGAGTCGGTTTCCATCCTACATTGAGGGCAATGTAGAGTTTAAGTGTGGGGATGGGAAACTATTGTTTAGTGTCATTAGTTAGTGAGTCTTGAGTCATAAAAAACGAAAAATACAAAAAAATTAAAAAATCCAAAAAAAATTAAAAAATCAGAAAATGTCTTTTGGAATAAGAAGTTTGCAAAACAAAAAACGGAAAATGATAGAAAAGTCGGGTTTTTGTTCGGGTTCAAATAATGATAATATGAGATAAAATAATTGTGCTTGTGTCTAGTTTGGGATGCGCGGGTAGGCTCGGCTTGGTTCTAGGTTTCTTTGATCTTTAATATACTTAATTGTCGGTCTACTAGTGGGTTCTCATCTAGGGAGAGTAGAGAAACTGAAACCGCCAAAAATAGTATAAGGGGCACCGTTATAAGCTAAGATCGTTAGAGTTTTTAGTCATTATCTCGTTGAAAAAGAAAAAAAATAGAAAAAAAAATAAGTGAGCTAGAAACTAAATGAAAGTAACACAGGCCTATGTAATCCGAGTTGGGGATAGCGACTCTACAGCCGGAATGCCTCTGGGATGTGTGAAATCGACTTGCCGAATAAAAGTACCGAAACCTATGTAGTCTGTGATTGGGGATAGCGACTCTACAGTCGGATTACCGCTTGGTTAGGGAAAGCATCGTCTAGCTTCACGAATGAAAAAAAAAATAGCAAGCAATATAAAAAGAAAAAAAAATGGAAAAATAGATTTGATTTTAAACTCTTTGGATCTTGGTATAAAACGGTTAGGAAATAACCCAGTGGTTGTTCCTTTTGTCCTATAAGCTTGAGGGGGGATTAGGTGGACTTGCGATTCTTAGTGTGAGACCCTAGGTAGATTGACCGCACTTGAACTAAATTCGCATGATAAGGGCTTGGAACCGGCTTGGGTTTAAGTGGATCATTATACTTGCAATCGCGGCTAACATGAGTTTCGATTTTAATAAAATAACTTATACTTTTGGCCCGAGTGATTATTCCGACTATGATTCTGTTTGCATAATTCTTTTTCGAAGACGAAAAAAGAGTAAGTGTGGGGATATTTGATGTATTGTAAAATACATCTTTATTCGCGTCTAGGTTTGTTCGGTTTTAGTTAGATTTAGTATCGTTTTAGTTTAGATTGTATTTGCTTTTGATTTAATTGTGTTTTCCAGGTATTAGTAGAAAAACGGAGCTGAAACGAGTTACATTTTGGCAAGGCGAAAGAATGGAACGGAAACCGGAAGTTTGGATGCGAAACGAAGGTGAAAAAGCACATCTGGGGCTTCCAGGCGGCCCGCATGAGCTAACCAATAAATCTGTCGCGGGCCGCTTTAACTTAACAAGGAAATCCAGAACATTATCAGGCGCGCGGTCCGCTTAAACTTATGCACATTATCACGCGGGCCGCGAGAGAGGTTAATACGCGCACAGAATCGTTCCAGCTACGGGATTTAGGGTTTTGAGTATTATATATGATCATTATCATCACAGCCGAACATAAGAACAACTTTACGAATTTTAGACATCTTGGGCGACCATTAGAGGCTGATTAAGGGCTGTTGAAGTGCTCGGGACGCGTGGAATCATCGGGGATCATTCAGGAGCACTCGGGATCGAAGAAAACGGGTTTTACAATCTTGTTCATTCGTTTTTCGTTTGTTTTTTATTATTCGATGATGAATTCTGTTTTGATATTGATTGCTATGTTTTTAGACATGATTATTGGCTAAATTTCTGTTACTACCTAGACATGGATGAATGATTGTTTAAGTTTGATTATTCTTGGATTTTTGAATGCTATGGATAGTTTATAAATTGTAAACGGTTTGTTCTATCAGTTAGATGTGTTTGCGTGCTTGATGTTATTTTATTACTGATTATTGCTTCGCTTGAATCTTGGTGACGGTCTTTATCACGGAATAGAGTCGGGCTAGGGTTTTAGGTTTTGGTGAGTGTCTATATCACATAATAAACCTTTGATCCTTTAGGGTGAAAATCATGTAAGTAACCTTAGAAGTAATATTTGCTAATTTAATAAAATCAAGTGTTCTACTAATCATCAATAGCTGTAAGGTGCGAGATTATTGCTAGGTCTAAGTGATTAAACCGCAAGGTGGGTCCTTCTTAGAAAGTTAACCTATTTGCTGCTGTCTAGCAAGTCTAACTGAGAAAACAAACCTATCCTTGGTTTAGGTCTCGTAAGGGAGTGAGCCTTGTAGGATACTTTTATAAACACCATTAGATGTCTTGTAAGAGAGTCTAAAACCGGTAGTCTAACAACCTTTAGGGGATCTTAGCGTGCTCTTGAAAAGGTCCTTAGATTTCCCGATAGGTGAGAATTTCAAGATCCCGGTTCCATAGCAGACAACTTCCAATTATAATCATAACTAAAAGCAATCAGGATTCCTGTCTAGGTAGTTCTTTCATCATCCTTGAGTTCAGCCTTCGTGTGAGTTCGTGTCTAGTTCGTCTAGTCTAGTTAGTAGTCGTTATTTGCATTCTTAGGATTTTTAGAAACCCCCCCCCCCACCCAATCAATAAACATTTAGTTAAGTCGTGTCAGTTTAAGTCTAGATAGAGTCTTAGCGTAATCAGTAGAGTCTCTTGGGTTCGATACTCGGACTTCCTTAGGCTATACTACATTCGATCGGTACACTTGCCGATTGTGTGTTTTAGGGTTTAGAGAGTCTTAGTCTTATAAATTTAAAACTTAGAGAGTCTAGAATTAGGGTAAATTTAGTTGTTTTAGTTGACCCATTTTCAGCACATCAATTATATATAGCAAAATATATAATAACCTATTAAATAATTAGTTGGTAATTGTTGATGGACCATATTACCCTTATTAACTAATTAGGTTTCCTCTTGGGTGCTTATATAAGGAGATTTATGTAGAGGTTCTAAGGTTAGACACATAACCTAATTCTCATAACATCATAATCGACCCTCTTCTCCATAGCCGATACCCTTTCGGTTTCATCATCACCATCATCAGTTTGCACCCTAAGGAGGAACCAGATCACCTTGACTAAGATGTCGAACTCTATGGCTTCTTCCCTCACTGGATTCTCCACTGCACTATCTTCGGTGACAGGTATGTTTTCATGTTTTCCCTCATGTTTAAACAGAACCGATTCAACATGTGGTATCAGAGCGTATGTTGATTAATCAGTTCTGTTTTCGTATCCATTATTCTGGGATTGAAATATGGAAAATGGAATTTTGAAAGCCTAATATAATTCACAGCCGATTTCAAGTTGTATATAGCCACTCGAGATCACTGATTTCGGAAAAAGAATAATTATATGCTCACTCGAAATCAAATGGGTTATGTTTTATGACCGAAATCTGTTTAGAAACATTATAAATTTCTGGTTTCGGGTTCCAGAATTATGTTTTATTTTTTTAGGGTTCGTCACTTGTTCTAAGAAAACTCGAAAAAATTCCTTAAGTTTTGGAATGAAATCTGGATTAGTGGGTGTTTTTACTCTTTTGATCTGAATTTTACCTCTTAAAATTTTCGAAAACTGTTAAAGGATAACCAGATATAATTTTCAAAATCCTTGATAAGTTTAGATCAAATATAAAACAGGAAACACTATCCCACAATCCCTAAAATTTCAAGCTTTCAGTTATTTTTACATTAACAGCTGTTAACAGGAATTTCGAGATCACTTTTAACGACTCGAGACCAAGATCTCGACTCGAGACCACAAGGTCTCGACTCAAAATCATAAGGGTTCTCAAATCTTTACAACTCGAGACAACGATTTCGACTCGAGACCATAAGGTTTCGACTAAGGGCTTCAATCTTCACAACTCGAGACCGTGGTTGCGACTCGAGACCTCATCAAGGAGTCGAGATCTCATAAAACACAGTAGTCGAGACCATGATTACGACTCGAGACACTGAGGTTGGGACTCGAGACCTTAATGAGTCGAGACCTTATAATGTTACAAGATGAGTCGAGACTTGACTCGAGATCTCACTCGAGACCTCATAACTGAGTTCGATCCGCGCTAACAGGTGGTTTGCTGTTAATTAATTGGGTTTTGTAAATAATTAGTCAATTAACCAGAATCAGATAATGTTTTACAAAACCAAAATAGCTTAACTTGAATGAACTTCTGATGTATCATTTCTGGCCAAAGCTGATTTGATACATCTACTTATCGTTCAAGTGTTATGAAAGCTATGTTAAGTGTGCATTATAAATGTGAATGTCTTAACAAGTGCATAACTTAAGTGATTGTTTCATTTCTGGCCAAAGCTGATTTGTCACAACCACTTTGCATACATGCTTAAATGATTACACTTCTGGCCAAAGCTGATTTTGTTTTCATTTAAGTAGAATTTTAACTGAGTCTATTATTTTGATGTTAGTAATAGACAATATCACAGCTTCATAATTAAAATGGTCATTATTTATGCCTGACTTAGTATAACGTGCCCTTAGATCACATTAGAACTTCTTTTTTAGTATCATAATTCGCTCATCTTATTTCCACTATCAGCGCCCAATTGCGGGATTCCACCTTTGACTGGTGATAACTTTGCTGCATGGAAGGATGCTCTCATGTTTACACTTGGATTGCTGGACTTTGACTATGCTCTAAGAGAGAATAAACCAGCGGACCTTACTCCTCAAAGTACTGCTGCTGAGCAGTTAACTCATGAAAAATGGACTAGGTGTAACCGCATGTCTCTCATGTTTATGAAGCAGTCCATAAGCAATGCAATCAGAGGAGCCATTCCTGATTCTGAAGATGCTAAAACCTACTTGGCTTCTGTGGAGGTGCAGTTCAAGGGGACGTCTAAAGCACACGCTAGTACCCTTATCCTCAAGCTGGTGACAACTAAGTATGATGGGAGGAGCGGCATATCGCGAGCACATCATGATGATGAAGGACATGGCCAATAAGCTAAAGGGGCTGGAAATGGAAGTCAGTGATGGTTTCCTCGTTCATTTCATCATTACTTTGCTTCCTTCGTCCTTTGAAGCATTCAAGATCAATTACAACACTCAGAAGGACAAATGGATGATGAGTGAGTTGGTCGCTATGTGCGTACAGGAGGAAGAGCGTATGAGGATGGATCTCACTATTGATGTTGCTAACTTCACCACCTCCAATTCTAAGAAGAGGAAGAACAGTCATCAGAGGAAGGATGCTTCAAAAGTCCAAAGGCCAAATCCTAATGCAAGTGCACCTTCCAACTCTAAGAACTCCTTAGGCAGAATCCACTGCAAGTTCTGTAAAAAGGCATGACATATGCAGAAGGAATACCCTGACTTTAAGGAGTGGTTAGCTAAGAAAGGTAACGATTATTTTATGATACTTGAGTCCTATAATTTAAATGTTCCTGTGTAACACCAAGAAAACGGGCTTGGTAATCAAACCGTGTTGAAAATAATGAACAGGTAAAATACCGTTAGTGGTAAAATTAACCCGGTGAATATTAAGATTTAAATAAATAATCCTATATTAATAAAAAAGAAGAATAAACGCTTTAAGAAAACAAAGTTTATAAGAAACCCGAGTTAACGGGACTTAAAAATAAAACGGGTTATGACTCCCCCGAAAACCACTAAGTAACTAGGATTATTAACCTAGTAAGTTAAGTGTGGTTAAAACAATAATGGAAACATGAATTGATTAAACCTTTATAAAACTTGAAATCTTGAGGGACTAAAAAGGGAAAACATGAAAGATTTTTAATTAAATAAATCAAAAACCAAAACACACACACAAGTGTGTGTTTGGCCGACGTTTTCCACAGAGCAGGAGAGGGTTTCTCCTTTCAAACCCTAAACTCATCTAAATTGCTCAAAATCAAAGGGGAAATCATGCTAAGAATTGGGGATTTAACTAAATTCGTGATCACTAAGCTAGGAGATCACAAGGTATGTCAATTTTTGTAATTTGGTGATGTTTTGAATTTATGATGAACACCAAGATCAAAAATTATGTGATGAATGTTGAATATATGAGTGATATTAGGTTGAATCCATATCTAGGAACAAACCCTAGATGCAAACTTGTAGAATTGTGCCATAAACTAGAGATTAGTCAATTAATCAAGTATGAGCTAAGTGGGTTTTGATTAAATAGTAATGATGATGATATGCATGTGCTTAGAATCATCATATTTGATAGTTGCAGCAAAATACTTGAACAAATTATAAGTTCGAGTGAATGCTCGTATATGACTTGAAATGGGTTTTGTATATTATGATGAAATTGGTGATTTTTATTCGTGTAAATAGGTGTTTGGAATCATGATGTCTACTAATTAATATGTAGAACTAGATCATATTAGACGTTTGGGTGAATGTCTAATGCTATGATGAAACGAATTTTACATGTAGATGGAAACCTTTAGTTCTTGCTTAACAAGTGAATAATTAGCTTTGATAATCGAGAGCTAAGTTAAATTGGTGTTAATAATAACATGAACTTAGACTTGAAAAGTAGTTAAAACGGTGGCGTAAGAATAATGCCTATCGGATACTTGACAAAGTGCATAAATGAATTGTCGAGTTTCATAATATAATCACTTATGCTAATAGGCAGTTTGACCTTTAAAAGTCAAACTGACCAAAATGAAATCAAATGGTAAATTTTGATGTAAAATTCGTAAGATGGAATAGTCATAATTAATGATGACTAATCTAACCGTCTTACGAATTATGATGATAGTTTGACGCTTGACAAGCTAGGTGGATGCTTGGAAAGGAAATGGGTCGAACGAATCAAGTGTGAAGGAAAAGTGTGTTTCGGATGCGAGGTAAGTAAAAGCTTACACCCTTTTATAGTATACATCAGTTGTGTGTATAGAAAATGAATAAGGAAAAGTTAGTAATAGAATTAAAATGTTCCGACGCAAATAATATGAGTCGGAACAAGTGCAATGGTGAGAAATCATAAACAATGGCAAAAAGGGTAAATTGGTAAATTAGTCATGTGACGATGAACTAATAAGAAATTTTGAAACATTACGTCATGGTGTAAACCGGAATGGGTAAAAGGGCGAGATGGTAACTAGATATCATCTCATAATGGAAAGTGGTCGTTCGGACTAAATGGGTCAAATGACATTGGTAAAATCATTTGACAACATTAATTGATGATCGCTTGTTGAGTTTGGTGATTACAGGAAATATTATACGGTTCGCGTTGGTATTAATTAGAAATTAATAGTGAAAGATTTTTAAACGGGTCAATCCTATGACTCGAGCCAGGTACGCATATTTATAATTATTGTTAAAAGCGATATTTTTGGTCAAATATTAGCGAAAGTCCTTCGTCTTAAAATGAAGGACTAAAATTGACCAAAAAGCCCTTAATGGGTGAATTGGACAAACGACCCATATAGGTTGTTTAGGAATTTGCATTAAGATTACGAAGTATAGGTAGATACCTTAATGTAGTAAAATGATGGGTGAAAGCAGAGAGTGAAATTTAAAGTTAATGGTAAATCCCTCCAACGGGTCAAAATGAAGTTTTGCGCATAACTCAACCTTTAGTTGCATAATGTATGAAAGTTTTGAACTCACGAGTTAATGGTTTTAAGATAGTGAATATCTCAAAAAAATTTGCAATGATTTAAGCAAAAGTGGTTTAATGAATCATGAAACGGGTCAAAAGTGTTAAAAAGGAATTTCAAGCCAAGGGATTGCAATCTGAATTTTTGAAGTAGTTGAATATCAGGTTTTAACTCCATTAGATGGAGAATTAAATTTCGAACGCGTAGGAAAAAGAATCACGTAAAACGGACTTCTAGATCAAAAGTTATGGCCTTTGAAAGTTTGATTTTTGATAAATAGACATAGCTGGCAGAAATGCAGGTCCCAGATGCGGACCTGCTGGAAAACGATCTCCCCCGCGGCACGCAAAGGAAAAGAAGGAGCCTCTCGTGTGGCGCGAGAGGCAAAATTCTGAAATTTTATTTTTATTTTGTTTGTTTGTGTTGGATCGTTCGTGTGACCCTAACGAGTCAATCTGAGTAGTTCATCATCAAGAACAAAGGCGGAATCAATGTAAATGATGTCAACACAGCTTGTTCCTTTCTAATCTTTATCTATTACTGATTTCCTGAGCTTTTACAGATCTGATTACAATTCGGCAGTACCTCGGCTCTCAAACAATGATCTCTAATTCCCCTCCAAAAGAACATAGCACACACACATATATATAGAGTTGAGATTCCACTTGAACATGTCAATGCTCATTTCAAGCGGAATTAACTTGTTGATTTCGCTTGAACTGGACATTGACACTTTCAAGCGGAATCACCCACTTTTACATATAAAACCCTAATTTCAACCCTGTTGTGTGCTCGTTTATCCTATCTAGACATAAGACTCGATTAAGACGAAGTTAACAGACACTAGTGCACCAACAGACTCCCCCTTGGATGTTGACGAAGTCTTCGGCGTCGAGTCTTTAGTCTTTGTCTTTTTCCAAATTGTCTGTCATTGTAAAGCTCCTTTAATCTCTATTAGCTTCATTCTTCAAACTTCAATTTGATTATTGATCCAGAATGTAAACTCCCCCTTTCGATAAGCTGGAATTTATTTTCTGGTTCAAACTTTATACAATCTTTGCAATGAAGTTCTTTCTTTGCTTATTAACTCCCCTTTAAGCTGATCTATCTCAACTGATCTGCACATCTTCTACTTCAACGTAAGTTTCAAAAAGTTTATGAAAGTTAAAATAAAAACTTACTAGTATAAATCATTCATTCATCAATCTGTTATAGTTACATCAAGTTCAAATGAATGACCTTGATTAACTAAACATACAATCTTTTAAACATTTGTATATGACATTCAAAGTTTTTAATCAAACTTTTCCAACTAGTATAGTTCACATGTTTAGCACTTGGAATTTTGAATATCAGCTCTCCAACATCAGTTGTCGAAAATCTTTTTGCATTTTTCAAAATTTTAGGCTAAAACACACTAAAATCTTTTTGGATTTTGAGTTTAAAGAAATACAGTAAAGAAATATATACAAACAATATTTTTGAAAGTTTGTGTAAGAGGATCATATTAGTTTATGACAAATCACTAGCACCGTTAAGCTTTAAACATTTTAAGTTCTAAACGATTCACATAGATTGACGATATAGTTGTCCTCTTAAACTCAATCTAAAAACTTTCGAAATGCTTACCGATACGTTAAGGTATATTAATTTTGCACTAAATTCTTATGGACCCCACGATCTTAGCATATCCCCTCATCATGCAATACACTAACTCAAGTAATGCCTTTAAACGTTCATCAACTGTGATATGTGCAAAAATAAAGCAGAATATTTAAACATTAACAATAAGGTCGATACTTCCGTATACGCAGAGAAAGTCCAATGTTTAAACAAAATAAGAAATAAAAACAAGTTGAAGTTGTTTAGGCTTTAACCACCAGGTCGATACTCCCGTATACGCAGAGGTGATCCAAAGCTTAAACGAAACACCAAAGAAAATAAAGCAGAACGTTTAGGCAATAACATCCAGGTCGATACTCACGTATACGCAGAGGATGTCCAATGCTTAAGCAAAATAAAGAAATAAAACAAGTTTAAATCTTTGCAAAATGAAAACACAGAATCACAGTGACTTTTCAGCAAAGTTGTGAAAGCTCACAAACTTAACCGGTTTTTATGCTCTTTTAGCATTCAGCGATTACTGAGTAGGTACACAATCACGAAGGACAAAACTAAGTACTATGCTTTCAACCATGTTTCCCACTAGAACTAGGCTTTTTCATTTAAGTTTGTATCGTTATCGCAAATCTACTAGTCTAGCTGAGCCTATCGTCACATCCCTAGTGAAACCGTTTATCACATTTGACATTTCATTTCTTTAGCATGCTGTGATAGTCCACTGATTTACTATCATTTCCTCTTATTCACAACAAAACTCATTTTTGTTTTTTTCAATGTTTTTGGCATTTTCAAATTTTCTAATTTTTTTAAAAAATTTTCTCCCCCTAAAATCAAAATATGTCTCAATTTTGATTTTCTGGGAAATTTTGAAAACTAACTGTACAAGGTAAAGTGACAAACTGATATCAAATCGCTTCAATTCGCCATTCACTTGGCTTAAACAATCAGAACTCCCCCTAACAACAAACTATTTTCCCATTATGATTTCAAAACACTTAAGTTTGTTTTAATCAAAAATGGTTTTTTTCAGAAAATAAGCTTTGTGTGTCATTTCACAAATTCGGGGATTCATCACCTTGTTCTCCTTTAACCACTTGTCGGAAAGATAAATCAAGTACAATTTAATGTCCTTGATACCTCTTGAAAGATCGAAATATCACAATCGTGAATTTCTCAAGAAAGATGCCGATACCTGCTTCACACTTACCAACCTGGAAGCTCCGGCAAGTCAGGATTTTCATTTAAACAGATTCACCCAAGCCTGACCAGCCTTGGGTTCGATGGTTTTTACCTCAAAACTTGGCTCCTCTGACTTTGTCAAGTCAGTTTGATTGCCTGAACATGGCTTTTCTGACTTTAACGAGTCAGATCCATCACCTGATCGTGACTCCTCTGACTTTGACGAGTCAGAATCATTGCTAGGAGATAACTGTTTTGCTTCCGTAGAAACAAATTCCTTGTCAGAAGATGGCTCTTTTTTTTTCTTAGAAACAAATTCATCGCCATTCTCTATTGGAACCCAATCCTTACAATGTTTAACCTTTCCAAATTTGTCAACCTGTGACGTGCATGATCTTTCACAATCTTTGTTATATTTGAAAACTTTGATAAAGGCTTTATCTGAAAAATTAACTTTCTTTGATTGTTCAACAGTTTAAGTAGTTAATTTTTCTTTCTTTATCAACCCTTTTGTCCTCAGATTTGTATCTGATGAATTTGTTTTGCTTGACTGATCCTTGTTAGTGGAGCAAATCGATTCATCAGAACTTTTTCTCGTATTACCAGTTGTACCCGAGGACAAAATCTTTTCTAGGTACTCTCTTACTTTCTTCCTTTTCTTTCTCAGTCTGTCTTTCTGCCCTTTTGATAACTTCACCTTTTGTTTCTTTACCTTCTCTCTTTTGGGCTTTTCCTCGATTTTGACTGAGTTCTTCACCATTTTCTGAGATTCAGCCCTCGATCTTTCCTTAAATCTCATTGGGCAATCTCTGGCAATATGACCTTTGATTCCACAGTCATAGCATCTTCTTGAATCAAATCTTTGAGTTTGGCAGTTAACAGCAATGTGTCCCTGATAACCACATGTGTAACACACTCTGTTATCATACCTTTCCTCACTTTCATACCACACACTAAGATCATAACATTGATTTGCCTTGTGGTAATCATGTCTCTTCTTGTATCCTTGATTTGGCTTTGAAGAATCTTCATCCCATCTTCTCTTGTAAGCTGAATTTGGCTTTTGAGCACTGTGGTCAAACCTGCACCACTTATTACCAACTTTTTGTGAGTTTTGATTTTTCAATTTTTGTGGTTTTTCATAATGATTGGATGATTGAACTGATGAGCTTTTATTTTTGTTTTGAACATTTTCTGACATTTTAACTTTTTGTTCTACATTCTTCTTAACAGGTTTTTGCTTAGAGCATTCACCTATTTCAGTAGAATGTAAAACAGTATCTTGAAACATTTCATTTAATTTCAAAAATATTTTTCTTTTCTCAACTTCATCATTAGTTTTCTCATCACAATCTTCAATTTTGACTTGGTCAAAATTTGTGACATTGTCACTTATTGGAATTGCATTGATCAGTTTTGGACAAGGATAATCTGGTACTGCTGATGAAGAAATCTCAAAACCTTTCAATTTATTCTCTAACTCCTCAATTTTATTTCTAGCACATTCAACTGCTTTTTCAAGTTGAATGATTTTCTCAAGATGAGAATTTATTTCTATTTGTTTTTCAAGATTATTTTTACTAAAAAGAGATTTATCATTTTCTAAAATTTTTATTTGATTTTCAAAATCTTTTTCAGTTTTTAATTTTTCATTTTCAAAAACTATTATTTTATTTTGAAAATCTTTTTCATTTTCTTTTAAATTTTTGATTTCCAATGTCAAACTCTCCACATCCTTCAAAAGTTTGACATTGTCTGCTTCGGATTTTTCACAATTTGAGCACGCAACTACACATTTTGAACTTTCATTTTTCTCCGTTTCTTCTTTCTTTGCCATTTCTTCTGTCTCATTCTTATATGTTCCTGCAAGAAAATTTTCAACAATATCAGCGGGATTCAAATCTTCATTCAAAAAACAACCTCTTTTGAAATCATATTTCATCTTATTTCTTGCGCTAAGACCTTTTCTAATTCTTTTGATTAATTCAAGAAACACAACCAAACTTATATTTTCCGAGTTTCTTTCTATTTCATTTATTAACTCTTTCTTTTTCTTTTCATTCTCATCATTGTGTTTTCTAAGCTCTCTGATGAAATCATATGGATCCAATTTTGAGAACCTAGAATCCTTTTTCAATTTTTCCAAAAACTCATCCCACTCTAAAGGTAAGGCATCTGCAAAATTGGATATCTTTTCAGCATCTGATATCTTTATCCCATACCTTTTCAAATTGTCCAGTAATCCATCATACCTCTTTTCCAACTCATTAAACTTTTCATATTTCTTACTCAATAAACATTCAAATCTTTCAACCCAAACTTCCTTTTTCACATCACTATAACCACTATACCAATTGTTTAATCTTTCAAGTTTAGTGTTTTCCCTTTCGTCAAACATTTTTACCAAACTTTCAAGAATCTGATTTGATGTGAAATGACAGATCTCAAACGAAATAACAACCTTCAAACGAAATCAACCTAATTTCGTTTGAACTTTCAAGCGAAATCTAATTTCAAGCGGAATCAGATAATAACTTTCAAACGGAATAAGGTTTTGAAGCGAAATCACTTATTTCGCTTGAACTTTCAAGAGGAAATAGACTTCAAGCGGAATTAGACAGAACTTCAAGTGGAATAGCTAATTTCGCTTGAAATCACACGTACTAGTTCAAGCGGAATTAGGATGATGTCAGCAAGTTCGAACAGTTTTTCAAGCTGAATTACAAGTTTTTATCAAATTTAGATCGAATTAAGGTCCAAATTTTTCACGGATTAGTTAAAACTATGTTTCGCTTGATATATGTGAATTTCAAGCCATTTCAACCGTTCAATCTTGTTCAAATCAGAAAAGAAAGAGTAGAAGTGTGAGAATCCGGTAAAATCAAGCTGAATTGGTATGAACTCCTCGTCCTGAGCTTTGATACCACTTGTTGGATCGTTCGTGTGACCCTAACGAGTCAATCTGAGTAGTTCATTATCAAGAACAAAGGCGGAATCAATGTAAATGATGTCAACACAGCTTGTTCCTTTCTAATCTATATCTATTACTGATTTCCTGAGCTTTTACAGATCTAATTACAATTCGGCAGCACCTCGGCTCTCAAACAATGATCTCTAATTCCCCTCCAAATGAACATAGCACACACACATATATATAGAGTTGAGATTCCGCTTGAACATGACATGAGTTTCAAGCGGAATTAAGTAATTTCGCTTGAACATGTCAATGCTCATTTCAAGCGGAATTAACTTGTTGATTTCGCTTGAACTGGACATTGACACTTTCAAGCATTTTTACCCACTTTTACATATAAAACCCTAATTTCAACCCTGTTGTGTGCTCGTTTATCCTATCTAGACATAAGACTCGATTAAGACGAAGTTAACAGACACTAGTGCACCAACAGTTTGTTTATGGAACTTGTTTATACATGTTTATAAGCTATCAAAACTAAGTTTTTAGGGTTTTGATCATAGCTGAACGTCTATGATTCCCGGATGAAGATCAAGCAAATATGGAGAACCGAACACATGTCTTTGAAGTTTTCGCAATTGACTTATTTTATTCTAGTTTAAAAATGAAATTTGTAAACACTTGTTACTATAATTTGAGTACTTTAATTATGTATGAACATTAATTTGACAAAGTTTTAAAAGGTCTCATTTTCACATAAAATGCGTATTTAATATTATAATCGTACTAATTTGATATGGGTGTTACAAGTTAGTAATCAGAGCTCATGGTTAAAGAGTAAAGTGTGTTCGGTTCGAGGCTTGATTGCAAATCCGGTATGTTATACGTATATAAACGATTTAGCATATTAAATTGTTATAAACAACACATAGGGTTATCGTGTAATAGACGTTACCCCAATTAAAATGATTGATATATTTAACGAAATTACGTGTGTTCACACGTATAGTAGAAAGACTTGTATTATAATTTAGGCATGTATTGATATTGACGTAACTAATCTTTGTGAATGTTTTAGTTGAAAGGACACTCACATCTGAAGATAGCGGGAATGTAACAAATTGCGGATTTGACAAAAAGAATGGTCCAAAGTATGACAAGCTGAGCATGCTCACTAAGGACCTAAATCGCGTAACGACCGCGAACAAGGTTAATGGCAAGGAAAGCTCGTTAGGGCAAGCATTACCAGGTGCACGTTTTAAATTTAATCACACAATAGCATTATGTAACAAACACGTAGAGAATGACTATTGCATACGTAGAATAAAACTTAGAAAACCTGAATAAGACATCTATTCAGGATGAAGTTTCCAAGAGAAATTAAGTAGAAATAAGTGTTATTCACGGTGATGAATAACAAAACAATAACGAAACTAGTCTATGTGGAAACTTGGACGGAAGTAACTATCCAAGTGTATATTCTCAATACGGATAATATTGAGAATAGTAATGTTCACATTAACAAATGTGATTATATAATAGTTTGATAGAAGAGAAAATAATTTATATATTCAAGTGTAAAACTAGTAAAAACTAATGATTATTGTTTAGCAATTAAATAAATTTTTACTAAATAAAATCAGAGATATGAAATAAACAGAGACGTTACTTACATAGGGCGTGATGTGAAAATTATGAAAAGGCCATGCGTGTCATGTGTTGACCGCTTACTATGGCCAAGTAAGTAGTGAACAAATGATACCATGAACTTTTTATGATGGACACATTTACATCCAGTGTAATAAGGACGGGGTGAATGGGACAATTTAAAAAGGGTACCCAAAAGGATAAAATAAGCAAAATGTTTGATAATAAACGTAAACGCAAGTCGGATGACGGAAGCGTATTACGTTAGAATAACGAGCCCGAGAGAAGGGACAAAGAACAAAGTAAATGAAAACACAGACCGACTAATAGGAATACTAAGGCATAGGGATAAAAGTTTGATTGTCACAAGTGATGAAATTCACATGGACAAGTCAAACGAATTAAATAAAAAATAAAGGACTTGATTGAATAAAATCGATGTATTTCGCTAAGACGACCAAATAAATTAAAACGAAGTCTTAATACATACCGGGACGGTTGCCGTAAATAATAACTTCGGTAAAATACCCGATAGATGGGTAGGATTTTGAAAGTATGCGTAAACCAAGAGACGGGAACACGCAAAAAACTCGGATTGTGAGTTATAACTAAAAACGACAAGATTTTTGCAAACGTAAATTTTGATAATTACGATTCAACTATATCGAAGATGAATGGGTTGAATACAAATGAAGTTTGACATTCATAAGTGATGAAGTGTCACACGAACAAGTCAAACAAGAATAAATAAAGAATAACGCTTAAAAAGGTAAGGAAGCGCAAACCGAATAAACGGGAGCGCAAAATATTAATGAACCTAAGTGATGGGTCGTATAGGAATATAGAAAGGAAAAGCGCAAACTAGTGAAATAAGAATGTTAAAGTATTAAGACGAAGAATCCGAGTAACGGGTCGTAAAGAATTATAAGTATGAACCGAGAAACGGTAAGTGTAGAACAAACCGACGCGTAAATGACGTAAGAAGTCAAAGAGTCAGAAGGATAATCCTAATAAAAACGAATGTAGCCTTAGACTACGGTCAAGGTCAAATGAAATGCAAAAGTAAAAATAAATAATTCTCAACATAAAAAGGGGCGCATTGACACTGAAAGTATATTTTTAGGGCAATATGGGTAAAAGATGAATCTACGGGATCATCACAACCCTCAGGATTGTAAGAAGTGTTAAGGTCTACGGGACCAGAATGACCCTCGGGTCACTATTACAAAGAAACAAATTGTTGGGGACTCACCTTAAAAGGGTAGAGATATAATAAAATTGTTAATATAAGACAAACGCGGAATAAACATGTGAATAGACTAACGCGAAAGAGTGGTCAGGTGACAATTCGGTCAAATAGGCGACAAAAATAAGAAATATAGGATGACAGTTACGGTTCATAAGGACTTACACATTAAAGACACACATGTCAATACGAATGACAAAATATTGATAAAAAAGAACGAATGCTTTAAAAATGAAACCAAGTTCGTTTGGTTTAAACAAATGAACTACGCAAATAAGGTTTCGGAGACGAAACCTCTTTAAGGGGGGGGGGTAGACTTGTAACACCCCGAAAACGGGCTTGGTAATCAAACCACTTTGAAAATAATGAACGGGTAAAATACCCTTAGTGATAAAATTAACCCGGTGAATATTAAGATTTAAAAAAATAATCCAATATTAATCAAAAAGAAGAATAAACACTTTGAGAAAACAAGGTTTAAAGAAACCCGAGTTAACGGGACTTAAAAATAAAACGGGTTATGACTCCCCCGAAAACCACTAAGAAACTAGGAATATTAACCTAGCAAGTTAAGTGTGGTTAAAACAATAATGGAAACATGAATTGATTAAACCTTTATAAAACTTGAAATCTTGAGGGCATAAAAAGGGAAAACATGAAAGATGTTTTAATTAAATAAATCAAAAACCAAAACACACACACAAGTGTGTGTTTGGTCGACTTTTTCCACAGAGCAGGAGAGGGTTTCTCCTTTCAAACCCTAAACTCATCAAAATTGTTCAAAATCAAAGGGGAAATCAAGCTAAGAATTGGGGCTTTAACTAAATTCGTGATCACCTAATCTAGGATATCACAAGGTATGTCAATTTTGTAATTTGGTGATGTTTTGAATTTATGATGAACACCAAAATCGAAAATTTTGTGATGAATGTTGTATATATGAGTGATATTAGGTTGAATCTATGTCTAGGAACAAACCCTAGATGCAAACTTGTAGAATTGTGCCATAAACTAGAGATTAGTCAATTAATCAAGTATGAGCTAACTTGGTTTTGATTAAATAGTAAAGATGATGATATGCATGTGCTTAGAATCATCATATTTGATAGTTGTAGCAAAATACTTGAACAGTTTATAAGTTCGAGTGAATGCTCGTGTATGACTTGAAATGGGTTTTGTATATTATGATGATATTAGTGATTTTTGTTCATGTAAATTGGTGTTTGGAATCATGATGTCTACTAATTAATATGTTGAACTAGATTATATTAGACGTTCGGGTGAATGTCTAATGCTATGATGAAACGGATTTTACATGTAGATGGAAACCTTTAGTTCTTGCTTAACAAGTGAATAATTAGCTTTGATAATCGAGAGCTAAGTTAAATTGGTGTTAATAATAACATGAACTTAGACTTGAAAAGTAGTTAAAACGGTGGCATAAGAATAATGCCTATCGGATACTTGACAAAGTGCTTAAATGAATTGTCGAGTTTCATAATATAATCACTTATGCTAATAGGCAGTTTGACCTTTAAAAGTCAAACTGACCAAAATGAATTCAAATGGTAAATTTTGATGTAAAATTTGTAAGATGGAATAGTCATAATTAATGATGACAAATCTAACCATCTTACGAATTATGATGATAGTTTAACGCTTGACAAGCTAGGCGGAGGCTTGGAAAGGAAGTGGGTCGAAAGAATCAAGTGTGAAGGAAAAGTGTGTTTCGGATGCGAGGTAAGTAAAAGCTTACACCCTTTTATAGTATACATCAGTTGTGTGTATTGAAAATGATTAAGGAAAAGTTAGTAATAGAATTATAATGTTCCGACGCAAATAATATGAGTCGGAACAAGTGCAATGGTGAGAAATCATAAACAATGGCAAAAAATGGTAAATTGGTAAATTAGTCATGTGACGATGAACTAATAAAAAATTTTGAAACATTACGTCATGGTGTAAACCAGAATGGGTAAAAGGGCGAGATGGTAACTAGATATCATCTCATAATGGAAAGTGGTCGTTCGGACTAAATGGGTCAAATGACATTGGTAAAATCATTTGACAACATTAATTGATGATCGCTTGTTGAGTTTTGTGATTACAGGAAATATCATACGATTCGCGTTGGTATTAATTAGAAATTAATAGTGAAAGATATTTAAACGGGTCAATCCTATGACTCGAGCTAGGTACGCATATTTAGAATTATTGTTAAAAGCGATTCTTTTGGTCAAATATTAGCGAAAGTCCTTCGTCGTAAAATGTAGGACTAAAATTGACCAAAAAGCCCTTAATAGGTGAATTGGGCAAACGACCCATATGGGTTGTTTAGGAATTTTCATTAAGATTATGAAGTATAGGTAGATACCTTAATGTAGTAAAATGATGGGTGAAAGGAGAGAGTGAAATTTAAAGTTAATGGTAAATCCCTCCAACGGGTCAAAATGAAGTTTTGCGCATAACTCAACCTTTAGTTGCATAATGTATGAAAGTTTTGAACTCATGAGTTAATGGTTTTGAGATAATGAATATCTCAAAAAAATTTGCAATGATTTAAACAAAAGTGGTTTAATGAATCATGAAACGGGTCAAAGGTGTTAAAAAGGAATTTCAAGCCGAGAGCTTGAAATCTGAATTTTTGATGTAGTTGAATATCAGGTTTTAACTCCATAAGATGGAGAATTAAATTTCGAACGCGTAGGAAAAAGAATCACGTAAAACGGACTTCTAGATCAAAAGTTATGGCCTTTGAAAGTTTGATTTTTGATAACTAAACATAGCTGGCAGAAATGCATGTCCCAGATGCGGACCTGCTGGAAAACGATCTCCCCACGGCACGCGAAGGAGAACCGGGCACCGGGCGCGACACGCGGGTGCTGTCGCGGCACGTGAAGGAAAAGAAGGAGCCTCTCGCGTGGTACGAGAGGCAAAATTCTGAAATATTATTTTTATTTTGTTTGTTTGTTTATGGAACTTGTTTATACATGTTTATAAGCTATCAAAACCAACTTTTAAGTTGGTTTTGATCATAGGTGAACGTCTATGATTCCCGGATGAAGATCAAGCAAATATGAAGAACCAAACACATGTCTTTGAAGTTTCCGCAATTGACTTATTTTATTCTAGTTTAAAAATGAAATTTGTAAACACTTGTTACTATAATTTGAGTACTTTAATTATGTATGAACGTTAATTTGACAAAGTTTTAAAAGGTCGCATTTTCACATAAAATGTGTATTTAATATTATAATCTTACTAATTTGAGATGGGTGTTACATCCTTCTAATTCTTGGTGGTTTGATTCTGGTTCTATGGTTCATGTTACCAATTCAACTAAGGGATTCCTTACAATCCGGAAGCTGGAAAGAAACCAAAGAACGCTTAAGGTTGAGGATGATTAAGAATTAGAAGTGAAGGCCATTTGAACATTACAATTATTTATGAAAACTGGTTTATGTAATAAACTTTATGATACCTTATATGTTCCTGAGGTAACCTGGAACCTTGTATCAGGACCAAAGTTAGACATGGACGGTTTTATTGGTTCCCATGGTCATCGCAAACTCTCTATCCTCTATGATTATGTTCTTTATGGTACTGGTATTCTGGATGGTGGTCTCTATAGATTAGAACTAGATGATAATTTTTCCAAATCTTTGTTGTCATATAACATTAATGAATCACTCACAAAGATGAAAGAGAAACAAAACTTAGAGACTTCATCCATGTTGTGGCATCAACGTTTAGGTCACATCTCAAGAGAACCATTAAATCGTCTCGTAAAGGATGAAGTCTTACCTCCTCTCGATTTCTCTGATTTTGGAACATGTGTCAAATGTCTTAAAGGTAAAATTACATTAGCGAATAAGAAGAGTGCCACTAGGAGCTCTAATTTATTAGAACTCATTCACACTGACATTAGTGGTCCCTACCAAATCGCTGGCATAACAGGACATACTTCATTTATCACTTTCGTTGATGGTTATTCTCGTTACATGTACTTGGATCTATTAAGGAAAAGTCTGAATCTCTTACAACTTTTAAAGATTATAAGGCTGAAGTTGAAAAGCAATTAGATCTTCAGATTAAAGTTATGAGATCAGATAGAGGCGGTGAATATTATGGAAGACATACTGATGTGGGTCAAGCTCATGGTCCATTTTATGAGTTTTGTAAGGGCCAGGGGATTGTGAACCAACACACCATGCCTGGTACACCTCAGCAGAACGGTGTCTCTGAAAGAAGAAATCGTACCCTTATGAACATGGTGCGTAGTATGTTAGCCAACACTAATTTACCATTATTTCTCTGGACTGAAGCGTTAAAAGCAGTTGTTCATATACTCAATAGATTTCCTTCTAAGTATGTCCCTAAAACTCCTTATGAACTTTGGATAGGAAGGAAACCGAGTCTTAAATATATGAAAGTATGGGGCTGCATTGCTGAAGCAAAACTTTACAATCCTTTCCTAAGGAAACTTGATCCTAAAACAGTTACCTGTTTCTTTATCGGGTCTCCTGATAACTCAAAGGGTTATCATTTCTATTGTCCTTCCCATGTCACACGTATTGTTAAAACCAAGCGTGTTGCGTTCCTGGAGGATTTCAAGGTCAGTGGGAGCAGTACCAACCCTTACGAAGAATTGCAAGAAGTACAAGACGCGGGGGGTGGGGGAAGAGAGACTCGTCGCTTGCCATTACTCCGATTACTCCTCTTGTACCCAATGCAACTACTGTACCCGAAACTACTGCACCAACTCCAAATTTACCTCCACAATCAGAACCAATTATACCTCATGACGAAGGCACATCAAACGCTCAAAACCAAGACAACGCTGAACCCGATAATCAACTCAGGAGGTCATCTAGGCAAAGAAGGCCTACTAGTTGGGATGATTATGCTACCTACCTGACTAAAATGGATCCCGGAAAGCTCAATGATCCTATATCTTATAATGAAGCCATTAGCAGTGATCAGTCTTCTGAATGGAATAAAGCAATGATTGATGAGCTTGAAACCATGAAGAAAAATGACGTTTAGGATTTGGTAGAATTACCCAACGAAGTCAAACCCGTAGGATGTAAATGGGTGTTCAAAACAAAACTAGATCCGAATGGGAACGTTGAACGCTACAAAGCGAGATAGGTTGCAAAGGGCTACACTCAGAAAGAGGGAATTGATTATCAAGAGATGTTTTCACCTGTCTCTCGTAAAGATTCATTAAGGATCGTCATGGCCCTAGTAGCTCATTTTGATTTAGAGTTGCATCAGATGGACGTTAAAACCGCTTTCCTTAACGGAGACTTAGACGAAGATGTTTACATGAAACAACCTGAAGGCTTTAAACCTGAGGGTCAGGAGCATCTAGTCTGTAAGTTGAAGAAATCCATTTACGGGTTAAAATAAGCATCACGTCAATGGTACCTCAAGTTTGATGAAGTCATGAAGAAACAAGGTTTTATGAAGAATCAAGTGGATTAATGCACCTACCTCAAGATGAGTGGGAGCAACTTTACTATACTTGTCCTTTACGTAGATGATATTCTATTGGCAAATAATAGTTTAGACATATTGCATGAGTCAAAGCGGTTACTCTCGCATAACTTCGACATGAAGGATCTTGGAGGTGCTTCTTACGTCATTGGCATCGAAATTCACCGAGATAGACACAAAGGGATCTTAGGATTGTCTCAAAAGGCTTACATAGATCGTGTCCTTACACGTTATAACATGCAACAATGCAAACCCTCCGTCACTCCAGTAGTTAAGGGAGATGTTTACGGTTCATTCCAGTGTCCGACAACAGAGGTTGAGAAGGAGCAAATGAGCCAGATACCTTACGCGTCAGTAGTCGGGAGCCTGATGTATGCTCAAGTCTGTACTCGCCCAGATATCGCTTATATTACTGGAATGCTAGGCCGTTATCAGACTAATCCTGGCCTAGATCACTAGAAAGCAGCTAAGAAGGTACTTCGATATCTGTAAGGGACGAAAGACTATAAACTGACTTATAGAAGAAGTGATCATTTAGAAGTGGTAGGCTATTCTGATTCTGACTTTTCCAGATGCAAAGAGGAAAAGAAATCCACTTCGGGCTATATCTTTATGTTAGCAGGCGGACCTATCTCATGAAAGAGTCATAAACAACAGTTGAAAACAACTTCCACAATGATGGCAAAGTACATTGTTGTTTATAACGCAACCTGTCATGGAATGTTGCTTAGAAATCTGATCACTGGACTCAAAATTGCTAATTCTATTTCTAGACCATTGAAGCTTTACTGTGATAATTCAGGTGCTGTTAGTTTCTCGAACAATAATAGTTCAACTGGAGCTGGTTTATATCTCGATACAAAATATTTGTTCGTACTTGAACGAGTTGAAGAAAATAATCTTTGTATTGAGTATATTAGTACTAAAGATATGCTTGCGGATCCGATGACTAAAGGTCTCCCTCCTAAGGTTTACGAAGAACATGTTCGGAATATGGGATTTAGTAAAGACCTTGTTTAGCATATTGTACTAGCTTATGTTTTATGATTAATGAAATTTCCTCAGTTTGATTTTGTATGTCTCTTAGAATATATTCAACCGGTATAATGGCATATAGACAAATAAAGTTACAAATCAAACAAAGGGCTTATGTGTATTTTGATCATGACGATTAGATTTTAAATTAAGGCTATAGTATGACTAATGGGGGTCCTGAGTCGCATAATGATTGTATTTCTCTGCTATAGTTCTTGTTTAAGGCTAAAATGAGTGTTAACTCCTGATCAGGCTTATCTAATACTCATAGTAAATGATTACTCGGCTAAGTGGGAGAATGTAAGATTAAATATATTATGTTTTAATATTTAATCTAGTAGCCATTATAATCATTTACTATGAGTATTAGATAAGCCTGATCAGGAGTTAACACTCATTTTTGTTAGTGCACGGAATGTCTGTTGACTTCGTCTACATCAAGTCTTAGGTCAATATGGGTCAACATAGGGTTTAGAATGTCAAAATCATGAAAAATGTTGACAGGTTCGCTTATGTGACCATGTTAGGTCTGGTCCGCTTATAGGTCATTAAGTCTGGTTCGCTTTTGTGTCATTAATCAGGCTGGTTCGCTTTTGTGTCAAGTGGGTTGGTTCGCTTTTGTGGCAGTCCATATAAGCGAACCACACACTCTATAAATAGCCTGATGTTGTATTCATTTGTAACGTTTGGAGCGAACCTAGATGATTGTTGCTGGAACGAAACTCTGTCAAAACAATATCAGAATGCAATAAAGAGATAGAAATTAGAAAGGAATAGCTGTTGTTACTTTACGTGCATTGATTCCGCCTTTACACGTGAAGATGAGCTACTCTGACTGATCATTTAGGGTCACGACACGGTCCTACAAGTGGTATCAGAGCTCAGGACGAGGAGTTCATACTACTACAGCTTAGATCTACAAAAATCTCTGATTTCTACTCTTTTTCTTGCATATTTTTTTCGATTTGAAGTGGTTCCTACGGACAGAATGATCTGAAGTTCAAGCATATTGAGCGAATTTGTTGTTTAATCAATCCTTAACAGTATCAGACCTTAAAACACAGCAAAACTCATTCAATTTTATCAAAATACGATCGGTTCACGAACAGATTCTTCATTTTCAGATCTGGAACGATTTTGTGGTCGAAATTGAACAATTATCATATCATTGTGATCGGAATTAAGAGTAGATCATTCCTTGAAAGTATCAGATTGTAATTCGGACTAAAAATCGGTTAAAAACTGTGGTCCGCTTTTTCGGTCATCGCAAGTCTGGTCCGCTGTTACGTACTATCTGGTCCGCTCGAACGATCATATTCTGAACCACTCGAACGGACACTATCTGATTCGCTCGAACGAACAAGTCTGGTTCGCTCGAACGAACAAGTCTGGTCCACTCGAACGAACAAGTCTGGTTCGCTCGAACGAACAAGTCTGGTTCGCTCGAACGAACAAGTCTGGTCCGCTCGAACGAACAAGTCTGGTCCGCTCGAACGAACAAGTCTGGTCCGCTCGAACGAACAAGTCTGGTCCGCTTGAACAGACATTGTCTGGTTCGCTCTTAGTGCAACATTCTAGTTCGCTTTAAAGTTCTGTGGTGGTTCGCTCATTGTTCTGTGGTTCGCTTATTCAGTCACTGTGGTTTACTTATCTGAACCTGTTTGGTTCGCTTATCTGTCACTTGCACAGATTGGTTCATCTTTTGTCCGTATCTTGTGAATTGTTTTTGTTCAGGTAATTGAAGATGTCAAGCAGTAAGGTTGATCCTGATAGACGGTGGAAAATAGATTACGTAAGATGGGAACTTGAAAACTACAGAGAACCATTCAAAGAAGCCCAAAGAGCAAAACGATGGAATGATGATTTGGAATGTTACATGGATCCATGGGGTAATCCAGTGATTGACCCATCAAAAGTGGATTTCGATGCTGTAACAAATTTGCTTCCAAGGCCGGCTACGTTCAACACACGAAGGTTATCTGATAAAGCATATTTGCCTAATTTGGAGAAGAAGATTAGAGAGGTTTGTGAAGCAAGTCTACCGAAGATGGTAGAAATGAAAAAGCGAAAAGAAGAAGAATTGAAAAAGATGGTTGAAGAGTTGAAGAAGAAAGCTTTAGAGGAAATAAAAGTGGAAGCAGTAAAAACTGAGAAAGAGAAAGAAAAAGAAAAAGATGAAACTTTAAATGACAATGAAGCAGATCCTAGTAATGCTGGTGATCATGATGATGAAGTTGCTACTGGTAATCAGTTGGCAGTGAATGATGATCAAGAAGCTAAAAACGTGCCAATATTTGATCATGGTGATTCAGATTCTGAAGAGGAGCAGATTTCAAGTCAAACAAAATGTGAAGTTGTGATGACTGAAAAACAACAGGTGTTTGAAGAAGTAATTTCAAAGAAAGAAGAATCTGTAAAGCCTGTATCTGTGAAACCTGAACCAGTGATTAAGAAAGAGGTTGAAGAAGATACACCAGTCTTTGAGATTGTTCAGAAGGAGAAGAAACAGGCTGAAGATATTCAAATTTTGAAAGCTGAAAAGAAAGCTGCTGATGAACAGATTTTGGATTTGCGCTTGAACTGCGAAAAACTAAAATCTGAAAATGACAAACTTTTGAAGAATATTGAAAGTTTGTCATTAGAAAACAAAAATTTTAAAGAAAAAGAAAAGGTTTTTGAAAATGAAAAATTAAAGATTGAAAAAGATTTTCAAAGTCAAATAAAGATTTTAGAAGATGAGAGAGATATTTTTGGTAAAGATAATCTTCAAAAACAAATTGAAATCAATTCTCATCTTGCTAAAATCATTCAGCTTGAAAAAGAAGCTGAAAAAGCTCGGATGAAAATCAAAGAGCTTGAGAATAAATTGAAAGGTTTTGTGACTTTGGCATCATATGAGTGTCCAAAACCGATCAATTCTGTTCCAATAAGTGACAATGTCACAAATTTTGACAAAGTCAAAATTGAAGATTGTGATGAAATATCTGATGATGAAAAAGAAAAGAAAAGAAAAATATTTTTAGATTTACAAGAAAAATTTAAAAATACTGTTTTGCAATCTACTGAAACAGGTGAATGTTCTAAACAAAAAACCTGTTAAGAAGAGTGTAGAACAGAAACAAAAAGTTAAAAATTTGAAAAATCCTAAAAATGGAAATAAAAGCTCATCAGATAAGTCATCCAATCATTATCAAAAATCACAAAAATTTAAAAATGAAAACTCACAAAGTGTTGGTAATAAGTGGTGCAGGTCGAACCACAGTGCTTCAAAGCCAAATCCAGTTTTCAGGAGGAGTGATAATCACCACAAAGCTAGACAATGTTATGATATAAGTTTTTGGTGTGAAAGTGGTGAATGGTACGATAACAGAGTGTGTTACTCTTGTGGTATTCGAGGACACATTGCTGTTAACTGCCAGAATTGGAATTATGAGACAAGAAGATGCTATAATTGTCAAATCAGAGGACATATTGCCAGAGATTGCCCGAGGAGATCGATGGGAAGATTGAAGGTTGAATCTCAAAGAATGGCAAAGAAACCAGTCAATGTCAAGTCCCATGAACAGAAGGTTCTAAAACCTAAAGTTCAGGATCAGACAATTCAAGAAAAGAAAGTTAAACTTTCACAGGGGCAGAAAGACAGACTGCGAAAGAAAAGGAAGAAGGCGAGAGAATATCTCGAGAAAATTTTGTCTTCGGGTTCATCGGATAGATTGAATAAGAGTTCTGATGAATCAACTAACTTGATTGCAAAGTCAAGCAAGACGAATTCTTCAGATGCAAATCTGAGGACAAAAGAGAAAAAGGAGAAAAAGAAAGTTGTCGGCAATGAATCTGGCTCATCAAAGTCAGACAAGCCATGTGGAGGCAATGATTCTGGTTCATCAAAGCCAGAAGAGCCTATTGTTGAGGTAAAATCTGAGAATTCAGGTTTAGCAATGGATGATGAAAATTTTCCACCATTGTTGAACAAGAATTCTAAATCACCCAAAGATAGTCAGGCTTGGGTGAAACTTTTCAAATAGAAAAATCTGACTTGCCGGAGCTTCCAGGTTGGTAAGTGTGAAGCAGGTATCGGCATCATTCTTGAGAAATTCACAGGATGGTAACTGTGATATTTCGATTTACAAGTGGTAAATCAGGGACATTAAGTTGTACTTGATTTTCTACTAGTGTTTGTTGTTGACAAGGGTCTTAATTGTCAAATTCTTTAAAATGGTTGAAAACGAACAATGTGATGAAACCCCGAGTTTGTGAAAAGACAAACAAAACTAATTTTCCGGAAAAACCATTTGATTAAAACAAACTTAAATGTTTTGAAATCATAATGGGAAAATAGTTTGTTGTCAGGGGGAGTTCTGATTGTTTATGCCAAGAGAATGGCGAATTGAAGCGATTCGATATCAGTTTGTCACGTTTCTTGTATAGTTTGTTTTCAAATTTTCCCAGAAAATCAAAATTGAAACATATTTTGATTTTAGGGGGAGAAAAATTTTTAAAAAAAATTAGAAAATTTGAAAATGTCAAAAACATTGAAAAATAAAAAATGAGTTTTGTGTTAAACAAGAGGAAATGATAGAAAATCAGTGAACTATCACAGCATGCTAAAGAATTGTAATGTCAAATGTGATAAGCGATCTCACTAAAGATGTGACGGTAGGCTCAGCTAGACTAGTAGATTTGCGATAACGATACAAACATAAATGAAAAAGCCTAGTTCTAGTGGGAAACATGGTCAAAAGCATAGTACTTGGTTTTGTCCTTCTTGACTGTGTACCTACTCAGTAATCGCTGATTGTCGAAAGACATAAAACTGGTTAAGTTTGTGAACTTTCACAACTTTGCTGAAAAGTCGCTGTGATTGTGCATTTTATTTTGCAAAGATTTAAACTTGTTTTATTTCTTTATTTTGTTTAAGCATCGGACATCCTCTGCGTATACGTGAGTATCGACCTGGATGTTGTTGCCTAAACGTTCTGCTTTATTTTCTTTGGTGTTTCGTTTAAGCTTTGGATCACCTCTGCGTATACGGGAGTATCGAACTGGTGGTTAAAGCCTAAACAACTTCAACTTATTTTTATTTTCTTATTTTGTTTAAACATTGGACTTTCTCTGCGTATACGGAAGTATCGACCTGATTGTTAATGTTTAAACATTCTGCTTTGTTTTTCGCACAAATCACAGTTGATAAAAGTTTAAAGGCATTACTTGAGTCAGTGTATTACATGATGAGGGGATATGCTGAGATCGTGGGGTCCATAAGAATTTAGTGCTATCTTAATATACCTTAAAGTATCGGTAAGCATTTCGAAAGTTTTTAGATTGAGTTTAAGTGGACAACAATATCGTCAATCAAGGTGAATCGTTTAGAACTGAAAACGATTAAAAGCTTAACGGTGCTAGTGATTTGTTTCACGAACTGATATGATCCTCTTACACATACTCACAAAAATATTGTTTGTATATATTTCTTTACTGCATTTCTGTCAAGATCAAAAATCCAAAAAGATTTTCGGAGTGTTTTAGCATAAAATTTTGAAAATTCAAAAAGATTTTCGACAACTGATGTTGAAGGACAGATATTCAAAATTCCAAGTGCTAAACATGATGAATTGGATTGGGAGAATATGTTGAAAACTTTGAATGTCATATACAAATGTTTTTGAAAGATTGAGGGTTTTAGTTAATCAAGGTCATTCATTTGAACTTGATGTAACTAGTATGTTTGTTGAATAAATGATTTCTACCAGTAAGTTTATTAAATTCAATTGTTATAAATTTGTGAAACTTATGTTGTGGTAGAGAATATGCAGGTTTCAGGAATTCCCACGGAAACTAAGTGTCAAAGCTTGAACCAGATATCTCAAGATTCTAGCATACTGAGAGGGGGAGTCAGTGAAAGGGGGAGTCTGGATCAACAGTTATTGGGAAGTTGAAGTTAGAGCAAGGTGATGCTGAAACTTGTGAAGAATGCTTGTGAAGATAGACAGAGTTGGTGAAAAGACTAAGACTAAAGACTACGGATCTGAAGATGTGTAAAGACTACGTCAACATCCAAGGGGGAGTCTGTTAGTGCACGGAATGTCTGTTGACTTCGTCTACATCAAGTCTTAGGTCAATATGGGTCAACATAGGGTTTAGAATGTCAAAATCATGAAAAATGTTGACAGGTTCGCTTATGTGACCATGTTAGGTCTGGTCCGCTTATAGGTCATTAAGTCTGGTTCGCTTTTGTGTCATTAATCAGGCTGGTTCGCTTTTGTGTCAAGTGGGCTGGTTCGCTTTTATGGCAGTCCATATAAGCGAACCACACACTCTATAAATAGCCTGATGTTGTATTCATTTGTAACGTTTGGAGCGAACCTAGATGATTGTTGCTGGAATGAAACTCTGTCAAAACAATATCAGAATGCAATAAAGAGATAGAAATTAGAAAGGAATAGCTGTTGTTACTTTACGTGCATTGATTCCGCCTTTACACGTGAAGATGAGCTACTCTGACTGATCATTTAGGGTCACGACACGGTCCTACAATTTTAGCCTTAAACAACAACTACAACAGAGAAATACAGTCGCTGAATCATTATGTGACTCAGGACCCCCATTAGTCATACTATAGCCTTAATTTAAAACCTAATCATCATGATCAAAATACGCCTTCGTCATGAGGTATAATTGGTTCTGATTGTGGAGGTAAATTTTCTTCCCTCACTGGATTCTCCACCGCACTGTCTGCGGTGACAGGTATGTTTTCATGTTTTCCCTCATGTTTAAACAGAACTGATTCAACAGTCATAGGGGGAATATGTATATGTGTGTGAACTGTTAAAGTGAGTACATGTTATATGGTAGATGCGTATAGGAGCTGCATGCCTTATTTGAACACGCTAATGAACTGAATGGTAATCATACTAGGATGTTATTGACGTACCTCGATTGTTAACCATTTTTAGAGACCAACCGAGCAATCAAAGGTAAGTTCACACTTTCGTCAAAGCATGGGATTCCCGGTGGTTTGGGAATGGGTTAAGTAGCAACTATCCCCCTTAGGTGGGATACAATCTGCGTATTCTCCTTGGGTAGAGTACGTACCTCCGTTCTCCTTGGGAAGAGCGACAACCTTAAACTTACTAGACAACAACTCTATCTTAAGTCCCTCATTTTTTATATCGACTTAATTGCTGGGCCATTGGCGAACGGTCATTAGTTAAATAGCGCTATTAGGTCTGACAAGCCTCACACCGTGCCGCAGAGGACGGGCGTGGACTAATGGACTTGGGCACTTAGTCAATGATGATAGACATTGACTCAGGGCACTCAAAATAACTTAAGTCAGTAGTCGATATGGTACGGGTCTAGTGGTTTGAAACATTAGGGTAGCCCCCATAGCATATGGTTATGAGAACAAGGAACTTAACAACTTATGGTTTTCAAAACAACTTTTGGGTTTTTAGAACAACATTAAAACGAACAACCAACTGTGAACTCGCCAACTATGAGAGGACCGGTTGAATCGGCTCTAGATTGAACAACTCAGGTCGGATCGATCACTGTAGAAGTGCGGAATCCATATACAGTGTCAAAGATAATCAACAACGAAATCAACGTTTAACGCATCCATTCTCATTCAAGGATTGTGAAAATACAAGGTTCCGGTGAGAGTTGGACAGAGCGTCGCCTCAGAGACTAACTAAAACCAGCACTAACAAATGAACCCCTAAGTCTCTATTTATAGGCAAGCTGGACTAGGAGAACTAATGTCATCCGGTCAGATGGTCATCTGTCCAGATGATCATCCGACAGAATGAGCTTTACAATGTATGTTTCGTCCGAATTCTCCCAGTTAAAATATAACATATACACAAAACTATACAAAGACACATACAGGACAAAATATAGACTCGATACAGATGGAAGCTACAGACATAGTGCATCTATAGACTCCCCCTTGGATGTAACTGCAGTCTTCCTTCCTGTATAGTCTTCATTGCTTCTTCCTGTTGCGCCTGTTTTCTCTAGCTCTCTGCCTTTGCTTTTCTTTCCTTTCTTCAAACATTTTTCGCCTCAAAGGTCCTCCTATTTCATTCCACATTTTCAATATTATGGATCTCCATCCCTTGATCTCTGCCATTTAGGAATCTGATTCTCTTGTGATTCAATCGGTGTTTGATCTGTCGGTGGTGGCCTTTTAAGTTTCCTTCGACCCATAACAGCAGCTCTTTCTGCGATCTTCTTAAACCTTTCACTCCTTTTTTTCTTTCTTCGGAAATTCCTCCAACTCTATATCTCTGAACTTTGATTCCCAATATCTACCAGAGTTAATGTCTTTAGCAAAGCACACGTTCACGATCTTCTGGTGTCACACCCCAAAATATCAGAGCATTGGCGTGACTGGACTGGTATCTTCATTGCACAGCGGAAGCAAAAAGTTAAGACTTTCTAGAAATTGAACGCCCACTAAGTACTCGAGTTTCCAATGGTTCTCCTATTCCAACCGTGCCTTGTCTTAGAAAAGTAACCTGAGAAAGAAACATGCGAAAAAGTCAACATAAAGTTGAGCGAGTCCATAGTTTGTTTGTAAAAGATTTGAAATAAATCTTTTTAGTTGTGAAAGATTTGAAATAAATCTTTGGAATAACCGGCTTTTGAAATAGTATTGAGAAAACGAATCAAAAGTCATTTTCTTGCCAAGTTATATGGAAACGTTGTGTTTGTAACACGTTATGTTCATAAAAACCATGTATTTGTAAAGTCTTGTATTTGTAATGTTCGCATAACCATCAATGCCCACCCTGACTTTGACTCCATACCCGCATAATCCTATGCTTTGAATTTTGTATAAAACATGGTATTTAATTTGTATGAATAAGTAGTTTTGTAAGTATATATGTCCCTGGTATGTAGCAATAAGGAAAAAAAAAAGAGATCACCAATGGTTTGCAAGGCCATTGATATGTGTGAAGTGCAAGTAGGAAGACTCAAACCTAGCGGATTTTGCGTTGGGCACAAAGTCACCCCGAGGTCCGTTCTGTTGGGCCTGGGGCTGGGCTCGCTACACCCAGATAGATCTACCGCTTACGTCCCTCGGTCCTACAATGAGGATTAATGGCCTCAAGTTGCGCCTACCCACTCACATGATCTAAGTAGTAACCCTCCTTACGCTAACCATACCACGTAAAAAGTACTCGTAATCATAGTAACATGTCTGTATGTATGAAAATCCCTGGTCTCCCCGACCCAATCCCTGGTCACCCTGACCGAATCCCTGGTCTCCCCGACCAAATCCCTGGTCACCCTGACCGAAAATTATTCACATTTCGAAAATAAGCATTTGTTTTGTAAAAACCGGTATGTTTAGTATAAACCTTTCGTAAATCATTTGAGTTCCTAGAAATCCCTTCATAATATGATTTAGAAATACGAGTTTTGCGTTTGTTCAAAACTTTGTATGTTTTTGCAAAACGTGCATGTCTTTCCACCTCGAAAACATTTACAAAAATGTAAACAGTAAAAAGTGGGGGTTATGAACTCGCCTGAATATTCCTTGTGCAAAGCTAGCTAATTACGACTTCGATGATGTCGTTTCCAAGACTTGACTTGCTAGCGTGCATTCTACAATATTCCTAACACGGAATACCTAATAAGTTTCTAAATAACATAGTAACTAAACTACGTGTCATCGAGCTCTACCGAATCGTTGACCGAACGATTTGACGGTAAATTGTCAACTTAAAAGAAGCGAAGAAGTTATACTTGTTAGCTCGTTTTAAGAAGTCGTATGTTGATATAAAGGAATATTCGTATGAAAGTAATATATAATAAATTTGTATTATATATTACGTCTTGTATATACTTGCCATAATATACGTATACGTCGTTTCGGCGTTTGTAATAAATATAAAAAGTTATATTTATTTTGCAAAAGTATTATCGAGTTTGTTTGAAGTTTGAAATAAATAGATAAACTATATCTATTTTATAAAAGAATTCGTGTCGTTTATTACTTCAAATAAATATATAAACTATATTTATTTTGACAAAACAATCGTCGTGTCGTTTGATATTTGAAATAAATATAAACTATATTTATTTTGATGAAAGGAATTCGTGTTACGCGATGCTTGAAATAAATATATATACTATATTTATTTATAAAAAGATTCGAGTTCGTTTGAAATAAATATAATAATAACTATATTTATTTTGTTGTCGAAATATTTTTCGTATCGTTGTTCTCGTAAGTTGTAAGTTGTGGTCGAAAGAAACTTTATATTCGTATCTCGTTTTATAAAAGTCGCTCAAAAAGCACGTTTTGTTTTATAATAAAACTTGGATTTTCTCGAAAAACGGGCAGAGTTTCCTCTGTTTTTTTACGCCCCCGATAACCAATGTGTCGATATTTTTATCAAAAAGCAACCAATAGTCAATCAACAATATATCAATTTGACAAATATCTCATAAAATGTAAAATATAATCATGTCGGTTCGAGCTCGTTATCACGCATAATTAAAATAAGGAATAGTTAACGAAAATAATCGCGGTTTAAACCATTACCCAAAACTCTCGTTGTTATGTTAACTGAGTTGACCGGCTGACCGAGTCAACCGGGTTGACCGAGACTGAGTTGACCGTGTTGACTCGGTTTGACCGAGTCAACCCGAACCACGAACCGAATCGTCATGATCTGGCCGATTGACCCGAACCGGCTAACCCCAACTGACTGAGTTGACTCGTACCGAGCCAGATCTGACCTGAACCTCCGTTGAGCTAACCGAACCCGATCTGGGGTGAAACTGAACCTGAAAACCCGAACCCATCTGTGACCCGAGACCCGAAATATCCCGAAACGTGAACCGAACATCATCAACCATAATCATCTTCAAGATCAACAGCAGAAAAAGAACACAAGCGAACAGGGAGACAAGATCTTACCGGAATCAACCACCGCCGCTACTACCGCCGTGAACGGCGTTGGTCGCCGGTGACGTCGGCTCTCCGACTCTCTCTCTGTCATTGCCAAACCCCACCGCCGCCGTCTGTTACGTCGTCTTCATCATCCTCTTCGACCCTAACAGCAACATCATCATCATTAACGTGAAACTTGACGGATCGAAGCAAGAACCGCCGGTCCGAGACAAGGACCGTCGGTCCGTGACTCCGACCGTCGGACCGAGGCTTTCTCTCTCTCCTGCCGTTCTGGTCTCTCTCTCTTGTAACGCCGCCGCACATCACCACCACCCAACTATGGTGGTGGTGGTCCGATTAGACAGATCGAACAGAAAAAAAAAAGGGTATGGGGTGTCATCGGAAGGAGGTGTGTGGTGGTGGTGAGCTCGCCGGGGAAGGAGGGGCACCGGAGCGCCGGCCGGAATCCGGCTCCGATCGCCGTACATGAGAGACGATAGGGAGAAGTTGGTGTGTGGTGCTGCTGTGTTGCTTATTGATGTATATGAATAGATCGAGAGTGAGGATGACAGACATAATGTCTGTGTTTTGTGAGTGTGAAATGAGGGGGTGTATGGGTTTTATAGAAAAGTTGAGATCTTAAGAGATCTGGTATGCTCCCATTTTTTTTAGACAAAATCTTTTGTAAGGATTTTGTTTAGATTTTATGAGATTTTGTGCAGATTTTGTAGAAAACCTCTAATATTTTATATGCAGGTTTAGGTTTGTGGGTTTTGGGCTTGGGCCCACAAGCCCATCTCATGTGAAAGTGACCCGTAATTCCTACGAGATCCGTTGTCAATTCCTGAACTTCGTTTAACGTCAAAAATTAAAATACACAAAAGTACGGTCGGTAGACGTTTGCACGCCCGTTTCGTCGATTACGGTAATAATCGCGAAAAATTCCATCGTTGGCGTCCTTAATTCGTTTTTCGATCCGGTTTCGACTGTAATCGATAAAATTTAATTACGAAGCTAAAATATATAGTAAAAATATAAGTTTCGAAGGGGACAGGCGTCTCCGTCGCTTCCGTTTGGTTGCCGATGCGTTTCCTACCGTCGCGTTTTTAGTCCACGTTTGCATTTGTGTCGCACGGAAGCCCAATAAATTCACAAAATAAATTTCGTAAGCGTAAAATATTCATGGAAAGTCCGTATTTATCGACGTTGTCCGTATTTTGTACGGTATCAGTTCGTTGTCGCGTCATGTTCAGCCGATTTCCCGTAAATTACCACAAGCGCACTGTATAATCGAATAAACGTTCCTGGGCTCTCCAAGGGCCTAATTAAGTTAATTTGCGCTGTTAACACTATTTATTATCACGTTAATTACCTATTAATCACGTAATTAAGAGCCGTAAATCACCGGTTGTCACATTCTCCCCCTGTTACAGAAATTTCGTCCTCGAAATTTAGATTATGTTACCTCCTCAGAATTTTGTTGTTTGCAGGTAAGTCTGAATAATAACAAAGTGAATGACCGCGTGATCGAAACAAGACTTATTCGAATCGTGTGAATTTAATGACATTCCTCAACAATAAGAACCCAATGGTTTACAATAAATGTGTTTCAGCAAATCGATGTAAAAGGAAACAAGACATATAGGTACAGTCACTAATGTGACTAAGTTAACAGGGATCCAACAATGAACAGGAACTTCGACCAATCGAATTCCATATGAACGTTTATAACATGTAAATGAGTTCTAGAAACATTAACATCCTCTGGATGAACTTAAAATCAACAATCTCAAATATAATAGTTTGCATGAAACGCTCGATCGTGATCAGCACAAGCTGCAAGTCATACCGACGCCTCAAGGTGTCGTAATGAATGAAACAATTCAATAATATCGGTGATCGAACAAGTATCACCTGTGTTTTGCATGAAACGATCGATCATGATTAGCCCAAGCTACAAGTTTGTACCAACACCACAAGGTGTCGTAGTGATTTAAACAATCCAATAATAGCGGTGATCAAACAAATTCACCGTGTTTGAAGTCAAATGAATGCGCAGTAAAGGGAATCTGAAAGTTTGTTTCAAATGACATCATAGGATTTTTCAATTGAAAATGGAACATCAATGAAACAATGTTTTTTATCGAAGGTGAAGAAGCAATGAATGACGCAAAGTATTCGATTGATGTTGAAAGAATCGTTATGAGGTACACCGGAATGTGAAATAAATTTGTGTATCATTGTCTTAACACACAATTGTGTTAAGACTGTTGTAATGTGATAAATCAAAGCGGATTTAATCTGAATCAATAAATAAATAATTAAATCCGTGCATAAGATATGTAAACGAGTTTAGCGCAAGGTTCAAATAAGTGAAAATACCACCACAAGGTGTCGAAATCAACAAACAATTTAATGGAGTCAACTACCAAACAAGTTTACCACGACTCGGAACAAATGAAGTGCTCGTTAAAATTGATTTGAATATGATGCTCCCAATACATCATATGGTGTCTTGAATCGAGTATGTGTAATGAACAAGTTCAAACAAACGAACTTGGTTTCGACGCAATCCGACAATAAATACATGTATCGACAGGAAAGACTTTCGGCATGGTCACAATGAAAAACCATGTATGTAACTTGAAAAGAAAATAAATTTCAAGAAAATGTGTTGACTTGATAACAAAGAAGCCAGCAATTACAATAATGCGGTCATTCGGATCACAAGCGAAATAATATTTGAACTTTAATGAAGCGCTTATTTGAAACGAAACCACATGCGTAACAAACCGATGCATGTGTAACATATGAACTTTCAAGAAATGAAGCAAATGAATATTCGCTATACTGAAAGAAATGATCATGACACAATGACCATTAAGAGGAGTAGGGATACGAAAATCTACTCGGTAAATGTGAAAGTCGAAATTTCAATAAAAGAAATTTGAGGACTTTACCTGGGGTTTCGTGTGACGACCAATTGTTAGGTGACATTACCATGGAATGTCGAACATAGCGTACTCATCATTAATTAGGCAGGGGGGAATGCGGAGACATTCGTCTTCTCCCTGGCGTGATTCATGCTGTTGCAGGATCGCGTGACAAGTTGTCGTTCCCTGATCGTTAGTTCTCCTGCTGACAGGAATCTAGCGTCGTCGTTAAATTGCGTCATCGTTCCTTCTCAAAGGCCTCGCCTCGATAATCGTATGTGTCGTACTTCAACCTCCGTTGATGTATAGCTTAAGTTTCACATATACCTGTGCACTAGCCTTGTGTGCCGCATAGAAGGTGATGTACCCCGACATCCGTTGACGTAGAAATTGAGTTCCATGTATTCTCATGCGCTAGCGTTTTGTTATGCGTAGGCTGCCTGCTCGGGAGGTTAAATATTATAGGCAATATGGATAACAGTGTGTGCCCGAGTTAATATTCGCGGTTCCTATGTGATGGATGACCTTTAATAAACACACACATGCACAAATAATCAATCATCCAATCAAATAAACATGTTAGTCATCATAAGCAATCAAGTAATTCCCCTAGTCCCACTAGTCTATCCTCCTAGCCTCTCAGACTGAACTTCCTAGTCCCACTAGACTATCCTCCCAGCCTCTCAGACTGAATCTCCTAGTCCCACTAGACTATCCTCTCAGCCTCTCAGACTGAATCTCCTAGTCTCTCAGACTACCTTCCCAGCCTCTCAGACTGAATCTCCTAGTCTCCCGACCAGATCCAGCCACCCGGCTGAATTCCCTTTTCCGAAGGTCTTAAATGCATGTTTCCTAAACTCTCAGAGTGTTGTGTACTGTATGTAATCGTTTCGTGTACCCTGTGTAAAACACGACTCTAGCGTATGTTTGAAAACAAAATTTTGACTGTTTGTTTTTCGGCAACGGTTGGAGACCATATTCGAGTACTAGGCGTTCTGTATGTATTCAACGTCTTTATAGTTTAAGTCCCAAAGAAAAGTGAGGTTAGAGCCTAGGTATTCTTGCAGAAAACCTTATTCGCTGTAACCTATAGCTCTGATACCAATCTGTCACACCCCGAAATATCAGAGCATTGGCGTGACTGGACTGGTATCTTCATTGCACAGCGGAAGCAAAAAGTTAAGACTTTCTAGAAATTGAACGCCCACTAAGTACTCGAGTTTCCAATGGTTCTCCTATTCCAACCGTGCCTTGTCTTAGAAAAGTAACCTGAGAAAGAAACATGCGAAAAAGTCAACATAAAGTTGAGCGAGTCCATAGTTTGTTTGTAAAGGATTTGAAATAAATCTTTTGAGTTGTGAAAGATTTGAAATAAATCTTTGGAATAACCGGTTTTTGAAATAGTATTGAGAAAACGAATCAAAAGTCATTTTCTTGCCAAGTTATATGGAAACGTTGTGTTTGTAACACGTTATGTTCATAAAAACCATGTATTTGTAAAGTCTTGTATTTGTAATGTTCGCATAACCATCAATGCTCACCCTGACTTTGACTCCATACCCGCATAATCCTATGCTTTGAATTTTGTATAAAACATGGTATTTAATTTGTATGAACAAGTAGTTTTGTAAGTATATATGTCCCTGGTATGTAGCAATAAGGAAAAAAAAGAGATCACCAATGGTTTGCAAGGCCATTGATATGTGTGAAGTGCAAGTAGGAAGACTCAAACCTAGCGGATTTTGCGTTGGGCACAAAGTCACCCCGAGGTCCGTTCTGTTGGGCCTGGGGCTGGGCTCGCTACACCCAGATAGATCTACCGCTTACGTCCCTCGGTCCTACAATGAGGATTAATGGCCTCAAGTTGCGCCTACCCACTCACATGATCTAAGTAGTAACCCTCCTTACGCTAACCATACCACGTAAAAAGTACTCGTAATCATAGTAACATGTCTGTATGTATGAAAATCCCTGGTCTCCCCGACCCAATCCCTGGTCACCCTGACCGAATCCCTGGTCTCCCCGACCAAATCCCTGGTCACCCTGACCGAAAATTATTCACATTTCGAAAATAAGCATTTGTTTTGTAAAAACCGGTATGTTTAGTATAAACCTTTCGTAAATCATTTGAGTTCCTAGAAATCCCTTCGTAATATGATTTAGAAATACGAGTTTTGCGTTTGTTCAAAACTTTGTATGTTTTTGCAAAACGTGCATGTCTTTCCACCCCGAAAACATTTACAAAAATGTAAACAGTAAAAAGTGGGGGTTATGAACTCGCCTGAATATTCCTTGTGCAAAGCTAGCTAATTACGACTTCGATGATGTCGTTTCCAAGACTTGACTTGCTAGCGTGCATTCTACAATATTCCTAACACGGAATACCTAATAAGTTTCTAAATAACATAGTAACTAAACTACGTGTCATCGAGCTCTACCGAATCGTTGACCGAACGATTTGACGGTAAATTGTCAACTTAAAAGAAGCGAAGAAGTTATACTTGTTAGCTCGTTTTAAGAAGTCGTATGTTGATATAAAGGAATATTCGTATGAAAGTAATATATAATAAATTTGTATTATATATTACGTCTTGTATATACTTGCCATAATATACGTATACGTCGTTTCGGCGTTTGTAATAAATATAAAAAGTTATATTTATTTTGCAAAAGTATTATCGAGTTTGTTTGAAGTTTGAAATAAATAGATAAACTATATCTATTTTATAAAAGAATTCGTGTCGTTTATTACTTCAAATAAATATATAAACTATATTTATTTTGACAAAACAATCGTCGTGTCGTTTGATATTTGAAATAAATATAAACTATATTTATTTTGATGAAACGAATTTGTGTTACGCGATGCTTGAAATAAATATATATACTATATTTATTTATAAAAAGATTCGAGTTCGTTTGAAATAAATATAATAATAACTATATTTATTTTGTTGTCGAAATATTTTTCGTATCGTTGTTCTCGTAAGTTGTAAGTTGTGGTCGAAAGAAACTTTATATTCGTATCTTGTTTTATAAAAGTCGCTCAAAAAGTACGTTTTGTTTTATAATAAAACTTGGATTTTCTTGAAAAACAGGCAGAGTTTCCTCTGTTTTTGGACGCCCCCGATAACCAATGTGTCGATATTTTTATCAAAAAGCAACCAATAGTCAATCAACAATATATCAATTTGACAAATATCTCATAAAATGTAAAATATAATCATGTCGGTTCGTGCTCGTTATCACGCATAATTAAAATAAGGAATAGTTAACGAAAATAATCGCGGTTTAAACCATTACCCCAAACTCTCGTTGTTATGTTAACTGAGTTGACCGGCTGACCGAGTCAACCGGGTTGACCGAGACTGAGTTGACCGTGTTGACTCGGTTTGACCGAGTCAACCCGAACCACGAACCGAACCGTCTTGATCTGGCCGATTGACCCGAACCGGCTGACCCCAACTGACTGAGTTGACTCGTACCGAGCCAGATCTGACCTGAACCTCCGTTGAGCTAACCGAACCCGATCTGGGGTGAAACTGAACCTGAAAACCCGAACCCATCTGTGACCCGAGACCCGAAATATCCCGAAACATGAACCGAACATCATCAACCATAATCATCTTCAAGATCAACAGCAGAAAAAGAACACAAGCGAACAGGGTGACAAGATCTTACCGGAATCAACCACCGCCGCTACTACCGCCGTGAACGGCGTTGGTCGCCGGTGACGTCGGCTCTCCGACTCTCTCTCTGTCGTTGCCAAACCCCACCGCCGCCGTCTGTTACGTCGTCTTCATCATCCTCTTCGACCCTAACAGCAACATCATCATCATCATTAACGTGAAACTTGACGGATCGAAGCAAGAACCGCCGGTCCGAGACGAGAGGGAGAAGTTGGTGTGTGGTGCTGCTGTGTTGCTTATTGATGTATATGAATAGATCGAGAGTGAGGATGACAGACATAATGTCTGTGTTTTGTGAGTGTGAAATGAGGGGGTGTATGGGTTTTATAGAAAAGTTGAGATCTTAAGAGATTTGGTATGCTCCCATTTTTTTAGACAAAATCTTTTGTAAGGATTTTGTTTAGATTTTATGAGATTTTGTGCAGATTTTGTAGAAAACCTCTAATATTTTATATGCAGGTTTAGGTTTGTGGGTTTTGGGCTTGGGCCCACAAGCCCATCTCATGTGAAAGTGACCCGTAATTCCTACGAGATCCGTTGTCAATTCCTGAACTTCGTTTAACGTCAAAAATTAAAATACACAAAAGTACGGTCGGTAGACGTTTGCACGCCCGTTCGTCGATTACGGTAATAATCGCGAAAAATTCCATCGTTGCCGTCCTTAATCCGTTTTTCGATCCGGTTTCGACTGTAATCGATAAAATTTAATTACGAAGCTAAAATATATAGTAAAAATATAAGTTTCGAAGGGGACAGGCGTCTCCGTCGCTTCCGTTTGGTTGCCGATGCGTTTCCTACCGTCGCGTTTTTAGTCCACGTTTGCATTTGTGTCGCACGGAAGCCCAATAAATTCACAAAATAAATTTCGTAAGCGTAAAATATTCGTGGAAAGTCCGTATTTATCGACGTTGTCCGTATTTTGTACGGTATCAGTTCGTTGTTGCGTCATGTTCAGCCGATTTCCCGTAAATCACCACACGCGCACTGTATAATCGAATAAACGTTCCTGGGCTCTCCAAGGGCCTAATTAAGTTAATTTGCGCTGTCAACACTATTTATTATCGCGTTAATTACCTGTTAATCACGTAATTAAGAGCCGTAAATCACCGGTTGTCACATCTGGTATTGTTGGGCTTGAACTCTATCATGCTCATTATAAACTATTTTGTTGAAGAACATGCAATCTATATCTTTCTTCGAGCATTTCACCAGCCACATTGGATCTAACACGTTGATGCATCTTGTTTCACCTGTCTTCTTATCAAACAATGAAATCACTACTTCCGCTGTGCTTTTATTATATAACCAACCTTTGAAGTCTTCATGGAAATCTTGTTCCATTGCACGAAACGGTATGTTCTTTAGACATCTGGGAGGTTTAATCTTTAAAGTGATGTCTTTTTCGCCTGTGATAGGATCAATTTTGACAACCTGTTCAGGATAATGTGGCTTCCAATCTGGAAATTTTTCTTTAGCTTGTAGATTTATGTAGTTCCACAGCTTCTGATCATGCATTTTAAAATCCAAACCTTAGTAGAACTGTTTGATATTCTTTGTCTGCATAAGCTCCTCTATATCCCACCTTTTAATGTCAGATAGAAACTCGAAGTACTGCACTCCATGTTCTCTTCGGATTGCATACACTTTCAAGTCTTCCAGATAGCCCCACGATAGAATATCACCCAGAGATTTTATGGATGATCTGTGAAATACTGCAACGGTCTCTTGTACTTTCTTTCCTTTGGCATCACCTTAAACCATCGCTTTCTCCCTTCAAGAAGTTCTTCTTGTGGAACGGTTTCAGGAACTCCTTTAGTAGAGATCCTTTCCACTACTTTCCTTCTTACTGCTTCTTCATTGTGAGATTGAAATAATTCGCTCAAAGTAGGAAAGTTTTCATCAACTCCAGTATATTGAAATGGAGTGTCTTCTTCAGACAAATCAGAATCTTCTTCAATGATAACATCTTTGAAATTGTCAACTTCATTAACAAATTTGAAAGAATATTCTCTTTCAGGAGAGGCTGGTATCTCATCTTCAATATCAAACTTCATGTTCCCATCTTCCATTCCCAACTCCTCTAACATGGACTCTCGAGTCCTGTTTTCTTCTAACTCCCCCTCAACTTCAGCATGTAAGTAAATGACTTTAGGGAGTGTAAGATATACCTGGTCACCAGCATGTTGTTTAGAAGACGAAGAAGAAGCTTCATGATGTTGATATTCTTGTTGTTCATTCAGCTCGTCATTCAAAAAGTCTTCTAGAGTATGCTGATTAGAAGGCTTCACAATTAACAACCCTGTCACCCCCTGATCATCATCATCGTCATCATTATCACCATCATAGTTGTCGATTGCATCAAACAAATCTTTCAACTCTTGATCCACTTCTTCCTTTTTCTTTTCTTCTTCACGATGTTTCTCAATTATCTTTCTTCTATTCAGCTTTATCTCTTCTGGAGTAACGTTTTTCACATCACCAACAGCAATGATAGCAAGTGTATCATCGATTACATCTTCAGCCTCTTTCATTTCTACTTCATTATCATTCGAAGCTTCAAGATTAGAAACATGTACCTCTTCAGCTTGAGATGGATCTGGTTGGCTTGTGGATCCAAGAATCTCCTCTTTATCTATCACCAAACCCTTCCTTTTGTCTTTCTTAGATTCAGCAGCTTCTTCAGCTACACGTTTCTCTCTTTTGACCCTTCTGGCTTCAACCCTCTGAATCTCTAATTCATCAAACACAGCTTGAACATTGAACCCAAGCTTATGTTCAATGACCGTGTATAACATGTTCAGCTGTTCATCCTTGATCACCTTATCAGCTCTTAAAGCTTCAATTTCTTCCTTTAATGCTTTATTCTAATTTGTAGCATGTTGACTCACATCACCCACCATTTCATGTAGTAATTTGTTAAAGTTATCAACAGATTTGTATTGATCATTTACCTCCTCAAGCTCATCTCCCAACTTATCAATCACTTCAGCATGTTCTTCAAGCTCCTTTTTCAGTGCAACATTCTCTGCATTAACTGCTTCAAGCTCTGCTTTGACTTTAGCCTTTGCCTTCTCAAGAACACTTACTTTCTTTTTCAGCACATTAATCTTCCCCTCATTAAAGATATTAAAATCACCAGAAGGAAGATCTTCTGGATATTCACCAGAAACTCTAGGAAATCCATGGCTAGAACTTGAAGTGGTCGCTTTCTTTGCAGATGTTGGATCTTTAACTTTCTTCGGTGGCTGTTCAGGAGTCTTTTCATGATCAGAAGGAAAGCGAATTGTTGGATTCTTTGGTGATGGTGGTGTTGGTGATTGTCTTTCTCCCATAAACTCCACTTCTACATCTTCAACAACCTTTTCGACTCTTTCATATACAGGACTCTCTGGAGCCTTTTCAACCTCTAGAACTTCAACATTTTGAACTTCAGGAATTGCTGTGGCTTCTTGTTCAGTAGTAGAATCTTTTCTCGCTCTAACATTTCTTGGAATAGCTCCTGAAGGTCGTGCTTTACGCTTCTTAAGTACTTTCTTCTTCTCTTTTGGAGTTGGCACATATGTAGAGTCTTCCTCATCAGATGCCTTCTTTTTCTTTGGAGATCTTTTCAGCTTTTTGCTTGCCACTAACATACGAAGTTGGAGCAATCTTCATTGGATCAGATTCATCATTTGCAGTAGCACTTGAATCGGATTGAACTAATCCTTCAACTAACGTCTCCTTTACGCCTTCACCACTTGCTTCAACATTCTTTGCAGTCGTTTCTGCTTCTTTCTCAGCATTCTTTTCAACATCTTGAGCAACTTTAGAAGCTTCAGCAGCAGTATGCTTTAGATATTCTTCAAGTGACATGTTTAAGAGATCTGCGCCTTTCTTTATCAACTCTGTCGGTGGAATCACAGGTTCATCTACCAACCTTGGTGGAGATTTCTTTTTCTCTGTTTCTGCAAAACAAATATTAACACTATTAGTATAATATTCAAAAGAATGATCTACCAACCTTTCTTGTGATTCCTACTTTCCAACTTTACCCTTAATTACAACTTTCGGCGTAGACACTTTAGGTGAAATCTTAGGTGTTCTCTTTCTTTTCTTTTCGTCCTTCTCATACCAAAATCTTAATTTCTTTTCCACCATGTCCTTCAAACAATCTATTTCATCTTCAGAATTACTTTCAGCATGCCTCCATTGATCGTCTTCAGGTGCCACATAATCTACCTTCTTAATCTTTCCGAACTTAGCTTTATACCTTGGCTCCTGCTCAGGCTTCAATCCTTTATACTTATCCAACTAGGGTTGTAAACGAACCAAACGTTCAGCGAACAGTTCGTGAACTGTTCGGCGGGAAGTTCGTTTATGTTCGTTCGATTAGCTTAACGAACGAACACGAACAAAAAAATTTGTTCGGCTAGCTTAGCGAACGAACACGAACACAGGTTTCGTTCGTTCGACTGCGTTCGTGAACGTTCGGTAATATGTTCGTTTACGTTTGTTCATGTTCGTTCGTCCGTTCGTGTTCGTTTGATTATATTAAAAATAATAAATAATAAATCTTTTATCTAAACATATTGAAAACTTGAAACCCTGTTTTTTTCTAAGTTAGCTAAAATTTGGACACTCGAAGACATTTTTTGGGATAATTATGTCTAGGTTAGTTAACCTTGATTTATCATTTAGTGGTGTAGTAGACTTCTTGTGTTTTGATTTACATTTGATGGTTGTATTTAACTACTTATATCCAATTTGTAAGAATAACAATGTTTTTTATTTTTTATTTTCAAGTTAATGTTCGTTTACATTCGTTGTTATTTGCATGCGTTCGTTTGTGTTCGAGACCAGTGTTCACGAACTGTTCGTGAACAACTGAATTTCCTTAATGAACGAACATGAACATAAGCTTATGTTCGGTATGCGTTCGTGAACCGTTCGCGAACATGTTAATTTCCTTAACGAACGAACATGAACATGGTCTTGTTCGTGTTCGTTCGGTTCGTTTACAGCCCTATATCCAACCTCTTTAGAGTTTCACTATCCATATGGTGCAACTTAAGCTCATCTTTTGGATCTTTTGGAAGGTTTGGAACTTGATCGTCTAACAACATTTGGATGAACCTAGGATACTTCATATACTTCTCACCTCTAATGTTATCTATCAAGTGATTGAAAATCACTTGTGAGATATTATATGGCCTGTTGAGCACTAAGCATGTTATAATATTCATGATGCAATCGGAAGTCTCATCGTATGCACCCTTTTTGTGCGATAGTGCATGAATCACACAATGCACTAAAAATTTGTATGGCCTGCAGAATCTCGACTTAATGTAACCTTTATCATTAACGTGCCCTGTGTATCCCATTCGAAACCCAAAACCTTTGCATAATCTTTCTGGGATAATAATAGGATCCTTGTCCTTATCTTTCAAATCTAACACCCTCCTCACGTCACCTACTGTGAACTTTACTTCCAATTCTATATCCTTCTTCTTGTCATCCTTCATCTTAATAGCAGAATAAATCGTCTTTTCTTTCTCGTCATATTGTGCACTGCTCCAGAATGTTCTAACGTGTGATTCATAGCATTTGTGCTTCTCAGTTAATGCCTTACATATCCTGCTTTCTTTTAGAAATGGTACTATTTCCTTGAAAGGCTCTATATTCGGATAATTCTCGTCTAGAATGCAGTAAAGGTTGTGTGAGGGATGAAAGTCAGAAGCTCTTGCCTGCACGCATTTCAAAATATAAAATGTTTAGTGAGAAATTTTCAAAAACTTCAAAATTTTTCTAACACTTCATACTCTACACTCTTAAACAGTACTGACTGAACGAATTGCCTTCCGACCGGATGGTAATCATATGGGATGAGCTGTTCTGTTAAGCTCACAAGTTTCAAGGAAAGTGTTGTGTGATCGGATAGTCATTTGATCAAATGATCATTCGAGTGAAACATTTCAGTTTAACAAAGAATGAATTTTGCTAGTGTATTAGGATCGGATGGTCATCCGATCGAATGATCATTCTATCACTCATGAAGAACAGATATGCAAGTTGAAGAACAATCAAACAAGAGTGTGTAGAGGATCGGATGGCCATCCGATCGGATTGTCATCCGATCGAATGATCATTCGATCATTCATGCAAAGCAGTTGAACAATTAACAACACTCAATCGTACAAACACTTAGAAATTATTCAAACATCGAAATGTTATGGATCGGATGGCCGTCCGATCAGATGGTCATCCGATCGGTTTATCGTTCGATCAATGTCATCAAGAATAGATTGAATATGAATCATTAAGTTCAAAAATTTATCATGATTTTTCAAAATTGAACACAATTTCTCTCAAAGAATTTGCCGGTGATCAAAACCCTATGTTCAATTTCTATCAAAACTTCCTAAATTGGGTTTAATTTGAGAATAAGTACCTCGACAGCCGACATCCATTGATCTTTCTAAGTTCAAATCTATGATGTTTTCAGTGAAATTGGAACGGTGAATCGATGAATTTAAGGCCGATTATCCTAGATCTAAGTTCAATTTCTATAAACAATGCCCAATCATGCCTAGATCTAAGGAAAACCTATGTCGGTCACCGACATTTCAAATAATCATCAAAAACATGAAATTTAGCGGTGAAATTCAAGAAACTTACCTTTCCCATAGTGAGTGATGTGCTAGCCAACAATCCTATGTGTTTGGAATGGCAAGAATGTGAGACAAAATCAAGAACAGTTGAGAGAAAAGTATGTGTGTGACGGATTGTGGTTTAAACGAATGACATTGACTGAGAGTTGACTGCCTTATATAGGCTGACCCCACTAGGATGGTCATCCGATCAGAGGGTCCTCTGATCGGATGGTCGTTCGATCCATCTCAACTTTTCAAAATTTCTTTTTTTTTTCATTTTTCTCAAATTTTATCAGTTTTGGTCAGTTTTAGACATCTACTCAAGTACCCCAAGTCCAAGTTAATGACCTTGGTTACTCAATTAGCCTACCAAGTCCAAGTTAATGACCTTGGTTGAGCCGATACGAACTAACTAACATTTTATTCAAACTTTTTTTGAAAATGTACAAGTGTCAACTTAATGAACTTGTTTGACTTTGAAAACTTCAAACATTTGATTAGCTCCCAACCCAGTTGTTCAACCAAAAACTTTCTGCTTCGCTTCTGAGATTCCGAAGATCAGCTTTCCACCATGGTTTGTCTAAACTAAAGCAGAAAATAAAATCTTTTTGGATTTTTAAGAAAGTTTATGTTAAAACACACTGAAAATCTTTTTGGGAATAAATCTGAAATGAAATACAGTAAAGTATTTACAAACATGTTTTTGTGAGTCGTGTTAGAGGATCATATCAGCTGCTGACTAGTCGCAGGTACCGTTGAGCTTAATTTCACACTAAGTTTTAAACAGTTCACCTAGATTATCGATATACTGATCCATTTTAAATTTTCACACAGACTTCAACTAATTCAGGATACGAATTAATGTTTTAAGTACTTAACTTATTCGCGTGTCCCACCTCAGAATATACTCTCGTATCCAGATTCCTATATTCAGTCTTACAGGTGAACATACAATAATGATATCTGTATTAGGGTAGTGCAAGACCATGAGAGCTCAGGTTAGAACTTCCGTTCAGACAAAGAGATGATGGCTCGACTTTAAGGTGTGTCCCACTTAGGGGTCTTTTCTTCAACAACACTTGATTCACATTATTCAATGTTTATCAATTTTTATGCTGAGGGGAGGCTTTAAGTATTAAAGCGCGAAGAGTATTATACAAGGACTAGGCTATTGCTTCCGCAAAATCAGAAGTCCTGGTATAATACCCCGGATATCACTAAGTATATAGACCTAGTATATCAGAAACAGGTAATCTTTCAAACAAGATTTCATGGGTTACCTATATATCCGAGAGATGTTCCCCCACGAAATAAGTAAGATAAGAATTTTAGGTTTATATCCCGAAAAAGTCTACTAAATGTGTAAAAACCTATCGACACATCATCAGTGAGACCGTTTAACACTTTTAAACTTTCCAATTCTTTAGCGTGCCGTGACAGTCTAGCTGATGTACTATCATTTCCTCTTTTTACACAAAACTCTTTTTGGGTTTTCTATTATTTTTGAATTTTGAAAATTTTCTATTGTTTATTTTTATTTTTGCATTTTTTAATGTTTTTCTATTTTCTAAAAGACCTATCTTCCCTTAAATACCAAAACAACTAAAAATGCGACAAACCATAGCAGATTGCTTCTCGACGTCCTCTACTGTGGTTTTCTCATCAACGCCAACTATAGCTCCCCCTGACGACAAAAGTTTCATATCATTCAATTTTAATAAGCATTTAAAGCATGACTTATCAAATGGTTTAGTATGTAAATATGCCTTTTGTTCGTCGGTGTGGATCTTTTCTATTCGAATCAACTTCTTCTCGTAGCAATCACGGATGAAGTGATGTCGAATTTCTATGTGTTTAGTTTTAGCGTGATGTACCAGGTTTTTTGTTATGTTGATTGCAGCCTCGTTATCAACAAAAATAGGAGAAGTAAGAAATTGTAAACAATAATCTCGCAATTGTTGCTGGATCCACAGAATCTGTGAGCAGCAGCTGCTGGCTGACACGTACTCTGCTTCACATGTTGAAAGAGCAACCGTTGTTTGCTTCTTACACTGCCAAATGACCAGTCGTGGTCCAAAGAATTGGCATCCTGTAGTTGTTGACTTTGAATTAATTTTGCAGCAACCGAAATCTGAGTCTGGGTAGCCTTCAAGCTTGTAATCACCTTCTTTAGGATACCACAACCCCAGGCTTGGGGTTCCTCTCAGGTAGCGTAGAATCCTTTTGATGATTGTCATGTGTGAAGCTCTAGGGCTCGACTGATATCGAGCTGTGAGGCAAGTTGGATACATTATGTCAGGTCGAGCTGCTGTTAGATACACCAGTGAACCAATCATCGAACGGTATAGCGTCTCGTCGACCTTCTCTCCGGTGAGATCAGGGTTGATACATTGATTAGTTGCTAACGGGGTGGACATCGATGCAGTCTCGGACATCCCAAATTTCTCCAGAACGTCGTAGACGTATTTCGTTTGATGTATGAAGGTCCCCTTTGGCATTTGATCAACTTGAAGCCCAAGGAAGAACTTCATCTCACCCATCGACGACATCTCGAACTTTTGCTTCATCACTTGTTCGAATTCTTTGCAGAGTTCCTCATTCGTGGACCCGAAAATGATATCATCAACATAAATTTGAACAATCAGCAGATGACCAGTGACCTCCTTAGTGAAGAGTGTAGCATCCACCTTTCCTCGGATAAAGCCGTTTGAAAGCAAGTGTTGAGAGAGTGTCTCATACCAGGCTCTCGGGGCCTGATGCAATCCCTACAATGCTTTGTCCAAGAGGTAGACCTTGTCCTTGTGAATCGGATTGTTAAAGCCCGGTGGCTGACCGACGTAGACCTCCTCTTTCACTTTTTCATAAAGGAATGCCGACTTGACATCTAACTGGGAAACTTTGAACCCTTTCCATGAAGCGAACACAAGAAAGATTCTGATGGCTTCGAGTCTGGCAACCGGAGCGTAAACTTCAGTCAAGTCTAACCCTTCTTGCTGACTAAAGCCCTGAACAACTAAGCGAGCTTTGTTTCTGACTATCACTCCTGGATCGTCTCTCTTGCATTTGAACACCCACTTGGTGTTTATCTTTCTGTGCCCATCAAGTAGGTCGATAAGCTTCAAAACTCCGAACTTTTCAAATTGACCTAACTCCTCTTGCATCGCATTCACCCATGATTCTTCCATTAGTGCTTCTTTGTATGTTCGTGGTTCAATCTGCGAGATAAAGCAACTGAGTGAGAAATCAGTTTGTAATGGAGCAACTTTAGAGTAAAAACATGTAAGGCCATGGTCGATTTGGCTTCTCGTTCGAACTCCTGATTGTAGTTCCCCAATTATCAACTCCTCGGGGTGATAAGACAGAGTCCTCAGCATAACTTCCCTGGGAACGTTCACCTCGCTTTCCAAATTCGTGACATTCTGGTCCGCAACTAGTTCATCAACTTGAACTGTCTGGTCTGAAGATTGGATTTGCACCCCCTCAGATTCTGAATCACCGCGATCAAAGGTTGGGCTATCCGAGTCAGACTCTGAATCATCATCAACTATTGTCTGATTTTCTGGAGCAGGCTCTTGTTCTGAAGTGTGAGTTTGGTGTAAATCATCACTTTGACCACTGTGACTGGGACCAGCTTCACGATCATTGGAAATTTGTTGACGTTTTGAAGACTTGGCTGGCAATCTACTCTGGGAAGCTTCATATTCCCAAAATATGTCTATCTGATCAAAGTACTCTGGCTCTTCTGGTAATTCGAATGAATCCCATAAAGTATCATAATCGAATCACCATGAGTCTGCGGGTTTGTGGAGGCATAGTGTATCCTTGACATTCCACGTGCTGAGCTTCAATGATCCTCCCTAGACTTGGAACAACACCCGTCTAAGTGGACTGGAATAACCCACGAAGATTCCTTCCAAACTCTTTGAACCAAACTTTCCATCAGGATCTAGAACTGTGCAGGGTAACCCGAAAGGCTCTAGGTATTCCAAGTTAGGCTTGCGTTTGTTGAGGAGCTCAAAACACGTTTTGTTATGCTTATTCACAGTTAGAACCCGGTTGAGAGTATAGCAAGCGGCAGATACGGCTTCTCCCCAAAAGTTGATAGGAAGCTTTGCATCAGCTAACATCGTTCGTGCCATTTCTATCAGCGTCCGATTCTTCTTTTCTGCAACTCCATTTTGCTGTGGAGTGTACGGAGCACTGAACTCTTGCAATATACCTCTTCTGTCACATAATTCTTCCATTTTTTTGTTTTTGAACTCCGTACCATTATCACTTCGTAATCTACAAATGCAGGACTGGTACAAGTTCTCAATCTTTCTGAACAATTTCAGCAAACTCTTGAATGTTTCATCTTTCGACTTCAAGAACATCACCCACGAAAATCTCGAATAGTCATCGGTAACCACTAGGCAGTAAAGATCTCCAGTAATGCTTTTAATGTTCACATGACCAAAGAGATCCGTGTGAAGTCTTTCAAGTGGCTTCGACATTGAGTTCTCCATTTTTCTGGGGTGAGATTTCTTGTGTTGCTTTCCTTTCAGACAGCTAATACATTCTCCCTCTAGGTGGAAACTCTTTGAATTAACACCTTTAACAAGATCGTTATGAACCAGGTGATTCATCTTACGCAGGTGAATGTGGCCCATTTTCGGATGCCACAGCACTGACTCCTTCTCAGTAGCTTTCGATACGAAACACTGAGGATGACCTGTAGTGGTTGTAGCAACACTCATGTCTAGCATGTACAGATCGTTTACCCTCGGCGCTCGCATAATGATCCACTCCTCGGGGATAACAAACCTCGGCTTCAGAATCAGACACTCCTTGTGGGTAAAATGTGTTGTGTACATCCTGTCACAAATTTGAGAAATGCTGAGCAAATTGTTCTCCAGTTCTGGTATGTAGTTGACTTGTTCGAATGTAATGACACCGTTACATAACATGCCCTCCCCAATAATTCGACCACCTTGGTTTCCAGCGAAACCAACATAACCACCATTAAAACCTCTAACGTCGTACAGAAGGGTCTTCCGCCCTGTCATGTGTCGGGACGCTCCACTATCCATAATCCACTTTGAAATAGATCTTGGGAGCTCCTTCACATTTCACATGTAATTTAGTTAGAAGTTGAAGCAACCCAAGCCTCTTTTGACTCAGGTAGCTCGATGTTAATGTGAGTTTTTGTTGTGTACAGTGGTGGGAAGTTTTTGTCGTTCATTTCTAAACTTTTCTCGGTTCCAACCTCAACCTCTTTGTATAGAAAAAATTCATCCTTTTTAGGTTGACCTGATGGTTGAACCTACTTTGGAACATACTTCTTTCCATGTGGGGTCGAAGAAGTTTGTTTTGCAGCACTATCAAAAACCTTTAGTTTTGTTTCATTTGATGCCTTTGCTTGAGATTTCGGCATCCATGTTTGTTATGAAGGAGCAACCCGTTTATAAAATTCACCATTTTTCTTTACCGGTTATTTAACAGGTTCAGATTTGGTTTTAATGTTTTCAGATTTTGGAAGCTTCCTTTCAACAAACATAGGTGCTTTGCCTTTGACATCATTTTTCTTCTTTGGATTCTCAACAACCACAGACATAGGTTTTAGATTGGTACATTTTCGTGCAATGTGACCAATTTGGTTGCATTCGAAGCAAGTCCGGGTGTCAACATCCCGACTTTTACCATTAGTCTGCATTTGTGAGGCCTTTTTAGCAAAGAACTCTTCATTTTTGTTTTTTGAGAAAATTTCTGATTCTTGTTCGGAAATTGAACTTGAACTTTTCACAAATGTTTTCTTTACAACAAACTTTGTTTTCTGAAAGTTCTTTTTCTGGTAATTCTTACCACCCTGATGTCCACCCAACCCTCTGTTTTGGTTGTTTTTATGAAAACGTGGTGGCACACTTGGTTTTTTGTAGTAAGATTTATCACGTTGAAAGTTCAAAAACCTCTTAGAACTTGTCAATCCTTCGACTTCAGAAACATCGATCTCAACTAGGTTGAAAACCTTTTTCAGTTTATCCACATTCACGTTTTCGATCGGAAACTCTGTATCCGAGTACAACTTATTAGAGCCATTCATCTTGTACATGACAAGAGTTATTTCATCACTTAAGTTGTCCTGGGACTTAAGTTTCGGGATGTAATTGTTTAGGAAACATTCATCATCCTCAATTGTGGAATCACTGTCAGATTTTAGCACTTTTTCAACAACATTTTTCACAACCTCGGATTGAATGCTATCTTCATCGGTTTGTGAATTGACCATGACATCAATGTTTTCTGGCAATTTTTCAACATCAGTTTTATCACTTGATTCAGATTCATTAACCAACCCAGATTGTTTCTTTATGAAATTATTGCACATGGGTGGTGGAACGTTGTGATAACCCACCCCGGTTCCATCTGAATAAACATCTTCACCGGCTTTGTTCTTCCCGATTAGTTTGGGAACTATATGTTGAAGAACAAAGCTGGCAGACGAATAGCTGTTCAGCTTCAGATTGATTCTCTCAGTTTTAATTTTTGCTTCCTGAAATTGAAGCTTGAGATTTGCAATCTCATCTAGTTGTTGATTTATCAATTTTTCTTTAGCTTAAAGAACTCCTGATAAATGTGTGTTTTCTTTATAAGTTTTTGAGTTGCGTTCATCTGAATCTTTTACTGTTCTTTTCAATTTGTCTAAATTTTCAGAAATTTTTCTATTTTCAAGAATCAATTTTTCATTGTCTTTGCGAAATCGTTCAACATCATTTTTATCAGTTTATCTCGACCAATCACTTCTCTGTCAATAATGCCAATTTTATCTGTTAGCTCCTGGATTCTCGTTCTTGAGAGATATTCATGTGTGTTACAGACTTTGCACACTCTCGTGCAATCTCTGCAAACACTTTCATTTTTAACATTTTCAGCCTTACCTGGTTCATTAACTGAACCACTAGAACTGACCTTTTATGATGACTCAGATTTAGAAGCAGACTTGGAATCTACCTCAAGTGCCTTCGCCATCAAGACTTGATCTGCCATCTTGGTCAAGTTTTCGGTTGTCATCTCTTTCTCAACATTGATAATCCCTTCATCCAATTTCTTTGGCTCAATAGATCTCAGATATCTCTCATCTCTCTCCTGTTTCAGTCTTTCTCTCTCAGCTCAGTTTGCTGCATCTATCTTGATTTGCTTTACTACTATCGGGATTGATTTAATAAGAGCTTCGAAATCAATGGTTGCTGGATCAACACAAATGTTTCCCTTTGGGTCCAAATAACACTCTCGGTCTGGATCCCATCTTTTCGCCTTTTTAGCTTCTTTGTACGCTTGGTAAATCCTTTTCTTCTTTATTGATGCCAAACTTCTTTCTCGGTTGTATGTTGAAGTTGGTGGTGTTTCAACTTGTGCCATAAATGCATAACCGACAGCATCCGCTTCAGGAAGAAATTCACTCAAGTCAAATCCCTTATCGTCTTGGATCACCGCCAAAGCTCTTGACTTTTCTTTCAGATTGTCTTCAATCTGCTTCATTTTCGGTGGCTCCTCACGATTTCGATGATAGACTGCATTTCTGTAGTAGTCATCGTGGAACGGGTTTGCAGTCTCGTCAGTAGCAGAATTTCGACATTCTCTTTTGAAGTGACCCTTTTGTTTGCATTTAAAACAATTCACCTTCGACTTGTCAAAACCTAGCTTTGTTGAAGGTCCTCCAATCGAGTTTCGCCCAGTAATCTCCATGAATCTCTGAGCTCGGTGAATAACACTAGCCATACACCAGCGAATGTCGATAAGCTCCATCTCTTTTGGATCTATTTGATCGTAATCTTCTTTGGTGAGATTGATGTTGCCAATCTTCCCTGCGACTAGGCTCTCGTAAGATTCCAGAATTGATGCGAGAAACACCATTTGCTGCTTAGCCGTTTCTTCACTGAAGTTCTATACATTGTTCAGATTGACGGCTATGTTGCATTGGAAAACGTTGGAGTTTGAAGCACTTTGCGATTGCTGAGTGTTTGATGCAGATGATGAAGGTGCACTAGAACCAGTACCATGATAACCATAACTGCTTGATGAAGACCCACTGTTAGGCTTCTCTTGTGTAGCAGTGTTTGAGCTTTCGGCATTGAAAGCAGTTTTTGGTGATGCGACTTTAGAAATCATGCTTCCTCTATAATACAAATCAACATTTTGTTGATATTGTGTGTTGCTCACTTTATTCATCTTCTTGATTTCTAATTCATGCCCTTCAAGTCGTTCAATCAACCATTTCAGTGTCATTTCTGCCATCGGCTTTGTGTTCTTGAGCACTAGACCAAAGTACTGCCAATCTTGTTCATTTGGCAATGCCTTAAACATCTTATCAACTAACTCCTCCTCATCTTTCTTGATTCCGAATCTTGCTAATTCTGCCTTTAAATGACAGAATCTTTCGATCATTTGACGCACACTTTCATTTTTCATACAAGTAAATAAATCGTACTCCTTTTTTAACAAATATTTTTTTTTCACTATCTCTTCACCACCAGTACATTTCTTTTCAAGCTTTTCCCACAAATCCTTTGAGTTGTCATAATCAATCAATGAGATGATGTCGTCTCAGACAGACTGGTGTAGCAAGGCAATGGCTTTTTGTTCGACCATAAACTCCTCTTGCTCAGTATCTTCTAATTCTTATAGTCTGGTCTCGAAGCAGTGTAACCATTCTTCATAAATTTCCAACTGTCATAGGCAAACGCTCTCAACCATCCATCAAACCGCTTTGCCCAGCGATTGTAATCCTCTATCGCCATAAGTTTTGGTGGTTTGTTGTAAGGGCCATATGCGTTATCGATACTTAGCGAATCAGATATCGCCTTTGTCACACCCCAACCGATGGCGGAAACATCGGGGCACGACACTGAGCGAAACAGATTGTCCAGGAGAAATCCATAACTACTAATTTTTCCAAATATTTAAAGTTACGTCCCATACCATAACATACTTAGCAAATCAGTTAATACAGACATAATATCTCATAGACAAATAAATTGTTTCGACAACTCAGAATTTATTTAAAAGTTTGTTTCTAGACTCTCTCCTAGCTTGATTCCACAAAAGCAAGGCAAAGCACAACATCCTAAACACCTGTCACATACGTTAAAATAGAGGTCAATACACATAGTGTAAAGGTGAGCATATAAGTTTAACATTATAATAGATAGCGAAATCGTTTTACGCATAACCAGCAAGTAACATGTAGCAAAGTGAAGCTAGTAGGTTCTCGACAATGAAATATACACAGACGTGACTGCGAGTTGTAGAATGCGCAACACATATCAGCATATAAAAGTGTTTGCGTTGTGTGTCGATTGTGATTTGAAATAGATAACGTATGTAACACCCAAAAGTGCATAAATCAAAAAGGGTTCGAGTATACTCACAGATTGTGTTTAGTAAATAAACACTCTCTTGGATTGAAGGGAGCCCTGGAAAGTTAGCCTGATTACAGAACGATAGCGTAAGCAATAAACAGTGCATTATAACACAGACGAGTGTGCTGAATGATGAATTTTCATTCGATCGGATAACAATCCGTACGGATGGTAATTCGATCGGATGATAATCAGGATGGATGGTCATCCGGTCGGATGGCCATTCGGTCGGATTGCCACTCGTTTGGGATAGATGTGTTTGTGTAGGATGGCTTTGAAGTTTTTGTTGTAGCATTTTAAAATTAGAGAAGTATCTCTACCTTTCAGGTCCTTCGATCGAATGGTCGTCAGGTCGGATGGTCGTTCGCTTGGATGGCGATCCGTTCTAAGTGAGACATTTCTTGGAGAACAAGTTCACAACAGGATAGTCATTCGATCGGATGGTCATCCGATCGGATGACTATCCGTCAGAAACTGATGATCTTTGATAATTTGTAAAAATGTTTAAGTGTTGAGATCACAAGTCATCCGATCGGATTATCGTTCGATCGGATGGCAATTCGATCGAACGGTAGTCCGTTGGGTGACTTGCTCATTTTGAAATTCGTTAAGTTTGAAAGTTTGCGGTTTGATCGAGACGGTATGACCACGTGTCAAACAACGGGAACTCCTCCGAGTCCAAGTTATCCGATCGGACGGGAATCACCCCAGTCTGACCAGTTAACTATTCTTGACGGTTGTTCATGTTCAACCCACTAAGTCGGTTATCTCGTTGATAGGAATCAGATCTCAGACCAACACATCACTAGAGAATGAGTGGAAGGCCTGATTGAGCTCAGATTCTATCAGTTTTGAGTGCAAGAGTGTAAAAGAGTTGAAAGAAAGTTATGAAAACACCTTTCAATCCTTTTAACCCTGAAAATGTTTAGATTAACGGGAAATCGGTGTTTAAACATGTTGAAATCTCTAAGATCTGAGTTGTTCTTTGTAGAATGAGGTCAAATCTTGAAGTTCATAAGAACCCCATGATGACATCATCCTATAATACCTCAAATCAGTCGATCTCATGGTTAAAAGTGAAGATTTGATGGTGTAAATGATGAAGATGTGTGTGTAGATGATAGATGTACAAGATTTGAGTTGAAAACTTACAAGGATCGCGAGAAATTGAGAGAAAATAGGGCTGGAACGTGCTGGTCGGATGAGAGAGCTGTCACATCACTGTTCATGATGTGACAGGTGCTATTTATAGGTGACAAAAGAGGAAAGGCGGTGTATCGGAAGGCAGTTCGATCGGATGGCCATCCGATCGGATGGCCATCCGATCGGATGGTCATCCGTTCGGATGACCATCCGATCGAATGGTCATTCGATCGAACTTCTCCGGCGAGTTGTGATTTGACATTTTGTTTCGTGCGTTGGGCATTGCAATGCATTTAAGCGAGTGTCTATTAAGCGATGCGATAGATTTAAATAATAGTAACACAATAACATAACTAACATAAATAACCTTGCGCCTAGCGTTTGCGATGAGATTGTGTTGCGATAGAGTTGTGATTGCGTTTTCGATTAATCACCACACACATAATATAAACATGCACAAGTAACACATAAATAGCACACACACATAAAACAATATTCAGAACCTACGATTCAAGTTGCGAATGCGATTGCGATGTGATTAGCGATAAATAGATTAACGATTAACATGCGATTAAACTGCGATTGTTACAGATACTCCACATAATACAACTAAAGTAAACATATTAAAGATATCGATTAATAAGTCAAGAAGTACAGTCAATAATTAAGCAAGGAGTGACAGATCGCAATTAGCAATCTTTTCTTCCTTTGACTTTGACTTTCAAAACGCGGGTTTTTACAGCCTCCCCTACTTTAGGGAATTTCGTCTCAAAATTAGGCTGCAGGCGTAACAAATAACTGTGGATATTTCTCCTTCATGTCACTTTCAGGTTCACAGGTGAACTACGTTTGCCTTCCCAGCGAACTTTCACAATGGGAATGCGTGAGCGCCTGAGCTTCTTGGTTTCTCAATCCATGATCTCGACAGGCTTCTCCACGAAGTGTAATGTTTCGTCCACTTGTAAATCCTCAAGTGGCACTTGTAAATTCTGCTCGGCCAGGCACTTTCTGAGGTTCGATACATGGAAAGTCGGGTGAACGTTGCTAAGTTCCTCCGGTAGTTTGAGTCTGTTGGCCACTTTTCCAATCCTTTCCAGAATTTTAAAGGGTCCAACATATCGAGGTGCGAGCTTTCCTTTCTTGCCGAATCTGATCACACCCTTCCAAGGTGAAACCTTTAGGAGTACGTGATCGCCAACGTCAAATTTAAGGGGCTTGCGGCGTCTATCGGCGTAACTTTTCTGACGACTCCAAGCTTTCACCATATTGTCTCGAATTTGGAGGATTTTGTCAGTCGTTTCTTGCAGTAGCTCAGGACCGGTTATTTACGCATCTCCGATCTCATGCCATACAATCGGTGATCGACATTTTCTTCCGTATAGTGCCTCAAATGCTGCCATTTGAATGCTAGAATGATAATTGTTATTGAACGAGAATTCGACCAAAGGTAAATACGCGTCCCAATTACCACCGAAATCTATGACACACGAGCGAAGCATGTCTTCAAGAGTACGAATCGTTCTTTCAGTCTGACCGTCGGTTTGGGGATGGAAAGCGGTACTTAGATTGAACGTAGTACCACGAGCAGATTGAAACATTTCCCAAAGACGCGAGGTAAACCGACCATCGTGGTCAGAGATGATGTCACGAGGCATCCCGTGTCGACAGATGATCTCATCGGTGTAAATCCGGGCTAATCGTTCTACCTTGTAGTCTTCTCGTATCGGCAGAAAATGAGCAGATTTAGTCAAACGGTCAACGATAACCCAGATGCTATCGTGTCCTGAGGGTGTACGCGGGAGTTTCGTTATAAAGTCCATGGCTATGCTCTCCCACTTCCACATCAGGATCTCGGGTTGAACAAGCAGGCCAGAGGGTCTTTGTTGTTCGGCCTTGACTTTCGAATAAGTTAGGCATTTTGAAACATAGATTGCAATATCCTTCTTCATTCCAGGCCACCAGTACCGTAGACGAAGGTCATGGTACATCTTGTCGGCACCCGGATGAATGGAATATCGAGACTTGTGCGCTTCAGTCATCAATATATCTCGAAGGTTATTGCGACTTGGAATCCAGATGTGATCTAGATAGTAGTAGATACCGTTCGATTTGCTGACAAAGTGTGATTCGACACCACACTTTTTCATTTCCTCTCGCATGGTATCTTCCACGAAGCAGGCGTGCTGAGCGTCACGAATCAAGGCTTTGAGGTCGTGTTGGGTGTGAGTATTACGAACGTTATGCAAATAGCTTCGTAGCATCAGCCACAACATTTGCTTTGCCAGGTGGTAACGAATCTCACAGTCGTAATCGTTAAGAAGTTCTACCCATCGGCGTTGGCGCATATTCAGGTCCTTTTGATTGTAGGCTCTTATGGTCGCTGAAGACCGTACACTTGGTACCATAAAGGTAGTGTCGCCAAATCTTCAACGCAAAAAAACTGCGCCTAGCTCGAGGTCATGGGTTGTATAGTTCTTCTCGTCAATCTTGAGCTGACGAGAGGCGTAAGCGATAACCTTGTCCCGTTGCTTGAGAACACAACCGAGACCAAGGTTCAAGGCATCATAATAGACAACGAAGTCATCATTTCTGTCAGGCAGAGCGAGAACAGGAGTATTGCAGAGTATATGCTTGAGATTTTGAAAGGCTTGCTCTTGTTTGGTTCCCCAAACAAAAGGCTTGTCCTTATGCGTCAAAGAAGTAAGCGGAACGACGATTTTTGAAAAGTCAGGGATGAATCGATGGTAATAGCCCGCCAATCTGAGGAACGAACAAACATCGGATGGTAATTTTGGGGTAACCCAACTCTTAACAGCTTCGATCTTCACGGGGTCGACCTGCATACCTTGATTATTGACGATGTGACCGGGGAATTGAACCTCCTCTAGCCAAAATTCGCACTTGGAGAACTTGGCATAGAGTCGATTCCCTTGGAGTAATTCGAGAACCAAACATAGATGCTGCGCATGTTCAGTTTTCGACTTCAAATAAATAAGGATGTCGTCGATGAATACAATGACAAAACGGTCAAGATATGGTTTGCACACACGGTTCATCAAACCCATGAAAACGACAGGTGCATTGGTTAAACCAAAGGGCATTACGACGAATTCATAATGGCCATATCAGGTTCGGAAAGCGGTTTACGATATATCTTCCTCCTGGATTCATAACTGGTGGTAGCCTGAGCGTAAATCGATCTTCGAGAAACATGTAGCACCTTGCAATTGGTCAAACAAGTCATCGATTTGGGGCAGCGTATAACGATTCTTGATAGTCAGCTTATTCAACTCCCTATATCAATGCACATCCGGAACGATCTGTCCTTCTTTTTGACGAAAAGAACTGGTGCACCCCAAGGAGAGGTGCTAGGGCGAATGAAGCCTTTGTCAAGTAATTCCTGGAGTTGACTCAAAAGTTCGCGCATTTCGGACGGAGCGAGGCAATAAGGAGATTTAGCAACAGGATTGGCTACAGGAATGAGGTCAATACGAAAATCAATATCACAACTCGGGGGTAAACCAGGTAAATCATCAGGAAAGACTTTAGGAAAATCATGAACCACAGGCACCTTATCCATTGCCTTCTCTTCCTTTTCCTCTGCTACTATGACGTGTGCCAAGAAATCTTTGTATTCATTTCGGGGATACTTGCTTGCTTGTATGCACGACATGAGTTGGAGTTTCTTTGATGCGACTTCACCATAGACACAAAGTTGATCACCATTAGCGAGTGAGAAACGAATCATCTTATCAAATCAAACAACTTCAGCATGATTTTCGCGAAGAAAATCCATGCCTACTATAATATCGAAAATACCAAGCTGCATCGGGATGAGGTCGATAGGGAAGACGTGATTGTTGAGTTCAAGCGTACAATCACATAGGACAGAACGAACAGTAACTGTTCTTCCAGTGGCAACTTCAACATCGAATGTCGACGGGAGATGGGCGCGCTTACGATTAAGGAGCTTTTCGAATTCTAACGACACAAAACAGTTATTGGCTCAAGTATCAAATAAACACGAAGCATATATACCATTTACGAGGAACGTACCATTAACCACATTGTTATCCGCTTGAGCCTGGCGGGCGTTGATGTTGAAAGCACGTTCGCGGGCTGCTGGATGCTTCTGCTGCTGCTGTTGATGTTGTTGCAGCTACTATTGTGGCTCTTGCTTCACCACTCTGTTGGGGCACATGTTTGCAAAGTGGTTGGGATCACCACATGCAAAGCAAGATCTTGCGTGTGCTGCGGGGGCAGGAGCTGCGTGTTGGCCCTGGGGAGCAGGAAGGAGAACTTGTGGTGCAGGAGCTTGACCTTGGGCTTGAGCGGGAGCTTGGCGTGGACCAGTACGACAGTTGGTAGTAAAATGGCCGTACAGGTTGCAATGAACACAGAATCGGCATGCAATCCCAGTAGGATGATGATAGGTATAGGTAGGGCAGAGCGGGTGAGGACCAGTATATGCACGCTTGGCCGGCAGTGCATTGGTCACTGGTGCCGCTACTTGGCGGTTTTGGGGTTGTGGTTGAGCAGGGATAGCTTGGAGCGGCGGTTGTGACAGCGCAATTCTTGCTACTGTTGTTGTTCCTCTTTCTCTTGCGGCGGGAGGACTTTGAAGCTTGCGGTGTGGAGGTTTCAGCGGTGGGAGCGGCGGTAGCTTGATGAAGGCTCTTTGGAGTGTTCTTGAAGTACCCAGCGAGAACTCGCTTGTCATTAATCTTAGAAGCGAGTAGGTAGGTTTCTTCAATTGTTGTTGTCTTCGCGGCTTGCACGAAGTCAGCAACACAATTCAGTAGGGCACGGATGTATTTCTTGATGGATATCTCAGGAGTAGTAACTTGGCCCGGACAGATTATACTCAGCTACTTAAAGCGGGCAGTCAAACCAGCGTTGTCGCCACCCTCTTGTTTGATGTGCCAAAACTCATTCTCCAGCTTCTAGAGCTCGTAGGGTGGGCATAATTCCTTCATCATGAGCTCCTTCAACTCATCCCAAGTAAGCCCATAGGCTGCATCATTCACACGCTTGTTCCTTTTGGTAGTCCACCAATCCAGAGCCCTGGATTGAAAAACGCCAGTTGTGTTGACAGTACGTAGGTGTTCGGTACATCCGCTTGGCGTAGCGTGACTTCGATTGAGTCGAACCATTGAAGCATCGCGCTTGGTCCGTCTTCTCCCATGAAGTCATTTGGGCCACAGGCCTTAAACTGCTTAAAGCTGAAAGGACCCTTAGGCGAGTCGGTCCTTGATTCCTCAGAGGACTTGCTAGCGTTCTCATTAAGTTCACTGACAATTTGTGGGATAACTTTAGCCATCTGCTTAGCGACTAGAGAAGCGATCCGCTTATCAGCATGGTTTCATCGGGCAGCGCGGGAAGTGTGTGATCCGAATGACGACAATGTCTGCAATAGACATCATCGCAGGACTCAGACACAATATAATCGAATCTCACCTCACATGCACTACTACTTAAATAAAGCTCAGGAACACATCAATCACTTAGGCACGTAATCAGATAGGCACATAAGCATATAGTCCTTATAAGCACGTAAGCACGTAGAGCACATAATCACATCAATAAGTAGTTCACCGAAATCATGCTGACACTATATTTTGCACGTATTCACCTACATATATTGCACGTATTCACCTATTATTCAAGGTTCGCGCATTCGAGAATAGCGATTGCGAGTGGCGAGTATCACTGCGAGTAGTATAGCATAAGTGAGTAACATAGCATGCGATTTGTTAACGTTTCGAGATAGATGTGCAGTGCGAGTTGTGGGTGTTGATCAAAGCGAATAGCAAAAAGCGTATAAATCACCAAAAATCGAAACACATAAACATGTAAAACCACATAAAACACATAAAATTCCACATAAAATCGATAAATCACAGGGTCAGCGGTTGCGGATCCCGAATCGAAACTCATAAAATCGAAGAGAGATTGTCTGGGTGTGAGACATTTACTGCCCAAAGTGATTTGACTATTCTCATTGATGTACTCGAAGTCCTTTTTGGCCTAACAGATTGTGCTCTATCACCGGCATAAGGCGAAAGGCACACATCCTTTCAGTTATTCACGCACTCGAGTCATTGGAATCCATCGAGACTTTAGTGAGAGTTTTGTAAAACCAAAATAGAAAGCGGAACGAGCCATCAAAGTTCAGGTCTCACCCCTAAGTTAGCGACTACGTTCTTGTTTGAGTGATAGAATCATGAGATTGAAAAGGAGAATTTCGTCGAAGTACGGATTTCACTCCTGATTCAACGCAAATTCTCGTGTTTATAGTAAAATGTGCGTCGAACAAGCGATCTAATCGAGAGTTTATGGTTTTCACACCTAGTCTCGATCTAATTACTCGTTCATTTTCGAAAATAGTGTGCGATGTGCCTGCCTTAGGAAAGGCAGAGTGATAGTGCTCGACCTTAGGAAAGGTCAATAGGATGTAGTATATTCGCGAGTCGATCGAATAACAGAAATAGGCTCGTGCGGAACCCTTACCGAGTTCACACAAGGCGGTCTGTTGGTACTTAGACTATAGACTTGGTCGTTTATAAGACATCGACCCGGACTAGGTCGAGTCTTGCCTAATTCCCTATAGTTATGGCTCTGATACCAATCTGTCACACCCCAACCGATAGCGGATACATCGGGGCGCGGCACTGAGCGAAACAGATTGTCCAAGAGAAATCCATAACAACTAATTTTACCAAATATTTAAAGTTACGTCCCATACCATAACATACCATAACATACGTAGCAAAGCAGTTAATACAGAGATAATATCTTATAGACAAATAAATTGTTTCGACAACTCAGAATTTATTTAAAAGTTGGTTTCTAGACTCCATCCTAGCTTGATTCCACAAAAGCAAGGCAAAGCACAGCATCCTAAACACATGTCACATACGTTAAAATAGAGGTCAATACACATAGTGTAAAGGTGAGCATACAAGTTTACTATTATAATAGATAGCGAAATCATTTTACGCATAACCAGCATGTAACATGTAGCAAAGTGAAGCTAGTAGGTTATCGACAATGAAATATGCACAGACGTGACTGCGAGTTGTAGAATGCGCAACACATATCACCACTGTGACACGTGAAGTAAAGCCCTTAACAACCCCTGTCCACGACAGGTGCTGAGTCCAAACTATAGTACTATCGTTGCTAAGGTGTCAGGCAACAATCACTGTGTAAACATAACATACAAGCATTCATCGAATAACACGTATAACATGCAATAACGGTCAGCGTATAAAAGTGTTTGCGTCGTGTGTCGATTGTGATTTGAAATAGATAATGTATGTAACACCCAAAAGTGCGTAAAGCAAAAAGGGTTCGAGTATACTCACAGATTGTGTTTAGTAAATAAACACTCTCTTGGATTAAAGGGAGCGCTGGAAAGTTAGCCTGATTACAGAACGATAGCGTAAGCGATGAACAGTGCTTTAAAACGGAGACGAGTGTGCTGAATGATGAATGTTCATTCGATCGGATGACAATTCGTACGGATGGTCATTCGATCGGATGAAATTCCAGACGGATGGTCATCCGGTCGGATTGCCATTCGGTCGGATTGCCACTCGTTTGGGATGGATGTGTTTGTGTAGGATGGCTTTGAAGTTTTTGTTGTAGCATTTTAAAATTAGAGAAGTATCTCTACCTTTCAGGTCGTTCGATCGAACAGTCGTCCAGTCGGATGGCCGTTCTCTCGGATGGCGATCCGTTCTAAGTGAGACATTTCTTGGAGAACAAGTTCACAGCAGGATAGTCATCCGATCGGATGGTCATCCGATCAGATGACTATCCGTCAGAAACTTATGATCTTTGATAATTTGTAAAAATGTTTAAGTGTTGAGATCACAAGTCATCTGATCGGATGGCAATCCGATCGGACGACAGTCCATTGGGTGACTTGCTCGTTTTGAAATTCGTTAAGTTTGAAAGTTTGTGGTTTGATCGAGACAGTATGACCACGTGTTAAACAACGGGAAATCCTCCGAGTCCAAGTTATCCGATCGGACGGGAATCACCCCAGTCTGACCAGTTAACTGTTCTTGACGGTTGTTCATGTTCAACCTGCTAAGTCGGTTATCTCGTTGATAGGAATCAGATCTCAGACCGACACATCACTAGAGAATGAGTGGAAGGCCTGATTGAGCTCCGATTCTATCGGTTTTGAGTGCAAGAGTGTAAAAGAGTTGAAAGAAAGTTATGAAAACACCTTTCAATCCTTTTAACCCTGAAAATGTTTAGATTTAGGTGAAATCAGTGTTTAAACATGTTGAAATATCTGAGATCTGAGTTGTTCTTGGTGGAATGAGGTCAAATCTTGAAGTTCACAAGAACCCCATGATGACATCATCCTATAATACCTCAAATCAGCAGATTTCATGGTTAAAAGTGAAGATTTGATGGTGTAAATGATGAAGATGTTTGTGTAGATGATAGGTGTACAAGATTTCAGTTGAAAACTTACAAGGATCGCGAGAAATCAAGAGAAAATAGGGCTGGAACGCTAGTCGGACGAGAGAGCTGTCGCATCACTGTTCATGATGTGACAGGTGCTATTTATGGGTGACAGAAGAGGAAAGGCGGTGTAGTGTGATGGATCGGAAGGCAGTCTGATCGGATGGCCATCTGATCAGATGGTCATCTGTTCAGATGACCATTCGATCGAATGGTCATTCGATCGAACGTCTCCGACGAGTTGTGTTTTGACGTTTCGTTTCATGCCTTGGGCGTTGCGATGCGTTTAAGCGAGTGTCGATTAAGCAATGCGATAGATTTAAATAATAGTCACACAATAACATAACTAACATAAATAACCTTACGCCTAGTGTTTGCGATGATATTGCGTTGCGATAGAGTTGTGATTGTGTTTTCGATTAATCACCATATACATAATATAAACATGCACAAGTAACACATAAATAGCACACACACGTAAAACAATATTCAGAACCTACGATTCAAGTTGCGAATGCGATTGCGATGTGATTTGCGATAAATAGATCAGCGATTAACATGTGATTAAACTGCGATTATTACAGATACTCTACATAATACAACTAAAGTAAACATATTAAAGATATCGATTAATAAGTCAAGAAGTATAGTCAATAATTAAGCAAGGAGTGACAGATCGCAATTAGCAATCTTTTCTTCCTTTGACTTTGACTTGTACTTTGAGTTTCAAAACGCGGGTTGTTACAGCCTTAGTAGCTGTTTTGGGGTTTGTGTCAGATAAGTAGCTCCACTTCTATTGTATGCAAAGAACTCACCAAACGGATTCATAAACTCTTCACCCATGATTACCGTACCTGAAAAAGTCAAACTTGGTCAAGTTTCAAAACACAACAACAACAGTTGATCAGATGGTAATTCGTCCGAATGACTGTCCGGACGGATCGCCTTAATGAAACAAGTTACAGGTGTATCAAGTGACGAATGGTAGTCCGGTCGGATGGCAATCCGATCGGATGCTCCTCCGCTGGTTGAACTTGACTTTTACAAACAACACAATACTGATCCGATCAGACAACAATCCGATCGGATGAGTATGACATCAGCGGATAACAACTATCAATAACAAAGGCAATCCGATCGGATGACTATCCGATCAGACGAGTGACGTCAGCAACGTTCATCACAAACTTCATGGTTTTTGATCGATTTTGATATGTTTTAGTTCGAATTTTGCCATGAAAATTTGTAGGATTGTACTATAACAGATCGCGAACAAGATTATGTCAATTTTAGTCCATTTTAACTATGAAATTTATGCCAATGTTAGATTTTTCTCAGTTTAAGGTGAAGAAATGTAGAACACAGATAGAAATAGAAGAATAGATGAAGAATCAGGTAAAATCTCTGATGAAATCGGCTGTAATTGGTCAAAATCTTCGTGAAAACGCTGTAATCTCTCCGAATCCGACCACCAAGCTCTGATACCACTTGTGAGAGGACCGGTTGAATCGGCTCTGGATTGAACAACTCAGGTCGGATCAATCACTGTAGAAGTGCATAATCCATATATAGTGTCAAAGATGAATCAACAACGAAATCAACATTTAACGCATCCATTCTCATTCAAGGATTGTGAAAATACAAGGTTCTGGTGAGAGTTGGACAGAGCTTCACCTCAGAGACTAACTAAAACCAGCACTAACAAATGAACCCCTAAGTCTCTATTTATAGGCGAGCTGGACTGGGAGAACTAATGTTATCCGGTCGGATGGTCATCCATCCGGATGACCCAAGTCATCCGACCGGATGAGCTTTACAATGTACGTTTCGTTCCGAATTTTCCCAGTTAAAATATAACATATACACAAAACTATACAAAGACACATACAGGACAAAATATAGACTCGATACAGACGGAAGCTACAGACATAGTGCATCTACACCAACCTTTTGTTGACACGTTACCACATGCTTTGCAGGTCGTTAGGTACATGGCAGGGGCTTGCATGCGGGGTGATCGTTGTGGCGAGGAACTAACTATGGGGTTCCTAACATTAAACTTTATGTTTTAAACTATTTATGGGTTTTAATACTTTATGCTTCCGCTAACTTTTAAATTTGGTTTTGGATTTTGGTTAGGTGAACTTTAAACATTTGGTTTGCTATGGTTTTACTTTACTTTACTTTACTTTACTTTACTTTACTTTACTTTACTTTACTTTACTTTACTTTACTTTAATTAAATGTTCAGTATGATTGGTGGTATGATCTTGGTCAGGCACACGCCTCGCGGTAATACTCCGCTTGTGGATTTTGAGGGTGTGACAACCCATGACATTAACAAGCATGTGTTGGTGATTTTGGGGTTCAAATGGGTGTTTGGATGCAAGGTTTGATTGTAAACTTGAAATATGCACCATACTTTACATAATCTTTCTACAAATCATCATGTAAACTCATGAGCTCATTAGCTTTCCAATTAACATATTATTTTTAAGCATGTATCGAGGAACCCGTTTTTGCAAGACTTGGAATTAATTATTCACGAGCTTAGTTGGATATGGATATTTTCTCTAAGATACATATGTCGTATCATAAACTACATATCCGATGAAGCAAAGAGGTTAACAGAATCAACTACCATTGTTGATGTCATGATACTTAGACTTGTGGATATCTTTAAATTAGGATTGTAACTTTAATCAAGTGTAGACTACTGATGATGGTTATTTATTTCACTTTATTCCGTTATGTAAGTTTTGTATCAATCGGTCACAACATCCAACCCCCTGATTGGGGTATGATAATATATATGTAATCATTCATTTCGTATTTTGAATTTACTTAATTATATGTAATTGACATTAAACAGGTTGTATATATTAAAATCGAGTTTAAATGCTTACTTCAAATAATTGCTTAAATTATGACCTTTTGGGATGATATGTTAATGACAATGTTATTGGATATGTGTGTTGGATATACAGATCCAAGAATATATCATTCCAAAGATAAATCATTATAACTAGATCCTAGTTGATATGAGGGTATAATCTTATGATTTGACAATAGGAAAAGTTAATTATGGTTAAAGTGTATGTGACATCCGACATTTTCAGGTTAACACAAACTTTGTTATCTCAAACATTGTCTCAAACATTCATTCATGCATTGCAATTGATTAGGGTCAATTAAGTATGTCAGTTATTACACAAACACTCACGTAACGGTAATTCGAAGAATTACTGAATCACATACAAGTTTGTCCCCGAACGTTGGTGAACAATCGAAATAATATTCCCAAACAATTAGATAAATATAAATTACGTGAATTTATATGTTATTTGGCCTTTACTTGCATTATGTGAACTTTCGTGAAATCACGTGCTTTTATACGTGTTGGTGCATATGTCTGTTGACTTTGTCTTGTATCGAGTCCTGTAATAGAATAGATAAACCAAGACGCGTAGTTCGAAAGAAACGGGAAACAGGTCAAAACAAGCAGGTTCACACGAAGTGACCAGTTCGTGCGAACTGGACATGTGTGTTTGGTGCGACCTGGCCATCCCTATAAATAGTGGGTCTTGGTTCTTCATTTGTAACTTTGGATTCCGGTAGAGAAGCTCTGCCGAAGTGTTGCCAAGGCTGTAAAACGTTGTGAAATCAATCTAATCGACAGTTAAAGTACTTCTAAGTGTAAATCAAGCTGATACAACATTGATACGTCTGATTCCGCCTTTCGTATTGATCGAGAACTCTTCTGAACGTCTCGTTTGATCGATTCAACGATCCTACAAGTGGTATCAGAGCTCATGAGGAAGAGTTCTTACCATTTCAGCTTGTTTTCAAGGAAAAACTGACTTCTACTCATTTCTTCTTACTATTCTACATTTTTTCATCAAATTTCAACGAATTTACGGTTAAAATGGACTGATTTTCATATATAACACGTAAAACACTGTTTTAATCAATCCTTGTAAAAATCAGAACTTAATTCAACCTAAAACCTGATCAAATTTGACAAAAACACATCATTTCGTTCGAACATGGCTCAGATCGTGTGAAATTAGGGTTTCAGTTCGGATGAAAGTTGAACCAGGTCGTGTGGAATTACAGCCAGTTCGCACGAAGTCATTTAGAAGTTCACCAGGTCGCATGATTTGACCCAGTTCATTTGAACCAGGTCGTGCGAAGTAAATTCAGGAAGTCAGGATGTAGTTTAGGTCGCGTGGAAGTTTGATCAGTCCGCACGAATTGAACTTATTAGGTTTCTTGAACTCAGGTCGCACGGATTGAACTCAGTTCACATGGTTTGAGATATAACCAGGTCGTTTGAAATTGACCTCAGTTCGCACGGATTGAACTCAGGTCGCACGAGTTGAATCTCTTCAGGTCGCTTGGATTGAAACTTGTCCAGGTCGTTTGAACTAATCCAGTTCGTTTAAGGTTTGAACTCAGGTTGTTTGAACATCATCAGTTCACAGGAAGTGGTCCAAATCGTTTGAATATTGGTCCAGATCATTTGGAATAGGTTCAGATCGTACGAATTGATAGTATTCAGGTCGCACGAAGAGGGTTAAAATCATTCCAGGTCGTTTAAAACCAGGTTCCAGATTGTGTGAAACATCTTCTGTCCGCTTGAAAGTATATAGTTTGTGAAATTGTTGATACCGAAACATGGAAAACGAATTCTACAACGCATTTGCTACTCCGATCACTATGGCTCAGAACGTGAACTTAGAAAATCAAATGGGCACCATGCAAAAACCGCCTAAGCTCATGAATATCGAGGAATATAACAGTTAGGAAGAACGTTTCGAAAATTGGGTTCAAACGAATCATTTAGATGCATGGGAATGTGTTTAACAATGATATGTTAGACCAATTGATGAATACGGAGAGGTTGTTGCTATCAAATATTTAGATGATGATGAGAAAAAGAAATACAAAAGTGAAAAGATGATGATCAGTATTTTGCAACAAGCCATTAAGGAAGACATCTTGATTTTATTGCAACACAACGGAAGTGCACACTCAATGTGGAAAGCAATAAAAACAAAGTTTGTTGGAAGTCAAGACATGATCAAGAACAAAAAATCGCTTTTGAAGAAAGAATTTGATCTATTTCGTGGATTAAAAAATGAAAACACCAAGCAGATTATAGAAAGATATTGCAATTTGGTGGTTAACATGAAGCGATTGGATATCAAGAAAGATAGAGAAGAATGGGTTGAAAAATTGGCCGATGCATTGCCACAAGATGTTTGGGGCACATATCTTATGATGTTGAAGAATAATGATGATTTTGCAAATCTATCGTTGAGTAAGTTTATTGAAAAACTCGAAGTTCAAGAGATGGAACAACGGAAGATGGCGAAAATGAAGGACTTTAATGGTGAACAGGACATTAGTTTGTACTACAAAGGAAGTACGGTTGATAAGACCAACATTGCACCAGAGATCGAAACTGCATTCAACGCAAATAGTTCTTCTGGAGGGTCATCTCAAGGATCAAACAACAATACTAGATTCTCATCATATCCATCATTTGATCCAAATTTTTCAGCAAACAATAATGGCAAAGTACTACAATGCAACATCACATTAAATCTTCAGAATGGTCAAAATTTCTCGGAAGAGGTTACTAAAGGTCATATGTCTTTATTGGTGACCGTGTTAGAGTCTTATGAAAGTTTGGTTGTGGGAAAGATCCAAAATCCTATGTTGACAAAAGAGGATTATGATCAGATTGATGCAGAAGAGATGGAATTAATGGATATAAAGTGGTGTATGGCTAGTGTGTTGAGAAGAGTTGAGAAGTTTAAACAGATCACTAGAAGAGATGATTTCCGTGATGCTGGAACTTCACCTTTAGGTTTTGATAAATCTAAAGTTACTTGCTTTCGTTGCAGGGAAAAGGGGCACTTTAAACGAGAATGCACAAATCGCGAAGCAAGTGGAGCTCAAAATCCATTCGGCAACAATGATTATCATCTAAAAGCGATTTATCATCAAGTTTCTCCGCATCAACAACAATCGCCACAAACTTCACATGCTAGGAAGGAACTGATCGAAGAGCCATCAAAGAGAGCTTGTTATGGTTTGATAGATCAAGATGATCAGAGAACTCCAAAAGGTTTTAATTGGGATAATTATGATCCTAACAGACCTTCAAATATGAAAGCATTTGTTGCTCAAATTTTTGAAGATTCAACTGCTGAAGATGAAATGGTATATGTTTATTACGAATCTTAGCAATACAGTTCTAAAAAGAAAGAAGAAGAACCATTGTCAACAAAAGAGGCTGCAGAAAAAGCACCAATCTTTGATCACTCATCAGATGAAGAGAGTGATGATGACAGTGAAGAAATTCAAAAACTTGAATATTATAAAAGAAAATTCTCATCTGATAGGGATAATTTGTATTTTGCAGGTAAAATGGAAGAGATCAAACCTGAAGAAAATGTTCGAGTGATAAAGAAGCAGGTTAAAGAAACTCCAGCTGTCAAGGTTGAAAAGGAAGCAGATACTGAAAAGATGCCTGAGAAGTGTGAAAATTGTGATACTGTGAAAAGGCACAACAACAAATTGATTCATAACATGAACAGATTGAAAGAATCTTATGATGTTTTAAACAAAGCTATGAATCAATATAACAAGTCAAGCAATGAACAAGCGATAGCTATGAAGACACTCAATGGAGCATTCATGACAAAGCAGAAAATCATCAATCAGTACATTGAGAAATGTGCTGAACTTGAACAAAAATTGGAAACTCAGAGGATAGAAACTGAGAGGGTAAACAGGTTATTGAAAAGTTGTTCATGTGCTTCTTATGTGATTGACAGGATTTATCCTACAGTAGAAGGCATGAAAGCATTTGAAGAGGAGAATAAACCTGAAGTAAAGAAAAATACTGGTAAGAAACATAGCACCAATTATACAAAGTGTCCACCTCCTCTTGAAGAAGGATATTCTCCATGAAATCCTAATTCAGAAAGAGTCAAAAAGGCAACAAATTTAAAGTGGGAATCTGAACCTTCAGATGGATAGCCATACAACATTGACATCACATTTACATCATCTGACACTGATCATGAGTCTGAGTTAATAAACAAAGTGATCGATCAGGTGTTAGATAAAGATGAAACCGAGGAGTCAAAGTCAGAGTCTAAATCAGAAAATTCGAGTTCATCAGTCAACAGTTCGAAATCATCAGTAAAAAGGGTTTACAATAAAGATTTTCTGATGTCACAAAATAATTTGAATGACGAAACATTCAAAGTAGCATATACTTTGAATGATTCAGACAAATTATATTCTGATGAAGAATTTCCAATAAGAGGTGTTAAAACTGAAATGATTAACAAGGTTTTCAAATTAACAGAAATTAATATTTCTGAAATAAAAGATGTAAATCTTACTGAAAAACCTAAAAAGTACACCTCAAGAGTTCAACAAAGGTTAAACAAGAAAAAGGGTTACAGTTCTGGTTCAGGTTATCGAAAGAAACCAAACCATAACAGTAATTTCAAAAAGAAAGGATTAGGTTTTATTCCACCTGAAAATCCTAAAAATGAAAAATATGTTAAAGATTTTAAATCAAAAGTTGTTTTTGTTTCAGGAACATCTTCTAAAGAAGAAAAAGAGAATTTGTTCAGAAAGCAGACGAACAAAAAATTCCTTGCTAAGAAGCAAGAGGGAATGAAGAATGATGTTGCTCAGAAGAAGGAGACAAGAACCTGTTACCAATGCAAAGTAGTTGGTCACATCGCCCAGAATTGTCCAAAGGCAACCAACACACAACAGGGAGTGTTTGCAAAACTCAAAGAAAAAGTTGTTGATAAAACTGAACCACCAACTAAAAAATTCAAAGTGTTTAAAAATTCTACATTTGAAGTTGGTGAGTGTTCTAAACGTTTTTACAAAAGGAATGTGAATCTTAACAATCAAAAGTGAAATCAGATGTTAAAACTGGCAATGAGTTTGTTTCTTCGGAAGCAAAGGAGCCACTTTCTGGCGATGAACCTGACTCGTCAAAGTCAGAGGAGCCACAAGTTGAGCTAAAAAGTGATAATTCTGTTCTGACAATGGATGATGCAAATTTTCCACCATTGTCAAACGGAAACTTAAAGCAAAAAATTGGAAAAGTTGAGATTTCAAATCAATTCTTTTCCGAAAAGAAAGATTTTGATGTTGAAAAAGCCTTTAACCCTAAAGTTCTAAATATTTTTTGAAAAATGGTTGACGGGAAGGTCAAAGGGGTAAAGGAATTCTATGAAAAGAAGAAGAAAGGAAAGAAACCGAGTGTTGATGACTCGGAATCACCCAAGGACCGTCAGGCTTGGGTGAATCTCTTTAACTGAAAATCCTGACTTGCCGGAACTCCCAGGTTGGTAATTGGGGAGTAGGAATCGGCATCTTTCTTGAGAAATTCAAAACTATTACATTTCGACTTACAAGTAGTTTTGTTGATAAGAACTTACAAGTGGTTAATCAAGGTCATTAAGTTGAACTTGATTTAACTTTCATACAAGTGGTATTTTGGAAAACAATGGGATGAAACCCCATGTTTGTGAAATGTCAAACAAAACTAATTTTCCGGAAAAACCATTTGATTAAAATAAACTTAAGTGTTTTGAAATCATAATGGGAAAATAGTTTGTTGTCAGGGGGATTTCTGATTGTTTAAGCCAAGTGGATGGAGAGTTGAAGCAATTCACATCAGTTTGTCATTTTATTTGTACAGTTTATTGCGTTTATTTTCAAATTTTCCCAGAAAATCAAAAATTGAAACATATTTTTGATTTTAGGGGGAGTAAAAAATTTAGAAATTTTGAAAATTTGAAAAATCCAAAAACATTTGAAAAATCAAAATGAGTTTTGTTGTAAAAAAGAGAAAATGATAGTACATCAGTAGACAATCACAGTACGCTAAAGAATTGGAAAGTTAAAATGTGATAAACGGTCTCACTGATGATATGCCAGTATGTTTTTACACGCTTAGTAGATTGTTTTCGAGATATAAACCTAAATATCAATACTTACTTATCTCGTGGGGAACATCTCTCGGATATATAGGTAACCCCTGAAATCTTGTTTGAAGGGCTTTCTATTTCTGACATACTAGGTCTTTGTGCGTGATGATATCTGGGGTATTATACCGGGACTTCTGATTTTGCGGGAGCAATAGCCTAGTCCTCGTATAATACTCTGCACTGCTTTAATCATAAAGCTCACCCTCAGCATAAAAAATGATGAAACATTGAAAAATGCTAATCATGTGCTGTTGAAGAAAAGATTATCTAAAGGTAACACACCTAAAGTCGAGCCATCATCTCTCTGATTTTGTAGAAGCAATAGCCTGAGCTCTCATGGCCTTGCATTTACCCCTTACAGATATCATTAGTGTACATTCACCTGTAAGACTGAATATAGGAGTCTAGATACGGGAGTATATTCTGAGGTGGTACACGCGAATAAGTTAAGTCCTTTAAAACACTAAATCCGTATCTCGAAACAACTGAACTTTGTGTGAAAATTTAAATGGATCAGTATACTGACAATCTAAGTGAATCGTTTAGAACTTAAAGTGTTTAAAGCTCAATGGTGCTAGTGATTTGTCAAAAACTGATATGATCCTCTTACACAATCTCACAAAAATATTGTCTGTAAATATTTCTTTACTGTTTTTCATTAGTATGTTTTAGCATAAAATTTTGATAAATCAAAAAGATTTTATTTCATCTTATTTTCGACAACTGATGTTGAAAAGCTGATTTTCAAAATTCCGAATGCTAAACATGATGAACAAATGGTTTGGGAGAGTTTGTTAGAAACAAGAAATGTTTTTGAAATGATCAAACGGTTCATTAATTTGAAACCAAATTTTGAAGTGTTTCGAATACAAGTGGTTTATTTGAGAATGTTAAACTATATCTACAAGTGGTTTCTAAAATGTTAAATCTTAAAAATTGTGAAATTTATTGTTGGGTAGAGATTTGTGCAGATCCCCGTGTCCAAGACTGAGCAGAGTTTGAGCCAGGATACGATCTTAGAACAAAGTGCTATGTCAGATTGCGATCCAGGAACAATTTAAGGGGGAGTTTGTTAGCAAAGAGGAGTCCGAGGACGTAAGAGCCAGATTCAGATCCTGGAACATTGTTAGATATAGAAGCTGCTGATGCTGGTGAACTTAAGGAATCAAGAGATCTGATCAAGAGAATTAGAGAGAGGATAGAGTCAGGTTGAGATTCTGGAAGAGAAAAGAAAGATTGAAGGATGCTTACAGAGAAAGATACTTTGGAAAGAGCGTGAAGACTGATCAAGACTGAAGACTTGACATACTGAAGACTCGTACTAAAGACTCGTCAACATCCAAGGGGGAGTTTGTTGGTGCATATGTCTGTTGACTTCGTCTTGTATCGAGTCGTGTAATAGAATAGATAAACCAAGACGCGTAGTTCGAAAGAAACGGGAAACAGGTCAAAACAAGCAGGTTCACACGAAGTGACCAGTTCGTGCGAACTGGCTAGTTCATGCGAACTGGACATGTGTGTTTGGTGCGACCTGGCCATCCCTATAAATAGTGCGTCTTGGTTCTTCATTTGTAACTTTGGATTCCGGTAGCGAAGCTCTGTCGAAGTGTCGCCAAGGCTGTAAAACGTTGTGAAATCAATCTAATCGACAGTTAAAGTACTTCTAAGCGTAAATCAAGCTGATACAACATTGATACGTCTGATTCCGCCTTTCGTATTGATCGAGAACTCTTTTGAACGTCTCGTTTGATCGATTCAACGATCCTACAATGCGTAATTACTTGGATTCGTATTTTTAGTATAAAGTGAGAATTAAAAAAAAACTTAACGGGGATTATTATTAATCTTACAACTCTAATTAAAAGGGGCCTATGGGAATCCTAAAGCCCACTATCCAACCCATGAATACCATATATAAGATTCTTATATACAAAAAAAAAGAAAAGAAACAAACCCAACCCTAATCCATCCCACTTACGGCTGAGATCCCCTCTCCCCTAGCGATCCGTCGCAACCCACCACCACCACCACCAGTCCACCTTGTTTGTTGCTTGGATCTTGCAGTTGGACACATTCTTGGTCAATTCTCATTACCTTTAATGCATTCAAGTAAGAATTTTAGTTGTTTTTGATTATTTTTATGTTTTCAAGTTTATGGGTGACTAGCTATCCAAATATGTCTAATACTTGATTATGATTTTCTATGTGATATGAATGGTTTTGCATGAATTGACAAACGTAGATTCATAGTAGTTCATACCTTACTAAAATATAGAAACTTTATTGTTGAAGAATTTTGTGTAGTGAATTCTAGACATGCATGATGGATTGTGATGTTAGTAATGATGAATATGTGTTAATTCAAGTACATTAACATGTTAAAAAGATTAGATTTAGTAACCAAACATGTTGTTCCTAACTTACTAATAATAGAAACTTTGTTGATACTAGTACATCTAGGATTGCATGCTAGACGTGTTTGATGATTAATGTTGTTTTGTATGTGCTAGATAGGTTGTATGAAAGTGCTTGGTATGATTTAATTACATGAACAATGCTTGATTACCTAGGGTTTCTATAAAGGTAAACTTTATTGAAATTACAATTTGTAACTTGAGTTTTAAACATGCATGACTATGTATGATGATGTTAATGTGTTACATGGAATGTGCAAACGTGTTTTGATGTGTGAAAATATGTAAACTCGCATGCTAGATCATAGCTTTCCAAAAGTATAAATTTTGTTTTCATAGACGCGTAGAATTAGTGATTTGGACGTGCATGATGATGTGTATAATGATAATATGTTAATTAGGATGCATTCACGTGTTTAGAAGTGTCGTTTTATTGGAATCTTGGGAATTAGAGTTCCATGCACAACTTACTAAAAAGGGAAATTCGTTTGTAATAAAGTTTAGATATGAGTCATACGTGCAATGTGATGTACTTTATGGGTTTTTTATGATTGTGTGATCGTGAACAAACAATAATACACTTAATAAGTCACCAACGGGTCGCCGGGTCAAACATGAGCCAAACGTATGAATCTTTTTATTAACATAAATAATGAGATTGTTTGGATACAAGGGTTTTATGAACCTACACGAGCACACGCTTATAGACTTATGTGTAATAGGTAGCCGTTAACGGGTCACCTATTCTTTACTTGCTAAGTAACACACACAAAGGTGAGTTTCACGTTGTTTCTGATAGACGTGATGGAAGGCATCAAACATAAAAAGTCAGCTTCGGTATCGAAACATTTAGTAACTTGTAAACATGCTAGCTACCTAATGATATGACTGAATTTACTTTATCCAGCAAACATTTACTTTCTATTGAAACTTGTGAACTCACACCAACTAGTGTTGACACATTTTAGCATGTTTTCTTAGGTCGATAAGGTACGTACAAGGAGAGGGCATTGCATGGAGTCGCACCCTTACAAACATTTAAACTCTTTTCTTTACATTAGTCGTATGGGTTTGAGCGCCTTGTTTTGCGCATTAACTACTTTTGAACTTACTTTCATTTTTGCTTCCGCATTACTTTAAAACTTTAAACAATGTTTCCTCATTGATGAGTAAATGGTAATTTGGAAATATCATATAGTGGTCATTCAATGTTAACTAAAGACAATGATCCTGGTTTGTCACGCGTCTCGTAGTAAAACCCCGCATGTGTAATTTGAGGGTGTGACAGTATATGTCATCACAATTGGCCTCAACTGTAAGTTATCTTTAGTGATTCAACGGAGTTAACGATAATGTTTTAGATCCGACAACCCGCTACTTAGTAAGAGACTGAGTCGTTGAATGCGACTAAAGACAAAAAAAGGAATATGAAGGAAGCATAACATAGCTGTATAAGTGTCATGATTTTGGTTCAGTTGAACAACTTACTCGTATATCCTAAGGGTGGTCGTTGTGGAGTGTACCTAATATATAAAATAATATATATGCTGATACATATCCCCTAACTTGTAAAAAGAGTTGAAGCATTTCCTAGTATATTCATGATGTGTGTAAAATGCAACATATAAATTACATCAAATGAGGCATAAAACTAACCATTTTTAGTACTAATGTTGGAAAAAGTGTGCTTTTATCTTCCTTTTGTATTTTCAGGATTAAATGAGCATAAATGAACGAAATGAACAAAAATGCAGCCAAATCTAACATAATTACAAGAAAAGGAACAAACGTAGCATGCCCGACCCCTCGACAGCATCTTCCCAAACAAAAACAAGAAAACAGAAGGCTGACCACGGCCCCGTGCCCAGTGGACACGGGGGCGCGACCAGATGTCTGCAGAAAGGACAAAGCTATAGAAGCTTCTATTCTCGACACGGGGCGTGCCCAGCTCAACACGGCTGTGGTCAACGCTAAGATTCGCAGAATCCAAGCAAATCTTGATAGTACAGATACACTTCTGCGCACGGGGTCGTGCCCAGCGGACATGGGGGCGTGTGGAGCTAATGCAGACAAATTGCAATTAATGAAGAAAGAGAAAGTGAGTGGACACGGGGTCGTGTCCGGGCTTCTATGCAGGCTATAAATAGAGGTGCTTGGTTCACTTCAAAGGCATCCCTTGGCAAACCACCTCTCTCCCACTTCACCCACACTCCACCACCACTACAACCCACATCCACCACCATCATCCATCATCCATCATAGAGTGTGTGTAGTAGTCTCGGGATCCAAGATTGATAGTAAGAGTTCTTGACAATCAAAGGCCATGTTTGCCTAAGTCTCTTACATCACTTGGTGAAGACAAGCATTTAGTGTAATACTTTTGATTTTTAATCTTTTCGCGCTTTTTATTTAGTTTTGTATTAATGACTTTAATAACTAGTTTCTTATGTTGAAGGTGAAACTTCCTTATCATTTGTCCGTGGTGTGTTGGCGTTATTTTACTGTCTATATAAAATAAAAGATTTACACCATTCATATCTCTACGATTTATATAGAGATATGTTGGCTACCTGGTCGGGGGTTAAGGGAATGGTTTGGTAAGGTTCTTGCCTTGTTCAGTGTATAGATCCTGGAAGGACCTGGTTCAAGCTTACTAGGACCTCCTTCAATACCCACTGGTATTGGATGGCGGGGGTGCGAATGGCTTGATCCCCTCATATGTAAACTACTATTAATACATTAACCCGGGTACTTGGGATTGTATCCCTGCTGACTCAAACCACTTAGCCGAGGGTAACGTCACCTTCAAAAGAGGGGCCTACCACATTACGCATTAATAACTTAATTAATTATCTTTCAATATTCCGACCCTTTAGGATTGTATCCTTACTGACTCAAACTACTGGGTTGAGGGTAACGTTACCTTCAAAAGAGGGGCCTACTACTATAACTAAGATAATCTCTTAAAAAGTGCAAAAGTGCATAAATCATCAAAGGTTACACTAAAGGCGAGTCGGATCCAAGTGATTCATCTTGTCTATTTGTTTTTTTATTTTATTTTTCAACATTTTTAGTTTTTATTTTTATGTTTAAAACTTTTTCTAAATTTTTGATTTGATTAGACGTTGAGGATAAACCGGTATTAAAAGCTCTTGTGTCCTTGGACGACCTCGATATCTTACCAACGCTATACACGCTCACGATGGGTGCACTTGCCCATATGTGTGTTTAGTGTTAGTAGAATATCGTGTTTTATAAATTTAAAATTTGACTAAAGTGTTAAAAAGGGCTTAAAATATAAACAAAACATATAACGCTACACACGCATCAATTCCTATAACATTAAGTGATAACGGTGAGGCTAACGACACGGACTTTAATGATTATGGACAATGCACGAGAGAAGTAAGGCCACTTTGATTGGAATTACGGGGTGCACAATTCAACTAAGAATATGAGAAAGACGAGCAACCCATTTTCCAGCAACATATAAAGTAGAACTCTCCTGACTTATTCATCCATATCAATGCTTTCTACTATTTTTACAAATACTAAAACACTGAAAAGCCCGATGTTATCTCATACACATGAGTGAAATTCAACAATGCATACTAATTCAGCTGTTACATCATGCGAATCATACAATTTATCTTAGTGGAGACTCAAAATATATTTAAAGGGATCCGTGTTAAGCATAAAGCCTCAATTGCTATTTAATTTTCTTAGCCCGTTTTTTATTGCCGACAAAGATGCATCTTCTGAAGGTACTAAATTGAATCAATTTTGTTTAGAAAAAATTGCACCTTTTGTCCTTTATGTTTCGAAGTTTCTACAAGCACGTTCTTTAACTTTAAAAATTACAGTGGTTGTCCCTTACGTTCGCATATGATTACAGGCGGTGTCCTTTTGATCTAACCCAATTAAATTTTAGAGTTAGGTTTGATCATGTGCATTAAACATAAGGGCAAGTTGGTCTTTTTACCATTTAACATATTTCTATTAATATTAATTTTAAAATTCAAAAAATATGTTAATTAAAAACCCACACTCTCTCTATCATCTCTATTTCACTCTCTTCTTCGTCTCTACTCTCCCTCTCTCTTCATATTTGTATTTAGCCAGAAACACAAAATAAAATAAAAACATATTTGTAAACGTGACCACCGTCATCGGTGCCTTCCCTGACGCCAACATCACCACTCACTGACAACAATTCACTGCCATCCATCAGTGCATATCAACGTCCGATCATTCCCGCTTCCCCTAGCAGGCATAAACCCCGGTTTGATTTGTAACGAAAAGTAACAACGATGGTGGTTCAGCCTTCGGGGTTATACCTGTTGCGATACAAGAGAGAAAAACTTCAATTTATTAAATGAAAGAAAAAGAGAGAGTAGAGATGAAAAAGAGAGAGAAAGAGAGGAATAGAGATGAGAGAGAGAGTGAGAGAGCGAGATATATAATGTGTGTTTTTAACTAAAATATTTTTTGAATTTTAATATTAATAGAAACAGATTAAATGGTAAAAAGACCAACTTGCTCACCTAACTCTAAAATTTAACTGAGTTAGGTCAAAAGGACACCATCTATAATCATGTGCAAACGTAAAGGACAACCATTGTAATTTTTGAAGTTAAAAGACAACATCTGCTGAAACTTAAGAATGAAAGTGCAATTTTCTCTTTTGTTTATTAGACTCCTAACTGTACATCAATGTATCAAGTTAATTGAAAAAAGTTATTACGAATATCATATGATGATCGAAGAAGATTTTTATCGTAACTAACTAGAACTGTATAGAAACTTTAAAATATCTCAACTACTTTTATTAATGGGGATAAAATCATAAAATTGTAGAGAAACTTAAATATCTCTCAACTACTTTTTATTAAGAGTAAACTGTCAAAATAGTCCCTGAGGTTTGGTCACTTTTGCTACTTTAGTCCAAAACTCAAACTTTTTGAATCTGGGTTCCTGTGGTTTCGATTTTGTTGCCATTTTCATCCAAAAGCAAAATCTGGTCAGATTTTTCAATTAACATCTAATTTTTTTTTTTTTGGCTTTTTCTTCCGTTTAATGAAGGGCAAAATGGTCAAATTTTTTATTTTGCTATTATAAAACGTTAAAAGATCATTTTGCCCTTCATGAAAAGGAAGAAAAAAGACAAAAAAATTGGATATTAATTGAAAAATCTGACCAGATTTTGATTTTGGATGAAAATGACAACAAAATTGAAACCACAGGGACCCAGATTCAAAAGATTTAAGTTTTGGACTAAAGTACAAAAATGACCTAACCTCAGGAACCGTTTTGATACTTTACTCTTTTATTAATAGGGATTAATCAAAGTTTTTATTTTTTTTCTTCTTCTTCTAAAAAGGTAGTTGTAGATTCTAGAAAAAATAAATCATAAGTTTTATTATTTTCTTCTTCTAAAAAAGTAGTTGTAGATATTAGAAAAAGAAAAGGGGATAAAATGGCATGACCATTCCTTGAAAAGGGTGCTCTATCAATTTGCACCGGGTGGTTCCGTTGCTGCCAAAACACCGATCCAATCCAACCCAACCCAAATATAAACACAAAAATCTCACTTTTCTTTCTTTCGTAATCCCCCAACCCAACCCCGATCAAAACCCCACCCACGCTCTTGATGCTTCCACTTCCAATTCCAATTCCAATTCCAATTCTGCATCTCACGCATATTATTAATTAGTTACTTAGTACGATTGATCATACTGAATATGTAATTGATTTTGATTCACTTGGAACCCTAATAATAAGTTGCTTTTCAGGTGCCGATTGAACTGTAGCTATAGCTATGACTTCTCTCCAGTTACTACAGTTGACGGAGCGCGGTCGTAGCCTTGTTTCCTCCGGTCGCAGGTTTATTTATTGCTTCTCTTTATCATTTTCCACTTATTTGACTTCTTGGATCACCTATGATACTGTTTTTACTTTTTCTTACTTATCTATATGCTAATGATTAATATATATATATATATATATATAATTTACTAGTTATACTATCCTTCCAACTTTGCAAATTATGATTAAGAAAAAGTGATGCTCATCTCACTTATTTATTGTGGATGTTGATCTCTTAAGTAGTTATTTATTTCGCTACATGTAATATCTCATGCATAGTTATTAATGGCAAATATCGATAAGGTACCTATATGCTACATAACGAATAACGATAAATAGCGGGCGGCTATTTTATATATAGTGATACACTAGAAAGAAAAGTTTAAAAATTTAAATGTATCTTATATCAAAACACCCTGGTATATATGATATTTTACATGTATATTTAACAAAAACCTAAAATCCAGCTATCTTATAGCTATATTTAATTGCTATTTATATTAAAAAAAACAAAAAAGAATAAACTGTCGCTATTATCGCTATCTATCGCTACAACCCTAATAGCGAGCCTAGACCTATATGCTACGTAGCGCGCTTAGCGATCGCTACGCTCGCTATTGACAACTATGATCTCATGTGTTCGGCTTCTGTGAACCATTAGCTTTCTTTAAGGCATCTAATGTTGGAACAAAGTCGATTCACTTTTTTTTTTTTAATCTTTGTAGCAATAGATTTCTTTGCAACTGCTACAGATGCAAATTGCAGACATAACATATGAGTATTGTTACTATGATGAAAGCTTGTGTTTTTTTGTGTTTTATACATTTGCATTCTAGCTTTGTTTTTATTTTCTCGAAGCGCTTCAAATTGTCAATTCAGTTAAGAGGTGGCTAGATGGGTAGGTTGGGCTTTTTTGGTTAGGGTGGAAGCATGCTGGGCTGGGTTGGGTTGACATGCTAACACTTTTCATATGTATTTTAACAACTTTAATAGATGATTAGTGCTGGTTACAGAAATAGTGTGTATAAATTAATGATTAATAAAAAAGATTTACGGGGTTGTAGGCATTAAAAGTAGACATTCGGCACATTTATGCGTGACCTCTTCCACTTTTAGCTAAATTTATGACCCTCTTGATAACCCAAATGACCAGTTCATTAGTAAATGGGTCAGTAATGTATTTTGCTTAGCGGGTAATTTGAATGTATTATCATACTTTAGTCTTGAATTTCTGTGTATAAGTGGTTGTTTTTACATGGTTGTAGGAAAGCCCTATTGGTGGCAAGTGGCATTATAGTTGCTGGTGGAACTGCTGCATATATGCAATCTCGGAGCAGAGTAAGAAGGCCCAATGGAATTGACAAGGAGTTGGATGACGGGAAGAATAAGAATAATGTTATTAAAAAAAGTAGGCAAAAGAAAGGACTAAAATCACTCCAGGTCTTGGCTGCAATTCTGCTATCCCATATGGGTAGGATGGGTGCAAGGGACCTTTTAGCTCTTTTCGCCACTGTGGTAAGCCTTTTTCTTCAATGTGATATATTTTATTTGGTTGTGTTTGCTTTCTTGTTTTTTTTAACGTGCCTTACTAGTAAGATGAGGAAATTTCGCCCCTTGTACATGGATAGAAGCTTGGTTTTAATAGGCGTAGTATAGTTATTAAAGGCGACTTTCATGAACTATTTATTATATTTTCAAGAGAGAAATATGTAAATGAAATTCCCTTCCTGTTTAATTTCTACCAAAAACTAGGTTTCTGTGAATAGCAGTATATGACTTGTATTAGATTAATATCACTGTATCTGTTGCTCTCTTTACTAATTTGTTAAGGTTTTAATTTTATTCAGGTCTTACGAACTGCTGTGAGCAATAGATTAGCAAAAGTTCAAGGGTTCCTATTTCGTTCTGCTTTTCTTCGACGAGTGCCGGCCTTTGTTCAGCTGATTGTTGAAAATATTATCTTATGTTTTGTTCAATCTGCTTTATATTCTACATCCAAGTACATAACAGGGACCTTAAGCTTGAGGTTCAGAAAGATATTGACGAAGCTTATTCATGCACAATATTTTCAGGTTTGTTGTTACTACTACTACTACTATTATTATTATGTGATGATTTTGAATTTAAAATTGTTTGTTTGGATTCCAGAATATGATATACTACAAAATGTCTCATGTTGATTATTATTATGTGATGATTTTGAATTTACAATTGTTTGTTTGGATTCCAGAATATGATATACTACAAAATGTCCCATGTTGATGGGCGGATAACTAATCCTGAGCAAAGAATTGCGAGTGATGTACCAAGGTTCTGCTCAGAATTGAGTGATCTTGTACAAGAAGATCTCATTGCAGTTACTGATGGCCTTCTGTATTCTTGGCGCTTGTGTTCTTATGCAAGTCCCAAGTATATACTTTGGATTTTGGTAAGTCTCAGTTTAACTAACGCATGTTTAAATTGTCAACACCATAGTTATTAAAGGTGCGAGGCGTACTCAGGGCGATTTGTTGGGCCCGGGGCCTTATTTGCGCCTAGGCGCGCCTGGGTTTAATAACTATGACATGAACTAACCTGAAGATTATTGGCAGTTGTTGAGAATCGATGTTGAGATCCAGTGATTGCGTATGTTTGTTGAGAGTTTGAAAGGTCTCTTATAGATATAGGCTGAAATACAAATCTCCAAAAAAAAACAATAATTACTTAGCCCCCACGCGCATTAAATGCCTCGGAACCCGAAGCGGCGTTTTCCCTCCCTGTGCCTTATTTGCGCCTAGGCGCGCCTGGGCCCTTGCTTTAATAACTATGGTCAACACATATATATAATCTAAGTTATTAATGGTACCTTTACTTTCAGGCTTATGTGGTAGGAGCAGGAGCCACTATCAGAAACTTCTCTCCTGCATTTGGTAAATTGATGTCTGAAGAACAACAACTTGAAGGCGAGTATAGACAACTTCACTCAAGGTTAAGGACTCATGCCGAAAGTATTGCCTTTTATGGTGGTGAAACTCGAGAATCATCCCATATCCAGCAAAAGTTTAAGTCACTGGTTCATCATTTGAAAAAAGTCCAACATGACCATTGGTGGTTTGGCATGGTTCAAGATTTCTTGTTAAAGTATCTTGGAGCAACTGTTGCTGTCATTTTAATTATAGAGCCTTTCTTTTCTGGCACTTTGAGACCTGACACCTCAACATTAGGAAGGGCCGAAATGTTGAGCAATTTGAGATACCATACCAGTGTTATAATATCATTGTTTCAGTCCTTGGGAACTCTCTCCATAAGTTCTAGACGCCTTAATCGTCTAAGGTATCTTTCTAGTTTTTATATAAACTTACTTGATTATTCCATTTTTAATATGCAATGTACATGCAAAAAAGCAATATCCACTTTATGTATTTGATTTTAAGTGTATGAAAAGTGTAACTTTAAAAATACCCAGTTGTTGATCGTCTTGTATATGATGTTTGACATCTGTCTTTTGACTGAAGCTTTCCACTGGCAGCTTTTTTTCAGATATTTTCTTCCTCTCAATTTACTTTTTTTTTTTTGAAAATCAGTGCTGTAGTTTGAATCCTGTATGTTTTCCTTTTTAAGTTTTTCTTTGCATATAATGTTACTCCATCATGATTCTATATCTTGTCAAAGTAGGCGAGGTGACTTTGCATATGGTTTTTATGGTTATATACATTGCTGATTTAAAAAACCCTGCTGAGGTCTTGTTCTGCCACAAAGATTGATCTGCCACATCTGACAAATTAATTTATGTTTCATTCATAAAAATATTATGATGTAAATGCCATCATTTAACAATGCTTATTTGATTTGGAATAAAACAGAAGGTTAGAACCATGATTTATCCGTTTAGAACGCTTATCAAAAAGTCATTTTCTATTTTGACATTTGAACCTGGTCCAGATAGAGCCTTTTAATAGTGCATGCTTAGGTAATACAACATGCCCTAAAATGCTGGCCTGTTTTCTAAAATCTAGGAAGAGAGAGATTGTGATTATGATTATCGAGGATCATGTTTGTTTCTCATAATGTAATTGTGGTGACTTGATGCTATCTATATATGTTGTATGTTGAGGAGGTAGCCTGACCTTGCTAATGGTTGGAGCATATTGTTGTATAAACTGTTTTTATTACCTTATGAAGGAAAGGTATAACATGCTAAAGGAAATCTTCAATGTGCAGCGGCTATGCAGATCGTATTCATGAACTTATGGCTGTATCTAGAGAGTTAAGTCCAAAAGATGTACCTTCTTTACAAAGAAGAGGGAGTAAGAATTATATAACTCAAGCAGACTACATAGAGTTTGATAAAGTCAAGGTACCTCAAATCTATTTTCTCTTATGTTTTGATATATATATATATATCTAGGGTAGGGATCCTAAGAGAAGAGCACCTTATTTGAGAAATTGAGAAGCATTCCGGACCACACATTTCTCCAAGCCAAAGAAAGTTTTTTTACTTCTTAATTGCATATTTTTAAGAGTGTTTTTTTTTGCATATATACATATGTGTATATATTGTCAATTTTGAATTATACACACACATATGTATTTAGGCAATTTTTAAACTATACATATGTGTAAATTATGAAAGATATATATCCTTAACCTAAGAAGTGTAGGAAACCGACTCAAATGAATGCTGATTGAGCTCATTCCAGCGGCATTGGGACCAACTCATTGAACAATAACCAAAAATCTTTAAACCCTAAACACTAAACCCTATGCTAAAACTTGAAAACTATAAACCCTAAACCCTAAAGCTAAACCTTAAATACTAATACTAAACACTAAAATTATTGCTAAACACTAAAACTAAACCCTAAAGCTAAACCCTAAATACTGATACTAAACACTAAAACTAACCCCTAATGCTAAACCCTAAATACTGATACTAAACACTAAAACTAACCCCTAATGCTAAACACTAAATACTAATGCTAAACCCTAAAGCTAAAACTAAATCATTCATCTCAATCATAGATTTACAACACTTAATTTTCAATGTTAAACATGTACACATATGTATGGTTAAAAGATTGACAATATACACATATGTATAGTTAAAAGATTGACGATATACACATGTGTATAAATCCCCAAAAAAAACCTTATAGAAAAAGCTCCGTTTTGTCAAAAAAAAAAAAAAAATTGTGTTTTTGGTTAGGGATCGTGTGAGAAGCACTAGGCTAATTGAGAAACTTGAGAAGCATTCCAAACCACACATTTTCCCTAAGCTTTTCGTAATATACACATATGTATAGTTTAAAATTGACGGTATACATATGTGTATAACTAAGTGAGAAGCGGGGAATTATGATTTAATATTTATTAGGCGAGAGGTGGGAAAATAAGAGTGAGGAGGCACCAGAAAGTAACTGTGTTCCCAAAGATTGTTATTTATTATATATGTGATGTGATATGCCTTTGAAACTGAATGATTTTTCAGGTGGTTACTCCAAGTGGTAATGTCTTGGTGGAAGATTTAACTTTAAAAGTCGAATCAGGGTCTAATCTTTTAATCACAGGTATATAATTTACTTATTCTTTCATGATAATCAGTTTCATTAATCATTTTTTACTGAATGAATTAGGTCGTCTTATGATGCATTGACTCTTTAACAACTGACTTATTATCATTTGTTTCCCTACTATCGTTATTGTTTTGGGTTTCTGGTATCTTCTCTTATGGTTCTGTTTTATAAATTTTGGGTGTCTAGTATCTTCTATTACAAGTATAACACATGTTTATGTTATTCCTCATTTTTAGTTGTTTGCATACAAGACAGTGAAGACGCAAGAGGACTTTGTTTTCTTACAGTTTCAGGGCCTTATTTATAAGTAAACGTTTAGGCTTAAATTGTTTTATGCAGGACCAAATGGTAGTGGGAAAAGCTCACTGTTCAGAGTTTTGGGAGGGTTGTGGCCTTTGGTGTCTGGACATATTGTAAAACCCGGGGTTGGTTCGGATCTCAATAACGAAATTTTTTATGTCCCCCAAAGACCCTATACAGCTGTTGGAACACTTCGTGACCAGTTGATATATCCTCTTACCTCAGATCAACAAGTTGAACCCCTCACTCACAATGAAATGCTTGAGCTATTAAAAAATGTAACAATTTTTGTCCGATGCTGTTTCTTTCACTGAGTAACATGATCTACTATGGATCTTGAGTGTTCTTTTCCATTTTTGAACAGGTTGACCTTGAGTATTTATTGAATCGTTACCCACCTGAAAAAGAGATAAACTGGGGGGAAGAGCTGTCCCTTGGGGAACAACAAAGACTAGGAATGGCTCGGCTTTTCTATCACAAACCAAAGTTTGCAATTCTTGACGAATGCACAAGTGCTGTTACAACTGATATGGAAGAACGCTTCTGTGCTAAAGTCAGAGCTATGGGAACATCCTGCATCACTATATCTCATCGACCCGCTCTTGTTGCATTTCATGATGTTGTACTCTCTTTGGATGGGGAAGGGGGTTGGAGAGTTAATTACAAAAGGTTCATTTATTTTCATGCACTTATGTGTATATATATATATTAGGGGGGTGGGGGCGCTCCGTGGTGAACCGTGGTGGCTTGGTGACCACGCGTGGTGGCCAAAACGCGTGCTCGTCATCACGCGTGAAGGAGAGGTGAACGTTGGGAATGTGACCGTTGGGGAGGGACCAAGCTAGTGATGGGCACCCCCACTAAAATCCATCACTAGTGATGGAACCAAGCTCGATGACGTGGCGTTTGATGATTGGGTGTGGTGAGTGATGGAAAGTGGAGCACCTCCACCCCCTTATTGTGTGCTTTTAACAGGTTAAAACATTTTTTGACAGGGAAGATTCCCGGGCTCATAGTGGCACTGACAATGAGTTTCCTAAACTAAAGTCATCTGAAACAGAACGTCAAAGTGATGCAATGGCAGTTCAACGTGCATTTGAGGATACAAGAAATGTGTGTAAAGTTTGACATCCTTTCTATTTTGTATTTAGTTATATAACAAAAGTTGGTAATTTTGATCCATTGACTTATGAATGTGTAGTGCTTCATCTCAATCTGGTCAAATCGGTCCTGTAAAAAAATGATAAAATGAAAGTTGGTCAAATGGGTTGGGTTGCCACCTGACAGTCATCTAAACTCTTTAAAAAAAAGTATGGATTTTTATTGTAATAGTATTGTATTGTGTTTGTAATCATAATTAATGCATTAATTATTTATAAAAAAAGAAAAATATGGATGGACAAGTGTTTTCTGGTCAACATGTACTAAAAGTACTGACACATTTCAGCCCAAACCTGTTTTGATTGGCTAACCAACCTTTTCGTCCTTTGACCTGGAAGATGTACTGTAACATGATTAAAGAATTGTGATCTGCAGCAGGAGTCTAGTTCCAAGTCTACTCAGTCATATTTTTCAGAGTTAATAGCCGCATCCCCATCTGAGGAGATTACTAGCTCTGTGCCTGTTGTCCCACAACTGCGTAATGATCCTCGGGTACTGCCCTTAAGAATAGCTGCCATGTTTAAAGTGCTGGTAAGTTTAATCTATCTTTAAAGCTTTTTGTTTGACTTCATTATTCTCTCTTAGAATAAAATTTATCGTTACTAATCAGACACCCGTTGAACAGTTGATATAAAATGGCACAACATAATAGCTAGTATAAAATATGAGTTTATACATCTCAGAATAAACCAACACCCTTAGCTCTCTTCAGTGATTGAACGATATTTGAAATATCCAAATGAATTACCTTTTCTTGTAAATCCATAGGATCTGCTTGACCCTTGTAATTTTAAATTTAGGTGCCCACTGTATTGGATAAGCAAGGAGCACAACTTCTTGCTGTTGCTCTTCTTGTAGTCTCAAGAACTTGGATATCGGATCGTATAGCTTCTTTAAATGGTATCAGTATTACTTTTCAATTTGTATTTCATGTTGTTGCATTTGTTCATCACTTATTCTTGTGGTATTCTGACTTATCAGGAACGACTGTGAAGTATGTTTTAGAGCAAGATAAAGCAGCCTTTATACGCTTGATTGGTGTTAGTGTCCTTCAGAGTGCTGCTTCTTCTTTTGTTGCACCTTCTTTGAGGTATTCATCATCACAATTGAAGTACATTTAATACAACTTTTTAAGCAGATTATGTGAGTCAGTCATAGAAGAAGAAACTATAATTGTTGACTCACGTGATCCGTTTCTGTACAAATGACGATTGTTGGGTTAACAACGGTTCAGGTCAAAACAGGTAGTTCATTGGTCCAGTTTGGGTTGGGTTGACCAGAAATAGTTTTCCCCCTTTTCTATAATCACATAAGTGTCAAATGTGATTACAAAACTATATATTTTATTAATATTTTTAGATAAAAGGATAAAAATTTAAAATGGTTTAGTAGGTTATATGCACTAAAAACATTTGACTAGCTTCCTTTTATGCTATTTTTATTATACCATTTGTACCCATTAGAGACAACATAATCCTCATTGACCCTCTGATAGGTAAATTTGTCGAAATTGCAATCTTTACTTGGCAATATTTCATGGAAGTGCGCTGACGGTTAGATTTTCAATTTGTAGCCCTATTTAGCTAGTGGGCTGGTCCATAATTTGACAATAATATCAAGAACTTTTAAACACACTCCAAGCACAGGACTTAAAATTTGTACAAAATTGATGAAGTACATATGACTTTCCTCTTTCATGGTTGAATAGCTTTGAACCTGTAGTATCCATGATATTAGTTAGTAGAAGTGACAATATGGGAGACGTGTTAGAATGCACAACTTTTTGGTAGGGGTCAAGCTTCTCTGACCCGACACATTTTATATTTATTAAATGCAGTGCAGGGGTCACCTAGAAGAATGATAATATATAATTAATTAAGTCGAATGACAATTAAAATAAACGTAGGCTGACTTTCGACTTTTTTGACCAGTTTCTTTTTCAGCTGTACTTTCTGATTTTACCCGTTATAGATAAAACATAATCTAAGTGGGGCGAAATTGCCACCTGTAGTAGCTAGTCTTTCTTTGTTGTGAGGGAGCTTATACCTGCTCGGCTGCTCCATGTCTCACTTGTTTGCAGTAGGCAACTTGTAATGGATTGTAGTGAAGGATATTTAATTGTTTTTTTGTATTTGTTGTGTGAAGACACTTGACTGCGAGGCTTGCACTCGGATGGAGGATTAAGTTGACTTCTCACTTGCTTAAGAATTACTTGAGGAAAAATGCATATTACAAGGTAACTTAAAACTTTTGATTTGCTATCTGGAAATTCTTCTCATTTTAAATTAGTTTTTTAAAAGTATTTCATGTTTAAGGTCAAATTGATCCAGCATTAACTAAACAAGTTATTTTCAAAATAAAAGCTGGTTCATCCTAGTTTCTGAATATTATGAGTTATGGCAGTACTGTGATGCTGTCAATCTTTGATGTAGAAGAGGTTATTGATACGAACCAATCGGTTGATAGATAAATAATCCGTTGAGTGGATTAACCTCAAAAGAAAATAGTAGGAAGCAAGATTTGAGATAACTCTCTTTTAATATTTTTCATTCATCCCCCATAAACATCAAATGGCTTACACTATAAATACTTAAAAGATAAATAACTACCCACTAACTCCACTAACTATTTAGGCTTCATAAATAACTAACTCCACTAACTATTTAGGCTTCATAAATAACTAACTCCACTAACTATTTAGGCTTCATAAATAACTAACTCCACTAACTATTTGGACTTCAAAAATAACTAACTAATTAATACTAAAGATAAGCACAACTCTTGTACGTGGGCACGCATAGTTGACGGAAATAGGCACATATCAGTTATATTAATAAGCATTTCTGTTTTCAGGTATTTCAGATGTCAGGAGTTAGCATTGATGCAGATCAGAGAATAACACAAGATCTCGAAAAGTTAACAACAGATTTGTCAGGGCTCGTAACAGGAATGGTAAAGCCAACTGTTGATATTTTATGGTGAGTCCATGTGGCAGTTTAACTCATTCTTTTCTTGATGTAGGTGACAACATGGGCGGGTTGGGTAAGGGTCAGAACAGGTGCAGGTCAAACTGTGCTGGGTACCTTTTGTCTTACATTTATAATTTTTTTTCTTTTGTAGATAGCGGTCAATCATGATCATTAAAAGTGTGTACTGTTTTAATATTAATCTGATTGTGCATCAAAACGACTTGAATGTTATGCGGTAAAAAACAGTTCTGTCCCATTCGTTAACTAAATCTTTTTGACTTGGCTCATTTGACCAAACATAACTCGAGTCAACCCACTTATGAGGAAATGGGAAGTGCCACTTACGCTCAAAACTCTAATAAGAAAACCTTGTTATGGAAAAGGTCTTGTAGTATTTTTCCCATGTGCAATTCTTTCTGATTATTACAGGTTCACATGGAGAATGAAGATGTTAACTGGTCGACGAGGTGTTGCTATTCTATATGCATACATGTTGCTAGGTTTAGGCTTTTTAAGGAGCGTGACTCCAGATTTTGGTGACCTCGGAAATCGGGAACAAGAACTCGAAGGAAGCTTTAGGTTGTTTTTGTCTCACTTTTTTTTAAAGCAATGGAGCTTGAAGGATATTTCTGACACAAAATACTTTTGTTCAACTCAGGTTCATGCACGAGAGGCTGCGTACCCATGCTGAATCTGTTGCTTTCTTTGGAGGCGGTGCTAGAGAAAAAGCGGTAATTCTTTTTCTTTATTCTGTGGCTATCAGCAGGTCAGGTGGGTTGGGTAACAGGTTCGGTCGTCTTTAAGAACCATTCAAATAGGTTGGGTTGTTCCAAAAACACTCTTTTCTCTCTTAAGGTGTTCTTTGTGAATATAGAAATGCATCAATACAATTATTGTCTACTTTTTTAATGAGTTAATTGCCCGGATAGTCCCTGTGGTTTGCCATTTTTTCATGTTTAGTCCCCAACTTTTCAAAATAGCATGCTTGTTCCCTGAGGTTTGCTCACTTGTTACTCGGGTAGTCCCTACACTAGATGGATGTTAGTTTGTGCAGTTAAATTGATGTGAAATGACCAATATACCCTTTCTTGTAAATAAAATAATTAAAAAATTCAAATAATCATTTAAAACCAGTAGGCCCCACTTATATATATACATTTAAAATTAAAAACTTATCCCCCACCCCACTTATATCTTCTCCGGTGACTCTTTAACACCGGCCACCACCATCACGTTTTTTCCGGCCATGCCGGCGACCACACACACCTTCACCACCATTTAAACACAACCTGTCACCTTCGACACACGTCACCGCCTTCCATTACCTTCACCTCTGCAATAAAAAACCTCAAATCACTCTCCCCTTTCACCTCCGACACACCTCACCACCCGACCACCGAAAGCCCCCACCTTTTTACCACCTTCCACGGCCACCGCAAACCTCCATCTCTGTCGGCTGAAACACCCACCCCCACACACCTCCGCCCACCCCCGTCACACCTAATTGCCACCAGCATAGACCGCCGTGGCCCACCGCCACCACCAAATCAACCACCACCCAACTAATGACCCCTCGTTCCCACCAATCGCATAAATTACAACCTAAACCTGAACAACTAAAGATACCTCACCGGTGTGCCACCAGACCAGCTGAGTGTGTAATGAGCATGTGATTGTGTACCGGCGGCGGTGGGAGTCGCCGAGGAGGGTGAGATTTTGGAGATGGAATGGTTTTAGTTGGAAGGAGATGATTCGTGGGTGTGCGATTTATGATTTGTTGAGTTCATGGTGGGGGAGATAGTGAAGAAAAGAAGGGAGGGTGGGGTTGGTCGCTGGTTATATGTCGGAGAAGAAGGTGGGTTTATAAGAAATTTCATTGAATTGTTTTTATAATACAGGTGGGGTCCACAGTTTAGTTAAATCTCTTTTATTGTTTTAACATTTATGTTTAATAGTAAGGGTATATTGGTCATTTCACATCAATTTAACTGAACAAACTAACGTCCATCTAGTGTAGGGACTACCCGAGTAACAAGTGAGCAAACCACAGGGAACAAACATGCTATTTTGAAAAGTTGCGGACTAAACCTGAAAAAATGGCAAACCACAAGAACTATTCGGGCAGTTAACTCTTTTTTAATAAAAATTGATTTATGAAACTGATTATCATGAATCATTTTTAATTACAACCTATATCATTTATGGTAAACGGATGTCATGGGCTTTAAAGAAGCATAAGAACTGGGTTGTCGTTTGTTTTTATCTTCTTTCTTTGTTTTGGATGTTCTCGCTTTTAAAAAGTTAAAAAATTTCTGTTTTGTCTTAAAGCTGCATGGTGAAAACCACACGGTTGGTAAATGTTAATTATTATGAAGAAGTTCCATGAGCTTGGTTCCATCAAGTTTCCGTGCCTTTTCATTTTAAAAGCTGTTACAACATAGATGATATTGTACCACGTTCATTATATTTAATGCATGCACAAAATGTGGTTTACCATTGGCAGATGATTGAGTCAAGATTTAATGAGGTTCTCGTTCATGCGAAAACACTTCTAAAGAAGAAATGGCTATTTGGTGTGCTAGATGACTTTGTGACTAAACAATTACCTCACAATGTGACCTGGGGACTGAGCTTGTTATATGCTTTGGAGCACAAAACTGACCGTTCATTGACTTCCACTCAAGGTAATATTAGATTTAGTTGTTGTATTCTGATGTGATTTGTTTGTGATCAATCGTCTTGTGTTTTGCAGGCGAGTTGGCACATGCGTTGAGATTTTTGGCATCTGTTGTATCACAAAGCTTCTTGGCCTTTGGGGACATTTTGGAGCTTCATAGAAAGTTCATCGAACTCTCTGGTGGTGTTAACCGGATTTTCGAGCTCGAAGAGTATCTTGAGGCTGCACAATCTGGTTAGTGCTATAAAACGCTATTTACGATTTACAAGTGTCAGTTTTGACCCCATACATACACTTATAAACGAGTTTGATTTTATTCATGTTAGATGAAACTGTGGGTACTTCATCACAGTCTGATGAGGGGGATGGTATCTCATTTTTGGAGGTTGACATCATTACACCAGCACAGAAGTTACTAGCCAGAAGGTTGACATGTGATATTTTGCCAGGGAAAAGCCTTCTTCTTACTGGTCAGTCAGAATATATTTATTTAACTTTCTTGCTGGTCAGTGAATATATCTGACTGTTTTTACTCTGATTGATGAAGGTCCAAATGGGAGTGGTAAAAGCTCGGTGTTCAGGGCTTTAAGAGGCCTTTGGCCTATAGTAGACGGACGACTTGTTAAACCATCATCCAGCTCTGAGTGTAGTATATTTTATATTCCTCAAAAGCCGTATACTTGTTTAGGAAGCTTACGGGATCAAATTATCTATCCTCTCTCCTATCAGCAAGCACAAAACCGGGCATTGAGTTTGTATCAAAAAGGTGAAGTGGAAAATCAATCCAAATGAAAATCTAGTGATGACGACATGTATTGATCATACCAAGTATTTTTTTTATTTTTTTTTTCAGGTGAAATAGACACAGATATTCTGGATACACATCTGAAAAGGATTCTAGAGAATGTAAAATTATCGTACCTGTTTGAAAGGGAAGGCTCCAGCTGGGATGCTAGTCACAACTGGGAAGACATCCTTTCTCTTGGTGAACAACAGAGATTAGGCATGGTGAGACAGACCCTCATACAAACACTGCAAATCCATTCTTATTTTATTTATATATATTAATATTAATATTAATTTTGTAACATCTTCCTTCCTGTTTCAAGGCTCGTTTATTCTTTCACAAGCCTCGGTTTGGCATCCTTGATGAATGCACCAAGTAAGTAACAATCACAATAACAAACATATGATTAGTATTGCTAGATTATTATCCATTTTATCCTCTCTTTTCCAGTGCTACAAGTGTCGATGTTGAAGAGCATCTTTATAGGCTTGCACGTGACCTGGGCATCACCGTCATTACATCATCCCAGGTAAAATAAACTCAATATTTTTTTTTAATTTTTTTTTAACTTTGTTAATCGGTGAGTAAATGCTGGTGTTTTCTTGTCTCTCAGCGTCCTGCTTTAATACCATTCCATTCTATGGAATTACGATTGATTGACGGTGAAGGCAAGTGGGAGCTCAGGTCAATCAAGCAATGAGTCGAAATGTTTCTTCCTGCAAAATATATTCTAAAATAAAGGGACCAGCTGATTGATTATTTCATGTAATATAAGAAACATATGTATATTTGTTCTGTTTTGTTTTCTTGTAAACAACACTAGGAGTTATAGTCATTTTGATTAACATAGGATGAAGGCATTTAAGAAACCTAGGTATGTTGTTGGTCAATCAAATCTTTCCTAAAGTTTTACTGGTATGATTTAGTAACTCCTAGTGCACCCCCATGCTACATTACGTTTCTTAAAACTAAATGGTTGTACATCGGCCTCCACCTACAAGGTGGTAACGACTGGGAGTGTTTGAAGATGTCGTGCCCTTGAATAAAATGAACGAAAACCTGTCGTGATAATTAACAGCTGAGATCATGATGATGTTTCGGTGAAGAATTACCATGGTAACTAAATCTGCAAGTAGCTCATTAATATCGAGTTGCAAGGGACAACTGTGGTGGCTTTGATTTCAAAACGGATCAAAAGTAAAAAAAGAATCAGAAAATCAGAAATAAAAACCAGGCCACCTAGAGCATTCGGCGGATCTAGCACATATTTGTGGGGTCCTAAAAACCCATTGGATTTAAGAAAAATAGAAAAAAGTTATTGAGATCCTTGTAGGATTTGGAAAAAAATAGTGATAATTTACTAAAAAGAAACCATTGAAAAAAGAGAACTAATAAGTATGGTGGATAACATATTACTTTTCGCTTTATAAGGCACCGGTGAAGATTATTAACGATTTGGAAGTCATGATTAAGAAGTTTTTTTGGGGTGGGAACTTAGAAGTGAGGAAGGTGCATTGGGTCGCTTGGGAAAAGGTCACGCGCAATAAAAAGAATGGAGGTTTGGGAATAAAAAAATTGAATATCAGTAACAATGCTCTTCTTTTAAAATGGGTTTGGAGATACAGAGTGGAGACGGGTGCTTTTTGGCGTCAGATCATCGACTCGATTCATTGTTCAAAGAAGAAATGGGGGAGTATACCAATTAATAGTCGCTTCACAGGGACCTGGAAAAATTAGTGAAACACGAGTACAATATAAAAGTTGAAGGCAAGCGATTGAATGAGCTTATGAGAGGCAAGTTGGGTAACGACAAGAGCATTCGATTCTGGGTTGATATTTGGCTAGGTGAAGAAGCGTTTAAAGATAAATACCCTAATTTGTTTAAATTAGAATTGGATAAGTTGGCCACTGTTGCGGATCGTTGTGCTTCACAAGGAGAAGGTGCGGATGGTTTTTGGAATAAAGTGAACGCCTCAACAGTTGGATCAGTGATCGCAGAGAAGGAAGATTGTTTGGTTAATATTAACAATGTATTTCTTTCAGGGGCTCAAGATACGTGGCAGTGGTTAGGCGATGGTTCGGGCTTGTTTTCGGTCAAGGCGGCTAAATTTTGGCTTCAAAAGGAGGAGCAGCAACAAGCACCGGAATTCGTCTTGGACTGGTGCAAATGGGTCCCTTCTAAAGTAAATATATTTGTCTGGCGGGCGGAGATGGACAGAATTGCAACAACGGCGGCTTTAGAAAGAAGAAATATTCAGGTTCAACGAAAAAATTGCGTTTTCTTTGATCACGACTTGGAGACGGCAGACCACTTGTTCTCGGGTTGTTGTTTTGCTATTGGTGTTTGGGCAGCGATTACGACTTGGTGTAGGATACCAAACATTTTTGTTTTTTCGGTTCGGGATGTTGTTACGATTCATCAATCGGTGGGGCCGCTGAAAGGAGATAAGAAAGTAGCGTTTCAAGGTATTATCTACATTGCCTTATGGTGTATGTGGAAAGCTAGGAATGATCGCATCTTCTAGGATAAAAATCTAAATGTTGTCGAAGTGGTTGCGGAGATAAAGGTTTTGAGCTTTCTGTGGTTTAGATGTAGATATAAAAAGGATTGTATAGATTGGCAAACATGGTGTAAATTCGAGATGGTGTAATTGTTTTGTGTTTTGGTCGCGTCTCTTTCTCCTTCTTGGAGGCTGAGTTTGCGCTTATAAATTTATCTTTCAAAAAAAAAAAAAAGATATGAGAGGCTTTTAAAATAATAAGAGATAAACAGGGTAAAAGACGGTGCGTGAGTACTCTTAATTAAACACTTGATATTTGGCTTTGCTGATTCATTTAAACTGTCGTTACTTTGATGACACACTCAGTGACGGATTCAGGAATTATTTGCTGGGAGTGCGAATGATGGGTTCAACTATATTTTCAAAAGGTGCGGTTGGGTTTTACCTAAAAATACACTAATTTTTTTTTCTCGCCCACCTAAGAAGATATTTGGGTCCCCCTGGACACACCTATATTGATTATTAATATTAGTAATATTAGCGTTTCAAAAAAAAAAAAATAGTATATTAGAACTAAATGTCCATAAACCATGAGTACAAAATGATAAACGGGTCTTTTTCCCCTTTTGTCGCCGCCCGTTTTTTTTATAATTGAAATAACCGGGTTACGACGAACTTGCGTGACGCTTGAGTGCGCTTGGATAAGACAAGCCACAAACCCACTTGCACCCTAGCCACCATGGATGAAAAGACTCCTCAACTACTCAAATTAATTAAAAACATCCCAAATATATATCTATTAAATACTTGATATTCATAGCAAGCACTAAAATTGGTACACCATTAATTTAAAAAAAAACAATAGTTGATCTGTCTTTCAAATTTAAGATACGGAAACACATAAAAGATAATTACACGTGGATTTATCAACCCATTTTAAATTAGAATAAAAGATAATTTTAATATTGTGAACTCTCAACCTGAAGATCCAAAATTCAGAGAGTCCGGAGCCTGCAATTCGAATTTGGACCTTGGAGAGAGATTGAGGACTTGAACCTGTAAAAGAGAAAGCCATTAGGTTCGCCGCAGAGATGGGAGGGCCCTTCTGCGACCACCCTCCGGCGTGAGGATAAGTATTTGATAGACAGAGAAAATAGAGAGAGAAAGTAGGACGAAGGTTCAGAAAATCCTACTTGGCCTTGTGCTTGGATGGGTATTTATAATAGTCAACTAAGATGACGTCATTCGTCCAGACGCACTTACTTGGTTGTCCGCCTTCGGTCATTCTGGGGTATGGAGGTCTTCAGAATGTCGGTATGAAGTGAATCGGTCCGTCCCTTATGAGAAGGTCCGGACTCGGATATGTATCTTCACAACCTGTTTTACACAAACCGGCATAGTATTGAAAGTTTTTCTAAATATTTATACAACATATAAATTGGGTTTCACCTTCCTCAAAATTTTTAGTCAAGCTTCACCACTTATTGTCATGTCACACTTAAAAAATATCAATAATGTGAACATTAAAAAACTTAAGGAAATGTGACATAATAGTTCAGGATAAGAACTGAGACAGCTGCTCCACTTGTTCACATTTAATAACGCAAATATCATGACAAACAAAAAAAAAAAGAAATGAAGTTAAAGACAAAAGTCCTCGATGTTATACATACGTGCAGATGAATCTGTAATGTTTGGGTCCCACGTGTGCCTCCGTATGCCTTCCTCCGTCATTATAATATTTTAAAATTCAAAAACCACGTGCTTTTCACGCTCACTTATATATATTCTCTCTCGACACTTTGGCTCAACATCCACTCCATTTTAAAACCTTGTAAAGCAGATGGCACTTGTTCGAGATCGTGGGCAGTTAAAACTGGGCCTCAGGTTACCCGAACGGCGACCCCGGTTCCCTCCCACCGCCACCACCACCACAACCACAACCACAACCGAATACGAGACGGTTCAAGTTCTCGGACACGGAAACGGCGGCACCGTCTACAAAGTGGTTCACAAGAAAACATTGGATGTTTTCGCGCTCAAGGTTGTCCACGCCGACAGTGATCCAATGATGCGCCGCCAGATCTTCCGTGAGATGGAGATTCTCCGGCGAGCAGATTCCCCCTTCGTGGTTAAATGTCACGAGATATTTGAAAAGCCTGATGGGGATATTGCCATATTGATGGAATACATGGACGCCGGAACCCTAGACTCCTTTTCTAAAAACGGTGGGGTGTTTACGGAGCACACACTCGCCAACGTGGCGCGTCAGATTCTCAACGGGCTTAACTATCTTCATGCGCATAAAATTATTCATAGGGACATCAAACCAGCAAATCTTCTGGTGAATAAAAACATGGAGGTGAAGATCGCTGATTTCGGAGTGAGTAAGATTATGTGTCGGACGCTGGACGCCTGTAATTCGTACGTGGGTACGTGCGCCTACATGAGTCCGGAACGCTTTGATCCGGATAGCTACGGTGCAAATTATAACGGTTACTCGGGTGATATATGGAGTTTAGGGTTAACGATATTGGAACTGTATATGGGTCATTTCCCGTTGCTGGCAAGCGGTCAGAAACCTGACTGGGCGACGCTCATGTGCGCGATATGTTTCGGTGAACCCCCGAGTTTGCCGGAAGGAGTTTCTGACGAGTTTCGAAGCTTTATTGAGTGTTGTTTGGATAAAGATTCTGGGAAGAGATGGACAGCCTCACAGTTACTTTCGCATCCTTTCTGTAGTAGACAATAACAAGTTAACAACAGCCACTCTTTGTAGTTTTTGGAATTTACTGTATATTTTTAATTTTTCTTGTGGAAATCAATTTCAAAACTGAAATTAAGATGATAAATTGATGTTGATCCATTAGGCGGTAGAAAGAAAGTGAAAGGTGATAAATACCACTTTCTTTCAATAATGCTATTCTGCTTTACCTTATTATAATATCCAATAGATGACGAAAATGTAGATAAGATAGGGTTAGAATCAAATACAAAGGATAAAATAAATAAGAAGTTTAAGAAGGATTCTAGTCCATTGATTTTAAATTTGAAGGGTTGAGATTGGTTGTAGAGAAAAGAAGATAATAGAAGGGCATAAAATGAATCCTATATTTATGGATTTTCTCTCTCCACATGCAAGACACATGCCAATTCCCCCATCGATTTAAAACGTCCATAACTTTTTCATACGACATTTTTTTTCAAAAAAAATTTCACCATAATAACGAGCGTTTTTTTATCTTTAATATGAGTACCATATTATGATATAAAAATAAAATAAAAAATTTCATTTTTACTGGGTTTTTTTGGCATTTGTGTTAAAGGTTCAGGTCATTGTGTCTTTTAACTGGGTTTTGGTCAGTAGAGTTTCTATACATTGTGTTATTATCAAAACCTATAACACAATGTTAATTTGAGTTTTATCCATTGCGTTTTTATAAAAACCTATAACACAATATATGACACAATGAAGATTTTGTTATATCTGGGTTTTCTATGAATTGTGTTATTAGTTCAGGTCATTGTGTTTAATATGTTGTTCATTGTGTTTTAATATATTGTCCATTGTGTTTTAATAATTTGTTCAATTTTTTTATTATCTTGTTCATTGTGTTTTAGTTTGTTATGTATTGTGTTTTTAGTTTGTTTTTCATTGTGTCTTCATCTGCTCTCCATTGTGTCTTTTATCTGCTGTCATTAATTGTGTCTTTTATCTATTGTCATCAATTGTGTCTTTTATCTGTTGTCATCAATTGTGTTTTTATTTAGTCTGATTCTTATTGTGTTATATGTTATCGCCATTGTGTTATACGTTATGGTCATTGTGTTTTAGTATGTTGTCCATTGTGTCTTTATCTGTTGTCATTGATTGTGTTTTATTCTAATTTACATTGTGTTTTACATCATGTCCATTGTGTAATATGTTATTCATTGTGTTTTAATATGTTGTCCATTGTGGTTTAATAATTTGTTCAATTTTTTTATTATCTTGTTTATTGTGTTTTAGTTTGTTATGTATTGTGTTTTTAGTTTGTTTTTCATTGTGTCTTCATCTGCTCTCCGTTGTGTCTTTTATTTGCTGTCATTAATTGTGTCTTTTATCTCTTGTCATCAATTGTGTTTTTATTTAGTCTGATTCTTATTGTGTTATACGTTATGTTCATTGTGTTTTAGTATGTTGTCCATTGTGTCTTTATCTGTTGTCATTGATTGTGTTTTTAATCTAATTTACATTGTGTTTTACATCATGTCCATTGTGTAATATGTTATTCATTGTGTTTTAATATGTTGTCCATTGTGGTTTAACAATTTGTTCAATTTTTTTTATTATCTTGTTCATTGTGTTTTAGTTTGTTAAGTATTGTGTTTTTAGTTTGTTTTTCATTGTGTCTTCATCTGCTCTCCATTGTGTCTTTTATTTGCTGTCATTAATTGTGTCTTTTATCTGTTGTCATCAATTGTGTTTTTATTTAGTCTGATTCTTATTGTGCTATATGTTATCGTCATTGTGTTATACGTTATGTTCATTGTGTTTTAGTATGTTGTCCATTGTGTCTTTATCTGTTGTCATTGATTGTGCTTTTAATCTAATTTACATTGTGTTTTACATCACGTCCATTGTGTAATATGCAACTGGGTTTTTGAAATTTTTTTGAAAAATATAACAATATGGTACTCATATTAAAGATAAAAAAACGCTCGATTTTATGGTATAATTTTTTTTTAAAACAAATGATGTATAAAAAAGTTACGGACGTTTAAAAGTTAGGGGGGGAAATAGCATGTGACTTGTATGTGCATATTCTCTTTCCTCTTGTAGACAAAATTACCCTTTCCATTTAATTACTCATAGGACACTTGTCACTCTCTGGTGCCTTCTTACCCTTCTTATTTTTAAATCTTTTGTATTATAACTCAACCCAGATAAGATATACGTCTCACAAGTTATAAAAAAACAAGTAAACATTAAATAACATTTTAAAAGTTGTCAAATCTTTTTTTCTTTAAACGGTCGTTTGGTTTGCATAATATTTTTGATAAAATTAGAATTTGTGAAAGGAATTGAAATTTGAAGAAATCGGAATAAATTTCATTCATGCTGATGATGGGGTAGCCCAAGACCAAATAAAGTGACTTAAATACATGAATGCTCAAAAGGTTAAAGGGTTCAAGGGTTGAAAAACTGGGAGCCAAGATAAAGCAACACGTATAGTAATCGGTCATATCTATGATTACCCCCACAACTCTCCTAGCCGCAAAAGTAAGACAAGTGCACAGAATGCAGTTTTTTACCCGCAGGTCAAAAGGATTCAACCCCTAAAAGGGTAAGTCCCCCACTGCAAGCATGTTTCACTAGTCAATGGTTTCTTCGTTGAGCGATAACCTTCCCTATATATGTGACACTTCATTTAGTGCTCAAGACATTCTGGATCAGCTCTGATTCTACGTGAATCTCTGGTCATTGCCTTGAGTACTTGTCCTATGAGAGTCACTCTTCATCACATTCAACACACAAATTCTTATTGCCCTCACATCCGAGACTGAACACGTTTCAGTGGAGGATCCCGAGCAAACAACAAAATCAAACTAGTGAACCTCTCTCCATGTCTTACAAACGTGGGGGGACCTCACGACCTACGTTAGGCAAAACTAAACACTTCAACCCTTTTGCCTAACCAGCCTCACTACTAACACCGGTCTAGTATTTGTTGCATCAACAAGTTGGCGCCCACCGTGGGGCTACGCCACTAATTTTCTTCAAAAGACCTAGTAGTGTAGCTCCATTCTCTTGAAACTACCATGTCGGAAAGTGAATCTCCAGGAGAGGTAAATCAAGTCCCAAATACCTCTACCCCAAGCACTAGCCAAACTCATGTGGCTATACCAACGTCCTTCTCGACACCGGGGATCACTCCCACTGGAGCCTCGTACCCCGAGTTTCTCACTTTCCAAACACCAACTCCGTCCAGATCAGGGGTTCCGTCCCCTAACGTCGGTGTCTCCAGCACCCCCTCACGTGTTGACCTTACTCCTGAAGGGGTCGCCAACAATTTCCTAGAGTTGAGGTCTCTTCTCAACTAATATGTGAGTAGGGAAATAGACAAGGGAGTGAGGTTCGAAGAAGGAAAGTTTCTGGGACACATTGTGTGACACAATGGACAAGGCCAAAAACAGAAACCTAGCATTCAAAGTTCGCGAGTGTTCGAATGTAGTATAGTGCGAGCGATTCGTTAATGATGTGTTGCGTGGGTAGCCAAGGCCAAAAGCAGTAGATTGAAACCGGTAGTATCTCAAACGCTAACAAATAAGCATAAAACACGTAATTCACATAAAAGCGATGAAAACTTGAAACACTTAAAATCGAGAATAGATTGTCTGTGGCTATTTAGACTTCGACTAACCAAAGTGGTTCGACTATTCACAAGGATCCTGTGTGCACAATTACCTTCAGGACTATGCCTTTGCCTCGATTCTAGGGCGTTGGCGCAATTCCCATTGGTTATATTGTGTCTTCAGATCGTTGGAGTCCATCGATACTTTGGTGGGAGTTTTGTGTAAAAGCAGGACAAGTCGTCAAGGTTAGGGTTTCACCCCTATCTTACAACTTCGTCCTTGTTCTTAATAAAATCGAGGGGATTATTCATCAAAATATGGATTTCACTCCTAATTTGGTATGATTCTCCTCGTTTGTAGTTAAAACGCAAGCTGATTAGGCAACTTTAGTCGAGAGTTTGCGGTTTTCACACCTATTCTCGGCCTCATTACCCATTCATAACTTGAAAATTCGAGTGTAGTGATAGTGTAGGTAAATGAAAATAGTGAGGAATAAGCTCGTACACTATCCAGTAGGGTTGTACTCGAGTCGGTCTGCTGGTTCCTGACTATAGACTAGGTCTCTAAGACTTCGACCCGGACTAGGTCGAGTCTTGCCTAATTCCCTATAGTTATGGCTCTGATACCAATCTATCACACCCCAACCGATGGCGGAATCATCAGGGCGTGGCACTGAGCGAAACAGATTGTCCAAAAGTTTCCATAACAACTATCATTACCATTCAATTAAAGCAATACGTCCCATACCGTATCTCAAATAGTTAGATAATTATTACAGACAAGCATCAAGACAAGTATTCTGTTCCGACAACTCAGATTTAAACATAGCTAATTTATTTGTTGGTTTCTAGGACTCCAGTTCCTAGCTTCAAGTTCATCACAGCACAAAGAGCATAAAAACAACCTAAGCACCTGTCACATACGTTAAAATAAAGTCAATACATAAAATGTAAAGGTGAGCATACAAGTTTGATAATAGCATATAGAGTTCGAATTCGTTTACGCATAACCAGCACGTACACATAGTGAAATGAAGCACGTTAGTTATCGACATAGATCCATCGATACCAATGACTGCGGGTTGACTGCCCGAGGCAGTTCGCAATACATGATTACCACCGTAATCCATGCAAGTAAAAGATCCTTAACAACCCCCGTGTGAACGGGTGCTGAGTCCAAACTATAGTACTATCGTTGCTAAGGCAGGTAGACAGCATTCCATGTGTAAACATAACAAACAAGCATTCATAAGCCACGTATAACATGCATTAATGGTTTAGCGTTAAAAATAGCTTGAGTAGTGTGAGAGTTGTAGTTTGAATATTCGTAACGTATGTAACACCCAAAAGTGCTAAAAGCAAAAAGGGTTCGAGTATACTCACAGCGATTATGGATTGAAGGGAGTGCTTTTCAGCGAGTACGGTTAGCCTGAATAGATTCGATAACGTAACGATGAGTGGCGCGCAAAACAGTACAAGGTGAGAGCGGGTAGGATAGCTGTTCGTGCGGATCAACTTATCCGTGCGAGTAAACTATCCGTACGGATGGTAATCCGTGCGGATGGTAATCCATCCGGATAAACTATCCGTGCGAGTGGTAATCCACCCGGATAAACTATTCGTGCGAGTAACTATCCGTGCGGATGGTAATCCGTGCGGATGGTAATCCGTCCGGATTAGTTACTCGTGCGGATTGTTTATCCGTGCGGACAAGTAGTCCGTGTGGATTACTATTCTAGTGGATTGTTTCTTCCTACGAATGTGTTTGTGTATGATGGCTTGTGCTTTGAAGTTTTCGTTGTAGTATTTAGAAAACATCTAAGTATCTCTATCCTTCAAGCCGGTCGCGCGGACAAAAATCCGTCCGGATGGTAGTCCGTGCGGACACAACCTTAAAGGTGAGTCACTTGGTGAAGTCCGTCCGGATGGTAATCCGTGCGGACAATGGTAATCCGTCCGGACAGTCTGTTCGCGCGGACAAAGACAATCCGTCCGGATAGTTTGTCCGTGCGGACAACTTGGCCGTGCGGATGAACATTGTTTGAATTTATTCAAGGTCTTAGTATCTCATGATCCGAAGAGTAATCCATTCAGAGGTCGTCCGTCCGGATTGTTCACTCGTCGATACTCAAACCTCGCTTTGAATGTGGGTCCCGAGTGTAGCTCGCCCGGGTGACAACCCGTCCGGATTGTTTGTTCGCGCGGACAACTTGTTCGTGCGGACAGCTTGTCCGTGCGGACAGCTTGTTCGTGCGGACAGCTTACTCGTGCGGACAACTTCCTCGTCCTGCTTGTTCCGTCCGGTTACCCTTGGTCGCCTTTGTCGTCTATCGAGACGTTCCGATTACGTGTCAACCATTTTGAAATCACATCCTTACCCGTATGACTAAGCCGGCCAGGAATCACCCTAACTCGGCCTGTCAGCGGTTTAGAACGGTCATCCCGGTCTAACCCGAAATCAGGTATCTTGCGGGTAGAATCCAGTTCCAGGACTAGTGCATCACTATCATTAAGTAGGAGACTAGAACGGATCCGATTCCTACCGCTTTTTGAGGGTAAAAGAAGGAGAAAACTTGTTTATTTCTTTCAACCCTTTTATCCTTTAGAAAAGTTTAGATTTAGGTGAAGTTGTTGTGAAATCTTGTGGAAATCGTTCAGATCTGAGTTATTCTTGGTGGAATGAGGTCACACTTGAAGTTCATGAGAACTTCATGATGACGTCACCCTAGAATACCTCAAATCTTGATGATTTCCTGGTTAGAAGTTGAGATGTGAAAGATAGAAAGGTGTAAATGTGTGTATAGATCAAGAACGTACAAGAATTAGGGCGAGATCTTACCTGGATTGAGAGAAATCGGAGAAAAAGTGAAGAATGCGTGCTGGTCGGACGTCACTTGCCAAAAGTGGAAAGTTGGAAGAGTGACCCGGGTATTTATAGGATGCTAAAAGGGGAAACGGTGATCCGTGCGGATTGCAGGTCACCCGAATGGGTTATCCGTGCGGACTGGTCACCCGTGCGGATTGCCAATTCGTGCGGATTGGCAATCCGTGCGGATGGACCATCCATCCGGATGTCGACTGAGAGGTGCGTTCGGGTGCGATGGAGATTCGGTTTCGATTGCGAGCGATTCGATAGGGTTTCCTAGTCAAATTACTTTTAGTCCCAACTACTTCGTATATGATACGGTTCGATTCGGAATTCGGGTTCGAGTTCGATTACCTTCGAGTTAGACTTCGAGTTCGATTAAGTTCGCTTGTTACTTCCTATCATTCTCGAGTTACGTAAGGCACACACACACGTATAACGACAAGTAAAATACATAGCTCGAGTTATGATTTGATGTCGATTCGATTAGTATAGTTCAATTATTAGTTGATTAACTTTATCGCATTGTTACTTCCTATCATTCACAGTCGTAGGTCGATTGAAGTACGATTAACACTACTCGATTATTGCAATGAACGACACTTACTCCACATAATATAAATAAAATAAAAACATTGCTACGAGTCAAGTTGCGCGAAATCGGTCGTTGACTTTGACCTTGACTTTGACTTTCACTCGTGAAAACACGGGGTGTTACAGCCTCCCCTTGTTTAGGGAATTTCGTCCCGAAATTAAGCTGAAAGCCGTAACAAGTCGTGAATCACGTGTGAGAGCTTTTCGGTTGGACCGATTTTGACTCGTGTAACGTGCGGGATCCGTGCACGATCGTGACCAAACACAATTGCAACAGAGTTGAAACCGGGACCTACAAGTGGTATCTAAGCAGGTTCTCGATTGCACAGATCAAACGCACTAGATTCGTACAGGAATTGATCAGATTCAGAGCCAAATTCACACAGATTTGTCAAATTTCCTTCACTTTTCAACTATTTCACGTTTCTAACTGAAAACGTCAAATTAGACAAGATTTTACGGTTAAATCGGCTAAAATTTGGATATGTTGTGCGAATATACATGATCTAAAAGCCTACAAATTTTCAAAACTTAACCCCAAGCCGTTTGAGAGAAATCTGAGTTTTGTGGTTCGCTTTTCTAATCAAACAACTGTGGGTACTTTGCCTTCATGTCGCTTTCGAGTTCCCAAGTAAACTCCGCGCCTCGTTTACCTTCCCATCGGACTTTCACAATAGGAATGCGTGAGCGCCTGAGCTGCTTGGTTTGGCGATCCATGATTTCGACAGGCTTCTCCACGAAGTGTAATGTTTCGTTCACTTGCAGATCGTCTAGAGAGACATGTAAGTCGTGGTCGGCGATGCACTTTCGGAGGTTTGACACATGGAAAGTCGGGTGGACATTGCTAAGTTCCTCCGGTAATTCGAGTCTGTAGGCGACTTTTCCGATCCTTTCCAGAATCTTAAAAGGTCCAACATATCGAGGCGCGAGTTTTCCCTTCTTGCCGAATCGGACTACACCCTTCCAAGGTGATACCTTTAGGAGTACGTAGTCACCAACGCCAAATTCCCGGGGCTTGCGCTTTTTATCGGCGTAAACTTTCTGTCGATCCCGAGCTTTCGCTAGGTTGTCTCGAATTTGGAAAATTTTGTCTGTCGTTTCTTGTAGCAGCTCCGGACCGGTTAGTTGCGAGTGACCGATCTCGTGCCACACAATAGGCGATCGACATCTTCTTCCGTATAAGGCCTCGAAAGGTGCCATCTGGATGCTAGCCTGGTAGCTGTTGTTATACGAGAATTCGACTAACGGCAGGTGTCTATCCCAATTACCACCGAAGTCTAGAACACACGAACGGAGCATGTCTTCAAGAGTACGAATCGTTCTTTCAGTCTGACCGTCGGTTTGTGGGTGGAACGCAGTACTTAGATTAAGCGTTGTACCGAGTGCCGTTTGAAATGTTTCCCACAATCGTGAAGTAAACCGAGCATCACGATCAGAGATGATGTCACGAGGCGTCCCATGTCTACAAATGATCTCGTCGGTGTAGATTCGGGCTAATCGTTCCACCTTGTAGTCTTCTCGTATTGGCAGAAAGTGAGCTGATTTAGTCAAACGGTCAATAACAACCCAAATTCTGTCGTGACCTGATGACGTGGTTGGAAACTTGGTTACGAAATCCATGGCTATGCTTTCCCATTTCCACATAGGAATTGGTGGTTGTTCGAGCAAGCCAGAGGGTCTTTGATGTTCAGCCTTGATTCTAGCACAGGTTAGGCATTTTTCGACGTAGAGAGCGATATCCCTTTTCATACCCGGCCACCAGTACCTATAGCGAAGATCCTGGTACATTTTGTCAGCACCGGGATGGATAGAGTATCGGGATTTGTGGGCTTCGTCCATGATAATCTGTCGCAAATTGGTTCGCTTGGGAATCCAAATTCGGTCTAAGAAGTGGAATATCCCATTTGATTTGCTCACAAGCTGGGCTCCATCGTGGTAGATTCATTCTTTCTTCAAAGTGCGTTCGTTGAAACACGCATGCTGGGCGTCGCGGATGAGAGTTTCGAGGTTGTGCTGGGCTTGAACATTACGAGTGCTAAGCAGGTAGCTCCGTCTGCTAAGGGCGTCGGCAACAACATTCGCCTTGCCTGGGTGATAACGAATCTCACAGTCGTAATCGTTGAGAAGTTCTACCCATCGGCTTTGACGCATATTTAGTTCCCTCTGATTAAAGATGTGTTGTAGGCTCCTATGATCGGTGAAGATCGTACACTTTGTACCATACAGGTAGTGTCGCCAAATATTTAATGCAAAAACAACTGCGCCTAGCTCGAGATCATGGGTTGTATAGTTCTTCTCGTGGATTTTGAGTTGACGAGATGCGTAAGCTATGACCTTGTCTCGTTGCATAAGGACACAACCGAGACCAAGGTTGGAAGCATCACAGTAGACAATGAAATCATTGTTTCCGTCGGGTAGTGTGAGAACAGGAGCATTGCAAAGCATGTGTTTGAGGGTTCGAAAGGCAGACTCTTGCTTGGTTCCCCAAACAAAAGGCTGGTCCTTATGTGTAAGAGAGGTAAGTGGTACCGCAATCTTCGAGAATCCTTGGATAAATCGTCGATAATAGCCCGCTAGCCCGAGAAAGGAGCGGACTTCAGACGGGTTCTTAGGCGTAACCCAGCTCTTAACAGCCTCAATCTTCGCAGGATCGACGTGAATACCCTGACTATTTACAATGTGACCCAGAAACTGAACCTCCCCCAACCAAAATTCGCACTTGGAGAATTTGGCGTAGAGTTGGTTCCCCTGGAGTAACTCGAGAACCAAACGTAGATGCTGCGCGTGTTTGGCTCTCGACTTGGAATAGATCAAGACATCGTCGGTGAACACGATGACGAAACGGTCGAGATATGGTTTACACACGCGATTCATCAGATCCATGAAAACTGCTGGTGCGTTGGTTAGGCCAAAAGGCATGACAACGAATTCGTAATGGCCATAACGAGTACGAAACGCAGTTTTGGGTATATCCTCCTCTTGTATACACAGCTGATGGTATCCTGAACGTAGATCGATCTTCGAGAAACACGTAGCGCCTTGTAGCTGATCAAACAAATCGTCGATTCGAGGCAGAGGATAGCGGTTCTTGATAGTCAACTTATTCAATTCCCGGTAGTCGATGCACATCCGGAACGACCCATCCTTCTTTTTGACGAAAAGGACTGGTGCGCCCCAAGGAGAGGTGCTCGGGCGAATGAAGCCTTTTTCAAGTAATTCCTGGAGTTGGGTTGCGAGTTCTCGCATTTCGGACGGTGCGAGTCGATAAGGAGCTCTGGCGGTAGGATTAGCTCCAGGAATGAGATCAATGCGAAAATCAATATCGCGCTTTGGAGGTAGTCCGGGAAGGTCCTCTGGAAAAACTTAAGGGAATTCCCGAACCACAGGTACGTCTTTCACTTCCTTCTTCTCTTTCTTTTCCTTCTCCGCTGCTACAACGTTAGCCAAGAAAGCCCTGTATTCCTTGCGGAGATACTTGCTAGCTTGGAGGCATGACATAAGTTTGAGACCCTTCGAAGTAGTATCACCATAAACGCGCAATTTGCGAGCGAAAAACGAATCATTTTATCGAAGCACACAACTTCGGCATGGTTTTCTCGAAGAAAGTCCATGCCTACTATGATATCAAAGCTTCCGAGTTGGATTGGAATAAGGTCGATCAAGAAGATGTGGTTGTTAAGCTCAAGAGTACAATCACGGATGACGGAATTAACAGCGACGGTTCTTCCGGTAGCGACTTCAACTTCGAATGCCGAGGAGAGTTTGGAACGTCTACGACTAAGGAGTTTCTCAAATTCGAACGACACAAAGCAATTATCCGCTCCAGTATCAAACAAACATGAAGCATAAATACCATTCACAAGGAACGTACCATTGACCACGTTGTTGTCGGCCTGGGCTTGTCGCACGTTGAGATTGAAAGTTCTGGCGCGTGCGGCCTGTTGTTGCTGCTGCTGTTGTTGTTGCTGTGGCTGTTGTTGTTGCGGTTCTTGTTTCACTACCCTGTTTGGGCACACGTTGGCGAAATGGTTCGAGTCGCCACATGAGAAACAGGCTCTGGCTTTGAATGCGGGTGCCGGAGGCGCTTGTTGACCCTGTGGGGCAGTGAGTAGAGCTTGGTTGGCTGGGGCTTGACGAATACGGCAGTTGGCAGTGAAGTGGCCGTAGACATTGCAGTGAGCACAGAAGCGGCATTGAATAGTAGTCGGGTGATGGTAAGTGCAAGTAGGGCAGAGCGGGTGCGGCCCAGTATATGCACGCTTCACAGGCGGTGCATTGGCCACAGGCGCCGCTACTTGACGCTGTTGAGCGGGTACGGTTTGAACCGGTGCAGCAGTGATCGCACAGTTCTTGTTGGTGGAGTTGTTCTTTCTCTTGTTGCTTGATGAGGCAGGTTCAACAGTTGGTGCAGTAGCAGTAGCTTGATGCAGATGCTTGGAGGTTTTATCCCATACCCCAGCCTTAACCCTTTTGTCATTGATTTCAGCGGCCAGCAGATAGGTTTCCTCGATCGTGGTAGTCTTAGCCGCTTGCACGAAATCAGCAACGCAGTCGGGCAAAGCTCGGATGTACTTCTTGATGGTCATCTCAGGAGTCTTGACCTGGTCGGGATAGATAATGCTGAGCTGTTTGAAGCGAGCAGTGAGACCAGCATTGTCTCCATCCTTCTGATGTATGTGCCAAAATTCATCTTCAAGCTTTTGACGTTCGTGAGGAGGGCAGAATTCCTCTAGCATGACTTCCTTGAGCTCATCCCATGACAGACCGTAGGCTGCATCATTCCCTCGCTTGTTCCTCTCGGCCGTCCACCAGTCTAGAGCACGGGACTGGAAGACGCCGGTAGCGTTCAGAGTTCGAAGGTCATCAGGGCAACCACTTTGTCGCAGAGTAACCTCGATAGAGTCAAACCAGTGGAATAGTACAGTAGGACCTCCTTCGCCTGTGAATTCTTTCGGCCCACATGACTTGAATTGCTTAAAACTGAAAGGCCTCGCGTTGGTTTTGGGAGCTTCGATTCTCGATTCCTCGGATGATTTGCTAGCATTCTCATACACATCACTCACGGCTTTTGACACACTTTTCGCGATAATAGAAGCAAGGCGTCTGTCCCTCTTTTCTTGACGGGAGAGTGTATGACGAGGTCCAGACGACATTGTCTGCAATAGGCATCGCCACGGAACTCAACACATGTATTCGAATCTCACCTCACACGTCTACTACTACTAAAGCTCAGTAACACGTACCATGTAAACATATATAGTCACAAAATCACAGAATTACACAAAATCACATAAACACATAGGGCACATAGTCACAACATTCCTAACACATAAGCACACTAGCAAGAAACACATACGCCTTAGTCACTAGAGGCATTCAGAAAACAGAAACCTAGCATTCAAAGTTCGTGAGTGTTCGAATGTAGTATAGTGCGAGCGATTCGTTAATGATGTGTTGCGTGGGTAGCCAAGGCCAAAAGCAGTAGATTGAAACCGGTAGTATCTCAAACGCTAACAAATAAGCATAAAACACGTAATTCACATAAAAGCGACGAAAACTTGAAACACTTAAAATCGAGAATAGATTGTCTGCAGCTATTTAGACTTCAACTAACCAAAGTGGTTCGACTATTCACAAGGATCCTGTGTGCACAATTACCTTTAGGACTATGCCTTTGCCTTGATTCTTAGGCGTTGGCGCAATTCCCATTGGTTATATTGTGTCTTCAGATCGTTGGAGTCCATCGATACTTTGGTGGGAGTTTTGTGTAAAAGCAGGACAAGTCGTCAAGGTTAGGGTTTCACCCCTATCTTACAACTTCGTCCTTGTTCTTAATAAAATCGAGGGGATTATTCATCAAAATATGGATTTCACTCCTAATTTGGTATGATTCTCCTCGTTTGTAGTTAAAACGCAAGCTGATTAGGCAACTTTAGTCGAGAGTTTGCGGTTTTCACACCTATTCTCGGCCTCATTACCCATTCATAACTTGAAAATTCGAGTGTAGTGATAGTGTAGGTAAATGAAAATAGTGAGGAATAAGCTCGTACACTATCCAGTAGGGATGTACTCGAGTCGGTCTGCTGGTTCCTGACTATAGACTAGGTCTCTAAGACTTCGACCCGGACTAGGTCGAGTCTTGCCTAATTCCCTATAGTTATGGCTCTGATACCAATCTGTCACACCCCAACCGATGGCGGAATCATCGGGGCGTGGCACTGAGCGAAACAGATTGTCCAAAAGTTTCCATAACAACTATCATTACCATTCAATTAAAGCAATACGTCCCATACCGTATCTCAAATAGTTAGATAATTATTACAGACAAGCATCAAGACAAGTATTCTGTTCTGACAACTCAGATTTAAACATAGCTAATTTATTTGTTGGTTTCTAGGACTCCAGTTCCTAGCTTCGAGTTCATCACAGCACAAAGAGCATAAAAGCAACCTAAGCACCTGTCACATACGTTAAAATAAAGTCAATACATAAAATGTAAAGGTGAGCATACAAGTTTGATAATAGCATATAGAGTTCGAATTCGTTTACGCATAACCAGCACGTACACATAGTGAAATGAAGCACGTTAGTTATCGACATAGATCCATCGATACCAATGACTGCGGGTTGACTGCCTGAGGCAGTTCGCAATACATGATTACCACCGTAATCCATGCAAGTAAAAGATCCTTAACAACCCCCGTGTGAACGGGTGCTGAGTCCAAACTATAGTACTATCGTTGCTAAGGCAGGTTGACAGCATTCCATGTGTAAACATAACAAACAAGCATTCATAAGCCACGTATAACATGCATTAATGGTTTAGCGTTAAAAATAGCTTGAGTAGTGTGAGAGTTGTAGTTTGAATATTCGTAACGTATGTAACACCCAAAAGTGCTAAAAGCAAAAAGGGTTCGAGTATACTCACAGCGATTATGGATTGAAGGGAGCGCTTTTCAGCGAGTACGGTTAGCCTGAATAGATTCGATAATGTAACGATGAGTGGCGCGCAAAACAGTACAAGGTGAGAGCGGGTAGGATAGCTGTTCGTGCGGATCAACTTATCCGTGCGAGTAAGTTATCCATGCGAGTAAACTATCCGTGCGGATGGTAATCTGTGCGGATGGTAATCCGTGCGGATGGTAATCCATCCGGATAAACTATCCGTGCGAGTGGTAATCCACCCGGATAAACTATTCGTGCGAGTAACTATCCGTGCGGATGGTAATCCGTCTGGATTAGTTACTCGTGCGGATTGTTTATCCGTGCGGACAAGTAGTCCGTGTGGATTACTATTCTAGTGGATTGTTTCTTCCTACGAATGTGTTTGTGTATGATGGCTTGTGCTTTGAAGTTTTCGTTGTAGCATTTAGAAAACATCTAAGTATCTCTATCCTTCAAGCCGGTCGCGCGGACAAAAATCCGTCCGGATGGTAGTCTGTGCGGACACAACCTTAAAGGTGAGTCACTTGGTGAAGTCCGTCCGGATGGTAATCCGTGCGGACGATGGTAATCCGTCCGGACAGTCTGTTCGTGCGGACAAAGACAATCCGTCCGGATAGTCTGTCCGTGCGGACAACTTGGTCGTGCGGATGAACATTGTTTGAATTTATTCAAGGTCTTAGTATCTCATGATCCGAAGAGTAATCCATTCAGAGGTCGTCCGTCCGGATTGTTCACTCGTCGATACTCAAACCTCGCTTTGAATGTGTGTCCCGAGTGTAGCTCGCCCGGGTGACAACCCGTCCGGATTGTCTGTTCGTGCGGACAACTTGTTCATGCGGACAGCTTGTTCGTGCGGACAACTTACTCGTGCGGACAACTTCCTCGTCTTGGTTGTTCCGTCCGGTTACCCTTGGTCGCCTTTGTCGTCTATCGAGACGTTCCGATTACGTGTCAACCATTTTGAAATCACATCCTTACCCGTATGACCAAGCCGGCCAGGAATCACCCTAACTCGGCCTGTCAGCGGTTTAGAACGGCCATCCCGGTCTAACCCGAAATCAGGTGTCTTGCGGGTAGAATCCAGTTCCAGGACTAGTGCATCACTATCATTAAGTAGGAGACTAGAACGGATCCGATTCCTACCGCTTTTTGAGGGTAAAAGAAGGAGAAAACTTGTTTATTTCGTTCAACCCTTTTATCCTTTAGAAAAGTTTAGATTTAGGTGAAGTTGTTGTGAAATCTTGTGGAAATCGTTCAGATCTGAGTTATTCTTGGTGGAACGAGGTCACACTTGAAGTTCATGAGAACTTCATGATGACGTCACCCTAGAATACCTCAAATCTTGATGATTTCCTGGTTAGAAGTTGAGATGTGAAAGATAGAAATGTGTAGATGTGTGTATAGATCAAGAACGTACAAGAATTAGGGCGAGATCTTACCTGGATTGAGAGAAATCGGAGAAAATGTGAAGAATGCGTGCTGGTCGGACGTCACTTGCCAAAAGTGGAAAGTTGGAAGAGTGACCCGGGTATTTATAGGATGCTAAAAGGGGAAAGGGTGATCCGTGCGGATTGCAGGTCACCCGGATGGGTTATCCGTGCGGACTGGTCACCCGTGCGGATTGCCAATTCGTGCGGATTGGCAATCCGTGCGGATGGACCATCCGTCCGGATGTCGACTGAGAGGTGCGTTCGGGTGCGATGGCGATTCGGTTTCGATTGCGAGCGATTCGATAGGGTTTCCTAGTCAAATTACTTTTAGTCCCAACTACTTCGTATATGATACGGTTCGATTCGGAATTCGGGTTCGAGTTCGATTACCTTCGAGTTAGACTTCGAGTTCGATTAAGTTCGCTTGTTACTTCCTATCATTCTCGAGTTACGTAAGGCACAGGTAACACGTAAGGCACACACACACGTATAACGACAAGTAAAATACATAGCTCGAGTTACGATTTGATGTCGATTCGATTAGTATAGTTCAATTATTAGTTGATTAACTTTATCGCATTGTTACTTCCTATCATTCACAGTCGTAGGTCGATTGAAGTACGATTAACACTACTCGATTATTGCAATGAACGACACTTACTCCACATAATATAAATAAAATAAAAACATTTCTACGAGTCAAGTTGCGCGAAATCGGTCGTTGACTTTGACCTTGACTTTGACTTTCACTCGTGAAAACACGGGGTGTTACATTGTGGGAAAACAAAGTATAAAAGCCAATCCAAACAAGGTGAAAGCTGTTCTTGAAACCAAGCCACCACAAAGCAAAAAAGAGGTAGAAAGCTTAAATGGGAAGCTTGCAGCCCTGAAGCGTTTTACCTCAAAATTGGCTGAAAGGTTTTTACCTTTCTTCAAAACGCTCAAGGGATGCTCTGACAAGAAGGACTTCAAATGGACTGATGAGGCTGAAGAAGCCTTCCCCAGATGAAGCGACACCTAGCTTCACTACCTGAAATTGCAGCCCCAGAAACGGGATAATTGATCTCGGTATACCTTTTAGTTGCTGAAGAAGCAATAAGTGCGTTCCTCACCATTGAACGAGATAAAGTTCAGGTACCCGTTTAATTCTTCAGCAAAACTCTAAAATTGGCAAAAATCAAGTATCCTTCCCTAGAAAAACTTACTCTAGCCCTAGTCCAAATGGCTAGAAGGCTTCGAAGGTATTTCCAAGCACACCCCATACAAGTGGTCACCGACCAACCCATAAAAAGTGTTCTTTAAAAAACCTGGAGAATTTAGGGCGATTAGCCAAGTGGGCTGTGGAACTCGGTGAGCACAACATCACCTATGTTCCAAGAAAAGCCATCAAAGCCCAAGTTTTGGCTGATTTCATTGTAGAAGTCCCAAAACAAACAATCACTGAAGTAAACACAACTGCCACTGAACTCTCAGACTTTGAAGCCTGGAAGCTTTTTACCGACGTGGCTTCAAGCGTTGAAGGGTCAGGGGCTGGGCTCATTTTGATCAACCCGAAAGGGTTAGAATTCACGTATGCTCTTCGATTTAATTTTCAGACCACCTACAACGAAGCTAAATACGAAGCACTGATAGCTGGCTTAAGGTTGGCTAAGGAAATGAAGGTTTAAAAGCTTGAAGTCTTCACGGACTCGTTGTTGGTGTCAAACCAATTGAATGACAGTTATGTTGCAAAGGAACCTAACATGAAGAGGTACAAGGAAAAATCCAAAGAGCTGATGAACACATTCCAAATGTGTACCATCAAGCAAATCCCCAGGTCTCAAAACAAGAAAGCTGATGCCTTGAGTAAACTCGCTTCCCTCATTTTTGCCCACCTCACTAAAAAGGTATTGGTAGAAGTGTTGAAAACTCCATCAATCGAAGACTTGGAAGTTCAAGACGTAATCACCGAAGAAGGCCACAATTGGATGACTCCAATTAAGAAATTCCTTAAAAATGGTGAATTACCTGCTGATCAAACAGAGGCTGAAAGGGTTAAAATCAAGTCTAGACAGTATGTGTTGCAAGGTGAAATCCTCTACAAAAACGGTTACCTTGCACCCTTGCTGAGATGTGTTGGTCCCGAACAAAGCAGTACTTGGTCAAAGAGGTACATGAAGGGATATGCGGAGCCCATTCTAGAGCAAGAACAGTGGTTGCCACACTAATGAACCTTGGGTATTTTTGGCCCTCAATGCACCGATATACCGCTGAACAACTGAGAAAATGTGATTCTTGTCAAATCCATGCACCAGTACCAAGGAGCCCCAAGCATGATCTTGTCCCAATATCCTCAGGATGGTCGTTTCATAAATTGGGAATGGACATTTTCGGCCCATTCCCACCAGCAAAAGGTGGAGTGAAGTTCTTATTAGTTGCCATAGACTACTTTACCAAGTGGCCGGAGGTTAAACCACTTGCAAAAATTACGGGCAAGCAGGTCATTGACTTCGTTTGGGATAACATTATTTGTCGCTATGGATTGCCGGAAGTACTTGTCACCGATAATGGAAAGCAATTCGCTGAGAAGTGTCACAACCCGACCACGTAAAACAACGAAACGTGGCGGAAACGTCGGGGAGTGTTGTAACAGAATTAATTGTTTCACAACCATGGAAATTAAAGTTACGTTTTATTTATCAAACAAGAGAGTTACATTGTCTTAAACAAGAAACAAAGAGTACATAACATAAATCAACTAGTTCTTGCTTTGTTTTAAGTCACTAAGGCACAGGTCCGCCTAAGTGTGTCTCGATCATCCTATGCAACAACTCCTGAAAACACATGTGAAAATAGGTACGTCAGCATAAAAATTCCTGTGAGATACATAGGTTTTGTGAAAATAGGATTCATGACTTGAGTTTAAAGAAACTGTTTAATAAAAAAAAATAGCAATGAATCTTGTTGAGTGTTTCCTTTCATAAATCATTTGAAAAGTGATGAATAAACCAAATGATATATATGTATAAAAGAATAATGTATGGTTAAGCGAATAACCAAGTAAAAATGAGTTTGTATAAGTTAAGTTATTTGTAAAACGAAGTTTATGTGAAGATTGTATTGTATATGTAATATGTCTAAACTGAAATGGTTTAAATAACGCTACGATATGTAATACCATAAAAGCACTTATATATAGGAAGTACCAGCGTCGTATCCACCATGTTTTTATCGTATTACACGTCGACTCGTTACTTAAATCACTTACCCAAAACAACCACCAAAATGTAATGTTTAACAATTGTAGAAATGTTTATGTATGATCAAATACGGTTCACACGGTTCAACAGTTACAAACGGTTCATATAATCAAATGGTTACAACGGTTCACATAGTCAAATAGTTACAACGGGTCACATAGTCAAATGGTTACAACATTTCACATAGTCAAATAGTTACAAACGGTTCAAAATGTAATATAATGTGTTCATATGCTGGATGATCATATGCAACAAAATGCAATGTAAAACAATGTGTCCATATGTTGAGTAAACATATGCAACTAATGTAATGTAAATCAATGTGCTAGCATGCTCAGTCAACATACATAGCAGAAATGTAAAGTAAAACAATGTACTAAGTATGCTAAGTAAACATACATAGCGAAACAATGTAATGTAAATCATGTACTAATAGTGTACTAATGAACATAGCAAGTATATGAAGTGAAAACAGGAAAGCACAAAAGTAACAAGTAGGCACATGTGTTTCACCCCAAAACGTTTGAAAAACAGTAAAGGAGGGGTCTATGTACTCACTTGAGATTGCCTAGAAGTCCTTGAGTAACAACCAAGCAATGCTAGAGATTACGGAATATCAACGGCACCTACTATAGGTAACTATGTTAATAAACCGGACCTAAATCGGAGGATCGGATAGAATGAGGGTTTGTAAACCAAATGAGTATGGTAACTCATGTAATATGGTTTAACAAAGCCTACATACTACAATGAAACCTAACCTAAGTGCTTACGACTCATTACGACCCGTTACGACCCGTTTAGGTAGCTTATGCTCCTTTAACGCGTCGTTCGCGTAAAACGCGTTCGAAACGCCTAACTAGTCCTATGATAAGTAAAATATGCCTTAATATGTCTAATATTGTTGCCAAATCAGTTTAGATATCATAAATTATGTTACATATGCTTAAAATGAATTTTGGCGTAAAAAGGGCATTTTGGTAATTTACCTAAGGCATATAAACTACCTATCATACAACTAACTAAACGTCGTGACCATAAGGTATAACCTCGGAAGGTTATTCCCTATACAACTATGGCCACCAAATGTATTTGGTCGGATCCTAAAGATCGACCAAACGGGTCGGGTTCGAAAGTATAAGCGATTGTTTAGATCGCTTACCTTATGACCCTATATAAGCACTAAACTAAAAGTGATGAGCTAAGCATGCTAAAACATGCTTAACTAAGTTAGAAAACAAGTTTGGTATCAAAACAAACAGTTTTGATACCTAAAAGTAGTTTGGTTACAAAATACGCAAGAATACGCATTTTGGCCGAAACTATGACTCGTCACTGAGCCAAGATAACGTGGTAATCAGTAGGTATAGTTACAAGGGACTATAACCATCGTGATTACGCTCACGTTGCGAAGTTCAACCGAACTTCGTGTTGACCATAAACTGGTCAACGCAGAAACGCTAAAAGAACGAAAGAATACTTACAGAAGGTCCCCGCAAGCTCTTGATCCGATTTACTCTCAGGTATGAAGCATAAACTTCAACTTAGAGAGCTAAAATCAGATTCAAGTGTGAGTTTGCAAGGAAATGAAGGTGGGTATTTATAGGAATTCAAGAACCGTTAAGATCGTTCATCGAAAACTGAGCTTTGATCTAGACCTTACATGTGTGCCCATGGTTTTCTAAAACTATGGGAGCCCCTAATAATGGACTAGGTTCATTGAATACCAGCCCATGGTTTTGCAAAACCATGGGTTAAAACCATCAACACTTCAAAATGTACTAGGTTCATTGAATCTGGTCAGAAATTTCAAGAATGGCCCCTGCACTTGTAAAACTTGATTTTTTTGCACTTTTAAGCCCCGTTAATCCCATTTCAAATATCTAAAATAAAGTTAAAGTATAGGGAACTTAAAATATGCTCAAAAATATGTCGGATGTTGGTTCGTTTGGCCGTACGGTTGCGTTGTTCGGTTAATTACGACGGAAGTCGTAACGGACGCGAAAACGATCCAAATTGCGCGACGAATGGATTTTTAAGTAGCCAATCACTAAAATATAATATTTTAATGATTACTTAAATTTTTTGGATGTCCGGATGTATTCAGAACGTAAGTTATGCGCGAAAATGCAAACTTGTGCACTTTTTGACGCTTTTAGTCCCTGAATGACCCAAAAGTTTATTTTAGCACACCGAACCCCTCAAAGCCTATTTCTAAGCTATGTAAAGGATATTTATGGTATGTTTAACTTATGGTCATGTTCTGGAATGTCTGTTCCAGTACGAATCATCATACTTTCGCAGTTTGTCAAATTTAGTCCCTGTAAGCGTTTAAACTTGATTTTGCCATACCAACGCCTTCAAAACTTATTTCTAAGTTATGTAGAGGTTATTTAAGGTATGTTAAGCATATGTTGATGTTTCGGAGTGTTTGTCGCATTAAAATGATTACTTTTACGCACCAGTTGGCGTATAGCTTTCCAGAAAGCGATGTAGAGTTTGAAATTGAACAAAAATTGATATGTGCAAACGATTCACATATTTCTACAGATCCCAAGTATGAAACACAATATCTCATTGATTTGGCATTTGTTTGATGGTCACGGAGGCACAGGTGTTACAGTCTCCCCTACTTTAGGAAATTTCATCTCGAAATTTATTCGTAGGAGTCTGTCTGTGACTTTGTGTTAAATAACCATCAAAGATAAGGCATAATCTTGTCATTTTCCTCAAAGGATATTTTTTAGAAGCGAAAATGAACGAACGGAGTCATTTTCCTCAACGGGTTCTTTAGAAATGGAAAATGAAGGATTTAACTAAACGGATATTCATTTCCCTCAACGGATATTCTTCAGAAGTGAAAATGAATGGATGATTCATTTTCCTCAACGGGTTCTTCTTCAGGAACGGGAATGAAGGAATAATCAACGGATATTCATTTCCCTCAACGGATATTCTTTAGAAACGAAAATGAACGGACGGAGTCATTTTCAACGGTCGCTTCCTTAGAACGGAAATGAAAAGGATAATCAAACGGATATTCATTTCCCTCAACGGATATTCTTTAGAACGAAAATGAACAAACGGAGTCATTTTCTTCAACGGGTATTCTTCAGAAGTGAAAATGAATGGATTTAAACAAACGGATATTCATTTCCCTCAACGGATATTCTTTAGAAACGAAAATGAACGGACGGGGTCATTTTCAACGGTTGCTTCCTTAGAAACGGAAATGAAAAGGATAATCAAACGGATATTCATTTCCCTCAACGGATATTCTTCAGAACGAAAATGAACAAACGGAGTCATTTTCCTCAACGGGTATTCTTCAGAAGTGAAAATGAATGGATTTAAACAAACGGATATTCATTTCTCTCAACAGATATTCTTTCAAAAGTGAAAAATGAATAGCTAGTTCATTTTTCCTCAACGGGTGCTTTATCAGAAATGGAAATGAATAGGGTTAACTTTAGACACATAACAGAACTTGCTGTGATTTCTATGCACTAAATTCCATAATTATGTATGCATCCATAATTACGTAATTCCTTGCACAGTCCGCACAGTTTGTCTTGTGATGTTTAGGGGAAGAAAATCAAACCTGTGATGAGGGTGACTAGACTACCATAGGGTCCTTTTAATTAGATCGACAGATGATCTTTTTAATTAGGCCACCAAGGAGTCCTTTCAGCTATATCATCACATGATATTTCTAACAAGATTTTGGATCAATCTGTTTAACTAGACCACTCAAGGGGTCTAATTATGGAGTAGTACTTTATAATCCAAGGGACTTAACTACAACGTAGAAGTCCATTAAGGATTTTAGGTAGTACCTTTGGGTATCCTACTATGAGTCCCTTATACAAAGATATGGAAGATTCTACGAGGATTTGGATAACATAATTTGGATCACACAAAAACATAAAAGGGAACACATAAGCACATAATCACATAATTGTTTTCTTGGTTATTAATTGTTATTATCTTGTTATTGATGCTATTAACTTGGCGCCGATTTGAACATGGGTATTCAAGGCATACCAGGAACCCAGTTGATGGACTTCAACGTCCTCAGGCATCTATCTGAAAAGATAGGATGATCTTCAAACAAATCGATTTTTTGATTACAAGGAATCACCACATTCGAATTAAGGTATACAACCACTAAGGAATTACGGGAGTATCCTTAGGTACCCCATTAAGGAGTGGGTATTCGTCCAGAGTTGTAACTTGCGCCTTGTACTTCGTTTTCCTTGGAAGAAACGGGTACTTAGGATTTTTGTGGAAAACGCAAGAGATCATAAAGTGGAAGAATTTTGGGGGTAGTCTATTCTTCAAGGGATACGGTTACTTGATTGTCGGTATTGTAGGGGATATGTTGTTTACACATGCAACCACATCAATATTTGTATATTGCATCATAAAATAAAAGCTTTATTTATAAACAACGACAATAACAACAACAACTGTTTCATAGATCGTGACAACAAAAGAAAATAATACACAAGGCTTGATTATTTTCTAAACAGCGTTGTCTTCCAATCGGTCGGATGCTCATCTCAGTGCTGGATTCGCATTAGCAAGCTTTGGGCAATTTCTTCAGAAATGGCCCATCTCGCCACAGTTGAAGCAAGAACCTGGTGGAAAACGAGCTTGAGCAGGATTGTTGCCAGCTTGATTTGGTGCAGCTGCGGTTGGGCAAACCCTCGCTGTATGACCTATAAGTCCACAAACTTGGCATGTGCGGCACTTCACACCAGCATGATGATGTAGGCTACATTGGTTGCACAAGGGTGCAGTTCCGTTGTAGGGCTTCCTAGCAGGGGGTTGAGCTGGTGGGTTGGGGACGGCTTGACCATTGTGAGCGACCATGGTGAAGTTCTGAGAAGCCTTTCGCTTCTTTTACTTCTTAGGGGATCCAGTCTGTTCATCCACGGTCTTTGATTCCTCGATTGGTTTCTTGTCACTTTTTCGGAAAAGTTTACCTTTCCTGATCTGAGATTCAGTCAAGGTAGCGGATAGCTCAATGGCCTGTCTAACTGTCGTGGGTTTACTACCAGTTATAATGTCTTGTACTAATTCAGGGAGGCCATCAATGTACTTTTCGATTGCCTTATCCAAAGGCATGACCATGTTTGGGCATAACAGACTTAACTCCTCATAACGGTCCGTGTAGGCTCGATGCTCACCGCTATCTTGCTTAAGATCATCAAATTCCCTTTCTAGAGCCCTTAGCTCATGACGAGGACATAATTCCTTCATCATAAGAGCCCTAAGCTTGGCCCAAGTCTGTGCTAAAGCAACCTCGGCACCACGGTCTCTCATCACCCCGTTCCACCATGTAAGAGCCCTCTTCTGAAACACACTGGAAGCAAACTCGACCTTGCGATTATCAGGACACTGAACGTGACGAAATGTACTCTCAGTGCTCTCGAACCATTGTAGGAGCCTAGTTGCTCCTTCAGAACCGCTAAACTTGAGTGGCTTAGCCGAATTGAAACTCTTGAAATTGCATGGAGCATTATTGTTGTTGTTGGCTTGGTTCAGTTGAGCAATAAGATTTGGGAAAGCAGCAGCCATTTGCTGCGCGATGATTTCTGCCAGTTCGGCATTCGCTATCTGATTGTCGCGTCGAGGAGGCATTCTAAAAAGGGGGAAAAATAAGAGAGAAAACAAATGAATTGGCATTGGGTAAGAATAGGATGTTATAACTACCGACCAAAATCATGGGTGATGGTCATTTGTTTGAACCACGAAGCAAACAAACGACACACAAAGGTTGAATCAAAGCAAGTAGGCCCTCATAATGTATCGCGGAGACATGCTCGCCTATAAGTGGACAATCACCCCAAGAGTTCCCAGGTAAGAGTGACTGGTCCGATTATGTGGATTTGTACGAACACTCTAGCCTTAGACAGAAAACCCAGGGTACAGGCATTCACTCTTCCAGTTTGCACGTGTTCACACTATTTAGGACCCAAAACTTTTGACGAGATTTTGAAAACTTAAAGGGGTTCAAAACCTTATAACAGAGGGTTCAAAACCTTACAACAGAGGGTTCAAAACCTAGTAATCAATCATCCAAAAACAGATGATTAATTTTCAAAGCGGATTCGGAATTGATGTTCTCATTGTGGTTGCTGCCTAAAGATAGGCAACGGTATTGTTTTATGACTAACGCAAGTAAAATCGCGTTAGGGTCCTAGGAAGGTTATAGTCTAGGTCAAAGCATTACTAATAACCTAATTCCCTATAACCATTGGCTCTGATACCAACTTTTCTGTCACACCCCGACCACGTAAAACAACGAAACATGGCGGAAACGTCGGGGAGTGTTGTAACAGAATTAATTGTTTCACAACCATGGAAATTAAAGTTACGTTTTATTTATCAAACAAGAGAGTTACATTGTCTTAAACAAGAAGCAAAGAGTACATAACATAAATCAACTAGTTCTTGCTTTGTTTTAAGTCACTAAAGCACAGGTCCGCCTAAGTGTGTCTCGATCATCCTAGGCAACAGCTCCTGAAAACACATGTGAAAATAGGTACGTCAGCATAAAAATGCATGTGAGATACATAGGTTTTGTGAAAATAGGATTCATGACTTGAGTTTAAAGAAACTGTTTAATAAAAAAAAAATAGCCATGAATCTTGTTGAGTGTTTCCTTTCATAAATCATTTGAAAAGTGATGAATAAACCAAATGATATATATGTATAAAAGAATAATGTATGGTTAAGCGAATAACCAAGTAAAAATGAGTTTGTATAAGTTAAGTTATTTGTAAAACGAAGTTTATGTGAAGATTGTATTGTATATGTAATATGTCTAAACTGAAATGGTTTAAATAACGCTACAATATGTAATACCATAAAAGCACTTATATATAGGAAGTACCAGCGGCGTATCCACCATGTTTTTATCGTATTTCACGTCGCCTCGTTACTTAAATCACTTACCTAAAACAACCACCAAAATGTAATGTTTAACAATTGTAGAAATGTTTATGTATGGTCAAATACGGTTCACACGGTTCAACAGTTACAAACGGTTCATATAATCAAATGGTTACAACGGTTCACATAGTCAAATAGTTACAACGAGTCACATAGTCCAATGGTTACAATGGTTCACATAGTCAAATAGTTACAAACGGTTCAAAATGTAATATAATGTGTTCATATGCTGGATGAGCATATGCAACAAAATGCAATGTAAAACAATGTGTCCATATGTTGAGTAAACATATGCAACTAATGTAATGTAAATCAATGTGCTAGCATGCTCAGTCAACATACATAGCAGAAATGTAAAGTTAAACAATGTACTAAGTATGCTAAGTAAACATACATAGCGAAACAATGTAATGTAAATCATGTACTAATAGTGTACTAATGAACATAGCAAGTATATGAAGTGAAAACAGGAAAGCACGAAAGTAACAAGTAGGCACATGTGTTTCACCCCAAAACGTTTGAAAAACAGTAAAGGAGGGATCTATGTACTCACTTGAGATTGCCTAGAAGTCCTTGAGTAACAACCAAGCAATGCTAGAGATTACGGAATATCAACGGCACCTACTATAGGTAACTATGTTAATAAACCGGACCTAAATCGGAGGATCGGATAGAATGAGGGTTCGTAAACCAAATGAGTATGGTAACTCATGTAATATGGTTTAACAAAGCCTACATACTACAATGAAACCTAACCTAAGTGCTTACGACCCATTACGACCCGTTTAGGTAGCTTATCCTACTTTAACGCGTCATTCGCGTAAAACGCGTTCGGAACGCCTAACTAGTCCTATGATAAGTAAAATATGCCTTAATATGTCTAATATTGTTGCCAAATCAGTTTAGATATCATAAATTATGTTACATATGCTTAAAATGAATTTTGGCGTAAAAGGGCATTTTGGTAATTTACCTAAGGCATATAAACTACCTATCATACAACTAACTAAACGTCGTGACCATAAGGTATAACCTCGGAAGGTTATTCCCTATACGACTATGGCCACCTAATGTATTTGGTCGGATCCTAAAGATCGACCAAACGGGTCGGGTTCGAAAGTATAAGCGATTGTTTAGATCGCTTACCTTATGACCCTATATAAGCACTAAACTAAAATTGATGAGCTAAGCATGCTAAAACATGCTTAAGTAAGTTAGAAAACAAGTTTGGTATCAAAACAAACGGTTTTGATACCTAAAAGTAGTTTGGTTACAAAATACGCAAGAATACGCATTTTGGCCGAAACTATGACTCGTCACTGAGCCTAGATAACGTGGTAATCAGTAGGTATAGTTACAAGGGACTATAACCATCGTGATTACGCTCACGTTGCGAAGTTCAACCGAACTTCGTGTTGACCATAAACTGGTCAACGCCGAAACGCTAACAATGCAGAAACGCTAAAAGAACGAAAGAATACTTACAGAAGGTCCCCGCAAGCTCTTGATCCGATTTACTCTCAGGTATGAAGCAGAAACTTCAACTTAGAGAGCCAAAATCAGATTCAAGTGTGAGTTTGCAAGGAAATGAAGGTGGGTATTTATAGGAATTCAAGAACCGTTAAGATCGTTAATCGAAAACTGAGCTTTGATCTGGACCTTACATGTGTGCCCATGGTTTTCTAAAACTATAGGAGTCCCTAATAATGGACTAGGTTCATTGAATACTAACCCATGGTTTTGCAAAACCATGGGTTAAAACCATCAACACTTCAAAATGGACTAGGTTCATTGAATCTGGTCAGAAATTTCAAGAATGGTCCCTGCACTTGTAAAACTTGATTTTTTTTGCACTTTTAAGCCCCGTTAACCCCATTTCAAGGCTCTAAAATAAAGTTAAAGTATAGGGAAATTAAAATATGCACAAAAATATGTCGGATGTCGGTTCGTTTGGCCGTACGGTTGCGTTGTTCGGTTAATTACGACGGAAGACGTAACGGACGCGAAAACGATCCAAATTGCGCGACGAATGGATTTTTAACAAGCCAATCACTAAAATATAATATTTTAATGATTACTTAAATTTTTTGGATGTACGGATGTATTCAGAACGTAAGTTATGCGCGAAAATGCAAACTTGTGCGCTTTTTGACGCTTTTAGTCCCTGAATGACCCAAAAGTTTATTTTAGCACACCGAACCCCTCAAAGCCTATTTCTAAGCTATGTAAATGATATTTATGGTATGTTTAACTTATGGTCATGTTCTGGAATGTCTGTTCCAGTACGAATCATCATACTTTCGCAGTTTGTCGAATTTAGTCCCTGTAAGCGTTTAAACTTGATTTTGCCATACCAACGCCTTCAAAACTTATTTCTAAGTTATGTAGAGGTTATTTAAGGTATGTTAAGCATATGTTGATGTTCCGGAGTGTTTGTCTCATTAAAATGATTACTTTTACGCACCAGTTGGCGTATAGCTTTCCAGAAAGCGATGTAGAGTTTGAAATTGAACAAAAATTGATATGTGCAAACGATTCACATATTTCTACAGATCCCAAGTATGAAACACAATATCTCATTGATTTGGCATTTGTTTGATGGTCACGGAGGTACAGGTGTTACAAGAAGCCTTTTAGCGTTTGGTGTAAAGAGTTCAGAATAACTCAGGTTTTCAGCTCAGTGGCATATCGACAATCAAACGGTCAGGTTGAAAGGATGAATCGAAGCATAGTTGAAGGAATCAAAGCCAAATTGGGAAGGCATGAAAGCAATTGGCTTGAAGAGTTGCCAAGTGTTCTATGGGCCATAAGAACAACCGAAAAAACAAGTCACAAAAGAACACCTTACATCTTGGTGTTTGGATCTGAAGCCGTGATTCCAGCTGAAGTAGGAGTTGTAACTCAAAGAACGATCAACATGGATCCCAAAGCAAACCACAAAGAGGCCATGTTGAACTTACAACTCCTAGAGGAAGTACGAGATCAAGCTGCAATTCAAGAAGCCAAGTATAAACAAATGATGGAAGCCTATTACAACAAAAGAGTCAAGCACGAACGCTTCAAGTCAGGAGACCTGGTGCGTAGAAACAATGAGGCTAGTAAAAAAGAGAACCAAGGAAAGCTTGGCCCAAAGTGGGAAGGGCCATATACAATACTTGAAGCACATAAGGGTGGATATAAGCTAGCAGACTCATAAGGTAAAAAGTTTCCAAGACATTGGAATGGAAAAACCCTAAAGAGGTTCCATGTCTGATCAAGAAAGATTGGTTTGTATTTCACAAAGTTGTATTTCAAGAGTTGTCCTATGATCACCTTTTGTAACACAATATCTCGTGAATGAATGATGATGTTTTATCAAATTTGTCTTTCTATCCTAAAATCAGGTTGAGAACCTAGCAAGAAACTCCATGGCAAGGGCCATGTAAGGGGATGAGCTCCTAGGCCATATCGCTCAAAAGGTTCAAGGGTTGAATGAACCTATATAAGGGGTGAGTTCCTAAATCAATACAACTCCATGAGACTTATAATTGAAAACAAAGCTGTCTCATAGACGGGTTTGAACAGCCTACACCAAATGCTCCTTAAGCCTTAGAAAAATTATAAAAAACAGGCTTACGAAATGAAATCAAACTAAGGAAAATAAAGAATAGGACATGTGCTATGTCTTATTGTTAAAAATACCAAGGCTAAGTGACTGCAGCACTGAACCCTTTAAGGTATGAAAAACATAAAGACAACACAAACTCAACAAAGACAATACCACAAAGATAAGAAATAATTCAAGGGGCAATGCAACAACATGAGTAAAAAGGTTAGACACAACCCAAAACTCAAAAATACAAACCAAGACATCAAGTCATAAAACTAAAATAGTAACCGGAAGCCTTGAAGGCTTCAAGCTACATACAAATAGCCAGAAGCCTTAAAGGCTTGAAGCCAACCAAGCTGCCTCACCAAAACAGGCACAAGCACGAAAAACATAACACAAGGCAAATAGTAGAAACTTAGTAACATAATAAGCCTTAAACGGCTTCCAAACATCCGAAAAAGTTAAAGCAAGCCTTAATGGCTTGCAAACCTAAGAAATTGTTCAAACGACCATCAAGGCCAAACCACACCCACAAAACAAGAACCTTAAGGGTTCCTGCAAAACCTAAGATTTTTTAAGTTAACATATAAACCGTAAATTGTTTTCAGGGGTGCTAAGAAAGCTACGAATGTTTATTAAGCATCAACAAAAGGCTTAGAAGCCCCAGAACCGTTACCTTTAGCCTTTATGATCTTCTTCGACTTCTTAGCCTTTGAACCACCATCACCACCAACTGCTGAACCTTCTAAACTCACATCCTTGGAAGCATCAGGTTCTCCCGAAAAGGTATCCTCGCTGTCTCCTGAAGAAGATCGCTTTCTTGAAAGGAAACCGAGCACTTCGGCACAAACCTTTTCGTTAAGACCATCCGGTTTTAGTTCCTGCAAGACAGAAAGGGGCTTACCAAAACAAGCTGCAACCTGATTAACATACGGATAGGTCAGCCTCTCCATCTGCTCAACGGAACCCTTGAAAACCTCAGAAGCTTCAAGACGGTACAAAGGAGACTTTTCCAAAGGATGACCAGATTCACGAAGCTTGTAACCAGCATTGAAACCTTAATATTTCCCCAAGTTGAGCAGTTTGGTATAAACTTCACCAAGAGCATAATTGAACTCCTTAGAGTGAAGAAAATAGGTAATAACTTGGTGGAAACCTTATTCAATAAGCCATTGGTTATCACCAGTGGCTTGGGTAACCAAAGACTTCAAACCCTCTTTCTCTTCTTCAAAGGCCCTCTACTGGACATTCAAGGCTTCCCTATCAGCCTTTAGCTTCAACCGGTCAGCGTCGAAGCTTTTCTTGAGATCGTTTATCTCAATCTCGTGCCTTCTTGTCAACTCACCCACCTTCTTAGCCCAAGCTAACTCCTTCTCTGAAAAACCATCAATCTCCTTCTTCATGGCGGCCATGGAGGCTTTCATCTTGTCTTTCTTCTTGGAAGCATCCTCGTACTCCTGCATACCCTTGGTAAAATGGGTAACACCTTCAGCCAATAAGGCCTGAAGATTGCAGGAGCTTAGCATCAGTCTCGAGATGAAGTGATCAGCCTCAATTTCAGAAATGGCACTCCGGACACCAGGAGGAGCAAAATGAGCCAACACCTCAGCACAAACCGCCAGATCTTTGAAGCTATCTCCAACTTTTACCCCCTAGTTGGGAACATACACCTCTTCAGCCTCTAGACCCTCGAAGCTCTCAACACTTTTGACAGATGAACCCTGTATGGTAGGAGTGCTACCTTTCTTAACCAACTTCTTCTTCTTGACGGAAACAACCAACTCTTTTTCCTAACGCTTTGACATATCAACCTCAATAGCTTGCTCTGCTGATACTTCAATATCGTCACTAACATCAATGGCCTCCAAGCCAGATGGTTGATCAGCACCTTTCAAATAATGTTTTGAACAATGAACAGAGACCTTGGAACCCGGAGTCTTTGTAAAACCCTTTACATTGGGGACGTTCACATAGCCGGAACCCTCGAACCTATGATCGGATCCCGTGACAACTGCATCTTCACCTAGAGTAGCAGCAACATCATCAAAAGTGTCACGGCCCCCGTCCCGGTTTTACCCGGACCAGGTGCCGCGGGACAGAAACCCGTGGTATTTATTATTCGAGTTGACAGCGGAAGATTTACAGGATCTTTTAAAACTTGAAACTGCCCAATTATTTTATTTCATAATTTGGGATATACCCTGTAATTTACAATAGAGGAATTTCACAAGGAAATTCCCTGGTTTACAAAACATTTTTATTTATTTAACTGAGCCACCACTTCAAGCTTTATTAGTGCTCCATAGCACTTTTCCTTGATTCACAGTAGGTCACCTGAAACATGTTTTAAAAATATTTTATCAGCGGGGAAATATTGGCGAGTCACTCAAATTTGATAAAACGACACATAGTTATAAATTACAGCATAAGAGCGATTACAATGGCTTCTATCTTATTTTTATCTGGCGCCGTGTCACAGCCTTGTGACGATGGTCATACTACTATTGGGTCCTTTCACCCAAGTAGTGATGATTATCACTGTTAGGTTGATGAACCTAACCGTGAGAAATTAGTAATGTGCATAATACCTCACTTGTCAGTGATTCAAGATAACCACGACTTAATCCCTGTAATTATAACTTTGAAAATAATTTGAGGTATTGTAAAATAACTTTGATAAAAAGAGAATGACTCACATTGCAAGTTAACGGGTAGAGTTTAGCCTACTGATAAGCCTGTTAACCTAATTCAAATAACAATGCATACGAAAACTTGGTTAGTAACTTTAATCCAACTTTTACGACAACTCACGAGATCAAAACCTTCACAATGAATGACAAAGTGTAATACTTAAACATCCATCAAATTCACGACGAATGACAAAGTATAGTCCGAGTTTGGGCAGCACTTAAACATCCATTGGATTGGTTTTTATCAACCGGACATTAAATCGTAGCAGTGATCGAGTTATTACCCTGTTATCGAGGCAGCGTTTCGTGCTGTGTGTGTGTGTTATGTAGTAAACAGAGGATAGCTCAACGTACGAAATGAGTTTTTACGTTGAACCAATGCCCAAATTCAAGTGCCAAACTCCTCTATATATAATGAAAAAATGTCTCCCTCGCGTGGCGCGAGGGCCTGTCGCGTGGCGCGAGGGGACCCCTTCTAGCATAGGGTAGCTCCGTGTCTAACTATCCTGGGTGAGTCGACGGTTTGTTAAAATTCGATTTCGACAACAAACTGTTTAGATAATATCAACTAGGAAATACCCCCCCTGAGTTTTAGGGGCCCTGATCCTAGTTCCGATTGTTCTGAAAATTTTAGGGGTCATGCAATATTTCTTGGGGGTCTTAATTAGGGTTTCCTATTGGACAAAATAAGATAAGAAATAGGAATTTTGGTGAGAGTTGTTACATCCTCCCCACCTTAGAAAAATCTCATCCTCGAGATTTACTGGAACAAGTAGGGATACTTTCGTTTCATCTCCGATTCCAGCTCCCAAGTGTACTCCGGTCCTCTCTTTGAATCCCACTTGACTTTGACAAGTACTAGCCTTTTATGCTTGAGAAATTTGACCTTTCTGTCTTCTATCTGCAGTGGCTTCTCAACAAATTTTAATTTTTCATTTACCTCTACATCTTGAAGAGGTACTACCAGGGATTCATCAGATAGACATTTCTTGAGATTGGATATAGAAATATGTCATGTACCCCAGCTAGCTCTTCTGGTAGTTGTAAGCGATAGGCGACTGGTCCTACTCGCTGGATTATTGGGAATGGTCCTACGTACCTTGGATTTAGCTTTCCCTTCTTACCGAACCGAACTACTTCGTTCCAAGGAGAAACTTTCAAGAGTACCTTATCTCCGATTTGAAATTCCAGTGGCTTGCGTCTATTGTCTGCGTAACTCTTTTGACGATCTCGAGCTGTTTTTAGTCTTTCCTTGATTTAAGTAATCTTGTCGGTAGTTTCTTGTACGATTTCGGGACCTGATAATTGGCTTTCTCCTATTTCTGCCCAGCAGACTGGAGTTCTGCACTTTCGTCTGTACAGTGCTTCAAATGGGGCAGCTTCAATGCTTGAATGGTAACTATTGTTATAGGATAATTCAATTAAGGGTAGGTGATCATCCCAGTTTCCACCAAAATCTATTACACATGCCCTAAGCATGTCTTCCAGGGTTTGGATTGTCCTTTCACTTTGTCCATATGTTTAAGGATGATATGCAGTGCTTAAATTTAGTCGGGTTCCCATTGCTTCTTGGAAACTGGTCCAGAAATGGGAAGTGAAACGACTATCTCTATCCGATATAATGGAGAGTGGGACTCCATGTAAGGATACTACTTCATCTACGTATAATTTGGCTAACCTTTCCATACTAAAAGTTTCTTTCATGGGTAGAAAATGAGCTGATTTGGTTAATCGATCCACAATTACCCAAATTGCGTCATTACCTTTTCTGGTTTTAGGCAACTTAGTAACAAAATCCATGGTTATTAGTTCCCATTTCCAAACAGGCATTTCTAATTGTTGGAGTAATCCTGAAGGTTTCTGGTGTTCTTCCTTAACTTGTGAACAAGTTAGACACTTCGATACATATCTAGCTATGTCCCTTTTCATTCCTATCCACCAGAAATTATTTCTTAAATCTTGGTACATTTTATTGTTACCAGGATGCATGGTATATCTAGATTTATGGGCTTCCTCTAAAATCTTATTTCTTAACTCTCCTTGCTTAGGTACCCAAATCCTTCTTTTGTGGAATCTCCAAATTCCATCAGCTCCTTGCTCTAATTCCTTTATTCTTTCTTTTATTCCTTCAACATCATCCTTGATTGCTGTGGCTTGAACATTTTTTAGTTGTTCCATTAAGTCTAATTGTAAACTTAATCTAAGAGCACGAACTCGCTTTTGTTTTTCGCGATACTTACGACTTAGAGAATCTGCGACTACATTTGCTTTTCCTTCGTGATATTAAATATCACAGTCGTAGTCACTTAGAATTTCCATCCATCTTCTTTGCCTCATATTCAATTCTTTTTGCCCAAATATGTATTTTAAACTCTTATGATCTGTATTGACAGTAAACTTACTTCCATACAGATAATGCCTCCAAATCTTAAGGGCAAAAATTATGGCTCCTAATTCTAAGTCATGTGTCGTATAGTTTTCTTCGTGCTTCTTCAATTGTCTCGAGGCATACGCAATTACCTTCTTGCGTTGCATTAGCACACATCCTAATCCTAGCTTAGAAGCATCGCAGTAAACTTCAAAATCTTCTGTCCCTTCAAGTAAGGCAAGAATTGGGGCGTTTGTTAACCTTTGCTTTAAAATCTTAAAAGCTTCTTCTTGCCTAGGTCCCCATTCAAACTTAACTGCTTTACAGGTTAGCTTAGTTAATGGCACAACTATCTTAGAGAAATCCTTAATAAAGCGCCTATAGTATCCAGCTAAGCCTAGAAAACTTCTAACTTCCGTAGCTGATTGCGGGACCTTCCAATTGGTGATTGCTTCTATTTTAGCAGGATCTACGTGAATACCTTCGTGATTCACCATGTGTCCTAAAAATTGTACCTCTTGTAGCCAAAATTCACACTTCGAGAATTTGGCATAAAGTTTCTCTTTTCTTAACAAGGTTAAGAGTGCATGCAGGTGCTGACAATGCTCATCTTGACTTTTGGAATAAATAAGTATATCGTCGATGAAGACAATTACAAATTTATCCAAGTACGGTTTACAGATCCTGTTCATCATGTCCATAAATGCCGCAGGAGCATTTGTTAGTCCAAAGGGCATGACTGTAAACTCGTAATGACCATACCTAGTTCTGAAAGCAGTTTTAGGTATGTCTTCTTCTTGCACCTTCAACTGATGATATCCGGAGCGTAAATCTATCTTAGAAAAATATCTAGCTCCCTGGAGTTGAGCAAAAAGATCATCAATCCTAGGTAACAGGTATCGATTCTTAATTGTAACCTTATTCAGTTCCCAATAATCGATACACATTTGCATTGAACCATCCTTTTTCTTTACGAACAACACTGGTGCTCCCCAAGGGGATGAACTAGGTTGTATGAATCCTTTACTTAACAATTCATCTAACTGCTTTTTCAATTCTAGCATTTCGGTGGGTGGTAACCGATAAGGTGCCTTGGCTATCGGTGTAGTTCCATGAATTAGATGAATTCTAAATTCTACCTCCCTATCTGGTGGTAATCCTGGTAGTTCTTCTGGGAATACATCCGAGTATTCAGAGACTACAGGAATTTCCTTAAGTTCCTTACCCTTAGTGCTAATGATTACCGAAATCATATACACTATTCCTTGCTTTCGTTCATAACTAGCAACTTTCATTACTGAAATGAACTTCATTGGTTTACGCGGCTTATCCCCAGTAATCATAATTACTTCTCCTGTGGGTGCATGAATTTCTATGGAGTTCTTATCACAAAGGATTCGAGCATGGTTGGCTACTAACCAATCCATTCCTAACACGACATCGAATCCAGCTAAATTCATAGGTAATAGGTTTGCAGAAAATTTATGGCCTGAGAGTTCTATATTTCCTTCTCGCAAAACCTTATCTATGTTAACAGAATTCCCATCTGTCGTTTCGACAGCAAAAATCTGCCTAAGGTTGGTTAAGGGTAAGTTAAGAGCTTGGCAGAATAAAGTATTTATAAAACTTTGGTTTGCACCAGAGTCAAATAATACTTTTGCATAAACGTCGTGAACTAGGAACGTACCAGCTATCACATCAGGAATCAATTCGGCTTCCTGGGTAGTCAGTTGGAAGGCTCTTGCGTTCTTCTTGGTAGTTCCTTCTGCATGTTTGTCCTTGTTATCTGCTGGTTTGACAAGTTTAGGACAATCTGGTTTAAAATGTCCAGCTTCTCCACAGTTGAAGCAGATTGTGGATTTCTTTCTCCTGCAATCTTCTTCTTGATGCCCTGGAATTTTGCAGAAATTGCAATACCCTTTGCATCTTCCAAAATGCTTTCTTTTACAGGTATTGCAAAATGGAACAGTGGAAGATTGCCCGGTGCCCTTTTTCTTGAAATTGCTACTATTACCCACACGGAATCCATGGGTAATCTTGTGGGCCACTTCCTTCTTTCTATTTTCTTCTCGCGTACGTACCAGTCCGTCAGTCAAAGTGTTGGCTAATTCTACTACATTGTCAATTGTGCAAGGTCTCGCAGCTTTACCGATATCATAGATTTCGCCAATCAAACCCCAAATATAGCGAGAAATAAGTACCGGTTCTGGCGAAACCAGGGTTGGTACAACTCTAGCATACTCGAAGAATGTCGAAGTATACCCTCGACAGTCTACATCCACCATCCGGTGGTTCAGGAATTTATTCGCCATTTGTTCCTTTTCATATTCTGGGTAGAATTTTCTTTCTACCAGACGCTTAAATTCTTCCCAATTCATGGCATAGGCCACATCACTTCCTTTGGCTTGTAGTATTGTATTCCACCATTCTAGCGCCCCTTCTTTAAAAAGATGCGACGTGTACATGACCTTGTCTTCTTCGGCACATTTACTTATTTTAATTACTGCCTTGGTTTTCTCCAACCAACGCAGTGCAGCAGTCGCCCCTTCGTTGCCTGTAAATTCAACAGGTTTACAGGCAAGAAATTCCTTGTAAGTGCAACCAGGCGTTGCAGCTTTCATTCTTTTAAGGAATGGGGCTTGCATCCCATTATTATCATTATTATTAATGTTGTCGCCTCCATTTATACTATTACTGAAGTTGTCTTCATGAGTACGTTTGCTAGGAATAATTTGTTGAGGCTCAACTGGATTTTGGGCAGCAGCAAGAATTGCTGGAATAGCATTGGCTATTCCCTGAGCAATGATATTATCTATATCTTGTCTATTCAGAAATTGATCTTCATGGTTTTGTGCGGATTGGTTACCCTCGTTAACTGGTTCATTACCAGCGTGTTCCATCTGGTAATTAATATATATATATATATATATATATATAACTTATTAGCACAAAATAATTAACAACCAAGCATAATCACATCAACACATTTAGCCAAAATTGTCGACCTTGCGACGTTGATATTTATATATATATATATATATTAGTATGCGACCGTACACACTGGTTATCTTACAAAAGTTTTCATTGGTTGGTCCCGGTTTGGCAGTTAACTTAATTAAAAGTTAACATTTACTGCTGTAGTGGCTAACATATAGAGATTTGCCCATTGTTCATCTAATTCATCTTCCCATGGTGGGTTAGGGCCTATTTCCTGAGTTTCCTTATTAATCATCACTCCTTTTGGTTATGACTTCTTTATTTTCTCTTGACTTTTTCTAATAATCCAACTTCTTTTCTTAGGGGTAAGTGGTTTCTCAAACTGTGCCTTACGAATAAATATTCCTTCCTCAGTATCTGCTGAGTATCTTGAGGACTTTGATTGAAATGAGGTTCCCTTATCTTTTGGTGAATTATCTAATTGACGACAAATGTCCGAAATTCTTTGCTTACCCTTACTGTAAACTAACAAATAGTCAAATAACACAAAAAAACACATAATCACATAAGTTATTTTCTAACACAGAATTTTTGAATTTAAGTGTTAGCAGAACACTTCTTTGGCTTAGACCAGTGGCATGGATCTGATACCACCTTTTTCTGTCACGGCCCCCGTCCCGGTTTTACTCGGTCCAGGTGTCGCGGGACAGAAACCCATGGTATTTATTATTCGAGTTGACAGCGGAAGATTTACAAGATCTTTTAAAACTTGAAACTGCCTAATTATTTTATTTCATAATTTGGGATATATCCCGTAATTTACAATAGAGGAATTTCACAAGGAAATTCCCTGGTTTACAAAACATGTTTATTTATTTAACTGAGCCACCACTTCAAGCTTTATTAGTGCTCCATAGCACTTTTCCTTGATTCACAGTAGGTCACCTGAAACCTGTTTTAAAAATATTTTATCAGCGGGGAAATACTGGCGAGTCACTCAAATTTGATAAAACGGCACATAGTTATAAATTACAGCATAAGAGCGATTACAATGGCTTTTATCTTATTTTTATCTGGCGCCGTGTCACAGCCTTGTGACGATGGTCATACCACTATTGGGTCCTTTCACCCAAGTAGTGATGATTATCACTGTTAGGTTAATGAACCTAACCGTGAGAAATTAGTAATGTGCACAATACCCCACTTGCCTGTGATTCAAGATAACTATGACTTAATCCCTGTAATTATAACTTTGAAAATAATTTGAGGTATTGTAAAATAACTTTGATAAAAAAAGAATGACTCACATTGCAAGTTTAACGGGCAGAGTTTAGCCTACTGATAAGCATGTTAACCTAATTCAATTAACAATGCACACGAAAACTAGGTTAGTAACTTTAATCCAACTTTTACGACAACTCACGAGATCAAAACCTTCACAATGAATGACAAAGTGTAATACTTAAACATCCATCGAATTCACGACGAATGACAAAGTATAGTCCGAGTTTGGGCAGCACTTAAACATCCATTGGATTGGTTTTTATCGATCGGACATTAAATCGTAGCAATGATCGAGTTATTACCCTGTTATCGAGCGGCGTTTCGTGCTGTGTGTGTGTTATGTAGTAAACAGACGATATCTCAACGTACGAAATGAGTTTTTACGTCGAACCAACGCCCAAATTCAAGTGCCAAACTCCTCTATATATGCTGAAAAATGTCTCCCTCGCGTGGCGCGAGGGACTGTCGCGTGGCGCGAGGGGACCCCTTCTAGCATAGGGTAGCTCCGTGTCAAACTAGCCTGGGTGAGTCGACGGTTTGTTAAAATTCGATTTCGACAACAAACTGTTTAGATAATATCAACTAGGAAATACCTCCCCCCCCTGAGTTTTAGGTGCCCTGATCCTAGTTCCGATTGTTCTGAAAATTTTAGGGGTCATGCAATATTTCTTGGGGGTCTTAATTAGGGTTTCATATTGGACAAAATAAGATAAGAAATAGGACTTTTGGTGAGAGTTGTTACAAAAAGCAACATCGGAAGTATCATCACACTTGATAAAATCGAGTGCAGGCATGACTGCAAAATAAACAAAAACAAAACATATAAGCAAGCGAAAAACAGGAACATAACAGCACAACAAGAATAAATGCATACCCTGCCCATCTCTCAAAAGCACCGGGTCTCGATCGCGTTTTTCCCATAACTTACTAAGACCCAACAACACCAATAAATGCTCGGGAAAGGGACGAAGCCTTGAAGGGCATTCCCTAAGAGTTTCTAGAAAACGAGCATTTATATCAGAGGCAGAAGGTGTCACACCCCAACCGATGGCGGAAACATCGGGATGAGACGAAGTGTGTATAGATTGCAAGAGACTTCATAACACTATGTGGCAATATTTAATTAAATTCAAATTTCATTGCAATTGCTAAATCGTCATACAACATTTAAAATAGAAATAACAACATTGTTCAAATCTCAACATAACATCAAAAGATAAGTAGATTAAAGGTGTGTATCTAGTCCACCCTAAACTTGTTTCATCATTCATCCAATACTTCAACTATCAACCTGCAACATGTATTAAAATAGAGTTTCAATGCAAAAGCAATGGCGAGTATACAAGTTTGTTTACATAGCATAATAGAATAAAAACTCAAATCTAACATGATTCATAATATGTGATTACTAGTATGCAATTTTGGCGTACAATATGATCAAACCCTAGAATACAACGCATAAAATAGCCTAATCCCAATAGTTTAGCGGGGTGGTAACTTAACAATACCCAATAGAATAGCGGGCGGGGCGTTAATCCTATAGCGCTATAATTGTTAAGGTGGGCGTGCAAAGTCAATGAGCATATAACATTCCAAATCGTTCATAGAGCATACAAGAATAGCAAGTAAGTCACATTAGTTTCATGCTTCGTTCAAGGATTGAGTATGTTTAGTTTAAAAGTATTTGCATAATTATACATGTTGCATCCCAAAGTGTAAAGGGGAAAAAGGGATCGAGCATACTCACGGTGGTTGCAAGCTTTCCTACTAGAAATCCCACGAGTGAGTTGATGGAATGGATTACTTTGGAGCACCTAGTCCTTCTACACGAGGAAACGTAGGTGTGTGAGTTTGGCGTTCAACGGAAGATTATAAATTCGGAGTTTAATATAGCATAAAGTAGAATAAAATATGATACGGAAAAATAATCATCTTTAACTTAGTAACCCTTGTATGACACTATGTAACCAATATGGTTAAAATGTTTTCATGGGTAATACGCCCATTAGAATCATACTTGGTGTTTTAGGTCTTAGATGATATTCTACTACTTTAACATATAAACACAAGTTCAACATTAAAGGTTCGAATGAATATATATAGTTTCTAGGTTATGTATTACATATTATTTAGTCCAATAATTCATGTAGGAGGTAGAAGATTAAGATCTTCATTTAGGCACCTCGAGTTATCATGGAAGTCATGTATGGGGTAGGAAGAATAAGCTTCCGTTTAGGAACCCCTTGAATGTTCACCACTTCACTTGATGTAAAAACAACCAAGGAGGGTCACGAACTATGATTAGTACAATAATATAAACAACCTAACTAAAGAGAAATCATCAAATCATGTGAGGATTGTATGTTTGGACAACCCAAGTTGTTCCATAATCACTCTACATCAAGAACTAAGCTTGAACATGACTTGTGGGTGAAATACCCTAAATAAAACAGAAAATTACGAGGTTTAATCATCTGATTTCAAGTGTCTCAACCTTGTTTTTAAGCTTAACCAACCATAAGAGAGGTTGTAAGCATTAGGACATAGGTGTGAGATGTGTTAGACACACGTTGGATAAGTTTAAACAAGCTTTTGAAGAACTTAAAACAAAACAGAAAGTTTTGGACATATTTAGGGCAATTCCAGGTCTAATTTCTCCAAGGAGAAACCAAGGAATCGAACCCAAGGATTATCCAAAGAAGTAGGAAGAAGAACCAAGTGATTTGGTTAAGAAATGAGCAAGTTACACTCACTTTAGTGCAAGAGTATGAATCTGTCCAAAAACTCAGATTTGCTGCAGATCTAGAGTGAATTTGTGAAGTGTAATGAGTTGTGAAAGTGTAAAATGGGTTGGAGAAGGTGTGTATTTATAAGGAAGTGTTTAGGGTTAAGTTAGGTGAGTATTTAATAGAGTTGTTGGGGGGGTTTAATGAATAATAATAAAAAAAAAAACAATATTTCTTCCTTGGGGACCTGCGATCGGAAGTGGCAGCCATCAAATATCTTTCTTTTTTTTTGCTTTGTTGACAATTAAGGTTAAATGTAGCATACATATATTAATATAACATATGAATTTATTTCATCAAATGTAATTAGTAGGGAAGATCTATTAAAACACAACAATAATTCCTACAAGATGGCAATTCTGTGATCGAAGTCTGCCATCTTCATTTCTTTTTTTTTTTTTGACATTAATTGTTATATATTAGTAGTTTATTAATTTAATTAATATGTAAACATAACAATTATTATTAAAAGTTGATCATAAAAGAAAACAATCCAAAAACAAAACTTGATCCAGCCGTTATTTTGGGCTATGGATCTTGATTGGCCACAAGATTTTTCTTTTTATTGTGTCCACTATGATGTATATTAAAAAAAGTACATAATATGTTACTAGTATTTTAACTTGGGAAAAAGAATATGGATTGTCCATTTGATGCGAAAAGGGTTGGCCAAAGTCAGCTGGTCCAACTGGCATCTTTATATTTTGATTTTATTTCATTTGACTATTAATATGTACGTTGTGTGATTTTACTATATGATTAGATAATTTATTTAGCATAAGAATATAGTTACATATCTTAACGTTTAATTTACCCAAAAGCATGAAGTTAAATAAGTTTGTATAAAATAAAGTATAGGTTGTGTATTGTGAACGTATAATCAAGCGTTGGCACGTATAGGATATCCAGAATCACGTATTGATTGCAAGTTACTCATTTCTATACAAGGTACTAGTATGTATCAAATGTATATAAGGATTAAATGTTTAAGCATGTAAAAATAAACGAAGTATAATTCGTATGAAATAATTAATTTTATTAAGATCAAAGTCTCGGATTACAAGGTTACAAAACGAAATATGATGATAAGAGAAGCAAGTTTCCAAAAATAGAAATACGAACAAAACTTTCTATAAATGGAAAGTACAAAAGAGCCGGGCGTTACAGAAGGCTCGGGTTCATTCAAAACGGCATCCGGGTGCCTCCAAACAAGTTTAAAAGGAACAATTTCCTCGGACACCCAGAAAAACCGGTCCTTCAAGACACCAAGGCTAGAAACCATAGATGAAATCAAGCAAGTGTCAACTTGAGACGTCTCGAAGGTAAACCAGTCACCATTCTTAGCAAGTCGTAAAAAACGGCGGAACGATAAAAGGGTTAGATCATACCCAGAAGCCCGACATAAAACTTCAAAATGTAAAACCCTAGCCATACCATGAGGATGAATCTGGCCGAAAGATATACGATAATACTCCAGGATATTCAAAACAAAGTTCGAAAACGGGTGACAAAGGTTAGAAAACTTGAAATGGCAACAATAGAGAGCAATGGAACCAGGGGGGACATTTATCGATCGAAACGTCACAAGCCGGTGCAACCGGTTTAAACTTCTGCCCAATCCCCCATTCCATACAAAACAATTCGACCTCCTTTTGAGTTAATCGAGAAAATGATTTCGCTAAATCTTTACGAGCACCCATGATATAAGAAAATAAGCAGAAAGTAAACAATCGGAACTAACCTGATTTGAAAAAGGGGAAAACTTGAGAGACAGGGAGCAAATGATGTTCTTCTGCAAAAGTTAATGTAAATTAATGAAAAGAAAATGATATAACTAAACAGAGGTATTAAAACCGCCGCCTGACACAAAAGAAAAACTGCCACAAGTCATATCAACTGTCTTGTCAAAATTCAAAATCCAAAAAGCTCAACCGTTTTCAACCTTTCAAGCTTCAAAGCCTTAAAGCCTTCAAGCAAAGTAAAACACATGTACTAAAGTCAGAAACATTTGTGCTTATGCCCAAAAGCCTCTGACTTGGGGGGCTGATGACGGGGGTAGCCCAAGACCAAATAAAATGACTTAAATACATGAATGCTCAAAAGGTTAAAGGGTTCAAAGGTTGAAAACCCGGGAGCCAAGATAAAGCAACACGTGAACAGTAATCGGTCATATCTCTGATTACCCCAACAACTCTCCTAGCCGCAAAAGTAAGACAAGTGCACAGAATGCAGTCTTTTACCCGTAGGTCAAAATGCTTCAACCCCTAAAAGGGTAAGTCCCCCACTGCAAGCATGTTTCACTAGTAAATGGTTTCCTCTTTGAGCGATAACCTTCCCTATATATGTGACACTTCATTTAGTGCTCAAGACATTCTGGATCAGCTCTGATTCTACATGAATCTCTGGTCATTGCTCTTGAGTACTTGTCCTATGCGAGTCACTCTTCATCACATTCAACACACACATTCTTATTGCCCTCACATCCGAGACTGAACACGTTTCAGTGGAGGATCCCGAGCAAACAACAAAATCAAACTAGTGAACCTCTCTCCACGTCTTGCAAACGTGGGGGGACCCCACGACCTGCGTTAGGCAAAACTAAACCCTTCAACCCTTTTGCCTAACTAGCCTCACTACTAACACCGGTCTAGTATTTGTTGCATCAACACATGCGGTTGGTTAAAAAAATTGCAATAGAATCCTTTCGTATAGTCCTGTTTGGTTTACAAAAACATAAGAGGAATTGAAATATAATATTGTCAAATGACATAATTACCCTTTTATGATAATTTGTAAGTTTATATATATTTTATAAACTTTGTAGAATAGTAACCAAGTTTTTAAAGTGTTCCAATTAGGTCACTTAAGTTTCAAATGTGTTCCAATCAGGTCACTCAACATTCATTTTTCATTAAAATTGAGGGTTTTTCATCCATTTCATAGGTAACCATGATGATGTGGATTTTTGTTTCTTTTTTCTCTTTTATTTGATGCTAACGTCAAGTGATGACCTGGACTGTAACTTTTTTTTTATTTTTCAATGTAATTAAAGTGTTTTTTTTAATAAATTTAATTTCATATATTAAAATAATCCGACCACGGTATCTTATGCTTTATTTTCTCTTGATACATGGAAAAAAAGACATGGCTCGATTTGAATGTTAAGTTATCTAATTGAGACAAAAATGATATGAGTAACCTAATTAAAACAGTTTTAAAATTTGCTTACTATTATATGACATTTTTTTTAAGAAATTAAGACGTTTCTTAGGACTTACTTTATAATGTAGACGCTTAATTTAACATTATAAAATCCAACCTAAAAGTTGGTCTATAGAAGATTAAGTAGTCGGCCTTTAATAATTCTAAAAAATGTCAAGTTGAGCATTAGCGCTCCTGCCATCCCTTTCTAAGGTTTGTTTAGTATGCTCTGTAACTGCCGACTTTGCGCGGATCTCTCACATCAAAACACTAACCTTACAAGGTCTTGTCAGTCTGGTCCGACACGCTGAGTTTCTTATCTCGAGTCCAAAAGTAGCTTGTTAGGTGAGTCGTAAGTCGGAAACGGTCCGCGGTAATTTCCTCAAAGTACGAGCTTGAGGGTAAAGATAAGAAGTGTTAGAAGTCTAAACCCATATATGAATCCAGATCAGGGTCTCTCCCGTTCAAATTCCAGTTTCCGTCGGTCGTTTGCATCAAAGATTGATCAGTTATATGAGATCTCTTATATTTCTGATGTATCTAAAATCCCTATTACTAGTATGCCTTTAGTTAACCCTTATAGTGTCTTCAGAAAACCCCAAAATTACCTCTCCAAAAAAGTAAAACAACTAGTCAGTTTTGCGTCAAACCCAGTTGTAAAAGAGTTTGTGCAAACCTCCAAGTTTGATTCACACCAACGCCCAGCAACAACCTCTGAACACCTCGTCCCTCTCACCCTTCCCTCAGATCTTTCAAGGATCTCTCTATCCCAAGGATATACCCATATCCACTTCGGTGCCATAAGACTAGCCCTAACCTTCCATGGAAGAAAAGGACTACCTGCGTTCTCTCGTATCTCCCTAGTCGATACTAGATTCGTGGAGTACCAGCACGCCTGTATTGGTACCATCCAAACCACGTTAAACGCTGGAACCGTCTTCGTAACCTTCTATCCTAACTTCAATATGCCTCTCAATGATCCTTCGTTGCTAACAGCCTTGAAAGCCCAGATCCAGATCGGTGGTATACCACAGGTCAACACCTTTCAGGCCACTTTTCACTACCAGATGGCATATCGTGTCCAAAATCACTCTTTGGACATCATGGTTCCCGGATCGCAGGATAACTCTAGCGATGCTCTGCTCATAGACATCGACTCCAACGCCATACCAACCTGCACATATGTTCCAAAACAGTTATCCAGAGAAGAAATTATAAAGCTTCTACCTGAAAAATGGATAACAAATTACGAACAGATCCACCAAGCACCGGTTCAGACAACCACAACCCCTGACTTTGTCCGCTATCAGGATGGACAAGTTGAGGTTCGGTTTGCAAAACAAGATCGAAGAGAGATTTTCTCTACGATAAGCATGATGCAACCGGCAGAAGAACCACACTTCCCGTTCGATGTATGCGATTGCCAGGAATGCCTAGACTATGCATATGAACTTGAGTACAAGGAGGAAACCAAAAGGAAAAAAGGATCCCAAAATGCCCTAAAGAAAATATATGAAGCCGGAGATCTAAATCTGGGGGGAGTGTGTGGCTGATTTATATAAAACCAGTAAAAGCTTGGGGGAGGACTAGGGTGATAAACATAAAAGACTCAAGGCTTTGGACTCAGAAGGATGAAGGACTCAGAAGGACTAAGAAGGACTCGAGACTCTGAAGAGGACTCTAGGTTTTAGAGTGAGAAAGATAGAGAGAATTATGAAGAAGATTTTATTTCTTTCCAAGGATGATTTACAAGTGAGGGAGAGCCTTCCTTTTATAGACCAAGGAGAGGCTTGATTACATCATCCATGACATCACACTTACATTACACCTAATAATACATAGAAAATATCTAGGAAAACAACAAAATACATGACATAAGCGCTTATATCACTTTAAGAGTGATTAAAGCTTCATTTAATCCTAAGCACACCATTAACTTTATTTAGTCCTAAACACACCATTAGCACACTTAAAAGCATTCGAATCCCGTTTTTAATTTGGTTTCGCGGAATCATGAATCTCGATAGTAAACGGGAGCGTATCTTTGTTGTATGGTTCGTTGTCTTGGGTAGGGCCAGACACCGAGTTCTTTCTGGGGTCATTTGGTTGAACGATCATGGGAGGGTGTGTAAATGCACGAATATTATTGAAATATTCTGTGACCGTCTTTTCCCATTCAATCGTTTGGGGATCTTCTTCTTTCCACGGGTGTTCTCCATTCAGTATTTTTGGTGGCAGGTCTTCGGTCTTTATCTGGTTTGCCTTTGCGAGATTAATGCGGGTTTCCATCCAAGCATCTCGGTAGTTGATCTTGTAGTAATATCCTGCAGGATTCATATCATACCAAGAGTGTATGAAATTGGGTGGTTCTGTAGGGTTTAGATCATAACTCTCCTTTTTAAAATGACTCGGCTTTTTAAAACCATCATGAGATGATCCTAGATATGGATTGGGAGGAACCATTCAAGGAACTTTGCAAAATTTTCCTTCTATTCTGATAAGCAGCCTAACTGGTAGTCTAAGAGATAGGCTAGCAACTTGTTGGAATTAAAGGCCATAGCTATGACAAAAGACTCTATCAGGTACCACAGGAAGGCTAGGCCTTCATTTGATAACCTACGCAGGTTTTTGAGTCTGAAAACATTTAGGAAGGGATAATCTGGGAAAATTTATCTCCGTCCATTAATGGGTCTTGTGTCTTAAAGGTGAGAGTGATGAGGTTTTTGTAGTTCAGGAGGGATTCATCTGTAATGGCGTGTTTGGTGACCACTTCGATGATTTCTTCTGGGACATCTTTCTTTTGAAGCTTTTGGATGAGGGTGGTAGTATTTGGGGTCTTTGAGGGATTCATGACTGCTTCTTTTGGAATGGAGGCATTTGGGCTGTGGGAGTTCTCATTCTTGCTTGCCTTTAAATAGGCAATGTCATCTGTCAGGGAATCTTTAAGGATCGTTTCTTTATTTTCTTGAGCTGTTGTGCAGGATTCTTGAAGATTGGCTATCTCATGTAATGATGGGTTTCTGGGTAGCTTCTTATGTTTGCTCCCTGTTGCTGGCTTCATGGGATTGGTTTCACGCCCTGAGGGTTTTCCTGTTTCCTTTTTGACCCATATGACCTCTTTTGTCTTTTTGCCTTTCTTCCTTAGTAAGCTTCTTTTGTGACCATTAGTTATTTCATCATGTGGGCCTGACTCTTCATCTTTGCTTTTCTGACTGATTCCTTTGTCCGTTATGGCAGGAATCTGCTTTTGCTTTTGCTTTGCGACCTCTTTTGCTTTTTTGGGTTAAGCTGGAAGATTCTTTTTGGGTGATAGGGTACACTTTTCTTTGAATTGTTTTGACAGGGAATCTTCCACGTGATCCTTCAGGCTAGGATACTGTTTGTATTTTTGTGTTTTTTGGATTTTCTGGAACATTGCCGCCGTTAGAGACTGGTCGCCGTAAGCATCTTGAGGACCTTCTTACATCATGTAGATCCGTAGTGGCTCTTCTTCAGATTCAGATGTTTCCCCTATTTCTGATTCTTCACTGGAGCTATAGGATATGGTGCATATCATTCTTCTCCATGGTTCGTCATCTAGGGAGTATAAGGATTCGATATCAGAAACATCTACTGGCTCGACCTTGTTGATGGCTTCAAGAAGAGCTTGGGTCTTTCTTTTGTCTTTGCAATCTTTTGCAAAGTGTCCTTCTTTGTTACAGACATAGCACCGATTTGTGTTCCGACCTCTCTTTGATTTTTTGTTCAAGAACTTCCACCTTCTTTTAGAGTTGTGTTTGCCTGTCTTTGAATAGTAATCACTAGATCTCTTGAAATGGACAATTCGGGATTTTTTGTGAGGCTTCGAACAACTGCATGATGAATCATTTTTGCATTTTATATTTAAGTGTTTGTCATTGCACGCAGACCCGGGTCGTCTTCCGGTTTTTTCAAATTCAACCAAAAACTGTTTTTGGTTGCATAGCTTTGTCAAAGCATTCATGATGAGTTGGTAAAGACCACCAAGGGAAGCTTGAGCAACCGTCATATTTTTGGCTTCTAAGGCTTTGTAAACCTCAATTGAGAGAGACTATGGGAAGGAGTTCAGGAACACTTGCTTGGGGTTTACATCATCAATGCCTTGGAGACAGTAAAACCTCTCAGACATTCTGTTGTAATGTTTTTCGAGGTCTTTCGGGCGAAAAGAACAACATTTCATCTTTAAGAACTCTTCTCGGGCTCGGATTGTATGATCTAGGGGGTTTCCAATGAATTCATAATAGATTGTGTTTATGAATTCTTCTGGGGTTTTGCTTTTTAGGATGTTTGTTTGCATGTATTCACCAAGACTTATGTACCAATCTCGAAGTCGTCCTTGGTATCTTGCCAAGAAACGTTTGATGACCATGTCGATACTATAGTACTGGAGCTTCTCTGTGCACCAGGTCAGCATTTCAATGCTTCGATCTCGCCATTTTGCAGGGAGTATATCGTCAAAGGTGAATTGTTGCTTCGAATCTGTGTTTGGAGGAGCCCTTTCATTTGTCTGTGGCGACGTTTGGGAGGCTTCATCATCAATGTCAGAAACATAGACCCTTTCAGTGGTATCTTCATTCATGAACAGATGCTCAAACTCATCTGTTGGAGGTACCTCTTCATAGGATTGGGAGGCAGAGCTTTCTTCAGATACTGATGATGATGTGTCATTATATATTAGGGGAGCTATCACCGGAGCGACTGTTTGCATACACTCTTTGTTGTTTATTGGGGCGGCCGTTTGCATGCTTTCTTTGCTGCTTGTTTTAGTCAAAGCTTTCAAGAACAGGGATATATCATTCTCTTTGGCAGGCAATTTATCGGAAGCATTCATAGAGGTCATCATCATGACGCTATCACTCATGTTCTTTGTGCCTCCTGGTGGCCCTTTTCCTCTGCTTGAGGATACAGCTTTGTTAGTGCTTTCAGAGGATGTACTTCTTGTTGGCGAAGCTTTTCTAGCTTTGATTTTTGCTTGTTCCTTTGACCAGAGGTTTAGGGATGGGGAGTTATGTAGGAATGATGATGCTGGTAGTGGTTGAGGATCAAAGGAGGTTCATACAAATGGCGTTGTTGGTAGTCTCCATGGATCATCAGCATAGGGAGAAACTCTTTGTTGCTTGTGTTGTCTCTCAAGGTCTGCAAGTTGTGCCTTGAGGAATTTCATTTCAGCTTCCTTTTGCTGAAGACCTTGTGGAATTTGTGGCCCTGGGGAGTTATGTACTAGCTGGAGGAGTTCATGATGTAGCTCGAGGATTTTGGCTTTGATCTCATAGATGATACCTTTTAGTTCTTGGACTCTGCTTGTTAGATCTTCACGAGCCTTTGTGATATTATTTTGTCGAGCTAGGATGGTGTTGAGGTCCTTGTTTTGGGCAACAACGTTTTCACTTTGCCAGTTTAGGGTGGTTTCAGCAGCTGTTATTGATTCAGGAACACCAGTTCCACCAACTGTTGTTGGGTTCTTGATTTTCCAGCTATGTTTGGTTTTTTGTTGGGTATTCTCGAAAGAGGTTAAGGGTGGGAATTCAACTTGGTATTCTGGGGAGGAAGGATTTGGAGGTGTTGTTCCGAGCATAAAGCATCCATCTACCTGGGTTGGTGGATGTCTCAGTTTGAATGGTTGTGTCTGTTTGGGTTTTGGTTTTGAGTAACCATACAGGACATAGTAGTCAAATTTTCCTGGTGATTCTCCAAGCAGACCAACATTTGGATCTCCGGCTTCATATCTTTTCTTTAGGGAATTTTGGGATCCTTTTTTCCTTTTAGTTTCCTCCTTGTACTCAAGTTCATATGCATCGTCCAGGCATTCCTGGCAATCGCATAGATCGAATGGGAAGTGTGGTTCTTCTGCCGGTTGCATCATGCTTATCGTAGAGAAAATATCTCTTCGATCTTGTTTTGCAAACCGAACCTCAACGTGTCCATCCTGATGGCGGACAAAGTCAGGGGTTGTGGTTGTCTGAACCGTTGTGGTTATTCGGTTTTGATGGTTATAGCGGGTCGGTTATGGGTGGTTAACCGTGTATTTAGCTTAGCTAAATATAGCTTAATTTTTTAACTTGGAATAAATTTTTATTGCATACTTGTATATATTAGTATATATTACATAGTATTAAAAAATACATATACTCTATAATATTAATACCGATTATTATCGAATATTCAAATAAAGTGATATGATACATTTCATAAATTCAAATAAACATTCAACCAGAACCACAAAACGATATGAAAAATTAATAAATACAAAAAATCTTCAATTCAGTCAAAAACAACAAATATTAAAAATATAGTGAAAAATCCTAAATTCTACAAAGATTTATTACATTTCGGTTCGGTTCGGTTATGGTGGATATGGAAAAAATGATAACCATAACCGACCCACTACTTGCGGTTTTCAAAAAAACCATTAACCAACCCACCGGTTTTTTATTTGGTTCGGTTTTTTCGGTTTGGTTTTGTCTGTTATTTCGTTTATGGTTCGGTTAATTTGGTTTTTTGCACACAACTAATCCTTGGGATAGACAGATCCTTGGAAGATCTGAGGGAAGGGTGAGAGGGACGAGGTGTTCAGAGGTTGTTGCTAGGAGTTGGTGTGAATCAAACTTGGAGGTTTGCACAAACTTTTTTACAACTGGGTTTGACGCAGAACTGACTAGTTGTTTTACTTTTTTGGAAAGGGAATTTTGGGGCTTTCTGAAGACACTATAAGGGTTAACTAAAGGCATACTAGTAATAGGGATTTTAGGGTCATCAGAAATATAAGAGATCTCATATAACTGATCAATCTTTGACGCAGACGACCGACGGAAACTGGAATTTGAACGGGAGAGACCCTGATCTGGATTCATATATGGGTTTAGACTTCTAACACTTCTTATCTTTATCCTCAAGCTCGTACTTTGAGGAAATTACCGCGGACCCTTTCCGACTTACGACTCACCTAACAAGCTACTTTTGGACTCGAGATAAGAAACTCAGCATGTTGGACCAGACTGAAAAGACCTTGTAAGGTTACTGTTCTGATGTGAGAGATCCGCGCAAAGTCGGCAGTCATAGAGCAGACTAAACAAACCTTAGAAAGGGATGGCAGGAGCGCTATGGCTCTGACACCAGATGATGGGCTTCGCATATGTGCTTGTAAGGATGTGAACTTTTGCGATTGGTGCCAGCGCTCTCTTACGTCTTCGTTGGCAGGAGGAGGCTTTGATCATGCAGATCTGCTTGGTCTTGGTATGCAAACCGGGCATTTTATTTTCCTTTTCAAGACCTTTATATGGCGAACCCTTTTCTTTTGTGTTTTCTCCTTGTCACACCATTTTCTTTTCCCCAGAACTGTCTTTTGATCTGGATCTGTCTCTTGATCTGATTCTGGATTTGGCAGGCTATCCATAATTTTTCCTCCATTTGTGTTATCTTTGTCTTCTTCGCCCAAAAATTTTAAGAAAGAAGAGGTGCTATTTTCTTCTATGAGTGGAAGATCTTCTGGAGCCTTTGATGAGGCCATGATGGGGCTATCATCAAGGTTCTCTTTTGGGCAAGGTGTTTTCTTAACACCTCTTAAGGTTGTGTTTTTCAAAACTCTTTTGGCTTTTATTTCCTCTTGCTCTTTTGACCAGATGTTTAAGGATGGGGAGGTTTGAGCGAATGGTGATGTTGGTAATGGTTGAGGATTAAAAGGTGTTTGCACAAATGGTGTTGTTGGCAGTCTCCATGGATCATCAGCATAGGTGGAAGCCCTTTGCTGCTTGTGTTGTCTCTCCAGGTCTGCAAGTTGTGCCTTGAGGAATTTCATTTCAACTTCTTTTTGCTGAAGACCTTGTGGACTTTGTGGTCCTGGGGAGTTGTGTACTAGCTGGAGGAGTTCATGATGTAGCTCAAGGATTTTGGCTTTAATCTCATAGATGATCCCTTCTAGTTCTTGAACTCTGCTTGTTAGATCTTCATGAGCTTTTGTAATGTTATTCTGTTGAGCTAGGATGGTGTTGAGGGCCTTGTTTTGGGCAACAACATTTTCACTTTTCCAATTAAGGGTGGCTTCAGCAGCTGTTATTGATTCAGGAACACCGGTTGCACCAACTGCTGTTGGGTTCTTGATTTTCCGACTATGTTTGGTTTTTTGTTGGGTGTTTTCAAAAGAGGTTAAGGGTGGGAATTCAACTTGGTATTCTGGGGAGGAAGGAAATGGAGGTGTTGTTCCGAGCATAAAGCATTCCTCTACCTGGGTTGGTGGATGTCTCAGTTTGGATGGTTGTGTCTGTTTGGGTTTAGGTTTTGAGTCACCATACAGGACATAGTAGTCAAACCTTCGTGATGGTTCTCCAAGCAGACCAACATTTGGATATCCGGCTTCATATCTTTTCTTTAGGGCATTTTGGGATCCTTTTTTCTTTTTGTTTTTGGTTTCCTCCTTGTACTCAAGTTCATATGCGTCGTCCAGGCATTCCTGGCAATCGCATACATCAAATGGGAAGTGTTGTTCTTCTGCCGGTTGCATCATGCTTATCGTAGAGAAAATCTCTCTTCGATCTTGTTTTGCAAACCGAACCTCAACTTGTCCATCTCGGTGGCGGACAAAGTCAGGGGTTGTGGTTGTCTGAACCGGTGCTCGGTGGATCTGTTCGTAATTGGTTATCCATTTTTTAGGTAAGAGCTTTGTAAGTTCTTCCCCGGATAACTGTTTTGGAACATATGTGCAGGTTGGTGTGGCGTTGGAGTCGATGTCTATGAGTAGAGCATCGCCAGAGTTATCCTGTGATACGGGAACCATGATGTCCAAAGAGTGATTTTGGACACGATGGCAATCTGGTAATGGAAAGTGGCCTTGAAGGGATAAGGTCCCAAAAACCTCATATCAAGTACTTGGGACCATACCACAACCTTATCTCTTAGCCCTCTTTTGGCCTTGCGCGGCCGCGCAACTGGTCCTACAGAGAGAGCTTAGGAGAAAGATAGCAGGCAACACTTGCGCGCTAAAAGGAAAATCATGAATCCTTGCGCCTTCCTCCATAACAAGCAAAGGATGAGAATCCTAGGTTAAACACTTTCGCTTAAATAATACTCAGACTTGGGTATTATTTACTGAACTCATACCACACGATAAGGAGTCACACCGGATTATGGCAATTACCTTCTAGAAGAATCAATCGTGCACCACCTGACGGTTATAACCGTCTGGCACACGTGTCATCATCCCAGGCTACCCTAAAATCACGATGATGGCATGGAATTGGAGAGAAACTTCCACTTGCCCACTTTCCACGTGGCAACACCCCAGCTGATGATCAAGATCACGATCCGTGTGATCTCATAATCCAATCAAGAGAATTAATGGAAGGAAAATAACCGCTTACGGTGTTAGCATCTTCCGTTAATATTTCAACAATGAGTTTTTCCGCCCGAACTCCCGGCTATAAATATGAGAGTAATTCAGGTATGAACTTCAAGTTGCACTCATTTCGTTAATACTTCTTCTTCTTCTTCACAAACACATACTTATTCTCATGCCGGAGTCGGGTCACGGAGAAAACCTCCATTTTCCCCGTGACGAGGCTAACGGTGTTCTGTTTTGCAGTGTTCACCGGATAAGAAGGCTTGTCCCTTCGAATCAAGCGAGAGAGAACCACCCTTTTATGCAGAACCAAACCCCCTGGATAATCTGATTCCGGTCGTTTATCCAGTGTTTCAAAGAAATGAAGATCGAACAGAAGATCCGGATTCAAAAGATGATCTTCAGAAGTGGTTCAAAGAAATGAAGATCGAATACAACTTTGCCTCTGTGGCGCACCCACAAGCAAACGGCCAGGTCGAGAGTGTCAACAAACAAATAGTCGATGGCATAAAAGTGAGACTTGGGACTGCGCGCAGAGGATGGGTCGATGAGCTCCCCAGCATCCTATGGGCCCATCGTACCATGCCAAAGACCAGTACGGGAGAAACCCCATTCAGTCTTGTCTAAGGATCGGAGGCGGTAATCCCAGCCGAAATTAGCCTTCCATCACCGCGCATGCTTGCCATGGAAAAACAAAACAATGAACAGGAACGAAGAATGGATTTAGACCTTCTCGAAGAATGGCGCGAGAATGCCACCATCACTGAAGCAAGGTATAAGTCCAAACTTGAAAAGTACTACAACGCGCGCGTACGCGTTTGTACTTTCGTTCCAGGAGACTTTGTCTTACGCGACAATGAAGCTTCCAATGCGGAAAAGCTAGGCAAGTTAGCGCCAAAATGGGAAGGGCCTTACATCATCATCGAGGTCCTAGGCAAAGGGGCATACACCCTAAAAAGAATCGACAGAACACCCGTCCCTCGCACCTGGAACGCAAAACAACTGCGCATGTGTTATATATAGCCAAGCTACCCAACAACTCAGACTTATACAGGCAATGTATTTTTCTATTTTACTTGTATTATTGGCCCTGCGCCCTATTAATGCAAAAGTTATCCTTACACATGTTATTGTTTATTACAAATTGCATATAATTCTTTTGGTTTCCGTGAAAACAATATAGTGAACATTTTACGCCTCATGAATAGTCTAAAAAAAGCACAATCTTGCACGCATTTTAGACATACGTTCACACATGAGCATAATACCATTCTAATTCGCTCTACCTAAACAAAGAAATTAAGCATATACCATATTGTAATTCAAACACAACTTGTAAACCATCAAAACAAATATGCACAACAGTGCATCAAAAATATCATTAGTGCAACAAAGCACTCTAAACAAACCATTTACAAAGAACACAGCAGTGTTTCTTCAAAAAAAAGAGAAGAAAAGAGTACTAGTTACAAAATAAAAACAAACTAGGAAAGCTGATCCAGCACCCTATACGGAGTATGGAGAACCTCACCATACTCAGACAAGGGACGGGGATCAACAATCCAATGGTCGGCACCCTCCTCATCATCTTCAGCAACACCAACCGGAACTTCAGCCGGAATGACAACACGGCGACGTCGACGGTAAACAATCGACGAACTCCCTCTCCAATCAACCGGAAAGGACCGGGTTACAAGATGTGCTGACAGCCGAGTAACTCCACCATTGTTGTCATCTGCAAGAAGAAGATGGATCCGGTTCTCCAAAACATCCCGACGGTTTGCATTTTCAACACCTTCGTCTCAAACAACAAGATCGGTCACCGGATTGGAAAGCAGCAGCAAACCATCAGCGGCGTTAAGCACCTTCAAAACATTAGAAAGTCTTCTCCATCGAATCGGTCTCCTATTCTCCATTTTTTCCAAAATTAAGAAAAGAATATCGCACCCAAAGTGAATATATACACCAAAAAAGGAGAAGCGGTAACATCAAGATAAGAGTTGTGATGATTAAGTGTCAAATCAACTGTCGCCTCAACGGCGCTGCCACTGCAAGTATCACATCCCATTTAAAACCCTCTGACAGGGTCCACACGCATTCCCAGGAACTACAGTTAAACTAGAAGATGAAGAGTCAGCACAAGTTATAAGAAATAACGTCAGTTATCATCAGCTCATAATTACACAAACTCTTCGCCCAAGATTACAATAGTTCAGAATAAACAAAGGTATAAATATCTTTTCTCAAACTGTTCATCTTACCCAAAGTCAAAAATTTCCAAACGTCGGCATAATAAGCAAAGTGTATCTTCTCGTAGAAGATTCCCCATTTTCGCGCCTAAAAAACCTACAAGCATTTCTCTCATAGTCCAGTGCTCCACTTATTTGCATAAGAGCAACACTAGACTGGGGGACTTGAAGGGATAAGGTCCCAAAAACCTCATATCAAGTACTTGGGACCATACCACAACCTTATCTCTTAGCCCTCTTTTGGCCTTGCGCGACCGCGCAACTGGTCCTACAGAGAGAGCTTAGGAGAAAGATAGCAGGCAACACTTGCACGCTAAAAGGAAAATCATGAATCCTTGCGCCTTCCTCCATAACAAGCAAAGGATGAGAATCCTAGGTTAAACACTTCCGCTTAAATAATACTCAGACTTGGGTATTATTTACTGAACTGATACCACACGATAAGGAGTCACACCGGATTATGGCAATTACCTTCTAGAAGACTCAATCGTGCACCACCAGACGATTATAACCGTCTGGGACACGTGTCATCATCCCAGGCTACCCTGAAATCACAATGATGGCATGGAATTGGAGAGAAACTTCCACTTGCCCACTTTCCACGTGGCAACACCCCAGCTGTTGATCAAGATCACGATCCGTGTGATCTCATAATCCAATCAAGAGAATTAACGGAAGTAAAATAACCGTTATGGTGTTAGCATCTTACGTTAATATTTCAACAACGAGTTTTCCCGCCCGAACTCTCGGCTATAAATATGAGAGTAATTCAGATATGAACTTCAAGTTACACTCATTTCGTCAATACTTCTTCTTCTTCTTCTTCATAAACACATACTTATTCTCACGCCGGAGTCATGTCACGGAGAAAACCTCCATTTTCCCCGTGACGAGGCTAACGGTGTTCTGTTTTGCAGTGTTCATCGGAGAAGAAGGCTTGTCCCTTCGAATCAAGCGAGAGAGAACCACCCTTTTATGCAGAACCAAACCCCCTGGATAATCTGTTTCCGGTCGTTTATCCAATGTTTCTTCAGGCCTGAAAGGTATTGACCTGTGGTGTACCACCGATCTGGATCTGGGCTTTCAAGGCTGTTAACAATGAAGGATCATTGAGAGGCATATTGAAGTTGGGATAAAAGGTGACAAAGATGGTTCCGGCGTTTAACGTGGTATAGATGGTACCAATACAGGCGTGCTGGTACTCCACAAATCTAGTATCGACTAGGGCGATACGAGAGAACACATGTAGTCCTTTTCTTCCATGGAAGGTTAGGGCTAGTCTTATGGCACCGAAGTGGATATGGGTATATCCTTGGTAGGGGTGTGCATGGGTCGGTTTGGGTCGGTTTTGACCTAAAACCATAACCATAACCGCGATGTCGGTTAATGAATAACCATAACCATAACCGATCGGTTATGGTGGTTATGGTTATTCGGTTTTGATGGTTATAGCGGGTCGGTTATGGGTGGTTAACCGTGTATTTAGCTTAGCTAAATATAGCTTAATTTTTTAACTTGGAATAAATTTTTATTGCATACTTGTATATATTAGTATATATTACATAGTATTAAAAAATACATATACTCTATAATATTAATACCGATTATTATCGAATATTCAAATAAAGTGATATGATACATTTCATAAATTCAAATAAACATTCAACCAGAACCACAAAACGATATGAAAAATTAATAAATACAAAAAATCTTCAATTCAGTCAAAAACAACAAATATTAAAAATATAGTGAAAAATCCTAAATTCTACAAAGATTTATTACATTTCGGTTCGGTTCGGTTATGGTGGATATGGAAAAAATGATAACCATAACCGACCCACTACTTGCGGTTTTCAAAAAAACCATTAACCAACCCACCGGTTTTTTATTTGGTTCGGTTTTTTCGGTTTGGTTTTGTCTGTTATTTCGTTTATGGTTCGGTTAATTTGGTTTTTTGCACACAACTAATCCTTGGGATAGACAGATCCTTGGAAGATCTAAGGGAAGAGTGAGAGGGTCGAGGTGTTCAGAGGTTGTTGCTTGGAGTTGGTGTGAATCAAACTTGGAGGTTTGCACAAACTCTTTTACAACTGGGTGTGACGCAGAACTGACTAGTTGTTTTACTTTTTTGGAAAGGGAATTTTGGGGCTTTCTGAAGACACTATAAGGGTTAACTAAAGGCATACTAGTAATAGGGATTTTAGGGTCATCAGAAATATAAGAGATCTCATATAACTGATCAATCTTTGACGCAGACGACCGACGGAAACTGGAATTTGAACGGGAGAGACCCTGATCTGGATTCATATATGGGTTTAGACTTCTAACACTTCTTATCTTTATCCTCAAGCTCGTACTTTGAGGAAATTACCGCGGACCCTTTCCGACTTACGACTCACCTAACAAGCTACTTTTGGACTCGAGATAAGAAACTCAGCATGTTGGACCAGACTGAAAAGACCTTGTAAGGTTACTGTTCTGATGTGAGAGATCCGCGCAAAGTCGGCAGTCATAGAGCAGACTAAACAAACCTTAGAAAGGGATGGCAGGAGCGCTATGGCTCTGACACCAGATGATGGGCTTCGCATATGTGCTTGTAAGGATGTGAACTTTTGCGATTGGTGCCAGCGCTCTCTTACGTCTTCGTTGGCAGGAGGAGGCTTTGATCATGCAGATCTGCTTGGTCTTGGTATGCAAACCGGGCATTTTATTTTCCTTTTCAAGACCTTTATATGGCGAACCCTTTTCTTTTGTGTTTTCTCCTTGTCACACCATTTTCTTTTCCCCAGAACTGTCTTTTGATCTGGATCTGTCTCTTGATCTGATTCTGGATTTGGCAGGCTATCCATAATTTTTCCTCCATTTGTGTTATCTTTGTCTTCTTCGCCCAAAAATTTTAAGAAAGAAGAGGTGCTATTTTCTTCTATGAGTGGAAGATCTTCTGGAGCCTTTGATGAGGCCATGATGGGGCTATCATCAAGGTTCTCTTTTGGGCAAGGTGTTTTCTTAACACCTCTTAAGGTTGTGTTTTTCAAAACTCTTTTGGCTTTTATTTCCTCTTGCTCTTTTGACCAGATGTTTAAGGATGGGGAGGTTTGAGCGAATGGTGATGTTGGTAATGGTTGAGGATTAAAAGGTGTTTGCACAAATGGTGTTGTTGGCAGTCTCCATGGATCATCAGCATAGGTGGAAGCCCTTTGCTGCTTGTGTTGTCTCTCCAGGTCTGCAAGTTGTGCCTTGAGGAATTTCATTTCAACTTCTTTTTGCTGAAGACCTTGTGGACTTTGTGGTCCTGGGGAGTTGTGTACTAGCTGGAGGAGTTCATGATGTAGCTCAAGGATTTTGGCTTTAATCTCATAGATGATCCCTTCTAGTTCTTGAACTCTGCTTGTTAGATCTTCATGAGCTTTTGTAATGTTATTCTGTTGAGCTAGGATGGTGTTGAGGGCCTTGTTTTGGGCAACAACATTTTCACTTTTCCAATTAAGGGTGGCTTCAGCAGCTGTTATTGATTCAGGAACACCGGTTGCACCAACTGCTGTTGGGTTCTTGATTTTCCGACTATGTTTGGTTTTTTGTTGGGTGTTTTCAAAAGAGGTTAAGGGTGGGAATTCAACTTGGTATTCTGGGGAGGAAGGAAATGGAGGTGTTGTTCCGAGCATAAAGCATTCCTCTACCTGGGTTGGTGGATGTCTCAGTTTGGATGGTTGTGTCTGTTTGGGTTTAGGTTTTGAGTCACCATACAGGACATAGTAGTCAAACCTTCGTGATGGTTCTCCAAGCAGACCAACATTTGGATATCCGGCTTCATATCTTTTCTTTAGGGCATTTTGGGATCCTTTTTTCTTTTTGTTTTTGGTTTCCTCCTTGTACTCAAGTTCATATGCGTCGTCCAGGCATTCCTGGCAATCGCATACATCAAATGGGAAGTGTTGTTCTTCTGCCGGTTGCATCATGCTTATCGTAGAGAAAATCTCTCTTCGATCTTGTTTTGCAAACCGAACCTCAACTTGTCCATCTCGGTGGCGGACAAAGTCAGGGGTTGTGGTTGTCTGAACCGGTGCTCGGTGGATCTGTTCGTAATTGGTTATCCATTTTTTAGGTAAGAGCTTTGTAAGTTCTTCCCCGGATAACTGTTTTGGAACATATGTGCAGGTTGGTGTGGCGTTGGAGTCGATGTCTATGAGTAGAGCATCGCCAGAGTTATCCTGTGATACGGGAACCATGATGTCCAAAGAGTGATTTTGGACACGATGGCAATCTGGTAATGGAAAGTGGCCTTGAAGGGATAAGGTCCCAAAAACCTCATATCAAGTACTTGGGACCATACCACAACCTTATCTCTTAGCCCTCTTTTGGCCTTGCGCGGCCGCGCAACTGGTCCTACAGAGAGAGCTTAGGAGAAAGATAGCAGGCAACACTTGCGCGCTAAAAGGAAAATCATGAATCCTTGCGCCTTCCTCCATAACAAGCAAAGGATGAGAATCCTAGGTTAAACACTTTCGCTTAAATAATACTCAGACTTGGGTATTATTTACTGAACTCATACCACACGATAAGGAGTCACACCGGATTATGGCAATTACCTTCTAGAAGAATCAATCGTGCACCACCTGACGGTTATAACCGTCTGGCACACGTGTCATCATCCCAGGCTACCCTAAAATCACGATGATGGCATGGAATTGGAGAGAAACTTCCACTTGCCCACTTTCCACGTGGCAACACCCCAGCTGATGATCAAGATCACGATCCGTGTGATCTCATAATCCAATCAAGAGAATTAATGGAAGGAAAATAACCGCTTACGGTGTTAGCATCTTCCGTTAATATTTCAACAATGAGTTTTTCCGCCCGAACTCCCGGCTATAAATATGAGAGTAATTCAGGTATGAACTTCAAGTTGCACTCATTTCGTTAATACTTCTTCTTCTTCTTCACAAACACATACTTATTCTCATGCCGGAGTCGGGTCACGGAGAAAACCTCCATTTTCCCCGTGACGAGGCTAACGGTGTTCTGTTTTGCAGTGTTCACCGGATAAGAAGGCTTGTCCCTTCGAATCAAGCGAGAGAGAACCACCCTTTTATGCAGAACCAAACCCCCTGGATAATCTGATTCCGGTCGTTTATCCAGTGTTTCAAAGAAATGAAGATCGAACAGAAGATCCGGATTCAAAAGATGATCTTCAGAAGTGGTTCAAAGAAATGAAGATCGAATACAACTTTGCCTCTGTGGCGCACCCACAAGCAAACGGCCAGGTCGAGAGTGTCAACAAACAAATAGTCGATGGCATAAAAGTGAGACTTGGGACTGCGCGCAGAGGATGGGTCGATGAGCTCCCCAGCATCCTATGGGCCCATCGTACCATGCCAAAGACCAGTACGGGAGAAACCCCATTCAGTCTTGTCTAAGGATCGGAGGCGGTAATCCCAGCCGAAATTAGCCTTCCATCACCGCGCATGCTTGCCATGGAAAAACAAAACAATGAACAGGAACGAAGAATGGATTTAGACCTTCTCGAAGAATGGCGCGAGAATGCCACCATCACTGAAGCAAGGTATAAGTCCAAACTTGAAAAGTACTACAACGCGCGCGTACGCGTTTGTACTTTCGTTCCAGGAGACTTTGTCTTACGCGACAATGAAGCTTCCAATGCGGAAAAGCTAGGCAAGTTAGCGCCAAAATGGGAAGGGCCTTACATCATCATCGAGGTCCTAGGCAAAGGGGCATACACCCTAAAAAGAATCGACAGAACACCCGTCCCTCGCACCTGGAACGCAAAACAACTGCGCATGTGTTATATATAGCCAAGCTACCCAACAACTCAGACTTATACAGGCAATGTATTTTTCTATTTTACTTGTATTATTGGCCCTGCGCCCTATTAATGCAAAAGTTATCCTTACACATGTTATTGTTTATTACAAATTGCATATAATTCTTTTGGTTTCCGTGAAAACAATATAGTGAACATTTTACGCCTCATGAATAGTCTAAAAAAAGCACAATCTTGCACGCATTTTAGACATACGTTCACACATGAGCATAATACCATTCTAATTCGCTCTACCTAAACAAAGAAATTAAGCATATACCATATTGTAATTCAAACACAACTTGTAAACCATCAAAACAAATATGCACAACAGTGCATCAAAAATATCATTAGTGCAACAAAGCACTCTAAACAAACCATTTACAAAGAACACAGCAGTGTTTCTTCAAAAAAAAGAGAAGAAAAGAGTACTAGTTACAAAATAAAAACAAACTAGGAAAGCTGATCCAGCACCCTATACGGAGTATGGAGAACCTCACCATACTCAGACAAGGGACGGGGATCAACAATCCAATGGTCGGCACCCTCCTCATCATCTTCAGCAACACCAACCGGAACTTCAGCCGGAATGACAACACGGCGACGTCGACGGTAAACAATCGACGAACTCCCTCTCCAATCAACCGGAAAGGACCGGGTTACAAGATGTGCTGACAGCCGAGTAACTCCACCATTGTTGTCATCTGCAAGAAGAAGATGGATCCGGTTCTCCAAAACATCCCGACGGTTTGCATTTTCAACACCTTCGTCTCAAACAACAAGATCGGTCACCGGATTGGAAAGCAGCAGCAAACCATCAGCGGCGTTAAGCACCTTCAAAACATTAGAAAGTCTTCTCCATCGAATCGGTCTCCTATTCTCCATTTTTTCCAAAATTAAGAAAAGAATATCGCACCCAAAGTGAATATATACACCAAAAAAGGAGAAGCGGTAACATCAAGATAAGAGTTGTGATGATTAAGTGTCAAATCAACTGTCGCCTCAACGGCGCTGCCACTGCAAGTATCACATCCCATTTAAAACCCTCTGACAGGGTCCACACGCATTCCCAGGAACTACAGTTAAACTAGAAGATGAAGAGTCAGCACAAGTTATAAGAAATAACGTCAGTTATCATCAGCTCATAATTACACAAACTCTTCGCCCAAGATTACAATAGTTCAGAATAAACAAAGGTATAAATATCTTTTCTCAAACTGTTCATCTTACCCAAAGTCAAAAATTTCCAAACGTCGGCATAATAAGCAAAGTGTATCTTCTCGTAGAAGATTCCCCATTTTCGCGCCTAAAAAACCTACAAGCATTTCTCTCATAGTCCAGTGCTCCACTTATTTGCATAAGAGCAACACTAGACTGGGGGACTTGAAGGGATAAGGTCCCAAAAACCTCATATCAAGTACTTGGGACCATACCACAACCTTATCTCTTAGCCCTCTTTTGGCCTTGCGCGACCGCGCAACTGGTCCTACAGAGAGAGCTTAGGAGAAAGATAGCAGGCAACACTTGCACGCTAAAAGGAAAATCATGAATCCTTGCGCCTTCCTCCATAACAAGCAAAGGATGAGAATCCTAGGTTAAACACTTCCGCTTAAATAATACTCAGACTTGGGTATTATTTACTGAACTGATACCACACGATAAGGAGTCACACCGGATTATGGCAATTACCTTCTAGAAGACTCAATCGTGCACCACCAGACGATTATAACCGTCTGGGACACGTGTCATCATCCCAGGCTACCCTGAAATCACAATGATGGCATGGAATTGGAGAGAAACTTCCACTTGCCCACTTTCCACGTGGCAACACCCCAGCTGTTGATCAAGATCACGATCCGTGTGATCTCATAATCCAATCAAGAGAATTAACGGAAGTAAAATAACCGTTATGGTGTTAGCATCTTACGTTAATATTTCAACAACGAGTTTTCCCGCCCGAACTCTCGGCTATAAATATGAGAGTAATTCAGATATGAACTTCAAGTTACACTCATTTCGTCAATACTTCTTCTTCTTCTTCATAAACACATACTTATTCTCACGCCGGAGTCATGTCACGGAGAAAACCTCCATTTTCCCCGTGACGAGGCTAACGGTGTTCTGTTTTGCAGTGTTCATCGGAGAAGAAGGCTTGTCCCTTCGAATCAAGCGAGAGAGAACCACCCTTTTATGCAGAACCAAACCCCCTGGATAATCTGTTTCCGGTCGTTTATCCAATGTTTCTTCAGGCCTGAAAGGTATTGACCTGTGGTGTACCACCGATCTGGATCTGGGCTTTCAAGGCTGTTAACAATGAAGGATCATTGAGAGGCATATTGAAGTTGGGATAAAAGGTGACAAAGATGGTTCCGGCGTTTAACGTGGTATAGATGGTACCAATACAGGCGTGCTGGTACTCCACAAATCTAGTATCGACTAGGGCGATACGAGAGAACACATGTAGTCCTTTTCTTCCATGGAAGGTTAGGGCTAGTCTTATGGCACCGAAGTGGATATGGGTATATCCTTGGTAGGGGTGTGCATGGGTCGGTTTGGGTCGGTTTTGACCTAAAACCATAACCATAACCGCGATGTCGGTTAATGAATAACCATAACCATAACCGATCGGTTATGGTGGTTATGGTTATTCGGTTTTGATGGTTATAGCGGGTCGGTTATGGGTGGTTAACCGTGTATTTAGCTTAGCTAAATATAGCTTAATTTTTTAACTTGGAATAAATTTTTATTGCATACTTGTATATATTAGTATATATTACATAGTATTAAAAAATACATATACTCTATAATATTAATACCGATTATTATCGAATATTCAAATAAAGTGATATGATACATTTCATAAATTCAAATAAACATTCAACCAGAACCACAAAACGATATGAAAAATTAATAAATACAAAAAATCTTCAATTCAGTCAAAAACAACAAATATTAAAAATATAGTGAAAAATCCTAAATTCTACAAAGATTTATTACATTTCGGTTCGGTTCGGTTATGGTGGATATGGAAAAAATGATAACCATAACCGACCCACTACTTGCGGTTTTCAAAAAAACCATTAACCAACCCACCGGTTTTTTATTTGGTTCGGTTTTTTCGGTTTGGTTTTGTCTGTTATTTCGTTTATGGTTCGGTTAATTTGGTTTTTTGCACACAACTAATCCTTGGGATAGACAGATCCTTGGAAGATCTAAGGGAAGAGTGAGAGGGTCGAGGTGTTCAGAGGTTGTTGCTTGGAGTTGGTGTGAATCAAACTTGGAGGTTTGCACAAACTCTTTTACAACTGGGTGTGACGCAGAACTGACTAGTTGTTTTACTTTTTTGGAAAGGGAATTTTGGGGCTTTCTGAAGACACTATAAGGGTTAACTAAAGGCATACTAGTAATAGGGATTTTAGGGTCATCAGAAATATAAGAGATCTCATATAACTGATCAATCTTTGACGCAGACGACCGACGGAAACTGGAATTTGAACGGGAGAGACCTTGATCTGGATTCATATCTGGGTTTAGACTTCTAACACTTCTTATCTTTACCCTCAAGCTCGTACTTTGAGGAAATTACCACGGACCCTTTCCAACTTACAACTCACCTAACAAGCTACTTTTGGACTCGGGATAAGAAACTCAGCGTGTCGGACCAGACTGACAAGACCTTGTAAGGTTAGTGTTCTGATGTGAGAGATCCACGCAAAGTCGGCAGTCACATAGCATACTAAACAAACCTTAGAAAGGGATGGCAGGAGCGCTATGGCTCTGATACCAGAAGTGGGGGGAGTGTGTGGCTGATTTATATAAAACCAGTAAAAGCTTGGGGAGGACTAGGGTGATAAACATAAAAGACTCAAGGGTTTGGACTCAGAAGGACGAAGGACTCAAAAGGACTAAGAAGGACTCGAGACTCTGAACAGGACTCTAGATTTTAGAGTGAGAAAGATAGAGAGAATTATGAAGAAGATTTTATTTCTTTCCAAGGATGATCTATAACTGAGGGGGAGCCTTCCTTTTATAGACCAAGGAGAGGCTTGAATACATCATCCATGACATCACACTTACATCACACCTAATAATACATAGAAAATATCTAGGAAAACAACAAAATACATGACCTAAGCGCTTACGTCACTTTAAAAGTGATTAAAGCTTTATTTAGTCCTAAGCACACCATTAGTAAAGCTTAATTAATCTTCTTTTGAATCCGGATCTTCTGCTAGATCTAAGTCTGATTCCTTATCATAGTCCCACACAGCTAATTCATCATTTGTGAGCATGGTGATCCCTTTGGTAATATGCATTCGGATATATTCCCTATGAGCATCATCCCATATTTTCGAGTGTGGGTCTTCGTTTTCCCATGCATTTATCCCATCTAGGACGTCTTTGGGCATCTCTTCTATTTTGAAACCATTTGCGGCAGCTAAGCATTTCTGGATGTTCATCCATTCTTGTTCATTACAGAGCTTGAATGAGAATGTTGCGGGTTTATATTTGACCCGGGAATGGATGAAGCAAAGAGGGGCATGGTAAATGGCCGGTTTTCCGTCTTGGGGAATTGATGTAGGCGTGAGGTAACATCTGGGTCTTCTGAACATAACAACGCAATACCTTTTGCTGGATGTAGCTGCAGCCATTTGTCCAGTCCATTGGTGGGCCGGGAGAAACCATTGCAGTAGGGTGAGTGTATGCTTTTGTTCTTTGGATAATTGACTGAACTGGCAGTTAATCAGGTATTGTAGTAGTTTGGCGGTGTTGAAGGACATGGCAATGGTAAAGGCTTCAAATAAGTACCAGAAGAAACATGGTGCCTCTTTTGTTAGCTTGTAGAAATCCCGTATATGGAAGACATTCATGAAAGGATAATATGGGTGGAAAACTAAACCTTTCATGAACAGGCCATGGCGTTTCAGAGTGATGGTGAGGAAAGTCTTATAGTTTAAGAATGACCGGTCTCTCAGGGCTTGATCTACTATTATCTCAACGATTTCTTCTGGGATCTCCCTTTCTCGGAATTCCTGGTCAAGTGGAATGGTTCCTTCTGCGGTGCAAGAGTTAGCGGCTTCCATCATGAAAATTGCTGGTAAGATGTCCTTGTGGTGGGAGTGGTGATGCTGAATCATGTTTGAACCCATGTATTTATAGGCCTTCGGCCTGGATAAAAAATCTGCAAGGATATTGTCCTTGCCTTTGATATGCTTAACAATAAACGTCCATTGGGAGAACCAATTTGCCCATCGTAATAATTTCGGTTCTGGGAGCATCTTTCTTTTGAATTCAAGCATTTTTGGCAAAGAGGACATATCCATCTCAATTAGGAAACTGTAGCCGACTAAGTGGAATTGAAATTTTTCGATTCCTTTCTTCACAGCTAAGATTTCCTTGTACGTGGAGTGATAATGCTTTTCTGATTCTTTGAACGTGCCACTTTTGTATCCACTTATTTTCCTGACACCTTCATCATCTTTTGTAATTAGTACCGTTGCCCAATGTTCATCACTAGCATCTGTCTGTAAGATTCTTTTGTCGGTTGTTGCAGGAATCTTTAAAGGAGGCATCACATCAACAAGTTTTTTTATTCCTTTTACAGCTTGCGTTTGCTTTTCTGACCATGCTGGCGGATTCTTTTTTAACATGGGGAACAAGTGTTCTGTGTGATTAGACAACCTTGGTAGAAAATCTGCCATATAATTGACCAATCCAAGGAACTGTTGTACCTCCTTTTGTGACGTCAGCTTATCTGGGAAACGATGGAGTTCCTGAGCGATGTGTGGTTGTGCCTGGTCCATACCGTCGATGATTTTCATGCGCAAAAAATCAATGGACGTGACTCCTATCTCCATTTTCTTTTCTTTTCTGAAAGCATGATCCCATATTGTTTTACGATATCATGAAAATTTTCAAGTAACGTTATATGTGAGTCTTCATCTTCGGAAAACAAGAGGATATCAACGATGTATATTAGGGCATTATCAAGGATTGGTGCAAATATTCGCACCATTGCCTTTTGGAAAATGGATGGAGCATTTTTTTAAACCAAAGGGCAACACCTTCCATTGATAATGGTGGTTTGGGATGCAGAAAGTCGTCTTTGGCCTGTCTTTTGGCTTGATTCCCAATTGCCAAAACCCCACCTTTAGGTCAAATTTTGACAAGACTTTTGTGTTTACCAGCGATTGGAAAGGGACTTCTTTTGAGTAGGGGAAATTTATCGTCAGCTAAGAAGTGGTTCAACGGTTGATAATTTATCACCAGCCGTAGCTTTCCCCTGACTTGTTCACTTCTTTTGTTCACATAAAATGCTTCACATGCCCATTGGGACATTGCAGGCTCAATTAAGTCTTGTTTTATCAGCTCTTGGCATTCTTGTATGGCGAGCTGGGCATAATCAGGATTCATTCCTGGGTGACTGGCTCTTGTCGGGTTTATGTCTTCATTTTGCTTGAACGGTAGTGAGACAAAGAAGGATGGGTTTATCCATAATGGTGATTTGTGTTTTATGAGGAACTCTGTATGGCTAGAGGCATAAGATGACTTGATTATTTGCGCCTTTATAGTGTTAAGAGAAGTGGGAGAGACCATGTAGAGTCTCGGGAAAGAAACCCACGGGTTTGTGAATTTTTTGTATCTAAGACCTTCTTCTCCGTATCTTAACTCTCTTAGTCGATATAGGATATCAAAACCAAGTAGCAGGTCTTTTCCATGAGAGTCTGATCCCAAGAATCTGTGTTTGACTGTGCACGACGGAAATAGCCTTAAGTACACTGGAGTACTTATTTTTTCTATTATGAAGGGATCTCCATTGACTGTGTAAAACGTCTGGTTATGGGGCCTCTAGTAGTCTTCAGGGAGAATTGCAGGGTTCAAGACGGAGGCTGATGATCCTGTATCAAAAGATATCTGCTATCATCGTTGGCAGCAAAAGCACTTAATTTTGTTTGTTTATGAAAATCAAGTGTTGCAAACAAGGTTGGAGAACTCGCTAGTCGCTAGTCGGCCGGTGAGGTGGGGACTAGCGACTACTACTCGGGATTAATCGGATCGGAACTTTATATGTAAATTTTATTATTTTTATAAATATGTATATATATACTCACACATACATATCAATATAATACTTAAAAAGGTAAAAGTAGTTCAAAATACAAACTAAACTTACATATAAGTCATAACATAACATAACAAGTCTCAGTACTTAAAATTTAAACATTAACAAACAGCTCAAATGTAATCGTCATCCCCGTAGTGTTCAATGATTTCGACACCATCCGACTCGTATTCAATCTCCTCGTCTACTTCATCCTCTTTCTCCGACTCAAATTCTTCGTCATATTAGGGAAAGGGATAAGGGAAATGGGCTAAAGTTGTAATCTGTAGGATCGTGATCTGACCCGAATGAGTCGTTCAGAGGAGTTTTACTTCGTTTTAGGTGCGGAATAACAAGAAACGAAGGTAGAAACAGCTTATTCTTCACTATAACTACTGATTGTATTGATTGGAATGCAATTACAAGTAGTTCTTCACACCGGCAGCACTTCGGTATGGAATACAAGGAGTGGATCCTGATTTCGCCTATGAGACCCCTATATATACTATTCTGATTTCGCCCATATGTACATATGTCCATATAAGAGAAATCACCTTGTTCACATAAGCGAAACCCCATGCCTAAGACCCTATGAGCGAAATCAGCTCACTAAACACAATACTCTTCCTATTTTCTTGTAAAACGTACCCTAATCTATACAATTCAATGTAAGACTCGATACAAAGACGAAGTCGACAGATGTAGTGCACCAACAGACTCCCCCTCAGATGTTGACGAGTCGACTATCGAGTCACGACAATGCTGTGTTTTCACTTCTTCAATCTTGATCAGTCTCTGGGCTTTTCTCTCTCTTTATCTTCATCAACAGACTCCTCTTTAACAGTATCTGCTTGAATATCATCAGACTCCCCCTCTCGATTTGCTGGCATTTCTTTGTTCTTCAGCAATATCTGCATCAGGATCTTTGTCTGGCTTTCACAGGTTCAAGATAGATTCCTGTCTTTAACTTTCACCACATAATTGAAACCTGGTTCAAACTACAGAGTCTTCAATTTCCAGGATCGAAACTTGGCTCTAGTTCTGCACATTCTTAACCCAGAAATAAATTTTCTAAATTTAACAATTTGTATGCACCAACATGCTAATATAATCAGATGACTCCCTCTCATAAACATATGCATCAACAATCACTCTCTCTCAGATCACATACACATGATGAACCACTTGTTGATTTAGAAAACATATTTTGACATTTTAAGACAACTCCCCCTCACAATAATGTCATCATGTTTAGCACTCGGAATTTTGACAATCAGCTTTTCAACATCAGTTGTCGAAAATCTTTTTGACTTTTTCAAAAATTTAAGCTAAAACACACACAAAATCTTTTTGGATTTTTTCTGAAAAAGAGTAAATGACACCACTTGAAGAATCAAGAAAATGCAAAAAATGAAATATCTACAAACAATATTTTTGTGAGTTTTGTGTAAGAAGATCATATCAGTTTATGACAAGTCACAAGTATCGTTGAGCTTAGTTACACATTAAGAATTAAACAATTCACTTAGATTGCCAATATACTGATCCACTTAAATTCTCACACAAATTTCAACTGATTCAGGATATGAGTTAGATGTTTTAAGAACTTAAACTCATTCATGTGTCCCACCTCTTGAATATACTCCCGTATCCAGATCCCAATATTCAGTCTTACAGGTGAGTATACCACAGATGATATCTGTAAGGGGTTAAATTGCGAGGGCCGTGAGAGCTCAGGTTGATACTCCCGTATACGCAGAGAGATGACGGCTTCGACTTTTGGTGGGTCCCCTTTAGAGGATCTTTTGTTACATCAGCAACGACTATCAATTTTATTGTTTCATCAATTTGCTGAGGGCGATGCTATGTTTCAAGCATTTGCGGAAAGCATTATCCGGGGACTAGGTCAGAACTTCCATTCCGCAGAAGTCCCGGGATAATACCCCAGATATCACTGAGTATAAAGACCTAGTATCTCAGAAAGATGGACCTTTCAAACGAGATTTCAGGGGTTACCTATATATCCAAGAAGTTGTTAACCCACAGAACAAGCAAGTTTGAATTTTATGTTTATATCCCAAAAAAGTTTACTAAATGTATGAAAACCTATCGGCATATCATTAGTGAGACTGTTTAACGCTATTTAAACATTACATTTCTTTAGCATACTGTAACTGTCTACTGATGTACTATCATTTCCTCTTTTCACAACAAAACTCATTTTTTATTTTATCATGTTTTTGCCTTTTTCAAATTTTCTAATGTTTTTTAATTTTCTAAAATTTTCTACTCCCCCTAGAATGCAAACACATTAAAGAAAATTTGAAAACAACTAGACTCTTGACCTACTAGAAACATAAAATGTAAAACAAACTGTACAAAACTTGACAACTGACATCGAATTGCATCAAATCGCCATTCACTAGGCATAAACAAACAGAACTCCCCCTTTCAACAAACCATTTTCTCATTTAGATTTCAAAACACTTAAGTTTGTTTTAATCAAAATGATTTTTTCCAGAAAATGAGTTTGTTTTTACCACTTGTTAAATAAGGGGATATGGTTCATCATCTTGTCAGTTTTTATCAAATGTAGTAAACCAAGTACAATTTAATGTCCCTGATTTACCATTTGCAATTAACCAACCTCTGTACCAATTGTAAGAATTACCACTTTTAGGATCACAAACAATACCACTTGTAGGTATGACTAACCAATACCAACTGTAGAAATGTTACGTCTACATGCATCATTTTATCAATCAGGATGCCGATTCCTGCTTCGCACTTACCAACCTGGAAGCTCCGGCGTAGTCATTCAACCTGTAAAATTTTAACAATTTTAACGACTTTCATACAAACACTTTAAAATATGAATGATGCCGATTCCTGATCCACGATATAAACTTGGGATCTCCGGCATAGTCCTAAGACTTTACGGGAAACAAACTTCCATCCAAGTCTTCTCAGACTTGATGGCTTTCAGTTCTTGCGCAGTAGGGTTGTAAGTTGCCTTTTTAGTTGCATAAAAATCTTTAACCCCCTTAGCTTTCCCATTCAACATTTTCCCAAAAATTTTCTTAACACTTCCATTGAATGTTTTCTCGACATCAAACTTAGTATTCTCGTTGTAAAACTGATTCGAGATATCAACCTTGCCAACTTTCTATTTAACTTCTTCAAATTTCAGTGATGGAAACTCATCATCATTCACTAAAATTTTCATCTCAACCTGTGGCTCTTCTGGCTTTGTGGAACCAGATTCATCGCCGACTTTCTCATCAACTTTCTTAACAACCCACACGTGGTTGTCTTTCTCTTTCTTTTTATAAAAATTCTTTTTAGAACACTCACCAACCTCATAAGTTGAGTTTTCAAAAATTTTAAATTTTTCGGTTGGTGGTTCAATATCAACAACTTTTCCTTTCAACTTGTTAGAAACTCCCTGTTTTGACTTGGCATTTTTCGGACAGTTCCATGCAATGTGACCAGCTTCATTGCATTTGTAACAAGTTCTAGTTTCTTTTGAGTGACAAACTTCAGTTCCATTCTTCTTCTTTTCAGCAAGAAACTCTTGATTTGACTGTCTCCAGAATGGTTTCTTCTGTTCCTCTTCTGCACTTCCACCTGACACAAATTCTGTTTTTATTTTAGAATTTTTCAAATTTTTATGATTTTCTGGTGGAATAAATCCAAGGCCTTTCTTTTTGTAGCTACGATTTTGGTTTGGTTTCTTTTGAAAACCAGAACCAGAATTGTAACCCTTTTTCTTGTTTAGACGTTGTTGAACTCTTGAAGTGTACTTTTTAGGTTTTTTAGTAAGATTTAAATCTTTTATTTCAGAAATATTAATTTCTGTCATTTTGAAAACCTTTTTGATCATGTCAAAATGAACACTTCTTATTGGAAACTCTTTGTCAGAGTATAATTTTTCAGAATTATTTAAAGTGTATGCGACTTCAAATGTTTCATCATCCAAATTTGCTTTTGATAACAAAAATTCTTTACTGTAAGCCTTTTTGACCGACGACTTTGGACTGTTGGCTGACGAATTTGACCCTTCAGACTCAGACTTTGACTCGGACTCCTCATCAGTATCCAATACTTGATCGACCACCTTTTTTATTAACTCAGACTCATGATCAGTGTCAGACGAGGTAAACGTGACGTCAATGTTTTCTGGTAATTCATCAGTTGTGTCAGTTTTTAGCTTTATATTGACTGCTTTTTCAAGTTGCTCCTCGTTTGGTTTTCTAGGAGAGTACCCTTCCCAAATTGGAGGCGGACACTTGTTATAGCTAACAGTCGGTTTCTTACCACTATCTTTCTTTGTCTTCGGCTTCTCGTCTAGAAAAGCTTCCATACCTGCAACAGTTGGGTAAATACGATCAATGAGATAATCAGAACTAGAATAACTTTGTAATAAACGCCTAATTCTCTCATTCTCGATCTTTTCTGTCTCCAACACTTGCTTCCATTTAGCACTTTCTTCAATGTAAAAGTTGATGGCTTTCTGCTTTGTCATCATTACAGCATTCATCATCGTTAGTGCTTGTTCTCTTTCTGAGTTTGTCTTTTGAAGACCAGTCACTGTTTTGTTCAAAACATCATATGATTCTTTCACATAGTTGAGATTGAACAATAACTGCTCCTTTTTCTTCTCATACTCAGCAATTATGTCATCTTTTGCTACACATTCCTTGCATGCTTCCAAACACTTCGTGCAAGGCTTGACAACTTCAACAATCTTTTCAACTTCGATTGTTTTCACCACTTCAACCACCTTTTCTGCTTCAATCACCTTTTCTTTTTCTTTCACCTGCTCACTCTCAACACTCTTCTCAGCAACACTTTCAACAATCTCATTCTGAACAACATCTTCAGATTTCATTTGTTGTTGTTCTTTAGCAGCTCGTTTCTCCGTCAGTTTCTCCATACGATCTGCAAAATAGAAATGAAAACTTTCAGGAGAAAGATGAGATTTTGCAATATTGATATGTTTTTCCTCCTCATCATCACTACTGCTATCATCTGGAGGTGACTGATCAAACTGCACAGATTTCTCAGAACTAGCATCTGATAAACCGGAATCAGATGGTGTTTGATCAAAAACAACTTCTTCTTCTGATCTAACATCATTTTGTACACTCTCATCTGAACTCTGTGAGCTTTCATCAGCACTTAATGAACTTTCATCAGAAACAACAGACTTTTCTTTCACACTCTTCACAGTCTCACCAATAGACTTCATCCACGTGGCAAACATGTCTGGTTCTCTGACAATCTTAGCAATGAATGCCTTGAACTCTCCTTTATCATCTACAAACATATCCCAGCTAAAGCCTTCAGGTAGTCTTTCATCATCTTGATCGACTATACATGCTTTGTTTTCAGGTGATATGTAATTGTTCCAGTTAAAGTCTACCAAACACGCTCTCTTGTAATCCTCAATCTTTCTACCATGAGCCGTCTGTGAGTCTTGTGATTGACCAACTTGCTGATAAATGGCTTTCCGGTAGTAATCATCTTTTTCAAACGGATTCTGAGCACCACTAGCTTCCCTGTTCTTGCACTCCCGCTTGAAATGACCTTTCTCCCTGCATCGAAAACAAGTAACTTTAGATTTATCAAATCCTAAAGTAGATACATGAGCATCAAGAAAGTCATTTCTCCCAGTAATTGTCTTGAACTTTTCAGCACGCCTAAGAACACTAGCTAGACACCATTTGATATCCATTAATTCCATATCTTCGGTGTCTATTTGATCGTAATCCTCCTTTGTGAGCATAGGATTTCCGATTCGACCAGCCACTAGACCCTCATAAGATATCAACACAGAACCAAGTAGAGCCATGTGGTCTTTAGCAGTGTCTTCTGAAAAACTTTGACCTTCTTGAAGATTTAAAGCAATGTTGCACTGAATAACGTAACCATTTCATGTCTTTGTGCTCTGAGACTGAAAGCTTGTGTTTGACTCTTTAGGATTGACACTAGGAAATGATGAGAATCCACTGCTGCTTTTGTTTGAACCTTGATCAACCTTTTCTGTTGAATCAGCAGCACTAAATGCAGTTTGTATTTTCGAACTTCTCTCAGCTTCCGGAACTGGAATACTACCTTTGTAGTACATCTTTACGTCCTGTTGACCACTTGGACTATTCATCCTCGCGATCTTTTGCTGTTCCAAATCCTGACTCTCGATCTTTTCAATAAACTGAGAAATCGTTAACCCATCATAAACACCGGTATTCTTTAGAATCATCAAATACGTTCCCCACTCTTTCTGCGGTAGTGCATCAGCAAGCTTGTCTACCCACTCTTCACGATCTTTTGTAATACCCAACATTGACATTGGTCGCACTAAGTGACAGTAGCGTTCTATCAGCTTATTCGTATCCTCTCCCGGTAAGCTACTGAACAGATCAAACTCTTTCTTTAGCAGTGCCTTCTTGCTTTTAATCATATTCTCGCTACCCTCAAACTTGACTTTAAGTGCATCCCAGATTGATTTTGCAGTTTTGTCATGCTGAAGCAATATGAATATGTCTTCTTTGATTGCTTGTTGAAGCAGACTTATCATCATTTTCTCAGCTTTGTACATAACCCGTTCTTGATCTGTGAACTCAGATAACTCTTTGAGAACCTGCAAATCTGTTCGAGGCAACACGTATTTCTTCAGTATACATTCCCAAGACCTAAGATGGTTTGCCTGAACCCAGTTCTCGAATCTGTCTTTCCACCCGTAGTATTCTTCGATACTCATCAATTTCGGGGGCTTTTGGGTGGTTCCCGTCTCATTTTCCAAACTCATAGCTTGAGCAACAGCAGCTGGGCCAGACGGTGTTGCAAACACGTTATAGAACTCAGTATCCATGATGACTTAGTATGTTTTTCAAGATCAGTGACAAATAAGCGAAATCAGGTGTCTGTGCACAAAAAACGAAATCCCAGAAGTCCTTAAAAGCGAAATCAGATGATCATATGAGCGAAACCTGATGTTCCAAAAAGAGAAATCCCTTAATTTTGTGTCACAAGAGCAAAATTAGGTTTTTGTAGGTTCACAAAAGCAAAATCAGGGTTCTTGATTGTTCACAAAAGCGAAATCAGGTGCAATTTTGAGCGAAATCAGTGTTTTGGGTGTCCCAATGAGCGAAATCAAACTGACATATAAGCAAAATCATGAAATGTCCGAATGAGCGAAACCTAATCGGAGGTTAATTTGATCCATTTTTAGTCCGAATTTCAGTGTCAAACATTCCAGGGTTTGTCTATGTTCAATTGTCTATGGTCTATGATCTATGAAATTTTGATCGAATTTCGACCGGTAAAAACTTTCTGAAATGATGAAAGAAGGTGTAGAAGTAAGAAATCTCGATGAAATCCAGCTAATCTCTGCAGAACTCCTCCTCCTGTGCTCTGATACCACTTGTAGGATCGTGATCTGACCCGAATGAGTCGTTCAGAGGAGTTTTACTTCGTTTTAGGTGCGGAATAACAAGAAACGAAGGTAGAAACAGCTTATTCTTCACTATAACTACTGATTGTATTGATTGGAATGCAATTACAAGTAGTTATTCACACCGGCAGCACTTCGGTATGGAATACAAGGAGTGGATCCTGATTTCGCCTATGAGACCCCTATATATACTATTCTGATTTCGCCCATATGTACATATGTCCATATAAGCGAAATCACCTTGTTCACATAAGCGAAACCCCATGCCTAAGACCCTATGAGCGAAATCAGCTCACTAAACATAATACTCTTCCTATTTTATTGTAAAACGTACCCTAATCTATACAATTCAATGTAAGACTCGATACAAAGACGAAGTCGACAGATGTAGTGCACCAACATAATCTTGGGCCTGTTTTGTAAGGATTTCAAAAGGGCAGACTAGGGCGACTTGGGCCGACTACGGCGGCTTGGACCGGCTTTTACCGACTAGCGATTTTTTGACTGATTAATGAAAAATTACTCAGTAGGAGGCCGACTAGCGACTAGTCGGCGATTAATCGCCGAGTAATCGCGATTTTTGCAACACTGGTTGCAAATCATACATGAAACTCTCACGCATCAATTGGTATTAGAATTAGTTCCGCTAAAAAAAACGTGTTTGGTTGGTGGAAGAGAAGTAAATTGGTAGAATAATTAGTTTCTGCCAATTACGTGATCGTTACACATGATGATTTGAAACGTGTTAAGATTATTATTATTATTATTCTTATTATTAACAGTTCATAAAATTTCAACCATTGGTAAGTGGTCGTTTTTTTTTTTGAAAGGTAAATTTCACTAACATAGCAAGCCAAACCTCAAAACGTGGAGGCCCAGACCAAAAACTACATAATTACATATTTACACCATTCCCAAGAAATAGAGACATTTTTCGACCTACACTTAAACCACAAAAACCCCCCATCGACTTTGTCTCACTAATGATATCTTCTATCTTGACCTGCTTATTATTGAATTTTGCCCCATTCCTAGCTCTCCACATACACCAACACCCCAACCAAATTAGACCTTTAAGAGCTTCTTTTTTTGACATTTCAAACCGACATAGTTATGAACTTCAAGAAGGTCTCTGAACGAAAATGCCACAATGTTAGGAATTTGGAACGAATCATTGATATGAGACCCATAAAATAGATGCAGTGAGGCAAGAAGTGAAGAGATGCTCCACATCTTTATCACCATCGCCACACAAGCAGCAAGCCACGTCATCCCCTCCAATGTTTCTTTTATATAACGCGTCTAAAGTCGCAATTTTTTTCATTTTCGCTCTCCAAATAAAGATGTTGCATTTAATCGGCAACCACTTACACCATTCTGGCACGTAAAAATTTGAGTTAACCTTGTTTTTATCGAGAAGACACTTGACCGGCCCAACACTAAAGACCTCATTGGCCGCTCCAATACAAACCCACCTATCTCTGTTCTGATTCAGCCAAAAATGGTGCAAGATGCTACAAAGATTTATCAATTCCATAACTTCAGTGTTGGTCGTAGGCGGTGTAACACCCTAATTCTTTGTACTTTCCATAATTAGAAAGTTTCTTGTATTTCTATTTTTGGAAGTTTGTTCCTTTTGTATTTCGTATTTCGTTTCAAACCATTGTAAATCCGAGACTTCGATCGTAATGAAATTATCTTTTTTTATACATGCTTATACGTGTTGCAATACTTGGATTATACGTTACCAATCTCGAATGCATACGCGCAACCAATACTCATAACTTATACATGCTTGTTAACTATTAAATATATGGTTAAATAATAATAATAATAATAATAATAATAATAATAATAATAATAGTAATAATAATAAAATATAATAATAATAACAATAACAATAAGTTAGACATCAACTTATGTTGATGTTTGTTGTTACTATTAAAAAAAAAATATAGTAGACCATTAAAAGCCTTGTGGCCGCCCACCTCAACCAACATCAAAATCTTTTCCTTTTATTAAATGTTAAACCCTATTATATGCACTTTTTACCTCCTTCCTTATTTAATAAACAATACATACATAACATATACTACAAGGGTGTGACTAAAATTGTTAACACAAAAAAAAGGAGAGGAAGCAGCCAACAGTGAACGAGACATCAAACAGCAAAAAACTCTTTTTTTTTATTTTTATGTTTTAACCCTCAACAACTTACATTAAATGCCAACCACTTAAACCCTAATATTTTTTCCTATAAATACAACTTAATCTCAGCCTCCTTACCACTTCACAAACTCAAATCTTACTCCTAAATCACTCAAAAACGTAGCTGAGTTCTGAAGTTCGGACAGATTGCTACCCCTTCACTAAAGTGAACATAACTCACTCAATACTTATCCGATTTAGTCCATTCTTTTTCCTATGTGCTTGGATTGACCTTAGCTTCTATTCCATGGGTTTTTCATAGTAAATAAGTCCCTGGAACTCTGGCAAATAGGCTCCAAAGTTCACTGTTCGTTTTGTTTTGAATCAAACCTTGTTTATGCTTGTTCAAACTTGAGTCTAACTCACTCAAACCCACGTCCTTATGCTTATAACCACTTCTATGGTTAGTTAAGCTTAAAAACGAGGCTAAGACATTCGAAATCAGAGGTTAAACCTCACATATATTCTGTTTTATTTAGGGTTTTTAACCCACAAGTGATGTTCAAGCTTCAAGCTTGATGAAGGTGTGATTATGGACTAACTTGGGTTGTCCAACATAGAATCCCCACATTACTTGTTGATTTCTCATAGTGTAGTTGTTTGTTATTATTGTATTAATATTAGTTCATGACCTTCCTTGTATGTTTTTACATCAAGTGTAGTGGTGAACCATAAGAGGTACCTAAATGGAAGCTTGATCTTCCTACCTCCTACATAATTTCCATGATACTTAGAGGTACCTAAATGAAGATCTTTATCTTCTACCTCATGCTTGAAATATTGGACCTAATAATATGTATATAATATATGTAATATATAAACACATAATCCAAATAATAGAATCTAAGATGATGAACTAGTGTTCATATGTCATAGTACTAGATTATATCATCCTATGGTATGATAACTTGTCACGATTCTAATGGAACCTTGTTCCATGAAAACATATCAACTCCTTGGAGTTTCATAGTGTCAAGAACAAGTATCATATGTACTAGGTGATTATTTTCACATGTTATTTTCATATGTTTATGTTTGTGATGTTTAAATTCCGAATCCTTAAATCTTCCGAATTCCCCAAAACTCATACACTTTGTTTCTTCGCGTAGAAGGACTTGGTATTCCAACCTCCTAATCAACAACAACTCACTCGTGGATTCAAGTAGAAGACTTGCAAAACTGAGAGTATACTCGCAACCCCCCTTTTTATGTTTACCACTTTGGGGTGTAACATGTTTAACTATTAAACTACACTTAAACTTATTCTTTATGCAATGCACGAAAACAATCCTTATACATGAATACTATGTTGTTATACTTGATGCTTATACGTGGACCATACTTATGTGATATGTTTTAGTCATTACCTTTCACGAGCCTCCATTTGACATGTATAGCGCTATAGGAGTAACACACCGCCCGTAGACTAGTGGTCATGTTGATTTGTATCATTTTGCGTAAACAGAGGGTTGACTAGAAATATTGCATGCCATGTTAGGTTGATCTTGTATAAACTAAGTTGCCATGTGGATTCGTTTTTAAACTTTTATACTTATACTTATTCATAAACTTGTATACTCGCCTTTGCTTTTGCATTGAATTGTATTTTAAACATGTTAAAGGTTGAGGATTGATGATGCTACAAAAATGGACTAGCAAAGATGCCTAGATACTCACTTAGACGTTTAGGTTTAAAGTGTTGTATCAATTTTGTTATGTTATGTTTGAACAATGTTGTTATTTTAATTTCTTGTAATGTTTTGACAATTTGTTTATGAAATGAAATCGGTTGAATTAAATATTGTCACAAATAGTGTTATGAAGTCTCTTACATTCTCGAACTAGTCCCACTCCGATGATTCCGCTATTGGTTGGGGTGTGACAGATTAGTATCAGAGCCATAACTATAGGGAATTAGGTAGAATTGCCATGTTTGACCTAGTCTATAGTAGGAACCATATTTTTGACCATTCTTGTTTCATGCTTAAAATGACATGCTTCCTTCTTTGCTCATTTCTCTTCTTTTGGTCTTAATACTTACATTATGTCTTTCCTAAGACAATATACACAATACACTTGAAGACTTAAAGACACTCTTTACACAAAAGAGACGAGTTTACCAAAATAAGCGTGAAACCCACAATTTGGTGAACGACTCTCATTCCGCTTATTCTTATTTTGCACGAAATTTCGCCATTTAGCTAGGAGTGAAATCCACATCTAAATGGTAAATTTCCAATTCAAACTCTAGTGGACCCTCATCATAGTGTCGAAATTATATTTTGACCCGATGAGTACCAACCACATCAGGGTACGAAATCGTCAAGTTAGGGGTGAAACCCGCACCTTGTCGATTGAGTCCCATTCCTCGATTTTCGTTCTCGCCAAAGTTTCGATTGTTTCAATCGATTAGAGACGTGTAGTAACTGGAAGGGTAAGATACCATTAATCGCTTCTCGACGAGAGTATCTTACCTATAGGCCAAAGCACGTTTCTCTAATTTGAAAGGACTTTCGATCCACTTTGGAATAGTCAACGTTTCTATACCCGAAACAATCCTATGTTTTATGAGCCTCTCTTTTATGTGATTCAATTTATATGTGATTTTATACTTGTTACCTCGTTCGTTTCAAAACCGTTACACAATTCGCACGTCTAGCGCAATAAAAAACAATAATAATTCTCGTGAATAAACTAAATTTATACTCTTTTTACGCATTCATACGTGTTTATACTTGTTGAATACTTGTTGAAATCATGCTAACTATGTGAAACATACGTTTTACATCATGTTTACATGTTTAAAACTTGCAAACTTATTTTGAATTTATGATCAAGTCTCATTCTTTTCCTTCTCTTTCGATTCCTTAGATGTCGTCCGACGGTGCTTCCAAGAAAACCAAGTCAAAGAAGGGTTCGACCTCCAATGCCAAAACCAACTCCATGTTATAAAGGGATTGCATGAAATTCATGGCCAAGTAAATGGCTAAGGTCATACCTGACATTGTTAGTAAGATTCAGCCAAACACCGATTCACCGCATGGCTCTGTTAATTCGAAGGCCAAAAAACCTAAGCCAACATTCCAATTCAAGCAATTTATTGCTTGTAAACCTTTGGAGTTTACATGCGAAGATGGCGCTACCGCTATGATGAATTGGTTTGACACAGTTGAGCTTACTTTCTTGCAAAGTGGTTTCCCTGATGAACTACGAACTTTGAATGCAACTGGAGTCTTCCGCTCGAGGGCACTCGAGTGGTGGCCACCGAATGCAACAAGAGGGGAAATGACGCTGCACATGCGTTACCTTGGGACGAGCTTAAGCAGCTTATGAAAGACCACTTTTGTCCTCCTCACGAGCTCCAAAAATTGGAGAACGAATTTTAGAACCTAACGCAAAAGAGGAGCGACATGTATGGTCTGATTACGCGCTTCAAACAGCTTAGTGTCCTTTGCCCTGGACAAGTCGACTCCGTCCCCAAAACCATAGCCAAGTTCATTTGTTGTGTTGCACCTTCCGTCACCAATCATCTTACCGCTGCTAACCCTAAAACCATAGAGGAAGCCTATACTATAGCCACCGAACTTAACAACAACTGCGTTCTTCATGGAACCTATGACAAGGTTTCGACGAAGAGTGCGCATCAAGCTGTCACTGATACCACCAATACTACCACCGTTGTTGAACCTTCATCCTCCCAATCTAAGAAGAACAAAGGCAAGAAGCGGAAGGCTTCAAGCAAAAATTGTGCGCTCGTCACTCCGCCAAACCCACAACCCTTACAAGCTTTAGCAGCCGTTGCACCCGCAAACACCGAACCACCAAGACAAGGCTATGTTGGATCTCATCCCAAATGTACTACCTGTTTGTTTCACCATCCTACCAACGTACCGTGCCCGCAAATGTGCCAACTGTCATAGGTATGGTCATTTTGCTAATCGATGTCGAAACTTCCCTCAAGCCCAAAACAACCAGAATCAGGCTATCGTTGCAAACCCTGTTCCTAACCAGGCTCAACCTCAAGCTACTCCTGTGCGAGCATGCTTCAAGTGTGGCGATCTCAATCATCTCGCCAATGTTTGTCCCCAGCGTTATCGGCCTCAACAACATCAACAACAGCAGCACCAACAGCAACCGCCACTGCAGCAACAACAAGGTCAACAACCTGCTAGAGGCCGAGCTTTTGTTATCACTGCCGCTTAGGCTATGAATGCCAACGATGTCATTACTGGTACGTTTCTTGTGAACCATTTTTATGCTTCTTGTCTGTTTAATATTGGCGCCGATAAAAGTTTTGTGTCGCTAGAATTTGAACAATTGCTTAAGTGTAAACGCTCTAAGTTACCAAAATCTTTCGCTGTCGAAGTCGCTAATGGTAAATCCGTCGCTGTTGATTCCGTTCTTTCCAATTGTTCCTTGATTCTCAACGATCATACGTTTTCAATCGATCTTATACCTATGCAAATGGGTAGCTTTGACATCATAGTAGGCATTGTCACACCCCCAAAATCCACACGCGGAGTATCACCGCTTGGAGGCGTGACTGACCAGGATCAAGCCACCAATCATATTGAACATAACAAGTATTAAGTAAAGTTCAACCACACAATATGAAAGGTGTTTCAATCAAAAACTTAGTTAAGTGTTTAGCGGAAGCATAAATGTAAAAACCCAATATAAGTATTAAGTACGAAATATAGTAATGTTTTTAGCATGACACACACTGCCATGTCCCACAACGACTGCGCCTCCCCGTGCAAGCTCCATGTGTACCTAACGACCTGCAAGGCATGTAGCAACGAATCAACAACAAAGTTGAGCGAGTTCACAGTGGGTTGTTTAGTTATAGCATTCGTTTCGTAAATCGTATGTTCGTTTGTAACCCATGTATCGTGTTAATTAGTATCGCGGTCTCCCAGACATGTTTGCGAAGATTAGTGGGGGCTTCCCATGTATTATTAGACCACGCGTATCGACTGCTACGAAAATGTAAGAGGTGCCCTAAGTCAATGTCTATCAGCATTGACCCTTTGCCCATAGTCCATTAGTACACGCCCGTCCGACTGGCACGGTGTGAGGTTTGTTAAACCTAATAGCGCTATTAACTAATGACCCGCTCGCCATAGGCCTCGGCGATTAAGTCGATAAATGAGGGACTTAAAGTGATAGAGTGATGGTCTTATGATCGTACGTATCCTGTTGTATGGGGAATACGTAATTTTGTAGTTATCGTTCAAATCTTTAACCCATTCCCAACCCTTGGGAATCCCATGCCTTGGATAGAGTGTGAACTCACCTTGGTTTGCTCGGTATGCTAAAGAAATACACGTTCACAAATAATCAGTCACGACCTATAGTACGCACGTATATACAATCAGTACATGTTTGTAGGGTTTCACATACACTCTATGTCACAAAGTGTGTTTGACAGCTAACATTATGTAACTCATAAACAGTTAGTCAATCCATACAAGGTTCCAAGTTACATGCAAGTTCCTTAACTAAGTTATCATGCTCAACAAAGTTAACGTGTTTTAACGGAGATAGTACACTTAACAGAATTATCATACTTAACAAAGTTAGCAAATTTAACAGAATTGACATGTTTAACATAGTTACATAATTAACGGAGTTACATGCATAACTTAACAGAATTAATAAACTAACAGAGTTACTATTTAACAGGGTTTACCACTTAATAGACCTAACAAAGTTAACATGCTCAACGTAACTGATTTTACATGCAACGAAACAACTTTGTGATGAAAACACTTGGGCCGAAAACTCTTTTGGGACGAAAACACTTGGTTTTCGTCGAGCATAAAGTGTGACGAAAACACCTAGTGTTTTCGTCTGCCCCTTTGTGTTTTCGCTGGTACATCATCATCATCAACATCAGTTACACCAAAACCCTAATGATTCTAACGGCTACATGGTTGCATCATTAATCAATTCACACACCAAGTATGATCATCTAAGGCAGTTTCGATGGCTTTAGCTATCATCTGCACGCAATCGGTTCCAATCCTTTGCACTCATTCATACACTCATATTGCACATGTATATCTATATTGTTCTTTTAAAATGGCCGACAACTATGTTTATCACCTCAAGAGGTTATTGGACCAAACTATGACATGTAATATTTATTAAAACAATATCGATCATCATCACAGTATTTGGTGGCACATGTGTTGGATTGGAACTCGTGGCCCTAGTCTTCATTATACAACAATATGTTTAATCATATTATAACTCAGTTATAGCAAGAGTATTCTAAATCATCACCAATATCAAGAAACATAAATAATGATTCATGGTCACAACAACAACAACAAACATATTACCAGACTAATTAATCATACTGACCGAAATATAGGATGCTGAAAATATAATGATGATGATCACGATGGGGGCGTTCAACTGTTGCCGTGCGTCGCAAATAAGGGAAGAGAGGGGGTAGGGTTTTCAGATTAATCTCTAAAGTAAAGGTTATTATCAAAACCTTATAGTTGTTCGCTACTGGGTCGAAGCCCATTCCTGATTTCGTTGGTCACAAGGTGGACGAAAACACACAAAGTGTTTTCGTGAGTGGGTGATTTCGTGAAGGGGTGATTGGCAAGGATCCAAGTTTTATTAATTATATGCATCACATCATTAACACAAAATATATAAATCACATACACACTTATATAATGCACACCAAACATATATATAAAACACACTTCGAAATTAAGTACAAGGTTAAGTCGAATTGAGACCTTGAAAACTCGAGTTGTCACATTATCCCCAACTTGAAAGAAATTTCATCCCGAAATTTAGCACGTAGTTACTGAGGAAGCTAGTTGTGTTGTATAGTTTACTGGTTTTCCTGGGGTGTCACATCATCCCCCCGTTGATTTGGAATTTCGTCCTGAAATTCTGTAGTAGCTTCAGCCTCAGTAGTGGTTGCACTGTTTCCGAATAACTGGGGATACTTGAGTTTCATTCGATCTTCTCGTTCCCAGGTGAACTATGGGCCACGACGGGAGTTCCAACGAACTCGAACAAGAGGTATTCTAGTGTGCTTGAGGACCTTAACGTCTCGGTCCGTGATTTCAACTGGTTCCTCGACGAATCGTAACTGATCGTCGATAGTGAGCTCCTTCAAAGGAACTATAAGGGTCTCATCTGACAGACACTTTTCAGATTCGACACGTGAAAAACGTTGTGAACTGCACTGAGTTCAGTTGGTAGGTTCAGTTTGTAGGCACCCTGCCTATTTTCTCAATGATTTCGAACGGTCCGACATATCGCGGATTGAGCTTGCCCCGTTTGCCAAAACGAACCACACCCTTCTGGGGTGAAACTTTGAGTAGCACTCGATCCCCAACTTGGAACTCGAGTGGTTTTCGGCGCTTGTTTGCGTAGGCTTTCTGACGGTCGCGAGCTGCCACCATGCGTTGTCGTATCTGTGCAATCCTTTCTGTTGCGTCTACTACCAGTTCTGGACCTGTGATCTGACTATCACCCACCTCTGCCCAACAAAGAGGTGATCGACATTTACGCCCGTACAATGCCTCAAATGGAGTGGCTTGAATGCTGGTGTTGTAACTGTTGTTATACGAAAACTCCACTAACGGGAGATGTTTTTCCCAGCCGTTGCCAAAATCGATTACACATGCCCGAAGCATGTCTTCTAGAGTTTGGATTGTGCGTTCAGACTGCCCGTCTGTTTGCGGATGGTAAACTGTGCTCATGTCTAACCGTGAGCCAAAGGATTTGTGCATCGCTTGCCACAATTCTGAAGTAAAACGTGCATCACGATCAGAGATAATAGAGGTTGGCACCCCGTGCCTCGAAACCACTTCTTTAAGATAGACGTCTGCTAGAGTGGAGAACTTATCTGTTTCCTTAATAGCCAAAAAGTGTGCAGACTTTGTGAGTCGATCCACGATCACCCAAATAGTATCATTCCCACGTTGAGATCTAGGCAGGCCAGTAACAAAATCCATGGAAATTTGCTCCCATTACCATTGTGGAATCTCTGGTTGTTGGAGTAAGCCTGATGGTTTCTGGTATTCGGTCTTGACTCTCGCACAAGTCAAACATTTGCTAACGTAAGTTGCTATGTGAGCTTTCATGCTAGGACACCAATACGTAGTTCTGAGGTCGTAGTACATCTTATCCGAACCAGGGTGTACCGAGTAACGAGACTTATGCGCTTCATCCATCACAAGCTCGCGTAAGTTTCCATAGTGTGGGACCCAGATGCGTCCTGTTACATAGTAGGTGCTGTCTTCCTTTTGTTCTAATCATTGCCTTGAGCCGCGTAAAGCTTCAACCCTGACGTTTTCTGGTTTCAATGCTTCTACCTGAGCATCTCGTATCTGTGAAGGAAGACTAGACTGAATGGTAAGTTGTAAAGCACGTACGCGTCTAGGTGTAGTATCCTTTCGACTGAGGGCGTCGGCCACAACGTTGGCTTTGCCCGGATGGTACTTGATGGCACATTCGTAATCGTTCAGCAGCTCGACCCATCGACGTTGTCGCATGTTCAATTCCTTTTGCCTGAAGATATGCTCGAGACTCCTGTGATCGGTGTATATGGTGCACTTGGTACCGTACAGGTAATGTCTCCATATCTTGAGCGCGAAAATAACAGCTCCCAGCTCCAGATCGTGTGTAGTGTAGTTCCTTTCATGAACTTTAAGTTGGCGCGAGGCGTAGGCTATGACCTTGTCACGTTGCATCAACACACATCCAAGACCCTGAATGGATGCGTCGCAATAGACCACAAAATTGTCTGTGCCCTCTGGCAATGAGAGAATAGGTGCGCTACAGAGCCTATCCTTTAGGTGCTGAAATGCTGATTCTTGTGACTCACCCCAACGGTAAGTGACTCCTTTCTGAGTTAGTAAAGTGAGAGGTTGCACAATCTTCGAAAAATCCTTGATGAACCTCCTGTAGTAACCTGCCAAACCCAAGAATTGGCGAATTTCCGTTGGTGTGCGAGGTGCAGGCCAGTTCTTAATCGAGTCTACCTTGGATGGATCAACATGAATCCCATCCTTGTTTACCACGTGGCCTAGAAAGTTGACGTCTCGAAGCCAGAAGTCGCATTTTGAAAACTTGGCGTACAGCTGTTCTGCTCGAAGGAGTTCCGAAATGAGTCGTAAATGCTGCTCGTGTTCCTCCTGACTCTTGGAGTAGATCAAAATGTCGTCGATGAATACAATCACAAACTTATCCAAGTAAGTCTTGCACACTCTGTTCATAAGATCCATGAAGACCGCAGGCGCGTTTGTTAACCCGAATGGCATGACCAGAAACTCGTAATGGCCGTAGCGTGTTCTGAATGCTGTTTTGGAGACGTCCTCGTCCCGGACTCTCAGTTGATGGTAGCCTGACCTCAGATCAATCTTGGAGTAGTAGTTTGACCCTTGCAGCTGGTCGAATAAGTCGTCAATGCATGGGAGAGGATAGCGATTCTTCATGGTCACCTTGTTCAGTTCGCGGTAATCTATGCACATGCGGAAGGTACCGTCTTTCTTCTTCACAAATAATACTGGAGCTCCCCAGGGCGAAGAGCTAGGACGAATGAAACCCTTATTCAAGAGTTCTTGCAATTGTTTGGACAGTTCTTCTAGTTCGGTTGGAGCTAAGCGATAAGGTGCTCGAGCTATGGGTGCTGCTCCAGGAGCTAGCTCGATCTGAAATTCGACCTGGCGATGAGGCGGTAGCCCAGGTAAATCTTCAGGAAACACTTGAGGAAAGTCGCGTACTACTGGAATATCCTCAATCTTCTTCTCTTTCGTTGTTGTGTCAGTGACAAGTGCTAAGATAGCGGTGTGACCCTTTCGCAAACACTTCTGGGCCTTAAGGAAGGATATGATGCCCACTACAGCACCACTCTTGTCGCCTTGAATTTAGAGAGGTTCTTTGCCAGAACGGGGAATTTGAACAATCTTCTCTTTGCATAGGATCTCTGCTTGCTGCTGGGATAACCAATCCATCCCAATGACGATGTCGAAACTACCCAAAACTATAGGAATGAGATCGATAGAGAAAGTCTGACTAGCGAGGATAAGATTACAACCCTGAACTATGTGTGTGGCCTCTAGACTTTTACCATTTGCTAATTCTATGACATGCTTGGTGTTCAAAAGTGTTGGTGTGCGCTTGAGCATTTGACTAACTTTTAGAGACACATAACTGGTATCGGCACCCGAATCAAATAAGACAGTAACATAAAAGTCATCGAGAAGGAACTTACCCATCACCACATTAGGATCATTCCTTGCGTCACCCTGACCCAGCATGAACACTCGACCCCTGGCGCCGTTGTTTCCATCGTTGTTTCCCCCGTTGTTGTTCCCATTGCCCTGATTATAGTTGTTGTTGTTGTTCGGATTTTGATTTAACTGGGGGCAGTCCGGCTTGAAGTGGCCTTCAGCACCACACTGAAAGCATCCCCTATTCCCTCACTGTCGCTGTTGGTTCTGTGAAGCTGGTGGTTGTTGTTGTTGGTTCTGATTCGCAGGTCGTGAGCTCCTGCAATCCTTAGCTTCATGGCCCATTTTGAGACACCTCTGGCAACGAACCCTGTTGCACTAACCACTGTGGTGCCTGTTGCATCTGTTGCACTTTGGGTGGTTTACTCGATATCCACCCTGCCCTTGACTACCAGAAGATTGCTGACCAGGACTCTGGTAATCATCGATCTTTCGCTGCTGTGCCTGGGACTGAACCGAAGTCGAACCCTTGCTGGAGATTCCATCCCACTTTCGTTTATTGTCACTGGGGGTAGCAGAAGTAGTAGTAGCAGTAGCACCAATACGCTTAGGCAGCCTGTTCTGTTCCACTGCCTGGTCTGTGAGGCGATGAGCAAGACATGTAATATCCTGGATAGTAGCAAGGTTAGCAGCAGTCACATGGCTTTGAATCTCTGGTACTAAGCCTTTGAGGAACAACTCGATGGGCTTGATGGGAGGATCAACCATAGTTGGACACAACACTGCCAGTTCGTTGGATCGTTTCGCATACGCTTCTATCTCTGACCCCGTCATCTTCAGGTTAAAGAACTCCACTTCCAGTTTGTTGATTTCATCACGACTACAGTATTCACGTTTGATCAGTTCCTTAAAATCATTCCATGGGGGGACATTAGCAGCCGCCAACCCCAGCATCTGAACTTGCGCGTTCCACCAAGTTAGCGCAGTGCCTTCGAGAGTACCAGTGGCATATTTCACCCTACGAGCCTCAGGGCATTCACACATTTCGAAGACCGATTCGAGCTTCTTGAACCAGTGGAGGAGTCCAACAGCTCCTTCAGTGCCACTGAAAGTACTAGGACGACAGTCCATGAACGTCTTGAATGTGCACACAGGTGGCTGAGCGTGTTGACCTGTCGTGTGCGTAAGAATAAACAAGATTAAGCACAAGTGTTGGTTTACGAGAGTAGGATCTAAAGATCCTAGAGTAAGTTGTGATGGCAGGTTATACCTCCTGCCTGGGCAGCTGCGAGTGCTGCAGTAACTTGTTCAGTGATCAAAGCCACCAACTAGGCTTGAGTCATGTTAACGCGTCCACTCATGATCTTCATATCAAAGGAAACATGAGTGAGAAAGGTTCGCGAAAGTGCGAGGACAGAAGAGAGTAAGCACACATGTGTTTCAATCAACAGTTGTTACGTTTATCTAAGCATACCATGAGCAAAGTTCTATGTAATCTAGGAAGTAGGCAATGTAAACATAAATCATATCACCTAGAATGTCGAGTCTTGCACGTGGAGCGAAGCGTCGTTTGTGGATCGTTGAGCACTGTTCAGGTTATAGTCTGGTTTTAACAAATACTTTTTCCCTTATTAAAACCAAGTTCACTATAACCAATGGCTCTGATACCAATCTATTACACCCCCAAAATCCACACGCGGAGTATCACCGCTTGGAGGCGTGACTGACCAGGATCAAGCCACCAATCATATTGAACATAACAAGTATTAAGTAAAGTTCAACCACACAATATGAAAGGTGTTTCAATAAAAAATGTAGTTAAGTGTTTAGCGGAAGCATAAATATAAAAACCCAATATAAGTATTAAGTACGAAATATAGTAATGTTTTTAGCATGGCACACACTGCCATGTCCCACAACGACTGCGCCTCCCCGTGCAAGCTCCATGTGTACCTAACGACCTGCAAGGCATGTAGCAACGAATCAACAACAAAGTTGAGCGAGTTCACAGTGGGTTGTTTAGTTATAGCATTCGTTTCGTAAATCGTATGTTCGTTTGTAACCCATGTATCGTGTTAATTAGTATCGCGGTCTCCCAGACATGTTTGCGAAGATTAGTGGGGGCTTCCCATGTATTATTAGACCACGCGTATCGACTGCTACGAAAATGTAAGAGGTGCCCTAAGTCAATGTCTATCAGCATTGACCCTTTGCCCATAGTCCATTAGTACACGCCCGTCCGACTGGCACGGTGTGAGGTTTGTTAAACCTAATAGCGCTATTAACTAATGACCCGCTCGCCATAGGCCTCGGCGATTAAGTCGATAAATGAGGGACTTAAAGTGATAGAGTGATGGTCTTATGATCGTACGTATCCTGTTGTATGGGGAATACGTAATTTTGTAGTTATCGTTCAAATCTTTAACCCATTCCCAACCCTTGGGAATCCCATGCCTTGGATAGAGTGTGAACTCACCTTGGTTTGCTCGGTATGCTAAAGAAATACACGTTCACAAATAATCAGTCACGACCTATAGTACGCACGTATATACAATCAGTACATGTTTGTAGGGTTTCACATACACTCTATGTCACAAAGTGTGTTTGACAGCTAACATTATGTAACTCATAAACAGTTAGTCAATCCATACAAGGTTCCAAGTTACATGCAAGTTCCTTAACTAAGTTATCATGCTCAACAAAGTTAACGTGTTTTAACGGAGATAGTACACTTAACAGAATTATCATACTTAACAAAGTTAGCAAATTTAACAGAATTGACATGTTTAACATAGTTACATAATTAACGGAGTTACATGCATAACTTAACAGAATTAATAAACTAACAGAGTTACTAATTAACAGGGTTTACCACTTAACAGACCTAACAAAGTTAACATGCTCAACGTAACTGAGTTTACATGCAACGAAACAACTTTGTGATGAAAACACTTGGGCCGAAAACTCTTTTGGGACAAAAACACTTGGTTTTCGTCGAGCATAAAGTGTGACGAAAACACCTAGTGTTTTCGTCTGCCCCTTTGTGTTTTCGCTGGTACATCATCATCATCAACATCAGTTACACCAAAACCCTAATGATTCTAACGATTACATGGTTGCATCATTAATCAATTCACACACCAACTATGATCATCTAAGGCAGTTTCAATGGCTTTAGCTATCATCTGCACGCAATCGGTTCCAATACTTTGCACTCATTCACACACTCATATTGCACATGTATATCTATATTGTTCTTTTAAAATGGCCGACAACTATGTTTATCACCTCAAGAGGTTATTGGACCAAACTATGACATGTAATATTTATTAAAACAATATCGATCATCATCACAGTATTTGGCGGCACATGTGTTGGATTGGAACTCGTGACCCTAGTCTTCATTATACAACAATATGTTTAATCATATTATAACTCAGTTATAGCAAGAGTATTCTAAATCATCACCAATATCAAGAAACATAAATAATGATTCATGGTCACAACAACAACAAACATATTACCAGAATAAGTAATCATACTGACCGAAATATAGGATGCTGAAAATATAATGATGATGATCACGATGGGGGCGTTCAACTGTTGCCGTGCGTCGCAAATAAGGGAAGAGACGGGGGTAGGGTTTTCAGATTAATCTCTAAAGTAAAGGTTATTATCAAAACCTTATAGTTGTTCGCTACTGGGCCGAAGCCCATTCCTGATTTCGTTGGTCACAAGGTGGACGAAAACACACAAAGTGTTTTCGTGAGTGGGTGATTTCGTGAAGGGGTGATTGGCAAGGATCCAAGTTTTATTAATTATATGCATCACATCATTAACACAAAATATATAAATCACATACACACTTATATAATGCACACCGAACATATATATAAAACACACTTCGAAATTAAGTATAAGGTTAAGTCGAATTGAGACCTTGAAAACTCGAGTTGTCACAGGCATGGACTGGGTTAGGCGAGTTCGTGCTGAAGTTGTTTGTTCTGAAAAGTTTATCCGCCTCCCCCTTCCGAACGGTGATTCTCTACACGTGTATGGTGAGAAACCTTCTCAAGGTCTCAAGCTTATGTCGTGTATCCAAGCGAACAAATGTTTACGCAAGGGAACCTTCGCCTTTCTCGCCCATATTGTGGAAAATAAGGACAAAGGCCCAAGCATAAGTGACGTTCCCGTCATACGTGATTTTCCCGATGTGTTCCCCGACGATCTTCCTGGTCCGCCTCCTGCTCATTCTGTCGACTTTGGCATTGATTTAGTGCCTAGCGCAATGCCGTCGCTAAGTTTCCTTACCGCTTAGCACCCTTTGAGATGCAAGAGCTCTCGAGTCAACTTCAAGAGCTTCTTGATAAAGGCTTTATACGCCCTAGTACTTCTCCTTGGGGCGCTCATGTTTTGTTCGTTAAAAAGAAAGACGGGTTATTCCGTATGTGTATTGACTATCGTGAGCTCAACAAGCTTACTGTCAAGAATCGATACCCTCTTCCGCGCATCGATGATCTCTTCGATCAATTGCAAGGCGCGACCTGCTTTTCAAAGATCGATCTTCGTTCTGGGTATCATCAACTTCGATTCCTCGAGGAAGATATACCTAAAACCGCCTTTCGTACACGTTATGGTCATTACGAGTTCTTGGTCATGCCCTTTGGTTTGAACAACGCACCTGCTGTTTTCATGGATTTGATGAACCGCGCGTGCAAAGCGTACTTAGACCGTTTCGTGATCATTTTCATTGATGATATTCTTATCTACTCCAATACACAAGAAGAGCACGAGTGACACTTGCGTCTTATCCTTGAACTCCTTCGTACTGAACGTCTATACGACAAATTCTCCAAGTGTGAATTTTGGTTAAAAGAGGTTCAATTCCTTGGTCATCCTGTCAACGAACTTGGTATTCACGTTAACCCCGCTAAAATCAAAGCTGTGAAGAACTGGATCGCACCTAAGTCTCCGTCTGAAATTCGTTCGTTTCTTGGTCTTGCTGGTTATTATCGTCGTTTTATCTCTAACTTATCGAAGATCGTTGTTCCTTTGACTTCCTTGACTCAAAAAGAGAAACCTTTTGTTTGGGGTCCCGAACAAGAGGAATCTTTTCGAACGCTCAAGGAGATGCTTTGTAATGCTCCTATCCTCGCGCTTCCTGATGGTAATGACGACTCCTTCGTATATTACGATGCTTCACACCTTGGTCTTGGTTGTGTGCTTATGCAACGAGACAAGGTCATCGCTTATGCGTCGAGGCAACTCAAAATACTTAAAAAAACTATACTACTCACGACCTTGAACTTGGCGCAGTTGTTTTTGCGTTGAAGATTTGGCGACACTACCTTTATGGTACTAAGTGTGTGGTCTTCCCCGACCATAGGAGCCTTCAACACATCTTCGACCAAAAGGAACTGAACATGCATCAACGTCGTTGGGTGGAACTGTTAAACGACTACGACTGCGAAATCAAATACCATCCAGGTAAAGCGAATGTAGTAGCCGATGCGCTTAGTCGTAAAACTCATGTGAAGAGTGTCCGTTGTCTCCAACTTGTTAACGATCTTCAAAACCACATTCGTGAAGCCCAATATGCCTCTATTAATGAAGGTAGTCTCTCTGTCGAGATACGAGGCGCTAAGGAACATGAACTCGTGTCTAAATCCGATGGTATTCTATACTATCTCAATCGTATCTGGATCCCTAATCATGAAAACCTTTGAGACTTTCTGATGAAGGAGGCACACAAATCAAAGTATTCCGTTCATCTTGGCGCTGACAAGATGTACCATGATATGCGTACGTCATACTGGTGGCCTGGGATGAAGAGGGATATTGCCTCCTACGTTGAAAAATGTCTCACGTGTTCGAAGGTAAAGGCTGAACGTCAACGTCCCTCTGGCTTACTCGAACAACCAGAGATTCCTGTCTGGAAATGGGAGAGCATTGCCATGGACTTTATCACTAAACTTCCTCATACTTCTTCTGGTCATGACAGTATTTGGGTGATCGTTGATCGATTAACCAAATCAGCTCATTTTCTTCCCATTCGTGAAGATTTCAAAGTCGAGAAATTGGCTAGAATCTACACTGATGAGATCATTTGTCGTCATGGTATCCCCATTGACATCATTTCCGATCGTGATGCTCGTTTTACGTCTCGTCTTTGGAAAACTTTTCAATCTTCTATGGATATTGTTCTCAACCTTAGCACCGCTTTCCATCCTCAGTCAGACGGTCAAACCGAGCGTACTATCCAAACTTTAGAGGATATGCTTCGTTCTTGCGTAATAGATTTTGGCGGCAACTGGGATTCACACTTGCCTTTAATCGAATTCTCGTAGAACAACAGTTATCATGCGACTATTCAAATGGCACCTTTCGAAGCATTGTATGGTCACAAGTGTCGTTTGCCTATTTGTTGGCATGAGGTTGGTGAATCTCAATTCACTGGTCCCGAGCTTATACAAGAAGCAACGGACAAGATTTTACAGGTTCGAGACAACTTACTGAAAGCCAGGAGTCGACAAAAGAGTTACGCTGACAAGCGTCGCAAACCCTTGGAATTCGAGACAGGTGACTTGGTACTTCTCAAAGTATCCCCTTGGAAGGGTGTGGTTCGATTTGGTAAGAAAGCCAGGGCCTGTTTTGTAAGGATTTTACAGGTTCGAGACAACTTACTGAAAGCCAGGGCCTGTTTTGTAAGGATTTCAAACGGGCAGACTAGGGCGACTTGGGCCGACTAGGGCGGCTTGGACCGACTAGCGACTAGTCGGCGATTAATCACGATTTTTGCAACACTGGTTGCAAATCATACATGAAACTCTCACGCACCAATTGGTATTAGAATTAGTTCCGCTAAAAAACGTGTTTGGTTGGTGGAAGAGAAGTAAATTTGTAGAATATTTAGTTTCTGCCAATTACATGATCGTTACACATGATGATTTGAAACGTGTTAATAATATTATTATTATTATTATTATTATTATTATTATTATTATTATTATTATTATTATTAACAGTTCATAAAATTTCAACCATTGGTAAGTGGTCGTTTTTTTTTTAAAGGTAAATTTCATTAACATAGCAAGCCAGACCTCAAAACGAGGCGGCCAAGACCAAAAACTACATAATTACATATTTACACCATTCCCAAGAAATAGAGACATTTTTCGACCTACACTTAAACCACAAAAACCCCCCATCGACTTTGTCTCACTAATGATATCTTCTATCTTGACCTGCTTATTATTGAATTTTGCCCCATTCCTAGTTCTCCAAATACACCAACACCCCAACCAAATTAGACCTTTAAGAGCTTCTTTTTTTTTTACATTTCAAACCGACATAGTTATGAACTTCAAGAAGGTCTCTGAACGAAAATGCCACAATGTTAGGAATTTGGAACGAATCATTGATATGAGACCCATAAAATAGATGCAGTGAGGCAAGAAGTGAAGAGATGCTCCACATCTTCATCACCATCGCCACACAAGCAGCAAGCCACGTCATCCCCTCCAATGTTTCTTTTATATAACGCGTCTAAAGTCGCAATTTTTTTCATTTCCGCTCTCCAAATAAAGATGTTGCATTTAATGGGCAACCACTTACACCATTCTGGCACGTAAAAATTTGAGTTAACCTTGTTTTTATCGAGAAGACACTTGACCGGCCCAACACTAAAGACCTCATTGGCCGCTCCAATCCAAACCCACCTATCTTTGTTCTGATTCAGCCAAAAATGGTGCAACATGCTACAAAGATTTATCAATTCCATAACTTCAGTGTTGGTCGTAGGCGGTGTAACGCCCTGCTTCTTTGTACTTTCCATAATTAGAAAGTTTCTTGTATTTCTATTTTTGGAAGCTTGTTCCTTTTGTATTTCGTATTTCGTTTCAAACCATTGTAAATCCGAGACTTCGATCGTAATGAAATTCACTTTTCATATACATGCTTATACGTGTTGCAATACTTGGATTATACGTTACCAATCTCGAATGCATACGCGCAACCGATACTCATAACTTATACATGCTTGTTAACTATTAAATATATGGTTAAATAATAATAATAATAATAATAATAATAATAATAATAATAATAATAGTAATAATAATAATAATAATGAATATAATAATAATAATAATAATAATAATAATAATAATAATAATAAGTTAGACATCAACTTACGTTGATGTTTGTTGTTACTATTAAAAAAACAAAAAAAATATAGTAGACCATTAACAGCCTTGTGGCCGCCCACCTCAACCAACATCAAAATCTTTTCCTTTTATTAAATGTTAAATCCAATTATATGCACTTTTGACCTCCTTCCTTATTTAATAAACAATACATACATAACATATACTACAAGGGTGTGACTAAAATTGTTAACACAAAAAAAAAAAAACAAAAGGAGAGGAAGCTGCCAACAGTGAACGAGACTTCAAACAGCAAATAACTCTTTTTTTATGTTTTAACCGTCAACAACTTACATTAAATGTCAACCACTTAAACCCTAATCTTTTTCCCAATAAATACAACTTAATCTCAGCCTCCTTACCACTTTACAAACTCAAATCTTACTCCCAAATCACTCAAAAACGCAGCTGAGTTCTGAAGTTCGGACAGATTGCTACCCCTTCACTAAAGTGAGCATAACTCACTCAATACTTATCCGATTTAGTCCATTCTTTTTCCTATGTGCTTGGATTGACCTTAGCTTCGATTCCATGGGTTTTTCACAGTAAATAAGTCCCTGGAACTCCGGAAAATAGGCTCCAAAGTTCACTATTTGTTTTGTTTTGAATCAAACCTTGTTTATACTTGTTCAAACTTGAGTCTAACTCACTCAAACCCACGTCCTTATGCTTATAACCACTTCTATGGTTAGTTAAGCTTAAAAACGGGGCTGAGACATTCGAAATCAGAGGTTAAACCTCACATATATTCTGTTTTGTTTAGGGTTTTTAACCCACAAGTGATGTTCAAGCTTCAAGCTTGATGAAGGTGTGATTATGGACTAACTTGGGTTGTCCAACATAGAATCCCCACATTACTTGTTGATTTCTCATAGTGTAGTTGTTTGTTATTCTTGTATTAATATTAGTTCATGACCCTCCTTGTATGTTTTTACATCAAGTGTACTGGTGAACCAAAAGAGGTACCTAAATGGAAGCTTGATCTTCCTACCTCCTACATGATTTCCATGATACTTAGAGGTACCTAAATGAAGATCTTAATCTTCTACCTCATGCTTGAAATATTGGACCTAATAATATGTATATAATATATGTAATATATAAACACATAATCCAAATAATCGAATCTAAGATGATGAACTAGTGTTCATATGTCATAGTACTAGATTATATCATCCTATGGTATGATAACTTGTCACGATTCTAATGGAACCTTGTTCCATGAAAACATATCAACTCCTTAGAGTTTCATAGTGTCAAGAACAAGTATCATATGTACTAGGTGATTATTTTCACATGTTATTTTCATATGTTTATGTTTGTGATGTTTAAATTCCGAATCCTTAAATCTTTCGAATTCCCCAAAACTCATACACTTTGTTTCTTCGCGTAGAAGGACTTGGTGTTCCAACCTCCTAATCAACAACAACTCACTCACGGATTCAAGTAGAAGACTTGCAAAACCGTGAGTATACTCGCAACCCCCCTTTTTATGTTTACCACTTTGGGGTGTAACATGTTAAACTATAAACTACACTTAAACTTATTCTTTATGCAATGCACGAAAACAATCCTTATACATGAATACTATGTTTTTATACTTGATGCTTATACGTGGACCATACTTATGTGATATGTTTTAGTCATTAGCTTTCACGAGCCTCCATTTGACATGTATAGCGCTATAGGAGTAACGCACCGCCCGTACCCTAGTGGTCATGTTGAATTATATCATTTTGCGTAAACAGAGGGTTGACTAGAAATATTGCATGCCATGTTAGGTTGATCTTGTATAAACTAAGTTGCCATGTGGATTCGTTTTTAAACTTTTATACTTATACTTATTCATAAACTTGTATACTCGCCTTTGCTTTTGCATTGAATTGTATTTTAAACATGTTACAGGTTGAGGATTGATGATGCTACGAAAATGGACTAGCAAAGATGCCTAGATACTCACTTAGACGTTTAGGTTTAAAGTGTTGTATCAATTTTGTTATGTTATGTTTGAACAATGTTGTTATTTTAATTTCTTGTAATGTTTTGACAATTTGTTTATGAAATGAAATCGGTTGAATTAAATATTGTCACAAATAGTGTTATGAAGTCTCTTACAATCTCGAACTAGTCCCACTCCGATGATTCCGCCATTGGTTGGGGTGTGACAGGCGGCCTAATCCAATGCCAATCAAACCTCCGGTCCGACGACTGCACCATAACCCGGTCGCAAATTCTGCTTCTTTTGTCTGATTCCAATTTAAAAAGCTATGGAAATCTGAGTTTGAGGGGCTCATTAGACATCCAAGGATCAAGCCAGACGGCTGTATCCTCCCCATTACCCACTTCACTTTTGAAAAAATTCCTTAATTGAATCACATCCACAATGATTTTGATTAAAACGTTAATGAGAGTAAATTACAAGTTTTGTCCTTTATGTTTACATCAAATTACAGGCGCTGTCCTTTTGGCCAAAAGTTGACAGGCGGTGTCCTTAACCTTTCAAAATCTTGCACGTTTTGTCCTTTAGACCAAACCTGGTTAGAAATCTCAGTTAAAAATTGTCATGTGCAATGCACATGAGGGTAAAATGGTAATTTTCCTCTCAACCCTTACACTTTCCCTTCTTCTTCAATGATTTAAACCAGATCACACCTCTGAATTCCACCTCCACCCATTTATCTCCGGCGAAGTAAACAATATCCACAACATCACATCTCTGAATTTCAAAACTACCTCCTTGAATCTACACTCTCCGGCGACCTCAAATCGGCGTTTAACTGCATTCACGATCTCTTCCTTGACGTCATTTTCGTCGGCGCTGTGTTTTTGAAGTTCCGTACGGCGGAGGGTCAGTGCGGCGATGAATCAGAGAATGTGGTGAGGATTGAGTATCAGGAGTTCAAATCTGACGTCACCGCTTTGTTCGTTGCTGTTCATACTGGAAATGTGACGCTCGTTAGAAAATTATTGGTATGATTATGAAATTTTGACTCTCTGTTTTGTTGATGATTATTTTGAGTCAACACAAGCTTTTTAACTTTCTGAATCAGATCATAGCGTACTTATTTAATATCTACAATAACTGTTTTTAGTTGTTTAGTTACACTGTTTGATTTGCTGGATGTATGACCTTTGATTAGCATTGTAGAAATGTAGAATCTCTAACAGTAACTGTGTATCGTATAAATGTTTAATTAGATATTGCGTTAGTAATTTAGAATTTTAACAGTCAGATTAACGATTTAGGGCTCAATTGGTTGTGATGTTATGACATCCGTGTAAGGGGATTTTGGTTTTGTTGCAGGTTTAAATCATTGAAGAAGAAGGGAAAGTGTAAGGGTTAAGAGGGAAATTGCCATTTTACCCTCATGTGCATTGCACATGACAGTTTTTAACTGAGATTTTTTACCAGGTTTGGCCTAAAGGACAAAATGTGCAAGATTTTGAAAGGTTAAGGACACCGCCTCTAAACTTTTGGCCAAAAGGACAACGCCTGTAATTTGATGGAAACATAAAGGACAAAACTTGTAATTTACTCCATTAATAATGTTACACCATACCCCACTGATTGATCTCCTAGACGGGATAAATTCTCAACAATTCCTCTTTATATGAATCGCTTCGATAATCTTCACTCAAAGGTTATTCTTATCCGACATAAATCTCAAGCCCCAATTAGAGAGTAGAGACACATTTATATTCTTTAGCTTGCTCAATCCAAGACCCCCACAACTTTTAGGAATCGACACCCGATCCCACGCAACCCAATGAATTTTTTTGACCGTGCCATCACCTCCCCAAAGGAAATTCCTAATTTTCGATTCTAAATCCTTCACAACTTGAACCGGAGCCTTATATAAGGAAAAATAGTAGTTAGGCAAGCTTTCCAGAACTGATTTAATTAACGTGATCCTTCCACCTATCAAAAGCATAGAGGCTTTCCATTTAGATAGTCTCGCATTGAAGATATCATACACCGGCTTCCAATTCTCAATCCGATTCATGTTCGCTCCGACTATTAGCCCAATATACTTAAACGGAAAAACCCCCGATTGACAACCGACAATAGTAGCGATGTTATTTAACTCCACCGCTCCCACACCCATGGCATATAAATTGGACTTCATAATATTAATTTTAAGTCCCGAACACACATGAAAAACCCGCAAAATTCTGACCACATTCGCAAAATTATCTCTAGCCCATTCCCCGAGAATAATCGTGTCATCGGCGTATAATAAATTCGAAACACATGGCCCATCGTTAGGAGTTTTAATACCAACTATAGCGCCCACATTCTAGCCTTTTCCAACATGCAAGAAAGAGCTTCCATCACCATAATAAAAAGAAAGGGCGATAAAGGGCCACCTTGACACAATCCTTTCGTATACTGGAATTCAAAGGTGGGAACACCATTGACTAAGACCGAAGAACGAGCCGACTTTAGAATTCCCCAAATCCACGAGCACCACTTTGATGGAAATCCCATTTGATCCATAATATTCACCAAGAAATTCCAATTCACATTATCAAATGAGTTTTTTTTCCCCAATCAAAAATTATAACCGACCCAATCACTCTTTTAAGACGGTTGGCTAGGACTTTCAAAACAACTTTGCTTATCACACCGATAAGATTGATAGGCCGATAATTAGCAAGCGAAACCGGATCTTTAAATTTTGGAATAAGAGTCATAAACAACGAACTGCAACCAATATTGAACACCCCATTCTCATAATAATTATCCAAGATATCTTTAAAATCCTTCTCAAAATACTTCCAAAATAATTTTATATTAAAACCATCCGGACCTGAAGCTTTGTCGTCACCACAATCAACCACAACTTGCTTGACTTCCGCTGAAGAGAAAGGGCTCACTAAGCTAACTTTATTATCATCAGACAAAGACTTAAGCAGCTCGCAGATCAAGGAAGGCCGCACAGTTCATAAGAAATATGGTGTTTGAAACTATTAATTGTGATATAATAAATAATTACAAATTCCAAGACACGAGTTTAAACCCAAGTATAACTAATCAACAACAATAAAACAATATTATAACTAAGACACTATTTTCCTAACCTCCAAAACATCACCACTAGAAATATGTTAGTATCGCCTTGCCTTTCCTGGCACGGCAGTTTGAATTCCGTCTATTGGTGCAGGCATGCATGTTTTTACTTTTGCACCTCTTCAACTATGGAAAATTTGGAGCGGCAGTTCCTAACACGGCATGAAAGTAATCAGATTTTGGTTTTGGTTAATATAACCTGGTTAATATAAATAAGGTTAATCCTTTTAAATTTAAGAGTTAATAAATAAGACTTTTTTGTGCATATATATACCTGGTTTTAGTGAACTCGGCTCTTCTTTTTGTTTTTCTTTAGTAATGTTGAGATATTGTCGATTGCCTTTTGTGAAGATCGGGTCTCACCCGTTAACCACTCAAGAGCCTGAGATGCAGCACTTTTTTCTGCAAGTTTTTTACCACCACATGGTTCCCCAACAAAATCCAAACCGTTGAAAATCACAGTGGATCTAAACTTATTGTTCTTTAACTGTGTTGTCTTGTAGGAAGGCGGTTGATGACCCGCTCTTAGAAGTAACGTTTGCAAGTGATTCTTGGAATTTTCATTCTCGGCTTCAGGGCCACAAGTGGCTGCTGATTTTTTATCAGATTGTTTCCCACTATTTTTTGAAACCGGCGTTACTTTACGGTCATACACAAATCTACCCTCACAACGATCCCCAGATATCAATAGTTTTAGAGACTCTAGGAATTCATTGTTCTGGCCTATATCCATTTTGGGATTCAGAAGCTGCAAGAGGAAAAAAAAAAGAGCATGTAAATTCTAAACGAGCGGAGCTAAAACATGCTTGAGCCCGTGCTCGGCCTGAATTGAAGCTCATACAATAAATGAGTTCGAGCCTGAGCATCACTAAGCGAGTATGTGAGCCTAAACAAGCCTACTATTTATACAAAAATAATAATTATTATTTTATATAACGAATATATAATTATTTACCTAATGTTATATATAAAGACAGGATAAAATTAACTGAATAATTATAGAATGTGTGTGTGTATGTATATTATGTATGTATACGAGAAAAACTTTTACATATTTAAGAAATAAATAACGAGTCGAGACCGAGCCAAGCTCAAACTTAAAAAACTATCCTTCTCAACTCGACTTGTTAAGTTTCTAATAGGGGTCAATTCAAGTCAGGTCCAGTGGTCAACATGTTTAAAAATCTAAATTTACAAATTATTATTATTAATGTATTAAATATGATTACAAAACTACTCTATTAAATTAAACTAGTAACTAATTTGTAAATAAATCAAATTTGAGATTTTGATAAACACCTTGGGAAACTTTGAAGCATTTTCAAACACTCAAAACATGTTTAACCAGTTTCAGTTTAGTTAAGTTTCGCTATTGGTGGGATTAACTGAGTATGATGATGATGATGATGATGAGTTTAGTTAAGTTTCCAAATTCGACCAATTCTGCCGGTTAGAGACTATCGAATTAAAGTTGACCAATTTTCAAGTTAACGTTTTGAAGATAGAAAAAAGATACAATAGAGGAGAGGTGGCAATTTCAACTCAATTCACATTAAACTTTATCAGTAAGGATCTAGTGGGTAAGTGGATCAAGAGAAAGTAAACAATTTACAAAAGTGCTTCATAAACAATGTCGCAATTTCTAAGTAACAGATTAAAACACACCCAATTACCTTCAACTGAATGAGTTCATTGAGCTCTCTCTTTAAGGCAAGATAAGTGGCTGCCAAGCCAGGCTTCATGAAAAATTCCAAGTAACCCCCCAGCATTTTCAAGTGTCCATCCTATTTCCCAACAATTAAATAAATAAATAAAAATTGGACTACTAATGAAGAAGAAACTTAATAATTACCAGACCGCCTCTTGTAACACTTCCTCCAAATAAAAGAAGAACAGAATCCGACACAGCTGTTGAATCTCGTAGAAAAACAGAATTCACTTTCACTTTTTCGTTGAATACCAGCCATGGATATGGGATTCTTGATTCCTGCCCATTAACTGAACTCTATATGCAATACAATACAATTCAAATTACACAAAGACTTAATTGCAAGTTGTTCTCAAAATCAAAGCAGAAATATAAACTTACTGAATAGAGCAATACAGGACCATCTTCCATTGTTTTCAGAGATATTGATTTCTCTTTGTTCTGCAAAAAACAAATTCATCTCCATATGTATATAACAGATATTCCAATACACTGATGTAACAAAAACTGTTCATTAATAGAGTGTTGGTTTTAAAAAGCGTGATTGATCTACTTTGAAACCAATAATAGAGCATGGCTAACATAAATAGCATATAGATGTACTGTCACTATAGAGAAACGAGGTGCTCTCGTATAACAGACAGCTGTTGGATACAGTTACTGTGATTACAGGCTTAAAAAAAACTTTTCAGCTGGAGTCTGTAAGATTATCATGTAACCCACAATTTAGGATAATGATTATTAACAAAATAAAATAAGCTATGGGTAGGGATAGTGTACATTAATTCAGAAGTGTGAGAAGTGTATTATAACACTATATATAACATAGTTATCGATAGCGAATAACGACAAATAGCGACAAGGTACCTATATGCTACGTAGCAATAGCGATGAAATAGCGCTCGCTATTTCATGTATAGCGATAAGGTAGTAGAAAATTTTAAAAATAAAAAATATAGATATTTATAATTTATATATGTATATAATGTTAATTTTATACTTTTTATGCATAAATTCAGAAGTTTAAGGACCAAATGTAAACTAGTGAAGATAGAGGGGGTTAAATGTTTAAATACACAAACTAATTTTACACTTTTTTATGTAAAAGTTATAAGTTTTAGGGGCTAAATATAAACTGGTGAAAGATAGAGGGGTTAAATGTTAAAATACCTAAAGTTATTTAACCCTAGGAAGTTATTTAACCCTCTAGGAGTGTTAAACACGCCGCTACTCTGCATCTTCTTCTCCTGGTCGCATCCTCTCACATGTTTCCGGCCAAAAAGCAGCGCCAACGCCGGAATTCATCGCCGGAGGTCGCTATTTTCACGCTTTTCAGCCACGAGATCCAAATAGCGCAGGTCCATCGATTCGCAACGCTATTCGCGATAGCGGTCGCTATGGCCACTATCGATAATTATGATATATAACACTATATAACACCATATAAACACCGTATAACACTATGTAACACCATATAACACTATGTAACCCTATATAACACTATATAACAATACATAACACTATACATCTATCATAGACATGCTATCAGACAAAATATAGTGTTATATTTGTTATATAGTGTTACATAGTGTTATATGGTGTTATATGGTGTTAACAACATAGTGTTATACTGTGTTTATATGGTGTTATATAGTGTTATAATACACTTCTCACACTTCTGAATTAATGTACAGGATCCTCTACCTATAAGCTATATAGATAGAAAATAATTAAAGCAGTGAAGTAGCACACAGACGGCACAACCAGAGGTTTGAAAGCTAATTACAGATTGAAAAAAGAATCAGTATTCTTGGGGTTAACTGAAAAATCATAATCATCATCATACTCAGTAAATCCCACCAATAGCAAAGCTAAGGTAGGGTCTGAGGAGGGTAAGGTGTAGACAGCCTTACCTCTACCCCGTATGAATAGAGAGGCTGCTTCCAGTGAGACCCCCGGCTCGATGGTAGTTTTGCATCGAACCTTGGACATAAGGCACATAACACTCGGCAATTAAGACAACGGCCAATTAGTGCATGTACTCCCTTGTCTTTTGGCTATCAACGCCACCACATGATGCATGATTAACCATCCTCCTCTTTTAACATTATTTTCACGAAATTAGTAAAATAACGTTAAAATTTGGGCACTTTCACTTTTGCCCCCCGAGCGCCCACACATATATACATTTTATGCGCATACCGCAAGCGGGCCGTAAAAAAAAACTGAATATAAACAGTAAAAAACAAGACTGTGCTTTTGTATTTTCCCATAGTGAGGGAGATCATATACTTTCTACAATCACCAAAAGAAAGTTTTTTTGTTTAGTTATCCTTAAAACTTTACCACCCCAAATAGATATTGAATATTCCTTTTCCAACTGTAACTTAGAAAATGGCCATTGATACCACCAAACTTGTAATGTTGTGCTTAATGCTTTCAATATTGTACAAATCAAATTTGGGGGGTTGGGGGGGGGGGGGGGGGGGGGGGGGCACAGATCACCACGCTTTAGATGTCCATTAAACTAAGAAGCTATTGGACAAGTATAAAAAGGTGTTAACCCGTCCGTAGACCAAGCTATTATTGCAAAAATATACCAGCAGACTCTTTTATGTAGAGAAGAAAAGAAAATGTCTTGCTCCTTACTTAGGAAGCAAACCAGAAATAGAAATCAACAAAAAGGAAAGATTACAACTATAAACCTAAATAAAAGGAAGTAATCTAGAAAAAAGGAAAAGATAATTCCTATTAAGAAAGGCTTCATGACTGAATAGGTCCAGCAGGTTAAAAGTTTCCTAAAGTGTATTTTAATGCTAAATAATTATGGTTTAGATTAACAATGGTAATCACACTTAAGCATGAAATAAATAAATGCTATATAAAACTGATGATAGTCAGCACAACCCAATCCAGACCGACTAAATATTACCCATTTTAGCTAGTCATCTGACCCGCCCATTTGTCTGCTCTAGGAAAAGAAAAGGAGTACTGACCACAACGGAACAAATTCCAGGGAACAACCCTGAGCATATGATGGCTCGGATAAGATGTTGATCATCACTCCAAATGTTGCATTTCTCCAGATTATCAACCATACCACTCTCTCTAAGCAAATAATAGAATTGCTTCCTAAGAGAATCAATAGCTCTTAGGGTTTGTGAAGAAAGGAAGTTTCTCCAACAATACTCTTGACCTGACTGTTGTCTTTCAGCAGCTTTCCAACCATCATAAGCACGCAGAAGAGCAAAATGGTCACTGTTATCACCTCCAGAAAACTGGGCTTTTGCTGACTCAGCAAGCTAGGGGAGAGAAACAAATCAAACTTATAGTTAGAACAATGTAGTCAAGCTGAAATATGGTTGAATGTGGCACTCACCCAATTTATAGGTAAATGGGTCAATTTAGTTTATAAATTTCTCTATCAGATCAAATAAATTCAATATAAATTTGCTAAAATCGAAACAGGTGAAAAAAAGGTTCAACTGGGTCAAAAGTCGCCCAGGTTGTATGATCTCCTAATAAACAACATTATTTATAAATAAATAAAAAAACAGATTATTATCGTATTATATACCTTTTGTAACACCTAATTTATATGTAGTATTTATACATATACATTGGGGTCCTCTTTGTTAGAAAACTTTATCTAACCATTACTAAACCCTAAACCCTAAAGCCTAAGAAATAAATCTTAACCCTAAAAGCTAACCCCTTAACTCTAAAAATTAATCCCTAAAAACTACACCTCATAAAAAATTCAACACAGATATCAACTGTTTGATAAGAGTTTTCTCATGATCCTCTCCCTATACATACATACATACATATATTATATGTGTGTGTATTTATAAATGTGTGTATATACATAGATCAACATTTTGCCCCAGCAATTTCAATCAGTGCTAAAAATTTTCCACCCCGACCCTCCCATATTACCACCATTAGAAATTATACACATGTCACAATAGCAAACAAGTTACACCGTACTTTCATAAAAGGGAGGAGGGATTTGACTTCTGAGGTCAATCAATGAAAACTAGATTACTGAAGAGAAGCAGGAATTTGCACAAGTCAATGGATTTCATAAACAGAGCGAGTCCCACTTCACAAGTTGTCATAGAAGTTGCTATGTAAATTAAGAGCTAAATGTAATAAAAATCTTGATCCACCATGTTGGTTTTCAAGCAATATAGATTTCCAAAAAATTAGACTCTGACGACCAAACAGAGAACGGTACTTACATCCTTCTTGTCAAACGGCATCAAAAATGGATCTCGGACACTTAAACCAGCAACAACGGTCATTATTGGATCGAGGCAGTTGAAAATAGCCCCTAATATTAGCATTTTACCAAGTTTGGGCTCAACTGGAAGTACTAACAACTTACGTCCTGCGGAAAAAGCAACTATGATTAGGTATGTGAAGTCTAATTTCATATTTATAAGTAAAGAAAGCTTGTTATTAGTGATGGCAATATGAACAGGTCAGTTGAAACAGTTGAGGTTTGATTGGGTAAGGGTTGACCCCAAACCTTTAATTATCCACAACTAGTTTTCTATTAATAACTTGTGGGTATTTCAATAATAAACCAACTTTCTCAGTGAAATAATTTATGAGGTTTTGTGAATTAAAAAAGGACTTTGGGCAACTTTAATCCCAAACAACCCATCTGACTTTAGCTAATATTTCCCATATTACCCGTTTGACTTGTTAAGAGATAAAACACAACCTTTATCCGCACATCTATAAGAAAATGGGTCAAAATTGCCATCTCTAGTTTCAGTGAGCGTATTATAAGGAAGTTTCAATATATGGAAACAATAAGGATACGAGTGATTATTACCTAACACTGTAAGATTTTCATTGTCATCTAGAGCCCCAATTATTTTCAAGTATTCAATAGCGTTCTGAACCTGTAATTAGCCATTTTACTATTGTGTTAGGAATAATAAGCAGAAACACAAATCAGCAGGATTGTTAATAGTTGTGGAATAACTTACTGATAAAGGTTCAGGTGGCTGCAGGGCCCTTGATAAGAAGTCTGAAATACTACCAAGCTGTAAACTTTTAATTTGGAGGCATAAAGACTGTAAGGGTGTCCTCAACAGTTCTGGCAGTTGATATTCAGCAAAAGAATCGTATACAAATTTGGGATACAGGTGGTAGCATTCACCTGGCTGAACACGGCCTGCTCTTCCTCTCCTCTACAACAGATGAAAAGCTTCATGAGCTCCCATAATATTAATAAATGTAAAACTGAAAATTGTGTCAGGTACTTGTACATGGATCGAATCAGGTTACGTTACTTTCATCTCTAACGGGTTGAATGGGAATTGGTCAGGTACAGAGTCATCCAAAAATATTTAAACAAGTCTAGTCAACTATAACAGCACATCTTTTTCTACTGGTTGGTTACACAGCCCCCCTAACTCGCCCATTTAACCAGCTCTAGTATGAAGCTACTTAAAGCCAAGAATCCTACTACTCCGGTACTCCCTCTCCTCTTTAATAAGTGACCATGAAAGCCAATCCTTCAAGTTCCATATAAATCCTAAAACGTTGGTTAAGACAGTTTCATTTTCCATAAGCAGTAGATCCAACCATCAGTATTTCCCAAAAGTTAAAAGAGATCAGATCACACAAGCGGGACAATGGGACATCGTGCTAGAAAATAGAGATTAGAGATTTCATATGAATGGACGATCCGGATCTAAAGAGTTTCGTTTAGAAAAGCATGCCTTATGATCGATTTCACCTAAGGCGGATGCTTCAAACGCTTCTTGTATAGGTGGGGTAGTCGTCGGTATGAGGGAGGGAGGAAGGGAGGGAGTGAGAGCAATGAGAAAAATAACCGCAGATTTTTTTTCTTTTATGGTTGATTGTTGCTGATAATGGGAATCTTGCTTTCACTTCTGGTCCGGTGAAGTTTATAGCTAAGAACAAAGAAAAGATAAAAGAAACAAAGACAGAGAACAAGAGATGGTTTAGAGTGTGATGTGAAAAGAGACTTGAAACAATAAAAAAATATAGAAAAGATTTTTTTCTTTCGTATTATAATGTTTAGTTTCCTAAGCTTTTTTAGCTGTACATAGAGACACTAATAGAGCAAGGCAAGCTTTTTGTAGTATTAAACTGTTTACTATTTTATTTTTGGATGTTTGAGGATTAACAAGAAAGAAAATGTTACATAGAACTAATTTACAAATCTTGTATGAATATCACGCCTTTTGAAACAAAGCTAGTGAGGGGGAGAACTAGCTGAAAAGGGAAAGCTCAAATGATTCAAACAGCTCAGAAGCTGCCATAGTGTATTTTTGACACATAAAACCATCTAAAATTACTTTTAAAAAACATTAAACATGTTGAAATAAAATTTATTGTAATCACAAGAGGGAATACTTAGTTCTCAATAGCACTAACCTGGTGAGCAGAAGCCTTTGAGATCCAGGACGGAAGCAAACATGGAGTGTTATTGAGTGCATCATAGGACGTTTCTTTTGCTTTTCCGCAATCGACAACAAAAACTACATCATTAATGGTGATGCTTGTCTCAGCCATGTTGGTCGCTAGAACAATTTTCCTGATACCATCTTCAGGCTTATTAAATATCAATTTCTGTTCACAACAAAAGCATCAGACAACTCTAGCTAGCCATTCTAATATAATATCACTACTAGTCATTTAATGGACCTAATGAAAGAATAGTTTACAAGGAGGCTGGTCAAAGCCACCAAGAGTGTATTTATAATGTGCAGATCCTCCTGAATCATTTTATTCATCCATTTACATAATTAATGGAATAACAAAGTTTTTGACATGGAAAGAATCCAAAAACTTTAAGCAACACAGAAAAAATTGTTGGAATGAAGATCCGCATTAATGTTAACCATAGAGTTATTAATTTCTTGAAGTTGGTATAATTTCCTAAACATCTACCAACATCAATCATTGTTGAGGCAAGTGGATTTAGAAAAAGAAAGATTCATAAAAGAAATGTTAGAAAATTATGCATCACGGGCGTCGTCGCGTCCATATGAAGAAAGTAAACAGCAAAAATATAATTAACAAATGCTATTCAACATGAAATATTACATTATCAAAACTGTGGTATACAACTTTTTTATATACAGCTGACAGATTTAAGGGGGTCCAGCAGGTTAAAACAGTAACTTTTTTTTACGGGTGAGTCAAGTTGTGTTGACCAAAAACAATTTTTGTCATACAAATATTCAATTTTAACAGTGTGTCAACCTTGATCATAAAAACTAAATAATTTCAATCACAATCACATAAAACTGATTTGGGAGGTTTAATGCATTAAAAAATACACCTCAAGTACCCATTAGGCCATTTCCTTTCAGCTATTTTATACCCATTAAAAACTACAGCCCCAATTAAACCACGTACATGCAAATGGGTCAAAATTGTCATCTCTGGCTCATCTCATCTAGCCACCAAATACTTTCAATAATCCATATAAAGTTGTTTAAAAATCAGAACTTGTTTTACATTGGTACTTGCTCATAATGTGAAGAAAGAGATTATCTGCAATGTTGTTACCTGTTCTGAGTTGTCCATAGAGCCATGACATGCAAGAAGTAAAACTTTGGATGGATCTCCCAATAACGGATGAGACAGGAGTTGATCCTTGAGTGAATTAATATCATCCCAACCAGTCATAAAAACCAAAACAGCACCTGCCCTTTCTTTTCTACATATATGACAAAGAACATTTTCAATAAGATTAAACCCAATCGAATCCGGGTTCCAACAAGACAAAGAATCCCTAGTCCGAGGATTCAAATCTCTTAAATCCGCAGATTCAAGCGCATCCTGTTCCAATCCACAAACAACGTTTCATGTTATATAAACACAATCAATGCAAAGGAAAATAGACAATACTCTCAGCAATAGATACCTCTGCGGCTGAAGCAATTTGGCTCTTTCTTTTACGCAAAGTTTGCTTCTGCATTTTCCAACGTTTCTCTTGACCATAATTATCAATTTGATTATACGCTGACAACCTATATCCAGTCATTTCTAGAATATTCTCCAGAAAATAGCTCCGAACTGGATAAGTGAAACCCTGAAAAAAAAAAAGAAACACCAAAGAGGTATACAGATAACCATTAAATACTAACATAGACACAAACCATGCTTGAAAGGATCATATAACTCTCAAACTCAAAAATATTGTAACTAGAAGGAGCAGAAAAAGACGTGACACTTGTGAATGCAAATGGCAAATTCATAATCTTAGTCTTAGGGGGTATTTGAAAGTGGTTATGTGAAATTTAAATAACCAGAATCAGATAATAAGCTATAATACAGCAGGAATACCCTTGTCGTTTAAAGTTGCAATATTCAGATACAGTTGTTGAGTATGTTGATTATTTAAGAAACTAACACGTAAATTGACCATAAACAACATTTGTCTGTAAAGGATATACAGCTTGTGATATGGAAGTAAAAGTACCTAAAATTTGGTTAAAAGAACTTTACATTTGAACAAAAATTTTACTGATTTTTTAAAAACATTAATTGAAATCCAAAGTCAAAAGGCAGATTCTTGTTACCAAAACACGAAAATTGACTATTTTGAAATAATTATGAAATCCATTTTAAAACACAAAAGCAAATACCACCTTTACCTAACAAGAGTAACTTACAGGAATGTGAATCATTGGAGCCCCTCCAAAGTAAGAGGAGAAAAGCTCAGCATTTAGGGTTGCACTCATCAAAATTAACTTCAGTTCAGGTCGGTGAAGAAGGAGCTCCTTTAGAACAATAAGTAGAAAATCTGACACGAAAGAAATATTTATCAGGCAAAAGTTTACGATATAGATAGCCATTTCCGCGCATGAAACCTTTAAATTCGGTAGTAAACTATCTCGAACTGGTAAAACAAAAAAAATAGCTAAAAGCGGAGTAGATCAAAATTGGTCAAACAGGTTGAAAGTTGCCAAGAGCCGATGTCAAAGACTTGCATAGCCGTAATAATGTTGTACATGGTAACCGTACTTGAACTATTTGTAAAAATAATTTCAACAAATTAGAAAAAAAGTGTTTTAAAGGTCAACTGGACCTGACCAGACCCATAATAGAAATGAGTATGACCGGACCCATTTTGACATATTCCATCTTGACACCAACTTTTACATTTACCTTCATTCATCCCTCGTTCATGGATCTCATCAACAATAACATGAGTGACACCTTGCAAGCTCCTGTCTAGAAGTAATCTTCTAAGCAAAATGCCAGTAGTGCAAAATAGAAGACGGGTATCCCTTCCTTTGATTCCTTCTAGCCGAACTTTATATCCAACCTTTGGAAAATAAAAGCATGTTACCATCTATTACAATAAATATTATTCAAAGCTGCAGATTAGAAGAGTTACAGAATCTCCAAGCTTCTCCCCTCGCTCTGCTGCAACCCTCTCAGCAACTGACATGGCAGATATTCGTCTGGGCTGGGTACAGATAATACTGCATTCAGCTCCACGAGCACCTTCAATTTCAGACTCCAAGATGTATTGAGGTAACTGTGTCGTTTTACCACAACCTGTTTCTCCAGACACCACAATTACCTGCCAAACGTATTATACAATCAATTATTTTAGGCTCAAGTTAACTTGTACGTAAAGGTTATAGAGTATATGTATTCTGTTTAGATAATAAAAAAATTATCATAGGATTAAGGTTAAGGATTTCTAGGGGAGGTTACAATTGAGATTTAGGTGTGATGTATGGTCGTAATGTCGTATATATGCTTACATGTTACTATGTTAGGTGTACTATGTTAGGTGGAATTTACATGCGTTTCTCATCTTGTATCTATGTGTATAGGTTGTTTGTGATGTTATATTTGTCTTCTTTACCATGTACTCTTTCACCACTCATGTTATATTTATTTATTTCTTGGGTGTTTTGGGAGCCGAGGGTCTCACTGGAAGCAGCCTCTCTATCCTCATGGGCAGAGATGTGCCTAAATCCCACCCTCCCCAGACCCTACCAATAGCTTCGCTATTTGTGGGATTTTACTGGGCATGGTTGTTGTTATTTAAAACTAAAACATGAGTGTAAAACCCACCTGATTTCTGGAAATAGCATTTAACAATGTTTCCTTTTGTTTATATGCAGGTAAACTTCTCCTTAATTCTTGCATTTTTTGGCCTTCAACAGATTCCTACGGAAAGATAAAAAGATGTCAATATGATCTGACACGCTCTAAAAATAACTTCAGCATCTACCAGTACTAATATACTAAGAATATACATGTACAATCCATAAGTCATTGTGGAGTAGCATAGTTATCGATAGCGAATAGCGACAAATAGCGACAACGTACCTATATGCTACGTAGCGATAGCGATGAAATAGCGCCCGCTATTTGGTGTTTAGCGATAAGGTAGTTAAAAATTTAAGAAATAAAACATAGCTATCTACATAACTTTTTTTTATATATAACGTTAGTTTTATACCTTTTATGTATAAATTTATAAGTTTAAGGACCAAATGTAAGCTAGTGAAAATAGAGGGGGTTAAATGTTAAAATACACAAACTAATTTTACACTTCTTATGTAAATTTTACAAGTTTTAATGACTAAATGTAACCTAATGAAAAATAGAGGGGTTAAATGTTAAAATCCATAAAGTTATCTAACCCTAGAAAGGCTCACGCAACAAAACAAAAAAAGGCAGCCGCTCTTCTCTACTTCTTCTTCATAGTTTCCGGCAGAAATTGCAGGTTTCTGGCCGGAGCAACAAATAAAAAAACGCAGCTGCTCTTCTCTTCTTCTTCATAGTTTCCAGCAAGTTTCCGGCAGATTTCCGGCAGAAATTGCAGGTTTCCGGCCGCTATTAGGCGCTATACACCATATAACGACCATGTCTCGCCTCGCCACGCTATTCGCGATAGCGGTCGCTATGGCCGCTATCGATAACTATGTGGAGTAGCAAAACAGGGCCTTCAAGAAAGCAGTTACATACACCTTGGGTAGAGATGTCAATATAGAACCATTTACCTATTAATAGGTCAATCATAGTTATACTTAATATCTAACAGGTTAAGCTAAAGTATTTACTATAAAATGAAACAAGTCAAATAGATCGAAATTCAACCAACTTGTAATCAAATGCATAAAAAATTTCCTAAACTTCTTTATTAAAGAAAGTTCAACTGATTTCGTAATATTTAGTTTCTGTAATCTTATTTAGCACATGTGTGATTTCAAAAATTCAAAAAACTAAATAGAAAGAGTTCCCATGTTTCCACCCCTGACCATTGGATTGCTATATGAACTTGGTGATGCATGAAGTTGCAGAAGATTAAAAGACACGAAATAAACCTGCCAATCTTGTTGAATATTGCGAAGCTGAAAACTCTTACGCCTGAGAATTCCCTCTGCAACAGGACTTCTTCTATGAGGCTCGTCTTGCTCATGATCAGTTTTAAGACCAGAAGATGTAGTCATAGTGTTATTTGGATAACCATCTCTGGCAACAGACTTCCGTGAAAGGTGCGCTTTAAGATGATAATCAACTCGACTGTGTAGTTCTGAAGAAACAACCACCTAGACATATTCAAATAATCCTCTTAACCAGATATTTTCAACTAAGAATAGAGTTCAGGATCATTTTAAAAGCTTAGTATATCCTAGCCAAGTCTTGTCAAATTGGTATCACAACATGCATGAATTTATGTCTTGAAGAATCTTGTATGTCTAATAAGTTATCAAGGGTGTGTTTGGGATTGCTTTTTCAACCTGATTTTTTGATTATTGTGTTTTGAAATTGCAAAAAAACTATTTTGAGTGTTTGGTAAAAACATAATAAAAACTGATTTTTTACGTTTTGTAGAGATCAAAACGTGATAATCCAAAAGTAGGTCACCCCTTACTGCAGGAAAACGTGATAATCCAAAAACTGATTTTTTTGTCATTTCACTTATTTATTTTTTAAAATATATATATTTGCCAAACACTCAAATAGTTGATTATCTGATTATTGTGATATCAAACAACATAATCAAATCCAAACGCTATCTTTCTGCAGCACGTTTTGTTACAGCTAATTATCTGATTCTGATTATTCAAAATGCATAATCTATTTTCATAACTCAACCCCAAACACCCTCCAAGTAGGCATGTATCACTTTCAGTTTGACACTAAAACATTAAAAGTTCTCTTTTGTAGCATGAATGATGTTGCAAAAATTACATAAGAAGAAACTTCATATAAATCTACCTCTCTTTGTGGCCGTTTTTGATCCAGATCTGGTCTGTAATTTGGCAATGGAACTTTACTAAAGACAACTACTTTTGAGTATTGTCGGCTGCAAAGATTATAAGTATAAGTATAAGTAGACAAAGAAACAAAAAAAGAAGAGTTAAAACAAAGACATGATACCAGTGTAATCCCATGCGAGTAGCGAGTGCAGAAAGTTGGTCAAAATCTCTTCTATCTTTTCTTTCACGTGAAACTAGCTCTTGCTCATCTTTTTTCCTAATGAGTGTAGTTAGCTTCCATTGCCACTCGTCAATGTTGTCAAGAGTTGAAGCCCCCTGGTATATAAGTTCAAATCTATCTTTGTTGAAATCTCAACTATAGAATATCAAAACCTACTTTATAAAAAGTGAAACCTTCAATGCTAAAATTGACTACATGATTCCAAAGGCTTGCTCAAACAACATCATCATCAACATACTCAGTAATTCCCACCAATAGCAAAGCTATGAGGGTCTGAGAAGGGTACGATGTTGACAACCTTACCTCCCCTATAGGAATAGAGGCTGATAGTACTTTTGCATCAAGCCTTACACTCACCAATCGGGACAAAGGCCGATTAGTGCATTTACCATTTTGTCTTTCTGCTATCAACGCCACCACATGATGCATGATTAACAGTCCGCCGCTTTTAACGTTATTTTCACAAAATTAGTAAAATAACGTTAAAATTAGTGCAATTTCACTTTGCCCCTCGAGGCCCACACATATACACATGATATGAGCACGCCGCAAAAGCGGTGCTCAAACATAAAGCATATATCATAAACACTGCAGCTGGTGGCTAAATTGTGTGGTAAAAGTGAGTTTGTGAATGACAAACAGCTGTGAATTATAAGAAATTGATATGATTTTAAAGAATAAGACTAACCAGAGTTTGAGAGGAGTGTGGAGGTTCAAGGTCAGAGTCGTCTTCGGAAGCATATTCGTCGTAAGCGTAGCGGCCGTAGGGCAAACGCTGCTGGTAGAAGTAGGGTAACGAGTAGGAGGAATCCCTCCTCTTAATCAGGTGACTGGAAGAAGAAGAAGAAGAAGAAGAAGAGCAAACCAACAGTCGCTGCTGCGATGACGATGATGACGACGAGGGATGAAAAAGAGGGCTGATGATGAATCTAGGGCTCAAATGGAGGCGGCGGCAACTAGTCCTCAGTGGATTCAGAGATACTCTCATAAACATTATTGCAGGGTAATTCTCTTCAGGGAGGGAGGGAGGGAGGGTTTTAGATGGGGTTATTAACCTCTCGTCCTGTCGTATTTTCAGAAAGGCCTGCGTGGAACAGGGGATGCCAAATGATTATTACGTTACTTGTCAAAATAAAAGGACCAGAACTTAACTGTTGTATAGTGGCTGCGTTGTAACCAGGGATGTTCAACATCGGATAATCCGTTTTTCGGATATCCGACTTTCGGATATCCGAAAATTTCGGATAATGGATTTTGATATTCGAATCCGTATATCCGAATCCGTATCCGAAAATTTCGGATACAGATTCGGATATCAAAATGGATATCCGAAATTAAAAACTACATAAAAAATTCCATCTCATACAGATGGTTCATGTACAAGCAAAGCAATAAACATATTGAAGGTTCATGATGTAAAATTCTAAATGATATAAATAATTCTTGCCTAAATTTAAGGTTACTTCCACTCGAGAAAACAAGAAACAAATAAATAAGATTTTACATAATAACTGCAGAACAAATAAGCTTAGTAGATCAATATGACAAGAATGAATCTATTTTATCCCCTTTATTGTTTGGGTTAAAACCGGTAAATTGTTGAAAGGGTGATATCCACTTGTAAACCAGTTAGGAAGATGATAGTATGAAATGACATGAAGAATAATAGAACGTACAGAACTACAGATTTTATTATTGATTTGAAATAATGATTACAGGAATGTCATATATATAGAACATAAAGATACACTTTAGTACCACTAAATATAATGATATATAAAACTAGTCTCTAACTTAATTATATGGTCTATCATCCCCCCGCAAGTTGAGGGCGGGGAACGACCTGCAACTTAGACCTCAGCATTAGAAACCTTTGAGACGGTAGCGGCTTGGTGAAAACGTCGGCTATTTGATCATGTGTGGAGATAAACTTGACCTGAAGTTTTCCCTGAGGAACTTTATCGCGAACAAAGTGATAATCACACTCAACATGTTTTGTGCGAGCATGGAACACAGGATTAGCGGACAAATACGTGGCACCTAGATTATCACACCAGAGTGTAGGTGTAATCTTAGAGATGATACCGAGCTCATGTAGAAGGGCCTCTAGCTATGTTAATTCAGCAACAGTGTCGGCTAGAGCTTTATATTCAAATTCAGTAGAAGAACGTGACACCGCACGCTGTTTCCGAGCATTCCATGATATAAGATTGGAGCCTAAGTATATGGCAAACCCCCCGGTGGACCGGCGATCATCTGGACAGCCGACCCAATCAGCATCAGAAAAAGCTCGCAAAGTGGTGTTCCAGTTGACGTCAGTAAAGGCATGAAGAGTAGAGGCAGAGGCATGGCGAATAAACAGACCAAAATGAGAGGTACCTTTGAGATATCGCAGGATCCGTTTTAGAACCGGTAAAGCCCATATGATGTAGGGTGCTGCTAAGACGTTCAAACCATGCTCGTGGTGCCTGTTTCAGGCCATAAAGAGATTTATGTAGCAAGCAAGCATGATCGGGTTTAGAATTATCAACAAACCCCTGTGGTTGTTGTAGGTAGACAGTTTCCTTTAGGTCACCGTGAAGGAAGGCATTTTGAACGTCTAATTGTCTGAGAGACCACTGGTTTGTCACAGCAAGAGACAATAGAACTCGTATCGTTGTTGCTTTGACAACAGGACTGAAGGTCTCTTGGTAATCAACACCGGGTTTTGGTTAAAACCTTTGGCAACGAGTCTTGCTTTGTAACGAGTGACATTTCCATGTGCGTCCTTTTTGATCCTGTAAACCCATTTTGAATCAATAACATTAGTATTCGCAACACGGGGAACAAGAGACCATGTCCCGTTCCGAACAAGAGCATCAAACTCTTCAGCCATGGCCTGGCGCCATTCCAGTGATTTGTTGGCGATAGTAAAAGAGGAAGGTTTAATAGACTCGGAAGAATTTATAGAGACATGGTAAGCTGAAGGATCATACCGAATGGTTGGCTTAGGATTTTGGCGAACATTAGGCGGACGGGTACGTGGTGGTGAAGAGGAAATGTGAGCTGAGGACTGTGAGGTAGTAGGAATTGAGGTGGAACAGGTTGTTTCAGGGCTGAAAGGATGGCTGGAAAGGGTCGGTTCAGGGCTGGAATGAGTGGGTTCATGGCCTGTTGTGTGGGACAAGTTCGAGGGTTGTTGGTTATGGGTTTGATGGTGGTCCGAAGGCTGTGTTTCAGCTCTGTGAGGTTCGGTTGAAGGCTGGGAAGTAGAAGTGGAAAGACAGGCTGATGGTATGGGGTAGGAAGAATAGTATGAAGATGATTGTGTAGGGGATGTGGGTGTGAGTGGTGGTTTGAATGGAAAAATGAGTTCGTTGAAGCGAACATGACGAGCAATGTAAATCCGGTCAGATTTTAAATCTAGGCAGCGATACCCATGATGAACTGAGCTGTAGCCTAGAAAAACACATGGGGTGGACCAGAAGTCCATTTTATGATGATTATACGGGCGTAGGAAAGGGAAGCATTCACACCCAAAGACTCGTAAAAATGAGTAATCAGGTGGTCGGTTGAATAAGTGTTGGAAAGGTGATTTGTTTGAGTTGATTCTTGAGGGCATGCGATTTATTAAGGTAAACCGTGGTTTCAAAGGCAAACTCCCAAAAACGTTGAGGGGCATGAGAGTGAGCAAGAAGCACCAAGCCAGTTTCAACAACATGGCGATGTCGGCGTTCGACAACACCATTTTGTTCACTCGTATGTGGACACGAACGTTGGTGGATTATGCCAAGAGATGTTAGAAACGAAGCAAGATTACGAAATTCACCACCCCAATCAAATTGAACTCTTTTAAGTTTAGTATTGAATTGTCTTTCAACCATTTTAACAAACAATTCAAAAACAGAGAAAACATCAGATTTATTCCTTACAGGGTAAAACCACATATAGCGTGAATGATGGTCAACACATAATAAGAAAAAGCGACAACCATTAAAGGAAATAGAGGGTGCGGGACCCCAAACATCACAATAAACCAAATCCAAAACATCTACAGATTGTATTATTGATTTGAAATAATGATTACAGGAATGTCATATATATAGAACATAAAGATACACTTTAGTACCACTAAATATAATGATATATAAAACTAGTCTCTAACTTAATTATATGGTCTATCAAAGAACAGAAGATGAATACGAGCAACGGGAAGAATGAAAGATGATGACGGTGAGGAGATGCCGACAGGCGGCGTGGTGAGCAACTCATAAGAACAGTATGAGGGAGTGGCGGTTGAGCCCTAATTTCTTGGAATGGATGAGAAGAGGGTAGAATCAGGAGAAAAGATGATGGGAAATGGATTGAAAACCCAATATTATACAATATAATATTTATTTTTATGTTTTATGTTTTCGGATATCGGATAATTCGATTATCCGAAATTTTTAAAAACTCACATCCGAATCCGAAACTTCGGATTATCCGATTTTCGGATATCCGAATTTTCGGATATTTCGGATACCAGTTTTCGGATATATCGGATTCGGTTTCGGATACGGATTTTTTTGAACACCCCTAGTTGTAACAGATGGAATCATCGAATGAATTGAGTTTTTCCTTTTCTCTTATGTTCTTCTTCTGTCATCTTTCGATCATCTACCGTCGTTATGAAATTGTTCGTAGCATATTACCCTATAAACTTAAAGCACAAAGTTGGTGCAATTTTCACATTACATCCCTCGTACGTTTTCCTCTTTTTCCCTCTTACCTTCCACGGGTCTTGCAACGTGTTCCCTATTCTACTATCATCTTAAAATGCTTTCTTCACTTTTCTCTCAGATGAGAACAATTGGAAGTCTTTAGTGCAAGATTCATGTCACACCCCGACCGCGTTAAAACAACAAACCGCGGTGGAAACGTCGGGGAGTGTCGTAACAGAATCATTGTTTCACAACACATGGATTGAAGTTTCGATTTATTGAATTAAGTTTATTACATTGTCTCGAATATTAAAACAAAATATGAACATATTGTCCTTTATTGTTATTAAGTCACTAAGGCCTCGTCCATCCCTATGTGAGCATGCATCATAATCATCATCAAACATCATCAAACTACGGTACCTGAAACATATGTGAAAATACGTCAGCATAAAAATGTCGGCGAGTACATAGGTTTTGTGAGTGTGTCAGATTCATGGCCTTGAGTTCATATTGCAATACCTCATTCAACTACGAAAGTTATCGAGTGTGTACCTTGAAAACAAAAGAGTTTGATATTGCAGTATGTTTCTATCAACTTTTACAAGTTGATATATGTGTAAACCAAAACCATTGTAGCCATGAATCTTAACTGAAAGCATTTGTCTTTGTAAACCAAGTAGCAAGTCGTCGTTGAAAGTAATCATTGTATGGTTTATATCTTTAAGTAAACCTTGTAGTGTAACTTCGTTTTGAAAACATTTGTCCAAGTGATCTAGATAACGCAACGACATGTAATGTGTTAAAAGCACTTATATATAGGAAGTACCAGCGGCGTATCCACCATGCTTTTATCACATTACACCCTCCCTGTTACCTAATCACTTACCATAACCCAATCGTTCAATAGTTCAAATAGTTCCAATCGTTCCAAATAGTTCAAATAGATCAAATAGTTCCAATGGTTCAATAGTTCACATAGATCAAATAGTTCCAATGGTTCAATAGTTCAAATAGTTCACATAGATCAAATAGTTCCAATGGTTCAATAGTTCAAATCGTTCACATAGTTCAGATAGTTCCAGTGGTTCACATAGTTCAGATAGTTCCAGTGGTTCGTGTTTAAATTGTGAAAACTAACTTTTGGTCGTTTTATTGAATACATTCAAACCTGTGTGACTCCTCCTAATGGTTCAACTCGCATTAACAACCCACCAAAGGGTAAGTTAACAATCATCAGGTTCTGTCGTTACCCCCATTACCCCCATAACCATGGTGAAAGTCCGATAACGGGATTTGTCAGATCCTATGGTATCATAATACCCTATGGTACCATAACGTACTACTGGTCGGCTTAAAAATAGTTAACGAATGTCATTCAATTGTCTTTCGACCAACGCCCCAACAAGTTTGTTCATATAATTTAAATCGTTGTGTTTAATATAAACCATAACATTCGTTTTAGAAAAACTCGAAATCATTTAGCACATATGAATCACCCCAAAACAATTGAAAGCTGTAAAAGAGGGGAACTATGTACTCACATTGAATTGCAAAGTATCCTTGATTAAATGAACTTAATAAAGCTCGGGCAAACCAAGGAAATCAAGTGGTACCTAGTAATCGGATCGCTATGTTAATAAATCGACACCTAAATCGGGAGATCGGGTAGAATGAGGTCTCGTAAACCAAATGAGTATTGGAACTAATGTGATATGGTTTAACAAAGCCTACATTCTAAATCGGAACCTATCCTAAGTGCTTACGACCCGTTACGACCCGTTAAGGTAGTATACGCTACTTTAACGCGTCGTTCGCTCGAATGCGCGTTCGAGACGCCTAACTAGTCCTATAACAAGTATTATATGCCTTAATATGTTTAAATATGTTGCATAATCAGTTTAAGTGACAAAATTTAAGTTACATATGCTTAAATTCAAATTATGCATGAAAAGGGCATTTTGGTCATTTTCCTAAGGCATATAAACTACTTATCATACAACTAATTAGACTAAGTGACCATAAGGTATAACCTCGGAAGGTTATTCCCTATACAACTATGGTCACAAAATATGCTTGGTCGGATCCTAATGATCGACCAAACGGGTCGGGTTCGAAAGTCTAAGCGGTTGTCAAGAACGCTTGACTTACGACCCTAAACAACCACTAGACCAAAAGTGACGAGTTAAACATGTTAAAACATGTTTAACTAAGTTAGAAAACAGGTTTGATATCAAAACAAAGTGTTTTGATAACCGAAAATAGCTTCGTTGCAAAATACGCATAAATACGCATTTTGACCAAAACTTTGACTCGTCACTTCGACTAATCGACGTGGTAATCAGTAGGTATAGTCACAAGGGACTATAACCATCGTGACTACGTTCACGTTGCAAAGTTCAAACGAACTTTGTGTTGACCAAATCATGGTCAAAGCAGAAAGTCAAACACTGTTTGACTTTCATGCTTGAAATGCATAACCAAGCATGAAGGAAACTTACAAAGGGTCCAAGCTTGGATCAAGATCAAAGAAAACTAAAGATGTGAAGCCTTCAACCAGAGGGATAGCTTCAATGAGTAGAATTGAGAAGGAAATTCTGAAGTGAGCAAGTTGGGTTTGAGAATTCTTGGGTTTATATAGAAATTCAAGAACCATTGAGATCATTCCAAGTGTTTTGAGACTTGATCATGGCCATACACTTGTGGCACATAGTTTAGAATACTAGGGGAGTCCAAATACCAGCCCAAAGTATTGAAAAACCATGCCTAAAACCCAAGGAACAGCTGCTGTTTGCTGAAACTGGAATTCTGCACAGTGCACTCTCAGGCGACACGCGGAAGGTGACAGTGTTTCTGTCGCGACACTCCTGGCAGGTCAGGCTGAAAGTTTTCAGTTTTTGGCAGTTTTGGTCCCTACAAGCTAAAAACTTGGTTTTTGACACGTTTAAGCCCCGTTAACCCCATTTCAAGGCTCTACAATGAAGTTAAAGCATAGGGAACATAAAATATGCTTGAAAACATCTCGGATGTCGGTTCGTTTGGTCGTACGGTTGCGTTATTCGGTTAATTACGCCGAAAACTCGAACAGACGCAAAAACGATCCAAATTACGCGACGAATGGTATTTTTGCATTCCAATCACTAAAATAAAATATTTTAATGATTACAAAAATTTTTGGATGTCCGGATATGTTCAGAACGTAAGATATACGCGTAAATGCAAACTTATGCACTTTTTGACGCTTTTAGTCCCTATTAATCAAATAAGCACCTTTTCGCATAACGAACCCCTCAAAGCCTATTTCTAAGCTATGTAAGGGATATTTAGGGTATGTTTAGCTTATGATCAAGTTCCAGAATGTTCGTTTCTATACGAATCGGCATACTTTCGTAGTTTGATGTAAATAGTCCATGCGATCGAATAAACTTGTTTTTGGCACACCAAACCCTCCAAAACTTATTTCTAAGTTATGTAAAGATTATTTAAGGTATGTTAAGCCTATGTCACTGCTCCAGAGTGTTTGTCGCGTTAAACTGATTACGTTTACGCATCAGTTTGCGTATAACTTTCCAGAAAGTGATTTAAAGCTTGAAATCGAACAAGAATTGACATGTGCAAATGTCTCATGTATTTATAAAAATTCCAAGTATAAAACACAAGATTTCATTGGTTTTGTATTTGTATGATGGTTGTAGAGGCACATATGTCACAGTCTCCCCTACTTTAGGAAATTTCGTCCCGAAATTTATTCGTAGGAGTCTGTCTGAATAATTGTATTAAACAATTGTCTTGCGCGGAATCTAGAGTCTTTATATATTTGCATAGAGTAACTCATCAAAGATCTCCACGTATAACTTTATCATTCCCTAGTGGGTGCTTCCTTAGATAAAGCAGGAAGTGGGAACGAGAGATTTGGTTAAATGATAAGGCCAAAATAACCAATAATTCTAAGAGTATCCTTTAAGAATCTAACTATTAAAACAGAAAGATCTTGTAAGGATTTGTATTTCATCTCTCCAGTGGATATTCTTCAGAAGCGAAAATGAATGGATGATTCATTTTCTCCAATGGATTCTTCGTCAGATATGGAAATGAAAGACGAATGGGTTATTTATTTCCAATGGATATTTCTTCAAAAGCGGAAATGAATGGATAATTCATTTTCTCCAATGGATACTTTTTATTAGAAACGGAAATGCAGGAATGTATAAGTTGTTCATTTCTCAGTGGTTATTTCTTCAGAAGCGAAAATGAATGGATGATTCATTTTCCTCAGTGGATACTTCGTCAGAAGTAGAAATGAAGGATTGTTGAATAAGTTATTCATTTCCCCGATGGATATTTCTTCAGAGGCGAAAATGAATGGATGATTCATTTTCCTCAGTGGATACTTCGTCAGAAGTGGAAATGAAGGATTATAGTAAAGGATATTCATTTCCCCGATGGATATTTCTTCAGAAGCGAAAATGAATGGATCATTCATTTTCCCTCAGTGGATACTTCGTCAGAAGTGGAAATGAAAGAATCGATACAGGATTATTCATTCCCCAATGGATATTTCTTTAGAAGCGAAAATGAATGGATAATTCATTTTCCTCAGTGGATACTTCATTAGAAGCGGAATGAATCTATTCATTTTCCTCAGTGGATATTTCTTTAGAAGCGAAAATGAACGGATAATTCATGTTCCTTAGTGGATACTTCATTAGAATCGAAAATGACAAAATTAGTGCATGATTATTCATTCCCTCAGTGGATATTTCTTTAGAAGCGAAAATGAATGATCAATTCATTTTCCTCAGTGGGTACTTCACCAGAAACGGAATGAATTTATTCATTTTCCTCAGTGGATATTTCTTCAGAAGCGAAAATGAACGGATAGTTTATTTTCCTTAGTGGATACTTCATCAGAAACGAAAATGAATTTGTTCGTTTTCCTTAGTGGATATTTCTCAGAAGCGAAAATGAATGGATAATTCATTTTCCTCGGTGGGTACTTCATAAGAAACGAAAATGAACACGGTTCACGAATAGATTATTCATTTCCCTCAGTGGATATTTCTTTTAGAAGCGAAAAATGAGTAGCTAGTTCATTTTTCCTCAGTGGGTACTTCATCAGAAACGGAAGTGAATATAGTTAACCTTTGTTTCTTGTTTAAGTTGACACATGGCAAAACTTGCTGTGGTTTCTGTGCACTGAATTCCATAATTATGTATGCATCCATAATTACGTAATTCCTTGCACAGTCCTCACAGTTTATTTTATAACGTGTAGGGGATAGAATTAGTCGAACAACCTTGTGATAACTTTGACTATATTACTATATAGTTTCTTTGATTAGGTCAACACATAAACACGTAAGCACATAAGAGTCACACAATCGTTAACTTGTTTATCAACTCGTTATTCCTTGTTATTAATTTGTTATTAACTCGTCTTTGATTTGTACACGTGCATTCGAAGTACACCAGGAATCCAATCAATGGGCTTCAACTAGTACTTTAAACATCCTCAAGATTCTATCTACAAGGATAGGATGATCTTATAAGGATATTGTTTCGTTCTTAATGAATCGTAACATATGTATTAAAGCACACAAAGAACCAAATTAAGGACTTTGATTTTGCTCTTTAAACATCCACAAGGATCTAATTATGAAGAAGATCCTATAAGGATTTGAAATTTGTATAGCGGGAAAAGTTAAGGAATCTTGTACTAGGTATGCTAAGGCAACATACGAGCAAATTGTCTTTGAAAATATGTTTTTGAAAACCTTTTATAATGTTTTTGAAATCATGTTCTAAGTATATTAGGTAAACATTTTTATAAAATGTTTTAAAACTATGTGAGATGATTTTGAAAACATGTATAAGGTTTTTGAAAACATGCATAATCTTTTGAAATCATATGCTACGTAAAATATCATGAGGTCAGGAAGATATGATGTGTATAATGCGTAAGACCAATTAAGGACTTACTGGAGTACCCTTGGGTATCCAATTAAGGATTTAAAGTGGTACTTTGGGTATTCGTCCAGAGTTGTAACTTGTACCTTGTACTTTGTTTCTTAGAAGAAACAAGTACTTAGGATTTTCGTTGGGGATCACGAGCGATCACAAAAATGGAAGAACTACGAGAGTAGTTTGTCTTGCAAGGAACACAGTTCCTTGATATCGGTATCGTAGGGATATATCATTCATACATGTAACCACATTTGTTTTCGTACATCGTAATGCAAATAAAGATTTATTGAAAAACCAAAATAGTTATTTCATAGACTTGGATAACAAAAGAAAATAATACATAATGTTCGTTTGTTTCTAAGCAGCATCGCCTTCCAGTCAGTCAAATGCTTATCCACGTGCTGGATTTGCATTAACAAGCCTTGGGCAATTGTTTCTGAAATGGTCCATCTCGCCACAGTTGTAGCAAGAACCTGGTGGAAAACGAGCTTGAGCTGGGTTGATGTCAACTTGATTTTGTGCAGCTGCAGCTCGGCAAACCCTAGTTGTATGACCAGTAAGTCCACAATTTAGGCATTTGCGGCATTGCACATTAGCATGATGATGAAGGTTACATTGGTTGCACAAAGGTGTAGTTCCGTTGTATGGCTTCTTAGCAGGGGGTTGAGCTGGTTGGTTAGGGACAACTTGATTGTTTTGAGCAACTGATGCGTGTGAAGTGTCGTATAGTTTTTAATGTATATTTTAAACCCTTTAACACTTTTTAGCCAAGTTTTAAATTTATAAAACACGATATTTACTAACACTAAACACACATATGGGCAAGTGCACCCATCGTGAGCGTAGTATAGTGTTGGTAAGATGACGAGGTCGTCCAAGGACACAAGAGCTTTTAATACCGGTTTATCCTCAACGTCTAATCAAATCAAAAATTTAGAAAAAGGTTTTTAAACTAGAAAAATAAAACTAACTAAAATGTTGAAAAATAAAATAAAAATAAAAACAGATAGACAAGATGAATCACTTGGATCCGACCCGTGTTTAGTGTAACCTTTGATTATTTATGCACTTTTGCACTTTTTAAGAGATTATCTTAGTTATTGTAGTAGGCCCCTCTTCTGAAGGTGACGTTACCCTCAACTCAGTAGTTTGAGTCAGCAAGGATACAATCCTAAAGGGTTGGATTATTGAAAGATAATTAATTAAGTTATTAATGCATATTGTGGTAGGCCCCTCTTCTGGAGGTGACGTTACCCTCGGCTAAGTAGTTTGAGTCAGTAGGGATACAGTCCTAAGTAGCCGGGTTAAAGTTTTAATAGTAGTTTACATATGAGGGGATCAAGGAGTTCGGACCCCCGCCATCCAATACCAGTGGGTATTGAAGGAGGTCCTACTAAAGTTGACCCAGGTCCTTGCAGGATCTATACACTGAACAAGGCAAGACTCTTACCAAACTGTTCCCTTAACCCCCGACCAGGTAGCCAACATACCTCCATATAGACCGTGGAGATATGAATGGTGAAAATCTTTTATTTTATATAGACAGTAAAATAATGCCAAGACACCACAGACAAACGATAAGGAAGACTCACCTTCAACATAAGAAACTAGTTATTAAAGTCATTAATACATAACCAAATAAAAAGTGCGAAAAGATTAAAAATAAAAAGTATTACACTAGACACTTGTCTTCACCAAGTGATGTAAGAGACTTAGGCAAACATGGCCTTTGATTGTCAAGAACTCTTACGATCAATCTTGGATCCCGAGACTACTCACACACTCTATGATGGATGATGGATGATGGTGGTGGATGTGGGTTGTGATGGTGGCGGTGGGTGGGTGAAGTGTGAGAGAGGTGGTTTGCCAAGGGATGGTTTGCAAATGAGCCAAACACCCCTATTTATAGCCTACACAGAAGCCCGGACACGGCCCCGTGTCCACCCATCTTCTCTTTCTTCATTAATTGCAGTTTGTCTGCATTAGTTGACCACGCCCCCGTGTCCGCTGGGCACGACCCCGTGTGTAGAAGCATATCTGTACTATCAAGATTTCCTCAGATTCTGCGAATCTTAGAGTTGACCACGGCCCCGTGTCCGCTGGGCACACCCCCGTGGTGGGTGATAGAAGCTTCTACAGCTTTGTCTTTTCTGCAGACACTTGGGCACGCCCCCGTGCTCAATGAGCACGGGGCATGTTCAGCCTTCTGTTATCTTGTTTTGCTTGGGAAGATGCTGTCGAGGGGTCGGGCATGCCACGTTTATCCCTTTTCTTGTGTTTATGTTAGATTTAGCTGTCTTTTTTGCTTCTTATGTTCATTTGAGCTCATTTAATCCTGAAAATACAAAAGGAAGACAAAAACACACTTTTTCCAACATTAGTACTAACAAATGGTTAGTTTAATGCCACATTTGATGTAATTTATATGTTGCATTTTGCGCACATCAGCAACCACGTCGAAGTTCTGAGAGCCTTATGCTTCTTTGACTTCTTGGAGGATTCAGTCTGCTTATCCTTTGGTTTTGTTGCATCGGTTGGTTTCTTATCGCCTTTTCAGAAAAGTTTACCATTCCTGATCTGAGATCCAGTCAGGGTAGCGGATAGCTCAATGGCCTGTCTAACTGTAGTAGGGTTGCTACCAGTAACGATGTCTTGAACGGAGTCAGGGAGGCCATCAATGTACTTTTCAATTTCCTTATCCAAAGGCGTAACCATGTGTAACACCTCGTAAAATCACGTCCAATAATGTATTGACACGTGTAATAAACCCTAATAAAGTCAAACCTTGAATTTAAGGGATTAATTTTTCGAAAAATCGAAAAACATTAATTATGAAAGAACTGGAAGTATTAACATACCAAAAATAAGTTTCTGAATAACCTTTTACGGTTTTATATTCACAAATGAGCCACTTGTTGATCAAGTGTAGCCGTTTGCGCAATAAAGGGTTAAAAGCGTCAACATATTAATTCTTACCTCTGAGTGACCTTTTAACAATCCGAGAGCTTCATGATAATTGATTATACTCTCAGGAATGCCAATCGTTGGCCGTCCGAGGCTTTTATGCCTTTAAGCGGCGTTACGCGCAACTTTACAAATATAAGGGGTTAAAAGTGTCAATATGTTTAATTATACCTCTGAATGACCTTTTAGCGAACCCGAAGCATTGTGATGTTTTATAATACTCTCATAAATACCTAATATGGGTTAGATAAGGCTTCGATACTATTAAACGATGATATGCGCAAGTTCGCGCATTAAAGGGACTATTTGCGTCAAACTACAAAAGTATACCGATTCGTGTGGTATCGAACCTTCCAGAATATGATCATAAGTTAAACATGCCCTAAATATCCTTTACATAGCTTAGTTATAGGCCTAGAGGTGTTCGGTGCGCAAAAATAAACTTTTAAGTCATGCAGGGACTAAAAGTGTCAAAAAGTGCACAAGTTTGCACTTTCGCGCATATCTCATGTTCTGAATATATCCGGACATCCAAAACCTTATGTAATCATTAAAATATTTTATTTTAGTGATTGACTTGATAAAATTCCATCCGTCGCATAATTTGGATCGTTTTCCGTGTCTGTCCGTGTTTCGTCGTAATTAGCCGAACAACGTGACCGTACGACCAAACGAACCGACATCCGGCATGTTTTTGAGCATGTTTCATGTTCCCTATGTTTGGAAATCATTGTAGAGCCTTAAAATTGGTTTAACGGGCCTTAGATGTGTCGGAAATGGCATTTGCAAGTGCAGGGGCTAAACATGTCAATAGTTGAAACTTTACTTTGCTGACCAGGTCCTTACGGACCGTATACACTGGACCTTACGGTCCGTAAGCATGTGCCAGCATCAGAAACTTCACAGCTGCCTGTTCCAGCCGGTTACACCGCCTCATTTTGCCATTTCTTGATTCTAGGGACTTGTTTAATGATTTAAAAGGACCTAGGGATACTTGGAATGATCCCATAACATCCATAGACTTTGTTTGGCATGATCTTGTGGGATTAAAGTCCCTATATAAGAAATTCTTTGATGCAGCATTTGATCACATTCACTTGCAACTTCACAACTTCACTTCTGGAGTATTTTGGAGCTCAAGCACCTTTCCTAGTGATCATTAGTCGTGCTTAGGACCTTGGTAAGTATTCTTAACCTTCCCAAATTCAGTTTTGATTAGTTAATTAGCGAAAAGTTAAACCGTCGTAATTAAGATTTGACTTCGTCATTAATCTTAATTTGTCCATTCAAATTACAAATTGAAAGTACCTATGAGTTGGTAATTATGTGGGCAATAAACCCTTAAAAGGGCACCCTCTGATTCTCACTCTAAGAAGGTCAATTGTCGGGTCAAACTTGACCTTAAAAAGTCAACAGGAAACAATTTTGCAAATAAACGCATAATTAGCAATGTAGAAGCTATACAACCTGTTTTGTCATTAATATAACTTGGTAATTAATGTAAGAACATGTCTAAACATGTTCAACTCGACAATTTTCAGTTTAGGCTCGGTTCGGAACCGAAAGTCGCATAATTTGACTATCGCTTTAACTTTCAGTTCTGACCCGATTTAGATTAGTTTAGGCATGCCTTAAAGTTCTATTAGGACCGGGTTATATGATAGTATAATCCTCTGCGATTATACTACTTGACTCGTTGATTGTCTGATGTTCCGTTAATTGCTTATTGTTGACCATAATGCCCATTTGACCCTAAAACGAGAATTTTGGAAATGTAGGAGGACAATAATCTTTGTTACCAATTTATAAACTTGTCCCTAAATTTTCACATCAGTTTGAGGTCGGGATTAGGAGTTATGCTTAATAGCGTAATTAGAAAGCTTTTTATTAATTAAACGGCGTAATTAGCATAAATCCTATCTAAACCCAATTTTGACACCAAATATTTTACCCACTGATGTAACATAATATTTTGGGGTTTTTGAAGATTTTTAATTATTTTTAAACTGATCATAACATAGGGTTATTACCTTGATTCGGTAATTACCGATTATACCCTTTTCGTTTATAAAACGAGTTTTACGCAACATTTAGACACCAAGTCTCTTGCTGCTAATTTTATATGTTAAATGAAGTATTTTGAACTTTATAAACTGTTCAGAAAACTCAGATTTCTTGTTATAACCCGGAAATCGCTTAAAACGACTTTTTACGCGTTTTAAACGCATAGTATGGGTTAAAATCATTTTTGTCATATAGGACTCATCACCAACTGATATAACTTATTAATTTAAGTAGTTTTACTGATTTTTCATACCCGAACCTCGGAATTATATTTAACCTCTTTTATATTCTTTAAAATGACCAAAATACCCCTACGGGGCTTAAATTGAGATTAAACTCGTTTTGGGCATAATGGAAGGTATCCTACTGATATCACAACATATTTGAAGCATATTAACTTAGGAAACCTGTTCATTACTCTATTGGTTACCCGTTGCGCACTTTTCGTGTTCGATACGGTTTATGTAACCAGTTTGCATAAACTGACCGAAACGGGTCACATCTTATCATTTTCACTTCAAAATCTAGAATGTGTTTAGTTTACCCATATTATACAAGTCTTCAAACTTGTCGGGACTAAATCACATTCTAATCCGGTCTTCGCTTAATCATGCGTTTTGAACCGTATATTTTTTTAAAACTAACCGGTCTAAGTTACGACTTAAATAAGACCTGTTAGGAATCTAATAGGTTAATAAAACCTTCGTTCCAGATTAAGAGCCCCAGTAAAGGTACTTGTGCTTGCTGATTAGGATATACAGCTGAGTATAAATTTCATTTTTAAGCTCAGGTAAATACTCTTAACTTATTTTCCCTATACGGGCTTGGGATACGGTATTATAATAATACCGCTTGGTCGGGTATTGAATGTTTAATCGTATTGTGATTAAATTATTGAGGTAACCCGTTTTAATCTGTATTGTTTGAAATAAAAGCCTTTGGGGGTTAATGACCATGTCCCGGATATCCTTGGCATCATTATAATAAAATGGCCACGTCTTAAGCACGGGTTGTAGGCATACACCTGACAGTTGCATAAATAAAACGGTATCTCACTCTCTTGTGGGCCTATACTTGTGGCGTGTCTGTTAATCTTGACTCGGTTTCTACATCGGGCCCTGAACGTATAACGAACATGTAAATCTGTATACAAGATTACTTTTATATAATTGTCCCAAGTTATAAAAGATATTTTGGTGCCTGGTGCATTTAAATCAATTTTCTTAAACTCTTTTTAAAATGAGTCGGTTAATTGTATTTACCAGTGTAAACTGACGTATTTTCCAAAAAGGTTAAGTGACAGGTACTGAACGTAATTGGCTGGAAGCTCAGGGCGTTAATAAGGAATCTTGCAAGTTCTAGGCGTCTAAAGTCTGTTGAACAATTGTAACAACTCTCATCAAAAGTTATAATTATTTAATTAAATTGTCCAATTAGAAACCCTAATTGAGAAACCCAAGTGATTCTGCATAGTCCCTAAAATTTTCAAAATAATTGGAATTAGAATCAGGGCCCCTAAAACTTAAGGGGGGTAAACCCTAATTCACGATTATCTCTAAAATGCGTTGTCTAAATTGAGAATTCACGAACTATCAACTCAGCAGGCCTATACTAGTGACAAGCCTACCCTACTCTACGTTGACACCCCAGGCGAGTCGCGACAGGAACGACGACACCTTCCGCGACACGCGGGAGAACCCAATTTCAAGTATAAATAGAACAGTCTGTTTCATGCAATTGAGTGTTCGTTCGACGTTCAAATTCGAATTGTACATTGAGATATAGCATAAACAGTCCCACAACACACACTGATCATGAAGTGCTGCCACAATTCAGGGTAATAACTCGATCGCTGATACGATTCAATGTCCGATCGATTAAACTATCCAATGGATGTTTAAGTGCTGCCCACATTAGGGTTTATGCTTTGTCATTCGTTGTTAATTCAATGGATGTTTAAGTATCGCACTTTGTCATTCGTTGTGAGGGTTGATCTCGTGAGTTATCGTAAATGCTGTATTGATTACTAACCCAGAATTGTGTGCCTGTTATTAAATTAGGTTAAAAGGCTAATCAGTAGGCTAGGCTCTGCCCAAATTAAATCTGCAATGTGAGTCATTCTCTTTTTATCAAATTACTTTTGAAATCATGTTTATTTTCAAAGGTTATAATTACAGTGATTAAGTTTATGTAATCACCAAGTTACAGCCGGTATGTGGGGTTTTGTATACATGACTTGATAACCGTCACTATTGGACAACGAGTTAGCCAATGAGTGATATGACCATAGTCACAGACACCATCGGGCGAAGAGGCTACCGATGGATGTTCGAGTGACAAGTACTGTGGGTAGTTGGTTTGATATCTGAACATTGTAATCTCTCTTAATACTGTAAATTATAAGAACCGAGTCATTTTCATAAATAGAATGATTCACTCAGTATTTCCCGTTGACAAAACCTTTTTCAAACATGTTTCAGGTGATCTGTTGTGATCCAGGAAAAGTGCCGCGAAGCACTACAAGCTTAAGGAAGTGGCTCAGTATAAAATAAAGAAACATGTTTTGGTAAAATAAAAGATTTCTTCGTGAAATCTCAAGATTGTAAATTACCGGGTTTTATCCCGAGTTGTGAAATAAAATAATCGGGAAATATTTCAGTTTTAAAAAGATCCTGAAGAAACTTCCGCTGTTAATTAAATACCACGGGATTTCTGTCCCGCGGCTCCTGAAACGGGTCAAACCGGGTCGGGGGCCGTGACAACAATGTTTATGTTTTAAGATCCGCCTGTGGATCCATCCTTTACAGTCCGTTGTAATACCTTGATATTACTATTTATTCGGGTTGTAATATGATTTTATATATTTTGCTTCCGCTGTGCATTTAAATTGTGTTGTTTGACTATGATGATATCAACTACGTCACGATACTCCCCACCGGGCCCACCGGTAATACGTGGAAATATCGGGGTGTGACAGGTTGGTATCAGAGCCAACATTGAGTGAATTAAACACTAGCCTTTATGTTTAATCTCAGTGACACAGTAGCACATTCCTTAGACCGTCTGAGTCTAGACTTAACATAGGAATACTCTCAACCCAAATCTGAAAACTATTGCTTCCGAATTTATATATTTTGAATATGTCTCCAATCAAGAAGCCGTATTGGAAATTCTACACATCCGGAGCCTTGAATTGCCGAGTTTCGTACCGCGGCTAGGGTACAACGTGCAACCAAGGAGAAAACATTCAGAAATAAAGTGAGGAAGAAAACTCCTTTTGCTGAAATTCGTTTCCTTAATAGTCCTTATAAGGACATATTTATTTTCTAGTCCCTTCATGGACAACATTATTTCTTTGAAGTCCTGCTTAGGGCAAATTCTGTACTTCTTTTAAAATCATTGGAATATTTCATCCAAATTTCAATTTATCATTATACATGAATATAATATATGAAATAAATCAAATTTTTATTCCTTTTCGTAATTGCTCTGCCAATATATGTTAAAAAGAATCTTAAAGGGGTATAACCTAGCTTGAATGTCATTAAAGACCTAGCTATGATGGTAAAACCTGTTTAAAAGAGATTCAGATTCTTGTTAACATCTGAAAACATGTTAACACTCCTGACAACAGTGATGCGATAAAATCACACTTGTCATCTTTATATTGGGAATTTCCAACCCCTTTTATTTAGCCTTGTGATTTAGAAATCATGGCTTAAATCATCAAATAAAGATGATCATATTATAAACATCCATTAGTGATGAAGTGCCTACGGGTTAAACTTGTTGTTCGATAAGACAACGACAGTGGTGGTCTTTGACCCCCTGTCTAAAGACGTTGGACTACTTCCAAGCATAATAGTCTGTATGATCAATGCGATCTTGACTAATATCATCAGTTAAGATGATCATATCATAAACATCCCTAGAGTGATGAAATGCCTACGGGCCATATCAATTGTCCAAAAAGATAAAAGACAGTTGTAGTCTTTGACTCTCTGTCAAGAAAGGTAATGAGCTACGTTCAAACCTTAATGCCTCGATCCTATAAGATCATGGCTTATAAATCCAAAACTATCCTTGTGATTAGGCCTGTTGTGCCACTTTATTATCCTTAATGTTTTATATACTAGGATAAATTATAATGAAAATACTAATATAATTAACAAATTAACCAATATGGTGTATATTACCATGGTTAATGAATCATCTAAATGATGATTCCATAATAAACTCCCGAATAAATCTTTGTCAAAATTTGTGTAGCAATCAAGCTACATGGCTGGATCGGATGAGGTCAACAGCCACCCAAGGGAGAATAATGATGCTACCAGAGTTAATATAGCTGGTGCGGAACTGCAGGCATTGATAGACAATGCCGTTACTCGAGTTCTGGAGAGAAGAGATAATGAATCAAGTGGTACCCATAGTAGGACCCTATCTGTACCTCATACAAGGCAACCCTCCAAGACTCATACAGATCGCAATAGCGATTCTCATCATTCTTCGAATCAGAGGAGTGTTCCATCTAGACAGGTTGTGCTTCATCAAGAACCACGTGTTAAAGCCTGTTCATATAAATATTTTGTCTCCTGCAAGCCTAGAGACTTCACAGGAGAAAAGGGAGCCATCGATTGCATGACGTGGCTCGATGAGATGGACACCGTTGTGGATATTAGTGGATGTGCTGAGCAAGACATTGTGAAGTTTGTTTCACAATCCTTTAAAGGAGAGGCTCTAGCTTGGTGGAGGTCACTGATCCAAGCTACAGGGAAGATCCCTTTGTACAACTTGACTTGGGATCAGTTCGTTGCTCTTATCAAAGAAAATTATTGTCCTCAACATGAAGTTGAGAAAATTGAGACTGATTTCTTGACATTAGTCATGAAGAACTTAGATTGTCAAGCATATCTTACAAGTTTCAATACCATGTCTCGATTGGTTCCTTACTTGATCACACCGGAACCAAATCGTATAGCTCGCTTTATTGGGGGTCTAGCCCCAGAAATAAAGGCAAGTGTGAAAGCATCGAGACCTACTACATTCAGGTCAGCGGCAGATTTGTCGCTATCTCTCACACTCGATGTGGTCAGAAACAAGGCTGCCAAAGTTTCTGAAGATGGAAAGCGTAAAAGGGAGGATGAGAATTCTCATCGCTCCGATAGGAAGAAAAAGAGGAACTCTGAGGATAAGAAGAGTTCCGGGTTTAAGAAAGGCAACCAGCAGTTGGGTGATAAGACCAAGTGCAAAACCTGTAGGAAATACCACCTCGGGAAATGCAGATTTGAATCTCAGCCTCTACCATGTGGAATCTGCAAGTCTAAGGAACATAAAACCTTGGATTGCAAGATGTTGAAAGATGCAACCTGTTATGGTTGCAACGAGAGGGGCCATATCAAGACTAACTGCCCTAGGAATCAGAAGAAGCTTGAAGAGGCCAAGAAAGTGAATGCGTGAGTCTTCCAGATGAACACCCAGGAGGCAGTATAGGAAGGTGACATGATAAAAAGGTACCTTTCCTTATCAATGATGCTTATATGGAATTCATTTGATTCTGGCGCAGAAAAGTCTATTATGGACAATAATTGTTGTAAGCCGGTGTATCCGCTTATTAGGACCTTAGGCTTATGACGTGAGGTAGAATTGGCCGATGATACATTAGAAAATACTTTAACAACCTTAGATGGATGCTTTATATCCATTAGGAAACACTCTTGTCCAATATCCTAATGTCTAGCTTTCAAGCTATCCAAAATCATCAATATGATCAGGACAGATGTGACATTTGATCCCCTGTCAAAAAGGTGATGGACTAGGTCCAAACCTTAATTGCCATTAATGGTCTTTTATTGCCTAGGCTAGGTATCATTGATATATACACGCATCTACATGACATTCATTGAGAATGTTCATACTATATTAGCCTGTATGGTTTAACGATACCATGGTAAGTATATATTAGGTCATCAGGATGATGAATAGCGGTTGTTGGATTGCAACTAAATAATTGTTTTATTTGGTGTTAGGAACCAAATATCGAGTATGACAAACTCGGATAAGACAGCCGTTGATCGTGTTATGGATAATGCGACACATGCTAATGATGCCACAATTGTGAACCTTAGAATTTCCAAGGATGTTCTTCAAATTATGATAGACGCAGCTGTTGGAAAAGCTGTGAAGAAGGCCGTGAAAAAGTTCAAGGAGCCCCATGCTACTCGCTCCAAATTTTATCTAGGACCACATTTCCTTACTCATAAGGAGGATCTTATTCATGCCTCAAATGCAAAGGATGAGCTAAAAAGGAAACGGAAGGAAGATAACTCCCAGAGTTCTAAGAAAAAGGGTAAACAAAAGCCCAACGAGAAACCTGTATGCAAGACCTGCAAGAAGCGCCATTATGGGAAGTGCAGGTTCGAATCAAAATCCCAATCACAGCCTAGGGCTTGTGGGATCTGCAAATCTGGTGAGCATAGAACATTAGAATTCAAGAAGATAGGAGATGCGACTTGTTACAACTGTAACGAGAAGGGGCATATCAAATCAAATTGCCCAAAATATGCAAAGAAGCTTGAAAAAGTTAAGGAGACCAACGCTAGGGTCTTTCAGATGGGGGCAGAAGAGACCATGCAAGATGACAATGTTATAACCGGTACGTCCTTATCAATAATATATATGCAAGAGTGTTTGATTCGAGTACAGATAAGTAGATTGTGGATAATAAAATTGTAAGTTATAAATCTGCCTGTTAGAACCCTAAGCATAAAATACGAAGTAGAATAAATGCCAAGAGTTCTATTTTGTATAGGATGCCAATATATCCTTCATAGATGGTAAGCATAACAAACTTTTAAAGCCTTCCATTAGAACCTCAGAGATTAGGTGTAAGGTAAAACTTACAAATGAAAATCATAGTTTCCATTTCTTTTACTCCTGTCAGAAATCTTCAATCGTAAAGTCCTAATGTACCCTCTCTCCAGATAAAGCACATCATCATATGAAATTGATATCTCTTTGACCCCTATTGATTACGAATACCAAATGGTAGGACGAAAGCGCCATATGAGGATTGGTGTATCTTAATATGTTCCATAGATTGCTTCCATGCCTGATCAGTATGGAGGTTTAATGCATGGAACCACCAGGATATTCCAATGGTCATACGGCATTAAAGTCAGCTAATGGTATTCAAAGAAGATATCTAGAATGGAGTTGTCCAAGTAAGTGTCTCCGATTAAGGAATTTATGGACTCGTAACATAAATGTGCCACTTATCTGGCACAGGCACGGATAGATGAACTGGAGCATGAGATTTGGAAAATCTCTGTAATCTCCGTGTGTCTTGATTATCTTCTCCAAAGATTACCCGGTTTACCTCCTGAGAGGCAAGTAGAGTTAAGATTTATATCCCATGTAGGGCTGTATCATTATGAAATTTCCTAAACGACTGGTACCATCATTGGAGGAATCGAAACCCTGATTAGGTAAATTTCAAAATAGAGGATTCATATAGCCTAACTCGATATTCCGAGAGTTTGATATTGTTAAATAAGAAAGACGGTTCATTTTGCTTATGCATTGATTACCGCAACCCTATTTAGGCAACAATTAAGAATCACCATCAGCTGCCCAGGATCGTCGATTTATTCGACTAACTGTGAGGATTAGCTATTCCTCAAGATTAGTTTTAAGCGGTGGTTGGAATAACCATCTCACCTTAAGATAAGCTTTTCTATAATAGTTGTTATGTAGGTATCAAGGCTGCTCCTTTGGAGACCTTGTGTAAATGGAATGTTAAACATCTATTGTTAGAAGAATAGAGTGGTAAGTCCAATTAACTGGATCTAAAAGTTGCATTGGAAACAACAAATAAGATCATTCGAATTTATCATCATCTTAAAGTTGCCAGTAATCGGCAGAAAAATTGAGGATTGATAAAAGTCGCAACCTTCTTAAGTCCTTAATAAGGAATAAGGTTCAATCGAAGGTATCGCCCTAAGAAGGGTGTGCTAAATTTTAAATTTCCCAGGGTAAGTTAAGCCCTAGATATATAAGAACATTCGGGAAATCGAATGCAACAAAGGTCAATAGTCTATAAGCTAAAACCTATATAAGAAGCTTAGTGGAGCTCGCAATGTGACCCACACTGATGATTTAAGGATATGTATCATCGATAAGTTGAGTTGCATTATCACATAATGATATGCAGATTAATGAAAATTATGATTTGATGAGAAAACCCGTATCGATTAAGGATCGACAGGTTAAAGAGCTCCAAAAAGGATACATGTACCTATAGAGGTCAAAATTGGGTGCTTGGAGAGGCCCCAAATATGCTATAAGAGTTAAGTCCGCTACGCGACAAAAAGTACTTCCATCATTTTAGCAAATCTCGAGGTCGAGATTTCTTTTAAGGGGGTGAGGATGTAACACCTCGTAAAATCACGTCCAATAATGTATTGACACGTGTAATAAACCCTAATAAAGTCAAACCTTGAATTTAAGGGATTAATTTTTTGAAAAATCGAAAAACATTAATTATGAAAGAACTGGAAGTATTAACATACCAAAAATAAGTTTCTGAATAACCTTTTACGGTTTTATATTCACAAATGAGCCACTTGCGCAATAAAGGGTTAAAAGCGTCAACATGTTAATTCTTACCTCTGAGTGACCTTTTAACAATCCGAGAGCTTCATGATAATTGATTATACTCTCGGGAATGCCAATCGTTGGCCGTCCGAGGATTTTATGCCTTTAAGTGGCGTTACGCGCAACTTTGCAAATATAAGGGGTTAAAAGTGTCAATATGTTTAATTATACCTCTGAATGACCTTTTAGCGAACCCGAAGCATTGTGATGTTTTATAATACTCTCATAAATACCTAATATGGGTTAGATAAGGCTTCGATACTATTAAATGATGATATGCGCAAGTTCGCGCATTAAAGGGACTCTTTGCGTCAAACTACAAAAGTATACCGATTCGTGTGGTATCGAACCTTCCGGAATATGATCATAAGTTAAACATGCCCTAAATATCCTTTACATAGCTTAGTTATAGGCCTAGAGGTGTTCGGTGCGCAAAAAATAAACTTTTAAGTCATGCAGGGACTAAAAGTGTCAAAAAGTGCACAAGTTTGCACTTTCGCGCATATCTCATGTTCTGAATATATCCGGACATCCAAAAACTTATGTAATCATTAAAATATTTTATTTTAGTGATTGACTTGATAAAATTCCATCCGTCGCGTAATTTGGATCGTTTTCCGCGTCCGTCCGTGTTTCGTCGTAATTAGCCGAACAACGTGGCCGTACGACCAAACGAACCGACATCCGGCATGTTTTTGAGCATGTTTCATGTTCCCTATGTTTGGACATCATTGTAGAGCCTTAAAATTGGTTTAACGGGCCTTAGATATGTCGGAAATGGCATTTGCAAGTGCAGGGGCTAAACATGTCAACAGTTGAAACTTTGCTTTGCTGACCAGGTCCTTATGGACCGTATACACTGGACCTTACGGTCCGTAAGCATGTTCCAGCATCAGAAACTTCACAGCTGCCTGTTCCAGCCGGTTACACCGCCTCATTTTGCCATTTCTTGATTCTAGGGACTTGTTTAATGATTTAGAAGGACCTAGGGACACTTGGAATGATCCCATAACATCCATAGACTTTGTTTGGCATGATCTTGTGGGATTAAAGTCCCTATATAAGAAATTATTTGATGCATCATTTGATCACATTCACTTGCAACTTCACAACTTCACTTCTGGAGTATTTTGGAGCTCAAGCACCTTTCCTAGTGATCATTAGTCGTGCTTAGGACCTTGGTAAGTATTCTTAACCTTCCCAAATTCAGTTTTGATTAGTTAATTAGCGAAAAGTCAAACCGTCATAATTAAGATTTGACTTCGTCATTAATCTTAATTTGTCCAGTCAAATTACAAATTGAAAGTACCTATGAGTTGGTAATTATGTGGGTAATAAACCCTTAAAAGGGCACCATCTGATTCTCACTCTAAGAAGGTCAATTGTCGGGTCAAACTTAACCTTAAAAAGTCAACAGGAAATTTTTTTGCAAATAAACGCATAATTAGCAATGTAGAAGCTATACAACCTGTTTTGTCATTAATATAACTTGGTAATTAATGTAAGAACATGTCTAAACATGTTCAACTCGATAATTTTCAGTTTAGGCTCGGTTCGGAACCGAAAGTCGCATAATTTGACTATCGCTTTGACTTTTAGTTCTGACCCGATTTAGATTAGTTTAGGCATGCCTTAAAGTTCCATTAGGACCGGGTTATATGATAGTATAATCCTCTGCGATTATACTACTTGACTCGTTGATCGTCCGATGTTCCGTTAATTGCTTAATGTTGACCATAATGCCCATTTGACCCTAAAATGAGAATTTTGGTAATGTAGGAGGACAATAATCTTTGTTACCAATTTATAAACTTGTCCCTAAATTTTCACATCAGTTTGAGGTCGGGATTAGGAGTTATGCTTAATAGCGTAATTAGAAAGCTTTTTATTAATTAAACGGCGTAATTAGCATAAATCCTATCTAAACCCAATTTTGACACCAAATCTTTTACCCACTGATGTAACATAATATTTTGGGATTTTTGAAGATTTTTAATTATTTTTAAACTGATCATAACATAGGGTTATTACCTTGATTCGGTAATTACCGATTATACCCTTTTCGTTTATAAAACGAGTTTTACGCAACATTTAGACACCAAGTCTCTTGCTACTGATTTTATATGTTAAATGAAGTATTTTGAACTTTATAAACTGTTCAGAAAACTCAGATTTCTTGTTATAACCCGGAAATCGCTTAAAACGACTTTTTACGCGTTTTAAACGCATAGTATGGGTTAAAATCATTTTTGTCATATAGGACTCATCACCAACTGATATAACTTATTAATTTAAGTAGTTTTACTGATTTTTCATGCCCGAACCTCAGAATTATATTTAACCTCTTTTATAATCTTTAAAATGACCAAAATACCCCTACGGGGCTTAAATTGAGATTAAACTCGTTTTGGGCATAATGTAAGGTGTCCTACTGATATCACAATATATTTGAAGCATATTAACTTAGGAAGCCTGTTCATGACTCTATTGGTTACCCGTTGCGCACTTTTCGTGTTCGATGCGGTTTATGTAACCAGTTTGCATAAACTGACCGAAACGGGTCACATCTTATCATTTTCACCTCAAAATCTAGAATGTGTTTAGTTTACCCATATTATACAAGTCTTCAAACTTGTCGGGACTAAATCACATTCTAATCCGGTCTTCGCTTAATCATGCGTTTTGAATCGTATCTTTCTTTAAAACTAACCGGTCTAAGTGACGACTTAAATAAGACCTGTTAGGAATCTAATAGGTTAATAAAACCTTCGTTCCAGATTAAGAGCCCCAGTAAAGGTACTTGTGCTTGCTGATTAGGATATACGGCTGAGTATAAATTTCATTTTTAAGCTCAGGTAAATACTCTTAACTTATTTTCCCTATACGGGCTTGGGATACGGTATTATAATAATACCGCTTGGTCGAGTATTGAATGTTTAATCGTATTGTGATTAAATTATTGAGGTAACCCGTTTTAATCTGTATTGTTTGAAATAAAAGCCTTTGGGGGTTAATGACCATGTCCCGGATATCCTTGGCATCATTATAATAAAATGGCCACGTCTTAAGCACGGGTTGTAGGCATACACCTGACAGTTGCATAAGGGAAACGGTATCTCACTCTCTTATGGGCCTATACTTGTGGCGTGTCTGTTAATCTTGACTCAGTTTCTACATCGGGCCCTGAACGTATAACGAACATGTAAATCTGTATACAAGATTACTTTTATATAATTGTCCCAAGTTATAAAAGATATTTTGGTGCCTGGTGCATTTAAATCAATTTTCTTAAACTCTTTTTAAAATGAGTCGGTTAATTGTATTTACCAGTGTAAACTGACGTATTTTCCAAAAAGGTTAAGTGACAGGTACTGAACGTAATTGGCTGGAAGCTCAGGGCGTTAATGAGGAATCTTGCAAGTTCTAGGCGTCTAAAGTCTGTTGAACAATGTTTATGTTTTAAGATCCGCCTGTGGATCCATCCTTTACAGTCCGTTGTAATACCTTGATATTACTATTTATTCGGGTTGTAATATGATTTTATATATTTTGCTTCCGCTGTGCATTTAAATTGTGTTGTTTGACTATGCTGATATCAACTATGTCACGATACTCCCCACCGGGCCCACCAGTAATACGTGGAAATATCGGGGTGTGACACCATGGTTGGACATAACAGACTTAGTTCCTCATATCGGTCCGTGTAGGCTCGATGCTCACCACTATCTTGCTTAAGATCGTCAAATTTCCTTTCCAATGCCCTGATTTCATGACGAGGACATAATTCCTTCATCATTAGAGCTCGAAGCTCTTCCCAGGTTTGAGCCAATGCCACATCAGCACCCCTATCTCTCATTTGGACACTGAACATGCCTGAATGTGCTTTCTAGACTCTCGAACCATTGTAGGAGCGCAGTTACTCCTTGAGACCCAGAAAATTTCGATGGCTTAGTTGAATTGAATGTTTTGAAGCCACACTGAGCATTGTTATTGTTGTTGTTATTGTTATTTACTTGGTTTATCTGGGTAATGAGGTTCGGAATCACAGCAGCCATCTGCTGAACGATTGTGGCTGCGAGGGCAGCATTTTCAGTTTGATCGCATCTAGGAGGCATTTTCTAAGAAGAACAAGAAAACATGGGAAACGAGTGAGATTGACATTTGAATGGATAAAAGAGATATTGTAGATATCGACGAAACATAAGGAAGGCGATCATTTGTTTGTTACCTCGAACAAACAAATGACACACAATGGCTGAACAAAGTAAATAGGTCCTTATAATGTATCGCGAAGACATGCTTTAGCCTATAAGTGGACGCTCACCCCAAGAGTTCCCAAGTAAGAGTGACTGGTCCGATTATGTGGATTTGTACGAACACTCTAGCCTTAGACAGAAAACTCAGGATACAGGCACCCACCCTTCCAGATTGCACGTGTTCACAGTAATAAGACCCAAACTTTGATGAGATTTTGAAAACTTTGAAGGTTCAAAACCTTATAATAAATCATCTAAGAAGAGATGATTAGTTTTCAAATCGGATTTGTAATTCGTGTTCTTGTTGTGGTTGTCACCTAAAGATAGGCAACGGTATTGTTTTAAGACTAAACACAAGATACCTTGTGTTAGTGTCCTAGGAAGGTTATAGTCTAGGTCAAAGCATCACTAATAACCTAATTCACTATAACCATGAGCTCTGATACCAACTCTTCTGTCACACACCGACCGCGTTAAAACAACAAACCGCGGTGGAAACGTCGGGGAGTGTCGTAACAGAATCATTGTTTCACAACACATGGATTGAAGTTTCGATTTATTGAATTAAGTTTATTACATTGTCTCGAATATTAAAACAAAATATGAACATATTGTCCTTTATTGTTATTAAGTCACTAAGGCCTTGTCCATCCCTATGTGAGCATGCATCATAATCATCATCAAACATCATCAAACTACGGTACCTGAAACATATGTGAAAATACGTCAGCATAAAAATGCCAGCGAGTACATAGGTTTTGTGAGTGCGTCAGAGATATTGCAATACCTCGTTCAACTACAAAAGTTTTCGAGTGTGTACCTTGAAAACAAAAGAGTTTGATATTGCAGTATGTTTCTATCAACTTTTACAAGTTGATATATGTGTAAACCAAAACCATTGTAGCCATGAATCTTAACTGAAAGCATTTGCCTTTGTAAACAAAGTAGTAAGTCGTCATTGAAAGTAATCACTGTATGGTTTATATCTTTAAGTAAACCTTGTGGTGTAACTTCGTTTTGAAAACATTTGTCCAAGTGATCTAGATAACGCAACGACATGTAATATGTTAAAAGCACTTATATATAGGAAGTACCAGCGGCGTATCCACAATGCTTTTATCACAGCTTAACTGAAAGCATTTGCCTTTGTAAACCAAGTAGTAAGTCGTCGTTGAAAGTAATCATTGTATGGTTTATATCTTTAAGTAAACCTTGTGGTGTAACTTCGTTTTGAAAACATTTGTCCAAGTGATCTAGATAACGCAACGACATGTAATATGTTAAAAGCACTTATATATAGGAAGTACCAGCGGCGTATCCACAATACTTTTATCACATTACACCCGCCCTATTACCTAATCACTTACCATAACCCAATCGTTCAATAGTTCAAATAGTTCCAATCGTTCAATAGGAAGTACCAGTGGCGTATCCACAATGCTTTTATCACATTACACCCGCCCTGTTACCTAATCACTTACCATAACCCAAGCGTTCAATAGTTCAAATAGTTCCAATCATTCAAATAGTTCAAATAGATCAAATAGTTCCAATGGTTCAATAGTTCAAATAGTTCACATAGATCAAATAGTTCCAATGGTTCAATGGTTCAAATAGTTCACATAGATCAAATAGTTCCAATGGTTCAATAGTTCAAATCGTTCACATAGTTCAGATAGTTCCAGTGGTTCACATAGTTCAGATAGTTCCAGTGGTTCGTGTTTAAATTGTGAAAACTAACTTTTGGTCGTTTTATTCGGTTAATTACGCCGAAAACTCGAACAGACGCAAAAACGATCCAAATTACGCGACGAATGGTATTTTTGCATTCCAATCACTAAAATAAAATATTTTAATGATTACAAAAATTTTTGGATGTCCGGATATGTTCAGAACGTAAGATATACGCGTAAATGCAAACTTATGCACTTTTTGACGCTTTTAGTCCCTATTAATCAAATAAGCACCTTTTCGCATAACGAACCCCTCAAAGCCTATTTCTAAGCTATGTAAGGGATATTTAGGGTATGTTTAGCTTATGATCAAGTTCCAGAATGTTCGTTTCTATACGAATCGGCATACTTTCGCAGTTTGATGTAAATAGTCCATGCGATCGAATAAACTTGTTTTTGGCACACCAAACCCTACAAAACTTATTTCTAAGTTATGTAAAGGTTATTTAAGGTATGTTAAGCCTATGTTACTGCTCCGGAGTGTTTGTCGCGTTAAACTGATTACGTTTACGCATTAGTTTGCGTATAACTTTCCAGAAAGCGATTTAAAGTTTGAAATCAAACAAGAATTGAGATGTGAAAATGTCTCATGTATTTATACAAATTCCAAGTATAAAACACAAGATTTCATTGGTTTTGTATTTGTATGATGGTCGTAGAGGTACATATGTCACAATTCAGAAGATTAGAACACATAGGAAATCAGCAAATCATCAGATTTCGCAGCAATGGGTTTCACGAGTTTGGCTCTATGCTTTCAAATCGTCTAGAGGGCTTTCAAGTTGTAGGCTACCAGGACCTTTAATTTGCTATTCAGGTGAGTTTTTCTTAGCACATTCCTTTTAATTGACAGTCTAGGGTTGCTTAACTTGAATGAAGTTAATGCATGTATGATTGCTTTGTTTTGACTTGCTGAAGACATTGGCTTTATGAAATTTTGTTGGGATGTTGTAAATGTTAGTAAACTGTAAAAAATTTGGTGTGATGTCTCCACATTTATAATGTAGATAAATTTGCCTTGTAGAATAGTTTCTTTCGGTTAGGTTTCAATAACAAAATCCGAGTAAAATAAATAAAATAAAAGTTGTTTTACCGGATCTTGGAAATAAGACAATTTGGAGAATAGTGTGGTCATAGAAGATTAATGATTGTAAAACTGTCATAAAATAAAAAATAAAAAAAGAAGTATTGGAAAATTAGGTTATATAATTAACTTTTCAAATAAGATAATTGTTAATTTAAATATATTTAGTTAATAGTAAAAGTAAATTTAAATTATGATTTAAAAGATGAATTGACGTGAATCATAAGTATCCTTACAGAGTAATTTGCTTTAAAGGAATTTAGGGTGAATAGCATAATCATAATGTAAAGGCAGTCCTTTTCTAGTGGATTTAGAAACTTTTAAAATCCAGTGGTTTGGTTTCTTCAGCTTAACTTGGGTCCACGGTCCTACAGGCGGACTACGTATGGCATATTATACTCATGTTTCGTGCGATTCCCGCAACTTTGAGTTACTACTGGCGTATGAAGATGCTGGAAACCGCACGTTACACCGCTTTGGTAGCGAAAAACGCTAAACAAGCGACACAAGACATGGCTCAAGTTTTACAGCTTGAAATCAAAGCCGAAGTGCATAAGGTAGACAAAATTGCTCATGCTACTAGAAACTCATTCGGATTGTTTTCGAAAGAATTCGCCCGTCGCCACGGCCTCCAGTTGCATGGAATCACTTCCACTTGGTTCTTACTCGGTATCGCTTTCTACTCAAACAACCTCTTCCAAAAAGACGTCTTAAGTGATATCAGGTGGATCCCGCCCGCGAACACAATGAGTGTCATTGGTGAAGTCTACCAAGTAGCGAAAGCCCAAACCCGTATCGCGATATTCAGTACCGTTCCCGGTTACTGGTTCACGGTCTTTTTCATACATCGCATGGGGCGTTTCGCAACCCAACTCATGGGATTCTTTTTCATGACCGTATTCATGTTCGTCCTTGCCATTCCTTACCACCACTGGACCAAACACGAGAACCGTATCGGCTTCGTAGTCATGTGCTCCTTAATATTCTTTTTCGCCAACTTCGGCCCTAACTCCACCACTTTCGTGGTTCCAGCCGAAATATTCCCCGCAGGACTCCATTCCACCTGCCATGGTATCTCCGCCGCAGGACTCTATCAAAATCAATTGTATTTTTTTTCCTTTTCATTTTTTCATTCAACCTTTCACAGATCTGAAACTTTACATCCTTCACAAAATCAAAAAATAAAATATACTTTATATCTATCTATCACTAAACAAACTGTTTTTTTACCAAGTTATTCAAACTGGTCTGAATACGTCCGGGTTGTTATACTGCCCACTAATACCCGAGGCATGCCTGATGTTTACTAACACCAAGCCAGCAAAGTTTCTGCTTCTCCGTTGTGTTTTGTACGTCGCTCACTAACTTTTGTAAAATAAAATTACTAAAAACACATGAACATTGTAGAAATAAAATGATTTTTGTGTTTACAAGAAAGATAGTTATATATGTGACTATTTAATATCACACTAACACACTTTACATAAATAACAAATAGGCCTTCTCTTCAAAAAATAGTCTTCTATTTTTTTGTAATAATAATAATAGTAATAATAATGATAATCTTTTGCTTATACGAACATGCGACACCATTTAATTTCATACCTTTTGCTTTTTATTCAGTGTTTAGGGATTGTTTTTATCATTCTTGATCAGTACTTTTACAAAACGATTCAATACTCACCAAACAATATCAATGTCATTAGAACCGGTATTAATAACCGCATTTATAACTTTCGAATGTTGTACAACCTAAACAAATAAAAATGAACAGAACAATTTACGATTAGTCAATATGATGTAGACATGTTTTATTAGTTTCATTCATGTTGTTCTTAAGTTTGGATTGTTGTGTTGTTTTTTATGGTTAGAAAAAATAACTTACACAAAACTCTTTCTCCAGTCACTATTACATAGCCTGAATCTTTATGCCTCTTTTCGTTGTTTCATAGTTGTCTAATGATTATGCGTGTGTATGTCTACTTACTGATTTTTACTTATGATTTTTGCTTTACCTTTTCAGTTTTTCTGTTTGGTACCGTCCGCTCAGGTTAGTTTGTAATTCGCTTTGTATAGGCTTTGCTGTTTATTTTATTTTCTTAATTGTTGTCGTCTTAGTATATTAGGAAACCTTATTGTTAACTATGTCTAACTCTCGAAAACGGCGTCGTATACTTGATGAATCTCTTTCTTCTCCTGATGTGTCCACTTCAGTACCTGTACGGCAGTCTTTTGCGTCATGTAGCAATGAGGTCTCTAATTCTATATACATAGATAACGTTATAGATTACACTCATGCAAATATATCCACATTTTTTTAAAAGGCCAAATGCATAAAACTACCTATAAAATCATTTTACTATTACACAGACGATGAAACAACGGGAAAGCAAGCAAAGAAGTAAAAGGACAATGGGGAAAGTAACATTTTTGTCAGATCAGAGAAACCAAGATGCATCCTTGCCAATTTTCCAAGTGAAAAAAATACTAGAGCCTTCACAAAAGCTATATCTTTTGCGACACACATACAAGAACAACGAATGCTTTGGTTTTAGCACAATATTTTGGCATCAGCAACAAGATTGGAAAGGCCAAGACATCAACATCTCACTTAACGGAAGACATTTTGGCTTTAGCAACAAGGCAACAAAACTGTGAAAGCAGCAAGCAAGGACCATAACTTTAAAACTCTTATAAAAAATTTCTAGAGTAAATTACAAAACTCGTCCTTTATGTATGTATGTTATTGCAGATCATGTCCTTTGTCTTCAATAATTACATTAATCATACATAATGTTCACAAATCCTAACTTGTTATATCCTTTACCCCAAACCCAATTAAATTTCTCAGTTAATTATAGTCACGTGGGGCCCACGTGAGGGCATTAATGTCTTTTAACCTACCATCTATTTCCCCTCATTTAAAACCCCAAATAACCCTAATTTGTTGGTGCCATGTTGAAAGGATTATACTACAATTTTGATAAGGGTAATAGCCTTTAAGTTTTCTTAATGTTTATGCCACCAATTATCACCTAATGCACATGCGTCGCATCGCGCGTGGGCACAATCCCTAGTTATTTTTTAATTAAAAATAACTAGTCGGTTTCCTACCAGTGTGTTGCGGCTGGGATCCAGCATATGCAAAAGACGTGGCGATAGCAATAGTTCATGGATTATATGGTGATTTTATTAAAGTTTAGATGTAGCAAAGTAAATTAGTAGTGGATATTTACATGTGTTTCGCGACGGGTTGAAAATGTAGATAAAAAATAAGCAAGTAGATAGAAAAGTAAATTAGTTCAAAGTAAACATCAAAGTTAAAAGAAAGTACATGGGATAGCAAAGTAAATTAGTTTTTTGGAAAAAAAGTAGCTTAATTTAAGTGTAGAGGAGTTACAGAGAAAACTCGGTCAGTATCGCATTTCAGTACATTCGTTATAGCAAACGAAACACATAAAAGCAAAAAGTCATATAACATGTACTATTTTATAATGCATATCAAAGGAGTAGCTTTGGTAATTTATCTCTTTTAGGACACGTACAATTGCTTGAAGCAGTATGTACAACCAGTTTAAGAATGAGGTGTCTTAAATGTCTTGGAATCTCCATACCCTAAAGCACCAACTGCCTGCACACACTTAAGGTGTGTAAGAAATTCTCTCGCTCTCTTTCATGGTCGTCACTTTCTATGAACCCTATATCTAATCATTTTTTGGCTTCTTTTCACCATGTAGAATGGATTCAAGTGTAACACCCCGGCCGGAGGGGGAAAAGCCAAAGGCGTCACGAAAGTTGATAGAATGCATTTGAGCACATGAAGATTATGTTAAGTTGAAATATAATTTAAGTTCAATTCAATAGATTGCATTCACATCTGAGAATATAAGAGTACATAAACAAATACAACATAAATTGTTTCACAAATGATAAGTTCGGATTTAATCTAAGGCAGAAGTCTTGATCAATCCTATATAAATATTCTTGCAAATCATGTCATCAAACATTGTCACCTGAAACATATGTTAGGGAAAATATTTGGGTCAACAAACGGTTGAGTGAATTCATAGGTTTTGTTAGGCAAAAATAACTGTGTGATATGAAAATGAGTTAACACTGTGGCATGCGATATGTCTTTAAGCAAAAGAGTAATACAAGTAATTACTTAATGGTACATTCAAACCTATGACGATACTCGGAAATATCATCCATCCTTCCTTGTATGTATGTATGTAGTGGTTCCAAACAAAAACAACAAAATTGCAAAGTTGGAAGTTTGGATGGGGTGTCAATCCTATAGCGCTATAATACAACCGATGGGCTTATGCAAGTTGATGAATGTAAACTTCTTAAAGCAACAACAACAAGTATTAAGCAAATGCAAAAACAATCGGGGGAAACCACAAAATAGCAAATAGTTTGTATCACATTGTAACATATGTATCATCCTAAAAATAATGTAAAAAGGGACTATGAACTCACCTTGATTTCGGGTAAGTCCAAACAAGTATGCAAAGTGTGAGAGTTCTTGGAAATAAGATTCCACGTCACTCTAATTGATTGAACATGCAACAATATGGAATATGTATCAACAATAATGTTTAATGGAATAAGTGGGAATCCTAAATCTATAAGATTCGGTAGTGTTTTGTTTAAATGGTAATTATGTGGTTTGGATAACATAACAAGAGGACTCGGAAAATGAATATGATGTAAAGGAATTATTTATGAAAAATATTAATTTAACATAAATAATATAATTGTAAAAATATATAATATAACATTTGTAATAATAAATCAAATATATTTAACTAGTGTAATTAAATAACATAATTAAACATAATGATTATTGGTAAAATATTGTACAAGTGATATAATTAATTTATAAAAATTATAAATTAATTTAGATGATTTAAAATATATATTATTTGATAAATGAATAGTATTTTGTTTAAAAGGAATAATATGATAATTATATAATTTAATTATCAAAATAATTATATTAAATCTAAATAATTAAAAATAACATTTTTAATTATTGATCTTGAATATTACTGATTTAAAATAATTATTATGGCCTTGGAATCATTTTAAATAAATAAAATGAATTAAAATGATTAAAATAACAATAAATAAGTTTATATAAATTTAATTATCTAAATAATTAAATATAATAAAAATTCAGATTCTAAGTTTATATGAACTCAGAATAATGCATATTTTGCCATGAAAATAATTTTGGATAAAATTTATATAGTTATATAATTTAAATATATTAAATTAAACTATATTTATAAGTATAAATACTGATTTATTTATATAAATATCAAAATTATATAAAATATCAGTAACAATATTATTTTTGTAAAGTTTATCACTTAAAATAATTAATCTGAAAATTTCAGCATTTATTTCTTAAAAAAATCGGTTTATTATGAATTATTTAATAATAAACTGTTTTAATATCATAAAAATTAGTTTTATAAAGAAATTGAAGAATTTTATATTTTTAATAAAAGTAATAGTGTTTAATAATGTTATAAAAATTATTGAAATGTTAAAAATAAAAAGATTAAAAAGAATTGGTTGTGCCTGGGTTCGAACCCGGGTCAACCGTTTAGAAACAGACACACACAACCACTGGGCTATGCCTGGTGGTTGTTTATAAGTTTAGTTTAATTAAATAAATACAGAGTTGAAAACCAGTCATCTTCCCCAAATGTTCGATCCAAGTCAAAATAGAAAGTCAAACCTTAAAATTAATAGGGGAAATCTATGTTATATTTAAATTAAATTTAGGGGATCATTGTATAAGCATAATTGAACAAATTGGACAAACAAAAACTAACCGGTATCGTTTGGATCGAGTTAACGGATAATTCCGGCGAGTGGCACTATTCCGGCAAGTTACAGAGTGAACAATCAGCGTATTTCGAGTGTTTAAGTGTTTGTAAATGGTGTGGAATGTTGCTAGGAATGTAGGGAACTTAAATACACGAAGTTTGGATTTCAGATTCGACACAAATTAGTGGATTAGATCTACTTTGATTTTTTTAATAAAAAGTCGAATTACTGTGTAATGGGCACTGATTTGTGTCGAATAAGTGCGAAAACAAGTTGGCAACGGGATGGGGACTCGTGGGTGATGATTAAAGTGGAAATAATTCGATTTTGGACTGTTTTGGTGGCTTTTTGGTCGTGATCCGCGACTTGCAGATCTGAATATATATAATCAGATCTGTTTTAACGAGTTTATAAATATTATACAATCCATAATTTAACACATCCCAACTGGTAGACCAGTTGGTTTGTGCGCGTGTTTTGTTTGCGGGGAGGCGCGGGTTCGAGTCTCGTTGTGGCCGGTTTGATTGGGTTTAAAACCCTTTTTGTTCTGAATTAAATTTAATTAAATATTATTAAATCTAATTATTCAATATATACAATTTGGGTATGTTCTTAGGAACAGTTCCCGTTCCCAGGTTTTGCCAACCTGTAAGTGTCGGTCATTACCACCGCTACACACTTGGTTACCACCCCAAACACATGTTACCCAGCCGCTTATTCCACGGTTGTCAACACCCTGCTCCAAATCCAGCCCCTGCACCGACCACCACCAGTACTACAACCATGTGTTTAGTTGGTCCAAGTTTCAACCTTTTTACTTTAGAGTAAAGCATCGGCTTGAAAGAGTTGGTGTCATGTTTTTACTGGCCACCTCCTAACCTCTAACAATCACTAACCGCGCCGACTACGGTATCTGAACGAACAAGAGAGATAAGATATATAATCGGAGACTCGATGACAGGTCGCCGCTGCGGTCGCTGGAACCCTAAAAGGTTAGCCATGGCAGCGGCGGTTTTGCACTCGAATCGCCTCCTTCGTTCCCGATCTACAACATGCAACACCCGTCGAGTCGTCGCTTAACGAACCCTTAAAGGTCTCAGTTATGGCATGAGTCTTGAGACGAAACAACGGTTCATCTAGAGTTTTGGTGTTGTAGGCAATGGTGGGGGTGATGACGTGAGGAGGACTAACTGGTTTAGGGGTTGGCTGTGGATTAAAGGGGTTGATAAGAGACATGGTTGGTGGTGGATTAAAGGGATGAAGAATAACCAAAATAGAAAAGGTTGGGATAGTGGTCTTTGGTAAACTAAATCCACGGGCGGTAAAGGTAGTATTGTTCTTAAACCAAAATAAATAAGATTCAGGATCAGCTGCTTTAATTTCTTTGATCAAATCTTGTATTAAAATATTTATTACACCACAATTACACCACCATTTCTTAATAAATGCTTTTAAGAAATTAACAAAAGTTACTTTCTAAGAAACATATATATATATATATATATATATATATAACGGAGGTGACAAATTAATTGAAACTCATATCTTATTTTATGAGAAAATTGATTTTCAAGTATTTTCTTTTAATCTCATTCTAAAATACTGTATTTTTTTAATCTTATCATAAATATCGTACTAAAAATGTTTAATACTTACATACGCATTTTGTAAAATTTTGGATTTATCGTTTCAACATACTTAGTTTTATTAGCGTTTCGACGTTTTCTTTTTCCACAGGGTGGATACGAGTGTACAATTCGTGGAAACCAAGGTTTATAAATTTTAAAACACGTGTACAATTCGTCGATAAATACAAAACGTGTTAACATACTTTTTGGCTTCTCTTGCGGTTGCTTGAGTGTCGGTACTCTATTGATACCGTAATAAACGGAATCGAACAGATACCGGTTGAATTTCTGTGCGCAACGCGCACGGTAATCTTACTAGTTAGTATATATAAGGAATTAAGTTTGATATTCTAACAGCTCCTAGTAGGAGGATAAACTGGTTAAGGCGTTGCGGTTGTAACCGAGAGGTCACGAGTTCGATCCCAGCAAAGGCCGGTTCTCACCCAGGAGACCCCTTTTTTAACCGGTTTTTGAATTTTTACACTTAGGTCCCTGTAGTTTCATTTTTTACAAAAAACAACCCCTAAACTTTGGTATAAAATACATGTTTGGTCCCTGAAGTTTCGGGAATTGACAGAAATGGTCCCTGTAATAACCAGTTAGTTAAACTAACTGGGTTAAGTTTTAAAGAAGAATTTATTATATAAGGACTAACTCAGTTAACATAATTCAGTTAAATAGGGTTTTAAAATAGCAGAGTTAGCCCCTAAAGTTTAAGTTTGAGATAATGACTAAATGAACCCTGGACTTTTAAAACTAAATATATATATTTATTTTTAATAATATAAGTTTAAAAAAATGACCAAAGGACCCTAAACTTGTAGTTCGCAATAATTGCACTTTTAACCCTTGTACTTATATAGTTTCAAAAAATGATAATTTTAGTCCCTAAACTTTGTACTTTCAAATAATGACGGTTTTAGTCCTCGAAATTAAAAAGTAATAATTTCAAGCAAAAATAGGTCCTTATAGTTTACGAGGTATTGTTTAATAGCATAAAATCACAACAAATTATGAAATTATCCATACGTTAGTGTCGGTATAAGTACTTGTGAGTATAAGGCAAGTGTATTCCTATTCATAATGTGGTAGTAGTTATAATGCAAGTCTATAAATACAAGTGTGAAAATCAGGGTGGTTACAGTCTCCCCTACTTTAGAAAATTTCGTCCCGAAATTTATTCGAAGGAAACCGTAAAGTGCATTTGTAACGATTGAAAGGGTGAGCAAGGTGTTAGATCCTATGGCATCTCGAGGTATTCAAACCTTTTAGAACTTATGAATCTAATAGCATTATGGAGTGTATAGAAATTTGTTTATACTAAACTTGTAATATAAATCTTAAGCAAACAAAGGGGCGTAATAATAAACAAATAATAGATAATCACATAGTCACATAATGTTCTTATATGCCACCGTACTTAACAAGGTTTACTATGATTCTCATGCGTCGAACCTCGTAATTAAGTGTGCACCCATAATTATTCGTTTCGTTGCATGGTCCACATAGCACTTCTAGTTAAGTGAGGAAGACAAATAAGATTGAGGTATCGTTTAAATCAAATAAGCATCAATATAACACAACATCAATTGAATCAAAACGTATTTCAGATTTGTAATGATAGCATCGTTTGTTTTGCATACAACAAAATTAGTCGTAGGTATTTCATTCAAGTACAATGAAATTTTATGTTTCACATAAATCAAATTAATAGTGTGCATTATAAACTAAGCATGGATTGTCATAAGCAATATAAGTTTATTGTGAGACTGTACTAAGCGTAGATGTGTTTGTAATTTATGCATTAAGTATGTTAAATCAATATACGAAGGAAAATGTATTTGTAAGCGTTTACCAAGCATGATAGGTCAATATATAAAGCAAAGATGTATTTACTAAGCATAAAGTTCCTTAAGCAAAATTTCACATTTTGAGAACTAGGCATAAGGTTGTTCTCGTTTTAGGAGCCCAAAGATAAAGCAGAGGTGAATCTTTTGGTTGGCTTTGGTTTCGGAGTGGATAAGAATATCATAAATGAAGAAATGACAAATTTATCCAAGTAGGGTTTGAGGACTTGGTTTAACAAATTTTGAATATGGTATAGTAAGCAAAGGTTCAAACTTAGGTGAAATGAAACTTCTATTCGTACTTGGGTCAAACAAAATGGAAGCTTATTAACCAAATTGATAATTTGAAACACACAAGATAATACAAGGTCTTTAGTACATTGAAAGAGATGGTAAACGGGCAACAGACTGCGCCGAAACCCTTTTTGAATAACAAAGCTAAAACAACATCCATAAATCTCGGAGTCATAACATTATTATGCATGACCCTTTGGATCCGGCTAAGTAAGCCCACAGCCTCAGGCTACATCGTTCGGGGCACGAGCCTCGTTAACGTTGAGATTGAATGCACGACCTCGAGCGGGTTGGGAATTCGCGAGTTTGGGGCATTCTTGTTTGAAGTGATTCGGATCACCGCAATTGAAGCAAGTTCCAATGGGATAACGAGGTGGTGCAGCAGCCTGAACAGCAGGGGGAGCAACAGTTTGAGATGTACGGCATGTGGCTGTAAGATGACCAAAGCGCCCACAACTTGTGCATTGTTTACAAAGAAAACGGGCTTGATGATGGTAGTTACAACGGTTGCATAACGGTGCTTCACCAACATATGGTTTCTTGGAAGGAGGAGCCTAGTCGGCGGGAGCAGGAGTTGTAACAGCAAAGTTTCTGACTTCTTTGCGTTTGTTGGCATTCCTGGTTTTCTCTGAAGATTGGGTTCCATCATTTGCAGCTTTGATAGAGTCGGATGCAGCCTTGGATGATGTTTTCTTGTCGCCCTTCCGAGATAGGTTCCCTTCCTTGACTTGGGCATCTGTCAAGGTAGCAGAGAGTTCGTATGCGTCTCGAAGAGTGGCTGGTCTGCTTCCAGTCACTATATGTTTAATGCAGCTAGGCAGTCCGCTGACGAATTTCTCGATCAGGCGATCGGTAGTTAGGTTTGGGGAACAAAGGTTGCACAATTCTTCGAACCGATTTATGTAAGCGCGGTTCTCTCCACTATCTTGTTTAAGATCGTGGAGCTCATCTTCAAGTGCTTTCATTTCGTTACGTGGGCAGAATTCTTTTAGCATGAGAGCTTTTAATTCTTCCCAGGTTAGGGCCATTGCAACTTCGGCTGTACGGTCTTTCATGATTCCATTCCACCATGTCAACGCCCTCTTTTGGAAGACGCTAGTAGCAAATTCGACTTTGCGTTCGTTAGTACACTGTCTATGGCGGAACGTGTTCTCCATGCTTTCGGTCCATTGAAGGAGTCCAGTAGCACCTTCATTTCCTGCAAACTTGATGGGATGGCAAGAGTTGAACTGCTTGAAGTTGCACGGAGATTCATGATGGTTTCTGCTACTTTGCCCGTTAGTAGTTTGGGAAAGTTGGGTTACAAGATTTGGAAGTACTGTAGCTAACTGTTGAACAATAATAGCTGCCATTTCTGCGTTTGGGGCAGTTTCTTGTGTTTCACGTCGAGGAGGCATCTACAAGCGGTAGGGGAAAACATAAGATCATAGGAATTTAAAATGAAATGTTTTTGGTAGAATATATTTACAAGATCAACGAGGATAAACACGTAATGGGATTGACATCATTTATTTTACGAATAAACAACATCGGGGATAAGTCAAAGTAATTGGGTTCTTATAACTTAGTGAAGTTATGCTTTAGCCTATAAGTGGACACTCATCCCGAGAATTCCCAGGTAAGCACAACTGGTCCCTCGAGTTGGGATTTATACGAAGTGCTTGCCTAGACAGAAAATCTCGGAATACAGGCACCCACCCTTCCAGATTGCACGAGTTCATTATTAGAGCCCAAGACTTTGATGAGAATTGAAAAATCAGGGGAGGTTTTTGAAAATAATCACCTAAGGATAGGTGATGAGTATTTGTAAAATCTAAAGATGAGATCTGCGGTGACGAGGTATTGGTTACAAAAGATAAGGATAGGGATGAAGACAAAGGCAAAGATAACGGAAGAGTTTGCTAATGGAAAAAGTGTCCTAGGTAGGTTATAGTCTAGGTCAAAGTATTACTAATAACCTAAATCCCTATAACCATGGCTCTGATACCAATCTGTAACACCCCGACCGGAGGCGGAAAAGCCAAAGGCGTCACGAAACTTGATAGAATGCATTTGAGCACATGAAGATTATGTTAAGTTGAAATATAATTTAAGTTCAATTCAATAGATTGCATTCACATCTGAGAATATCAGAGTACATAAACAAATACAACATAAATTGTTTCACAAATGATAAGTTCGGATTTAATCTAAGGTAGAAGTCTTGATCAATCCTATGTAAATATTCTTGCAAATCATGTCATCAAACATTGTCACCTGAAACATATGTTAGGGAAAATATTTGGGTCAATAAATGGTTGAGTGAATTCATAGGTTTTGTTAGGCAAAAATAACAGTGTGATATGAAAATGAGTTAACATTGTGGCATGCGATATGTCTTTAAGCAAAAGAGTAATACAAGTAGTTACTTAATGGTACATTCAAACCTATGACGATACTCGGAAATATCATCCATCCTTCCTTGTATGTATGTATGTAGTGGTTCCAAACAAAAACAACAAAATTGCAAAGTTGGAAGTTTGGATGGGGTGTCAATCCTATAGCACTATAATACAACCGATGGGCTTATGCAAGTTGATGAACGTAAACTTCTTAAAGCAACAACAACAAGTATTAAGCAAATGCAAAAACAATCGGGGGAAACCACAAAATAGCAAATAGTTTGTATCACATTGTAACATATGTATCATCCCAAATATAATGTAAAAAGAGACTATGAACTCACCTTGATTTCGGGTAAGTCAAAACAAGTATGCAAAGTGTGAGAGTTCTTGGAAATAAGATTCCACGTCACTCTAATTGATTGAACAAGCAACAATATGGAATATGTATCAACAATAATGTTTAATGGAATAAGTGGGAATCCTAAATCTATAAGATTCGGTAGTGTTTTGTTTAAATGGTAATTATGTGGTTTGGATAACCTAACAAGAGGACTCGGAAAATGAATATGATGTAAAGGAATTATTTATGAAAAATATTAATTTAACATAAATAATATAATTGTAAAAATATATAATATAACATTTGTAATAATAAATCAAATATATTTAACTAGTGTAATTAAATAACATAATTAAACATAATGATTATTGGCAAAATATTGTACAAGTGATATAATTAATTTATAAAAATTATAAATTAATTTAGATGATTTAAAATATATATTATTTGATAAATGAATAGTATTTTGTTTAAAAGGAATAATATGATAATTATATAATTTAATTATCAAAATAATTATATTAAATCTAAATAATTAAAAATAACATTTTTAATTATTGATCTTGAATATTACTGATTTAAAATAATTATTATGGCCTTGGAATCATTTTAAATAAATAAAATGAATTAAAATGATTAAAATAACAATAAATAAGTTTATATAAATTTAATTATCTAAATAATTAAATATAATAAAAATTCAGATTCTAAATTTATATGAACTCAGAATAATGCATATTTTGCCATGAAAATAATTTTGGATAAAATTTATATAGTTATATAATTTAAATATATTAAATTAAACTATATTTATAAGTATAAATACTGATTTATTTATATAAATATCAAAATTATATAAAATATCAGTAACAATATTATTTTTGTAAAGTTTATCGCTTAAAATAATTAATCTGAAAATATCAGCATTTATTTCTTAAAAAAATCGGTTTATTATGAATTATTTAATAATAAACTGTTTTAATATCATAAAAATTAGTTTTATAAAGAAATTGGCGAGTTTTATATTTTTAATAAAAGTAACAGTGTTTAATAATGTTATAAAAATTATTGAAATGTTAAAAATGTTAAAAATAAAAAGATTACAAAGAATTGGTTGTGCCTGGGTTCGAACCCGGGTCAACCGTTTAGAAACAGACACACACAACCACTGGGCTATGCCTGGTGGTTGTTTATAAGTTTAGTTTAATTAAATAAATACAGAGTTGAAAACTAGTCATCTTCCCCAAATGTTCGATCCAAGTCAAAACAGAAAGTCAAACCTTAAAATTAATCGGGGAGATCCATGTTATATTTAAATTAAATTTAGGGGATCATTGTATAAGCATAATTGAACAAATTGGACAAACAAAAACTAACCGATATCGTTTGGATCGAGTTAACGACTAATTCTGGTGAGTGGCACTATTCCGGCAAGTTGCAGAGTGAACAATCAGCGTATTTCGAGTGTTTAAGTGTTTGTAAATGGTGTGGAATGTTGCTAGGAATGTAGGGAACTTAAATACACGAAGTTTGGACCTCAGATTCGACACAAATTAGTGAATTAAATCTACTTTAATTTTTTTAATAAAAAGTCGAATTACTATGTAATGGGCACTGATTTGTGTCGAATAAGTGCGAAAACAAGTTGGCAATGGGCTGGGGACTCGTGGGTGATGATTAAAGTGGAAATAATTCGATTTTGGACTGTTTTGGTGGCTTTTTGGTCGTGATCCGCGACTTGCAGATCTGAATATATATAATTAGATCTGTTTTAACGAGTTTATAAATATTATACAATCCATAATTTAACACATCCCAACTGGTAGACCAGTTGGTTTGTGCGCGTGTTTTATTTGCGGGGAGGCGCGGGTTCGTGTCCCGTTGTGGCCGGTTTGATTGGGTTTAAAACCCTTTTTGTTCTGAATTAAATTTAATTAAATATTATTAAATCTAATTAGTATATATAAGGAATTAAGTTTGATATTCTAACAGCTCCTAGTAGGAGGATAAACTGGTTAAGGCGTTGCGGTTGTAACCGAGAGGTCACGAGTTCGATCCCAGCAAAGGCTGGTTCTCACCCAGGAGACCCCTTTTTTAACCGGTTTTTGAATTTTTACACTTAGGTCCCTGTAGTTTCATTTTTTACAAAAACAGCCCCTAAACTTTGGTATAAAATACACGTTTGGTCCCTGAAGTTTTGGGAATTGACAGAAATGGTCCCTGTAATAACCAGTTAGTTAAACTAACTGGGTTAAGTTTTAAAGAAGAATTTATTATATAAGGACTAACTCAGTTAACATAATTCAGTTAAATAGGGTTTTAAAATAGCAGAGTTAGCCCCTAAAGTTTAAGTTTGAGATAATGACTAAATGAACCCCGGACTTTTAAAACTAAATATATATATATTTATTTTTAATAATATAAGTTTAAAAAAATGACCAAAGGACCCTAAACTTGTAGTTTACAATAATTGCACTTTTAACCCTTGTACTTATATAGTTTCAAAAAATGATAATTTTAGTCCCTAAACTTTGTACTTTCAAATAATGACGGTTTTAGTCCTCGAAATTAAAAAGTAATAATTTCAAGCAAAAATGGGTCCTTATAGTTTACGAGGTATTGTTTAATAGCATAAAATCACAACAAATTATGAAATTATCCATACGTTAGTGTCGGTATAAGTACTTGTGAGTATAAGGAAAGTATATTCTAATGTATTCCTATTCATAATGTGGTAGTAGTTATAATGCAAGTCTAATAAATACAAGTGTGAAAATCAGGGTGGTTACATCAAGGGTTGAAATCCATTGTAGCATCATGCGAATGGTGTATTAACATTTTTTGAGGCTGAAATCATGAAGGTAAGAGCAAAGTTACGAGGGTGGCGGCTAGGGTTTTGAGAATGTTCTTTCTCTAAAACCCTTCAATAAACCTGGTTGATTCTCTTCTCATTTTCGTTTTATGGTTGTATGAAATCCTTTGTTTCATATCACTATTTCATGGTGTGTTGTTGGGATTTTAGCTGAATATGAGCTTTGATGAAAGGTTAAAAGGTGGCAGCTTGGATTTTTAGCAACTGTGGAAAGCAGGTTTTCATGGAGGCATCGAAGGTGGGTGTGCAAAAAGGATGATGAGTAGTACTTCTGGCTTCATTGTTGAAGTTGTGATATCACATAATCAGATCTGGGGTTTTTTTTTGTATCTTTCGAACCTTTGTAGGCTTCCTAGGGTTCTCTTCATTGAGTTGTTGCTTCTGATGAAGGCCGAATATAGGTGGGAGTGGCTCTGTTCATTGTTTGGGTAGATGGAGGTTAGATGGAACAAAGGGATACATCTACACTACTTGGATTTGTTTTCACGTTAATTTAGATGGATTAATGTTTTTAACTTGCCAATAATGTCTCTTTGTTTTCTCATGTGGTTGTAAATTGTGTATGTGCGTACTTTGAAGTAGACATCAAACTTTCCATAACTTATTTTAGGGTTCTAAAGCCACAATTTGTGTTGAAATATGTTTAATTGTCTTTATGCATTGATAATTTAGATAGGTTAATGTTCTTAACTTGTCTATAGTGTCTCTTAGTTTTCCCTAATACTTTGCCATTTTAATAAGAAAACGGAGCATATGTTGACTTTTGTAGGTTAAATGTCGCCTATCTCCATGCAAGGTGCACTTGTGTCCTCAACGAGAGCCCTAATTGTTGTTGATGGATTACTAAAGCATTCAGATATTGATGTTAGAGTATCTATTGTAGTGTGTCTTGTGTTCTAGAGTCTCACGTTAAGAAGGGAAAAGAAAAGAATTGAGAGGAAAAGAGAAAAAAACCACGGTCCAGAGTTGTTTTTAGGAAAGAAGGGGAGGGAAAAGAAAGGAAAAAGAAGAAAATATTGAATATATATGTTCCCTTCCAAATTGGAGTAAATTGGAGTGACTGGGAAAGAAAGGATATCTCTAAAATGTGAACTCCTTGTAAATTCCCATATTGCCCTCACATATTGTCACACCCTCAAATTCCACATGCGGGGTATTACAGCGAGGCGTGTGACTGACCAGGATCCAGCCACTAATCATGTTGAATCATTTATGTAAGTTGTAAAATCATCACAATCAACACGATTAGTGATCAATGTTTAAAAGTCCAAAATACAGTATAAGTTAGCAGCGGAAAAAAATAAAGTAAACTCATCTTACACTTAAAACCATAAGTTTAATAAATGTACCAATCATAAAGCTTTACGGACCACACACTCCAGTCGATTGCAACGTCCGTCCATAGCTGTACCTAGCAACTTGCAAAGCATGCAGTAGGGTGTTAACATAAAGTTGGCGAGTTCACAGTTTTCAGTGTTGTTACAAGGTTTGTTCAAATACTTAGTTTATAAATCATGTCATAGGGAGCTATCCCATCATTAAGCCACTAAACTATGTGGTACTGAAACTTGATTGTTGTAGTTGTTTGTGCCCCGTGTTAATGTCTATCATCATTGACCAGTTTCCAAGGCAAAGTTCACGCCCGCCCTCCTCGGCACGGTGTGAGGTTTGTCAAACCTAATAGCGCTATCAACTAATACCCCATTTGCCAAACCCGACGACTAATCGATATAATGTGTGGGGGCTTTCAGATAGAGTTCGTTTAGTCCGCTAAAGACATGAGTTATAAATTACAGTATTTAAAAAGTAGTATTTCAATCCAGGAATACTACGCAATCCCAATCTAGGGATAGTGTGGTCCACCTCCAGTGGATGGTTTGCTTCAGTGGTTCCAATCCAGGAATGCGCATGTAGCCCCAATCCAGGGGTACCGCATGTATTTCCCAACCCAGGGAAATAAGTGTGTTGTCCCAAACCAGGGACACATGCTTTTAGAAAAAGTTGTGAACTCACCTTAGCTTAGCTCGACAGATTAAAAGTACACGAACTAGAATGGTCAACCACGTCCTCTTATGGTTACAAATACCATTAGAGTTTGTGTACGAATATATCACGTAAATTCTACACGTATCTAACAAGTAGCATGTGTATAAGTTGTCACAAATATATTACCGAGTAGCTTTTAAGCACATGTTCATAATATACACTACGACATGCTATACACCAGTTATACAACCATTAAGCACATACGGACACTAAAAGTAGCAAATTCGACACTTTATAAACTTATAAGTATGCATAACTCAATTAATTGAAAATAGGTTGTTTTGGGATGCTCGTTTACCATACTTACGAGATTGCAAAAATTACAATCTTTTTATGTAACATGCTCCTCGGAAGGGTTGGTCTTGTGTTAATTTTTTATAGTCTAATGTCACACCCCAACCGATGGCGGAAACATCGGAGTGAGACGAAATAGATTGCTCGAGACATCATAACACTAATATTTGCGACAAGTATTTAAATATTGAATTTATTTCATTTCTAGAAGTCAATTACAAGGATTGAAATCAAATACAACAATTTGGAATAAAAGAATTACAATACAATCAATATACAAAATTTAAAGTGAGTATCTAGGAATCCTACTATGTTCCATGCATCATCAACATCATCAATAACCTGCAACATGTTTTAAAAAAAAAGCACAGTGCAATACAACGTATTGGCGAATACACTAGTTTTAGACACGTGACATAAGTGTAAAAAGTATTTCTCAATCCAACATAGCAATTCAATATACAAGATAAATCTAGCATGCATAACTAAAAGTCAAACCCAAGTGTCCACAAGAATTATATGTATCCCTCGCTACAAAAGACGAGACTAAGAATGAATAATATGTATCCCTCGATACCGAAGTAATCGAGACTATAAAGAATATAACTTAACAAAACCCCGTTGGGTGGTGTGCTACTCCTATAGCGCTATAATTGTTAAAGCGGGTTAACAAGTAGTATGAATTCTAGCATGAACCTAAGCATAATAAAGCATGTATAAGGATTGATTGTATAAAGCATGTTTGTGTGAATTGTGCATTTTAACAAGTAAAACATGTTGCACCCAAAGTGTATTAAAACAAAAGGGGTCAAGTACAAAATTGCTAAGTCTTCCGATTATCCAAGTGTTGATGAGTTAATGAGATTAAGAGTATGAATGGGTTTGGATTGAAGATTAAGGTGTGTTTAGATTTGGGATTTAAAGTACACAAAAGTTTGAATATGATAAAGTAATCATCCAGACTTAATACTCGTTTTAGACACTATAAAACCCGTAAGGGTTAGAATGATTTCATGGGTTTAAATGCCCATTAGAATCGTAACGAGAAACTAAGTATTTAGACGATGTAACTTAGTACCTTGACGAATAATCATTTGATTATCATCTAGGGTTCGGTTATTATATATATTATATATGTTTTATATACTTTATATAGTGTATTGTATAAGTTTAGTCCAACATGTATTATAAGGATCTCATATAAGTCATGCAAGGAGTTTTGTGTAGTGGATCTTGCGTTTGTGTATGAGATGAAAACCCTTTGTTTTTGTAAAACCATTTTCATGAGAGGATCCTAGTGATTGTAGACTAGACTCGAGAAGGAATCTTGGTTCACTAAAATCGAAGCTCTGATACCAATCTGTCACACCTGCTCGTAGGCGGAAGCGCAAGATGTGAACTTGATTAGTTTTTATTGCATACGATGTAAGTAAACAAGCTATATGAATAAAAAGTACGATGTTCATCCATTTAACCATGAAATAAAGATACAAGTCATAAGTTGTTCGAAAGAAAAAGACAACACAAGTTATAATGTTTTACAAAAGACTTGTTCCAAAATAAAGTTTTTAAAACGCAAAGGCTTTGCATCCTGTATCTCACTCGAAGATGAGATATATAGATCAAACCCTTCAAAAGTGGATGACATCGCAAACTTGACACCCTTGTACGTCTTGATAACCATTCGAGCCAAGATCCACTTAATCTCCTGAAATACATGTGACGAGGTATGACCCGGAACGGCTAATCCGACCCGGTCATTACCTATTATTTTATTATAAATATATAATTACACATGTTTATTCTAGAATGTTCCATTCTGCATGGATAAACCACGTAACCAAATCCCCGATCTTTTGGGAAGATCATGCAAATCCCTAACTTATCGGAGCCCATCCTAAGTTAGAGGAAACCCTAAGGGTAAACTATAAATAGAGGTAAACATCAAAGGTATGGACATTCTGCTCCCGTCTACTCTCTCTCTCTACATATATTCTTTACTCCTAAACCGAGACTTATTCTCATGCTAGAGGGTGGTTACAGGAATAACCCCATTCCTGTAACGAGTCCAAACGGTGTTCTGTTTTGCAGTCAGCTGTTCGGATCGCCAAGAATTGAAGTCCTCGTCGGAGCCTACCGTTCAGGTCGATGTTTCTTCATTGGCGCCATCCGTGGGACTCTTCGGTAACATCTGTGAACTTACACCCAATGGCAAGCGATCAGAACACGGCAACAACACCAAATCAAATAGTGATGACCAGCAATCCGTTGCTGGTGACAAGTTCAGTGGTTATAACCACGCCAGTTTCACCCGCCATAACCAGGTCTTTGGACCTGGAGTTTGAAGCAAAAGCACCACCGGGGTTTGCGAACACCTCAGCTACTCCCTCTGGGACGGCAGCCGTGGACCCCCTTGCATATACCTCATGGCAGCTATGACCGGTGGTTCCAACCACCACAACCACCATTGTTTCTACTCCAGCATCAATGACAAGTGCACAGACTATACGTCACAGCACCATGCCCGTTATCACATCCGCCTATCACACACGCTATGCCACCGCTATATACAGCGGCACTTACAGCAGCGTTGTCCATGCCACCCCATCAGACAGTAATCATGCTTGCTGGAATCATGAATGCTCCAGTTACACCTGGGAATCAAGCTTATTTCCCAGGTTATTACTATGCACCTCCTTATGGGTACCTACCCCCGTATAACAACCAGGCGTACTCACCCCAGATGACAGCGCAGAGTTATGCTCAGCAGCCACCATACGCAGCTTACATTCCACCCTGGTGGTCTTTTCCAACCTCACAACCAACTTATGGTCAATCCCCGCCTACGACGGAGCCTATGTACGACAGGGGAAACACATCAAGACCTCGTTTCTCTCCAAACGGGGGACCCAGCTCCACACTCAACATCACCACAGCCCAACCCCCTGTTACACAGGGTACTGGCCAGGGCGGGGCGATACAACAAGTACAACCCATCAACGTGGAAGATGACGACCTTACCAGGCCTTACAAGCCAGCGGACGCCACTTTCAGGTCTAAATTTACAAGGAGAATCGCTGAAGCCCTGATCAAGGAGAAACCTAAGATGCCTCAGACAGTGGGCAAATACGATGGTTTAAGTGACCCTGATGACCATCTAAACCTGTTCAAGAGCACCGGAGAGGTAGCCTGCTGGCCCATGTCTCTTTGGTGCAAGATGTTCGTCCAAACGCTGGTTGGAGCAGCACGAGTATGGTGGGATAGTCTACATGTGGGGGAAATTGATAGTTTTGAAGACTTCGTGTCCAAATTCCAGTTGCAATTCAGTCAACAAAGGCGGCACACAAAAGATCGAAACGAACTCCTCCATATTCGTCAGCGAGACAATGAGACGGTGGAAAGCTTCATCGTCAGATTCAACAAAGAAAGCCTGGCAATCCCAGGAATAACAAATGATCTGGCCTGCGGTGCTTTTCTACAAGGAGTAAACGATGACGAGCTATTAAGGACACTGTATGGAAGGGATGGCATGCCCTCCACCATAGATGAAATCCTGAGAATAGCCAAAGTGTATGTCACACAAGAAAAGACTGTGGCAGCCAGTCACGCTGCTAACAGGAAAAAGGAAGCACAAAAAAGCCAGGACGATAGAGAGCAGCGAAACTCTATGGGCAAGCACATAGGAGACATGTTCCAGAAAAGTGACAGGTCAGACTCACGATATGATAGGTCCAGGAGCTCGTATTCAAGAAACGAATCCTTCTCCAAGTCAAGGTGTGAATACCCTAACTTGAGTAAAATGCTGGCAAAAATCTTGGCTTCTAAGAACCTGAAATTCAACCCTCCCAAGCCATTGAAAGATGCGCCCAACAAAGACACCAGCAAGTACTGTTAATATCACAAGGGCAGTGGCCATGATACCAATGATTGCTATCAGTTGAAGAAGCAAATCGAATACTTCGTGAAGGCGGGTAAGTTAGCTCACCTGGTTCGAGATATAAAGCAGGGTCCGCTCCCTAACAAAGAAGACGCTGATAAGGGAGCGGGCAAGAGACAACGAGAACTTAACATGGTTTACGCCGAATAGGGAAAGGGAGCAAAGCGGAGTTTCTCCACGCTCGAGCCCTGGATGCTGGCAACCATAACGGTCGAATGACGTGTTGAGGATTTACACCTCACCACTGACCCCCTCATCATATCCGCCGCTGTAGGCGATTACAACATGAGAAACATCCTAGTAGACACAGGAAGCTCTGAAGATATAATTTACGAGTATTGTTTCAACAGGATGTAACCGGAAGACAAGAAGCTTCTCGAATCAGTACACGCCCCTATTAAGGTGGACCGGAGAAAAGGTTGACCCAATTGGCCAAATAACCTTTCCGGTAACATTCGGACACGCCCCTCGCGAAAGAACCATACTCCTCACATTTCTTGTGGTACGTGCCGAATCCTACCACAATGTGATAATTTGAAGGTTTACCCTGGGAAAACTAGATGCTGTCGTCTCCACGGCGCGTGGGTTCATGAAGTTCCCCACACCGCGGGGGATTGCAACAGTTTACCAGGATAAGTTGGGTGAAGTTTTGGATACTAAAAGATGCCGTCAAGGACCTACCGGTGCCATCGGCCCAGAAAGGTGGGTTTTGAGCACACGCCACCCGAGCAAACAGTTACAATAGGAGATGGCCTCTCTCCTAAGGTTAAAAACAACTTGAAACAATTGCTAAGGAGGAACGCCGATATATTCGCTTTTGAACACTCTAATATGACTGGGATACCCCGGGATAAGGCAGAACACAGGTTAGCTATGCTCCCAGGCATCAAGCGAATGGCCCAGGGAAAGCGTAGCATGGCCCCAGATCGAAAAAAAGCAGTAGTAAGAGAAGTATGGAAACTGGTTGAAGCTGGAATCCTCCATGAAACTAAATATCATACATGGGTATCTGTCACACCCCGACCACGTAAAACAATAAACCACGGCGAAAACGTCGGAGAGTCGTGTGGCAGAATTATTGTTTCAAAACACAAGATGATTAAAGTTAAGTTTTACAAGCTTAAATTATTACATTGTCTTAGATCAAACAAAACACATAACATAAAAGATGATAACTTTCTTGATTTTAGATTGCTAAGGCCCAAGTCGCCCTAAGTGTAGCTCGCTCACATCAAACATTCGCTCCTGAAACATATGTGAAAGTAAATACGTCAGCATAAAAATGCCTGTGAGTAACATAGGTGTAGTGTTGAAGATTAATGACTTTGAATGTTAAAAGAAATGTTTAATGAAAAGTAGTCATGAACCTTATAAAATATTTTCTTTTATAAAATCATATGAAAATAAAATGATATAAAAGAATGATGTTTGGCTAAGTAAATAACCAAATGAAAATAATATGTATAAAATATGTCATGTCTTGTCTTTGTTGAAGTGGTTTAGATAACGTCACGATATGCAATACAATAAAAGCATTTATATATAGGAAGTACCAGCGGCGTATCCACCATGCTTTTATCATATTACACACGTCTCGTTACTTAAATCACTTATTAATAACCATGAAATAATGTCTTGTTTAAATGTCAATGCCCAATGTCAAATATCATGTGTAAACAATGTCTAATGTCAAGTATAAACAAATGTCTTTTGAAATCCAATGTCATGTACAAAACAAGGTCTTTGAAATAACCAAGAGTTAAAATCAAAAGTTATGTTTTGAAAACCATTGCTTTTATCGATATGAACATTTATGTGGTTTGTCTATCGCATACACTCAAACCTTGAGACTGTCGGATAAACCCTTATCAGGATCAAGGTTTATAAAAAATGTATTCGGATTCTGTCATTCCCCTTCCGAAATTCCTAGAAAGCGGGAACGGGATTTGTCAAGTCCTATAGCTCTATTACATACTACCGAGCGGCGTGATCAATGTTAATGAATGTACTACTAACCCGTTAAACATACCAAATGTCCTTTTCAATGTAAGCATGTCATGAGAAATGTCTTTGTAAAACCATGCATTAGGCATACTAAGTCAATATGCCAATAAAATGTCTTTGAAACCAAATGTTAGGTATACTAAGTCAATATACCATAAAAATGTCTCTGAAATAATGTATTATATGTAATATGTAATAAAACATGTATAATGTCATGAAAACGAAAAGTAAAGTTATGCACATATGCTTCACCCCAAAACATTTGAAGACGTAAAATAGGGGAACTATGTACTCACCTTTGGGTGCGTTTTTATATGTTAACACAATCCTCAAATTGTTTATTCGTCCTAAATTAAATAAGAACGATTTAATAATAAAAAACTCACAAAAATACCTAAGTTTCTCCGATACTTAGAATTTTCACATAACTTCGAGATTTTCTTGAAAAGTTATTATTTTTTATTATATTGGTGTATTTTTATATATATGAGTTCATATATATTTCAAAAACTTTGTGACTTGAACGATTTTATTGGTGACCCTCATCATGTTATAAGCAATATATCTACGATTTGCGCGTCGTAATATATATACTTATTGTGACATAATATAAATATCGTAATACACATAATCTTGTCAACTATAAACATGTCATCATACACATATTATAAATCACATAACATCTTGTAACACATAAAATTTACCCATGAACAACCCATTATAGTGTATGTTGAAAAACACATATTTTAGCGATTCAGTAACGTTTTTGGGCGCCGGAAGTCACGTATGACTAACCAAACACCAAGTAAACTTAATATAAGTTAAAATACTTATTTTTATATCAAAAATATCAGTTTACTTACTGATCTAAAACGGTTTTATAAAAATCCTCCGAAAAGCCGATTTTTAACCGTTTTACCGCATAGTTTTGCATCAAACGTTACCCTAACCATCCCAAATTGTAACGACTTGATATTTTAACATAACCCATGTTATTTACTGAATAAAATAGTGGTTATACTAATGATAGTTCAGGTCTCACATAAAGCACATAAATCACGCAAATTTCACATATTTTACCACTTTCTAAGCTATATGTACAACATGCAAAGCTATCAAACCTATGAAAAATTCTCATGCCATTATAATATACCAAATAATGTTATTTTTAGTGTTTATAATCTGTTCTAAAACATTTTTGTCATACAATCATTTTTTTTTATCATTTCTTGAGCTTTAAATCAACATGCATTCTTATGTACAAGTGTCTAAAGCACACTATCATATCATCATCATTTCATATGAATTTAAATGCATCAAACATGTAATTTATTCATGTTTACTTACTGATTTAATTGAACATTTATCATATCATGCACAAATCATCAAACACTTGCATTTTAACTATCATTCAAGAACAAGCAACAACTTAAAAATTCTCAAATATGTCTAATAAATTTTGGCCATTTACATGTCAAAATACTAACATTATTTCAAATTACAACTCATGATTCAATCACTCCTTTATATCTCTAACATATTTGCACATAATCATGTTCATGCAAGAAAACATCCTAAACAAGTATTTATCAAAAATCAACTCAAACTCAAATCTCATACACATACATATATATATATACGGTTATATATACACACATATATACTACCATTTTTATTTTGTATCAAGACCCATTTCTTTTTAGATTTCAAGTTTGTGAAAAATTCCAAGATTCAAGAGAAACTTCCAATCATCAAGAACAACCAAGAATCAAGTGTATGATTTAAACATAAACTTTATACCTTCAAGATTCAAGTGAGTTTTTGATGAGATTTTGATGATATGGAGCTTGAAATCACTTGAAAACACCTTGGAAACTCCTTTGGATCTTCACACCAACTTGAAACTAGCTTGAAATGGGGTTTAATCTTCAAGAACAAGGTTGCAAAATTGGAAATGGAGGTGGTGGTGGTGGTGGTGGGGTGTACGGTTATGGGGGAGAGAGAGAGAGGAAGATGGAGTGTAGTGTAGTGTAGTGTAGTGTAGTGTGGGGTGTTGATGGTGGTGTATTTATAGGACAAGATCACTAGTGAATCTCCATAAGATCACATAATATCTATAGAGATCTTATAATATCTTATTGCATCCAAGAAAGATCATATAGGATTTTGCAAGATCTAGTAAGGATTTTGATGGGGGCCACCCCATTGTGACCGTAAATATGAAGGGGGTAAAGTGTAATTTTGATGGTAAACTTAGATAATAGTTGGAGGTTAAGTGTAATGTCTAGTGTTTTAATCCCGGTTTATGGCGTTTTATATTATTTTTATCATTCTATAAAAATAAACTCGCCAAAATATTACTGAAATAAATATCAGTTGCCGAGACTGGCTGCGTTGTCTGCGTTTTGCAGTAGAAACACTGAGTTACGCAGTAACACGCGGTACGCGCTTAAACTTTGAAAAATAACGTTTTTAAGCGTTTTAATTTATTTTTCAACACGAACATGATTAAAAATAAAATTTTAATCATAACAAAATATTTTTAGGATTTAAATATTCGCAGTTTTGTCGCAATTAGTTCTTCAGTTCGAACAAACATGTTTTTGCCATACCGAATCCTTCGAAACATATTTCTAAGTTATGTAAAGGGTATTTAGGGTATGTTTGGCTTATGTCATAGTTCTGGAGTGTACGTCGCGGTAAACTGATTATGTTTACGTAACGGTTTATGATTTCACTTCCAGAACAGGTTTGAGAGTTCGGAATTGAACAATGATTGAAAACATGCTAATGTTGTAACATCCCGAAAACAGGTTTGATAGTCAAACCACGTTAATATTAATGAACGGGTAAAATACCGTTAGTGGTAAAATTAACCAGGTGAATATTAGGTTTTAAACAAATAATCCTAATATTAATTAAGAATAAATGCTTTTAAAAAAAAGAAGAAGTAAGTTTATAAGAAGCCCGAGTTAACAGAAGTTAAAATAAAACGGGTTATAACTCCCGGGACCCACTAAGTAACCAGGAATATCAACCTAGTTAGTTAAGTGTTTTAAAATAATGAAGGAACTTGATATAGTAACCTTTTTATAACTTTTAGAAACTAGAGGGACTAAAAGGGTTAAGTGAGAAAATAATTATTATTAAAACAAAAATTAAAAACCCAAAACACACACTTGGTGTGTGTTCTGGTCGCAGATTACACAGGGGGCGAACATGCTTCCTTCAACCAAACCCTAACTAGCCAAAAATCAAGCAATTGGAAGGCCAAATCAGTCCCAAATTGAAATCCAAGCTTATTTTAGTGATCACCTAAGTGAAGGGATCACAAGGTATGTTAAATTTCATCTTTTGGTTACATCTTAGAATTTTGATGAACATGAGAAATCAAAATCTGAACTTGATTGATTGATATTTAGATGAAATTAGTAATGAAAACATATCTAGGAGTAAACCCTAGTCAATAACTTGTTGAATTAGTGATGAAAATTATGAAATTGATAATTACCCATACATGCGTTAAGTGGGTGTTGTAATTATGTGATGAACACTGAATTTCAATGTTGAAATAGTGTAGAATTGATGTTATGATACAAGTCTTGGTATTGCTTATGAATGCTAGAAATAAGGGTTTGATTTAATGATTGAAACTTGGTTAAAAAGATTAGCCATGAACTAAATAAGAGGTATAGAAATCGTGCCCGCTAGGTGCTTGTTAAAATGCCTAAACGAATGTTTATATGTTGAAATTATGAAAGAAACACGTAATTGGCTAATTTGACTAATTTCGTGTGATATGGAATAGTACGGGTTTTAAATATGATGGTGTATGAGAATCACCAAATAGAACTTGAATATATGTTAATTTTAGTTCTAGTTCTTAATTTGACAAAGATGAAGTTAAGAAGATGGTAAAATTATGATTCATATGATGACTTATTGAAATAGATGATGTTTTTGACATCTCTTAGCCTACAATCACTGTGTTATAGGTTTCTAACCATTACCAAGAGTTTAATAAGGGTTATAGCCATGGAAATGGGTTGCATTTGATGGTTTGGGTCGAATTTGAAAGGACCCTAAACATGATTTCCGAGCTTTTTATATGGATTTTGACTAATCTTAAAAAAATCATATAAAATCATCCGTTTATCCGATTTGGGTGTTCTATACCTTTTCGGAAAGCTTATGAAGTAAATTTTTACTGTTTTCAATCATAAGAAACAAATGTGGTTGTTAAATAGGTAAAAAATGTGAATTAAAACTGCTGTTCAGAAAACTTAAAAGCTGATTGAAAAATGAAAATATAGTTGCTGTGCTGATTTTATAAAAATCATATAAAATCATAGAAAATTCGTTAGAAGGTGTACCTTATATGCTTGCGAAGGTATTGAAGTTTTCTACGATCCATTTTTGAACATGTTAATCTAGTTCGGACTTTAAATGGGTCATAATGGTCGATTACAGCAGCTGAATAGAAAATCACTGCACATTAATAATGTTATTATTAATCCAGAAAAAGACATATGATTGCTTATACTTGTTTAGTCATGAAGTATTTATTGTTAGGAACAAATAACACTTTATATGACATGCTTAAAGTGTTCAAAATCACTTACTAACTAGTTTGTATAAGTAACTTGACTAACGGGTCAAACGGTTAGTGAATGGAAAGAATTATGGAAAAAAAAATAGTTGTTGAATAAATAGCATACTTTGATGAATAAGTGTGTGAATCCATAAGGTGTGATGGTCATGTTAATGGTTGACTAATCTAATTATCTTGTGGATATGATATGGTAGTTTGACTCTGACAAGCTAGGTAGGAGCTTGGAAATGAACGGGTCAAATGGGTACAAGTTCAAGTATGAAGCTAACAAGGATGCAAGGTAAGTAAAGCTTACACCCAATTTAAGTGTACGTGTTTATTTTATAGGTGATAAATATGACAATGGATTATGTTTAAAAAAATGGGTTCCGACATGAACCGAAATGAGTCGGAACAAATAAAAACGATCAAAACCATGGTTAATGGTAAAAAGAGGCAAAATGGTAATTTAGTCATGAATTGACTAAGAATTTATAAGTTTTCTTAAAGTTTCCTAATAGCGTAACTAGAAATGGGAAAAAAGGGGTAAAAAGGGTAATTTAGTCACGTGATGACTAAATGTAAGTTGAGATTAAATGGATACCCACGGCGTAAGCCGAAATGGGTTAAATATGTAAGAAAAAGGAAATTTTGTGGTAAAATCCGAAATGGGTAGTTAAAAACCATGCTTTGAAACAAATTCGAATGTTTGGTCATATAGGCCAAACGGGTCAAATGGTGGTGATAACACCATTTGACAATATTGACTAACGTTGGTTGTTAAGTCGTATATTCGCAGGAGTGAACCGGAAGTGGATAATTGCGCCGCTATAAAGTAGCGGCTAATAAAAGCAAGGTATAAAACAAGTTTATATGTTGACCCGAGCCAGGTACGCATAAACAAGCTTTTAGTTAAACATACGATTCTTGGTCAATTAATTAGCGAAAGTCCTTCATTGTAAAATGAAGGATTAAAATTGACCAAAAAGCCCTCGTTGGGTAAACCGGGAAAACGAACCCTAGAGGTTGTTTAGGAACTTGTATTATGATTATGTAACCCTTTTGATACGTATAAGAATAGGTCTTTCGTGGGTCAAATGCCTAAGAATAGGTCTTTTTAGTAAAATGACTAACCGAAAAGTAATACTTGGGATAATCGGTTTATTGTATTAATTCACCACAAAAATAGTTGTGGTGAAACATAAGTAGACATCTTAAATGTAAAAATGTGAAGTACGAAAAGAGATGAGTGAAATTGATGCTTAAATGCATAAAAACCGTTAAACGGGTCAAAATAAAGCAAGTGATTAAGATTGGCTAAGTGTTGGAAAATTTCAAAATAAACCGGTGAATGTAAACACGAATACAAACCTTGTAATGGAAGCGAAAATGCTAATTTTTGGCAAGCCCGGAATGGGTAAAAACGATAAGCAATGAATATTGTTAATAAACTTGTAGTATGATGTTAAAAGTAACGGGTCAAATAATCACACAAAGGATTTTTAAGTCGTTTGCTTATAAATCATATTTTTATGCAAACCGAGGTGATAAACGGATTCGTAATTTAATTACGGAAGCGTGGAAAAAAATAACGCGAAACGGTCTTGTAGATAAAAAGTTATGGAACTTGTTTATACTTGTTTTTAAGTTATCAAAACTAACCTTTAAGTTGGTTTTTGATGTTAGGTGAATGTAGCTACCATCCGGATGTCGATCAAGCAATGAAGTGAACCGAACACTATGCAGTTATAAGCTTCCGCACATAGTTTCGTCGTTATTTTTAAACGGCGAACTTAATTACATTACGTTGTATTGTTCTTAAATTGTAAAAGTTTTAATAAACCCGTATTTTTCAATACATGTGTATCCATAATTACATATTTATTTTCGTAAACCATACGAAAACTGTTAAATAATAGCAAGGGTCTTACAAATGTCACAAATAATTAAACAAATATTGAAATTAAAACACCATATTTTATTAAATACAAAGTTGTTCAGAACAGTACAAGGATTTAAAATACACAGATGTCACAGTCTCCCCTACTTTTGGAAATTTCGTCCCGAAATTTAATTAGAGGAAACTTGTGGGAAAAGGTGTGGATATTTCGCCTTCATTTGATCCTCTCGTTCCCAAGTAAACTCTGGGCCACGTTTGGATTCCCAGCGATCTTTGACTATCCGTATGCGCTTGCGCTTGAGCTTCTTGACTTGATGGTCCAATATTTCCACAGGTTTCTTGACGAAGTGCATCGTGTTGTCGACACGAATTTCATCAAGAGGGATGTGGAGGTTTTCATCAGCCAAACACTTTTTCAGATTGGACACGTGGAAATTTGGATGAACATTTCCAAGTTCAGGAGGCAGCTCAAGTCTGTAGGCTACTTTTTCGATTTTTTCAACGATCTTGAATGGTCCAACATATCGTGGTGCAAGTTTTCCTTTCTTCCCAAATCTGATTACACCTTTCCAAGGAGATACCTTGAGTAGGACGAGATCACCGACTTGGAATTCCAAAGGCTTGCGTCGTCTATCCGCGTAACTCTTTTGACGGCTTCTAGTTGTTAAGAGGTTGTCGCGAATTTTCTTGAATTTGTCTGTAGTCTCTAGAATGAGTTCAGGTCCAGTGAGCTGAGCTTCACCAATCTCATTCCAGCAGACCGGCGAATGACATTTTTGACCGTATAAAGCTTCAAAAGGAGCCATGTTGATGCTAGAGTGATAACTATTATTGTAGGAGAATTCGATTAATGGAAGATGCGAATCCCAACTACCACCAAAATCGATCACACAAGCTCTAAGCATATCCTCCAATGTCTGGATTGTTCTTTCAGATTGTCCATCCGTTTGAGGATGATAAGCTGTGCTCAAATTGAGTTGGGTTCCCATAGCAGATTGCATGGTTCTCCAAAAGTGAGATGAGAATCGAGCATCTCGGTCTGATATGATGTTCAAAGGAACACCATCTCAGGATACAATCTCATCTACATAGATCTTGGCAAGCTTTTCAGCAGAGAGATCCTCACGGATTGGCAAGAAGTGAGCAGATTTTGTCAAACGATCAACTACTACCCAAATGGCATCATGACCTCTATTAGTGCGCGGTAGTTTCGTAATGAGATCCATGGCAATGTTTTCCCATTTCCAAACCGGTATCTCTGGTTGTTCGAATAATCCAGAGGGATGTTGATGTTCTGCCTTAACCTTCAGACAAGTAAGGCATTTTGATACGTATAAGGCAATGTCTTTCTTCATTCCCGGCCACCAAAACTGGGTTCGAATATCCTTATACATTTTGTCTGCACCAGGATGGATTGAATAACGAGACTTGTGAGATTCATTCATCAATAAGGTGCGGAGATTGTCTTGAATTGGAACCCACAAATGGTCCATGAAATAATATAACCCATCGTCCTTCAGTTCAAGGTGAGGCGTAAGATGATATGGTAATTCCTTACCCATCAAGTTCTGTGAAACACAAGTACGTTGAGCTTGAGAAATGCGGGTTTGAATATCAGATCGAACTCGAACACAATGAAGCTTGACTCTTTCTTTTCGACTTAACGCATCGGCTATGACATTCGCCTTACCAGGATGGAAGCGAATCTCGCAGTCGTAGTCGTTTAGAAGTTCCACCCAACGTCGTTGTCTCATGTTTAGTTCTTTCTGATTGAAGATGTGTTGGAGACTTTTGTGGTCTGTGAAAACCACACATTTTGTTCCGTAAAGGTAGTGTCTCCAAATCTTGAGAGCAAAAACCACAGCGCCCAACTCAAGATCATGAGTCGTGTAGTTTTTCTCATGGATTTTCAATTTCTTGACGCGTAGGCTATGACTTTGTTTCTCTGCATGAGAACACAACCAAGGCCTAGATTCGATGCGTCACAATATACGACAAAGTCGTCGTTTCCCTCAGGTAAAGACAACACAGGAGCGTCGCAGAGTTTTTGTTTCAAGGTCTGAAAAGCTTCTTCTTGTTTGGGTCCCCACTCAAAAGGTTTATTCTTTTGAGTTAAGGCTGTGAGAGGAACCGCAATCTTGGAGAAGTTTGCAATAAAGCGGCGGTAATATCTGTTGGTGCATGCGTCTGTCGACTTCGTCTTGTATCGAGTCTTGTATTTGTATAGATAGATCAAGGCACGGAAAACGAGAAATGTGTTTTTATAGGTATTTTGCTTGAAATGACACAGGGTCATTTCATGCGAAATCAAGTGGGTAATTCCGCTTGAAATCAGATGCTGATTTCGTTTGTGTAATTTCGTGCGGAATTAGATTCCGTTTGAACCGTTTCAAGCGAAATCATCTCTCCTATAAATACCTGATGTGCCTATTCATTTGTAATGATTCTGATTCCGGTAGCGAAGCTCTGCCGAAGTGTCTACAACATTGTAATCGATCTGTTATCAATCAAAAGACAGTTTAAAGTGATATTCAAGCTGAATTGAACTTGATACATTTGTTTCCGCTTTTTGTATTGAGAAAAACTCTTCTGATCGACTCGTTTAGGTCTGTAAACGATCCTACAAGTGGTATCAGAGCTTAGGAGGAAGAGTTCTTACCAATTCAGCTGAAAAAAATCTGATTTCTACACCTTCTTTTCAAAATTAAACATGATTTCACGGTCAAAATGTCTTGAATTTCATACATTGTGCGCGCAATAGTGTTTTAACAAATCCTAGAAAGTTTCAGATTTTAAAACAGCTTAAAACTTGGTTAATTTTGGCAAAAACAGCTCGAGAATGATGACATCAGCATAATTTCGTTTGAAGTTGCTGTTAATTTCGCTCGAAATCAGTTTTCGCTTGGGTGATTCCGTGTGAGTTGGTATTTCGCTTGAGATTGTTGTGCAAGGGATTTCGCTTCAACTGTGATTTCGTTTGAAAGGGTATTCCGTTTGAAGAGGTGATTTCGCTTGAGTTTGATTTCGTTTGAAACTGTCAGATTTTGAAAAATTTTGCCGAATCATGGAAGAGGAATTCTATAACGCATTTGCTACTACCCCGACTACTCCAGCTAGTGTTACTCAGAACTTGACTATGGAAAATGAAACATGCACTATGCAAAAACCGCCAAAGCTTATGAACATTGAAGAGTATAAAGGATGGGAGGAACGATTCGAAAATTGGGTGTAAGCAAATTATTTGGATGCTTGGGAGTGTGTTGAAACAAAGTATGTTAGACCGACGAATGATGATGAAGAGGAAATTGCTATTAAAGATCTAAGTGTTGATGATAGAAAGAAATACAAAAATGAAAAGATGATGATTAGTCTATTGCATCAAGCAGTTAAGGAAGATATCTTGGTTTTATTACAACATAATGGAAGTGCTTATTCAATCTGGAGAGCATTAAAATCAAAGTTTGTCGGTAGTAAAGAGACGATTAAGAATAAAAAGTCACTTTTGAAAAAAGAGTTCGATCTATTTCGTGGTTTGAAAAATGAGAGCACCAAGCAGATCATTGAAAGATATTGCAATCTGTTAGTACAAATGAAGAGAGTGAGCATCACAAAAGATAATGAAGAATTGATTGAAAAGTTAGCTGATGCTTTGTCACATGAAACTTGGGGCACGTATCTCATGATGTTGAGGAACAAGAAAGATTTTAGCAATCTAACACTGAATAAGTTCATTGAAAAGCTTGAAGCTCAAGAGATGGAACAAAGGAAAATCTCAAGAATGAAGGATTTTGATGGTGAACAAGATATCAGTCTTTATTACAAAGGAAGTATCAGTGATAAGACCAATATTTCACCAAAGGTTGAGACTGCATTCAATGCTAAGAGTTCATCAGGAGGGTCATCTAAAGGATCAAACAGCAAAACTGAATTTTCTTCATATCCATCATATGATCCAAACTTTTCAACAACAAAGAATGGAAAGAAATTGCAGTGCAACATGGTATTAGATCTTGAAAATGGTCAAAATTACACTGAGGAGGTTGCAAAAAGTCATATGTCTTTGTTGGTGACTGTGTTACAATCATATGAGAGTTTAGTGGCAGGTCAGATCGGGAACCCAATGTTAACAAAAGAGGATTACGATCAGATTGATGCTGAAGAAATGGAGTTGATGGATATAAAGTGGTGTTTGGCGAGTGTGTTGAGGAGAGCCGAAAAGTTTAACACTAAAACAATGCTTCTAGTGAAATTTTGGTGTTCCGGGTAATGTCCGGTTGTTCGGTTAGATACCGATTCGTTAAAGTGCTAATTTGTATCGTTTAGCGTTCTTTATGTCCCCTTTTGTAACCCTTTCAATTCCCGACACTTGGGGAAGTATTCTGGATGATAAATCATGAATTCTGCATAATATATCAAGGTTAAAAATGCTGAATTATGGCTGATTATAGCTGAATTTAGTAACATTCTGCACTTAAAGTGCGTTTCGGGTGCTTTTTAGTGCGTATTTTGGCTTCCGGAATGTCTTTACATAAACCCTTGTATGTACTCTTGGGTTTTAATGTATTATTGTCGTTGGACCTACACCTAGGCTCCAATTCTATTATCTAACTGCTTTCTGCAGAATTGTTGACACTATGTGTCTTACCGGTGAGTTTACTAGTATTTCTGATGCAACGCTATCATAGAGTAATTCTTGTAGTATAAAATGTGCATGAATTTGCTTGTATAGTGATCAGGAATTTATTTGTCTTGTAAACTAGATCATGCACCGTCATTAAAGCACATATTACTGTTTATTGAGTGTACGGAATGTACTGAAAAGTGACAGTTGTCACAGTCTCCCCCCGTTATAAGAATTTCGTCCCGAAATTCAAGCGATGCCATCGGTCACAGGGGAGTTGTGAAACAAATATGGTCACTTAGATTCATGATTTGTCTTTATGTTCCTATGTAATTCTGGGTCATGTTATGAATTCTATTGTACTCAAGTAAATCAATCATGTCTTTTCTGCATCTTGTGGACTCTTGGTCCGTAACCTTAACAGGTTTCTATAGTATTGTGGACTCTTGGTCCAAAACCTTAACAGGTTTCTATAGTATTGTGGACTCTTGGTCCAAAACCTTAACAGGTTTCTATAGTAATTCTTGTCGTTTGTCATTGACGTGAATCTTAATTATGGGAACAACGACTGTTCCTTGAGTCAGACTCCTCTAAAGACTAGACACATGAATGTGTCGCGATCACTACTGATCTTTTTCTGGAAGTTTCATCTTGTGAGCAATGGTTCCGATCCCTACACCGGGGATTCAACCTTTTCGTTTTCCAAATCACACTACGCCTTCTCTAGGCGAGGTTGTAACATCCCAAAAACGGGTTTAGTAATTAAACCCCGTTAATACCAAAGAATGGTTAAAATACCGTTAGCAGTTAAGATTAACCCGGTAATTGATAGGATTTAAACAAATAAGCCTAATAATAAATAAAAAAGAGAGAATACGCTTTGAGAAGACAAAGTTTATAAGGAGCCCGAGTTAACGGGACATAAAAAAATAAAACAGGTTATAACTTACCCGAACCCACTAAGTAACTAGGAATACCAACCTAGTTAGTTGTATGTTTTTAAACAATAAAGACATATGATTAAATGCACCTTTTAAATGACTAGAGAACTAGAGGGACTAAAAGGAGCAAAGTAAGAAAGTTTTTTAATTAAAACTAAATAAAAACCAAAACACACACACAAGTGTGTGTGTTTGGTCGATTGTACAGGAGAAGAAAAAGGGTTCTCCTTAAGAACCCTAAACTCACAAAATTCAACAAAATCAAAAGGGAAATCAAGCTAGGAATTGGGGCTTTAACTAAATTCGTGATCACCTAAGCTAGAAGATCACAAGGTATGTCAAATTTTGTAATTTGGTGATGTTTTGAATTTATGATGAACACCAAAATCGAAATTTCTGTGATGAACGTTGTATATATGAGTGATATTAGGTTGAATCTATGTCTAGGAATAAACCCTAGATGCAAATTTGTAGAATCGAGCCATAAGCTAGTGATTAGTCAATTAATCAAGTATTAGCCAAGTGGGTTTTGACTAAATAGTAAAGATGATGATATGCAGGTGCTTAGAATCATCATATTGGGTAGTTAGAGCAAAATACTTGAACAATTTATAAGTTCAAGTGAATGCTCATATATGACTTGAAATGGGTTTTGTATATTATGATGAGTTTAGTGATTTTGTTCATGTAAATAGGTGTTTGGAATCATGATGTCTACTAATTAATATGTAGAACTAGATCATATTAGATGTTTGGATGAATGTCTAATGCTAAGATGAAATGGGTTTTACATATAGATGGAAAGCTTTAATTCTTGCTTAACAAGTGAATAATTAGCTTTGACAATCGAAAACTAAGTTACATTGATGTTAATAATAGCATGAACTTAGACTTGAATAGTAGTTAAATTGGTGGCATAAGAATAATGCCTATCGGATACTTGACAAAGTGCCTAAATGAATTGCCGAGTTCATAACATAATCACTTATGCTAATATGCAGTTTGACCGTTAAAAGTCAAACTGACCAAAATGAAATCAAATGGTAAATTTTGATGTAAAATCTGTAAGATGGAAAAGTCATAATTAATGATGACTAATCTAACCGTCTTACGAATCACGATAATAGTTTGATGCTTGACAAGCTAGGTGGAGGCTTGGATAAGGAAACGGGTCGAACGAATCAAGTGTGAAGGAAGAAGCGTGTTTCGGATGCAATGTAAGTAAAGCTTACGCCCCTTAACATTTGTTACAAATTACTTAATTGCAAGTATTGAATGAGAATGCTACTAAGTGGTTGTTATATGATGTTCCGACATGATTCAATGAGAGTCGGAACAAGGGGAATGGTAAGAAATCATGAATATTAGTAAAAGGGGTAAAATGCTAAATTAGTCATGAAATGACGAACAAATAAAAACGGTTTTTAGTATAACGAGTTCAAAGAAAACCGGGATAGGTTTAAAGGGATGAAATGGTAATTAAATACCATCTCATATGGACAAATGGTCATTTAGACTAAATGGGTCGAATGGTGTTGTTAACACCATTTGACAATAATATTTAGCGATCGCTTGTTGAGTTTTGTAATCACAGGAAATAACATGAGCTTGCGTTGCTTTAACTAGAAAGATTTAAAGCAAAAGTTATGTAAACGGGTAAATACTTTGACCCGAGCCAGGTACGCATAAACAATCTATAGTTAAAAGTGCGATTTTGGTCAAAATTTGGTGTAAGTCCTTTGTCGTAAATTGAAGGACTAAAGTTGACCAAAACGCCCATGGTGGGTAAATCGGGTAAACAACCTTTGGGGATTGTTTAAGCACATGTAATATGATCATGCTAGATATAGACGGACATAAAAGTTATCGGTATAAGCCTTTTGTGGATCAAATGCCTAAGTTTGGGTTTTTCTGTAAAATGACAAACAAAAGGGTAAAATTGGGATTATGGGTCCCTTATGCTAGATCCACCACAAATATAGTTGTGGTGGAATATAAGAAGCAATTTATATATGGGAATGTGAAGTGGGAAAAGAGAAGAGCGGATTTGATGCTTTAATGCATAAAAATCCCATTAACGGGTCAAAACGAATCACGCGCGTAACTTGGGTGTTTGCCGCGTAATTCACAAAAGTTATGAATCCAAGATAGAGATTTTGAGTTAAATACTTTGGTTTATGATTTATGATTAACTAGAAACAAGTTTGGAGGTCTTAAATACAAACGGGTCAAAATATTGATTTTAAATAATAAGCCGAATGCTTAAAGATTTAGAATTTTATTAGTTTGAATGTTGAATTTTAACTCCATTAGATGGAGAATTAAATTACGAACATGTAGGAAAAAGAATCGCGTAAAACGGATCAATAACGAAGAAGTTATGGCCGTTTCCGTAAAAACTGGCATTGCTGAAAAATGCAGGACCCAGCTCCAGACCTGCTGGAAAACGGTCTCCCCCGCGCCACGCAAGGGAACAACGTGGCGCCGGCCCGTGGGGCGACAGAACCCTGTTTCGAAGAAAAATTTGTATTTTAATCAGTTTCGCTTCCCGGACCCGTTTAAACACGTTTTAAACTACGTATGACTGATTCAAATCATGTTTTATGGATTGTAGGTATTTTTACAGTACCAGAGGACGATCCAGCTCAACGAAGAACCGAACACGATCAAGTTCAGGCTTCCGTACATTATTACGTTGTTGTTTTGAACAACGAATTAAATCACATTTTGTTGTATTGTTTTAATACTAAGTAAAGTTTTAAATAAACCCGTATTTCATTAGTATGTGTAATCGTTAATACAACAAATTAGTCTTAATTTATACGAAAACCGTTAATTATCAGTAAGGGTATTACAAGTTGGTAATCAGAGCTCATGGTTAAAAAGTAAAGCGTGTTCGGTTCGAGGCTTGATCGCAAATCCTGTAAGTACGTGTATTTTAATGGTTTAGCATGTTAAATTGTTGTAAACAACACATAGGGTTATCGTGTAATATACGATACCTCAATTAAATAATAGATATAGTTAACAAAATTACGTGCGTTAACACGTATAGTAGAAAAGCCTTGTATTATGATACGGGCGTTTAGTAAAGTTGACATTACTAACTTTTATGAATGTTTTAATTGGAGGAAATTCGCATTTGAAGATGACGAGGGTTGAACAAATTACAGATATGATAGAAGAATGGTCCGAAGTATGAAAAGAGGACCATGCTCACCAAGGACCAAATCGCGTAACAATCGCGAATAAAAGTAAAGGCAAGGAAAGCCCGTCGGGGCAAGCATTACCAGGTGCACGTTTTAAAATTCAATCATACAAGTAGTAATATGCAGCAAACACGTAAGTAATGACAGTTGCATATATATGATAGAACTTGGAAAACCTAATTTCCAAGAGAAATTTAATAGAAAATGTGTTACTCACGATGATGAATAACAAATAAATAATAGGATTAGTATATATGGAAACTTGGACGGGGGGTAATTATCCAAGTGGAAAACTCTCAATATAATGCTATCAAGAAAAGTAGCGATCACATTAACGAATGTGATTATATAATAGTTCGATAGAGAGGAAAACATTTTTATGTTCGAATGTAAAACTAGTGATTGTTGTTTAGCAATTAAATAAAGTTTTACTTAATGAAATCAGTGATATGAAATAAATAGAGGCATTACTTACATAGGGCGTGATGTGAAAACTATGAAAAGGTCATGTGTGTCATGTGTCAATCGCTTACTCTGGCCAAGTAAGTAGTGGCGTATGATACCATAAACTTCTTGTAGCGGACACATTTACGCCCGATGTAGTAAGGGCAGTGTGAATGGGACGAATTAAAAAGTTACCCAAATGAATCAAACAAGTAAGATGTTTGATAGTAAACGTAAGTCAGAGGACGGAAGCGTATTACGTTAGGATAACGAGCCCGAGAGAAGGGACAAGGATCAAGGTAAATGAAAACACAAACCGACTAATGGGAATGCTAAGGCGTAGGGATAAAATTTTGACTGTCACAAGTGATGAACTTCACACGGACAAGTCAAACAAATTAAATAAAGAATAAAGGACACGATTGAATAAAAGCGATGGATTTCGCTAAGACGACCAAATAAGTTAAAAATAAAGTCTAAAATCATATCAGAATGATTACTTTGAAAATGACTTCGATAAGGATACCCGATAGATGGGTATGATTTTAAGAATATGCGTAACCCAATAGACGGGAACGCGGATTAGAAAGTCAAAAGACTCGGATTATGGGTCGTGACTAAAAGATGATAAGATTTTGCAAACAGAAATTTTTGATAATTACGTTCAGCTATTTTAAGATGAAAGGGGTCAAATAAAGAGTGAAGTTTGACATTCATAAGTAAGGAAGTTTCACACAAACAAGTCAAACGAGACTAATAAAGAATAACGCTTGAAAATGAAAGTAAGCGCAAGCTGAATAATGAAAGAGCGAAATATCAATGAACCTATGTGATAGGTCGTAAAAGAGTATAGAAAGGAAAATGCAAACAAGTGAAACTGGAGTGTTAAAACATTAAGATAAAGAACACGGGTAACAATTTGAAAGGAAATAGAGGCGTAAACAGAATAGCGATAAGAATGAGACGAACCGACGTGTAAATGACGAAAGAAGTCATAGAGTTGGAAGAATAATTTAAAAGAAAACAAATGTAGCCTTAGACTACGGTTAAGGTAAAACGAAATGCAAAAGCGAAAATAAAAGATTTGAAAGATAAAAAAAAATGGTACCTTGACACCGTATATATATATATATATATAGGGCAAGGCTACATAGGAAACCCTATCTATATGAAAAACCCTAGAAAACCCAACCTCCCGACATTTTTTTTTTGAAAAAATTAACACATGTAATATACATGTTTTTAAGAGTTTTGGGCCAAAAAAATCAAAAAAGCGCCGAAGGGATAATTTAAAAAAAAAAAAAAAATTTCAGCAACTTTCAGCATTTTTGGCTAACACATGTTAGGCACAGAATTTTGTTTATTTTAAAAAAAAAATCCCTTCGGCGCTTTTTTGTTTTTTTTGGCCCAAAACACTCTAAAACATGTATATAACATGTGTAATTTTTTTCAAAAAAAAAAAAAATGTCGGGAGGTTGGGTAAAAATGGGTTCCCTTTTGGGTTTCCAGAGTTTTCTAAGAATTTGAGGGTTTTTTGTCTATCTTTACCCTATATATATATATATATATATATATATATATATATACAGTTGAATAATAACTTGGATAAAAGATGATCTACGGGAATCATCATAACCTACGGGATTAAAAGTAGTGTTGAGGTCTACGGGACCAAAAAGACCTTTAGGTCGCAAATAAAAAGAAACGAATTGTCGGGGTCTCACCTTAAAAAGGTAAAAGGTGAAAACCTAAATAAATAGCCTACGAGGCTAAGTGAAAGAACCTAAGGGTCATATGGGTTGAGCGTGGGAATTTGTTATAACTCCCCGCATTAAATAATAACAGAAAGGATTAGATCCTCAGAAGTAACATTCCTAGAAACGAGAGGAAGATGTAAGGTAAAGAGGAAACGCAAACTAAAAATTTATTTATTTTAGTTAAAAGCAACGTTTTAAGAAAACATAAGTGGTATGAGGTGAATTAGGAAATTTTAAACATACATAAGGCCAGAGATGACAAAATAGAATACCCGGGTGACGGGGTATGAAGTGACGGCGACTGACAAGTCTAACCGCCAAAATAGATAATTAGTAAAGATAACGGATACGAGCTGAAAGTAATGGCCCACGAGGCTTTACACATGAAAGACGTACGCGTCAGTATAAATGAAAAATTTTGAACAAAAGAAATGGGAGCCTTGAAAACGAAACTAGGTTCGTTTGATTAAACCAATGAGCTACGTAAAGAAGGTTTCGAGGACGAAACCTCTTTAAGGGGGGTAGTGTTGGGATTGAACCCTTCGAGAGGAACAGATAATGAAAGTCAAAGCCTGGTCACAACTGTGGATTCACAATAAGTAGACGTTTACTCTAAGCTCTCCCCTTGACAGTGGTTACCTATCTGCTGATACACTCTAAGTACTGCTCAGAAGAACAACTGATGAAACAAACACTGATGAAACACCTAAAGACTGCTAAAAGGAAAACACTGAGCTCTATCTACTGCTGTCTCTTAAGTACTGCTGAAGACCCATGCACTGCTTATTCAAAGACTGATCACCTTTTGAAGAAAACACTGATGTTCAGACAATCAGTGCTTAGGCTACAACGTTGGAACGTGAACAGTGTTAGACTTGTTTTGTATTTTATTATCAATCAGTTGTTAGACATCAGTAGTTTTGTATAGACCAGTGTTTATAGGTTGTTAGGCTGTTAGATGTCACTATCATGGTGATGTCAGCTAAGGTACATCAGTGGTTTGGTTTGCCTATAAATATGACAGTACTCTGTACTGTTATATTTGATCATTTTGAGTGAGTTCTTCTCCTCAATTCAATCCTTTCATCTTGTTGCAACCAACCCTGGAGTATCAGGCTGAGGGGGAGTTTAGTCTGTAAGCCTGCATTGTAACCTTTTGCTTTTAATGTAATCTTTCGACTCTATGAAAAACAATTGTTTATCAAACTATATTCTCCCTTGATTGTGTTTACAAAGTTTGTTATTCATTTCCGCTGCACTTAAAACTACTCATATCTAATTGATTTGTTCAAATCTCACAAACAAGCACAATCAGTAGATCCTCAGATCCTAACAATTGGTATCAGAGCCTGGACAGTCAAATTCGATCTAACAATCAATTTGACATAATAGTTAGGCTCAAAATTCATTGATACTAAGGATGGTTGTATTCAGTTGAAAAACAGAGTAACGAGTAAATAATGATCAAAATGGTAATTCAGAAACTCTATAAATCAACTAAGATGTCATATGACACACAAATCTCACACAACAAGTGATATCATGCATAAGTCACTCATAGTTTTCAGATCTGAAAACATATCTGTTAAAATGTGGGATTATTTCATATCTTCAAAATTGATTTCAATTGTTGTTATGAAAATTGTGATGTCACCTTATTAAAATGCTAAAGTATGAACCTCAGATTAACAAAAACCTATGTTCATAAAACATTAGTGTTTTTGATAACATAAAAGAGGGAAATTAAAACTTTAGTCATTCAGATCTTATGTGTTGAAAACAGGTTGAGTTCCTCAAAAGGACAAAATCAACTATGTTAAAATACATTAAGAAAATTCACAAAAACTCAGAGGTGTGTTTATCTCATAACTTCTGAAGTCAGAAGGAAAGAGTATAAACATAAAACACTTATGAGTCAAAGTTTAGGGTAATAATGGTTATTAAGCAACTATGTGCATTCATCTGTTCAGGAAAAGGTTTTAATTCCAGTGAATGAACTCCAAAGAGGACTAGACAAATGTTCAAAAATTCATCTATGTGTCCTCATGTTTGCAATCAACTGACACAGAAAATGGTACCAAACAGTGGTCAAAATGTATTCAGAATGTTCTACCAACTGCTGACAAACCACTGACCATTTTTCATAAACTTGAGAATGATATGATTACGTCTTCTTTTGAAAGTATACCAGATCCTTTTTGATGCTGTTCTCAGAAAATCCTTTAATTTTTTTATATATAAAGGATTTTCTCGAATAACCAGGATATATTGTTCATTTTTTTTGGAATAATATATTTTGAACTCTTGCTTGTTTTTGTTGGCAATAGTTTCAGTTCCTGTCAGGATATAGTACCGTATTTTTGTTGGTATTGTTGTCCTCATAAATGGTTCAGAAGGAAATGGTTCATGTGTCGAGATCATATCTCACTCAGGTTTGTTTTTAAACATTTTTCAAAGGTTGATTGCCAAACTGTACTTAAATTACTGGGGCACTCATGTTTTAATTGGATATTAAACGAAAATGAGGTGCCTTAGTTAAAAGTTCTCATCACCTGGGGTACTAAACCACTGTCCTTCAAAATTGACACGTGGCAAAAACCTTGAATGAAAATTCTCAAAACAGTGGCTGAAATACTTGTCCTTCAAATCTGTACCATTTACCCTAATCTCTGTTGTGTTCTAACGTCTGATCTCTAAATACTGTCCACTGCTGAAAGTTAGCCACTGATCCTTCATTATCTCAACAAGCACTGATGTTCACAATCAGTGTCCTATTCACTGATATGCTATCCACTGATAGTAAAAATCATCCACTGTCCACATTATTACCGTTGTAACCACTGACGCTTGATTCATCAGTGGCTCTTAAAACAACTGTTCTCCACCCCTCATCCATTTCATCAGTGTTTGACATGTGGTCAGTTTTTAGCCCTCAGATCATAATAACCGCTGCCACATCAGCGATCACTTTTTCCCTAAATAAAACCCTGCCCTAAACCCCAAACAGGGGTTTACACTGTCGAATTGAATTCCAAAATTCTCTTCTCAAAGCAGTTTCCAACCCTTCTTATCAAAATCATCAAAATCATTCTTCGCTCTTCTCCGCAAAAATGACAAAGCCGAAATCAAAATCAAAATCAAAATCTAAACCAAAATCAACATCACCTTCAAAAGAGGTCGCTCAAACGGCCGAAGAATCCAACGAGATACCATACAAATCTCCTCATAATTATCTGGGTTTGCTCACAAAACCTACTGATAACCACACCTTCGACTCCATCATTGATACATTATCTGCATCAAAGTACAAAACTTTGTTAACTGCAGATGCTCCCATTTATCTACAAACCCAGAACGAGTTTTGGAAAAAGGCGACGCTTGAAAAACAAGACGATAAAGTCATAGCCATTAACTCGTCGATACAGGGTAAGGCGATCAAAATCACACCGAAATCAATTTCAGAAGTCTTTAAACTCGATGATCAGAAAGGTAAAACTTCCTTTGACAAAAATGAGTTAAAAGCTGATTTTCTGAAAAGGGGTTATGCAGAACAATCAAAGGTAGATACCCTACAAAAGGGTTATTTCCCATCTGCACCCAGATTTTTATTTCACACACTTTTGAGTTGTGTTTCTAATAAAACAACAGCATTCAACGAAATACCATTAAAAATTCAATGCCTGGGTTACGCTATTTTGAATAATAAAGACTACAACTACTCCCAGGAGATCTTCAATGACATGGTGAAAAACGTTGAAAGTAAAGCATTTTTGCTGTTTTCAAGATTTTTAAGCTATTATTTCAAACAAAAATTTGAAAAAGAAACTGAAAATTTGCTTAAACAAGGTGCCTATTTTCCAATAAAAGGCTTAACAAAAGAAACATTTTCCAGAATGATGGCACCAATAAAAACAAAAGCAGGGGTACCTGAGCAGATTTTAGCGGTTACAACTGCTCCTCAGGTATCAGCTGCTGAGCCCACTGCTCCAGGTGATCATGGCAGCACTACCACTGTCTTGAAACCCACACCTGACATTACCAAAAAGACCAAAAGAAAAACATCCAGAAAACCCACCAAACCCAAAACAAAGGCAACTCTGGAAGATGAGATCCCAGAGCAACTGCCAGTGACAAAACAAATGTCACCACAAACCACTGCTGCTACTTCCTCACAGCAGTTGGTAGAAAGATCTCAACCATTGCCTAAAACTCCTCCTGCATCCTCACAAAAGGATCAGGTTGTAAGCACAGGGACCCCACAATATGAAGCTCTGGATTCAATCGGATCCATCTTCCTCAGTCCTTATCCCAAGGACATGTCTCTTTCAACTCCCATACCCTCACCAATCATATTACCACAATCCATGCTACCCTTGTTGCATGCAGCTGCTATAGCTCAGACACAAACCAGTTCCTCTCTATCACCTATCACTGAGAGTATACCCCCACAAGTGACTGGGTCTGATGCTACTACTTCTGCTATCCCAGCAACAATTGAGGAGGTTACACCCCCTGAGTTACAAGTAACTCTTGGTGGTAGTTCAAGTGGAGCAGCAACTACAACTGATGGATCAACAGATCTTCAGTTGGACAGTTGTTTCATTAATCAGACTCCCTTGAAGGCAATTTCTTCCATAGCACCACTGGCAACCCCTAGTGAGTTAGTTTTGACCACTGGTAAAATAACAAGGTTATCAAGTGCTGAAGAAAGAAGTCCCCAGTACCAAGAACAAGGGGCATCAATGAGTGATTTTTGGGACTCAGTTCCTAAGTCACACATTGATACAACCACTGCTGGTGGGGATTCAGATGATCCTACTAAAGTAGGTGATCATTCAAAATATCAGAAATTGACGAAAAGAGTTGAAAAACTTGAAGATTCAGTTGCTGAAATTAAAGATATGGTGCAAGAGATTTTAAAAGCTCAAAAAGCACAAGCCACTGCTGTTCCACCTCAAGCACCTGCTCCACCACAAGCATTTGCTGCAAATGAGCTCTGGAATATCTTTCAACCCTTACTTGAACACCAAAAGCAGATGGCTGATCAGCAGCATGAAACACATGTAAAAATGCTGATAAACATGGTAGAGTCGAGATTTAAGGATACTCAAGCAGATATTAAAGCTATCAAGGCTCATATTCAATGCACGACTCATGGTGGAAAAGATCCCTCCACTATCCTTTTTATGGATAACCCCCAGGCAGATAATGCCAAAAAGGGGGAGAATGTCAAAAAGATGAAGAAAAAGGGAATTGAAGATGGTCTGTATGTTGAACCAGAACAAGAAAAACAGTCATCCAAACCACCTCAAACCACAAAATCTGATACTTCCATCCAAACAGCTGATGCAGCAGTAGTTACAAAAACTGCTGTCAGTAGCCAAACAACTGTCATCTCATCAACGCATACAACTTCACCACACACCACCAAAACCACTGCTCTACCACCATTACCTCCTGTTATAAAACAGAAGACAACAGATGTTACAACATCTGATGTAATGACAACAGTAGTTGAAACACCAGTTGTTTCAACCACTGTCTGTCAATCACAATCACAAACCACTACTATTCATACTACCACCACTGATCCACCCAAGACATCATCAGCCTCTCCTACAATAAAAAGGAGAAGGATTGTCATATCTGATGATTCACCTCCACCATCACCATCATCAAAAACTACCTCACCATCCCCTGCTCAAAAGCAGAAGACATCTGCTGACATATCAGCAGTTGTAATGACAACAGCTGTTAAAACACCAGTTGTTTCAACCACTGTTAGTCAGCCATCCACCACTGCTCTCATCATTCCTACATCACAACCTCCAAAGCTTCACAAAAGAAAAAGAGAAACAACTCAGGATACTGATGAAAAGTATGATCCTGTTGCTGCTAAATATCCACTGGAATTAGAAGCTGTGAAAAATGAGATGAAACAATTTTACACTGAGGATGATCCTTCAAAAAGGAAATTTCATTCTCTCATAGGCTTCATAATTCCAGAAGACATGGATGAATATCTCAAAATGAAAGTAAGACAAGCAAGGATAAGAGCCAAAATTGAATGCAAGAATCAAGGTGATGAAGCTATTTTGGAAAGAAGGGAATTCCTGCTCAACAAAGTTAAGCAAATAAAAGAATATGCAAATGATCTGAACAAAGAAATGTCAAGCCTATCTCCTGAAGCAGATCAACGAAATGAATTGAGAAAAGAATACCTTGCATACATAATGAAAGAAAAGTTCTATCCTGCCGAAGAAACATAATTCAAAGATTGGCCAATAGTTGCACTAAAGCATGAGGCAAAAAGAATTGAAAAGGTCAAAAATGATCTAAGAAAGAAGAAGACAGCTCCAAATTGGAACAAATACAGGAAGCTCATAGCTGATCTTACTTCTGAATATAAGAGAAAGAAGCAGGAGCTGGTGAATGCAAGGGTAGATTCTGCAAATGCCATAGCAAAATGGACTAAGCAGCAAACAAATGAAGCTTATGAAAGGCTTAAGAAAAGGAGGGACACTCCTAAAAAGTCTGACTACAAAAAACTAAAGGAACAAGTCAAGACTTTTGAAACACAAATCAGTACAGCAGAAGCCTTTGTTACAAAATTGAGAAAAGAAAGGAAGGAAATGCTGACTGTTGGAGAAGAAAAGCATAAAGAAGATGATCTGATTGAAGAAGCTACCAAGAAATTGGCTTCAGATAAAGAAAAATTAGCAAAACTACAGGACCTTGCCAAAAGGGTCAAAGTAGTAAGCCAACCATCATCAGCAGATATCACAGACAGTGAGCTTGATCAACAACAGAAACAAGAGCTGCTTGACAAAGAAGTTGCAGAAGATATAGCTGCAGCAAATAAAGTCATAGAAGAAGCTTTTAAAAGAATGTCTGAAGTTCAAGATACTGCTTTACAGTTTTTCTCAAGGCCAAAAACCTCAAGCTCAGCAACAAATAAATCTCTCCCAAGAAACCCATTTGGTTTAAAAATACTAAAGTGGCTCTCTGATCAAAAGACCCATGTATTGACTCTGGTCAGAACCAATGGAGAAGTGAGGCATATATCAAGGAATCAAGCACTAGGCCTGAGTGTTGAAGATCAACTAGATCTCCTTGAGATTACACTGTGCAGGGATGAAGATGACACAAGTTCCAAGGAATTTGAAGAAGAATTTAAAAGAAAAGCAAGGGAACTTCTGATGAGTAATAAAGATCCAGAATAGTGACAGGTTTTGGCATTATCTGTTCCAGGGGGAGATTGTTGGGATTGAACCCTTCCAGAGGAACAGATAATGAAAGTCAAAACCTGGTCACAACTGTGGATTCACAATAAGCAGACGTTTACTCTAAGCTCTCCCCTTGACAGTGGTTACCTATCTGCTGATACACTCTAAGTACTGCTCAGAAGAACAACTGATGAACCAAACACTGATGAAACACCTAAAGACTGCTAAAAGGCAAACACTGAGCTCTATCTACTGCTGTCTCTTAAGTACTGCTGAAGACCCATGCACTGCTTATTCAAAGACTGATCACCTTTTGAAGAAAGCACTGATGTTCAGACAATCAGTGCTTAGGCTACAACGTTGGAACGTGAACAGTGTTAGACTTGTTTTGTATTTTATTATCAATCAGTTGTTAGACATCAGTAGTTTTGTATAGACCAGTGTTTATAGGTTGTTAGGCTGTTAGATGTCACTATCATGGTGACGTCAGCTGAGGTACATCAGTGGTTTGGTTTGCCTATAAATATGACAGTACTCTGTACTGTTATATTTGATCGTTTTGAGTGAGTTCTTCTCCTCAATTCAATCCTTTCATCTTGTTGCAACCAACCCTGGAGTATCAGGCTGAGGGGGAGTTTAGTCTGTAAGCCTGCATTGTAACCTTTTGCTTTTAATGTAATCTTTCGACTCTATGAAAAGCAATTGTTTATCAAACTATATTCTCCCTTGATTGTGTTTACAAAGTTTGTTATTCATTTCCGCTGCAATTAGAACTACTCATATCTAATTGATTTGTTCAAATCTCACAAACAAGCACAATCAGTAGATCCTCAGATCCTAACAGGTAGACTTGTAACATCCCAAAAATGGGTTTAGTAATTAAACCCCGTTAATACCAAAGAATGGGTAAAATATCGTTAGCAGTTAAGATTAACCCGGTAATTGATAGGATTTAAACAAATAAGCCTAATAATAAATAAAAAAGAGAGAATATGCTTTGAGAAGACAAAGTTTACAAGGAGCCCGAGTTAACGGGACATAAAAAAATAAAACGGGTTATAACTTACCCGAACCCACTAAGTAACTAGGAATACCAACCTAGTTAGTTGTATGTTTTTAAACAATAAAGAAATATGATTAAATGCACCTTTTAAATGACTAGAGAACTAGAGGGACTAAAAGGAGCAAAGTAAGAAAGTGTTTTAATTAAAACTAAATAAAAACCAAAACACACACAAGTGTGTGTGTTTGGTCGATTGTACAGGAGAAGAAAAAGGGTTCTCCTTAAGAACCCTAAACTCACAAAATTCAATAAAATCAAAAGGGAAATCAAGCTAGGAATTGGGGCTTTAACTAAATTCGTGATCACCTAAGCTAGAAGATCACAAGGTATGCCAAATTTTGTAATTTGGTGATGTTTTGAATTTATGATGAACACCAAAATCGAAATTTCTGTGATGAACGTTGTATATATGAGTGATATTGGGTTGAATTTATGTCTAGGAACAAACCCTAGATGCAAATTTGTATAATCGAGCCATAAGCTAGTGATTAGTCAATTAATCAAGTATTAGCCAAGTGGGTTTTGACTAAATAGTAAAGATGATGATATGCATGTGCTTAGAATCATCATATTGGGTAGTTAGAGCAAAATACTTGAACAATTTATAAGTTCAAGTGAATGCTCATATATGACTTGAAATGGGTTTTGTATATTATGATGAGTTTAGTGATTTTGTTCATGTAAATAGGTGTTTGGAATCATGATGTCTACTAATTAATATGTAGAACTAGATCATATTAGATGTTTGGATGAATGTCTAATGCTAAGATGAAATGGGTTTTACATGTAGATGGAAAGCTTTAATTCTTGCTTAACAAGTGAATAATTAGCTTTGACAATCGAAAACTAAGTTAAATTGATGTTAATAATAGCATGAACTTAGACTTGAAGAGTAGTTAAATCGGTGGCGTAAGAATAATGCCTATCGGATACTTGACAAAGTGCCTAAATGAATTGCCGAGTTCATAACATAATCACTTATGCTAATATGCAGTTTGACCGTTAAAAGTCAAACTGACCAAAATGAAATCAAATGGTAAATTTTGATGTAAAATCTGTAAGATGGAAAAGTCATAATTAATGATGACTAATCTAACCGTCTTACGAATCACGATAATAGTTTGACGCTTGACAAGCTAGGTGGAGGCTTGGATAAGGAAACGGGTCGAACGATTCAAGTGTGAAGGAAGAAGCGTGTTTCAGATGCAATGTAAGTAAAGCTTACGCCCCTTTACATTTGTTACAAATTACTTAATTGCAAGTATTGAATGAGAATGCTACTAAGTGGTTGTTATATGATGTTCCGACACGATTCAATGAGAGTCGGAACATGGGGAATGGTAAGAAATCATGAATATTAGTAAAAGGGGTAAAATGCTAAATTAGTCATGAACTGACGAACAAATAAAAACGGTTTTTAGTATAACGAGTTCAAAGAAAACCGGGATAGGTTTAAAGGGATGAAATGGTAATTAAATACCATCTCATATGGACAAATGGTCATTTAGACTAAATGGGTCGAATGGTGTTGTTAACACCATTTGACAATAATATTTGACGATCGCTTGTTGAGTTTTGTAATCACAGGAAATAACATAAGCTTGCGTTGCTTTAACTAGAAAGATTTAAAGCAAAAGTTATGTAAACGGGTAAATACTTTGACCCGAGCCAGGTACGCATAAACAATCTATAGTTAAAAGTGCGATTTTGGTCAAAATTTGGTGTAAGTCCTTTGTCGTAAATTAAAGGACTGAAGTTGACCAAAACGCCCATGGTGGGTAAATCGGGTAAACAACCTTTGGGGATTGTTTAAGTACATGTAATATGATCATGCTAAATATAGACGGACATAAAAGTTATCGGTATAAGCCTTTTGTGGATCAAATGCCTAAGTTTGGGTTTTTTCGTAAAATTACTAACAAAAGGGTAAAATTGGGATTATGGGTCCCTTATGCTAGATCCACCACAAATATAGTTGTGGTGGAATATAAGAAGCAATTTATATATGGGAATGTGAAGTGGGAAAAGAGAAGAGCGGATTTGATGCTTTAATGCATAAAAATCCTATTAACGGGTCAAAACGAATCACGCGCGTAACTTGGGTGTTTGCCGCGTAATTCACAAAAGTTATGAATCCAAGATAGAGATTTTGAGTTAAATACTTTGGTTTATGATTTATGATTAACTAGAAACAAGTTTGGAGGTCTTAAATACAATCGGGTCAAAATATTGATTTTAAATAATAAGCCGAACGCTTAAAGATTTAGAATTTTATTAGTTTGAATGTTGAATTTTAACTCCATTAGATGGAGAATTAAATTACGAACGCGAGGAAAAAGAATCGCGTAAAACGGACCAATAACGAAGAAGTTATGGCCGTTTCCGTAAAAACTGGCATTGCTGAAAAATGCAGGACCCAGCTCCAGACCTGCTGGAAAACGGTCTCCCCCGCGCCACACGAGGGAACAACGTGGCGCCGGCGCGTGGCGCGACAGAACCCTGTTTCGAAGAAAAATTTGTATTTTAATCAGTTTCGCTTCTCGGACCCGTTTAAACACGTTTTAAACTACGTATGACTGATTCAATTCATGTTTTATGGATTGTAGGTATTTTTACAGTACCGGAGGATGATCAAGCTCAACGAAGAACCGAACACGATCAAGTTCAAGCTTCCGCACATTATTACGTTGTTGTTTTGAACAACGAATTAAATCACATTTTGTTGTATTGTTTTAATACTAAGTAAAGTTTTAAATAAACCCGTATTTCATTAGTATGTGTAATCGTTAATACAACAAATTAGTTTTAATTTATAAGAAAACCGTTAATTATCAGTAAGGGTGTTACAGAGGTTTTCATTAAAGCCATACTTCCTATCTCAAATTCTTACGATTTCTGCCGCTCATCGGCGCAATCCTTTCTGTATCATGCGGGCTGCCTTGATATGTTCACATATCTAAACGGTTTGCCTCTGGTTTCCCTGAACCAACGCGGGTCAGTAGATTGTTTATTCCCGGTCTCTGATCAACATGACGGGGATCGATTTATTATGTTCCATCTAAAGCTTCACACGAAGCGGTTTAAGCGGCGGTGTGATAACTACTGTTGTAGGAAAACTCTACTAAGGGCAAGTGAGTGTTCCAACTTTTTATCAAAGTTTATCACATAAGCACGTATTGTTTTCACACAGTCTGCATCGTTCAGTAGCTTAGTCCATCTATGTTAATATTCAAGTTTTTACGATCAACGGTGTGCTGCAGCCCTTGTGTTCAGTAAAGGTCGTGCAACGTTTTCTTTCAGGTAGTGACATCAAGTTTGCGGCGCGCAATTACTGTATCTAGCTCAAGGTTTCTTCTTATGATTCCTTAATCAGTGTGCCGCATATGCAATGTTGTGGTCTCGTTGCATCGACGTACGATCGAGACTTTGTCGGGAAGCGTCACATAATTGCAACCTAGCTCCTTAGCTCTTGGTTGCAGGGTTGGCATGAATCTCGTTCTTATCCACCACGTATCTTAAAGTTCTCACTTCGCGAATTCGAAATCCGCTTTTTGTCATCATAGCATATAACTGTTCTTTTCTTTAAGAGTTGCAAGGTAAATTGCAGCTGTTGCTCACGACCTCCCTCGGTCGTTGGCCATATGAGAATGTAGTTAATAAGTATAATCATCATTTATCCAGGTATGGCTTACACGTTCGATTTCATGAGGTCCATGAATATTGTCGATGCATGTGTTAAGCCAAATGGTACGACAAGGAACTCGTAATGCTCTAAGCGAGTCCTAAAGGTCGTTTTAGGGATATTTCCTTCTTGTATTCACAGTTGCGGACATCTTGTCTTCAAGTTGATCTTTGAGTGGTATCTAGTACCTTATGATTTGTCTATTCATGTCATCAACCCTTGGCAGGGGATACCAATCTTGCTATCCAATTTTTCTGGAATTTATGCAAAATGGAAACTGTCAACTTTTTCTAAGGATGTCATGTCCTTAATTTCTCCTGTCTAACAGCTCTTGCCGTTACATCGGAGGTTCATGCTTCACGGACGAAGCTAGTCGGTGAGGCGTCATTTGGTACTGGTGCCGCTCCTGGCACGAGGTTTACCCTAGACTCCTCTTCTCGCTTGTGGAGGTATTCTTGGCAAGTCTTCAGAAAAGGCTACCGGAACTTCTTCTATAACGGGGATGTTCTCAGGCTCCATACTTGAATATTCAATCCTTGCTGACTATCATATCATGACTTCTCAAGTTAATGGTAACAGAAGGTTCCGGCCTTCTGAGTTCCTAGAATATAATTCCTTACATGCTTCGTCTGCTTAAACTAGCCTTCTATATGCCCATTTCTAAAGAATACGGGGCGTCTATTTTACTCAAAACTAGGCCAAGCAGTTTCTTAAGTTCTAAGCATGCAAGGTTAAAGTTGATGCCAGTATTAATCCAAAAATGGATGCATAAGGTTGGTTAATAGGGAACGTACCCGTAACCGCATCTGGATCCTGGCGTGTCTCACGAGTTTCGATCGTGAAAACCCTTCCTTGCTTGTTTCTTCCTAGGGCAATCTTTCCTAAAGTGCCCTGCCTCACCACATTTGTAGCAACCTGGTACTCTCTTATCTCTTCCATATGGGTCCTTCGCCCAACAGGTGTCCTTGCTGTGCCCTTCTTTTCCACACTTTCCACACTTAGGTCTCAGACATCGCCCTTCATGGTGAAAATTGCATTCCCCGCACCTCGGCTTAGTCCCCGAGTAAATTTTACCACCGGCCTTATTAGTGGCTCCATCAGTTTTCCTGCCATGCGGTGGTTTCACTTTCTTTCTTTTGTTTGCTTTAGAGCTTCCATAGCCGACTTGCGTGCCCACCTTTAGGTTCGAAGACTTCCTTTGCTTATTGCCTGATGACTCCACATGAGTCTCTTTCTTGTTATCCTCAGATTCCGAAAATTTTCCCGCACGTAGGGCTTCTTCAGTAAGCGTAACGCTTAAATCGATAGCCTCTGCGATAGTTGGAGGTCTTGAGGTAGTAACCAAGCTCCTGATCTGAAGTGTAAGTCCCCAAATGAATCGTTCAATTCTCTTGAATTCTGGCTTGACTAAGTAGGGGACGACCCTAGACAAGTCGTGAAATCGCTGGACGTATTCAGGAATCTTCGATCCATCCATTTTCAAATTCCAGAACTTCACCTCAAGCTTTTGGATTTCAGCCCTAGAACAGTATTTCTTTTCCATCATTTCCTTGAGCTCGTCCCAGCTCAGTACATAAGCAGCACTTGCTCCAAGAGTCTGAACCTGAAGGTTCCACCAGGAGAGTGCGCCATCCAAAAACAACCCGGAGATATAGGTAACACTCTGCTGGGGCGAACAGTTACTCGTTCTTAGAACGGAGTCAATCTTTTCTGGCCAACGTACAAACGCAACAGCGCCCCCTGTGCCGTCAAAATTCAATGGCTTGCAGTCCAGGAATTGTTTATAAGTGCAGCCAGTTGGAGGGTTATTTCCGGTAGTGCCACCGCTGTGTTCGGAGCGGAGGGCTTCATGTCATGCAATTGCGTGTGAGATTCGTTCTTGAAGCTCAGCTTCTGTTCTTGGCAACATACTGGTGTTTGTGTCTCGTCTGGGCGGCATTCTCTTCTGTCAAAAGGTATGAAGTAGGTTAGACAATATTCCATAATTGTCTATGAGGTACATAGCACCATAAGCCATCATGTAATCACCCAATTTCACATGTATATAATCAACAATGTATGAGCGAGGAAACGATTACTGAGCCTTCACATAGGCTTGCCAACTTGGCTTATTGTTTGTAATGGAAAAATGAACTCGAGGCTACATCGCCTTGGTCATTCAAGTTTTAGTTATTTCCTGCTACATTGGTTTTCTTAGGTCTTTAGCTTTACTGGTGTGTATATTTTCCCTTAGATGGGGTTGTTTGTGTAGAGGTGATAGAGAGTGTATCGTCACTGATTCTTTCTGAATGTTATTCCTCTTCTCTTGCTTAAATATTGTTTCTCAAACGTCTCGTACATGAAGTAGGAAAAGTTAGGCACGAAGTAGGCAAGACAACTTTCCTACTTTATAAAGTGCTAAAGCACTGGTCTAGGTTTTGTTCTACCATGTGAAGGTGTGAACACCTAGAGTTCATTTTTGTGCAGCTTGGCCCGCAGAGTCCACCGGGATTTCTGTGCACTACAAGTCGTTATTACGTGGGCCCCCGTAATAATAAATTGTCTTGCACAGTTACCCCAAATTTTCTCTCTCCCAAGCATATAATCAATCAAGGAAGGGACACTATTGTCCTTATACCTCTGTCATGGAAAGAACCTTTGCGATGGTCCACGCGCGAACACTCGTTATCGTTATGAGCGAACAAGCACGATGATTAAATGGAATAGGAATAAAGAGAATTCCTAGTAGTTGGAGGGGCACCTTCAAGATGAATACTTCGTCTTCCTTTTCTGGTCAAGTATGTCGTCAATCTTGCTTCACAAAAGCCGCAAGGATCTCGTCCCGCTGATTAAGAGGTTGATCAAGGTTGCCGCCTCTGCCTCGTCGTCACTATCGTAGTCAGGCACCTTCGCGATCGAGAGAGAAGAGCAGCCATTTCCTACGGAAGCAAGCTCAGAATCTTGTTTGGTAATCACTTCCAGTCATGAGCTTTGCAAAGGACGCGAGGTCGGTAGCTTCATCGTGTGAGTCACGTACAGTAATAGGAGTCGGAGTCGAAAGTATCTTATTCACGTCAATAATCATTCCGTACACTTATTTGTATGTATTCACGTCAACATTTATTCCGTACACTTATTCGTATATATGTATATCAATAACAAATATGCTACTTAGCATAAACAAGCAATTTGATGCATTATATCACGTATAACTCTCGTTTTTGGGGGGTCATTTTTTTTTTCTAGTTGTCAATTTACGACAAAAACACTACTTGGTACTAGTGGTCACCAAGAGTGTATTTTATCTTTGGCAAGTCTAACTTGTGTAGACTACGCCTTAATTGGCACCTTATCTTGAGGGTATTCCCTACTAATGTCCTTGCCTTATCTCTTTTTGAAAAGTGTTTGACTCGTGGATCTTGGCGCTTACGTGAATGCAATGAAAACCTTTTTGTAAAGTGTTTTTGTGAGAGAACTCTAGTGATTGTAGTCTAGACTCGAGAAGGAATCCTAGTTCACTACAATCGAAGCTCTGATACCAAACTGTCACACCCTGTCTTTTGCGGAAGCGTATGATGTGTGACTGGTTTAATATCATTGCATTCAATCGTAATAAACAACTACATGATCAAAACGATGTTCATCCATTCATGAAAATTTGAGTATTACAAACATTTGTTATTTAAGTTTTAAAAACACAACCTTCGTCTAGGTTATAATTTAACAAAAGTGGATGACATCTAAGCTTGAAGTCTACTTCTAGTTACGACACCCGCGCCCAAGATCCATCCTGTCACCTGAAATACATGTAATTTTGGAAAACATCAACATAAGGTTGAGCGAGTTCATGCGTTTTGCATACCTTGTATGAAACATGGTATGTATCTTGTATAAATAAAGTATTCTTGTGAAATAACGTATTCTTGTAAAATAAAGTATTCTTGTGATACAAATCTTGTACCAATAAAGTATTCTTGTAAATCTTTGAGAGACTTTAAGGCATGTGAGGACATGGGGAGTACTTGTTATGACTCCTAGGGAGCATTCGTAATGGCTCATAGGGAGCACTCGTGATGGCTCATATCCTTGTCGATTTTCCTCGACTGTGTCGATTAACCTCGACTGTGTCGATTAACCTCGACTGTGTCGATTTCCCTTGACTGTGTCGATTACCCTCGACTGTGTCGATTAACCTCGACTGGGACTCCGAAGCACTACTAGGTACTAGTTGTGACCATTAGTGGGGTTCGACCGTACCCGTTAGATCTAACCCTCGTCCCTAATTAATGAATGTTTTTAATGGCTTGGTACTAGTGTTCACCAAGACTTTATGGCATTTTTAGTATTATGTCTGTGCTCACATGACCTAGTATTTCCTAGGCATCTCTTAAAACGCATCATACTTGGTACTCGTTCTCACCAAGAGTGCTTCTTGTATTTTTGTATTCTTAAATCACATCATACTTGGTACTCGTTCTCACCAAGAGTGCTTCTTGTTATCATACCATTTATAAACATTGTATTATTTGTAACATGTATTTCACCCCCGAGAGTTATAAAACCAAAAACAGTTAAAGAAAAGGGGGAGCATGAACTCACAACTTTGCGTTCCTGCGTCGTAAACTTCACCGGATTTGCTTATCTAGCGTCGTGACCTAAACGTGTTTATTAACGCTAGTCACTAGACTTGTATCGCACAAGTATAAGTCACTATCTTTTGTATATGTTTTCTTGTGTTAAAAATAATTTATATTTTTAACTATGTGTCTTACTTATATTATTTTCTCAAAAATAAATATAAGTATTGTGTATTTTGCACCCGAATTATGTATTTTTATCCAAGTAATATATTTTCATAGATATATCTTCTTGTATGTGTCTAAGCATGTTGTATGTGTATTTTTGTGTTCTCACTTCTCAGGAGTATTTAGTGTATTTTCAAGTCCTAATACACTATCACGTATAATACATACTACATACACTTAGCACAAAATTTGGTGATCAATTAAATATATATATTTTCTCCAAAAATATACATACTTAATATCAATTTTAATCTTGAAGAAATAATTATTTCTTAACACAAAAATTAGGGAAACCTTGGTAAATGTTTTGAGATACATTTTTAGGGGATAAGTTTCTCAAAAACTTATATTTTTCTATGTGTCAAAATTTATAAAAATTTTGGCAGAGTTTCCCCTAAAAATGGAGGTTTCCCATGTTTTCAAAACATGTGTTTATTTTCTTTTAAAACATCATCAACAACCTTTATTTACCAACTAGTCAAAAATAAACATGAACTATAAACTTATGAACTTGAAAGTTTATAAAAGTATGTAGTAACTTACTAGCACACTTAGTAAGTCTTGTTACCTTCCAAAATGCGATTAGTTCTTTAAAGACTTCATTTTTAACGAGTTTGAATATTCACAACTTCTAGTCATATTTTCCAAAATATTTCTTTGTGAAATTTTCTTATTACACAAGTGTTTCTACACTTGTTGTGTTAAGTTTATGTAAGATCCAAGTTTTGACAAAACTCATACTTTTCACTTGGTTCTTTCGAAAAACCACTCATGGATCTTTAGATCTACAAGATTATAATCTACTTTGATCCTTATTTTTCAAGAAAACATTTATTTATTCAAGTTCATAGTTTATGTGATCATCCTACACATTTTTGCTTTCTCATCTTGCTAGTTCATGTTTTTAAACATGATCTAGCAAGACCATGTGATGAACCATAACATTTCTACTAGCAAACAACATTCAACAAGCATCATAACACAAGAATATCATGATTTCTTCATTATTTTAACCATTCTTCATCACTTTGTTAGTTTATGTTCTTAGTGTTTCTTAAGATTTCACCATTCTTCTAACTATTAACCATCAACAATATGAGGAGAATGAAGATCTAAGACACTTACCACTAGCACAAGGCTAGGGGAGTTCAAGAGTATAAAAGTGGTGGATAAAAGAAAATGAGAGCGGTCCTTGAGCTTCCGAACACACCAAGCTTGCTTGTATGATCTCTAGCACCTTTGGATGTAGATGGATTGTATGAAAGAGACTTGAAGGTGGTGATGGTGGGTGTGGTGGTCTTCGGCCGAACAAGAGAAGAGAGGGAGAGAGTGTTGTTGTTGAATGACGAAGATGATAAGTATGTATAAGATCTAGTGGTTTCTATAAATAAACTCCAACAAGTCTTTATCCATTAGTTTTTGTGTCTACCAAGTACTTAACAAGATCAAGTTTTTAATTCAAAGGAATCAAATGTGGGAACTATGTCCCCTAACCGGTCATCAAAGTGGGGGGGGGGGGGGGTCTAGTTGGATCTTGATGGTTAGTTACTTGGTTAAGTTGAAATGTAAGGGTAATAGTTAGTGTTTTAGTGTTTAGTGATTTTTAAGATGTAATATAGTGTTTAGTGTTCATAACTAGCTTCATAACACTAAAACAATGCTTCTAGTGAAATTTTGGTGTTCCGGGTAATGTCCGGTTGTTCGGTTAGATACCGATTCGTTAAAGTGCTAATTTGTATCGTTTAGCGTTCTTTATGTCCCCTTTTGTAACCCTTTCAATTCCCGACACTTGGGGAAGTATTCTGGATGATAAATCATGAATTCTGCATAATATATCAAGGTTAAAAATGCTGAATTATGGCTGATTATAGCTGAATTTAGTAAAATTCTGCACTTAAAGTGCGTTTCGGGTGCTTTTTAGTGCGTATTTTGGCTTCCGGAATGTCTATACATAAACCCTTGTATGTACTCTTGGGTTTTAATGTATTATTGTCGTTGGACCTACACCTAGGCTCCAATTCTATTGTTTAACTGCTTTCTACAGAATTGTTGACACTATGTGTCTTACCGGTGAGTTTACTAGTATTTCTGACGCGACGCTATCATAGAGTAATTCTTGTAGTATAAAATGTGCATGAATTTGCTTGTATAGTGATCAGGAATTTATTTGTCTTGTAAACTAGATCATGCACCGTCATTAAAGCACATATTACTGTTTATTGAGTGTACGGAATGTACGGAAAAGTGACAGTTGTCACAGAAACAGAAAGAGTTAATAGATTGTTAAAAAGTTACTCATGTACTTCTTATGTTATTGATAGGATTTATCCAACAGTGGAAGGCATGAAGGCATTTAATGAAGAAGAAATATCTGAAGACAAGAGTTCTGAAAAGAAGAAGGATACTGAAATGAAGATTCTGGTAAGAAACACAGTGCCAGTTACAACAAGTGTCCATCCCCGCTTGAAAATGGATATTCTCCACGAAATCCAAATTCAGAAAGAGTCAAAAAGGCAACCAATTTACAGTGGGAGTGTGAGTCTTAAGAAAATTTGCCAGACAACATTGATGTTATTTTCTCATCGTCTGACACTGATCATGAGTCTGAGTTAATAAAGAAAGTGGTCGATCAGGTGTTGGATAACGATGATACTGAGGAGTCAAAGTTAGAGTCAAACTCAGAGTCAAAGTCTGACAAGTCAAAGTTGTCACACCCCGACCACGTGGAACAACCAAACGTGGCGGAAACGTCAGGGAGTGTATAAATAAGAGAATAATGTTTGAGAAAATGTTTAGTCATGAACCTTGTAATTTGCTTTGTCTTGTAAATCATTTGAAAAACGATAAGGTCAGATGATATGTATAAATAAGAGAATAATGTACGGTTAAATGAATAACCATGTAAAATGAGTTTGTATAAGATAAGTTGTTTGTAAATCAATGTCTTGTGAAAAGTATGTTATTTGTATAAAATGTTATATGTCTCAAATTGCAATGATTCAAATAACGCTACAATATGTGATACCATACAAACACTTATATATAGGAAGTACCAGCGGCGTATCCACCGTGCTTGTATCATATTACATATGCCTCGTTACTTAAATCACTTACTCAAACCAAACTATCAAGATGAAATGTTTAACAATTGTAGAAATGTTTATGTATAGTCAAATGTCTATTGTCAAATGTAAATCATGTCAACAGATACAACTGGTTCACACGGTTCAATAGTTACAAACGGTTCATATAATCAAAGGGTTACGACGGTTCACATAGTCAAATGGTTACAACGGTTCAAAATGTAGTATAATGTGTTCATATGCTGGATGAGCATATGCAACAAAAATGCAATGTAAAACAATGTACTAAGTATGCACGTAATGGACATGCATAGCATAAGTGTAATGTAAAACAATGTACTAAGTATGCTAAGTTAACATACAAAGCAGAAAAGTCATGTAAATCAATGTGCTAGCATGCTATCAGTCAACATACATAGCAGAAATGTATTGTAAAGTGATGTACTAAATATGCACACAATGGGCATACATAGCATAAAATGTATTGCAAAGTGATGTACTAAGTATGCACATAATGGGCATACATAGCATAAAATGTATTGTAAAGTGATGTACTAAGTATGCACACAATGGGCATACATAGCATAAAATGTATTGTAAAGTGATGTACTAAGTATGCACACAATGGGCATACATAGCATAAAATGTATTGTAAAGTGATATACTAAGTATGCACACAATGGGCATACATAGCATAAAATGTATTGTAAAGTGATGTACTAAGTATGCACACAATGGGCATACCTAGCATAAAATGTATTGAAATCATGTACTATAAATGCACTAATAAACATAGCAAGTATATGATGTGAAAACAGGAAAGCATGAAAGTAACAAGTAAGCACATGTGTTTCACCCCAAAACAGTTTGAAAACAGTAAAAGAGGGGTCTATGTACTCACTTGAGATTGCTCAGAAGTCCTAAGATAACCACCAAGCAATGCTAGAGATCACGGAATCAAACGGCATCTAGTATAGGTAACTATGTTAATAAACCGGACCTATGTCGGAGGATCGGACAGAATGAGGGCTCGTAAACCAAATGAGTATGGGAACTCATGTAGTATGGTTTAACAAGGCCTACATACTAAAATGAAACCTAACCTAAGTGCTTACGACCCATTACGACCCGTTTAGGTAGCTTATGCTACTTTAACGCGTCGTTCGCGTAAAACGCGTTCGGAACGCCTAACTAGTCCTATGACAAGTAAAATATGCCTTAACATATCTAATATTGTTACCAAATCAGTTTAGATACCAAAAGTTATGTTACATATGCTTAAAATGAATTTTGGCGTAAAAAGGGCATTTTGGTAATTTACCTAAGGCATATAAACTACCTATCATACAACTACTTAAACGAAGCGACCATAAGGTATAACCTCGGAAGGTTATTCCCTATATACCATGGTCACCTAATGTGTTTGGTCGGATCCTAATGATCGATCAAATGGGTCGGGTTCGAAGGTATAAGCGATTTATTAGATCGCTTACCCTTACGACCCTAGACAACGTGGTAATCAGTAGGCATAGTCACAAGGGACTATAACCATCGTGATTACAATCACGTTGCGAAGTTCAAACGAACTTCGCATTGACCATAAACTGGTCAATGCAGAAAGTCAAACAAAGTTTGACTTTCGGACTCGAAAAGCAATAAAAGAACGAAGGAACACTTACAAAGGGTCCCCGAATGCTAATCTTGATTCAAGTAGCTCAGGTATGAAACAATGGTTTCAACTTAGAGCTTCTCAAATCAGATTCTTGTGGGTTTTGCAATGAAGGGGGGTGGGTATTTATAGATTTCGGTTCACCGTTAGGATCGTTTCTTGAATATCGTGCCTTGATCTCACCCGTGCACTTGTCGGAATGTTATGGTGCATCATTTTGCCCACCACAAGAGATTGACATGTGGCATTTGGCCCTTGGGGAGTGTTTAAATCTGTAAATCAGCTGTCAAAAATGATTTTCTGCATCTGACCCATGCTTGCGCACCATAAGGTTTTAAGTGTTGAGGTGCGCAAGCACCTTGCAGACCAGACACTTTCAAAAATGGCAGAACAGGCCCCTGAAGCTCCAAACTTGCTATTTGATGCATTTTGACACGTTTAAGCCCCGTTAACCCCATTTCAAAGCTCTAAAATGAAGTTAAAGTATAGGGAACTTAAAATATGCTTGAAAACATCACAGATGTCGGTTTGTTTGGCCGTACAATCGCGTTGTTCGGTTAATTACGACGGAATGCGCATAAGCGCGAAAAACGATCCAAATGGCGTGACGAATGGATTTTTCTTATGCCAAATACTAAAATAAAATATTATAGTGCTTACATAAATTTTTGGATGTCCGGATGTATTCAGAACGTAAGTTATGCGTGAAAATGCAAACTTGTGCACTTTTTGACGCTTTTAGTCCCTGAATGACCCAAAAGTTTATTTTAGCACACCGAACCCCTCAAAGCCTATTTCTAAGCTATGTGAAGGATATTTATGGTATGTTTAACTTATGGTCATGTTACGAAATGTCTGTTACAGTTCAAATTGGCATACTTTCGCAGTTTGTCAATTTTAGTCCTTGTAGGCGAATTAACTTGTTTTTGCCATATCAAAGCCTTCAAAACTTATTTCTAAGTTATTTAAAGGTTATTTAAGGTATGTTAAGCCTATTTCACTATTCCGAAGTGTTTGTTGCATTAAACTGGTTATATTTACGCATCAGTGCGCGTATAACCTTCCAGAAAGCGATTTAGAGCTTGAAATTGAACAAGAATTGATATGTGCAAAAGATACACATATTTATACAGATACCAAGTATGAAATACAATATTTCATTGGCTTGGCATTTGTTTGATGGTCGCAGTGACCCAGGATACTGAAATGAAGATTCTGGTAAGAAACACATTGCCAGTTACAACAAGTGTCCATCCCCGCTTGAAAATGGATATTCTCCACGAAATCCAAATTCAGAAAGAGTCAAAAAGGCAACCAATTTACAGTGGGAGTCTGAGTCTTAAGAAAATTTGCCAGACAACATTGATGTTATTTTCTCATCGTCTGACACTGATCATGAGTCTGAGTTAATAAAGAAAGTGGTCGATCAGGTGTTGGATAACGATGATACTGAGGAGTCAAAGTTAGAGTCAAACTCAGAGTCAAAGTCTGACAAGTCAAAGTTGTCACACCCCGACCACGTGGAACAACCAAACGTGGCGGAAACGTCAGGGAGTGTATAAATAAGAGAATAATGTTTGAGAAAATGTTTAGTCATGAACCTTGTAATTTGCTTTGTCTTGTAAATCATTTGAAAAACGATAAGGTCAGATGATATGTATAAATAAGAGAATAATGTACGGTTAAATGAATAACCATGTAAAATGAGTTTGTATAAGATAAGTTGTTTGTAAATCAATGTCTTGTGAAAAGTATGTTATTTGTATAAAATGTTATATGTCTCAAATTGCAATGATTCAAATAACGCTACAATATGTGATACCATACAAACACTTATATATAGGAAGTACCAGCGGCGTATCCACCGTGCTTGTATCATATTACATATGCCTCGTTACTTAAATCACTTACTCAAACCAAACTATCAAGATGAAATGTTTAACAATTGTAGAAATGTTTATGTATAGTCAAATGCCTATTGTCAAATGTAAATCATGTCAACAGATACAACTGGTTCACACGGTTCAATAGTTACAAACGGTTCATATAATCAAAGGGTTACGACGGTTCACATAGTCAAATGGTTACAACGGTTCAAAATGTAGTATAATGTGTTCATATGCTGGATGAGCATATGCAACAAAAATGCAATGTAAAACAATGTACTAAGTATGCACGTAATGGACATACATAGCATAAGTGTAATGTAAAACAATGTACTAAGTATGCTAAGTTAACATACAAAGCAGAAAAGTCATGTAAATCAATGTGCTAGCATGCTATCAGTCAACATACATAGCAGAAATGTATTGTAAAGTGATGTACTAAATATGCACACACGCATAAAATGTATTGTAAAGTGATGTACTAAGTATGCACACAATGGGCATACATAGCATAAAATGTATTGTAAAGTGATGTACTAAGTATGCACACAATGGGCATACATAGCATAAAATGTATTGTAAAGTGATGTACTAAGTATGCACACAATGGGCATACATAGCATAAAATGTATTGTAAAGTGATATACTAAGTATGCACACAATGGGCATACATAGCATAAAATGTATTGTAAAGTGATGTACTAAGTATGCACACAATGGGCATACATAGCATAAAATGTATTGTAAAGTGATGTACTAAGTATGCACACAATGGGCATACCTAGCTTAAAATTTATTGAAATCATGTACTACAAATGTACTAATAAACATAGCAAGTATATGATGTGAAAACAGGAAAGCATGAAAGTAACAAGTAGGCACATGTGTTTCACCCCAAAATAGTTTGAAAACAGTAAAAGAGGGGTCTATGTACTCACTTGAGATTGCTCAGAAGTCCTAAGATAACCACCAAGCAATGCTAGAGATCACGGAATCAAACGGCATCTAGTATAGGTAACTATGTTAATAAACCGGACCTATGTCGGAGGATCGGACAGAATGAGGGCTCGTAAACCAAATGAGTATGGGAACTCATGTAGTATGGTTTAACAAGGCCTACATACTAAAATGAAACCTAACCTAAGTGCTTACGACCCATTACGACCCGTTTAGGTAGCTTATGCTACTTTAACGCGTCGTTCGCGTAAAACGCGTTCGGAACGCCTAACTAGTCCTATGACAAGTAAAATATGCCTTAACATATCTAATATTGTTACCAAATCAGTTTAGATACCAAAAGTTATGTTACATATGCTTAAAATGAATTTTGGCGTAAAAAGGGCATTTTGGTAATTTACCTAAGGCATATAAACTACCTATCATACAACTACTTAAACGAAGCGACCATAAGGTATAACCTCGGAAGGTTATTCCCTATATACCATGGTCACCTAATGTGTTTGGTCGGATCCTAATGATCGACCAAATGGGTCGGGTTCGAAGGTATAAGCGATTTATTAGATCGCTTACCCTTACGACCCTAGACAACGTGGTAATCAGTAGGCATAGTCACAAGGGACTATAACCATCGTGATTACAATCACGTTGCGAAGTTCAAACGAACTTCGCATTGACCATAAACTGGTCAATGCAGAAAGTCAAACAAAGTTTGACTTTCGGACTCGAAAAGCAATAAAAGAACGAAGGAACACTTACAAAGGGTCCCCGAATGCTAATCTTGATTCAAGTAGCTCAGGTATGAAACAATGGTTTCAACTTAGAGCTTCTCAAATCAGATTCTTGTGGGTTTTGCAATGAAGGGGGGTGGGTATTTATAGATTTCGGTTCACCGTTAGGATCGTTTCTTGAATATCGTGCCTTGATCTCACCCGTACACTTGTCGGAATGTTATGGTGCATCATTTTGCCCACCACAAGAGATTGACATGTGGCATTTAGCCCTTGGGGAGTGTTTAAATCTGTAAATCAGCAGTAAAAAATGATTTTCTGCATCTGACCCATGCTTGCGCACCGTAAGGTTTGAAGTTTTGAGGTGCGCAAGCACCTTACAGACCAGACACTTTCAAAAATGGCAGAACCGGCCCCTGAAGCTCCAAACTTGCTATTTGATGCATTTTTGACACGTTTAAGCCCTGTTAACCCCATTTCAAAGCTCTAAAATGAAGTTAAAGTATAGGGAACTTAAAATATGCTTGAAAACATCACAGATGTCGGTTTGTTTGGCCGTACAATCGCGTTGTTCGGTTAATTACGACGGAATGCGCATAAGCGCGAAAACCGATCCAAATGGCGTGACGAATGGATTTTTCTTATGCCAAACACTAAAATAAAATATTATAGTGCTTACATAAATTTTTGGATGTCCGGATGTATTCAGAACGTAAGTTATGCGTGAAAATGCAAACTTGTGCACTTTTTGACGCTTTTAGTCCCTGAATGACCCAAAAGTTTATTTTAGCACACCGAACCCCTCAAAGCCTATTTCTAAGCTATGTGAAGGATATTTATGGTATGTTTAACTTATGGTCATTTTCCGAAATGTCTGTTAGAGTTCAAATTGGCATACTTTCGCAGTTTGTCAATTTTAGTCCTTGTAGGCGAATTAACTTGTTTTTGCCATACCAAAGCCTTCAAAACTTATTTCTAAGTTATTTAAAGGTTATTTAAGGTATGTTAAGCCTATTTCACTATTCCGGAGTGTTCGTTGCATTAAACTGGTTATATTTACGCATCAGTGCGCGTATAACCTTCCAGAAAGCGATTTAGAGCTTGAAATTGAACAAGAATTGATATGTGCAAAAGATACACGTATTTATACAGATACCAAGTATGAAATACAATATTTCGTTGGCTTGGCGTTTGTTTGATGGTCGCAGTGACCCAGGTGTCACAAAAGTCAACAGTCAAAAAGGACAAACGTGTTTATAATAAAGAGTTTTTGTTATCAAAGTCTAATTTGAATGACGAACCAATCAAAGTGGCATATACTTAGAATGATTCTGACAAATTATATTCTGATGAAGAATTTCCAATAAGAGGTGTTAAAACTGAAATGATAAAAAAGGTTTTCAAACTAACAGAAATTAATATTTCTGAAATAAAAATTGTAAATCTTTCTGAAAAACCTAAAAAGTACACCTCAAGAGTACAACAAAGAGAAAACAAAAAAAAAGGGTTACAGTTCTGGTTCAGGTTTTCAAAAGAAACCAAACCATAACGGTAATTTCAAAAGAAAAGGTTTAGGTTTTATTCCACCAAAAAATTATAAAAATGAAAAAACTTATAAACCAAAAATTGTATTTGTTTCAGGAACATCATCTGAAGAAGAAAAGGAGCAGTTGTTCAGGAATCAATCAAACAAAGAATTCCTTGCCAAGAAGCAAGAGAAAATGAAGAAGGAAGCTGTTCAGAAAAAGGAAACGAGAACTTGTTTTCAATGCAAAATTGTTGGTCATATTGCCAGGAACTGTTCAAAGGCAATTCAAACAAAATAGGGAGTTTCTGAAAAACTGAAAGAAAAGATTGTTGAGAATGAACCACCAACCAAACAATTCAAAGTTTTCAAAGATTCAAAGTTTGAGGTTGGTGAATGTTCAAAGAGGTTTTACAAGAGAAAAGCAAATCTTGACAATCACAAGTGGGTTGTTAAGAAATCTGATGATAGTTCTAGCTATGATTCTGATTCATCAAAATCAGAGGAGCTATTTTCAGGCGATGAATCTGATTCCACAAAGTCAGAGGAGCCACATGTTGAGTTAAAGTTGGAAACTTCAGTTCCTCTAATGGATGATGTCAATTTTCCACCATTGAGGGCTGAAAATTTTAAACAAAAAGTTGGTAAAATTGAGATTTCAAATCAATTCTTTGTTGAAAAGAAAGATTTTGATATTGAAAAAGCTTTTAACCCCAAAGTGCAACATATTTTTGGTAAAATGGTTGATGGGAAGGTCAAAGGGGTGAAAGAGTTTTATGAGAAAAAATTGAAGAAACCAGGTAAAGATGTTTCATCTCAGGTTTGTGACTGGGATGGAACTTATTATGATATATGAAAAGTATGACTTGCCGGAGCTCCAAGGTTGGTAAGTGTGGAGAAGGAATCGGCATCTTTCTTGAGAATGTCACATTGGTGATATTTCGACTTACAAGTGGTAAATCAGGGACATTAAGTTGTACTTGATTTTATACAAGTGGTAATGGTTGGTTGAATTTAAAACTGTTATATTTTTTCAAGTGGTTGAAAGAACAAAGTGATGAATTGATCCCCTAACTTACAAATGGTTTATTAAATCAACAAAACTAATTTTCCAGAAAAACCATTTGATTAAAACAAACTTAAGTGTTTTGAAATCATAATGGGAAAATAGTTTGTTGTGAGGGGGAGTTCTGATTGTTTATGCCAAGTGGATGGCGATTTGAAGCAATTCACAACAGTTGTCAATTTACTTGTACAGTTTGTTTTCAAATTTCTTTAAATGATTTTGAATTTTAGGGGGAGTATGGAATTTCAGAAAATCCAAAAACATTAGAAAATTTGAAAAAGCCAAAAATATGAAAAAAATGAGTTTTGTTGTGAAAAGAGGAAATGATAGTACATCAGTGGACTATCACAGCACGCTAAAGAATTGGAAAGTTAAAATGTGATAAACGGTCTCACTGATGATGTGCCAGTAGGTTTTTGCACATTTAGTAGATTGTAACGAGATATAAACCTAAATTTCAAACTTGATTATATCGTGGGGAACATCTCTCGGATATATGGGTAACCCCCGAAATCTTGTTTGAAAGGTCCCTCTTTCTGAGATACTAGGTCTTTATACTCAGTGATATCTGGGGTATTATCCCGGGACTTCTGATTTTGCGGAAGCAATGGCCTAGTCCCCGTATAATATTTTCTGCTTGCTTGAAATATAGCACCACCCTCAGTACAAAAAATGATGAAACATTGCAAAATGCTAATCATGTGTTGTTGAAGAAAAGATTCTCTAAAGGGAACACACCTAAAGTCGAAGCCGTCATCTCTCTGATTTTGCGGAAGCAATAGCCTGAGCTCTCACGGCCCTCGCATTTAACCATTTACAGATATCATCTGTGGTATACTCACCTGTAAGACTGAATATTGGGATCTGGATACGGGAGTATATTCTGAGGTGGGAAACGCGAATAAGTTTAAGCCTCTAAAACACTAATCTCGTATCTCGAAACAGTTGAACTTTGTGTGAGAATTTAAGTGGATCAGTATACTGACAATCTAAGTGAATCGTTTAAAACTGAAAATGTATAAAGCTTAACGGTGTTGGTGATTTGTCTCAAAAACTGATATGATCCTCTTACACAAACTCACAAAAAGACTGTTTGTAAATATTTCTTTATTGCATTTTCATTTCATTCAAAATTCCAAAAAGATTTTAAGTGTGTTTTAGCATAAATTTTTTGAAAAATCCAAAAAGATTTTCAACAACTGATGTTGAAAAGTTGATTTTCAAAGTTCCAAGTGCTAAACATGATGAACAGGTTTGGGAGAGTGTGTTTGAAAATGTTATTCATACAAGTGGTTCATCAGAGATTGAAATGTTACGTCATTTTGTATGATACTTGAAAATGATGGTGTATTTGTGTCTACAAGTGGTAAGCAGAGAATAAATTTGTCAAATTATAAATTTGTGAAATTTATTTATGGGTTAAGAATGTGCAGGATTAGCCAGGTTTCAATCTTGAACCTGTGGAGGCCAGACTACGATCCTAAGCACAACTTAAGGGGAAGTCTGAAGACAGTAGAGCCAGATTCAGATTCTGAAGATCACAAGAGATTTAGAGTGAGATAAGAGCCAGGTGGAGATCCTGGAGATGAAGAGAAAACAGAGATAGAGGATACTTTACATTGTTAGATACTTCAGAAGAGAGCAGAAAAGACTGATAAAGACTGAAGACGTTGAAGACTCGACACTGAAGACTCATCAACATTCGAGGGGGAGTCTGTTGGTGCATGCGTCTGTCGACTTCGTCTTGTATCGAGTCTTGTATTTGTATAGATAAATCAAGGCACGGAAAATGAGAAATGTGTTTTTATAGGTATTTTGCTTGAAATGACACAGGGTCATTTCATGCGAAATCAAGTGGGTAATTCCGCTTGAAATCAGATGCTGATTTCGTTTGTGTAATTTCGTGCGGAATTAGATTCCGTTTGAACCGTTTCAAGCGAAATCATCTCTCCTATAAATACCTGATGTGCCTATTCATTTGTAATGATTCTGATTCCGGTAGCGAAGCTCTGCCGAAGTGTCTATAGCATTGTAATCGATCTGTTATCAATCAAAAGACAGTTTAAAGTGATATTCTAGCTGAATTGAACTTGATACATTTGTTTCCTCCTTTTATATTGAGAAAAACTCTTCTGATCGACTCGTTTAGGTCTGTAAACGATCCTACAACCCGCGAGACCCAGAAATGAATGAACCTCGGTAGGGGTAGTTGGTGTATCCCAATCCTTAATCGCACTGATTTTGGCGGGATCTACATGTATACCTTGTTCGTTAACAATATGTCCCAAAAATTGAACTTCCCTAAGCAAAAATTCACACTTGGAGAATTTAGCAAAAAGTTGTTCCTTCTTTAGGAGTTCCATTGTTAGAAGGAGATGTTGTTCGTGGTCAGCTCGTGTCTTGGAATAAATCAAGATGTCATCAATGAAGACGATGATGAACTTATCTAAATAAGGCTTACAAACCCTATTCATTAAGTCCATGAAGACGACAGGAGCATTCGTTAAACCGAAAGGCATAACAGTAAACTCATAGTGGCCGTATCGTGTGCGGAAAGCAGTCTTGGGAATATCTTCTTCGGATACGCGAAGCAGATGATACCCAGAACGTAGATCAATCTTCGAAAAGCAGGTAGCACCCTGAAGCTGATCAAAGAGATCATCAATGCGAGGTAGGGGATATCGATTTTTGATGGTGAGTTTGTTAAGCTCATGGTAATCGATACACATTCGGAATGATCCATCCTTCTTCTTTACAAATAGGACAGGTGCGCCCCAAGGGGAGAAGCTCGGACGAATAAATCCTTTGCCTGATAACTCCTGCAGCTGCTTCGACAACTCTTGTATCTCAGACGGTGCAAGACGGTATGGAGATTTGGCAATCGGGTTAGCACCAGGTACAAGGTCAATAAGTAACTTGATTTGACGCGCTGGGGGTAAACCAGGTAAGTCTTCAGGAAAAACCTCAGGATAATCCCAAACGACAGGGATGTCTTGAACAGTTTTACCCTTGTCTTTCTCCTCTACAACACGTGCCAAGAAAGCCACATAATTCTTTCGTAGATATCTATGAGCTTGGGTGCTAGACATTAGTTTAAGGCTACTAGCGGGTTTATCTCCACGAACTTCTAAGACTTCACCAGAAAAAAGAGGCACACGAACAATCTTGTCAAAACAAACCACTTCTGCACGGTATTGGGCCAACCAATCCATCCCTACTATAACGTCGAAACTCCCAAGTTGCATTGGCGTGAGGTCAATGGGAAAAAGATGATCGTTGAGGTTCAACTGGCAATTTCGAATGACGGAATCGAGTACAAAGGATTCACCATTGGCTAACTCTAATGTCAAGGGTTTTCCTAGTTTTGTTCTAGGCTTTGCAAGCAATGGTTCAAAGGCTAGGGATACAAAACTCTTGTCGGCACTTGAATCAAAAAGAATATAAGCAAGTTGGTTGTTAACATAGAACATACCGTTCACCACCTCATTGTCGGCACGCGCTTCATTGGCATTGATGTTGTATGCTCGTCCACGAGCCGGGTTCACATTAGCCAACTTTGGGCACTTGTTCCTGTAGTGAGTCAAATCTCCACAATTGTAGCAAGACCCAGGCGGAAAAGGAGGTCGTGCAGGATTTGCTGGCTGTTGGGCAGGGTTTTGTGCCGCTTGATTCGGAGCAGGAGGAGAGCGACATGTGTTAGCTAAATGGCCATATCTTCCACAGTTGTTGCAAAGACGACACTGAAGATGTGGTTGATGATGACAATTGCACTTGTTACAAAGAGGTGCAGTACCAACATACTGTTTCTTGGCAGGTGGTTGTGCTGGCTGGGTAGGAGCAGCTTGATTGGTCTGTGCAACAACGGCAAAGTTCTTGGAAGCCTGACGCTTCCTTGATTTCTTCGAGGTTTCAGCTTTCTTTCCCTTCTTCTTCTCTGTCTTGTCAGATGGTTTCTTGTCACCCTTGCGGTGGAGTTTACCCTTCTTGACTTGAGACTCAGTCAAGGTCGCAGCTAGCTCAATGGTTTGTCTCACCGTGGTAGGGTTGCTACCGGTGACAATATCCTGAACGGGATCAGGAAGACCATCTATGTACTTTTCAATCGCCTTGTCCAAAGGCGTGACCATGGTGGGACACAGCATGCTCAGTTCTTCGTATCGGTCTGGGTAGGCACGGTGCTCTCCACTATCTTGCTTGAGATCGTGGAATTCGTTTTCCAGTGCCCTCAGTTCATGACGAGGACAAAACTCCTTCATCATAAGTGCGCGGAGCTCTTCCCATGTTTGAGCCATTGCCACGTTGGCACCTCTGTCCCTCATCACACCATTCCACCAAGTAAGCGCCCTTTTCTGAAACACACTTGACGCAAACTCAACCTTTCGCTCATTCGGGCGTTGAACGTGACGAAACGTACTCTCGAGACTCTCGAACCACTGTAGGAGCCCAGTTGCTCCTTCTGACCCAGAAAACTGAAGCGGTTTAGCCGAATTGAAAGTCTTAAAGTTGCATGGAACAGGTGCATTGTTATTGTTGTTTGCTTGGTTTAACTGAGTTACTAGGTTCGGGAGTACAACAACAATTTGCTGAGCGATCAAGGCTGCCATTGCGGCGTCTTAAGTTTGATCACGTCGAGGAGGCATCTAAAAGAAAAGGAACACAAGGAAATGTGTGAGATTGACATAAGACAATCAAAAGGAGTATTGGAAAAATCGACAACACAAAGGAAGGTGGTCATTTGTCCATTACTTAAAACAAACAAACAACACAGTGACTAATCAAAGTAAATAGGTCTACATAATGCATAATGAAGACATGCTTTAGCCTATAAGTGGACACTCACCCCAAGAGTTCCTAGGTAAGAGTGACTGGTCCGATTAAGTGGATTTGTACGAACACTCTAGCCTTAGGCAGAAAACTCAGGGTACAGGCACCCACCCTTCTAGATTGCACGTGTTCACATTATTAAGACCCAAACTTTGACAAGATTTGAAAACTTTAAAGGCGTAAAGCCTAAAAATAAATCATCTAAGGATAGATGATTGATTTTAAAATGGAATTGAGATTTGTGTACTTGTTTTGGTAATCACCTAAGGGTAGGTGATAGTATTGTTTTAAGATCTAAACACAAGGTAACTTGTGTTAGGGTCCTAGAAAGGTTATAGTCTAGGTAAAAATTTTACTAATAACCTAATTCCCTATAACCATGAGCTCTGATACCAACTCTTCTGTCACAACCTGACTGCGTAAAACAACAAACCGCGGCGGAAACGTCGGGGAGTCATGTGGCAGAATTATTGTTTCAAAACACATGATGATTAAAGTTAAGTTTTACAAGCTTAAATTATTAAATTGTCTTAGTTCAAACAAAACACATAACATAAGAGATGATAACTTTCTTGATTTTAGATTGCTAAGGCCCAAGTCGCCCTAAGTTTAGCTCGCTCACATCAAACATTCGCTCCTGAAACATATGTGAAAGTAAATACGCCAGCATAAAAATGTCTGTGAGTAACATAGGTGTAGTGTTGAAGATTCATGACTTTGAATGTTAAAAGAAATGTTTAATGAAAAGTAGTCATGAACCTTATAAAATATTTTCTTTTATAAAATCATATGAAAATCAAATGATATAAAAGAATGATGTTTGGCTACGTAAATAACCAAATGAAAATAATATGTATAAAATATGTCATGTCTTGTCTTTGTTGAAGTGGTTTATATAACGCCACGATATGCAATACAATAAAAACATTTATATATAGGAAGTACCAGCGGCGTATCCACCATGCTTTTATCATATTACACACGTCTCGTTACTTAAATCACTTATTAATAACCATGAAATAATGTCTTGTTTAAATGTCAATGCCCAATGTCAAATGTCATGTGTAAACAATGTCTAATGTCAAGTATAAACAAATGTCTTTTGAAATCCAATGTCATGTACAAAACAAGGTCTTTGAAATAACCAAGAGTTAAAATCAAAAGTTATGTTTTGAAAACCATTGCTTTTATCGATATGAACATTTATGTGGTTTGTCTATCGCATACACTCAAGCCTTGAGACTGTCGGATAAACCCTTATCAGGATCAAGGTTTATCAAAAATGTATTCGGATTCTGTCATTCCCCTTCCAAAATTCCTAGAAAGCGGGAACGGGATTTGTCAAGTCCTATAGCGCTATTACATACTACCGAGCGGCGTGATCAATGTTAATGAATGTACTACTAACCCGTTAAAATACCAAATGTCCTTTTCAATGTAAGCATGTTATGAGAAATGTCTTTGTAAAACCATGCATTAGGCATACTAAGTCAATATGCCAATAAAATGTCTTTGAAACCAAATGTTAGGTATACTAAGTCAATATACCATAAAATGTCTCCGAAATAATGTATTATATGTAATAAAACATGTATAATGTCATGAAAACGAAAAGTAAAGTTATGCACATATGCTTCACCCCAAAACATTTGAAGACGTAAAATAGGGGAACTATGTACTCACTTTTGGGTGCGTTTTTATATGTTAACACAATCCTCAAATTGTTTATTCGTCCTAAATTAAATAAGAACGATTTAATAATAAAAAACTCACAAAAATACCTAAGTTTCTCCGATACTTAGAATTTTCACATAACTTCGAGATTTTCTCGAAAAGTTATTATTTTTGATTATATTGGTGTATTTGTATATATATGAGTTCATATATATTTCAAAAACTTTGTGACTTGAACGATTTTATTAGTGACCCTCATCATGTTATAAGCAATATATCTACGATTTGCGCGTCGTAATATATATACTTATTGTGACATAATATAAATATCGTAATACACATAATCTTGTCAACTATAAACATGTCATCATACACATATTATAAATCACATAACATCTTGTAACACATAAAATTTACCCATGAACAACCCATTATAGTGTATGTTGAAAAACACATATTTTAGCGATTCGGTAACGTTTTTGGGCGCCGGAAGTCACGTATGACTAACCAAACACCAAGTAAACTTAATATAAGTTAAAATACTTATTTTTATATCAAAAATATCAGTTTACTTACTGATCTAAAACGGTATTATAAAAATCCTCCGAAAAGCCGATTTTTAACCGTTTTACCGCATACTTTTGCATCAAACGTTACCCTAACCATCCCAAATCGTAACGACTTGATATTTTAACATAACCCATGTTATTTACTGAATAAAATAGTGGTTATACTCATGATAGTGCAGGTCTCACATAAAGCACATAAATCATGCAAATTTCACATATTTTACCACTTTCTAAGCTATATGTACAACATGCAAAGCTATCAAACCTATGAAAAAGTCTCATGCCATTATAATATACCAAATAATGTGTGACACCTGTGTCACTCCAACCATCAATCAAATGCCAAACCAATGAAATATTGTATTTCATACTTGGGATTTGTATAAATATGTGTATCGTTTGCACATATCAACTCTTGTTCAATTTCAAGCTTTAAATCGCTTTCTGGAAGGTTATACACGCACTGATGCGTAAATATAACCAGTTTAATGCAACAAACACTCCAGAATAGTGAAATAGGCTTAACATACCTTAAATAACCTTTACTTAACTTAGAAATAAGTTTTGAAGGCTTTGATATGGCAAAATCAAGTTAAATCGCTTACAAGGACTAAAGTTGACAAACTACGAAAGTATGCCAATTTGAACTGTAACGAACATTCCGGAACATGACCATAAGTTAAACACACCTTAAATATCCTTTATATAGCTTAGAAATAGGCTTTGAGGGGTTCGGTGTGCTAAAATAAACTTTTGGCTCATTCAGGGACTAAAAGTGTCAAAAAGTGCACAAGTTTGCATTTTCGCGCATAACTCACGTTCTGAATACATCCGGACATCCAAAAATTTATGTAAGCGTGACTATATTATATTTTAGTGTTCGCCATAAGAAAAATCCATTCGTCACGTCATTTGGATCGTTTTTCGCGCTTGTGCGCATTCCGTCGTAATTAAGCGAACATCGCGTTCGTACGACCAAACGAACCAACACCCGGCATATTTTTTAGCATGTTTCATGTCCAAAATGTTTAGGCAACATTTTAGGGCCTTAAAGTTGGCTTTACGGGCCTTAGAAGTGTCAGGAATGGCCTTAAACACGTGCAGGGACTGAAACTGTCATTTATCAAACATGTTTCTGATCTGACAAGGCCAGGCGGCCCGCATTATGTTTGTCTGATCCTGAAGCGGGCTGCGTCCGCATATCAGACCAGATTAAATGCATTTAATCACAGATCACAGCTGGTTGATTCACACCCACACATTCTCTAATGCCTAGTCAGCTGATAAGGACCATTTTTAACTACCATAAGGTTCCGACACTTGTACGGTTGCGATTAAGGCACGATATTCGACAAACGATCTTAACGGTTCTTCGAAAACTATAAATACCCCATCACCCCAACTTCAAAAATCACTAGAATTTTGATTGAGAAACTCTAAGTTGAAACCATTATTTCATACCTGAGATTCTTGAATCGAAATTAGCATTCGGGGACCCTTCGTAAGTATTCTTTCGTTCTTTTCCTTATTTTATTGCTTTTCGAGTCAGAAAGTCAAACTTTGTTTGACTTTCAGCGTTGACCAGCGTATGGTCAATGCGAAGTTCGTTTGAACTTCGCAACGTGATTGTAATCACGATGGTTATAGTCCCTTGGGACTATGCCTACTGATTACCACGTTGTCTAGGGTCGTAGGGTAAGCGATCTAATAAATCGCTTATACCTTCGAACCCGACCCATTTGGTCGATCATTAGGATCCGACCAAATACATTAGGTGACCATAGTAGGTAGGGAATAACCTTCCGAGGTTATACCCTATGGTCACATCGTTTGAGTAGTTGTATGATAGGTAGTTTATATGCCTTAGGTAAATTACCAAAATACCCTTTTCATGTATAATTGGTAATTAAGCATATGTAACCTAAACTTTTGTCACATAACTGATAATGTAACATGTTTAGGCATATAATACTTGTCATAGGACTAGTTAGGCGGTCCGAACGCGTTTCACGCGAACGACGCGTTAAAGTAGCATAAGCTACCTAAACGGGTCGTAATGGGTCGTAAGCTATTAGGTTAGGTTTCATTTAGTATGTAGGCTTTGTTAAACCATATGACACGAGTCTCTATACTCGTTTGGTTTACGAACCCTCATTCTATCCAATCATCCGATTTAGGTCCGGTTATTAACATAGTTACCTATATTAGGTGCCGTTTGATATCCGCGATCTCTAGCATTGTTTGGTTGTTACTCAAGGACTACTAAGCAATCTCAAGTGAGTACATAGACCCCTCTTTTACTGTTTTCCAAACATTTTGGGGTGGAACACATGTGCCTACTTGTTACTTTCGTGCTTTCCTGTTTTCACATCATATACCTGTTATATTCGTTAGTACATTATAGTACATGATTTTATTACATCTTATGCTAGGTGTGCCCATTGTGTGCATTACTTAGTACATCGTTTTACATTACATTACTTGCTACGTATGTCTATTGTTGTATACGTAGTACAGGTCACATGCTACGTATGTCTATTGTTGTATACGTAGTACAGGTCACATGTTAAGTATGTCTATTGTTGCATACTTAGTACAGGTCACATGCTACGTGTGTCTATTGTTGCATACTTAGTACCTTTGTTATTCATCACATGCTTACATTTTGGATACATATTACATGATTTACATCAGACATGAACATTTTACTTTGGTAGTTTGGTTTGAGTAAGTGATTAAGTAACGAGGCGTGTGTAATATGATACAAACATGGTGGATACGCCGCTGGTACTTCCTATATATAAGTGTTTGTATGGTATTATATATCGTAGCGTTATTTGAATCATTTCAGTTTGAGACATAGAACATTTTATACAAATAACATACTTTTCACAAGACATTGTTTTACAAACAACTTATCTTATACAAACTCATTTTACATGGTTATTCATTTAACCTTACATTTATTTATACATATCATCTGATCGTATCGTTTTTCAAATGATTTACAAAACAAAGCAAATTACAAGGTTCATGACTAAACATTTTCTCAAACATAAGTCATGAAACCTATTTTCACAAAACCTATGTATCTCATAGGCATTTTTATGCTGACGTACCTATTTTCACATGTGTTTTTCAGGAGATGATGCATAGGACTTATCAAGACTTACTTAGGCGGACCTGTGCCTTAGTGACTTAAAACGAGACAAGAACTAGTTATTTTATGTTATGTACTTTTTATTTCTTGTTTAAAGACAATGTAACTCGCTTATTTGATGAATAAAACGAAACTTTAATTTCCATGGTTGTGAAACATTAATTCTGTTACAACACTCCCCGATGTTTCCGCCACGTTTTGTATGTTCTACGTGGTCAGGGTGTGACATAATGTTATTTTTAGTGTTTATAATCTGTTCTAAAACATTTTTGTCATACAATCATTTTTTATCATTTCTTGAGCTTTAAATCAACATCATTCTTATGTACAAGTGTCTAAAGCACACTATCATATCATCATCATTTCATATGAATTTAAATGCATCAAACATGTAATTTATTCATGTTTACTTACTGATTTAATTGAACATTTATCATATCATGCACAAATCATCAAACACTTGCATTTTAACTATCATTCAAGAACAAGCAACAACTTAAAAATTCTCAAATATGTCTAATAAATTTTTGGCCATTTACATGTCAAAATACTAACATTATTTCAAATTACAACTCATGATTCAATCACTCCTTTATATCTCTAACATATTTGCACATAATCTTGTTCATGCAAGCAAACATCCTAAACAAGTATTTATCAAAAATCAACTCAAACTCAAATCTCATACACATACATATATATATACGGTTATATATACACACATATATACTACCATTTTTATTTTGTATCAAGACCCATTTCTTTTTAGATTTCAAGTTTGTGAAAAATTCCAAGATTCAAGAGAAACTTCCAATCATCAAGAACAACCAAGAATCAAGTGTATGATTTAAACATAAACTTTATACCTTCAAGATTCAAGTGAGTTTTTGATGAGATTTTGATGATATGGAGCTTGAAATCAATTGAAAACACCTTGGAAACTCCTTTGGAACTTCACACCAACTTGAAACTAGCTTGGAATGGGGTTTAATCTTCAAGAACAAGGTTGCAAAATTGGAAATGGAGGTGGTGGTGGTGGTGGGGTGTACGGTTATGGGGGGGGGGAGAGGAAGATGGAGTGTAGTGTGGGGTGTTGATGGTGGTGTATTTATAGGACAAGATCACTAGTGAATCTCTATAAGATCACATAATATCTATAGAGATCTTATAATATCTTATTGCATCCAAGAAAGATCATATAGGATTTTGCAAGATCTAGTAAGGATTTTGATGGGGGCCACCCCATTGTGACCGTAAATATGAAGGGGGGGGGGGAAGTGTAATTTTGATGGTAAACTTAGATAATAGTTGGAGGTTAAGTGTAATGTCTAGTGTTTTAATCCCGGTTTATGGCGTTTTATATTATTTTTATCATTATATAAAAATAAACTCGCCAAAATATTACTGAAATAAATTTCAGTTGCTGAGACTGGCTGCGTTGTCTGCGTTTTGCAGTAGAAACAATGTGTTACGCAGTAACACGCGGTACGCGCTTAAACTTTGAAAAATAACGTTTTTAAGCATTTTAATTTATTTTTCAAAACGAACATGATTAAAAATAAAATTTTAATCATAACAAAATATTTTTAGGATTTAAATATTATCCGGGCGGTCACCAACGTTCGTTTCGCAGTTTTGTCGCAATTAGTTCTTAAGTTCGAACAAACATGTTTTTGCCATACCGAATCCTTCGAAACTTATTTCTAAGTTTTGTAAAGGGTATTTAGGGTATGTTTGGCTTATGTCACAGTTCCAGAGTGTACCTCGTGTTAAACTGATTATGTTTACGTAACGGTTTATGATTTCACTTCCAAAACAGGTTTGAGAGTTCGGAATTGAACAATGATTGAAAACGTGCTAATGTCACAAATAATTAAAAAAAAATATTGAAATTAAAACACCATATTTTATTAAATACAAAGTTGTTCGGAACAGTACAAGGATTTAAAATACACAGATGTCACAGTATCAAACCCCGTTATGGTCAAAAAACCAAATGGCACATGGCAAATGTGCATTGACTTCAAAGATTTAAACAAGGCCTATCCTAAAGACGCCTATCCACTGCCCGAGATGGATTTCAAGGTTGACTTTTTGGTCCCTTTTAAGTACAAGTGTTTCTTAGATGCCTATAAGGGTTACCACCAGATCAAGATGTCAAGAGAGGACGAAGAAAAAACGGCGTTTCACACTGATATAGGCATCTTTTGCTACACCAAAATGCGTTTTGGTCAACGAAATGCCGGGGCTACTTATCAACGCCTCATGGACAAGGCCTTCGAGAAGCAAATCGGCAGAAATTTGGAGGTATATGTCGATGACCTAGTAATCAAGAGCAGAGAGGAAACACAAATGCTCGAAGACATCGAGGAAACCTTTCAAAAGCTGAGAGACTACAACATTAAACTCAACCCCAAGAAGTGTTCGTTTGGGGTAGAAGAAGGTAAGTTCTTGGGGGTAGTAGTAACCCGGGACGACTTTAAATCCAACCTAGATAAGATAGCCGCTATAACGTGAATGCCCTCCCCCAGAACTTTAAAAGAGGCACAAGCACTGAATGGGCGTTTGGTTGCCATAAACAGGTTCTTGGCAAGACACGCCGAGAGATCTTTGCCATTCATAAAAACGTTGAAAGACTGTCTCAACAAGAAAAACTTCAAATGGACTAGTGAAGCAGAAGAAGCGTTGCAAGACATGAAGCGGTTCATTGAAAAGCTACCTATGTTGACGGTGCCATACCCAGAGGAACTTTTGAAGATGTACCTTGCGGTAGCCCACAACGATGTAAGCGCGGTACTCATGGTCGAAAGGGATGGCAAACAAATGCCCATATACTACATCAGCCGGGTATTAGCGGGACCTGAAAAGCGGTATCCAACACTGGAAAAATTGGTACTTGCATTAGTCCACGCTAGCCGACGTCTCCGAAGATACTTCCAAGGGCACCGCATGCAGATCTTAACTAACTATCCCCTACAACAAATCTTACACAAACCAGAAATCTCTGAGAGATTGGCCAAATGGGCGATTGAGCTGGGGGCCCTAGACATCGAATATCGGAAACGAACAACAATCAAGGGGCAAGTAATCGCCGACTTCCTAGCCGAAATTCCTGATGGAGGAGTGATACAAGACCCCGTGGTCAATGACATACCCGAGTCTAGCACAGCCAGGCAGACCTGGAAGTTATACACGGACGGGTCTTCCAGTGGAAAAAGGATCCGGAGCGAGCCTCATGCTAATAATCCCGGATGAGATAAAATTGATGTACGCCATGTGGTTTGACTTTGAATGCTCCAACAACGAGGCAGCGTATGAAGCGCTGTTAGCGGGCTTGAGAATGGCCCAGTCTATGGGAGCAACAAGGGTCGATGCATATGTTGACTCTTTATTGGTCAATAACTAGGTGAATGAGACTTATGAAGCCAAAGATGAGACGATGGAAAAATACTTGGCTAAAACCAAGGAACTCATAGCTTCTTTCGACAGCGTCACACTCAATCATGTCGATCGGGGAAAAAATCAAATAGCTGACGCCCTGAGCAAGCTAGCTACCTCGGGCATGGAAAAGGAAGTGAAGGTGGAAACGCTACAGGCACCTTCCATAGAATCCTGGGAGGTGTCCGCCGTCACAGCGGAAGAACCCTGCTGGTACACTCCCATTCTAAAATTCCTCACAAAGGGGGAATTACCCCCTGCCAGAGGCGAAGACCAGAAGATACAAACCAAGGCGTTACAGTATGAGGTGAACAACGACGTCCTATACAGGAAGTCGTATTTGGGACCACTATTACAGTGTGTATCCCCAGTGGAAGCCAAGTACTTGATCCAAGAAATACACGCCGGTATATGCGGCATTCATGCTGGACCTTGGGCAATTGTTGCCAAGATCCAAAACGCCGAACACTATTGGCCTGGGATGCACGAAGACACGGTAGAAGAACTCAGAAAATGCCGCAGTTGTCAAAAGTTTGCCCCACAAACGCTCCGCCCTAAAAACAACTTGATTCCCGTTACGGCGTCCTGGCCTTTTCAAAACTGGGCAGTTGATATCATGGGACCATTCCCGCTGGCCCCAGGAAGCTAAAGTACTTAATTGTGGCGATCGATTATTTCACCAAATGGGTTGAAGCAAAGCCTTTGGCAAAGATAACCGCTGAAAATGCCAAGAAATTCCTATGGGAACACACAGTGTACCGATTTGGATTGCCACTATAACTTGTGAGCGACAATGGAACACAATTCACAGATAGGGTCTTACAAGATTGGTGTGCAGAACTTCATATTCAACAAATCTTTACATCGATCGCACATCCCCAAGGAAACGGCCAAGTGGAGCGCGCAAATAGGAGTTTGCTTGATGGAATCAAAAGAAGGTTAGGCTATGAGGGGAGTTCTTTGGTAGAAGAATTACCAAACATCCTCTGGGCACATCGGACCATGCCCAAGACAAGTAATGACGAAACCCCCTTTAGCCTAACCTATGGCGCTGAGGGAATGATACCAGCAGAAGTTGGGCTACCTTCGCTAAGGCGCCTAACCACTGATGATGATAATGACAGGCTCCTGCGGGAAGGCCTGGACCTCTTGGAAGAACGGCGCGAGGCAGCTGCCATCAGCGAGGCAAAATACAAGAAAAATTTAGAGAAGTACTATAACCAATGCGTGGCTCAGCAAACTTTCAAGGAAGGCGAGTATGTCATGCGGGATAACGAGGCCAGTAGAGCGGAACCCTCAGGAAAGCTAGGACCCAAATGGGAAGGCCCCTACATCGTCCAAGAAGACTTAGGAAATGGGGCTTACTGCCTATCCAGGCTTGATGACACAGCGGTTCCACGTAGCTGGAACGCTGCTCAGTTGAAAAAAATGTAACATGTAGACTCCCACCCTGTAACACCTGTGCCTCTACGGCCATCAAACAAATACCAAACCAATGAAATATTGTATTTCATACTTGGGATTTGTAAAAATATGTGTATCATTTGCACATATCAATTTTTGTTCAATTCCAAACTCTAAATCGCTTTCTGGAAGGTTATACGCGCACCGATGCGTAAATATAACCAGTTTAATGCAACAAACACTCCGGAATAGTGAAATAGGCTTAACATACCTTAAATAACCTTTACATAACTTAGAAATAAGCTTTGAGGGGTTCGGTGTGCTAAAATAAACTTTTGGCTCATTCAGGGACTAAAAGTGTCAAAAAGTGCACAAGTTTGCATTTTCGCGCATAACTTACGTTCTGAATACATCCGGACATTCAAAAAATTTATGTAAGCACTAAAATATTTTATTTTAGTGTTCGGCATAAGAAAAATCCATTCGTCACGCATTTTGGATCGTTTTTCGCGCTTGTGCGCATTCCGTCGTAATTAAGCGAACATCGCGTTCGTACGACCAAACGAACCAACATCCGACATATTTTTGAGCATGTTTCATCTCCACAATGTTTAGGCATCATTTTAGGGCCTTAAAGTTGGCTTTACGGGCCTTAGAAGTGCCGGAAATGGGCTTAAACACGTGCAGGGACTGAAACTGTCATTTCTGAAACTTTGTTCTGATCTGACATGGCCAGGCGGCCCGCCTGAGTTTATGTGCATCCTGAAGCGGGCCGCGTCCGCCTTCTGGACCAAATTAACTGCATTTAACAGCAGATCCAGCTGTTTAATCCACAACCACACACTCACACATGCTTAGTCAGCTGATAAGAACCATTTTTAGCCACCATAACTTTCCGACACTTGTACGGATGCGATTAAGGCACGATATTCGACAAACGATCCTAACGGTTCGGGTATTCCTATAAATACCCATCCACCCCATTGCAAAACTTACAAGAATTCTGATTTGAGGAGCTCTAAGTTGAAACCATTGTTTCATACCTGAGCTACTTGGATCGGGATTAGCATTCGGGGACCCTTCGTAAGTATTCTTTCGTTCTTTTCTTTATTTTATTGCTTTTCGAGTCCGAAAGTCAAACTTTGTTTGACTTTCAGCATTGACCAGCTTATGGTCAATGCGAAGTTCGTTTGAACTTCGCAACGTGATTGTAATCACGATGGTTATAGTCCCTTGGGACTATGCCTACTGATTACCACGTTGTCTAGGGTCGTAAGGGTAAGCGATCTAATAAATCGCTTATACCTTCGAACCCGACCCAGTTTGGTCGATCATTAGGATCCGACCAAATACATTAGGTGACCATAGTATATAGGGAATAACCTTCCGAGGTTATACCTTATGGTCACATCGTTTGAGTAGTTGTATGATAGGTAGTTTATATGCCTTAGGTAAATTACCAGAATACCCTTTTCATGTATAATTGGTAATTAAGCATATGTAACCTAAACTTTTGTCACATAACTGATTATGTAACATGTTTAGGCATATAACACTTGTCATAGGACTAGTTAGGCGGTCCGAACGCGTTTCACGCGAACGACGCGTTAAAGTAGCATAAGCTACCTAAACGGGTCGTAATGGGTCGTAAACACTTAGGTTAAGTTTCGTTTTAGTATGTAGGGTTTGTTAAACCATATTACACGAGTTTCCATACTCGTTTGGTTTACGAAACCTCATTCTATCCGATCTTCCGATTTAGGTCCGGTTTATTAACATAGTTACCTATATTAGGTGCCGTTTGATTCCGAGATCTTTAGCATTACTTGGTGGTTATCTTTAGACATCTGAGCAATCTCAAGTGAGTACATAGACCCCTCTTTTACTGTTTTCCAAACTGTTTTGGGGTGGAACACATGTGCCTACTTGTTACTTTCGTGCTTTCCTGTTTTCACATCATATACCTGCTATGTTCGTTAGTACATTATAGTACATTGTTTTACATTGACATTTTATGCTATGTATGTCCATTGCGTGCATACTTAGTACATCGTTTTACATTTACATTTTATGCTATGTATGTCCATTGCGTGCATACTTAGTACATCGTTTTCATCACATGCTTACATTTTGTTATGACATTTGGGTTGTTTACAATGGAACAATACATTCATTAACATTAGCTACGCCTTTCGTTAGTAGGTAGTGGTACCATAGGAATTGACAACTCCCGTTCCGGACATCCTGGGTATGGGGATGAAAGGAATGACCGAATTCGATATACATAATTTAGATAAACCTTTAAGTTGTTTAAGGGTTTATCACCGCAGTCTCAAGGCTTGGATGTATGCATTTTCACAAAACATAGCTTTGATTTAAACCAAGTTTTACTTCAATACTATGTTCTTGTGCATATGGTTTAGTTGATACATTTCACTAGCCATACATATCATTTTGTTTACATATTACATGATTTACATTGATCATGCATTTCCACAAAACATAGCTTTGATTTAAACCAAGTTTTACTTCAATACTATGTTCTTGTGCATATGGTTTAGTTGATACATTTCACTAGCCATATATATCATTTTGTTTACATATTACATGATTTACATTGATCATGCATTTCCACAAAACATAGCTTTGATTTAAACCAAGTTTTACTTCAATACTATGTTCTTGTGCATATGGTTTAGTTGATACATTTCACTAGCCATACATATCATTTTGTTTACATATTACATGATTTACATTGATCATGCATTTCCACAAAACATAGCTTTGATTTAAACCAAGTTTTACTTCAAAACTATGTTCTTGTGCATTTCATCTATGGTTTAGTTGATGCATTTTCACTAGCCATACATATCATATTGGTTATACATTACATGATTTACATTTTAACATAAACATTTTTTAACATATTATTTCAATACATTTGGAAGTTGGTTTAAACATAGACATCTTACATTGTTGGTTTGGTTTGAGTAAGTGATTAAGTAACGAGGCGTGTGTAATATGATACAAGCATGGTGGATACGCCGCTGGTACTTCCTATATATAAGTATTTGTATGGTATTACATATCGTAGCGTTATTTGAATCATTTCAGTTTATGACATATAACATTTTATACAAATAACATACTTTTCACAATACATTGTTTTACAAACAACTTAACTTATACAAACTCATTTACATGGTTATTCACTTAACCATGCATTATTCTCTTATTTATACGTATCATCTGAACTTATTGTTTTTCAAATGATTTACAAAGACAAAACAAATTACAAGGTTCATGACTAAACATTTTCTTAAACAGAAGTCATGAATCTTATTTTCACAAAACCTATGTACTCGCCGGCATTTTTATGCTGACGTACCTATTTTCACATGTGTTTCAGGAAATGAAGCATATGATTGATCAAGATACACTTAGGCGGACATGGGCCTTAGTGACAATAAAAGATGCAAGACTAGTTATTTATGTTATGTTTCTTTGATTGTCAAGACATTGTAACTCGTGTATTTAATAAAACAATATTTAAATTTCCATGTGTTATGAAACAATGATTCTGTTACAACACTCCCCGATGTTTCCGCCATGTTTTGTTATTTTACATGGTCGGGGTGTGACACACCCCTAACGACGGGTTTGGCTGTTTTCTTTTTATGAACAAGTGTAATCCATCATGAATGATGTCGCTTTTTCATTTCAGTTAAGTTAATAAAAGTTACTTTTTATTCTCTTTTGTTATTTACACGTACACTAAAAATTACCATCGCATTTATACTTCATATTACGGTACGAAAAATTACCATCGCATTCAAACTGGACATAACGGTAAAAAATGTCTCTGACATGAAATATTTTTCATACATAAGTCAGATGACCAAAACTATACAGCGCTAAGAGTGGGTATCTTGGTAATAGATGCATTAACCACTACAAAAGATAGGTATTTTGGTAATAAATACATATAACTATCTTACAAAACCAAGTACTTGTCCCTGTTGTTAAACACCAACATATGGGAATACCAAAAAACGAACATGTTCTACTTATCTACATATCGGGGAACATTGCTAACACCTCTGCAGGGGTATGCAATGCCTCACCATAATACTCCAATGGATGAGGATCGACGATTAGGTCATTAATATGCACCTCATCAACCCGAGAAGCTGACATCCTCCAATCACCAACTGAGCCTGCACATCGACGGCCAATCCAGTGTCGTTCATATACCGCTATACAATGTTGGACATACTCGAAAGGAAATGTTTGCATCAAGGTGTCGGCCAATAAGAGAACCACGCCTGCTTCGGCCTTAGAAGGGCCGTCATCTCCGATACTCCTTCAAGACCCGTTTATCCAGGGCATGGTATCGCCGGAGTTAGCCTTCTTACCCCGGATCATCTTCTCCGTCACCGGATCCTAGAGACGGACCAGAGCATCCGTTGCATCCAAATTTTTAAGTATGTCGGACATTTTCCGATTACGGAATTTTCGCTCTATTTTTTCATTTACCAAATTTGGAAAAAGCATGACACAATTTATAGGAGATTAAGAAGGCTGACAACCATGACGACATCAAAATTAATAACAAGGCATCATTACATGTCAAATCGCCACACATAAGTAAAACGGCGACGCCATCATGATGATATTTGCATTAATTGTCTGACACAACTCCAGTGCTTACACGCACCCCGAACAAAAACAAACAGTGTCTTTACAAAATATCTAAAGGAATAGTGGAAATAAAAAATAAAAAACACTCATTCCACTCCAGACTCCTCCGCCACATCCAACATCTGGCGTAAGGAGTCCACGCCGTCTTCGGCCACCTTGTCAACCAGCTCCGCATACGCGGGCAGTGGGTCATTACAAGCCGCTTCAAGAGCATCTGCCATCTCCGCTGTCAGCTTGACTCTATTCTCCTGGAATGCGGGAGTAATCCTATCCGTTTGTTGGCACCTAAAATAACCCTCATAGAGGCCATCATGGTGCCCTGACTTATAAGCGGCAGTAGACAGGCGGTCCAAACGGGTAACAAAGGGCTCTGATTGGCGATGATACTCAAAAGCCACAACCAAGCCATTGGTTATCAGCCAGTTCCTATCACCCTGTAAACCAGCCAGGCGGCTAGTCAGGCTATCCACCTCGGCGTTTGACTGATCCAGTGCACTCTCCGCCTCTTTAAGGCGCGCCTGGTGGGTGGTTGAAGACTGAACGAGCTGATTTTTCTCCGAAACGAGAGAGTCACACACCTGCTGCAGCTTTCTAAGCTGCTCCTCCTGCTCAACTTGTTTGGCTTGAGCTTTAGCATTAGACGCCTCTAACTCCACGGTGAGACCTTGATAACTCTCCTGCACCTGAGACACAAAATTGGTGTCAATACGGAACTTTTCCACCTCAGCAGATAGCTCAGATCTCACCTTTTGAGCCTCAGTGACGGCTTTACGTTCCAGCTCTTCCTGAACAATCTTGGTGTGAGAAAGGACCCGATCCTTTTCCGCTATGTCACGGGCCCATAATATTCTCTCTTCAGCAAGATTGGTTGTTACACGCTTCAGATCCTCCTCCGCCTTGTTTTTCTAAGAGACAAACCGACTCTCCCTGAGACCAGCAGCTTGGAGTTGGCTTTCCAAGCGATACTTTTCATCCATCAGCTCCTGAATGGTAATCCGGGCCTGGTGGAGCTCATTGTTATCATGCATCCACCGGCGCCGAATTTCCGCCAACCTCCGGGGCTGACTGACAGCATCCACCATAGTCGCATTCATCAAGTTCTCATTATTCAACCCCTCTACATAGGCTAATTCAGTCGGGGGGTATGCCCGCTCAACCCAATGATGCACCACTGGGGGAAAATCAATCTGGAAGACTCCACTATCTTCCACTTAGGTTGATAGCGTTTGTCTTGAGCATTCAGGTCCCAGCAAATGATGGGCAGATAAAGATCATCGCCCAAAAGGGTCCCATCATCAACAAAACCACTGCTAGATCCCCCGACATCACTTACAGCGGTATCTCTAGCACTAGTTGTCTCGCAAGCAACGGACGTTGTAGGCACCTCCTTCTCAGACGCAGAAAAAATGCCAATGGGAGAATCAAACAAAGATACGGGGGTAGAACTTGAAAATAGCGGTGTAGAAACAGGGCTGGGTGTTACAACCACATCAGTTGTAAATACAGGCGGTAGCATGGAAGAGCTAACAGTGACAACACTTGCTTGGGATATAAGGTCTGAAAGGCTTGGCCCGCCAGCAGCGGAAGACACAACATCCCCAGTTGTCAAGGGCACAGAGGATACACCCTCAACTTGGGCCTCAGCAAAGGAACCTGCATCAAATCAGATATTCAGAAAAAGCACATAGGAATTCAACTCCTACATTAACAAGTAAAATCACTCACCAGCGGGTAAGACGTGAGCAGCCTTGATTGCTTGGAAAGAAGTCAAAGGAGGCATTATCCTACGCTTTTTCTGTGCGCGTGGTGGACTAACCAAACTTGTAGGGGCAGAAACAGCAGTAGCACCCTCCGGGGCTGCAGAAATACTAACCGCCACAGGTGAAGTAGTATCCCCTGCGGTAACAACTTTCTTCCCGGTTATCTTTACCCGTGTTTGTTTCTTTGTCTCTACATTGCTCCCCCAGCTGGGGGAAGGCTGCGAAATGTAAGCATTTGGGTCCGCTGGTACAACGAGAAGTATAAATTGTTCAAGATGGATCCCCAACACACCAGGCTCTTGCTCCCCAATCACACGATCCGCGGGTATCAAAGCAGCGTTACGGGGGGGGATCAACAAAATTGAACAGACTCCATTTACCTATTTAAAGTCCAGACACATTAAAATATGCATAATTCACAAATCAACTTAAAAGCAAACGGACACATACCTTCATCGAGCCTTTGAAAGGAAGGGTATAACCGGCTATCACGCCATAGCAGACTCATCCCCGCCATCACCAGGGACCCCTCCGGGATCACTGTACACTCGGAGGGGTGTTGGCTCAATTTCTTAAAAAGAGCATTCTCAACATAGGCATCAGCAGGGGGACCGTCATCCTTGAATTTCTCCTTGGCCCCCATTTCCCTCCAGTGCATCTCCCCGGGGATAACACCGACGTCAATATAGAAAAACTTTTTCTTCCAGTCCTTATCCCTGGAACTAGCAGGGATATCCCTTAGACAAGAGACACCAATGTCCCGTCGATCAAAAGTAAAGAAGGGGGATTTCCACACAAGGACGAAAAAAGCCCTAAACACTGTAATTTCAGGGATATGACCCAGGGCTATGCAAGCAAACTCGAAGTGACGAAGTTTAACTAACCCTAAAGGATGCAGTTGGGAGATGTGAATGGGATATTCGTCGTGAACGGATTTACAAAACTTGGTGATTGGCAACCGGAAATTGCAGAATTTGAAAAAATCACTGAACAAAGTGATTTTGCCCTTTTTCAACGGGAAGGCTGTGTTTGTCTTCAAGGGCAACACTGGATTCCATTCCGGTTTGATATCATACTCTTGCACGAGATTGTTGAATGATATCACCCCCATTTGCAAAGCAATGCATCAGAGCTTGTTTGGGCAGAAGAAGATTCGCCAGTTTTGGAGGCCATTTTTGCAATCAAGAAAGTGAAGAAGTTAAGAGCAAAGACCAAAATGGGAAACCCCTAAACGGGAAACCTATTTATAAGAAAGGGCTAACAACCTTTCGAATTCAAAAAGGCAAATGGATGGGAACGCGTGTCAAGACAGGGGAGGTACAACTATCATCCTAATGATGACCTAACTGTCATACCCTTTCACATCGCCGTCATCTTTCAAAAAAGCAATGGTACTCCCACTAGAGGAACTTGCACTCAAAGGGGGTATTTTGACTTTTTCCTTTTTTAGTCCGATCCCATGAAATTCATTTCATAACTTCGGACTGGAAGGACATGACGAGGTATAACCCGGAACGGCTAACCCGACCCGGTCGTTACCTATTATTTTATTATAAATATATAATTACACATGTTTATTCTAGAATGTTCCATTCTGCATGGATAAACCACGTAACCAAATCCCCAATCTTTTGGGAAGATCATGCAAATCCCTAACTTATCGAAGCCCATCCTAAGTTAGAGGAAATCCTAAAGGTAAACTATAAATAGAGGTAAACATCAAAGGTATGGACATTTTTCTCCCGTTTACTCTCTCTCTCTCTACATATATTCTTTACTCCCAAACTGAGACTTATTCTCACGCCGGAGGGTGGTTACAGGAATAACCCCATTCCTGTAACAAGTCCTAACGGTGTTCTGTTTTGCAGTAAGCTCTTCGGATCGCCAAGAGTTGAAGTCCTAGTCCAAGCCTACCGTTCAGGTCGGTGTTTCTTCAACATGTAAGTTTAAAAAGTCAACAAAAGTTGGTGAATTCATGTGTATAAGTATGTTCGGTTCATTCGTATATATTCGTTTCACAAATATGTAGGTATATCTTTTCTAGATATAATAGTTAAAAATATTTATTTTTAACATCGTATTAAAATTGGTGTACATGTATAGTGTCCTTTGTATGTGTACACTTTAACAAGTGTATTTGTGTACATTACTATATACTTGCATATTTATACGTATACCACATATATACTTTACTTGTATACTTTATTGCCAGTATTTATGATGTAATTATATGTATTTGTGTACATGTACATTCTTGTAATCTTGCAACTTCACCAAGTGTTTTAGTGTACATATTTTATACGTATTAGTATACTTATATACTTATGTATTTCACTTAGTGATTATTTGTATTATACTTTCCGGAATTTAGGAGTATTAAAATATATATTTCCAAGTATCTAAAAATATATTATTTTTAGAGTTCGTCGTAGTAGCCGTTAATATATATTTTCGTGTTCAGAATGCCCAAATGTCGTCGGTAGGATGTACACGTTCCTCGTCATGACAATATAGCGATCGTTGTCGGTGACGATGTATTTAATTTATTACTGAACTTATGCAAAATATTTAGTGTCGGTTTAGTATATATATATTATTTCGTCAATATATATATATATATATGTGTGTGTGCGTGTGTGTTTTCGTTTGTCCGATGTCTGTTTTATCTGTTATTCGTATCCGTGTGTAGGGATATAATATAAGTATGCTTATATATATATGTATATATATATATATATATATATATAGAGTAGGAGTTGGGTGGAAAGTCTATTTTTCCTAGAAAGTCTAGGAAAGAATAAGAATTGGACATGTGTCATTGAGGGATTTTAAGTAGAAGGGCTATCATGTAATTTCACATTTTAATTTTATTTTTGGAATGTATCTTCATTAACTAAAATTCCATGATTTTCGGAATTTTTATTATTTTCGAATTCAAATCTGGAAGTCAATGTGTTCATTAACTAAAATTCCATGTCACATTACATCTCATATTCCATTGTTCAGAAGATTACTGGAATTTATCAGCATGTTCTTGGTGCTGTGTTTTAACAGTTTACAGGGCTAAAGTCAATTTTTTTTATAGATCCCACAATATAAAGATGGTAAAACACAGGGTATGAATCTGATTGCTGTTAAAACACAACTGTATGAATCTGAATGCTAAAACACAACTGTATGAATCTGATTGCTGTTAAAACACAACTGTATAAATCTGAATGCTAAAACACAACTGTATGAATCTGAATGCTAAAACACAACTGTATGAATCTGTTTGCTGTTAAAACACAACTGTATGAATCTGAATGCTAAAACACAACTGTATGAATCTGCTTGCTGTTAAAACACATCTGTATGATTCTGCTTGTTGTTAAAACACATCTGTATGAATCTGCTTACTGTTAAAACACATCTGTATGAATCTGGATGTTAAAACACATCTGTATGAATCTGCTTGCTGTTAAAACACATCTGTATGAATCTGCTTGCTGTTAAAACACAACTGTATGAATCTGTTTGTTGTTAAAACACATCTGTATGAATCTGAATGCTAACACACAAATGTATGAATCTGCTTGCTGTTAAAACACAACTGTATGAATCTGTTTGCTGTTAAAACACATCTGTATGAATCTGAATGCTAAAACACAACTGTATGAATCTGCTTGCTGTTAAAACACATATGTATGAATCTGGATACTAAACCACAACTGTATGAATCTGCTTGCTGCTAAAACACAACTGTATTAATTTGCTTGCTGTTAAAACACATCGTCAAGAAAACGGAGATGATAAGAACAATATTTGAATGGTGATGATGAACTCGGAGATGGTGGAGATGGAGAAGTGTTTTAATTTGATCCGGTGCTCTCCATCGTTTCTAAAGTTATCTTCTTCCATGATTGTAGTTATTTTTGGTAGGGATTGGGGTTTCCAAGATGGGTTTGGAGAGAAAGAGAGGGAAAATCGCTTGAATTTAGGAACTGGGCGGTTATCTAATTGATTTAAAACACGGCCATTGACAAAATTGCCCCTACTCATTTAAAACAATCAATTAATTAAACTCAAATATTACAAGATTGCCATTGATTTAATCTCAACCCTTAAACACACCAATCGGATGGACCAGATCGCTTCCTAGACTTTCTAGGAAAAACACACTTTCCGTGCGAACCCTACTATATATATATATATCTTCATGTATGGTTTCTTTCTAGGTATCGAATTTTGAGGGTATGTGTATACACTTGTAAGTTTCCATATATTTGTTACACTTGTTTAACTTTCCAAGTATTATACTTGTAGATATTTTGTTGATTATGTTAACTAGGTAAATTAGAGGGTTAATGGTAGTTTAGGATGATAAGTGGACTTAACTAGTTCACTAGACTAGTTGGTTTAGGTGTTAGGATGTTAAGAATGCCACTAGTTTAGTTGTTGGTTCGATACCGGACAATGTATGAAAGATGCGCGACAATATCGGCAATAATGCCTTGAATAGTTATTCGATACCTTTGTATATACTTATGTATTTCACTTAGTGATTATTTGTATTATACTTATGTATTTCACTTTGTGATTATTTGTATTATACTTCCTGAATTTAGGAGTATTGAAATATATATTTCCAAGTATCTAAAAATATATTATTTTTAGAGTTCGTCGTAGTAGTCGTTAATATATATTTTCGTGTCGAGAATGACCAAATGCTGAAAGTAGGATGTACACGTTCCTTATCGTGATGATATAGTGATCGTTGTCGGTGACGATGTATTTAATTTATTACCGAACTTATGCTAACTATTTAGTGTCGATTTAGTGTCTATATATTATTTCGTCAATATATATATAGGAACGGGATCAGGAGAAAATGCTCAAAAGTGTGAGAACGCATCCTGGCCCAACACGTGGCGCGCGATATAATTAGGGCGTATGGGCTTTTTTGTCATTTTATCTTCTGCTTTTCCAGTTTCGCTTTTCACAATATTGTTTTATTTTTGGGGTTTAAGATTTTTGGCGTTAACCAAATTCAATAATTAATGGCGTTTAATGGTTTCATTGTATTAACATTTTGGCGTTTATGGCGTTTTTGGCGTTTTTCAAATCGTATGCCATTGGAACCCCAGGGGGTCAGGAAATCTATCTGAATGGCGTTTTTCAAAGCGTTTTAAACAAGATGGCCCATTGTTCTGTCATTTTTATATACATTTTTGGTTTTTGTGGTATCTTGGCTTTTTACAATTGTAAAATTATATTACAACCACAGGGAAAAAATAGAAGCGAAGAAAATAAATTAAAAATCCTAATCGGATCTCTCTTCACAATCTTCACTGTCACCAGTCTCTCTCTTCTTTAATAGTACAAGGGTTTTTCGCTTTTTTTCATCTTTATAATCATCCCACTCTTCAGTGTCATTGATCTCTTCTCCTCATCCAAGCCTTATTCAAGAACAAAGAACACAAAATGACATTCGATTGTCATCAGTATCTTTTTCTTGAAGATTTGTCCATCTCATGCAGCAAAATTTTACTGAGTTACTCCCCTCACCTAACAATCTATTCAGTGAAACTTCACGAAGAACAATACTGAATATCCAAGAAAGCATATTAGCTATCTTTGATTTTTTTTTACTTTTTGGCGTTTTTACAGTGAGTGGTATTTAGTAGTATTGCCGTTTGTTTTTTTGGTTTGATTAAATGGAAGTTGCTAAGAGGTATTATTTTATAGGATTTCTTTTGGCGGCGTAGGTTAGGCGGTGCATTATTATAATAAACTATTCGTCGTTTCAGTTACTGTTTGTAATTATTGTTTTTGATAATCTTTTATCTCTGAAGTCTGTAACACGTCCCGTCTTTCAAGTTTGGCATTTTAGATTCTAATATAATAAATTTTCCGTCTCTTCATTTTTACTGTTTTGTAGTTACTGTTTCTAGTTACATCTTCAAGTTTGGTTTTTTTTTTTTTTTTTTTTTGGGTTTTTTATAATACTTTTCCAAAGTAATTTTATTATAGTTTGGGAGTTTTTGGGGCATTTTACGGCATGATAGCGTTTTAACAAGCATTTGGCTGTCTGGCGTTTTTATTATATATTGCGTTTTTATTATATAACAATCAACTGAAAAAGAAAATTAAAAAAAAGAATATATAAACAATTGATCTTCGAAATCTTCACTGTCACCAGTCACTTTCTTCTTTTTTGAATCATCTTAACTGGCTGTTTTGACTTTCCTATGATTCATTTTGTTTTTTTTTGTTTTTCAAGTAGTTTTTTTGTCGCCGTTTGGAAGCACAAAGTCTGACATCAGCATCTTTTTCTTGAAGATTTGTCCATCTCATGCAGCAAAATGTTATTGAGTTTACACCCTTCAGCCAACAATCTTGAATTTTCCAATGAACGATGTTTGATCTTTTAATTTTGGCGTTTTACCGATAAAAAGAACGCCACTAAATAAAAGCACCTTAAACCTCAAAATTTGATCATGCTAAAATCAATAATGTTTTGCTGTATGAGATGGACAACATTGTTAATCATCGGTTAAGAAAGATATATGACAATGTTGTCCACCCCGTACAGCTAAACTTTATTGACAACAAACCTCAATAATGTTTTTGTATGTTTTGGCGTTATAAATTGGATGGAAGTTGAGCATAAAGTCAATAAGATTTTACTCAATGAAATGGACAATATCCTTGACGGGTGGTCCGTAGGACAACCCTTAAAGCCTTTAAATAGAATAAAATCCCTTACTTTGCCCGGTTATTTGCTTGAACATGGTAATCACTAGATGCTTGATGTTTCAGGTATTAAAATGATTAAGGAGTAGCTCTTAGAAGGTTGGATGGATGTTAGGAGTTGCTGGAAATGAAGCGTGAATGAGCTAGAGAATTGACAAGGAAACAAGGAAAAAACATCACTGACTGCCGTAACCTACGGCTCCCAGCCGTAGGTTACGGCTCCCATGTTGGTTTGGAAGCACCGCCGTAGATCAGGAGCTCCCCGCCGTAAAGATTCACTGCCAGCCGTAACCTACGGCAGGTGGCCGTAGGTTACGGCTACCTGTTGACTTGTATGATTGGCTGACTGCCGTAACCTACGGCTGGGAGCCGTAGGTTACGGCTCCGACTGAATCCAAACTTGTAACTCCCTCATTAAATTGCCATTTTTATGGAATTTATGGGGACTTATGATTAGGAATCGGTTACTACCTGCTAAGGGACGAGTTCTTGAGTATATTTAGAGATTGAGGAGTGAAGAAAAGATATCTTATCATCTATTATCCATCTAGTATCTTTGCTTTGGATGGCATTAAAACAATTTCATCTTATTTTGCTACAATGTTGGTCAAAGCTATGAGTGGCTAGGTTCTTATTGGTCATCTTTAGTTGAAGGTTTTAAGACGGTTGTATTTTGATTCTCAATTTCTAGAATGGTAAACTTGTTTATGTCTTGTTTACTATGGTGTTTTATTATTTGTTTGTAAATTGTTAAGTCTTGTTTTATCCTACCTTGAAATCATACGTTCTTGGTGCCGTTGGCAATCGAGATATCATGGGTAAAGTTAGGATGGGTAAGGGTCAATTGGTCATCGGGTAACAACCTCACCTTCTAGGAATTTGAGTACTTCGTTCCCTTTTATCACAACAAGTAATCTTACATGAATCATGTCTATGTGATTCTTTCTAGTGGATGATAGTACAACCGTTGAAACAAACTGGAAACTAAAGATGGTCATTTTTCTCTCAATTGTTTACAACTAAATTTTCATTTTTGCAATTAGTTTAGCATTCCTAAGTTTTAAAACTCAAATCAATCAAACAACTCTTGAAATTTACTTTTATTGCAATTAGTTTAATTTTAGTCAAGTTAGATAATCTTCTAAATAACACATATTCCACAAACTCCCTGTGTTCGATACCCACTTACCGCTATTTACTTAGTTGTATTTGGATTAAATTTGATTGTGACCGCGACATCACGTCAAATTTTGGCGTCGTTGCCGGGGAGTAGTGCACAACGTGTGTTATTTTATTCCTTTTTAAGTTTGTTATTTTTCTGGTTTACGCTGGGTGTGTTAGTGTGCAGGTATTGACAGGTGCATGCGTACTAGGAGCTCTCACAAGCTATCACCTTTGGCATTTGATCCGGAAATTGAGCGAACGTTAAGAGGAAACAAAATTTTGCTAAGAGAGAACAGAATCAGTGGTTCACCAACAACACCAACTACACCAATCACACCAATTCGATACATGGATCCACCACAACCACCACCCACTACGGGTGAACTCATACCACCATTCATACCATCACCTACTCAACCTTCACCAAACACCACTATTCCAAACATCACTACAATGCCTACTCCACTTCATGATACTACACCAACCAACACCACACAACCGACTACTACTCAAGTTGAACCTAGTCTTTCCTTTAGCCCTTCAACTACGATTCCACCACTCACTCACTTCTTCCCAGTTTCAGGGCAATCATCTTCAACCTATACAGCACCACAAGGTTCAACTGTTGTCCATACTACTTCTACATTTAGACCATTAAACCAGTCGGGTTTTCAATACTCGACCATTCCATTTGGGCAAACTTCGGGTATAGGGGGAGATGGATATGAGGAAGGATATGAGGATTTCGAGGGTTATGATGAAGATGGGTACGCTTATGCTTATGGGGGTGATGGTGATCAAGGGGAGTTTGCTTATGTGCAAGGTCAATCTCAAGAAATGTCAAATGTTGGTGGAGTGCCACAACAACAACAACTCATACCATAACACATTAGACCAAGGCCACAAGGGCCACCCATGCAACGCCCTATACCATTGCAACAAGTTCGGCCACAAAATGTTCAACCACAATTTCAAAGGCCAATTCAACACCCACCGATGCCCCAACAACAATTTCAACAACCATTCGCACCACAAGGGCATATACCAAGACCAATGGGTCCTATTCGTCCAAGGGGCAAGAAGGCATCTTAGGGAACATGCGAGGGGAATTGAAGCGCATTTTTGGCCGGTAATTACTCACAACCCTTCACCGGTGGTTATTCCTCACAATAACCAAGGAAGAACTTTTGAAGTGAGAACAAATTCTTTGCAAAGTTTGCCGAAATATAAGGGTCTAGCAACGGAGGAACCCTACTTCCATTTGGAAGCCTATGACTCAATTTGCAATACGCTTGGGAGTCAAGGTTTTTCGGCCGATGATATCAAGTTGGTACTATTTCAATTTTCTTTGGAGGATAAGGCAAAGAAGTGGTTCTACACTTTACCTTCGGCATCTATTTACACATGGGGAGAGATGCAACAAACTTTCCTCGATGAATTTTATACCGCCCAAAAGACAAATGATGCTAGGAAAGGGTTAAGGAGTTTTCAACAACAACATGGTGAAATGTTTCATGAGGCTTTTGAGCGTTTCAATATGATGATCAAAAATTGCCCTCACCATGGAATTGAATTGTGGGAATTAATGAATGCTTTTCACGAGGGGTTGAGTGCCGAAGATGCTCGTGATCTCATGTCTATTACCGGTGGGACTTTTGGTACAAATTACGAGAATGACGATTGGGAGTTTTTGGAGAACATGGCCAATACATCAAAAAGAAAAGCTCAAGCATCGAGGAGAGCACGACCGGCCATTGCTCGACCTCAAGTGCATGCAATAGATGATGGTAATATGCAAACCACTAACCAAATTTATGATGTTTGTGCTTTGTGTAATGAGATAGGTCATGCGGCTGAAAATTGTCAAGGATTGGTGGAAGGGCAATATGAAGAAGTTCATGCCGTTCAAGGTCAAGGAGGGGGTGGTAGAAATTACAACAATATGAATTCTAACACTTACCACCCCGGGTTGAGGAATCACCCAAATTTTCGCTATGGGAACCCTTCAAATCAAGCAAACCCGAATTTTCAAGGTAATTATGGTTCGCGCCAACCTTACAATAATCAAGGTGGATATAGAAGTGGGAACAACCAAGGGTACCAAAGGCAATACCAAACGGGTCAAGAACAAGGGGGGTCTTCGGGTGGAAATGAGATGATGGATATGTTGAAGAGCATGCAAGCGGAAATGCAAAAGAGGAACCAAATGGATGATGTTCGCATACAAAAGGATGAGGCCCGAGATAAGGCAATTCAAACTTTGACCACCCAAATGGGTCAACTTGCAACCGAAGTGTCAGAATTGAAGAAAACTAAAGGTCAATTACCAAGCGACACTAAGGTAAACCCATCTCATGGTACTTCTAGAGGTAATCATGTTCCCATTCATCATGTAAGTGTTTTGAGAAGTGGGAAAGAGTATAAAACCAATCCTTCACCGGATTTGGTTGATGGGGTGGTTGAAGATATAACGGGTCAAGATAGTGAGGAAGAAAATGAACCACCTATTATTTCTTCTAAAAAACCCAATTTTGAAAAACCCGAAATTAATAAAGAAAACGAAAAGGAAAATGAGGGTGAGGGATCTAGTCAAGTACCATTTCCCTCGGCTTTATTAGATCCGGGTAAGAAAAATTTCATTTCAAAAAGGGGGCCTCAAAAAGAGGAAATGTGGGAGGTTTTTAAACAGGTTAAAATCAATCTTCCTTTACTTGAAGCAATCAAACAGGTACCCGCTTACGCCAAGTTTTTAAAAGAATTATGTACTCAAAAGAGGCAACAAAAAGTGCCTAAATTGGTTGACTTGACGGAGCGGGTAAGCGCAGTTTTGAAAGGAGATCTTCCTCCTAAGCTACAAGATCCGGGAACGCCTCTTATAAATATTCAAGTTGGAAATTTTCAAACCGCAAGGGCGTTATTGGATCTTGGAGCTGGAGTAAGTATCTTACCGGGGGGGTTATACGACCAATATGATTTTGGTCCATTGAAACGGGTTGAGACAACGGTGGTATTAGCCGATTTGTCTCATAAACTTCCTCGGGGTATTGTTCGGGATGTTATAGTTAAGGTTGATGAGTTTTATTATCCCGTGGACTTTCTTGTGCTAGACTACTCATCCGCGGACCCAATTCAACAACAAAATGTTATTTTGGGTCGGCCATTTTTAAACACCGCACATGCCGTTATTGATTGTCGATATGGTACGGTCGACATGACATTCGGTAATAGAAAGATGAGATTAAATGTTTTTACTAATGGTACTAACATTTATGGTGATGAGTGTTTTGTAGCAGATTTCATAGATGGATACGACCCAAAGGAGTTCGAGGAAGAGATTTTGGGTTCTTATGTTTGTGATGTGTCTTTGCAGGTGCACGCATGTGATTTGGAAAAGGAAGAAAAGGAGCAAGAGGCTCTTGCGGTGAAGGAAGGAAGACCGCCATGGACCCACCAAACGGATACTCTACCGGTGGAAATCGATTCGGGTACAAAGCCTTCCTTGGAATGTCCACCAAGGGTGGAATTGAAAGAGCTACCAAAACATTTAAAGTATGTGTTTTTGGGGGAGAATGACACTTTACCGGTGATCATTGCTTCCAATTTGGAGATAGCTCAAGAGGAGGATTTGATACGGGTGTTGAAGGCTCACAAGGCGGCAATTGGGTGGACAATAGCCGATTTAAAGGGTATTAGTCCTTCCATTGTAATGCATAAAATTATTACAAGTGAGGAAGCAAAGCCGACCCGTGAAACACAAAGAAGGTTGAACCCGAATCTTAGAGAAGTGGTCAAGAAGGAAGTTATCAAGTGGTTGGATGCGGGGATCATATACCCCATTTCGGACAGTGCGTGGGTAAGTCCGACTCAGGTAGTGCCTAAAAAGTCGGGCATTCAGGTAATTAAAGATGAGCAAGGTGAGCAAATCGCCACCCGCCCGGTAACCGGGTGGCGAGTTTGTATCGATTATAGGAAATTGAACGCCGCTACCTCCAAAGACCATTTCCCGTTACCCTTCATTGACCAAATCATTGAAAAACTTTCCGGTCAAAAATATTATTGTTTTTTGGATGGGTACTCGGGATATAATCAAATTGCTATTCACCCGGACGACCAACACAAAACCACGTTCACATGCCCATATGGTACATTTGCTTTTCGGCGAATGCCATTTGGACTTTGTAACGCCCCCGCCACGTTCCAAAGATGTATGATGAGTATATTTTCGGACATGGTTGGGGAGTCTCTTGAAGTGTTTATGGATGATTTTTCCATTTTTGGGCCAAGTTTTGACTCTTGTCTCAATGAGTTAGAAAAAGTTTTGAAAAGGTGTGTGGAGACAAACTTGGTCCTAAGTTGGGAAAAGAGCCATTTTATGGTTCAAGAGGGTATTGTGTTGGGGCATGTGATTTCGGACCGGGGAATGGAGGTCGATAAAGCAAAAATTCGGGTAATTTCATCTCTACCCCCACCAAAGAATGTTAAGGGGGTGAGATCATTTTTGGGACATGCGGGGTTTTATAGAAGGTTTATTAAAGGCTTTAGTGTAATTACATAACCTTTATGTAACTTATTATTGAAAGATGTTCCATTTGATTTTACTGACGAATGTTTGCAAGCGTTTCATGTGTTGAAGGAACAGTTGGTGAAGGCTCCTATCTTGCAACCACCGGATTGGTCAAAGCCGTTCGAGATTATGTGTGATGCTAGCGACACGACCATTGGAGCGGTTTTGGGTCAAAGGGTCGATAAGAAACCGGTGGTGATCTATTATGCAAGCAAAACTTTGTCCGAGGCGCAACTGAATTACACCACGACCGAGAAAGAATTATTAGCGGTGGTGTATGCCTTGGACAAGTTTAGAGCTTACATTTGGGGGAGTAAGGTGATTGTTTATTCGGATCATAGTGCGGTTCGATACTTAATGGAAAAGAAGGATGCAAAGCCCCGGTTGATTCGTTGGGTGCTTTTGTTGCAAGAATTTGATCATGAGATTCGGGACAAAAAGGGATGTGAAAATGTTGTTGCGGATCATTTGTCCTGGATCCCGTTTGAAGGTGTTGATGACCCGAGCGAGATTAATGAATGGTTTCCCGATGAACAATTGTTAGCCGTTTCTACTTTTGTTGCACCTTGGTATGCCCATTATGTGAACTATTTGGCCAAGGGTGCAATTCCGAATCATTGGACGAAGAAGAGACGGCAACAATTCTTGAGTCAAGTTAAACAATATATTTGGGATGAACCGGATTTGTTTAAAATCGGACCCGACCAAATGATAAGAAGATGTGTTCCCGAAACTGAAGTTTTAGAGATTTTGACCCATGCCCATTCATCGGCATGTGGAGGGCATTTTAGTGGGAACAAGACGGGTTATCGGGTTTTATCTAGTGGGTTTTATTGGCCCACGATTTTCAAGGATTCATGCGAGTATGCCCGGAATTGCATCAATTGTCAAAGAGTGGGAAGTATTTCGAAACGGGATGAAATGCCGTTACAACCGATTTTGGTAGTAGAAGTATTTGATGTTTGGGGAATAGACTTCATGGGTCCTTTTCCAAACTCAAATGGGTTTTTGTACATATTGGTTGCGGTCGATTATGTTTCGAAATGGATTGAAGCTATCGCTACGAGGACCAACGATCACTCCGTTGTATGCAAGTTTGTACAATCCAATATTTTTGCTCGATTCGGTATGCCTAGAGTAATAATAAGTGATGGCGGTTCACACTTCAAGAACTTCAATTTTGGGAAATTGTTAAAAAGATACAATGTGAACCATCGCGTTGCTACACCGTACCACCCGCAAACGAGTGGTCAAGTGGAAGTGTCTAACCGGCAAATTAAAGAAATTCTAATGAAGACGGTGAGAACGGATCGGAAAGATTGGTCAAGCAAGCTTGATGATGCGTTGTGGGCTTATCGAACGGCCTACAAAACTCCACTTGATACCACTCCTTATCGAATGGTGTACGGAAAAGGATGTCATTTGCCTATGGAGTTAGCACATCGGGCATATTGGGCGATTAAAACGGTGAATGCAAACTATGACGAAGCGGGTCGGGCGAGAAAGCTACAATTGAATGAAATTGAAGAAATAAGAGATCAAGCCTATGAGTGTGCATCCACATATAAAGACAAACTGAAGAAAGTTCATGATGCGAAGATAAAGAAAAAGAACTTTGAAGTGGGTCAAAAAGTGTGGTTGTACAATTCAAGATTGAAGATGTTCGCGGGGAAACTCAAAAGCAAGTGGATGGGTCCTTACGTCATCCGAAGAGTGGGAAGATTTGGTGATGTTGACATTCAAGACGAACAAACAAATAAGCAACAAATGGTGAACGGGCATCGGTTCAAACCGTACTTGGAAGGTAATGATATCAACAATCTCGAGCTCGACAAAGTGGGCTTCATTTTACGCCCATTGGATGATGAGGAAACTTGAAAGAGGCCCAGGTTTGGTGTTTTGTATATATTGTAGCTTAGTTGCGTGTTTTGAATAAAGTCCCGTTTAGAACCGGTGTTTGAAACAAGTGTGGGGAAATTCGTACGAATTTCCCGAACATAGTGTTGAGGACAACACGGGTTTTTAACGGGGGGTAGGGTGATAATTTTCATGTTTTCGTAAAGTGAAAAACACATAAAAATTACAAATTATAAAAAAAAAAAAAAAAAATTAAGTGAAATTTTTGGCCTTACCATAGATGCCCAGCTCCAGCCGTAACCTACGGCAGGGAGCCGTAGGTTACGGCTCCATATGAACAAATTGAACCTTACGCCGGACAGCTCCTGTTTTACGGTGACTTGTTTTGTGCCCAGGTCTCGCCGTAACCTACGGCAGAGAGCCGTAGGTTACGGCACGTACTGAAATGTTGAAGACTCTTCTCTTGTCGGTTACACATATAAAAAAAAAACAATAAAAGCGAATTATATTAATAATAATAATAATAAATCGAAAATACCAACACACCCCATCCACATAATCGACCCTTATCCCCCAACCACACATTCTACTTCTTCTTCTTCACCTTCATCTCTCTAGAACCCTAAAAACTTCAAACATCTATATCTCCTTCAATTTTAGACCAAATCAACTGATTTTTGAGTCGATTTCAACTAAAATTTCACGTACAATCTGATTGTGGGTGAATATTTGGAAGAAAACTACACTTTCTTGGTCGATTTTTGGACTTTAGGTGCCGAAAATTTGGGGTTTCTTGTGGGTATTTGTGTGAACTTCAAGTTTGTGTGATTTTCATCTTCTACAACACTAAGGTATGCAATTTCTTGTCATTCTTTGAAGTACATTAAGGTTTGTAAGTTTTCATTATAGTTTTTGCTTACACACTTGCTTGTATGAGATAGATGATAGGATTTTTGTAAGCCATTGAATGTTTGGGTGTAAATGTGTTTGATGTCTAGTGGAAATTTTTGGAAAAATTCTGATTTATAGGGACATCATGCCAAAATTTTGTTTGAAAGAATGAAATTTTGATTTTTGCACATCTACACCCATAATATGAAGCAAGTGTGGGGAAGATTGGGTAGAAACACTAACTTGATTTGTTTGTGTGGTTTTGAATGTGTGTAGGCATGGTGACGAAAAAGGGAAAAGGGATTGCAAGTTCTTCTAATGCGCCTCAAGGGGATGATGCGCAACAAAAGAAGAGGAGATTGGCCCGGATTGGTGACCCGGACTCGGAGGAGGATGCACCTCCATGGGGCCCGAAGCCGGATTGGACATCCGGTTCATTGCTAGACCAACCTGAAGAATGGAGAGAGGATCTATTCCATGAACAAATGAACAAGCTAAAACAACGAGGTGAAGCATTTATTTGTGAGAAGGAGATCAAGGAGGTTGATTTTGGGCCATTTGGGATTACGGCAAAGTTCAAGGAGTTGGGTTGGGGTGCAGCCTTAAAGTGTTATGACGGGGAAGTGAAGAAGATGTACGACAAGCAGATTCAAGAATGGGTGGCTTCACTTGAATGTCCCCCGTTTAGGACCCCAAGCAAGATGAGGCTCGTTGGACGGTGTAACGGGGTGAAAGTAGAAATGTGTTATGACTCTTTGCGCAAAATAGCAAAGTTTGACGACAGACCCGCAACTGAGTACATTCACCCGAGTCTCAAAGATCTCTACCACGAGCCCAACAAGCATCCGCAATGGCAAAATATGCTTGACTATCTTTTCCTTCCGGGCACAACACATGGGAAGTTATGTAGGAGTAATTTGAGAATGGAAGCAAAGTTGTTGTTGACGTTGTGCATAAATAATGTTGTTCCAAGGCGGGGTGACAAGATGGAAGTGCGGCATCAGGAAGTACCGATTTTATATATGATGATGCATGGATCTCCTAAGGTCCCTTTCCGATTTCTTGTGTTGAATAACATCTGGTTGAGCAAAATTAGTGGAGAAAGAAAGATTATACCTCATTGCCGGTTGATTACGGCGTTGTTAAAAAAATATGGGGCTATTAAAGGTGATGAAAAAGGTTCTTACAAGAGGTTTAGACCATTCGACCTTAAGAATCTTGGGCCAGGTTGGACTTACACGGAAACGGAGAGGTATCATAGGCTGAAAACAGATGGGAGAAGGTGGAGAGCATTGAAGGTGGACGCAAGGCCGTTACGACCGGGTGAGGCTGATGAGCCCGAAATAACCGATGAAGAGGTAAGTGGAGATGAGGATTACCGTGAAGATACCTTCATGGTTGATGCTCAAGTTCAGGGAGCTGGAGTGCAAGCTGGTTATGTGGGGGGTGCATTTGATTATGCACAGCAAGCTTATGATCCTTATTGGGCCCACTCGGGAAATATGGGCCAAATTATTGAACAAAGGCGGCCACCCACTTTCGGTGAATGGAGTGAACCAAACCAAATGCTTTTTGATCAACAAACTTTCATGGGGGCAAGTATGGAGAGGGCTTTGAAGCGGAGCTATGATAGGAGTGAGCAATGGAACCGTGCTCATATGTATACCCATGAAGAAGAAGTAAACAACCGCTATTTAGATGATCGCCAGAGACGCATGCATGATCAATGGCATGCGGGCCAACCAATTGAAGGAGATCCGCCTGTTGTGGACTACACCACATTGCCACCAAATGATGGTAGTGTGTCATACCCCACCCCACCATTGCATCATTCTCGGTGGGTGGATCCACATGCTATGAGTTATCAACAGGCGAATCCAAGTGGTGATCAAGGAAGCAGTAGCAGCGGTGGAGCATTTAGCTTTGGTGAGTTGACTGATATGATGACATCCATCTTTGGACCTCCACAACCGAAGTATTACTAGCCAGGTCGTATTCTGCTCCTTTGTACATTTTGTATATTTGTTTATCTTGTATGTTATGTTTATGTTTGGGAGGTAGGGTGGTGTTTGATGTTGATATGTTGTTGGGTTGTGAAAGTTGGTGGTGTCTCTAAAAAAAAAAAAAAAAAAAAAAAAAAAAAAACTTGGGGTTTGAGAGTATAAGCAAAGGTTGATGTTGTGATTAAAAGCGATCCTTCCCTCAAAGCCATACATTGGGACAATGTATCCCAAGTGTGGGGATGGGGGAAATTTTTGAGAGTTTTAAAAATTTTGTAAACCCAAGCGAAAATTGTTAAAATTTGAAAACTTGATATTGTGCCATTTGACACACCGACACCCATTTCTAGTCTTTTCTTGGTGAGGATTTGAGCCACACATGATTGTTATTGATATTTCATTGTTTGAGTGGCGGTGTGTGTTGTGTGTTAATAGAACTTGTGTGTGAATGCTTGTTAAATCCTAGAGTTAGCATGCTTTTGGAAATGATAGGGGACTTTTAGGAAGCCTCGTCTAGATGTGTGAAGAGTGCGGGTTTGGTGGGTTGGACATCATACGTTACATATATGAGCTTGGTATTGCGAGGGGTGGGGGTTTGGTCTTTAGATTGCCACGTTTGAGCCTTAAACCGTTCGGTTGTGACCCAAGCCTACTTCCTACAAAATTTTACCTTTTGAAATGACCCGGTTTAGGAGATTTAGTATGTAGTATTGATGTTCTTGTATTTATTGTTGAGATTGATGTGTTAAAAAAAATGAGAAAAATACAAAAAGAAGAATGTAGTTGCGTTGGTAGTTTAAAAGTTGATGAATTGTGTATATAGTTGATGGTTGTTTTGCTTAGTAGTGAAAATAAAAAAACCGGGTCAAATCAAATTAGCTCTTATATATATGTTCCACCATTTTCCTACCTTTGCACCTAGCCCCGTTACAACCCGTAAGTCTCTCTTGATTCATAAGCATGCTAGATATTTGTTAGGAGGAAACTTGATTCTTATACAAGCTTATTGTCGCACACACACATACGCGCATTGAGTGGTTTTGCATTACATGCTAGTAATTCTTGTTACCGAGAGTTTGGCGAGGGGTGTGTCTTATGGTATGGTTGAAGGTTAGTAAAAGGACGGCATATTTTAGCTTGGTTTGCATGATTGATCACTTGTGTTTGCTGAATAGTTTTGAATGGGTTGCTTGGGACAAGCAACAGGTAAGTGTGGGGATGTGACGGGTGGTCCGTAGGACAACCCTTAAAGCCTTTAAATAGAATAAAATCCCTTACTTTGCCCGGTTATTTGCTTGAACATGGTAATCACTAAATGCTTGATGTTTCAGGTACTAAATGATTAAGGAGTAGCTCTTAGAAGGTTGGATGGATGTTAGGAGTTGCTGGAAATGAAGCGTGAATGAGCTAGAGAATTGACAAGGAAACAAGGAAAAAACATCACTGACTGCCGTAACCTACGGCTCCCAGCCGTAGGTTACGGCTCCCATGTTGGTTTGGAAGCACCGCCGTAGATCAGGAGCTCCCCGCCGTAAAGATTCACTGCCAGCCGTAACCTACGGCAGGTGGCCGTAGGTTACGGCTACCTGTTGACTTGTATGATTGGCAGGTGGCCGTAGGTTTCAGGTATTATTTTATAGGATTTCTTTTGGCGGCGTAGGTTAGGCGGTGCATTATTATAATAAACTATTCGTCGTTTCAGTTACTGTTTGTAATTATTGTTTTTGATAATCTTTTATCTCTGAAGTCTGTAACACGTCCCGTCTTTCAAGTTTGGCATTTTAGATTCTAATATAATAAATTTTCCGTCTCTTCATTTTTACTGTTTTGTAGTTACTGTTTCTAGTTACATCTTCAAGTTTGGTTTTTATTTTTTTTTATTTTTTGGGTTTTTTATAATACTTTTCCAAAGTAATTTTATTATAGTTTGGGAGTTTTTGGGGCATTTTACGGCATGATAGCGTTTTAACAAGCATTTGGCTGTCTGGCGTTTTTATTATATATTGCGTTTTTATTATATAACAATCAACTGAAAAAGAAAATTAAAAAAAAAGAATATATAAACAATTGATCTTCGAAATCTTCACTGTCACCAGTCACTTTCTTCTTTTTTGAATCATCTTAACTGGCTGTTTCGACTTTCGTATGATTCATTTTGTTTTTTTTTTGTTTTTCAAGTAGTTTTTTTGTCGCCGTTTGGAAGTACAAAGTCTGACATCAGCATCTTTTTCTTGAAGATTTGTCCATCTCATGCAGCAAAATGTTATTGAGTTTACACCCTTCAGCCAACAATCTTGAATTTTCCAATGAACGATGTTTGATCTTTTAATTTTGGCGTTTTACCGATAAAAAGAACGCCACTAAATAAAAGCACCTTAAACCTCAAAATTTGATCATGCTAAAATCAATAATGTTTTGCTGTATGAGATGGACAACATTGTTAATCCTCGGTTAAGAAAGATATATGACAATGTTGTCCACCCCGTACAGCTAAACTTTATTGACAACAAACCTCAATAATGTTTTTGTATGCTTTGGCGTTATAAATTGGATGGAAGTTGAGCATAAAGTCAATAAGATTTTACTCAATGAAATGGACAATATCCTTGACGGGTGGTCGGTAGGACAACCCTTAAAGCCTTTAAATAGAATAAAATCCCTTACTTTGCCCGGTTATTTGCTTGAACATGGTAATCACTAGATGCTTGATGTTTCAGGTATTAAAATGATTAAGGAGTAGCTCTTAGAAGGTTGGATGGATGTTAGGAGTTGCTGGAAATGAAGCGTGAATGAGCTAGAGAATTGACAAGGAAACAAGGAAAAAACATCACTGACTGCCGTAACCTACGGCTCCCAGCCGTAGGTTACGGCTCCCATGTTGGTTTGGAAGCACCGCCGTAGATCAGGAGCTCCCCGCCATAAAGATTCACTGCCAGCCGTAACCTACGGCAGGTGGCCGTAGGTTACGGCTACCTGTTGACTTGTATGATTGGCTGACTGCCGTAACCTACGGCTGGGAGCCGTAGGTTACGGCTCCGACTGAATCCAAACTTGTAACTCCCTCATTAAATTGCCATTTTTATGGAATTTATGGGGACTTATGATTAGGAATCGGTTACTACCTGCTAAGGGACGAGTTCTTGAGTATATTTAGAGATTGAGGAGTGAAGAAAAGATATCTTATCATCTATTATCCATCTAGTATCTTTGCTTTGGATGGCATTAAAACAATTTCATCTTATTTTGCTACAATGTTGGTCAAAGCTATGAGTGGCTAGGTTCTTATTGGTCATCTTTAGTTGAAGGTTGTTAAGACGGTTGTATTTTGATTCTCAATTTCTAGAATGGTAAACTTGTTTATGTTTTGTTTACTATGGTGTTTTATTATTTGTTTGTAAATTGTTGAGTCTTGTTTTATCCTACCTTGAAATCATACGTTCTTGGTGCCGTTGGCAATCGAGATATCATGGGTAAAGTTAGGATGGGTAAGGGTCAATTGGTCATCGGGTAACAACCTCACGTTCTAGGAATCTGTGTACTTCGTTCCCTTTTATCACAACAAGTAATCTTACATGAATCATGTCTATGTGATTCTTTCTAGTGGATGATAGTACAACCGTTGAAACAAACTGGAAACTAAAGATGGTCATTTTTCTCTCAATTGTTTACAACTAAATTTTCATTTTTGCAATTAGTTTAGCATTCCTAAGTTTTAAAACTCAAATCAATCAAACAACTCTTGAAATTTACTTTTATTGAAATTAGTTTAATTTTAGTCAAGTTAGATAATCTTCTAAATAACACATATTCCACAAACTCCCTGTGTTCGATACCCACTTACCGCTATTTACTTAGTTGTATTTGGATTAAATTTGATTGTGACCGCGACATCACGTCAATCCTCACTTAAGGATTTTTGTCCATTACATTGAGTGAAACCTTACAAACAACCAAACTGAATTTCAAATAAACGTTTTGGTTTAGAAGATATTTGATGTTGGGTTTTTTGGCGTTGTATATATTAAATATGACGTTTGGGGTTTTGTGTATTTTTTTAATTGAAGGTCTGAGATGTTGTATATATAGGATGTTTTGGCGGTTTTTTAGGCGGGATTTTATTATAATTAAGTTTGCCGTTTTATATCTAATGGCGTTTTCAGTTAGAATGGTGTGTGCTATTTGTTTGGCGTTTTATTTCATGAGATTGCGTTTTGTGTGGAGAAGTCAAAAGACTTTTTGTGACACCTGAGTCACTACGACCATCAAACAAATACCAAACCAATGAAATATTGTGTTTCATACTTGGAATTGGTATAAATATGTGTATCATTTGCACATGTCAATTCTTGTTCAATTTCGAGCTTTAAATCGCTTTCTGGAAAGTTATGCGCGAACTGATGCGTAAACGCAATCAGTTTAATGCAATAAACACTCCGAAACAGTGACATAGGCTCAACATACCTTAAATAACCTTTACATAACTTAGAAATAAGTTTTGAAGGGCTTGGTGTGTCAAAAACAAGTTTATTCGATCGCAGGGACTATTTGCGTCAAACTGCGAAACTATGCCGATTGGTATGGTAACGAACATTCCGAAACTTGATCATAAGTTAAACATACCCTAAATATCCTTTACATAGCTTAGAAATAGGCTTTGAAGGGCTCGGTATGCTAAAATAAACTTATTTGATCAATAGGGACTAAAAGCGTCAAAAAGTGCATAAGTTTGCATTTTCGTGCATATCTTACGTTCTGAATATATCCGGATACCCAAAAATTTATGTAATCATTAAAATATTTTATTTTAGTGATTGGCATGATTAAATTCCATTCGTCGCTTAATTTGGATCGTTTTTGCGTTCGTTACGACTTCCGTCGTAATTAACCGAATAACGCAACCGTACGACCAAACAAACCGACATCCGAGATGTTTTTGAGCATATTTTAAGTTCCCTATACTTTAACTTCATTTTAGGGCCTTGAAATGGGGTTAACGGGGCTTAAACGTGTAAAAAATGCATCGAAAACCAAGTTTCTAAGCTGCAGGGACTAAAAGTGCAATTCTGTCAAAGTTCTTACACGGGGCGCGTAAGCCTGGTCCTAATGCTACGTGGGGTGCGACAGACTAACAGGTTAGAAACATTGAATCTGTCCATGGCAGCTGTTTTCAGGCGATTTTCCATGGTTTAGCTTACCATCTGCTGAATTTTGATGGTATTTCATGTCCCCTAGTATTAGAAAACCATTATGGATGGCCAAGATTGTTCCCTCTTTAGCAAGGAATGATCCTAACGGTTTACCGAAAACTATATATAGCCATGCCTTCATTCCATTTTCTGCACCCTTGATCATTTTAATGCTCTAAGTTGAAGCCTTTGCTTCATACCTGAGTGTTATAGATCAAGTTCTCCCTAGCTTGGACCCTTTGTAAGCTTCTTTCGTTCTTTTATCGCTTTTCAAGCGTGAAAGTCAAACAGTGTTTGACTTCCTGCTTTGACCAGTCTTTGGTCAACACAAAGTTCGTTTGAACCTTGCAACGTGAGCGTAATCACGATGGTTATAGTCCCTTGTGACTATACCTACTGATTACCACGTTGACTAGGCGTAGTGACGAGTCGTAGTTTCGGTCAAAATGCATATTTATGCGTATTTTGCAACCAAACTACTCTTGGGTATCAAAACCCTTTGTTTTGATATCAAAACCTGTTTTCTAACTTAGTTAAGCATGTTTTAACATGTTTAGCTCGTCACTTTTAGTTTAGTGCTTGTTTAGAGTCGTAAGTCAAGCGGTCTAAACCACCGCTTAGACTTTCGAACTCGAACCGTTTGGTCGATCATTAGGATCCGACCAAGCATGTTTAGTGACCATAGTTGTATAGGGAATAACCTTCCGAGGTTATACCTTATGGTCACATAGTTTAAGTAGTTGTATGATAGGTAGTTTATATGCCTTAGGTAAATGACCAAAATGCCCTTTTCATGCATAATTGGATTTTAAGCATATGTAACTTAAACCTTTGTCACTTAACTGATTATGCAACATAATTAAACATGTTTAGGCATATAATACTTGTCATAGGACTAGTTAGACGTCTCGAACGAGCGTTTGCGCGAACGACACGTTAAAGTAGCGTAAGCTACCTTAATGGGTCGTAACGGGTCGTAAGCACTTAGGATAGGTTCCGTTTTAGAATGTAGACTTCGTTAAACCATATCACATGAGTTCCAATGCTCATTTGGTTTACGAGACCTCATTCTACTCAATCTTCCGACTTAGGAGCCGATTGTTTAACATAGTGATTCCATACTAGGTGCCACTAAATTCCTTGATTTCCCGAGCTTCGTTAGGACACTTAATCAAGGATACTTGCAATCTCAAGTGAGTACATAGTCCCCTCTTTTACTGCTTTCAAATGTTTTAGGGTGAAACATATGTGCCTATTTGTTATTTTCATGATTTCAACTATATGATTATACATGCTAGTACTTATCTTTTGATGAATTGAACAATTATATATGGTTTAAACACAAATTTTCAAAGATTTTAAAACTAATTGTTGGATTGTACTTTCTTTATACATTCACCAAGCCGATTGGTAGTACGATATAGCACTATAGGACTAGACACCCCATTCCTGTTGTATGGAATGTCAGAAACCAAATTTTAACCAAATAGAAATTGCCTTTGTGGTATTTCTATAGTCTCCAAGGTGTAGTTTGATACACTAAGGCTTGAATGAATACTAAATCACAGTTTCTTTTGTATATTTTGATATGCTACCAAAGTACAGTTTGATGTGCTCTCAATTGTGATATTATAAACCAAAGTATACTTTGATATACTATGTACAAAATCCAACATATGTTTTAATATACTACCGACTTTGTTATTTACCAAAGCATAGTTGATATGCTATTATCAAAACCGAAGCATAAGTTGATATGTTATTTTCAAAACCAAAGCATAGTTAATATGCTACTTTCAAAACCAAAGCATAGTTGATATGTTACTCTCAAAACCAAAGCATAGTTTGAGATGCTACTTACAAAACCAAAGTATATTTGTGATATACTACCAAATCTATTATTTTAGTAACAAAAGTATATTTTTGATATACTATACGTTTAACTATTTCCAAACCAAAGTATATTTGTGATATACTACCAAATCTATTATTTCAGTAACAAAAGTATATTTTGATATACTATATGTTTAACTACTTCCAAATCAAAGTATATTTTTGTATATACTACAAACCTTTTATCAAAACAAATGCATTTTTAGAAACAAAACTTTTACAAGGATTCATGGCTATTTTTGTAAAACATAAAACCTTTTTCTTATGTTAACTAAAGCCATGAACCTAAATCAACAAAACCTATGTTACTCACAGGCATTTTTATGCTGACGTACCTATTTTCATATATGTTTCAGGTGCTGCTATGTGATGATTGTTGATGCATGCTATACATAGGATGGACTTGTGCCTTAGTGACTTTAAAACTTGAAAGACAATATTTGTATTTATCTGAATTGAAATAAAACAATGAGTTCAATAATTCAATAAAAAGAAACAATTTAATCCATGGTTGTGAAACAATGATTCTGTTACGATACTCCCCGACGTTTCCGCCACGATTTGTTGTTTTACGTGGTCGGGGTGTGACACTTTTTTACCCTTAATGAAGCGCGCCCACGTAATAAAATTGATGTTATTTATGAAAACGCCACCGCGCCAATCTAGTCCATAGGGAATTAGGTTATTAGTAATGCTTTGGCTTAGACTATAACCTTCCTAGGACCCTAACACAAGATTCTTGTGTTTAGATTTGAAAAAATATCGTCACTTATCCTTAGGTGACAACCACAACAAGAACACAAATTTTCAAATCCGCTTTGAAAACCAATCATCTGTTCTAGGATGATTTATTATAAGGTTTTGAACCTTCAAAGTTTTCGAAATCTCGTCAAAGTTTGGGTCTTATAATGTGAACACGTGCAATCTGGAAGGGTGGATGCCTGTACTCTGAGTTTTCTGTCTAATGCTAGAGTGTTCGTACAAATCCGCCGTACCGGACCAGTCACTCTTACATGTGAACTCTTGGGGTGAGTGTCCACTTATAGGCTAAAGCATGTCTTCGCGATACATTATATTGACCCATTTACTTTGATTGGTCACTGCGTGTCGTTTGTTTGTTCGAGGTAACGAATGAATGATCGCCTTCCTTGTGTTTTGTCGATGTTTTCAATACCTCTTTTTTTTCCAATTGTCGACCTCACTCGTTTCTCATGTTCCCTTATTCCTTTTAGACAATGCCTCCTCGACGAGATGCACAACCTCTAACCAACGAAGAAGTCGCAGCCCTTGTCTCTCAGCAAATGGCTGCAGTGCTTCCGAACATAGTAACCTAGATCCATCAGTTATACAACAACAATAACAACAACAATGCTCAGTGTAGTTTCAAAACCTTCAATTCTGCTAAACCTTTGAAGTTTTCTGGGTCTCAAGGAGCAACCGCGCTCCTACAATGGTTCGAAAGTTTGGAGAGCACATTCAGACATGTGCAATGTCCGAATGAGTGCAAGGTTGAGTTTGCATCCAGTGCATTCGAGAAGCGTGCTCTTACATGGTGGAACGGTGTGATGCGTGATAGGGGTGCCGATCTGGCAATGGCATAAACATGGGAAGAGCTTCGGGCTCTAATGATGAAGGAATTCTGTCCTCGACATGAGCTCAGGGCTTTGGAACAGGAATTTGACGATCTTAAACAAGACAGCGGTGAACATCGAGCCTACACTGATCGTTATGAGGAGTTAAGTCTGTTATGTCCTACCATGGTTACGCCTTTGGAGAAGGCAATTGAAAAGTACATCGATGGCCTCCCTGACCTAGTTCAGGACATTATTACTGGTAGCAACCCTACTACCGTCAGACAAGCCATCGAACTATCCACTACCCTGACTGAATCTCAGATCAAGAAGGGTAAACTTTTCCGAAAAGGCGACCAGAAACCATCTGACAAGTCAGCACAAGAAAAACCAAAGGATAAACTGACCGAGTCCTCTAAGAAGTCAAAGAAGCGTAAGGCTTCACAAAACTTCGCAGTAGTTGCTCAGAATGATCAGGTTGCACCAAATCAGCTAGCACAGCCTCGTGCTAGGAAAAACTATATTGGTACTGCACCTTTGTGCAACAAATGCAACCATCATCATGTGAATCAGACACCGTGTCACAAATGTACCCACTGTGGACGATTGGGACATTTGGTCAATACCTGCCATTATGCTAACCAAAACCAAGCTGCTGCAAATCCTGCTGCTGTTCAAGCACAGTTTCCACCTGGATCGTGCTATAACTGTGGTGATCTTACTCACTACCGGAACAATTGCCCAAGACTTGTTAATGCAAATCCAGCACGTGGACGAGTGTTTAACATAAACGAGGAAAATGCAAATGACAATGCAGCAGTAAACAATTAGGCCTTGTATTTTCCATTGTTGTTATCTTTTGAAACAATTCAGCTTTTCAATAAATAAAATTGTTGTTCCAATTTTATTTTGCGAAACTGATACGCATGTGTGTCTGTTTGACATACCTCTACGATACCGACACCAAGGAACCGTGTTCCTTGCAGAACAAACTACTCGTGTGATTCTTTCAATCTATGATCACTTGTGAGCTTCCCGAAAATCCTAAGTACTCGTTTCATTTAAGAGTAACATAAATGCACATAAGTATTTATACACATAACATGGAGTTTTCTAAGTATACATATATTTTCATCCTATATATATATATATATATAATTCCATTTTAACTTATGAAAATGAACATAAGTGTTTAAGAAAAAATTTAGGAGTTTAGGACTTAAACTTTTCCACAAAAGTTCGCCTAATCATGATTAAGGTCACTAATCACGTTTAGTGATTTTAATCATCTTTTAATCACACCTTAATCATGTATAGAATTTTAGAAAATTTTGCCATAGTTTCCGTTATACTATGGACGTTTTCCACGTTATTAAAACGTATTTTAAACCATATTTTAAATCCCAAAATCATCATCAACTCATATCAAGTTTCCAATCATACTTTGCATGCATATATTAACACATTTTCATCTTCATCTTCATGAACCTTTTTATATACTTTAACAAGACCACTAAAAATAACAACATTTCTCATGATTTTTAACTAGTTCATCCATATATATAAACTTGTTTATGTTACTTTTTAAGATTCTTAGTTCAACAAATATTATTTTAGTTTCTTGTAAAAGTTATATCTTTCCAAAAATCACTCTCAAGTTTAGTGTTTAAGTTCATGAATCATGAAGGTGATGATCTTGTTAGATCTAAACATCTTGATGTTTAGATCATAATTTTAATCATGTTCTTACAAGATCATAATGTCTAAACATCGTACTTTACACTAATCACCAAGTTCATACGAACCATTCTACACTAATCAACATAATCAACACATACACTTCATTTTGTAAGCTTGTTAGTTTATGTATAGGGTTTTAGGCTTTGTTTTTAAGGATGTTCAAGATGATCAAGTTGTACTTTGTTAATCTACATAACATAATAAGCATAAAAATGGTGGTAGAAGCTCTTACTACTAGCACAAGGCTAGGGAAGCACCTAGATGAAGATGATGAAGAGAAAAAGTTGATGTTGAAGCTCCAAATGCAAGTGTAAGGATCCTATTGTGCATCCATGGCTTGAAACATCCTTAGATCATCTTGAAATGGGCTTGTAATGCTTGAATTAGGCTGTTTAAGGTTGAAAAGAATGGATGTAGGTGTGTGTGTTCTTGGCCGAGATTTGAGAGAGAGAGAGAGAATGAGGGTGTTTGTTTGTGAATTTTGTGAAGTGGTAAAGTGTGTATGATGTAGTTTGGTGTTCTTATAAGATCTTGCACTTTGGTAGTTAACAATAAATCTCCACACCATGCCGTAACATCATGCAAAATCAACATAAGTCAAGGTGGGAGGGTTCACCTTGAAACCGTCAAGCGGTGGGGGGGGGGGGTGTAGGTGATGGGCTTTTGATTAGTTTAAGTTTATAACATGTGACAATTTGCTAAACTTGTAGATATTTTGGTGATTATGTTAACTAGGTTAATTAGAGGGTTAATGGTAGTTTAGGATGATAAGTGGCCTTAACTAGTTCATTAGACTAGTTGGTTTAGGTGTTAGGATGTTAAGAATGCCACTAGTTTAGTTGTCGGTTCGGTACCGGACAATGTATGAAAGATGCGCGACAATACCGGAAATAACGCCTTGAATAATTATTTGATACCTTTGCGATCGTTTAGGATAATTAGTATTATTTACAAGCCTTATTAACATTGAAATGCTGAGTTTTTGAGTTGCTAACAAGTAGAATTGTTATATTATAATTCGGAATGACACTTTAATAGTTTAGGCATTTTCTGGAAAGTTAAAGTATATTAGGAATTGATGTCCCTAATTAGGGTTTTTGGTATAAACATTTGTGATGATACGCTTTCGTATCATTCGTTAGTTGTTTTGGACAGGTTTTGAACTTCCTTGCATGAATAGTGTGTTTAGGTGAATATTGATTTCAACATTGTGCGCCAACATATTAGGACATAGTTATTCATTTTCTCGCGAAATGACAAAAGTAACAATACCAATTGTCAAGTTTAAACATGTTCTACAAATGCTAGCCTTGTATGACCTAATTATGCATAAATTAAGCCAAATTTGAACGCAATTAAATGTATAAATAGTCGTTAAGTTGTACGAAATTACCATGAGTTTTGCCGGTTGTCACAATTTTCATGGTGGCATCGAAGGGGGATGTGCAAAAAGGATGATGAGTAGTACTTCTAGCTTCATTTTTGAAGTTGTGATATCATATAATCAGATATGGGGCATTTTTGTATCGTTCAAACCTTTGTAGGCTTCCTAGGGTTCTCCTCGATGAGTTGTTGCTTCTTATTAAGGTCGAATATATGTGGGAGTGGCTTTGTTCGTCGTTTGGGTAGATAGAGGTTAGATGGCACAAAGGGATACATCTACACTACTTAGATTTATTTTCACGTTAAGTTAAATGGATCGATGTTTTTAACTTGCCAATAATGTCTCTTTGTTTTCCCATGTGGTTGTAAATTATGTATGTGTGTACTGTGAAGCAGACAGCAAACTTTCCAGAGCTTATTTTAGGCATCTGAAGTCACAATTTGTGTTGAAATGTGTTTAATTGTCGTTATGCATTGATAATTTAGTTGGGTTAACGTTCTTAACTTGCCTATAGTGTCTCTTAGTTTTCCCTAATACTTTGACATTTTTAATAAGAAAACGGAGCATATGTTGACTTTTGTGGGTCAAGCGTTGCCTATCTCTGTGCAAGGTGCACTTATGTCCTCAATAGGAGCCCTAATTGTTGTTGATTGATTACTAAAGCATTCAGACATTGATGTTAGATTATCATTGATATTGTGTGTAACGTTCCGTATTTTCGTACTTTCTTTTTTTTAGAAATCTTGTATTCGTATTCTATATTCAATCCTTGTAATTCCGAGACTTTGATCAATGGAAAAAAATATTTTATATCAATTTTGTTGATCATACTTACACAATATGGAACCAATCACAAACACGCAGTTTTTATACAAAACCGAACCATACTTAAAATTTATATATGATTCGGAGTGTGATCATACGTGTTTTATACTTACACATACTTGCATACACCTTAGATACCCAAAACCATTATTAATAATGGGTTTCAAGTTTGAAAAACCAATAAAATCAACTGCAGGGGGTAAAATGAACATTTTGCAAACTTTGGAAAACAATGCTTTCTTTGCGCCACGTGTCCAAGCACTAGTGCATTGTCGCTTGGCGAAGAAAAGCACGATTTTCAGCCAGATATTTTAAATTCGCAAATTAAGTCTGTTTTTTACTTTCCAACCACTCTAACACCCAACTAACCTCATTAAACCCCAAACCATAATACCCACTTATAAATACCTTCCTCCACACCTCCTAAACACTTTACAGTCTCTCAAATCACTTCCAAATCTCCAAAATCTCCATGTGTTGGCAGATCGTATCAAGGTTCAAAATAGTGAGTTTTGAACACTTTTTCCAATCTTTTCTTCTTGTTTTGTTCTTTCAATCTACTTGGACAACCTCTAGGAGTGTTTCCACAAGTTTACCATGGTATACTAAGTTGGAACATCACCATATTTGAGGTCCAAAGTTGATTTAATTTTTTTTTTTGTAAAACTTTTATATTTTGCAACTTTTGTTTATGAACATGAACTCAACCTTGTTCCCAACTAACTTGCATGTTGATGGACTTGAGTTGGGGCTTCATTTCAGAAAGATTGAGGTGTAAACATCTCCAATCTAACTAACCTAAGTCATCGAGTACACTTACGAGTAACAAAGTGTCCAAACTACACCAAGTCTCCAAACATTTACCATGATTGGACTGCACTAGTCTAGTTTGAGTTTCACTTGGTTACTTGATGAGTTAGATGAATATCTAACTAAGTAGCTTCTAAGAATCAAAGTAAGTTAACCCCGCCCACCTCCAACAATTTCCATGTTGGGTATGACACGCCCGGGTTGTCCTTATGTGGCTACTTAGGAATCTAGTAATTTATTAGTTGTATTCTTATTCATGACCAACCAAAATGATCAACTAAGTTGACGATTTTGTGCTTTGGTAAATCATATAATGAGGTTTAATGAATGGAAATCATCCTACCTCTTTGCTTGACATACCTGATAATACTTGACCATAAGACATAATAAACACACACACACATATATATAAAATAACACTGATAGCCAAACCCTAAGAACTAACCATATCATGGATATATGTCAATGGTTATGGTTATAATATCTTGGATTGAATTCCTCATGTTTGGACTTCCAATAGGCAAACTTGTGCCTTTAAAAACACTTCATCATGGTGCCCAAATTTGGTGTTTTGTCAAGATAAATTTTATGTACTTTCTTACTAAGTAAGAATCTCGCATTTACATTCTGATTCCAAAATCCGTTGAACTCATACGCCTCATTTATACTTGTAGGATAACTCGGTGGTTTCTCTAAACACTCAAACGCATCAACTCATGTACGCAGGATTTACTACGCAAACCATGAGTATACTCGATCCCATTTTCCTTTTTACACACCATGGGTGCAACATGTACACAATATTACAAATCACATACTCACGATTAAACTTGTTCATATAAACACTCATTAAGAACATTGTACTTGTTATATTCTTGTTATTACATGTTATTCTCATTCTTGTGTTCTATATGCTCATTAACTTTGCAAGCCTCCCTTAATAATTATAACGCTATAGGATTAACGCACTGCTCGTATTCTTGTGGTATTGTTAAGTAAACTATGTTACGACCTTGTCATTTCGGCGACAAGGATATGCATGATTGCGGTATAATTTGGTTTGACTTATAGTTAACACATGCTAGTATGATAATAAACAATGTATGCAAATAACCATGTTAGATATGAGACAACTTTTAGACAGATTATGCTATGTATTCAAACTTGTATACTCGCCAACTTTTGTTGATTTTATTTTAATACATGTTGCAGGAAACTAGTTGATGACGATTGAAGAACGATATTTAGGGTGGACTAGAAACACGCATAAACTTTAAACTTATATATTTGTTTCAAGTTGTTAAAAGTTTTGATACCCAATAATAGTTTGGTTTCAAAATACGCATAGGCACATATTTTGACCGAAACTATGACTCGTCACTACACCTAATCAACGTGTTAATCAGTAGGTATAGTCACAAGGGACTATAACCATCATGATTACGCTCACGTTGCGAAGTTCAAACGAACTTCGTGTTGACCAATTGTGGTCAAAGCAGAAAGTCAAACACAGTTTGACTCTCGTGCTTAAAAACGCATAAAAGCACGAAAGAATACTTACAAAGGGTCCAAGCAAGGAAATCTTGATTCAAATTGCTCAAGTATGAAGTGCTAAACCCCAATTTAGAGCATTTGAATCAGATTTGTGAGAAACAAGAAATGAAAGCTTGGGTATTTATAGATAACTCACAACCGTTAGGATTGTTTCTCGTTATCCGTGCTTGAATCATGACCTTATACTTGGGCCCAAGGTTTTAAAATACAATGGGAACATAAAAACCATTAAATGGTATTGAAATCAGAGGTTTAAAACCATCAAAACAGCTGAAATGGACCAAATACATTGTTTTTTTTCTGGCAAGACCTCACGCCCCACGTAAGAATAGCCTTCATCTTACGCGGCCCGCCTAGCCAAGTTTGGCAGAATTACAATTTAGCCCCTGCAGGTCCAAAACTTGATATTTGATGCATTTTTGGCACGTTTAAGCCCCGTTAACCCAATTTCAAGGCTCTAAAATGAAGTTAAAGTATAGGGAACTCAAAATATGCTCAAAGATATCTCGGATGTCAGTTCGTTTGGTCTTACGGTTGCGTTGTTCGGTTAATTACGATGAAACACGAACGGACGCGAAAAACGATCCAAACTACGCGATGAATGGAATTTTATCATGCCAATCACTAAAATAAAATATTTTAATGAATACATAAATTTTTGGAAGCCCGGATATATTCAGAACGTAAGATATGCGCGAAAATGCAAACTTATGCACTTTTTGACGCTTTTAGTCCCTGTTGATCAAATAAGTTTATTTTTGCGCACCAAACACCTCAAAGCCTATTTCTAAGATATGTAAAGGATATTTAGGCCATGTTTAACTTATGATCATGTTCCGGAATATTCGTTACAGTACGAATCGGCATACTTTCGCAGTTTGTCGAAATTAGTCCCTGTAAGCGAATAAACTTGATTTCGACACACCAAACCATCCAAAACTTATTTCTAAGTTATGTAAATGTTATTTAAGGTATGTTAAGCCTATGTCACTATCCCAGAGTGTTTGTCGCATTAAACTGATTACGTTTACGCATCAGTTCACGTATAACTTTCTAGAAAGTGATTTAGAATTCGAAATCGAACGAGAATTGACATGTGCAAATGACACACATATTTATACAAATACCAAGTATGAAACACAATATTTCATTGGTTTGGTATTTTTTCTGTGTCCGTGGAGGCACAGATGTCACAAAAAAACCATGTCACATCGTGGGACAAGGAAAGGTAGACCCCCTCGCATGACGCGAGGGGCTTGGTTTGACCGTTTGACCTTTAATGGTCTCGCACGACGTGAGTGTGAAATTTGTTCTTTTATAACCAGTATACAATTCTGAACAATTTCGAATCCAATGAAATCTTGTGTTTCATTCCCTGGATTTGTATAATTACATGAGACATTTACACATTTCAATCCTTGTACGAATTCGAATTCTCAAGAGCTTTCCTGGAAGTTATACGTAAACTGTTAAGCAAACGTAATCAGTTTAACACAACGTAAACTCCAGAACAATGTCATAAGTTAAACATACCCTAAATACCCTTTACATAACTTAGAAATAAGTTTTTAAGGGTTCGGTATAGCAAAAACATGTTTATTTGATCACAGGGACTATGTGCGACAAACTGCGAAAGTCTTCCGATTCACGTATTTCTTAATACGGAACATGTACGCACATCCAAAAATTTTTGTAATCATTAAAATCTTGTATTTTAATGATAAGAATTCAAAAATACCATTCGTTACTCAATTTGGTTCGTTTTCGCGTTTGTAAAAGCGTTCGTCGTAATTAAGCGAAAAACGCGATCGTATAACCGAACAAACCAACATCCACAATATTTCCGATCATATTTCAAGTCCCCTATGCTTTAACGTCCTTGTAAAGCCTGAAAAAATGGGTTAACGGGGTTAAATGCATCGAAAATATGATTAAATACGTGCAGGGACCATTCTTGCCAAACTTTGAAACTCTGGCTATATGTGGTCATGCCACGTGACAGCCTTGGGCTATTGTGGTCACGCGACGCGACGAGTGGATTTTGACAAAACCTTCCTAACAGCTGCAGCTCGTGTATTTTTAAGTTAGTTTTTCAATCTTGTGGGCTATTTGAGTGATCTCCAAGGCTTGAATTCTTGTCCACACACTTGTATTAATCTTGTGAATCCTTGGGCAATACTCCATACACATGGCAAGATCTTGTGGCTTCACTACAATTATAAATAGCCTTCAAAATCTGCCCAAAAACTTGCTCATTTGCTCTTTCTCATCTCAATTGCTCTAAGAAGAGTTGCTACTATATTTGGAGGCCTCCCATATGAGTTTTCTTCATCCTAGAACACACGTAAGTGTTCTATCCAGTCTTGTTTATTTATTTCAGCTATTTAAGCTAAAAGTTAAACACTTTGACTACCGTTTGACTTTCAGTTTTGACCATGAATAGGTCAAGTCAAAGTTCAATCAAACTTTGTAACGTGATCGTAATCAAAATGGTATAATCCCTTGCGATTATACCTACTGATTACCACATTTACTAGTCAAAGTGGCGAGTCAAAGTTTCGGTCAAAATGCACAATTATGTGCATTTTCTGACGGAACTATTTTCGGGTATCAAAACACTAAGTTTTGATACCAAATCAGTTTTCCAACTAAGTTAAACATGTTTTGACATGGTTAACTCGTCACTTCTAGTTTAGTGCTTATATAGGGTCGTAAGTCGAGCGGTTTGACCGCCGCTTTGACTTTCGAATCAGACCCGTTTGGTCGATCTTAGGATCCGACCAAACAGCTAATTGTGACCATAGTTATATAGGGAATAACCTACTGAGGTTATACCTTATGGTCACGTCGTTTGGTTATATATATGATAAGTCGTTACTATGCCCTCGAAAATGACCGAAATGCCATTTTTGCGCATAAATCCATTTTTAGCATATGTAATCAAACTTTTCACATATAAACTAATGTTATTACATTTTCAAACATGTTTGGGCGTTTAAGACTTATCATAGGACATGTATATCCATTCGAACACGCGTTTACGCAAATGACACGTGAAAGTAGCGTAAACTACCTTAACGGGTCAAAAGCACTTAGGATTCATTCCAAATCAGAATGTAGACTTTCTTAAACCATTTTATATGAGTTCCAACACTCATTTGGTTTACATGACCTCATTCTATCCGATTCCTCCGATTATGTCCTGTTACTTTAACATAGTTACCCGATGTTAGGACACACTTGATTCCTTGATCTCTTGGGCTTTGTTTACACATTCATACACGGGTTATACACAATCCCAAGTGAGTACATGGTTCCCCTATTTTATGCTTTCAATTGTTTTGTGGTGATTCATATGTGCCAAAATGATTTTCCAAGTTTTAAAAGACAAAGCCTATGGTTTATATAAAACACAACGATTTCAATAATGTGAATGAACTTGTTGGTGCGTTAATTCATAACACGAATGACATTCATTAGCTTTGATCAAGCCGACCAGTAGTATGTTATGGTACCATAGGACTGACAATCCCATTACCAGGCTATTCACTGGATTTGGTTGGTAGTTTGGGGAACGACAGAAACTGTTCTGATAAACAAATCATGTGTTGATTTGTTAGTCTTGTTAAAGAGGCCTTTCAGGGTCTATTAAAGATACCCCATGGGTGGTATAGACGAGTCACACAGGTTTGAATGTATTCATTAAAGAACGACCAAAAGTTTTCACAATTAAAACACTGACGATTTATTCATGACACGGACGATTGATTGACGACACGTACAATGGTTTTATAACATGTACAAAGGACGATTGGTTTATAAAAAGGATGAATGGTTTTGAACAATGTGACGAATTAGTTTTCACTTAAAGATATAAACCATACAAAGTTTTCTTTCAAGACGATTTACTACTTGGTTTTACAAAACAAATGTTTTCAGTCAAGATTCATGGCTACAAGGTTTTGTTTTACTTATATCAACTTGTAAAGTTGATAAAATATATTGCAATATCAAACACTTTTTGATTTCAAGATTTATACTCATCGACTCTCGAGGTTGGACGAGGTATTGCAATATGAATTCAAAGCCATGAATTTGACATACAAAACCTATGTACACGCCATCTTTCTTTGCTGACTGTTTTTCACATATGTTTCAGGAATTATTGTTTGATGATATGAATGCTTGCTTCAACATAGGATGGACGCAGGCCTTAGTGACTTAAAAACTTGAAAGACAATTGTTTTTACTTGTTTGGTTTGTATCAAAACAATGAGTCTATTAATGAAATAAAACAAACCTTCAAATACCATGTGTTGTGAAACAATTCCTGTAACGTGACTCCCCGATGTTTCCGCCGCGGTTTGTTATATTACGCGATCGGGGTGTTACAATGAGAAGAAGAAGCAATACCCCCTCGTGTGTCGTGAGGGGTCTTTATTCGCAGAAGATTACGATTTGGGTCCAGATTTGAGGTGTTTATAACTAAAAACAACTATAAACCTATCATAACTGTTTCTTGCATGAAAAGAAGCTGAACTTGGGCGAATTTGTTGCTGTTAGAGATGGATTTTGGAGATCAAGAGCGAAAGGTTGAATCTTTCAAGCACTGTATTGAAGATTACTCGGGTTTTATCATCTGGTTTCTTTGTTTATTCGTTTTGTTGATTCAAACCATGACCTTTGAACTTAAATTGAACCTTGTTGTTTTTAACATGTTACTAGGCTAAAACTTTATACACTACCTGGGTTGTAGATGATTACCATGTTTTGACTTGTTTTTCTTATTGGTTTTGGAACGTATATTGTGGTTTAATAATAAAAGTAAAGACTTGGTTTTTATGATCTGATGTATACGCGTATCTTAACTTGTTTAATTGCATGATTAATAACTTCACATGTTCCCTTGTTGGGCGTCTTTCAGTTATAGGTTCATGTTAAGATCAATTATTGTGTGTTTTTTATTAGTTAATGGTTTGCTAGACATAGTATCCATATGATTTATAATCATGAATTGAGTAGGTCTAGATATTCAATTAATCTTACTAATAGTGAGGTGCGAGATTGTCGGTTCGTCTAGGTTGTTAGATTGCTAGGGTTAGAGCCTTTGTGAGAAGATCTCTCTAGTTAGTCTATCTTTCTTGCTTATCGAGTCATATCAGGATTCCATAGTTACCCTTGATTTTCGTGTTATGAGGTAGATTGTCTTTTAGGGTACTTTATTATTAGAGTTGGAAACCCGTGAGGGAATCCACTAAAACCGGTAAATAAACAGCTTTTAGGGTTCTTTTAAGGTTCAACTTGAGAAGGGTCGAGGGTTCTTTAGATTATATTTGAGTTTAGCATCTTAAGATGCTGGTTCCACAATAGTTCCTATTTCGATAGAAAACCCATCAAACATGTGTAGGATTCTAACCTAGGTAATGTCCTTTCCGTCATCTGAAGTAATCCAAAGTCATAATTCGTGTCAGTGTTCGCGTTCTATATTATTTTAATTAATTGCATTAGATTATTAGAAACCCCCCTCAAAATATGAAAAATATTACGTCGAGTCAGTTTAGATAAATAATTGAGTCTGGTTAACGTAATTTGTAGAGTCTCGTGGGTTCGATACTCGGACTTTTAGGTTGTACTACATTGACCGGTTCACTTGCCAGTTGTATGGTTTAGGGTTAGAGAGTCGTAGAATATAAATTTAGAACTTAGAGTGTCTATGTTAGGGTTGCTTTAGTTAGTTTTAATTAAACCACTTTGTGCACATCAAGTTTTGGCGTCGTTGCTGGGGACTCTATGGCGATTGCGTTTATTATCTTTGATTACACTTAACTGAAGATCTATGCTATTCATTTTGTCTTTTGTTTTGTGTCTTTTAGTGTGTCTAGTCCATTCTCACAGTCTTGCGTTTGCTTTGCAGTGAATGCCACATCTTCGCTTGCAGGGACTGCCACCGTCACATAATCCCGCACTTGTGGTTTTCAAACCAAAGGTTAGTACTTCTTCCTCGAGCTCGCCCTTTTCTAACTCTACTCTCCAATCTAAACCACCCGATTTTGATTTTACCCCTTTTCCTTCTCCACCATCCAGTCAAAAACCAACTCGTCCTAATATGGCCAAACGTAGGACCATTCACCAACAATCAACTGAAGGTTTCACGGGAATGAAATCTCTCATCACCTGTCTGCCCATCACAAATGAAAACTCATGGCAAATCCCCTCATACATCATGACCATGTTCCTTAACTCGTGTCAATTCCATGGTTGTGATGATGAGGATGCACCTGCCCACATAGCCCGCCTTACCCGCATATGCGGTACCTTCAAGCTTCAAGGTGTCGCTGATGATTATATCTTCCTTCAGTTGTTCCCATTTTTTTAGCTGGACGAGCCGCCACTTGGCTCGATTCACAGTGTGTTAGTACATTTACCACATGGGAAGCTCTGCGTGAAGGATTCCTGAATAAGTATTTCCCACCTGCGAAAGCATCTAGGCTTAGAGATAAGATCCATTCATTCTAGATGGAATCAGATGGACCCTACTACCTTGCTTGGGAGCGTTTTCAGAATCTGATTGGCAGATGCTCCCAGCTGGGTCTCTTTGGTTGGACCCTTATAGAGAAATTCTACATCGGGCTCACATATGAAACTTGTGCTCGGTTTGATACGACTATAGGAGGTTACCTTATGGGAAAGAAAACTATGGTTGAATGCAACGATCTTTTTGAGAGCTTTGCTCATTCTGAATACGAGCGGCGATCAGCAAACATGAATTCCATTCCTACTCCGAGTGCACCTGCATCTATGCGAGGTGTTCACCAAGCACCTTAGATACTCAAGTGGCTGGTGCTCTTGAAAACTTGTCTAGAGAAGTTAAGGAATTAAAAGCCAAGGTAGACAAATGCGAGATGTGCAGGGGAGATCACGGTATGTTAGAGTGTCCACTACTTAGGCAGGAACATGTTGAGTATATAGGAGGCCACAACCAAAATCACTTTGATAATAACTATAACTTTAGTTGGAGAAATCAACACACCAATTGGTGATCTTCCGGTAACCCCTGGTTACAGATTGACAGTGGAAACATAAGTAAGACCACCTTACAGGCAATAACAGTTTGTTTCCTCAGGAAGACAAAACAACTAGAAGTCCCCATTACTAAGAAAAAGGGGCATCACAGCTTTACAAAACTTGTGATACAACCACACTCTGTGGGGGCATATGATTTCACTAGATTGAATGATGACAAAATTTTGAAACTTCTTGAATTGATGAACTAAGTTGAGAGCTAAGGTATCTAATACTAAATAGATAGTCACCAACATGCCTTAAGCTAAGACCAGATAATCCATGAATATACCCAATAGCTGGCCTCTCTTAAATAGGAGCTCAAAATTCCATATCCATTAGCCACTCTCAAAATCCTTCCAGCCACAGAAAGCCAAACTATTTGTGAGGAAATAACTACCTCATCACTAACCAGTAGGGGTGCTATTATCTTTATCCAACCAATCTGATGATACCAAAAAAAGGGAGATACCATACTTAAATGCAACATACCACATAAAGTATTCATCCTACCTTCTAGAACATTCAAGAATCTAGAAAACTTTCAAGAAAAACCAATGTTCTTCCTACCCTAGAAAATTCAACTGATATCTTCTAAAAGCTTCTTACCAATCAAGGGATTAGCAAAGAAGAGTCAAGATGGTAGGCAAATAAGGATTAAAATGATGATTCTTCCACAAACACGTAAGGAGTTTGGGACTATCAGTCTAATCTTGAAACTTCTAATCCACAAACAACTGGAAGCTAAAATACAAAACATCAAGTAGTTCTAAAAAATCCAGCACTACACACAAATAACACAGAAAATCCTTCATAAGCTTCTGAAGGTCTTAACCTTGTCAACTATTCTTAAAAGGATCAATTATTCCTTGATAAAAGGTGTTTAAAAATCCCACACCTCTCAGAAGAAAGGAGTGTCTGTCTTTCTTCAGAGGTCCAAAGGGTAGCATTTTCTAATCTTCCCTAACTCAGAGACTTAGAGACAAGAAGCTACTTACAAATTAAAATGTGTGAAGACAGAGAACCTTTCTATATAAGTCAAAGATGGTTGACTATGATGAAGATAAAGGAATAGTCCTAAGCTTCAACATTAACAAAACTTTTCAAATGACTCTTTATCAACAAAATATGAGAATAAATGACAAGCTCAAATAAGTGAGTTTTGGCATCGGCAGATTTAAGGGGAAATTGTTGGGTTATATAAGATTTCCTGACGATGAAAGCCAAAACCCAAAGGATCCATCATCCTTGCCTGAATAAGTTAAAATACAATCTACAAATCCACCAGTTTCTCTTCCTTTAAAAGCCTCTCAAAATAGTTGTCCCAACTATTGATAGTCAAAGTGCTGGTCAACAAGTCAACAATCAAAGTCAACCAAAGTCAAAGACTGAAGACTAGAAGACCAAGTCAAAGACAGAAGTTTAGGATTTCCAAAAGTACTGTTTTCCAACCAGTGGTTCTATGAAATCCAGTTGTTTTTACTAAACTTACAAAAGAGCAACAGTTCAATGTAATAGGGTAACAATCTAGCAGTTTCACAACTGCTAGCAGTTATATCATTTATTGAAGCTGTTAAGGGTCGCTTTCAAGATGACATCACTAGCAGTTTACACCTCCTATATATAGTTTTGTTTGTTCATTGAAATAGGTTAACACTTAGAGCGTAGAGCATAAAAACTAAGTGAGAGTGTGTTCACCTGGTAAGGAGGAGTACTATTGTACCTTGTGATTGTATTACATCATTTGAATCCTATATGAATCATTAGCAATCATTCCCAAATCCAACTGTGATAATTTAATGTGTTTGTTAATTATAATTTAATTGAATTATCAATTTGATTACCTGTTTCAGAAGAAAAATACACACTACACACACACACATACACACTCAGATCCAACATTCCCGATGATATTATTTTGGAGTTGTGGGATGAAGAAACACACTTTCGACTATAATATAATCTAGTGGAATACATTGGTGATATACATGTGAATATGTTAATTATGATAACGCTTGATGATCGTATTGACAGAAATGAAGGGTATAAATACAAGAAGAATCCTAACAAACCTAGAGCTATACTAGGAGACACTATTACATAATAATACATAAATTAATATACATAAATACAAATGATCCGGTGATTTCTCTTTGATTTATCTGGTAATATCTCGATATCTCTTTGATTGATCCGATAATATCTCCTCGACTAACAGTCCCCCGCAGTCGCAGCGGTAGTAGAACGAACGCAAAGGCTGGACTTAAAACGTTGAAAAAGTTGCTTCGGAAGACCTTTTGTGAAAATGTCTGCGTATTGATAATCAGCTGGAATGTGCAAGACGTGAATGTCACCGATGCGAACCTTTTCCCAGACAAAATGAATGTCAATCTCCACGTGTTTGGTGCGTTGATGTTGTACGTGGTTGTCAGAGAGATAGACTGTCGAGATATTATAAAAAAAAATAATAGTGGCGTCGTGCGTGGGAATATGAAGCTCCAGGAGAAGATTTCAAAGCCAACTTGTCTCTGTCGCAGTGTTGGCAACACTGCGATATTCTGCTTCTCCGTTGGATCTAGAGACAGTGTGTTGTCTTTTGGAAGACCAGGACACCAGATTATCGCCCAAGAAAACAAAGTAACCAGACGTGGACCGTCTGGAGTTGGGGCAACCTCCCCAATCAGCATCAGAGTAGGCAGTGAATTTGAGGGAGGTAGATGGACGAATATGAAGAACATGATCAGTAGTTCCCTTGAGGTAACGAAGGATGCGCTTCAAGTATTGAAAATGGGGTTCCCGAGGGGCATGCATAAATAAACAGATCTGTTGGACAACATAAGAGATGTCTGGTCTTGTGAAAGTCAAATATTGCAGCGCCTCGACGAGACTTCGGTATAAGGTGCTGTCAGATAACAAGGGACCAGCATGGGCACTTAATTTAGAATCAGTATCGCATGGAGTACTACATGGTTTGCACCCGGTCATATTTGCGCGAGCTAAAATATCCTTCACATAGGATTCCTGTGAGAGTTTGATACCACTTTTAGTGCATGTAACGTGAATACCCATAAAATGATGTAGGTCGCCCAAATCAGACATAGCGAATTCAGTGGAGAGTGATCGAATAATCTTTTGTAGAAAGTTGTTATCCGAAGCGGTCAAAATTATGTCGTCCACGTAAAGTAATAAGTAAGCGATTTGTTGACCTTGGTGATAAACTAAAAGAGATGGGTCACAGGCAGTACTACGGAAACCACATTGGATAATGTAATTAGCAAACCGTTGATACCATGTGCGAGGGGCTTGCTTAAGGCCATATAGAGACTTCTTCAAGCGACAAACAAACGAAGGGTGGTGTCCATCAACAAAGCCTGGAGGTTGATGCATGTAGACTGTTTTAGTGAGATCACCATGCAAGAATGCATTTTTGACATCAAGCTGGCGGATAGGCCATTGGCGGGACACAGGAAGGCTTAGAACAGTGCGGATGGTAGTCGGTTTAACAACCGGACTAAATGTTTCAAAGCAATCAATACCCACCTGTTGCGATTTTCCATTAACAACTAGTCGTGCCTTGTATCGTTGTAGTTCCCCAGTGGCATTAAATTTGTGTCTAAAAAGCCGCATACACCGTATGATGGGTGCATTAGTAGGCCGTGGAACTAACTCCCAAGTTTTATTTTCCATTAATGATCTATATTCATCGGTCATAGCCACTTTCCTATTCGGATCCGATAACGCATACGCATGTGATTTAGGAACTGGTGAGATGGATGGGTGAGAGGTTGTGTGAAGGTTCATTGGTTGTTTGGGTTTGGTGATGACGGCCTTTAGGCGGGTGGTCATTCTGTGGGTGTTGGGTTGGGCTGGTATAGTCGACGGTTGGGAGTTGGCGGTTGTGGGTTTGAAGTGGGCTGTGGTTGGTGGGTCGGTATAGTGGGCCGGTTGAGTGGGAAAAGTAGTAGAGGGTGCGCAAGCAGTATTCTGGGTGGGTTTGGTATTTGGGTCATAGGTGTGTGAAAAGATGGGCTGTTGTGTGGGTTATGTTGAGAATGTGAATTGTGGGGTGTAGTTGGTTCAGTAGGTGATTAGAATGAGGTGGGATGAGTGAACATGGTGTTGGATAGGTCGATTTCAAGAGGAAAGTAATCACAAGGTGTATGAGATTGGGAAAATGTGAATGTTGTCTCATCAAAAGTAACATTGCGGGAAAAAATGGTTTTGCCCGTGGCAGGGTTGAGACATCGGTATTCGTGGTAGTCGGAGGGTATCCGAGGAAAATGAATGGGGATGAGCGATGTGCGAGCTTATGAGGTCGAGTGGAAGACTGGTTGGGAAAACAAGTACATTCGAACACACGAAGATGTTCATATGTAGGATGGCGTAAGTAAAGGGCAGCGTTAGGGGTATGGTTGTTAAGTGTAACACCTCGTAAAATCATGACCAATATAATGAAGACACGTGTCATGAGTTTTAAACGTGTAATGGATTGAAAGTGTCAACATTGAATAATTATACCTTTCGACAACCCTACACGATGTTTATACCCTTAAACGAATGAATTATGAATCATATGAAGCCGTTTGTGGAAGAAAGTGAAAGTTTACAAACCGCAAGGGTTAAATGTGTCAACATGTTTAATTTATACCTCTGAGTGACCTTTTAGCGAACCCAAAGCTTTGTAATGATTAATTATGCTCACTATAATAAGTGATAAAAATTTCACAAGGTTTCGATATCGTATGAGAAAGATACGCTAACATTCGTAAGTAAGGGGTTAAAAGCGTCAACGTTGAAATTCAGGACTTTTCGGGTGATTGTAAAGCTAACCAAGGACTTAACAAAGTTTGTTTATAACTTAGGGTCCTTAAAAATCAAGTTGGAGGGTTAAAAGTGTAAAATAATAAGTTAAAACAACTATAAAAAGGACCAGGGACCAAATATGCAATTTCTGAAACTTGTTTAACCTGATCTGGCATTCATACCGGCCGCGTAGACCTTGTCTGGGTCTTACGCGGGCCGCCTGGTAGTCACCAGCGACCAAAATCAAGCACAGGTGCCAGTTTCAGCCAATTAAACCGACCTTTATGCATGGTATTCGAATTCCAGAGGCAGGGCCAGTAGTTTTACATGCATAGGGACACTTGGGGTTGATCTAACATCAGTTGTAGACTTGTTTGGCATGATCTTGTTCAATTAAAAGTCCTATATAAGAACATCTTGTTGCAAACATTTTGGGCACTCACTTGAAAACACTCATAACTTAACTTCTGGAGTCTCCTGGAGCTCAAGATCATTTTCTAAGGGTTATTAGTCGTGCTTAGTACTTCTGTAAGCCTCCTTGACCTTTCTTAATTCAGTTTTATTAGTTTAATGGCCTAAAGTCAAACCCGTCGTAATTAAGGTTTGGCTTAGTGATTAATCACTAATGGTCCAGTCAGTTCTCGAATTGAAAGTAGCTTTGAGTTGGTAATTATATGGGTAATAAACACTTAAAAGGGCACCCTCTAATTCTCACTCTAACTAGGTCAATTGTCGGGTCAAAGTTAATTATAAAAAGTCAACAGAAAGCAAATTTTCGCATAAACACATAATTAACAATGTAGAAGCTATGAAAACTGTTTTATCACTTATATAACTTAATAATTAATGTAAGAACATGTCTAAGCATGTTCAACCCGACAATTTTCAGTTTAAGCTCGGTTCGGAACCGAAAGTCGCAAAAGTAGACTTTTGCTTTAACTTTCAGTTCTGACCCAATGTAGCATATTTTAGAAATGCCATAGAGCTCTATTAGGACCAGGTTATAGGTTAGTGTAACCCTCTAAGGTTATACACCTTGGTTCATTAGTTATTCGATTCATGTCCATGTTTCCGTTATATGCCTAAATGTTGACCATTATGCCCTTTTTATCTTAAAACGAGATTTTTGAAAATGTGAGAGGACAAAAACCTTTTTTTACTGATTTATAAACTTGTCCTAAAAAATTGACATCAGTTTGAGTTCTAGATTAAGAGTTATGCTCAATATCGTAATTAAGAAGCTTTTTATAAATTAAACGACGTAATTAGCATAAAGCCTATCTAAACCCAAATTTTGACACCAAAGTTTTTACCCACTGATGTAATATAATATTTTGGGATTTTTGAAGATTTTTATTTATTTTTAAGCTGAGCATAACATAGGGTTCTTGCTTTAAATCGGTAATTGTCGGTTATGCCCTTTTCTTGAATAAAATGAGTTTTACATAGTATTTTGATACCAAACTTTTTGCTACTGATTTTATATCATAAATAAAATATTTTGAACTTTATAAACTGATCAAAAACATAGATTTCCTATTTAAACCCGAAAATCGCTTAAAACCGACTTTTACGCGTTTTAAGCGCATAGTATGAGTTAAAACTATTTTTGGCATATGAAACTTAATACCTACTGATGTTTTAAGTAAATTTTTATAATTAAACAGTAAGCTAAAGTTTTAAACTCAGATTTCCAAATTTGACCTTTAAAGCTTAGGTGAAATTACCAAAATGCCCTTACGGTACATAGTTTGGTTATAATGGATAAATTTCACATATATGCAATACCCTACTGTTATGACTTATAAAAATAAATATTTTTACTGATTATATTATACCTGAAACTCAGATTAGTATTTAAACTCTTTTATAACCTTTAAATGACCAAAATACCCCTACCGGGGCATAATTCGAGTTTAAATCCATTTTGGGCATAATGGAAGGTATCTTACTGATATCACAACATATTTAAGGCATATTAACTTAGGAAACCTATTCATGACTCATTTGGTTACCCGTTACGCATTATTCGCGTTCGGTGCGGTTTATGTAACTAGTTTGCATAAATTAGCCGAAACGGGTCAAACCTTATCGTTTTTATCTCAAAATCCAGAATGTGTTTAGTTTACCCATATTATACATGTATACAAACTTCTCGGGTCTAAACCACATTCTATTCCGGTCTTCTCTTAATCATGCGTTTCGAACCGTGTATCTTCCTTTAAAACTAACCGGTCTAAGTTTAGACTTAATTAAGACCCGTTAGAAATCTAATAGGTTATTAAAACCTTCATTCCAGATTAGGAGACCAGTAAAAGATACTTGCACTCGCTGATTGTGATATATACTTGCTCAGGTAAATACTTTTAACTTATTTTCCCTTATACGGGCTTGGGGTACGGTATATAAAATACCGCTTGGTCGGACATTGAATTGTTAATCATATGAAGGTTAATTTATTGAGATGACCCGTTTAAATTGTTTTGTTTGCTTAAAGCCTTTGGGGGGTTAATGACCATGTCCGGGATATCCTTGGCATCATTCATTGAAATGGCCACGACCTAAGCACGGGGTGTAGGCATACACCTGCCAGTGCATATATATGTAGAAAGGTATAACCGACGGATTGAGAATAACTCGCCGCGGGATTATATCATGTGGTGTGTCTATTAATCTTTAACCCGGTATTCAGCCCGGGCTACTGAACGGATAACAAACATGTAATTCTTTTACAAGTTTTTATATAAATAATTATCCCAAGTTATAAAAGACTATTTTGTGCCTTGTGCATTCAAATCAATTTTCTTAAACATTTTCAAAATGAGTCAGTTAATTGTATTTACCAGTGTAAACTGACGTATTTTCCAAAAAGGCTAAGTGCAGGTACTAAACGGAATAGGCTGGCTACTCCTAACATCAATAAAGAGTCTTGCAAGCTTAGATGTTATAAATCTGCTGAACAACGTTTCTTTTAACTTTGATCCGCCTGTGGATCCTTTACAACCGTTTTGTAATAAATGATATTACTTTCATTTGGTTTGTAATGATTTTATCTTTCGACTTCCGCTGTGTATATAAACTATGATAAATTGTCTATGATGATATCAACTACGTCACGATACTCCCCACCGGGCCCACCGGTAATACGTGGAAATATCGGGGTGTGACAGGTTGGTATCAGAGCCAACGTTGAGTGAATTAAACACTAGCCTTTTGTGTTTAATCTCAATGACACAGTTTGCACATTCCTCGACTTTCGAGTCTAGACAAAGAACTTAGGACTAATTCTGAATTATTTTGTTTTGTCCTTTATTGTTTCTTTTGTTGTTTCTGTTGATTGTTTTGACAGGGCCTACAAGAATGCCGCCAAGAATCCGAGAAAGAGGTAGAGGCAAGGGGCCATTCATCGCCCCCAACGATCACGAGGCCGGGCCTTCACACCGGCGAACTCCATCAGACTCTTTAAGCAAAAGTCCTCAAGAAGACTGGAGGACCCATTTAGAACCCGCGAGGCGTTCAGTCTCGCTGAGCTCCTCACCTTCTTACCTAAACTCTTTCGGGCCTCAATCGGAGAACGAGCCCCACAACTCACATCACTCTTTTATACCCCTTCAAAGCCCCAACTCAAACCATTCTTTTAACAACCCAACACCCTACTTCCAAAGCCGGTTCAACCCGGCAAACCAAATTGAAGAGCCAATGGGTTATAACCCGTTGGGACCGGAGGACCATTTCTCCATGGACATGGAAGAGGATCCGGAACCTGACCAGCCACCAACCGGAACACCTACTCACCCCATCGAGATTTCGGATGGGTCGCCATATCACAGATCACCTTATCGTGGTCCAGACAGTTATCAAGCAAGATTTGCCCAATACGACTGGGTGTTTACTCCCAGTTACCACTCATCGCAGCAGCAGGATCCCTCGGAGGATTCGCGTTTTGTAGCGGTTACTCCACCGCCACCACCACCAGTGCAGCAACTGCCTCTGGAGCCACCGAGGCGTAGGAGATCAACCGCACGGATGTCCGTGTGAGGGGGAGTCTGTATCAACACTCCTCAGCATTTAAGTGGCAGCCATTACCCGCCACTATACGAAGACCCACAAATGGGTGGGCCTTCGAACCCTGTTTCTGAGGTGGAGTCTGCGACAGTCGCACCGCCACCGGTGGGTTATGATAACCCAATCCCTACATACGCCGGTGTAGCGGCGTATAACCCTTTTGAGCAGCCAGCCCATACTAACTACAACTACGCCGAAGTTGACCCATACCTTGCGGCAGCAAACTACAATGCTCTTCATCCCTAGGGGCCCTTTGGAGTCCCATATCAGACTAGGTATCCACCCTATGGGTACCAATACCCGCCACCACCTCAACCTCTACAGCATCAGCAGCCGCCGCAGCCGCCACTGTTATCGCCACCGCAGCAACAGGAGATTCTACAAAGGTTGAGCCAGGTGGAACAAGAGGTTCGGGAGGAGCGTAGAAACAACCGGGGATTTCTTAAAGGTTTGGCAAGCTTATTCAAAGGGAAGAGCAAAAAGGATCATTAAATCCTTTATTTGTTTATTTGTATTTCTTTAATGTTCAATCAAGTCCCTGCGTGGACATCTATTTCTGTATTCAGTCCCTGCGAGGACTTGTATTTCCAGTTTAGCCCCTGCGTGGGCATGTCATTTCTGTTTAGCCCCTGCGTGGGCAGGTTATTTCTGTTAAGTCCCGTTTCGGGCAAAATGTACTCTTTTTAAATTTTAGTGGCATGTTATCATTTAAATTTTATTTTGTCATTAAATGCATAAATGTAATATGTATGAAATAAATAAATAAATCCAAAATATATCATTCCTTTTTAAAATAATCTGCCTATTAAATATTAAATAAGAATCTTAAAAGGTATAACCTAGCCTGCATGTCATTATAGACCTGGCCATAATGGTAAAACCTGTTTAAAAAGATTCAAATCTTTGTTAACATCTGAAAACATGTTAACATTCCTGGCTGATGTGATCCGTAAAAATCACACGTGTCATCCTTATATTGGATTATTCCAATTCCTTCTTTATTATTAAACATCCATTTGTGATGTAATGCCTACGGGCCATAATTATTGTCATATAAGACAAAAGACAGTTGTAGCCTATAACTCCCTGTCGAGAAAGGTAATGAACTATGATTCAAGCCTTAGTACCTCGATCCTATAAGATCTTGACTTATAATTTGAATGTGTCCTTGTGACTTGGCCTTTTGTGCCATTATTATATTTAATTAAAACTAAGGATTATTGATGAAAAATCCTGAATGAAATACTTAATAAATTAACCAATATGGTTCTTTAATACCATGGTTAATAAGTTAATAAGATGACAAATCTATTATAAACCTCTAAGAAATCATTGTCATCATTTTATGTAGCGATCAAGCTACATGGCAGAGTCTGAAGAAATCAACAGTCATCCAAGGGAGAATCATGATACTACTAGGATCAACGTAACTGGTGCGGAACTTCAAGCATTGATTGATAATGCTGTTACCAAGGCCATAGATAGGCAGTTTAATGAGTCAAGTGGTACTCGAAGCAGGACCTTATCAGTACCCCATTCTAAACCTAAGACTCACTCTGAGGCTCATAGTAAGCCACCTCCTAAACATAATGGATCAAGGAGAGATGACGATCATCATTCCTCAAATCAGTATAGTGTTCCGTTGAAAAAGATTAAGCTCAAACAAGAACCACGTGGTAAGTCCTGTACATATAAGTATTTCGTCTCCTGCAAGCCTAGAGACTTCACAGGGGAGAAAGGAGCCGTCGATTGTATGACTTGGCTCGATGAAATAGACTCTGTGGTTGATATCAGTGGTTGCGCTGATAGGGACGTTGTGAAGTTTGTATCTCAGTCATTTAAAGGAGAAGCGCTAGCTTGGTGGAGGTCTCTGATCCAAGCTACTGGAAAAGTCCATTTGTATGGCATGTCTTGGGAGCAGTTCGTTACTCTCATCAAAGAAAATTATTGCCCTTAACATGAGGTTGAGAAGATCGAGACGGACTTCCTGACATTAGTTATGAAGAATTTAGACTGTCAGGCGTACCTTACGAGTTTTAATACCATGTCTCGATTGGTTCCATATTTGGTGACACCAGAACCAAAACGGATAGCCCATTTCATTGGGGGTTTAGCCCCGGAGATCAAAGCCAGTGTGAAGGCATCTCGACCGACTACCTTTAGATCTGTAGCCGATCTGGCACTATCACTTACCCTTGATGCGGTCAGGCAGAGATCGCTGAGAAATTCTGATATAGTGAAGAGAAAACGTGAGGATGAAAACTCACACCGATCAAACAAGAAACACAAAGGGAACTCTGATCACAAGAAGAGTTCCGGGTTTAGAAAGGATGATCAGCATTCGGGCGAGAAGCCCAAATGCAAAATCTGTAAGAAGCGCCATTTGGGGAGGTGCAGATACGAGTCAAAATCCCAATCACAGCCGAGGGCTTGTGGGATTTGTAAGTCAAGTGAGCACAAGGCGATAGAGTGCAAGAAGATAAAGGATGCAACGTGCTATAACTGTAACGAGAAGGGGCACATCAAGTCCAACTGCCCTAAGTATGCCAAAAAGCCTGAAGAAGCCAAAAAGACCAATGCTTGGGTCTTTCGAATGGATGCACGAGAAGCCGTTCAGGATGATAATGTGATAACAGGTACCTTCCTTATAAATGATGTTTATGCAAGGGTGTTATTTGATTCGGGTGTGGATAAGTCATTTGTAGATAATAAGTTTTGTAAGTTGTTGAATTTACCTGTTAAAACCCTAAGCGTGAAATATGAAGTAGAGTTGGCCGATGGTACCATAGAAACTGCCTCAACTATATTAGATGGATGCTTTATATCCATTAGGAACCACTCTTTTCCGTTATCCTTGCTTCCTTTGAAATTAGATGGTTTCGACATAGTAATAGGCATGGATTGGTTATCTCATAACCAAGCCCAGATTGTTTGTGACAAGAAACAAGTGGTGATCAAGACTCCGTATGGTGAGCCACTTACCATACAAGGAGATACTCAGTATGGGTTGCCTAAGCAAATGTCTGTGCTTAAGGCATCAAGGTGTATGAAGAAAGGTTGTATCATTTATATGGCACAAGTGACTATTGATGAGCCAAAGCCCAAGATTGAAGACATCCCTATCATTTCTGAATACCCTGATGTATTTCCTGAAGAACTACCTGGTTTACCCCCAGATAGGCAAGTGGAGTTTAGAATTGACATTATACCTGGAGCAGCACCTGTTGCCAGAGCACCTTACCGATTAGCCCCAACTGAGATGAAAGAGTTAAGAACCCAACTGGATGATTTATTGACAAAGGGATTTATTAGACCTAGCTTATCTCCTTGTGGAGAACCTATTCTGTTTGTTAAGAAGAAAGATGGATCAATGCGGTTGTGCATTGATTATCGTGAGCTGAACAAGGTTACAATCAAGAACAGATATCCATTGCCCAGGATCGATGATCTGTTCGATCAAGTGCAAGGGGCAAGTTACTTTTCCAAGATCGATTTGAGATCAGGTTACCATTAGCTGAAGGTTAGAGATGAAGATGTGCACAAGACTGCATTCAGAACTCGATATTGTCACTACGAGTTCTTAGTGATGCCTTTCGGGCTCACTAATGCACCAGCAGCGTTCATGGACCTCATGAATCGCGTTTGCAAACCCTACTTGGACAAGTTTGTCATTGTCTTCATTGATGACATTCTTATTTATTCGAAAAATCAGGCTGATCATGAGAAGCATCTTCGTTGTATTCTTAAACTTCTTCAACAAGAAAAGCTCTACGCCAAGTTTTCAAAGTGTGAATTTTGGCTTCGTGAAGTCCAATTTCTTCGACACATGGTTAGTGAGTGTGGAATCCAGGTAGATCCCGCTAAGATTGAGGCTATCATGAATTGGCAAGAGCCGAAGACGCCCACAGAGATTCGCAGCTTTTTAGGTCTGGCAGGATACTACAGGCGTTTTATTGAGAATTTCTCAAGGATTGCAGCACCCCTAACTTCGTTGACTAGAAAGAATATTAAGTTTGATTGGGGTCCTAAGCAACAAGAATCCTTCGATATTCTTAAACATAAGTTAAGCAATGCTCCTGTGTTGACATTGCCTGAAGGGATTGAAGAATTTGTGGTTTACTGCGACACATCGCACACTGGCATGGGATGTGTGCTAATGTAGAAAGGTAAAGTTATTGCATACGCTTCCCGACAATTAAAAGTGCACGAGAAGAATTACACCACCCACGATTTGGAGTTGGGTGCCGTTGTGTTTGCACTGAAACTTTGGAGGCATTATTTATATGGTACCAAGTGTGTGATCTATTCTGATCACAAGAGCCTTCAACATCTGTTTAATCAGAAGGATCTGAACATGAGGCAGCGACGATGGATGGAGACACTGAATGATTATGATTGTGAAATCCGATACCATCCAGGTAAGGAAAATATGGTCGCCGATGCCTTATGTAGGAAAGAAAGGGTGAAGCCCATCAGAATCAATGCCAAGAGAATTGAATTAAAGAACAGTTTAAATGAAAGATTGTTAGCCGCTCAGAAGGAAGCCGTATTAGAAGCTAACTATCCAAATGAAAAGTTGGGAGTAACTGCTGAGCAGTTATCTTATGGCAAGGATGGAATCCTAAGATTGAATGAACGAATATGGGTTCCAAACTATGCAGGACTTAGGGAAGTGATCCTTCAGGAAGCCCACATATGCAAGTATTCTGTTCATCCTAGAAGTGACAATATGTACCAGGATTTAAAGGCGAACTATTGGTGGATAGGCTTGAAGAAGTCTATAGCCACTTATGTGGCCAAATGTCTGACGTGTGCTCAAGTTAAAGCAGAACACCAGAAGCCGTCAGGTTTATTGCAACAGCCTGAACTACCCACCTGGAAGTGGGAAATGGTAACTATGGATTTCATTACTAAGTTACCAAAGACAAAGTGAGGAAATGACACTATTTGGGTTATAGTGGATAGACTGACTAAGTCAGCCCACTTCTTACCTATTAAGGAAACACACAGCTCAGATAAGTTAGCTCAGCTGTACGTGGATGAGATTGTAGCTCTACACGGAGTGCCAGTATCTATCATCTCTGATAGGGATACGAGGTATACATCACATTTCTGGAAAAGCTTCCAGCAATCCCTAGGCACTCGATTAAATTTCAGCACTGCATATCATCCTCAGACGGATGGTCAAAGTGAACGTACTATACAGACACTCGAGGATATGCTACGAGCTTGTGTTATTGACTTGGGAGGAAGTTGGGATGATCATCTTTCATTGATTGAATTCTCATACAACAATAGCTATCATTCCAGTATTCAAGCTGCACCTTTTGAAGCTTTGTATGGAAGAAAGTGCAGAACGCCCGTTTGTTGGGCAGAAGTTGGAGATGTCCAACTAACAGGACCTGATATAGTCCTGGAGATGACAGATAAGATTGTACAGATACGAGATCGTCTCAAAGCTGCCAGGGATAGGCAGAAAAGCTACGCAGATAAAAGGCGTAAACCTCTAAAGTTTGAGGTTGGTGACAAAGTGTTACTGAAGGTATCACCCTGGAAAGGGGTAATGCGATTTGGTAAGAAAGGCAAGTTAAGCCCAAGATACATAGGACCATTCGAGATCATCGAATGTGTCGGAACAGTGGCTTACAAGTTAAATTTGCCTGAAGAGCTCAGTGGAATCCATAATGTGTTTCACATCTGCAATCTGAAGAAATGTCTAGCTGATGAATCACTGGTCATGCCACATACGGATGTGCACATAGATGAGAGCCTGAAATTTGTTGAAAAACCTTTGTCGATCGAGGATCGACAGGTTAAGAAGCTTCGAAGGAAGCAGGTACCGATTGTAAAGGTTAAATGGGATGCCCGTAGAGGTCCTGAGTATACGTGGGAGGTAGAGTCCACAATGAAAGAGAAGTACCCTCATTTATTTCAGTAAATCTCGAGGTCGAGATTTCTTTTAAGGGGGTGAGGATGTAACACCTCGTAAAATCACGACCAATATAATGAAGACACGTGTCATGAGTTTTAAACGTGTAATGGATTGAATATGAAGGACTAAAGTTGAAAAACAAAGAAAGTATGTGTGTAAAAAGATTCAAAGTGTCAACATTGAATAATTATACCTTTCGACAACCCTACACGATGTTTATACCCTTAAACGAATGAATTATGAATCATATGAAGCCGTTTGTGGAAGAAAGTGAAAGTTTACAAACCGCAAGGGTTAAATGTGTCAACATGTTTAATTTATACCTCTGAGTGACCTTTTAGCGAACCCGAAGCTTTGTAACGATTAATTATGCTCACTAGAATAAGTGATAAAAATTTCACAAGGTTTTGATATCGTATGAGAAAGATACGCGAACATTCGTAAGTAAGGGGTTAAAAGCGTCAACGTTGAAATTCAGGACTTTTTGGGTGATCGTAAAGCTAACCAAGGACTTAACAAAGTTTGTTTATAACTTAGGGTCCTTAAAAATCAAGTTGGAGGGTTAAAAGTGCAAAATAATAAGTTAAAACAACTATAAAAATGACCAGGGACCAAATATGCAATTTCTGAACCTTGTTTAACCTGATCTGGCATTCATACCGGCCGCGTAGACCTTGTCTGGGTCTTACGCGGGCCGCCTGGTAGTCACCAGCGACCAAAATCAAGCACAGGTGCCAGTTTCAGCTTGTTAAACCGACCTTTATGCATGGTATTCGAATTCCAGAGGCAGGGCCAGTAGTTTTACATGCTTAGGGACACTTGGGGTTGATCTAACATCAGTTGTAGACTTGTTTGGCATGATCTTGTTCAATTAAAAGTCCTATATAAGAACATCTTGTTACAAACATTTTGGGCACTCACTTGAAAACACTCATAACTTAACTTCTGGAGTCTCCTGGAGCTCAAGATCATTTTCTAAGGGTCATTAGTCGTGCTTAGTACTTCAGTAAGCCTCCTTGACCTTTCTTAATTCAGTTTTATTAGTTTAATGGCTTAAAGTCAAACCCGTCGTAATTAAGGTTTGACTTAGTGATTAATCACTAATGGTCCAGTCAATTCTCGAATTGAAAGTAGCTTTGAGTTGGTAATTATATGGGTAATAAACCCTTAAAAGGGCACCCTCTAATTCCCACTCTAACTAGGTCAATTGTCGGGTCAAAGTTAATTATAAAAAGTCAACAGAAAGCAAATTTTCGCATAAACACATAATTAACAATGTAGAAGCTATGAAACCTGTTTTTATCACTTATATAACTTAATAATTAATGTAAGAACATGTCTAAGCATGTTCAACCCGACAATTTTCAGTTTAAGCTCGGTTCGAAACCGAAAGTCGCAAAAGTAGACTTTTGCTTTGACTTTCAGTTCTGACCCAATGTAGCATATTTTAGAAATTCCTTAGAGCTCTATTAGGACCAGGTTATAGGTTAGTGTAACCCTCTGAGGTTATACAACTTGGTTCATTAGTTATTCGATTCATGTGCATGTTTCCGTTATATGCCTAAATGTTGACCATTATGCCCTTTTGATCTTAAAACGAGATTTTTGAAAATGTGAGAGGACAAAAACCTTTTTTACTGATTTATAAACTTTTCCTAAAAATTTGACATCAGTTTGAGGTCTAGAATAAGAGTTATGCTCAATATCGTAATTAAGAAGTTTTTTTATTAATTAAACGACGTAATTAGCATAAAACCTATCTAAACCCAAATTTTGACACCAAACTTTTTACCCAATGATGTAATATAATATTTTGGGATTTTTGAAGATTTTTATTTATTTTTAAGCTGAGCATAACATAGGGTTCTTGCTTTAAATCGGTAATTGTCGGTTATGCCCTTTTCTTGAATAAAATGAGTTTTACATAGTATTTTGATACCAAAATTTTTGCTACTGATTTTATCATAAATAAAATATTTTGAACTTTATAAACTGATCAAAAACTTTGATTTCCTATTTAAACCCGAAAATCACTTAAAACCGACTTTTACGCGTTTTAAGCGCATAGTATGAGTTAAAACTATTTTTGGCATATGAAACTTAATACCTACTGATGTTTTAAGTAAATATTTATAATTAAACAGTAAGCTAAAGTTTTAAACTCAGATTTCCAGATTTGACCTTTAAAGCTTAGGTGAAATTACCAAAATGCCCTTACGGTACATAGTTTGGTTATAATGGATAAATTTCACATATATGCAATACCCTACTGTTATGACTTATAAAAATAAATATTTTTACTGATTATATCAGACCTGAAACTCAGATTAGTATTTAAACTCTTTTATAACCTTTAAAATGACCAAAATACCCCTACCGGGGCATAATTCGAGTTTAAATCCATTTTGGGCATAATGGAAGGTATCTTACTGATATCACAACATATTTAAGGCATATTAACTTAGGAAACCTATTCATGACTCATTTGGTTACCCGTTACGCATTATTCGCGTTCGGTGCGGTTTATGTAACTAGTTTGCATAAATTAGCCGAAACGGGTCAAACCTTATCGTTTTTATCTCAAAATTCAGAATGTGTTTAGTTTACCCATATTATACAAGTATACAAACTTCTCGGGTCTAAACCACATTCTATTCCGGTCTTCTCTTAATCATGCGTTTCGAACCGTGTATCTTCCTTTAAAACTAACCGGTCTAAGTTTAGACTTAATTAAGACCCGTTAGTGTAGGATCGTATTGACGATCAAGTGAGTCGGTCTGAGTGAAAAAACCACTGTTTATAAGGCGGAATCAAATAAACAGCTTGAATCAAAGAGAAATGAGTAGAAAAGCACCGAAAGACACTTTAAACACTGGTTCTTATATAAATCTGACGCGAAAATCCGGCAGCAGTTCAGTACACCAATCCTCAGAACTGTTGCAAATGAGAGACCAACTCACCTATTTATAGGCTAACAGGGTTCGCTTGAAACAGATTCAAGCGAAACATCATCACAGCCTTTCGCTTGAACATGACAAACTAGGTGTTCAAGCGAAACCCTATAAACATACTTTAAATGTACAATTCAGCCCCTATACTATATACATGACACTTATTAGACCCTAGACTAAGACGTAGGCTTTAGACATCGTGCACTAACAAACTCCCCCTTGGATACAGCCGGAGTCTTCAGTCTTGATCTTCAAATTTTACAGGGATCTGAACTTCTCTTCTCTAGGTTTAAGCTTTTTCAGCAGCTTCCTAAGCTTCTCATTCTCTTCCTTCAGGCTCCCCCTTTCATCAATCTTCCATGCTTTTGGGATCGACACCTGGATTACCAGCAACAAGCTTCCTTTTGCATCAAGTTCGCCTTCAGACTCCCCCTAAGACTCTGCTATCGGGATCTTAATCTGGAACTTTCACCTGCAATCCTCAAAAATTTATAAGAATAAACATTTTAAATGTCCAGAATTGATGATCTGGTTCTTTCACAATCCTATAAAGTTTTGACGATATAAAGAATCCAACAACTAAATCTAACACTTTACAAACAAATTTTAAACCTTTAAATTTTTACCAACACACCCAGTCAACCAAGTCCAATTTAATGACCCTGGTCAACTGTGTAGCCTGCCAAGTCCAAATTAATGACCCTGGCTGACCAAACTTATGAAGATGCTGAATTTCTGAAATGAAAACAAGTTCAAATTAATGAACTTTTGTACATTGAATCAATTACCGATCATTTTTCACAATCTACTGCTTTCCCAACCCTCAAGATCCGACATGTTTAGCACATAAGACTTTGATCATCCAATCCCCAACATCCGTTGTCTAAAATAAGATAAAAATAAAATCTTTTTTTTTTGGATTTTGAATATGAGAAGCAATAAACTGTACACACAATCTTTTTTCGAGCGTGTTAAGGGATCATATCAGCTTCCGACAAGATACAAGTACCGTTAAGCTTAGGTGACATTTTAAGCACTAAACAGTTTGCAATGATTGTCGATATACTGGTCCACTTTAAATTTTCACACAAAGTTCAATCTGTTCAGGATACGAATTTAATGTTTTAAGGCTTAACTTTCATATGTGTCCCACCTCAGAATATACTCCCGTATCCAGATCCCAATATTCAGTCTTACAGGTGAGTATACCTAGATGATATCTGTAGGGGGTTAGATGCGAAGGTCGTGAGAGCTCAGGTCAGAACTTCCGTTCAGCAGAGAGATGACGACTTCTTCGACTTTGGTGAGTCCCCTTTAGAGGATCTTTTTTACAACAACATTGATTTAGAAATTTTATTGTCTATTTCTGCTGAGGGCGGCGCTATATTTCAAGCATGCAGTAAAGTATTCTCCGGGGACTAGGCCATTGCTTCCGCATTATCAGAAGTCCCGGGATAATACCCCAGATATCACTAAGCATAAAGACCTAGTATCTCAGAAAGAGGGACCTTTCAAACAAGATTTCGGGGGTTACCCATATATCCGAGAGTTGTTCCCCACATAAAAGCAAGTGAAATTTATGTTTATATCCCGAACAAATCTACTAAATGTGTAAAAACCTATCGGCATATCATCTACAAGACTGCTTAACACGTTTATACTTTACAATTCTTTAGCGTACTGCACTGTCTAGCTGATGTACTATCATTTCCCTTTTATACACAAACTCATTTTTACTTTTTCAAATGTTTTTGTTTTTTGTAGTTTTTATCATGTTTTTGTATTTTTCTGCAAACTTTCTCCCCCTAAAAAGAAAAACATATTTTTGTGTTTTTGTTTTTATCGAATAAGCAGAAAACAAACTGTACAAACAAAGTTGACAACATGATGTGGTTCACTTTTGATCACCGTTCTCCGCGGCTTCACACTCAGTAACCCTCCCAGAAAGCAAATTTTTCAACCCATTCAATTTTAAAAGATAGTTAAATCTTTTTCGATCAAAAGGTTTAGTATAAAAATCAGCCTTCTGTTCATCGGTGTGCACATATTCAATTCTGATTAACTTCTTTTCATAGCAATCACGTATGAAGTGATGCCGAATCTCAATGTGTTTAGTTTTCGAGTGGTGAACCGGGTTTTTAGTAATGTTAATGGCCGCTTCATTGTCCACAAATATAGGTGTATCCAAGAATTGCAAACCGTAATCCCTCATCTGCTGTTGGATCCAAAGGATCTGTGAGCAACAGCTGGAGGCCGAAACGTATTCAGCCTCACATGTCGAGAGAGCGATCGCGGTTTGTTTCTTGCACTGCCAAGTAACCAATCTAGTTCCGAAGAACTGACACCCAGCAGTGGTGGACTTAGCATTCTGCTTACAACTACCAAAGTCCGAATCAGCAAAACCTGTGAGAGAGAAATCGCCAGACTTAGGATACCACAAGCCGGTGCTTGGGCAGCCTTTCAAATACCGTAATATGCGTTTCACGGCTGTCAAGTGCGACTGGCGAGGATTTGACTGATAACGGGCGCACAAACTGGTCGGGTACATGATGTCCGGTCGGGAAGCAGTGAGATACATTAAGGATCCGATGATTGAACGGTACAATGTCTCCTCCACTTTGACACCACTCTCGTCAGGAAAAATACCATGATTCTGTGCAAGGGGGGTTGATGCTAGACAGCATTGAGCCATATCAAACTTTTCAAGCACGTCTTTCACATATTTTGTTTGGTGAATGAAGATTCCATCGGGCATTTTCTCCACCTGTAGCCCGAGGAAGAACTTCATCTCCCCCATCGAACTCATTTCGAATTTCTTTTTCATCACCAACTCAAATTCTTTACACAAGTCGTCGTTGGTCGAACCAAAAATGATATCGTCAACGTAGATCTGCACAATTAGGAGATGGCCTGCAACTTCCTTTGTAAACAGAGTGCTATCTACTGTTCCTCTGATGAACCCGTTGCTCAAAAGATGTAGGGAAAGCGTCTCATACCAGGCTCTCGGGGCCTGGTGTAAACCGTAGAGCGCCTTATCCAGCAGATAGACCTTGTTCTTGTGTTGTGGATCAGCAAACCCCGGCGGTTGTCCCACATACACCTCTTCTTTAATCTTTCCGTACAGGAAGGCAGATTTAACATCCAACTGGTACACTTTGAAGTCTTTCCACGAAGCAAATGCCAGGAAGATACGAATAGCTTCAAGTCGAGCCACATGCGCGTAAACCTCATCATAGTCCATGCCTTCTTGCTGACTGAATCCTTGTACCACTAATCGTGCTTTGTTCCGAACCACGACTCCTCTATCATCTCTCTTACATTTGAAAACCCACTTCGTTTTAATCAACTTTTGATTCTCAGGGAGGTCTACTAGTCTCCACACTCCCAACTTCTCGAATTGTTGCAACTCCTCCTGCATTGCATTTACCCAGCTATCTTCAGTCAACGCTTCTTTATACGTTCTGGGCTCGATCTGCGAAATAAAACATTTCAGTGAGAATTCCTCTTGTAAAGGAGCAACAGATGAATAAAAACATGTAAGTGCTCGGTTGATTTGATCTCTTGTTTTAACACCACTTTGAAGATCTCCTATAATCTGATCTGAAGGTTGGTAAGATAATGTTCGTGGCATGATGGTGTCAGGCACAACAACTTCCGATTGCTGAAACGAGATATCTAGATCACCGGTGTGATCCTCAGCTTTAGTTGATGCAACATTTGGATCCTCATCAAATATCGAAGCGTTCTCCGAATCTGAGTCATCGGACTGATCAAATGATGGAGCTGGTTCTACTGGGTCGTCATGAGCTGTTCCACTCGGACCTGCCTCGTGATCGTTTTCACCAGTTGTAGAAGCATTTGTATCTACATCTGGTTGAGAAACCACCAACGGTCTAGGCACCTGATCTTGAAAAGATGATTGCTGTTGTTGGTACAAGTAAATAAGTTCCTCTTCACTCGGCTCCGTAGGTAGTTGGAACGACTCCCAGAGTTTATCATAATCGAACAACAATCTGTTTCCGGGAAGTTGAGGTGACGCCGTGTGTTTCTGACAATCCACATGATGAACTTCAATTACCTTTTTCAAACATGGAACGAACACTCTTTTTAAGGGACTCGCGTATCCCACAAAGAAACCTTCATTACTCTTCGCACCAAACTTTCCATCTTGATCTATGAAGGTACACGGTGATCCGAACGGCTCTAGAAACTTTAGATTAGGCTTATATCTGTGAAGAAGTTCAAAGCATGTCTTTTTGTATTTCTTCACAGTAAGAACTCGATTCAAGGTATAGCATACCGCTGCCACAGCTTCACTCCAGAAATAGATCGGTAGTTTTGAATCGACCAACATGGTTCGAGCAGTTTCAATAAGAGTACGGTTCTTTCTTCCAGCTACACCATTCTGTTGTGGAGTGTATGGTGCAATGAATTCATGAAGAATTCCCTTTTCGTTACAGAACTCTAGCATGCGGTTATTCTTAAACTCCGTCCCATTATCACTTCTGATTCTTCGGATCGGTACCTTGTACAATGTTTCCATTTTCTTGAATAGAATCATCAGCGACTCAAACGTCTGATCCTTTCTTTCCATGCACACTACCCACGAAAACCTCGTATAATCATCAGTGACTACCAAGCAATACAAATCACCACTGATACTTTTTACATTGACCGGCCCGAAGAGATCCATGTGGAGTCTCTCAAGCGGTACTCTGATTGAATTCAGCAACTTTTGTGGGTGTGACTTCCTGGTCTGCTTTCCTTTCTTGCAAGCTACACAGTCATCATTCAAATGAAAGTTTCTCAAATTTACACCTTCAACTAAATCATTTGATACAAGAAAATTCATTTTTCTAATATGAATGTGGCCCATCTTTCGATGCCACATTATCGAATCCTTTTCAGTAGCTTTGGTTTTTGACACAAAACATTGTTTTTGATAATCTGTTGTTGTTGCAACACTCATATCAAGAATGTACAAATCATTTACTCGTGGAGCTTGCAACAACACCATTTCTTCCGGAATTTTGAAACCAGGTTTTAAGACAAGACATTCATTTTTAGTGAAATGTACGGTAAAAGAATTATCACAAATTTGTGAAATACTAAGTAAATTGTTTTCCAATTCAATTATGTAGTTAACTTTCTCGAACGAAATTACTCCATTTGTTAATGTTCCTTGACCGACAATCCTTCCTCCTTGGTTTCCTGCAAAACCCACGTAACCTCCATTGATTGATTTAACGTCGTAAAGCAATGCTAGCATCCCCGTCATATGTCTTGAGGCCCCGCTGTCCATGATCCATTTTGAAATGATCGACCTGGGCAGCCCCTGCAAACATCATAGCGAATTCATTCAAACAATGAACTCCATGACTTCTTAACTGCTGAAACACTCCCAAACACTACATCACACTTCTCATCAATCTAGGAAAGTTAAACGTGACATTCGAAACATCAGTTTTTACTTTTGGTTTTACTTCATTTGTGATCGGGGGAAATTCTGCAAGAAACTTATCAAGCTCAAATTCAAATTCATGATTATCATTAGCAACCACTTTTGATTCATAAAATTCCTTTACCCCTTTGACTTTTCTGTCAACCATTTTTCCAAAAATATTTAGAACATTGGGATTAAAGACTTTTGAATCAAACTTTAACTCATTCTCCATTTTCTTCACCTCAACTGATTGTTTTGGTTTAACCACCCATGATTGAGTTTCAAAAATTTTTGTTTTCGGATAAATCTTTGAAGTCTTTTGTGACTTTGAAGATTCGCCAATTTCGAATGTCGATTTCGGATTATCTTCCGACTTCAATGATTCACCTCTTTTCAAGATGTGGATTGGTGAAACCATTTGTTTTTTACCCTTTTTGTCAACTGGTGACTTAGGTCGAGGTTTTTGAACAACAGATTTTACGACAGGTTTTTCGAAAACTTTCTTGCATTGTTTTGCCATGTGCCCGATTTCATTGCAGCGATAACAAACTCTTTTGTCATACTCGACAAAAGTTGACTTGAACGACTCTTCTTTCAGTTTCTTAGCCGCATTGAAATCGTCAATGGCTTTTTGGCTAAAAATGTATTCCTTCTCATCATCCACACTTGGTCCAACAACAAAGATATCATTCATTTTATCCTTTGGCTTGACAACCTTTTTAGCCATCTTTTTCTCGAAACCAATTCATTTGTTTTTAAAGTTGTTACCATTTTTCTTGTTACCATTCCCTTCCCATTCCTTTTTGCCTGACTTGTTAGAATGTGACGTAATAAATGACTTTTTCGGTTTCGAAAAGAATTCTTTGTTGTTTACTTCAACAATATCAATTTCAACCAGTTTGAAAACCTTTTCAACATTTTCAATTTTTGCATTCTGAAGTGGATACTCGAAATCAGAATAAAGCTTGTCAGTTCCAATCATAGTGTAAACCACCACGATCGGATCATCATTCGTACTCTTGTCTGATTGCGGTATGAAACAATCTAAAAAATTACTCTCGTCTTCAGAATCAGTAACAGACTTCTCAGAGTGAGATTTCATAACTTCAACCTCAGAGTTATCACTCTCTTCATCTAACACCTGATCGACAACAGTCTTGATGACCTGTGACTCGTTGTCCGTGTCGGATGCAGAGAATGTAACATCAATGCTCTCTGGCAATTCATCCTCAATTGTTTTCAACTTGAGATTCAATGCAGATTCCACCCCATCTGGATATTTTTGAGTATAATGATTCCACATTGGGGGTGGAACGCTGTTAAAGACTGGTGCAGCATTGGGTTGTTGTGGAACAATTTGTTCAAGAACATAGGACGATGCAACATAGCTCATTAATTTCTTATCAATTCGCTCATTTTCAATTTTAGTTAATTCTAACTCTTTCTTTAATGATGCGATTGTGTCAAGATGAAAGTTAACTTCTAATTGTTTATCAAAAAGTGTTGCTTTTGCAAGTTTTGTTGCTTTATCATTTTCAACACTTTCATCTTTAATCATTTTAACTGATCTGGCTAGAGTATCATATGCCTCTTTGACTTGTTCTAGATCAAATTTTAATAAGTCAGCATTTTGTGTCAATTCCTGAAACTTAGCGTCTTTTTCAAGACACTCCATGCAAGGTTCTAAACACTTTTGGCATGGGGTTTCAGAGATTGAATCCAAATTCTTAACAACTTCTGCTTCATAAGCAGTTTTCACTTCCTGTTTACCGACATCTTTGGACTCTGACTCAGACATTTTATCAGTTTTGACCTCCTCAATTCCTGACTCCTGATCTGACTCCTTTTGAACTGACTTGGTACCGACAGACTCTGGTTTCACAAGTTCCGTGTCTACCTCTTTCAATTTCGCCATGAGAGCCTTGTCAGCAATTTCTTTCAAGGTGTCTTCAGTCATTTCTTTTGTTACATCGATCATCTCTTCGACAGACTCGTTCTTTTCTTCATATCGTGGACATAATCCAGTCGTCGGTTCTTCAAAGAAACCTGCAAAAGATTCAAAAATTTTAGGAGGCATGATAGATCTCAAAGAACTGGCTAATACCTCCTGCTCAGACTGATAGTAAAACACTTCTGCAGCTAAGTCCTCAGTCACATTATCCACAGTAACATCTTCAACAATCACTTCAGGCTCAACCATACTCTCAGACTCTTCAATTATTTCAACCATCATAGCCTGTCCATCACTTCCGGGGATGTATTTATCCCAGCTAAATCCCTCGGCTAATTTCTCATCATCCTGATTCACAATGAGTGCTTTCTCTGGTTTATTCTCGATTTGTGGCCTTTGAACTATAGATTGCTGATTTGGTCGGTGATAGATTGCCTGTCTGTAATAATCATTCGTGAAAGGATTCTGATGATTATTCACTTCTCGGTTTGGACACTCTCTTTTGAAATGACCTCTTTCTTTGCACTTAAAACAGGTTACCTTGGACTTGTCAAATCCTAACTTTTGATCAGGTCCAGAAAGACTGTTTCTGCCTGTAATTTCCATAAATCGCTATGCTCTTCTTACCAAACTAGCCATGCCCCATTTAATATCTATCAACTCAAGCTCCTCCGGATCGATCTGATCGTAATCCTCTTTAGTCATGTCCGGATTTCCGATTTTACCCGCTACCAAAGACTCATACGACTCTAACACGGAAGCTAACAATGCAATGTGTTGCTTTGCAGCTGATTCAGTGAATTCATTCCCATTCTTGATATTAACTGCGATGTTGCATTGGATTCCAGAAACATATGCCTGATTGTTTGAACTAGACGAACTTTGAGGTGATGACTGTTCACTAGCTTTAAAGTTTGGATCAATACTCGAAAATGGTGACGGCTTGTTTGTTTGTGGGGTATTTGACGAAGCACTTGAACTTGTATCAGCACTAAAACCAGTTTGTATCTTTGGGCTTTGGTTTGTTGTAACTGGAATACTGCCTTTGTAGTATAGCGACACATCCTGTTGAATGTTTGCAGAATTCATTTGTTTAATCTTTGTTAACTCTAATTCATGTGCTTCAATCTTCTCTATGAAACCACTCATATACATATTAGCAAAACTTGTATTGTTCTTTAACACCATCAGATAAGTTCCCCACTCATCATATGGCAATGCGTCTGCCAATTTATCGATCCACTCCTCATTAGTCTTGGTTATCTTCAATCTTCCCATTTCCAAAACTAAATGGTAGTATCTTTCAATCAATTGTTTTGTAGTTTCACCTTTCATGCCCGTGAAGATGTCAAACTGTTTATTGATCAAAGCCTTCTTGCTTTTCATCATCTCTCCACTTCCTTCAAATTTTACCTTCAGTTTATCCCAAATAGATTTTGAATTATCTTCATGCTGTAACAATACCAAGATATCCTCCTTAATTGCTTGTTGAAGGATAATCATCATCTTCTTTTCAGCTTTGAAATCTTCTTGTTTAGTTTGTGTCAGACTCCCAATCACTTTCGCATGACCCATACCATCTAAAGGAGGTACATATTTCATATCAATCTTCAACCAACTCTCGAAATGATTTGCTTGAACCCACGTCTTAAATCTTCCTGCCCAACTCGAATATTCATCGATGTTCATCAGTTTAGGTGGCTTTTGCATTGTTCCCAATTCGTTTTCCATATTGACGTTTTGAACTATACTACTCGATATTTGTCCTGCTACCATACCACTACCGGCGAAGAAGTTGTAAAAATCTTGATTTTCCATTTTTAGAACTTTACGGAATAGATTTTAAGTTTTTCAAACACACACTTTTCACAAACTCAGACAATCGAACAATAACTCGAACACAATGGACCTTTGAGAAATCAGCAACACTCAAGCGAAACCTTTTTCAAGTAGAAAATAGTTTTTCAAGCGAAACAGCAAGTGATCTCAAGCGAAAGGCACAAATCAAGCGAAAAGGATTCCTTCGCTTGAAATAATCACAAACTTTCAAGCGAAACACAAGTAACTCAAGCGAAAGGGTGTGTCTCGCTTCAAACTGCCATGTTTTTCAAGCGATGTGATAAAAGTTCAAGCGAGAGACTCGAATTTCAAATGATAGAGTACAGTTCGGTCAAGCGAAACCCAGTTTTAAGCCATTTTTTACCACTTTTAAGTCGAAATTTAAGTTGATACTCTCAAGGGTTTGTTAAAACTTAGTTACGCACACAATGTTCAAAAATCAGTCCATTTTGTCCGTGTAAAGTTCCAGAAATCAGAATTTGTGTAGAAAAAGGCTTTGATTCAGGTATTTTTACTCATGACTGGCTCTGATACCAATTGTAGGATCGTATTGACGATCAAGTGAGTCAATCTGAGTGAAAACACCACTGTTTATAAGGCGAAATCAAATAAACAGCTTGAATCAAAGAGAAATGAGTAGAAAAGCACTGAAAGACACTTTAAACACTGGTTCTCATATAAATCTGACGCGAAAATCCGGCAGCAGTTCAGTACACCAATCCTCAGAACTGTTGCAAATGAGAGACCAACTCACCTATTTATAGGCTAACAGGGTTCGCTTGAAACAGATTCAAGCGAAACATCATCACAGCCTTTCGCTTGAACATGACAAACTACGTGTTCAAGCGAAACCCTATAAACATACTTTAAATGTACAATTCAGCCCCTATACTATATATACATGACACTTATTAGACCCTAGACTAAGACGTAGGCTTTAGACATCGTGCACTAACAGTTAGAAATCTAATAGGTTATTAAAACCTTCATTCCAGATTAGGAGACCAGTAAAAGATACTTGCACTCGCTGATTGTGATATATACTTGCTCAGGTAAATACTTTTAACTTATTTTCCTTTATACGGGCTTGGGGTACGGTATATAAAATACCGCTTGGTCGGGCATTGAATTGTTAATCATATGAAGGTTAATTTATTGAGATGACCCGTTTAAATTGTTTTGTTTGCTTAAAGCCTTTTGGGGGGGGGGGTTAATGTCTATGTCCCGGATATCCTTGGCATCATTCATTGAAATGACCACGACCTAAGCACGGGGTGTAGGCATACACCTGCCAGTGCATATATATGTAGAAAGGTATAACCGACTGATTGAGAATAACTCGCCACGGGATTATATCATGTGGTGTGTCTATTAATCTTTAACCCGGTATTCAGCCCGGGCTACTGAACGTATAACAAACATGTAATTCTTTTACAAGTTTATATATAAATAATTATCCCAAGTTATAAAAGACTATTTTGTGCCTTGTGCATTCAAATCAATTTTCTTAAACATTTTCAAAATGAGTCAGTTAATTGTATTTACCAGTGTAAACTGACGTATTTTCCAAAAAGGCTAAGTGCAGGTACTAAACGGAATAGGCTAGCTACTCCTAGCATCAATAAAGAGTCTTGCAAGCTTAGATGTTATAAATCTGCTGAACAACATTTCTTTTAACTTTGATCCGCCTGTGGATCCTTTACAACCGTTTTGTAATAAATGATTTTACTTTCATTCGGTTTGTAATGATTTTATCTTTCGACTTCCGCTGTGTATATAAACTGTGATAAATTGTCTATGATGATATCAACTACGTCACGATACTCCCCACCGGGCCCACCGGTAATACGTGGAAATATCAGGGTGTGACATTAAGTAACTTTGTGGGCAAGATATTGTGAAGGTAGGCAGCAGTGTGGATTGCTTCTACCCAGTAGGTTATGGGAATGAAAGCATGGGTGAGAATGGAATTGGTGGTTATTAAATTCACCACCATTGTCACATTGTAACGACTTTATGGTTAGATTGAATTGGGTTTTGATATAGGTATAAAATTTGGTGAATTTGATGATGGTTTCAGATTTGTAATGAAGCGCAAAAAACGAAGTATAGTTGGTAAAATCATCAATTAATACCAAATAATATTTGTAACTAGTGTTGGAAACAATGGGAGATGTCCAGAAATCACAGTGCACAATATCAAAGGGTAAAACAGTACTGGAAATAGAAGAAACAAAAGGCAATCGTTTATGTTTTGGAAGTTGACAAGAATTGCAAAATAGACGACTAGATTTATTACAAGAAATAAATTTACTTGAAGCAAGAAAATCAATGATGGAAACTCCCGGGTGGCCTAGCCGATCATGCCATGATTCGGGAGCAAAAGCAGCAAAAACATTTGGTGTAACTTGAGCATGGGCAGTGCCTGGGTAAAGGTGGTTGTCACTGTTGTGACAACTCAGGTGCTTCCTAGTCTTCAGGTCCTTCACAGAAAAGCCAAATGGGTCAAATTCAATGGATACGGAGTTGTTGGTTGTAAACTTTCGAACTGAGATAAGGTTTTTAATAACATGGGGTGCATAAAGGATGTTATTTAGGTGAAGGTTGTTTTGTTGGTTTGGAAAGTATGCGTGACCAGATCCGAGAATTGCCATTTTCTGGCCATTTCCAACTAAAATAGATTTAATAGAACTAAAAGATGGAGAGTTAGAACATATACCTTCATCATCCGTTATATGATTCGACGCGCTGATGTCCATATTCCCGTTTGGGTCATCTTGAATAACAGCGAGAGCCTGAAACGCTTGACCAATGTCAGTCGGTTAAAGGGGATCAAAATCCGTTATGTGAGCCTACAGATCATATTTGGATGAGGTGCTGGCCGATTTGTTTTTGTTGTTGTTGGGCCTAGTTTGAAAACCTGAGGAAGTGGGCTGCCAAGAAGTTTGTTGCCATGGGACGGCCCATCCGGCTTGTGTAGGATAAGGGCATGGCGGAGGAGCCCAGCCCATGTTTAGAGGAGTGGCAATGGCCCACCAAGGTGGAGAAGCCCATCGCTGTGGGGGACCCAAAGGAACAGATTTATTTCGGTCTGATGAATTGCCAGACTATTGAGTGGAAGAACTTGAGTATTGGCTTGGAGGTTGTTGACCTTCATTCCTGGATGAACGATACCCGCCGCCTCTTAGTCGTTGTTGGTTGTAGCGTGGGGGCCACGCTGGTTGTTTTCACGATGAGGAGGCAGTTGTTGAACCGATGGAGTTGTATCAGGGACAGCAGCATCAACCACAGATGAATCGGTTTGACGAGCATTGTGACGGCATTCTACAGCATCCAAGAGATTAATGGCATCCTCCCAAGGTGGGAGAGACTGATGTAACTGGGCAGCAACGACATCGAACTCGGGTGGAAGACCACTGACGAATTGGATGATTAAATGACTCTCGGACACGGGCTAATCTACATCAGTGAGTTGGGCAGCGAGTTCCCAAAGTTTTTGGCAATAATCTTGCGAAGAAGGCATGGATTTGAGTGTAAGGTTGGTAAAGGCTTTCTTGATGGAAGCGGCACGGGGACCCTTATTATTCAGGTAGATTTTCTTGAGACGATTCCACGCGTCGAGGGCAGTGGACTCGGTATCAAGAATGCGACCCAAGAGGTCATCGAAAACGGTGGAGTAAATCCACTGTAAGACGATAGCATCGATTTCGAGCCATGTATCGTGGTTAGGGTCGGTTTCGGGTGGAGGTAAAGTCCCGTTGATGTGGTCGAGGACTTTGTATCCGCGGGCATTTAATTGAAAGAGTTTGACCCACGATGAATATGTGACCTTCAAACCATCCAACACGCGAACTTTGTGTTGGATATTAGAAACCGTATATACCGGGTGAAGCGAAGGGGTGTTGGGTTTGCCGGAATTGGATCCGGAGTTTTTTGCATCTTTGTCTGTCATAGCCGAACAAGAGAAGCAAAGAAACAAAGGAGACCGTAATCAGAAAAGAGAAGATTATTTTTTGTAGTGAGACTAAACCTAAGCTCTGATTACCATGTTAACTATGATAATGCTTGATGATCGTATTGACAGAAATGAAGGGTATAAATACAAGAAGAATCCTAACAAACCTAGAGCTATTCTAGGAAACACTATTACATATTAATACAGAAATTAATATACATAAATACAAATGATCCGCTGATTTTTCTTTGATTTATCCAGTAATATCTCGATATCTCTTTGATTGATCCGGTAATATCTCGTTGACTAATAGAATATTCCTGTTTCCGACTGAAGAGTATTTTTAATTTTATTTTGTAGTTTTTTTTTGTTATTGTTGTTTTTTTTATTTTCAAAGTTGTTTTCAGTTTATCTTAATATATATATATATATATATATATATTTAAATAACTCAAGTGATTTTGTGGTCATGTAATAGAATTAGGTGGAATGAGATGGCAACTTTTGATTAGTGCATTTTTAGTTATCATGTTATGTGTGTCATTTCCACTCTAATAATATACTAGCGGTAAGACCCGTGTGCAAACACGGGTGGTTTCTTAGAAAATCATGCATAACAAATTTAAATGATGAATATGGTTATATTTATAGACTAATAAATAGATAAGTCAGTTGGTAAATACTTAAAGTTTAGAGTATAAAAATACAAAAATATACAATTTATTAATCTTTTGTAAACGAAATAACATTTGCATTCAAGCATGTTCCTTCTCCAAAAAACAATATTTTAAATCAACAGTCGTTTCAATCCCCTTCAACCTCCACAAAACACTATTTTAACCCAACAGTGGTTTTAAACCACCGTTTTAACCCAACAACTGTTTCAACCACAGTTTTCTCCACAACACTCTGCTTTAACCCAACAGTGGTTTCAAACATCTGTTTTCATCCATCTGTTGAACAAAGTCAACAGATGTATCAACCACTATTTTATTTTCAAACATCTGTTCACAACAACAGAGCTTTCATCATTTAAACAGAGCTTTGCCAATATTACAAGCGTTTAAACTCTCAAACCTAAATATTCATTTAATTAGATTAAATAACAAACATGGTTAATAATTTTAACACAACTAATTATATAAAATATGAAAATGTCAAACAGAGGTAACTATATAATAAACAAACTTCAAAACAACAAACAACATTCAGTAAAATACAACATAATAATTTCTAATCAATAGGCGAAACAGTAGTCTCGATAAATAAAGCACCTTGTAGTTGTCAACATGTTGGAGGTATGTCAAAACTTCATTGCTCATATCAACTTCAACCATATCCCCCCAACTTAACTTCATCCTTAAATACTTAAAGTTTAGAGTATAAAAAATATACAATTATTAATCTTTTGTAAATGAAATAACATTTGCATTCAAGCATGTTCCTTATCCAAAAAAAAACAATATTTTAATCCAACAGTCGTTACAATCCCCTTCAACCTCCACAAAACACTATTTTAACCCAACAGTGGTTTTAAACCACCGTTTTAACCAAACAGGGGTTTCAACCACAGTTTTCTCCACAACACTCTGCTTTAACCCAACAGTGGTTTCAAACATCTGTTTTCATCCATTTGTTGACCAAAGTCAACAGATGTATCAACTACTGTTTTATTTTCAAACATATGTTCACAACAGCAGAGTTTTCATCATTTAAACAGACCTTTGCCAATATTACAAGCTTTTAAACTCTCAAACCTAAATATTCATTTAATTAATTTAAATAACAAACATGGTTAATAATTTTAACACAACTAATTATATAAAAACTACAAGTGTCAAACAGAGGTAACTATATAATAAATAAAGTTCAAAATAGCAAACAACATTCAGTAAAATACAACATACTAATTTCTAATCAATGGGCAAAACAGTAGTCTCGATAAATAAAGCTCCTTTCGGACCATTGTAGTTGTCAACATGTTGGAGGTATTTCAAAACTTCATTGCTCAGATCAACTTCAACCATATCCCCCCAAATGCTTGTTATCAGCCACTTGTTGTTTTCAATTATATTAGTCCTTCGGCGCCTATCTATATAATCAACTACACGAGTATTATTGAAAGCAAACACCTTGATCCAGCCTTCTTCATCATATCTAAGCAAATCAGCAGTTAGCTCAGCAGAGTTTCCAATAACAATCAAATGCAGCCTCTTTGCGATGGTCAAAAAATGCCCTTGGCAAGGGTTGACTACGATACTCTCTGGAAAACGAAGCATTCTGAAAGTGTCAGAAAGAACATCGAAAGCAACGATGTTCCTCTCACCTAGTGGATACCAATAATTTGAAACCATGAAATATATGGTTTTATCAGCATAAATTCCTGGAGACCATGAATAACCGCTTGAACCATAATTATTTACGCTACCGAAATTTATTGTTCTCCATGACTCACGACGTTGTGAGTAAACACGAGCAGTAGCCACATTACGGTAACATCTTATGTTCAGCACTTTCAGATCATTGGATTGATCAAAATAATTTCCACCGGTATCAGAGTTTCGATCATGAATATAATTTAAGTAGTCATCAGACAAAACCTTATAGCGCCTGGTAGTTGGATTCCAAAGGATCAGCTCACAGCAAATCCCTTCATTGCAAACTAACAACAATCCATTAAATGATGATAGAATACGTAAGAAGGTAGGGTGGACATTGTTAGGAAAATTTAAGGTTTTGCTTGTAACGACATCAAAATTACCAGCTACTATGTTGTCAACGACAATTGACGTGTCTTTAAAGGAGAGTAGTTTCTTTTGTAGTGAATCTCAACTTCGGAGAGCATGCATAATCTCAAATGCATGACTTGACAGTTCCCTATAAAAATTCTTGGAAAGACATTTTAAACGACCAATATCTTCTGCAGAGAGCCTTGTGAAAATTTCGTCAACAATCACTTGAAAAATGTTTTCCATTTTGCAGTGAACAAATGCGTGTTTGAAAGCCAAAGAAATTGTAATGATGTTGATAAACAAAAAACTTTGAAAATGATTGAGTAGATGGATGAAAGCGGTAATGATGAAAGCCTCTGCCCAATGTATTTTATATACCCTATTAAGGTGGTTATGACTAAATACATCGTCAGACTAACTTACTGTTAAAGAATATGATGCGACGATGGTTAGGCTTTTAATGCAAAACATTTCAAAAGTGTGTTTCCATGGGAAAAGTATAAAATTAAACACGTTATCATAATTACAATTAACCTCTTCATTTACCATAAGACGCCTTTACCATAAGACAGAAGTGAGTGAGTGACATGCATTAATTGCAAATTACATATCCCCAGGCATTTTGAAGTTGAAATTACCGGCAATTTCAAAACATCTGCTAAGGTATACGTTTGCCAAAGGAAACATCTGCTAAGATATACTTTCTTGGAGATGGGCAGTGGTTTGCCCTTTTGAATGTGGGCCAGACCTTTGACATTTGAATATAGGGCAGTGGTTTGAAATTAAATGTATTTTAAAGTGATTTATATATTCCGATTTATGATGCAGTAATGACATAAGAAAAGCCTTGTTGGACAGCCTCTATGGCTGCCACATCATCTTTTCTTATGCCACATCAGATGTTCTCTTTGGGCAGAGTTTACCTCTGACAAACATTTTAGAAGAGCAGATGTTGTGTATTTATAATTGAGAGGAAATTTTTCAAAAAAACTGTTGACTTACCAAATAATAAAAAAAATACTAAAATTTCAAACCTCTGACATAAAAAAATAATAAAAAAATCTCTTCATTTAAAGACCGGCAATACTCTACATAGTAAACACATGCTTCTGCAACTCCAACAGACAAAGATGTTGCGAACCTCTGTTAGGCAACAACAGATGTTGCCAACAGTAGCAAGTCAAACAGCCGTTAGATTAGCAGAAGATCACTACTAAACAGATGCATGAGTATTTGCAATTGAGATGAGGAAATTCTTCAAAAAGCTCTGTTAGGCAACAACAGATGTTGGCAACAGTAGCAAGTCAAACAGTCGTTAGATCAGCAGATGATGATTTCGAGCAGATGTTCTCTTTTGGCAAACTTTAACTTTGACAGATCTATACAGTAACAGAAATTGATTCAACATCAACATAATCTAATCAAACTCAGAGACAATTTCACATCTGCATCAATACCGATCTGCAATAATCAGATGATATTAAAAATTACATAATAATACTTATGCACCTTAAAATTAGTAAAAATAAAATGCTCCACAAACATTAATAGGATTAAAATTTAATTATGAGGATTAAAAGATCAACAATTACATCGAGTACTGAACAACGAAACTTTAAAATCTAACAACAACACCAAGAAATTTAGGAATCTAACAGGAAAAATTAAGTGCTTTTAGCTTCAACTCCATCGAGTACTGAACTTCTCAATTTATATCTTTGACAATCGCCATGAACTCCACGGAAGTATTGAAGGCATCACCATCAGATTTCTGGAAACCTGGTCTCTCATGAACATACCAAGATGCAGTACATCAAAACACTTCTTCAGCTGTTGAAGAGTAGCCCTATCCTCATATACTTAATCCTCAACTTGTTTGATAAAGAGCTGCTTTAAATCATCGGAGCCTGCAGAAGCGTATACCTTCTATACATCAAAATTCCAAACTTTATGCTTCTTTTTAATACAAAAAAGGCGGGAAAGAACAAACTGAATCTACTTATATATCTTATTAAATAAAATCTTATCCTACAGCAGTAGCATATCCTTTCTTGCGTTTAGTAGGAACCACTGTGGGTTCTACATCATCATCATCTACCCAAGTCAATTATAATCATCATTTAGTCATAAGAAAAATTATTTTAACTGTACATTTAATAATCTTTCTTTGTGTTTAATTTGATTATATCAATATCCATATTAACATATTCTAAAACCATTATGACTCCACAAATACTTCTACCACCGGTCGCTCGAAGAAAACAGAGCTGGAATATATCAACAGTTTAAAATCCACAAACCTAAAATAACCCGCAGATGATTGTATGAATTTCAAACAACTGTGATTAGACTGAAATATAAAGCGAGAATTAGAGTAGATCACTTCAAAATTAAAAATTCAAAATTTCAAAATTAGAGTAGCAAAAAAAAAAAAAAAAAAAAAAACTTTAAACGATGTTGGAACAATGATGCTGGAAATAACTGTAGAACAATCATCATCATCATCTGCTCAGATCATTCACAATCATCATTTAGTCATAACTCAGATAAAAACAATTAGTAAAAATCAAAAACCAAAACAAACATAATTATATATATGACATTACCATCATCAAGGCAAACCACATATCCCCAAAATTTGTTCTGAAAGTGGGTCAGAGAGAGCTTCCGTTTTCTCTTATCCTTTATGAACAAATATCGAGTATTGAGAAGAAAGGATTTAGGGAGAGATACATTGGAAATGTGGTTTGAAAATACAAAAGCAGAGAACACGTGTCACACCCCAACCGATGGCGGAAACATCGGAGTGTGACGAAATAGATTGCAAGAGACTTCATAACACTATTTGTGACAAGTATTTAAATGATAAATTTTCATTTCATTTCTAAAGAGTCAATTACAAGGATTTGAAACAAATACAACATGAATAATGAAATACAATACAAATAAAATACAAAATTTAAAGTGTGTATCTAAGCATCCTACTAGATTCCATGCATCATCAACATCATCGCTAAACCTGCAACATGTTTTAAAAGCATAGTTCAATACAAAGGTATTGGCGAGTACACTAGTTTTAGACTCGTGGCATATGTATAAAAATGTATTTTCAATCCAACATAGCAATTGGTATACAAGGTCAATCTATCATGCATAACAATATGTCAACTCTAGTGTCCACTAGTATTTAGCATCCCTCGACACAAAAGTGATGAGACCGTTATAGAATAAAGACTCAACAAAACCCCGTCGGGTGGTGTGCTACTTCTATAGCGCTATAATTGTTTAAGCCGAGTTAACAAGTAGTGTGTATTCTAGCATGAACCTATGCATAACAAGGCATGTATACGGATTGAATGAATAAAAGCATGTTTGTGAATTGTACGGTTTAACAAGTAAAACATGTTGCACCCAAAGTGTATTTAAAAGGGAAAATGGGTCAAGTGTACTCACAAAATTTCTAAGTCTTCCGATTATCCATGTATTGACGAGGTAATGAGATTAGGAGAACGAGTGTGTTTGGTGTTGGAATTTATGTGGGGTGTTTAGAATCGGAATTAGAAATTTAAAGTAATAAAAGTATGTATGTATGAAAGTAATATCTAAGTTCTAAGAGTTTGTTCATGACACCATATCTAAGTGGTTTCATGGGTACCAAATTGCCCATTGGAATCACAACAAGTACTCTAGAATCTTGGATATGTTAGCTTAGGTTTATGGTGATTAATCATAGCTTGATTAACACCACAAACTCAGACATGTTTTTATATAATAATAGGTATATTTATATGGTAATAATATATCCTAAACTATGTCCAATCACGTATTGTCATGTAATATCATGTATTGTCAAGCATGGAGGTTTGAAGCCTCATTATATGATGTAGGAATCCATTCGTGTAAAATAAATAAAATTCTTTTATTAACTTAAATTACAAAGTAGAACAGAATGATGCTGAAAATAAATTACAAATACAACTGAAAAATAGAAAAACAAGAACAGAAACACGAACAGAAAAACTGTTCTTGGCTGAGGATCGTGTTAGACACGGGTCCCTTATAACAAATTTCGCGTCTCCCAGGAGAACACGTTTGTTTCCAGGATACAACAGCCGCAAGCAGTTGCACTACCGTTCTTGACTCCAACCCGAAGGTGTACCTTGAACTCTTGAAGAAGATGAAGAATTTCTGTAGAGAGATAGTAGAGAAGTGTGTTTTCGGTGTATTTGATCTGCCATAGGAACCTCCTATTTATACTGCAATCTGAAGTCGAAACTGAAAAAGAATTAAGTGGGAGAATTAAACTGCATTAAAGGTCTTCAATGCATTTTAATTCATCATTTAATTCTCAGTCAAACGCATTAACGTCGTTAGTTTCGAATGCTGAAACGTAACTGCACAGCATTAACTGCTGCTGGAAGCTTCTGCGCACGCGCGCGTGCAGGTCTGCACCCTCATGCGCGGTGCGTCCATTTTGCTCACTGTCATGCGCGCGTGCGCCTCAGTCCCATGTGCACCTGCGCGCGTGCGCCACGTCACCTGGTAGCCTCTACGAGCACGCCACATAGTCGCGCCGTTTTGGCTCACTTTGGTGTGCCGCGCACGTCACCTCAGTGCCCATGCTTCATGCGCCAGTGCGCGCCATCATGCCAAGAGTACTCGCGCGCGTACGCGCATGCTTGCCACGTCACCAACCACTTGGTCCTTGCAACCCTTGCTCCACCACGTGCACGCGGTCAAAAATACAATGGCGGCTCTCAAGAGGCTCGCGGCGATGCGAAGTGCAAAGTGCGCCATCAAAGCGCCACATTGCGCCTCATCGCCCACGCCACGCGCCATTGTATTTTTGACCGCGTGCGAGTGCAAGTTAGGGTGCTCCGCACCCTTCACGAGTACACTAGTGAGTGCTTCCATGAAACAATAAGGATGGAGAGTTCCCACTTAAATACCCCTTTAAGTTCCATCTCTCATCCGATGTGGGACAAGGTGCCACTTTCCCACTTATTTCAGCATTCAAGTTTCAAACACCAAACTTTGAGCATCGATATCTCATTCATCTTAGCTCCGTTTTGGACGTGGTTTAGTTCGTTGTGAAGCTCTACCAACATAGAACACAAAACCACAAAGAAATATATAAAACCCGCTCATTTTATTATATTTATTTCTAGTCCAAAATTGGAAAAAATCATTTTCCTATATTTGTGAAAAATGCTATTTTCACAATTTTCCAACAATCCCCCACATGAATAGAAATCGATCTATCAAGTTTCAACGATACACGTTCAACAGTTGAGTATTACAAGATAGGTAGGTGTAACCTTTGAACCTCCTTTTGTGAAGCATACTTAGCCTCCTAGGGTCTTGTAGACGCGGTGTCTTTGAACAATCCCCCATTTATGTAGGCGACAATATACATTCACACAATACTCTCCCTAGTCGAGTCAAGTCCTCATGGTTGTGTCCGTTCATGGTCATGGAACACGTTCCTGGTTCTGCGAGAGCTCTAGGATTTGCGCCTCCCCACAAATCCATTTGAAGCGACCCCACTTCTCTCTAACATAGGTGATTCCTCTGAATCATTAAAAGCATCATGGTTAATATAGATTTACACAAAATCCTTAACCTTAACATGCTTAACCTCACTCCATGTCACTGATTGGAATGGACTAGGAAGTATACAACTCCCTTTATGAATTTTGGGGCACCCCCCACAGTGACTCCCTTTGGGTTTATGATTAAGTTTGCCTATTGAACCTAGATCTTGGGATCTCCAGTCAACTAGGTTAGGTTTCCCTCATATTCCCTTCATCTATGGGCTTTAGTCCCATTCCTCTTGACAACTTATACACCTTATCTGTGCTTAAGCCTTTCGTTAACGGGTCCGCAATGTTCTCCTTTGACCTCACATAGTCAACTGAGATAACACCCGTTGAGATAAGTTGTCGTACCGTGTTGTGTCTACGTCGAATGTGCCTTGATCTGCCATTGTACATTGCGCTTTGTGTTCTAACAAGCGCCGATTGATTGTCACAATGTATGCAAATCTCCGTCAACGGCTTTGGCCATCTTGGAATATCTTCCACAAATTGACGTAGCCACTCCGCCTCTTCCCCGCTTTTATCTAAAGCGACGAATTCGGATTCCATCGTGGATCTCGCTATAATCGTTTGCTTGGAAGACTTCCAAGCTATAGTTGTGCCAGCAAGTGTAAACACGTAACCACTTGTTGATCTGTGATCCTTTATATCCGATATCTAGTTCGCATCAGCGTATCCTTTGATCCCTGCTGGATCACGGGTATAATGTAATCCATAGTCTCTCGTTATCTTATGTATCTGAGCACCCTCGTGATAGCTTTCTAATGATCCTCGCTCGGATTATTGGTGTATCTACTTAGCCTGCTCACAGCATATGCTAAGTCGGGTCTAGTACATGTCATTAGATACATGAGACTACCAATGATCCTTGAGTACTCTAACTGAGAAACACTCTCGCCTCTATTCTTCCTTAGGCGTTGGGTATTATCAATTGGAGTTCGAGCTATACTCGTATCGTCCGAATTGAATTTCCCAAGGATCTTTTCCACGTAGTGAGATTGACTCAACACAAGACCATTTTGGGTTCTAGTGATTTTTACTCCAAGAATCACATCAGCGAGACCCATGTCTTTCATGTCAAACCTCGCTTTCAACATGTCTTTCGTTGACTTGATCATGTTATCATCACTCCCGATGATAAGCATATCATCTACATAAAGACATAAAATCACATAACCTCTTGGTGTGTCTTTAAAATAAACACACTTGTCACACTCATTAATTTTGAAACCATTGTCAATCATGACATGATCAAACTTTTGGTGCCATTGTTTTGGAGCTTGCTTCAAGCCATACAAAGACTTGACCAATTTACATACTTTGCCCTTGTTTCCAGGGGCGGAAAAACCCTCAGGTTGTTCCATGTAAATTTCTTCTTCTAAATCGCCATTTAGAAATGCGGTCTTTACATCCATTTGGTGAACTTCCAAATTTATTAGAGCCGCAATTGCAAGAACCAATCTTATAGAGGTTATTCGCGTTACTGGCGAGTAAGTATCAAAATAATCTAGACCATCCTTTTGTCTAAATCCTTTGATCACTAACCTTGCCTTGTATTTATCAATACTTCCGTCAGCTTTCATCTTCCTTTTGAATATCCAACGATATCCAAGTGGTTTGCAACAAGGTGGAAGATCTACTAACTCCCAAGTATGATTTTGCAATATAGAATCAATTTCATTCTTAATTGCTTCTTGCCATTGAGGTCCTTCCACGGAGGTAACCGCTTCGCGGTAGGTATTGGGCTCACCCTCTACCATATAGCTCATGAAGTCTGGACCAAAAGATTTTTCAACCCTTTGTCGTTTACTTCGTCTAAGCTCACCCTCCTCGACCTCGGGTCGTTCATGTCTTTCATCTATCCTCGTAGATGAACTTGGTCCTGCTTCATCTAACCATGTAGACGAACTTGGACCTGCTTCATCAACCGCTCTTGATGAGGTCGCATGTGTTTGTCCTAACAAAGGAAACACATTCTCAAAATATGAGACGACGTTAGGATTTGCCTCTATGATAGTGTGTTTATGTACATCGGGATTCTTGGACTCATGTACAAGAAAACGATGTGCGCTACTTTGATGTGCATATCCAATGAAAATGCAATCAACAGTTTTGGGTCCTATCCTAAGAGCCTTAGGTGGTGGTACAATCACCTTAGCTAGGCACCCTACACTTTCAAGTATTTGTACGAAGGCTTCCTTTTTCTCCATAACTCATATGGAGTTTCGTCCCTATTTTTCAAAGGTATCTTGTTCAAAAGATAGTTTGCTGAGAGAATGGCGTCCCCCCACATTTCTCGGTTCACTCCCGAGCTTATCAACATGGCGTTCATCATTTCTTTCAATGTGCGGTTCTTTCGTTCCGCAACGCCATTTGATTGTGGAGAATAAGGAGGTGTACACTCATGTACAATGCCACTTTTTGCGCATAAATCCGCAAAAGGTGCAACATATTCACCTCCTCGATCGCTTCTCAAAGCTTTTATCTTCTTTTTAAGTTGATTCTCAACTTCATTTTTGTACAAGATAAACTTCTCTATTGCTTCGTCTTTACTCTTAAGTAAATACACGTAGCAATATTTCGTACAATCATCAATAAACGTGATGAAGTACTTATTTCCTCCACGCGTGGGAACCGCTTTTAAATCACACACATTGGTATGAATTAAATCAAGGGGTTCGGTTATTCGTTCAACCGATTTAAACGATGATCTCGTAAGTTTGGATTCAACACATGTCTCGCATTTGTGATTGGACTCGATATGGAATGTTGGTATCAAGTTTAATTTAATTAAACGTCGTAATGAATTAAAATTTACATGTCCTAGTCTACCATGCCAAACATTAGAAGACTCAACCATGTAAGTAGAAGTAGAAGTTTCATTCAAACTTTTGTTTTGGTTTACAACCATTACATTCATTTTAAACATACCATTAAGGGTATAGCCCTTTCCAACAAACATTCCACATCTAGACAAGACAAAATTGTCCGATTCAAACACTAGACGAAATCCAAACTTGTTGAGCATCCATTCCGACACGAGATTCTTCCGTATCTCTGGGACATAAAGCACATTTGTCAAGGTAAGCTCCTTGCCCGAAGTCATCTTCAAGACGACCGTGCCTTCCCCCTTGATGCTTGCGGTAGCTTTATTCCCCATATAAAGCTTTTCTTCACCCGATGCTTCCTTGAATGTAGAGAAAAGAGCCTTGTCTCCACAAACATGGCGGGTTGCACCCGTGTCAACGAACCATCCTTTTGGGTTTTCACCCATTGCGTTGACTTCTTCAATCATAGCCGCTTCCTCGGTTATCATTGCAATTTGAGGGTTCTCCCACTTCGACCATGTTTGCCTTAGCGGAGGCTTGCAAAACGGTGCCTTTTTGGGCCACCCTGTTGTCCTCTTCTATACGAAGACGGACGACAAGTTCCTCAATCGACATTTCCTTCCGCTTGTGTTTAAGATAATTCTTAAAATCCAACCAAGCAGGAGGTAATTTCTCAATCATGGCTGCCACTTGAAACGTCTCGCTAAGTACCATTCCCTCAGCATGGATGTCATGTAGTATAATTTGCAACTCTTGGACTTGGTTCATAACAGTCTTGTTATCAACCATTTTGAAGTCCAAGAAACGGGCGACAACAAATTTCTTTGTTCCCGCATCCTCCGTTTTGTACTTTTTATCCAATGACTCCCATAATTCTTTGGAAGTCTTGATATTATAGTACACATTATACAGTGCATCTGAGAGACCGTTGAGTACATAGCCTCGATATATGAAATCCGAGTGCTTCCATGCCTCTACCGCGCTCAGAGCCTGAGCGTCGGTCTCCCCTTTCGCAGGTTGGGGAGCGGTTTCCGTCAAGAACCTCGCAAGGTTCATGGTGGTCAAGTAGAAAAACATCTTCTGTTTCCACCTCTTGAAGTGGAGACCCGAGAACTTTTCGGGTCGTTCAGCATGATTTGCCACTATGGACGCTCCCACAATGTTGGCAGGGGTACCAACAACAACATTGGTGTTGCTCGTGTTCACATTTTCAGTCGACATTCTGAAAAGGTCCAAGAAAACAAGTTAATAAATTGTTTTCAAAATAATAAATGTGCTAATTTATTATTTTTATGAGTGCGCAAAAACTAGCCGCGTAGCTTCTAAGTCCAACTTTGAAGACTACAACAGTAGATTTTTAGAACTCAAAAACAGAAGGAGTAGAAACAGAATCTGTTTTGACAAAGTCGCAACTTTGAACCAAAACAGGAAAAACCTTTTTAAAACACAACCTGCTGTGAGAAGAAATTTTTTTTTTGAATCACAGCAGAATTGTTAGTGTCTTACACGAACGGTGTTTTAAAATTTGTTTTAAGATTGTAGGAATCCGTTCGTGTAAAATAAATAAAATTCTTTTATTAACTTGAATTTCAAAGTATAATAGAATGATGCTGAAAATAAATTACAAATACAACTGAAAAATAGAAAAACAAGAACAGAAACACGAACAGAAAAACTGTTCTTGGCTGAGGATCGTGTTAGACACGGGTCCCTTAAAACAAATTTCGCGTCTCCCAGGAGAACACGTTTGTTTCCAGGATACAACAGCCGCAAGCAGTTGCACTGCCGGTCTTGACTCCAACCCGAAGGTGTACCTTGAACTCTTGAAGAAGATGAAGAATTTCTGTAGAGAGATAGTAGAGAAGTGTGTTTTCGGTGTATTTGATCTGCCATAGGAACCTCCTATTTATACTGCAATCTGAAGTCGAAACTGAAAAAGAATTAAGTGGGAGAATTAAACTGCATTAAACGTCTTCAATGCATTTTAATTCGTCATTTAATTCTCAGTCAAACGCATTAACTTCGTCAGTTTCGAATGCTGAAACATAACTGCACAGCATTAACTGCTGCTGGAAGATGGTGGGAGGGTCATGAATAACAAGATGGTGGGAGGGTCATGAATAACAAGATGGCGGGAGGGTCATTAACTTCGTCACAAAAATCATTTTCCTATATTTGTGAAAAATGCTATTTTCACAATTTTCCAACATATGATTCACCACTACACACACCATCATGAAGATGGTGGGAGGGTCATGAATAACAAGAAAGTAAATCTAATCTAACAAGTTATAAAAGTGTTCGAATGAAGGAGTGGAACTTAGTTTGGAAAGCCAAGGCTTCCATTTGTTCACACTTCACAAGGCACAAGTTCATCATATGGAAGATGATGACTTGTGCTTGTTTTCATCATTCGATTGTCAAGTAAAAAAAACAGAAAATATGTGAGCGTTTGAACTCATAAATTTGATGGTAATCACCCTAATACAAACCCACAATCATAGACTTGATTGTGAGCTTGATGGGAACAAGATTCCCTCAAGTTATCAACATAAAAATGAATCATATGAAGAAACAAAAACGGGCAGAATTTTTATTGCACTTTGGGCCTCAAAGAATAGTGGGGTTTCACCTTAGTTTACCCAAGCAAATTTTGCGAAAACCTTCCTAGAGGTTATCCAAGTGTTAAGAAGAAAGAAATGAGAGGAAAATTGAAGTAGAAGTGAGTTAAAACTCACTTAGAAGGCTAAAAACTTTCTGATATGTTGCTGAAAACTCAGCTGTGTGTAGGCAGTGTTTTGTGTATGTTTAAGGGTTGTAAAAGTGGTAAAGAGGCTAGATATAAGTTGTATTTATAGGGGGAAGGATTAGGGTTTAAGTGGTTGGTATTTAAGATAAGTGGTTGGGGGTTAATTAATAATAAAACAACTTAAAACCTGCTGAAAATTGCGACCGGATGGGGGCTGTGTAACAGCCATGTTTTATTACAATTTTTGTTTGCTTTTGAGCACTAAGTATGTGTTTTGTAAAGTATAATATACATATTAAGTAGTGGTGCTGATTTAATCTATTTGGATGGTGGTAATTTGATTAAAATAACAAACAATTCAGCCACACATGGGGTTAAAGCAATTAAATAAAAATGAAAGTTGTTGTCTTAAGACTTGCGGCCGGAGGCTGTTACAGCCACTAAACATCCTTTTTTTGTGACAATTTAGATTAGGTATAGAATAATTTATAATATGTTAGGTTAGTTAACTAAACATTAAAGCATCATGTGTTTTGAGGTGTTAAACAATGAAAAGACAAGGAAAATTCAGCCATAAGGGGTTGTTCGATCGGGACTGTTGTCCATTGTTTTTTTTTTTACTTTTAGTTGCTGTATATGAGAGGTATAATATGTATTTAACTTGTTTAATGAATAGACAACATGTTCCAAGGCTGAATATGTGTATTAGACATGTTTTAAGGTGCCAAAAAGTGATAAATAAACATGTTTGCAAGTATGTTTAAATGACTTGATCAAGAATTATGTTTTAGGGATAAAAAAAGTATACGATCATGGATTATGTATTGCGAGAAAGTATTGCACATAAACAATGGTTCAAGGTTACGTAATCACTTTGTTTGCGAGTTAAAACTACGTTTATGAGAATCAGGAATCATGTATTAAACGAATCCATATATCAATGTATAAACAACGTGAATTTCACATAAAAGATTAATTTTATTACAATCGAAATCTCGGATTTACAATGATTCAAAAATGGAATACGATTACCAAGAGAGACAATTTTCAGAAAGTAGAATTATAATACGATCATTCTAAAAACGGAAAGTTGCGAAAAGCGAGGCGTTACAGTCTCCCATCCTTTAGGAAATTTCGTCCCGAAATTTATTCAAGAGATAGAATTGAAAAGGCAATTTTGGCTAAAAGGATGATTGTCTAAAATCGAGTCTTGGAAGGTTGAGACGTGTTGAAAAGTATGGAATTTTGAAGAGCGAAAAGATAGGTTTGTAAAAAGAGTTCGTTTGACTAAAATGATTCGAGTCATTGAGCATAAGTGAAACATGCATGTGTGTGTATAGACGTGCGAGCTTAAACAAGGTTAGATAACTGAATGAAGAGGTATTTTAAAATATGCTACCTAAGAGGGAAAGCTTTCGCATAAAAAAATATGTATTTTGATGAAAAGTGTGACTGCACTGTAGTTTGTAAGAAAAGTTTCATTGGTTTTAAAGAGCATTGACAAATCTCAGTTTTAGAAAATTGTTCTTCGAGGAGAAACGAGAAACTTAGCCATTTTAAATAAAACGATTTTGGAGGTAACGGCTGTGACAACCCGTATTCCAAACCTATCTTTGTGATTAATGTAACGTATGTGAACACTATGTGACTATGTGAACTTGATGATTAATGAAATGATTATGTGTTTTGTGTAATGTATGTATGTATATAAACAAGCCCAAATGCACAACACGAACCGATCGCACAAGCCCATTCGGGCTACACTCTTGTATTCAGACCAATGCCCAAGTGAGGGTTCGGCCCACTCCCTTATGTCACATAACACTTAGGGGATAGGGTACACTCCTCCTAGTTTGCAAAACACCCACACACACAAACCCTAACTCTCTTCCTTCTCTCTAGAACTCGACGGCAACAACACCCCTCTCCATCGAAGCTCTTGATTCGGATCACTTTCATCTTATCTTAATCGGTTAGTGCTTTATGATTAGTGTGTTGTAAATGATGTTATGATTTCACGATTTGATTAAATGATTAAGTATTGAATGTATGATGAACAATGATGTTTACGTGTATGATGATGTTAATCGGCTGCCATGTCTTGTTTTCGGATTTGTTTGCATAATGATTCAGGATCAAATGATGAAATCGGTTGTATGTATGTGATCGGCTTTACATGGGTTTGAATTCGAATGAGTTGTTTGTGTTAGTACAAATTAGATTTATTGATGAATGAGAAACCAAATGTTTGATTATTCGGCTGTGATATGTTTAAGATAGGATGTTTGCTAGTGATCGAGATTATGAATCATGTTAATATGATTGGTGTTATGATTAATGTTCATGTATTGTTTATGTTATTCATTAGGGTTCATATGAATTGAATGATTAAAAACCTTGGTTTGATCGATTAGTGGTTGGTTTAGAAACTGTTAGTGTTAATTGATTGAATGGAAATTTGGAAACTAGTGATTGATTGTAACTAAACAGCATGAAATTCGGGTGATTAAAACTAATTGCACAAGAGTCCTTGGTCGCACAAGGACCCAAAACGCACAAGCTGTTGATCGCACAAGATCAGGTCGCACAAGACCTGATCTGGTCGCACAAGTCTTCAGTCGCACAAGATGACTTCAGTCGCACAAGATGTCTTGGATCGCACAAGACACATGTTTGTTGTTTAGGCCGTATGCATGATTTGGACTACTTTTGTTTTATTGGGCTGGACTAGTTTCCAATCACACAACCCAACTGGATCGCACAAGCCGTCCGGATCGCACAAGACCTATATTTAATTGTTGGGCCGTATTCTGTTGGGATTGATTTTGGGCTGGGTTATTCTGTTGGGCTTCATTTAGTGAATCGCACAAGTTGGATACGTTATGATTGATTATGTGATAACATGAATTATGTGTTTGCCATGATCAACCCGTGTTCATAACCTGTTAACTATGTGTAATCATACGTGCACCTAGACCTGACTTGTATGGTAACCATGTTAGGATATGGTTGACCCCTAGCAGCTCGATTGACCTTTACTTATCTGCCGAGCTAACCTAAGGTGATTTCACACTTTCTACAAAGCATGGGATTCCCAGGGGTTGGGAATGGGTTAAGGAATATGGATTCCTTCTCCTTCTTGGGTAGGACAGTACGGGTTCAGGAATATAATTCCTCGTCCTCATGGACAGTTAACTTTTACTAGACCAAAACTCTATCACGAAGTCCCTCCTTTTTATATCGACTTAATCGCCGGGCCAATGGCGAGCTGGTCATTAGTTAGATAGCGCTATTTAGGTTTGACAAGCCTCACACCGTACCGCAGAGGACGGGCGTGAACTAATGGATCTGGGCACGTTAATGATGATAGACATTGACAGTTCAGGGCACATAAACATGACTACAGTCAGCAGTCGATATGGTAACGAGTCTAGTGGTACATACATGGGGTAGCCCCCACGGCCGAAAAGCCAGATAACTAAACATGGGGTAGCCCCCACGGCTGGATTGCCAGATTAAATGGGTTAAACAAATCACGTTTTCAACTATGGGGTAACCCCCACGGCAAGGATGCCAGTTAAAGGAACTATTTTTGGAACAACTTAAAACAAACACCCAACTGTGAACTCGCTCAACTTTGTTGTTGACTCGTTACTACATGCTTTGTAGGTCAATAGGTACTTAGCTAGAGCTTGCATGGGGAAGAGTCGTTGTGGGACATGGAATGTGGAGTTCCATGTGGAACATTTGAACTTTTAAAACTTATGATTTGGTTTTATAACTTTATGCTTCCGCTGATGTTTAAATTTGGTTAACTTATGTTGGACACCAATTATATTGTGTTTGGTTTATCTTTACTATATTTCATTGTTCAATATGATTGGTGGCTTGATCCTGGTCAGTCACGCCTCCTAGCGGTGATACTCCGCATGTGGATTTTGGGGGTGTGGCAGATTGGTATCAGAGCCATTGGTTATAGTGAACTTGGTTTTAATGAGGGAAAAAGTTTTTGTTAAAACCAGACTATAACCTGTACAGTGCTCAACGATCCACAACGACACTTCACTCCACGTGCAAGACTCGGCATTCTAGGTGATATGGTTTATGTTTTATTGCCTACTTGCTAGATTACATAGAACTTTGCTTATGGTATGCTTAGATAAATGTAGCAACTGTTAATTGAAAATCCGTGTGTGCTTACTCTTTTCTGTCATCGCACTTTCGCGAACCCCTCTTACTCATGTTTCCCTTGATATGAAGATCATGGCTGGACGCGTTAACATGACTCAAGCCCAGTTGACGGCTCTGATTAACCAACCGGTTGCTGCGGCACTTGCAGCTGCACAGGCAGGAGGTCAACCTGCACAGCCTCCTGTGTGCACTTTCAAGACCTTTATGGACTGTCGACCTGGTACCTTCAGTGGTACTGAAGGAGCTGTCGGTCTTCTCCACTGGTTTGAGAAGCTCGAATCCATCTTTGAGATGTGTGAATGCCCTGAGGCTCGCAGGGTGAAGTATGCTACAGGTACTCTCGAGGGTGTAGCGCTCACGTGGTGGAACGCTCAGGTCCAAATGCTGGGGTTGGTTGCTGCTAATGCCACCCCCTGGAACGATTTCAAGGAATTGATCAAAGAAGAATACTGTAGCCGCGATGACATCCATAAGCTGGAGGTAGAGTTTTACAACTTAAAGATGACGGGGTCGGAAATTGAAGCGTACACTAAAAGATCGAACGAGTTGGTCATCCTGTGTCCCACTATGGTAGACCCTCCCATCAAACGTATCAAACTGTATCTCAAGGGTTTAGTGCCAGAGATTCAAAGTCATGTAACCTCAGCAAACCTTGGCACCATCCAACAGATCATCAAGCTGGCTCATCGTCTCACGGATCAGGCGGTGGAGCAGAACAGGTTACCAAAGCGCATTAGTGCTACCACTTTAGATGCTCCTAGTGATAATAAGCGGAAATGGGATGGAGCTTCAAGCAAAGGATCAACCTCTGTTCAGTCTCAGTCACAGCAGAGAAGGACTGACGACTACAAGAGCCCTAGTCAGCAATCGTCTGGTAGTCAAAGTCAAGGAGGGTACAAGGGAAATCACCCCAAATGCAATCGCTGTAACCTACACCACAGCGGGCCATGCACCAGGGGTAACTGTCATCGGTGCAACAAGCCAGGCCACGCCGTAAAGGATTGCAGAAGCTTATACCCCGTAAACCAGAATCGTCAGCAACAACAAGGCCCAAAGAATCAACGCCAGCAGCAGCAGCAGCAAGGTAACAACAAAGGGTGCTTTCAGTGTGGAGCTGAAGGCCACTTCAAGAGAGATTGTCCCCAACTGATCAGGAACCAGAACAACAATAATAACAACCAGGGGAATGGAAACAACGGGGGTAACAATGGCAATGGTGCAAGGGGTCGTGTGTTCGTTATTGGCCAGGGTGAAGCGAGGAATGATCCCAATGTTGTGACGGGTAAGTTCCTTCTCGACGACTTTTACGTTACAGTTTTATTTGATTCGGGTGCCGATACTAGCTGCGTGTCCTTAAAAGTTAGTCAAATGCTTAAACGTACCCCAACACTTTTGAACACCAAACACAGTGTAGAGCTAGCTAATGGTAAGAGTTTAGAGGCCACACACGTAGTCAAGGGTTGTAGTCTTATTGTTGCTAATCACACCTTCTCTATCGACCTCATTCCTATAGTTTTGGGTAGTTTCGACGTTGTCATTGGGATGGATTGGTTATCCCAACACCGAGCAGAGATTCTTTACAACGAAAAGATTGTCCGTATTCCTTGTTCAGGTGAGGAACCTCTTATGATTCGTGGCGACAAGAGTGGTGCTGTTGTGAGCATCATCTCTTTCCTTAAGGCCCAGAAGTGTTTACGAAAGGGCCACACTGCTATTTTGGCTCTTGTTACTGATACCTCAAAGAAAGAGAAGAAGATAGAAGATTTTCCGATTGTACGCGACTATCCTGAGGTATTCCCTGAGGAATTACCTGGCCTTCCGCCTCATCATCAGGTCGAATTTCAGATTGAACTGGCTCCTAGAGCCGCACCAATAGCTCGTGCACCGTATCGTTTAGCTCCATCAGAGTTGGAAGAACTCTCTACGCAACTACAAGAACTCTTGGACAAGGGTTTTATTCGTCCTAGCTCTTTGCCTTGGGGAGCTCCAGTATTATTTGTGAAGAAGAAGGACGGTACCTTCAGGATGTGCATAGACTACCGTGAACTCAACAAGGTGACGGTGAAGAATCGTTATCCTCTTCCACGTATTGATGATCTGTTCGACCAGCTGCAAGGGTCGAGTTACTACTCCAAGATTGATCTGAGATCGGGTTATCACCAGCTGAGAGTCCGAGAGGAGGACATCTCCAAAACAGCCTTTAGAACTCGTTATGGACACTACGAGTTTTTGGTCATGCCTTTTGGGCTGACAAACGCACCTGCAGTCTTCATGGATTTGATGAATCGAGTCTGCAAGCCCTATCTGGATAAGTTCGTGATAGTTTTCATCGATGACATTTTGATTTATTCTAAGAGTCAGGAAGAACATGAGCAGCACCTACGGCTTATTTTGGAACTCCTTCGAACAGAACAACAAAGTTCTCGAAATGCGACTTCTGGCTTCGTGAAGTCCATTTCCTGGGCCACGTGGTAAACAAGGATGGGATTCACGTTGATCCATCCAAGGTAAACTCAATCAAGGACTGGCCTGCACCTAGAACACCAACAGAAATTCGCCAATTCTTGGGTTTGGCGGGCTATTACAGAAGGTTTATCAAGGATTTCTCCAAGATTGCGCAACCTCTCACCTCTCTAACACAGAAAGGTGTCACCTATCGTTGGGGTGATGCACAGGAAACTGCGTTCCAACACTTAAAGGATTGACTTTGTAGCGCTCCTATCCTCTCATTTCCTGAAGGCACAGACGATTTTGTGGTTTATTGCGACGCATCCATTCAGGGACTTGGATGTGTGCTGATGCAACGTGACAAGGTCATTGCTTATGCGTCACATCAACTTAAGATTCACGAAAGGAACTACACTACACACGATTTGGAGCTGGGAGCTGTTATTTTCGCACTCAAGATATGGAGATATTACCTGTACGGTACCAGGTGCACCATTTACACCGATCACAGGAGTCTCGAGCATATCTTCAAGCAAAAGGAGTTGAACATGCGTCAACGTCGATGGGTCGAGTTGTTGAATGATTACGAATGCGCGATCAAGTATCATCCAGGCAAAGCCAATGTTGTGGCTGACGCCCTCAGTCGAAAGGACACTACGCCTAAGCGCGTTCGAGCATTACAACTTACCATTCAGTCTAGTCTTCCTGCTCAGATACGAGATGCTCAGGTTGAAGCATTGAAACCAGACAACGTCAGGGCTGAAGCCCTACGTGGCTCAAGACAGCGGTTAGAACAAAAGGCAGACGGTGCCTACTATGTAACAGGACGCATTTGGGTCCCACTCTATGGCAACTTACGCGAACTTGTGATGGATGAAGCACACAAGTCCTGTTACTCAGTACATCCTGGTTCGGATAAGATGTACCACGACTTGAAAACTATGTACTGGTGGCCTAGCATGAAGGCCCACATAGCAACTTACGTCAGCAAGTGTTTGACTTGTGCGAGAGTCAAGACTGAATACCAAAAACCCTCAGGCTTACTTCAACAACCAGAGATACCACAATGGAAATGGGAGCAAATTTCCATGGATTTCGTTACTGGCCTGCCTAGATCTCAGCGCGGAAATGACACTATTTGGGTGATCGTGGATCGACTCACAAAGTCTGCACACTTCTTGGCTATAAAGGAAACGGATAAGTTCTCTACCTTAACAGACGTTTATCTTAAGGAAGTCGTCTCGAGGCACGGGGTGCCCACCTCCATTATCTCTGATCGTGATGCACGTTTTACTTCAGAGCTGTGGCAAGCAATGCACAAGTCCTTTGGCTTACGTTTAGATATGAGCACAGCTTATCACCCGAAAACGGATGGGCAGTCTGAACGCACCATCCAGACCCTTGAAGACATGCTTAGGGCATGTGTGATTGACTTTGGCAACGGTTGGGAAAAACATCTACCACTAGTGGAATTCTCGTATAACAACAGTTACCACACCAGCATTAAAGCTGCTCTGTTTGAGGCATTGTACGGGCGTAAATGCCGATCACCTCTTTGTTGGGCAGAGGTGGGGGATAGTCAGATCACTGGCCCAGAACTTGTGGTAGACACAACAGAACAAATTGCTCAGATACGACAACGAATGGCGGCAGCTCGTGACCGTCAGAAAAGCTACGCCAATAAGGGCAGGAAACCACTCGAGTTCCAGGTTGGGGATCGAGTGCTACTCAAAGTCTCACCCTGGAAGGGTGTTGTTCGTTTTGGCAAACGAGGCAAACTTAACCCATGATACGTTGGACCATTCGACATCACTGAGAAAATAGGCAAAGTGGCCTACAAACTGAACCTACCAACAGAACTCAGTGCAGTTCATAACGTATTCCACGTGTCGAATCTGAAGAAGTGTCTGTCAGATGAGACCCTCATAGTTCCTTTGAAGGAGCTCACTATCGCCGAGTAGTTACGATTCGTCGAGGAACCTGTTGAAATCACGGACCGGGATGTTAAGGTCCTCAAGCGCACTAGAATACCTCTCGTTCGAGTTCGTTGGAACTCACGTCGCGGCCCAGAGTTCACCTGGGAACGCGAAGATCAAATGAAACAAAAGTATCCCCAACTATTCACAAACAGTACAACCACTACTGAGGCTGAAGCTACGGAATTTCGGGATAAAATTCCAGATCAACGGGGGGAGGATGTGACACCCCAGGAAAACCATGCAACTTAACTAGCTTCCTCAGTGACTACGTGCTAAATTTCGGGACGAAATTTCTTTCAACCTGGGGATAATGTGACAACCCGAATTCCAAACCTATCTTTGTGATTAATGTAACGTATGTGAATACTATGTGACTATGTGAACTTGATGATTAATGAAATGATTATGTGTTTTGTGTAATGTATGTATGTATATAAACAAGCCCAAACGCACAACACGAACCGATCGCACAAGCCCATTCGGGCTACACTCTTGTGTTCGGACCAATGGACAGCCCAAGTGAGGGTTCGGCCCACTCCCTTATGTCGCATAACACTTAGGGGATAGGGTACACTCCTCCTAGTTTGCAAAACACCCACACACACAAACCCTAGCTCTCTTCCTTCTCTCTAGAACTCGACGGCAACAACACCCCTCTCCATCGAAGCTCTTGATTCGGATCACTTTCATCTTATCTTAATCGGTTAGTGCTTTATGATTAGTGTGTTGTAAATGATGTTATGATTTCATGATTTGATTAAATGATTAAGTATTGAATGTATGATGAACACTGATGTTTACGTGTATGATGATGTTAATCGGCTGCCATGTCTTGTTTTCGGATTTGTTTGCATAATGATTCAGGATCAAATGATGAAATCGGTTGTATGTATGTGATCGGCTTTACATGGGTTTGAATCCGAATGAGTTGTTTGTGTTAGTACAAATTAGATTTATTGATGAATGAGAAACCAAATGTTTGATTATTCGGCTGTGATATGTTTAAGATAGGATGTTTGCTAGTGATCGAGATTATGAATCATGTTAATATGATTGGTGTTATGATTAATGTTCATGTATTGATTATGTTATTCATTAGGGTTCATATGAATTGAATGATTAAAAACCTTGGTTTGATCGATTAGTGGTTGGTTTAGAAACTGTTAGTGTTAATTGATTGAATGGAAATTTGGAAACTAGTGATTGATTGTAACTAAACAGCATGAAATTCGGGTGATTAAAACTAATCGCACAAGAGTCCTTGGTCGCACAAGGACCCAAAGCGCACAAGCTGTTGATCGCACAAGATCAGGTCGCACAAGACCTGATCTGGTCGCACAAGTCTTCAGTCGCACAAGATGACTTCAGTCGCACAAGATGTCTTAGATCGCACAAGACACATGTTTGTTGTTTGGGCCGTATGCATGATTTGGACTACTTTTGTTTTATTGGGCTGGACTAGTTTCCAATCGTACAACCCAACTGGATCGCACAAGCCGTCCGGATCGCACAAGACCTATATTTAATTGTTGGGCCGTATTCTGTTGGGATTGATTTTGGGTTGGGTTATTCTGTTGGGCTTCATCTAGTGAATCACACAAGTTGGATACGCTATGATTGTTAATGTGATTACATGAATTATGTGTTTGCCATGGTCAACCCGTGTTCATAACCTGTTAACTATGTGTAATAATACGTGCACCTAGACCTGACTTGTATGGTAACCATGTTAGGACGTGGTTGACCCCTAGCAGCTCGATTGACCTTTACTTATCTGCCGAGCTAACCTAAGGTGAGTTCACACTTTCTACAAAGCATGGGATTCCCAGGGGTTGGGAATGGGTTAAGGAATATGGATTCCTCGTCCTTCTTGGGTAGGACAGTACGGGTTCAGGAATATAATTCCTCGTCCTCATGGACAGTTAACTTTTACTAGACCAAAACTCTATCACGAAGTCCCTCCTTTTTATATCGACTTAATCGCCGGGCCAATGGCGAGCGGGTCATTAGTAAGATAGCGCTATTTAGGTTTGACAAGCCTCACACCGTACCGCAGAGGACGGGCGTGAACTAATGGATCTGGGCACGTCAATGATGATAGACATTGACAGTTCAGGGCACATAAACATGACTATAGTCAGCAGTCAATATGGTAACGAGTCTAGTGGTACATACATGGGGTAGCCCCCACGGCCGAAAAGCTAGATAACTAAACATGGGGTAGCCCCCACGGCTGGATTGCCAGATTAAATGGGTTAAACAAATCACGTTTTCAACTATGGGGTAACCCCCACGGCAAGGATGCCAGTTAAAGGAACTGTTTTTGGAACAACATAAAACAAACACCCAACTGTGAACTCGCTCAACTTTGTTGTTGACTCGTTACTACATGCTTTGCAGGTCAATAGGTACTTAGCTGGAGCTTGCATGGGGAAGAGTCGTTGTGGGACATGGAATGTGGAGTTCCATGTGGAACAGTTGAACTTTTAAAACTTATGATTTGGTTTTACAACTTTATGCTTCCGCTGATGTTTAAATTTGGTTAACTTATGTTGGACACCAATTATATTGTGTTTGGTTTATCTTTACTATATTTCATTGTTCAATATGATTGGTGGCTTGATCCTGGTCAGTCACGCCTCCAAGCGGTGATACTCCGCATGTGGATTTTGGGGGTGTGACAACGGCCAACTAAGTGTGTTTGCGCATAAATAATGAATAGAAGATAGTTTCAAAGCAAGAAAGTATTTTAGGGTTCGAACAATTAAACCGATTGATTGTAAACAAGGTTTGTATAAAAGACAAAGAATAACAGAGAATATTGGAGGTATAAGAGTGAATGATCGATCTAATAAAAGAATGCGAGTATAAGAATGGTATGTGTATTGGACAAACAAAAGCGATGTGTTAAGAATGAGGTCTCGTCGTGGATAATCGGATATCGCACGTTTAGCAATACGTTTGTGAGTTGGTAAAGTTTGTATTGGGTCTAAATAGGTCTGCAAAACACCGAATTTCTCATGGCACGTTTTACGAAGGTTTGGCCATGGTGAAAACACTTATATATAGGAAGTACCAGCGGCGTATCCACCATGTTTTGACCATGTTATGTCCGTCTCGTTATTCGATGTCATGTTACGTTCCGTGTCTTACCATACACAGTAGTACGCTCTATGGTTTTCATACGCCTATCACTATAATCCCGTGTGCACCCGCGATTATTTTGATCGTCGCATGATCCGCATAGCTTGTACTAGTTGTGTATGAATCAGGGTATACATAATTTAAAAATAAGAATGTGTACGTATAAGAATATAGTATATAAGCAAGTCCATGCTTTAGTATGTATGGGACCCATGTAAGCGAATCACTTGGATTACGCTCGCGTACGGGTACGAATGTATGAATCATGAGTATGAATGAAAGTATGAGCATAAGTATAAGTTTAAGTATGAATATGCACGTAAGTATGAGTATAAACATAAAACGTACGAGTAGTATGAGTATAAGTATAAGCATAAAACGCATGCGTATAAGTGTAGGTACGAATAATAAAATTTACGTATATAGTGTACGTTGGGACATTGCGGATTTAAGCGTATAAAAGCATTCAAAAAGTTGAGTATGTAAATACGAACGATATGAATGATGTTATCACGAGATATCGACTAAAATGCGTATGAGGATATGCATGTATAGTTGTTTAAACGAAACGTTGAGTTTATCGAATCAAAATTAGATTGAGCTTGATTTGAAGGGTAGAATATAGTTTGTATATGTAAGAGGATATAAAGTACTCATTGGTTAAGCATAATGTATTTTGTAATGAATGGAAATGCTACTTTTGTTTTAAAAGAGTTTACGTAATCTGAAGATGGTCGGTCCCCATGAAGTCTTCTTGCCCACGTGTTTTGTAAATTGGTGTAGGAAAAAGGTTTTCGATAAAAGTAAGTTCGTTTCATCAAACAAGAAATTATGAATTTAGGAGGTTCTTGTGAAAACGAGGATCCTTAGAAAAGAAATTTAGCAAAAGGACTTAGTGATTGTTAAAAGTTTTAACAAATGATTTATTGATGTTGAAAAGAGTACTTGGTAAAACGATCATATAACATCTATAAGATCTTATAAGTAATTGAGAAATGTTGGTTTGATTTCGATTAAGAATGGAAGTCTCTAGTATGATGATATAACGTGTGTGTTTTTTAGTGATTAAGTTGAATATGAAGTTCATGGGCCAGAGATTCATTGGACCGATTAAATTGATAGGTAGCATTTCGTAAGGTTTTGAAATTCGGGAAATAAAACATTTTAAGGTATGATTAAGAATTTCGTGTATGTGAGTTATGTGAAAATAGATTGTAGGATAAGAAGTACGTTTGATAAAACAATGTATTTTGGAATTGATATAAGCGGGTATTTCGATAAATGATAAATGATTTAGGTATGAAACATGATTGTGTTTGCTTGATAAAGTATTTTGAAGGAAAGTTTTGGTAACGATTACCTAGGTAAGGGAATCACCCCTAACTCGTTGGTGAGGTCGTTTTAAGAAAAGAAGGAGTGGAGTTAATCATCAAGGTAAGGAAATCACTCCTAACTCAATGATATGTCTCCATTTTGGCGTTATAAAGAATGTAAACAAAATTGAGTGATGTTTTGAAATCATACATAGGTATAAATGTATTAAAAAGATTTAGTATGATGTGTGTGTGAGAAGAAAATATTGAAAGTAAATTCGAATTTGAAAGATTGCATCGTATAAAATAAATAATAGAAACACATGTTTGATTAAAATTTGGGATGGTTCCAAAACGGAACTTTGACTAACCAAAGTGGTCGAAAAGTCTTTCGAATTTGAGGAGCATGATTTGGCCTAATAGGTGGAATACTCTCGCCGACAAGTCGGTTAACGGTATTTACCCTTCCGGTTACTACATGTCCCAAATCAATCGAAATTTCGAGACTTGGCGGGATTTATGAAAAATTCAAGGAGTGGAACTAGTCGGCAAGGTGCGGGTTTCACCCCTAACTTGACGATTTCGTATCCTAAGTGTGGTTGGTACTCGTTGGGTCAAAATTTAATTTCAACACTTTGACAAGGGTCCACTAGAATTTGAAAGCGGAAATTTTCCATCAAGGTGAGGATCTCACTCCTAACTTGGTGGCGAATTTCGTGTAAAAAGAATAGGTGGATTGAGAGTCTTTCACCAAATTGTGGGTTTCACGCCTATGTTGGTGAAGTCGTCTCGTTTGTGTATTACAAGTGGTTTCCAATTTAGTATAAATGAGTAAAAGACGTATGTTCAAAATAATAATAACAAGTATAAGCACATAAAGCATTTTAAGAAAATAACACGTAAGAGACATTTCAAGAATAACATGTAAAGAAATTTCATAAAAGTAGCATGTGAAGCAAGTATGGTCGAATTTTGGTGCTTAACTATAGACTAGGTCAAAAGCATGGCAATTTTCCTAATTCCCTATAGTTATGGCTCTGATACCAATTTGTCACACCCCAACCGATGGCGGAAACATCGGAGTGAGACGAAATAGATTGCAAGAGACTTCATAACATTATTTGTGACAAGTATTTAAATGATAAATTTTCATTTCATTTCTAAAGAGTCAATTACAAGGATTTGAAACAAATACAACATGAATAATGAAATACAATACAAATAAAATACAAAATTTAAAGTGTGTATCTAAGCATCCTACTAGATTCCATGCATCATCAACATCATCGCTAAACCTGCAACATGTTTTAAAAGCATAGTTCAATACAAAGGTATGAGTACACTAGTTTTAGACTCGTGGCATATGTACAAAAAGGTATTTTCAATCCAACATAGCAATTGGTATACAAGGTCAATCTATCATGCATAACAATATGTCAACTCTAGTGTCCACTAGTATTTAGCATCCCTCGACACAAAAGTGACGAGACTGTTATAGAATAAAGACACAACAAAACCCCGTCGGGTGGTGTGCTACTCCTATAGCGCTATAATTGTTTAAGCCGAGTTAACAAGTAGTATGTATTCTTGCATGAACCTAAGCATAACAAGGCATGTATATGTCACACCCCAATATTTCCACTTATTACCGGTGGGCCCGGTGGGGAGTATCGTGACGTAGTTGATATCATCATAGACAATTTATCACAGTTTAATACACAGCGGAAGTCGAAAGATAATAACATTACAAACCGAATGAAAGTAATATCAATTATTACAAAAACGGTTGTAAGAGATCCACAGGCGGATCAAGTTAAAAGGAACATTGTTCAACAGATTTATAAACATCTAAGCTTGCAAGACTCTTTATTGATGCTAGGAGTAGCCAGCCTATTCCGCCTAGTACCTGCACTTAGCCTTTTTGGAAAATACGTCAGTTTACACTGGTAAATACAATTAACCGACTCATTTTGAAAATGTTTAAGAAAATTGATTTAAATGCACAAGGCACAAATAATCTTTTATAACTTGGGATAATTATTTAAAAATAATCATGTAAAAGAATTATATGTTTATTATACGTTCAGTAGCCCAGGTTGAAAACCGGGTTAAAGATTAATAGACACACCACATAATATATCCCACAGCGAGTTATTCTCGAACAGGTGGGTACTTTATTTTTACATACGCACCGGCAGGTGTATGCCTACAACCCGTGCTTAAGTCGTGGCCATTTCAATGAATGAGCCGAGGATATCCAGTACATGGTCATTAACCCCCAAAGGCTTAGAATAAACAAAACAGATTAAACGGGTTATCTCAATGATTTAACCTTCATACGATTAAAATTCAATACCCGACCAAGCGGTATTTTATATACCGAACCCCAAGCCCGTATAAGGGAAAATAAGTTAAAAGTATTTACCTGAGCAAATTATACAAATTTATCCCAGCCGTACAAATCAGCAAGTGCAAATATCTTTTACTGGTCTCCTAAATCTGGAATGAAGGTTTTAATTAACCTATTAGATTCCTAACGGGTCTTACTTAAATTTAAACTTAGACCGGTTAGTTTTAAAGAAAGGTATACGGTTCAAAACGCATGATTAAGCGAAGACCGGATTAGAATGTGGTTTAGACCCAACAATTATGAAGACTTGTATAATATGGGTAAACTAAACACATTCTGGATTTTGAAGTGAAAATGATAAGGTTTGACCCGTTTCGGTTAATTTATGCAAACTAGTTACATAGACCGTACCGAACGCGATAAATGCATAACGGGTAACCAAATGAGTCATGAACAGGTTTCCTAAGTTAATATGCCTTAAATATGTTGTGATATCAGTAGGATACCTTCCATTATGCCCAAAACGGATTTAAAATCAATTTAAGCCCCGTAGGGGTATTTTAGTCATTTTAAGGATTATAAAAGAGGTTAAATATTCATCTGAGATTCTGGTCTAAAAAGATCAGTAAAAATATTTAATTTAATAAGATATATCAGTAGGGTATTGCGTATATGTGAAATTTATCATTTATAACCAAACTATGCACCGTAAGGGGCATTTTGGTAATTTCACATAAGCTTTAAAGGTCAAATTTAGAAATCTGAGTTCAAAACTTTTGCTTACTGTTAAAGTATAAAAATTTACTTAAAACATCAGTAGGTATTAAGTCTTATATGCCGAAAATAGTTTTAACCCATACTATGCGTTTAAAACGCGTAAAAAGTCGGTTTTCGGTGATTTTCGGGTTATATAAGGAAAGCTGAGATTTTTATCAGCCCTGAAGGCTTAAAATATTTTATTTATCATATAAAATCAGTAGCAAAAGATTTGGTATGAATATGTTATGTAAAACTCATTTTATTAGCGAAAAGGGTATAACCGACAATTACCGAATCAAAGCAAGAATCCTATGCCATGATCAGTTTAAAAATAAATAAAAATCTTCAAAAATCCCAAAATATTATATTACATCAGTAGGTAAAAGGTTTGGTGTAAAAATGTGGGTTTAGATAGGCTTTATGCTAATTATGCCGTTTAATTAATAAAAAGCTTTCAAATTACGATATTGAGCATAACTCCTAATTTAGACCTCAAACTGATGTCAAATTTTTAGGACATGTTTATAAATCAGTAATAAAGGTTTTTGTCCTCTCACATTTTCAAAAATATCGTTTTAATGTCAAAAGGGCATAATGGTCAATTTTAGGCATTTAACGGAAACATGCAATGAACTAGGATTACAAAGGAACCACATTGTATAAAATCAGAGGGCTGTACTAACATGTAACATGGTCCTAATGGAACCCTAAGGAATTTCTAAAACAATCTAAATCGGGTCAGAACTGAAAGTCAAAGCAAAAGTCAAATTTTGCGACTTTCGGTTATGAACTGAGCCTAAACTCAAAATTGTCGGGTTGAACATGCTTAGACATGTTCTTACATTAATTACCAAGCTATATAAGTGTTAAAACAGGTTTCATGGCTTCTACATTGTTAATTATGAGTTTATTTGCAAAATAGCTTTCTGTTGACTTTTTAATATTAAATTTGACCCGACAATTGACCTAGTTAGAGTGGAAATCAGAGGGTGCCCTTTTAAGGACTTATTACCCACATAATTACCAACTCATAGCCACTTTCAATTCGAAAAATGACTGGACCATCAGTGATTAATCACTAAGTCAAAGCTTAATTACGACGACTTTGACTTTTTGTCATTAGACTAATAAAACTTGAATTAGGAAGGCTAAGAATGCTTACAAAGGATCTTATCACGAATTAGGAGCTTAAGAAACCTTGCTTGAAGTCCAGGGAGCTCCAGAGAAGGGTTTTGAAATGATTTTAAGTGAGCAAGAAAAATGTTGCAACTCAAGTTCTTTATATAGTGATTTCAATTGCACAAGATCATTCCACATGAGTCTACAAGTGTTTCTTGATCATCCCAAGTGTCCCCTATGCATGAAATACCATTGGTGCAGCCCCTGAATTCGAAAACCGTGCATCTAAGGTGGTGGAACCGGCTGAACCTGCAGCTGTCCATAATTTTCTTCCCAGTTACAGGTCTTACGGACCGTAAGCTTAGGGCCTTACGGTCTGTATCCGCTTTTTAATCTTTATCGCCCAGAGCAGCCACCTTACGGTCCGTAAGGTGGACCCTTTGCGGTCCGTAAAGCTTGGTCAGAAGAAAAAAAACTTTTGAGAACTATAACATATGACCATGCAATCTTTTAGTACTCGAATCTATAGTCATTATCAGCAGGAGGGGACCATATGTTCAGACCTGAGACATCTTGGGAGTGTGGCCATGCAATGGCATTGTCTTGTAGTCTTTTGAAAAAGCCAAAGGGAGAGAATTTGTCGTAAAAACACATAGGATCCCATTTCTTGAATATTTGAATTTGTTACTATGAGATTTAACCGGATACATGTGAAGCCATCATCAGATATTCATGAAAGTTTATAATTATTTTACCAAGGTTCGGTAACGTTAAAAAGGTCACTCAGAGGTAATAATTAACATGTTGACATTTTTAATCCTCTTAGTTACCTTTCAACATGATCCAGACTTATAACACGTTTAAAGTCTATGACACGTGTCTTTTTTTTATATTGGACGGGATTTTACGAGGTGTTACATCCTCACCCCCTTAAAAGAAATCTTGACCTCGATATTTACTGAAATAAATGAGGGTACTTCTGCTTCATTATAGATTCAACCTCTCACGTGTATTCGGGACCTCTACGGGCATCCCATTTAACCTTTACAATCGGTACATGCTTCTTCCGAAGCTTCTTAACCTGTCTATCCTCAATCGACAAAGGTTTTTCAACAAACTTTAAGCTTTCGTCAATATGCACATCCTTGTGTGACATGGCTAGCGATTCATCGGCTAGACACTTCTTTAGATTGCAGATGTGGAACACATTATGAATCCCACTGAGCTCTTCAGGCAGGTTTAACTTGTAAGCCACTGTTCTAACACATTCGATGATCTCAAATGGTCCTATGTATCTGGGGCTTAACTTGCCTTTCTTGCCAAATCGCATTACCCCTTTCCAGGGTGATACCTTAAGTAACACTTTGTCACCTATCTCGAATTTCAGAGGTTTACGCCTTTTATCTGTGTAGCTTTTCTGCCTATCCGTGGCAGCTTTGAGACGATCACGTATCTGCACAATCTTGTCTGTCATCTCTAGGACTATATCAGGTCCTGTTAGTTGGACGTCTCCAACTTCTGCCCAACAAACGGGCGTCCTGCACTTTCTTCCATACAAAGCTTCAAAAGGTGCAGCTTGAATACTTGAGTGATAGCTATTATTGTACGAAAATTAGATCAACGGAAGATGATCATCCCAACTTCCACCTAAATCAATAACACAAGCTCTTAACATATCCTCCAGAATTTGAATTGTACGCTCACTCTGACCGTCCGTCTGAGGATAATATGCAGTGCTGAAGTTTAATCGAGTGCCTAGGGATTGCTGAAAGCTTTTCCAAAAGTGCGATGTATATCTCGTATCCCCATCAGAGATGATAGACACTGGCACTCCGTGAAGAGATACAATCTCGTCCACGTACAGCTGAGCTAACTTATCTGAGCTATGTGTTTCCTTTATAGGTAGGAAGTGGGCTGACTTGGTCAATCTGTCTACTATAACCCAAATAGTATCATTTCCTCGCTTTGTCTTTGGTAACTTTGTGATGAAATCCATAGTTACCATTTCCCACTTCCAGGTGGGAAGTTCAGGCTGTTGTAGCAAACCTGGTGGCTTCTGGTGTTCTGCTTTAACTTGAGCACACGTCAGACATTTGGCCACATAAGTGGCTATAGATTTCTTCAAACCTATCCACCAGTAATTTGCCTTTAAATCCTGGTACATCTTGTCGCTACCAGGGTGAACATAATACTTGGAACTATGGGCTTCTTGGAGGATAACATCCCGAAGTCCTCCATAGATTGGAACCCATATTCGTCCATTCAATCTTAGGATTCCATCCTTGCCATATGATAACTGCTCAGCAGTTACTCCCAACTTTTCATTCTGATAGTTGGCTTCCAATACTGCTTCCTTCTGAACGGCTAACAATCTTTCATTTAAGCTGCTCTTCAATTCAATGCTCTTGGCATTGATTCTAACGGGCTTAACCTTTTCCTTTCTGCTTAAAGCATCGGCGACCACATTCGCCTTACCTGGATGGTATCGGATTTCACAATCATAATCATTCAGTGTCTCCATCCATCGACGCTGTCTCATGTTCAGATCCTTCTGGTTGAACAAGTGTTGAAGGCTTTTATGATCAGAATAGATCACACACTTGGTACCATATAAATAATGCCTCCAAAGTTTTAGTGCACACACAACGGCACCCAACTTTAAATCGTGGGTGGTGTAATTCTTTTCGTGCACCTTTAATTGTCGGGAAACATAGAAAATAACTTTGCCCTTCTGCATGAGCACACATCCCATACCTGTGTGTGAGGCGTTGCAGTAAACTACAAATTCTTCGATCCCTTCAGGCAATGTCAACACCGAAGCATTGCTCAACTTCTGCTTAAGAATCTCAAAGGATTCTTGTTGCTTAGGACCCCAATCAAACTTGATATTCTTCCTAGTCAACGAAGTTAGGGGTGCAGCAATCCTTGAGAAATTTTCAATAAAACGCCTGTAATATCCTGCCAGACCCAAAAAGCTGCGAATCTATGTGGGCGTCTTCGGCTCTTGCCAATTCATGATAGCTTCAATCTTAGTGGGATCCACCTGGATACCACGCTCACTAACCACATGTCTAAGGAATTGGACTTCACGAAGCCAAAATTCACACTTTGAAAACTTGGCGTAGAGCTTTTCTTGTTGAAGAAGTTTAAGAATACAACGAAGATGCTTCTCATGATCAACCTGATTCTCCGAATAAATAAGAATGTCATCAATGAAGACAATGACAAACTTGTCCAAGTAGGGTTTGCAAACGCGATTCATGAGATCCATGAACGCTGCTGGTGCATTAGTGAGTCCAAAAGGCATCACTAAGAACTCGTACTGACCATAGCGAGTTCTGAATGCAGTCTTGTGCACATCTTCATCTCTAACCTTCAGCTGATGATATCCTGATCTCAAGTCGATCTTGGAGAAGTAACTAGCTCCTTGAAGCTGATCGAATAGATCATCGATCCTGGGCAATGGATATTTATTCTTGATTGTAACCTTGTTCAACTCTCGATAATCAATGCATACACGCATTGATCCATCCTTTTTCTTCACAAACATGATCGGTGCTCCCCAAGAAGATGAGCTAGGCCTAATAAATCCTTTTGCCAACAAATCATCCAACTGAGTTCTCAACTCTTTCATCTCAGTTGGGGGCAACCAGTAAGGTGCTCTTGCAATAGGCGCTGCTCCAGGTATAATGTCGATTCTGAACTCCACTTGCCTATCTGGGGGTAAACCAGGTAGTTCTTCAGGGAATACATCAGGGTATTCAGAAATGATAGGGATGTCTTCAATCTTGGGCTTTGGTTCATCAATAGTCACTTGTGCCATATAAATGACACAGCCTTTCTTCATACACCTTGATGTCTTAAGCATAGACACTTGCTTAGGCAACCCGTACTGAGTATCTCCTTGTATGGTAAGTGGCTCACCATACGGAGTCTTGATAACCACTTGTTTCTTGTCACAAACGATCTGAGCTTGGTTATGAGATAACCAATCCATGCCTATTACTATGTCGAATCCAGCTAGTTTCAAAGGAAGCAAAGACAATGGAAAAGAGTGGTTCCTAATGGATATGAAACATCCATCTAACACGGTTGAAGCAGTTTCTATGGTTCCATCAGCCAATTCTACTTCTTACTTTATGCTCAGGGTTTTAACAGACAGATTTAATAACTTACAAAACTTATTATCTATAAATGACTTATCTGCACCCGAATCAAACAATACCCTTGCATAAACATCATTGATAAGAAAGGTACATGTTATCACGTTATCATTCTGGATCGCTTCTTGAGCATTCATTTGGAAGACTCGAGCATTGGTCTTCTTGCCTTCTTCAGGCTTCTTCGCATACTTTGGGCAGTTAGACTTTATATGCCCCTTCTTGTTACAGTTGTAACAAGTCGCATCCTTTATCTTTTTACAATCCAATGTCTTATGCTCAAAAGACTTACAGATCCCACAGGCTCTTGGCTGTGATTGGGACTTGGATTCATACCTGCACTTTCCCAAATGGCGCTTCTTGCAGGTCTTGCATTTGGGCTTCTCACCCGACTGTTGGTCCTCTTTCTTGAACCCTGAACTCTTCTTATGATCAGAGTTCCCCTGTGCTTCTTGTCTGAACGGTGTGAGTTATCATCCTCACGTTTTCTCTTCCCATCATCAGAGTTCCTAAGCGATCTCTTCCTGACCGCATTAAGGGTGAGAGATAATGACAAATCAGCTACTGACCTAAATGTAGTAGGTCTTGATGCTTTCACACTCGCTTTGATCTCCGGGGCTAAACCCCCAATGAAACGGGCTATACGCTTTGGTTCCGGTGTCACCAAGTATGGAACCAATCGAGACATGGTATTAAAACTCGTGAGATATGCCTGACAGTCTAAGTTTTTCATAACCAATGTCAGAAAGTCAGTCTCGATCTTCTCAACTTCATGTTGAGGACATAAATTCTCTTTGATCAACGCAACAAACTGAGCCCATGTTAAGTTGTATAACAGAATCTTTCCAGTAGCTTGGATTAAAGATCTCCACCAAGCTAGGGCTTCTCCCTTGAACGACTGTGAGACATACTTCACAATATCTTTCTCGGTACATCCACTAATGTCAACCATCGTATCCATCTCGTCTAGCCACGTCATGCAATCAATGGCGCCTTTTCCCCCAGTGAAATCCCTGGGCTTACAAGAGACGAAATACTTATATGAACAGGTCTTTGCACGTGGCTCTTGATCAAATATAACCTTCTTAGACGGGATACTGTGCTGATTTGAGGAATGTTGGGCATCATCCTTCTTCGACTCATGAGATTTAGAAGGTGGCTTACTGTGAGCTACAGAGTGAGTCTTTGAGCGTGTACCACTAGACTCTCTAAATTGCCTGTCCATGGCTTTAGAAACAGCATTATCAATCAATGCTTGAAGTTTCGCACTAGTTACATGGATTCTGGTAGTATCATGATTCCCTACAGGGTGACTGTTGATTTCTTCAGATTCTGCCATGTAGCTTGATTGCTACATAAAATAATGATAATGATTCATTCAGAATTCTATAACAGGATTGTCATCTTTGATAATTTTATTAACCATGGTATTAATAAACCATATTGGTTAATTTACTAGGTATATTCATTCAGGATTTTCCATTATAGTTTTCCTTAGTTATAATTTATTAATATATTATGATGGCACAAAAGCCAAGTCACAAGGACAATTTAATTTATAAGCCATGATCTTATAGGATCGAGGCGTTAAGGCATTGAATCATAGCTCATTACCTTCCTTGACAGGGAGTCATAGACTACAACTGTCTTTTGTCTTATATGACAATGAATATGGCCCACAGGCATTACATCACTAATGGATGTCTAATAAAAGAAAGGATTTGGAAGGATCCAATATAAGGATGACTTATGTGATTTTATCGAATCACATTTGCCAGGAGTGTTAACATGTTTTCAGATGTTAACAAGGATTTTGAGTCTTACAAGGAACTACCATCATGGCCCGGTCTTAAAATGACACATGGCTAGGTTTTGCCTTTAAGATTTTCTTTTATATTTAATGGCAGATTAATTTTTTAAAAGGAATGATATTTTAATTTATTTCATATTTTATATTTATGCATATAATGACAAAAATGAAATTTTCAATTAAACATTCCACTAAAATTAAAGGAGTACATATTTGCCCTAAATGGAACTTTAACATAAATGACTTGCCCACGCAGGGGCTAAACTGAAGATACAAGTCCTCGCAGGGACTGAATACATAAATAGATGTCCACGCAGGGACTTGATTGAAATAAGGAAATTACAATATAAATAAATAAATAAGGAATTTTCAAAAATCCCTTTTCTTCTTTCCCTTGATTAGATTCGCCAGACCTTTGAGAAATCCTCGGTGGCTCCTACGCTCTTCTTGAACCTCCCGTTCCACCTGACTCAACCTTTGAAGAATCTCCTGCTGCGATGGCTGGATCTGCGGCGGCTGCGGCTGCTGATGCTGCGGAGGTTGAGGAGGTGGCGGGTATTGGTACCCATAGGTCGGGTACCCAGTCTGATATGGGACTCCATAGGGCCCCTCGGGATGAAGAGCATTGTAGTTCGCCGCTACAAGGTACGGGTCAACTTCGGCATAGTTGTAGTTAGTATGGGCTGGCTGCTCAAAAGGGTTATACGCCGCTGCACCGGCGTACAAAAGAATTGAGTTATTATAACCCACTGGTGGCGGTGCAACTGGCGCAGAGTCCACCTCAGAAACGGGGTTTGAAGGCCCACCCATCTGTGGGTCTTCATATAGTGGCGGGTAATGACTGCCACTTGAATGTTGAGGGGTGCTGAAATGGAATCCCCCTCGCACGGACATCCGTGCTCCTGATCTCCTACGCCTCGGTGGCTCTGGAGGCGGTTGCTGCTCTGGCGGCGGTGGTGGCGGTGGAGTGACCGCTACAAAACGTGAATCCTCAGAGGGATCATGCTGCTGCTGCTGCTGCGATGGGTTGTAAGAGGGGGTAAACACCCAGTCGTATTGGGAAAACCTTGCCTCATAGCTGTCTGGACCATGATAAGGTGATCCATGAAAAGACGACCCATCCGAAATCTTGATGGGGTGAGTCGGTGTCCCAGATGGTGGTTCGACAGGATCTGGGTCATCATCCATCTCCATGTCCTAAGCTTCATGGAAATGGTCTTCGGGGCCCAATGGGTTATGACCCATTGGTTCTTCAATCTGATTTTCCGGGTTAAACCGGCTCTGGAAATACGGGGTCGGGTCTTGAAATGCGCGATGTGACCCCAATCGCTGCAGTGGCAGGTAGGAATGGCGTGAGTGGTCGGACTCGTTGTCTTGATGGAGTCCGAAGGAATCATGGTAGGAAGGTGAGGAGCTAAGCGAGACAGGACGCCTCACAGGATCTAAGTAGGTCCTCCAGTCTTCTTGAGGACTTGTGCTCACAGTAACAGACGGAGTTCGCCGGTGGGAAGGTCCGGCCTCGTGATCGTTGGGGGCGTTGAATGGCCCCTTGCCTCGTCCTCCTTTTCGAAACCTTGGCGGCATTTTGTTGAACCTGTCAAAACAAACAAAAGAAACAACAAAGGAAAACAATAAAGGACAAAATGAAATAAATTAGGGTTAGTCCTAAGTTCTTTGTCTAGACTCGGAAATCGAGGAATGTGCAAACTGTGTCATTGAGATTAAACACAAAAGGGCTAGTGTTTAATTCACTCAATGTTGCCTCTGATACCAACCTGTCACACCCCGATATTTCCACTTATTACCGGTGGGCCCGGTGGGGAGTATCGTGACGTAGTTGATATCATCATAGACAATTTATCACAGTTGCGGAAGTCGAAAGATAATAACATTACAAACCGAATGAAAGTAATATCAATTATTACAAAAACGGTTGTAAGAGATCCATAGGCGGATCAAGTTAAAAGGAACATTGTTCAACAGATTTATAAACATCTAAGCTTGCAAGACTCTTTATTGATGCTAGGAGTAGCCAACCTATTCCGCCTAGTACCTGCACTTAGCCTTTTTGGAAAATACGTCAGTTTACACTGGTAAATACAATTAACCGACTCATTTTGAAAATGTTTAAGAAAATTGATTTAAATGCACAAGGCACAAATAATCTTTTATAACTTGGGATAATTATTTAAAAATAATCTTGTAAAAGAATTATATGTTTATTATACGTTCAGTAGCCCGGGTTGAAAACTGGGTTAAAGATTAATAGACACATCACATAATATATCCCACGGCGAGTTATTCTCGAACAGGTGGGTACATTATTTTTACATACGCACCGGCAGGTGTATTCCTACACCCCGTGCTTAAGTCGTGGCCATTTCAATGAATGAGCCGAGGATATCCAGGACATGGTCATTAACCCCCCAAAGGCTTAGAATAAACAAAACAGATTAAATGGGTTATCTCAATGATTTAACCTTCATACGATTAAAATTCAAAACCCGACCAAGCGGTATTTTATATACCGTACCACAAGCCCGTATTAGGGAAAATAAGTTAAAAGTATTTACCTGAGCAAATTATACAAATTTATCCCAGCCGTACAAATCAGCAAGTGCAAATATCTTTTACTGGTCTCCTAAATCTGGAACGAAGGTTTTAATTAACCTATTAGATTCCTAACGGGTCTTACTTAAATTTAAACTTAGACCCGTTAGTTTTAAAGAAAGGTATACGGTTCAAAACGTATGATTAAGCGAAGACCGGATTAGAATGTGGTTAGACCCGACAAGTATGAAGACTTGTATAATATGGGTAAACCGAAAACACATTCTGGATTTTGAAGTGAAGATGATAAGGTTTGACCCGTTTTGGTTAATTTATGCAAACTAGTTACATAGACCGTACCGAACGCGATAAATGCATAACGGGTAACTAAATGAGTCATGAACTGGTTTCCTAAGTTAATATTCCTTAAATATGTTGTGATATCAGTAGGATACCTTCCATTATGCCCAAAACGGATTTAAAATCAATTTAAGCCCCGTAGGGGTATTTTGGTCATTTTAAGGATTATAAAAGAGGTTAAGTATTAATCTGAGGTTCTGGTCTAAAAAGATCAGTAAAAATATTTAATTTAATAAGTTATATCAGTAGGGTATTGCGTATATGTGAAATTTATCATTTATAACCAAACTATGCACCGTAGGGGCATTTTGGTAATTTCACATAAGCTTTAAAGGTCAAATTTAGAAATCTGAGTTCAAAACTTTTGCTTACTGTTAAAGTATAAAAATTTACTTAAAACATCAGTAGGTATTAAGTCTTATATGCCAAAAATAGTTTTAACCCATACTATGCGTTTTAAACGCGTAAAAAGTCGGTTTTCGGTGATTTTCGGGTTATATAAGGAAAGCTGAGATTTTTATCAGCCCAAAAGGCTTAAAATATTTTATTTATCATATAAAATCAGTAGCAAAAGATTTGGTATCAATATGTTATGTAAAACTCATTTTATTAGCGAAAATGGTATAACCGATAATTACCGAATCAAAGCAAGAACCCTATGCCATGATCAGTTTAAAAATAAATAAAAATCTTCAAAAATCTCAAAATATTATATTACATCAGTGGGTAAAAGGTTTGGTGTAAAAATGTGGGTTTAGATAGGCTTTATGCTAATTATATCCTTTAATTAATAAAAAGCTTTCAAATTACGATATTGAGCATAACTCCTAATTTAGACATCAAACTAATGTCAAATTTTTAGGACATGTTTATAAATCAGTAATAAAGGTTTTTGTCCTCTCACATTTTCAAAAATATTGTTTTAATGTCAAAAGGGAATAATGGTCAATTTTAGGCACTTAACGGAAACATGCAATGAACTAGGATTACAAAGGAACCACATTGTATAAACTCAGAGGGTTATACTAACATGTAACATGGTCCTAATGTAACCCTAAGGCATTTCTAAAACAATCTAAATCGGGTCAGAACTGAAAGTCAAAGCAAAAGTCAAATTTTGCGACTTTCGGTTCCGAACAGAGCCTAAACTCAAAATTGTCGGGTTGAACATGCTTAGACATGTTCTTACATTAATTACCAAGTTATATAAGTGTTAAAACAGGTTTCATGGCTTCTACATTGTTAATTATGAGTTTATTTGCAAAATAGCTTTCTGTTGACTTTTTAATATTAAGTTTGATCCGACAATTGACCTAGTTAGAATGGAAATTAGAGGGTGACCTTTTAAGGACTTATTACCCACATAATTACCAACTCATAGACACTTTCAATTCAAAAAATGGCTGGACCATCAGTGATTAATCACTAAGTCAAAGCTTAATTACGACGGCTTTGACTTTTGGTCATTAGACTAATAAAACTTGAATTAGGAAGGCTAAGAATGCTTACAAAGGCTCTTAGCACGAATTAGGAGCTTAAGAAATCTTGCTTGAAGTCCAGGGAGCTCCAGAGAAGGGTTTTGAAATGATTTTAAATGAGCAAGAAAAATGTTGCAACTCAAGTTCTTTATATAGGGATTTCAATTGCACAAGATCATTCCACATGATTCTACAAGTGTTTCTTGATCATCCCAGGTGTCCCCTATGCATGAAATACCATTGGTGCAGCCCCTGAATTTGAAAACCATGCATCTAAGGCGGTGAAACCGGCTGAACCTGCAGCTGACCACTATTTTCTGCCCAGTTACAGGTCTTACGGACCGTAAGCTTAGGCCCTTACGGTCTGTATCCGCTTTTTAATCTTTATCGCCCTGATCAGCCACCTTACGGTCCGTAAGGTGGACCCTTTGCGTTCCGTAAAGCTTGGTCAGAAGAAAAAAAACTTTTGAGAACTATAACATATGACATTGCAATCTTTTAGTACTCGAATCTATAGTCATTATCAGCAGGAGGGGACCATATGTTCAGACTTGAGACATCTTGGGAGTGTGGCCATGCAATGACATTGTCTTGTAGTCTTTTGAAAAAGCCAAAGGGAGAGAATTTGTCGTAAAAACACATAGGATCCCATTTCTTGAATATTTAAATTTGTTACTATGAGATTTAACCGGATACATGTGAAGCCTTCATCAGATATTCATGAAAGTTTATAATTATTTTACCAAGGTTCGGTAACGTTAAAAAGGTCACTCAGAGGTAATAATTATCATGTTGACATTTTTAATCCTCTTAGTTACCTTTCAACATGATCCGGACTTATAACACGTTTAAAGTATATGACACGTGTCTTTTTTTTATATTGGACGGGATTTTACGAGGTGTTACAGTATACGGATTGAATGAATAAAAGCATGTTTGTGAATTGTGCGGTTTAACAAGTAAAACATGTTGCACCCAAAGTGTATTTAAAAGGGAAAATGGGTCAAGTGTACTCACAAAATTGCTAAGTCTTCCGATTATCCATGTATTGACGAGTTAATGAGATTAGGAGAACGAGTGTGTTTGGTGTTGGAATTTATGTGGGGTGTTTAGAATCGGAATTAGAAATTTAAAGTAATAAAAGTATGTATATATGAAAGTAATATCTAAGTTCTAAGAGTTTGTTCATGACACCATATCAAGTGGTTTCGTGGGTCCCAAATTGCCCATTGGAATCACAACAAGTATTCTAGAATCTTGGATATGTTAGCTTAGGTTTATGGTGATTAATCATAGCTTGATTAACACCACAAACTCAGCCATGTTTTTATATAATAATAGGTATATTTATATGGTAATAATATATCCTAAACTATGTCCAATCACGTATTGTCATGTAATATCATGTATTGTCAAGCATGGAGGTTTGAAGCCTCATTATATGATTCACCACTGCACACACCATCATGAAGATGGTGGGAGGGTCATGAATAACAAGAAAGTAAATCTAATCTAACAAGTTATAAAAGTGTTCGAATGAAGGAGTGGAACTTAGTTTGGAAAGCCAAGGCTTCCATTTGTTCACACTTCACAAGGCACAAGTTCATCATATGGAAGATGATGACTTGTGCTTGTTTTCATCATTCGATTGTCAAGTAAAAAAAACAGAAAATATGTGAGCGTTTGAACTCATAACTTTGATGCTAATCACCCTAATACAAACCCACAATCATAGACTTGATTGTGAGCTTGATGGGAACAAGATTCCCTCAAGTTATAAACATAAAAATGAATCATATGAAGAAACAAAAACGGGCAGAATTTTTATTGCACTTTGGGGCTCAAAGAATAGTGGGGTTTCACCTTAGTTTACCCAAGAAAACTTGCGAAAACCTTCCTAGAGGTTATCCAAGTGTTAAGAAGAAAGAAATGAGAGGAAAATTGAAGTAGAAGTGAGTTAAAACTCACTTAGAAGGCTAAAAACTTTCTGATATGTTGCTGAAAACTCAGCTGTGTTTAGGGAGTGTTTTGAGTATGTTTAAGGGTTGTAAAAGTGGTAAAGAGGCTAGATATAAGTTGTATTTATAGGGGGAAGGATTAGAGTTTAAGTGGTTGGTATTTAAGATAAGTGGTTGGGGGTTAATTAATAATAAAACAACTTAAAACATGCTGAAAATTGCGACTGGATGGGGGCTGTGTAACAGCCATGTTTTATTACAATTTTTGTTTGCTTTTGAGCACTAAGTATGTGTTTTGTAAAGTATAATATACATATTAAGTAGTGGTGCTGATTTAATGTATTTGGATGGTGGTAATTTGATTAAAATAACAAACAATTCAGCCACACATGGGGTTAAAGCAATTAAATAATAATGAAAGTTGTTGTCTTAAGACTTGCGGCCGGAGGCTGTTACAGCCACTAAACATCCTTTTTTGTGACAATTTAGATTAGGTATAGAATAATTTATAATATGTTAGGTTAGTTAACTAAACATTAAAGCATCATGTGTTTTGAGGTGTTAAACAATGAAAAGACAAGGAAAATTCAGCCATAAGGGGTTGTTCGATCGGGAATGTTGTCCATTGTTTTTTTTTTACTTTTAGTTGTTGTATATGAGAGGTATAATATGTATTTAACTTGTTTAATGAATAGACAACATGTTCCAAGGCTGAATATGTGTATTAGACATGTTTTAAGGTGCCAAAAAGTGATAAATAAACATGTTTGCAAGTATGTTTAAATGACTTGATCAAGAATTATGTTTTAGGGATAAAAAAAGTATACGATCATGGATTATGTATTGCGAGAAAGTATTGCACATAAACAATGGTTCAAGGTTACGTAATCACTTTGTTTGCGAGTTAAAACTACGTTTACGAGAATCAGGAATCATGTATTAAACGAATCCATATATCAATGTATAAACAACGTGAATTTCACATAAAAGATTAATTTTATTACAATCGAAATCTTGGATTTACAATGATTCGAAAATGGAATACGATTACCAAGAGAGACAATTTTCAGAAAGTAGAATTATAATACGATCATTCTAAAAACGGAAAGCTGCGAAAAGCGAGGCGTTATAACACGAGAGTGTAAATATGAAGAGTGAAATGAGAAAAAAAAAACCCTTTATATAAGAAGATGATTGACAGAAGTGAGTGAGTGACATGCATTAATTGCAAATTACATATCCCCAAGCATTTTGAATTTGAAATTACTGGCAATACTTTCTTGGAGATGGGCAGTGGTTTACCCTTTTGAATGTGGGCCAGACCTTTGAAATTTGAATATAGGGCAGTGGTTTGAAATTAAATGTATTTTAAAGTGATTTATATATTCCGATTTATGATGCAGTAATGACATAAGAAAAGCTTTGTTGGACAGCCTCTATGGTTGCCAACTAAGCTTTTCTTATGTCACTGCATTTTCTCTTTTCATAGAAAGTATAGATTTACAGTCATGATACATGTATGCTAACAACTCTTAATTGAAATTGGTGTTTCCTCTCTCGCCATATAGTTACATTTTTAAAATCAGATTTACGAGAAAGAGAGAAAAAACATAGGTCAATGTTACTTGTTCTTAGGTAACCTATGCCGTCAACTGAAACACAAAAATTTTATGATCAGATTTAGAGTTAAATGCTTGGTTGGTCCCTGTGGTTTACAAAAATTGCAGACTTGCTCCTAGTGGTTTACTAATTACACGCGTGGTACCAAAATTTGTCAAAAATGAACTCGGTTGCTCCCTAGCCCTAACATCAGTTAATTATCTCTGTTAAAATACCAATGTGCTTGGCGCATCAGGGTAATTTGGTCATTTAAGCTCCTTCTTCCCACCCCACCCCTTCTTCCCCAAACCACTTAACACTTGTTTCCCCGTTCCCGTTCCTACTTTTGAAACATCTCCTCCCCCGTTCCCCATTCCCGTTCCTACGTTTGGGGGTTGGGGTTGAAGAATCAAGTTCATTGCAAATATTTTTGTTTCCAGGTGGATGTTTTTGGATCAGTTGCTTATGTTAGCCAAACATATTGTATTCAGAGTGGTACACTTCAAGATAACATATTGTATGGAAAGCCAATGGTTAGAGATAAGTATGAAAAAGCCATAAAAGCGTGTGCTTTGGATAAAGATCTTATAGCTTTTGAACATGGAGATTTAACAGAAATTGGCCAAAGAGGGATTAACATGAGTGGTGGTCAAAAGCAAAGGATTCAACTTGCGCGAGCAGTATACTATGGTTCTGACATTTATCTTCTAGATGCCCCCTGATGAAGAATTTGGGGATTTGATGGTGGTGGTGGGTATTAGGGGGAGGAGCTGAGATGGTGGTGGTGATTTGGGGAAGAAGAAAAAGGGGTGGGGTGGGAAGAAGAAGGAGCTTAAATGACCAAATTACCTTCATGTGCCAAGCACATGGGGTGTTCTAACAGAAATATTTAACTGATGTTAGGGCTAGGGACCAACCGAGTTCATTTTTGACAAGTTTTGGTACCACGCTTGTAATTAGTAAACCACTAGGACCAAGTCTGCAATTTTTGCAAACCACAGGGACCAATCAAGCATTTAACTCTCAGATTTATGAGAAAAAGAGAAAAAACATAGGTCACTGTTACTTGTTCTTAGGTAACCTATGCCGTCAACTAAAACACAAAAGATTTATGATCAGATTTTTGAGAAAGAGAGAAAAAATATAGGTCATTGTTACTTGTTCTTAGGTAACCTATGCCGTCAACTGTCTAAAAAAGATATATTTAGTCGTATGGCACAAGATAATCAATTAATAATGCATGAATGAAGAGATGGCTCATCTCTATCTCTAGAAATTTGTTTGGTTTGTCCATTGAAACTACTACTTTTAATGTTATCAAATAATAGAAATAAAAGAATTATATCCTTAACTAATAAGGGTAGAGTTTAAATGAGAAGAAATTTTTTTATAAGAATAAAAAAGAAGAAATTTCAACCAATAAGAATGTCTCATTTTAATTCATTTAATTTTATATTTAATATTAGTGTAAGGGTATATTGGTAAACTTAGATAGATCATTAATTGGTAGTCTTTCTTTTTAATAGCTAACTATATTAAATTTGTAACTTATTTAAAAAAAATATATATTTTTTCAAAAAAGAAAAAAATTAATTTAAAACCTATAATATAATTAGTTGGTAACTGTTGATAGACCATATTACTCTTATAAACTAATTGGGGTTATATACAGGGGCGGACCTACATAAGCCCGTGGGTGGGCGGCCGCACCCCTTGAAAAAAAAAATTTAGTGTTATTTTTCGCGAAAAATCCCGACCGCACCCCTTGAAAAATTTCGACCGCACCCCTTGGAAAATTCTGACCGCACCCCTTAGAAAAAAAAATGTTAGAATTTATATAAAAAAAATTTGTAAACAAGTTAGCCCACAATAAAACTTATTCCTATAACCAAAAATCAAGCCCAATTACCCAACCCAAATAACTAAATCAATTCACAAAACATAACCCAATTACCCAAATAAAGCCAATCGCCCTTTCATCTCCCGCCCTCCCCTTGCTGTAGCGACCAAGAAACAGAAGATCAACCACCATTCAACCTGCAACAGGCTTCGATCGATCAGCCTTTGAATCTGCAGACTAGCCGACCAGAGGTACGAATCCTTGATTTTATTCTTCAAGAGTTTTGAATTTTGATAAGGTTTTTGAATGATAGGGTTGTTGTCTTGTTGATAAGGATGTTAGGTTGCTGCTGTTGTACAATAAAGGCAGTCGGTCGGCAATTTGCCATTTATTGGTTCAACAACTTGTTTACTTTAAATATTAAAAAAGTTAGTGGATTGTAAGATTGTTGATTAAATATTAAAGAATTGAAATTACTAGTGGATTGTTAGAATTTATATAAAAGATTGTTGATTTCATTAAATACTAAGGAATTGAAATTAAGGAATATTGTTTATTTTGTATCATTGTATGTGATAGGCACAATGAGTAAAGATGTTATGGCGCGATTTCTCAACAAGAGGAAAGCGGATGAAATCGGATCATCTTCCGATTTTGTTGATGTGAATGATCTTCCCTCGGATCCTCATGATCGCAAGGCGATAGCATCATACAACGTGAATCAACGAGATGATATTAGAAGGGCATACCTACTAAGAGGACCATGTCAACCAACGGGTATTCAATATCCAACATCAACGTTTCAAGGTAAAGAGTCGAGAAAATTCAAACAAGAATGGTATGACCGAAAGGGATACAAGGGATGGTTAGAGTATAGTATAAAATCGGATCGTGTGTTTTGCTTATGTTGTTACTTGTTTAGGTCCGAATCGGATCGGAAAGTATCCATATGATTTTGATGAAGCCGAAAAACGAAGGCTTCCGGTTCAACTCGGAAACTACATTGATTTTGTGAAAAAAGATAAACAATTCGCCAACTTGGATGGTTTGTCAAGTCTTGTAAGGTTAATGGTTTCAACAAATATTCACGTAACTTTTACATTGGTATATCGTTTATTGAAGCTTGTTCTCGTATTACCCGTCGCAACCGCAACCGTTGAAAGATGTTTTTCGGCAATGAAGAATGTGAAGACCGACTTGCGTAATCGGATTGGCGATGAGAATTTAAGTGATAGTTGTATATGTTATATAGAGAAAGACTTGCTTAATAAAGTACCTCTAGATGATGTTTTGGATAGATTTCAAAAAATGAAAACCCGTAGGGCGACTTTTTAAATATGTTTGTAACAATGTTTGACTTGTTTTTGATGATTATATAAATTTAAGTTTGATGTTCTTTTTTTACATGACCCGACCCGACCCGAACCGGTTTTTTTATGTATATATCTAGACGCCTAAGATTTTAAAAAAAAAATTCCGCACCCCCATGAAAAAAATCCTGGGTCCGCCACTGGTTATATAAGGAGATTACTAGAGAGGTATTACGGTTAGACAATCATAACATAACTTAAAATTCGACCTCCTCTCTCTCCATTATTACGAGTTCTTCAACCCTAAAGAACTCGGTACCATCATCAAGAACATACATCCTAAAAGGGAACCAGATCAAGCTTACTATCATGTCGAACACAATGGCTGCATCTCTGACTGAATTCTCCGTTGGCCTGTTTGCTGTATCAGGTATTATTTACATGTTTTCAATTATGTTTAAAACATAACTGATCAACATAAGATGATATGAACAACACCGAATTTACGTGGCACCCTTACCTTAATGTGGTGTGGGGCCTAGGTGATAAGTTGAAGTTTATATTAATTAGTATGTTCTTGGTCGCATGAGACAACATACGAATCCTAAAGAAGTATGGATAAAACGTAGGTTTTATTCTTCATACTAGCCAAGCTTTTTGTCTCAAAATACACCATATTACTAACATGAGTGTGTGTTACCATATCGCAAATACAAGGGAACATAGTTGGGGGTATTTGGATCTGAATCCCACACAGAAAACGCACTAGAACATCTCATCCAAGTCATTGACATCTCTGGGAAATGTTGATCGATAATGTCTTTCAGGCTCTCAATCTTATTAATCCATTGTAGTCCTTTCTCGGTGTATGTTTGCGAGTTATAGTTGGTTGTAAAGAAGCGATCTGCTTCGAGCCTCCTATAATCAAGCATGGTTAAACATTGGATTAACAAAATGTGATATTCATCCAATTACACATATATGTTCAAGCTGGTAACAAGACTAAGATTAAGTATTACCTTGAAGCAACTAGCACAAAGATGAAAAAAGCAGTCTCACAAATCGCAAAACCTTTAATTTTTTTCTCAGCATGTATTCCCACTAGCAGATCAAGCTTTTCAACATCGTCTCCGTATACCTCATTGAGCGCTTCAATAATCTCTTCGTCATCAGTCAAATCTTCCCATTTGCTAATGGGGGTCATTAGCAAGTTCCTCCTAAACTCGTTATATCGAGGAACCTTTCTTTCTCGATCTCTATAAACTTTTAAATTTTTCAACAAGCATGTTACACTAAGATCATATATAATTAGTCAAATATAATAATGAAAATTTAGAATGTCGTTAGAATCCTGGTGTGCTTTCTTTTTAACTTCATTTGTAGTGTAGTCACACTTGGGAAGAGCGACCTCTTTTTCTTCGGAATATGGTTTTCCGCAAGAAAATGGAACCCCATGGGAAGTCTCCCTTGGCAACCTTGACATAAGATGAAAACATTTATGCCAATTACTAGGGTGGTGCCATTTTTTTTATAAAAGTTCGAGTTGACAAATATGTTTTCACTTGAAGTTGTGGTTACCAAGTGCGACTTCACTTGGGGTTTCATTTTCTTGCAGAAAACCATATTTCGATGAAAAAGAAGTCGCCTTTACCAAGGGCGAATACACGATGGAAAGTAAAGTTTCCAAAAAGTTCTACATACTTTCCATGGAAGCCATGTCCACCTGATCCTTTCTCTCTTCGCCATCTATATCATGAGCAACAAGGTTTCTCATCCACGATGGATAGTTCCACAAAGTGACGGCACCACAAGGTTGATGCCCCATGGATACTAACATCTTTTCCATACCGATATTCGACAATCTTTTTTCTCCTTCTTTTCCTATCATATCCTTCATATTCACCCTATACAAAACATTGATCATTATATTTCACAATTTCTTCATATAATGGAATACGTGTACACAAAAAGAACAATACTCTTCTTGAATTGGCGGAATGGATTTGTGTTTTGAAGCTATGGAATCGATGTCACGAAGAATTATTTTGTCTGGCAGTATTGTGTGCATTCTGTAGACGCTTACGAACTCCTCCGTCAAAGAATATGGCACTCCATGATCTTGGGGCTTTTTTAGACCAACTAATCCACTTAGTTCAGGTCCTAATATATTTCCAAACAAATCCTTCACTTTCTTCCCAAGCATGCCATACCTACATTTAATTCCAGTGACAAATCCAGTAATTTTCGTCACATGGGTCGGGTCAAAATTATAGGTCCAAAACCACACCATACTGAATTCAAACTTGATGATGAAATTGAACCGCTCGCCTTAATAGTAAACTTACGCAAACATCATATACGAGTGGATCAAAAAGCTTAATTCGGTGATCCCTTTTTAGATTAACAAAAAAGGATTTGTGTTTACTTTACTTCCAAGTTACTCCATGTTTGTATCAAGAATTTTTCACTTGTATACAATTTGATGCAACTATTCATGTTACTCCATGTTTGTATATCATAAACATATTATTTGAAAAAGAAAAAGGGTTTTTTATAATCGTGGTCTCATTTGGGTGCAATCTCTCTATCTTTTGAGATAAAGTGCATATTTGCCCCGTCTCTCACCCTCCCTGACACTACCCTACCGGGTACATGTGGGACCTTACTGGCATTGGCGAAGTATAGAAGGGGCGGGGAGGGGCGCCCGACCCCCTGAACTTTTCGCTCAGTAGTGTTATATATGTAGTTTTCGTATAGAAATTTTTGGGTATATACGTTTTCGACCCCCCGGTTCTATAGAATTTTTTTGGTATATATGTTTTCGACCCCCCGTCATTCGGGTCAAGCTTCGCCACTGCTTACTGGCTAGGTTTGTTTGTTTATTTATTATTTGCAAACATACAAGGGAAAGTTCATATGTAGTTCTTATTTGAAAATGGAGCAAAATGTAGTTTGTGAATTATTTACCAGTTGATTCTCATAGCTGCTAAAAGAGTATCAGTCTTTAGGAGTTCAACAGTCCAATCAATGGTGTGGATCTTTGCAATAATTGCTGAAGTTACCAATCTTGCATGTTGGTATAATTTCTCGTCATCAAATTCTGGATAATGGTCCTGCATAAATTGTCACATACTAAGTTCTTGAACCATTGTTTGTGATGTATGGACTACCTTGTTGCTTACATGAAACTTACACCTATTTCGGGTGTCAACGAAAATTTAGTTTCTGGCTGTTTAAATATTGTTTTTGAGCATAAATATTATCTAGTAATTTTGTAGGTTTTATAGCTTCTTGCCGGCCCGTATTTTCTATATTTTTATTGAAGTTTTTTGCCATAAAAAAATAGTTGAAAAATGGATAGAAAAAATTGATGAACTTACTTTAAGCATATCACAAATAGCATTATGCTCTTTAACAAATAAAGCTTGCAAAAGGGAGAAACCAGCCCAACAATTTCGGACATCGCCAGATATGGGAATCCCTTTGTCGTCATGTTCAAGAAGTCCATCTCTAGCTATTTTCAGCTTTCCATCTGTATACGCTCTTACCTTCCCCATCCCGGCTTCGTTGTTTCCGTAAATAACACTTCCATCCCTGCAATAGACCCGGCTATGTGGTTACCAGACTAACTTTTTCAATAAACTACCGTATTTTTTGTTTTATTTTTTAACCAATCCATTATCATGTCCTCATAGCCGGACCAGGCAGCAAATCGGTTGCTTTACTAGTCCACCAGTACTCTAGTTAAACCAAATTAAGAAGCGTATGACATCATAAATAATTTAATAAAATTAACCTATGTTTAGATGTACATTCTAATTTCAATAAAATATAAATACGCTACAATAAATAAAATATAGAATCTAGAGTGGTGAAGGCACCCATAAACTAAATTTGAGGAGAAAAATAATCAAAACTAAAAAACTGGTTCAACCTTAACCAGACATGCTTGGTTCTCGCAACCAGTCTGGTCGCGAAAATACCCATTATACTTTTTTTACTTTCTTAATTCACTAGCTAAACTTTTTTTTACCAACTCAGTATATGATATGCTATATTGATCATTGATGAATGTCATTTTGACTTGTGTGAAGTCAAAATACATGTCCTAGAATAACTGAAGCAACTTACCACCATGGAGTCCTTGAATTAAGAAAACCAGTCTTAGTATCAAGTGACCCTGTAGGAAATTGTTTGCTCTTGTAAAACTTAAATGACTTCAATGGACACTGCTCAGCCGCCTCAGCCGGAGCTACAATCTCAACCTGTATTGACCAACGTTAACAAACACAAGGTTCCTTGATTGACAATTAATTTAATAAATAACGAGTTCTTTTGAAAACCGACGATGACAAATGGGTGGTTTATTTGGATAGGCTTCAAATCTAGGTTAGTCGTTATCTAAGATAGCGACTTTAAAGTTGATCTGACAACTTCACTTTGCATAATCTTTTTTTTTTTTGAACAGCCACTTTTGCTGCCTACAATTTTGGATATTTGAGGAATACGAAGTTGATATCTTACCTAGCGGCTAACCAATTTAAGATCCAACAAAAAAATCACCCGTTTGTCGTTCATTTTCAGAAAAAAAAAAAAAAAAAAAAAAAAAAACATTTTTTTTTCTCATCAACCATAATGGTACAAATGAATAATTAATTCCCTTGACCTGCTGGGTATCCTCCATATGATCAATCCAGTCATGAATCATGAACTGTAACCAAGAGCAAGCTATCATGTTGAATTGCTTCCCACAGTCTGCAAATTTCCTTCTTTCAAGTAACTTTGTGGCCACCACTGATGGATGAGGCTCCAACAACTTCAAATTTTTAAGATACAAGTTAAAACTTCAATTTCAAAACCATATTATTTCTCACATTATCAGACACTCCAACTTTTTTTTATTCATAATACACTACAAAACATAGGGCTTTCAGCAATGGATACCGTTGAAGAATCCCTTGGTGAATATTGGGAAACATGGCGTGGGTGATAGGTCGTTAATGAAAATTGTAACCAACGTATCAACGACATATTGATAAATTATTTACATTTGGGTTTTTTGTTAATTCGTTGGCACGACCAATCAACCACATATATTTATAAAATGTACTTTTAGATAATTATTTTAAAACTTTTGTCCGTGATTAGGGCGGGTCAGTCGTTGGTGATGGTTAATTTTCTAATGATGATACACCTCTTGAAATTTCTATATTGCCACTTGGGTTATAGCCAATGATAATTAAGAGACAAAATCTTTTTGGTGAAAGGCCTAGGTTTAAACCTAAGCATGTGAAATTCGTGGTTAAAAGAAATATAAAAACAAATTAAGCAAATATTAGTGATAATTAAAAGGCAAAATCTCTTTGGTGAAAGACCTTAGTTTAAACCTAAGCAAGTAAAATTCGTGGTTAAAATAACTATAAAAACAAATTAAGCAAATATTGTTTGAGCTTAGGAATAGCCCAGTGGTCTAGGGCGGATCTTAGAAGGCTTGTGCCACGGCCACGGCCACGGCCCTGGCACGTTTTTCGGCCAGAAGTGCTAATTTTCGCGGTTCGATAGAAATTTTTTATACCTACTACGTTCGGCACGGGCATGTTTTTAGTGTCCGTAGCTTTCGGCCCTAGGACGTTCAACAGGCAAGATCCGCCACTACCAGTGGTTTTGGTGAGTTTAGATAGAGCTTAGGATAGCAGAGGTCAGGGGTTCAATTCCCATGGTGTGCAACGTTAGCCATTCACAAAAAAAAAAAAATTGTTATAATTTCATTTATGATACTGACAAAATGAGACATCAACAATTTTTTTCCGACAGATAGGGAGGTGGGCATTTAAACCCACGACCTCATATTTCTACAAACAACAATATATAAAATAATCTGTTTACTAAAAATCATATATAAAAAAATATCAAAACATGTTAACAGAGAAAAAAATATATTGATTTGAACAATTTATTTTGTTTGTCAATATCAAAACATATAGTTTACGAATAGTTTTAATTTTTAGAAAGAAATGGGAATATGGAGTCCAACACGGACCTTCATCCACCCACCAGAAACATCATGTCTAATGTAAATACTATTTATATTTTCTAAAAAATAATCACGCATACAAATTTATTCTTTGCAAACATTCTTTAATAATAGCAATAGACTAGGTTGTTGAATGTTGATTCTAATAATAGTAATACACTATATTGTTGATTTTTTTTACGACAAATTTCTTTTATTTCTGTCGTGACACTTAAATCCAAGACCTCCCCTCCCAACATGTTTAAAGGCTTATTCTTTGCAAATGGACCATCACGCCATTAGTCAGGGTGTTGATTATTTAAACCGAAATTCGGGTTTTAGATATTTAAATGGTACCTTTTTATACACACTGAATTCTGAACTCAATTTTTGAATCAATATCGGATTTAGGAATTTTGAAGACAAATTTTTTTTTTTATAAAAAACACATTTTATTTATTTATTTATTTGTATATACATATATAAATTTGTTAATCCTTCCCATATATCTATTGTATACACATCTGTGTGTATAATAAAACCAAAAAAATAAATTAAATTAGTTTATATTACAATCTTGATGAATTCGGAATCTTACCCCGAAGTTGGAAGTGGATGGAGGCATATTACGACCAAAAAATGTTCCTTGACTGCCTACGATATGATCCGTTGGATGGTTGCACTTTCCGTCAGCCGTCCGATGAGGATACTGGGTCACGTCATATTGTTTTCCGGTGTTTGTTCCTACATGTAGGAGATTGTATCTCTGGTGCAAGCGTCTTCTGAGACCCAAATAAGCTAGCCCCAGTAGCACCGGTAGCCTATGCCATAACCCGCACTTGTCCACAATATGCACAATCTGCACCACAATCCAATCATTACTTTTTTTTTTGAACGACTAACTGCTTTCCACGTGTAAACCTACCCTTTCGGAGCTATGTCCAAAGGCCGACTACTCAACCACCGCTAGAAAGCGTAGCACACCCCTGATGCGCAGAAACCCCATGGAATATGTAAAAACCCCATGGAATATGTAAAACTGCTCCCCCCTCAGACTCGAACCCGGGTAAAACCTCGGGCCAAGCCTTCACCGAGATGAGAACAACCATTGCGCTGCAGTGGAAGACCCACAATCCAATCATTACTATTTTATTATTTTCACATATATCTTCCTTATCCAAAAATATTTGAAAATATGCGGCCCCTATGCGAAGCTAAAACATAGGTCCCTAAAATTAAAACTTTTAGAAAATACACAAGTTTATTTTGGAAATACATAGAGTTGAAAAAAAAAATAAGACTCTTATCATAAAAAAAATGTAACACACAATTAATTGTAGATTGAATAATATTTTAAGAAACTAACATAAATAATCATACTTTTACTAGATTTGAAAGTAACTATGATTCCCATTTTGATTTACTCTAATACAAAATTAGTCAATTAATTTCATTTGCATTTAATGCATAGGTAATAATCATTAAGAAAAAAAATCAACTAAAATTGAAACTATCAAGATTAAACTATCTACTTGCTAATAAAATGACATGGGAACAACCAGATCATGCGCCTCATCATATCATTTTTCAATTCAATACTTATGTATTTTAAGTTCTACGGCATAACTTTATTTAAAAAAAATTCAGGCATCTGGATGGTTTGGGCCCTGAGCCGTCACCCACCCTGCACCCCTTCTGGATCGGCCCTGTTTACACGCACGCACACACAGAAATAGAGATAGAGATAGAGAGAACTCACATAGAAGATGATGGTGTCAAGTAAAGACAATTTGGCTACAAGAGGTTGTAGTTGGGGATGGATGGAGAACAAGGAAAGGAGTGAAAGCGTCATGGTGTAGAGGATGTTTGAGAATTGTGGGGTTGTGTTGGACTGGGGTGCGTGCTATATATAACATATGTGTCTCGGTATTAATTAATGAATGTATTTTAGGATTTACATACGTCTAACGCTAACCTGTACATTATTTTTAGCCGCCACGTAACTGCTTTCCTATCCAATTCACTAGCATTTAGTACGGTCCAGCTAAACGCATTATATTCTGACTGTTGAATTAACAAGAATGCAACACATACGCTTCCATCGTTCAACCAAATATTATTATAAGTTCACGATCAACATAACATGTATGATCCATCTACTTGTTTCGATATGTATCAGCAGTGGCGGCTTTGATGGTGTGCTGGGAGGATCTCCACACAAGGCCCATTATTTCAAGGGACACGCGATTTTAAAAAAAAAATCCGATAGCAAACACATACCAATTTCAATATAAGCCCATTTACAAATCATTTTTTATGGTTTATAATTTTGCTCACTTGGCATTAGGTTTATTGAGCTCAATACTAATTTTAATAATAATAAAACCTTACGGAAAGACACATTATTTCAAACTCGAACAGGATACGTGAATTCTCATAGACACCTCTGTGTATCACCGTCATATTTCACCAAACCAATTATTTCTCATCCACATCTTTTATTATATATAATAAATGAAAATAAGTGTGGACACATGTCATGTTTTTTGGTCTCTAAATTTTTTTTTTGCGGGAAAATAACAAGACATTATTTTAAGAAAGTAATTGCATACTTAATCTTTTCAAATTTAAAACTCGCTAATTTTTACAATAACTTGTTTTTTTTTTTTAATTTTCGTTTACAATTACAATTATTTCATTTTTTAATTTTCATTTACAACTTTTACCTATATGATTTTTTTTATTTATGGTATAATTTATTTGTATCTTTGAAATTTAGATTGTGACCGAATTTTTTAAATCAATTTCATAATTGTACTTTCTTTTATTCCTATACAATGGATTACACACTAATTGAGCAATATGTCTATATAACATATTCAAAATTAAAACCAAAATTGTCAATCAATATTCATTATATGTTTTTCTAGTCATAACCAACTCTAAAAAAATATTTAAATAATAAAGCAATAATCACATTCAAAAAATAAATATAATTTGAATGGTAACCACAATAATTTTCGACAATTTGAATTTCAAATTATTAACTTGAAATGAAAGTATTCAAAATTCATAATCAAGACAACCATTTAAGTTCCTTGTTTCTGTTTTTTGACCTGATTTCTTACATTTATCATTTTTAGTATCTATGAATAACTTTATTTTAATGATACAAATTGTTTGTTTATGTAACATGTTTTTTAAGTACGCTTTTTTAGGGGGGGTCGTTTTCTATGTCATTAATTATTGTGTAGTACTTATTTTTTTACGAATTTCGTAACTCATTTTAATGAAATATTAAATGATAATTATTGTATAAATGACTCCATGTATCTAATCTCATAAGTAATTAAATAAATTTAAAAAAAATTAAGTGTATAAACATTAATAAAGATTTATATCATACCAAATTACCAAATTTTTAAAAAAATAAGTTTGGTAATTACTTTTGTTTCACATATGAGTGGGGTAATTTTGTGTATGAACTTAAGTTGGAATTTCCGTTGGTTTACACAATAATTCCAAAATAATTATAAAGATGTTTAGTGGCTTTGAATGGGAATTGAAAATATCTACAGAAGAAGGGTTTTTCGAAACTATAAGGTTTATAATCTATTTATAATATGCTATAGTTTGTAATCTATTTATATTATACTACATTTTTTCATATCTGCATTTATTAATTGTAGTTTGTTACAAGTATAATGTTGTCGATTGGATTGATTTGATAAAATCTGAGTGAGTTCTATGGGGCAAGATGGGTATTTTCAAATGGTTAACGAGCCAAGGAAAGATTTTGTTTGCAATAGATCAAAACCTTTAATATTTCATAAAATCGTGTTTGTAAAAAATCATCTTTGCATAACAGTGTTTTTTTTTTTTGTATTAAGTTTTGTGTGTTTATTTGTTGGTTGAAATATTTGAACATTATTATTTGTCTTTTTTTTAATCACAAGTCATTAGTACGATTTTAACATTATGCTACATGTTCAAAAACCCAAGTTTAATTATACCAAAACTTTAAAATTCGTGTATAGATAACTTAATGTATTATTTAAAATTCGATATTACTCATAAAATTAGAATATAAAAACTTTCTCAAGCCCGGAAAGTAGTCCCGGGTGATAACCTAGTTCCTCCATAACCCAAAATAAATAAATATTTATTAAAGTAAAGATTAAAAACTTAATCATATTTTGATATTATTAGTTCCTTCTTTACCCATTTGTAGCATAATAAAATCACCACTAATCATGAAAATATTTTATTCATCGTATATAAACCGTTAACTTGTATCATTATTTTATAATAACTAATCATTAACATTGATTAAATATGCATAACACTTATTATTTATAGCCTAGTGACATCTTATGGGTGCGATACGTATCATGGACCATTAGGTTCTGAGTTGGTTCGTTAGTGATCCAAATTTATCATTAAAAAAATTATTTTCATTTACTAAAAAAAAAAGTTATATTTAAAGGGCACACAATAATAAAAATAATATTATTTATATGTATTATTTTATGTAATGTAATACGTAATTTCGGTCATATGAAGAATATATATATATATATATATATGTGTGTGTGTGTGTGTGTGCTCGCGTGTGTGTGGGGGGGGGTAACTGTCACGGCCCCAGCCCCGGTTTTTACCCGGTCAGGAGCCGCGGGACAGGAACACGTGGTATCTATGATGCGACAGCGGAAGATTTTATACAGGATCTTTTTAAAACTCAAAATGCCCAAATATTTTATTTCATCATTCGAGATAAACCCCAGTAATTTAAAATAGAGGAATTTCACAAGTAAATTCCCTGATTTATTAAAACATGTTTATTCATTTTAACTGAGCCACCTCTTCAAGCTTGTTAGTGCTCCGTAGCACGTTTTCCTTGATTTATAGCAGGTCGCCAGAAACATGTTTTAAAAATATTTTATCAGCGGGGAAATGCTGGCGAGTCATTCAAGTATGTAAAACGACACATTAGTTATCAATTACAGCATAAGAGCGATTACAATGGCTTCTATCTTATTTTTATCTGGCGCCGTGTCACCTGGTGACGATGGTCATACCACTATTGGGTCTTTCCCCAAGTAGTGACGTTTATCACTGTTAGGATTTATTAGCCTAACCCGTGAGAAATTAGTAATGTGCACAATACCCCACTAGCCAGTGATTAAGATAACCACGACTTACTCCCTGTAATTATAACATTTGAAAATGGAGTATTGTAAAATATTTTGATAAAAGAGAATGACTCACATTGCAGATTTAATATGAGCAGAGTCTAGCCTACTGATTAGCCTTGTTAACCTAGTTCAAATAACAATGCACACGAAAAACTAGGTTAGTAACTTTAATCCAACTTTTTACGACAACTCACGAGATTGAAACCTTCACAACGAATGACAAAGTGCAATACTTAAACATCCATCGAATTCACGACGAATGACAAAGCATAACCCAAGTTTGAGCAGCACTTAAACATCCATTGGATTGGTTTCTATCGATCGAACATTAAATCGTAGTAGCGATCGAGTTATTACCCTGTTCTTGCGGCAGCATTTCGTGATTTTGTGTGTTTTGTAGTAAACAGAAGATAACTTGAAGTACGAATTGAGTTTTAACGTCGAACCAACGCAGGAAATCAAGTCCCACACCCCTCTATTTATATCTGGAAAACAGCCCCCCTCGCGTGGCGCGAGGGGCACCACCCTACCATAGGGTAGCCCCGTGTCCCCGTAGCTCAGGTGAGTTGGTCGCTCGTTCAAATTCGAATTACACGTAAAACTGTGTTGATAATATCAACTAGGAAACACCCCCCCCCCCCCCTTGAGTTTTAGGGGCCCTGATCCTGATTCTGATTGTTCTGAAAATTTTAGGGTTTATGCAGAATCACTTGGGTTTCTTAATTAGGGTTTCCTTTTTGAACAAAATATAATAAGAAATAATAGTTTTGGTGAGAGTTGTTACATCCTCCCCACCTTAATAAAAATCTCGTCCTCGAGATTTATTGGAACAAGTAGGGATACTTTCGCTTCATCTCCGATTCCAGCTCCCAAGTGTATTTAGATCCTCTCTTTGAATCCCACTTGACTTACCAGCACCAGCCGCTTGTGCTTGAGAAACTTAATCTTTCTGTCTTCTATCTGTAATGGCTTCTCAACAAATTTTAACTTTTCATTTACCTCTACATCTTGAAGAGGTACTACCAGTGATTCGTCATATAGACATTTCTTGAGATTAGATATATGAAATACATCATGTATTCCAGCTAACTCCTCTGGTAGTTGTAAGTGATATGCGACTGGTCCTATACGTTGGATCACTGGAAATGGTCCTACGTATCTTGGACTCAGCTTTCCTTTCTTTCCGAATCGAACAACTCCTTTCCAAGGAGAAACTTTTAATAGTACTTTGTCTCCGACTTGAAATTCTAACGGCTTACGCCTATTGTCTGCATAACTCTTCTGGCGATCTCGAGCCGTCTTTAGTCTTTCCTTAATTTGAGTGATCTTGTCGGTAGTTTCTTGCACAATCTCTGGTCCTGATAATTGACTTTCTCCTATTTCTGCCCAACAAACTGGAGTTCTGCACTTACGTCCGTACAGTGCTTCGAATGGGGCAGCTTCGATGCTTGAGTGATAACTATTGTTATAGGAGAATTCAATTAAGGGTAGGTGGTCATCCCAGTTTCCACCAAAATCTATTACACATGCCCTAAGCATGTCTTCCAAGGTTTGGATTGTCCTTTCACTTTGTCCGTCTGTTTGAGGATGGTATGCAGTGCTTAGATTTAGTCGGGTTCCCATTGCTTCCTGGAAACTTGTCCAGAAGTGGGAAGTAAAATGACTATCCCTATCCGACACAATGGAGAGTGGAACTCCATGTAAGGATACTACCCCATCTACATACAACTTGGCTAACCTTTCCATGCTAAAGGTTTCTTTCATAGGTAGAAAATGAGCTGATTTGGTTAATCGATCCACAATTACCCAAATCGCATCATTACCTTTTCTGGTTTTGGGTAACTTAGTAACAAAATCCATTGTTATGAGTTCCTATTTCCATACAGGCATTTCTAATTGTTGTAGTAGACCTGAAGGTTTCTGGTGTTCTGCCTTAACTTGTGAGCAAGTTAGACACTTAGAAACATATCTAGCTATGTCCTTTTTCATTCCTATCCACCAGAAGTTATTCCTTAAATCTTGGTACATCTTATTGTTACCAGGATGCATGGTATATCTAGATTTATGGGCTTCCTCTAAAATCTTATTTCTTAAGTCTCCTTGTTTAGGTACCCAAATCCTTCTTTTATGAAATCTCCAAATTCCATCTGCTCCTTGCTCTAATTCTTTTATCCGCCCTTTCATTCCTTCAGCAATATCCTGGATTGCTGTTTCCTGAACATCCTTTAATTGTTCCATTAAATCTAACTGTAGATTTAATCTAAGAGCACGAACTCGCTTTTGTTTTTCATGATACTTACGACTTAAGGCATCTGCCACTAGATTTGCCTTTCCTTCGTGATATTGAATATCACAGTCGTAGTCACTTAGGATTTCCATCCATCTCCTTTGCCTCATGTTTAATTCTTTTTGCCCAAATATATATCTTAAACTCTTATGATCTGTATAGACAGTAAACTTACTTCCATACAAGTAATGTCTCCAAATCTTAAGGGCAAAAATTATGGCGCCTAATTCTAAATCATGAGTAGTATAGTTTTCTTCGTGCTTTTTCAATTGCCTTGATGCATACGCAATTACCTTCTTGCGTTGCATTAACACACATCCTAATCCTAGCTTTGAAGCATCACAGTATACTTCAAAATCTTCTATTCCTTCTGGTAAAGCTAGAATTGGAGCATTTGTTAACTTCTGCTTCAAAATCCTAAAGGCTTCTTCTTGCCTAGGTCCCCATTCAAATTTAACTGCTTTACAGGTTAGCTTAGTTAATGGCATAACTATTTTGGAAAAATCCTTAATAAACCGTCTATAATATCCGGCTAAACCTATAAAACTTCTAATTTCCATAGCTGACTGTGGTACCTTCCATTTGGTGATTGCTTCTATTTTAGCAGGATCTACATGAATACCTTCATGATTCACCATGTGTCCTAAAAATTGCACTTCCTGTAGCCAAAATTCACACTTCGAGAATTTGGCATAAAGCTTCTCTTTTCTTAAGAGAGTTAAAAGTGCATGCAGGTGCTGACAGTGTTCATCCTGATTTTTGGAATAAATAAGTATATCGTCGATGAAGACAATTACAAATTTATCTAAGTACGGTTTACAGATCCTATTCATCATGTCCATAAATGCTGCAGGAGCATTGGTTAGCCCAAAGGGCATGACTGTAAACTCGTAATGACCATACCTATTTCTGAAAGCAGTTTTAGGTATGTCTTCTTCTTGTACCTTCAATTGATGATATCCGGAGCGTAAATCTATTTTAGAAAAATATCTAGCTCCTTGTAATTGATCAAAAAGATCATCAATTCTAGGCAATGGGTATCGATTCTTAATTGTAACTTTATTCAAGTCCCTATAATCAATACACATTCGCATCGAACCGTCTTTCTTCTTTACAAACAACACTGGTGCTCCCCACGGGGATGAACTAGGTTGTATGAATCCTTTGCTTAGTAGTTCATCTAATTGCTTTTTCAATTCTAACATTTCTGTGGGTGCTAACCGATAGGGTGCCTTGGCTATCGGTGTAGTTCCAGGAATTAGATGAATTCTAAATTCAACTTCCCTATCAGGTGGTAATCCTGGTAGTTCTTCTAGGAATACCTCTGGATATTCTGATACTACTGGAATTTCTTTAAGTTCTTTACCCTTAGTGTTAATGATTACTGAAATCATATACACTATTTCTTTCTTTCATTCATAACTAGCAACTTTCATTACTGAAATGAACTTTAGTGGCTTACGTGGCTGATCTCCTGTAATCACCACTAACTCTCCTATGGGTGTATGAATTTCTATGGAATTCTTATCACAAAGAATTCGAGCATGGTTGGCTACCAACCAATCCATTCCTAACACCACATCGAATCCGGCTAAATTCATTGGTAACAGGTTTGCCAAAAATTTATGACCTAAAAGTTCTATCTTTTCTTCTCGCAAAACCTTATCTATATTGACAGAATTCCCATCTGCCGTTTCGACTGTAAAAATCTGCCTAAGGTTGGTTAAGGGTAAGTTAAGTGCTTGGCAGAACGAAGTATTTATAAAACTTTGGTTTGCACCAGAGTCAAATAATACTTTTGCATAAACGTTGTGAACTAGAAACGTATCAGCTATCACATCAGGAATTAGCTCAGCTTCCTGAGTAGTCAGCTGGAAGGCTCTTACGTTCTTCTTGTTAGTTCCTTCTGCAGTCTTGGCTTTGTTATCAGCTGGTTTGATCAATTTTGGGCAGTCTGGCCTAATATGTTCAGCTTTTCCACAGTTGTAACAGACTGTGGTTTTCTTCTTCCTGCAGTCTTCTTCTTGATGCCCTGGGATTTTGCAGAAATTGCAATATCCTTTGCATCTTCCAAAATGTTTCCTTTTACAGATATTGCAAAATGGAACAGTGGAAGATTGCCCAGTTCTCCTTCCCTTGAAATTACCACGGTTACCCACACGAAATCCCTGGGTAATCTTTTGGGCTACTTCCTTCTTCCGGTTTTCTTCTCTTGTGCGTACCAGTTCGTCAGTCAAAGTATTAGCTAATTCCACCGCATCATCGATCGTGCGGGGTCTCGCAGCCTTGACAATATTACGGATCTCGCCAATTAATCCCCAAATGTAGCGAGATATAAGTACCGGTTCTGGCGAAGCCAGGGTTGGTACCACTCTAGCGTATTCAAAAAATATCGAAGTATACCCTCGACAATCAACGCCTATCATCTGATGATTTAGGAATTTATTGGTCATTTGTCCCTTTTCATACTCGGGACAGAATTTTCTTTCTACAAGACTTTTAAATTCTTCCCAATTCATAGTATGTGCCACAGTTCTTCCTTTAGCTTGTAGAACGGTATTCCACCATTCTAGCGCCCCTTCTTTGAAAAGATGTGACGCATACATGACCTTATCGTCCTCAGCACATTTACTTATCATAATTACTGCCTCAGTTTTCTTTAACCAACGCAGTGCAGCAGTCGCCCCTTCGTTACCTGCAAACTCAGCCGGTTTACAGGCAAGAAACTCCTTATAAGTGCAACCAGGCGTTGCAGATTTCATTTTCTTAAGGAGTGGAGGTTGCATCCTATCGTTGTTGTTATTAATATGGTTGCCGCCTCCGTTTATACTATTACTGAAATTATCGTCGTTTGTACGCTTGCTAGGAATAATTTGTTGAGGTGCAATTGGATTTCGAGCAGCAGCAAGGATTTCTGGAATAGCATTGGCTATTCCTTGAGCAACGATATTCTCGATATCTTGCCTATTTAGAAATTGATCCTCCTGGTGTTGCTCAGATTGATTTACTTTGTTAACATGTTCATTACCAGTGTTTGCCATCTGGTAATTAATTTATATAAGTGATTAGCATAAAATAATTAAACAAAACAAAACAATCGCACATAATCACATTTAACACGTATAGCCAAAATTATCGATTTCTCAACTTCCATTTTTATATATTATATTATGCATCCGTACACACTGTTATCTTACAAAAGTTTTTATTTTTAGGTTATTATACATACTTATTACTATTATTATTATTATTATTATTATTATTATTATACAAACACAGTTTCACAACCACACCCCCCCCCCCTAGTCTACTAGTCTTTCAGAAATGATGTTCCCTTTCATCGTATTTCCAGGAGATTTGTTCTCCTATCTCCCGAATCTTATTCCCTGCATCCATTAGTTCTTCGCCAAAATGGCGAAGTTCAGCTAAGTTTTCATTACTCATTGGTGGGTTTGGTGCAGGTTCAGGGTCGAACTGAGGGAAAAAGGTATAGGGATTATTTAAAAGGTTTTGGAATTGCCAGTCGTTGGTCCACCATTCATCCATTCCTTGTGGTTGGGTATGAATCAAAGGTTCTAGGATGGCTGGTTCCAGGTTTATTGGAAGTTGGGTTTCAGCAGGATAAGTAAAAAGGTTTTCATTGACAGGCTTAAGGGTATCACAGCTTGCCAGTATGAAATCTAGCTCTTCCTGTAACGTCATTTCCTTGGTTTGCTTGGAGCTTTCCCCAATTTCCATTCCTCCTTGTCTAAAACTTTCCCCGATCTCAATCCCTTTTCCTTTATCCATGGGATTTTCTATCTTGGGAATTTTCCTAGTTGCTGGTTTTCTTCTGCGCACACGTCTCCAACCCACAAATCTTCCTCTTTTCTTAGGTTTTGATTTCTCCGGAGGTGGAGCTTGAAATTCCATAGGTTCTTCCACATCGGCCAAGTAACCAGTAAAATCTCTAGAAACTTCCACTTTTACGGGATAAAGATTGAGATTTTCTAGAGCTTCAGATAATTCATTCATGCTGTTTAGCATTTACAAACTTTTAGTTTAAAATTTGGTAAATTAATTTTCACAGAATCACAAAAATAAATCAAAATTTTAATATTAATTACAAATATCTAATAAACTATTTTATTGAAACAAAATCTTTATTTTTAGTACAACTAATATTATTTTAAAGTTTCTGGCTAATAGATAATATGGGTGTTAATACTGGGTCAGGGTGTTGGTAATTTAAAGGTCAGCATTTACTGCTACTGTAGCTAACATATAAAGATTTGCCCATTTTTCATTTATTAAAGGTCAGCATTTACTGCTATTGTAGCTAACATATAAAGATTTGCCCATTTTTCATTTAATTTATCTTCCCATGGTGGGTTGTTGCCTATTTCTTGGGTCTCTTTTATTATCACCTCTTTGGTTTGTAACTTTCTCATTTTCTCTTGACTTTTTCTAATAATCAAACTTCTTTTACTAGGAGAAAGTGGTTTCTCATATTGTGCCTTTCGAACAAATATTCCCTCCTCAGTGTCTGCTGAGTATCTTGAGGAATTTGATTGGGATGAAGATCCCTTATCTTTTGGTACACTATCTAATTTAAGATAGATATCCGACATTTTCTGCTTACCCATACTGTAACTAACAAGTAGTCAGTTAATAAAGCACATAATCACAAAATGGTAATCAGGAAAATTAAGTATTTTTGAATACTTAATAGGCTTAAATCAGTGGCTCTTTCAGTAGCTCTGATACCACCTTTTCCTGTCACAGCCCCAGCCCCGGTTTTTACCCGGTCAGGAGCCGCGGGACAGGAACACGTGGTATCTATGATGCGACAGCGGAAGATTTTATACAGGATCTTTTTAAAACTCAAAATGCCCAAATATTTTATTTCATCATTCGAGATAAACCCCGGTAATTTACAATAGAGGAATTTCACAAGTAAATTCCCTGATTTATTAAAACATGTTTATTCATTTTAACTGAGCCACCTCTTCAAGCTTCTTAGTGCTCCATAGCACGTTTTCCTTGATTTATAGCAGGTCGCCTGAAACATGTTTTAAAAATATTTTATCAGCGGGGAAATGCTGGCGAGTCATTCAAGTATGTAAAACGACACATTAGTTATCAATTACAGCATAAGTGCGATTACAATGGCTTCTATCTTATTTTTATCTGGCGCCGTGTCACCTGGTGATGATGGTCATACCACTATTGGGTCTTTCCCCAAGTAGTGACGTTTATCACTGTTAGGATTTATTAGCCGAACCCGTGAGAAATTAGTAATGTGTACAATACCTCACTAGCCAGTGATTAAGATAACCACGACTTACTCCCTGTAATTATAACATTTGAAAATGGAGTATTGTAAAATATTTTGATAAAAGAGAATGACTCACATTGCAGATTTAATATGGGCAGAGTCTAGCCTACTGATTAGCCTTGTTAACCTAGTTCAAATAACAATGCACACGAAAAACTAGGTTAGTAACTTTAATCCAACTTTTTACGACAACTCACGAGATTGAAACCTTCACAACGAATGACAAAGTGCAATACTTAAACATCCATCGAATTCACGACGAATGACAAAGCATAACCCAAGTTTGAGCAGCACTTAAAACATCCATTGGATTGGTTTCTATCGATCGGACATTAAATCGTAATAGCGATCGAGGTATTACCCTGTTCTTGCGGCAGCGTTTCGTGATTTTGTGTGTTTTGTAGTAAACAGAAGATAACTTGAAGTATGAATTGAGTTTTAACGTCGAACCAACGCAGGAAATCAAGTCCCACACCCCTCTATTTATATCTGGAAAACAGCCCCCCTCGCATGGCGCGAGGGGGGCTGTCGCGTGGCGCGAGGGGCACCACCCTACCATAGGGTAGCCCCGTGTCCCAGTAGCTCAGGTGAGTTGGTCGCTCGTTCAAATTCGAATTACACGTAAAACTGTGTTGATAATATCAACTAGGAAACACCCCCCCCCCCCTTGAGTTTTAGGGGCCCTGATCCTGATTCTGATTGTTCTGAAAATTTTAGGGTTTATGCAGAATCACTTGGGTTTCTTAATTAGGGTTTCCTTTTTTAACAAAATATAATAAGAAATAATAGTTTTAGTGAGAGTTGTTACAGTAACGTACAATAGCTCCTTAATGGGCGACAATACGCTACTTAATTACGCATGTTCATTTGTAAATTATGCACATTAAAATTTTCAAACCCTAATTATGCGTGCAGAAGAAATCACGCATTGGTTGGTTTTTACCCTAATTACGCAAGTTATATCATAATTATGCACATTATAAAAAATCAAAACCCGCATGCCCCCCAAACTTGAAAATTACGCATGTTAAACTCAAAATTATGCATGGGTTGTTTCAACCCTAATTACGCATGTTATTTGGTGGTCACGCACGGTCGCACGTTAAGGGACTTTTGTATTTTAAACGTTCTCTCTTTCTCCCTCTCTCTCTCTCTATATATATATATATATATATATATATGGTAGGAGTTGGCTACAAAGCCTACTTTTCCTACAAAGTGTAGGAAGTGATCTTGGCTATTATATGAGTTTGTTTAATAGTTGAGATCATCTTGGTGGTATTTTGGTAATATGCGTGAGTTTAAAATAGGTTGACTTAATTGATTGGGGGTAAAGGTGTCATTTAACTTATTTTAAATATAGAAATAACTATCATATCATGTAACCTCCCCTTAATACTCGTGATTTTCCCTCTCTCTACCATCTCTCATCTGATACACTAGATCTAACCAAATCAAGAGCAAATTATGGAGTTTTATTTTGGGGTTTTTATGTAGGAACAAGAAAGAAGAAACAATGGAACCACAAAAATACGACAAAGAGCCAAAAAAGAGGATCAAAACGGAAAATCGATGAGTAAGGTGTGTTTTTTGTCATATTTCAACTATTGGGTTTACATAATTGTTGTTTTTAGTGAATATAGTTGATTTCAGATGTATGGTGGTCTTACGACTTGTATTTTATAACAAAAGTGATGTTTTTTTTTTACCATATTAAGGATCTAGGGTTTGATGTGTTGCAGCTTTCTTTTGGTTAAATCATGCATTTGAAGTATTCAATGGGTTTTAATAAAGACGAAGACACTGGATTGTGTTAAAGACGAAGACAATGATTGGTGTGGTTGTTATTACTATTATTATTTTTCTTCTGGACGTTGTGTTCAAAGTAGTGTGTTTTATGGTGGTTGGGGAAAAATAAGTATATGTTTAATATAATGGATCTAAATTGCTTGTTTGAAATGGATACAAATATGTTTGATAGTAGATGTACTATTAATGTGTTCAAAGATGGCCAGTTATGGTGTGCTTACATATAGTGTGTTATATGCACTATAACACATCGTGAAGAACCCAATACTTATAAAACACAATTTCAAGAAAAAAACATGTCATTCGTGAATCATAAACTGGTATAACACATCGCGATAAAACCAATAACTGATAAAACACAACATCAAGTCCTTCATAAAACATTTTTGTTTTATCTATTATAACACATTGTGAATAAACTATAACTAATAAAACACAATGTAAAGAAAATTATTCATAAATGATCAACAATAAAACACAACGTGAAGAAAATGTTCATGAATTGATATTTATAATTTAAAGTAACTTTCGATTTTGAATTAATATGAGATATCTTGTTTCCTTAAAAATCTCATTTTTTGTTTATGATATAAATCTTCCATAAATAAGATAATAAATCAATTACCCTTTTGTCCTTTAGTAAAAAAAAAATATATGATACATGTCACATTGAGATTGCTTCCTACACTTTGTAGAGGAATCTCACCATATATATATATATAGGGTGGGAGTTGGCTACAAAGACCATTTTTCCTACAAAGTGTACAAAGTCATAAAACACCACAGTTTCAGCCATAAAACACACTCAAAACCCACAAATAACAAAGTGGAAATCACTAAAATGCCATATTTGAAGGGTTTTCTGTTGTGTTTTGGATGATAAGCCTTTGATTTTCGAATAACTAACATTAATGTGTTTTATATTGATTATCATGTTGTGTTTTATATTCATAGTTCTACGATGGTGTGTTTTAAGTATTTATGGACTATTAGGGTTTGGATATTGTGTTTTAGTGATCTTCACTCTATTATTTGTGAGTTTTGAGTGTGTTTTATGGCTGAAATTGTGGTGTTTTATGACTTTGTACACTTTGTAGGAAAAATAGACTTTGTAGCCGAACCTCATCCTATATATATATATATATATATAATGCATACCCGAAGGGTAATTTTTATAATTTGCCACTTTTTAAGGGAGGTACAACATCTAATGCATCATGTACACCTCATTAATAAAAAAACACGCACCTAAAAGTCAACCCTTAAACAAATTTCGGGACGAAATTTCCTAAAGTAGGGGAGACTGTAACATTCCGCAATTATTGTATGTTTTCGTATTCAACCATTGTAATCCGAGACTTATGATCATAATAGAATTCATTATATTTATTTATTTTCTCTCTCAATAATTGTTTAATCAAACATAGGTGTTATTCATATAATTATCAAGACGCATTTAAATCATTCAAAAACCGACTTATATTGTGTAAATTCAATATTCGAGACCCAATCAATCAACTATTGTGTCATACTATGTTTATAAATTATGTTAGAAACTAAAATTTATACAAATAACAAAAAAGAAATGCATAAAACAAACAAGCCCATGACATTAGGCACAAAAATTAAAAAAAAAATATAAATGAGCCAATTTTCAACTTTCCATTTTTCTTTCACCACCTTAAACCCTAATCTCTCACATATAAATACCACACTCATTCCACCATTTTTCTTTTCCATTTCTCAAAGATTTATTCCTTCCTCTTAAAAGTGAGTTCCATCTCCTTTCACCTTCTTCCCTTCTTCTTGTTTTTCTTTATGTTTTCATACTTCCCCATATTGGAGAAATCCTTATGGAATGTCACCAAATGTTTACCATGGTAAACAAAGATGGTGCATCACCAAAATAAGGATCAATCTTGGCTTTTATTTTATAACTTTCAAACTTTAATTATTGTATGTCATACATGAGCAACCAAGATCATCACCAAAGTTGATGATTCTTGGTGTAACAAAGGGGTACAATGGATGACATTTATCCTACCTTTATAACAAGCTCATTACATTACTAACCCATTGTTAATTACTATTATATTATCTAACTTACTATTATTATTCATGCCTAACCTAGATAATATTATTAATTAATATATTATTACCATGTCTAATATTACTAACCCATACTAACTCTTTAATCATGCTACTAACAATTACTAACTCATACTAACTCTTTAATCATGCAACTAACTACTAACTCTTCTAATCATACTACTTATATTTTTAAGAGTTAATTGCCAAAATCGTCCCTGAGGTTTGGGCACATTTGCCATTTTCGTCCAAAATGACACTTTTGTACCATTTTGCCCCCCACGTTTGTAACTTTTTGTCATTTTCGTCCAAACCACTAACTTAGTTTATTTTTTCTGTTAAGTTGAAGGATATTTGGATGAAAATGACAAATATAAACCACAGTGACGATTTTGACAATTTACTAAAACTCTTTTTAATTTCTTTTATTTAGTTAATAAAATCATAATTCACTGAATAACAAATAAATAATATCATGTATTATATAATTCATTGAATAAATAATATTAAAAATAAAAACTTAAGGATTATTAAAATAAATAACAAATAATTCATTCAGTAGATAAAATTACGTATTGAATAAATTCATTGAACAAATATAGTTAAAAATAAAAACTTAAAGGATTCATGTTATTTTTTTAGATGTAACGACTAATTACAAAATTCTCTTCAATACCAACAATGTTTTGTTGTTTTATTTTTCATAAAAGAAACAATATTTTACCCTATTACTAGTTTACCAGATCATTTTTGTTTGTTCTTACTATATTTATTTAATCTTACTTAAAAAAAACATATGACTAATTTTAATGAAGGTATAGAAGTCACTTAAAAACTGAATGCTTAACCGATCTGGGTAAATTATTACCATTGTTGGTTTTAAGTATCTGATGCAACCATCTCATAAAGTAGCATATAATATATTCACATTTTAGCTTTATTAAAAATAACTAGGGGTAGAACCCGTGTATTACACGGGTTGCATAGATATAATTTTATATTTATATACTATAATAATAAAAAAAAAGTCAAATCTTAACAAACGATCCGTGCATTTGCGCGGGATGAATAAATATAATTTAATCACTTAACACATACAATCATCAAAATATGTATTTAAAAAATGAACTCTAATATGCTATTTACTTATGAATTTATTATAAATTTTTTATTAAAAAACAAAATAATTATCTTTTTAACATGAATCCTTTAAGTTTTTATTTTTAATTGATTTTGTTCAATGAATTTATTCAATACGTAATTTTATCTAGTGAATGAATTATTTGTTATTTATTTTAATAATCCTTTAAGTTTTTATTTTTAATTATATTTATTCAATGAATTATATAATACATGATATTATTTATTTCTTATTCAGTGAATTATGATTTTATTAACTAAATAAAAGAAATTAAAAAGAGTTTTATTAAATTGCCAAAATCGTCCCAATGGTTTATATTTGTCATTTTCATCCAAATATCCTTCAACTTAACAGAAAAAATAAACTAAGTTAGTGGTTTGGACGAAAATGGCAAAAAGTTACAAACGTGGGGGGCAAAATGGTACAAAAGTGTCATTTTGGACGAAAATGGCAAATGTGCCCAAACCTCAGGGACGATTTTGGCAATTAACTCTATTTTTAATTTTGTCATTTACTTATTTAGTTTTACAATTACATCATTGTTATCAATTCATTAATTATTAGTACATACTAAAAATATATAAAACTACTAACTCTTTTAGTTTTGTCATTTACTAATTTAGTCTTACACTTAGAATATTATTACCAATTCATTAATTTTAATTACATACTAAAAATATATAAAAGTGTTAACTCCTTTAATTATTGTTATTTACTTATTTAGTTTTGCAATTTAATTATTATTGCCAATTCATTATTTATTATTATGTACCAAAGATATATAATATTAAACCTAGCCATGACACCAACCAATTTATGGTGGAAAGTTGTGTGCAAAGGTAAATATTTATCTTAGACTAAATCCTCACACTTGGACTTCTAGTGGATGAAATAGTACCCACAAAATACACATAAATTAATAGTGTCCAAAGTGAGTGTTTAGTCAAGATAATATTTTTATGTATTTTCATATATTATTGTTGTTGTTGTTGTTGTTGTTGTTGTTTATTTCTTTTTCAAATCACATTTACATTCCATCTTCTAAATCCTTGTACTTACACACCTTGTTCATCCTTGTAAGGATAATTTGGTACTTCAATCTCTCAAGACGATCATCTCACGTTTGTGGAAACCACTTGCAAACAGTGAGTATACTCGATCCCTTTTTCCTTTTATACACTTTGAGTACAACATGTACATATACACAAAAACACGCAACACTATTAAACATGTTTATCAATCACACTCTATCCACTATTAAACATGAGACTTGTTATACTTGTTAATCTCATATGCTATGTTTACATGTGTCTATATGCTCATTAACTTTGCAAGCCTACCTTAACAATTATAGCGCTATAGGATTAACGCCCCACCCATATAGTTGTGGTATTGTTAAGTAAAACATATTACACCATTTTCGTTTCGGCGATGTTGGGTAAACACGATTGCATTAAACTCTGGTTTGACATATAGCTTACACCCGTACAACATGTTAGTAACTAGTATACATTTATCATGTTGGATATGAGTACAACTAAAATATTTTTCATATTATGCTATATATTCAAACTTGTATATTCGCCAACATATATGTTGATCATATTTTAATACATGTTGCAGGTTGATAGATGATGAACAAAGGAAAACAAGTTTAGAGTGGACTTAGATACACGCCTAAATGAATAAACGATTATTTAAGATTCGTGTATTTGATGCTACAATTTGATCATGTTTTGTCATGGTTGAACGATGTATGACATTTAGCATTTTTGAAATTTTGATTAATTAATTATTGTCACGATTTAATGTTATGAAGCTATGAGCAATCATGTTATCGTCTCACTCCGATGTTTCCGCCATCAGTTTGGGTGTGACAACGATCACGTAGCCATGGTCGATTCGAACAATGGCTGGACCAAATGATCATAACCGAAAGTCAAAGAAAAAGTCAATTTGCTTGACTTTTGGCTAATTACTTAGCCTAGAAAAGAAATGAGATGAGAAGGAACACTTACTAGTGTTCTAGGATGAAAATGTACTCAGTTGGGAGGCTTCCCTTGGTCAGGAAACAGCTCCAAGAGTGTAAGAGAAGAGAAATGAGAAGAGAAATGAGAAGTGAGCAAAGAATGAGGTAGAATGGATTGCTATTTGTAGTAGAAGAAGTAGTGTAGGATCATGACAAGTGTTAGAGCATCTTCTAGGAGGTTTCCAGGTATGTAGTGATTTGTTAGAAGCTGCACAATGGTTCAGGTTCGCGAGCAAGGTGGCACAACATGCAGGCTGCCTTGGGCAGCAAACAAAACTGCCAGGTCGATGCCTTACGTACCATAAGGGCATCAGGCTTACCGTCCGTAAGCCTTTGCGCGCCCATGGTTTTGAATTAGCTTACGGTCTGTTAGCTCTAATGGCTTACGGTCCGTAACCGTCTTTCAGCAACAATGTTTTAATCACCTTACGGTCCGTAAGGCTTTAAGCCTTGCGGTCCGTAAGGCTCATTCAGAGGCCAAATTAATTGGCATGTTGACATAAATGGTCCCTCCACAAACATTCTTCCACAAGATTACACTTTTAGTCCCTCTCATCCAAAAAACTTGGCAAATCGAGAGTTAATTGGACACGTGTTGCCATATAATTCGCTGAAATTTTCTGAGGTGTTACACCGATTGTTGTTGATATAATGAGTTTTTAGGAAAAACACTTTTGAGTCACATGATTAGTTCTCCCACAGATGGTGCACCCAGATGTTGACTCATAGATATTTTTTCCTTTGTTTATATCTAAAGAAACACCAGATCTAGATGACCGGAATCAATCAGATCTGGGGGGTAAGGTTTCTGCATAAAAGGGTTAATCCTCTCGCCGATTGCTGATGGGAGCTACTTAACCAGAGAACACTACAAAATAGAAAGCCGTTAGACTCGCCATGGGGAGAACGGGGGTTCTCTGCGTGACCGCCCTCCGGCGTGAGAATAAGTACAGTGATCTCAAGAAGAAGATGAAGTAGTAAAAAGTGAAAGTATGTAAAAGTAGATTATGAGATCATACCTGAATTCTCCTATTTATAATCGAAGTTGGCACCAAAAAGTGTAACGGAGGTAATAATGGAAATTACTTTTCCGTTTGTTAGTTATCTCCCCATCCATGCACATGGATCGTGACTTTGATCAACGGCTGGGGAGATGCCACGTAGAAAGTGGTTTTATGTAGATTTACCTTTAAGTTGTTGCCATCATCGTGATTTAGATGAGCGTCTAGGATGTTGCCACGTCACATTCGGTTATAACCGAATGAAGCCATGCATGATGATCACCTAAGGCCTTCTAGAAGGTCTACAGTTGTAAACCATTGCACCTTTACCACATATCTATTCTATTATAACAGAAAAAATTCCTTTGCTTCGAGTCTTTACTTTTACACGCGCGGACGAGTCTAAGACTTATCTGTTGTTGCCAAATTTCAAGCTAAAATTTTACCCTTGCGCGGGCCCGCGCAAGGGAGTTAATTGAATATTTGTCTTTTCTTCTCTTCCGCGCATGGTTGTTAAAGACTGATCTTTCCAAATCCTCTCAAGACGCGTTGCGCGGCCGCACAAGGTCTGTTCAAGATGAATTTGAAATGTAGTTATGGTATGGTCCCTTGCGCTTGCGCAGGGTTTTTGGGACCATACCCCTTCATGTCCCCGCAGTCCAGTGTTGCTCCTATGGGCTAATGGCAAGTAGGTGGAGCACTAGACTATAAAAAATGAATTGTGCGTTTTTGTTATTAAGGAGTAGCAAGGTTGTTCGGCGTAAGGCAAGAACAATCTTCTTGGAGAAGATATTTTCCCTTTCTTCAAGTTGAAGTTCTCATGATTTGAATTTTGAAAATTCTTGTTTTGTGGAAGTCTAATTGGTAAAAGGTACTGTTCTGATGTTGACATGTGACGGTTAGATGAAGAAAACTGTGGAGGTGGAAGCGGAGAAGACTGATGTTGGTGTTACCAAGCCATTGTCTCCTGAGGTTGGGGCGCAGGGGCCTGAAGAGAAAAAGTCTGTTAATAAAGAAGAAGTTCCTGTGATAACCACTCCATCTTCCTCTACATCCACTTCTGATCCTCCCTGAGATAATGTTGAAGAAAATCCAATAATGTTGAACAACAGGGGTTTGTGTTGCATGATGTAGAAGAAGTATCTCCAATCCGCCCGGATGAAACTCCGGGGATTATTATTATAGAACCTATTCGGAGAAAAGAGCTTCTGACACTCATGCGCCTGTATAGAAGTTGAAGTAGGGAGATGTTTTTGCTGACTGGCAAGTTTTTCGGGAATGGTTTCAAGGTGCCTTTCCCCCAGCAGAAATTAAATTCCAAGAAGAGCAAACACACGAACGTACCTATCATGCCTACCTTCAAGAGACTGCCAGTTCAATTTCAACTACTCATCGAATAGTGCGCGAGTGGCGTAGTATGCATAAAGAGTGGGATGCTGTAGAAGCTTCCAAAAAGGAGATTGCTGAAGAGAAGGCGAAGGTTGCTTCTCTGAGGACTAAGCTTGAAGCTGATCAATCTATGTTCGAAAATGAGCAGAAAACAGAGGAGTGGTCGGCTATAGGCTGGAAAAAGAAAGTTGAAGCTGAAGCTGCCCTTCTTTCGGAAGAATGCAAGTGCTGGAGAGAGATCTGTGAGAAAGATAATAACGAAAACATGGTTCTTCGAAACAACGTGAACAATCTCAAGGCGGAGATTGAGAAGTTGAAGAAAGAAAAGGCGGATGCGGAGGCTGCTCGTGACGAGGCCCGATCTCATAGGGAAAGAAATGAGCAAAGAGAGGTACAAACTTGCGCAACTCTTGCTCTTAGAAATAAGGAGATTGAAGAACTTACCTCTTTATTAAATGATCAGGAACAAACCAAGGCGGAACTTGAGTCTGCCAAGAAAGATTTACAACTTGATAGAGTTGAAAAGGCTGAAGCTACGCACCGCCTCACTGAGACTGAAGAAAAACTTGAAAGCTCTGAGACTGCCAGAGTGACGGCAGAAAGCTTAGTTGAGCCTTTGAAGAATAATCTGTTGTGGATGCAACATCATGGAATCATAAATGTAAGCATCTCGACCCCTTTGTATTATTTTGGATAAGTGTGTAGATAAACTTATTGTGATTTTGTATGCGCAGGTTGCAAATTCAATCCTGAACTCAATTGACTTGGACCAGACTGTTGCTAACCTGATGGTGACCGCGCGCAGTGATGGGTATACGCAAGGATATGCGGAGTGTACCCAACATGTTACTAATGCTTTAAGAGGTAACTGGGATACCAGTAGATCTGCCACCCGCGGGGTTGACACCGGTGCTGCCCATGCAGCTGCTAAAGAAGAATACAATAACCTACGCCTTCTGGTGAAGGATCTAGTGACTACTGTGCTGCAGTCTGAGAACTTTGTGGACCAGCTAAAGAAGATATTCCCTGATGAAGCGGATGCTTTAGATGAAGAAGACCTAGAGTAGGTTATTTGTAACTTGTGGTAGTTGTTTCGTTGTTTGAACATGTTTGGGATGTGGAATCCCATTTTGAAATGTTTGTCCATGCGCTGGTGCGCACATAACTTTTTGTTGATATATGATATGTTTTAGTTACAATATTTGCATGAGTGCAATTACTTTGTTTAGGTAAGACAAATAAAGATGGTATAAAGCTCATGTCACAACCCTCACTAAACCAGGTATCCGTACGACTTAATTAATAATTAATTACTGCTTAATTACTGTGCTTGTTTGAAATTACTGATGAACTGCTACTTGATTTCTGATACATGCATATACCTGCATCATATTTTACTTACCGTCACTACATTATTTACATGCTGAACCTTAGTGACAAACATGATGCACAAAAGCACAGTAGCACTATAAGCGGATAACCTATTGAACATGCTGATAAAGCCAGCATCAGGTAGACACTGCCTCTAAGGCCTGTATGAGCCAGAAATATTTTGCTACACTAGTGGTGAGTGTAGGGATATAAGGGTTGTAGAACTGCGTCTCTAGGAATAAGTTACAATGACTGGATGTGCCTAAAACGTGCTCTAAGCACAAAATTCAGCACTTTACATAATAATTCAGCATTTAGCTACCTAATAAAGTGCCAAAACATGAGGAAAATATTCCTGACACTTTGGAGGAATGAGTTGTGTCACTAAAAATAATAATAACGACACTTTAAAGCTTTGTTAAGCACTTTAACGGATCTCTATCCAACCGAACAACCGGACTATACCCGGAACATGAAAATATTGTCAATAACATTATTTATCTTTTTCTGAGCCGGTTAGGGTCCCTGAATACCCTAACACCCTTTGTAAAGCACAACACACTAGTAACCGGGTTAATCACTTAACTTAACTAGATTAACCTAACTAATATCCTAACTACTAGTTGGAATCGAACCAAGACCCCCCCCCCCTTAACGAAACCGTCCCCAAGGGGGGACACCTCTTGTACTTGATGATTAAATTAATCACCCATGCTTAAGATCTTGAAGACATAGGGACCAATGGTTAATGGTGTAGAAGTTTGTCTATAAGATCATGTCATAACTCAACATAACATTCACCACACATTACACAAATCACACACTCTCTCCCTCTCTCTTTGGCTCTCGGCCGAGAACAACAACAACCATCCATCCATCCTTCGATCTTGATCAACCAATTCCAAGTGCATACAAGTGTTAAGGATCACGGATAAGAAGGCTTGGTGCATACGGAACCCAAAGGACCTCTTCTCGTTGCTTTTATCCTCTCATTTTGCGCTTAGATTCTTCCCTAGCCTCGAGCTAGTAGTAAGTTGCTTAAATCACCTTCTCGAACCATTTTAAAGTGGTTAATATGATATGTAACTGTTAAAAGAAGCAAACATACAAGATGAATCATAAAAGTCTACTAAAAACACTAAAAGTGATGGTTAAAAGCTCATATGTTGTGTAAAACTTGTAGTAATTGATTTGTGTGATTATTTGGACCCGATATATGTTGTGGTAGCTCGGATCGTCATTTAACCCGGGTTGGTCACGATCTTGGATCATGACATAAGGTTGTTTTGAAAGTAACAAGGGTTAAAGGATGAAACTCTACCACACACGAATCATGAACTTGTGTAAAAGCGATTTTGCTTGTGAAATAGTGTTTAAAACTAGTAGATCTATGGATCTACAAGCGGTATTTTCAAAGAACCAAGTATCAAAGAAATCATGTTTTCTAAAGACGGATCTTACACTAACACGAATGATTTTTAGAACACACAAGTGTGTAAACACTTGTGTAGCACACACTTTCGACAAAATAACTATTTTTGAAAAAGATGACGGGAAGTTGTAAAGATGGAATTTCTTTAAAAACGGGGTTTTTACGAAACCGGATTGATTTATATAAAGATCCACTAAAAGTAATGGAATTTACTTTATGTTTTTGGGTAAAACGCAAGTTCATGTAATTTATGCGATATACATGTTTATTAACTAGTTTGTTGTTTTGGACATTGTTTTGATTGAATAAGAAGATGGTTGATTTGATTTATAAAAGAAAATGATACGCTTGAAAGCGTGGCCACCTCCAGTACAGAGGAAACTCTGGCGAAATTTTTCTAAAAACCTAACACTTAGAATTATTTTCACTATAAGTATTAGAAATACTTTTCGACTTGTTTTCAAATTATAGATTTCGCCACGACTTTATTTACAAAACATCGGAGGTGGGATTTCACAAAATAAAACGTGATAAATATATGTATTTAGTAAATATATTTTTCACAACATCACTTGTGTAAATGTTTATGATTATTTTGTGAACTACGTAAATATTATTTTTAGAGTAAAAATAATATTACTAAGTATTATTTTGGGAAAATTACATGTATTAAAATATAATATTTTTGGGAAGAATATTTATATTTTGGAATTAGAAATAAAATATATTAAGTGAGACTTAATAGTGTAATTCGAATGTTACGAACGCACATGTATTAAATCCCCCATCATTGGGAAGGAAAATAACTACCAAATATATACAGAATATAAACACGAAATAGTTGTCTAACTATTTCCCAAAAACTTAAACTTTAAAGCTAAGGCACGGCCGTCCGTCTAATAGAATTAGTACGTGTAGGTCGTCATACAGCTGCTTGATCAGGAGACATACTTGGTAGAGACGCACCACTGTGAGTTCATGTCCCCCTTTTCTCTTAACTGTTTTCAGTTTTTAACTGCGGGGGTGAAATACATGTTACTATGATTACAAGTACTTTATACACGGTATGGTTAGCGTAAGGAGGGTTACTACTTAGATCATGTGAGTGGGTAGGTGGGAACTGGAGGCCATTAATCTTCATTGTAGGACCAAGGGACGTAAGCGGTAGATCTATCTGGGTGTAGCGAGCCCAACTCCAGGTCCAACAGGACGGACCTTGGGGTGACTTTGTACCCAACGCGAAATCTGCTAGGTTTGAGTCTTCCTACTTGCACTTCACACATATCAATGGCCTTGCAAACCGTTGGTGATCTCTTTTTCCTTATTTGCTACATACCAGGATTTTTATTACTTACAAAGGTTTATTTACCCACTTACACATGAACTCGCTCAACATTATTGTTGATTTTTCAACTTACATGTATTTCAGGGAATTAAAGGATCTGGCACGGTATGACACGTTTTCCCGCTGCACTAGTTACGAGGTCATCCGGGTTTGGGGAATGTGACTCTTTCCTGGACAAGTCACAGTCCTTAAACTATACTTATGTTATGTTTTGTTTGATGAACAATGTTTATGTCGTTAGGATGTGTTCCGTTAAGACAATATTATTGTATTTGGTTTTTAAAACTTAATCGAATGGATGATCTTGCATGGTTTTATTTCATATAGCTTTGTTATGGTTAAGCTATGGTATTAAGAAGTCACACCAAAATAACCACGCTTCCGCAAAGCCAGGGTGTGACAGCTCATGTGTGAACATAGGACTGGACCTTGCGCAGTACCTGTGACTGCGGACTGTTCATGAGACTTGTATTAGATTACCATAGTGTTTTTGTGCTTAACAAAAGAAATTGCATGCATTTGTAATAAAACATAAAGGCATAATGTAAGTAACAGACTTTGCATTGATTTTGATAAGGCGCAGAGGCCGCTTAGTACAAAGCTGCTAAGATTACATTTAGGATAATTAATATAATTTAAGTTAATGCACATGTGAGTAGCTATCCTTATATTATATGTTGACAAGTTGTAGGAAACCTGTCAAATATAAAGGAAGCTAAGATTACATGCGCGATGCACCACCTTGGACCAAACAAGTTTGCTTTGCTTTCTTGTTGCTTAGTCCTTCGTCTCCGCGGGTTATCTGGCGGATCTCTTTCCGCACGTTTTGCACCAAATACGTAAGCTCCCCGCTTTTGAGTGCTTTTTCTATTTCTGTACGCAGGTTAATACATTTGTCAGTGGTGTGACCTATGTCCTTGTGAGTACATGTGTCCTTGTGAAACTCACAAAAAAGATTTGGGTCTTGTCCCCGCTTGTTCTTCATCTGCTGCGGTGGTTTAAACTGGTAATTTTCAGTGCTGAGTACCTCCGCAGGCGTTTTAGTGAGAGGCATCCATTGCCTTTCACGGTTCTCCTGCTTTATTTCTTTCTGAGCTACGATTTTGTTGATGGTTGTGCGGGCATCCTTCGAAGAGTACGTGCTCAAAGTTGAATCTTTCCAGTTTTTCTTGAAACTTCGACCACTGTTTCCGCTCATGTCTTGAGGACAATTCTAGGGTAGCGGTGGTCGATTGGAGCTTAAATTGCACTCAGTGTGTGCATAAACCTTGGTTGCTGCCATCAAGTTCTCCCAACTCTTTGGCAGCCCCTCCGTTCCTGATAACACCTTGATCATGTCATCACATCGCACCGCATATTTGAACTGTGAGCGAATTAGGTGCTCGTGCACATCACCAGTCTACAACACCTCTTTGTTATACCGTGTGATGAAATCCTCCAAACTTTCATCATCTCTCCGCCAGATGTTCATGACATCTGTAGAGTCCCGGATAGAACACCGCTGCTGACTAAAATGGACCAAAAATTTATCCTTAAGATCATCCCAGGATGTTAATTTACCTGTTGGTAGGTTGTCAAACCAAAGGCGCGCGGCGCCTGTGAGGGTTTGAACGAACAGGTGACACCACATAGGTAGTGTCCATCCCCCTATTAGCCCTGCACTAGTGAATAACCGCAAATGATCATCAGGATCTGTCAGCCCATTAAACTTTCCAACATTAGATGGTAGCTTTGCGCGTTCGAGTGGAGCCAACACAATTTCTCTGACAAACTTGGAATTTTCAGCAGCTTCCGCCGGTCGATAGATCAGATTGTAATCGTACTCTGCTTCTGGATTGTAAACCGCACGTACTTTTAGTTTATAACTTGCATGATCCTTTTGTAATCATATGAAAACACTTGTGTTATCATCCTCATTATATGTTCTATTGTATTCATCAGTCTGGGTGTCCCGCTTTTGTGAGAAACGCGGGCCCAGCCGTGAATGGACAGATTGACGTTTTTGAGAGTGCTGCTCTTCACGATAATCTCGACGCCTAGATCCAGAATGAGTAGACTCATATCTGGTGCGAGACTGGGAATTAACTTATGTATCTTCGATCGACATGTATCATGGTGAATCATAATGCAACACTCGAGGCGCAGATGGAGCTCGCACCTGAGCTGCATATCTATGTGTCGATGGTGCTGGTTAAGCAGTTTGTGCACAAAGCTGTGCATAAAGGGTGTTCAAAGCACCTTGGGACTTAACATACCAAGAGATCGGGGTTTCACCAGGAGGTTAAATTGAACTTATCGGAATTTCAGGCTGAACTCCTGGAGTAACAGGATCGTTTACATGGTTCGCATCATGTTGAACATCGTTATCATTAGATGCTTCTTCTACGATTCCGTTGACACGAGAAGCATAAGCAAAATTGCCTCTATTCTCTGATCAAGGACCTGGTGGATTTGATGGACCTTCTGCCATTGAAAACAGAGGAGAGAGAAATGAATCGAACGAAAAGATGAGAATAAAAGTAGAAAATCAGTGGGCCAATGAAGAAACACTAGATCTAGATGACCGGAATAAATCAGATCTGGGGTAGGGTTTCTGCATAAAAGGGTTAATCCTCTCGCCAATTGCTGATGGGAGCTACTTCACCAAAGAACACTGCAAAACAGAAAGCCGTTAGACTCGCCACGGGGAGAATGTAGGTTCTCTCTGTGACCACGCTCCGGCGTGAGAATAAGTACAGTGATCTCAAGAAGAAGATGAAATAGTAAGAAGTGAAAGTATGTAAAAGTAGATTATGACATCATACCTGAATTCTCCTATTTATAACCAAAGTTGGCGCCAAAAAGTGTAACGGAGGTAATAACAGAAATTTCTTTTCCGTTTGTTAGTTATCTCCCCATCCATGCACACGAATCGTGACTTTGATCAACGGCTGGGGAGATGCCACGTGGAAAGTGGTTTTATGTAGATTTACCTTTAAGTTTTTGCCATCATCGTGATTTAGATGAGCGTCTAGGATGCTGCCACGTCACATTCGGTTATAACCGAATGAAGCCATGCATGATGATCACCTAAGGCCTTTTAGAAGATCTACAGCTGTAAACCATTGCACTTTGCCACGTATCTATTCTGTTATAACAGAAAAGATTCCTTTGCTTCGAGTCTTTACTTTTACACGCGCGGATGAGTCTAAGACTTGTCTGCTTTTGCCAAATTTCAAGCTTAACTTTTACCCTTGCGCGGGCCCGCGCAAGGGAGTTAATTGAATATTTGTCTTTTCCTCTCTTCCGTGCATGGTTGTTAAAGACTGATCTTTCCAAATCCTCTCAAGATGTGTTACGCGGCCGTGCAAGGTCTGTTCAAGATGAATTTAAAATGTAGTTATGGTATGGTCCCTTGAGCATGCGCAGGGTTTTTGGGACCATACCCCTTCAATATCATATGCTTTTAACTTAAAATAGTCTACTGTCATATGATTTTTCTTTTCACAAAAGTCATAAAAACAAATATGTGGTCTTATCTTTCCTATTACCCTCTCTCTCTTTTCAGCAACAGATGTTCTAACATCTGTTTGAGAGTTGGTGATAGGAATGATTTTTATCTTGGGTGGCTTGAGACCATTTGGGTTTGTGAAATCAACTGGTTTGAAGTTTTCAAGCACATCACATTCGTCAGACCATGTGGGTTTAAATTCATATTTTTGTTTTTCAGCCTGAATGGAACCTTGTGGTTTTTCTAGAGTGATATTTTTACCACTTGGTTCTTTGATCTTGATTTCTTCACCAATTGAGTTGGTTGGTATGATCTCAACCATTCGGAGTTAATGGAAGTGTTGGAGGGTTTTTCATTATCATGTTTTCTAAACCTAACTCCAAACTTCACATTGCTTTTGATTTGTTTTTCAAGAAGCATCTCATAACCAGTACATGATTCTACCCTTTTTCACAAGTAATTTGAGTGGATTCCAACTCCTTTATGCAACTTTAAGATTTTTCTATCATAGTTTGGAGTTAATCATTGGTTATGGTTGCTTCATGTTTGAGACTGCTGATTTTCTGGTTCTTTTTTAGTCAGTCTTGTTTTAAAATCCCTTTTTTAGTTTTTCAAGAACAATTTCACTAACTTGAACCTTCTCTCTAAGGTTTTCATTCACCTCTTTGATGTTTGCAAATGCTATGATGCATTTGTCTGAACATAATTCTTTGAGAAAGTGAGGTGATACCTTGAAAGCCACAGTTTTCACAAGATCATCATTGATGCATTCAGTGGAACTTTTGGGGTAGTTTTATTTAATCCTTTCTGTATACCCTTTGTCACAAACAGATATTTGTTCTGGGCTCTCAGCAATTTCACCAACAGAGCTTTCACAAACAACAGTTACTTTTTCTTGATCATCTTCTCCTGAGATACCTTCAAATGTCATAAATCAAAAGTTACCATGTTCATCATTAGTTTTTGCTATTAAAGCAAAGTTTTCATCAGTTACTTCCTCTAGTAAACTACTCTAGTCAACAAAGCTTTGTGTGAAAAAGCTTTATTTGTTGGCTTCTGCAGTTGTAGGAGCAGGAGTTGTAAGAGGAGCTTGAACATGTGTGAGATGCAATTGAACATACTGAACTTGGGGGACATGTGTTTGAGTATATTGCACAGGAACAGGACTCGTGCTTTGTGCAAAATGGGCAGTGTTTTGAACACTTTGTGCAAGGGTATTTTAGGTATTTTGATAAAAGTGTTGTTAATTGTTTGCTTGAGGTCTTTAATTTGGGTAGGTTATGACCGGTGCAAAATTACTTGTTTGATTTCTGCATTCCCTAGCAAAATGACCTAGCATGTCATATTTGAAACACTTTATCTTGGATTTATCCAACCCAACCCTTGTCTTCCCATTTAGTCTTAGATATCTCCTACCAGTTCTTTTATAAAAGTTATTTGCTTTTATACTTAGTAGGGCCACCTGGTGCAAAATATCCATTTCCTCCAAGTAAGTGGAATCAATATGTTTCAGATCATCAAGGACAAACGATAAACTATCAGGATCATGACCATCATCTTTTGCATTGAATACATAGTTTGAGGAATATTGGTCAGAGTTGATTCCAGTTGATATATAATTATAATTATCAAAACTATGATCATTTGTCATTCCTGAAGATGATCCTTCCTGAATCAAAAGTGTCGTGATTCCGAAAACATAATCGTCGGATGCTTTTCCAGTTTCCTGGAGTTTCTTTTTCTGGACAACTTATCTCTCAAATGTTAAGAGCTTTCCATGATGTTAAGTCTGGGTCATGTCCTTGAAGTCATGGGTTGTTCTTATCACCATGGCTATAGTGTCCCACTTCTCAGGAAGAGATCTTAAAAATCAGTTACTTAAAGTTGAGTTAGCAAATTCCTTGTTCACCAACTTTAATTTACTGATTAAACATGAAAACCTCTCAACTGTTGTGTAAGGGTTTCTCCCTTGACATATGTGTAAGGGTTTTCGGCACTAGGTACCACTGGAACGTAAGGTCCATATATAATAGACCCAATGTTCTGTTGAGCTAGTATGTGAGTCATCCTATGTTGCAAGATATTATACTTAGATTTGACAAGCATAGGAGGCTTATTATTGAAGCCGGTGTTATGTGGATCATTTTGTGCCATCTCTTTTGTTTTTTTGAAGAAAAATAGAGTATGTGTGAAATACTTTTTGAATTCAGCACTTTACAACTCTGAGTTACGAACATATTAGATCTTTGGGAGCTGATCTTTGAATACTAAACTGATTGTGAAATCATGTTTAATGTGACGAAGCTCTAACACCAATTGTTAAGATCTGAGTTTACGAGGCTTGTGATTAAGAAAAATAAGAACAGGCAATTATAAATTGTAAAGCAGATAAAATAATCACAAGCAAGGAATTATTATCCACGACTTTATTATATCAGACTCAAATAATTTTATTACAGTACAATTGACTCTACAAACTCCCCCTCAGCCTGATCACATACAAATATGTTCGTGCAAAGGAGAACAGAATGTGATGAATGGATCTCTAACAAATGAGATCTATTTATACTATGTACAAAAGGTCTGTTCGTGATTGGCTGACATCACCCTGATAGTGACATCTAACATTCCTAATAAAAAAGATTCCATAGATGTTTGCAAACATTTATAGGAATCTAACATATGATCTAATATACTAAACATCTGTTACAAATAAAACATTGTTATATAGATGAAACCTCTGATCTTCAATTCGCTGTTGCTTTATATCAGACATCTATTTGGACTGAACATATGTTTGGTCTTCTTGGACAAATCTTTACTTCAACAACACTTTGGTCTTGATCATGCTTGGCTAATCTTCAACAGTGGTTTCCAAGGCTTGAACAGATGTTAACTTGTCTTCAACAGATGTTCTTATTAGTGTTCAAGATTCACTATCTTTGGGAGAAGAATGTTTTATCTACTGTTTATTTCTTGATCAGATAGGTCATATTTTAGCTTTTGAATGTAATCTGTTTTTTTATAGGTTAATCTGTTCTTTTGTAGGTCCAACAAAAAGAAAAAAATAAAATAAAGAAAAGAGATTTGAATAAATGAAAGATTATGTTATTTATAAATAAATTACAGATTATGTCTTTTGGATAAAACAATCATTTTACCTTAATTGTAACTGTAAAGTTAAACACTAGTTAGTGTAAATGACAAAGAGCGTGCAAAATTTAACTATAAAATACAGTCTTTGAAATCTTTAAAGACAAATGATAAAGAGTACAATTTATGAGTAGTGGCAGACCCAATAAATATTTTTAGAGAGTGCGAACGTGAGGTTTAACCAAATTTTCAAAGTGTGTGATTGGATTTTGCTCTATAAAATACACTAATTTTCAAAAGGTGCGATCACTCACCCACCCTCTGTCTAGGTCCACTCCTCAATTATCCATTTGTTTAGATTTATTCCAAATTAGCGATTCTCAATGAAGAATCATCTATATAGTATTTGCGTAGGTTATAATTAGTACATAAATTAATTTTTATAAAGTGAGGATGATGTTTTCTAAGTCGCAAACATTTCTATTATTATAATAATTATGAGAATAATTTTTTCTAAGTCACAAACATTTCTATTATTATAATAATAATAAGCATAATTTATTTTTCTCTTATAACTTTTAAGATTTTTTTGTTTTAAAAACAAAGAGAATACTCCTAAATTACTCTCAATCCCTAGGATTGAACCTGGGTTTCCTCACAACAGGAAAATCCTTTTGACCACTAGACCACATACGTAAGTAGCTACAACTTTTAAGATATGATGTTTATAAAATTAAGAATATATCGTTGCGATGTTTTATTTCTATCAACATCCCGATTTAAAGAATATTTGAAACCGGGTTGTGAGTGATCGAAGCACAAACATACATGTTATTAAGGTTATACGCTTTGATAAAAGTTTTGTTCAAAATTGAAAAAAAATCACATATAATTTATTTTTATTTTTTTGTGTGACGAATCAAACCAATGTATCTTTCAAATAACATAGGTACCGATAGAAGTATTCGTTATATGGTTTCCAGTATAAATTACCTTGAAAACGGAGTTGTATACGTCATAGAGAGGTTTTTTTGTATCACGTCGTGCTAGTATTGTAACTAATCGAACATACATCAACCGATAACCCGCAGCAAACGTGTTAAATTTTTTTTACCTAGACATTTAGATTTAAATTTCATTGACGGAGTGATATTTAAAATAGAGTATTTTTTTTGTGCCGCAAACTATACAAGTGGGAGTCATATCAGGTATCGTGACAAACTGAACCTATTTCGACCAAACAACATCGGTACTGATATCCGTATTATTGAAATCATTTTCTATATCTGTTTATATGAGTTTGATAGATTGTTTTTTGAATTTTATCTTTTGGTTGCTATAGCGAGTGCCATCATCATAACAAACAAACCGAACCTGATCGAGTTCCGTCATGTAGCGTGGCCGAACCAACTTCGACCGAACATTGTTGAAAAAGGGTTATATCTCATAAGGTATAGTGGGCGTTGGTATTGTACCAGTGTCGTGATGAATTGAACCAATTTAGAGCGTACAACATCGGCACTAGTATCGGTATATTCATAACTGTTAGTTGTAAATAGTTGAAGGACCTAGTTGTAAACTAGAGGTCCCTACATACAATTATAAGTGTCCTTGCATGCAATTATAGGTGTACCTGCATGTAAATAGTTATTTCTTTTTTGTCCCTCTTTCTCCCTATGTATAGAGGGTTCATTCTCATTTTTAAACACACTTAATTATATACAAGTTCAGATTTCCTTTCCTTTTCATACCAGTCTAATTTACATGGTATCAGAGCTAAAGGTTTCTTATCTCAAGAGCATCTTTCCGAGTGACCATTCCTAGCTAACTTTCCGGTCACCACCAGTCTCGTATAACCTTCACCTTCCACTCCTAAAACCCGGTTTAGAAGGTTCGTAGTATGCTCTGTGGTTGCAGCTTAGTCTGATCTTCCACATCAGAAACGGATTTTCTTGGAACTCAAACACCTCACCATCACTATCATCCAGCCCCTATCCACATCCGCACATCCTGTCACGAACTACCACCCACTGCCATTGTTCCAGTTCTGCCCATTTTCTTGCATACCATTTTCCGGTGAGTTAAGCAACACCTCTACCACTACTAGACTCAGAATTACCCGCTCTACGAACCTATAAAATTTCAGCTCTGAACACCGCCAGACGCACCTCCACACGCCCCACTCTCCGCTGTCGGACTCCCACGCGCCACCACGTGACGGCGCGTGACGCCACCTCCGGCCGTCGCCCTTTTTCCAGCCTCGTCAGAATTTGTTTCCGATCATTTCCGTGCAATCGGTTTTTCGACCTGAGCAACTTTTATTTTTTGCCTCGTCAAGCGAGTTCGTATTCCAATTTTTTTTTCAATTTCTATTTGAATATCTTGTTTCAATGGGAGATAAGGAAGATAAGAAAAATACTGTAGAAAACCAGATTGCTCCAGGTATTATCAACTATGCCTCAGTTTTACGCATTCCAGTTAAACTGGACTCTAGCAACTGGAGTTCATGGAGCCTCTTTGTCCAAAAAGGTCTTGCAAGTGTAGACAAAGAGGACCATCTAACAAAACCACCCCCTGATCTGACTCTCCGGGAATGGCGTATTGATGATAGTGGGATACAAATGGCTCTATGGAATTCCATGGAGCCACAAATTCTCATAATTTCTCAAAACATCCCTACGGTAAAGGCAATGTGGGACCACCTGTCTTCATCCTTCTCAGCTAAGGAATCTTTGTCCCATGCCTATTCTGTTGTTCAAGCCTTCACTCGGGCTGAACAAGGTGACTCCACCTTCACTGATTAGTTTACTCATTTCTCAAAGCTTCAAGATGAGTTACGAGCTCTTTTCCCACCTACTGCTGATTTAAAAGTTCAGGAGGAGCGTAACACCAAAATGGATGTCATGATGTTTATTGCGGATTTATCACCTAAGTATGCAAGTGCACGACCATTGTCACTAAGTAACTCTACCGCTATTTCATCTGTGGCGTCCACATATCAACTCTTGAGAGAAATTTATGGTCCGGACGCATCTCCAACTAATATGTCTGCCTTGGTCAGTAAGGGTACAGGGCAAAGTTCTTATATGAAGAAAGGCACTGGACGAGGCACCGGGGGATATGGTAGTAATCTTGTATGTAACTTATGTCATGAACTTGGACATGAAAGGTACAACTGCCTAAACAATTGCCATTATTGCAAGCTGCCAGGACATACAAAGCATAATTGCCCAAACCGTGCTCCTGGATCTCAGCCAAAAGCCCGACTAGCTTCTACTGGTGAGTCTTCTAACCCAACTACTAATACTGCTCCTTCTTACACATTGAGCAAAGAGGATCTCATTAGACTTCAACAACTGTTGGCCTCACAGTCACCTGCTCCTAGCCCACAAGCCAGCTAGTTTAATTCAAGTATACTTTCTTATCTTGACTTATCCTGGATTATTGATTCTGGAGCTACTTATCACATGACTGGCATTCAGGATCTCCTTTCTAGCCTACGTACTGGTTCTCTCCCACCAGTTCATCTTGCTGATGGATCCTCATGCCCAGTCCGTGGCATTGGATCGGTTGGTAATTCGAAAGATCTAAACCTTTCTTCTGTCTTGTTGGTTCCTAAATTCCCTGATAACCTTTGTTCAGTAAGTCAAATTAGCAAACCAAATAAGTGCTCTGTAACCTTTTATCCTACTCACTGCATTTTTCAGGAAGTAGGGACAAACCGGCTGATTGGCACAGGTTTTGAATCAGGAGACTGATACATGGCCAAAAACCGGTGTTCGCATTTGTTTAAGTTGATCTTTTTACGTGACTTTTAGTTTCGAATAGCCTACTTTTGATTAGAGTTGTGTTTTGCAGGTCTAATGGAGTTTAAAGAGCTATTCGGGAGTTTACAGACCACCGGGACGGAAAACGGGTCAACTGGGAGCAAGAAATGCGAAAAACGAAAACCAGGAAATGTCGGCATCGTCGCCGATGCCCTTCTGGGCCGTCGGAGACGCGTTTCAGATATCCCCGTTGCGCAGAAACCTCCATAGACAGCTGAATTAGGCATCGGAAGAAAACAGGGAATTGGCAGTGCGTTGCCAACACCGTACCAGGCTGTCGGTGACGGCTTCGTCTGATCCACATCGTGAATTGGTTGATTGTTTCATCTTTTGACGAATTAAAACACTTTTGGAGGCCATTATTTGGGAGTTACACTATAGTTTGAAGTTTTGAACCACCTCTTGGAGCCAAGAATCATCCCCAATCCATCTCCAATCCATCCATTCGATCCACAATCATTCGATTCGATTATCACAATCCATCCTACAACCCTAATCATCATCCCTTTCATCATTCTATCAAACCTTTCAACACTACAAACCCTAACCATCATCTTCACCACTTTCAAAGCTCTAAGATGTCAACATTCAAGCTCTCGTCATTCGTTGATCAAGTTCCGCTAACCATGAGCGGCTAATTCTCGAAGGTTTCACCCCGGTGAAGGTGTTTGTAAGTCTAAGGTTTAAACATTGTTCTTAGTTTGATTTTGTGACAAGTTGAATTGTATTTTGAATTGCTTTATAATTGTATTAGATTGGAACTACATTTGCGAATTGTCGAATAATGATAAAATTTGACTTTGCAAAATAAGTTTGTGTAATTATGCCTTATCTTTCAAAAAAAAGGTTTTACTTGTCCGAGGTAACGAAGTGCATTGCGGTCTGTTATACGCAGTGATAGCAATTGGCACATAAGCTTCGTGATAGAAATCCGTTAATGACAAGTTCAATTGAATCAAATCTAATACGTGTAGAAACTCTAGGGTTGCAATTACTGAACCAGTTGTGAACCTTGTTTTTATATATTGTCTTAAACCGTTAATTACATTTTCGTGCAATCGTTTAAGTTTTTATTAGTTAATAATCAAAATCAAATTGTCGGTTCATTCCGACCCACTTTCCAACAAACAAATTTATAAAGTTTATAGCAAGCTTCATAATTATGACAAAACCTTTTAAAATCAATCGAATCCACACGCAAACCACAAACTCTTCATGGTTCGACCCCTTACTACCGCTAACTATTTGTTTGAGGTAATTTGGGAATTATAAATGTATCTTTGACCGGAGCCCGACACTTCCGATCAAATTTTGGCGCCGTTGCCGGGGAGTTCGTGCACTTTGTGTTTGGATATTATTGATTTTTGTGATTAACTGTATAAGTGATTGTTTCTTATTATCGTTTCTGCTTTTGTGTTATGCGGGTGTGTTACTTATGCAGATTACATGTAGTGCATGCATACACACAACTCCGGGAGGACCTCACCACTAGTGTTCGAACCGGAAATCAAGCGGGTCGTTAGAAGGAATTTAGCTAACCGGTTGGAACCAACTCTTGCTTCCAACCCACGCAATACCCATTCACCATCTACACCATCCGTTGAACCTAGTTCAATGGAGCACCAAAACTCAAACCAACACCCCAACCAAAACCAATTTCAGTATCGAGGAAACCTTCGCTCTAATGCAAACATTCAACAAGACCAACCAGGCGTTGGTAACAATTCAAGACCACCTACACCACCATTCCAAAACCGTGGCCACAACAACAACCAACGAACACCCACACCTCCACATCAAAACTCCAACCGACAAAACCCATTACCACCCAATATCAACAACCGAAATGTTAACTCCAACCATGGAGCTAATCAAAATCGCGGCAATCCCACGAATGAAGAGTAATTCCTAAATCTAGATGATTTGAGGAATGCTATCCCCGATGATGAACCATATAGTGTCACACCTCAACAGATGGCGGAATCATCGGGGCGTGGCACTGAGTGAAACAGAATGTTCAAAAGAATCCATAACAACTATTAAGTGACAATATTTATAAGGTTTAATATCCCATACTATTAAACAAATAAAGCAAAAACAGTCATTACAGATATTCAGTCTCAAAAACAAATTCCATTCCGACAACTCAGATTTTATTTGGTGAGTTTCTAGACTTCCTAACTTGTTTGCAGCACAACATCCAATCAATCTGTCACATACGTTAAAATAAAAGTCAATACATAAAGTAAAGGTGAGCACACATGTTTGCATAGATATAGTAATAAAAGCGTTTACGCATAACCAACATGTAACACGTAACTGGCAAAGCATGTAACTACCAACAATGATACAACCTAACCATGTGACTGCGATGTAGAGTATGCGCGACACATGTTCGCCGAAGCGAACACGTGAAGTAAAGTAATGTGATCCTTAGCAACCCTTGTTCACAACAGGTGTTGAGTCCAAACTATAGTACAATTGTTGCTAAAGGTGGTCTAGTGTAACACTGTGTAAGCATAATTAACAAGCATTCAACAAATCACGTATAGCATGCAGGAGCGGTTAGCGTTTACAAAGTGTTTGCGTTGTGCGTTGTGTTTTGATAGAGAACATATGTGACACCCAAAAGTGCGTTAAATGAAAATGGGTTCGAGTATACTCACAGTGCGTGTCCTAATCAAGAAACACGATCTGCTTGGATTGAAGGGAGCGTCGGGTCAGCCTGCGTACGGGAATAGAGGCATAAGTCTTCCAAGTGCTGACACGGTCGAAATCAGAGTGTCGAGTGGGGTAAAAAGCGAGTTAAGTGTCCAAAAGTCTATCCGATGGATGGGTGAATGGGTCCAGTCCATCCGGACGGATGGGCTCCATCCGGACGGATGGTCTGTGGTTGATTGTGAACCGTTAAAATTTTTGAAGTTTGATTAAAAACGTTTTAACAGTCGTGGTAACAAGAATTAAACCACGGAAATCGTCATGGTCAGGTCATCCGGACGGATGGACATTGTCCATTCGGACGGATGGGCTGAGCTGAAGTTTTTGTAAAAATTTTCTTAACAACAGTTTTGGTTAACAGAGACGGACATGTTGATGGACTCGAACAACGGAAAACACCAAGCCCATTCGATCGGATGTTCTATTCTTGATGGAAATTCATGTTCGACCCGTTAGTCGGTCCTTCTCTTTGGTGGGAATCAGTTTTCGAGTCGGCTCTTGACTATGGAACGAGTCGAGAGTTCGATTAAGTCCCGATTCCACCATTGTTTTATAAAAATCGCAGAGAAGTTTCATAGATAAGTTGGAAAAATGTGAAAGTCCTTTAGATCTTGAACCAATCTTGATTGAATGATGCTCCACAACAGTTTGCCTAAGCAAAACGAGTGGAAACCACCTTCGAGAGGTCTAAAATCCGTGATTTTGAGAAATAGTTAAGGTGTGTGTGTGATTTTGATGAAGAAGATGGAGTAGAAGTGAAATAGAATGAAGATTGAAGAAGATTGGAAGGAAAAAACTTGCAAAAGTCTTGAATCGCGTCTGAAGGTGTGGGAGTGGATGAAAGAGTTTAAAAGGTTGAAATGGAGACACAAGGCTGGTATTTATAGTGGAGGGTGAGGGTTAAAGCGGTGCGCGAATGGATGTGTCCGGATGGCTCCATCCGGACGGATGGGCTCCATCCGGACGAATGGGCCCCATCCGGGAGGATGAGTTGTGTTTGGTTAGTTTCCCACTTTGATTTGTTTGCGAGTGTTATTAAGTGTTGCGTTGCGTTTTGGTGCGATAAATCGAGTTGTGCGAGTAGCGTTGAGTTTGCGTTGCGATAGCGTTTGTGAGTAACAATACACATAATAAACACACACAAGTAAAGCACATAAGAACACACATTATAACAATACTTCTACTAATAACAGCATTTGCGATTTAGCGTGTTAGTCGTGATAAGCGTATGCGGAGGCGTATGATAACCAAACAAACAAACACGGTAATTCAAATAGCATAATTCTCTGTGATTCGTGTTGCGTAAGCGTTTGCGAATGTAAAGCGTTTAAACATGTAGTGGTGCGGTGTGATGAAAATGTATTTAGTATACCATAACCCTTTATTTATATCGAATCTCGGATTACAACACGATGCACATTGAAGTAAAAGCAAACTAGGTAATGATTTGAAAAGTCAGGTTGTTACATATAGTGTTCCCGGTTATCAATCGCCAGAACATGTGAGTATTCACTCGGAATACTCGGACGATGGGGGAAACTATGATGAAAGGGTTGAAGACTAATATGGGGGGATGTAAATGCGGACAACATCTACAATGTGCGGGGGTTTGAGAATGAGGATTTCGGCTATCAAAATGCCAATTATGTGGGCAACAAAGGTTATGGGTATGGATATGGCCGAAAGGACGGATGTGGAAATAACCGCCAACCACGAAACAACAATCAAAGGAACTGGGATGACGGTTATTACAACAACAACAACAATAATGCTAACCGTAACCGGATTCCTCAATTCGTGGGCGGTGGTAACCAAGGTGGAGATAGAGGCAGTGATAGAAGAGGTAATCGAAGACCGGGAGATCAAGAGGTTAATGGTCGATGCCGTCATCCGCAACAAGCCCCAAGAGGTGTTAATGGGCAATTTAGACCGGTGGTCACCGAGAATGACTCACCTATCGTTCCTCCGCCTCGAGGAGTGAGATTGTTTGAATACAAGCCAAACTACATCAACATCCTATATCACTTCAATGGTAGGACGAATGATGAACCATACACCCATCTAGCAGAATTCTCTGCTATATGTGGCACCATCGGGGGGTACAATTTCGAGATAGAGGAGGTGAAGCTAAGATTATTTCAGTTTTCCTTGAAAGATAAAGCCAAGCAGTGGTTCCTTACACTTCCAGCTAATAGTATTCATACTTGGGTAGAAATGCAACAAGTATTCTTGGATGAATACTATTCGATAGCTAAGACTGACGAGGCACGGGATAAGATTCGGTCATTTCTACAGTTTTTAGGGGAATTTCTACACGAGGCTCTCACTCGTTTCAAAGAATTGGTTCGGAAATGCCCTCACCATCAAATCCCAAGGTGGGAGTTATTGAAGTGCTTTGTAAAGGGTTTGGATGTCGATGATCACAAGTACTTGCAATCGGCAAGTAAAGGCACTTTATTAAACAATCACGAGGAGGATGATTGGGATTTTCTGGAGAGGATGAGCAAAAATTCTAACGCGGTTGCCATGGCGGACCGAGCCAAAAAGCACCCCACCTCAAGGTCTTGGCCTGATCATGACGCTAGTTCTAAGGATCGGATTGAAACGTTAGAGCGGGAGTTGGCCTGTATGAAGAAGAAAGAAGTGGGTGTGGTGCAATACGCCGTATGTGAAGAATGTGGTGACATTGGTCACCAGATCGAGAATTGACAAGCCACCGAAGAGGTGAATCAAGTGTAGGGAGACCGAAAGCCATACGACATAAACTCCAACACTTATCACCCGGGTTTGAGGAACCACCCAAATTTCAGATATGGAAATGCCTCAAATCAAATGAACCCGAAATTTCAATCGGGAAATCAAGGTGGTAATCAAGGTGGCTCATCATACCAAAATCGCCAGGGCGGTAACCAAGGGGGTTACCAAAGGAACTACAATCAAGGCGGTAATGGGGGTGGCAATTCAAATTATCAAATGGGTAGTGATGACCCATTGAACTCTAAGCTTGACGCAATCACGAATGCTTTTAGAAATTCAAACCATGAGATCAAGATGGAGATAAAGAAGGAGTTTGAGGTGTGAGACAAGTCGCACGAAGTATTGGCAAAGCAAGTGGGTCAACTTGTGGAAGAAATGGTCCAAATGAGAGGAGGTTGAGGAGGACTCCCAAGTGACACTACGGTGAACCAGAAGCATCAAGGTTCAAGCACGGGTAATGTGAGGAATGTGCACATTAGCGCGGTAAGTCTTCTTTCAAATGATGAGGTTTGTAGTAGTATTGAGAGTACTCCACCACCACAACTTGTTGATGGTGTAGTGGAGGATTGTAATGATGAAAACGAACATGAGCAAGAAACAATTTCACAACCAAAAATTGAAAAAGATAAGTCAAAAAATGCTTTTTGTGAAAATTGTTTAAATGAATTGCATACTAAGGCCAATGATATGTGTGTGGAGTTTAATGCCATCCCATAAGGCATCAACATTGGAAAAACAAACCCTACCAAAGGATGAGAGGTGGGAAAACTTTAAACAAGGAAAAATCAATTTACCATTGCTTGATGCCATAATAAAGGTTCTTGCTCATGTTGAATGTTTGAAAGAGTTGAGTATCGAAAAACGGCACAACAAATTACCAATACCTATTGATTTAATATCTTATGTTAGTGTCGTTTTATCGAGTGCGCTCCCCCAAAAATCTCAAGATCTAGGAGACCCTCTTATTCCAATTCAAATTGGAACATTCAAAATTAAGAGGGCTCTCCTAGATCTTGGAGCTTGTGTGAGCATCTTGCCCGGGAGTCTGTATGACCAATATGATTTTGGTCCGTTGAAAAAGTTTGACACCCCCGTGGCGATGGCCGATCAGACTCCCACGCATCCAAGGGGGATGGTGGAAGATGTGATTGTGAAGGTAGACGATTGCTACTACCCAGTTGACTTTTTGGTAGTAGACTATGTTGGGTGTGTTGAGGACACACAACCGATAGTCATACTGGGTAGACCGTTTCTTGCAACAGCTAATGCCATAATAAATTGTGCAATGGGAACGGTGAGCATGAAGTTTGGGGACCGGGAATTGATTTTGTATGTTTTCCCTAAATTTACTAACTTACTTGGTGAGGATAAGTGTACTAAGAAAAAGGAAACGAAAAGGTATGTGCTATGGTTTAACAAAAAGGTATGTGCTATGGTTGGTAGGTTTGGAGAATCAAAGAAGAAACCGGTTAAGAAGAAGAAGGCGAAGAAGTCGCCTCAAGAAAAGAGGGAAGATAAGGAGATGAGAAAGTTTAGCCCATTTGGAAACATATGGTATGAATTACCGGTGGATGATTTTGATGAGTTTGTGGGCGACAAGCACGCCATTCGACCACCATGAGGTGGTAAGTTAATTGTTGTTGTATACTTTTTGTAGTTCGTTTTTGTTTATATGTAGTCTAGTTTGTCTTGTTGTACATTTCCATTCCGTACTTTCTTTTGCTTAGTAGTTAAATGAACGTTGTGGGTATGTTCACTATATAACCCTCACGAGACCTACTCGTCCTCCCGAGCTATCGGGAGGTTTAAAAGGGCTTGTTGCATAAGCTAAATGCAATCGTGATTCCTACGAAAGTGAGTTAGGTTTATTGTTATTGTTGTAAATTATCTTTTCCACAAAAATTCGAATTAAAGTAAGGAATGGCATGGTAAATATTTTGTAAAAATGGTAGGACAACTAACTAACAAATGTTGATGGTTGTGAGAAGCATGCTTCTACACAAGGATCTAGATTTGTAGGTACAAATGTTCAGGAGACAACCCTTTTTTTACGAAGAATGAAGACCACACGAGGAACAAGAAACAACCAGGTGCATTCGTTTCCTTTTATTTGAGTTTTATTTAGTTAATAAGTGGATTGTAATTGTATACTATTGACCGGGGTGAAATCTTTGGGAGTTTGATCGTGTCACATCCCTTGTGTGTTTTAAAGGCTCCATTCTTGCACATTGAGGACAATGTTTACCTCAAGTGTGGGGATGGCGAGAAAAAGTTTGTGTTTTTGAACCCTTTCATTTAAACACTACACATTGAGGACAATGTTGACCTTAAGTGTGGGGATGGGGGAAAATTTCAAAAAATTTTCAAAAAAAATGTCTTTGTTTAAAGCTATCTAAAAGCACAAGTAACTAAGTTAATGAGGGATGACACACCCATTTGGTCTTTTGTCATGGTCAAGTTCAAATGATTAACATTAAGGGTATTTAGCGGGTGGTTATTTGGGAGTAATCTGCCTAAGAAACTAGTACATTATGCATATCACATACCATACCCTTTATACGTGAGGTTTTGAGCCACTTTTACATCATAGATATACATATATACATGTTTCTTTGTTAAACTGGACCATTAGTCGTGTATTGTAGAACTTGCAACTTTTGATACGTTTGAGACCATAGACCGAATACAAGCACAAGAATGATTAAGGCATTAGGTAAACCTTTTCCCTTTACGCCATTTATATATCCTTACCCAAATAAATCCCTTAGTCGCCCACTTTGAGACTAAACCTTTCGTTTGACCAACCCATTTAGCCCACAACCGTTAAACCTTTTCTTTTTAAACCCGTGTGATGAAAATGCGATTGTAGGATTATATGTTTGTATAGTTATGAGTTATATATGAAAAAAATCGAAAACTCAGAAAACATTGTGAAACAGAATAGAAAATCATTGAGAAAAATACAAAAATATGAGTTATTAGTTTGTTGAATAAAAGGCTAAAATTGTTGCTTCTTAGCTTGAATGTTTATAGTTAGTTATGTTTAGAGCAGTCATTTTGTAATAAAAATCTAGTTTTCATCACCTTAGCCACTTTAAAAACATCCTATTCTATACCCTTAGCCTAGCCCCATTACAACCCTTCAAAGACCTTTTGACTTGTGCTTAGTATTCGTGTTCAATGGTGGAGAATGATTGAGTTGCAAGCATATGCAGGTACGTGTTCTAATCGGTTTTGAGTGATTACTTAAAAAAGTGCTAATTCGTTATCTATTAGCCAAATTTTAAACCGAGTGGAGAGAACATTGTGAGGGATGTGCTTGGTTTGTAGTTTCAAGGGCGGGTTAATCTTGGGTAACCATTCTTATGTGAATATTCACTTTACCGCTAAATATTTCAAAAATTGTAAAATTTTGAACCGGGTATGACATTAGACCTTAACTTTAGTCTCTAGAATGGGATGTGTGTTTCTCGTTCGACCCACGTGAAAGTTAAAAACAAATTTGCATAAGGGCAAGCAAAAGACAAATGTGGGGATGTGATACGTGGTCGAAAACCGGTGTTCGTATTTGTTTAAGTTGATGTTTTTATGTGACTTTTAGTTTCGAATAGCCTACTTTTGATTAGAGTTGTGTTTTGCAGGTCTAATGGAGTTTAAGGAGCTATTCGGGAGCTTTACGGACCACTGGGACAGAAAACGGGTCAACCGGGAGCAAGAAACGTGAAAAACGGAAACCAGGAAATGTCGGCATCGTCGCCGACGCCCTCCTGGGCCGTCGGCGAGGCATTTCAGATGTCCCCGTCGTGTAGAAACCTCCGTAGACAGCTAAATTAGACGTCAAAAGAAAACAGGGAATTGGCAATGCGTCGCCGACGTCGTACCAGGCCGTCGGCGACGGCTTCGTTTGGTCCACATCGTGAATTGGTTGATTGTTTCATCTTTTGACGAATTAAAACACTTTTGGAGGCTGTTATTCGGGAGTTACACTCTAGTTTGAAGTTTTGAACCACCTCTTGGAGCCAAGAATCATCCCCAATCCATCTCCAATCCATCCATTCGATCCACAATCATTCGATTCGATTATCACAATCCGTCCTACAACCCTAATCATCATCCCTTCCATCATTCCATCAAACCTTTCACCACCACAAACGCTAACCATCATCTTCACCACTTTCAAAGCTCCAAGATGTCAACATTCAAGCTCTCATCATGCGTTGATCAAGTTCCGTTCACCATGAGCGGCTAATTCTCGAAGGTTTCACCCCGGTGTAGGTGTTTGTAAGTCTAGGGTTTAAACATTGTTCTTAGTTTGATTTTGTGACAAGTTGAATTGTATTTTGAATTGATTGATACTTGTCTTACATTGGAACTACATTTGTGAATTGTCAAATGATTATAAAATTTGATGTACAAAATAAGTTTGTGTATTTATGCCTTATCTTTCAAAAAAAGATTTTACTTGTCCGAGGTGACGAAGTGGATTGCGGTCCGTTATACGCGTTGATAGCAATTGGCACCTAAGCTTCATGATAGAAATCCGTTAATGACAAGTTCAATTGAATCAAATCTAAAACGTGAAGAAATTCTAGGAGTGCAATTACTGAACCGGGTGTGAACCTTGTTTTTATATATTGTCTAAAACCGTTAATTACATTTCCGTGCAATCGTTTAAGTTTTTATTAGTTAATAATCAAGATCAAATTGTCGATTCATTCCAACCCACTTTCCAACAAACAAATTTATAAATTTTATAGCAAGCTTCATAACTGTGACAAAACCTTTTAAAATCAATCGAATCCACATGTAAACCACAAACTCTTCGTGGTTCGGCCCCTTACTACCGCTAACTATTTGTTTGAGGTAATTTGGGAATTATAAATGTATCTTTGACCGGAGCGCAACACTTCCGATCAGAGGCCTCTTCCGTATGTCTTTACCGTCACACCCTCAAGCCAACGTATGTGATTCGTCACACCCTCAAGCAGACATATGTGATTCCAGTATCAGGGAGGCTCACTGCCGGCTAGGCCATCCTTCTGCAGCAGTTCTAAGGAAAATGAGACCGGATTTTCCATCTTCTTTTGATTTTCATTGCGAGTCATGTTAACTTGGTAAACATACCAAGCGTCCCTATCCCCCTAGAGTGTCTAATCGAGTCAGTACGTTGTTTGAACTTTTGCATTCTGATGTCTGGGGCCCATGTCCTACGAAATCCACTTTGGGTTTTGAATATTTTATTACCTTTATTGATGATTATTCTCGTGCTACTTGGGTTTATCTATTGAAATCTCGTGCTGAAGTATATTCAATATTCATGAATTCCATGCTTACGTCAAAACTCAACTTCAAGCCTCAATTAAAACCTTGCGTACAGATAATGCAAAAGAATATCTGTCGACAAACTTTTCTTCTTACTTAAAATCTAATGGCATCATTCACGAGTCATCTTGCGTTTATACACCACAACAAATGGTGTCGCTGAACGCAAGAACCGACATTTATTAGACATCACTCGCACTCTCGTGATTCATTCTCATGTTCCTCATCATTTATGGGGAGACGTTATCCTTACTGCCACTTACCTTATTAACCGTATTCCCTCACCCGTCATTCATGGTCAAACCCCATTTTCTATCCTTTTTCCTAAAGGAACTATGTTTCCACTTCCACCCAAAATATTTGGATGTGTTGCATATGTTCATGATCATCGTCCAAGGACCCCTAAACTTGATGCCAGAGCCATTCGTTGTATCTTTGTGGGTTACTCACGTGTCCAGAAAGGTTATCGGTGTTATAGTCCTTCTCTTCATCGTTACTTTACTAGTTCCGACGTTACTTTCCATGAGGAATGTCCCTTCTTTTCTACATACTCTACTCCTGTGTCTGATCCGTTTCCAGAACCCGAACTATCCGAATCCCCCATCATCCCTATCATTCCGGTGTCTACTGCTTCGTCTACCCCTCCGATCTCAGACGCCACGATTACAACACCAGCAGCTTCGGGCTTACCGACAGATCCTCCACCATTAATCTTCACATATGCTCGATGATGTAAGCATTCGACGTCAGAGACTCTTGATTCAGAACCTGCCTCAACATCTGGTACGTCCACAGTTCCACCACCTGATACTGAACCCATCTATCCATTACCAAAAACCGCTACCTATGATCCTCCAGGTGCACCATATCCTGATATGCCTATTGCCCTCTGAAAAGAACCTAGACACACTACCCGTTATCCCATCCAGGACTATGTCGCTTACGCTCACCTCTCCACAGAATCTTAGGCCTTCACCACTTCCCTTGATTCCTATCCGATCCCAAAAAATGTGATGACAACTCTTGCTCACCCAGGATGGCGTCAAGCTATGGAATAAGAAATAGGGGCTTTACGGAGTAATCATACATGGGATCTTGAACCACTTCCTCCTGGTAAGCATGTGGTTGGTTGTCGTTGGGTTTTCACAGTTAAACTTAACCCTGATGGTTCTCTGCATCGTCTGAAAGCTCGTTTGGTCGCCAAGGGTTACTCCCAGGCTTATGGTGTTGATTATGATGAGACTTTCTCCCTAGTTGCCAAGATGCCCTCTGTGCGTATTTGTATTGCTCTTGCTACCATTCATCATTGGCCGCTCCACCAGCTTGATGTCAAGAACGCATTTCTTAATGGTGTTCTTGAGGAGGAGGTTTATATGGAGCAGCCACCAGGGTTCATTGTTAAGGATGAGGCATCCAAAATATGTAAACTACGTCGTTCTCTGTATGGCCTTAAACAATCTCCCAGGGCATGGTTTGGCCGGTTTTCTAGCGTTATGGGAGAATTTGGAATGGTTCGTAGTACATATGATCACTCTATATTCTTCAAACATTATCAAGGATGAAGGATCATCTTAGTTGTTTATGTGGATGATATCATAGTTACATGGGATGATGAAGAAGGGATTATCAAGCTCAAACAGTTCCTTCAATCTCAATTTCAGATTAGCGACTTGGGTCGACTTCGATACTTCCTTGGCATAGAAGTATCTCGTTCCCCACAAGGAATACTTCTCTGTCAACGAAAGTATGTCCTTGATATGCTAACTGAGTGTGGCTTACTGGGTTGAAAACCAGTTGACAGTCCCATGCTTCCTACAAGGAAGCTCCTTCCAGAGGATGAAAGTCCAATGAAAGATCCTGAGCGATACAGACGATTGGTCAGAAAACTTGACTACTTAACTGTCACCCGGCCAGATATCTCCTTTGCCGTCAGTGTCCTAAGTCAATTCATGGGCACTCCATAGACGGGACACTGGGATGCTGCTTTTCGTGTCTTAAGATATCTCAAGAGCACACCAGGCCTAGGGATCTTATGTTCTGATCAGGGTCATTATCGTGTGGATACTTTCACAGAAGATGGAGATGGACGTATATCTGGATTCTCAGACACAGATTGGGCAGGCTGTCCTATTTCCCGGTGATCCACCACTGGGTATTGTGTTTTCATTGGAGGAAATCTTGTGTCCAGGAGGAGTAAGAAACAACACACCGTATCCAGATCGTGCCGAATCAGAGTACAAAGCTATGGCAGATGTTACATCAGAGATGATATGGGTTCATCGTCTTCTCAGAGAACTTGGGGTTATCTCTGAAGATTTGATGCGATTATACTGTGATAATCAATCAGCTATACATATAGCCAAAAATCAAGTATTCCATGAGAGAACTAAACACATTGAGGTTGAGTGTCACCTAATCAAAGATCGGATAGTCGGTATTCAAAAGGATCCTCCATCAATTCAGCCAATCCATGTCAAGACGGAATTCCAACTAACAGATATTTTCACAAAACCACTCCGAAAGGCACAAATAGATTTCATATGTAACAAGTTGGGCATGATTAACATCTATGCTCCAACTTGAGGAAAAGTGTTAGTTGGAAATAGTTGAAGGACCTAGTTATTAACTAGAGGTCCCTACATACAATTATAGGTGTCCTTGCATGCAATTATAGGTGTACCCTCATGTAAATAGTTATTTCTTTTTGGTCCCTCTTTCTCCCTATATATAGAGGGTTCCTTCTCATGTTTAAACACACTTAATTATATACAAGTTCAGATTTCATTTCCTTTTCATACCAGTCTAATTTACAATAACCATTACCGACATTTGATTTTTATAGTATTCAAACGATGTAAAACACGTATAGATATCATTTTGAGCATATGACGACTTATTTTCAGGATTATCTCTTTTGGTTGATATACCTAGAGTCGATATTGTGATAATCTGAACTGATATCAATCAAATTTCTGACGCAACAGGCAAGATAACATTGCTAATTCTAGAAACATTTTCCAAACAAAACTAAAGAAAAGAGCAAATTAACGAATTTGTTTGCTAGCACAAGTTTGGTTGGATACCTTTTCACGTTGTAGCTTCGGTTGTTCCTTTTTCTTCCACATTAATAATCCTAATAATAATCCTAATTCCTAAACATTAATTATTCGATATCCTAATTACACATTATATATATATATATATATATATTAAATCAAAGTGCTGATAAATAGTAACTCCAATTTTTTTTAAGTATGTATAATAGTATTTTAATTATTACTTAATTTGATTTTAACTAAAAAAAATATTATACATATTATAACAAAGTGCCAATGAAGTTTTTTTTAACGTTAGACGGTACGTTACCGCAAGTATTATTATTATCATCATCATCACCATCATCATCATCTTTTGGTCAAAAATCACACAAGGATAATGTAAGCAAGTCTGATTTTTGTGAGGTTGGATGCTTGGTTAAATGGACAAATGTATGAACAATAATTGAATGAAAATAGCAATGAACACAAGGATTTATACGAGGAAAAAGCCATTGATCAATGAATGATCTCCGGCATAAAAAACCTCGGATAGTGAAAACTATCACTATCAACTATATTGATCAAAAAAGGTTACAACTTCGGATGATAACAAGCTCAATACAACGATTTCTAGTGTGTTTGTGTGTGTATTCGCCAATATATTTCAGAGAGTTCGAATATGAGCAGTTGTGTTACTAAATATAGCTTGTTATCCCCTTAAAAAATAGAAAATATCCTGATAACTAACTATTCACAAATTATGCAAGCCATCCACGATCACCATAACGGTCATCAGCCTCATGCACGTGCATAATTAGAAGCATATTCCTCCGAGATTCCCTCCATGACTCAGTCCACAAGTCCCTTCAATCGTAAACTGAAAACACAAGAGACAATTGTTAAAACATAAATAATAGTAAGGATCCTAGATCCTCAGACTCCCTGCATTATCCGTTAAGGATCCGTGATCCAGGCCCAGTCTTAGGATAAATGATCCTTAATATAAAATCCATGCCCTAACAGTTGCCCCCAAAATATGAGGAATTAGATGCAACTAAATGAGTCATATTTTTTGCTTGGTTCCGGATGATTCGTTAGCGAAAAACTAGCCATTACATCAGGACTAGCCGTTACGAGGGTGACATCAGTGATAAGACCTCCTTCAACAATCATCATTATAAATACGATCAGAGATAAGGATGAAAATTGCAATTAAATTCGAGATCCTTCCCCTTTAAATCCTCATTCGAATATCTCAACAGGTATCTCCTTCCTTCTTCTCTCTAAATTTCTTTCCTCTGATTCTCTGTTTCTTCAAGATCCCATGGCTAAGATGAACACCCGATCCTCTCCTACTAAGAATCCTGAGCACAACAGTCCTCCAAATAGTCACGGACTCACAAAGAACCCCTCCATGGAGCTTTGTCGCTTCACTGATCCTGAAGTTGATCAGTTACGTCACTGCTTCCCGGATGGAACTATCTTCCTGCCATCTGACTCTTCTATGAAGAGTGGTTGTTTCTTAGAAGTCTGGATCACCTTCCCTGCTGCTCCATTCCAGATAGGTTTCATATATCCTTTCCCGGCGTTTACACAGAGCTTCTTCACACTAACTGGTCTGTGCTACATTCAGGCCATGCCAATGGTGTGGAGGGTTCTTTACACACTTGATCACATCATAGAAAACGAGGGAATAGACATAGGTCTATCTGAGTTAAGCCGTTTGTATAACCTGGTCAGCCACGGGTCTCACCGTTTCCTCTTCAAACACAAGCCACAAAAACCCCATCCTTTGCTAAAAGTCACCAAGAATGATAGCAACTGGAGAAACCAGTTTTTTTGTGAGGAGAGATTCCATCCCAAACAGGAATCAAATGGAACACCCAGGGTAGGATATAGGATCCTTAGGCCAGGACCGTAGTAAGATCTTCCTTTTCTGCAGAGGATAACTGATCCTCTTTTTCTTTTGTCTGTGCAGCTATTTCCCTGTCACACATACAAGACTCACCTATTACCGAGGAGAGAATAACCACTTTCTGGAAGCTTGATCCTGCTGTCATAATTTATCCACCAAGAACAAAGGATTCTAAAGAAATCTCTTCCACTTCCTACACCATGTCAAGTAAGTATCCATTCTTATAAATATGTAATTGAAAAGTTAAATGATGAATACTTATCTGTTTGTTTTGCATGCATGTATGTGCTGCTAAGTCATCAAAGTCTGCTTCCAAGTTTAACCTCAGTGATATCCAGGACATAGTCTCTCCAAGACCCATCAAAAAGGAGCTGGCGGCAAGCCAAAGCATCCCGGAGGTCAAGGGCATCAGCACCAGGGGCAAAGGAAGCAAAAGGAAGAAGCCCTTTGAATCCTCTGAAGGTCTTCCACTGATCGAGCGGCAACTCCACGAGGCTGTCTCTGAGGTAAGGATTACGGATCCTAGCACTTTGTGTTTTATTCTAGGATAAAGGATCCTGAATGTTAACCCTCCACTTGCAGAAATTTGCTGAAATCCAACTCCTCCAAGGCCAACATCTAGCCAATGCTGAAGAGCGTATCCTTGATCTTCAAACTATCGCTACTGCCAAAGACAAGAGGATCGCTCATCTTGAGCAGGAAAGCAAGAGCCTGCAGAAGCAAATCCTCCTTGCTGAGATCACTGCTAACAAGGAGTGGCTGGAGATCGTTGATGATGCCAAGAAGTCTGCTGCCATAGTGACTGTTAGGGATGGATTTTTACAATTTATGGATCACGGATCCTCAAGTGCAGCCAGGATCACATATCCTCAGTTTAGTTTTGAATTAAGGATCCTCAGAAGACGTTGCAGGACTAAGGATCCAGGATCCTCATTATGATCCTTATACTAACAATTGTTTCCATTATATTTGAACTTGTTTTGTAGGAGTATTCGAGTGGGACTTGGTCTTGCCGAGATTCCAGGGGAATATGCTCCATTATTCTGCACGTGCATGGCCTTTGTGACCGTTATGGAGGTCGTGGGAAGCTAGCATCTTTTTTGCGGATTGTTAGTTAGCTAGTTTATTTCTATTTTTAAATGGGGATAACAAGCTTGATAGACAATAATTAGCAAATACACACACTACTCTCGTGAACTCTCTGCAACTTATTGGCGAACACACACCTTTTTGCACACTAGTGATCCTTGTAACAAGCTTGTTATCATCCCGATTTGTAAACGTTGTTTGTGCAATATAGTTGGTGATCGGTAGTTTCCATCACCCCGAGGTTTTTTATGCCGGAGATCATACATTGATCAAGGGATTTTTCCTCGTATAAATCATCGTGTTCGACATTCATTACATTCATTCTTTGTTCATTCATTTGTTCATTTATTCAAGCATCACACCTCACAAAATCAGATTTGGTTACATTATCCTTGTGTGATTTTTTGACCAAAATAGTTTGGCGCCCACCGTGGGGCAATTGGTGCTTCAATTCTGAGAAATTTTGTTCATTTCGGTTCATTACTTTCAACCATATGGCTTCCCAGGGAAAAAACACTTCAAGCTCCATGCCGGCGATCACTTCTTCACATGGCATTCCACCTTTGCCACCTGTTTCTTCTGGATCCCAGAAGAATGCTGAGAATGCTGCGAAGAAACAAACCCCTGTTTTCCCAAAACCAACTTCTGCTGCTTCTTCTGGTCCTACTAATAATGATCTTTATTCTTTGATTTTGCAGATGAGGGACTACATGCAACAGCAGGACAAAACCAATGACAGGATCCTTCGAGAGATTGATGACATCAAGAAATTGAAGAGACCAGTAGAGGATCACTCTCCTTTGATGCCGAGATCACTGAATTTCGACACTCCTGTCATTACTGCCCAACACTTTGCAGCATCAGATGTCCAGTACCAGGGTGGATCATTGGGAATGCGTTATGGATCATCGGCAATGACACAGGCTCAAGGATCCTACTTTCAGCCTTCAGGATCCTCGTTTCAGCCTCAAGGATCATCCCTTCAGCATCAAGGATCCTTCTTCAGTTCCGGAGGATATATGGGAACACAGACAGTTCAAGGATCCTCTTCTCAGGTTCAAGGATCCTCCTATCAGGTCCAGGGATCCTCTCAGGTTTAAGGATCCTCCTCTCAGGTTCAAGGATCCTTCTCTCAAGTTCAGAGATCCTCATCTCAGGTTTATGGATCCATGGATTATCCTCCAAGACCCCCAGTCTCGATGTATCAAGGGTCCAACATCTTTCAAGATCAAGGATCCTTAAGAAGTGTATAACCCAGAAGTTCAGAGATTCATTTGGGAGACTTCATACCCATGAAAACTATTGCTTCATCTGGTCCCTCAATCCTACCAGAATCTCGCCAATATGGATTCACATCAGGAATTCCAAACCTGAATCCTTCAGGAGGTAACACTTTAAATAATTCTTATAATACTAACCATGGCTTAGTGCAGGATACAGGCATCAACCAAGCTATGGCTAGGGAATTGCAGAAACTCAAGGATATGATATCCAACATTCCAGGAGTGGTTAAGCCCATTCCTGAAATCCCAGATGGAAGCCACAAGATATCTCATTTTGCACCACCTATTTGTGATGCAGAGATACCAAAGAGGTTTCAAATACCAAGCATGAAGCTCTATGATGGTACAACTGATCCGGAAGAGCATATAGCTCAATACAGAGAGAGAATGGAGATCAACCCCATTCCTAAGAGGTTAAAAGAAGCATGTCTATGCAAGGGTTTTGGATCCACACTGACAGGATCAGCTCTTAAATGGCTGCTAAGTCTTCCCCCTTTCTCTATTACTTCATTTGCTAATCTAGTTAATTTGTTTAATAGCCAATTCTCATGTAGTAGAAGGTTTGAACGATTAACTAGTGATCTATATAGGGTGACAGAAGGTCAAAATGAATCACTTAGAGATTATATCACTAAGTTCAGTAGAGAATCCTTAGAAATTCCTAATTTGGATATAGCTACAGTTGTAGAAGCTTTTAAAATGGGATTACTTAAGGATTCACAGTTCTATGATGATCTTGTTATGACCCCTTGCAGGAACCTTGATGAAGTAAGAACCAGGGCCCTTAGATTCATCCGCCTAGAGGATGATAAAAGGATCCAAGAAAGGCTGGCAGGATCCTCAAAGCAAGAAAAGCAAGGATCCTACTTCAGGAACAACAAGTCCAAATCATACAACAAGTCTGATAATCAGAACGTGCATGCAGTGGAGCAAGAAGAGGATGATGAGGATTATCCTCCCATTTCTGAATATTGCTTTTCTGTTGATAACAATTAACTAATCCTTGCAATGCAGAATCTAGGTGAAAAAGCAAGATGGCCCAGAAAGAATGATAAGCCAGCTGCCACAAAAGACAAATCCAAATGGTGTGCCTATCATGAAGATTTCGGTCATCCCACTGATGAATGTATAGCACTAAGGAAAGAGATTAGTTATTTGTTGAGCAAAGGGCACTTGAAGGAGCTGTTTGGAAGGAAAAAGTCAAGGATCCAGGATCCTAAAAAGGTCCCAGAAAGAGCTCCAGCTCCTCCTGCTGATGCACAAATTATCAACTTCATATCTGGTGGATCAGACATACGTGGCACTTCCTTTTCAGCAGCCAAAGGCATGCCAAAGAAACAAAGATGGATAATGGGGACAGACCCATTCGAACCTCGATCCTTACATAGGAGAAAGTTATAACCTTTGATGAGGATGATCGTGTCGATATTCAGGATCCTCATCATGATGGTCTTGTTATTACTTTGTTTATATCTAACCATTTTGTTCGCAGGATTCTCATAGATGGAGGGAGATCAGTGAACATCATTCAACTTGATGTCCTCAAGAAGATGAACATCCCTGAATCAGATATTATCCCAAGATCATCAGTTCTTGTAGGATTCAGCGGAGAAACCAAGAACATATTGGGGGACATCAAACTTCCCATTTACATAGAGGGAGTTAATTCATTTCAAAAATTTTGTGTTATAGATTGCTTATCCTGTTGCAATGTTATCCTTGGCAGGTCGTGGATACATGACATGAAGGCAGTTTCATCTACATACCATCAATGTGTGAAACTCCCTACTCCATGGGGTGTAGTGAAGATTGAAAGTGACCAACAAGAAGCCAAGAATTGCTATACTTCATCCATGAAGCCAGCCTCAAGACCCAGGGAGCAATAGCAATTACAATATCCTCCAAGAGATGTCCTGGAGGCAAGAGAACAAGATGTGAAGGATATCCTGATGGACCCTCAGGATCCTGAATCCAAAGTTTTTATAGGATCCGGGATCCTCAACAATATTGAAGAGGATCTAATATCCTTCCTAAAGAGAAGAAAAACTACCTTTGCCTGGAAGCATGAAGACATGACAGGTATTTCTAAAGATATTATTACTCATAAACTTGGCATTGACAGGTCATTCAAACCCATACATCAAAAGAGGAGAAAGCTTGCACCTGAGAGGAATGCCATCATCCAGGAGGAGGTAGATAAACTACTCAGAGCAGGTATGATTAGAGAGGTTAAGTATCCAAGGTGGTTAGCCAATGTGGTTGTTGTTCAAAAGAAAAATGGAAAGTGGAGGGTATGTGTCAATTTTACTGATTTAAACAAGGCATGTCCCAAGGATCCTTTCCCATTACCCCACATTGACTCCATGGTGGATGCTACCGCGGATCATGAGTTGTTGACTTTCATGGATGCTTCATCTGGATTTCAACAAATTCAAATGGAACCATCTGATCAAGAGGATACAGCCTTTATGACCCCAACTAGTATCTATTGTTATATTGTTATGCCATTTGGACTAAGAAATGCAGGTGCTACCTACCAAAGGCTAGTTAATATGATGTTTAAAGAACAAATAGGAAACACGATGGAAGTCTATATAGATGACATGGTGGTTAAGTCCAAGAAAGCTGAGGATCACCTTAGAGATTTGGAGGAAGCATTTGATATCCTTGATAAATTCAATAGGAAATTGAATCCTTCCAAGTGACACTTTGGTGTGAAAGCTGGCAAGTTTCTAGGGTACATGGTGACAAAAAGAGGCATAGAGGCAAGTCTAGAGCAAATCAAGGCCATTGTGAACATTAAGTCTCCTGTCAATGCCAAGGATGTGCAAAGATTGACAGGAAGGATCGCAGCCTTGAACAGGTTCATCTCAAAGTCATCAGAGAAATGCAAAGAGTTCTATGACATTCTGAGAAAAAACAAGAAATTTGAGTGGACTGAAAAGCATGAGAATGCTCTCAAGGCCCTTAAGGATTACCTATCCTCAGCCCCAGCGTTAATGAAACCAGAAAAAGGGGATATATTATCCTTATATTTAGCAGTCTCTTCTAAGGCAGTAAGTGTAGTCCTTGTTAAGGATCATGAAGGTACACAACAACCTGTATATTATGTAAGTAAAAGTTTGCTTGACGCTGAATCCAGGTATTCACATTTAGAAAAACTTATCCTTGCCTTAATTATGGCATCTACTAAATTACGCCATTATTTTGAAACTCATGCTATTATTGATAAAACTAACTTTCCAATTAAGAATGTTCTCAGGAAACCTGAAATGTCAGGAAGGATGGCTAAATGGGCAGTGAAGCTTAGTGCTTATGATATAAGATATGAGCCAAGAACTGCCATTAAATCCCAAGCCTTAGCTGACTTTGTGGCTGATTTCAGTAGTGATCTACAAAGGGAAGCTGAGTTAGAAGTTCAACAGCTTGAAGAGACTAAGGATCCTTGGATACTCTTCACAGATGGGGCTTCAAATATCAAGGGAACTGGACTAGGAGTACTACTAAAATCGCCACAGGGGGACATAATACCCCACTCCATTGCTTGTGAATTTCAAACTACTAATAATGAGGCTGAATATGAAGCCTTGATAGCTGGTTTGCAAATTACCAAGCACATGAGGATCAGGTATCTTGAGGTACATGTAGATTCATTGTTAATTACTAACCACTTTAATGCTTCTTATGTTGTTAAAGGTGAAAGACTAATCAAATATCTAGAGATAGTCAAGAAATTGGCAGACTCTTTTGCTTCTTTTAGTTTGACACAGGTACCCAGAGAAGAAAATGCAGAAGCTGATGCTTTGGCCAACCTTGGATCATCATTGAAGATTCCAAAGGATATTAAAATCCCCATAATCCATATCTTGACTCCTTCTATTGAGGATAATACAGCTATGGAAATAGTGGAGGATTCTGCAATCACACCTAGTGATGGTTCACAGCCAAATTCAGGATCATGGATCCTTCCAATCCTAAGATATATACAACATGGAGAGATCCCTACCGGATAAAATCCTAGAGCTTTCAAAGTGAAGGTATCTCAATTTACAATATTAAATAACATGTTATATAAACGATCTCTTGCAGGTCCATATCTAAGGTGTATTGAGGATCCTGAAGTTCAAGAAGTTCTTAAGGATTTTCATGAAGGAGATTGTGGAAACCACACTGGGGGCAGAGCACTGTTTTCAAGGATTCTTAGGACAGGATATTATTGGCCTACCATGAAGAAGGATGTTGTGGATTATGCCAAGAAATGTGATGCTTGTCAGAGACATAGTAATATCCTTCATCAACCAGCAGAGCTCCTGCATCCTATATCCTCTTATTGGCCATTCATGAGATGGGGAATGGATATAGTTGGCAAACTTCTCAAGGCACCAGGAGAAAAAGTGTTTATGCTTGCCATGACCGATTACTTTTCCAAATGGATAGAGGCTGAAGCCTTTGCTCAAGTCAGAGAAAAAGAAGTGATATCCTTTATTAAAAGAAACATTATTACCAGATTTGGTATCCCTTCTAAAATTGTTTGTGATAATGGATCCCAATTTATTGGGAGTAGAACTACTAACTTTTGTGACAGTTGGGGGATTAAAATGATAACATCAACACCAGTCTATCCACAAGCTAATGGTCAAGCAGAATTATCCAACAAGATCATCATCAACAACTTGAAGAAGAAGCTTGGATCCAAAAAGGGAAAATGGGCAGAAGAGCTACCTTATGTGTTATGGGCTGATAGAACAACTCCCAAGAATGCTATTGGCCACACTCCATTTTCTTTAGTATTTGGAGCAGAATCAGTGATCCCTACAGAGATAGTAGTCCCTACTGCAAGAACAAGCATCTGTGATCCTTAAGGAAATGCTGAAAACTTGGTTCAAGACTTGGATACCATAGAAGAACGCAGGGATTTGGCAAGGATAAGATTGGCTAGCTATCAACAAAGGATGGCAGGAGCTTATAACAAAAATGTCAAGATCAGAAAGTTTCAAGTTGGTGACATGGTGTTAAGGAAAGCATTCCAAAATACCACAAATCCTGCTGATGGCAAGTTAGCACCAAAGTGGGAAGGCCCCTATCTTATTGAAGCTGAGGCAGGAAAGGGGGCATATCGTTTATTAACAATGGAAGGTGATTCGCTACCAAGAGCTTGGAATGCTGTCCATTTGAAGAGATACTTCATGTAAGAAGGATCCAATATCCTTAATCATCTTCATATCCGGTATACATAAAGGATCCTTAGAGGATATATGATCCTCATTCTGGTAATGATTTGATTCTAATTTATCTAAATACTTTAATTTATTTGATTATAAAGAGAAGGATCCAGGATCCTTTATCCTTTTTCAATAAGTTCTGAGTTTTGCAGAAGTTCATGTATCCTTGACAAAAGATCAAGTATCCACAGAAGTATCCTAAGTTTTTTGGGCTTGTCCCCAGTTTTATGGGTTTATCCCCAGTTTTTTGGCATGTCCCCAGTTTAAGGTATCTACTACCTTCGCCAGTAGCGCACGATTATCCTGGTGCAGTTAAAGGCAATGGGACCAGTACCCACTTTAGAGGCTGACAATTTCATTGTACTGGCTGTATTCAGGATCCTAAGTATAATGGTAGATGTACCATACATCCGTTCCTAAGGTTTCTAACATTTTCATGTTAGCTAAGGTTTTGGCATCTTCATGTCGCTAAGTTTGGATAGTCGCCAGAAAAGGCCATACTCCAGTTTACACAAGATCCTTTGGGCTTGTCCCCAGTTTTTGGGCTTGTCCCCAGTTTTTGGGCTTGTCCCCAGTTTTATGGGCTTGTCCCCAGTTTTTTGGGCTTGTCCCCAGTTTTATGTGCTTGTCCCCAGTTTATTGGGCTTGTCCCAAGATTGTTGGGCTTGTCCCCAGATACTAACTCTTCCTTTTACAGTTGGCTTAGTCCCAAGTTATGTCTCATTTCAGGTTTCTAAAACTAAACAGTTAAGGATCCTGGATCCTAACTTTTCACAAGGGTTTATCTTGTAACTGGTTCACAATGGTATGCATTAAGGATATAGGATCCTAACTTGGATTCTCTGGTATGATCTTTATTTACTTTAATTTTATTCTTGATTTATCTATGTTACCCTTGACCTTTAGCAACAAGATGTATGATCCTAAAATTATCTCACTTTTTAAACTTTTCGATTATAGGATATTTGATCCTTGATCATATCTTAAACTTTTTGACTTAAACTAATTTTTATACCTTTACAAATAACTTGTAAGTTCAGAATATTATACAATTGAAAGGTAAATATACACAGAATGAACAACATAAGATAGCCAAAAGTTAAAGGTTTTATTTATTTATCCTTAGTTAAACCCTTCAAAGGTTGTCAAAATTACCTACCCCAAGCATCTACCAGCAATACGTGGCTCGTCCGCTGGGGTAGGTAAAGGGTGTCCATAGTTAACGGTTCATAAAGTGCAGGAAAATAAGGGTGGCAGGATAATAGTGGCTTCATCCCCCAAACAGAGGATCCCTCCACCATCTGTCATCCTACCTATTGTCCCAAGGATCCGTGATCCTTAAACCTAAATACTATTGTTTAGTTACAAACCACCATTGTTCAACATCAAAACACCATTAAACAAAAACCATAAAAAATGGGCTCCGGCCGCGTCTAGATAAATCCATCATCGCCCATTGCTGCAGCCTAAATCTTTGCTGCTTCATCACCACCTTGACCAGCTGCCTCTACCACTGGATCCTTCACCCCGCTAATCCCGGCTCCATCAGCTGCTGCCTCCTCAGCATCATCCTCGTCGTCCAGCTCCGCCAGCCTTTGCCTCCAAGCCTCCTGGTCCCAGGCATGTCACATCCCCAAAATCCACACGCGGAGTATCACCGCTTGGAGGCATGACTGACCAGGATCAAGCCACCAATCATTTTGAACAAAGCATGTAAATAAGTATAAATCCCAACACAATATAATTGGTGTCCAAACAAAACATAGTTTAAGTTGTAAGCGGAAGCATAATGTTTAAAACCAAAGTATAAATTCAAATATATCAAATGTTTAACATGGCATATGACTATCCATGTCCCACAACGATCACGCCTCCTCGTGCAAGCTCCAAAAATTACCTAACGACCTGCAAGGCATGTAACAACGAGTCAACAACAAAGTTGAGCGAGTTCACAGTTGGTTGTTTAGTTTTACAAGTTTGTTTTGAAAACCATAAGTTGTTTCGTAAACCACGAGTTAACCAGTATCTTTGCTTCCCAAACCATATCCATAATCAGTGGGGGCTTCCCCATGTGAACCACTAGACCGTTACCATATCAACAACTGACGAACAATAGTTGTGCCCTACGTCAATGTCTATCATCATTGACTAAGTGCCCAGATCCATTAGTACACGCCCATCCGAACGGCACGGTGTGAGGCTTGTCAACCCTAATAGCGCTATTAACTAATGACCCGCTCGCCATTGGCCCGGCAATTAAGTCGATATAAAAATGAGGGACTTCATGATAGAGTTTTGTCTAGTAATTTAAGGTTGTTGTCCTACCCAAGGAGGACGAACGTCCGTATTCTACCCAAGGAGAATACGCAGGATTAATATTGGCATCCTACCCATGGAGGATGATGGTACATATCCTACCCAAGGAGGATATGTAGGTTCCGTTTTAATTCTTTAACCCATTCCCAACCACCGGGAATCCCATGCCTTAGAAAGTGTGTGAACTCAACTTGGTTTGCTCGGCAGATAAACAAAAAGGTCACTTGAGCTATCTGTGGTCAACCACATCCTAACATGGTTACCATACATGTCAGGTTCGTATTCAGGTAATGCACGTATGGTTTTCTACACGTATACTAACAAGTTGTATACCAGCATTGATCATGGCATACACGTATAATCATGGCAGTTAACAATACATATATTATATGTTCAACAGTAACGTATGAAGCCTAAGTGTGCGGCCCAATTACTTGGGCTTGTAACAGTATGCAAGTCCAAACAGAATATATGATCATGTGGTCTCGAGTCGAGACTAGGGATCTCGAATCGAGACAGTGCGGTCTCGGGTTATAGTCTTGATGTTCTCGAGTCGCAACTAAGGGGTCTCGGGTCATACATTTATCACTCGAGACTGGGTGATCTCGAGTCAGGTCTCGAGTCGCAACAAGACCCGCAACTGTGGTCTTGAGTCTTGTTTGTGTGATGGCAAGGTGTGGTCTCGAATCGAGACATTGGGGTCTCGACTCGCAACCGGTGTCGAGACTAGGTGTGTAACTAACTTCCTTATTTGCAGCTCATTTATTTCCGTAACCTTTGCTAACAAGTTTGGCAATTTCAATCAGATTAAACAGCATTGAATTCGGAAATCATACACATTCATATTACCTTAATCATCATCAAATCAAGAACAATCAATTTAATTCGTATGAACCCTAAGTAACATCTAATCATGAATAACAACAACAATCATTCAAACATTCGGTCAAACCACCACCCTAAGGAATTCGACCATTGCCATACAGTTCATGTAATTTTCACCATCTAGTTCATGCCAAAATACATGAATCAATTAAACATCTAGACCCATCACAGTCGATTACATCTCTTTGGTTCTAAATCACAATCATGCAAATCCAATTCATATGAACAATCTTAACTATCATACTCAATCATGGTAATCACAACATTGTCTAATACACAATTAATAATGAATCACTAACCGGAATATGAGATAGGGCCGAGATGATCTTCAAGAGAGAGGGGTGTTGCCGTCGAGTGAAGGGAGAGAGCTTTAGGGTTTGTATGTTAAGTGTTTGCAAATTATGAGGATCAAAACCCCATAATGGGTATATGCATACGTATAGGGAGTGGGCCGAACCCATTCTTTGGGCTGCCCTCTTGGTCTCGAGTTCCATAAGAGTGGGCCGAGAAGGAGGTGTGACAAGGCACAAAGTGTACGGCCCTAAAGGCTTGTGCGATTAGAAGTCGTTGTGTGACCAAGTTTATTATACATACATACTCACAACACATTCATGTAACACATAGCATAACAAAACATAATATTCCATGGAAATCAAACATGTCAACTAGTCACGTAATGTTCATACAAGTTACATCAAAACACAAAGAAAGGTTCTGGAATACGGGTTTTCACATCATCCCCAAGTTGAAAGAAATTTCGTCCCGAAATTTAGCACGTACTCACTGAGGAAGCTAGTTAGGTTGAGTGGTTTTCCTGGGGTGTCACATCCTTCCCCCGTTGGTTTGGAATTTCATCCCGAAATTCCGTGGTAGCTTCAGCCTCGGTAGTTGTTTCACTGTTCTCGAACAACTGGGGATACTTGTGTTTCATTTGATCTTCCCATTCCCAGGTGAACTCTGGGCCACGACGGGAGTTCCAACGAACTCGAACAAGGGGTATTCTAGTACACTTGAGAACCTTAACGTCTCGGTCTGTAATCTCTACTGGTTCCTCGACGAATCGCAGCTGATCGTCGATAGTGAGTTCTTTGAGAGGAACTATGAGGGTCTCATCTGACAGGCACTTCTTCAGATTCGACACATGGAATACATTGTGAACTCCACTGAGCTCTTTAGGTAGATTCAACTTGTAAGCGACTTTGCCAATTTTCTCAATGATTTCGAACGGTCCGACATAACGCGGATTGAGTTTGCCTCGTTTTCCAAAACGAACTACACCTTTCCAAGGTGAGACTTTGAGTAGTACTTGATCCCCAACCTGGAACTCTAGTGGTTTCCTGCGCTTATCAGCGTAGCTTTTCTGACGGTCGCGAGCTGCCGCCATTCGTTGTCGTATCTGAGCAATCTTCTCAGTCGTGTCTACCACAGGTTCTGGGACTGTGATTTGTGTAGGACCGAGTTTGTGACCCTAAAAGTCAGTTAAGGCAGTTCATCTTAGTTTACAAAGGCAGAATCAAAGTAAACCAAGTCACAACAGCTTGTTTCCTCTTAATATCTTCTCTATTACTAATTTCCGAGACTTTACAATGATTTCAAATGAAATTTTGGCAGCACCTTGTCTCACATACAATGACCATGTCCGCTTCAAATGACACGGACAACAACTATTTATAGACCTAGCCTGTTCGCTTGAATGTGTACATGTCTTCTCAAGCGAACATGCAAGAACCGATTTCAAGCGAACAAGACTCAGTTGGTTTCGCTTGAACTTCACTTTGACCCTTTCAAGCGAACTACCATACTTAACCTATACAAACCCTAATACTAACCATCTATACCTAAGACTTGATTAAAACATAGTCAACAAACATTCAGTGCACCAACAGACTCCCCCTTGGATGTTGACGAAGTCTTTAGCATTGAGTCTTTAGTCTTAGTCTCTCTCCAAATTATCCTGTCATTGTAAAGCTTCTTCTTCACAGGTTCAGAAACTCAAACTATCTTCAATCTCCCCTTTGATTGTTGATCCAGAATTCTGACTCCCCCTTTCACAGACTCCCCCTCTCGATAGACTAGGGCTTGAATTCTGATTCAATCTTTGACTTTTTCATTGCCATGGGGATTCCAGTTACCTGTAAAAACTCTACCCAAAGATAAGATATATGACAAATACAGTTTTAATCCAAACTTACCATTTAACTTTCAGTATTAGAAATCCACTTAAGTATTCAGGTCCAACTTAATGACCCTGATTACTCAATTAATCTACCAAGTCCAACTTAATGACCTTGGTTGATCAGAGACAATTCACACTGACTTTCCGTTCAATTTGTTTCTGAAAATTTACAAGTTTCAAATTAATGAACTTGCTTCATCCTTTCAACTTTCACAATCTTATCATATTTTAGCTCACGACTCATCATCCAGTCCAGAAACCTCCTGCATCTGCTTTCAACCTTCGAATCCGAAGATCAACTCTCCACTTTGGTTTGTCAAAAATAAAGCAGAAATGTAAAATCTTTTTGGATTTTGATAAAGCTTCTAAACTAGAAATGAAATACAGAACTAAAATACAGTAAAAATAAACTATATACAAACAAATTTTGGTGAGCGTGTTAGGGAATCATATCAGCTATTCGACAAGTCACAAGTACCGTTAAGCTTCAATTACATACTCAGAATTAAAAAATTCGCGTAGATTGTCGATATACTGATCCACTTAAATTCTTACACAATTTTCAATCTGTTCAGGATACGAATTTAGTGTTTTAGAGACTTAAACTTATACGTGTGTCCCACCTCTTGAATATACTCCCGTATCCAGATCCCAATATTCAGTTTTACAGGTAATTATAACACAAATGATATCTCTAAGGGGTTATTAATTTATGAAGAATCATGAGAGCTCAGGTCAGAACTACCGTTCAGCAGAGAGATCATGACCCAACTTTTGGGTGTGTCCCCTTTAGAGGATCTTTTTTACAACAGCATTGCTAAGCAATTTTATTGTCTTATCATATATGCTTAGGGTGATGCTATGTTTCAAGCATTTGCGGAAAGTATTATTCGAGGACTAGGTCAGAACTTCCATTCAGCAGAAGTCCCGGAATAATACCCCAGATATCACTGAGTATAAAGACCTAGTATATCAGAAAAAGGAATCTTTCAAACAAGATTTCAGGGGTTACCTATATATCCAAGTAGTGTTCCCCACGAAATAAGCAAGTAAGATTTAGGTTTATATCCCGAACAAACCTACTAAATGTGAAAAAACCTATCGGCACATCATCAGCGAGACTGTTTAACGCATTTAAACATTACATTTCTTTAGCATACCGTGACTGTCAAGCCGATGTACTATCATTTTCCCTTTTTACACAAGCTCTTTTCTGGTTTTCTATTGTTTTTGGATTTTGAAAATATCTCATGTTTTTGTATTTTTGACATTTTTTATTGTTTTTGTATTTTCTGAAAAATTAACCTATACCTCCCCCTAAATACCAAAACAAGTAAAAAATCGACAAACCATTGCAGATTGCTTCTCAACATCATCTACAATGTCTCCTTCATCAACGCCAATAATCTCCTCCAACACCGATAAAAGCTTCATACCATTCAGTTTTAGCAAATACTGAAAACGTGTTTTATCAAATGCTTTGGTATGTAAATCAGCTTTTTTATCGTCAGTGTGGATTTTCTCAATTCGTATCAACTTCTTCTCGAAACAATCTCGGATGAAGTGATGACGAATCTCAATATGTTTCGTTTTAGCGTGATGTACTGGATTTTTAGTAATATTAATCGCTGCTTCATTATCAATAAAAATAGGGGAGTTTAGAAATTGCAAACCGTAGTCGCGCATCTGTTGCTGGATCCACAAGATCTGAGAGCAGCAACTGCTAGCAGATACATACTCCGCTTCACATGTGGATAAAGCCACAGAGGTTTGCTTTTTGCATTGCCAGGTGACCAATCGTGATCCAAAGAACTGGCATCCCGTTGTTGTTGATTTAGCGTTAACTTTGCAGCATCCGAAATCGGAATCGGAATAACCTTCGAGCGTGAAATCGCCATCTTTTGGATACCACAACCCTATTGATGGAGTTCCTTTCAGGTAGCATAATATCCTTTTCACAATAACCATGTGCGATGCTCTTGGGTTAGATTGAAATCTTGCTGTGAGGCAGGTTGGGTACATGATATCGGGTCTTGAAGCTGTCAAATACATCAGTGATCTGATCATGGAACGATACATCGTTTCATCTACCTTCTCTCTGGTGAGATCAGGGTTTATCCCATGATTCGTTGCTAATGGGGTGGCTGCTGGAGTAGAACCTGACATCCCGAATTTCTCCAAGATATCATGGACGTACTTCGTTTGATGTATGAAAATTCCTTTGGGTAGTTGATCAACCTGCAATCCCAAAAAGAATTTCATCTCACCCATCGATGACATTTCAAATTTCTGCTTCATAACTCGTTCAAAATATTTGCATAGATCCTCATTTGTTGACCCAAATATGATATCATCCACGTATATCTGAACAATCAGAAGATGTCCGTCTACCTCTTTGGTGAAGAGAGTGACATCCACTTTCCCACGAATAAAACTGTTGGCTAGTAGGTGTTGAGACAATGTCTCATACCAAGCTCTCGGGGCCTGGTGTAAACCATACAGCGCTTTGTCTAGCAAGTAGACCTTGTCTTTGTGGTGTGGATCGGTAAAGCCCGGTGGCTGACCGAAATATACCTCCTCTTTTACCTTTCCGTAGAGAAAAGCCGATTTTACATCTAACTGATATACTTTGAAGTTTTTCCAAGACGCAAATGCTAAGAAGATTCTGATCGCTTCTAGTCGAGCAACTGGAGCATACACTTCAGTGAAATCTATACCCTCCTGCTGACAGAAACCCTGGACTACGAGTCGAGCTTTGTTGCGAACCATAACTCCTCTATCGTCTCTCTTACACTTGAACACCCACTTGGTGTTTATCTTCCTCTGACCATCAGGTAAATCCACTAACTTCCACACTCCCAACTTCTCGAATTGACTAAGTTCCTCCTGCATCGCATTGACCCAAGAGTCTTCAGTAAGCGCCTCTTTGTAAGTCCTTGGCTTAACCTGCGAGATAAAACAACTCAATGAGAATTCAGTTTGCAAAGGAGCAACTTTTGTATAAAAACATGTAAGCCCTTTATCAATCTGTCGTCGAGTGCGGACGCCTGTCTGCAACTCTCCAATGATCAATTCCTCTGGATGGTATGAAAGAGTTCGTGGCATCACTTCGCTTGAAACATCTACATCACCTTCCAGATTAGTAACATTCTGATTTGCACCTTGTTCACTGACTGGGTTTGTTTGACTTGAAATCTGAATTTGCTCCCCCTCAGAATCTGAATCACCACGATCAAATACTGGCATGTTCTCAGATTCTTGATTATCATTCTGTGCCGTCTGATTATCTTGAGCAACTTCATCTTGTTGGACATCATCATGTTCACCAGCATTGCTTGGACCTGCTTCATCATCATTTAAAGCTTGTCGTGGTCTTCTTGAATACTCAGCTGGGAACCTTTCCTGCGATTCTTCATATTGTCGCAAAATATCCAACTCATCAAAGAAATCTTCTTCTTCTTCTTGTTCTTCCAGCATGTTAAACGAATCCCACAACTTGTCATAATTAAAACGCCATGAGTCACCGGGGTTCTGAGGCGGCATAGTATACCCCTGACACTCAACATTTGGAGCTTCAATAATCCGCTTCAGACTTGGAACGAAGACTCGTCGTAAAGGACTTGCATAACCTATGAATATTCCTTCAATACTCTTCGGACCAAACTTTCCAAAAGGCTCTAGAACAGTACAGGGTGACCCAAACGGTTCGAGATACTTCAAATTCGGTTTGCGGTTATTGATCAACTCAAAGCATGTTTTGTTGAATTTCTTGACAGTGAGACCTCTGTTGAGCATATAGCATGCGGCGGAAACTGCTTCTGCCCAAAAATTTATCGGTAACTTTGAATCAGCAAGCATTGTTCTGGCCGTTTCGATTAGCGTCCTGTTTTTACGTTCTGCAACTCCATTTTGCTGCGGAGTGTACAGAGCACTAAACTCATGCAATATACCTCTTTCATCACAATATTCTTCCATCTTGTTGTTCTTGAACTCAGTACCATTATCACTTCTAATTCTTCTGATACACCTTTGGTACAAATTTTCAATCTTTCTGAACAACGCCATCAAACTATCAAACGTTTCATCTTTCGACTTCAATAATGATACCCATGAAAATCTGGAATAATCATCAGTAACCACAAGACAGTAGAGATCTCCTGTAATACTTTTGACGTTTACTGGACCAAACAGATCCATACGTAGTCTCTCTAAAGGTCTGGAAACTGAATTGACTTGCTTTTTAGGGTGTGACTTTTTCTTCTGCTTGCCTTTAATGCAACTAATGCACTCCCCTTCCAGATGAAAACCTTTAATATTAACACCAAGAACTAAATCATTGTGCACCAAGTGATTCATTTTTCTAAGATGTATATGTCCCATCTTCCGGTGCCACAACTTCGATTCTTTCTCTGTTGCTCTAGACACAAAACAATGTGCTTGACCAGTAGTTGTAGTTGCTACACTCATGTCCAATACATACAGATCATTCACTCTAGGTGCCCTCATGATAATCCATTCTTCAGGGATAACAAATCCTGGTTTCAAGATCAAACATTTTTTGTCTGTGAAGTGAGTGGTATACATCCTGTCACAAATCTGTGAGATACTCAGCAGATTATTCTCCAGCTCAGCAATGTAGTTAACTCTCTCAAACGTAACAATCCCATTGGATAACGTTCCTTCACCAACAATCCTACCACCTTGATTTCCTGCAAATCCCACATAACCACCATTGATATTTCTAACAACATACAACAATGCAGTCTTTCCTGTCATATGTCGAGACGCTCCACTATCCATAATCCATCGTGAAATAGCTCTCGGAAGATCCTGCATATATCACAAACAATTCAATAAAGATGCCGATTCATGCTTCACAATTACCAACTAGGAAGCTCCGGCAAGTCAAAACTTGATTAGCTAAAATAAGCTGCCCAAGCCTCATCAGACTCGGGTAACTTAATCTCATCAATACAGTTTACAACCGACTTAAGAGGTGGAAAATTTTTATCATTCACTTCCAATTTGTTATCAACAACCTCTTTTATGTCAATTTTAACCTCATTTTCCAATGAACCATTCTTTTTCTCTGTTGGAGTAGAAGATTGTTTCTCCAACTTTTCATAATAATCCAAAGGAACATCCATCTTTACCGGATTGGTAGAAGATGATTGTTTTTCCGACACTGAAACCTTTGGTTTAGATGAACTTGGTTTCTTTTCAATCACTTTTGGCTTCCATGTTTGTTGAGGTGATGCAATCCGTTTGTAAAACTTGTCATTTTTAGTTACCACATTCTTAACAGGTTCAATTTTGACTTTTGATTTCTCATTTTTCAAAATTTTCTCAACAACCATTGGAGCTTTGCCTTTCGCATCAACCTTCTTCTGTCGATTCTCAACAACTTCAGTCTTAGGCTTGAAGTTGGTGCAATTTCTTGCAATGTGACCAACTTTGTTGCATCTAAAACATGTACGAGTATCAACTACTCGACTAGTGCCTTCAGACTGAGGTTGTGAGGCCCTCTTCTCAAAGAACTCTTCATTTGATTTTGAAAAAATTTCATTTTCCTCATCAGAAAGTGAACTTGAACTGTTCACAAACACTTTCTTCTCAGCAAACTTCTTGTTCTGAAAATTCTTTCTTTGATAGTTCTTACCATCCTGATAACCACCCGACCAATTGTTTCGATTGTTGTTATAAAAATGTGGTGGAACTACAGGTTTCTTGTAGTAAGCTTTATCTTTCTCAAAATTCATTTGCCTTTTTGTTTGACTCAAACTGTTCACTTCTGACAACTCAACTTCAACCAATTTGAAAACATTTGTCAATTTTGAAACATTCACATTCTCCAAAGGAAACTCAGAATCCGAATACAACTTATCAGATCCAGCCATCTTGTACATCACAAGACCCGGTTCATCACCTAAGTTGTTTTTGGACTTTTGTTTCGGAATGTATTTGTTCAAGAAACATTTTTCATCCTCAGCTGAATCACTATCCAAAACACTTTCAGCTGTGCTTTTAACAATCTCAGTTTGAACACTGTCATCAGATGATGATGAAGAAAATGTAACATCAATTGAATCAGGAAGTTTCACTTCATTTTCTTCCTCAAGATTAACCAACCCAGATTGCTTTTTCAAATAATTGTCTAGAACTGGTGGTGGAACTTGATGAAACCCAACCCCAGTTCCATCACAGTAAACATCTTCGTCTGCTTTGTCTTTCCCGATGGGTTTGGGAATAATGTGTTGCAAAACAAAGCTTGCAGAATTGTAACTGTTCAATTTCAAATTGATACGCTCATTTTCAATTTTAGCTTCTTCAAATTGAAGCTTCAACTTAGCAATCTCATCCAATTGTTTGTTGATTAATTCTTCTTTTAATCTCAAAACACATTGCAATTGGCAATTTTCTTTATAAGTTTTACCATTTCTGTCATCATTATCTTTCATTGTGCTTTTAAGCTTCTCAAATTTTTCAGTGATCTGACGATTTTCAAGAACTAACCTTTCATTTTCTTTCCTAACCTTTTCTTGATCAATTTTATCAGTTTCAATTTTGTTAGTTAATTCTTTTAACCGTTCAGTTGAAGCTTTCACCATTTTGTCACGATCAAGGATTTGATCCTCAACACTTCTGACTTTAGCAGTCAGATCCTCAATCTTCTTACCTTTGAGATAAGTGTTTGTACTACAAACCTTGCATTCTTTGATGCAATTTTTGCAGTCAATATCACCACTGACCTTCTTACCTGACTCAGTCGTTGACGCGTTTGAACTGACCTGGCTTTTAGACTCAGAAACGGATTTAGAATCTACCTCAAGTGCCTTAGCAGCCAGCACCTTGTCAGCCATCTTTCCCATGTTTTCAGCATTCAACTCCTGTGTCGTGTCAATGATTCCAGTATCAATCTTCTTTGATTTTTCTATCTCTTCTTTCTCCTTCTTCTCTTTCTCTTCTTCTTCTCCACTTCCCCACCATTTCTTCTGCCAGTAATCATCTTCAACTTGATACTCTTTGATTATGGTTTCTATATCAAGAGTGTTATGATCAATAGCAATATTTCCATAGGGGTCAAGATAACATTCTCTGTCTGGATCCCATCTTTTTGCCCTTTTTGCTTCAGAATAGATACCAGATAATCTGATCAATTTGTTCGTGGCTATCAACTTTCTGTGATTATACTTCTGTTCTTCAGTTCTGTTATCTTTCCAAGGAATAGGTTCAGTTTTTGCCATGAATGCATATCCAACCGCATCCTCCTCAGGTAACAACTCGCTCCAGTCGAAACCTTCATCGTCGTGAATCACCGCAAGAGCTCTAGATTTTTCTTTGTTATCTTCAATCTGCTTCATTCTTGGCGGCTCTGATTTGTTCTGATGATAAATTGCCTTCTTGTAGTAGTCTTCTCTAAACGGGTTTTCAGATTCATCAGCATACGCGTTTCTGCATTCACGCTTAAAGTGACCTTTCTGTTTGCACTTGAAGCACGTCACCTTAGACTTGTCAAAGCCCAACTTGGTAGATGGTCCACCAATTGACTTCCTCCCAGTTATCTCCATGAAACGCTGTGCACGACGAACTGCACTGGCCATACACCACCTTATGTCGATTAGTTCCATCTCCTCAGGATCTATCTGATTATAATCTTCTTTTTTCAGGTTGGTGTTGCCTATCTTCCCTGCTACAAGACTTTTATAAGATTCTAGCACAGATGCTAGGAAAACCATCTGTTGCTTTGCTGACTCCTCGCTGAAGTTTTGAGCGTTCTTTAAGTCTACAGCGATGTTGCATTGAAATAAGTTCTTTGCATCAGACTGGTTTGAATTTGATGAAGACCCACTGTGATATCCACTGCTTTGACTTTCTTTGTTCGTTGTGGAGACATTCTCAGCAGAAAATGCAGTCTTGGGAGATGTACTCTTTGGCATCATGCTCTTTGGATAATACAAATCCAAGTTCTGCTGATAAGACGAATGATTGACTTTGTGTGTCTTCTTTAATTCCAACTCATGACTCTCTAGTCTCTCAATCAGCAAGTCTACTGTCAACGCTTCTGGTGGCTTGATAGTATTCTTTAGCATCAACGCATAATATTTCCAATCCATATCATATTGGCAATGCATCAAACAATTTGTCGACTAGCTCTTCTCGAGAATAGGAAATTTCATGTCTCGCCAGTTCCAGCTTCAGATGCCCAAACCTCTCAATCATTTTACAAACTGATTCATTCTTTAAACACCCAAACAAATCAAACTCTTTTCTAAGCAGTTTCTTTTTGTTTTTCACAATTTTTGTGCTTCCTATACATTTGTTTTTCAATTTGTTCCAGAGATCTGTAGCACTATAGTATTCGATCAAAGATATTATATCTTCTCGAACAGATTGAAACAGCAACGCAACACATTTCTGCTCAGCAACAAACAATTCTATCTCCTCTTGTGAAGTTAAGCTTTCACCTTTTTTGCCTCCATCATGGTATCCATTTTTTAGACTCTTCCAGCTAGGAAAAGCAAAAGCCATCAACCAATCTTCAAACTTCTTGGCCCACCGACTGTATTCTTCGATAGCCATCAACTTCGGGGGTTTGTTATATGTTCCGAAAGCACTTTCAACCTCCAATGCATCCGATAACTTTTTCTTTGGATTCGGCGTGTTCTCATTGGTGTTACTAGAAGATGTATCATTTCCACCGTCTCCAGCAAACGCAAAAACATCATAAAACGGATTAAAGTCATCCATCTTCACGTACCAGGAAAAAAAATCAACAATCACTTAAAAAATTTTAAGTTTTTGAAAAATAACAAATTCAAGCGGACACACTTGAAGCGAACTCAGCTTTTAAAGCAAAATAGCTTTTCAAGCGAACTGGTAATACAAGTTCAAGCGAACTCAAATAATGCAAGTTCAAGCGAACTCAAATAATGCAAGTTCAAGCGAACTAAGTTCAAGCGAACAAACTGATTTCTTTCAAGCGAACACAGTTATATGTATTTTCAAGCGAACACAATCAGTAAAACTCAAGCGAACTAGAAATTTATCTCTGTTCGCTTGAAAATACACAAGTATTTCAAGCGAGACACTCAGGTTCGTTCAAGCGAACAGTATCTTTCAAGCGAATGACGTCATCATTTCTCGAACAGTTTCAAGCGATCAGATGTTGTATTATCAATTTTAAGCCGTATTTTAGTTTGAAACTTTCAAGGATTAGTTAACTATGTATTTTGCTTGATATATATCAGTTTCAGGCCATTTCAACCGTGAATTAATGTTCAAATCAGAAAAGAAAGGGTAGAAGTATGAGAATCCGATGATTTCAAGCTGCAATGGTATGAACTCCTTGTCCTGAGCTCTGATACCACTTGTAGGACCGAGTTTGTGACCCTAAAAGTCAGTTAAGGCAGTTCATCTTAGTTTACAAAGGCGGAATCAAAGTAAACCAAGTCACAACAGCTTGTTTCCTCTTAATATCTTCTCTATTACTAATTTCTGAGACTTTACAATGATTTCAAATGAAATTTTGGCAGCACCTCGTCTCACATACAATGACCATGTCCGCTTCAAATGACACGGACAACAACTATTTATAGACCTAGCCTGTTCGCTTGAATGTGTACATGTCTTCTCAAGCGAACATGCAAGAACCGATTTCAAGCGAACTAACATCAGTTTGTTTCAAGCGAACAAGACTCAGTTGGTTTCGCTTGAACTTCACTTTGACCCTTTCAAGCGAACTACCATACTTAACCTATACAAACCCTAATACTAACCATCTATACCTAAGACTTGATTAAAACGTAGTCAACAGACATTCAGTGCACCAACAATTTGGCTGTCCCCAACTTCTGCCCAGTAAAGAGGTGACCGGCATTTACGTCCGTACAATGCCTCAAACGGATGGCCTGGATACTGGTGTGGTAGCTGTTATTATATGAAAATTCCACTAAAGGTAGGTGTCATTCCCAGCCATTACCAAAATCAATCACACATGCCCTAAACATGTATTCAAGGGTTCGGATGGTGCGTTGAGTCTGCCCATCCGTTTGCGGGTGATATGCTGTGCTCATGTCTAAACGTGAGCCAAAGGACTTGTGCATTGCTTGCCACAGTTCAGAGGTAAAATGTGCATCACGATCGGAAATAATGGAGGTTGGCACCCCGTGCCTCGAAACCACTTCCTTCAGGTAAACGTCTACTAAAGTAGAGAACTTATCTGTTTCTTTGATAGCCAAGAAGTGTGTAGACTTAGTCAATCGATCCACTATCACCCAAATAGTGTCATTTCCGCGTTGAGATCTAAGCAGACCAGTAAGGAAATCCATGGAAATTTGCTCCCATTTCCATGTCGGGATCTCTGGTTGTTGGAGTAGGCCTGATGGTTTCTGATATTCAATCTTGACTCTCGCACAAGTCAAACATTTACTAATGTAGGTTGCTATGTTGGCTTTCATGCTAGGCCACCAGTATGTAGTCTTTAGGTCGTGGTACATCTTATCCGAACCAGGATGTACTGAGTAACGAGACTTATGTGCTTCATCCATCACAAGCTCGCGTAAGTTTCCGTAAAGTGGGACCCAAATGCGCCCTGTTACGTAGTAGGCGCCGTCTTCCTTTTGTTCTAACCGTTTCCTCGATCCTCGTAGGGACTCAGCCCTGATATTCTCTGCTTTCAATGCTTCAACCTGAGCATCTCGTATCTGAGTAGGAAGACTAGATTGGATGGTAAGTTGTAACGCTCGCACGCGCTTAGGTGTAGTGTCCTTTCGACTGAGGGCGTCGGCCACAACATCGGCTTTGCCTGGATGGTACTTGATCGTGCATTCGTAATCATTCAAAATCTCGACCCATCGACGTTGTCGCATGTTTAACTCCTTTTGCTTGAAGATATGCTCGACACTCATGTGATCGGTGTAAATGGTGCACTTGGTACCGTACAGATAATGTATCCATATTTTAAGAGCAAAAACCACTGCTCCCAACTCCAAGTCGTGCGTAGGGTAGTTCCTTTCGTGAACTTTAAGTTGGCGTGATGCGTAAGCAATAACTTTGTCACGTTGCATCAACACGCAACCAAGTCCTTGAATCGATGCGTCGCAATAAACCACAAAATCATTTGTGCCTTCAGGCAGTGAGAGAATTGGTGCACTACAAAGTCTATCCTTTAAGTGTTGAAACGCAGATTCCAGTGCATCACCCCAATGATATGTGACACCCTTCTGAGTTAGTGAGGTGAGAGGTTGCGCAATTTTGGAGAAATCCTTGATGAACCTTCTGTAGTAGCCCGCCAAACCCAAGAATTGGCGGATTTCTGTTGGTGTACGGGGTGCAGGCCAGTTCTTGATCGAGTCTACCTTGGATGGATCAACGTGAATCCCATCCTTGTTTACCACGTGGCCTAGAAAATGGACTTCGCGAAGCCAGAAGTCAAATTTCGAAAATTTGGCATACAACTGCTCTGTTCGAAGGAGTTCCAATATAAGCCTCAGGTGTTATTCGTGTTCCTCCTGACTCTTCGAATAGATCAGGATGTCGTCGATGAAAACAATGACAAACTTATCCAGGTAAGGTTTGCACACTCGGTTCATGAGATCCATGAAGACCGCAGGTGCATTCGTCAATCCAAAAGGCATAACCAGAAACTCGTAATGCCCATACCGAGTCCTGAATGCTGTCTTAGATATATCCTCGTCTCGGACTCTTAGTTGATGGTAGCCTGACCTCAGGTCAATCTTGGAGTAGAAACTCGACCCTTGCAACTGGTCGAATAAGTCATCAATGCGTGGAAGAGGATAGCGATTCTTCACAGTCACCTTGTTGAGTTCGCGGTAGTCAATACACATTCTGAAGTTACCGTCTTTATTCTTCACAAATAACACTGGAGCTCCCCAGGGCGAAGAGCTAGGACATATGAAACCCTTTTCCAAGAGTCCTTGTAACTGTGCGGATAGTTCTTCCAATTCAGATGGAGCTAGACGATAAGGTGCTCGAGCTATGGGTGCTCCAGGAGCTAGCTCGATTTGAAACTCGACTTGTCGATGAGGCGGAAGACCAGGTAATTCCTCAGGAAATACCTCAGGAAAGTCACGTACGATCGGAATATCTTCTATCTTCTTTCCCTTCGAGGATGCATCAGAAACGAGTGCTAGAATAGCAGTGTGGCCCTTTCGCAAACACTTATGGGCCTTAAGGAAAGAGATGATGCCCACAACAGCACCGCTCTTGTCGCCAAAAATCATGAGAGGTTCTTCACCAGAACGAGGAATACGGACGATTTTCTCCTTGCAAATAATCTCCGCTTGATGTTGAGATAGCCAATCCATCCCAATAACGACGTCGAAACTACCAAGAACGATAGGAATAAGATCGATAGAGAAGGTCTAACCAGCTAAGACGAGATTACAACCCTCAACTATGTGTGTGGCCTCGAGACTTTTACCGTTTGCTAGTTCTACCGTGTGCTTGGTGTTCAAAAGTGTTGGAGTGCGCTTAAGAATTTGACTAACTTTTAAGGACACATAACTAGTATCGGCACCTGAATCAAATAAAACAGTAACAAAGAAGTCATCCAGAAGAAACTTACCCATCACAACGTTGGGATCGTTCCTCGCGTCACCCTGACCCAGCACGAAAACACGTCCCCTGGCACCATTGCCATCATTGTTACCCCCGTTATTGTTCCCGTTCCCCTGATTATTGTTGTTGTTCTGATTCTGGTTCAACTGGGGGCAGTTTCTCTTGAAGTGACCTTCAGCACCACACTGATAGCATCCCCTGTGACCCTGCTGTTGCTGCGGCTGATTCTGTGGAGCTGGTGGCGGTTGTTGACGATTCTGATTTGCCGGTCGTGCGCCCTGCAATCCTTTGCTTCATGACCAAACTTGTTACACCTCAGACAACGACCCTTGTTGCACTGCCCACTATGATGCTTGTTGCATCGGTTGCACTTGGGGTGGTTTCCCCTGTATCCACCCTGCCCTTGACTACCAGAAGATTGCTGACCAGGACTCTGGTAGTCATCAGTCTTTCACTGCTGAGACTGAGACTGAGCTGATATTGAACCCTTGCTTGAGACTCCATCCCATTTGCGCTTGTTGTCGCTGGGGGCATCAGAAGTAGTAGTAGTAGTACCAATGCGCTTGGGCAGCCTGTTCTGCTCGACTGCCTGATCAATGAGACGATGAGCCAAACGAATAACTTGCTGGATAGTGGCGAGGTTTGTTGCGGTCACATGGCTCTGGATCTCTGGCACTAAACCTTTAAGGTACAGCTCGATACGCTTGATAGGAGGATCCACCATAGTAGGACACAAGATAGCCAGCTCGTTCGATCTTTTCATGTACGCTTCAATTTCAGACCCCGTCATCTTTAAGTTGAAGAACTCTACCTCCAGCTTATGGATGTCATCACGATTACAGTACTCTTCCTTGATCAATTCCTTGAAATCGTTCCATGGGGTGGCATTAGCAGCAACCAACCCCAGCATCTGAACCTGAGCATTCCACCATGTGAGCGCTACACCTTCAAGAGTACCAGTAGCATACTTCACCCTACGAGCCTCAGGGCATTCACACATCTCGAAAACAGACTCAAGCTTCTCAAAGCAGTGAAGGAGGCCTACAGCTCCCTCAGTGCCGTTGAAAGTAGTAGGTCGGTAGTCCATAAAAGTTTTGAAAGTACAAACAGGAGGCTGAGCATGTTGACCTGTCGTGCGAGTAAGAAGAGACAGGGTTAAGCACAAGTGTTGGTTTACGAGAGTAGGATCTAAAGATCCTAGAGCAAGTTGCTATGGCAGGTTATACCTCCTGCCTGAGCGGCTGCGAGTGCTGCTGTAACTTGTTCATTGATTAAAGCCGTCAGCTGGGCTTGAGTTAGGTTGATACGTCCACTCATGATCTTCACAATAAAGAGAGCACGAGTGAGAAAAGTATCGTGACAATGCGTAAGTGTGGAGTGACAGAAGAGAGTAAGCACACAATGAGTGTCTAACAATAGTTGCTACGTTAACCAAAGCATACCATGAACAATGTACTATGTAACTAACAGGTAGGTAATATAAACATAACCCATATCACCTAGAATGTTGAGCCTTGCACGTGGAGCGAAGCGTCATTGTGGATCGTTGAGCACTGTACAGGTTATAGTCTGGTTTTATCAAAAAGCTTTTCCTTTTTTAAAACCAAGTTCGCTATAACCAATGGCTCTGATACCAATCTGTCACACCCCCAAAATCCACACGCGGAGTATCACCGCTTGGAGGCATGATTGACCAGGATCAAGCCACCAATCATTTTGAACAAAGCATGTAAATAAGTATAAATCCCAACACAATATAATTGGTGTCCAAACAAAACATAGTTTAAGTTGTAAGCGGAAGCATAATGTTTAAAACCAAAGTATAAATTCAAATATATCAAATGTTTAACATGGCATATGACTATCCATGTCCCACAACGACCACGCCAACTCGTGCAAGCTCCAAAAATTACCTAACGACCTGCAAGGCATGTAACAACGAGTCAACAACAAAGTTGAGCGAGTTCACAGTTGGTTGTTTAGTTTTACAAGTTTGTTTTGAAAACCATAAGTTGTTTCGTAAACCACGAGTTAACCAGTATCTTTGCTTCCCAAACCATATCCATAATCAGTGGGGGCTTCCCCATGTGAACCACTAGACCGTTACCATATCGACAACTGACGAACAATAGTTGTGCCCTACGTCAATGTCTATCATCATTGACTAAGTGCCCAGATCCATTAGTACACGCCCGTGTGAACGGCACGGTGTAAGGCTTGTCAACCCTAATAGCGCTATTAACTAATGACCCGCTCGCCATTGGCCCGGCGATTAAGTCGATATAAAAATGAGGGACTTCATGATAGAGTTTTGTCTAGTAAGTTAAGGTTGTTGTCCTACCCAAGGAGGATGAACGTACGTATTCTACCCAAGGAGATTACGCAGGATTAATATTGGCATCCTACCGATGGAGGATGACGGTACATATCCTAGCCAAGGAGGATATGTAGGTTCCGTTTTAATTCTTTAACCCATTCCCAACCACCGGGAATCCCATGCCTTAGAAAGTGTGTGAACTCACCTTGGTTTGCTCGGCAGATAAACAAAAAGGTCACTTGAGCTATCTGTGGTCAACCACGTCCTAACATGGTTACCATACAAGTTAGGTTTGTATTCAGGTAATGCACGTATGGTTTTCTACACGTATACTAACAAGTTGTATACAAGCATTGATCATGGCATACACGTATAATCAGGGCAGTTAACAATACATATATTATATGTTCAACAGTAACGTATGAAGCCTAAGTGTGCGGCCCAATTACTTGGGCTCGTAACACTTGGGCTCGTAACAGTATGCAAGTCCAAACAGAATATATGATCATGTGATCTCGAGTCGAGACTAGGGATCTCGAGTCGAGACAGTGCGGTCTCGGGTTATAGTCTTGACGTTCTCGAGTCACAACTAAGGGGTCTCGGGTCATACATTTATCACTCAAGACTGGGTGATCTCGAGTCAGGTCTCGAGTCGCAACAAGACCCGCAATTGTGGTCTCGAGTCTTGTTTGTGTGATGGCAAGGTGTGGTCTCGAATCGAGACATTGGGGTCTCGACTCGCAACCGGTGTCGAGACTAGGTGTGTAACTAACTTCCTTATTTGCAGCTCATTTATTTCCGTAACCTTTGCTAACAAGTTTGGCAGTTTCAATCAGATTAAACAACATTGAATTCGGAAATCATACACATTCATATTACCTTAATCATCATCAAATCAAGAACAATCAATTTAATTCGTATGAACCCTAAGTAACATCTAATCATGAATAACAACAACAATCATTCAAACATTCGGTCAAACCAGCACCCTAAGGAATTCGATCATTGCCATACAGTTCATGTAATTTTCACCATCTAGTTCATGCCGAAATACATGAATCAATTAAACATCTAGACCCATCACAGTCGATTACATCTCTTTGGTTCTAAATCACAATCATGCAAATCCAATTCATATGAACAAACTTAACTATCATACACAATCATGGTAATCACAACATTGTCTAATACACAATTAATAATGAATCACTAACCGGAATATGAGATAGGGCCGAGATGATCTTCAAGAGAGAGGGGTGTTGCCGTCGAGTGAAGGGAGAGAGCTTTAGGGTTTGTATGTTAAGTGTTTGCAAATTATGAGGATCAAAACCCCATAATGGGTATATGCATATGTATAGGGAGTGGGCCGAACCCATTCTTTGGGCTGCCCTCTTGGTCTCGAGTTCCATAAGAGTGGGCCAAGAAGGAGGTGTGACAAGGCACAAAGTGTACGGCCCTAAAGGCTTGTGCGATTAGAAGTCGTTGTGTGACCAAGTTTATTATACAAGTTTATTATACATACATACTCACAACACATTCATGTAACACATAGCATAACAAAACATAATATTCCATTGAAATCAAACATGTCAACTAGTCACGTAATGTTCATACAAGTTACATCAAAGCACAAAGAAAGGTTCTGGAATATGGGTTGTCACATCATCCCCAAGTTGAAAGAAATTTCGTCCCAAAATTTAGCACGTACTCACTGAGGAAGCTAGTTAGGTTGAGTGGTTTTCCTGGGGTGTCACAAGGCAGACCTGTCGAAAGCAGGATCCTCAGCCTCTTTGGCCATTTGCAGTTTTATCTTGAGCATGGAAATTGTAGCAAAAAGCTTTGCCCCTTCCATCACCTATGCCTTCTCCTTCTGGGCCATGATCTGTGTCAGGACCAGCTCCTTCTGTAGCAGATTGATGTCCTTCTCGAGGGAGGAGATTTTCTTGTCTTTGGCCAGGAACAATTACTGGAAGTCCAGGTTCTTCTGCTCAGCCTCTGCCAGATTGTGATCCAGGTGCATTTGGATCTCAGCAAATTTCTACATAAAAGAAATATAAAGTCAGGATCTGTTATCCTCAAAATGGGAAATTCAGACTTCAGGATATAGGATCCTTACCTCGGAGACATACTCCTCGAACTAGTGTTGGATGAGAGGGAGGCCTTCAAGGGACTCGGAGCTCTTTCTTTTCTTGGCACCCTTGCCCCGTGTGCTCATGCCTTTAGGGTTGGGGATGCTGGGACTGGTGGCTAGTTCCTTCTTGATGGACTTTGAGGAAGCAAATGCATTAAGTTCACTGACACTGGAAGCTAATTTAGAGGATTTTCCAGCGCCTACAAATACAAAACACAGATAAGTATTCATACTTTACTTTTATTTAAACATTTATTTATTCAAGGATATGGATACTTACTTGACATTGTGTAGGAACCGGAAGAGACTTCTTGTGAATCCTGTATCTTGGCTTGAAAAGTTCTAACTGCAGGGTCAAGCTTCCAAAAAGCAGCAATTCTTTCTTTTGTTGCAGGAGTTTCTTGAATGGGAGAGAGCGAGATAGCTGCACAACAAAAATAGAGAAAAGGATCAGTTATCCTTAAAAGGAAAAGAGTCCTGCTATGATCCTTGTTCAAGGATCCTATATCCTACCCTGGGTGATCCATCTTTTGGGGTGGTTCTTCCCATCTGGAATAGAATCCCTCCTTACAAAGAAGAACTGGTTCTTCCAGTGGGTATCATTTTTGGTGGTTTTGAGGATTGGATGAGGCTGACCAGGTTTATGCTTGAACAAGAAACGGTGAGAACCATGGCTAACAAGGTTGTATAACTGACTCAACTAGGACAACCCTATTTCAACACCCTCTTGCTGAATGATGTTTTCAAGGGTATAAAGAAATCTCCACATCATGGGCATGGCTTGTATGTAGCACATGCCCGTGAGTGTGAAGAAGGATTGTGTAAAAGCAGGGAAAGGATAAGAGAACCCTATCAGAAAAGGGGTGGCCAGAAAAGTGACCCAAGTTTCAGAAATACAATCGCTCTTCATTGAAGAGTCGAAGGACCTGAAGACGGCTTCTGCCAGGAAGCAGTGACGTATCCGACCAATCTCTGGATCGGTGAAATGGCAGAGCTCCAACGAAGGGTTTTTGGTAACACCCTGGCTTTTCAAGGGGCTGTCTTTTGTAGGATCCTTAGCAGGTGAGAATCGGAGGGTCATCTTCGCCATGGATGCTTGGAGAATAGAGGATCGGAAGAAAAGAATTTAGAGAGAAGGAAAGAGAGAATACCTGTTTGATCTCCGGATGAAGATTTAAAGGAGTGAAACGCTCGAATTAAATGCATCTTGATCCTTATCTCTAACCCTGTATATATAATGATGATTTTGCGAGAGGTCTTGTCGCTGACGTCATATTGCAACGGCTAGTCCTATTGCAACGGCTATATTTACGCTAACCAACTCGTTCGAGATAAAGCAGAAAATATGACTCATTTAATTACAATTAACTCCTCATATTTTGGGGGCAATTGTTAGGGATGGATTTTTACAATTTATGCATCACGGATCCTCAAGTGCAGCCAGGATCACGGATCCTCAGTTTAGTTTTGAATTAAGGATCCTCAGAAGACATTACAGGACTAAGGATCCAGGATCCTAATTATGATCCTTATACGAACAATTGTTTCCATTATATTTGAACTTGTTTTGCAGGAGTATTCGAGTGGGACTTGGTCTTGCCGAGATTCCAGGGGAATATGCTCCATTATTCTGCACGTGCATGGCCTTTGTGACCGTTATGGAGGTCGTGGGAAGCTAGCATCTTTTGCGGATTGTTAGTTAGCTAGTTTATTTCTATTTTTAAATGGGGATAACAAGCTTGATAGACAATAATTAGCAAACACACACACTACTCTCGTGAACTCTCTGCAACTTATTGGCGAACACACACCTTTTTGCACACTAGTGATCCTTGTAACAAGCTTGTTATCATCCCGATTTGTAAACGTTGTTTGTGCAATATAGTTGGTGATCGGTAGTTTCCATCACCCGAGGTTTTTTGTGCCGGAGATCATACATTGATCAAGGGATTTTCCTCGTATAAATCATCATGTTCGACATTCATTACATTCATTCTTTGTTCATTCATTTGTTCATTTATTCAAGCATCACACCTCACAAAATCAGATTTGGTTACATTATCCTTGTGTGATTTTTTGACCAAAACAGTGACCTTGAAGATCAGACTTCAAATGACCAAGGAAGCTACTGATCCTTCCATTTACAGGTCGGCATGGGACGTGGAGGCTTGGAAGAAACGGCTGGTGGAGCTTGGAGATGATGAGAAGCCTGAGGAGGTGCTGACCCTCAAAGCTGGTAGGAGTGGAAGAAAGGATCCTGAGGATGCGGCAGCAGCTGGTGGCAGTGGTGAAGGTGGAGAAGAGAAGGTGGGTGAAGCAGTCAAGGCTTAGGCTGCACAAATGGGTGATGATGGAAATTTCTAGACGTGACCGGAGCCCATTTTTTATGGTTTAGTGTTTTTTTGGTTGTGATGTTTTGGTTTCAACCAATGATGGTCTGTAATAACTTTGAACAATAGTTTTATGGTTAAGGATCACTGATCCTTTAGACAATAGGGGGTAGCAAAGGTGGATAGGTCCTTCTGTTTGTGGAGGATGAAGCCTTTGATGCCCCTCGCCTTTTTATTTCCTGCACTACTTAGAACTTTGTTAATATGGACACCCTTTGCCAACCTAAGTGGACGGGCCATGTTTTGCTGGTAGAAATTTGGGTTGTCAATTTTGACAACCTTTTAAAGGGTTTAATGATAAATAAATAAAACTTTAAACTTTTGACTATCTCTTGTGTTGTTGATTTTATTTTGAATGTTGTTTCACATACATTTACTTGTCAATTTCTATTCTATAACTTTAGAATTTACAAACTGTTAGAAAAGGTATCAAATGTACGTTAAAATTAGCTTATGTCAAAAGATTATAAACTATATGATCAAGGATCACATATCCTGTTGTCAAAGGATAAGGGTAATATAAATCAAAATAAAGCAAAGGCAAATGAGGATCATACCAGAGAATCCAAGTTAGCATTTTATATCCTTAACACTTACAACTATGCCAATAAGAGACAAGAACCATTAGAAAGTTAGGATCCTAGATCCTTAACTATTTGGCTTTGGAAACCTGTAACAACACATAACTTGGGACTGAGCCAATTGTCATAAAAAAGAACCATTAGTAACTGGGGACAAGACCAACAAGCTGGGGACAAGCCCAATAAACTGGGGACAAGCCCAAATCTGGGGACACGCCCAAAAACTGGGGACAAGCCCAAATATTCTTGTGTAAACTGGAGTATGGCCCAAACTAGAGACTATCCCAACGTGAGTGACATGAAAATGCCAAAATCTTAGCTAACGTGAAAACATTAGAAACCTTAGGAACGGATGTATGGTACATCTACAATTATACTTAGGATCCTAAATACAGCCAATAACAATGAAATTGTCAGCCCCTAAAGCGGGTACAGGTCCCATTGCATTGAACTATACTAGGATAATCGTGCGCAACTGGCGAAGGTGTTGAAACCTGATTCATAGAAGGTAATAGATACCTTAGATTGGGGACAAGCCCAAAAACTGGGGATAAACCCAAAAACTTTGGAGACTTGACCAATCACTTGATCCTTTGTAAAAGATATACCTAATTCTGCAAAACTTAAAACTTGATGAAAAAGGATAAAGGATTCTAATACCCTCTCCTTATAATCAAATGAATTATTAAACTTGTGATGTAATAAGTAAATCATTACCAGAATGAGGATCATATATCCTCTGAGGATCCTCATCATGAACTAAGCATCAGGGTATCTAAGGATCCTGGATCCTTCTTACATGAAGTACTTCTTCAGATGAACAGCATTCCAAGCCCTTGGTAAGAGATCACCATCCATTGTTAGTAAACGGTATACCCCCTTTCCTGCCTCAGTTTCAATTAGATAGGGGCCTTCCCATTTTGGTGCTAGCTTGCCATCAGCAGGATTTGTGTTATTTTGGAATGCCTTCCTCAACACCATATCACTAACTTGAAATTTCCTGATCCTAACATTTTTGTTATAGGCTCCAGCCATTATTTGTTGATAGCTAGCCAACCTTATCCTTTCTAAATCCCTGAGTTCTTCTATGGTATCCAGGTCTTGAACCAGGTTTTCAGCATTTCCTTCAGGATCACGGATGCTTGTTCTTGCAGTAGGGACTACCATCTCTGTAGGGATCACAGATTCAGCTCCAAAAACCAAAGAAAATGGAGTTTGACCAGTAGCATTCTTGGGAGTTGTTTTATTAGCCCATAATACATATGGTAGCTCTTCTGCCCATTTCCCTTTCTTGGATCCAAGCTTCTTCTTCAAGTTGTTGATGATGATCTTGTTAGAAGATTCTGCTTGACCATTAGCTTATGGGTGGACCGGTGTTGATGTTATCATCCTAATCCCCCAGCTGTCACAAAATTTAGTAGTTCGAGTCCCAATAAATTGGGATCCATTATCATAAACAATTTCAGAAGGTATGCCAAATCTAGTAAGGATGTTTCTTTTGATAAAGGATATAACTTCTTTCTCTCTAACTTATGCAAAGGGTTCAACTTCTATCCACTTGGAGAAGTAATCAGTCATGGCCAGCATAAATACTTTTCTTCCTGGTGCCTTAGGAAGTTTGCCAACTATGTCCATTCCCCATCTCATGAATGGCCAGGAAGAGGATATAGGATGCAGAAGCTCCGCTGGTTGATGAAGGATAATGCTATGTCTCTGACAAGCATCACACTTCTTTGCATATTCCACAGCATCCTTCTTCATTGTCGGCCAATAATATCCTGTTCTAAGGATCCTTGAGAATAGTGCTCTGCCCCCAGTGTGGTTCCCACAATCTCCTTCGTGAAAATCCTTTAAAACTTCTTGAATTTCTGGATCCTCAATGCATCTTAAATATGGACCTGCAAGAGACCGTTTATATAAGATGTTATTTAATAATGTAAATTGAGATACTTTAATTTTGAAAGCTCTAGGATTTTCTCCAGCAGGAATCTCTCCATGTTGTATATATCTCAGAATTGGAAGGATCCAGGATCCTGAATTCAATTGTGAACCATCACTAGGTTCAATTATAGAATCCTCCACTATCTCCAGGGCTATGTTATCCTCAATAGCAGGGGTTAAGATGTGGATGACGGGTATCTTAACATCCTCTGGAATCTTCAATGATGATCCTAGGTTAGCTAGAGCATCAGCTTCTGCATTTTCTTCCCTAGGTACCTGTGTCTACCAAATTCTTGACTATCTCTAAATACTTGATTAGACTTTCACCTTTGACAGCATAAGAACCATTATAGTGGTTAGTAATTAATAAAGAATCTACATCTACTTCAAGATACCTGATCCTCGTATGCTTGGCTAATTGCAAACCTGCTCTTAAGGCCTCATACTCAGCCTCCTTATTAGTGGTTTGAAACTCACAAGCAATTGAATGGCGTATAATGTCCCCCTGTGGCGATTTTAGTAATATGCCTAGTCCGATTCCCCTGACATTGGAAGCCCCATCTGTGAAGAGTATCCAAGGATCCTTAGTCTCTTCAAGTTATTGGACTTCCAATTCAGCTTCCCTTTGTAGATCACTACTGAAATCAGCCACAAAGTCAGCTAAGGCTTGGGATTTGATGGCAGTTCTTGGTTCATATTTAATGTCATATGCACTAAGTTTGACTGCCCATTTTGCCATCCTTCATGATGTCGCAACCCCCGCCCCCTATCTGTCCCGGGAACGGGCGGCCGCGAAACCAGTTTTGGTGGTATCGATGTTTATCATTTTGGCAGCGGAAGTTTACATCAGGACCGTAGTTAGGAAATATTTTATCAGAGTAAATACCACACTTTTATAATATTAAACACATGGGGATAAAACCCAAGTTTTCATTACAAACTGATTTATAGAGATAAACTCTATTTTATTTAATAAAACATCTTCTTTTATTTATGTAACTTTTATAGCCACTTTCTCCAAGCCTTCAGTGCTGTCCAGCTGGCTTCTAGTTGGCTCTCACATTTTGTTACCTGAAACGCATTTAAAAATATTACTCATTCAGTACTGAGAGCGATTATAATTTTTATATCTACACAATTACTCATTCAGTACTTGCCACTCGACCGTATATGTGGCTATGGTCATATCACACATTGGCTAACCCGTTGTCCAATTATGAAGGTTATCAAGTAATGTATACAAAACCCCATAATACCGGCAGCAATTGAAGAATTACAAAGACTCAATCACTGCTTAATCACATTGTAAAATATTTAAGGTTTTGTAAAAACAGTTTACAAAACGGAGATTACTCACATTGCTGTCTTAGATTTCTTCTAAGGTTTCCTGGTGATTATCTATAATTTACACAATGCACACGTGTTAGTATAATAACCCTTTATATTTACATTAGTAATACCCTCCCCTAGACGGCATTCCAACGACTACGTCGGGCAGAACCACGACAGCCGTTACGGAACCCTGGATCAATCGGGCAGCGTATCTAATTCGTAAGCGGGGGTTATGATACTTACAACGGAGCAGAACTTCGTTAATTAGGGGGTATTATACCCGGGAATTATATTAATTCTTCAGAAATTCTAGAAAGAAAGTGTTTCGGTGCGATTTGTGACTGAAGGCCAAAGGTCTCTATTTATAGGGCCAGATTTTAAGTTTTACGCGGCCTGCGTAAGACGTAGCAAGGGGCTACGCGGCCCGCGAGGATCTGTAGACTAGGCCGTAGCCTTGCTGCGTTGACACGTAGCCTTGACACGAGCCCGACACGTGGCGCGCTAGGGTTTCGCCCTGACTCCTTGCTATCGCGGCCCGCGTAAGCAGTAGCCAAAGGCTACGCGCCCCGCGAGCGACACCGGAATTTTGTTTTTAATTAATTTTTATAAAAATAAAGGTATTTGGGCTCGGTTTTCATATACGGGGTATATTTTAGGACATATTGGGATATTTAAAATATATTAGGGCGTCGAAAAAAATATTTTGAAGGGTTGTTATATCCTTCCCACCTTGTTTTAGAGCTCGTCCTCGAGATCTACTGGAACAAGTGCGGATATTTCCTTTGCATTTCTGATTCAAGCTCCCATGTGTATTCAGGTCCTCTTTTGGAGTCCCACTTCACTTTGACCAGAACTAATCTCTTATGCTTGAGGTTCTTTACTTTTCTGTCTTCAATCTGTAAAGGCCTCTCTACAAACTTTAACTGTTCATTTACCTCTATATCCTTAAGAGGTACTATCAATGATTCATCAGCTAAGCATTTCTTGAGATTAGATACATGAAATACATCATGTATTCCTGCCATTTCCTCTGGCAGTTGCAGCTGATAGGCTATAGGTCCTATTCTTCTAATAATCTCAAAAGGTCCAACATATCTGGGGCTTAGCTTTCCCCTTTTGATGAATCTTACCACTCCTTTCCAAGGAGAGACTTTTAACAACACTTTATCTCCTACCTGAAATTCCAACGGCTTTCGTCTATTATCTGCATAACTCTTTTGTCGATCACGTGCTGCTTTTAGTCATTCCTTAACTTGAATGATCTTGTCTGTTGTTTCTTGTACTATCTCAGGTCCAGATAGTTGCTTTTCTCCAATTTATGCCCAACCGACTGGCGTTCGGCACTTTCGTCCATAAAGTGCTTCGAATGGTGCAGCATTGATACTTGTGTGATAACTATTATTATAAGAAAATTCTATCGATGGTAAATGATCGTCCCAATTACCTCCGAAATAAATTACACAAGCTCTAAGCATGTCCTCCATTGTCTGAATTGTCCTTTCACTTTGTCCGTCCGTTTAAGGATGATAAGCTGTGCTTAGATTTAACTTGGTTCCCATTGCTTTTTGGAAACTTGTCCAAAAATGAGAGGTAAAACGACTATCTCTGTCAGAAACAATTGATAGAGGAATTCCAAGTAAAGAAACTACTTCATTTACATATAATTTAGCTAATTGTTCCATATTAAAAGTTTCCTTCATTGGTAGGAAATGAGCTGACTTAGTTAGCCTGTCTACAATCACCCAGATTGTATCATTACCTTTTCTTGTTTTGGGTAATTTAGTAACAAAATCCATTGTTATCAATTCCCATTTCCATACTGGCATTTCTAACTGTTGCAACAAACCTGAGGGTTTCTGATGTTCAGCTTTGACTTGTGAACAGGTTAAACACTTTGCAACATATGCTGCTATATCCTTTTTCATTCCTATCCACCAGAAATTTTTTCTTAAGTCTTGATACATCTTATCACTTCCAGGATGCATCATATACTTAGACTTATGGGCTTCTTCTAATATACGGTGGCGTAGGTTTCCTAATTTAGGTATACACATTCTTTTCTTATGGAATCTCCAAATTCCATCTGTTCCTTGTTCTAATTCCTTAATCATCCCTTTCAATTTTTCAGTATCATCCTTGATTACTGATTCTTGTGCCTTTTTAATTTGTTCATTTAAATCTACTTGCAGATTTAATTTAAGTGAATGTACTCTTTTTAGCTTTTCATGATACTTTCGACTTAAAGCATCAGCAACTACATTTGCCTTTCCTGCATGGTACTGGATATCACAATCATAATCACTAAGCATCTCCATCCAGCGTCTTTATCTCATATTCAATTCCTTTTGCCCGAAAACATATCTTAAACTTTTATGGTCTGTGAAAATGGTAAACTTACTACCATAAAGGTAATGTCTCCAAATTTTCAGGGCAAAAATTATGGCTCCTAATTCTAGATCATGGGTTGAATAATTCTCTTCATGATTCTTAAGTTGTCTAGAGGCGTAAGCTATAACCTTTTGACGTTGCATCAATACATATCCATAACCTAACTTAGAAGCGTCACAATAGACTACAAAGTCTTCAGATCCTTCTGGTAACGCTAGTATGGGTGAATTGGTTAATCTTTGCTTAAGAATTCTAAAGGCTTCTTCTTGTTTTAATCCCCATTCAAATGGATTTATAGGTTAACTTAGTTAAGGGAATGGCTATTCTAGAAAAATCTCGAATAAATCTTCTATAATAACCGGCCAGTCCTAAGAAACTTCTAACCTCAGTTGGTGACTCAGGGGTTTTCCATTTGGTAATTGCTTCAATCTTGGTGGGATCTACATGAATTCCTTCATGATTAACTATATGTCCAAGAAATTGTACCTGTTCTAACCAAAACTCACACTTCGAAAATTTAGCATAAAGCTTTTCTTTTCTTAACAAACTTAGAAGTGCGTGCAAATGCTCTGCATGTTCCTCTTTACGCTTAGAGTAAATGAGAATATCATCTATAAAGACAATTATGAATTTATCCAAATATGGCTTACATATTCGGTTCATCATGTCCATAAATGCAGCTGGGGCATTGGTTAAACCAAATGGCATGACAGTAAATTCATAATGGCCATACCTTGTTCTGAAGGCGGTCTTAGGAATGTCCTCTTCCTGTACCTTTAATTAATGATATCCTGATCGTAAATCGATTTTAGAGAAAAATTGAGCTCCTTGTAACTGATCGAACAGATCATCAATTCTTGGTAATGGATACCGATTCTTAACCGTGACCTTGTTCAATTCACGATAGTCAATGCACATACGCATTGATCCGTCCTTCTTTTTGACGAATAGAATTGGCGCTCCCCATGGCGATGAACTTGGCTGTATGAATTCTTTCTCCAATAATTCGTATAACTGTTTCTTCAGTTCCTGCATTTCTGCGGGTGCCAAACGGTAACGTGCTTTGGCAATTGGTGCTGTTCCTGGTAGCAAATGAATTCTGAATTCAACTTCTCTGCTAGAGGTTGTCCTGGTAATTCTTCTGGAAACACATCTGAAAACTGGGACACTACTGGAATATCCTTTAATTCTTTTCCTTTAGTGTTAGTGATTATGGAAATCAAATACACTAAAGATCCTTTTCGTATATAACTTACTGTTTTCATCACAGAGATGAATTTTGTGGATCTAGAGGTGTTATTTCCTTTAATTGTGATCTTTTCACCCTTTGGTGAATTTACTTGGATTGACTTTTGATCACATAAAATATTGGCTTTATTGGCTATTAACCAATCCATTCCTAATACTACATCAAATCCTACCAGATTCATTGGGTAAAGGTTTGCAATAAATTTCTGATTTAGAAATTCTATTCTTGCTCCCTGCAAGATATCAGAAATCTTAATGGTTTCCCCATTTGTTGTCTCTACCAGACATTCTTGTGGGAGTTTAGTTAATGATTGCTTGAGAGGTTTGCAAAATGAAGTATTAATAAAACTTTGGTTTGCACCAGAGTCAAATAATACTTTAGCAAAAACGTCATTAACTAAAAATGTACTGGTGATCACATCCGGGATCATCGTTGCTTCTTCTGCAGTTAGAACAAATGCTCTAGCATTTTTAGTGTCCTTGTTGTTCGTGGCTGGTGCTATCTTTGGGTAGTTTGGCTTGATGTGGCCTTGTTCTCCGCAGTTGTAGCATATCCTGTTGTTTTTCTTCCTGCAGTCTTCTTCCTTATGTTCAGATATTTTGCAGAAGTTGCAGTATATGGAGCATCTTCCAGAATGCTTTCTTTTGCAATACTTGCAATAGGGTGCAGAGGTAGAACCTATATTTTTCCCACGGTTAGAATTTCCAGAACGAAATTCCTGGGTAAGCTTCTGGGTTAGGTTTTTCCTCTGATCCTCTTCTCGTGTACGGACTAACTCATCAGTCAAGGTGTTGGCTAGTTCTACAGCTTCTTCTATAGTTTGGGGTCTAGCTGCCTTGACTACATGTCTTATCTCTCCAATTAATCCCCAGATGTAACGAGAGATTAATACTGGGTCAGGTGATGCAAGGGTTGGTACTATTCGAGCATATTCAAAGAATAATGTAGTATAACTCTTGCTATCTACCCCAGTCATCCTAAGATTTAGGAATTTATTTACTATTTGTTCCTTTTCATTAGGAGGGCAGAATTTTCTTTCTACCATGTTTTTAAATTCCTCCCATTCCATATTTTAAATCCTATCACTTCCCCTAGACTGGAGGATAATGTTCCACCATTCTAAGGCTGAATTCTTAAACAGATTAGAGGCGAACATTATTTTATCCTCTTCAGCACACTTGCTTATTTTTAAGACAGCCTCAGTCTTTTCTATCCAGCGTAAAGACGCAACGGCCCCTTCATTGCCCGAGAATTCCATTGGTTTACAAGACCAGAATTCTTTATAAGAACAACCATAAGGCATGGTTCTTCTTCTTTTGGGAATGGGCGCTTGAAGTATAGGTCCATTGTTCACGCTGTTTGCTGGTTCGGAGGGTCGTTTACTATCACGGTTACTTTTATTATCTGCTTCCCTAACCGTTTGAATAATATATGGCATCGCATCTATTATTCCTTGTCCACTATGTGTTGGATGGCACTGTTGTCCACTTGGTTTCCATTATTGTTGTTGTTTGGGTTTTCGTTACCCGGGTTATGGTTACTTTGGTTATCGTTATTCTGGTTTTCCGGGTTATTATCCAGATTCTCTTGATTCACTTGGTCGGCCATCTGAATTTTAAACATTTACCACATATTAATATCACAAGATAATATCTTAATACAATCAATCACATAACACGCATTTTGATAAAAAAAAAACGTCGAGCATTGCGACTTACTTTTCTTAGTATGCATCTAATACAAACTTAATACAAACTGGGACTGGAATTTAAAATTACAATACTATTATGCATCACTAACCACGAAGTGGTCTATACTACGATAGATTTATTATTATTATTATTATAAATAATTTTTTTTCATACTCACATTATATATATATTATTATTATATTATTATTATTATTATTACTACCTCCACCATCATTATCATGGATATGGATTCATCCAGAAATCCATATGACGCTCGTCGTACTTCCAGACGAGTCGTTCTCCTACCTGCCTCATTCTTTCACTACTCTCTAAAATTTCTTCTCTGAAAGTTCGGAGCTCTTGCACATTTTCTGCACTCATTGGGGGTGCAGGTGCTGGGACTAGATATGGGTACTGGGGCATGGGTTCTTCCTGAGGATACGGATTCTCTAAGATTTCCCTAATGTATTCATCATTATCATAGTAGGGATCTAGAGGGTCCAGACCTGGGTAAGCTGCTAGGTTTGGCATGGGTAGGTCTGTTAAGTGGTAGCGTTGCACATAATCCCTATGATTATCAAACCACGAATCGTATTCTGGGTCTAAGGGATTGGGTGCTGGTACCCTAGGTATCTCCTCTGGATTGAAGTCATGCATTTCGATTTGATTTTCGGGGTTGTTTTCTATCTCCATTTGCTGCATGGGAAACAAGGGTAAAGGTTGAGGGGCTACTAGTTGTTCCAGGTTTAGGTCGGCAGCTGTGGTTGCTAAAATATGGAAGTTTGCTAAACTCCTATTAAGCATGTCTTGGGTGTGGGCATCAGTTTCTCTTTTAGCTGCTGCTAGTACTCGTTGCTCTTGTAACTTCTTCATTATTTTCCTACGCTCATGTGATCCCTTACTGAACCATCCTCTCTTTTTCTGAGGGAATGGCTCTTCAGACTGAGCCTTAAATACGAATATCCCTTCTTCATCATCAGTTGAATACCCTAAGAGGGCAGGTTGTGAAGAGGTGCCTTCGCTCCTAGGTGAGCTAGATAAGTGACGATAGACGTCGGATGGTCCTTGATCACTCATACTGTAAACTAACAAATAGTCAAATAACACACAACAATAAAATACAGATATGCACGTATTTCCGTAATTTATTTCCTAACACTTTGAATAATATCTTGATGTCAGCAGAACACTTCTGTGGCTGAATCGGTGGCCTAGCTCTGATATCACCTTCTGTCGCAACCCCCGCCCCATATCTGTCCCGGGAACGGGCGGCCGCGAAACCAGTTTTGGTGGTATCGATGTTTATCTTTTTGGCAGCGGAAGTTTACATCAGAACCGTAGTTAGGAAATATTTTATCAGAGTAAATACCACACTTTTATAATATTAAACACATGGGGATAAAACCCAAGTTTTCATTACAATCTGATTTATAGAGATAAATTATATTTTATTTAATAAAACATCTTCTTTTATTTATGTAACTTTTATAGCCACTTTCTCCAAGCCTTCAGTGCTGTCCAGCTGGCTTCTAGTTGGCTCTCACATTTTGTTACCTGAAACGCGTTTAAAAATATTTTGTCAGTGGGAAATACTGGTGAGTGAATCCCAGTTTAATCAAGAAGAGTTTTATCAATTAACACAGTATTGAGAGCGATTATAATGTTTATATCTACACAGTTACTCATTCAGTACTTGCCACTCGACCGTATCTGTGGCTATGGTCATATCACACATTGGCTAACCCGTTGTCCAATTGTGAAGGTTATCAAGTAATGTATACAAAACCCCATAATACCGGCACGGCAGCAATTGAAGAATTACAAATACTCAATCACTACTTAATCACATTGTAAAATATTTAAGGTTTTGTAAAAACAGTTTACAAAAAGGAGATTACTCACATTGTTGTCTTAGATTTCTTCTAAGGTTTCCTGGTGATTATCTATAATTTACACAATGCACACGCGTTAGTATAATAACCCTTTATATTTACATTAGTAATACCCTCCCCGAGATGGCATTCCAACGACTACGTCGGGCAGAACCACGAAAGCCGTTACAGAACCCTGGATCAATCGGGCAGTGTATCTAATACGTAACCGGGGGTTATGATACTTACAACGGAGCAGAACTTCGTTAATTAGGGGTATTATACCCGAGAATTATATTAATTCTTCATAAATTCGAGAGAGAAAGTGTTTCGGTGCGATTTGTGACTGAAGGCCAAAGGTCTCTATTTATAGGGCCAGATTTTAAGTTTTACGCAGCCCGTGTAAGACGTAGCAAGGGGCTACGTGGCCCGCGAGGATCTGTAGACTAGGCCGTAGCCTTGCTGCGTTGACACGTAGCCTTGACACGAGCCCGACACGTGGCGCGCTAGGGTTTTGCCCTGACTCCTTGCTGTCGTGGCCCGTGTAAGCAGTAGCCAAAGGCTACGCGCCCCGCGAGCGACACCAGAATTTTGTTTTTAATTAATTTTCTAAAAATAAAGGTATTTGGGCTCGGTTTTCATATACGGGGTATATTTTAGGACATATTGGGATATTTAAAATATATTAGGGCGTCGAAAAAAATATTTTGGAGGGTTGTTATACATGACATTTCAGGTTTCCTGAGAACATTCTTGATAGGAAAGTTAGTCTTAACAATAATAGGATGACTTTCAAAATAATGACGTAATTTAGTAGATGCCATGATTAAAGCAAGAATAAGTTTCTCTAAATAAGAATACCTCGACTCAGCATCAAGTAGACTTTTACTTACATAGTATACTGGATGTTGAGTACCTTCATGATCCTTAACTAGGTCCGCACTTACTGCTTTAGTGGAAACAGCCAGATATAAGGATAATGTTTCCCCATTTTCTGGTTTCATTAGAGCTGGAGCTGAGGATAAGTAATCCTTGAGGGCATTCTCATGCTTTTCACTCCATTCAAACTTCTTGTTCTTTCTTAGGATGTCATAGAACTCTTGGCATTTCTCTGATGACTTTGAGATGAATCTGTTCATGGCTGCGATTCTCCCTGTCAACCTTTGCACATCCTTAGCATTGGCAGGAGATTTGATGTTCACAATGGCCTTGATTTGTTCTGGACTTGCCTCTATTCCCCTCTTTGTCACCATGTAACCTAAAAATTTACCAGCTTTTACCCCAAAATGGCATTTGGAAGGATTTAGTTTCATGTTGTATTTATCAAGGATATCAAATGCTTCTTCCAAATTCTTAAGGTGATCCTCAGCTCTTTTGGACTTAACCACCATTTCGTCTATGTAGACTTCCATTGTGTGTCCAATCTGTTCTTTAAACATCATATTCACTAGCCTTTGGTATGTAGCACCTGCATTTCTTAGTCCAAAGGGCATAGCAATATAACAATAGATACCGGTGGGAGTCATAAAAGTTGTATCCTCTTGGTCAGATGGTTCCATCTGAATTTGTTGGAATCCAGATGAAGCATCCATAAAAGTTAACAACTCATGACCCGCAGTAGCATCCACCATGGAGTCAATGCGGGGTAAAGGGAAAGGACCCTTGGGATATGCTTTGTTTAAATCAGTAAAGTCAACGCATACCCTCCACTTTCCATTCTTTTTCTGAACAACAACCACATTGGCTAACCATCTTGGATATTTTACCTCTCTGATCATACCTGCCTTGAGCAATTTGTCTACCTCTTTTTGGATAATGGCATTTCTTTCAGGTGCAAACTTTCTCCTTTTCTGATGTATTGGCTTGAAGGACCTGTCAATACCAAGTTTGTGAGTAATAACATCTTTAGAAATACCTGTCATATCTTCATGTTTCCAAGCAAAAGTAGTTTTTCTTCTTTTCAAGAAGGATATCAAATCTTGCTCGATACTGTCAAGGATCCTGGATCCTATAAAAATCTTGGATTCAGGATCCTCCGGGTTCAGCAGAATATCCTTGACATCTTGCTCTCTTGCCTCCAGGACATCTCTTAGAGGGTACTTTAATTGCTATGCTTCCCTAGGTCTTGAGGATGGTTTCATCAATGATGTGTAGCAATTTTTGGCTTCTTGCTGATCACTTCACCACACCCCATGGAGTATGGAGCTTTACACACTGATGATATGTTGAGGGGACTGCTTTCATATCGTGTATCCATAGCCTGCCAAGGATAACATTACAGTAAGATAAGCAATCAATAACATAAAATTTCTGAACAGAATTTACTCCCTCTATATAAATAGGAAGTTTGATGTCCCCCAATGTGTTCTTTGTCTCTCCATTGAATCCCACAAGGACAGATGATCTTGGGACGATATCGGATACAGGGATGTTTATTCTTTTGAGGACACCTAGCTGGATGATGTTCACTGAGCTTCCCCCATCAATGAGAATCCTACGAACAAAATGGTTAGAGATAAATAATATAATAACTAGACCATCGTGATGAGGATCCTGTATATCCACACGGCCACCCTCATCAAAGGATATAACTTTTTCTTGGGTAAGGATGGAAGTCCGAACAGGTCTGTCCCCATTCTCCATCTTTGTCTCCTTTGCATGCCTCTTAGCTGCCGAGAATGAAGTGCCACAGATATCATATCCGCCGGAGATGAAATGGATAATTTGAGCATCGGCTGGTAGAGGAGGAGCCTTTTCAGGAACTTTCTCAGGATCCTGGATCCTTGATTTCTTCCTTCTGAACAACTCCTTCAAATATCCTTTGCTCAAAAGGTAACCAATCTCTTTCCTTAGTGTTATGCATTCGTCTGTGAGATGACCAAAGTCTTCATGATAAGCACACCACTTTGATTTGTCTTTGGTAGCAGCTGGCTTGTCACTCTTCCTCGGCCATCTAGCTTTGTCACCTAAATTCTGCATAGCAAGGATTAGTTCACTATTATCAGCAGTAAAACAATATTCAGAGATAGGAGGATAATCCTCATCATCTTCCTCTTGTTCCACAGCATGCACATTCTGATTGTCAGACTTATTGTATGACTTGGATTTGTTATTCCTGAAATAGGATCCTTGTTTGTCTTGCTTTGAGGATCCTGATAGTCTCTCCTGGATCCTTTTGTCATCCTCTAAACGGATGAACCTAAGGGCCCTGTTCCTTACTTCATCTAGGTTCCTGCAAGGTGTCATAACAAGATCATCATAGAATTGTGAATCCTTAAGTAAACCCATTTTAAAAGCCTCAACATCTGTAGCAATATCTAAGTTTGGAATTTCTAAGGACTCTCTACTGAATTTAGTTATGTAATCCCTTAATGATTCATTATGACCTTGGGTGACCCTATATAAATCACTAGTTAACCGTTCAAATCTCCTACTACATGAAAATTGACTATTGAATAAGTTAACCAGATTAGAAAATGAAGTAATTGAATAAGGAGGAAGACTTAGCAGCCATTTCAGAGCTGATCTAGTCAATGTGGATCTGAAACCCTTGCAAAGACAGGCTTCTTTTAACCTTTCAGGAATGGGATTGATCTCCATTATCTCCCTGTATTGTGCTACGTGCTCTTCTGGATCGGTTGTACCATCATAGAGCTTCATATTTGGTGTCTGAAATCTCTTTGGTATCTCTGCATTACATATAGGTGGTGCAAAGCGGGACACCATGTGACTCCCATCCGGAATCTCAGGAATGGGTTTAACCACCCCTGGGACACTGGATATCATATCCTTGAGTTTTTGCAACTCCCTTGCCATAGCTTGGTCGATCCCTGGTTCCTGCACAAAACCATGGTTAGTATTGTAAGATGTATTGAAAGTGTTACCTCCTGACTGGTTCGAGGTTGGGATTCCAGGTGTGAATCCAAATTGATGTGGTTCTGGTATAATCATGGGACCAGATGAAGCAATAGTCTGCATGGGAATGAAGTCTCCCACATGAATCTCAGAACTTCTGGGTTGTTGACTCCCTAAGGATCCTTGATCCAGGAAGATATTGGGTCCATGATACATTGGAGCTGAAGGTCTTGGAGGATATTCTATGGATCCTTGAACTTGCGATGAGGATCCTTGAAGCTGAGGGTAGGATCCTTGAACTGACAGCGTCCCCATGTATCCTCCCGAACTGGAGAAGGATCCTTGATGCTGGAAGGAGGATCCTTGAAGCTGAAGGGAGGATCCTGAAGGCAGGGAGTAGGATCCTTGAGCCTGTGTCATAGCCGATGATCCATACTGCACACTTGATGGTCCTCCATGATAATGGACATCTGATGCCTTAGAATGCTAAACGGTTGTTGGTGGAGTAGTAAAATCCAACGATCTTGGTATCAATTGGGAGTGATCCTCCGCTGATTTCTTTAATTTCTTGATTTCATCAATTTCACGAAGGATCCTGCCGTTGGTTTCATCCTGCTGTTGCATGTAATTTTTCATCTGCAAAATCAAAGGATAAAGATCATTGTTAGTAGGAGCAGAAGAAACAGCAATAGTTGCTTTTGCGAAAACGGGGGTTGTCTTCTTCGCTGCATTCTCAGCATTCCTCTGGGATCCAGAAGAAACAGGAAGCAAAGGTGGAATGCCCTGCGATGAGGTGACCGCCGGCATGGAGCTTGAAATGTTTTTCCCTTGAGAAGCCATGTGGTTGAAGGTAATGAACAAAAATGAATGAAATAAACAGAATTTTCAAAGATGAAGCACCGATTGCCCCACGATAGGGCACCAAACTGTTTTGGTCAAAAATCACACAAGGATAATGTAACCAAATCTGATTTTTGTGAGGTTGGATGCTTGGTTAAATGGACAAATGTATGAACAATAATTGAATGAAAATAGCAATGAACACAAGGATTTATACGAGGAAAAAGCCCTTGATCAAAGAATGATCTCCGGCATAAAAAACCTCAGATAGTGAAAACTATCACTATCAACTATATTGATCAAAAAAGGTTACAACTTCGGATGATAACAAGCTCAATACAACGATTTCTAGTGTGTTTGTGTGTGTATTTGCCAATATATTTCAGAGAGTTCGAATATGAGCAGTTGTGTTACTAAATATAGATTGTTATCCCCTTAAAAATAGAAAATATCCTGATAACTAACTATCCGCAAATTATGCAAGCCATCCACGATCACCATAACGGTCATCAGCCTCATGCACGTGCATAATTAGAAGCATATTCCTCCGAGATTCCCTCCATGACTCAGTCCACAAGTCCCTGCAATCGTAAACTGAAAACACAAGAGACAATTGTTAAAACATAAATAATAGTAAGGATCCTGGATTCTCAGACTCCCTGCATTATCCGTTAAGGATCCGTGATCCAGGCCCAGTCTTAGGATAAATGATCCTTAATATAAAATCCATGCCCTAACAGGTACTGGTAAAGATGCTTTTTGATATGATACGGATGTGATATGGTGTCTGTTTATTATAAGAAAAGATAATTGAAATAAATATCGGTACCAAAACAGATGTTGTTCGTTCGGTTCACTGTTGGCACCGTATCCGTTGGAAAATAAGAAGCCATGCATAAAAGAAGAATACATACCAATACTAATGTTGTTTGGTTCAGTTCGACACAGTATGAAAACGATACAGTGGCAGTTTATAGAAAGAAAAAACACTAAAAATAAATACCGGTTCGATACATATGTTGTTCAGTCAGTTTCAGTTCGAACAACTATGATAGCAGCACAATATTCATTTTTAATAAAATTTATATCCCAATGTTGGAAAAAATAAATATAGAACGCACCGAACCGATGTCAACTAAACAACATTAGTACTGGTATCGATATTTGTTTTCATTGTATTCGATCGATGTACGATTTCCTCTTTTGATTACTATAATAGTGTTGATACCATAACGAATCGAACCGAAACCTATGGAGTTCCTCTCGCGAAGCGCGGAGGAATCTCGCTCGTAAAGATGATAATCTAATTAAACTGTTAACTTTCTTAGAAATTATACTCAACGTGTAACTTTAAACTAAAACCTACCTCCTTAATAATAAAATAAAATAATAATTAAAAAAATATAATCCATGAATTTTTAAATACTATCAATAGGCTTGTAGATGAACACAAATTAGGCATGTTCGTATTGTTTATCTAACTTTAACCGAACATTAACTTGCGAACGGATTTTCGTGTTCATGTTCGTTTATGTTTATTCGATATTCTCAACAAAAGCGAATGAAAGAACATTAACAAACGAATATAAATTAGCATAATCAATGAAAATGAACGCCTCATGTGTCAATTACCCAAAGCATGGTAATAAAATCTTATCGTGCCAATGGGTTGACGCATGATTTGTCGAATTGGTATTACTAATAAGTAATAACTAATAAATAATTTAAATAATCATGTAAACGAACATAAGAGTGGACATAAATGAGTACACATAAACAAATGTAAATAAATAAACACAAATAGACATTTACGAATGTAAATGAACGAACAACGCACGTGTTCATATTTGTTCGCTTAGTTAAATACTCGAAAAGAATTTGTTCATGTTTTTTCAGTTATTAAAACAAACAACAAACCTACCGAACATTAGGTTCATTTACAAAACGTACTACAAACCATTTTCTAATATGGTTTGTTTGGTAGGATAATCGTTTTCCGGAGAGATTACAATTATTGAATACGTTTTCTTTTTCGGTAAGTGTAAAAGATACTTTATATGTTAAGTTATTTAATAATGTTAAATATAGAAAATGAGTGAGTTAGACGCAGCCGTTTAGGATTAAACATAAGAACTCTAATTAAGTTGTAAGATGTATACTGAGATTGTCGACAAAGATATAACAAACTTGTTATATTTCCAACAAAACTTTATTTCCATACATTTTGGCTACCATGGACAACTGATCAAAAGCGCTCGACATACCGACATCAAACCATCACTAGTGCTCTAGTGGTGGCCACGGGCATTTAAGTTCCACCTATGGTGGGCCCGGGTGAGTTTTCTCCTCCAGGTCTCAAGTTCGAGTCTGGGTGATAGGGGTTTCTCATTGAGGGATTTAAATTGGAGATCTATTGTGCGAGGGGGCTCTCTAGCACGGACCCGGTTAAGACAACGTATGCTAGACCTCCCGACATTCGCGAATAATTCACACCTTTAAAAAAACATACCGACATCACATTTAGGACAAGGAGTCAGCCGCTTGAGAATCTAGTACACAAGGGAAAATCAGCATGCAATTCTACCATGATATTCAAGTTTTAAAGAGGGTGATAAAATTGTCACATACGATTTAACACACTACTACACCCGCCTAAGTTATGTTAGCAAATATAAGACACAAGATGCCTATTTGTAAAACAAATAGAACCCGGTTTTATGGGTAACACTAGGCAATGCTCTGCTCGCGTTGCAGGGCGATTGCCGAATAATTCTCAATCAATAAAAAAACACTATTATAGTTTTGTTAGGAAAAAAAACTAAAACGATGACAAGACCGTAGTTCTGAGCTCAGAGCAAAACTGTAGTCTGTCAGGATTAATTAGCGAGTGTTAGGCAGCTCCTTGACATGGAAAAAAACTAAATCCAGTCAACCAATTAAAAAAACACTTTTATAGTTTTGCTAAAAAAAACTAAAACGATAGCAATACTGTAATTTGAACTGAGGGCAAAGTTGTATTTGTTGACTTTGGTAAAATCGTAATTTGCCAAAAGTTAAAGTGATGACAATACTATAAATTTGAACGAGAGACAAAATCGTAATATAACTTTGCACTAAGGACAAAATCGTAATTTTAAGCTGTGGACAAAACTATATTTTTAATTTGACCTGGGGCAAAATCAAAATTTTGAACTGATGGCAAAATTGTAATTTTGAATTGGGGGGCAAAAGCATACTTTTATTTTGAACCGGGCAAAAACATAATTTTAAACTGAAGGCGAAATCATAATTTTTGAAACGGGGCGAAAATGCAAAATCGTCATTTTTAGTTTGGGGCAAAAGCAAAAATTTATTTTGAACTGGGGCGAAAATTGTAAATGTAATCTGGGGATAAAATCATAATTTTGAACCCATGGCCAAATCGTAATTTTGAGCGAGGGACAAAAACATAATTTTATTTTGAAGTGGGGACAAAAACGTAATTTTATTTTAAATTAAGGACGAAACCCTAATTTTAAAACGAATATAAAACAATAAAATGGTTGGTCGAATAGGAAAGTGTCACGCAGCTGCATGGCACTATTCCCCTAACTTGCTTTTGTATACGTGGGAAATTAGTTGAGTTAATTGAACCCGGTCAGTTTATAGGAACATGCATAAGAAGATTAGTTTAAAAAAAATGTAATACATGCATTAGAAGATCTTGTTTTTTTTTTTCCTATTTATTTACTTTCTATTTACTGCGATAAAAACATACCATGTTCAAAATTAACAATATTTTTACCATTATCTTTTAATTAGAATTATGAACTCGTCGCAATGCGACGGGTTCATTACATATCTCTATACTAATAAACAAAAATAAAGTACACATGGATTGTTTTAACGCTTCTTTCTTTGATTTTTGTCACTTGTCAATTACTTGTACTTTTTTTGCCATGTGTCATGTTTTAAGGCTTCTTTCTTGAATGATTGATGATTGATTAATTTAATTAATTTTAAATTTATAGTAACAAATACTCTTTCTTCCTGAAAATTTAGGTAGGGGTAGTAGGTTGGCGTGCGATGGTGGAAAGGTTACCGACAAGAAGTGCACTGCAGTTAAAAGAGCCGGCTTCGATAACCTGTCCCCTTTGTAACGAAGTTTCAGAAACGTGTGAGCATCTTTTCGTGTCGTGTCAATTTGCCCAAATGGTGTGGATCGTCATCGTGCAATGGTGTAAGATCCCGAATTTTTTCACTTTTAGCATGCTGGATTTGATTCAAATTAATGACTTGGTGACCAGATCAACTAAAAGAAAAAAACTGATACATGTCATTACACTCGTGTATCTTTGGAGTATTTGGAGGATGAGGAACAAGGTCGTGTTCGAACAAACCCCTATATCGGTTCCTGTGGTTGTAGAGGAAATAAAATACATGAGCTACCAATGGGTCAAAAATCGTTCGAGAGAAGGTAATCTGAACGGAGACAGATGGAGGAGGTTTGAAGTCTTTTGAAAGTTTTTGAAGTTTCTATTATGTAATGACTTCTTTGTTTTTCTGTTTCTCTTTAACTTTTGTTTTCGTTCTTAATTGGCGGATGTAATTATGGTGCTAGCACCTTGCTAGATGGTGAATAAACAAAATTTGTTGGCCGTTCAAAAAAAAATTAAAACTGGTCAACATTTAGATTTAATTAACGAATTTACTGCAAATAAATTATAAATAAGTTGTAGTTAATATGTACTTATTTGAGATTCTATTATGCATAACTTTAAATGTGTACAAGATATCTCATGGTATTATGATGCATGCAAGAATTCTATTTACCCTTTTAATATAAAAATCATTACAATCTTGACCATTGGGGTTGGTGATCCAGTGATAATGTAGTGCCTTTTATAAAACACTAAAGTGTGAGGTTTTGGGTTAAAAAAAACAATATATACCAAATGTAGAGTTTTTTTTTCTTCCCAAATGGGTGTAGTGATTTGGTGGCGATAACCATGGTGTCCCCAAATTTGACAAGGAAGAAGATGGGATGGTTAGGAGATTTTTCAAAATTTCTTTATTTTTTATAAAAGAACCTATTTTAGTAAATACTTTTAAAACAAACCATTTTGGTAAATAGTTTTTTAACTACACCCATTTGGAGAAAAAAAAACTAGCCAAATGTACACCGAAAGTAGTATAGGTTAACTCGGTAATACTACATGAGTTATATCTTTGACATTATTTGATTGTGAGACAATAATTCAAAAAAAATCCAAATGAGTTGCTTGAAAAATATGAAGAGGTATATTTTTATATATTTTTTAAAAATTTTCATTTAATTGTTTCTAAAAGATATACTTTTAGAAACATCCTTTAAAAGTAAAAAAAATTACATGGCGGTTATAAGAGACTGTTTCTTGATGAGTTTGATGAATTAGCCAGCTATATATTGCATTTTATATAAATAGGTATTTAAATTTTATGATATACTGTTATACATTTTCTTTTACCATTATTACATGTAATAATATGTAATTTCGGTTATGAGATGTTAGGTCAAAAAACTGAATTATACTATTTTTCATGTAGAACCCCATGTTATACACGAGTTTCTAACCTAGTATATTATATTAGACGAAAGCCAAAGGTTTGTTACATTAATTCCTTTCAGTCACATAGCCTATTATTCTATCTGTTAGGGATGTACAAAATGTTTTGTGTTGTTTACAACATAGCTTGCTAACACCAACTGTGTTAGGCAGATAAAATGTACAAAAGTCAAGTTCCTATGTAAGCTTGTGCATGGCAATGGCTTTGTTAGGCTTTCGGCTGCATAGTTCTACTAAGTTGCAGCCATTCGAAAGGTGGAATGTTGGTTGATTATTCTTCATGCGCCTTCTTGGCGCTGTGGCTTGGTTCGGCAGATGGAAAAAAATATATCGTAGGTTGAAAAACAGCTACAGCATAACATTAGGTTCTAATATTTGTCCTCCTAACATGTGTAAGCTGCTTTTTTGTCATTTATCATATTTGTTGAACTACCTTAGCTATACACATAAGAGTCAACTGTGAAAGTGGGTATAAAGTTAGGCCACATTGACAAACATAGACTGCCTAGCTATTGGCTATAAGTGAATGATTATGAACCTGGGCCAATTACAACACATGGGTCAAATGAAAAGATGGTGTCAAAGCATTAACGAATCTCTATTTGTTAAGAAGGAAGTGTTTTGATGTTTTCGAATATACATCCATGCCCCTATATCGACCTCGAAAGCCCATTTTATAACCTACTGAATCACAACTAACAATTTCTAATTTCATAACTGTTAACATGCATAAAGTGATGTACTTGGTGACCCAACATGTGCCCGTTTTGCCTGGTTAGCTTTCGGGTTTGCCATTATCGGAGGGAGTGGTTGGATAGTCACTTGTTGAGTCTTTCGATGTACTTCGGCTGTTGTTTCAAAGTCTGTGACGTTTGTTACTACCACATGATCTTATGATATGTAAAATGTTTAAATTACTTTTGAAAACACCAAATTAAAATGGTCAGACTAACTTAATTACACACAATAGGCAAGTGCACCGGACGTGATGTAGTAAAGTCGGTAAGACCGAGTATCAATCCAAGGACACAATGGCACGACTTTCGATACTAAACCTCTATCGAGTCCTAGTCTAGCAATTTTTAGTGAATGTTTGGATTTTATCAACTAACTACTAAAACAAATAAGAATGAAAATACAAAAACAGAGCAATCAAACAACGAATATAGGAGAACTCAGATGATGATGATGAGAAAGTAGCTACCTAGGCAAGAATCATGTTAACTCGTCACAACTCTTGGGATTGGATAATTGGATTTCGCTACCGGGATCTTAAAATACACTAATCTAGACCTAAGACTGGCTGGCAGATCATTCTCCAAACAGGTTGCAATCTAGTATCTAGGGAAGTGTGTAAACTCACCGGTCTATGGTTCAGATCACTTCTCGATCTCTCTAAACTAAATGTAATGGTACCCTAATTCTTGATATCCCTTATATCCAACCAGAAACAATACATTCAGGAAGTGTAAGGGATATGAAGGGTATTGAATCTAACAAGTTTCTAACTCGGGATAGCAAAGATCAAAAGATAAATAAAAGGTGACTCACTCTCATGCAATTAACACCCAACCACCAAATGACAAAGACTACCCGTCAAGTTATTACCTCTCGGTCTCGAGGATTGGTAGAACACTAAGTACCTCTAAGACCTCAATCAAAGTTCCCGTAGGATTCCACGTCAGAAAACCATAAACTAGTCACGAACACAAAGTAGGCAACCTAATACGTATCTATAACTGAAAGACATTCAACAAGACACGCATGGAATGATAGATTAATTATTAATTAGTAGTAAACATGCAAATACATTAAAAACCTGAATAAAAAACACAATTTACCAAAACATTAAGCCAAAATCACAATTAATCCAAAACCGAAAAACTATAGCGAATCAACAATCATCCATACGCCAAGGTAACTTAGAGAAAATTAGCTACTCATGTTCAAACACGAAGTAAACACAACTTCGAAACAATTAAATTCAGCAAACATGTTTATAAATTCAATGTTAACAAAACCGAAACCAACAAACAAAGTCTAACCAAAAAGTTATAATTTTTAAGTCTAATATCTTCGCTTCAAAGCTTTCTCCTCCTTCGAAGCACCCTTAAATTCGTCTCCTAAGCAGCCTTGTAATTCGTCGGTTGTATATCTTTTGATCGTATGTATGCAGGTTCTCGAAATATTCTAATTCCTCCTTCGTAACCCCCTATAATGATGACATCCGTTCATTATTTAACTAGTATTAAGCCCTTGCGTTGCGGCGGAGACGTAAAACCATGCCAAGTAGCACCAATGCCATACCACTGTCAACGACTACAACACTGGAAAAGCTCGTAAAAACAAAATAAATAAAAAAAGAAAAAGGTAAAACCGAACAAAAAGCAAACGTAAAATCGTTGAACCAAACCCACCCGTTACGGCGTGTTATTTAAAAGAAATTAGTCCGAAACGTAAAACATAGAAAAAATAACTAAGTCGATATAGCGCTGCGACGAACATGTCAAACTGGAATAAATACAAAACTTGCAACGGGCATGTCAAATGAGAAAAAATAGACAAGAAAACATTGAGCCTCACTCGCACGTTGCCGCGTGTTAACTCACAAAATTTAGAACGAAACGTAAACCAAAAAACTTGTGGAAAAGTATGGGAGTCCAACGTTGAAACTAAAAAAGTATTCGGGTTAAAATGCAAAAAAAATAAAAAAATAAAAAGCTTTTGGTTAAAAGTAAAAAAAATCAAAGAGATTAAATTGTTAAAGATAAGAAGTTTTGGGTTAGAAGTGAAAAATCATTTTTTTAAACCCCTTAAACATAGGGTACAACGCTACGAATCACCAAAAATTTACAAATTAATAGTATGGAAAATAAAATTTCGGTTACATTTTTATACGAGTTAATTATATGGTTAGTCCCTGTGGTTTATAAGAAGTAACAACATCAGGTACTAATAGTTTAAAATCACATTCTAGGGTATCAACTTTCAATTTTGTAACAACCTAGTGTACTAAGGCTAACATATGTTAGTTTTTTTTGTTAGATTTCTATGAAATGACAAAATTGCCCTTTATAACTTCAAGGGCCATTTATGTAAAATACTCATTTATCTAAAATAATTTTTAAACAAATAAAATTTAATTTTAAAAACTTAAACACAGATAGCTCTCTCTCCGGCTGTTAGTTTTTTTTAATTCATCTCCGGCAAGTTCGTTTCTATAACGACCCACTATCATCGCACCAAAACTTCATCCTTCACATGCTTCCATTTTTTCCGATTCCATTCACCTGGCTATTTCGTCCTCTCTAATGCAATTTTCTTTCACAAAACAAAGAATATGGTGCAACAATGTGGGTGGGAAGATCGATTTCAGAAACGATGATGGTCTTTATCGGACTATTCAGTGCTCTCTTACGAATTATTCGATCGGGGTGAACTGAGGTGTTCGATCTGCCGGGCCACTGCGATCGATAGTGCCGCTGCGTCTCCCTATGTTCAGCATCACCATGTTTCTTGATTAACTGTAGGACTTTTTATTATCCAATTGATTACTCAACAGAGAACAATTATTCGTAGGTGTATTAGGTGATAATTTTGGGAAAAAGAGGAACATATCGTTATTTGTTTTGATGAAACTAATTTAATTGATCAAACTAATTTAATTGCTAATATAGATATCGAAGTTGTTAATGGTTTTTTTAATGAACAGCAAACTTCAAATCACAGATTACATGGAGCAAACTCTTTTGCTGTAAAAAGAAGTATGGAACCAACAGGTTTAATATATTTTTTAGTTACAATTAATCATAGGACAAGAATGTATTTATTTATTTATTTGTAAATTATAAAAACAGTCCCTGGTTAACCAAATAATCACATAATTAGCAACTTAGATGTAAAATGACTTAATTGCCCTTGAACCTAACAAAAAAACTAACATAAGTTAGCCACCCTAGGTTGTTACAAAATTGAAAGTTGATACCCTAGAATGTGATTTTAAAGTATTAGTACCTAGTGTTGTTACTTCTTATAAACCACAGGGACTAACCATGTAATTAACTCTTTTTATACTTAATAAATTTGCTTTTTTTTTTTCGTCATATTTTACGGTAATATCATTAAATAATAAAAAATATAAAATAATACCTAGTTCTTATAACTTTAATGTTCAAGTAAATCCACATATCTGAATTTTTATTAGATATTAGATATATTTTATATTAATTCAAGAGATATTAATAATTTATTAGATATTAGATATATTAAAATATTATTAATTAATATTTAAAAAGTTAAAAGAGAAAATGCCATGTGGCATTAATTGTAGTCTTTTATTAATATTTAAGTTAGATTTAGATTCACTTGCTCCACGGCCTATGTTTTCTTTTGGGCCCATTTATTTAATTCACCTACTGCACCCGTCTATGTTTTCTTTTGGGCCTATAATTCCACAACTTGCAGTCCAAATACTCATGTTTAACTCCTCATGGATGACTTAGCCCAACAACAACCTTTGATTTGAATCTAACTAGTTATTTTCCGCCCGCGCGTTGCGGCGGGAGCCAATGACTACAAAAGGCGTGTCAGCAACGGCAAACAGATACCGAATATCAAAACATAAATAAAATGATGTGGTAAGGATAGTCAATTCGTCATAAAAAAACGATTTTAAATAACCTAATATATGATAATAGGACCCACACGTCCTACACGTTGGAAATTCGGTTGTTTTCAGTTCAGTTATTACGGTGCTAACACGTTAAAATATGGATGAGCTCGGTACCGGTAACGGCAGCGAAAGTACCGATTCGGAAAATCATCGAAATTAGGTACCGGCACCGAAAATGCTCGGTACAATACGGTATGGTATTTGAAGGTAAAAATCAATAAATACAGGTATGGTGCTAGACCGGTGTCGAACCGAAAGTAACGATTCTGAAAACGCCAAAAGGTGGGTATCAAATTGGTACCGAAAATGATTTGGTATAGTAAATTTGGTACCGATACGATACCGGTTCGTTTACAAGATTTGATACGATTTGCTCATCAATATTCTAAATATCCAAGTTAATTTTACATGCTACAATTCATTCATTACAGAAAAAGACAAAAAAGAAAGCAAAATAAGTTGTTGTGTATATAAAACCTCATTCAAACGAAATACAGTTTACTTACTGTGTGTATGAAAAGTAATCTAAACGGTGCAATTACTTGCATTGATGCGTTGCTACAGGATTTGATGAGCTCGGTACCAACCTGTACCGAAAATACCGTTACCGAAATCCCCAAAAGTGGGTACCTGCACCGAATATACCTAGTATGGTACGGTTCGGTACCGGTCGGTACTGGTACGGCACCGGTATTTGAGGGTAAAAACCGGTGAATACCTGTGCAGAACCGGTACCGAAAATACACCGGTTTGGTAAATTTGAGACCGGTACCTATACCCGATACCATTTGCTCATCTCTTAATTATGTTACTATTCATTCCATTCTAATTTTAAATAATTCTAATTCTAATTTTAATCTATACATATAATAAAGTAAACCAATTTAAGACACATGGCAATCATTGAGGCTATCTAGAATTCTATTTTCCCGCCTTAAACATAATCCTTTTAGTTTCATTAGTTAATCCTAAATTAAAAAACAATTGAACCTTAAATCTTGGAAAAAAAGAGTTAATTACATAGTTAGTCCCTGTGGTTTGCACAAAATAACATACTTAGGTACTAATAGTTTAAAATCACCTTCTAGGGTATTAACTTTTCATTTTGTAACGTTTGGAGGTATTAACTTCTAAGGTAGTAACATAGGTAGTCCCTGTGGTTTGCACAAAATAACATACTTAGGTACTAACAGAATGTGATTTTAAGCCTACAAATAAGCTTAATACCCCCAAACGTTACAAAATGAAAAGTTAATACCCTAGAATGTTATTTTAAACTATTAGTACCTAAGTATGTTACTTTGTACAAACCACAGGGACTAACTATGTAATTAACTCGGAAAAAAATAATTTAATCCCTACTTAATATTTTTATCCAAATTTTAATTTTCAAAATCAAGTTAATACGATGATATGTTGTTAATCATGATAACATGTTACGGAAACATTATACATTGTCTATCAACTAATTTTACTAAGTTAAAGTTTCAATTCATATTGGGTTTTATTTAGTTGATTTACTAAGTTATATATTTCGATTTTTTCTTTTATTGAGAATTAAAAATGTACTATAATATATCTATACATATAAGTAAATCAATTTGAGACACATGACAATCATTGAGGTTATCTAGAATCCTATTTTCCCGTCTTAAACATAATCCTTTTAGTTTCATTACTTAATCCTAAATTAAAAAATTAATCCTTAAATCTTGGGAAAAATAAATTAATCCCTACTTAATATTTTTATCCAAATTTTAATTTTCAAAATCAAATTAATACGATGACATCTTATTAATATTGATTACATTTTATTAATATTGTTATACTTATTTTTGAAATTTACAATTGATTACATTTTATTAATAGGAAAATTGGTATTAAATAAACCAACCTTTGCCCAGTTGGTAAATAATAATCCAACGTACAGAATTGCTATATAATAATCCTACCTATCAACATGTTGGCACTCAATGGACATCCGTTAGTTTTTTTTTAACTGAAGTTAGTTTTTAAGTTTTATTTATTACACAAACAGTCCCTGTAGTTGTAATTTACTAGTTTTAAGTTTTATTTATTACACAAACAGTCCCTGTAGTTATAAAAAAAATCATAAAAATCAAAAAAATTCTAAAAATTCTAAAATATTCTAAACAATCAAAAGAATTATAAAAAATCATAAAAATTCTTAAAAATCAAAAAAATTCTAAACCCGAAAATCTGAGTCGTTGACCAAACCGAGCTATCCGTTGACTTGTTGACCCGAACATCGAACTGAGTTGCCCTACTTTGACTGTGTCGACCCGTTTCACGAACCCGAACCACAACTGGCGTGCACCCGAACTAAATTAGAACCGAATCTGAAACAAAACTCGAACCAATCAGATCTACTTTGAACCAAAGCTGGAAAAACAATGACCCGAGTCAAAAATAACCCTCATCACAACTGACGCCGTCGCCGGCGTGGCTCCGGCCGCTGTGTCGTCGCCGTCACCAACAGAAACAGTAACGTAACTATCACCACATTCTAAAAAAAACAAAAATAAAGAGAACAGGGGTTTGTTTTTACCGGAAAACATGTCGAACCAGAGCCACCACCGTCGTCGCAGCGGCGGCGCTGCCGTCGCCGTCTCTCTTCTCTCCGGCTTCTCTCTCTCAATCTGTTCAGGTGGCTGTGGATGTGATATAGGAAGGAGGGTGAGGGTTGTCGGCTGGGTTGTTGGAGAAACCGCCATCGCCATCATCGTCACAGCATCACCGCCCCCGTCTGTTGCCGTGCAGTGCTGCTGCCTGGTCTGTCTACCTCCGACGAGGTGAGGGTGAGAGAGGTTTTTGAGGGTGTCGGCTGCTTATGTGGGTGTGTTATGAAGTTAGGGTTTGTTCAAAAATGATGAAGATGAAGAATTTTTTTGATTTTTTATAATTTTTTTTTATTTTTTAGAAATTTTTATGATTTTTTTATGATTTTTTATAATTCTTTTGATTGTTTAGAATTTTTTTGAATTTTTTAGAATTTTTAGAATTTTTTTGATTTTTATGATTTTTTTATAACTACAGGGACTGTTTGTGTAATAAATAAAACTTAAAACTAATAAATTACAACTACAGGGACTGTTTGTGTAATAAATAAAACTTAAAAACTAACTTCAGTTAAAAAAAACTAACGGAGGTCCATTGAGTGCCAACATGTTGATAGGTAGGATTATTATATACCAATTCTGTACGTTGGATTATTATTTACCAACTGGGCAAAGGTTGGTTTATTAAATACCAATTTTCCTTATTAATATTGTTATAATTTCTACTTATATTTGATGTTGTAATACATAAATATTAGAGTTAATTACATAGTTAGTCCTTGTGGTTTGCACAAAGTAACATACTTAGGTACTAATAGTTTAAAATAACATTCTAGGGTATTAACTTTTCATTTTGTAACGTTTGGGGGTATTAAGCTTATTTGTTGGCTTAAAATCACATTCTGTTAGTACCTAAGTATGTTATTTTGTGCAAACCACAGGGACTACCGATGTTACTACCTTAGAAGTTAATACCTCCAAACGTTACAAAATGAAAAGTTAATACCCTAGAAGGTGATTTTAAACTATTAGTACCTAAGTATGTTATTTTGTGCAAACCACAGGGACTAACTATGTAATTAACTCTAAATATTATATCTTTTAGCATAACTATTAATATATATATATATGACAAAAAGTAATATTGTTTATTAATATTATCCAATGTTGGTTTGTTTTTAGCATTACTGGATTCACCCATGGTCAATTGTATCTGGCATTATTAATAATTAAAAGTAGAGACAGGGTAAAACTACTAATTTTAGATAGAGATGGTAAAGTTATGAATAAAAGATGTAATGTTGTGTACAAAAAAATATATAGATATTTATGAATTATGTGAATATTTTTTGGATTCAAATTACTTTCGGTAATGTGCGAGTTATAATTGTAACCTTTTATTTCTCATTACATAAGTGTAATGTAATACGTAAATATAATAATGAGTATTATATAATATATTTATTTTTGTATTATTTTAAACGACAGTTTGATTACATGTTTTTTTTTGATGAATTTTATAGTACCAACATAAATCATCTTTATATTAACTCATTTATGTCAATTTGGTATATAAATGTCTTCGTCTTTGATTTGCATTTACAAGAAATATTTATTATAAAGTTTAAATTGTTCAACACGTGTAACACACGGGGAACTAACCCAGTTTAATAATAAACTATAAACTACTATTCATTCGGTTTAAATTTTATCATATATAAATTAACAACCTTTGATTTGAATCTTATTAGATCTTGCCATCAACCCATTTAATTCATTTAATCGTAAATCCTAAAGCCTTTTTAGCATGTCTAAGCGTGAACCTGAAATATCAAAATCATATATATGTTAAGAGTTTTCTTTTAATTTCCATAAAAACATAATCTGGTTTAATTTACTACTACATTTAATATTAATAGACCAAAAAAACATAATCTGGTTTAATTTACTTCTACATTTTCAGGTTTATTTGGGTAGGAATGTTAGTAAGTAATCTTGACCATCTATTTATTAATCAAGTGTTAAGATTAAATGAGTGAAATTGAAGAAAAAAATGAGGCGCGTAGGTTTGTGTAGGGGCATTTTAGTTAATACAAGACAATAGTTTTCCCTCCTCCAATTCCCCCCCATTTTTTAAACGTTAATAACTCTTTCATACGACATTATTTTTTTTATAAAAATTGTACCAAAAAAACGAGCGTTTTTTATCTTTAAAACGAGTATACTATTGCTATATTCTCGAAAATTTTTTTCGAAAACCCAGTTACGTAAAACGCAATGGACAAAAAGTGTAAAAAATGATTTTTTTTCTAAAACGCAATGGACAAAAAACACAAAGAAATGTCTTATTTCTAAAACACAATGGCCAGAAAACACAAAGAAATATCTTTTTTCTAATACGCAATGGCCTAAAAACACAAATGAAAGTGTTCTTTCTAAAACGCAATGGACTGAAAACACATAAAAAAGTGGTTTACCTAAAACGCAATGGGCTAAAAACACTTCAAAATGTGTTTTTCTAAAACGCAATGGACCAAAAAACACATAAAAATGTCTTCTTCTTTTTTTTCTAAAACGCAATTTCCAAAAAAAAACAAAAGAAAAGTGTTCTTTCTAAAACACAATGGACTAAAAACACATAAAAATGTGTTTTACCTAAAACGCAATGGACTAAAAACACTTCAAAATGTGTTTTTCTAAAACGCATTGGAACAAAAAACATTAAAATATGTCTTTTTTCTAAAACTCAATAGCTTAAAAACACGAAAGAAAGTGTTTTTTTTTTTTTCTAAAACGAAATGGACTAAAAACACATAAAATGTGTTTTACCTACAACGCAATGGACTAAAAACACAATAAAATGTATTGTTTCTAAAACCCAATGGACTGAAAATACAATAAAAAACAGTGTTTTTTCATTACTTTGTAAAACACAATGACTCAATTCAAAAACCCAGATCGTAAAAATGCAATTCAAAAATTTCTTACATAGATCGAAGCCGATTTCTTCAGATTTCTTCAACGATTGACGAAATTTGAATGTTAGAAACACTTATCAGCGAACGAACAAATCGAGTGATTTGCTTCAAAATCACGGGAAAAAATGAGATATTGTATGAAATTAAACTGGGTTTCTTCAAAAAAAAAAGTTGAAGAACACGTTGATTGGGTGTTTGAATCATTGATTGGAGACGGAAATCGCACTATAATGTAGTGATTATTGAGATAGAAAGTGAAGAAAAGGTTGAAGATTGTGCGTTTTGAATTTACAGAGAGAATAAGTGAGAAGATTGGATAAAATTGACTAAAATACTCTTCCTCTTTATTTTAAATTTTGCCACATGTCATAATCCTATTGTTTCTTATCCTTCATCGCCAAAATAAACTTACTATTTGATCATCTCCCTTAATAGATTAAATATTTCTTAACCCGATATTACTCATTTTAATTATCACCCATTAACTTTTTAACAATTACACTAATCTTTTTAAACAATTATACTTATTGAATCGTTTTGGCTTATTTATCTTTAAACATTTCAACTTCAGTTATGAATCAAGAACGAGTAGAATTTAATAAAACAACTTTAAAGCTACACAAAAGTGTAGGGAAATATTTATAAAAACATGTATAATTTAGAGCATATCAAATATTCCCACACTTAAACATTTCATTTCGAAAAATATGCAATGGAATCATAATCGGAAGAATCGGTTTCAAAAAATTTAGTTTACTTAATTAAAGATATAAGAAAGTATAAACTACAATTAACAGTATTATAATCCACTTTTATCCCAACCGCTAACTCATTAGGCCTCATTCATGCTAGCATTATGTTCAATTTAACATTCAATTTAAAGGTCTCACACCCAGAATCTACAGATCCACTTAATCCTGTATCAAGCTTATAAGGCAAAGAGCTACAACTCTACCACTTTATATAAAAACCCTTGTGTATCTAAAATTAATTTTTTTAATGGATGATGGATGAAGTTTATGAGATTAGATATATTTTTGCTTATGTTTAACTCAGATGGTATATCCACCAAGTCGCCATCCCGGAGGGTAATACCATGAGCTTCACATTTTTTTCTTTTATTTTCACAACTTTAACCTAGAGGGTATCCCCTTTAACTCACCATTCCGGAGAGTAATACCATATGCTTCACTTATATATATATATATAGTAGGAGTTGGGTAGAAAGTGGGTTTTTCCTAGAAAGTCTAGGAAGCAATTAGAATGCAACATGTGGCATTGAAGATTTTTAACTAGAAGGGCAATTGTGTACTTTCACATTCTATTTTTATTTTTGGAATTTATCTTCATTAACTAACTATCCATGTCCATATTTTGTAACCGTTTTTCTCCATGATTTTCTGAATAATTTGTTTTCGAAATATAAACCAATCGCATATTCCATTGTTCAAAAGATTACCGGAAATTATCAGCATGTTCTTGGTGCTGTGTTTTAACAGCATGTGCTTGGTGCCCTGAATGATAAACATTTTCATCAGATTGTGTTTTATTTTGATGTACCACCCCACATTTCATGTGATTTTCTCTTTCTCTCTCTCTCATCTATCCTTCATGAAGAAACACATCAAGAAAACACATCGTATTAATCTGCTTGCTAATCTGCTTCCTGTTAAAACACAGCGTCAATAAATCCTCTCTCATTACCAGCATGGATGGTAAAACATAGCGTATGAATTTGCTTGCTGTTAAAACACAACTGTATGAATCTGAATGCTAAAACACAACTGTATGAATCTGCTTGCTGTTAAAACACAATTGTATGAATCTGGATGCTAAAACACAACTGTATGAATCTGTTTGCTGTTAAAACACAACTGTATGAATCTGCTTGCTGTTAAAACACAATTGTGTGAATCTGAATGCTAAAACACAACTGTATGAATCTGCTTGCTGTTAAAACACAACTGTATGAATCTGAATGCTAAAACACAACTGTATGAATCTGCTTGCTATTAAAACACAACTGTATGAATCTGCTTGCTGTTAAAACACAACTGTATGAATCTGAATGCTAAAACACAACTGTATGAATCTGCTTGCAGCTAAAACACAACTATATTAATTTGCTTGCTGTTAAAACACATCGTCAAGAAAACGGAGATGATACGAACAGTATTTGAATGGTGATGATGAACTCGGAGATGGTGGAGATGGAGAAGTGTTTTAATTTGATCTGGTGCTCTCCATCCTTTCTAAAGTTATCTTCTTCCATGATTGTAGTTATTTTTTGTAGGGATTGGGGTTTCGAAGATGGGTTTGGAGAGAGAGAGGAAAAATCGCGTGAAATTAGGGACTGGGTTTGACTGACGGTTATCTAATTGATTTAAAACACGATATATTGACAAAATTGCCCCTAGTCTTTTAAAACAATGAATTAAATAAACTAAAAAATTACAAGATTGCCATTGACTTCATCTTAACCATTAAACACACCCATTGGATGGCCCAGATCGCTTCCTAGACTTTCTAGGAAAAACACACTTTCCGCAGGATCCCTACTATATATATATATAGGGAGGAGCTCATGCGAGAACCACCATTATTGTGAGAATCGCGAGAACCAATGTGAACACAACCTAAAATAGCTAAAAAAAACCTAAAAAAACCTAACGCCCACCCCCCCCCCCCACCAAAAAAAACCTAACCCCCCCCCCCCAAGCTAAATGCTAAAAACTAAAACCCCCAAAAAACCTAAAAAAAAAAACCAAACCCCCACCCCCCACCCCCCCCCCCCCCAAAAAAAAAACCTAAACCCCCCTCCCCCCACCCCCCAAAAACCTAAACCCCCCCCCCCCCACCCCCCAAGCTAAAATGCTAAAAACTAAACCCCCAAAAAACCTAAAAAAAATCTAAAAAAATCAAAAAAAAAATCTAAATTTTTTTTTTATATATTTTTTATGTTAAAATCGCTACTTTTATAAGTCAAAAAAAATTTTGGCTTCGAAAAGTAGCGATTTTAACATAAAAAATATTAAAAAAAAAAATTTGTGTGATTTTTAGCTATTTTTATGCATTTTTGGTTGTGTTCACATTGGTTCTCGCGGTTCTCGCAATAAGAGGTGGTTCTCGCATGATCTTCTCCCTATATATATATAGGGTGGGTTTCGGCTATAAAGTTCATTTTTCCTACAAAGTGTACAAAGTCATAAAACACCACAATTTTAACCATAAAACACACTCGAAACCCACAAATAACATAGTGAATATCACTAAAACACAATATCCAAACTCTAATAGTCCTTAAAAACCTCAAACACACAATCGTACAACTATTAATATAAAAACAACATGATAATCAACATAAAAGACAGTAATGTTAGTCATTCGATAATCAAAGCCTTATCACTCAAAACACAACACAAAACCCACAAATATGGTGTTTTAGTAATCTTCATTATGTTATTTGTGGGTTTTGAGTGTGTTTTATAGTTGATATTATGGTGTTTTATGACTTTTTAAACTTTGTAGCAAAAATGAACTTTGTAGCCAACTCCCACCCCATATATATATATAGGGTAAGGTTCATGCGAGAACCACCTTTATTGCGAGAACCGCGAGAACCAATGTGAACACAACCTAAAATAGCTAAAAAAGCCTAACCCCCCCCCCCCCCCAAAAAAAACCTAAACCCCCCTCCCCCACCCCCCAAAAACCTAACCCCCCCCCCCCCCAAGCTAAAATGCGAAAAACTAAACCCACAAAAAAATAAATAAAAAAAATATAAAAAAAATCAAAAAACAAATTTTTTTAATATTTTTTATGTTAAAATCGCTACTTTTAGTAGCCAAAAAAAATTTTTTTTTTTTTTAAATTTAAAAAAAAAACTTTTTTTTTTTGCTACTAAAAGTAGCGGTTTTTTTATAAAAAATATTAAAAAAAATTGTGTGTTTTTTAGCTATTTTTAGGCATTTTTGGTTGTGTTCACATTGGTTCTCGCGGTTCTCGCAATAAAGGGTGGTTCCTAACGGATCTTTGTCCTATATATATATAGGGAGGGGCTCATGCGAGAACCACCCTTATTGTGAGAACCGCGAGAACCAATGTGAACACAACCTAAAATAGCTAAAAAAACCTAAAAAAACCTAACCCCCACCCCCCCCCCCCCCCAAAAAAAAAAACCTAAACCCCCCACCCCCCCCAAGCTAAAATGCTAAAAACTAAACCCCCAAAAAACCTTAAAAAATCTAAAAAAAAAAAAAAAAAAAATCTAAAAATTATTTTTTTTTAAATATTTTTTATGCTCAAATCGCTACTTTTAGTGGCAAAAAAAACTTAATTTTTTAAAAAAAAAAAATTTGGCTTCGGAAAGTAGCGATTTTTATATAAAAAATATTAAAAAAAAATTTGTGTGATTTTTAGCTATTTTTAGGCATTTTTGGTTGTGTTCACATTGGTTCTCGCGGTTCTCGCAATAAGAGGTGGTTCTCGCATGATCTTCTCCCTATATATATATATATATATATATATATATATATAGGGTCAGGATTTAAAGAGAACGGTGAAAAGTGTGAGAACGGTGAGAGGTGGTGACATGTGGCATTGATGTTAAATTACACTAAGGGGTAATATTGTCAAAAAAAACCCACTCACATGAACTGGGTGTTCAAATAAAACGCCATAAAAACACCCAAGTATTTTCAGTTAAAACGCCATAACAAAAAAAACTATATTTTCAGGGTCCAAAGTGTAACTTATAGTGTGAACAAGTGTGGACACAAGTATTTAATTAGTTTCATCATACAAAACGCCATAACAAATACAAAACGCAATAACAAAAAAAAAAGCTATACTTTCAGGGTCTAAAGTGTGACTTATAGTGTGAACAAGTGTAAACACAAGTATTTAATTAGTTTCCAAACAAAACGCCATAACAAATACAAGCTATATTTTCAGGGTCTAAAGTGTAACTTATAGTGTGAACAAGTGTGAACACAAGTATTTAATTAGTTTCATCATACAAAACGCCATAACAAATAAAAACGCCATAACAAAAAAAGCTATATTTTCAGGGTCTAAAGTGTAACTTATAGTGTGAACAAGTGTGAACACAAGTATTTAATTAGTTCAGAAGAAAAACGCCATGAAAATACTAGTCTAAAACGCCATAAAACACCCAGTTCAGAAAAACGCCATAAAACCCAGTTAATTTTTTTCGAAAAGTATATCAATAGTATACTCATTGGAAAGATAAAAAAACGTTGAGTTTTATGGTGTAATTTTTTTTGAAAAATAATCACGTATAAAAAGTTATTGTCGTTTAAATATGGTGGGGGAAAATGGCATGTGATTAGCATGTGCACCTTTGAATGGATCTTCCTATTTTACCCTTCCTGGTAGTTCCAAGACCCCTATTATTTACAAAAATGTCACCGCATCAATCTCAGCCACAAACCACTAAGATCTTGTGGCTGAGAATCGTTCTCACAGTTCTCACACTTTGAGGCGTTCTCTCCTGATCTTGTTCCTATATATATATAGGGTTAGGTTAACGTACAATATCCCTTATCGTACATTACATACGCGATCATCTCAGCCGTCAGATCTTCATCCACATTGAAATCGCATGTTATTTTTTTGTAACAATTTTGCATGTCGGTTTTTTAACATGCGATTCATCAAAATTACCACATGCGAAATTGTTACAAAAAACTAACATGCGATTTCATCAAAATTATCACATGCGAAATTGTTACAAAAACCAACATGCGATTTCATCAAAATCATCACGTGCGATTTCATCCATGCTATTTTATAACATGCGATTTCACATCGTGTACGTAGCGTACGTTAAGTGATATTGTACAATACACTTTCTCTCTCTCTCTCTATATATATATATACACACACACACACTTAGAAAGCACATCTTATGTGTATGTATACTTGGGTGTACTTATGTGTGTGTATTAGAAGTTAGAGATTTGCTAACTAAATACAAATACACAACACATGAAAATCTCCAAATACTTGAAAGTTAAACAAGTATAACAAAGTATATGGAAACATATATGTGCATACACATATCCTCTACTTGGAAACATAAATAAATATATATATATATATATATATATATACTAGTCGTTTACCCGTGCGATGCGGCGGGAAACATATCACTTAGGTTGATGAGTTTAGGGCTATGTACGGGGCTGTTCGGTTTTGAGCCATAACCAAAACCAAATTCGCAATGCAACGGAAAACACAATACTTGTTAGTAATTCTAAGGGTGTGCATGAAAATGTTCAGTTCAGTTGGGTCATAACTAAAATCTAAATTTTCGGTTAAGGTACTTCAAAACGGGTCATGGGGATTTAAAGAGTTTTAGAAGTATGTAAACAAACCGAACTGCGCCAAACCAATAAAAGCACAACCATCTTATGCCCTTTTAATATGCTTTTAATTCACAATAGCGATGTGGCGACGGCGACGACAATTCACAACGCGCTGCTCATTTTTGTTAGTTTATCTACCATCTGGTAATATATTGTTTAATGTGTTCGTTAGTTTTCTTATTTGTAACGTCAGTGTAGTATATCAATGCCAAGAGCCTTGCAGATCTCAATTAGATAATAAATGAAAAGAAGAATAATTTTTTTTCATAACTGTAGTAATTTAAAAATAAAATATGAATATATCAATTTGATTTATTATTATGTATTACTATTATATGATCAAACCAAGACATCGTGATATTAGCATGCAAATCATTGTGGTTGGGTTGAAAACAAAAAATTATATATAGCCATAATTTACTGTTTTATGTTACTACTATTTTACATATACGTTTCTGATATGATCAAATACGTTTATGATATGATCAAATATTAAAAAAACCTAATGAATTTCGGTTGGGCCAACAAGAAGCCCAGTATGTGTTCCCTTCTCAATCCACTGCTGCACCATATGAAAGAGTATGGGCCAAAGTAACATGATTCTAATTACTACCATAAATCTCATGACCTAAGCTCCACCATCCTTCTTTTCCAATATGTTTATATCCTTCTTTTCCAATATGTTTACCGGACGTACCTACACACCAACACTCCAAATACCAAACCATCTCAATTAAACATGCCAAAAATAATAAGCAACCCCTCTCAAATTTATCACGCATGTAATCACACTTGTTAACCCCACCAACACTCCAAATACCAAACCATCTCAATTAAACGCTCCTTGCTCCCCTTATGCCAAGATGGAAATTAGAGATAACCAGATTATGAATACAAGCCTTCAAATTACACCAAGACCATTATTATAATTGCAAATTGTCTACGCGCTATAAAAGTGAAGAGTAATCCAAATATTCTTATTACAGAAAAAGAGTTGTTCCTAACACACACAGTAGTTTATTATCTTCCTCTTTGTATGCGTTCAGATATGTAACTCTCTATTACAAATTTACCAAATTAATTGCAGATGGTTCCAAAACAAATATGTGTGCGTATATCTTTTGATACCACCATCACTACTAACTTCAAGCTGCTATTTACAAAAGTCAAGCCTCATTGGTATATTATATTTAAACAGGCAAACATTGTTATACTTGCAATTCATATCATGTCACAATTTTCTTCCTCTTTTCACACAATCTGATGAAAGAAGTTACCATAATGGTATATACGCGTGGCTTTTCCGCTATTGTTTCTCTTTTCTGGTTTCATTTCTAGACTTATATTTTTCCACGCACACATCAATCAGTAGTCATGGGCTGAATCATGCAGCACCTGAACCAAGCTTTGTGCACCATGGGCATGATCTTAGTATCTGTATGTTCAAGCATTCAGACCACCTCGGTAAAGGGTGGTCGGACATCTGAATTCATGTCTCACAACTGGAACTCTGGAAGGCAGTCATGCGGGACAGTTGGTCGAGCACCTTTATTGACAACAACAAATGCAGGATGGGCAGCTGTTGTAATGAAATCAGAATAATGATCTTGGTGACGATCTAAAAAGTAAGGCATCGACCATTTTGATGACCACAACACATATCGCCCACCATCGATTGTTCCAATTCCGGTCACTATTGTAGGATCTTCATAGCCCACCAGGACACATGAAGCTCAACAATCTGTAAATTTAAAATTTTAGTAACGGTATTTCACATTTACTTAAAAGTTGCAAGTTTTGACGACAAAAAATATATATTTAATTTTGAATGAGATTGTTTAGCTTAATTATTCAAAAGACTCTTAAAAGTTTGTTGCTGCCAAAGCCTCATCACCAAAATCCTAAGTCTTTTATTAGATGAATATTACGAAATCAAGTAATGAAAAATATGAATCACAAACATAAACTAACCTTCAAGATAATCAATCGCAGGAGAATCTGTAGTAAAAATCCTTTGCCTGCGACAACAATATGTAGTAAGAGAGCAAATATTCCAGTAAATACAACAGGTGTACTACCAGCATAGTAGATTAACTTGCTTACATCCTATATTTGATTGCTCATCTCCTTTCTGCGCTGCTGAATTTACATGCCATTCCGCTCACCGAATCTTATATGTGAACAAAGCTTTTGCAACAACCTGTTCAACTCCATTTTCTTATGAACAAGTTCCTGTAATAAGTTCCTTATCAGAAGTGTTTTAACATAATCCACTTTACTCTTTACACTACCCTATATCATTCCATATAGAAATAAGGCAAAAGGGTTATGCGAAGCAGTAGAATCTAAATGGTCAAACTTCTATAGTCAAACTTCCCATCAATTTTCCTTGTGTTCTTAAAAAAAAGATATCCTATTCCATCATGCATTAGTGATGTATTATTAAAACATTCTACAATCAAATTTAACAATCATATAACACAATGGTAATAATTTAACAAATAAAAGTTTAACCCATACATAAAAGGGTTCTATGAAGTAACAAACCTAAGATCTAAATGGTCACATGCTATAGTGAAACCTTTCCATCAATTTGCTAGAATATATAGTATAACATAATAAATAGATGTTACCCATTTGACGAACATGTAACTTATAAAACTAACTCGTCAACTGCTATAGTCAGACCTAGGATCTAAATGACCAAAAGATAATTCAATCATCTCATAGCAACCAAAAACATAGATACATCATTACTGCACCACAGGATACTTGCAATACCATTACTGCAAATGTACCATCAATGCACCAGTGGAAGTCGCATATCAGCATCCCCAATCTCAGCATAGCATAACTATCAAAACCACCTGTAATATCATACAACCATTGAAATACAGTAGTGCATATTACACAAAATATGCATACAACCACTTACCATTAAAAAAAGACGCCAGTTCTTAACCATTACAGTAACAAGCCGTCGTGTGTAGAACTGCAGATCCGCCTTCAGTCCTCAGGTCAACCTTACCGGACCCATTTTGAGCCCTAACTTGTTTTGATCTACCCAACCATCTTGACCATCTTGCCATGACATACAAAGTACATCTAGAAAGCATACACAAGAAAGCATATTCAAGTACTCTTTCAGCTTCCCCTGAAAATATGACCAACCACGTAGTTAAGTTCAAAATTGTTAACAAAACTGCTTTCTTAGATTTTTTAATTGCAGCTCAGGACCTTTAAAAACTAAGCCTTGTGTCAAAATGTGTGTGGCTTCCTCCTCAGATGAGAATTCAACAAGCGCGGTACCACATAAAACCCTCTTAACCGCAACATGATGAGGTAACCTCACACTATTAACCTGCGACTGCGACATAGGATATGCTAAGAATTATATAAAATGTAGTGCTATGAAAGTGTAGCATAACAACCCAACCCATTGTATAAACTGCAATGGGCTCATTACCCTATCAAGTATAAACTACCTGTGTTTTGAAAAGATCAACAACACAAAACCAAATAACCCCTCTCCCTTCCATATGCTAAACATACACCTTGATTCAATTCATAGATTCCCGGTCGACGAAAACAAACACACAGTACCACACATCCAAATTCCCCAATAGACCCCACAGAGGAGCAATGCAAAATCTCAAAAGAGAGTTCTTATCTTCAACCACCAGTACCACAACAGTCAACACAAAAGATCAAAATTTTATCATCACCCAGTCCCTTATAAGACATCAGATTCATATCACAAACAAGATTATCTAAAGACCCAATCGAAACTCAATCAAAGATAACATAACATTAATTCAATTCAAACCCTAAACTGTTTTAACTTCTCTTAGGCATTTCCACAAACAGATAGCAGTCAACACCTAAACAAACAAAATCAGGACAAACATTATAGAGGGTTTACCTCGTTCTTTAGAGAGGTGACTGCCTTGGAGGCTGCAGCCGACACCATCAGCAACGACGCAGAGTCACCGTGGAGAGAAACAATCAGCAATGGATTAGGGTTTCCCGTTTCGTTTTCTATCCCCAATCTCGATCCAGACCTACTCTCATCCCCAGATTCTGTATTTCAAAACATTAAAAAATATCAATTCATAAGTGTCAAAATCCAAATCCAAACACCCCTTGAATAGAAAAAAACAGAGACCACTACGGAACTATAATTGTTAAAACATAAAATTTACATCAAAACCATACCTCATTGAATCCCCCCACAAGATATCACTTCATCACTTATTATGTCTTCAGTACCTAAAAACAAGCATTAAATAAGAAACTGATAATCAAATATCCAACATCATTTGATAAGTAAGAAAATATAAAATGCTAAAAGATGAGCAAATAAAGAATACTCACATGAAGATCTATGTTGAAAACCTATTTTAAACATCAAATCTTCAAAAGAAATAATAACAAAACCACCCCCGTTTTCGTCTAATGCGGCGACTAAGGTGTCTCTAACATGTTACATCAGGAGGAAGGTGTCTCGAACAGCCATGGAGTAGTGGCTTATGGTGAACGCAAGGCAAAGACAAAGCAGATCCAGATCCAAAATCGGAGAGAGAATGAAAAGGGAAGGGAGCTGTGGATTTGAATTTTGAAATGAGATTTGGGGATTGTAAGAAAGCAGGGATTGTATGACAGCTTTCAAAAGTGAATGCGCGGATCATGATCCGTGTGGAGTTAATGGACGGTAGGATAGGATCATGATAGTGATGGATGGTAGGATCATTATCTTTATGTTTTTGTTTTTGTTTGAGTTAATAAGGGTATAAGTGGAAAGTGATATTTTATAGTGTTTAAAAGACTTGTACAGCATGCTTTAGGGGTGTTTTAAGGGAATTTTTATGGACTTTAAGAAGTCCTTCCTATATGTATTATAAAGTAGTATAGATATAGATATAGATATATATATATATATATATATATATAAGCATAATTATATTATTGCCCTAAACATGGATCCGGACAATGAACAAATCGGACATCGGACAAACGAATACATACATATATATATGTGTGTGTGTGTGTGGTAGGAGTTGGCTACAAAGTCCATTTTCCTACAAAGTGTAAAAAGTCATAAAACATCACTAGTAGGGTGCCCGCGCGATGCTGCGGGGTGACACTTTGTATTGCGGCATTCATTTTTGTTAGTTTTCTTATTCATAATATTTGTTGTAGTATTATTGTAATGAAAATATGTCAAAAGTGTTACACATGTCTAGTAAGGAACCCACGCGTGACGCGAACACAACTCAAACCTTATCTAATATTGTTTGGTTAGTTATAGTATTGGAACAAAATAAGGAAAACAAAAGAGAACCGTCTAATTTAAATAAAAATTGTAACATTAATGTGTAAATAAAAATAGGATTAAGCTTATTCTTTCCCATTAATGTGTGATTGAGCTTCAAAAAAATGCCAAAAGTTTCAGATTTTGTGGTTTAAAGTTAGAAATAACATTTATTTAGCTCTTTGTCACTTTTTACCTTGGGTCAATCTGGGTACATTATTTGTGACAGATTTAATTGGCATTAGGTTATATTGACAACTTAGGTTATATTTACGTCACGTGGGTTTACAGTTGAGGCATAAGCCTCGAGGTGCGCCTAAAAAACGAGTCTGCAGCGGCGCCTCAGGGGTTATATTGTACGGCGCCTCATAGGGTTGAGGTGCTAAGAAAAGTTGCGCCTCAGGGGTTTTAGTGTTTGTTTTTTATGTTTTTGACTTTTTGTGTCAATTTCAAACATATTATGTGTGATTTTGATGAATCTAAAGATGAAAGTAGTTAGTATTTTATTTTCTATAAGATATATAATTATTACATTTATTTTTTAGTTCCGCCCCAGTCTTACGCCTCGGTTCACCTCGAGGCGTACGTCTCAAGGTACGATTCCGTACTTTTAAACCTTGTGTATATCTTTTTCTAATCATCTATTGAAAATGTTTTCCAAATTTAGTAGTATTTTAAAAGTAGAAAAATATTCTACAAAGCTAGAGATAGAAAAGTGAAGGATTTTTCTGCAGTTAAGAATGCTCAAAACTTACCATCGGGTTGAGACTCAGTCATTTGATATACGTCACAAGTGAAACTCCTTCCATGAATTCAGCTAAATCTTTGCATCTCTTGCCTGCTAACAATTTTTCATTTGAGTTGCAGAATTATTGAGGGCAATTACAAATAGATATGTGTAGAATTGAGATGTACATTTGTATGGTCCCCATCTAACCCTACATATCACTGAAAAGGCCACCATCATAAATCCACAAATTACATAAAAATAATTAGCAGCAAACTAATACATTGCAAGAATTGAAGAGACCACGTTTGTGGTCGCAATTGGGGCACAAAATGCATTCGTCCGCTTGTATGAAACCCTCATAGCTTCTTTCGCACTAATTCAACAACTACACATTTGGTTAATACACAAACCAACAAGATAGCCATTACATTACAGTCCGACCCTACTTGTTTTGAGTATATTAAAACGACTGGTTTTGACCAGCTACCACCGACCCGCGTGACATGTCATGCTGCAATATCAAATACTGATTAAGTGCAACCTTGGAAGCTTGATATGAATGCCATCCACATAAAAGGTTGTCACCAATTGAGCCAACCCTGGCACTTATGTTAGCCAATAGCCATAACAGCAAGCATTGCCTCCAACCTTTAACAAAGGCCACATATGCTGTATTTCATAACCAATGTTCATCTTAAAATAAACTTTTAAACTGAAACTTTGTTAACAAATTTGTTAATTTAAGCAAGTTCCATCCACTACAAACCAGTCTAATCTTACCTTGGTCACCTAAATGAAACCAATTGTATTAACATCATAAGCAAGCAACAACGACAGTCTCTCTACTTTGGCCAATGTTGTTTCTATGTCCAATAATATATAAATGCTCAATTAACTCTTGATGTTCCCACAAAGATTCCAACTTTTCATCAACAAATTTATACCTTCAAAAAACTTTTAAAAAATGCACTAAACATATTTGTGATAAAATATCAATGCAGATCCAAGACGTGATGAATTCAGACTATACAAGCGATGTAGCAACTATCAAAGGGAATAAGAATTTATACCATTGATCAAAGAGTTGGTCCAATTCTGTGCCATTGTGAGCCAAAAAAACCGCAAAACTAATTTAGAATTGATTGAACTGTGAGACACAAAAAAGAATAAATGGGTAAATATCATTGTGCGCCTTTTTTCTCAGGCCCTCACTTTTTGTGCGCCAGGCGCCTCTGATAACCTAATTTGCTTTCCGACCAAGATCCATGACAAAGTTATCAGGCTTGATATCACAATGCAAAAACCCATTAGAATAAACATACTCAGTTCTCGTTATTTATTTGTGAACCCAATAAATAAGATAAAAAGCTAATCAGATGTCTAGATTACTAAGACTCTAAGGCTGGTGGGTGTGGTATAAAGCCCCTAGGGGCTTTATCACGCCACATCAACGTCATGTCACATACGGAGCTTTAAAGCCACTCCCTTTAACTTGCATTAATGGTTTAAAGTCCCCTATTAAACAAAATACAAAAAAATAAATAAATAAATAAAGAGCAAAAGATTTGATTGGTTGAAAAGAATGAGCCCCACCTGCACATGTCATTAGCGCTAGTTACCGGATAAAAACAATGCAAATAGGCATAAGCAAGATAGAGGTCAAAGAAGTAAGACTTATATCACTTCATCAAGCACCTCCTAATACAAGTTCTCTCGTACAAAACCTACTCCAATCCCTTGAATTTTGTGAGAGCCTACACTTTTCACATAATAAAAGATAGAAAAAATAGGCCTCCTTCAAATCACAAACAAAGTAATTGTCTTTAGGAACCTCACCAAGCTTTCGACCAAACACGACATTTGAGAGTTAAGTTGAACTTCATCCAATAAATAAAAAAAAAAACAAAAAGCTTATAACAAATGAAATGAAGGAAGTCAAGTCAGTATGTGTGCATTCCACGACCTATGAAGTTACCCAAATATCAAGATTTTGATTCTTGAAAAATCGGCCAACCCAAGAAATAGTTCCACTGGTTCTAATTATAAATCCACATTTCCATTTATGTCCGCTAGTTGTCTCAAATGTACTTGTTGAAAACTTGTCCTAAATTACAAATGAGAATCAATGAAAAACGGATTAAGTTTTGTAACACCAAGATGAACACTAAACATCGGAAATGTAATCGGGACTATGACAGACGGGAATCACCTTGTTCACCGGATGTTCGGTTTCACAGCGGAATTCAAGCGCCGTCTTCAAAACCTAAGGCTTCAAAACCACTCGTGTGCGATGACATAAACAATGACGGTGATTGGTGGTGTAAAGCGACACATAACACAGCAGCTGCAGCGATGGAAACGGTGGTGGTACCAGGGATCCAGAGAGGGAAACAGAAATGATTTTGTGTGGGTTTGAATTTTGTAAAATTATATCTGACACGCTTGGAGATATAGAGAAAGAGAGTTTAAAATTTAAAAATCGTTTCCCGCTTGGTTAAATACAAGACTTTGTCATCCATTTAAATTAGGAAGTTTGTTGACATTAAACTAAAGTATATAGATAATGTTTAATCAATTATCTTTTATTCGTAGAACCAGTGATTTAAAAACATAAAATGATTACACGGGTTTATTAGTTTTACTATTTTTTTAAATAAATCCCTATAACATTTTATATCAACTTTTTATACGTTTTCTATGCTATATTTTTCTTTGAAATTACACTCAGTTCAATTGTTGGTACCAATGTAGGCAAAAAGTTATTACAAATGCAATATTCATTTGTACACTAAGGTATCATCTAGATGTACATTTCAATTCGTACGTTAATGTTGACTAAGACTAACATCAAAACGTCGAAGCAAATAAGTAAGTCATCACGGTACCTTCGAATGTTTTTTAAACATCATAGTTTAAAATATACAAAAGAATTATAAGTTTGTGGGGGAGGGGGAAAAGTGTAACTAATTATCCGTAATTTCGTTAAAACTCAGGAATTTAAGTGTAATAAAATGGAGTGCTAAAATATAATTAGTGTTTAAAAAACCAATTTACCCTCATTTTAGGGATTATCTTATAAATTAAGACGGAAAAAAAATATTTTTTTTGTGTATCTTAAAATGTCACTCTCTCATGCATTATAACATAGTACAAGTTAGTTGTTATTTTCTTCTTTAATCACTTGTACGTTAAAGCATTATCGACTTGTACCTTTTAATCCGTGTGTCGATATTGAACAAGACAACTACCGAAACGTCAACAAAAATGTGTAGGTAGTCATGCTATCTTTTGATTTTTTTTAAAATAGTATAGTTTATAAGATATGTAAAAAATACGTAAAAAATTACAAGTTTGTTGTGGAGGGGTGAATTATAACTAATTATCTATAAATTAGTTAAAATCTCAGGGAGTTAATTGCAATAACTTTAGGGGCTAAAAAAGAAATAGTGTTTAAAAGACCAAACTACCCTCATTTTAGGGGTCTTTCTATAAATAAAGGAGGAAAAGTTCTTATTTTTTGGGTATCTTAAAATACCCCTCCCTCATGCATTATAATATAGTATAGATAATGCCAACCATAAAACACACTCAAAACCCACAAATGACAAAGTGAATATTACTAAAACGCCATATTTGTGGGTTTTGTGTTGTGTTTTGGATGATAAGGTTTGATTATCGAATGACTAACATTAGTGTGTTTTATGTTGATTATCATATTTTGTTTTATATTCATAGTTCTACGATGGTGTGTGTGAAGCTTTTATGGAATGTTAGGGTTTGGATATTGTGTTTTAGTGATCTTCACTCTGTTATTTGTGGGTTTTAAGTGTGTATATGGCTGAAATTGTGGTGTTTCATGACTTTGTACACTTTGTAGGAAAAATAGACTTTGTAGCCGAACCCCACCCTATATATATATATATATATATTGGAGAAATAATACATATATCCGAAACCGAAGCTAAAAATATAGTATAAGTTCGGTAATAAATTAAATACATCGTCACCAACAACGACCGATCATATCGTCATGACGGGGAGTATACATCTTACCGACGGCACTTGGGGCATCTTCATCACGAAAATATATAATAACGACGACGACGAGCTCTAAAAATACTATATTTTACACTTGGAAATATATATTTTCAACGCTTCTAGTATCTGGAAAGTATAACACAAATAATCACTAAGTGAAATACATAAGTATTTAAGTATACTCATACGTATAAAATACGTACATTAAAACACTTAGTGAAATTGCAAGATTACAAGAAATGTAAATGTACACAAATATGTATAAATACGACATAAACACCCGAAGTGTCACATTTAGGCCTAATATCTTATTAAATTTAGGACACGTGTAGGTCGAGTAATTATTTCGAACACTTTGAGTATTTGCTAGCACTTGCACGGAACACAATTTGTGAGTCTTCACGGCCCCTTTTACTTTATTTCAATCCGGAGAAATCCATTCTTGGTTACAGGGTATGATAGTTGGGGATGAAATCCATTTAGGTAAACTGTGTGCGCATAAGTGGTTGGTTTTGAGCTCGGAAGTCCTCGTGGTATTATTTCAGTTTGTGTCACACCCCGAGCGCGTTAAAACAAGAAACCGCGGCGGAAACGTCGGGGAGTGTCGTAACAGAATCATTGTTTCACAACACATGGATTGAAGTTCTGTTTTATTGAATTAAATTTATTACATTGTATTGAAATTAGAAACAAAACATGAACAAATTAACTTTCATTGTTATTAAGTCACTAAGGCCTCGTCCATTCCTATGTGAGCATGCATCAATATCATCATCAAACATCATCAACTATGGTACCTGAAACATATGTGAAAATACGTCAGCATAAAAATGCCGGCGAGTACATAGGTTTTATGTGAGTGTCAGATTCATGGCTCGTTTACCTTTTTAAATAACTCAAGCAACTTTGTTATTCGATATTAGAAAACTTAGTTTTGTAAAATGTTTGTATTATAATTTAAATAACCAAGTCAAAATAGATTAGTTATAATTCATAAAACCTCAATGCCATGAATCTTAACTCAAAAACATTTGTTTATGTAACCCAGATTGTAAATCGTTTTTGTAAAAACTCGAATGGTTTATATTGTTAGAAAAACCTTGTAATGTAGCTTCGTTTTGAAAACACTTGCCCAAGTGATCTAGATAACGCAACGAAATATAATGTGTTAAAAGCATTTATATATAGGAAGTACCAGCGGCGTATCCACCATGCTTTTATCACATTACACCTGCCCCGTTACCCAATCACTTCCCTAACCCAATGGTTCAAACAGTTCAAATAATTCACATAGATCAAACAGATCCAAATGGTTCAAACAGTTCAAATAATTCACATAGATCATACAGTTCCAAATGGTTCAAACAGTTCAAATAGATCAGATAGTTTAATATAAACCATAACATTTGTTTAGAAGACTCGAAATCATTTAGCACATATGAATCACCCCAAAACATTTGAAAACGGTAAAAGAGGGGAACTATGTACTCACTTGAGATAGCCTAGAAATCTTGAAATAACAACCAAGCAAGGCTAGAAGGATCACGGAAATCAATCGGCACCTAATATAGATAACTACATTAATAACCGGACCTAAATCGGAAGATCGGATAGGATGAGGTTTCGTAAACCAAATGAGTGTTGGAACTCATATGATATGGTTTAACAAAGCCTACATACTAAATCGAAACCTAACCTAAGTGCTTACGACCCATTACGACTTGTTTAGGTAGCTTACGCTACTTTAACGCGTCGTTTGCGCAAAAGCGCGTTCGAGACGCCTAACTAGTCCTATGACAAGTATTATATGCCTAAACATGTTTAAATATGTTGCATAATCAGTTAAGTGACAAAAGTTTAAGTTACATATGCTTAAATACCAATTATGCATGAAAAGGGCATTTTGGTCATTTACCTAAGGCATATAAACAACCTATCATACAACTAATTAAACTAAGTGACCATAAGGTATAACCTCGGATTATTCCCTATACATCTATGGTCACTAAATATGCTTGGTCGGATCCTAATGATCGACCAAACGGGTCGGGTTCGAAAGTCTAAGCGGTTGTTTAGACCGCTTATCTTACGACCCTATATAAGCACTAAACTAAAAGTGACGAGTTAAAGATGCTAAAACATGTTTAACGAAGTTAGAAAACAAGTTTGATATCAAAACAAAGGGTTTTGATACCCAAGAATAGTTTGGTTGCAAAATACGCATAAACGCGTATTTTGACCGAAACTATGACTCGTCACTATACCTAAATAACGTGGTAATCAGTAGGTATAGTCACAAAGGACTATGATCATCGTGATTACGCCCACATTGCGAAGTTCAAACGAACTTCGTGTTGACCATTGACTGGTCAAAGCAGAAAGTCAAACATTGTTTGACTTTCGTGCTTAAAAACGCATAAAAGCATGAAAGAATACTTACAAAAGGTCCAAGCTATGAAGATTTGATCTAAAAATTACTCAGGTATGAAGTATACACTCCAACTTAGAGCAAAAATCATATCAAAGTGTGAGAAATCAAAGAAACCAAGTGGGTATTTATAGATTTTGGACCACCGTTAGGATCGTTCCTTAATAAATGAGCTTCATTCTTGGCCCTCCATGTGTACCCACTGATTTGGAATACTATGGGTGTCCAAAACCAGCTCATGGTATTGATAATTTGCATAAATAACCCCTGAAATTCGATCCAGTTGCTGAGTCAAAGAATCTGCCCAGATCAGTCTCTGGCGCCCCACGAGAGGTCTGTCGCGCCCCGCTAGAGACCAAAATGGCAGAATCTCAGAAATGGTCCCTGCATGCAATAAACTCAGTTTTTGACACGTTTAAGCCCCGTTAACCCTATTTCAAAGATCTAAAATGAAGTTGAAGTATAGGTAACATGAAACATGCTCAAAAATATCTCGGATGTCGGCTCGTTTGGCCGTACGGTTGCGTTGTTTGGTTAATTACGACGAAAAACGAACGGACGTGAAAAACGATCCAAATTACGCGACGAATGGGATTTTATCATGCCAATCACTAAAATAAAATATTCTAATAATTACATAAATTTTTGGATGTCCGGATATATTCAGAACGTAAGATATGCGCGAAAATGCAAACTTATGCACTTTTTGACGCTTTTAGTCCCTATTGATAAAAAAGTTTATTTTTGTGCACCAAACACCTCAAAGCCTATTTCTAAGCTATGTAAAGGATATTTAGGGCATATTTAACTTATGATCAAGTTCCGGAATGTTCATTACCATTTGATTCGGTACACTTTTGCAGTTTGACGCAAATAGTCCCTGTGATCGAATAAACTTGATTTCGACATACCAAACCCTCCAAAACTTATTTCTAAGTTATGTAAAGGTTATTTAAGGTATGTTAAGCCTATGTCACTGTTCTGGAGTGTTTTTTGCATTAAACTGATTATGTTTACGCATTAGTTCGCGTATAACCTTCCAGAAAGCGATTTAAAGCTCGAAATCGAACAAGAATTGATATGTGCCAATGATACACATATTTATACAAATCCCAAGTATGAAACACGATATTTCATTGATTTGGTATTTGTTTGATGGTCGAAGAGACACAGATGTCACAGTTTGGTAACCATTAGTCATGGTAATGACCGTGGAACAGTTGAATAGATCTACTGGGTGTAACGAGCCCCGCTGCTGGTCGGTCATGACCCTGTGGTTGTGCAATTGTGTCCGAATTTGTTAGAAATCATCATGGTGTACGATGTGGTGAGATATCATCGTTATGGGTTGGTTATGGGCTTATGTCGGCACATACGTCATGGTTTTGCAAGACCATGATTTGACTATCGTGATTTTCATTAGACTATGAATACCGGTTTTTATCAAATGTTTTTAAAGAATCATTTGTGTTATTTAAACCTGTGAACTCACCAACAATATTTTGATGTTTTTAAGCATGCATTTCAGGAAAGTGAGTGGTGTCTCCTGGCTTAAGGATCAAGGATAGAATGCATATTACGATACCATTTTGGGGGGTTTGTCTTGTATTTCCCGTCCTCGGGTGGGATATCCTTGTCAAATCCTTTGGTTATAAACCATGTCTTTTGTATAAGTATTTTTAAACATGATGTTTATTTGGGCGATGTATGCCAACTAAAAGACTTAGGCTTGTAAACTTTCAAAATACATTTGGTATAGTTGGTTTACTCTTATCAAGTAGACGTTTGCTAATTAAATGCTTCAAAACCTTTCGTGGTCGCGCCTCGCTTTTCCGTCTTGGGCATGTGTGATAGATTGCAGTGCCCGGAGTTACGATTGGGGTGGTCTCCGGTGGAGGGGTGATCGTCGGTGGAGGGGTTGCAGTGGAAACGAGGGGGTTGGGGTGGGAAGCGGGGATGAGGGTCGGGGTACTCACCATGATGAAGAAGATGATGGGGTGGGTCCCTTGTTTTATTTTTTTTACTTTTTTTTAGATTTATTTATTTTTAATCTCAGGGGTAATCTTGTCATTTAACACGTACTTAACTGAGATATTTAAGATAGGTTAGTAATAAGGATCACCCGAGTGTAAAAATTACAACCATCGGGATCAAGTATGTAATTATTGAGCCACTGAGACCAAATTTGCAATATTTGCAAACCACAGGGACCAACTACGCATTTAACTCTAACATCCCATTTCATTACTACTATCCATACTTTTTTTTTAGATTTTAATACATCCTCTCTTATTTAAGGTCTCAAAACCCAAATGAAAAACTTAGAGTTAATTACACAGATGGTTCTTTTGGTTTCTGAAAAATAACACGTTTGAGTACTAACTTATTTTTTTAATAGGTTCAGGTTCAATGGTTTCGATTTTGTGACACCTTTAATTGTTAAAGGCTAACTGCCGTTAACTTTTCTGTTAAATCAGTGTAAAATGACTCAAATACCCTTATATAATTTTTTGTTAGTACTCAAAGGTGTTACATTCAATACACCACAATGACTGTCTATTTAATTAACTTTGAAAATATAAAAACTCATTATATTTGTAAACTAATATTATAAAATATGCTACATAAAAATATTTAATAACTATATTTCTAAAATTAATATACAAACAATTACCAAACATCTATTATGACAAAAAAACACTAAAGCTGTCATACCTCAACCGACGGCGGAAACATCAGAGTGAGATGAAAACAAGATTGCAAGAGACTTCATACCGACTAATTGTGACAATATTTAGATAATCCAATTTCATTTCATACTAAAAATGGCAAGTACATTGTTTGAAATGGAATGTACAACATTTGTGAGTGCATAATGTCTATCACTTCCGTCAATCCTATTTCGTAGCAGAAAATGATCAAGACGAGGTTTTATATAGTTAAAATATAAGGGAAAGTCCATTTGGTAGGAAGGTGGCAAACTTGTAAATAAGGAGACAATCCTTATGCCATTGCCTATAAATAGGAGGCTTATGTTAGGAGTTTAAAAACTTTTGGCACTTTAGAAGATCTAGAGAGAGAAAGTGCTACAAGGTGATTCAAGGTTTTGTACTTTGTCAAATCTTCAATAGAATCATCATATTATTATGTTCTTGTGTCGATCCACACACGTACACGGATTCCGCACGTGATACCTGTTCTTCGCAATTGTGTCGGGAGTTCAAATTCGATCTGGAAACGAATCCACAAAATTTTGGCAAATAAACGTAACAACATGAAGCAAAATAGATAAATTAAAGTCTAGGTGTGTTTCTAATCCACCCTAAGTACGTTTCTTCCATCGTCATCAACTAGTTTCCTGCAACAGGTATTAAAATATAATCAACAAAAGTTGGTGAGTATACAAATTTGAATACATAGCATAATAGTGTCTAAAAGTTGACTCATATCCAACATTGTAAATTGCATACATTGTTTATTATCATACTAGCATGTGTTAACCATATGTAAAACCAAAGTATTCCGCAATCGTGCGTATCCTTGTCGCCGAAACGACAATGCCGTAATTAATTTACTTAACAATACCACAAGAATACGGGCGGTACGTTAATCCTATAACGCTATAAATGTTAAGGGAGCTAGCAAAGTTAACGAGCATACTGAACACAAGAATAACATAACATGTGATGACAAAATATAACAAGTATCATGTTTTTAACAGATATAGTATGTATGTAAACAACTTTAATCATGATATGTAATTTGTAATAATGTGTACATGTTGCACCTAAAGTGTGTAAAATGGAAAATGAGATCAAGTATACTCACGGTTTGCGTAGTAAATTTCACGGACGTGAGTTGATGATTCTTGAGTTGAGAACACAAAATTACCCTAAGATGGGAAACGGAGGTGTGTAAGTTGCAGTTTTTATTAATGGGTTAGATTCAGAGTTTACGAGTTAATGTATACGAATGTAAGATAAAGTAAGGAGCCATGAAAGTGGTCATGCAAGGTGGTAGGATGATGAACATCCATTAAACCTCATTATATGATTCACCAAAGTACAAAGTCATCAACCTGGTTGATGACTGGGTTGGTAATGAATAAAGTAAAAGTACAACTAACTAAGTTTGCTAAGTAGCAAAGTAAGGACAACCCGGGCATGTCATACCCAACACGGCAAATGTTGGAGGCGAGGCGGGGTTATCTTACTTTGATTCTTGGAAGCTACTTAGTATTGGTCTAAGTCACTCAAACAACCAAGTGAGTTAGCTAGATGCGTTCATCCCGAGCATGGAAAGTGTTCGGGGATGTGATGTCGCCTTGTTCACTTTATGACTAGGAAGTTGTTTTTGTGACTTAGTGGTAAGAAGATAAGTAACAAATCAACAAGTAAGGTAGTGGAACTAGGTTGGAGAGCCAAGGCTTCCATGATTCACACTTTCACCAAAACACAAGTTTCACCATATTGAATATGATGAACTTGGATAGGAAGTTGTTTTAGTGAGTTAGTGGTAAGAAGATAAGTAACAAATCAACAAGTGAGGTAGTGGAACTAGGTTGGAGAGCCAAGGCTTCCATGATTCACACTTTCACCAAAACACAAGTTTCACCATATTGAAAATGATGAACTTGGATGGTCTCAATACTTGTAGGTTGTTAAACTATGTTAAAACAGAAATTTCGAAAGGTGTTTAGACATCTAAACTCATGAGAATCAACCATACGCAATCCCCACAACCATAGGTTTGGTTAGAAGCAAGGTAGGTGCAAGATTCTTATAAAAAGTATAAGTTTATGAATGCTTTGTAAAAGATAACTTCAAAACAGAAAGTTGGACCTCAAAATGGTGATGTTCCACCTTAGTTTACCATGGTAAACTTGTGGAAACACTCCTAGAGGTGTTCCAAGCTATCAAGAAGAAGAAGAGATGAAGAAACATGAAGAAAAGTGAGGTAGAAGCTCACTTTTGAACTTAAGTATAATCTGCCTTCACTTGTATTTTTAGCTGATTAGAATGTCTTTTGAGAGTGTTTAGAGAGTTGGAAAATTGAAATGAAGGTGTAGGAGGCTTGGTTTTATAATGGTGGATAGGGGTTGTGTTTAAATGAAGTTATAAGGTGATTGGGTGAAGGAGGTGGGAAAATTGACCAACCTATGAACAAGAAATAACTTTATGCAGATTAGGGATTCTCGCCACCCGCGAGCGGAAAAGGCATTTGGCTCGCCCCCCGCCAGAAGGCCATTTCCCATCTAAAGTTTGTTTTATTACAATTTAGCCCCCATACTTTGATATGTTCATCATTTCATGCCATTTTCTTGTATTTTAGCCCATTTTTAGGTATTTGAAGTGTAAAGTGTATCAAGGTATTGTATGAGTATGATGCATGCATTATTGATAAATCCAAGTATTTCAAGTCTCGGTTTTTATGTATAAACATGTATTCAACGATTGATTGCGTATAAGTATAACAAGTGTAAGTATAAAAGTGAGTTTCGATTATGATCGAAGTCTCAGATTACAAGTTTGTAAGTGAAATACGAATACATTAAGAATACAAATTTACAAAAAGAGAAATATGATTACAACTTTCTAATTAAGGAAAGTACAAAAATGCGAAGCGTTACAGTCTCCCCTACTTTAGGAAATTTCGTCCTAAGGAAGACTCAACGAACAAGTGTGGATACTTGGTCTTCATATTACTCTCGAGTTCCCAAGTAAATTATGCACCACGTTTTCCTTCCCATTGATCTTGACTATGGGAATTTGACTACGCCTAAGTTGCTTGGTTCCTCGGTCCATGATTTCGATCGGTTTCTCGACGAAGTGTAAGGACCCATTGATTTGTAAATCATTGAGGGGACCTTGAAGTCCTTCTTCAGCTAAACACTTCTTGAGATTTGAAACATGAAACGTTGGATGGACATTGTTGAGTTCTTGAGGTAGGTCTAGCCCATATGCCACCTACCTAATCCTTTCAAGAATCTTTAAAGGACCTACGAAGTGAGGTGCGAGTTTGCCTTTCTTACCAAAACGAACAACTCCTTTCCAAGGGGATACCTTGAGGAGTACATGATCACCAACGTTGAATTCCAAGGGTTTTCATCTTTTGTCGACGTAGCTCTTTTGTCGGCTTCTAGCTTTGAGGAGGTTGTAGTAGATTTGTAGGATCTTGTCTGTCGTCTCTTGTATAAGCTCAGGACCGGTGGTTTGTGCGTCTCTGATCTCGTGCCAATAAACAGGCGAATGACACTTACGACCATACAAGGCTTTGAATGGAGTTATTTGAATACTAGCATGATAACTGTTATTGTACGAGTATTCTATCAAAGGTAAATGTACATCCCAGTTTCCACCAAAATCAATTACGCACGAACGAAGGATATCCTCGAGGGTTTGGATAGTACGTTTGGTTTGACCATCCGATTGAGGATGAAAAACCGTGCCAAGGTTAAGTTGTTTTCATTGACGGATGAGTATTGCGCCTCACGAATACGCATTTGAATGTCGTTCTGGATTTGGAAGCAGCGAATACTCTTTACATGAGTTTTTCGACTAAGGGCATCAGCCACTACATTCGCTTTACCAGGGTGGTAACGAATTTCGCAATCATATTCGTTGAGCAACTCTACCCATCGTCTTTGACGCATGTTGAGCACTTTTTGGTTAAAGATGTGTTGGAGGCTCTTATGGTCAGAGAAGACCACATACTTAGTACCGTAAAGGTAGTGTCTCCAAATCTTTAATGCAAAAACAACCGTACCAAGTTCAAGGTCGTGGATAGTGTAGTTCTTGTCGTGTATTTTAAGTTGCCTAACGATAAGCTTGTCTCGTTGCATAAGAACACAATCGAGACCTTGCTTAGAAGCATCACAAATAGAAAACGAAATCATTGTTGCCACCGGGAAGAGCGAGGATAAGAGCACTGCAAAGCAAGTCCTTGAGCGTTTGAAAAGACTCCTCTTATTCGGAACCCTAAACAAAAGGTTTATCTTTTTGAGTTAACGGGGTGAGTGGAACAATGACTTTGGAGATGAATCGGTGGTAGTAACCGGCCAATCCAAGGAAGGAACGAATTTCGGACAGAGACTTTGGTGCGACCCAATTTTTGACGGCTTCGATTTTGGCGAGATCAACGTGAAAACCTTGCTCGTTCACGACGTGACCGAGAAATTGAACTTCTTTTATCCAAAATTCACACTTGGAGAATTTGGCATATAGTTGTTCGACACATATGAGTTCGAGGATTAGACGCAAGTGTTGCTCGTGTTCGGATTGGGTTTTGGAATAGATGAGAATGTCGTTTATGAATACGATCACAAAGCGACCCAAGTATAACTTACACACATAATTCATCAAATCCAGGAATACCACGGGTGCATTGGTCAAACCGAAAGGCATGACCACGAACTCGTAGTGATCGTACCTAGTATAAAATGCGGTTTTTGGAATGTCCTCTTCAAGGACTCGAAGTTGATGGTAACTGGAACGAAGATCGATTTTTGAAAAGCACATTGCACCTTGGAGTTGATCAAAAAGGCCGTCTGTGTGAGGAAGAGGATAACGGTTCTTGATGATGAGTTTGTTGAGTTCACGATAACCGATGCACATCCGAAAGGATCCATCATTCTTTTTAACGAAGAGAACCGGAGCACCCTAAGGAAAAGTACTAGGGTGTATGAAGCCTTTATTAAGTAATTCTTGAAGTTGGCTCGATAGCTCTTGCATCTCCGAAGGTGCGAGATGGAAAGGAGATTTAGCAACGGGTGTAGCATCGGGAATGAGGTCAATACGAAAATCGACAGAACGAGGAGGAGGAGGATCAGGTAGGTCTTTGGGGAAAACATCAGGGAAATCACATACCACTGGAACATCACTTACGCCTTTTCCCTTGCCTTTCTCTTCCACAACGTGGGCTAGAAAGGGAAGGTACTCTTTACGTAATTACTTGTTTGCTTGGGTGCACGACATGAGTTTATGACCTTTTGAAGGCTTTTCATCGGGGACGTGCAATGTGTCACCGAATGGAAGAGGAAGTCGAACGAAATTTTTGTGGCAAGCGATTTCAGCATGGTTCTCACGAAGCCAATCCATGCCTACTATGATATCAAAACTACCCAATTGCATGGGTATGAGATCGATAGGAAACTCGTGATCGTTAAGAGTGAAAATGAAATCGCGGAGGACGGAGTCAACGATGATTGATTAGCCATTGGCTACTTCGACGGTGAATGGTTTTGGAAGTTTAGAGCGTATATAATTAAGCATTGGTTCGAATTCCACGGATACAAACTTTTATTCGCACCAGTATCAAATAGTAATTGATGTGTGCAAAATGCAACATATAAATTACATCAATTGTGGCATAAAACTAACCTTTTTTTAGTACTAATGTTGGAAAAAGTGTGTTTTTGTCTTCCTTTTGTATTTTCAGGATTAAATGAGCTCAAATTAACAAAAGAAGCAAAAAGGCAGCTAAATCTAACATAAATACAAGAAAAGGAACAAACGTGGCATACCCGACCTCCCCGACAACATCTTCCCCAGCAAAACAAGAGAACAGAAGGCTGAACACGCCCCGTACTCAGTGAACACGGGGGCGTGCCCAAGTGCCAGCATAAAAGACAAAGCTATAGAAGCTTCTATCACCCACCACGGGGCCGTGCTCAGCGGACACGAGGCCGTGGTCAACTATAAGATTCGCAGAATCCAGGCAAATCTTGATAGTACAGATATGCTTCTGCACACGGGGGCGTGCCCAGCAGACACGGGGGCGTGGTCAACTGATGCAGACAAACTGCAATTAATGAAGAAAGAGAAGGATGATGGACACGGGGCCATGCCCAATGGACACGAGGCCGTGCCCGAGCTGCTGTTCAGGCTATAAATAGGGGTGCTTGGCTCATTTGCAAACCATCCCTTGGCACACCACCACTCTCACACTTCACCCACCACCCACCACCACCATAACACCATCATCCACCACCATCATCCATTGTCCATCATAGAGTGTGTGAGTCATCTCGGGATCCAAGATTGATCGTAAGAGTTCTTGACAATCAAAGGCCATGTTTGCCTAAGTCTCTTACATCACTTGGTGAAGACAAGTGTCTAGTGTAATACTTTTTATTTTTAATCTTTTCGCACTTTTTACTTGGGTATGTATTAATGACTTTAATAACTAGTTTCTTATATTGAAGGTGATTCTTCCTTATCGTTTGTCCGTGGTGTCTTGGCATTATTTTACTGTCTATATAAAATAAAAGATTTTCACCATTCATATCTCCACGGTCTATATGGAGGTATGTTGGCTACCTGGTCGGGGGTTAAGGGAACGGTTTGGTAAGAGTCTTGCCTTGTTCAGTGTATAGAGCCTGCAAGGACCTGGGTCAAATTTAGTAGGACCTCCTTCAATACCCACCGGTATTGGATGGCGGGGGTCCAAACTCTTTGATCCCCTCATATGTAAGCTACTATTAATACTTTAACCCGGCTACTTAGGACTGTATCCCTGCTGACTCATACTACTTAGCCGAGGGTAACGTCACCTTCAAAAGAGGGGCCTACCATAATATGCATTAATAACTTAATTAATTATCTTTCAATAATCCGACCTTTTAGGATTGTATCCTTGCTGACTCAAACTACTGGGTTGAGGGTAACGTCACCTTCAAAAGAAGGTCCTACTACAATAACTAAGATAATCTCTTAAAAAGTGCAAAAGTGCGGAAATAATCAAAGGTTACACTAAACACGAGTCGGATCCAAGTGATTCATCTTGTCTATCTGTTTTTATTTTTATTTTTATTTTTCAGCATTTTAGTTAGTTTTTATTTTTCTAGTTTAAAAACCTTTTTCTAAACTTTTGATTTGATTAGACGTTGAGGATAAACCGGTATTAAAAGCTCTTGTGTCCTTGGACGACCTCGGTATCTTTCCAACACTATACTACGCTCACGATGGGTGCACTTGCCCATATGTGTGTTTGGTATTAGTAAAATATCGTGTTTTATAAATTTAAAACTTGACTAACGTGTAAAAAGGGGTTAAAATATACTTAAATATATATCACACCACACACGCATCAGTAATAAAGCATATAAATCGTTTACAAAGAACTTATCGTTCACGACTTCATTGTCGTGCTGCGCTTGCTTCACGTTGATGTTGAAGGCGCGTCCACGAGGCTGTTGTTGTTGTTGCTCTTGATTAACTTACAGATATTGAGGCCGAAGGTGAGTAGGATCACCGCACTTATAGCAAGATCTACCATTGTTTGCGGGTACTTGAAGGTTTTGGTTTTGGGGTGGTGCTTGAACTTGATTGCCTTGTGGCGCGGGGCCACTTCAGCAGGTAGCAGCGAAATGCCTAAACTGATTGCAAGTCGTGCAATGGCGACATGCGGTGTTAGTTGGGTGATGGTAGTGACATATGTTACACTTGGGATAAGTCCTAGTGTAAGGCTTTCTAGCGTTTTCTTGCGAGGGATTGGGGTTGTTAACGGGTGTGACAGCGTTGCAACTCTGGCTTTGAAACTTTCCTTTCTTGCCATTGTTGTTTTGCAGCTGAGATTTGGGGTCTTTGGGTTCAGTGGTGGCTTGATTGACGAATTTGGTGGTGGTTTGGGGTGAGGAATGCCTATTACTCACTCGGTTTTCGTTAAGGCCAGTAGCTAGACGGTAGGCTAACTCTATGGTGTCGGGTCTAGTGGCTTGAATAAAGTTGCGAATGGAGGGAGGAAGACCTTGGAGGTATTTCCTAATCACACGTTCGGGCGTGATCACAAGATGGGGAACAATGATGCTTAACTGTTTGAAGCGGGTGGTGTAATCGAGGTTATCATCACCCACTTGTTTGAGGTGCCAGAATTCTTCATCAAGCTTTTGTTGCTCGTGCGGAGGACAAAATTCTGCTAGCATCATTTGTTTAACTTTGGCCCAAAGGAGGGCGTAGGCTTCTTCGTTGCTACAGATATTGTGCTCGTTTGCCCACCAGTCGAGAGCCCTCGACCTCGACTGGAAGACGCCGGTTGTGCTTCATGTTTTTAAGTGTTCAGGACACTCACTATTGATGAATGTCACACCCCAACCGATGACGGAAACATCGGGGTGCGGCACTGAGCTAAACAGATTGTCTAGGAGTTTCCATAACAACTACGATTACCAATTATTTAAGCATCACGTCCCATACCATGACATAATAAGTAGCATAGTTATTACAGACAATTCAAAGACAAATAGTTCTGTTCCGACAACACAAATATAAATTGTTTTTGTTTGTTTCTAGACTCCACCCTAGCACAATTCCAGCAAGTAACAAGCAAGCATCCTAAGCACCTGTCACATACGTTAAAATAGAGGTCAATACACATGGTGTAAAGGTGAGCATACAAGTTTAGTAGTATAATAGATAGCAAAAACGTTTACGCATAACCAGCATGTAACATGTAGCAAAGTGAAGGCTAGTAGGTTATCGACAATGAAATATGCACAAACATGACTGTGAGTTGTAGAATGCGCAACACATATCACCACTGTGACACGTGAAGAAATAACCTTAACAACCCATGTCCACGACAGGTGCTGAGTCCAAACTATAGTACTATCGTTGCTAAGGCGTCAGGCAACAATCACTGTGTAAACATAAAATGCAAGCATTAATCGAGTAACATGTATAACATGCAGTAATGGTTAGCGTATAAAAGGGTTTGCGTTGTGTGATCGATGTGATTTGAATAAGTAACGTATGTAACACCCAAAAGTGCATAAAGCAAAAAGGGATCGAGTATACTCACAGATTGTGTTTAAGTAATTAAACACTCTTTTGGATTGAAGGGAGCGCTGAGAAGTTAGCCTGAACAGTTAACGATAGCATAAGCGAAGAACGGCACATAAAACAATGCAAGTGTACCAAGTGTCGAACAGTAATCAGATCGGATGGCAATCCGATCGGATGGCCATTCGGTCGGATTGACATTCGTTTGGTAAGGATGTGTTGATGTATGATGGCTTTGAAGTTTTCGTTGTAGCATTTTGAAGATAGAGAAGTATCTCTACCCTTCAGGTCGATCGATCGTTTGATCGGATAGCGATCCGATTGGCGAGATCTTACAGTTGAGAACAAGTTCACAGCAGGATGGTCAGTCGATCGGATGGTCTTCCGATCGGATGGCAATCCGTTAGAAACTGATGATCTTTGAAAATTGTAAAAAACGTTAAGTGTTGAAGTCCAAGTGCAATCTGATCGTATTGCGGTTCGATCGGACGGTAATCCGTCCCACAACCTGATCGTCTTGAAACTTGAGAATTTTGTTAAGTTTTGAAGGTTTTGTGGTTTGCTCGAGACGGTATGACAATGTGTTAACAACGGAAACTCCATCAGACCCAGGTTATCCGATCGAACGGGAATCACCCCAATCCGTTCAGTTAACTGTTCATGACGGGTGGTTTCATGTTCAACCCGAAATCGGTTGTCTCGTTGATAGGATTCAGATCTCACACCGACACATCACTAGAGAAGAGTAGAAGGCCTGAATGAGCTCCGATTCTATCGGTTTTGAGTGCATTGAGTGTAAAAGAGTTGAAAGAAAGTTGGAAAAGTATCTTTCAATCCTTTTAACCTTGCAAATGTTTAGATCTTATGCAAAAACGTTGTTTATTTATGTGGAAATCCTTCAGATCTAAGTTGTTCTTGGTGGAATGAGGCCAAGACTTGAAGTTCATAGGAACTCCATGATGTCATCGTCCTAGAACACCTCAAATCCACTGATTTCACGGTTAAAAGTTAAGATTCAAAGGTGAAAACGATGAAGAAGTGCGTGTAGATCATATAAGTACAAGATTTGAGTTGAAAACTTACAAGAATCGCGAGAAATCGAGAGAAAGACGGCCTTGAGCGTGCTGGTCGAGTGAGAGAGAGCTGTCACATCACTTGTGATGTGACAGAGGGGTATTTATAGGTTGCCAAAAGTGGAAAGGGAGTGCAAGTGTTGGATGGCGTGCCGATCGGATGGCACTTCGATCGGATGGCAATCCGATCGGACGACCATTCGATCGATTTGCCATTCGATCGAAGTGGTCCGACGGTTTGAGTTTCGGCATTTCGTTTCGCGTGTTGAGCGTTGCGATGTGTTTAAGTGAGTTTCGATTAAGCGATGCGATAGAATAACAATAACCACATAAAATACTATATCTAACATACAATCATCATAAATAACTTGCGTTTAGCGTTTGCGATAGAGTTGCGATTGCGTTTCGATTAATCACCATAAAACATAAATAAACATGCACAAGTAACACATAATTAGTACACACACGTAAAACAATATCCAGAATGCATAATTCAAGTTGCGAATGCGATTGCGATGCGATTAGCGATAAGGCGATAAAACACCGATTAAACCTCGATTATTCATAGATACTCCACATAATACAACTAAAGCAAATAAATAGAAATATTCGATTACAAGTCACGGTGTACAATCCATAGTTAAGCAAGGAGTGACAGATCGCAATTAGCAATCTTTTCTTCCTTTGACTTTGACTTTGACTTTCGAAACACGGGGTGTTACAATGAAGGTCACCTCAATGCTATCGAACCACTCAAGAATTTTGGTGGCACCTTTATTGCCGGTGAATGTCAGAGGGGTGCAAGCAGCGAAGTGCTTGTAGTTAAACGAGGTTGGCTTAGGTTGGGCGATTTTAGAATCAACCAAAGAGTTTGGGGTATTGGAGGCATTGATTTTGCTCACAATGTCGGGTATCTCTTGGGCCATTTGCATGGCCATGAACGAAAGCTTCTTTTTGTTAGAGCTCGACTTGGAACCCTTCTTGGAGTTTGAGTGGCGGTTGGAAGACATCTATAAGGTTGATTAAAGAGAAGGATGAGACTTGATCATAATGTATTTTGAAAATAACTTGTATAATTTGGCATGTAACATGTCACGCAACACGTAAGTTTCAAGTAGTTCACATAAGCGTAACAAGAATTTACATTGTATAATCACAAATAATGACAAAAAGATTGTAAATTTAGTTTGTTCATGGGGATTTATTATTGTTTGAGATTACGAGTAAAGTGCGATTCGTATCTTCGATTTTGAAATGAGAAACGTATCAAATGTAAAACACCTTAAAATTGATATAGCATAAAAGAGATTCAATGTAAAACTTAGAGTGTCTCAGAACGAAACTAAGACTTTTCCAAAGTGATCGAAAATTCCTTTGAGTTTGGGAAGCATGCTTTGGCCTAATAGGTAGAATACTCTGGCCGAAATTTTGGTTAACGGTATTCACCTTTCCGGTTACTACATGTCCCAAGTCAAACGAAAGTTCGAGACTTTGGCGAGATTGAAAATCGAGGAGTGTGGACTAGTTATCAAGATGCAGGTATCACCCCTAACTTGATAACATCGTTCTCTAAACGTGGTTGGTACTTACCAAACAAGGTAAGGAAATAAATTTCGACTCGTTGGTAAGGGTCCACTAGAATGAGAAACGGAAATTCTCCATCAAGGTATGGATGTCACTCCTAACTTGATGGTACAGTTTCGTGAAAAATCGATAAACGCGGATTGAGGGATTTCACCAAAAGGGAGGGTTTTCACGCCTATTTTGGTGAGATCGTCTCGTTTGTGAAATAAGAGTGTCTTCGCATCTTCATGTGTGTATTATAGTTCGTCTTAGGAAAGACTTGTATATTTAAGACAAAAGATAAGATGAGAAGCAAAGTAGGACAAATTTAACTATTTTAAGCATATACGCAAGAATGGTCAAGTATGGTTCTTAAACTATAGACAATGTCAAATCATAGCAATTTTTTCCTAATTTCTTATAGTTATGGCTCTGATACCAATCTGTCACACCCTAACCGATGACGAAAATATCAGAGTGAGGCGAAAACAAGACTGCAAGAGACTTTATAACGATTAATTGTGACAATATTTAGATAACTCAATTTCATTTCATACTAAAAGGGCAAGTATATTGTTTGAAATGGAAAGTACAACATTTTGGCAAATAAACGTAACATATTTTATAACTCAAGTTTGGTAATTGTATAATTATTAAATATTTTTATGTAGCATATTTTATAATATTAGTGTTTACAAACATAATGAGTTTTTATAATTTTTTTTATAGTTAATTACACATATGGTTCTTATAGTTTATTGAAGGTAACACCTTTGATTACTAACAGAAAATTATATAAGGGTAGTTTAGTCATTTTACTTTGATTTAATAGAAAAAAATTAATGACATTTAGCCTTAATACTCAAAGGTGTTATAAAATCGAAACCATAGAACCTAAAGCTGTTAAAAAAATAAGTTAGTACTCAAAGGTGTTACTTTCAATAAATCACAAGAACTATATGTGTAATTAACTCAAAAACTTAAGTTATAACATTCCGTTTCATTACTACCATCCATGCTTTTTTACATTTCAATACATCCTCTCTTATTTGAGGGGTTCAAACGAAAAACTTAAAAACCTAAAGTTAATGCTATTAATAAAATATTGATTAGTATTCATAAAAGGTTTGTATCTATTCGGTTCGTTACAGTACCAACACTCTCTATAGTAATCAAAAGAGAAAACCTTACATCAATCGAAAACAATAAAAACAAATATTGATACTGATACTAATGTTGTTTTGAAAACGGCTATTGTGTCGTAAATTTAGTTCAGTTGGTTTGCGTATAAACCTTTTTTTGAAAACGGCTATTGTGCCAAATCAAACCGAAACCGACTGAACAACATGTGTATCGGTACCAATATTTAGTTTTATTGTTTTTGCTTTCGATAAGTTAAGACCGTATCGCTACCATACCATATCGGAACAAACAACATCGGCACCATTATGTATTAATTTTTATGATTTTTGGTTTGATAATAGATATCATGTCGCTACCGTAGTTAATTGAACGAAAACCGAGCGAACAACATCGGTTCGGTACCGATATTTATTTTTATTGTTTTTTCGATAATCTAACAACGCATCAATAGCATACCGTACCAAACAACATCGGTAACGATCAATACCGTTCAAAGAACATAGGTGTCGGTACCGGTGTTCGATTTGATCATTTTCGGTCGATGTAAAACACATGGTGATTTCTATGTCGAATGCATTAATCATACCAGTATTGTAACAAACCGATATTGATCCAATGCCCGAGGTAACGTACCATCACAGGACGCATGCAAATAACTTGGAATGTTAAAAATATAAAAAAAAATCAATTTGAATGCAATAAAATACCATTAATAAAAAAGCATAAGAATTGTCAATTACTATTTATTATTAAAAAAATCAAATGAATACTAAGTAAAATATTACTAAAAATTAAGACACAAAACTTAAAAATTTTAATTTACTGTTCATGACAAGTATCTATTCATATGTATACTAGTGAGTTTTTCCCCCGCGCTTCGCGGCGGAATTTGGTCGTTATCTTTTTGATTCGCTACGGTACCGACACTCACTGTAGTTGGTGGTAGGTATGGCTTGTAAATAGGGGTAGCCCCCGCTACCCCTTGACGCTCCGGCGGTAGTGTAAATTTTGAAAAAATTGACCTTTTTTTTATTTCGTTACCCATTCTTTTCTGAAACATTGCCCCTATAAGAATTTTTTAGATCCGCCACTAGTTGTAGTAATCGAAAGAGATACCCTTACATCGATAAAAAACAATGAAAATGAATATGATGTTGTTTAGTTGATATCGGTTCATTTGTTTTGCGTTTTATGTTTGTTTTTGTCAACAGCGATATAAATTTTATTGCAAATGAATATTGTGCCACTATAGTACCAAACCTAACTGAAATCGACTGAACAACATGTGTATCGGTACCGGTATTTATTTTTATTGTTTTTGCTTTCGATAAACTGACGTCGTATCGCTACCATGCTGTGTTAAACCGAACAACATCGGTACCGGTATGTTTCTTGTTTGAAAACGAATATCGTATCGCTGCTGCAGTGAGCCGGATCGAAACCAAACGAACAACATTGGTTCGGTACCTATATTTCTGTATTATGTGTTTTCTTTCACCAACTGACACTGTATCACTATCTTATCATACCGTACGACATCAGCACCGATACCTGTATTCATTTTTATGGTTTCTGGTTTTGAAAATTATTTATTTATACAACTCATTATGTGATGATAAATGAATATCGATACATGTAGCGTGATAATGTGAACCGGTCGATATCGTTCGAACAACATCGTTGCCGCTATTGGTGTTTGTTTTTGTTGTTTTCCACCAATGTAAAACACGTGTTGATTTCATACCTAGCGCATGTATTGTACTGCTACTGTAACGAACTCTATCGATACCGATCCAATGCCCGTGGGATGTTAAAAAATAAATAAACATAGACGTGGATTTAGTTTTTTTTTTTAAATTTAAGAAACGCAAGTTGTTATTCTACCGATACTGTAACAATCCGTACCGATACCGATCTAATGCTTGCGGAATGTTAAAAAAATAAACATAAACGCGGATTTATATATTTTTTTAAAAGTTAACAAACGCAAGTTATTACTAAAATATCACATTAAATAATAAATAAAATACTATTAATAAATAATAAAAAACAAATACATTATGAATTACTATTTATCACTAAAAATCAAATTACATAATATATAAAATATTATTAAGAAATAAAAAGATAAATACTTAAAATTATATTTCACTATGATCATTAAGATTCATATGTATAATATAATATAATATAATATAATATAATATAATATAATATAATATAAATAAATAAATAATAATATTTGAAAAGTTCATTGATGAAATCAAAATACATTGAATATTAAGATAAATATATTTGCGACAATTAATATATAAATTAAAAATAAATAAATAATAGTACAATATAATAAAAATAATAACAATAATAATTATTATTATTATTATTATCAATCAATCATACCCAGTAAAATTCTATCAATAGCAAAGCTATTAGTAGGGTCTGAAAAAGATGAGATGTAGGCGAACCTTACCTCTATCCAAGGAGTAGAGAGACTGCTTTCAAGGAGACCCTCGGCTCAACTTAAACAACGGACAAAACAAACAAACTAAATATAAGGATCAACAGACTACTAAGAACATGAACAAAAGCAACATTGATGGAAAAGTAACAAAGAATAAGTAGGAGCATAATATGACATTATAAGACATGGAGGCATAAATACGACTATACAATAAAATGTACACATAAATTATAGGAATATCAGAGTCCCTACTATAGAGCTAAGACATCACTATACCCCCTCCTACCCATCCTTAACCTTAATCCTACGCCTCCACAAACTCATATCCTGGACCATGTCCTCGGAGAGGTGCGACTCCAGTAAATCTTGTCTAATCTGCTCATCCCATGTAACTTTAGGTCTGCCTCTACTTCGCTTCCCTTCCACCGTGAGGATTTCCACAGCTCTAACCGGCGCCATCGTCTGCCTCCTCTTCACATGTCCAAACCATCTCAATCTTCCCTCTCTTATCTTATCTGATATACTAGCCATTCCTAACCTTTCCCTAAAAACTTCATTTCTTATTCGTTCTAAACGTGTGTGCCCACACATCCAGCTAAGCATCCTCATCTCCGCTACCTCTATCTTGTGCGCCTGTGTCTTTTTTTATTTCCCAACAATCTGTCTAATACAACATAGCCGATCTAACTGACACCCTATATTAGGAGAGAAAATATAGCGTTTTTTTTAGTATAATTATAAGGAAGAAATAACAAAGGTACGCGATTTTAACTAGGGCTGTAAACGAACCGAACGAACACGAACAAGGCCTTATTCGTGTTCGTTCGTTAAGGAAATAAATGTGTTCACGAACGTTCATGAACACTTACCGAACGAGATTTTATGTTCGTGTTCGTTCATTAAGGAAATCAGCGTGTTCGCGAACGGTTCACGAACACAAACGAACACAAACAAATTTGGTGATCTCGACGTACGATAAAGATAGATGGCCAAGAGAGTAGCACTCGAACTTGAATCCCTTATTGTGGAACGGAGGTCGATTGTATTCGTGGATGTAACTAATGAGAAATGAAAGGGAAATGATGAATAAACAAAGTGAAAGTGGGTTTCCTAGTTTAATTGTTAGGGAAATAAAATAAATAAAAGTTTAATAATATAAAAAGTACAAATAAAATATAAGAAAGTACAAAGATCTTCAATTAAAACACAAACATACGAACATAAACGAATGCAAATCAACGAATGTTCACGAACACGTTCACGGACACCTTACCGAACGTTCACGAACACAATCGAACGAACGAGACCTCTGTTCATGTTCGTTCATTTAACTAATCGAACGAAATTTCTTGTTCATGTTCGTTTGTTTATTAAACGAACGAACATAAACGAACTTCCCGCCGAACGGTTCACGAACTGTTCGCTGAACGTTCGGTTCGTTTACAGCCCTAATTTTAACCAAACCTATAATTTAACCAAAATGCATAATGCATAAACATTTAGGCAGTAGCGGGAGGATTTCCCTCAAATATTTCAAAACACTCTTTCGCGGTAAAAAAAGAAGAAGCTTCACTGGACGTCAACCTATCCTCGCAGTAATTATTCCCCATCCAATCCACCAATCGAAAAATCAAACAGCAAATGGGGATCAAAGATCTTCTCAGATTCATGAAACCCTACGTTGAGCCCATTCACATCAAGAAATATGCACACAAACGCGTGCGTGCAGACGTGCAGTGCAATCTATACTTACTTCTTGATTTGGGATACTCTATTTCTTGCTAATTGTTTGTTTGATTTTTACAGGTGGGCATTGATGCTTATTCATGGCTTCACAAAGGAGGTATGTCTTCTTTCTCTATTCTATCGACTTTTATACATTTGCTCAACTGAAACAGATAGTCCCTTCACATTAGGTCTAAAGTTAATCAATTTATATGTAATTTGCAATGCAGTTGTCCCCAAAAATCTGTTTTTAATAGGATACTAATGTGTCATCTAGTTGATAGATATTCAAATACCGAATGTTAGTGACCCAAGAAAAAACTTCTGGGTCTGCTACTGCTCATTAGTTGCTAACTTGGTTTTAAAAAGCGCGCATCAGGCGCGCTTAAGCGCAAGGCGCACACCCTGGGGCTTTTTCGCTCAGCGCCTAGAGTAATTGCAAGAAGCGCCAAAAAGGCGCACTTTTTTGGGATTTTTGTGGGCTTTTTTGGCCTAAGGCGCACGCCTCTCGTACCGGAGGCGTTTTTATGCATCTAACTATTGTACCTTGGGTTTTTTGGTTTGTACATGCAGCTAAAATCATACAAAAACCCTACTTATAGCTATCTGTATTTTGGGTAGGTAAAGCTAAAAACCTATGGGATATGTATGAGATATATAAAAAATATATATAATTAGCTTGCGCCTCGGGTACGAAAAGCCCACCACTTTTGCGCTTCGTGCCTTCACCTTGGTTTTAGACTTCGTCGCTTTTGTGCGTCTCTTGCTTTTTAAAACCAAGGTCGCTAAACAAAACAAACATACATACATACATACATACTCCCACTTGTCGGTAGGATCTGAGGAGGGTGAGATGAGGTCTAACACTACCTTTATCCCTGAAAGTCAGAGATGCTGCTCCCAATGAGTCTACTCATTAGTTACTAATGATTAATATTTATTTTATCCTAGTGGTTATGCTTACTGATGTTTGATAAAAACTAACATTTCTGTGAAAATGAATAGCCTATTCATGTAGTATGGAGCTCTGTCTGAATACGGAAGGGGACAAAAAGTTTCAATACATAAACTACTGTATGCATCGAATCAATATGCTTCGTCATCATAATATTACTCCGGTGCTAGTTTTTGATGGTGGTAACATCCCCTGCAAGGCCCTAACAGAGCAACAAAGACACAGGTGAACTCTAGTTAAATTTTTTTTATTCTTTATAATTGAGGTACATACAGTTGATTTATGTTAATATATTATATAGTAAAAGGAAAGACAATCGTGAATTAGCAATGGCGAAGCTCAAAGAAGGCGATACAAATGCTGCAATAGAGATGTTCCAGGTACTTGCTAACGGTTTGATCCCGAGGGATGGGTCCGCCTTAAGGGGACCTAGGTCAAGAACCATTATCCCACCTCCCAAATATTGTGGACATATTATCCCACCTCCCAAATATTGAGATATTGGATTTATTCTTGTTTTGAAAAAAAAACCATTTTCTAAGAGGATTTCTTCAAATTTAAGAGGAAAAAATTGACCCTTGTGAAAAAAAGTTCTGGGTCCACCCCGGATTATGACTATGTAAAATTTTAATCGAAGAGTTCATTTTTGGATGCAGAGGGCAGTGAGCATCACACCATTAATGGCACACCAACTTATTCAGGTACTCAAATATCCAGCTGTTACCCCGGTTTTAAATGAAATTCTGTTGTTTAAATTGGCGCTACATTCCCAGATTCTAAGATCAGAGAATATAGAGTTTGTAGTCGCACCGTATGAGGCGGATGCACAATTAGCGTATTTATCCAGTCTTGATGCTGACAAAGGTGGAATTGCAGCAGTTATATCAGAGGACAGTGATCTTCTTGCCTATGGTTGCTCCTCTGTAAGAACTTCACTTGGACCTTAGTAATCTTCTATAATAAATATTTTTCATGGGCTGTATATCATCAGAAAAAAAATATAATATAAAAGTAAAGTTTATAAAGGGAGCTGTGCCTTTTTTTTTCTCGGTTAGTTTCATCCACGTCTTATGATAAAATAGTTGGTAGGTAATATCTGCGACCGGTTTAGGATTCGGTGGGTCCCATAATTAATGTTTCTTCTAACATTTTCGGGATGTATATTGTGAAATAGGTTATTTTCAAGATGGACCGATATGGCAATGGGGAAGAGATAGTTATAGATAAAGTTTTTGATTCAGTGGGGCGTCTACCTTCGTTCCTACACTTTGACAAAGAGTTGTTCACTGGTAACCATACACATAAATCCGAATAGTTAATATTCATTAAGAAAACTATAATAATCAAATTTTTGAATTGAAATGATTAAGAAGGTTTTATACATTCAAATTACAGTTAACTTGTTTGACAAGCTTGGCCTCGGAGTCTATTTTAACTACGCTAACCGTTATTTACCCATTTGTACCATTAGGGGCTAGACCGACTGTTTATCCATTTAATTAAACTAATAATAGCAGTCAATATGTAGGCATGTGTGTTCTAGCTGGATGTGATTTTCTTCCATCTGTGCCTGGAATTGGGATTGCGAAGGCTCATGCTTTGGTTTCTAAGTATCGTAATTTAGACCGTGTAAGCATATTATACGAAATGTATAAAATGAGGTTATTGTAATGACAAAATAAGTGACCTTGATTTGTTCTTTTACAGGTCTTATCTGTCTTAAAGTATGATAAAGGAGATCAAATGCCCAAAGACTATTTCACATCTTTTAGAGAAGCATTAGCTGTTTTTCAGCATGCCAGAATGTTTGTGCCCTCCTTTTTTTCGCCATTTTTACGTCATTTTACATATAATGATATCTACAAGTATTACATCCTCTGCAGCTATGATGCAGATTCAAAAAGGTTAAAACACTTGACACCACTTGGGGAAACGCTTCTAAATTATTTGGATGAAGAGCTTGACTTCCTTGGACCGTATCCTTTATATCTATTCAATGTTCACCGACTAGGTGGGCATCTTTATTTATTTACCTATGGATATATCCATTCCGGCGGTAATATTTTTTCTTCAAATTTTGTCCTCCTTGACAACGGTCAGTGAATTATCATCTTCACAAGCTTCTGCAATTGCCGAAGGTCAACTGGACCCTTGTACCATGAAGGGGTTTAATGAGTTTCCTAGCTGTAATGGTCAACCAAAAAAATCAATTGCAGTCAACAACCGGTTCACGAAACAAGAAGCAACCACAGAGGGCTGCTTTACCATCGTCTCATCTAGTAAACCCGGAACCAAAAAGATTACAGTGGTGGACAGAACTAAGACTGAACCCAGTTTAGAACGATTATCGAATCTTAAACAGTTGATATCTCCATCAAACAACGATACTCACGTGAATCCTGCCAAAAGATCGTCAGTGGTTCCTAATAACAACCCTTTTAAGAGAAAGAAAGAATCGACGGTGCTGAATGAATGTGCTACTGAACATTCAGAGGTTACAGAAGTCGAAGATCTGGAAATGACACCCAATTCGCAGAAAAGCGTTGAGTCTAAATCTGTTATGAAGTCTGGAGTGAAAAAGAAGGTAACAAGTGGAAAGAAAACTGAAACCAAATCAGAGAGCAACAAAAACACCATCTTGAATTTTTTCTCAAGGGTGTAAGATGCACTTTTTGCTACATTGTTACGGTCTAAGCTTGATTAATTTGAATCTAGAGCCCAGTGCTTGTAACTTTGACCGAAAATCGTTTTGCCAGGCTTACTTCTAAGATGAAACAAGGTTTTGTCATTTGCTTGTTTCAAAATACTGCATAACCATAAGTAATTCAATTTAATCGCCGTTGAAGGTGGCAATACGGATGTTGTATGTGTTGTATGTAATCTAGAGTTTCATATCCATCAAACAGTATTTAGTTAAGCTCAGTCTTTTCAATTACTAGCATCAGTTGGGTTTTTTTTTTTTTTTTTTGTGATAAAAAGATCAACTGATAGTTTTGACATTTTTTCTGCAAGATTATATCAGAACTTCAGATTACTGTAATCTCATATCATGTATTCTATCTTGTGTTTGTTGTTAAATAACAAAATTGAACAATTCTTTTTTATGATTTGATCACAAATGTGTTATCTTTGAGATTTTAATTAAAGTGTTTTGATGAAAAGTGTAACTTGTTTTAATATAAGGTGACAGGCGATGGCTTTTGTGAGTTGTTTCCCTTGCAAAGATAAAAACATCATAAAACCTTGATTTGTGATGTTAATAGGGTTTTTGGGCGTCATACGATGTCGGTGGGTTGAAATCTTTAACCTTAACCCGATGCATATGCTTATTCGTGTCCAACTAGGGACGAACACGGTATCCGTTCGGTACCGAAAGTACCAGTACCGAAAAATGGGAAAAGTGGGTACCGGTACCGAATACACCGGTTCGGTACCGGTACTGAAAAACAGAAAAGTGGGTACCGGTACCCGGTACCAAATTTGTGTCGTTCGGGTCGTGTTTCGAGTTTACCCGTTAATGTTCATTTTGCAAATATTAGTAACATTTATTGACTTCATGTTAATTTAGACAATCAAGAAATGAAACTGTTTATATAATTCTGTGGTTTAATTAATTGTCTTTGTTTTTTATTCGGTGGAGGTATCCACACAACCCCCCAAAAGTATCTACACACCCCCTAACCCTAAATGATCCTCATTGCCCAATACGCCTGAAACTGGTCCCACCCATACGCCCCTCATTGCCCAATACGATTGAAAAGTATTTACACACCCCCTGCCATCTAATTAATGCCAATCATTGGGTGTCAGCCAATGATTACCAATGATTGGGGTGTGTGGAACTTTATTTTGATAGAGTATTTGTATGGGGAAGTTGTGAAATATTAAGAAAATTAATTTTTTTTTTTATAAAAAATTGTGTTAGTATTATAAAAACTTCATATTTTTATGAAATGAATTGTGTATATTATTAAATGCCATTTGTTTATAAGTATTATTAAATGTCAATTTTTTTTTTATAAAACGAATTGTATATATTATAAAATGCCAATTTTTTATAAGTATTATTAAACGTTTTATTAAATGTCAACTTTTTTATTTATCAATTATTATTATGTGTTTAATTTTATTAAATGGGTATATTATAACGTTTTATTAAATGTCAACTTTTTTATTTATCAATTATTATTATGTGTTTAATTGTTTCTATAACGCAATGTGTATGTTAAAAAATGTCAACTTCTGAAAGTCTTTAGTTGTTTTCCAATTGTCGTTTATTAACCATAACGCAACAAGAAACGTAATTTAAAATGTAATTAAACATCGTTTTATATTAATACACAAAACATGTAACTTTGATACAGAATGCGACTAAACCCTAAACCCTAGATCGGTAATTGTTACATATTTTTTAATTCCTGTACAGGAAAACAATGGGTGCAGCATACACAATATAAAGACAGCCACGGCTGTCTTGAAATTGTGTACCGAACCCAACCTTCCAACGGGATTCTGCTTCACATCTACCACACTGAAATGGCATAAGGGATCAGGAGGTTGGAGTAGTGGAGTCGGCATTTCGTTTATCAACCACCGTCCAACCTTCTACGTCTTTTCGGGATGGTGAGCGAAGTAGCATTCCCGTTGGTGGAAGGCTCGTGAGAACACTAATGAACTCCACTCTTGGAAGGACATGTTACGGGGCGGACCGCGTTGGCTAGCGTCACTTGGAGCTGACGAGTCAACAAGCTACTCCGATAACACGTAATCCTAGATCGGCGTTCTAGTGCATGAATCTGAAATACGAACGTAGTTTCTCCATATACCATCACGCGTCTGAACCGGCTTTTAAACCGGGCGGAATCTACGAAGAAACTGTTCGATTTCACGGTTTGTTTGAGAACCTGGTTCAGATACACAACGGTCTCTTTGCTTCGTCCACTAGAACTATTTGTGTATGCATTCTTTTGGTAATAGTTCTAGTGGACGAAGCAAAGAGACCGTTGTGTATCTGAACCAGGTTCTCAAACAAACCATGAAATCGAACAGTTTCTTCGTAGATTCCGTCCGGTTTAAAAGCCGGTTCAGACGCGTGATGGTATATGGTGGTCACGGAACTACCGGGCGTCGGTAAATGCTATCAAGAGTGCACCGTCAGAGTTCCGAGTGACTTGGCTAATGATGTTGGATGATGCATCCCCCACCGCCAAGCACCTCACCCTAGACCGACGTCCCGGCGCATGAATCTGAAATATGAACGCAGTGCACTTCTCCATAAGAATTACGTTTCCACCACCGTCAAAACACCGACTTTCGATATCCTGTTAAAAAACATAGAATTATAGTGTTAGACTCGATATTAGAAATTATATTGTAAAATATAATAAACAAACAACACCACCACCAACACCACCACCACCACCACAGCCGACCACCCACCACCACCAAAACCACCACAGCCTACCACCCACAACACAACACCACCTCACCACCGTCAACCACCACCACCCCAGCCGACCCACCACCACCACCACCACCCCAGCCGACCCACCACCACCACCACGACCCCAGCCGACCCACCCCCCACCACCCCCACCACCAACACAGCTGACCCACCACCACCACCACCTCAGCCGATCCACCACCACCACCACCCCAGCCGACCCACCACCACCACCACAGCCTACCCACCACCACCACCACCCCAGCCGACCCACCACCACCACCACCACCACAACCACAACCACAACCACAACCACAACCCCAACACCACCACCACCACCACCACCACCACCCCAGCCAACCCACCCACCCCCACCACCACCACCACAACCACAACCCCACCACCACCACCACCACCACCACAACCCCAACCCCAACACCACCACAAACCGCCAAAATAAAACCACAAAAAAACAGGGGTAAACAAACCTTGAATATTCCGACCATATAGACCGATACGAGAGCAAAAACTATACGAGAGACGCGTGCGGTCCCCTTCCGGATTGTCATCGTGTGGTCCAGAACTCGTCTTACCAAAAAATAACTTTTGTATTTGGATATGTACACTGTACTTGTTCTCGGTTAAACTATAAAGGAAGTGAAACTGAACTTCAATGAGACCCGTATGGGTCGATGAGAGGCATATGCAAGTGGGGTGTCATAAATGTCCTGTCAACTTTTCAGAAAAGGTAGGTGGATATGGGTCTCATCGGGCTATACGAGCCATATGGGCTGAAAAGTTGTCAGGATCCGTACCCACCATATGCGCGTATGGGCCTATGAACGACATATTGGTTTGGTTTTTTTTTAAAAAGCTTGTATATGTTGGTTGCAAATGTCGGGTATTTTTGTCATCCTTACTTGCCATAGAAATATACACCATCTTCACAATCACAAATTCACAATGGTTGTTTGCAGATGTGGTAGGACGGCTGCACTAAGAACATCTTGGACTGAAGCTAATCCTGGACGTCAAATTTACACTTGTCACAGTATGGTATGTTTTTAATGTATTTTTTTTCCATTAACCCTTGTATATTAGTGATTTTTTTTTTCGTGTCAGCGTTCTAAGTGCAACTTCTTTGTGTGGGTCGATCCTCCCATGTGTCGACGAGCATGTGTGGTCATCAAAGAACTGATGGATACGAAGGCTTTGCTTAAAAACGAAGTCAATTTTTTGAGAGAGGAGGTTCGAATTTATAAATTGCAAGAAGCGGAATTTGAAGATATTCATTCAAGTGTTGTTCGTAAGAGGGAACGTTGGTTGATAATCAGTTGGATTTTTTTTGTGTTGTTTGTCTTGTTATTTTTCATTGTTAGTATGTAAGTTTATGCAAGACATGTAATCGAATATTAGTTATAAATGCCGTTTTTTATATATTAAGTTTTTAAAAAAATGTAATCGAATATTGTGTTGTTTGTCTTGTTATTTTTCATTGTTATTATATATACTAAGTTTTTTTTTTAAAATGTTGTTTTTTAAAATATGTCGACTAAGCATAAATAACTAAGCATAAATAACAAAAAGAACAAACATTCATCAAGTTACAAATGTTTAAACATACCAAAATAAACAAAAAGAAATAAATATTTGTTCATACATGCCCACAAATGTTTAACAAAATAAAACTCACCCAACAAATACAAATACTAATCCTCCATCTCCTTATCGCTGTCGTCAGAATCATCCCCACCACCTGCCTGCGTCCCGGACGGACCTGCCTCCATGTCGAAACCCGGATACACTCATGGATGTGGCGGGGGTCGAACCGGCAACCCCGCCTGGGTACGTCTCTCGGCCTCACTAGCCATCATCCACTCCATCAAATCCTCCATCCGCCTGTCCATCCGCTGAAACTGCTGTGTCCAGCTGGCCATCATACCATCCTGACCCGCCACCAGCCTCTCAAGGAGACGTTGGGTGGACTGAGGCAATCGCACTGCATGATAAACGCGTTGTGGAATCTGTGGCGGCTCCTGCGGATGCCCCTGGTCAACCTGAGGCTCCATGTCTCCATCCATAGCAGGCACGTCAGCAATATGCGGCATCTCCACCTCCCCAGCCTCGAGCAGTGGCTGGTGGACTATCGGTTGGGGTTCATAAATCTGTTGGTGTTCGTCAACAAACCGATGCCCGATATCTGGAAAGCTCACCGCAATCTTCATCCCTCTCATCGTCCTAAGATCTAAGAGCTCGTGTGGTGCTGGGGCCGGCATATCATCAAGGAATTGGTAATACAGACCGCAATGCTGGGCAATACGCGTGATAAACGCCCCTCCAATCAAACGGCTATGCCTCTGCCGTTTGCCGTACGAGGCGAAATACTCCGCCAGACAGCGATGGAGGGCGCACGGTGTGCCCGTATATAAGCAGTACAGAAAGAACAAATCCACCTTCGTGACCCACTCGTTGCTTTTGACACGCGCAGAGATCGACGTGGCAATGCAGCGGTGTATGTAGCGAACGAGTGGGTCAGGAATGTCAGAAACTCGGGCCTTCTTATCGAAGGGTCCAGGACATAGAGTGGGCCACCAAGCAAACAACTGATCATCAGGCATAGCCCAAATCGCGGTGGTATAGATGTCCTGAACCAACTCATCATCGGTATAGAACCCGGTGGCAACAGCAAACTGACGCAGCGACCAATTTTGTCGCTGCCCGAACAAACAGAAAGATACCTCGGGAGGCGGTGCTTCCACGTTCGGATCGTCCATATCCGAATTGGCGGTCAGCCGGCCGTGGACGAAACACGAATGTGGACAGAAACTCCACCATCATGGTCTTATAAGATGGCCCAGCCGCCACCGAAAACATGCGATCCCATGGGGAATTCTCCCTGATCAAACCCCGGGCTCTCTCCTCCTCCCCGACCTCCCGTAAAGCCTCCCATGACAACGCCCTCTGCCGACCCACCTTCATTTGTCGCAACCTGTTAAAACGTTTATACTCCCTAGAATTGTTCGGGTAGTCCATATAGGGAATACCCGAACAATCACCCCCGGCCATCTCATCGAATCTAGGCACCTGTATCGCACCAAACTCCTCCTCGTCTGACGACATATCTGCAAAAAATAATATATAATATGTGTCATATTATAAACTTTTTACAATTTTTATAAACTTGTAAGAAATTTCTAACAAATTAACATCTAAATAATCGACAAACCACCACCACCACCACAACCACCACCACCACCACCACCACCACAACAACCACCACCACAACCACCACAACAACCACCACCAACACAGCCGCCTAACCACCAACACAGCCGTCAATAACCACCACCACCACCACCACCGTCAAACCCCCACCACCACCACACCCGCCTAACCACCACCACACCCGCCTAACCACCACCACAGCCGTCAATAACCACCACCACAACCACCACCATCACCACCACCGTCAAACCCCCACCGCCGTCAATCCCCCACCACCGTCAAACCCAACACCGCCGTCAAACCCAACACCAACACTACCGTCAAACCCAACACCACCGGCCATAATTTAAAAAAAAATAAAAAATAAACGAAGGAAAGACGAAATAATACACTAACCTTTTATGAAAATATGGACCGTATAGGTTGATACATTCTAAGCCGAGCTATACGAGAGAGACAGTGTGTGTTTCTTGGTGTTTTAGTGTGTGAGTTTTAGATCTATTCTCTATTTGGTTAAACCTGAAAAGTAGTTTTTGAATCAATGAGGGGCGTATAGGGCAAAAAGGGCGTATAGGAGTTGTTGTTAAAGCGTACGAAGTGTATAAATGATTTACTAGAACCAATTTATCAGCTCCTGTATAGGAGGATAAACTGGTTAAGGCTTGTGTGTTCTATGCGAGTTGCGCGAGTTCGAATCCCGGGGGAGGCCGGTCCGATACAGAAGGACCCCTCCCTTTTTTATTTGACATTTTTTATTATTCATTTATTTATATTAAAATTAATTCCTTTTAAAAGTGGAAACCACCAGGGGAGGCTTTTTGGTCAATGAGACACTCATAAGGTATCAACCAGGGGAGGCTTGTTGATCAATGAGAACCTTATAGGAGTTGTAAATGGGTCTCATTGCCCTATACGGCTCATATGAAATTAATTTTTTTTAACAATTTTATGTGGTAATTAAGGGTTTTTTATGTTATAAAACACCCTAATTAATTTTTTTTTTAAATTGTTGCATACACTATATTTCACGGATGTTACACCTTTGCCAAGTTAACAAATTCTTTTTCGTGAAGTTCTATTACTATCTACTAACGCCCTACCCTGTGTAATACGATACATGTACATTGTCACCCATTCATAGCTTCTATACGTCGGTGAGGTATTTCAAAGTCCATTTCGTACCGACATCGGACAATCATCCCGTTAACTTAGCAATAATAATAATAATAATAATAATAATAATAATAATAATAATAATAATTAATACGATACATGTACATTGTCACCCATTCATAGCTTCTATACGTCGGTGAGGTATTTCAAAGTCCATTTCGTCCCGGCAAACGGGTCGGGCCGGGGGTCGGGTACGGTCTTTGACCCATGACGATATTTTATGAAATGAATTTTGTGTATTATAAAATGTCAAATTTTTTATTTATCAATTATTATTATGTCTTTAATTAGTATTATAAAACGTCAACATTTTTTTAATAAGTATTATAAAACTTCTACATTTTTTTTATCAAGTGTTATTATAAAACGTCAAATTCTCTATAATCCATAACACAAATGTAAGTGAACATTCTTTGATAAAATAACACAAAACACAACACTTTCATACAAAATGTAATACAATACATAGCCGAAACCCTAAACCCTACACACTAAATCGCTAACTATTACATATTATTACTTAGATTCACACGAACCCATTGTGTATCTGAATCAGGTTCTCAAACAAACCGTGAAATCGAACAGTTTCTTCGTACAACTGTGGCTAATGGAAATGCATGAAAAATATGATGAAGAAGTTGATTCTCGATTTCAGTTATTTCTGTTGATTCAGTAATTCAACGTATTTTAGTTGGTTTCGAATATACCCAAAGAGATCTGAACCAACTGAAATCAACTTCCGAGACGATTCAAGTGAGTCCTATGAAGCAACCGAAATCGGAGCGTGCCGCTTAAATCGGAGGACAAGTAGAGTAACGTTACCGATCAGTCCGTTGACCAGAAACTGTTCGTGAATCTGGAATACGAACGCAGTTAAGCGTTTGAATCTTAAATATGAACGCAGTGTACTTCTCCATAAGGATTACGCTACCACCACCGTCAAAACACCGACTTTCGATATCCTGTTAATAAAACATACAATTATAGCATTAAACCCGACATCCGAAAATATATTGTTAAAAATAATAAATATAATAATAATATAATAATAAAAATAACATATGCACATTAAAAAAAAAACGATGATATAAGTCTAGACCCGGCAAACCTGTCGGGCCGGGGGTCGGGTAGGGTTACCCTACCACCACCACCACCACACCCGCCTAACCACCACCACCACCACCACTACCACCACAGCCACCACCAACACCACCACCACTACCACCACAGCCACCACCACACCCTCCTAACCACCACCACCACCACCACCACCACCACAGCCACCACCACACCCACCTAACCACCACCACAACAACCACCACCACCACAGCCACCACCGCACCCGCTGAACCACCACCACAACAATCACCACCACCACAGCCGTCAATCCCGACCACCATAACCAGCACCACCACAACCAGCACCACCAGCACCACCACCACCACCACAACCACCACCACCACAGCCACCACCACAGCCACCACCACCACCACCACCACTACCACCACCACTGCCGTCAATCACCACCGCCGTCATTCCCCACCAAAGTCAATCCCCCACCGCCGTCATTCCCCACCACAGTCAATCCCCCGCCACCATCAAACCCAATACCACCGTCAAACCCAACACCACCACAAACGGCGGAAATAAAACCAAAAAATAAAAAAAGGTTGAAGATTAAGCAATAAAATTTGGAATACAAACTAACCTTCATCGTTTGGTCCAGAGTTTGTCTTGTGAAAATCGTGTGGTCCAGAGCGTGTGTGTGTGTTCTTGGTGTTTTAGTGTGTGAGTTTTCAAATTTTAGATCTAGTTTACCCCTTTATTGAAGTTGGGAAAGTGTTTGTGTTCAATGAGGGTCGTATGGTTCAATGAGCAACTTATAGGAGTTGTTGGGTTTAAAGCGTATGAAGTGTATAAAGGATATACTATAACCAATTCATCAGCTCCTGTACAGGAGGATAAACTGGTTAAGGCTTGTGTGTTCTATGCGAGTTGTGCGAGTTCGAATCCTGGGGGAGGCCGGTCCGATACAGAAGGACCCCTCCCTTTTTTATTTGACATTTTTATTATTCATTTATTTATATTAAAATTAATTCCTTTTATTAAAAAAAACAGATTTCATTTTTAAATCCCTTTATAACAATAGTAACAATAATAATAAATAATAACAATAATAATAATAATAAACAATAATAACAATAATAATTTTAACAACAACAACAACAATAATAATAATAATAATAAATAATAATAATAACAATAATAAATAACAATAATAATAATAATAATAAACAATAATAATAACAATAACAACAATAAATAATAAATAATAATAATAAACAATAATAACAATAACAACAATAAATAATAATAATAAACAATAATAATAATAATAAATAATAACAATAATAATAATAAATAACAATAATAATAATAATAAATAATAACAATAATAATAATTATAAACAATAATAATAATAATAATTTTAACAACAACAATAATAATAACAATAATAATAATAATAATAAACAATAATAATAACAATAACAACAATAAATAATAAATAATAATAATAAACAATAATAACAATCACAACAATAAATAATAAATAATAATAAACAATAATAATAATAAATAATAACAATAATAATAATAAATAATAACAATAATAATAATAATAATAATAAACAATAATAATAATAATTTTTACAACAACAATAATAATAACAATAATAACAATAATAATAATAATAGACAATAATAACAATAACAACAATAAATAATAAATAATAATAATAAACAATAATAATAATAATAAATAATAACAATAATAATAATAAATAATAACAATAATAATAATAATAAACAATAATAATAATAATAATAATTTTAACAACAACAATAATAATAACAATAATAACAATAATAAACAATAATAATAACAATAACAACAATAAATAATAAATAATAATAATAAACAATAATAACAATAACAACAATAAATAATAAATAATAATAATAATAAACAATAATAACAATAACAACAATAAAGAATTTCACGAAAAAGAAATTGTTAACTTGGAAAAGGTGTTAGTAGATGTATCATATTACACAGGGTAAGGCGTTAGTAGATAGTAATAGAACTTCACGAAAAAGAATTTGTTAACTTGGCAAAGGTGTAACATCCGTGAAATATAGTGTATGCAACAATTTAAAAAAAAAATATTAATTAGGGTGTTTTATAACATAAAAAACCCTTAATTACCACATAAAATTGTTAAAAAAATTAATTTCAAATGAGTCGTATAGGGTAATGAGACACATATACAACACCTATAAGGTGCTCATTGATCAATAAGCCTCCCCTGGTTGACACCTTATGAATGTCTCATTGACCAATAAGCCTCCCCTGGTGGTTTCCACTTTTAAAGTAGTTTTTGAATCAATGAGGGGCGTATAGGGCAAAAAGGGGCGTATAGGAGTTGTCAAATAAAAAAGAGAGGGGTCCTTCTGTATCGGACCGGCCTCCCCCCAGATTCGAACTCGCACACCTAACACAGAACACACAAGCCTTAACCAGTTTATCCTCCTGTACATGAGCTGATAAATTGGTTATTGTATATCCTTTATACACGCTTTAACAACAACTCCTATACGCCCCTTTTTGCCCTATACACCCCTCATTGATTCAAAAACTACTTTAAAAGTGGAAACCACCAGGGGATGCTTATTGGTCAATGAGACACTCATAAGGTGTCAACCAGGGGAGGCTTATTGATCAATGAGCACCTTATAGGTGTTGTATATGTGTCTCATTGCCCTATACGACTAATTTGAAATTAATTTTTTTAACAATTTTATGTGGTAATTAAGGGTTTTTTATGTTATAAAACACCCTAATTAATATATTTTTAAAAAAAATTGTTGCATACACTATATTTCACGGATGTTACACCTTTGCCAAGTTAACAAATTCTTTTTCGTGAAGTTCTATTACTATCTACTAACGCCCTACCCTGTGTAATACGATACATGTACATTGTCACCCATTCATAGCTTCTATACGTCGGTGAGGTATTTCAAAGTCCATTTCGTACCGACATCGGACAATCATCCCGTTAACTTAGCAATAATAATAATAATAATAATAATAATAGTAATAATAGTAATAGTAATAATAATAATAGTAATAATAACAACAGTAATAAATAATAATAATAATAAAAATTATAACAAATAATAATAATAATAATAATAATAATAATAATCATAATCATAATAATGATAATAATGATAATAATAATAATAAAACATATGCACATTTAAAAAAAAACGATGTTATATCTAGTCCCGGCAAACGGGTCGGGCCGGGGGTCGGGTACGGTCTTTGACCCATGACGATATTTTATGAAATGAATTTTGTGTATTATAAAATGTCAAATTTTTTTATTTATCAATTATTATTATGACTTTAATTATTTTTCACTTGTCATTTATTAACCATAACGCAATAAATACACGAAACATCGTTTTATATTAATACACAAAACATGTCATTTTAATACAAAATGTAACGACTAAACCCTAAACCCTAAATCGCTAACTGTTACATATTCTTAAATTCTTGCAAACTGTATCGGTTATTCAGATCTCTATTCGGTCACCATATTGTTACTATCAAGTTTAAGGATGCGTTCCACGGTAAACGTGCTTTCCGCTTCCCCATTACCACATGAAGAACCTCCGACCTGATCTGGTGCTCCCTCGTTGTTGCAGAAGATATCTCAGTAACCGGTTCCACAGCATGAAGAACCAATCCGTACAGAAGGAGTTCTCCCTCGAGGTTGCTGACGCAGAAGCATTGTCGTTGGTGGAGGTGGAAGAACATTCCAGTTCACCCTCATAGTCACCGGTAAATATCTACTTCCACCGTCACAGACTGTGGGTGCAGAAGCATTGTCGTTGGTGGACGTTCCGGTGCATGAATCTGGAATACGAACGCAGTTAAGCGTTTGAATCTGAAATATGAACGCAGTGTACTTCTCCATAAGGATTACGCTACCACCACCGTCAAAACACCGACTTTCGATATCCTGTTAATAAAACATACAATTATAGCATTAGACCCGACATCCGAAAATATATTGTTAAAAATAATAAATATAATAATAAAAATAACATATGCACATTTAAAAAAAAACGATGATATAAGTCTAGACCCGGCAAACGTGTCGGGCCGGGGGTCGGGTAGGGTTACGCTACCACCAACACCACCACACCCGCCTAACCACCACCACCACCACCACCACTACCACCACAGCCACCACCACACCCGCTTAACCACCACCAACACCACCACCACTACCACCACAGCCACCACCACACCCGCCTAACCACCACCACCACCACCACCACTACCACCACAGCCACTACCACCACACCCGCCTAACCACCATCACAACAACCACCACCACCACAACCACCACCACACCCGCCGAACCACCACCACAACAATCACCACCACCACCACAGCCGTCAATCCCCACCACCACAACCACCACCACCACAACCAGCACCACCAGCACCACCACAACCACCACCACCACAGCCACCACCACCACCACCACCACCACCACTACCACCACCACTGCCGTCAATCACCACCGCCGTCATTCCCCACCAAAGTCAATCCCCCACCGTTGTCATTCCCCACCACAGTCAATCCCCCACCACCATCAAACCCAACACCACCGTCAAACCCAACACCACCACAAACGGCGGAAATAAAACCAAAAAATAAAAAAAGGTTGAAGATTAAGCAATAAAATTTGGAATACAAACTAACCTTCATCGTGTGGTCCAGAGTTTGTCTTGTGAAAATCGTGTGGTCCAGAGCGTGTGTGTGTGTTCTTGGTGTTTTAGTGTGTGAGTTTTCAAATTTTAGATCTAGTTTACCCCTTTATTGAAGTTGGGAAAGTGTTTGTGTTCAATGAGGGCCGTATGGTTCAATGAGCAACTTATAGGAGTTGTTGGGTTTAAAGCGTATGAAGTGTATAAAGGATATACTATAACCAATTCATCAGCTCCTGTACAGGATGACAAACTGGTTAAGGCTTGTGTGTTCTATTCGAGTTGTGCGAGTTCGAATCCTGGGGGAGGCCGGTCCGATACAGAAGGACCCCTCCCTTTTTTATTTGACATTTTTTATTATTCATTTATTTATATTAAAATTTATTCCTTTTATTAAAAAAAACATATTTCATTTTTAGTTTGAGTCAACAATTTTAAATCCCTTTAAAACAATAGTTTTCTTTTATTTTGTACTCTTTTCTTTTAAATGAAGCACTTTAATTAAAAAAAATGTATAAAAAAATTGTTGCGTACACTATATTTGACGGATGTACAATATATTTAAATTATAATAAAGAGAAACATTAATAAGTTCGTTGCGTACACTATGTTTCACGGATGCTACACCTAACACAAGTCAATAACTTCTTTTTGTCGAGTTCTATTACTACGTAGTAACGCCCTACCCTGTGCAATACGAGACATGTACATTGTCTCCCATTCCATAACTTCCATACTTCGGTATATATTCCAAAGTCCATTTGGTACTGGCATCGGGCTATCATCCGCTAACTTAACCATGATGAAATGGCTATCTTCGACAGAAGAAATCGTTAAAATGGAATGGTTCGGGTAAACCTGTGGTCCATCGAACATCGGGAAGTAAGTTTGACAAACACCGTTGCTTAAATGTTGAACAATCACCCCAAATTTTTGAGCCACCAACAACCCTGTGTAGGGCAACCACATCCAGCATGCCATAGGTGCAGGTTCAACATTTAACCAATTTATCGATCGATACACATTTTCGTAACATCCCTTGTCCAATGATTCGAGTATATGCCCCCAACGCATTCTGTTAATGAACATCTCGTCGAGTAGCTCTTGGCGGACCCACTTCCACTCTTTCTGGTCATACCCCAAACCCATAGCTATGGATCGAAACCTACAGTTACCGTCCGGCTGGGCATCTTCGATATGCGTTATGTATCTCCGATAACTAGATGGAAGCCAATCCTTAAAACGCTCGATCACGTTTTTGTACCTATAATTGGCAAAAAAATAAAAAAACTAAAAAATATTAAAAAATAAAAAATTGAAAAAGAATTCTAAATATATGTATGTATATACGTATGTACCTGTGCCCGGCCAACCGTGGAAAGTCTTTATCTATAATTGGAAGTGTATTTTTTTCTTCTTTGGTTTTCTCTGAACGACTACGTCGCACATTTGGCTTTTGAGTGTAGTCGTTCCTGTGTGATTCAGGTTGTTTATCTTTATTCTTTTGTTGTTTTATTTTCGTAGTTGGGCGGCCCCTAGTATCTTGTTGTACCTCAGGCGGTTGATGGTCAGTCATACTTGGATTCAACACCGCTTTCATCTTCGACAACATAATTTTTACCACTAGAGGTGGCTGCGTATGTAGTTGCTGTGTGAGGTTATCCATTTCCGCCTGAATATTACACTCGTCTTGATTAAGTTCTTCTGTCGAAAAATCAAGTTTTGTCCAGAATTTATCTATCGCGGCAAGTGGAATTTTGAAACCTGTTTTTCAAGAATCATTGTTAAAACATGAAGTATAATGATGATTATATTCTATGGATCGAAGCATATGTTATAGTTGTTATGTTACCTGTATTTTCCCACCACTCCATCTGACAAGCACATGGCAACCCACAACCCGTAGAAAGCTGGTGGCCACAAGTCCCCCCTCCTGCCCTCAACGCATTTAGCTTCTTCCACTCGACAACCAATAACTCTAAGGCTTTTTGGGAAACATTACCGCGTAGGTTGTCAAAAAATGGAAATCTGTAGTCCCCCATTTGCACGGACCTGCTCTCCTGAAAACTAAGTTTTATTTGTATCTTTTGTGACTTTACAACTTTGCCAACATGACACACAAGTCTATGGAGCGAGTTGTTTGGCCCTTTAATGTATCTCTTAAACTTAGAATGCTGGCTTTCAACTCTGTTGGTTGTATGTTGACCAAAATTGGGGACTGTGTTAGTCCAAGCGGAAACGAACTTTTCTTTATAATCTTTCAGCCACACATCATACAAATAATCCAGAACATAGAACATCTGAAAAAAAATTGAATACAATGATTTGTAATGTTTGTATGTATATATGTATGCATGAATGCATGTAAACTAATATAATATGTACCTGATCGTCCATCGTTAACCAGTCGCGTGAAAAGCCGCTGAAAGTTATAATTGTATATCGTCGGAATGGGAGAATTACACAGTCGAGACCAAGAAAGCTTGAATATTTTCCAGTCTTCATCCGTAAATTTTGCCCGACAGTGTTTTAGAATATTATGTGAGATGTGCTACCTACATAGCAATTTGGAAGCTTTTGGGAATACTTTATCGCAAGCATTCATCAAAGCTTGATCCCTATCTGTTACAATTACACGTGGCTCCATGCAATCTACCAACAATTCTTTGAGCTTCTCCAGGACCCATAAGAAGTTATCTTTTTTTTCTTTAGAGACAAACGCATGAGCCACACAAAAAGACTTGTGTGTCGATGTCACACCCACAAATTGAATAAACGGAAGCTTATACTCATTCGTCTTGTAGGTAGCATCAATCATCAACACATGTGGGAATGCACGCCACATGTTGTACGAGTCCGGATGAACGAAAAAACCTCCTCGACCGCGTTTGTGGAGGGATTCACTCTGGTGAAATAAACGTACCTTTCTTCTTGCAACATGCTCTCCAATATCTGCATTGGAGTTCGATCGCCGTACATTTTTCGTTTAATCATTTTAATCACGTTTTGTACATCTTGTAGAATGCACACGCTATGTGGGTACTGATTTCTTATGGTTAAATGTATATATGTAGGCTCCATGTCTTGCATATAAAGTCTCTCCACCAGTGATTCTTCGTCCGGGGTCAGCCTTCTAGCAAACGCGTGGCCCTCGAGAAATTCAGCAGGCTCATGGTTGTGAATGTTTTTCTTCTCCACAAGGCTCCAACTACCACTACTTGAGTCTAGTTTCCCTATCAGACTAAAAGGACAGCCGACCTTTTTGCTACCGGAACGCCGAACGGATGCTTTACTTTTGTGTTCGCCGCCACGATCGCATTGCAACCATATCTTCACTGTCCTTGCTGACGCACCTTCTCCTTTTTTCCTCGTTCGTTGGGTGACAATGACGTAACCTTTCGCAACTTCTCTTTTGTATACCCAATTCTTCAATTCTTCAAGTGACCCAAATACCTCAAAAAAAAAAAAAAAGGTTCATTAGAAATCCACATAAATGAAATTAATATATTAATTTGTCAAAAAAACAATAAAAAAACTTGGGTTCAACATCGGGTTCGGGTTAATATGTATGACACAATTTCAGGTCGGGTTTGGGTTAAGGTCGGGATGGGTCAAACATTTTCTAGATTTCTCCTACCTAATAAAAATTATATACATACGAATAACACGTATACAAAATCATTTTATCCACTCTAAAAATTATATCAACATTATGTAACACGAATAACACGTAATTGACGGTTATGTCATACCTTTTTTGTTTTTTTCTCGTCATTAGCACCTTCCTCATTAGCAGGTTCCTCGTTAGCACGCTCGTCGTCGTGAACACCTTCCTCGTTAGCAGGTTCGTCGTCGTCAACATCCTCCTCAAAGTACATTACACTTTCCTCGATTTCGTTATCATTTTCCTCAAAGTCCTTAGCACGTTCCTCGACTTCGTTATCATTTTCCTCAAAGTCGTTAGCACCTTCTTCGACTTCTTTATCATTTTTCTCATACTCCTTAGCACCTTCCTCATACTCTAACTTGTGTTTGTTTTCCGTATACGAATGGTAAGTCCCGTATTCGTGTCGCGGATAACTTTGGGCAATATTGTAAGATGGTTCCCCCTCATCTATAAACACCTGGTTCAAGTCAGGTAACGTGGGTCGCACACCCCCGTCATCACAACGAGGCACAGACACAACCTCATCCTCACCTCGATCAACGCCGGATAACCAAACGCTTTCGGAGACGTACGACTGGTTCGAATCTTCTCCAAAAATATTACTAATGCCCCAAAACGACATCTTTATGCTTCACGGTCTCAACCAAATTTTTTAGTTAAGAATCTTCAGGAGTTCAGTCGGAATTTTGCGAGTTTGAAAAAATTTGGAAGCCATAAATCCCGTATGCTTGGGTAAACAAACATTTTTGCTCGATAAGGGTCGTATAGGTCGATAAGGGTCATATGGGTCACTTTCACGCTTTTTCAGACTGAACTCCTTTCATGTCAGTAATTATACCTTAAAATCATCAAAAGTCGTGCCGATAAGCCTCTCATTGCTCAATGAGAGGCGTATAGGGTTTAATGCTCCAACTACCACAACCTTATATGCCTCTCATAGGGCAATGAGAGGCTTATCAAAACACTTTTTCTGGCACATTAATTGCTTTCACACTGTATACGCCCCTTATTGCCCAATAAGCCACCTCTGGGGGGGGGGGGGGGTGTGCACACAAAAAGGGGGGGGGGGTGTGTCAATACCCTCACCCTTTTTATTTATCTCGCATTCCTAATTTTAAACTTCTGGTTATATATCCGGCTCTATATTAGAGAAAGTGAATGGAATAACTGGAGGTGCAAACCCTCGACTGATAGCGACGAATCTAGAGGTCAATGGTGGGTTTTCCTAGCATTCACATTCAACTCCATATTTTTTACCCTGAAATCATTATCTTTTCTCTCTCATTTTCAATTAAATAATATTTTTAATACATTTATCATTATATTTTATCTCTCTCTTCCAGTTACAAACACCTTCAAAATATATTAAAAAAAAGTGATAATACACACACACCCCTATAATTTTATTTTCACATCCCCTAATGCATATAGGCCATATAAGGTTATACAGCCCGTATAGAATGATTTTTTGCACAGAAATAAACGCAGTGGAATCTTTTTTTTTTGTTTTACATGTATACGGGCAATATAACATTATACGACCCGTATACATGTGTATACGAGCAATACAATGTTATACTGCCAAATGTGTTTACTTTTTGAGGTTTGATCAGTTTTTGGGTTTTAAGATCTGTATACGGACCGTATATATTTTATTTATTTATTTTTGTGTGTAAAACTAAACAACCGTATAATAAATTTTAGTAATTATTTAGATAATGTTTTCAGTATACGGAGTTTGTTGGTTTGTTTGTAGATAGGGTTCAGAATGCTTGAATATGGTGATATTAGAACACTGTACACTGCATGTAAACACAGTGGCTTTGTGATGCGAGAATCTTCGAATGCGGTATGTACGTTAAATTTCATTAAATGATACTGTTATTCGTCTTTTAAGTACCGAATGGAGTCCTTTTGTGGTCTAATCATATCAACTATGTAAGAGAGAGAGAGAGAGAGAGCGAGAACTTTAAGTATGGATCCTACAGCTGCATTTGGAACAAGAAGTCCAACAATTCGTTCATTATCTGTTGTTGTCTCAATGCCCACAACACACAGTCGTTGATGGGCTTTGCGGGCCTGTTGTTGTTTAATAAATTTTAGCAATTCTTTAGATAGCGTTTCAGTATCCGGAGTTTGTTGGGTTGTTCGTAGCTAGGATTCAAAATGATTGAATATGGTGATATTAGAAAAAGAAAAACACTACCATAGGTGAACACTCCAGAAGAAATCGCAAGCTGATACATAAAAATACATATAACGAGTTATTGTCTTCTGAACCCTAATAACTGTCCATATGGGTTGTCGACAGAACCCTGCCGATGATCGTCTGTTAACTACCGGATGGACTACTTTCGTGGTCTAATCATATCAACTATTCACTACATGAAGCAGATAACGGTTTATTGGGTTGTTTATAGCTAGGGTTCAGAATGCTTGAATATGGTGATATTAGAACACTGTACACTGCATGTAAACACAGTGGCTTTGTGAAGGGAACCACATATTCGTGTGTTGCAGTTTGGAAAGATGACCGAATACAGATCTGATATTGAAATTTGTGAGCCTTTAAATTATTCTCAGACAATTCCAAACAACTGTCCATGTGAAAGTTAGGGTTTGTTGGGTTGTTTGTAGCCAGGGTTCAGAATGCTTGAAGCATATTATATAACTTTTTAGATGGTGTTTGTAAGGTTTAATTGCCTTGTGTAACTTTGATTGACATCTATATACGGAATGAGATTCTTCGAGAACTAGAAAACGAGAAAATACGTAATGAGATTCTTCGAAAACTAGAAAAGGAGAAAATACGGAACGAGATTCTTCGAGAACTAGCAAAAGGAGAAAATACGGAACAAGATTCTTCCACTAATTAGTCAGCAGTTGATGTGTGCAAAATGTAACATATAAATTACATCAAATAAGGCATAAAACTAACCATTTTTAGTACTAATGTTGGAAAAAGTGTGTTTTTGTCTTCCTTTTAAATTTACAGGACCAAATGAGCTTAAACTCTTAAACAATCATCACCAAACTTCATAATTTTCAATTTTAATTTCATGCCCTAGTTGTTGATTCCTAGTAACTAACCATTTAAACAAACTAAAACTACAAAATCACCATACTAAAGTTTCAAATAACATCAAAACAACTAAAAATTTCAAACCTTTTACAACTCTATTTCTCCTAAAAATCCAAATAAAACAAGAATAACAACTTCAATAATCGAACCATACCCAGTGTTGTTTGTGTGGGAAGGGTGGCCGGATTTTACTTTTTCTCTAGCGAAAAACAAGAGAAATCGATCGCCTGTTACTGTGGTTTGTGCGTGGGTCTAGGGATCAGAGAGAGTGGGAGCCGAGAGAAAAGGGGAAAGGGCAGTGGGTTTGGTTATTTTATTTTTGTTCAATTTAGAATGGATTGGGCTTGGGTAATTAGGTTATGTATTCTTTATTGGGCTAAAGGAGTAAAGGTTAAATGGTTGTTAATTGGGTTAATTTAGAGTGGTTAATAATTATATAAATTAGGAATTTAGGTTGCATTTTAATAAATATCAGAGTTACTTAATTTTTTTTTATAAATTCATAATATTTTTTTCCTAAGGAGGCGATCGAAAATTTCTAAGGGGTGCGAACGAAATTTCCAAGAGGTGCAGTCAGGATTTTTGCCGCAAATTAACACTGATTTTTTTTTCCAAGAGGTGTGCCCACCCACCTTGGCCAAGGGGTGGGTCCACCCATGTGCCTAACCCTTTAACCTCTCTGATTATCTCCTTAAATACACCCAAAAGGAAACCTTTATTAGTTAGTAAAGGTAATATGATCTATCAACAATTACAAACTAATATAATAATAAAGTATAATTTTAATATTTTGATCAGATATAATATAAATGATTATAATGGCTACTTGATTAAATACAATTTATATATTTAATCTAGCATTCTCCCATTTAACCAAGTAATCATTTATTTTGAGCATTAAATAAGTCTGATCAGAAGTTAATATTCATTTTAGCCTTAAACCAAAAACCATAATAGAGAAATACAGTAGTTGAGTCAACATTCAACTCAGGACCTCCATTAGCCATCCTACAACCTCAATTTAAAACCTAATAGTTACGATCAAAATTCACAAGTAAGCCCTTTAAACGTTTGATTTGTATTTATATTTGTCTATATGTCATTAAGCTAGCAAAACATATCTTAGAGACATACAAAGTCAAAATTGAGGAAATTTCATTAATGAAAACCTAAGTAAGTACAATATGTAATTAGATAAGGTCTTTAGTAAATCCCATATGAAAACTTTATATGGGAGACCTTGAGTCATCGAATCCGCAAGCATATTTTTAGCACTTATATACTAAATACAAATATTTTTTCCTCTCAACTCGCTCACGTACGAACAAGTACTTTGTATCAAGATATAAACTACCAATTGAACTGTTATTGTTCGAGAAACTATTGACAATTGAATTATCACAATAAAGGTTCAATGGTCTAGAAAGAGAATTAACTATTTTGAGTCTAGTGATCAGATTTTTAAGCAACATTCCATGATAGGTTGCGTTGTAAACAACAATGTATTCTGCCATCATTGTGGAAGTTGTGGTTAACTATTGTTTATGACTTTTCCATGATACAGGTCCGCCGCCTACTAACATAAAGATATAGCCCGAAATTTCTTGTCATCTTTTGTAAGGACTCTCAAAATTATCCTAAAAATACCCGTAAGTGAAAACCCGGACCCCTGAAACCATACCTTACATAAAAATCAAGAAAAACAAAACTTATAGGTTTCAGGCGGGCTGCGTAAGAGACAAGGCATGTCTTACGCAGGCCGCGTCAACATTGGGTTTGACCGGATAAGCGTAACTGTGCCACATGTCGACCATCTGGTACACCTACGTATGACTAGTCAACCCTACTCGTAGACTGGGCGGCAAGGCGGGCCGCGTAAGATATAAGGGATGGGTTACGCGGGCCGCGTAAGGCCCTAAATTCAGCTATAAATAGCTCGTTGCATGCACAGTCTGTTGGTGTCGAAACAAAGTTTTAAAAACGAAGTATTAGTACTCTGAAGTCGAAAATAGCAATTAATTAGCGAGGCGCTGCTCCGATACCGGGTATTAACTCAATCGCTGCTACGATTCAATGTCCGATCGATTAAATTATCCAATGGATGTTTAAGTGCTGCCCACATTAGGGTTTATGCTTTGTCATTCGTCATTCGTCGTGAATACGATGGATGTTTAAGTATCGCACTTTGTCATTCGTTGTGAAGATTTAATCTCGTGAGTTATCGTAAATGCTGTATTAGTTACTAACCGAGTTCGTGTGCATATTATTAAATTTAGGTTAAAAAGGCTAATCAGTAGGCTAGGCTCTGCTCAAATAAATCTGCAATGTGAGTCATTCTCTTTTTATCAAACTACTTTCCAAAAGCATGTTTATTTTCAAAGTTATAATTACGGGGATTAAGTTTTTGTAATCACCAAATTACAGCCGGTATGTGGGGTTTTGTATACATTACTTGATAACCGTCACCATTGGACAACGAGTTAGCCAAGGGGTGATATGACCATAGTCACAGACACCATCGGGCTCAGAGGCTACCGATGGATGTTCGAGTGACAAATACTGTGGGTAGTTGGTTGATATCAGGAAACATTGCAATCGCTCTTAATACTGTAACTTATAACAAACGGGTCGTTTTAGTAAAAAGAATGATTCACCAGTATTTCCCGCTGACAAAACCTTTTTCAAACATGTTTTAGGTGATCTGTTGTGATCCAGGAAAAGTGCCGTGAAGCACTATCAGCTTAAGGAAGTGGCTCAGTATAAAAATAAAGAAACATGTTTTGTAAAATAAAGATTTCTCCGTGAAATCATATGATTGTAAATTACCGGGGTTTATCCCGAATTGTGAAATAAAATAATCGGGAAATTTCAGTTTTAAAAAGATCCTGTCAAAATCTTCCGCTGTTAAACTAAATTAAATAAATACCACGGGATTTTCTGTCCCGCGGCTCCTGAAACGGGTCAAACCGGGTCAGGGGCCGTGACAGAAAAAGGTGGTATCAGAGCCACTGATTTAAGCCTATTAAGTATTTAGAAATACTTAAATTTCTTGATTTTTCATTTTATGATTATGTGTTTTATTAATTGACTATTTGTTAATTACAGTATGGGTAAGCAAAAGCTTTCAAACATCTATCTTAAATTAGATAGGTCTTCCAACGAGAAGGGAAGTTCATCCCAAACAAAATCCTCAAAATACCCAACAAATATTAATGAAGGAATATTTGTTCGTAAAGCACACTATGAGGAACCACTTTCTCCTGATAAAAGAAGTTTGATTATTAGGAAAAGTCAGGAGAAAATAAAGAAATCCCGAGAAAAGAAAGTTATTCAGGAAACCCAGGAATTAACCAGTAAACCACCTTGGGAAGACAAGTTAGATGAAAAATGGGCAGATCTTTATATGCTAGCCACTGTAGCCGTAAATGCAAATCTTTAAATATTCTGACTCAAGTTTTAGCACCCTTATCACCTACAAGCCAGAAACCTTATCCAGTAAATAAATAAGTTTACAAGTAAACCTCAGTATATTTTCATATTCAGTTGCTCTTTGTATTAAATTAGTCTCACGGTATGCAATAATATTTAAAGGTTATCCATGAAATTTTGTTATAAAATTTAACTTAGCATTTTTGTGTATTTTGCATATATGCTAAACAACATGAACGACTTGTCTGAAGCTCTTCAAAATCTAAATCTCTATCCGGTGAAAATAGAGGTTTCCAAAGATTTCAATAGGTATATACCCGACATAGAAGAGCCTATGGAATTCAATGCTCCACCTCCGGAAAAACCCAAGCCTAAGAAAAGGAGAAGATTTGTGGGATGGAGGCGTGTGCGTAGGAGGAAACCTGCAACTAGGAAGATTCCTAAAATAGAAAATCCCTTAGATAAAGGAAAGGGGATTGAAGGCGGGGAAAGTTCTATGCAGATGGAAAAGGAGTTTGGGGAAAGTTCTAGGCAGATGGAAAATGAGTTTGGGGAAGGTTCTAGGAAAAATCAGATGGAACTTGGGGAAAGCTCTAGACAAATTGAGGAGTTACCTTTTCAGGAGGAATTAGATCAAGCATTGGCGAGCTGTGATATAGTCAGGCCTGTCAATAATAATTTCTACTCTCATCCTATTGAAAATCAATTCCCTATAAACTTAGAACCAGTAATCCCAGAACCAATAATCCACACCCAACCTATAGGAATGGATGAGTGGTGGACTAATGATTGGCAGTTCCAAAACCTGCTCAACAGTCCTTATTCCTTTTTCCCTCAGTTCGACCCAGAACCTATACCAAATCCACCGATGAGCAATGAGAATTTAGCTGAACTCCGCCACTTTGGCGAAGAGTTGGTGGATGCAGGAAATAGGATCAGGGAAGTAGGAGAACAGATTTCCTGGAAGTACGACGAGAGGGAACGCCGTTACTGAAATACCAACTGACAAAGGATAGTGTGGTGTGAGAATGTGGAACTGTGATTGTAAAATAAATAAGTAGAATATAGTCTGTAAAATAACTATAAAATAAAACTTGTAAGATAAATGGTGTGTATTGACGCATATTATAAAAATATAAAAATGGGAATCGAGAAATCGATAGTTTTGGCTATATGAGTATTGTGAAATTTATATGATTATTTGTGTATGATTGTTATTTATTCAATACTAATAAATTATATATATTAATTATCAGATGGAAAACGCTAATAATGAACCAGTAAATGAGGTTAACCATTCTGAACAACACCCGGAGGATCAATTTATGACTAGGCAAGATATAGAAAATATCGTTGCTCAAGGAATAGCCAATGCTATTCCAGCAATACTTGCTGCTGCACAAAAACCTGTTGAACCGCAACAAATAATTCCCAGCAAACGTATTTCTGAGGATAACTTCAGTAATAGCGTAAACGAGGGCGGTAATCATACTAATCATGGTAATGAACCACGGCAAGCTCCATTCCCTAAGAAAATGAAAGCTGCAACACCTGGTTGCACTTACAAAGAATTTCTTGCTTGTAAACCCGTAGAATTTGCAGGCAATGAAGGAGCGACTGCGGCACTGCGTTGGTTCGAGAAAACCGAGGCAATGATTATAATCAGTAAATGTGCCGAAAACGATAAAGTTATGTACGTGTCAAATCTTTTCAAAGAAGGGGCGCTAGAATGGTGGAACACGGTACTTCAAGCCAAAGGAAGAAATATGGCCTACGCCATGAATTGGGATGAATTTAAGCATCTAATAGAACGAAAATTCTGTCCTGAATACGAAAAAGATCAAATGGCAAATAAGTTCCTAAATCATCGTATGACAGGTGTAGATTGTCGCGGTTATACTTCGACATTCTTTGAATATGCTAGAGTGGTACCAACACTGGCTTCGCCAGAACCGGTCCTCATTTCTCGCTATATTTGGGGATTAATTAGCGAAATCCGCAATATCGTTAAAGCTGCGAGACCTCGTACTATTGACGATGCGGTAGAATTAGCTAACACCCTAACTGATGAACTGGTACGCACAAGAGATGAAACTAGGAAAAAGGAACTGGCTCAGAAAATTACCCAAGGATTTCGTACGGGTAACAATAGTAACTTCAGGAAAAGAGGAACCGGGCAATCTTTAGTCTCGCCATTCTGCAGGAATTGCAGAAAAAAACATTATGGTAGATGCAATGTAATCTGCAACTTTTGCAAAGCTGTAGGACATCGTGAGGAAGACTGCAGAAAGAAAACAAGAGTCTGCTATAACTGTGGAGAAACAGGACATTTTAAGCCAGAATGCCCTAAATTGGTCAAACCAGCAGGCAACAAAGCTAAACCAGCTGACGGAGCTACAAAGAAGAATGTTCGTGCATTCCAATTAACTACTCAGGAAGCAGAACTCATTCCAGATGTGATAGTTGGTATGTTTTTAGTTCACAACATTTACGCAAAAGTATTATTTGACTCTGGTGCAAACCAAAGTTTTATAAATACTTCATTCTGCCAAGCTCTTAACTTACCTTTAACCAACCTTAGGCAGATTTTTATAGTCGAAATAGCAGATGGGAATTTTATTAAGATAGATAAGGTTTTGCAAAAAGAGAATATAGAACTTTCAGGTCATAAATTTCATGCAAACCTATTGCCAATGAAATTAGCAGGATTCGATGTTGTATTAGGAATGGATTGGTTAGTAGCCAACCATGCTCGAATCCTTTGTGATAAAAATTCTATAGAGATTCAGGCACCTACCGGAGATAAGCCACTTAAACCCATGAAGTTCATATCAGTAATGAAAGTTGCTAGCTATGAACGAAAACAAGGAATAGTATATATGATTTCAGTAATCATTAGTACTAAGGGTAAAGAACTTAAGGAGATTCCTGTAGTCTCAGAATACCCAGATATATTTCCAGAAGAATTACCAGGATTACCACCCGATAGAGAAGTAGAATTTAGAATTCATCTAATTCCAGGAACTACACCGATAGCCAAGGCACCTTATCGGTTAGCACCCACAGAAATGTTAGAACTGAAAAAGCAATTAGATGAATTACTAAGTAAAAGATTCATACAACCTAGTTCATCCCCTTGGGGAGCACCAGTGTTGTTTGTAAAGAAGAAGGATGGTTCGATGAGAATGTGTATTGATTATAGAGAATTGAATAAGATTACAATTAAGAATCGATACCCATTACCTAGGATTGATGATCTTTTCGATCAACTTCAAGGAGCTAGATATTTTTCTAAGATCGATTTACGCTCCGGATACCATCAATTGAAGGTACAAGAAGAAGACATACCTAAAACTACTTTCAGAACTAGGTATGGTCATTACGAGTTTACAGTCATGCCCTTTGGGTTAACGAATGCTCCTGCCGCATTCATGGACATGATGAATAGAATCTGTAAACCATATTTGGATAAATTTGTAATTATCTTCATAGATGATATACTTATTTATTCCAAAAGTCAGGACGAACACTGTCGGCACTTGCATGCACTCTTAACTCTTCTAAGAAAAGAAAAGCTTTACGCCAAATTCTCGAAATGTGAATTTTGGTTGCAAGAAGTGCAATTTCTAGGTCATATGGTGAATCACGAAGGCATTCATGTAGATCCTGCTAAGATAGAAGCAATTACTAAATGGAAGGTTCCGCAATCAGCAATGGAAATTAGAAGTTTTATAGGTTTAGCTGGATACTATAAGCGGTTTATTAATGATTTTTCCAAAATAGCTGTACCCTTAACTAAGCTAACTTGTAAAGAAGTTAAGTTTGAATGGGGACCTAAACAAGAAGAAGCCTTTAAGATCTTAAAACAGAAATTAACAAATGCTCCCATCCTAGCTTTGCCAGAAGGAACAGAAGATTTTGAAGTATATTGTGAAAGTGAAAGATCTCACTAGAAACATCCAAATGGGTGAAAATAATGGATTCACAAAGAATCCGAAAGTATAAGGCGATGGAATTCGCTAAGTTAACCAAACAAGTCGAAATAACAAGAAGGTGTTATCTTGAATTGCGTTAATTCGCATAAAAGACATATATGTTGTGTAATTAAAAGATGTACCATATTTGTCTGGTAACACTAACAAATGGTCAAAGTGTGAGTAATGCTTAGAAGGTTACTCAGTTTATGTACATAGGGTTTGAAACTAAATAAACTATGTAAGAAAAGGTTTCGAGGACGAAACCTCTTTAAGGGGGGTAGACTTGTAACATCCCGAAAACGGGTTTGGTAATTAAACCCCGTTAAATGCAAAATAGCGGGTAAAATACCGTTAGTGGTAAAAGTAACCCGGCAAATATTAGGATTTAAATAATTAATCCTATTATTAAACAAAAAGTCAATAAAAGCTTTTAAAGAAATGAAATGGATAAAAGGCCCGGGTTAACGGGACCTAAAATAAACTTAGTCATAAATATTCCCGAACCCGCTAAGTTAACTAGGAATATTAAACCTAGTTAATAAGTGAGAGTATTGTTGAAAATAATTAGGTTGTGACCTAATTAATAACTAACCAAACGCGAGGGACCAAAGCCGGGTAAATTGAAACTAGAATCGTAAACTTAAAACTAAAACACAACACACACACAACAAGTGTGTGTGCGTGAAGTAGTCCAGGAGAAGGAGAAAGAAGCTCCAAACCCTAGCTCAAACAATCTCAACAAATTGAAGGGGCAAATCAAGTCCAAATCAAAATCCGAGTATGAATTAGTGATCTCCATTGAAAAAGGAGTCACGAGGTATGTAAATTTCTTGAAAAATCTCTAGTTGAAATTCTGAGCAAACCTAGAGAATTCGAATCTGAGCTTGCATGTTTGTTGTTTGGATGAAATTAGGGATGAAACTATGTCTAGTAGTAAACCCTAGCCATGTATTTGTTGAATTGATGTTCATTGTTGTGAATTCGTAATCATACACTCATGTGTCAAGTGGGTTTTGATTATGTAGAAAAGATGATAATATAGTTGTGTTAGAAATCATCATAAGTGATAGTAGATGCAAGATACGTGAACAATTTGCAAGTTTGAGTATTTGATCATACATGATAATGGTTGAATCTTGATGTTAATCTTGGTAAAAATGACTAATTATGAACTAGTTAGCAAATGTGTAGAATCATGCCCATTAGGTGTTTGTTAAAATGCCTAAATGAAAACTAAAGTGTTGAAATTAGAGTGAAAATGTGCAATGAATAAGTTGATAAGTCGATTGACCTTAAAAAGTCAAATCGACCAAGTGTATGATCGGGTGGTAAATTCGATATAAGAAGAGTAGGATGGAATAGTCGTAAATGATTATGACTAACCTAACCATCTTACAATTACAATGATAGTTTGACGCTTGGCAAGCTAGGTGAAGGCTTGGGGAAGGAAGCGGGTCAAACGAAGCAAGAATGACGGAAAAGCATAAATTCGGATGCAAGGTAAGTATAGCTTACACTAGTCTTAAATTGTGGAATATTTTCTTATCATATAAGTTATGAATGAGATATCTAAACAATTGAAATATGATGTTCCGTCGTGTAGTCGAACGGAACAAGAAAATCAAAGATGAAAGAAACCATAATAATGGTTAAAAAGAAGTAAATCAATAATTTGGTCATATTATGTCGAAAGTAATAAACGGTTTATAAGTAAAATGACCGTACGATGTTAAACGGAACGGGTCATGTAGATGAGACGATAATAAATATCATCTCGCATAGATAAACGACCATTTCGGCCAAACGGGTCAAAAGGTGTAGACATCACCTTTTGACAATATCGACTAATGATTCTTTTGTCGAGTTATATGCTTACAGGAATAGATATCCAATGGATATTCGTATCGTTCTAAATTAGCGAATATAAAGCAAGGTATTAAAACCGGGTTAATAAGTTGACCCGGGCCAGGTATGTATAATAGATCAACTCCTCATTTAGAACTTGGAGATCTATGAGATTTAGGCAAAGTAAAAAGAAACATTCGGTTACCTTAAAAGGTAAACTGAAGGATTTAAATTATAGGCAGAGTGTTTTGAAAATAAGATTTGGTTAAAAATGAGATTTTGGGCGTACATGGCTAAGCAAACCCTTCGTTGTAAAAGAAGGGTTAAAAATGACCAAAACGCCCTTGTAAACAAAATTAAGCAAACAACTCTTAGAAGTCGCTTGAAAACAAGTTTTATAATCAAGTTAATACTTAGAATAAGTCTAATAGCGTAAGATGTAAATCCTTGGTCAAAAGACTCTATATGAGTCTTTGCCGTAAATTGATAATCCGAAGGGTAAAACTCGGATTAAATAGATCGTCACATTAAAACCATCACAAATATAGATGTGATGGAAGGTCACTTGATAATTAATGTGGAAATAAAACGCTAGAAAGAAATGGGTGTGAGTTATGCGTAAAAGTTGCTTAAATGTCCTTAACGGGTCAAAATAAGCACTTGAGTATAAGCGGGTTTAAAATGCGTAGAAAACCCATGGTTTGAGCCAAATATGATAGACGATATAGAACTTAGAAGGTTCACGAGAATTTGGAATTGAACAAACAAGTTTGTTTGATAAATACATGAACGGGTTAAGATGGGTAAATTCTAGTTTAAGCCAAAAGCTTAAAACTCTAAAAATTTGTTAATCCGGAAGTCGGATTTTAAATCCATTTGATGGAGAATCAAATTACAAACATGTAGGAAGAAACGGAAGGTCAAACGGATAAGCGGTTTGAAAGATACGAAAGATTTCGTGTCAAATTTCGGCAAAATGGAAAACTGGATGCAGGGTCCACCGTAAATTACGGTGCCACCGTAATTTACGGTGGAGCTGCTATGGTTACGGTGGTAACCTGCTGATTTACGGTAGAAACATATTAAATCAGAGGTCACCGTAAATTACAGTTCCACCGTAATTTACGGTGGAGGCCAGGTTGAACATTTTATTTTTTTGTTATAAATTGTTTCTCGGACTCGTTTAGACACATTTTAAGCCCTGTATGACTAAAGCATTTCATGTTTATGAAATGTAGGTACACCTTGGACGCCGGAAGACGATCAAGCTCAACGAAGAACCGAACACGATAAAGACACACGCTTCCGCACTTTGACACATAGTAAATTTTAAACAACGAATTCAACCACGTTATGTGGAATAACTTATGATTTGTAAAAGCTTTAATAAACCCGTATTTCCAAATGTTTATGTAATCTTAATTACTTGATTGTTTTACGTAAAATTTACGTTAAACCTTGAATAATAAGAACGGGTGTTACATATTTGGGCAAAAAGAATTAAATATGAGGCAAAGAAGATGGATGGAAATCCTAAGTGACTACGACTGTGATATTCAGTATCACGAAGGAAAGGCAAATGTAGTTGCAGATGCCTTAAGTCGTAAGTACCATGAGAAACAACGACGGGTTCGTGCTCTTAGGTTAAATCTACAGTTAGATTTAATGGAACAAATAAAGCAATTTCAAGAAACAGCAATCAAAGATGATGCTGAAGGAATGAAAGGACGAATAAAAGAATTAGAACAAGGAGCTGATGGAATTTAGAGATTCCACAAAAGAAGAATTTGGGTACCGAAGCAAGGAGATTTAAGAAATAAGATTTTAGAGGAAGCCCATAAATCTAGGTATACCATGCATCCAGGAAACAATAAGATGTACCAAGGTTTAAGAAATAACTTTTGGTGGATAGGAATGAAAAAAGACATAGCTCGATATGTTTCTAAGTGTCTTACTTGTTCACAAGTTAAGGCAGAACATCAGAAACCTTCTGGTCTACTACAACAATTAGAAATGCCTGTATGGAAATGAGAACTCATAACAATGGATTTTGTTACTAAGTTACCCAAAACCAGAAAAGGTAATGACGCGATTTGGGTAATTGTGGACCGATTAACCAAATCAGCTCATTTTTTACCTATGAAAGAAACCTTTAGTATGGAAAGATTGGCAAAGTTGTATGTAGATGAAGTAGTATCTTTACATGGAGTTCCACTCTCCATTGTACCAGATAGGGATAGTCGTTTCACTTCCCACTTCTGGAAAAGTTTCCAAGAAGCTATGGGAACCCGACTAAATCTAAGTACGGCATATCATCCTCAGACAGACGGACAAAGTGAAAGGACAATTCAAACTCTGGAAGACATGCTCAGAGCATGTGTAATAGATTTTGGTGGAAATTGGGATGACCATTTACCTTTAATTGAATTCTCCTATAATAATAGTTATCATTCAAGCATTGAAACTGCCCCATTCAAGGCACTGTATGGACGAAAGTGCAGAACTCCAGTTTGTTGGGCAGAAATAGGAGAAAGTCAATTATCAGGTCCGGAGATTGTGCAAGAGACAACTGACAAAATCACACAGATCAAGGAAAGATTAAAGACTGCTCAAGATCGTCAAAAGAGTTATGCAGATAATAGACGGAAGCCGTTGGAGTTTCGAGTTGGAGACAAAGTACTACTGAAAGTTTCTCCTTGGAAAGGAATAGTTCGATTCGGTAAGAAAGGAAAGTTAAGTCCAAGATACGTAGGACCATTTTCAGTGATCCAACGTATAGGACCAGTTGCTTATCGTTTACAACTACCAGAAGAGTTAGCTGGAGTACATGACGTATTTCATGTATCCAACCTCAAGAAATGCCTATCAGATGAATCATTGGTAGTACCTCTCCAAGATATACAGGTAAATGAGAAAATAAAATTTGTGGAAGAACCTCTTCAGATAGAAGACAGAAAAGTAAAATTTCTCAAGCACAAGCGACTAGTGCTAGTTAAAGTCAAGTGGAAGTCAAAGAGAGGATCTGAATACACTTGGGAGCTGGAATCAGAGATGAAACGAAAGTATCCTCACTTATTCCAATGAATCTCGAGGACGAGATTCTAAATAAGGTGGGGAGAATGTAAGGACTCTCAAAATTATCCTAAAAATACCCGTAAGTGAAAACCCGGACCCCTGAAACCATACCTTACATAAAAATCAAGAAAAACAAAACTTATAGGTTTCAGGCGGGCCGCGTAAGAGACAATGCATGTCTTACGCGGGCCGCGTCAACATTGGGTTTGACCGGATAAGCGTAACTGTGCCACATGTCGACCATCTGGTAAACCTACGTATGACTAGTCAACCCTACTCGTAGACTGGGCGGCAAGGCGGGCCGCGTAAGATATAAGGGATGGGTTACGCGGGTCGCGTAAGGCCCTAAATTTAGCTATAAATAGCTCGTTGCATGCACAGTCTGTTGGTGTCGAAACAAAGTTTTAAAAACGAAGTATTAGTACTCTGAAGTCGAAAATAGCAATTATATTAGCGAGGCGCTGCTCCGATACCGGGTATTAACTCGATCGCTGCTACGATTCAATGTCCGATCGATTAAATTATCTATTGGATGTTTAAGTGCTGCCCACATTAGGGTTTATGCTTTGTCATTCGTCGTGAATACGATGGATGTTTAAGTATCGCACTTTGTCATTCGTTGTGAAGATTTAATCTCGTGAGTTATCGTAAATGCTGTATTAGTTACTAACCGAGTTCGTGTGCATATTATTAAATTTAGGTTAAAAAGGCTAATCAGTAGGCTAGGCTCTGCTCAAATAAATCTGCAATGTGAGTCATTCTCTTTTTATCAAACTACTTTCCAAAAGCATGTTTATTTTCAAAGTTATAATTACGGGGATTAAGTCTTTGTAATCACCAAATTACAGCCGGTATGTGGGGTTTTGTATACATTACTTGATAACCGTCACCATTGGACAACGAGTTAGCCAAGGGGTGATATGACCATAGTCACAGACACCATCGGGCTCAGAGGCTACCGATGGATGTTCGAGTGACAAATACTGTGGGTAGTTGGTTGATATCAGGAAACATTGTAATGGCTCTTAATACTGTAACTTATAACAAACGGGTCGTTTTAGTAAAAAGAATGATTCACCAGTATTTCCCGCTGACAAAACCTTTTCAAACATGTTTTAGGTGATCTGTTGTGATCCAGGAAAAGTGCTGTGAAGCACTATCAGCTTAAGGAAGTGGCTCAGTATAAAAATAAAGAAACATGTTTTGTAAAATAAAGATTTCTCCATGAAATCATATGATTGTAAATTACCTGGGTTTATCCCGAATTGTGAAATAAAATAATCGGGAAATTTCAGTTTTAAAAAGATCCTGTCAAAATCTTCCGCTGTTAAACTAAATTAAATAAATACCACGAGATTTTCTGTCCCGCGGCTCCTGAAACGGGTCAAACCGGGTCAGGGGCCGTGACATCTTTGCATTTAGCAAAGTCAGAATCAGAATAACTACCACTTCTAAATTATCACTTGTTCTATAAGTCAATTTATAGTCTTTCATCCCTTGCAGATAACGAAGTACTTTCTTAGCTGTTTAAACCTACAAGCATTCGCACGGTTTTGAGTCTTGCTACATCGAAGGCCTGGCCCATCCATTAATTGGATGTCAAGAATGCATTCCTTCACGGTCATTTAAAAGAAATCAAGTACATGTTTTAGCCACCAGGTTTTACTTCGTCATCTCACCCAAATCAAATTTGCAAGTTGAACAAGTCTCTATATGGTTTGAAACAAGCCCCACGAGCATGGTACCAACGATTTGCAAGTTACATCTCCAAATGTGGGTTCACGAGCAGTGTGTGTGACAATTCGTTGTTTGTTTACCGTCAAGGTGACCGAGTTGCATATCTGCTTTTATATGTAGACGATATCATTCTAACCGTTTCCAGTGACTCTTTGTTAAGGAGTATCATTAGCTCTTTGTCAGCGGAGTTTAACATGACTGACCTTGGCCAGTTACACCATTTTCTTGGTATCGCGGTACAAAGACAAAAGAACGGCTTGCTCCTTTCTCAGTCCACTTATGCAGCAGATCTATTGGTCGTGCAAACATATCAAACTGTATGCCGGTTAGCACTCCAATAGATGTGGGTTCAAAACTAAGTGCAACTGACGGCATGGATCATTATATCGTAGCTTGGCCGGTGCATTACAATACCTTACCATCACCCGAACAGATATTGCGTATGCGGTACAAGTATGTCTCTTCATGCTTGCCCCTTGAGAGCCACATTTTCAACTTCTGAAACACATACTTCGATACATCAAAGGCACTCTATCCCAAGGCCTTCTTATCATGCCATCCAGATCCAAGGAATTGATAGCATACACTGATGCCGATTGGGCCGGGTGCCCCGACTCTTGCAGGTCTTCCTCTGGATATTACGTGTACATAGGCGACAATTTTATCTCATGGTCTTCGAAACGACAACCAACTATATCCCGGTCCAGTGCTGAGGCCAAATACCGAGGCGTTGAAAACACCGTTTCTAAACTAAGTTGGATTCGCAACTTACTATCGGAACTACATCTTTCGGTTCACAACGCGTCCATCATTTACTGTAACAACATCTCCGCAATGTACCTAGCCGATAACTCTATGCAACACCAACGAACCAAACACATTGAATTGGATATATATTTCGTTCGGGAAAAAGTTCGCCTTGGCACAGTAAAAGTCCTTCATGTTCTAGCTGACTATCAGTACGCGAACATTTTTACCAAAGGGTTACCGAAGCACTTATTTCAACGATTTCGATCCAGTTTATGCCTTTGATCGCCTACGGCTCAAACTGTGGAGTGTTAGCCAATAATATCACTTGATATTATTGGCATATATTATGACATATTATTTGTAATATCCCTGATTGATAGCTTAGAATTATTTCCGTAGATAGCTCCCTATTGTGTATAGGCATCTTGACCGTGGGGTATGGTAGGGCTTGGGTTGGGGCATGAGTTGACACGTGGCTTGGGGGCAGAGCTGGGCTGACCCACATTGAAGACGGTATGGTGAGGCGGGGGTTTGGGGCGTGGGTTTGGTGGGCTTCGCTGGGCTGACCCAAATAGCCAAACCGCTGGGTTTGGTGGGCTTCGCTGGGCTGACCCAAATAGCCAAATTTATTTTTTTTTTAATATTTTTAAATAAAGAAAATTACATAATAATATTCCTAACGTTTATATTTGTTTTTTTATCTCTTCTATCATCTCCAAGACTAGTTGCAACTCATCACCCTCTAGGTGATCAAAGGGCTGGGATAGAAATTTCAAATCATTCCGTCTTTGTTTCAGGGCATCTCTAGCATCTTTGCTCTTTCGAAGTTCGGCCCTTTGTTGTTGGAATACGTTGAATGTATCTAGCTTGCATGCAATGTTATCCAACTGATCGCTGTATATTCCCTTACGCGAGCCCGAACTCCCAGCTGAAGGCGATGCCGTATCCGATCTTGATTTTTGAGCGCGCCTTTTTGAGGCATCTCTTCCATATTCAGGTCGGTTTGGCGAATCATCCAAAAGGTCCTCAATCTCTTGATCTCGTGCATCAGATTGGGCTTGGGACGATGCCCTTGACCTTTTGGAAGACGTGTTCGATTCACTACCACTGGGGATATTCGCCCACTTTGGATGGAACTTACAAATCTCCCAACAATGCATGAAACGGAAGTCGGTCCCCACATTTGTTTTGAATGTAACCACAGCATTCGTCACAATGTCGGCTTCGGTTTCACCACTTTTTGGGTTTTGCTTTGCTTTATTTAAATAACCACTAAATTTTGTAAGTTGGCCGCTTATCTCGCTCCACTTGGAGGATAAGATATCGTTTTCACGATAAGCCTCCCTTCCCATTTCTTCATGGAATGCTCTACTAACCGCTTCCCACAAATGGCTTCGATGTTGAGAATTTTCTATTTTAATAAAAACAAAATTTAATATATATTACAAAGTTATATAAAAAATAACCATAAATATTAAATAAAATAAGGGATACAAAATATTTATGAATACCTAAACTTGGATGTTGAGATTGTTGACACCAAGCCCTCGCCAATGCACGTTCTTCATTAACGACCCATTTTTGTTGTTTTCGTTTGACTGTTTCAAGTGCTTTCTCCGCCTCGGTTTTTTTCTTATGACTTCTCTTTTTGGGAACTATTGAGGAGGAAGGACCATCGTTGGGTGGTTGAGTTTCGGGAACGGTTTCGGTTTGTGAAAGGTCGATGGAGGTTGGTGAAAGGTTGATGGACGTTTGTGTAAACGGGGTAGGTATCGAATCGTCGGTGTGTGGGAAGTTAGTAAACACACGACCACCGATATACGATGCTTAACTCGCTTCAAGGGGCATAGGGGAGTGTACGAAAAATGGACGAGGCATTGGACGATTGGGTGGTGGGCTAGGATTATTTTCTTGGAACCCAAACGGGTTGTTTGGGTCGTAAACACGATTATGAGGATGCATTTTCGGTTTTGCAGAATGAGAATTGAAGATGATTATAGAAGATATTGTGGTTGAACGTGGTAAAAATAGGAATTGAAGTGTGATATTTATAGTGAAAAAATATTTTTTTTAACATAGCCGTTGGCCAACGGATAGCCCAACGACTACTTTGCTTTGGCCATTCACAGCCCGCCATGTCACCTTGCTTCCCCCGCCCCACGCCCGGCTTGAAACCCAAGCCCAAGGGCCACGCCCCAATCCAAGCCCATCCGTGGTGGTGGCTTGGGCGTTTTCCCCAACCCAAACCCCATATCCCATAGTCTAATGATCAAGGAAATATACACTTACTTAATTTTGCTCGTTTCTCCAATTAAAATATCATACTTTTTAGGATAGATACAAATCTCTAGGCATAACAGAGATTGCTACTTTTTGCGTCACACCTTAACAATAACCATACATTTCATATTGTTATCGTCTTTTTTATAATATTATTTTTGTAAAAATAATATACCAAATTCGACTAACAAAGGTACTCTACTTGGCTTTTCAACTATAAATACAAAGGGTCTGCCTACATGCCCTCCCAGACAGAAAACATGAGAACACCATTGCCACTATTAGTAGTGTTGGTGGTTTCCCTAGCGGTGGTGGTGGGTTCAACCCGCCCGGCCAACGTGAGCCGTAAGAGCTTTCCAAAGGGGTTCGTGTTTGGAACCGCAACGTCGGCTTATCAGGTAGAAGGCATGGCTCATAAAGGTGGACGCGGACCAAGCATTTGGGACGAGTTCATTAAGACTCCTGGTAATCTTGAACTCTTTCTCAAGCTATCTCCTATGTTGGTAGTTAAGTTTTCAAAGAACAAACGTCCCGACTGTAGTATTTTAGTTATAAATATCATTTGATAAAACATGTTTTATAAGCATTGTTAGTATAGCTAGCTACACACTCCTTCATAACTAAATGATTATAACTAAAATACGAAGAAAAAAAGGGTTAAAAGTAGGGTATGGAGAAGACAATATATGATATTTACAATTTAGTTTGAATATATGATGATGTGTAGAGAAGTTTTAGAGTTATATATTAAATTCTTGGTTTTAAAAGATACCAAAATGTGGAATGTTCAACCGAAATCATTACATAATTATAAATTAAAACGTGCACGGTTTAGTATTCAAGACTTCCGACTCTTTTTGTCGGCACCATTACCAAAACTGATTCCTTTGTTTCATAATTAGTTAGTGACTCAACCTATAAAATCCATTAGAGCTAATTACTGTTTTTGTCTTTGTAGTTTGTCAAATATCACTATTTCAGTTCATTAGTTTAAAAATTGCGATTTCAGTCCATGTGGTTTCACTTTCGTAACAATTTCAGTCCACCTCGTAACCATTTCAGTCCATGTACTTAACAGAATAATGGATTGAAATGGTTACGAAAGTGAAACCACAGGGACTGAAATCGCAATTTTTAAATGGACTGACCACAGGGACGGAAACAGTAATTAACTCAATCCATTATAAGTATTTGCAGGACTTGAGCCGAACAACGCCACGGGGGAAGTTAGTGTGGATCAATATCATCGATACAAGGTAATTCTAGTTACTAAATCTAATAGTTCATAATTACATCAATATATGATTTCAGGTGAAAAAAATATAAATATGTAATGAAATAAAAATCTTCACGTTTAGTGGAATCAAAAGTGCTCCAAAATTGTTAAATTGAAAGGAGCCCGTGAACATGTGCCAGTCGCCTTGGGCAGTGGTGAATGGACAATTTTGTTTTTTTCTTATAATTGCAACCCACCTTTTGACATTTTTGCCCACCAAAATTGAAAGGAGCCCGTGAACATGTGACAGTCGCCTTGGGCAGAAGGACGCATCCAGCGCATGATGATTCATGCGCTGATTCAAGGACGTGTGAGGTGACCAAATTTGAAAGTGATTTGGGTTTATTCACCTTTTGACATTTTTGTCAAAAGGTGATTAAGCTGTATTTTAATAAGCTGTATCTATATTATATTGGATATACGGTGTGGGGGGCGTGTGTTAGAACATTATTTGTCACATAGGACCATTAATTAAATAGTACACTGTCCCCTTCTTTGATTGATGGTGGTTCGTGTGGATTGAACCACGTTTACCATGGCCCTCCCATTGATAATTTTGAGAAAAAAAATATATTAAAAAAATAAAGGGGATAGTGGTTTGGCTCATGACCACACTCTTAGCGTAGTGGTTTTTGACGGTGGATTAGAGGTGGGTGACATGACGCCTATGTAGAGTGTCACGGTGGTCATGAGGGTCATGATCACACCCTTTAGCCTTATTGTTCAATGCGTAATAGGATGTGTTAATCTTTTTTTGAGGCAAATATTTCTTTTAAGACAATACTTACACATTTGCGGCCTCAACTTTTGTTCATTTAAATAATAAATAGACCTTTGTCCCCATGTTTTAAATTAACTTTTTTTTTTAAAATAGAACTTCATTAAAATACACCTCCGACCCAAATGGGCAAAAGACCAATACAACACACAGCTTCCGACCCAAACAGGCAAAGGGCCAAATTACAACATATACATATGATATTTACACCGATCCTTCCCCTCCTGTTTTAAATTAGGGTCCTAATAATCACACATGGTAAAAGCTTATTCTCACATGGTGTATACGGCCGTATAAGGTTATACGGCCCGTATACACCATGTGAGATAAGCTTTTAGGGTGGTCGTATATAATGCTCGTATAATGTTATACAGCTCGTATAGATTTGGTCGTATAACATTGTATTGCTCGTATAATGTTATACGGCTCGTATACATTGGTCGTATAACATTATATTGCTCGTATACAATTGTATACGACTCGTATAATGTTATACTGCCCGTATACATGTAAAATAAAAAAAACATTCCATTGCATCTATTTCTGTGCAACAACATTCTATACGGGCCCTATAATGTTATACGGCCCGTATACACCTAGGGATGTGAAAATAAGGAAATAGGGGTGTGAAAATAGAAGGACCCTTAAATTAACTACCCTTACTATTTTTAAATGAACACAACTTTTTCATATGTTAATACTTTTAAAAAAATTACACTAAAAACAAGTATTTTATTTTATTTTATTTAATTTGATTATAGTTTTACTATAGGCTTTTTTTTTTAATTTAAAAAGAATTTGATACGTTACGTAATTAACAGTGTCTATGAGTGAGCAATAACCGAACTGTTAACCGAAATCGAAAAAAAAAAACAGACGAAACCAAACTGAAATCAACCGAATTAACAAAAAATCAGTTACCTTTTTTTTGTACCATCAGTTAACCAAAATTAACCGAACCGAACCAAATCATTCACACACACACACACACACACACACACACACACACACACACACATATATATATATATATATATATATATATATATATAGATTTTAAAACTCCATTTCATGTATTTCATTTTTTATACCTCAATTTTATGTATTTATATCTCGATTTCATTTATTTATACCCTTATTTCATGTATTTATACACCAATTTCATATATTTTTACCTTCATTTCATGTATTTATAAGCAAAAAAAATTAGATCAAGTTTGGTTTTGATTATTAACCGAATTGAACCGAAAACCGATAATGTAACACAATAAAGCAAACCAATTAACAGGAAACCGATTGGTTAATAAAATAGATTAATCGATGACTTTAGTTTCTTTTCGGTTAAGGCTAATAATCGAACCAGACCGTGCACACCTCTGCCAGTGTATGTGTTCTTTATTGTATCATGCGGGCACCCTTCAAGTAGATGTAACGTATTTATATGGTACAGGAAGATATCGATATGATGGCAAGTCTTAACTTTGACGCGTATCGATTCTCAATCTCATGGTCGCGGATATTTCCAAGTAACTATCAATCACACCTCAAGCAATTTAATCAATACATATAGCATTAGTGTTCATTGTTTCTTTGAATTAATTATTATGTTTAGAGGGGACCGGGAAGGTGAATAAAAGAGGAGTTGCTTACTATAATCGTCTAATTGACTACATGCTTAAGAAAGGTACGTACTATTTTAATTTGAATTAACGTAAAGGACCGGTAACTAATGAATTTATTTATTTATATTTGTTACAGGCATTACCCCTTACGCCAATCTCAATCATTATGACCTTCCACTAGCCCTTGAGCAAAAGTATCTGGGATGGTTGGACCACCAAGTTGTGTACGTATTCATTCTTCAAACACTATTGAATATATACTAGGGGTATTCAAGATCGGATTATTCGGTTTTCGGATATTCGAAAATTGGATATTCGAAAACTTCGGATAGTGAATATTAATATCTGAATTCGTATCCGAAATTTCGGATATCCGATGTTCGGATACAGATTCGGATATCCAAACGAATCTCCGAATTTATAAAAAAAATAAAAAAATCGTTTCGTGCATAGATTAAAACTAAACCTATATTCGTTTTCCCAAATTTCCAACATTGAAAACAAAAAACATTCATAAATGAACATCCGAATCTGATTATTTACTATTTTTTTTTGAAATTATATCCGACCCGAATCCGAAAATTCGGATTATCCGGTTTTCGGATATCCGAATTTTCGGATATTTTGGATTCTGATTCGGTTTCGGATCCGGATTTTTTGAACACCCCTAATATATACCGAGGGCTTTAAAATCACTATCTTCAAACACTATTGCATGTATTGATTCATTTTTTTGAACGACTTGAACCCATGACCTACTCAATTTAGGTGCTGTTAGAAGCTTTGCTTTTTTCATTGGGCCACCAACCCTAATGGTTGATATTATAATGTATTGATGGGTGAATAATATGGTTTCCGATAATTTAGTACTTTTTGAATGTGTTAAATAAACAAATAATAATAAAAAACCATACAGATTTAAGTATATGCTTCTTAATTACATAAAAATATCACCACAATGAACTAGATTTGTCTGTTTCGGAGTAGATGTACTGCTGCCAAGAATCTGATAGGAATCTTTGTTGAATGCAGTATGTGTCATTAAACTGGGTTTAATTTTCTGGATGTTCAATATGTTTATTATTAATATTATTATTATTTTATATAATAATGAATATTACTGACGGATTATGTATTCACATTTTTATTTTAAACAATAGGGATGATTTTGCTAATTATGCGGACTTTTGCTTCAACACATTCGGAGACAGAGTCAAGAACTGGATGACATTTAACGAGCCTAGAGTTGTAGCCGCCCTTGGTTATGACAATGGTTTTTTCGCCCCCGGAAGGTGTTCCAAGGCATACGGGAATTGCACGGCTGGAAATTCGGCAACCGAACCATATATCGTTACCCACAATCTAATCTTAAGTCATGCAGCTGCAGTCCAAAGATACCGTCAAAAATATCAAGTAAGATGCATTAAACATTTTAAACTGTTTCAACTTCATTATTAGGTTATTAGAAAGTGATACTCCTAGAAAATTTACAGTGAACGAAGAAACAGGCTAATTAACCTCAAGTAATTACCGACAAAAATTAGATAATTAAAAAACTAACTTGTATATAAAATTTATAAGATATATGACGCTGACAGTAACTACCGAAAATCTACCTATCTATGCTTAGCTTGTATTTTTTTTAAACGACGAATTTCTTTAATTCTTGTAATCTGTCGGATTAAACCCAAGACCTTCTTCAAATCTAGGTGTTCTTAAAAATTTCCAATGGGTCACCAACCCAATCTCAAATAGATTAGCTTGTATGTACATATCATTTAGAACATATTAAAGGTACAACACACTGCTAGAAAATTGAGTATCACCTATCACTAGACACTGTCGATAATTCGAAAATTAGAAAATCATAAAAATAAATCTAAAAATAAGTTTATATAAATATTTGTGTTGGTCCGTCGGTATCTACTTTGTCAATCTACCGATGGTTTCCTTCCATGGGTAGGAACCCGTTTGCTAGTTGCTGCCGAAGGCTGCCTTGGGTCGGTAATCTATGCAGTGTCTCCCAATGACCGTACGTCAGTTACCACTCTCACCGTAGATCTTTTTATGCTATGACAATACAGGATAAACAGAAAGGGCGTATCGGGATTTTGTTAGACTTTGTTTGGTATGAACCTCTTACAAGATCAAAAGCCGACAATCTGGCTGCTCAAAGAGCGCGAGACTTTCACCTTGGATGGTAAGAGGGTAAATTAAACATTGGGGTTTTTGAGCTCATGATCCACATATGAATGGTGTTTCTCTATGTAGGTTTTTGCATCCCCTTGTTTATGGAGAATACCCAAAGACCATGCGCAACATTGTCAAGGATCGTCTACCGAAATTCACTGCACAAGAGGTTAAAATGGTGAAGGGGTCGTTTGATTTAATTGGGATAAACCAGTATACAACTTATTACATGTACGATCCACATCAAAAACCACCAAAAGACCTCGGCTACCAAATGGACTGGAATGCAGGATTTGCATGTAAGAACTATACCTTTCTTTGGAATTTATAGGTGGTTTACGCAATTGTAGGTGATTTCTAAAACTATATGCGAAACTAGATAAGTTGCTGTGATTTCTAAAGGAATATTGGATTTTAATAATCCCAGCTATTCGCCGTTGCCCCCCAAGAGTTCCAACTTAAAAAATAACCACTGGCAGTCCCAACTATTAACATATTGGCCTTCAATGTACCCTAACTAACAGAACCCTAACGCCGTCAGTCTCCGGTCGCCGGAAAAATATTTTTGGCCGGAAAACTCAACATTTTTCTCACAAACCTCTTTGTAACCTTATTATGTACCTTTAGGAAACCTTTTTCTAGTAAAAGCCTCAATTATTGAAGTCGTCGGAAAACTCTTTTTGCCAGAAAACTCAACTTTTTGGCCGGAAAACTCAACATTTTCGTCCCAAACCTCTTTGTAACCTTAGATCGGACCTTTAGAAACCTTTTTTTTCTGACTAAAACGGTTTCCGGAGACCGGAGACTAACGACGTTAGAGTTCTGTTAGTCAGAGTCCATTGGTGGCCAATATGTCAATAGTTTGGACTGCCAGTTGTTATTTTTGAAGTTGGGACTGTTGGCGGCCAACGGTGAATAGTTGGGATTATTAAAATCCAATATTCCTCTGTATACGAAACTAGATAAGTTGAATTCAAGCAAATTCTCATAATTGGAACCAATTAAAAACTTTTCAATACTACAATAAAAATATAATTTGATTTTCCCAAGTAATTTTTAATCTAATTGCACAATTTTGTTCCATTTTTTCTACATTTAAATATGAGTTTTATTTAGAGTTAAGTGTCATTTTCGTCCTTGTAGTTTGTTCACTTTTGTCATTTCGGGTCAAATTTCAAAAATGTAACAGTTTCCTCCTTGACATACTTGAAACGTGACATTTCAATCCAAATAATAAACCCAGTAAAGTGACTCAGGTTTAATATTTGGTGTGAAATGGCATGTATCAAATATGTTAGTGAGGAAACCGGTACAACTTTGAAAATTGGCCCGAAATAACAAAAGTGGACAAACCATAGGGACGAAAATGACACTTAACTCTTTTATTAATAACCAAATTAAATTAAATATAATTTGGATATGACTTGGTGGTCAATAAAACTTACATTAAAAAATAATAATAATAAACAAAACTATGTATTTAGAATTTTTTTTTTGAAAATTAATGAATATGCATGTTAGTTATTGGAACAAAATCAACAAGTGTTAGTAGTCTATTGGTATCAAGGAAGTGTAGTAAAGTCTTGTCCTTCAAGTGGTGTTGGTTCTAGTCTCGTTGTAGACATTTGTGTATATTTAGTGTGTGTGAGTTTTGCGTTCTAGAAAATTGATTATTAAAAATGATATTTGATCAAAATCACATGATAAGAAAAACGAATTTTACTCTTACAAATATAAAATCACCTACAAATAAGAACACGAACTCATGTTCTTTACCTTTCTGCAGATGAGCGCAAAGGTGTACCAATAGGTCCACGGGTATGAATCACTCTTCTAAGAAAAAATGTGTTCTCTTTGAATTTTGTTAAGAAAACTTCAATGGATAACATAGTTGAAAATGCAGGCATATTCATACTGGCTCTACAATGTGCCATGGGGTCTACACAAAGCCTTGATGTACATTAAAGAACGTTATGGGAACCCAACTGTTATTCTAGCTGAAAACGGTATGAATCAAACATATAACATTTATAAAATAAACATCTAATTCTAGTGTTCATTATGTGTGTGATAGGAATGGATGATCCGGGTAATATAATCCTTGCTAAGGGCTTACATGACACAACGAGGATCAATTACTACAAGGGTTATCTGGCTGCACTCAAGCAATCCGTTGATGATGGTGTGAATGTTATCGGCTACTTTGCATGGTCACTGCTCGACAACTTTGAATGGAGATTAGGGTACACATCACGGTTTGGCATTGTTTACGTCGACTTCAAAACGCTCAAGAGATACCCCAAGATGTCTGCCTACTGGTTCCAGAAAATACTGAGTAGAAATAAGCACTAAGGACTTGGGAAATAGAACAAGTACTAAATAAACAGGCATCAATAAGTTGTAATGAATGGTTACAAATGCAAATGTTTGAGTTAAATATAAGTCATTTTCATATGCTTAGTAAGTAACAAAATTTCATGGGTGTGCTAGTTCCAGTTGAATCCAATTTGTTAACAAATGAGGGAAACAAAGGAAAATAAAATGATTGTGAAAATTAAGTGTGTCCTTTAATGGTAAGGGTTAAACAGTCATTTTGTATAGTTAAAATAGCTTTGAACTTTTTTTTTTTAACGGCCAACAAACTCAATCCTGAGCACTCTCGGGGCACCCACTGGACAAACGGAGTACTCCGAGAGTAACCCGAGTCCACCACCAATTCCAGGAAAAATCGGGTAACCCACCCGCCCGTAGGCACGACGGTGAAATTACCAGTAAAACCCGTTTGGCTCAAGGATCCAACCCAGGTTTCACTGGGTCTCCTATCATTGCCCACCAGTGTCTCACTCTGCATCAAGTGGGAGTCGAACCTGCATCTCTCAAGAGAAATGTAAGCCCTTCACCACTTGATCTAGAGATCAATGGCGGCTTTGAACATTAGTTAATGGAAACAACGAAATCCGTAACAAATAATGGCAACAATAGTCATTCCCAACTATACTTGGTCAATCATGACATTCTAAGTCAATCACAAATTCACAATCATAATTGGTAGGAGTTATTATATACGATGTGAATATTAAAGGTCTAACGTAATCTAATAAACACCCAATAAGTCAATCAGTCATAACTAATTTTTTTTTTTTTTTGAAAAGAGAACTTTATTAAAAACAACATCCGACCCAAACGAGCAAAAGGCCAAACAAACAACACACACCCACTACTCAAATGAGTAAAGGGCAGATAATTACAACATATACATAGGGTATTTACACCAGTCACCCCAACCAATATAATTACATGACGTTCTATATCTGAACCAACTACACCATCTAGATTTAATCTCTCTCACATCCTACGGGCTACGACTGATTTGATTGAATACTATGTCATTCCTTCATTTCAATATAACTAAATAACTCATTAGCTTTTGTTCAAAAAAAAAAATCTAATAAATCTAGTTAAATCAAATTCTTTAAAACTCTGAATCTTCTATTTACTACAGTCTCAGTCTCAGACAACCCTAGAAACTTTACCTAAGCGAAATAACACAAAAGCACGTCGAAGCCAATTGCCAAATGAGTGTGTGACAACCTGCATTTTTGAGCTCATGATCCACAAATGAGTAATGTTTTTCTGTGTAGGTTTTTGCATCCCATTGTTTACGGAGAATACCCAAAGACCATGCGCAACATTGTCAAGGACCGTTTATCTAAATTCACTGCACAAGATGTTAAAATGGTGAAGCGGTCTTTTGATTTAATTGGGATAAACCACTATAAAACTTATTACATGTACGATCCATATCAAAAACCACCAAAAGACCCTGGCTATCAAATGGACTGGAATGTAGGATTTGCATGTAAGAACTATACTTTTCTTTAGAATTTATAGGTGGTTTACGCTATTGTAGGTGATTCCTAAAACTAATGGATAAGTCGAATTCAAGAAAAATCGCATAGTTGGAAAAATTTAAAAAGCTAAATATTCCTTTTCAATATTACGATAAAAATATAATTTGATTTTCCCAAATAACTTTTGATCTAATTACACGATTTTGTTCCATTTTTTTAAATTTTTAGTAAAAATTAAGTTGTATTCAAAATAAAGTATTTTTATATAATTATGATACAAAAAAAATTGAATATGAGTTGGTGTTCAATAAAACTTACAGTGAAATGTAGACAAAAATATGAAACAAAACTATGAATTTAGATATTTTGAAAATTATTGAATATTACTCTTAAAAATTGAGTTGTATTCAAAATAAAGTATATTTATATATTTATTATGATACCAAAAGAAATTAAATATGACTTGGTGTTTAATAAAACTCACGCTAGAATGTAGAAAAAAAAAATGAAACAAAACTATTGTTGGGCCCTTAAGGTTTATACATTAGTTATTACTTAGTGTTTGGGCTAGTTTGTTTATTAATGAGAATGAGAATGGGCTTGTATGGAATAAGCTTAGGGGCTATTGGGCTTACGGTTTGGGGGGATTGTTGGACTAAACCTCTCCTATAAATACTTGTTCATGTTTAAGGTTTTAGGTTGTTGACATTGTTGGACTAAACCTCTCCTATAAATAGTTGTTCATGTTTAAGGTTTTAGGTTGTTGACCTTTGCTTATTGACTTGTATCAGACGATCAAGATTGTATGCAAGTTAAGTTTTGACAATTCTACATCATCTTATTTCTTTATTGCTTTGAATCAGTTTGTTTGTGTGATTTCACCACCAATCAAACCATGTGTGATATCGTTGTTGATCGTGTTTTGGGACTTACAATTGGTATCAGAGCCTGTTGGACCTGTTTCTAGGCTCAGATTGATATCACACTGATTCTGGTTGTTTTCGGACTGTTGCTGAGTTGCTGTTTTTGCCTCTGTTCGGGTATTGTTTTGAAGTTTGCTGTGAAAATCAAGGATTTCGGATAAAGAGTTGTTGAAGATTGCCTGTTTTGGATCATAAGCTGTTGAAGATTGCCTGATTTCGGATCATGTTCACGGATTTTGGATCAACGCTGTTTCAAATTCAGATCATCTTCAAGGATTTCGGATCATAGTATTACTGTTTCGAATCATCTTGTTGCTGAAATATCTCGAAAAATTTGTTACAAGATTTTTCGGGATTTCAGTTACCAAGTTTATCAGGATTTCGAATCCCTGATTTTTCGAAACTTAGTTACTGACAGCTGTTTTGCAGGTTTTCGAATCACACTTTCGGATAGCATTTGGGATCTTTCATTTCGGATAAGTCATTCGGATACATCACTTCAGATAGCATTTCGGATACATCACTTCGGACAGCATTTCGAATTCAACATTTCAGATTGTTTTTCGAATTGAACACTGTTTCAGATTGACCAGTTTCAGACACTATTTCGGATTGACCAGTTACTGTTTTCGATTGACAAGTTACTATTTTGGATTGACAAGATTCGGATAAACCATTGTTGCTGAAAGGACTGTTCACATTATTATTAAAAAAATATGTAAATTACTATTTGGTAAATTTAAAATGATAAAGACAAACGGTGTGATGACTGCTGCACATCTTGCAAATGCTACTTTGGTTGCCATCCAAACTCAAACTCTGCGTTTCATCGGGAACTTGATCAGTTTATTTGTACTTCTACCAAAATTTCTAGGTTTTTATATGGAGACGATTACTATGAGTGGAAGTTTAGGTTCGAGCAATACTGCAAAGCAAAGGAACCTGGGGTTTGGAGGAGTGTTAGAGATGGACCTCGTGTTATCATGTATGCTACAGAAGCTGATCCTCTAACTCAGATTCCTGAACATGAAAATTTATGGACAGATGATGACAGGAAAATAAAAGAAGATGATGATAAGGCTATGGCAATCCTTACTAAGGCACTTGATCCAGACATTTCTATTGCTTTCAGGAACTGTACGAACGCCAAGGAAGTGTGGAATGAGCTTCAAAATTTGTATGACGGAAATGCAGATATGAAGGCAAGCAGGGTGAATATGTTGAACCAGCAGTTTAGTTCTTTCAACCACATTTATGGTGAAACCATCGAAAATCAGATCAGAGGGTTAGTCAAACTGGTCTCGCAGATGATGAGTGTCAGTATCACCATCACACGTAGTGGAATTAATCATCAACTTCTGAATTCGTTGCCAAAGAACTGGGATGCTGATGTTTCTATGATTAAGCGTATAAATAATTTGAATGACGTCATACTTACTGAGCTGATTGCTACGATCAAGTCGTGTGAGATTGATAATCAGCAAAGAGAGTTAAATCATAAGAACTCAATAATGGTTGTTGGGTTGACCAGTTCCAACAATGCTTTAATGTCTCAGAGTCATCCCAACATAGTTTTCACTCCTGTTCATGGAGTGCCAAACAATAACCCAAATGTTGTTTTCAGTCCGGTGACCCAAGCTCAGCTGCAAGCTCATAAGACCAATTATGTATACCATATGTCACTTCCTACACCACAAGTCGCTGTTAACAAATCTGCAACACCTACTTCATCCCAGCAACACCCTCAGCACACCATTGTGGTTTATAGTCCAGTGACCCCTTCATCGACTGAAAACATTCCCTCCTCAATCTCAGCTGAAAACATAGCCTTTCTAACCAAGCAAAATGAAGAAAGATCGGCTCTTGCAGCTTCTATGCTTAACAGCTTGCATGATTTCTTAGCAGGTGATCTTTTGCCCCCATCTATTCTAGCTACTGAAATTAATCAAGTTATTGAAGAAGATATAGAAGAGCAGGATGTGTCCTGGAACTTAGCAATGGCAGCATTTAGAGCTAAAAAGTTTCAGAAAAAGTTTGGTTGTCGTCGTTTGTCAAATCTTCGCACTGGACTTACGAGAGACAAATTGAGATGGTATAGATGTCATGAGCATAGACACTTTGCGAGGGATTGCAAGAAGACACCGGTGGGGTATGTTCCGAGTCAGACAGCTGCTGGTCAGAACCCTGAAAGATCAATGGTCCCTGTTACACCTTCTTAAACTTCAACAAGCCAGGGAGATACTGTAGTAGTTAGACCGGCATTGTTGCCACCCTCTTGCTTGATGTTCCAAAATTCGTTCTCCAGCTTCTGGAGCTCATAGGGAGGGCATAATTTCATCATATGTTCCTTCAACTCATCCCAAGTAAGCCCATAGGCTGCGTCGTTGCCACGCCTGTTCCTTTCGACGGTCCACCAATACAGAGCCCTGGACTAGAAAACACCAGTTACGTTGACAGTGCGAAGGTGATCGGGACATCCGCTTTGGCGTAGTGTGACTTCAATTGAGTCGAACCATTGAAACATAGCGCTTGGTCCGTCTTCGCCTGTGAAGTCTTTGGGGCCACAGGCCTTAAACTGCTTGAAGCTGAAAGTACCCTTTGTAGAGTCGGTCCTAGATTCCTCAGAGGACTTGCTAGCATTCTCATTAAGTTCGCTGACAATTTGCAGAATGACCTTAGCCATCTGCTTTGCGACTAGAGAAGCGATACGCTTGTCAGCGTGGTTTCGGCGTGCAGCGCGAGAGGTATGCGAACCGAATGACGACATTGTCTGCAACAGACATCGTCATAGGATTCAGATGCGATATAATCGAATCTCACCTCACAACCATACTTATTACTACTAGATAAAGCATCAGGAACACGCCTAACACATAAGCACATAATCACGTAGGCACATAATCCATAGAAGCACATAAACACATAAACACATTGCTCACCACAACCACATATTACACTATATTTTGCACGTATCCACCTACGTATATTGCACGTATTCTCCTATCATTCAAGTTTCGCGAGTACGTTCGAGAGTAGCAAGTGCGAGTAGCGAGTATCACAGCGAGTAGCATAGCATAAGCGAGTAACATAGCATGCGATTTGTTTACGTTTTAAGGTAAATGTGCAGTGCGAGTTGTGCGTGTTTATCAAAGCAGGAAGCGGAAAAGCGTATAATCTCCAAAATAAAAAACATAAACATATAAAACCACATAAAATTCCACATAAAAGCGATAAATCACAGAGTCAGCGGCGGCGAGCTCAGAATCAAAACACATAAAATACATAAAATCAACGATTGGAGCGTCTGGGTGTGTGACATCGACTACCCAAAGTGATTCGACTATTCTCAAGGACTTCGAGTACACGTTTTGGCCTAATAGATTGTGCTCTCTCAATGACATACGATGAATGGCATGCACCCTTTCGGTTATTCACGTAACTCGAGTCATTGGAATCCATCGAGACTTTGGTGAGAGTTTTGTAAAAACCAAAATAAAGAACGGAACAAGTCATCAAGATTCGGGTTTCACCCCTAACTTAACGATTGCATTCCTGTTTGTGTGATTGAATCACGAGATAGAGACGGAGATTTGCGTCGAAGTATGGATTTCACTCCTGATTCAATGCAAATTCCCGTGTTTATAGTAAAAATGCGCGTCGAACAAGCGTTCTAATCGAGAGTTTGCGGTTTTCACACTTAATCTCGATCCAATCTCTCGTTTATTTTCGAAAATTGTGTGTGTCATGCTTGCCTTAGGAAAGGCAAAGTGATAGTGCTCGTCCTTAGGAAAGGTCGATGGGGTGTAATATGTTCGCGAATCGATCGAATAACATAAATAGGCTCACGCGGAACCCCTACCGGGTTCGCACGAGGCGGTCTGTTGGTACTTAGACTATAGACTAGGTCATTTCTAAGACATCAACCTGGACTAGGTCGAGTCTTGCCTAATTCCCTTTAGTTATGGCTCTGATACCAATCTGTCACACCCCAACCGATGGCGGAAACATCGGGGCGTGGCACTGAGCGAAACAGATTGTCCAGGAGGAATCCATAACAACTAATATTACCAAAATATTTAAAGTTAGGTCCCATACCATAACATATCTAGCAAAATAGTTAATACAGACATAGTATCTCAAAGACAATTAAATTGTTTCGACAACTCAGAATTTAATGTGACGTTTCTAGACCTCCTAACTTGATTCCATAACAGTGAGCATAGCATAAGCATCCTAAACACCTGTCACATACGTTAAAATAAAAGTCAATACACATAGTGTAAAGGTGAGCATACAAGTTTAATAATATAGTAGTAGCGAAAGCGATTTACGCATAACCAGCATGTAACATGTTGAAAAGTGAAGCTAGCAGGTTATCGACAATGAAATATGCACAGACATGACTGCGAGTTGTAGAATGCAAAACACATATCACCACCGTGACACGTGAAGTAAAACCCTTAACAACTTATGTGCGTAAAATGCAACATATAAATTACATCAAATGAGGCATAAAACTAACCCTTTTTTAGTACTAATGTTGGAAAAGTGTGCTTTTTTCTTCCTTTTGTATTTTCAAGACCAAATGAGCTTAAATGAACAAAAGGAACAAATATGCAGCAAAAACTACCATAAATACAAAGAAAAGGAATAAACGTGGCATGCCCGACCCCTCGACAGCATCTTCCCAAGCAAAAACAAGAAACAGAAGGCTGACCACGGCCCCGTGCCCAGCGGACACGGGGGCGTGGTCAGATGTAACGCCTGCGTCCCTGAACTTTTTAGTTTTTTTTTGTTAATTTTAGTCCTTATACTATGTGATTCTTGACACTTATGATACTTTGTGATTCTTGATGCTTAATTCTAGATATTTGATTCTTGATGCTTAATTCTAGATACTTGATTCTTGATGCTTAATTCTAGATACTTGATTCTTGATGCTTAATTCTAGATACTTGATTCCTGATGCTAAATTCTAGATACTTGATTCTTAATACTAGATTCTTGATACTTGATTCTTGATACTTGATGCTTGGCTCTTGAGACTCGTGAAACTTGAGACTTGGTTAAATGAGATACTAGAGGCTTGACACTTATGTAAACTCGGAAACTTGGAAACTTTTGTGATAATTAAATAATCTTGATTATGTGATAATATTGCACAATAATACTCAACGCAATGCTTAATCTAACTCGCAAAACGAACCAAAGACAGAAAAGTTTCAAAACGGATTGGACTGTCCGAATGGCCATCCGATCGGATGACCATCCGATCGGAGGGCCATTCGACTGAACAGCCATCTGATCCAACAGCTACACCGCCTTACCTCCTCTCTAACACTATAAATAGGACCTGTCACACCATTCCTCACTGATGTGACAGAGCCCTCCGATCCTGACGCACACACTTTCATTTTTGAGCACTTTACTTCGATTCTAAGCCGATTCTTGTAGGTTTTCTCTTAGATTCTTGTACAACTTCAATCTATGCACTATTCCTCACATGATTCTCCCTCAAAATCACACTTTTCACCGTGAAATCTCCAAGATTCGAGCTCTTGAGGGTGACGTCATCATGGCGGTTTGTACAAACGGTTGTGTGACGTCATTCCCGTCAAGCTTTAGCTCAGGTCTAAGGGATTTCATGTGCTTTTGCACCGAATGTTTACTAAATCAAGGTTTTTCTGTTGATTTCATGTCTATCTTCAAACTTTCTTAAACTTTTTACTTAAAACGGTGGAATCCGGACCCAAACGGGCTGTAGACTTGATGATTATTCTGGAGTCGGCTTGGAAATGGATTATCGCCAGAGAAGATGGCCGGATTACGGATTCAGGCATGCACACTTATAAGAACAGACGGCTGAGCCTTGATGTGTTCTCCGTTGTCTCAATACATACCATGTTGTCACCGTTAAACTCAAAACTTAGAAACTTTACAAGGTTGCAAAAGGAACAAGATCCTCTCAGTCGAATGGCTATCCGATTGGACTGTCGTCCGATCGAACGGCCATCCAATCGAGTGACATGTGCCCTACAATCTCAACACTTGAATTATTTTAAATCAGAAACTTTGAACTTTGAAACTTACACTCGAAGGGTCATTCGACCGAACGGTCATTTGATCGGATAACCATCCGATCGAATGACTTGGTATCTTGCTACCATGAAAACTTCAAAAGTTAAACATTTTGGAAACACACTATTTGGATCGAATAACCATTTGATCGAATGGCCATCCGTCCGGATGACCATCCGATCGGATGGTGATCCGTCCCAGCTATATGTCATCCGACCGGATGACCATCCACCCGGATGGCCATCCGATCAGAAGACTGATCCGACAATTTGCACGATTTGTTATTATGTTCGACGCTTACACTGTAAACTATAATCAGGCTAGTACAGAGCTCCCTTTGATCCAATCTATAGGTGTCGATACTTAGCACCCACTGTGAGTATACTCGATCCCTTTTCGTTTTAAACTTTTGGGATGCAACATGTATTCTATGAAACTTGAAACTATTTGAATCTAACTCTATCCTCAGTAAATGTGAAACTTGATACTTTTGGATTCTTGATTCTTTATGCTATGTGAACGTTTAATCCTTATGTCTAGTTCCGCCTTAACAATAGTAGCGCTATAGGAAGATGCACCTCCCCATTATTCTCGGGGGTATTGTTAGGAGGATTTTATTTTCTTTCCTTGATTCTTGGGAAAGTGGTAAATGTATCGAGACACTTGGGTTATCACTTGGACTGCGAACACTAGCATGGCTGAAACTATTTTGTTGTTTACATGATGGAGATGAGTTTTTTTTTTAAACTATTATGCTATATACTCAAACTTGTTTACTCGCTAGTACATTATTGTTTTGACTTTATTTTAATACATGTTATAGGCTGATAGGATTCTGGATTCAGGAATCAAGCTAGGATGATGCTTAGAAACTCACCTAGTTAATTTAATTAAGTCATGAACAATATTTGAAACTTGATGAAACTCTCGATACTTGTTGTTTGATTTTGGTTGGTGTTTGAATCTATTTAATCTATATCGAAATATCTAGTGTTATGGAAACATTTGAGCAATCTGAACGCTTAGTGCCACACCCTGATGTTTCCGCCATCGGTTAGGGTGTGACAGATTGGTATCAGAGCCATAACTATAGGGAATTAGGAAAAGTAGGAATACTTTGCCTAGTCTATAGTTCTAAGAATCTTGATTCTTATTTGCTATTTAAGACTTATGCATTCTATCGTATCTGCTTCCTAGCAGCACATTTTCCTGTTAAACTTACATGCCTTTCCTAAGGCTGACACAATATACACTTGGCCGAAACTTTGAAAACACTACTAATCAGGGTTTGTATTTTGCACGAGATTTGCCCTCAAGTCAAGAGTGACATCCGAACCTTGATGGGAAATTTCCATATTATATTCTGATAGGTCTAATCTTTTGATAAGTACCGACGCTATTAGGGCACGATGTTTTCAAGATAGAGGTGAAACTCATACCTTGATAACTAGTCCCGCTCCTTGATTTTCTTATATGTCTCACCAAAGTCTCGAAATTCCTAATCTATTAGGAATGTGAAATGACCAAAAGGACGAATATCGTAGGCCTAACAACGATGACGTATTTGTGTAAGTAAGTCAAGACACGTTGACTCGATTCGAAAAGGGGGTTCGAATCACTTTGGTTAGTCACCGTTCCTATACCCGGAACAATCCTATGTTTTATGAGCCTATCTTTTATGTTATCTTGATTTTTATATGTGGTTTTAAACATGATTCTTCATTTATTTTGAAAATTTTTACACGAATCGCACTTATGTCCGTAATCTAAAACAATATTTCTAATGTCTCAGGATCAAACTAAATTTACGAAGCTTTATTCATCGTGTTAATCTATGTGGGAATCTTGATCAACTGTGATACTATGTGAAACTATCTGATCAATCTATGTGTATTTGTGGTAGCAAAACATTAAACGTAACATGGCACTGAAAGACGAGACAGAAGTAACATGGACGAAACATGGTGGATACGCCGCTGGTATTTATTATATATAAGTGTTTCTGACATGTTACCAACTTCCGTACCACGTGCCATGCGAAACTTAGTGTTTTGCAGACCGATGATGAGAATGTTGATCTCTAAGCTATGAGAAACTGCTTGTGTAATCTATGTGTAATCTACATGTACTCTAGTGCCTATGTGTGATTTGAGTGGCAAAATGCGAAATGTAGCCTAGCGCTGAAGACGAGGCGGACGTGGCATGTCCAAAACATGGTGGATACGCCGCTGGTACTTCCTATATATAAGTGTTTCTGGCATGTTACCGAACCTTCGTACCACACGCTAAGTGAAGTTTGTAGTTTTGCGGACTTGTGGTTGAGTTGTTGAAACTATTTGGTTAATCTATGTGAAAGTCTTGTGAGAGTGATTGAATTTGATGTTATGGTTGGCGAAGCATGACACCGATGATGAGACGGACGTGGCATGATTGAAGCATGGTGGATACGCCGCTGGTACTTCCTATATATAAGTGCTTCCATCATGTTGCCGAACTTTCGTAGCACGTGCCATGCGGGATTTCGTTGTTTTGTGAACGGTGGTGAAAATGTTGAACGCTAATCTATGTGAAACTACTTGGTTAAACTACGTGATGATGATAAGTGTATTTGTTATGGTTAGCAAATGCGACATGTAACATGACACCGAATACGAGGCGGAAGTGATGTGCCCGAAACGTGGTGGATTCGCCGCTGGTACTTCCTATATATAACCGTTTCTTACATGATGCCAAACCTTCGTACAACGTGCCATGCAAAGGTCGTGGGTTTGCGGATGTTGAATCTATTGGAATCTATGCGAAACTTATTGGAAACTTGAATCTTTAAACTTCGTGAAACTTGTTGAAACTTGAGTCTTTAATCTATCGTGTGTGAATCTATATACTGTGAGACTTTGTGATCTAGACTTATACGATCCTCTTGTTAAACCTTTAGATGTCTTCCCGTAAGCTACCTGACACTCTCAAGAGATCCAGGGAGAAGTCTCAGAGAAATATGATATCCTTCATGGCTGACCAGATCGCTCGCGTCATGCCAAAGATCGTCTCTGAGATCCAAGGATCGAACACTCCTCCATCCTCTATGGAATCTAAGGGATGGGGTAACAGCTATGCTGGAATGGTTTGACAACATCGAGGTTACTTTCATTAACAGCGAATGCCCGGAGCATTTAAAGACTAGGAGTGCAACGGGAATGTTTCAAGGCTGAGCTCTGGAGTGGTGGTCAAATGAGAGAAACATCCATTCTAATGAAGAAGCCTATGCTCTTCCATGGCCTGAGGTGCGAGAATTGATGATGCTTGAATTCTGCCCTCCCCATGAACAACTGAAGCTTGAGGAAGAGTTCTGGCATTTGAAGCAGATTGGTGACGACAATCTGGCTTATACTACTCGCTTTAAGCAACTCAGCTTGATCGTTCCTCACTTGGTTTCTACTCCAAAGCGCATGATAACCAAGTACATCAATGGGTTACCTCCTGTAATGAGTGATTCAATCGAAGCAGCTCAACTGGATACTATTGAAGAAGTTTATTGATGTGTGCAAAATGCAACATATAAGTTACATCAAATAAGGCATAAAACTAACCCTTTTTTAGTACTAATTTTGGAAAAAGTGTGTTTTTGTCTTCCTTTTGTATTTTCAGGATTAAATGAGCTCAAATGAACAAAATAAGCAAAAAGGCAGCTAAATCTAACAAAAATACAAGAAAAGGGATAAACGTGGCATGCCCGACCCCCCGACAGCATCTTCCCAAGCAAAACAAGAAAACAGAAGGCTGAACATGCCCCGTGCTCAGTGAGCACGGGGGCGTGCCCAAGTGTCTGCAGAAAAGACAAAGCTGTAGAAGCTTCTATAACCCACCACGGGGGCGTGCCCAGTGGACACGAGGCCGTGGTCAACTCTAAGATTCGCAGAATCTGGGGAAATCTTGATAGTACAGATACACTTCTGCACACGGGGTCGTGCCCAGCGGACACGGGGGCGTGGTCAACTAATGCAGACAAACTGCAATTAATGAAGAAAAAGAAGGAGGGTGGACACGGAGGCGTTCTTGGCTCAACGGTTACACTACACACGAGTCGGATCCAAGTGATTCATCTTGTCTATCTGTTTAATTCACGACTTTGATTGTTTCCTGGTAAATTAAAGTCTAGGTGGTCAGGACCTTTTTCCATCCGCCATATTTTCCCACACGGTGCAGTAGAAATTATATCTCGGAATGGCATTCCATTCAAAGTCAATGGCCAACGGCTGAAGCTCTATCAAGGATTCATTGAGGATGAGGAGGAAGAAAGCTCGCTTCAAAAGGTCGAAGAATAAAAGCATCAACATCATGCCTGGTAAGTTACGAACAAACGGGTTGACCTCTAAATTGGTAAGTCTTCTAACCAAGTTTTCGGGAAACAAGGGCACTCACACGAGCAATGAAAAAAATATATATTTAAAAATTGCCCGGCACGGGGCCGTGTCCGCGTAACGGTCGGGATAAAATCCCTTTTCAACACAGTTTCTTCATTTTCACATGCCCCGTTTCCCTGAAAACTCTCTTGTTCAGGCAATTTTTCTGCAAGATTTCGACGTCCCCTCTACTTCTAACAACATCAAGGTATGATTCTATCATCATTAGTAGTTAGATTAAGCACTTGCATGTAGTTAAAACAACAAAAATTTGGGGAAAAATCTAGGGTTCTTGAACTTCATCCGGATTGAACCTCAAATTTTTGCTTAGATCTGTTAGCATTAGTTTAGATACATGTTATAGGAAGTAAATCCACTTGTATTGTTCATAGATTTTCCTGATTTCTCACAAAAACCCCAAACCCTTGTTTTTGAACTGAAAAAAGATAAAATTGAAAGGGTCAACGGTTTGTTTTGGGAAAAACGACACTTGGGGTTTCATTTTCGGGGAAAACCGCCCCTACTGGACCAAAAATTTTCAAGTTTTCGGGACCAGGTCGAAAAATGGGATTTTTGGGAAACAGACGTCTAGACACGGGGTCGTGCTCGCTGAGCACGGGGGCGTGTCCAACTATTTTTGATCCAACATGGGGCGTGTCCGCTGAACATGGGGTCGTGTTCAGCCGACTGTTTTTAGTTTTCTCCGAAAATTTCACTATTTCGTGCTAATTGTTTGGTGTATTCTTTCAGATGTCGAAGAAATTCACACGGTTCAATGCAAATGAATTGGATGCTAAAGCAAGATACGATGTGCTTTGAACCAGACTGGAGGAATACCCACAACAAGTGTGCATGGATCTTTTAGCAATGGTGAACCAGCTTGACCGGTTTAACAACCTAGTCACCGGCCCACTAAGAGCCGCCCTAACCACGTGACTTCGTTCAGTCCACGAGTATAATCTGGAATTCTATAGCACATTCGTGTTCAATTCAAGATGAGACCCATTTGATAATGATGGGGTAGAGTTCCGATGTGGAGGGACTAAGTACTCGATTTCGATGGCACGGTTTGGGTCGATAGTTGGGTTGTATGCAGAGGAAGATGCGGGTAATGAAAAGAACACCGGGGGTTACGTGAACTATCAGAAAACGAACGCCAAGCCGCTTGGGCTCAAATAGGAGATGGGATCTACAACCCAAGTAGCACTAAGAGCACTAAGTTGAGGGACCCTCTTTACTGCTACATCCATAGGGTCCTCACTTACTCTCTTAGCCAAAGGCACGATAGAAGTGGCGTTGTAGGGTTACGAGATCTGGTGGTCCTTCATTGCATTCACAACCGCAGAAACCTTGATGTTCCGTACATCCTGCTTTGAAACATGCATTGGAACTGGCTTGCTACTCCACCAACCCCTATCTTCTTCGGGGGGTGGATTTACCGTCTTTTCAAGCATTTCGTGAACATGCCTAGGTCTTTCCAAAAGAGCCCATGGTCGGGAAGAGTGGACATACACATCTGCCGCTCCATGAACTTGATTTATGAAGCCGAAGACGGGATGGTTAGCTTCCAAAGAGTCCAGGGGCATGCATGAAACCCGCAAGAGGCACTCGTTCTTCACGCTCCATAGTTTCAACCACCTCCTCACTAGTACCAGCTCCACGGTGATCCGGGCCAATCCTCCTCACAAGGAGGCGGTTTTCCTAACTTCCAAAGTTTACATGATTTATTGCAGGAAAACCTCATGTGCACCAGGAACACCTATCACATGGCGAGCAATACATACACCCGGGTCGGAGCAATTGAGAGAAACATCTCCGACATTCAGGATGACATTGGGAACATCCGGGAGTACATGGCGGGGCACGGAGGAGGAGGTGATGATGATGAAGACGAGGACATGGACTAGGTGTGAGGAGTAGAGGTAGGAGCAGCTGGTTGGTGGTCCCACAGGTTAATCCCTTATCTCATGAACAATTTCCGGCCTGCGTGCCGTATGTTGAACAATTTACTTCCTTTAACTCTTTTTACTTTCTGCATTTTTTTTTCTTTTTAACTTTTTGGTTTGGATGTTTGAACAATGGTAATTTAGGATGCTTGTTATGGTTTGGTGTAGTGTTTATTGATAAAACAGGTATATACGAGGCTTAGAGTACTAAACATTAGTGCTACTAAAGCCGGGACAGGAAAACCGAAGCCAGAAACCTGTTTTTCACCCTTGCAGACTGTCTACACGGGGTCGTGTCCAGCCGACACGCCCCCGTGTCCACTACCCCAGACCTGCTGTTTGTTTAATTCTGCAGATTTTTGCCAGACACAGGGCCGTGTCCAGCAGACACGCCCCCGTCTCCACCTTCTGTAAGTTATCGTTACTGGCACTCTGACCACGGGGTCGTGTCCATCCGACACGGGGCCATGTCCAGACGACCAGTGACATAAATTTTTGCTTTTTCACACCTTTTTACACATTCAATCAACCTAAAAACTTATTTTTTGGACACATTGAGGACAATGTGTAATTTAAGTGTGGGGGGGGGGGGGGGTGCTAAAACCTTGAATCTTGCGAGTCCTAATCACAAGCCTTACACAAAACTCTATTGGAACCGCTAATCACCCCAAATTTTTTCAAAAATTTCTTCATTTTTTTTACTTGTCTAGGTTTAATTTGGGAATTTCAAGTTCTAAAAAGGTTATATTTTTACAAATTTACAACCGATAGCGTCGTGATAAAAAGAACCAACATAAGAAAATTATGAAACGGCATGACAAACCTAGTTAAAATTTGATTATATATATTTGATCACATAAAAACCCATTCCCACAAAAAGTGAGTTTTGAGCCTTTATTGAGCATACAAATACACATGTTTAAACTAAATGATCATTTTTCGTTTCTTGTGTGAATAGCCGCTTGGTTCTTACGACTCTAGAACTTGCCACGACGATGCATTCCCAGTCCTTACCAACTTAAACTCGAATAAGTAAATGATGGAGGCATTAGGACTAACCCTTTTTATTTCTACACCATTATTTTTATTTTTATTTTGTACCACCTACCCAAAATCCCCCTAGTTCTTAACCCAAAACAAACACCCTTTTACCCACCAAAACCCTTTTTCATTTTAAACCCTTTATTTTAGTAACAAAGCTCGGTTTTTGTGTGACTCTCTTATGTTAAAAAAAAAAAAGAGAGAAAAAAAATATTTTGATAAAGAAAAAAAATGAAGTTTGCAATAAACAAACAAAGCTCATCAAAAGAAGGCTTGTTTGAAGAATACTTCATTGGAATAAAAAGTCACAAAAACAATATGTTTTGCAAAAACCGACGCTTTTTACGCCTTTTCGCCATTTTCTACTAACCACTAACCCAACCACCTACCTTTAACCCAAGCCTAACCCTTCACCCCAAAAGTCCTCTTGATATTTACAAAGGTGTATAGTTAAAAAAGAGGAGGATTGATTGCTTGGCAAGCCTATGGTAGGAGTAAGTTCCATGCCGCTCTCGAGTGATTCACTAAAATACATCTTCGGCCGAGTGTTGAGTGATCCCCCGTGAGGTATGTGAACTTGTATATAAATTGAATTTTAAAAGGGCATGTTATTCCCTAATAAGTAATTTATCTTATGTAATGTTTTCAATAAATCATTACGAATAGGATTGTAAATAAATAAAAGTAAAACTTAATAAAGAATCTTGGAAATCCCGACACTCTATGACAAGCCCAAAAACCTTCTCTTCTACCCATTCCATTTGGGAGTGTAAAGCCACATTATAAAGAGTTTTGCTTGAGGACAATCAAAGATTCAACTGTGGGGGTATTTGATGTGTGCAAAATACAACATATAAATTATATCAAATGAGGCATAAAACTAACCCTTTTTTAGTACTAATGTTGGAAAAAGTGTGTTTTTGTCTTCCTTTTGTATTTTCAGGATTAAATGAGCTAAAATGAACAAAAGAAGCAAAAAGGCAGTTAAATCTAACAAAAATACAAGAAAAGGGATAAATGTGGCATGCCCGACCCCCTGACAGCATCTTCCCAAGCAAAACAAGAAAACAGAAGGCTGAACACGCCCCGTGCCCAGTGAGCACGGGGGCATGCCCAAGTGTCTGCAGAAAAGACAAAGATGTAGAAGCTTCTATCACCTACCACGGGGGCATGCCCAGTGGACACGGGGCCGTGGTCAACTCTAAGATTCGCAGAATCTGGGGAAATCTTGATAGTACAGATACGCTTCTGCACACGGGGTCGTGCCCAGCGGACACGGGGGCGTGGTCAACTAATGCAGACAAACTGCAATTAATGAAGAAAAAGAAGGAGGGTGGACACGAGGCCGTGCCCAATGGACACGGGGCCGTGCCCGAGCTGCTGTTCAGGCTATAAATAGGGGTGCTTGGCTCATTTGCAAACTATCCCTTGGCAAAACCACCTCTCTCACACTACACCCACCCTCCACCACCATCACAACCCACATCCACCACCATCATCCATCATAGAGTGTGTGTAGTAGTCTCGGGATCCAAGATTGATCGTAAGAGTTCTTGACAATCAAAGGCCATGTTTGCCTAAGTCTCTTACATCACTTGGTGAAGACAAGTGTTTAGTGTAATACTTTTTATTTTTAATCTTTTCGCACTTTTTATTTGGTTATGTATTAATGACTTTAATAACTAGTTTCTTATATTGAAGGTGATTCTTCCTTATCGTTTGTCCGTGGTGTCTTGGCATTATTTTACTGTCTATATAAAATAAAAGATTTTCACCATTCATATCTCCACGGTCTATATGGAGATATGTTGGCTACCTGGTCGGGGTTTAAGGGAACGGTTTGGTAAGAGTCTTGCCTTGTTCAGTGTATAGATCTTGCAAGGACCTGGGTCAAATTTAGTAGGACCTCCTTCAATACCCACTGGTATTGGATGGTGGGGGTCCAAACTCTTTGATCCCCTCATATGTAAGCTACTATTAATACTTTAACCCCGCTACTTAGGACTGTATCCCTGCTGACTCAGACTACTTAGCCGAGGGTAACGTCACCTTCAAAAGAGGGGCTTACCACATTATGCATTAATAACTTAATTAATTATCTTTCAATAATCCGACCCTTTAGGATTGTATCCTTGCTGACTCAAACTACTGGGTTGAGGGTAACGTCACCTTCAAAAGAGGGGCCTACTACAATAACTAAGATAATCTCTTAAAAAGTGCAAAAGTGCGAAAATAATCAAAGGTTACACTACACACGAGTCGGATCCAAGTGATTCATCTTCTCTATCTTTTTTTTATTTTATTTTATTTTTTCAGCATTTTAGTTAGTTTTATTTTTCTAGTTTAAAACCTTTTTCTAAACTTTTGATTTGATTAGACGTTGAGGATAAACCGGTACTAAAAGCTCTTGTGTCCTTGGACGACCTCGGTATCTTTTCAACACTATACTACGTTCACGATGGGTGCACTTGCCCATATGTGTGTTTAGTGTTAGTAAATATTGTGTTTTATAAATTTAAAACTTGGCTAAAAAAGTGTAAAAGGGCTTAAAATATACATTAAATCTATACGACACTTCACACGCATCATTTATCGTCTAGCTGCAAGCTTAAACAACAACCGCATCCGTGAAAAACAGTTTGCTACTTCTACTCCCCCTAAGTCAGCAAACCAGGTTACTCAGCAGCCAAGTGGCAGCAAGAACAAAAGGAGAAAGTCTCAGGGTTTAGGGTGCAATGCAATTGTCCCAGCTACAAACCCTGCTGCTAAGCCTGCTCCTGCTGCTGTTCCAAACCCTACTGCTCCTGAAATCAAAAAGCAGTACACTGGTCCTCATCCTAAGTGTGCGACTTGTAACTTTCATCATCCTGCTACTTCTGCATGTCGTTTGTGCACAACTGCAATCGTTACGGTCACACGACTCCCTACTGCCGTCAGGCCAACCTTGCCCAGCCAGCTCAGCAAGCCCCAGTTCAGGCAGCACTCCTGTCACACCCCTAAATTGCACCATGCGGAGTGTCACCGCTTGGAGACGTGACATGACCAGGATCGAGCCACCCATCATATTGAACAACGTAATTAAGTAAATAAACCAACCACAATACAATTGGTGACCAAAAGACAGTAACCGACTTTAAGTTAACAGCGGAAGCATAAGACATAAGTCCAAAACATAAATTCATAGTTCATAAGTTTAACGACCAAACATAAGTTCCATAAGTTCATAAAGTTCAAATGTTAAGAACGGGACATGACAGTCCATATCCCACAACGACCTCCTCCTCGCGCAAGCTCTATAAGTACCTAACGACCTACAAGGCATGTAACTACAAATCAACAACAAAGTTGAGCGAGTTCACAGTAGGTGTTCGTTATAAGGTAGTTTTCAAGAACTATGAGTTTGTTTGCAATTGCAGGTTAAATCAACTTTCCTTATTTTTCCCAAACCATAAACGGTGGGGGCTACCCCATGTTGTAAAACCACTAGACTGGATGTATATATATGTGTCCTTCCCAATCCGATGACAGAGGTACATATTAAATATGTAGGTTTAGCGCTGGTGTCCTTCCCAATCCGAGGACAGTGGTACGTAGTGAGTACGTAGGTTTAGCGTTGGTGCCCTTCCCAATCCGAGGACAGTGGTACGTAGTGAGTACGTAGGTTTAGCGCAGGTGCCCTTCCCAATCCGAGGACAGTGGTACGTAGTGAGTACGTAGGTTTAGCGCTGGCGTCCTTCCCAATCCGAGGACGGAGGTAAGTAGTCTAGTAGTGGTGAAAGTACAAGTTCCGTCTTAGCTATTTAATCCCATTCCCAACCACCGGGAATCCCATGCCTTAGTAAGGGTGTGAACTCACCTCGGTTGCTCGGTTTGACTCTCAAAAATAGCTAACAGTCAAGGTCGGTCAATCACATCCTAGTATGATTACCACTTAGTTTATTAGTGACTTCAAATAGAGCACAAAGTTCCTACACATATCTATCACATAACATGCATCACTTTAACGGTTCATGCCCATATAAACTTCCCATCCATTCCCCACTCATAAACAAACATACGATAATGCACATAACACATATAACATGTTAGATCATTCTCAGATAACCTACCCGACATTTAGACTCGCAAATTACTACTTATGTCGTTTCAGCTTTTATATTCAAAACTGAGCTGTTTTCGGGGATTTTAATAAAATAGTTAACTTGTTCCAAAAATTCCCAACTTTTTATAGAAGGTCTTAAACGATCCAAATATTATTGTGTAAAAATCTCGGGATCAAATTCGTCACCAATATTTTATAAAAATTTATTTTCCGGACTGCAATCAGATTCATCACTTTCTGACTGCAGTCCACGGGATAATTTATTAAAAATTCACCGTAAGTCCGATTTACGAAATTCTAGTGGGAGGATTACAAATACATCAGTGGTCATCTACTGTACAAATTTCATGAGCTAATTCAACATAGATTTTCAGTTATGACTAAAAACATATCGCCCATTTACTGCAGTAAAAACTCAGGTTTAGCTGCTGTTACAAAAAGGGTCTTTAAAAATAGTAAACGAAGTCCAAAAATTATGATTCCAGTTCCATTAGAACCGTATTTCATAATACATAAATCTAGACTTCAGAAAATCAGTTTTTTTTGTTAAGTTACGGTCTGGTTACAGCCAACTGAAGTTGGCTGTAAACACCAACCAGCTTTCTGTTTTTAGTTCCCTACCTTCTAACGCATGTTCGATTGATTCCGTTAACATGTTTAGTGACAATAACAACCTTTAACATCAATATTAGCAAGTAAATCATCAAGTAATCAACAACATGTTTACTACAACATCCCACTACAACATTTCATCATGTAAATCTTCATGTAACTTTTATGTTCATCTTCTTGTTTAAACCCATTTAGTGTTCTTGTAACATTCATCATACTACATCTTTTATCTAAGAAACAAGATGAACAAGGTGCACAAGGAACTTACTACTAGCACAAAGCTAGGGTAGTATCTAGTGAAGAAGATGACGAGAAAAGATGATGAAGAAGCAAGAAATAAAGCTCCCTTGATGCTCCACAAGTAGCAAGCCTTCTTGTATCAACCTTTAAGCTTTAATATGACTTGAAAATGGAGGTTGATGGTGGTGGTGTTGGCGGTGGAAGTGTGGCCGAGAGAGGGAGAGGAGAGATGAGGGAGGTGGTGTGTGAAGATGAGTGAAGATATGAAGTGATTTGTGATCTAAGGCCACCATACTTGTATAGATTTATTACAATATTTTGTCTATAGAATCAAGCAAGTATCACATCAAATATATGAGAAAATCAAATGAGATATGATGATCTTGGTGGTGGGTCCCTTGGGGACGGTTGCACATGGGGGGGGGGGGGGTTAGTGTAATGGTAAATTATATTCCATGTAACATGTTTATTTAAGTTGGTTATTTGATTTATAGTGGGTGTTATGGTAAACGGGGACCACGACTAGTCAAAAATAATAAAACAGTGTACTTGTCAAAAAAATTTAGTGTCCCGGGTAATGTCCGGTTGTTCGGTTAAATACCGTTTCGTTAAAGTGTTTAATTATTCCGTAAAGTGTCTATTATATATATTTTTGTAACACTTTTAATTCCTAACACATAGGAGAATATTCAGGACCATTTAGTCAATTTTTCTGCACATGACTAGTGTGCTAACAAGCACATGTAAGTGTGACGCAGTGATCAGAAAGCAGTTTAATAATTCAACACAGTCATCAATCATTTTAATTATCATTAAATAATCGTACGGATACATGTAATTACGAGGGTTGTCACAACTCCCAGCACTCCCAGCTCCTCAACAGAATCCAAGGCCAGTCAATGCTATTCGTCCATGCTACAAGTGTGGAGACACTACTCACCTCCGTAATCAGTGTCCTCAGCTTAACCAGGACCAACAACCAGCCGCTCGTGGATGAGCGTTCAATCTTAATGCTAATCAGGCTCGTAACGACAATGACGCCGTTAATGGTACGTTTCTCGTCAATAACCTTTACGCTTCGATACTATTTGATACTGGTGCCGATAGAAGCTTTGTGTCCATAGAATTTGAATCTTTGTTAATCTGTGCACGCTCTAAGTTACCTAAGTCGTTTTCGGTAGAGATTGCCGATGGTAAATCTATTCTAGTTGATTCTATTCTCAATGGTTGTTCCTTGACTCTTAACGACCACGTATTTACTATTGATCTAATACCCATGCAATTGAGTAGTTTTGATGTCAAAATCGGTATGGATTGGTTGCGTAAGAATCATACCGAGATTGCTTGTCATGAGAAGTTTGTTCGTCTACCTCTTCCGTCCGGTGATATTTTGCATGTCTATGGAGACCGACCTTCGAGAGGACTGAAGTTGATGTCATGCACTCAAGCGAACAGATGCTTACGTAAACAGAATTTTGCCTTCTTGGCCCACGTGGTGGAACAAAAGGGCAAGGGGAAAAACATAAGCGACTTTCCAGTAGTGTGTGATTTCCCTGACGTCTTTCCTGAAGATCTTACTGGTCTTCCTCCTCCTAGATCCGTTGATTTTTGTATTGATCTCGTACCTGGTATGACTCCTGTCGCCAAGGCTCCCTACCGACTTACACCTTCCGAGATGCAAGAGCTATCTAGTCAACTGCAAGAACTGCTCGCCAAGGGAATCATTCGTCTAAGTACCTCACCGTGGGGTGCTCTCGTGCTATTCGTCAAGAAGAAAGATGGTTTGTTTCGTATGTGTATCGACTACCGTGAACTTAATAAGCTTACCGTTAAGAATCATTATCCTCTTCCTCGTATTGATGATCTATTTGACCAACTATAAGGCACGTCCTGTGTTGGGATTGATCCCTATCAGAGGAACAGATAATTAAAGCCAAAACTGGATCAGAGCAGTGGATCCAGAATAAGCAGATGTTTACATTCAAACCTCTCCCCTTGAAAGTGATTTCACATCTGCTGACCTCCTATCTGCTGATCTTACTAAGTGTTGATCTGCAACTGCTGCTTTGCATCTACTGCCAAATGTCAAAGACTGATGGAAGACCAAAGCTCTGCTGATTCAATCTACTGCCTTGAGTCTAGTACTGCTGATCCGGACAAGCACTGCTGGGTTCACAGCAGTGGAAGGATGCAGCAGCTGTTTAAGTGTCTTTTATGTAATGAATTGTAATAACAGTAGTTAGTACATCAGTGTTTGTATAGATCAGAGGTTAGAGTTTGTTAGGAGGTTAGATGTCACTTTCATGGTGACGTCAGCTAAGATGCTCAGTGGTTTGCAAGTGCCTATAAATAGTTCAGTACTTTGTACTGTTCTATTAGCTCTTTTGTAACATCGTCTTCTTTGCACGAACAAACTACTGAGCTCTGGCTGAGGGGGAGTTTGCATTCATTCATCAATCATTGTAATCGTTGTTGAAACAAATTCAATCTTTCGATTCATTGTGTAAAGATGTTTGATTAAAGTATTACTCTCGTTTGATTGTATGCAAAGTTTGTTTTCATCTTAATTCCGCTGCACAACTCTTTCATTTCCATCTTAATTTCAAACGAAAATACAATCAGAAACAAACTCAGATCCAACAATTGGTATCAGAGCTTGTTTGGGGGGACTGAAGAAGTCATAGAAAACAACAGGGAAATCTTGAACCAACAGTATGAAACATTTTGTTACGTTAAAGGTGAATCACTAACGCAACAATTTGAACATTTCAGTTGTCTCATCAGTGAACTGAGGCTTGTTAACACCACTTTTACAAACTCAACTCAAAATAGCAGGTTCCTCAGGTCACTGCCAGAAAAATGGGACACCATAGCTTTTGTCACCCGAAATTCACCTGAATTCAAGGATCTGACCTTGACCCAACTCCACGGCCGACTCCTGACCTACGAAAGGGAGTTGAACCAGAAAAGGAGGTTACAAGAGTCAGGAAAAGTTACCGATGATTACACTTTCGGTAATACTGCTCTTCTGGGTCAAGAAGAATCTGGGAGTAGTGGTAAGGATCAGGGTTATGATCACTTCATTGACATAACTGCTGGTGCAAATTTCAACAACCCTGATCCTCACTCTGCTAGTTATGCATTCACTGCAAACGAAAACCAGATGTCAGACAATTTAAGTTTTGAACTAAATGATTTGCAACATTTTGATCCCACTGACATCCTGCACCAACTGGCTTTGCTAAGTGTTAGAACTAGCAAATTTTACAAAAGAACAGGGCGAAAATTCCCAGGTTTGCATGGGAATCTAAGGGTTGGGTTGGATAAATCGAAAATCAAGTGCTACAAGTGTAATAGGTTGGGACATTTCGCTAGGGAATGTAGGAGTCAAACTACTGGTCCCATAATTACTCATCCTAGCTCAAATCCTAGACCTCAAAACCAAAGCACTGTGCACTATGCCCAATATGCCCCAGCAGCTCAAGTGAACACTGCTCACTATGCTGCTGCCCCTGTGCCAGTACATTATGTCCAAACTACTGTTCCACAAATCCAATATGTTCAAACCCCTGCTCCACAGGTACAAGTGCAACCTCTTGCACCTCAAACCACTGCTCCAGCAGCAGCACAACCAGATCAACAAAGTTTTTTCACTCAAGGGTTTGTTGACTGGAGCAGTATGCCTGAAGACCTTAGTGATGAAAATTTTGCACTCTATGCTTCTAATGATTCTTCTCATGATGAGTTTTGTTTGATGGCATTAGAGTCAATACAGGAGGGGGTTGAAACTGAGGAGGAACAGCAGAGCTTTGAAACAGTGGAAGAGGTGACTGAAGCAGTGGTTACTGCTGTGGCTGGTGAACTACTGTTGGGAGAAAGTTCAGGTACCCTGATTGAACCAATGACAGATCCATGGTCCGAAGAGGACAAAGAAGAAGAGAAGGAAGAAAAAGCTGGTGAAAAGAAGGTGAAAGCTGATGATGAGGAAGATCATCAATGTGATTGTGCAATGATGGCAGCTGCCAAGGTATCTCCTCTAGTTCTTGAAAAACTGTGTTCTGAAAATTGCATAATTGCTTTTGCTAACATCAAAGAGGTGAATGAAAACCTTCGGGATAAAACCTTGTCTGATGAGGTTAAATTTGAAAGGTCTTTAAAAGAACTTAAAAACAAATTGACTGAAAAAGAAAAAGAGATCAGCTGTATAAAAGAAGAGCAAAGCATAACCAAAACCCAACTTCAAACTATGGTAGAAAAATACCAAGTTTGCAAAAAGGAGTTGGAATCCACCCAGATTACTTGTGAAAGATGGGTGGAATCCTGCAGAGGATATGAGGTTATGCTTGAAAAACAGATAAAAAGCAATGTGAAATTTGGGGTTGGCTATAGAAAACATGATGATGAAAACACTGCTTTTGGAAAATCTGTTCAAACCACTGATGTAACCACTGAGTTCATCCCCACAAACAAGAATGGCCAAGAAGTGAAAATCACTGACAAACTTGGTAACAAAATCACACTTGACAGACCAATGGGATCCTCTACTTTTGAGGAGCTTGAAGAGTACCAGTTTAAACCAAAATGGTCTGATGAGTGTGACATTCTTGAAAATTTCAAGCCAATGGACTTTACATCAATTGATGGTGTCAAGGCTCCAAAAGCTAAAGTCATACCTCTCAAGGACATCCCAGCAGTGGTTAAAACCTCTGCTGCAAAGGAGTCTGTAAAGAGAAAGAAGAAAGAAAAAATTGATAACTTGTTTTGTGAATTCTGTGAGAAAAGGAATCATCTAACAAAAGATTGTTTCCACTTAAAAGCTTATGATTTAAACAGAACAAGTGTCATTGTTTCAGCTGAAGGTTGCATTGTCTGTGGTAAAACAAACCACAAAACTCAAGCATGTGTGTATCTCAAAAACTTTGATGTGAAAAAGAATGAGTACATTGCTAAAACATCCTTGAGTCCATCATCATCATCAACATCTGTCAAATTCACCAAGAAACAACCACTGTTTGTGCCAGTTCAAACAGCTGTCACAAAACAGCTGAACCAAACATCTGTCAAAAGAGATGTTCAGGTTACTGATGCACCCCCTGCTAATCAATTCAGAAAAGGCAAGGAAAAACAGTCTTACCAAAGGATTCCACACGTTTATGAGGCCTACAAAAGGCCCTCTAAACCCAAAGTGAACAGGCATCCTTTTGGTTACCAGCAGGTGATTGGTCAGGACCCACAACAGTGGTTAGACAAACACTGTCCTAAAACAGTCCAAACCTCTGACCTAACCACTGTTCTTCATTCTGCATCCAACCCAGACACTGTTGAGACCCCATCCAAAGCCTTGTTGGCTTTGGAGACCTTAATGAACTAACCCTTTTACTTCATGTGCAGGGAGCTTCTGCATGCTTTGATAGTCTTTGGTAGGGGTGTGCATGGGTCGGTTTGGTTCGGTTTTTACTATTAACCATAACCATAACCGCTAGTTCGGTTATGGAGTTTTGGAAACCATAACCATAACCAAACTTCGGTTACGGCTAATCGGTTATGAAGTCGGTTATGGTTTGGTTTTGGTTAATTTCGGTTAAGTAACCAAGCAAGGTTTGAAATAAATAGGGTTGTGCACAATTTGAACTTAGCTTGAGCCTATTTTATAAGATAACGGAGACTAAACTTTTTTGGTTAAACTACCGATTTAGGGTTCTTTTTAATAAGGTAATTCTCAAATAAAAACAATTATGGCCATAACACCTTAGTTCTTTATCAAAATAAATGGCATCTACATCAAGATCATTTTGTTACTAACATACTTTTATCTTAGTAAAAACCCTTTATATGGTTTTGTAAAACACAAATCCATTATATAAAGTAACATCACAAGTTCGGTTCGGTTTCGGTTATATCGGTTAATTAAAGCTTCATAACCATAACCATAACCGATTGAGCGGTTATACAAAGTTTCATAACCATAACCATTGGTTATATTGGTTATCGGTTATTAGTGGTTCGGTTATGTCGGTTATGGTTTGGTTATCGGTTATGGTGGTTAATTTGCTCACCCCTAGTCTTTGGTATGTAGATAGTGGAGGCTCCAGGCACATGACAGGATGTAAAGCCCTCCTCAAAGACTTTAAAATCCATGGAGGGGGTGATATATCCTTTGGGAATAATAGTAAAGGGAAAGTTCTGGGGTCTGGTACAGTGCAATCTGGAAATGTAAAATTTGAAAATGTCAATCTAATAGACAATCTAAAATTCAACCTTCTGAGTGTGTCCCAAATGAGTGACAAGGGATTTGGGTCATTCTTCACAAAAGATTGTTGTAGGATTGTTGGACCAGAAATGGTCAAAAAGATTGAAGCAATAATCAAAACTGGTCAAACTAAACTTGTTGCTCAAAGAAGTGGCAATGTTTATGTTGTTGACATGTCAAAAGAGTGTCCCAGAGCTGATGCCTGTCTGTTCTCAGCTGCCTCTAACAAAGAGACAGAACTTTGGCACAGAAGGCTGGGGCACACAAATCTTAAGACAATCACAGAAATTTCAAAAAATGGTTTGGTGAGAGGCCTACCACAAAAATTGTTTTCATGTCCTGAACATTGCATTTCCTGTTTAAAAGGAAAACAGCACAAAAGTTCTTACAAGTCCATTGAAGAGTCCAAAACAACCCAGTGTTTGCAAATGCTACACATGGATTTGTTTGGCCCAGTTCAAGTCATGAGCCTCAAAAAGAAAAGATATTGTTTGGTTATTGTTGATGACTTTTCTAGGTTTACATGGACTTTCTTTTTACACTCAAAAGATGAGACTGCAGGCATTTTGCAAGACTTTGTAACACAGGTTGAAAAGCAATTTGACCTTCCAGTGAAAAGCTTCAGGAGTGACAATGGCACAGAATTCAAAAATAGGGAGTTGGATGCCTTCTGTGTGAAGAAAAGGATTGTAAGGCAGTACAGCATCCCTAGAACACCAGAACAGAATGGGGTAGTGGAAAGGAAGAACAGAACTTTGATTGAGGCTGCCAGAACCATGCTTGCAGATTCAGGTTTGCCATTAACTTTCTGGGCAGAGGCAGTAAACACTGCTTGCTATGTTCAGAACAGAGTTTTAATAAACCCCAGGCACAAAAAGACTGCCTATGAAATTCTGTATAAAATTAAACCACTGATTTCATACTTCAAGGTGTTTGGCTGCCCATGCTTTATTTTGAACTTAAAAGATTCCATTTCAAAATTTGCAGCCAAAATTGATTGTGGTTATCATCTGGGATACTCAACCACTGCCAAGGCCTACAAAGTGTTCAATACACGGACCAAGGCAGTGGAGGAGACTTTGAATGTTAAGTTCAATGAACTTTCATCAATGAAAATCCCAGCAAACCCTGCAGATCTGTTTGATCTTGAAAAATTTACTTTTGAAAAAACTGCTGTCAAGACTAACAGTGCAGGTCCATCAGAGGATACAACACCAGACTATGGGTATGAAATCATCATCCCTCAAAGGTCTGCCACAAAGGGAAAAGCACCAGCTGTTCAAAACAGTTGTCAAAGCTCAACCACTGCTACCTCAACAGTTGTTGACCAAAGTAGCCCATCAACCACTGCTTCCACATCCTCAAACACTGCTGACAAAAGTCCTCAAACAGTGGATAAAAGTCAGCAGTTGTCCACTTCATTACCTCCTATTCCACCACCTTTTGAAGCCACTGCTGGATCATCAAAGTCCCCAGCAGTGGTTAGCTCAGATGATACACATTTGCAGCCTTCACCAACAAATGCCATCATACCATACCAAGGAGATTTAATCTTCTTGAGATCTCATCCACCTGATCAAATCATTGGCAACATAAATGAAGGGGTGCTCACAAGAAGCCAAACCCAAAACATTTGTCTTTTTGCTGGTTTTCTATCACTCCATCAGCCAGTCAAGTACCAAGAGGCACTGAAAGACAACAGCTGGGTAGAAGCCATGCAAGAGGAGCTCCAACAGTTTAAAAGACAACAAGTATGGGAGCTTGTACCACTGCCAGAAGAGGTTAGTCCCATTGGCACACAGTGGGTCTTTAAGAACAAAACTGATGAAAGGGGTATTGTTGTCAAGAATAAAGCCAGGCTTGTGGTTCAAGGTTACAGACAGGAAGAGGGAATTGATTATGATGAAACATTTGCCCCTGTTGCAAGATTAGAAGCAATTAGACTGTTCCTGGCCTTTGCTGTTAACCACAATATGAAGGTGTTTCAAATGGATATCAAAAGTGCTTTCCTCTATGGTACAATTCAAGAAGAGGTGTATGTTTGTCAACCTCCAGGTTTTGAGGATCCATTTTATCTAGATCATGTCTACAGGCTAAACAAAGCCTTGTATGGCTTGAAACAAGCACCAAGGGCCTGGTATGAAACTCTTTCCAACTTCCTACTCTCAAATGGTTTCAAAAGAGGTACCATTGATAAAACACTATTTTTAAAATGGAGAGGGAAGGATTTAATGATTGTCCAGATTTATGTGGATGACATTATTTTTGGAAGCACATGTAACTCAATGTGTGAAGAGTTTAGAGAACTCATGACAGCTGAGTTTGAAATGAGTGCAATGGGTGAGCTACAATGCTTTCTTGGTCTCCAAGTACAGCAATTGCAAAATGGAACTTTCATTCATCAAAGCAAATATGCTAAAGAACTTTTAACCAAATTTGATATGAATGATTGTAAACCATGCAACACACCCATGGCAACAAATAAGCTAGTCATGTCTGATGAAAAGGATGAGCTGATTGACCAAACACTTTATAGAAGCATGATTGGGTCTTTATTGTACCTAACTGCATCTAGACCAGACATCATGTTTGCAACATGTGTCTGTGCAAGAAGTCAATCAGCTCCCAGAAAATCAAATCTCATTGCTGTAAAAAGGATCTTCAGATACATAAAAGGTGCTCCCACACTTGGTATCTGGTATCCAGCTAATGGGAACATCAAGCTTTCAGGTTTCTCAGACAGTGACTTTGCTGGATGTCACACAACAAGGAAGTCCACATCAGGAGGGTGCCAGTTTCTAGGTGATTGCTTAGTTTCATGGCAAAGCAAAAAGCAAGCAGCTGTTTCAACATCCACTGCTGAAGCTGAATACATTGCTGCTGCAAGCTGTACAGCCCAACTCTTGTGGCTTCAAAATCAGTTACTGGATTTTGGTATCACTGCCTTAAAGACACCACTCATGTTGGATAGCCAGGCAGCAGAAAATATCATCAAAAATCCAGTTTCCCATTCAACTACCAAACACATCGACATCAGACATCACTTTGTGAGGGATTGCTATGAAAAAGGTTTGATTTCTCTGCATCATGTCCCAACTAAAGATCAGCTGGCAGATGTGCTCACAAAAGCACTTGATACAGCCACTTTTGAAAGCTTGGTCTCTAGAATTGGGATGCTGAACATGGAATAACAAGCAACATCTTGTTTTTCTATGAATAAAAGCAACAAAATGTTTTCAGAAAATCAAAAATCCATCCTTAAAAATAGCTAAAAATGAAATTTTTCATTAAAATCCTTAAAAGTCTGCCATTAACCACTGATTGTTCAAAAGTCTGCTCTACTTCAAAAGTCTGTCCACTGCTGAAAGTCAACCCCTGTTCTCTCATTCCTTTGATAAACTCTGTTGTTCAAAAGCAGTGTTTTATCCACTGATATGCTATCCACTGATAGTGAAAATCATCCACTGTTTTCATACCACTGCCTTCATTAGTCACTTTCATAAAAGTACTGTCCTTCACTTTCACCAGGGGTTGTCACGTGGACAGTACATAGTGGTCAGACCTTTTGTAACGGCTGCCACGTCAGCATTCACTTCCTTCCCTATAAAATCCCCTACTCACCACCAAAACAGGGTTTTACTGTCGAATTGAATTCTTAAAAATTCTCTTCTCAAAACAGTTTTTCATCTCATCTTCCACAAATTTCTTCGATCATTCATCTTCAAAATGACAAAATCGAAGTCATCTTCAAAACCCTCATCCAAATCTTCATCGAAAACAGCCTCTCAAAAGGAAATTTCCACTGAAATTCCATATAAACCATCTCACAATCTCCTGGGTCTTCTCACAAAACCAGGAACCACCAAAGTTTTCGATTCCATCATTGACATCATGGAAAAATCAAAGTACAAAACTTTGTTCACTGCCGATGCACCAATCTATTTGGCGACCCAAAGGGAGTTCTGGAAGAATGCAACCCTTGAAAAACAAGGCGACACTGCAACCACCATAAACTCTTCTATAAAGGGTAAAGCTGTCCAAATCACGCCACAATCCATTTCAGAGGTCTTTCAACTCGGTGATCAGGAAGGTAAAACTTCTTTCACTAAAAACGAGTTACAAACTGACTTCATTGAGAGAGGGTATGAAGCCACAATGATGAAGAAACTTACCTTAGAAAAAGGTTATTTTCCTTCTGCAACCAGATTCTTGTTTCATACCCTCCTACTATGTGTTTCAAATAAAACCACTTCTTTTAATGAAATCCCTTTAAAGATTCAAAATCTGGGATATGCAATTCTTCAAGAAGAAAATTTTAACTATTCTCAGGAAATCTTTAAAGATTTGGTTAATAATGTTGAAACAAAATCATTCTTACTGTTTCCAAGGTTTTTAAGTTACTATTTTGAAAAGAAATTCAGTAAGGATGATTTAGCTGCAATAAACCAAGGTGATCCTACTCACATAAACAGTTTAACTACTGAAACTTTTTCAAGGATGTTAGCACCTTGCAAAACACAAGCAGGGGTGCCTGAGCAGATTTTAGCAGTTACAACTGCTCCTCAGGTATCTGCTGCTGAGCCCACTGCTCAAGGTGATCAAAGCAGCAGAACAACTGTTTTGAAACCCACACCTAAAATTACCAAAAAGCCAACAAAAAGAAAAACACAAAAACCCCCCAAAACCATCAAAAAGGCATCTCTGGAGGATGAGATACCAGAGCTCCTGCCAGTGACAACACAAACGTCACAAGAAACCACTGTTGCTACTTCCTCACAGCAGTTGGTACAAATATCTCAACCCATAACCGAAACTCCTCCTGCTTCTTCACAAAAAGAACAGGTTGTACAAATAGGGTCTCCACATCATGATGCTCTGGAAACACTCGTTTCTATCATCCACAGCTCAATACCCGGGGCAATTCCACTTTCTACGCCACCCTTCACATCCACAATTCCCACACCAACTAAATTGCTGTTGGATGCAATTGATTTGAACCAGGCATTAACCAGTCCTTCTCAATCACCTATCAATGAGAATATGCCTCAACAACTGACTGGGTCTGATGTATCAATCTTTGCTAACCCACCAACACAACCTGAGGAGGTTAGACCCCTTGAGTTACAAGTAACTCTTGGTGGTAATCCAAGTGAAGCAGCCACTACAACTGTTACACCCACTGGGTTACATTTGGACAGTGGTTACTTTAATAAGACTTCCTTGGAGGCAATTCCTTTTATAGCACCTCTGCCAACCACCAGTGGATTTATTTATCCTACTGGCAACATCAAAAGGTTGTCAAGTGTTGAAGGAAGAAGACCCCAGTACCAAGACAAAGGGGCATCAGTGGTTAATGTTTGGAGTATACTCCCTACATCAACTACTGATAAAACCACTGCTAGTGGGAAATCAGATGATCCCATTAACTTGGGTGATGGTTTAAAGTACCAGAAATTGACGGATCGCATTGAAAAGCTTGATAACTCTGTTGCAGAACTCAAAGATATGCTACAACAGGTGTTACAAGTACAAAAGGTACAATCAACTGCTGTTCCACCTCAAGCACATGCTCCACAAAGGGCACATGCTACAAATGAGCTCTGGGATTTATTTCAACCTTTTCTCCATCAACAAGCAAAACTAGCAGATCAGCAACATGAAAAACATGTCCAACAGCAGAGAAATGCAATGGAGTCAAGGTTCAAGAACACTCAGGCTGATCTGAAGGCTCTCAAAACTCAGATCTTGCAAACCACTGGCACTGCTCCTCCAACAGTACTTTTCATTGATCACCTCCCAGAAGATAATGCCAAAAAGGGGGAGAAAATTCAGGAGTGGAAGAAGAAGGGAATAGATGATGGTCTTTACATTGAACCTGAAAGGGATGCTATGACCAGAAAAATTCCTGTGCCAGATGGGAGTAAAAAGGTTGATGCAACTCAAGAAGCACTTGATGAAGGAGTAGCAAGTGTTAAAAGAGATAGAATGGCAAAGGATATCTCAAGATGGAATGAGGAGAAAAGAGCTTTCATGGAACTGTATGAGCAAGGTTGTTCTGGATCAAAGGATTCCAAAAATCCAAAGACAAAAAGGAAACCTAAGTCCATCCCATTCAGATTTCCAAAGCCTCCAAAACCACCATCCAAAAGCCATCAGCATCAAACCTCCACCCAAACAGCTGTTGTAACTCCTGCTGTATCAACTACTGCTGGTACCTCAGTTGTTTCAACATCTGTTCTCACTTCAACACACACCACCTCAATACACACCACTACTTCATCACCACCACTGTCACCATCAGAAACAATTCAACCACCAATTTCACCTGCTGATAAACAGCAGAAGACAACAGATGTTATAACATTTGTTGTAATGACAATAGTGGTTGAAACACCAGTTGTTTTAACAACTGTTAGTCAATCACAAACCACTGTCACTACATCCACCACCACTGTTCCATCCAAAACATCATCGGCCCCTCCTCAAACAAAGAGGAGAAGGCTAATTCTCAAAGATGATGACACTTCACCACCACCATCTTCAAAATCCCTGTCACTTGTCACTATTCCAAAACCCATACCTCTCTCTTCAGCTCAAATTACACAATCACTACCTCCTGCTGGTGTCTCATTCCCTCTAGAACTCATTGCAGTTAGGGAAGAAATCAAATCCTTTTATTATGAGGATGACCCAGCCAAAAGGAGTTTGCCATCAATTGTAGAATATCCCAGGCCTAATAATATTGAAGAATACTTGAAACTCAAGGTCAAACAAGCAGAGAATATTGCAATCAAAAACAGAAAAGGGAAATCTGATAGAGAATTTCAACAAAACTATCAGTTTTTACTCTCACAGGTCAATGCTATGGAGCGATTTGCTAAAAATATATGTCAGAAAATTTCAGAAAGGGCAGATGAGTCCTTGAGAAAAGACTACATTGAGAACATCATGACCTACAAGAAATACAAGGGGGAGAAACACATGTACAAAAACTGGACCATTCCTGAGCTTGAAAAAGAAGCAGCCAGGATTCAAGGAATGATTAAAAATAAGGTCAAGCAGACTCCTCCTGAAAAGTTTAAACAATTTGAAGCAGAGAAGATGTTAGAGTTAAAGAGAATGAAAGAGGAGCTGATTGCAGCTGATTATGGGTCAAAGAATTCAGTGACAAAGTGGGGAGAAGATAGAGTCAGGGCAACCTATAAAAGCTTAGAGGAACTTAGAAAGAAAGATCCAAGAGTTCCACAAAAGCCTGACTACTCCAAAGAAGAGGTCTCAAAAAGACCACCAAAGCTGCAAATCAAAAGAACCACTGCTCCAGCTGGTGCTGCCATCTACAAAAGAAGGAGCAAAAACCAGTTGAGTATTGAAACAATTCAAGATCTATTAGCTGGAGATGCTATTGTAAAAGCAGGCACGAAAGTAATGATAAAAGAAGATCTTGAATTGGAAAAATCTGCAAGTGTTGCTCAGCCAGCTATGAATAGGCCAGCCTCACCAAATACTTCTGCAAATAAACATCTCCCAAGAAACCCACCAGACTCAAAAATACAAAAGTGGGAAACTGACAAACAGTCCTGCGTATTGACTTTGCTCAGGTTTGGTGGAGGAGTGGAGAAAATATCAAGGGAACAAGCTCTTGGCCTGAGTCTTGAAGATTTGCAGGATCTCCTTGATCTTCCACTTAGCAGGGATGATGAAGACACAGATGCCCTAGACTTTGAACTACAATTCAAAGGTCAGATAAGGGAACTGTTAATGAGGCAATAAAAGATTTCCACAAATAATGAAGAGTTTTGGCATTATCTGTTCCAGGGGGAGATTGTTGGGATTGATCCCTATCAGAGGAACAGATAATTAAAGCCAAAACTGGATCAGAGCAGTGGATCCAGAATAAGCAGATGTTTACATTCAAACCTCTCCCCTTGAAAGTGATTTCACATCTGCTGACCTCCTATCTGCTGATCTTACTAAGTGTTGATCTGCAACTGCTGCTTTGCATCTACTGCCAAATGTCAAAGACTGATGGAAGACCAAAGCTCTGCTGATTCAATCTACTGCCTTGAGTCTAGTACTGCTGATCCGGACAAGCACTGCTGGGTTCACAGCAGTGGAAGGATGCAGCAGCTGTTTAAGTGTCTTTTATGTAATGAATTGTAATAACAGTAGTTAGTACATCAGTGTTTGTATAGATCAGAGGTTAGAGTTTGTTAGGAGGTTAGATGTCACTTTCATGGTGACGTCAGCTAAGATGCTCAGTGGTTTGCAAGTGCCTATAAATAGTTCAGTACTTTGTACTGTTCTATTAGCTCTTTTGTAACATCGTCTTCTTTGCACGAACAAACTACTGAGCTCTGGCTGAGGGGGAGTTTGCATTCATTTATCAATCATTGTAATCGTTGTTGAAACAAATTCAATCTTTCTATTCATTGTGTAAAGATGTTTGATTAAAGTATTACTCTCGTTTGATTGTATGCAAAGTTTGTTTTCATCTTAATTCCGCTGCACAACTCTTTCATTTCCATCTTAATTTCAAACGAAAATACAATCAGAAACAAACTCAGATCCAACATCCTGTTTCTCGAAGATTGACCTTCGTTCTGGTTATCATCAGCTCCGTGTTCTCGATGATGATGTGCCCAAAACCGCTTTTCGTACCCGTTATGGACACTGCGAGTTCGTGGTCATGCCTTTTGGCTTGACCAACGCACCCGCCGTGTTCATGGATCTTATGAATCGTGTGTGTAAACCCTATTTGGATCATTTTGTGATAGTCTTTATCGATAATATTCTCATTTACTGAAAAACTAAGGCTGATCATGCTCGTCATTTACGCTTGATGCTTGAGCTATTACGTGGTGAACTTCTATACGCTAAATTTTCTAAGTGTGAGTTTTGGATTGATGAAGTACAATTTCTAGGGCATGTTGTTAGTAAGCAAGGTATTCATGTTGACCCTTCTGAAATCCAAGCTGTGAAGAATTGGAGTACGCCTAAATCTGCATCTGAGATTCGTTCCTTTCTAGGATGGGCGGGTTATTACCGCCGATTCATTTTAGACTTTTCTAAGATCGTCGTTCCTCTCACTTCTTTGACTAAAAAAGAGAAACCTTTCACTTGGGGTCCTGAGCAAGAGGAATCTTTTCAGACTCTTAATACCCTTCTGTGTAATGCTCCCGTGCTTACTCTCCCAGATGGGAATGACGACTTCGTGGTATATTTTGATGCCTCGAACCGTGGCTTGAGCTGTGTGCTCATGCAGCGGGACAAGGTTATTGCTTATGCCACCCGTCAACTCAAAATACATGAGAAAAACTATATTACTCACGATTTGGAGCTTGGTACAGTTGTGTTTGCGTTAAAGTTTGGCGATACTACTTATATGGAACTAAGTGTGTGGTTTTCACTAACCATAAGAGCCTCCAACATATCTTTAACCAGAAAGAACTGAACATGTGACAGAGATGTTGGGTGGAATTGCTTAATGACTACGACTGCGAGATTCGCTATCATCCTGGCAAGGCAAATGTCGTGGCCAATGCTCTTAGTCATAAGACTCATGTTAATACTATTCGTTGCTTTCATATTTCTAGTGATCTTCATACTTGTATTCGTGAGGCTTAGTATTCGTCAGCTAATGAAGGGAGTCTATTTATTGAAATACGAGGTACTACTGTGGATCAACTCGAAACTAAGTCTGATGGGCTTCAATACAATCTCAATCACATCTGGGTGCTAGATCGCGATAACCTCCGTGAGCTCATTATGAATGAGGCTCACAAATCTCGATACTCTATTCATCATGGTGCTGATAAGATGTACCATGATTTGCGTATGACTTATTGGTGGTCTGGTATGAAGAAGGACATTGCTGCATACATCTCTAAGTGCCTTACTTGCACGAAGGTAAAAGCTAAACATCAACGTCCTTCAGGACTCTTAGAACAACCCGAAATCCCTGTTTGGAAATAGGATAACATTGCTATGGACTTTATAACTAAACTACCCCGTACACCCGCTGGTCATAATAGTATTTGGGTAATCATTGACCTTTTGACCAAATCAGCCCATTTTCTTCCTATTCGCGCAGATTATAAAGTGGAGAAACTTGCTCGAATCTATACCGATGATATTATATACCGCCATGGCATACCTTTTGACATAATCTCTGACTGTGATGGTCGTTTTACTTCACGTCTTTGGCAAACCTTTCAGTCCACTATGGGTTCTCATTTGAATCTCAGCACGACCTTTCATCCTCAAACGGACGGACAGACCGAGCGTACTATTCAAACCCTAGAGGATATGCTCCGTTCTTGTGTCATCGACTTTGGTGGTAACTGGGATGTACATTTACCATTGATTGAGTTCTCGTACAACAACAACTATCATTCCAGTATTCAGATGGCTCCTTTCGAAGCTTTATATGGTCGCAAGTGCCGATTTCCTCTCAGCTGGCATGAGGTTTGTGACAAGCAACTTACTTGCCCTGAAATCATTCAAGAGGCAACGGATAAGATTCTTCAGATCCATGATAACTTGATCAAGTCTAGGAGCAGACAAAAGAGCTATGCTGATAAAAGGCGCAAACCTCTGGAATTTGATGTTGGTGATCGGGTTCTTCTGAAGGTATCTCCCTGGAAGGGAGTGGTTCGTTTTGGTAAGAAGGGAAAGCTCGCTCCTCTCTATGTGGGTCCTTTCGTGATACTCGAGAGGATTGGCAAGGTGGCCTATAGACTCGACCTGCCACAAGAACTAAACAACGTACATCCAGTGTTCCACGTATCTAACCTACGTAAATGCTTAGCCAATGAGGAAATGCAGGTTCCCCTCGAAGACTTGCAAATTAATGCGGCCTTACACTTCATGGAGAAACCGGTCGAAATCATGGATCGAGGCATCAAGCGATTGAGGCGCAGCAAAATTTCCATCGTCAAGGTTCGATGGGAAGGAAAGCGTGGCGCTGAATTCACTTGGGAGCTCGAAAGTGAGATGAAGGCCAAGTATCCGCAGCTATTCGAGCAGTCTTCCTCTTAGATTTCGGGGACGAAATCTCCTAAAGGAGGGGAGACTTAACGCCTGCATCCCTGAACTTTTAGTTTTTTTTTGTCAATTTTAGTCCTTATACTATGTAATTCTTGACACTTATGATACTTTGTGATTCTTGATGCTTAATTCTAGATACTTGATTCTTGATGCTTAATTCTAGATACTTGATTCTTGATGCTTAATTATAGATGCTTGATTCTTGATGCTTAATTCTAGATACTTGATTCATGATGCTTAATTCTAGATACTTGATTCCTGATGCTAAATTCTAGATACTTGATTCTTAATACTAGATTCTTGATACTTGATTCTTGATACTTGATTCTTGAAACTAGATTCTTGATACTTGATTCTTGAGACTTGATACTTGATGCTTGACTCTTGAGACTCGTGAAACTTGAGACTTGGTTAAACGAGATACTAGAGGCTTGACACTTATGTAAACTCAGAAACTTGGAAACTTTTGTGATAATTAAATAATCTTGATTATGTGATAATATTGCACAATAATACATAACGCAACGCTTAATCTAACTCGCAAAACGAACCAAAGACGGAAAAGTTGCAAAACGGATTGGACTGTCCGAATGGACATCCGATCGGAGGGCCATTCGATCGAACAGCCATCCGATCCAACTGCTACACCTCCTTACCTCCTCTCTAACACTATAAATAGGACCTGTCACATCATTCCTCACTGATGTGACAAAGCCCTCCGATCTAGACGCACGCACTCTCATTTTTTAGCACTTTTCTTTGATTCTAAGCCGATTATTGTAAGTTTTCTCTTATATTCTTGTACAACTTCAATCTATGCACTATTCCTCACATGATTCTCCCTCGAAATCACACTTTTCATCGTGAAATCTCCAAGATTCGAGCTCTTGAGGGTGACGTCATCATCGCGGTTTGTATAAACGGCTGTGTGATGTCATTCCCGTCAAGCTTTAGCTCAGATCTAAGGGATTTCATGTGCTTTTGCACCGAATCTTTACTAAATCAAGGTTTTTCAGTCGATTTCATGTCTGTCTTCAAACTTTCTTAAAATTTTTACTTAAAACGGTGGAATCCGGACCCAAATGGGTTGTAGACTAGATGATTAGTCTGGAGTCGGCTTGGAAATGGATTATCGTCGGAGAAGATGGCCGGATTACGGATTCAGGCATGAACACCGTCAAGAACAGACACCTGATCGGACGGGGTGATTCCCATCCGATCAGACAGGCTGAGCCTTGTTGTGTTCTCTGTTGTCTCAATACGTACCATGTCATCACCGTTAAACTCAAAACTTAGAAACTTTACAAGGTTGCAAAAGGAAAAAAGATCCTCTCAGTCGAATGGCTATCCGATCGGACGGTCGTCCGATCGAACAGCCATCCGATCGAGTGACATGTGCCTTACAATCTCAACACTTGAATTATTTTGAATCAGAGACTTTGAACTTTGAAACTTACACTCGAAGGGTCATTCGACCGAACGGTCATCCGATCGGATGACCATCCGATCGAATGACTTGGTATCTTGCTACAATGAAAACTTCAAAAGTTAAACATTTTCGAAACACACTATTTGGATCGAATAACCATTCGATCGAATGGCCATCCATCCGGATGACCATCCGATCGGATGGTGAACATCCCAGCTATATGTCATCCAACCGAATGACCATCCATCCGGATGGCCATCCGATCAGAAGACTGATCCGACACTTTGCATGATTTGTTATTTTGTTCGACGCTTACACTGTAAACTATAATCAGGCTAGTACATAGCTCCCTTTGATCCAATCTATAGGTGCCGATACTTAGCACCCACTATGAGTATACTCGATCCCTTTTCGTTTTAAACTTTTGGGATGCAACATGTATTCTATGAAACTTGAAACTATTTGAATCTAACTCTATCCTCAGTAAATGTGAAACTTGATACTTTTGGATTCTTGATTCTTTATGCTATGTGAACGTTTAATCCTTGTGTGTAGTTCCACCTTAACAATAGTAGCGCTGTAGGAAGATGCACCTCCCCATTATTCTCGGGGGTATTGTTAGGAGGATTCTATTTGCTTTCCTTGATTCTTAGGAAAGTGGTAAATGCATCAGGACACTTGGGCTATCACTTGGACTGTGAACACTAGTTTGGTTGAAACTATTTTATTGTTTACATGATGGATATGAGTTTTTTTTTTAAACTATTATGCTATATACTCAAACTTGTATACTCTCCAGTACATTATTGTATTGGCTTTATTTTAATACATGTTGCAGGCTGATAGGATGTTGGATTCATGAATCAAGCTAGGATGATGCTTAGAAACTCACCTAGTTAACTTAATTAAGTCAAGAACAATATTTGAAACTTGATGTAACTCTCGATACTTGTGGTTTGATTTTGGTTGGTGTTTGAATCTATTTAATCTATATCGAAATACCTAGTGTTATGGAAACTTTTGAGAAATCTGAACGCTTAGTGCCGCACCCCGATGTTTCCGCCATCGGTTGGGGTGTGACATCAGAAGTCTGAAGAAAATGACAAAGCTATAGAAGCTTATATTCCGAGCACGGGGGCATGCCCAACTCAACACGGGTCGTGGTCAATGCTAAGATTCGCAGAATCTTGCAAATCTTGATAGTACAGATACGCTTCTACACACGGGGCCTTCCCAGCGAAGACGGGGGCGTGTGGAGCCTAATACAAACAATTGCAATTAATGAAGAAAGAGAAAGAGGATGGCCACGGGGCCGTGTCCAATGGACACGGGGCCGTGCCCGGGCTTCTGTGCAGGCTATAAATAGGGGTGCTTGGTTCACTTCAAAGGCATCCCTTGGCAAACCACCTCTCTTCCACTTCACCACCACTCCACCACCACTACAACACCCACATCCACCACCATCATCCATCATCCACCTTAGAGTGTGTGTAGTAGTCTCGGGATCCAAGATTGATAGTAAGAGTTCTTGTCAATCAAAGGCCATGTTTGGCTAAGTCTCTTACATCACTTGGTGAAGACAAGCATTTAATGTAATACTTTTGATTTTTAATCTTTTCGCACTTTTTTTTTGGTTTTGTATTAATGACTTTAATAACTAGTTTCTTATGTTGAAGGTGAAACTTCCTTATCATTTGTCCGTGGTGTCTTGGCGTTATTTTACTTTCTATATAAGATAAAAGATTTTCACCATTCATATCTCTATGGTCTATATAGAGATATGTTGGCTACCTGGTCGGGGGTTAAGGGAATGGTTTGGTAAGGTTCTTGCCTTGTTCAGTGTATAGATACTGCAAGGACCTGGGCCAAGCTTACTAGGACCTCCTTCAATACCCACTGGTATTGGATGGCGGGGGTGCGAATGGCTTGATCCCCTCATGTTGGTGCATGCGTCTGTCGACTTCGTCTTGTATCGAGTCTTGTAGTTATTTAGATAGATCAGGGCACGTTGTACGAGTAAAATGTCAAATATAGGGTGACAGGCAGTTTCAAACGAAATTAAAAAAGTGTAATTTCGTTTGGAATCAACAAGTGATTTCAAGCGAAATTAACTTGTTAATTCCGCTTAAAATTGGTAATTCCGTTTGAGCATGTTCAAGCGGAATCAGCTAGCCTATAAATAGTGGTGTCTTGATTTCATTTGTAACTTTTCCGATCACTGAGTCGAAGTGCTGCCGAAGTGTCTACATGCTGTAATTATTTGTCAAATCAATCTAAAGACAGTTTAAAGTGATATTCTAGCTGAATTGAACTTGATACGTCTGTTTCCGCCTTTCATATTGAGAAAAACTCTTCTGATCGACTCGTTCAGGTCTGCAAACGATCCTACAAGTGGTATCAGAGCTCAGGAGGAAGAGTTCTTACCAATTCAGCTGCAATTTCTGATTCCTACACCTTCTTTTTCAAAAATAACAACTTTTCACGGTTAAAATCGGCTAAATTTCTCACATTATGTGCGTAATTGTGTTTTAACAAAGCCTTGAAAGTTTTAGATCTAAAATCGGATTAAAACTTGATCAATTTGACAAAATTCAGCTCGAGTATAATGACATCAGCAGTATTCCTTTTGAAATAGCATCCTGATTCCGCTTGAAATCAGCTATTTCGTTTCAAAGTTGTGATTCCGTTTGAGTGATTCTGTTTGAAATCACTTATTTCGTTTCAATCTGTCATTCCGTTTGAGCATTTCATACGGAATTAGTGATTCCATTTGAAAAGTGTGTTAGTTCATACGGAATTAGGTATTTCGTTTGAAAGGGTATTCCGCTTCAAAGGGATCTCGTTTGATAGTGTTGATTCCGCTTGAAAGGAGTTATTTCGCTTGAACAGGGTAATTCCGTGTGAAGTGGGATTTCGTTTGAAAGGGTTAATTCCGTTTGAAAGTGTCTGAATTATGAATTTTTGAAAACCGAATCATGGAAGAGGAATTTTATAACGCTTTTGCAACTAACCCGACTACTCCGGTATCTGTTACTCAGAACTTGAACATGGAAAATGAAACGGGCGCTATGCAAAAACCGCCTAAGCTCATGAATATCGAGGAGTATAAAGGTTGGGAGGAACGATTTGAAAATTGGGTGCAAGCAAATTATTTGGATGCTTGGGAATGTATTGAGACGAAATATGTTAGACCAACGAATGATGACGAAGAGGAGATTGCTATCAAAGATCTTAGTGTGGATGAGAAAAAGAAATACAAAAACGAAAAGATGATGATTAGTTTACTACAACAAGCTGTTAAAGAGGATATTTTGGTCTTATTGCAACACACTGGAAGTGCATATTCAATATGGAAGGCATTAACTGGAAGTGCATATTCAATATGGAAGGCATTAAGATCCAAATTTGTTGGAAGTCAAGAAATGATAAAGAACAAAAAATCGCTTTTGAAGAAAGAGTTTGATCTATTTCGTGGTTTGAAAAATGAGAGCACAAAGCAGATCATTGAAAGATACTGCAATTTGTTAGTCAACATGAAGAGAGTAAGCATCACCAAGGATAATGAAGAATTGATTGAGAAGTTGGCTGATGCATTACCACATGAGATTTGGGGAACATATCTTATGATGCTAAGAAACAAGAAAGGGTTCAACAATCTAACATTGAGTAAGTTCATTGAAAAAATTGAAGCACAGGAGATGGAACAAAGAAAGATTTCAAGAATGAAAGATTTTGATGGTGAACAAGATATCGGTCTTTATTACAAAGGAGGTATCAGTGATAAAACGAACATGTCACCAAAGGTCGAGACTGCATTCAATACTAAGAGCTCATCTGGTGGATCATCTAAAGGATCAAACAACAAAACGAGTTTTTCTTCATATCCATCATTTGATCCAAACTTTTCAACAACAAAGAATGGAAAGAAACTACAATGCAATATTGTGTTGAATCTTGAGAATGATGAAAATTTTTCAGAAGAGGTTGCAAAAAGTCACATGTCTTTGTTGGGAACTGTGCTGGAATCATATGGAAGTCTTGTAGCAGGAAAGATCGGGAATCCAATGTTGACAAAAGAGGATTACGATCAGATTGATGCCGAGGAGATGAAATTGATGGATATAAAATGGTGTTTAGCGAGTGTTTTGAGGAGAGCTGAGAAGTTTAAACAAATTACGGGAAGAGATGATTTCCGTGATGCAAATGTTTCTACTTTAGGATTTGATAAATCTAAAGTTACTTGTTTTCGTTGTAGGGAAAAAGGACACTTCAAGAGGGAGTGCAAAAATCGCGAAGCAAGTGGAGCTCAAAATCCGTTTAACAACAATGATTACTACCGGAAGGCCATCTATCATTAAGTTGCTCAACAATCAAATCAACAAGAGCCACAAACTGCACATGCTAGGAAGGCAATTGAGGAATCATCAAAGAGAGCATGCATGGTGAATCAAGATGATAAAAAATCTACAAGTAGTTTCAGTTGGGATAAATATGTTTCAGCTGACAGTAAAGCATGTCTGATAAATCAAGATGATGAAAAATTACCAGAAGGATTCAGCTGGGCAAATTTTAGTTGGATGATTATGATCCAAACAAAACTCCAAATCACAAAGCTTTTGTTGCTTGAATTGAAGAAGATAGTGATGATGATAATGATTATTATGCAAAATGAATGCAGAAACACTTGAAAATGATGGAAGAGAGTGATAGTGATGACGATAAAGCTAAAAAGAAAAAGAAGAAAGTTAAAACACCTGTCAGCAGTGATGATGAGGAAGTTCCAGTGATAAAGAGAAAGGTAAAGGAAGTTCAAAAGTTCAAAGTTGATGAAGAAGTTGATGCAAGAAATATTCCTGTGAATTGTGAAACCTGTGAGATCATGAAAAAGAAAAACAGCGAATTGATTAACACCATGAACAGGTTGAAAGAATCTTACGATGTTCTGAACAAGGCCATGAATTAGTACAATGATTCAAGTAGCGAACAAGCAACAGCCATGAAAACACTTCAAGGAGCTTTCATGACAAAGCAAAAAGTTGTTAACAATTATATTGAAAAGTGTGCTGTTCTGGAACAAAAACTGGAAACTCAAAGAATTGAAACAGAAAGAGTAAATAGGTTGTTAAAAAGTTACTCATGTACTTCTTATGTCATTGACAGGATTTATCCAACTGTTGAAGGCATGAAGGCATTTGAGGATGATGAAGTAACTAAAGAACAGATAGTATCTGAAGAAAAGACTTCTAAAAAGAAAAAGGAAAAGAAGAAGGATACTGAAGTTAAGACATCTGGTAAGAAACAAGGTGTCAGTTACAACAAGTGTCCACCCCCACTTGAAAATGGATATTCTCCGAGAAATCCAAATTCAGAAAGAGTCAACAAATTTACAGTGGGAGTCGGAGTCTTGAGTTAACTTGCCAGAAAATATTGATGTCACTTTTACATCATCTGACACTGATCAACAATCTCAATTGATGAAGAAAGTGGTGGATCATGTGTTAGATAACGATGAAATGGAGGTGTAAAAGTCGGAGTCTAAATCAGAGTCAAAGTCTAAGTCTGACATGTCAAGTCCTTCAGTCAAAAGGGAGAAACGGGTTTACAATAAAGAATTTCTTCTATCAAAATCTAATTTGAATGACGAAACATTCAAAGTTGCATATACATTGAATAATTCCGACAAATTATATTCTGATGAGGAATTTCCAATAAGAGGTGTTAAACCAGAAATGATAAAATAGGTTTTCAAACTTACAGAAATTAATATTTCTGAAATAAAAGATGTAAATCTTTCTGAAAAATCTAAAAAATACACCTCAAGAGTTCAACAACGTTTAAACAAGAAAAAGGGTTACAGTTCTGGTTCAGGTTATCGAAAGAAACCAAACCATAACGGTAATTACAAAAAGAAAGGTCTTGGTTTTATTCCGCCAGAAAATTATAAAAATGAAAAATATGTTCGAGATTTTAAATCAAAAATGATATTTGTTTCAGGTACATCTTCTGAAGAGGAAAAAGAAAATTTGTTCAGAAAGCAGTCGAACAAAGAATTCCTTGAGAAGAAGCAAGAAGAAATGGAGAAGATGGTTGATCAAAAGAAGAAGGAGACTCGAACCTGTTTTAAATGTGGTAGAATTGGACATTTAGCTGTGAAATGTTCACAAGTAAATCAAACCAAACAGGGAGTTTCTAAACTGAAAGAAAAGATGGTTGAGTTTGAACCACCAATTGAGAGAACTAAACTTTTCAAAAATTCAAAATTTGAAATTGGTGAATGTTCAAAGAGGTTTTACAAGAAAAGTGCAAATCTTGACAACCAAAAATGGGTTGTTAAGAAATCTGATGATGGGTCTAGCAATGATTCTGATTCAACAAAATCAGAGGAGCTAACTTCGGGTGATGAATCTGATTCCACAAAATCAGATGAGCCGCAGGTTATGGAAAAAGATGAAAAATCAGTGCCGATAGTGGATGATGTGAACTTTCCACCACTTCGAGCTGAAAATTTTAAGAAGAAAATTGGTAAAGTTGAAATTTCAAACAAATTTTATTCTGATAAAAAGGTTTTTGATGTTGAAAAGGCCTTTAACCCCAAAGTGAAACACATCTTCGGAAAAATGGTTGACAGAAAAGTCAAAGGGGTTAAAGAGTTCTATGAGAAGAAAATGAAGAAACCTGGTAAGGGTGTTTCGTCCCAGGTTTGTGACTGGGATGGAACCTATTATTCTGATTAAATTCTGGACTTGCCGGTGCTCCTAGGTTGGTAAACGAGGAGCAGGTATAGGCATCTTTCTTGAGAAATTCACTTTAGTGATTTCGTCTTGCAAGTGGTAAATCAGGGACATTAAGTTGTACTTGATTTTCTACATATGGTAGTTGTTGTTAGAAACTAAAATCTGTTAATTGTTTCAAGTGGTTGAGAAAACAAAGTGATGGATTGAACCCCTAACCTACAAGAGGTTTTATGAAATCAACGAAACTTATTTTCCGGAAAAACCATTTGATTAAAACAAACTTAAGTGTTTTGAATTCATAATGGGAAAATAGTTTGTTGTGAGGGGGAGTTCTGATTGTTTATGCCAAATGAATGGCGAATTGAAGTGGTTTGATATGAGTTGTCATTTTACCTTGTACAGTTTGTTTTCAAATTTCTTTAAATGTTTTTGAATTTTAGGGGGAGTAAGAATTTTCAGAAAATCCAAAACCTTTAGAAAAATTTGAAAAAGCCAAAAACATGATAAAATCAAAAATGAGTTTTGTTGGGAAAAAGAGGAAATGATAGTACATCAGTGGATGATCACAGCATGCTAAAGAATTGGGAAGTAAATGGGATAAACGGTCTCACTGATGATGTGCCAGTAGGTTTTTGCACATTTAGTAGATTGTGACGAGATATAAACCTAAATTTCAAACTTACTTATATCGTGGGGAACATCTCTCGGATATATGGGTAACCCCCGAAATCTTGTTTGAAAGGTCCCTCTTTATGAGATACTAGGTCTTTATGCTCAGTGATATCTGGGGTATTATCCCGGGACTTCTGATTTTGCGGAAGCAATGGCCTAGTCCCCGTATAATACTTTATGCTTGCTTGAAATAAAAGCCTGCCCTCAGCATAAAAAATGATGAAACATTGAAAAATGTTAATCATGTGCTGTTGTAAAAAAGATCCTCTAAAGGGGACCCACCAAAAGTCAAGCCGTCATCTCTCTGCTGAATGGAAGTTCTGACCTGAGCTCTCACGGTTCTCGCATTTAACCCTTTACAGATATCATCTGTGGTATACTCACCTATAAGACTGAATATTGGGATCTGGATACGAGAGTATATTCTGAGGTGGGACACGCGAATAAGTTTAAGTCTCTAAAACATTAATCTCGTATCTCGAAACAGTTGAACTTTGTGTGAGAATTTAAGTGGATCAGTATACTGACTGTAACACCCGTGTCACTCCAACCATCAGACAAATGCCAAACCAATGAAATATAGTATTTCATACTTGGGATTTGTAAAAATATGTGTATCGTTTACACATATCAATTCCTGTTCGATCTCAAGCTTTAAATCGCTTTCTGGAGGGTTATACGCGCTCTGATGTGTAGATATAACCAGTTTAATCCAACGAACACTCCGGAATAGTGAAATAGGCTTAACATACCTTAAATAACCTTTACATAACTTAGATATAAGTTTTGGAAGGTTTGGTGTGGTGAAATCAAAGTTTAATCGCTTACAGGGACTAAAGTTGACAAACTGCGAAAGTATGCCAATTTGAACTGTAACAGACCTTCTGGAGCATGACCATAAGTTAAACATACCACAAATATCCTTTACATAGCTTAGAAATAGGCTTTGAGGTGTTCGGTATGCTAAAATAAACTTTTGTGTCATTCAGGGACTAAAAGTGTCAAAAAGTGCACAAGTTTGCATTTTTACGCATAACTTACGTTCTGAATACATCCGGACATCCAAAAATTTATATAAGCATGACTATATTATATTTGAGTGTTCGCTTTAAGAAAAATCCATTCGTTTCGTCATTTGGTTCGTTTTTCGCGCTTATGCGCATTCCGTCGTAATTAAGCGAACATCGCGTTCGTACGGCCAAACGAACCGACATCCGAGATATTTTTGAACACATTTTAAGTTCCCTATACTTTAACTTCATTTTAGAGCTTTGAAATGGGGTTAACGGGCCTTAAACGTGTCGAAAATGGCCTAAATACAGTTCAGGGACCAAAAGTGTAATTCTGCCGAAATAGTGCCTAGCGGTGCGCTACACTTTAAGCGTAGCGGTGCGCTAGGGGTCTGCTGACCAGATTCAGAGTTTCTAAACAGCAGGCTGCAGCTGTTACAACCTCAACCACATGTTCTAAAATGCTTAGTCAGCTGATAAGATCATATTTTAGTCACCATAAGGTTCCAACACATGTACGGCCTTGATCGTTTCCCCTTTTCCAAGAAACGATCTCAACGGTGGACCGAATACTATAAATACCCCAACACCCCAATGCAAAACTTACAAGAATTCTGATTTTTGAGAGCTCTAAGTTGAAACCATTGTTTCATACCTGAGTTCTTGAAGTCGGGATTAGCATTCGGGGACCCTGGGTTAGTATTCTTTCGTTCTTTTCCTTATTTTACTGCTTTTCGAGTCAGAAAGTCAAACTTTGTTTGACTTTCAGCGTTGACCAGTAATGGTCAATGCGAAGTTCGTTTGAACTTCGCAACGTGAGTGTAATCACGTTGGTCATAGTCCCTTGGGACTATGCCCACTGATTACCACGTTGTCTAGAGTCGTAGGGTAGGCGATCTAATAAATCGCCTATACCTTCGAACTCGACCCATTTGGTCGATCATTAGGATCCGACCAAACACATTAGGTGACCATAGTAGGTAGGGAATAACCTTCCGAGGTTATACCCTATGGTCACATCGTTTAAGTAGTTGTATGATAGGTAGTTTATATGCCTTAGGTAAATTACCAGAATACCCTTTTCATGTATAATTGGTAATTAATCATATGTAACCTAAACTTTTGTCACATAACTGATTATGTAACATGTTTAGGCATATAACACTTGTCATAGGACTAGTTAGGCGGTCCGAACGCGTTTCACGCGAACGACACGTTAAAGTAGCATAAGCTTCCTAAACGGGTCGTAATGGGTCGTAGACACTTAGGTTAAGTTTCATTTAGTATGAAGGCTTTGTTAAACCATATCATATGAGTTCCTACACTCATTTGGTTTACAAACCCTAATGCTACCCAATCTTCCGATTTAGGTCCGGTTAATTAACATAGTTACCTATATTAGGTGCCGTTTGATTTCCGTGATCTCTAGCTTTGTTTGGTTGTTACTCAAGGACTACTGAGCAATCTCAAGTGAGTACATAGACCCCTCTTTTACTGTTTTCCAAACTGTTTTGGGGTGGAACACATGTGCCTACTTGTTACTTTCATGCTTTCCTGTTTTCAAATCATATACTTCCTATGTTCATTAGTACATTATAGTACATGATTTCATTACATTTCATACTAGGTGTGCCATTGTGTGCATTACTTAGTACATTGTTTTACATTACATCACATGCTACGTATGTCTATTGTTGCATACTTAGTACAGGTCGCATGCTACGTATGTATGTTGTTGCATACTTAGTACAGATATTTCAGTTCACATGCTATGTATGTTTGTTGTAGCATACTTAGTACATTTCTTATTCATCATATACTTACATTTTGGACGCATATTACATGATTTACATTGATCATGCATTTACTACATAAAACATAACTTTGATTTAAACCAAGTTTTACTTCAATACTTTGTTTTGTGCATATGGTTTAGTTGAGACCTTTCACTTGCCATACATGACATATTTGACATAGACATTTAACATGGATATTTGACATAGACAATTTGACATGATTTACATCTTGACATGAACATTTTACATTGTTTGGTTTGGTTTGATTAAGTGATTAAGTAACGATGTGTGTGTAATATGATACAAGCATGGTGGATACGCCGCTGGTACTTCCTATATATAAGTGTTTGTATGGTATTACATGTCGTAACGTTATTTGAATCATTTCAGTTTGAGACATAGAACATTTTATACAAATAACATATTTTTCACAAGACATTGATTTACAAACAACTTATCTAATACAAACTCATTTTACATGGTTATTCATTTAACCATACATTATACATTATTTATACATATCATCTGGTCTTATCGATTTTCAAATGATTTACAAAACAAAGCAAATAACAAGGTTCATGACTAAACATTTTCTCAAACATAAGTCATGAAACCTATTTTCACAAAACCTATGTATCTCACCGGCATTTTTATGCTGACGTACCATATTTTCACATGTGTTTTTCAGGAACTGTTGCGTAAGATGATCAAGATACACATAGGCAGACTTGGGCTTTAGTGACAATAAAAGATGCAAGACTAGTTAATTTTGTTGTATTTATTTATTTGTTAAGACATTGTAACACTTTTAATCAATAAAACGAAACTTCAATTGCCATGGATTTGAAACATTAATTCTGTTACAACACTCCCCGATGTTTCCGCCACGTTTTGTATGTTCCACGTGGTCGGGGTGTGACAGAAAAGATGGTATCAGAGCCAATGGTTATAGGGAATTAGGTTATTAGTAATGCTTTGACCTAGTCTATAACTTTCTTAGGACCCTAACGCGAGTTTACTTGCGTTTAGTCATAAAACAATACCGTCACCTATCCTTAGGCGACGACCACAACAAGAACATAAATTTCAAAACCGCTTTGAAAACTAATCATCTGTTCTAGGATGATTGATTACTAGGTTTTGAACCCTCTATTGTAAGGTTTTGAACTCTCTGTTATATGGTTTTGAACCCTTTAAGTTTTCAAAATCTCATCAAGGTTTTGGGTTTTAAATAATGTGAACACGTGCAAACTGGAAGGGTGAATGCCTGTATTCTGGGTTTTCTGTCTAGGCAAGCACTTCGTATACATCTCATCAGACGCGAGACCAGTTGTGCTTACCTGGGAATTCTTGGGATGAGTGTTCACTTATAGGCGAGCATGTCTTCGCGATACATTATTTTTGATCCATTTACTTTAATTTAGTCACTGTGTGTCGTTTGTTGCTTTGTAGTAACAAACAAATGACCACTACCCTTGCTTTCATCAGATTTGTTCATCTCATTCTTTTCATCTAATTCTTTCACTCGTTTCCTTTCATGTTTCCTCTTTTTAGAATGCCTCCTCGACGCGAAAATCAGATGGCGCCTGCCGAGCTGGCGGAAATCATCGCGCAGCAAATGGCTGCTGCCTTCCCAAATCTTTGTGCTCAAATAATACAAGCCATCAACAACAATAATGCTCTCTGCAGCTTCAAGACGTTCAACTCGGCCAAGCCATCAAAGTTTTCTGGGTCTCAAGGAGCGACAGCACTTCTGCAATGGTTCGAGAGTCTAGAGAGCACCTTCAGGCATGTTCAATGTCCAAACGAGCGAAAGGTAGATTTTGCATCTAGTGTCTTTGAGAAACGAGCTTTGACGTGGTGGAACGGTGTGGTGAGAGATAGGGGTGCCGATGTGGCACTGGCTCAGACATGGGAAGAACTTAGAGCACTGATGATGAAGGAATTCTGTCCTCGTCACGAGATCAGGGCATTGGAAAGAGAATTCGACGATCTTAAGCAAGACAGTGGCGAACATCGAGCATACACTGATCGATATGAGGAGCTGAGCCTGTTGTGTCCTACCATGGTTACACCTTTGGATAAGGCGATCGAAAAATACATTGATGGTCTCCCTGACTTGGTTCAAGACATTGTTACCAGTAGTAACCCCACTACGGTTAGGCAGGCCATTGAGCTATCTGCAACCCTGACTGAATCTCAGATCAGGAAACGTAAGCTTTTCCGAAAGGGTGACAAGAAACCGCTCGAGGAATCAAAGACCATGGATGAACAGACTGGATCCCTTGAGTGGTCAAAGAAGCAAAAGGCTTCTCAGAACTTCGCCATGGTCGCTCACAATGGTCAAGCCGCCCCCAACCAACCAGCTAAACCCCGTGCTAGGAAGCCATACAATGGAACTTCACCCTTGTGCAACCAATGTGGCCTACATCATCATGCTAAAATGAAGTGCCGCGAATGTCAAATTTGTGGACTTAAAGGTCATGTGGCAAAAGTTTGCGTTGCAGCAGTTGCACCGAATCAAGCCGACAACAAACCTGCTCGAGCTCGCTTTCCACCAGGTTCTTGCAACAAATGTGGTGAGATGGGACATATCCGAAGAATTTGCCCAAAGCGTGCTAATGCTAATCCAGCACAGAGATGAGCATCTGATCGACTAGAAGACAACACTCTTTAGAAATAATCACATCTTATGTATTATTTTCTTTTGTTGTCGAGGTCCATGAAACAGTTGTTATCATTGTTAATAAATAAATCTTTTTATTTACATTGCAATGTATATTATGTGGTTGTATGCATAAACAACATATCCCCTACAATACCGACAATCAAGGAACCACATTCCTTGAAGAACAAACTACCCCCAAAATTCTTCCATTTTACAATCTCTTGCGTTTTACACAAAGATCCTAAGTACCCGTCTCTTGCAAAGAGATGAGGTACAAGGTGCAAGTTATAATTCTGTACGAATACCCCAAGTACCACTATAAATTCTTAATAGGGTACTCAAGGGTATTTCCGTATGTCCTAAATTATTGTGTACCTTAATTCGAATATTGCGTTTTCCTGAAAACGAAAATCGAATTTTTGGTAGATCATCCTATCTTCATGAATGGATTCTTGAAATGATTAAAGTGCCAAATGAAATCCACGAATTGGATTCCTGGTGTGCTTTAAGTATCCGCGTCCAAAGATAACAAATTAATAAACAAAGTCAAACAACTATGTGATTATGTGCTTATGTGTTTCCTTTTATGTTTTTGTGTGATCCAAGTTTTGTCATCCAAATCCTCATAGAATCTTCCATATCTTCGTATAAGGGATTCATAGTAGGATATCCAAAGGTACTATATTAAATCCTCAATGGGCTTCTACGTTGTAGTTAAGTCCCTTGGATTTTATTGTACTATTCCATAATTAGACCCCTTGAGTGGTCTAGTTAAACAGATTGATCCAAAAATCTGGTTAAGTATATCAAATGATGATATAGCTGAAAGGACTCCTTGGAGGTCTAATTAAAAAGATCATGTGTTGATCTGATTAAAAAGGACCCTATGGTAGTCTAGTCACACTCATCACAGGTTTGATATTTTCTTCCCCTACACATCATGAAATGCACTGTGCGGACTGTGCAAGGAATTACGTAATTATGGACGCGTACATAATTATGGAAATTCAGTGCACAGAGACCACATCGAATTTTGTCATGTATTCCGTTCATTTTTGTTTCTGAAGATGTAAAATGACTATTCTGTTCATTTTTGTTTCTGAAGATGTAAAATGACTATTCCGTTCATTTTTGTTTCTGAAGATGTAAAATGACTATTCCGTTCATTTTTGTTTCTGAAGATGTAAAATGACCATTCTGTTCATTTTTGTTTCTGAAGATGTAAAATGACCTTTCCGTTCATTTTTGTTTCTGAAGATGTAAAATGACCATTCCGTTCATTTTTGTTTCTGAAGATGTAAAATGACCATTCCGTTCATTTTTGTTTCTGAAGATGTAAAACGACCATTCTGTTCATTTTTGTTTCTGAAGATGTAAAATGACCTTTCCGTTCATTTTTGTTTCTGAAGATGTAAAATGACTATTCCGTTCATTTTTGTTTCTGAAGATGTAAAATGACTATTCCGTTCATTTTTGTTTCCGAAGATGTAAAATGACCATTCCGTTCATTTTTGTTTCTGAAGATGTAAAATGACCATTCCGTTCATTTTTGTTTCTGAAGATGTAAAATGACTATTCTGTTCATTTTTGTTTCTGAAGATGTAAAATGACTATTCCGTTCATTTTTGTTTCCGAAGATGTAAAATGACCATTCTGTTCATTTTTGTTTCTGAAGATGTAAAATGACCATTCCGTTCACTTTTGTTTCTGAAGATGTAAAATGACTATTCTGTTCATTTGTTTCTGAATAATGCCTGTTGAAAATAACTCCGTTCATTTTTCAATTCTGAAAAATGTCCGTTAAAGAGAAATAACAGGATTATGCCTTTCATATCTCTGGTGGTTATTTGACACAAAGCCACAGTTAGACTCCTACGAATTAATTTCGGGACGAAATTTCCTAAAGTAGGGGAGACTGTAACACCCGTGTCACTCCAACCATCAGACAAATGCCAAACCAATGAAATATAGTATTTCATACTTGGGATTTGTAAAAATATGTGTATCGTTTACACATATCAATTCCTGTTCGATCTCAAGCTTTAAATCGCTTTCTGGAGGGTTATACGCGCTCTGATGTGTAGATATAACCAGTTTAATCCAACGAACACTCCGGAATAGTGAAATAGGCTTAACATACCTTAAATAACCTTTACATAACTTAGATATAAGTTTTGGAAGGTTTGGTGTGGTGAAATCAAAGTTTAATCGCTTACAGGGACTAAAGTTGACAAACTGCGAAAGTATGCCAATTTGAACTGTAACAGACCTTCTGGAGCATGACCATAAGTTAAACATACCACAAATATCCTTTACATAGCTTAGAAATAGGCTTTGAGGTGTTCGGTATGCTAAAATAAACTTTTGTGTCATTCAGGGACTAAAAGTGTCAAAAAGTGCACAAGTTTGCATTTTTACGCATAACTTACGTTCTGAATACATCCGGACATCCAAAAATTTATATAAGCATGACTATATTATATTTGAGTGTTCGCTTTAAGAAAAATCCATTCGTTTCGTCATTTGGTTCGTTTTTCGCGCTTATGCGCATTCCGTCGTAATTAAGCGAACATCGCGTTCGTACGGCCAAACGAACCGACATCCGAGATATTTTTGAACACATTTTAAGTTCCCTATACTTTAACTTCATTTTAGAGCTTTGAAATGGGGTTAACGGGCCTTAAACGTGTCGAAAATGGCCTAAATACAGTTCAGGGACCAAAAGTGTAATTCTGCCGAAATAGTGCCTAGCGGTGCGCTACACTTTAAGCGTAGCGGTGCGCTAGGGGTCTGCTGACCAGATTCAGAGTTTCTAAACAGCAGGCTGCAGCTGTTACAACCTCAACCACATGTTCTAAAATGCTTAGTCAGCTGATAAGATCATATTTTAGTCACCATAAGGTTCCAACACATGTACGGCCTTGATCGTTTCCCCTTTTCCAAGAAACGATCTCAATGGTGGACCGAATACTATAAATACCCCAACACCCCAATGCAAAACTTACAAGAATTCTGATTTTTGAGAGCTCTAAGTTGAAACCATTGTTTCATACCTGAGTTCTTGAAGTCGGGATTAGCATTCGGGGACCCTGGGTTAGTATTCTTTCGTTCTTTTCCTTATTTTACTGCTTTTCGAGTCAGAAAGTCAAACTTTGTTTGACTTTCAGCGTTGACCAGTAATGGTCAATGCGAAGTTCGTTTGAACTTCGCAACGTGAGTGTAATCACGTTGGTCATAGTCCCTTGGGACTATGCCCACTGATTACCACGTTGTCTAGAGTCGTAGGGTAGGCGATCTAATAAATCGCCTATACCTTCGAACTCGACCCATTTGGTCGATCATTAGGATCCGACCAAACACATTAGGTGACCATAGTAGGTAGGGAATAACCTTCCGAGGTTATACCCTATGGTGACATCGTTTAAGTAGTTGTATGATAGGTAGTTTATATGCCTTAGGTAAATTACCAGAATACCCTTTTCATGTATAATTGGTAATTAATCATATGTAACCTAAACTTTTGTCACATAACTGATTATGTAACATGTTTAGGCATATAACACTTGTCATAGGACTAGTTAGGCGGTCCGAACGCGTTTCACGCGAACGACACGTTAAAGTAGCATAAGCTTCCTAAACGGGTCGTAATGGGTCGTAGACACTTAGGTTAAGTTTCATTTAGTATGAAGGCTTTGTTAAACCATATCATATGAGTTCCTACACTCATTTGGTTTACAAACCCTAATGCTACCCAATCTTCCGATTTAGGTCCGGTTAATTAACATAGTTACCTATATTAGGTGCCGTTTGATTTCCGTGATCTCTAGCTTTGTTTGGTTGTTACTCAAGGACTACTGAGCAATCTCAAGTGAGTACATAGACCCCTCTTTTACTGTTTTCCAAACTGTTTTGGGGTGGAACACATGTGCCTACTTGTTACTTTCATGCTTTCCTGTTTTCAAATCATATACTTCCTATGTTCATTAGTACATTATAGTACATGATTTCATTACATTTCATACTAGGTGTGCCATTGTGTGCATTACTTAGTACATTGTTTTACATTACATCACATGCAACGTATGTCTATTGTTGCATACTTAGTACAGGTCGCATGCTACGTATGTATGTTGTTGCATACTTAGTACAGATATTTCAGTTCACATGCTATGTATGTTTGTTGTAGCATACTTAGTACATTTCTTATTCATCATATACTTACATTTTGGACGCATATTACATGATTTACATTGATCATGCATTTACTACATAAAACATAACTTTGATTTAAACCAAGTTTTACTTCAATACTTTGTTTTGTGCATATGGTTTAGTTGAGACCTTTCACTTGCCATACATGACATATTTGACATAGACATTTAACATGGATATTTGACATAGACAATTTGACATGATTTACATCTTGACATGAACATTTTACATTGTTTGGTTTGGTTTGATTAAGTGATTAAGTAACGATGTGTGTGTAATATGATACAAGCATGGTGGATACGCCGCTGGTACTTCCTATATATAAGTGTTTGTATGGTATTACATGTCGTAACGTTATTTGAATCATTTCAGTTTGAGACATAGAACATTTTATACAAATAACATATTTTTCACAAGACATTGATTTACAAACAACTTATCTAATACAAACTCATTTTACATGGTTATTCATTTAACCATACATTATACATTATTTATACATATCATCTGGTCTTATCGATTTTCAAATGATTTACAAAACAAAGCAAATAACAAGGTTCATGACTAAACATTTTCTCAAACATAAGTCATGAAACCTATTTTCACAAAACCTATGTATCTCACCGGCATTTTTATGCTGACGTACCATATTTTCACATGTGTTTTTCAGGAACTGTTGCGTAAGATGATCAAGATACACATAGGCAGACTTGGGCTTTAGTGACAATAAAAGATGCAAGACTAGTTAATTTTGTTGTATTTATTTATTTGTTAAGACATTGTAACACTTTTAATCAATAAAACGAAACTTCAATTGCCATGGATTTGAAACATTAATTCTGTTACAACACTCCCCGATGTTTCCGCCACGTTTTGTATGTTCCACGTGGTCGGGGTGTGACACTGACAATCTAAGTGAATCGTTTAGAACTTAAAATGTTTAAAGCTTAACAGTGTTGGTGATTTGTCTCAAAAACTGATATGATCCTCTTACACAAACTCACAAAAATATTATCTGTAAATATTTTTTTTTGCATTTCATTTAAATTCAAAAATCCAAAAAGATTTTTAGTGTGTTTTAGCATAAATTTTTGAAAATTTCAAAAAGATCTTCGACAACTAATGTTGAAGAGCTGATTTTCAAAATTCTGAGTGCTAAACATGATGAACAGGTTTGGGAGAGTGTGTGAAGAAATTTTTACAAGTGATTCATCAGAGATTAACATTGTAAAATCTTTTATTTTTGAATGATTACCTGCAAGTGGTCATCATAAATTTTTAAATGTTAAATCATTCTATTTTTGCAAATGATATTGTTTGTGTCTACGAGTGGTTAGCAGAGAATAAATTTGTAAAATGTTAAATTTGTGAAATTTATTTCTGGGCTAAGAATGTGTAGGAATGAAGATTGGCTAAGAGATAGGTTACGATCTCTGTGGATCCTGTGGTTACAACAAGCCAGGCCATGATCTTGAATCTGTGAAAGCCAGACTGCGATCCCAGCTTATTGAAAGGGGGAGTCTGAAGTTGTAAGAGCCAGCTACATATTTTGAGAGAGAAGATTGAGGATACGTTACATTGTTAGATATTTTGGGAGAAGGTCGAGAAGACTGATAAAGACTGAAGATGCGAAGACTCGACACTGAAGACTTCGTCAACATTCGAGGGGGAGTCTGTTGGTGCATGCGTCTATCGACTTCGTCTTGTATCGAGTCTTGTAGTTGTTTAGATAGATCAGGGCACGTTGTACGAGTAAAATGTCAAATATAGGGTGACAGGCAGTTTCAAACAAAATTAAAAAGTGTAATTTCGTTTGGTGTAGGACTGGTTTTCTACTCCGAAACGATTGCGAAACAGACGTGACACGTGCGGAATCCGTGCACGTGAGTAACTGAAACACACGAAACATAATCAATCTGTGATTCTATAAAACGTATGAAAGATACAAGCACCTCGAATCACCTTTTGCCTATCTCTCTCTACTTTCTCTCTCTACTTTCTCTCTCTATCCTCTAAGCTTCAAATCTCCAAAATGGCAAAAGTCCCTAATTCTAACCCTACCTCATCTATTTATAGGCCAAGGCTTATAAGAGCTTTCCTCTTATTTACAATATTGCCACCTTGCCTTTTCTATCTAATATCACAATGTAAGGCTAGAAATAAACTGTTTCAGCTACGATATGAGATGACAGAGGCGATAGACATAAATGCACTAACAGACTCCCCCTTGGATATTGCCGCAGTCAATCTCAATCATTTAGTCAAACTCGTAGCTCTTTTCTTTCTTTCTCTCTCTCTAAGTCTTCTTGAAGCTTTAACACGTTTTCATCAACGTAGACTCCCTCTTGCTCAAACAGAATCCCGGTGGATCTGTCTTCAGCTCCAGCTCCTTCCTTTTGGTAGACTCTTCAGGCTCCCCCTTTCGTCAAGCTTCCGTGCTTTTGGGATCGACACCTGGCTTTCCGGTTACAAGCTCTTCTGGGAAAAGTATCCTGGCTCCTATGCACGCTTCCCTTTGCGTTGAGCTCGTCTTCCGACTCCCCCTTAGACTCGGCTATCGGGATCGTAGTCTGGAACAACATCTGCAAATCTCAAACATTTATAAGTAACAACGTTTTGATTTACCAATTTTCCAGGAATCGTATCCTGGCTCTATTAAATTTTCTAAATCAAGATCCTGGGACTAAGATATAATAATATGAAATATATCCAGGAATGCTTGATACTCTCCCCCTATCAACATGCTTAAAAGATTTGGCAGTATTTAAAAATCCATCATCGAAAACTGGCTCTATTATAGATTTTAACAATATAAGCATCCAAATCCCTCACAGTTAATCATCCAAGTCCAAATTAATGACCTTGGAGATATCACAAACTGTTTTTGATTTTTGATATTAAAAACTTCAAGTTTCAAATTAATGAACTTGTTTTATTTTCAGAAACACGATCAGCATACTTAGATTTTCAAACTCAGTTCTCAGACATCGGTTGTCGAAAATAAAGCAGAATCAAAAATCTTTTTGTATTTTTCTGAAAATATAAAGCAGTAAAGAAATATGTACAAACATATTTACAGAAAAAATTTTTGTTTGAGTTTGCGTCAGAGGATCATATCAGTTTTTGACAAGTCACAAGTACCGTTGAGCTTAGTTACACATTAAGAATTAAACAATTCACTTAGATTGTCGATATACTGATCCACTTAAATTTTCATACAAATTTCAACTGATTCAGGATACGGATTAGATGTATTAAGAACTTAAACTCATTCATGTGTCCCACCTCTTGAATATACTCCCGTATCCAGATCCCAATATTCAGTCTTACAGGTGAGTATACCTAGATGATATCTGTAAGGGGAATAAATTATGAAACCATGATAGCTCAGGTCAGAACTTCCGTTCAGCAGAGAGCTTGGTTTGACTTTAGGTGTGTCCCCTTTAGAGGATCTTTTGAATTACAACAGCAATGACTATCAATTTTATTGTTTCATCAATTTGCTGAGGGCTGCGCTGTATTTCAAGCAAGCAGAAAGTATTCTCCGGGGACTAGGCCATTGCTTCCGCAAAATCAGAAGTCCCGGGATAATACCCCAGATATCACTAAGCATAAAGACCTAGTATCTCAGAAAGAAGGACCTATCAAACGAGATTTCAGGGGTTACCTATATATCCAAGTAGTGTTCCCCACGAAATAAGCAAGTTTGAATTTAGGTTTATATCCCGAAAAAGTTTACTAAATGTATAAAAACCTATCGGCATATCATCAGTGAGACTGTTTAACGCTATATAATCAATACATTTTTTTAGCATACTGTAACTGTCTACTGATGTACTATCATTTCCTCTTTTTACACAAAAACTCAATTTTTTGTTTTATCATGTTTTTGGCCTTTTCAAATTTTCTAATGTTTTTGAATTTTCTAACAATATTACTCCCCCTAAAATGCAAAACCATTTAAAGAAAAATTTGACAACCCAATGTAGATAGCTTTGTCTCGCCATCCATTTTCTGCTTCTCATGCACTGATTTACAAAAAAATATAACGTACCCCCATGATTTACAACCCATTGATTTTCGACAGTTTGAAAACCGTTTTTCAATCTTGTGAAAACCGTGAGGGTTTCGGCGTATTCAAGCAGAACTCCCCCTTACAACAAACTATTTTCCCATAATGATTTCAAAACACTTAAGTTTGTTTTAATCAGAATGGTTTTTCCAGAAAAATTTGTTTGTTTACCCATCACTTGTGGGTTCGGGGTCATCTCATCACCTTGTTCTCTTTTAACAATTTTGAAAATTTAACATTATTAGGTCAAACACCACTATCACTTGTAGAAAATCAAGTACAACTTAATGTCCTTGATTAACCACTTGTAAGACGAAATATCACAGTTACCATCCTGTGAATTTCTCAAGAATGATGCCGATACCTGCTTCACACTTACCAACCTGGAAGCTCCGGCAAGTCAGGAATTCAACCAACAGATTTATGTACCCAAGCCTGACCAGTCTTGGGTGTGTTTTGAACATTTCTCTTTTCTTCATAAAATTATTTTGCCCCTTTTACCTTTCCATCAGCCATCTTGCTAAAAATATGTTTAACACTGCTATTAAACATTTTTCCAGCATTAACACCTTTTGATTTTAGGTTTGCGGCTCGTAATGGTGGAAAATTCTCATCATTCATTAAAGGAACTGTTTCTTCCTTTTTTACCTCAACTTGTGGCTCATCTGATTTTGTGGAATCAGATTCATTGCCTGAACTTGGCTTGTCTGACTTGGATGAGCCAGATTCATCACCAATAACTCTCTTCTTTTTCTTCTTTTCTGTCCTCAAATTTGTATCTGAAGAATTCGATTTGCTTGACTTTGCAGTCGAGTGAATTGATTCATCAGAACTTTTATTCGAACCAACCGGTGAACCCGAAGACAAAATCTTCTCCAAGTACTCTCTCGCCTTCTTCCTCTTTTTCCTCAGTCTGTCTTTTTGCCCCTGCGAAAGCTTTACTTTCTTATCTTCCACTTTCTGTTCTTTGGGCTTGACAGTGACTGGTTTCTTTATCGTTCTCTGAGATTCAACCCTTGATCTCCCCATCGATCTCCTTGGGCAATCTCTGGCAATATGTCCTCTGATATGGCAATTATAACATCTTCGTGTTTCAAAATTCCAATTCTGGCAGTTAACAGCAATGTGTCCTCTAACACCACAGGTGTAGCTCACTCTGTTATCGTACCATCCACTTCTGTCAGTCCAAACCTTCAGATCATAACATTGTTTGGCTTGGTGATAATTATTTCTCCTCTTCAAAGCTGGATTTGTCTTTTGAGCACTGTGGTCAAACCTGCACCACTTATTACCATCATTTTGTGAGTTTTCATTTACAAATTTTTGTGATTTTTTATAATGATAGGATGACTGAACTGATGAGCTTTTATTTTTACTTTTAAAAATTTTCGAATTTTTAACTTTTTGTTTCTGTTCTACACTCTTCTTAACAGGTTTTTGCTTAGAACATTCACCTGTTTCAGTAGATTGCAAAACAGTATTTTTAAATTTTTCTTGTAAATCTAAAAATATTTTTCTTTTCTTTTCTTTTTCTATTTCATCATCAGCTTTGTCATCACAATCTTCAATTTTGACTTTGTCAAAATTTGTGACATTGTCACTTATTGGAACAACGTTGATTGGTTTTGGACACACATATGGTGCAGAAGTCCCAAAACTTTTCAACTTATTTTCAAAATCAGCAATTTTAATTCTATAACATTCGGCTTCATGCTCAAGTCGAATGATTTTATCAAGATGAGAATTTATTTCACATTGTTTTTCAAGATTATTTTTACCAAAAACATCTCTCTCATCTTCTAAAATCTTTAACTGACTTTTGAAATCATTTTCAAATTTTAATTTTTCATTTTCAAACTCTTTTTCTTTTTCTTTCAAAATCTTGTTATCCAATGTCAAACTGTCCACATCACTCAACAGTTTGATATTTTCAGATTTTAGTTTTTCACAGTTCAAGCGCAACTCCAGAATCTGTTCATCATCAGCTTTCTTCCCATCTTTCAAAGCTTTGTTTTCCAATGTCAAATTCTCCGCATCACTCAAGAATTTGGCATTGTCTGCTCCAAGTTTATCACATTTTGAGCATTTTTCATTCATCTTTTCAACATCAGCTTCTTTCTTTGTTTCCGTCCTGAATATTCCGGCACAAAAAATTTTAACAAAATCAAGAGGGTTTGCATATTCATCAATAAAACAACCTCTCTTAATATCATATTTCATGACATTTTTTGCAGCAAGACACACAGAGACTCTTTTTCTCATTTCAAAGATCACATCCAAATTTATCTTTTCTAAGTCCCTTTTTTATTTCATTCATCAACTCTTCTTTTCTTTTTTCTTTATCAAACTTATGTGTTCTAAGCTTATTGATGAATTCTCTATAATGAAGCTTTGAGAAACTAGCATCCCTTTTTAGTTCACTTAAAAATTCATCCCATTCTAGAGGTAATGCATCAGCAAATTTTGAAATTTTTTCAGCATTTGAAAACTTTATCTCATATCTATCTGTTGGTACATGATGTCTAAAGCCTACGTCTTAGTCTAGGGGTCTAAATATGTCAAGTTTGTATAGTACAGGGGTCTAGATGAAAGTTTAAGCTTATATGTTAGAGATTTAGCTTGAAATGAGTTCAAGCTAAATCAACAACAGGAGATTTAGCTTGAAATGGTTCAAGCGAAATCTCAAGGTTATATATAGGTATGTTGGTTTCTCATTTGGTATGCATTCCGAAAAGTTGTACCGAACTGCTGCCGATTTGTCAAGTGAATGTTTTAATGAGAAACGAGTATTAAAGTGATATTCTTCTGTTTTCTACTCCGTTCTATCTGATTCTAAACTGTTTAGGTGTTTCCGCCACTTAAATAGTGTGTATTCACTCAAATTGACTCATTTGATCGGTCAAATCGATCCTACAATTGGTATTAGAGCCAGTTATGAGTAAATACACCTGAATCAGTTGGTTTTTCTACACAAAATCTGATTTCTGGACTTTGACACGGACAAAATGGACTGAGTTTTTCACAGTGTGTGTAAAAGTGAGTTTTAACAAATCCTTGAGAGTATCAGCTTAAAGTTCGGACTAAAACTGATAAAAATGGCCTGAAAACCAGATTTAGCTTGAAACAATCTGATTTAGCTTGAAAAGTTTGTATTTTGAAGCTAAATTGTGGATTTAGCTTGAAACAATTTGATTTAGCTTGAAAAGTTGGTATTTTGAAGTGAAATTGTGGATTTAGCTTGAAATAATCTGATTTAGCTTGTAAAGTCGTTGAAAAAGGGATTTAGCTTGAGTTTATTGGTGATTTCACTTGAAGTGTACAAGTGATTTCGCTTGAGTATTTTGAGAAGTCCATAGTGGTCGTGATTTAGTTCGATCGTCTGATTTTGTGAAAAGTGTGTGTTTGAAAACGTGAAATTTCATATTGTTTGAAAATCTGTCTTTAAAAATCTTTCAATAACGAAACATGGATTGTGAGTCGTATCGTGTTCAGAATCCAGTAGATATTGCACAGAAGAAATTTGATAGTTTTACGGGTATCAAGGGAGAGTCTACAAAAGAATTGATTGACCGATATTGCCATTTAGTTTTGGAGATGGGGAGATTGAAGATAACCAAGACTAATGAGGAGTGGGTTGATAAGTTGGTAAATGTTTTACCGGGTGATATGTGGAGAAAGTATTTGTTAGATTTGAAGGAGATATATTTAGACGTGACTTTGAGCATGTTTATCGAGAAGATTGAAGCTCAAGAACTTGAACTCCAAAAGACTAGAAAAATGAAGTCTGTTGATGAAAAATTCGAACCTAAGAAAAATGTTCAAGTGGTAGAGGAGCAGGTTAAAGAATTTTCAGCTATCAAGGTTGAGAAGAAAGCTGAAGCTGAAAAGATGTCCGAGAAGTGCTTAAACTGTGAAAAATCTGAATCAGACAATGCCAGACTCTTGAAGAATGTAGAGAGTTTGACATTGGAAATCAAAAATTTGAAGGATGAGAAGAAATCTGACGATAATCAGATTCTTGTTTTGCAAGAAAATTGTGAGAAGCTGAAATCTGAAAATGTCAAACTGTTAAGTGAGTTGGACAGTTTGACATTGGAAGATAAAATTTTGAAAGAAAAAGTAAAAGATTGTGAAAATGAAAAATTAAAAATTGAAAAAGATTTTGAAAATCAGATAAAGATTTTAGAAAATGAAAAATCGATTTTTGGTAAAGATAATCTTGAAAAGCAAAAGGAAATAAATTCTCATCTTGAGAAAATTATTAGGCTTGTAAAAGGAGTTGAATATGCTAAAAATAAAATCAAAGAGTTAGAGACGAAATTGAAAGGTTTTGAGACTTCGTCATCAACACCAGATTATCCATGTCCAAAACCGACCAATTACGTTCCAATAAGTGACAATGTCACAAACTTTGACAATATCAAAGTTGAGGATTGTGATGAAGGAGCTAATGATGAAAATGAAAAACAAGCTAAACAAAAATTATTTTTAGAATTAAAAGAAAAATTCAAAAATACTGTTTTACATTCTACTGAAAAAGGTGAATGCTCAACGCAAAAACCTGTAAAGAAGAATGTAGAACAAAAACAAAATGTTAAAAAACCAAAAAATTTTCAAAACAACAATAAAAGCTCATCAGTTCAGTCATCCAATCGTTATAGAAAACCACAAAAAGTTGAAAATTTAAACTCACAAAAAGTTGGTAATAAGTGGTGCAGGTTGGACCACAGTGCTCAAAAGTCAAAACCAGCAATCAAGAGGAGGAAAGAGTATCACCAAGCCAAACAGTGCTTTGATTTGAGCGTTTGGTGTGAAAATGGTGATTGGTACGATAACAGAGTGTGTTACAATTGCGGCTGTCAAGGACACATTGCTGTTAACTGCCAGAATTGGAGGTATGAGATGAGAAGATGCTATAATTGTCAAATCAGAGGTCACATTGCTAGAGATTGCTCAATGAGATCAATTGAAAGATCGAGGGCTGTATCTCAGAAAAGGGTGATGAAGTCAGTCAAAGTCGAAAAGCCCAAGGAACTGAAAGTTTCAGAACAGAAAGTCAAAGAACCTAAAGTTCAAGAAAAGAAAGTGAAGCTTTCTCAGGGGCAGAAAGACAGACTGCGAAAAAAGAGGAAGAAGGCGAGAGAGTATCTGGAGAAGATATTGTCCTCAGGTTCATCTGTTGATAAAAATAAGAGTTCTGATGAATCGACTCCCTCGATTGCAAAGTCAAGCAAGACGAATTCATCAGATACAAATCTGAGGACAGAAGAGAAAGGAATTTTGAAGAAAGACAAAGTTGTTAATCAAAAGATTAACAAAACAAAGAAAGTGAAATTTTCACTTCCTGGCGATGAATATGTTTCTTTGGAAACAAAGGAGCCACATGTCGGCGATGAATCTGGCTCATCAAATTCAGACAAGCTACGTTCAGGCAATGATTCTGGTTCATCAAAGCCAGAGGAGCCAGTTGATGAGGTAAAAGTAGAGAATTCAGGTTTAACAATGGATGATGCAAATTTTCCACCATTGTTGAACGAGAATTCAAAAGCACCCAAGGACCGTCAGGCTTGGGTGAAACTGTTTAAATGAAAAACCTGACTTGCCAGAGTTCCCAGGTTGGTAAGCGTGGAACATGAATCGGCACATTTCTTGAGAAATTTCACTCTGGTGATTTTTCGAATTACAAATGGTAAATCAGGGACATTAAGTTGTACTTGATTTTCTACATGTGATTGTGTTGTTAAAATCGATAAATGTTAAATTTTACAAGTGATTGAAGAAAACAAAGTGATGAAAGATCCCCATGTTTGTGAAACGTCACACAAATCTAATTTTCCGGAAAAACTATTTTGATTAAAACAAACTTAAGTGTTTTGAAATCATTATGGGAAAATAGTTTGTTGTGAGGGGGAGTTCTGTTTGTTTATGCCAAGTGAATGGCGAATTGAAGCGATTTGATATCAGTTGTCAAGATTGGTTGTACAGTTTAGTTTCAAATTTCCTAAAATGTGTTTGCATTTTAGGGGGAGTAAGAATTTTTAGAAAATCCAAAAACATTTGAAAATTTGAAAAAGTAAAAAACATTGAAAAATCAAAAATGAGTTTTGTTGAGACAAGAGGAAATGATAGTAAATCAGTGGACTATCACAGCATGCTAAAGAAATGAAATGTAAAATGTGATAAACGGTCTCACTAAAGATGTGACGATAGGCTCAGCTAGACTAGTAGATTTGCGATAACGATACAAACTTAAATGAAAAAGCCTAGTTCTAGTGGGAAACATGGTCTATAGCATAGTACTTAGTTTTGTCCTTCTTGATTGTGTGCCTACTCAGTAATCGCTGATTGTCAAAAGACATAAAACTGGTTAAGTTTGTGAACTTTCACAACTTTGTTAAAAAGTCGCTGTGATTGTGCATTTCATTTTGCCAAGATTTAAACTTGTTTTATTTCTTTATTTTGTTTAAGCATTGGACATCCTCTGCGTATACGTGAGTATCGACCTGGATGTTATTGCCTAAACGTTCTGCTTTATTTTCTTTGGTGTTTTGTTTAAGCTTTGGATCACCTCTGCGTATACGGGAGTATCGACCTGGTGGTTAAAGCCTAAACAACTTCAACTTGTTTTATTTTTTTATTTTGTTTAAACATTGGACTTTCTCTGCGTATACGGAAGTATCGACCTGATTATTAATGTTTAAACATTCTGCTTTGTTTTCGCACATATCACAGTTGATGAAAGTTTAAAGGCATTACTTGAGTTAGTGTATTGCATGATGAGGGGATATGCTGAGATCGTGGGGTCCATAAGAATTTTGTGCAAAATTAATATATCTTAACATATCGATAAGCATTTCAAAAGTTTTTAGATTGAGCTTAAGAGGACAATTATATTGTCAATCAACGTGAATCGTTTAGAACTTAAAACGATTAAAAGCTTAACGGTGCTTGTGATGTGTCTCAAAAACTGATATGATCCTCTTTCGCAAGCTCACAAAAAATATGTTTGTACATATTTCTTTTCTGCATTACATTTCTCTTATTACAAAATCCAAAAGGATTTTAGTGTGTTTTAGCCTAATTTTTTGAAAAATCCAAAAAGATTTTCGACAACTGATGTTGAAAAGCTGATATTCAAAATTTCAAAGGCTAAACAAGAGGAAAAATTGGTTTGGTTAAGATGATGAGAAGTTGGAAGATAATCCTCAATTGTTTAGATGATTCATTAATTTGAATCACAATATTGTGTGTTATATGTTTGAGAATTTTGAGTGAATTCTTTTAGAGTCAAAATTATTTTTGTCTTACGAGAGGTTGAGATGTGTAGGTTTCTGAATCTGTTGCTACGGAAAGCCAGGCGTCGATCCTAAAAGCACGAAAGCTTGACGAAAGGGGGAGCCTGAAGAGACTACCGTAAGGGGGAGCTGAAGTTGAAGACAGATCCACCGGGATTCTGTTCGAGCAAGAGGGAGTCTGTGTTTGCTGAAGATGTTAAATCTTAAAGAAGATTTAAGAGAGAGAGAGAAAGACAAGTCGCTACGAGTTTAATTACGGATTGATTGCGGCAATATCCAAGGGGGAGTTTGTTGATGCATTAATGTCTATTGCCTTCGTCAATTCGAGCCGTAGTGAGAAACTGAAGAATAGTTTAAGTCATTGTGAAGACCTGAAGACCAAGACTGAAGACTCCGGCTGTATCCAAGGGGGAGTTTGTTGGTACACGATGTCTAAAGCCTACGTCTTAGTCTAGGGGTCTGAATATGTCAAGTTTGTATAGTACAGGGGTCTAGATGAAAGTTTAAGCTTATATGTTAGAGATTTAGCTTGAAATGAGTTCAAGCTAAATCAACAACAGGAGATTTAGCTTGAAATGAGTTCAAGCTAAATCAACAAGAGGAGATTTAGCTTGAAATGGTTCAAGCGAAATCTCAAGGTTATATATAGGTATGTTGGTTTCTCATTTGGTATGCATTCCGAAAAGTTGTACCGAACTGCTGCCGATTTGTCAAGTGAATGTTTTAATGAGAAACGAGTATTAAAGTGATATTCTTCTGTTTTCTACTCCGTTCTATCTTATTCTAAACTGTTTAGGTGTTTCCGCCACTTAAATAGTGTGTATTCACTCAAATTGACTCATTTGATCGGTCAAATCGATCCTACACTATCTATCTTATCAATCAATTCATCAAAACGTCTATTCAACTGTTCCAAAGATTCATGTTTCATGCATAAGAAATTTTTGGATCTTTTAATCCAAACGTCCTTCTTGTTCTTAATCCAAGAATCAGAAATCCAAACGTTTAAATCTTTAAGATTCTCATTTTCCTGTTCATCAAATGTTTTAGCCATCTTGAATCACCTGAATCACAAACAAACAAACACAATGAATTTAATCAAATTTGTCAAACGATGAAAAGAAAAAAAAAATTGGTCCGTTCGGATGGATCAATAGTCAATCGGATGATGTTGGCCCAAACGGATGAGATAAGCCCACTCGGATGGGTGTCTTTGAACGGATGGAGATCCGGATGATTATTCGTCCGGATGGTGATCCGGGTGGCTGAGTTATCCGCACGAGTAGTGATCCGGACGAGTGGGGATCCGTGCGGATGAAGTTGACTTCTTTGACTTCAATGAATGAACAACAAACTCACTTGCAACAAGACAAAAACTTTATTCACGTGAAAGCCATTATATCACATGCAAATCGACAAAGTTGTAAGATAAATCACGTGCAATTGATCACATGTAATACAGACAACTATTCTTGGGCAAAGATGATCACGTGATAACTTTTCAATATCAACTTCACATGCAAAATAGTCAGACAATTAAAATGTTCACATGGCCAAGACACTTAATTCATGCACATGCACATTCACATGTTCACCGAATATGTTGACTGACAAGCTGAAAATGTTGACTAAGTGTGACAGACACGGATTATTGTGACGTGTAATGTTATCCGCGCGAGTAGAGTATCCGTGCGGATAAGTTATCCGCACGAGGAAGTTATCCGGACTTTGCCCCGAATTGTTTAGTCGTGCGAGGAAACTATCCGTGCGGGTAACTAGTCAACAAAAGTCAACCCGGATTATTTATCCGTGCGATTGATTTATCCGTGCGGATAAAAATTTGCTCCGATAGGTCAACTTAAGTCAACCCGGATAAACTATCCGCACGAGGATGTTATCCATGCGAGTAACCAGTCAACTAAAGTCAACGCGGATTTGTTATCCGCGCGAGTAGGTGATCCGGATGAAGTGAATGTTATCTGTGCGAGTGCAAGTTGACTAGTCAACACTTTTAATGAAATGTTATCCGTACGAGTAAGCTAGTCAACAAGTCAACAACTTTAATGAGATGGAACTAGAGTTGAATCGTTATCCGTGCGAATAACTAGTCAACAATAGTCAAAGCGGATTTATTACTCGTGCGAGTGGCTGGTCAACATTTCAACAAAGAATCTTTATCCGGATGACTTGACACGGATGGTCATCCGCACGGATTGCCATCCGCGCGGTGAACATCAGCAGCAACATTCAACATATTTCCAACTTTCTTCGAACAAAAAATCTTAGATTTCTCCCAAACGGCTTTGAATTAAGATCTGAAAATTTGTAGGCTTGTAGATCAGGTACTTTCGCACAACATATCCAAAATTCAGCAAATTTCGACCGTAAAAACCTGTTCAAATTGACAAAAATCAGATAAAAACGTGAAGAACAAGAAAGATATGAGAAATTTGACAAATCTGGATGATTTTGGCTCTGAATCTGATCAAATCTTGAACGAAATCGTGCGTTTGATCCGTGCAATCGAGCTCCTGCTCTGATACCACTTGTAGGACCGGTTTTCTACTCCGAAACGATTGCGAAACAGACGTGACACGTGTGGAATCCGTGCACGTGAGTGACCGAAACACACGAAACGTAATCAATCTGTGATTCTATAAAACGTATGAAAGATACAAGCACCTCGAATCACCTTTTGCCTATCTCTCTCTACTTTCTCTCTCTATCCTCTAAGCTTCAAATCTCCAAAATGGCAAAAGTCCCTAATTCTAACCCTACCTCATCTATTTATAGGCCAAGGCTTATAAGAGCTTTCCTCTTATTTACAATATTGCCACCTTGCCTTTTCTATCTAATATTACAATGTAAGGCTAGAAATAAACTATTTCAGCTACGATATGAGATGACGGAGGCGATAGACATAAATGCACTAACATTTGGAATCAACAAGTGATTTCAAGCGAAATTAATTTGTTAATTCCGCTTGAAATTGGTAATTCCGTTTGAACTGATTCCGTTTGAGCATGTTCAAGCAGAATCAGCTAGCCTATAAATAGTGGTGTCTTGATTTCATTTGTAACTTTTCCGGTCACTGAGTCGAAGTGCTGCCGAAGTGTCTACTTGCTGTAATTATTTGTCAAATCAATCAAAAGACAGTTTAAAGTGATATTCTAGCTGAATTGAACTTGATACGTCTGTTTCCGCCTTTCATATTGAGAAAAAATCTTCTGATCGACTTGTTCGGGTCTGCAAACGATCCTATACCTCATATGTAAACTACTATTACTACATTAACCCGGCTACTTGGCATTGTATCCCAGCTGACTCAAACCACTTAGCCTAGGGTAACGTCGCATTCAAAAGAGGGGCCTACCACATTACGCATTAATAACTGAATTAATTATCTTTCAATATTCCGACCCTTTGGGATTGTGTCCTTGCTGAATCAAACCACTGGGTTGGGGGTAACGTCACCTTCAAAAGAGGGGCCTACTACTATAACTAAGATAATCTCTTAAAAAGTGAAAAAGTGCGAAAATCATCAAAGGTTACATTAAAGGCGAGTCGGATCCAAGTGATTCATCCTGTCTATCCGTTTTTCTTTTATTTTTATTTTTCAGCATTTTTAGTTATTATTTTCATATTTAAAACCTTTTCTAAAAATTTTGATTTGATTAGACGTTGAGGATAAACCGGTACTAAAAGCTCTTGTGTCCTTGGACGACCTCGGTATCTTACCAACGCTATACTACGCTCATGATGGGTGCACTTGCCCATGTGTGTGTTTAGTGTTAGTAGAATATCGTGTTTTATAAATTTAAAACTTAACTAACGTGTTAAAAGGGGCTTAAAATATCAATAAAAATATATTACACCCAACACACACCAAGTTTTTGGCGCCGCTGCCGGGGACATAAGGATTTTAACAAAGCTTAAAATAGACGGCCTAATCAGTTTTTCAAAACCTTTTTAAATCGCGCGCACATTTTTCATTTTTAGATAGTTTTTACATTACAGTAGACTGAACACGGGGTCGTGCTCGCTGAACACCCCCCCCCCATGCCGCACAAAACCAGTCACGTTTTTTAAAACGCCTAGATACAGAACCTGACCACGGGGCCGTGCTCATTGAACATGGGGCCGTGCTCAGCCTCTGTTTCCATTTTCTGGTCCCGAGACTCTGTTGTGGTCTGCTGAGTGATTCTTATGGATTAATACTCAGGAGATTACAACTACCACTATGAGGAGGATGATTATAGGGAAGACTGTTGTACCATTTGTGGTAACCCTCATTCGGTACGATATTGTGACCTCTTTGAACCATCCCCTTCATACAACTACTATGAGGAGCCCAAGTACGAGCCATCCCCACTTCATACACAACCTATGAAGAGCCAAGGTATGAACCTCCTCCCTCATACTCATATTTTGATGAACCAAGGTATGAGCCTTCATACTCATGCTTTGAGGAACCAAGATATGAGCCTCCACCTTCATATGCTTACTATGAGGAACCATGGCGTGAACAACCCACCTCATATGATTATTATGAAGAACCAAGTTACGACCCTTATCCATCATATACTTACAATGAGGAATAATGGTATGAACCACCTACCTCATATGAGTATTATGAGGAACCAAGGATCGAACTTCCGAGCTCAAGCTTTGAGGATACTTATTCAACTCACTTTGATGAACCACCAACTATCTCACCTGTAGTCGAAAAGATAATAGAACACCTTAAAACTCGAGCGCTATATAAATGAAGCCCGCGCAAGGGAAGAGGAATCCTGCGCAAGGGAAAAATTAACATGTAATAATGAAAAGATAGTTGAAGAGGTAAAAATGGAATAACAAGTAAGTGAAAAGCCGACACATGAGTTAAACAACGAAAAAGGTGAGTCTGATGACGTTAAAATTCAAGAAGAGTCTAATTTTCAAGAAATTAATCTCTTGTCACCTTCTTTCAAAAATCATTGTTTAGTACCTACTCATGCTAAGTTTTTAAAAGAGTTAAACACTAACACTAAAATTGACGAAATGGCAAGCATTAAGTTAACAAATGATCAAACTACGCTAATAAAAGATGATCAATTTGAAATTAACATTACACCGGTTCCATGTTTTTTTCAAAATTTCTTTATTAGTAATATCACAATTGATAAAGATCTTTGTGTTAGTATAATGCCAAATTACATTTTCGAAAAATTAAGTATTGGTGATTTTTCTCCACTTCAAATACCCATTTGTTTATCTAATCAGAAAACAATAAAATCAATGGGAGTAGTTGAAGATGTGTTTGTCCAAATCAATCAAATGGTAATCCCAACTGACTTCGTCATCCTTGATGACGCTCCACTAGTGTTGGGACGACCTTTTGTAAAAACCCACGAAGCTTTGGAAAATCGAAAGCACAACAATCTACCCATTCAATTAGGGGCATTCAAAAGAAGTGTCGATCTTGAGCGATCAATGAAATATCCATTCGGCAATAATAACCCCCTAAATGAAGATGAAGATGAACCACCCGATACAAGAGAAGAAATCGACCACTTTGTTGAGGAAGAGGTCTCCATTGAACAAACCTTTTTGGTTCTTGATCAAAATGGGCAACTGATGCGTGTGAAGTGTTATATATATTAGGTGTATATTTTAAGCCCTTTATGTAACATCTGTGCTTGTAATCATTATGAACAGTTCTATTATCAATAAAACAATGTTATTTGATCCCAATGTTTGTTTGGTTGTGTTTTACATTTTTCATGTTTTGACTTTTATCCAATTTCAAACTCTACATCGCTTTCTGGAGAGTTATATGCAAACTGGGGCGTAAACGTACTCAGTTTAACGCGAAAAATACTCCGGAAGATCAACATATACTTAACATACCTTAAATAACATTTACATAACTTAGAAATAAGTTTTAAAGGCTTTGGTATGGCAAAAACAAGTTAATTCGCTTAAAGGGACTAAACTTGACAAACTGCGAAAGTATGCCAATTTGACCTGTAACGAACATTCCGAAACATGACCATAAGTTAAACATACCATAAATATCCTTTATATAGCTTAGAAATAGGCATTGAGGGGTTCGGTGTGCTAAAATAAACTTTTGGGTCATTCAGGGACTAAAAGTGTCAAAAAGTGCACAAGTTTGCATTTTCGCGCATAACTTACGCTCTGAATACATCCGGACATCCAAAAATTTATGTAAGCACTAAAATATTTTATTTTAGTGTTTGTCATAAGAAAAATCCATTCGTCGCGTCATTTGGATCGTTTTTCGCGCCTATGCGAAATCCGTCGTAATTAAGCGAACATCGCGTTCGTACGACCAAACGAACTGACACCCGGCATATTTTTGAGCATGTTTCATGTCCACAATGTTTAGGCATCATTTTAGGGCCTTAAAGTTGGCTTTACGGGCCTTAGAAGTGCCGGAAATGAGCTGAATATACAACAGGGACCAAAACTGCAATTCTGTAAAACATGGCCAGGCGGCCCGCCTACACTTCTGCTGATCCTGAAGCGGGCCGCATCAGCCCCCCTGATCAGATAAGAACGCTTAATCAGCAAATTCCAGCTGTTTAATCCTCAACCACATACTCATACTTGACCTTTCAGCTGATTAAGGACCATTTTTAGTCACCTTAACTTTCCAACAAGTGTACGTATGAGATTTGAGCACGGTTTCCATGAAACGATCTTAATGGTTACCCGAAAACTATAAATACCCCACCCCCATTTACTTCAAACTCACTAGAATCTGATCTAAAAGACTCTAAGTTGGAACCATTGTTTCATACCTGAGTTATTTGGATCTAGATTAGCATTCGGGGACCTTTCGTAAGTATTCTTTCGTTCTTTTACTGCTTTTCGAGTCTTTCGAGTCTGAAAGTCAAACTTTGTTTGACTTTCTGCGTTGACCAGTTTATGGTCAATGCGAAGTTCGTTTGAACTTCGCAACGTGAGTGTAATCACGTTGGTTATAGTCCCTTGGGACTATGCCTACTGATTACCACGTTGTTTAGGGTCGTAGGGTAAGCGATCTAATAAATCGCTTATACCTTCGAACCCGACCCATTTGGTCGATCATTAGGATCCGACCAAATACATTAGGTGACCATAGTGTATAGGGAATAACCTTCCGAGGTTATACCTTATGGTCACATCGTTTAAGTAGTTGTATGATAGGTAGTTTATATGCCTTAGGTAAATTACCAGAATACCCTTTTCATGTATAATTGGTAATTTAGCATATGTAACCTAAACTTTTGTCACATAACTGATTATGCAACATGTATAGGCATATAACACTTATCATAGGACTAGTTAGGCGGTCCGAACGCGTTTCACGCGAACGACGCGTTAAAGTAGCATAAGCTACCTAAACGGGTCGTAATGGGTCGTAAACAATTATGTTAGGTTTCAATTAGTATGTAGGCTTTGTTAAACCATATTACACGAGTCTCCATACTCGTTTGGTTTACAAACCCTCATGCTACCCGATCTTCCGATTTAGGTCCGGTTTATTAACATAGTTACCTATATTAGGTGCCGTTTGATTCCGTGATCTCTATCATTATTTGGTTATCACTCCAGGACTACTGAGTAATCTCAAGTGAGTACATAGACCCCTCTTTTACTGTTTTCCAAACTGTTTTGGGGTGAAACACATGTGCCTACTTGTTACTTTCGTGCTTTCCTGCTTTCACATCATATACTTGCTATGTTCATTAGTACATGTATAGTACATGATTTCATTGTGTTCATGCTATGTATGTCCATTGTGTGCATACTTAGTACATTGTTTTACATTACATTTCATGCTATGTATGTCCATTGTGTGCATACTTATTACATTGTTTTACATTACATTTCATGCTAGGTACGCCCATTGTGTGCATACTTAGTACAGTTGTTTTCATAACATGCTTACATTTTGGTATGACATTTGGTTTGTTTAACATGGAACAATACATTCATTAACATTGATCACGCCGTTCGTTAGTAGGTAGTGGTACCATAGGAATTGACAACTCCCGTTCCTGAAATCCTGGGTTTGTTTGGATTGGAAGGAATGACCGAATTCGATATACATAACTTAGATAAACCTTTAATTTGTTTAAGGGTTTATCGCCACAGTCTCAAGGCTTGGATGTATGCATTTTTACAATACCGCATAAATGTTTGTATCTGTATAGCATGCATTTGTTACACAAAACATAACTTTGATTTAAACTATGTTTACTTCGATACCTTGTTTTTGTGCATTTTACATATGGTTTAGTTGATATATTTCACTTACCATACATGACATTTTTGGTTACACATTACATGATCTACATTAAACATAAACATTTTGACATTGATATACACATTTGGTGGTCTACATTGGACATAGACATTTTGATATGGTTTACACACTAACACATGACAATTGATTTATACATGAACAATACATTGGTGGTTGGTTTGGGTAAGTGATTTGAGTAACACGGCGTGTGTAATATGATACAAACATGGTGGATACGCCGCTGGTACTTCCTATATATAAGTGTTTGTATGATATTACATGTCGTAGCATTACTTAAATCATTTCAATATTTGACATATTACATTGTACAATAACAACTTATTTTCACTAGACATTGATTTACAAAACAACATATCTTATACAAACTCATTTTACTTGGTTATTCACTTAACCTTACATTATTCTCTTATTTATACATATCATTGCTTTTTGAATGAATTACAAAACAAAACAACTTACAAGGTTCATGACTGACTGTTACTAAACAACTTTTTCTTAAACTTAAGTCATGAATCCTATTTTCACAAAACCTATGTATCTCACAGGCATTTTTATGCTGACGTACCTATTTTCACATGTGTTTTCAGGAGCTTTTGCGTAGGATGTTGATCGTGACACTAGGGCGGACCTGTGCCTTAGAGACATAAAATGGAGATAGACTTGTTTAATTATGTTATAAACTCTATGTTTCCAGTTTAAGACAATGTAACACTCTTGTTTAATAAATAAAATATAACTTTGTATGCCATGGTTGTGAAACAATAATTCTATTACAACACTCCCCGACGTTTTCCGCCACGTCTTGTATGCTATACGTGGTCGGGGTGTGACACTTTAACACTTTTTAGCCAAGTTTTAAATTTATAAAACACGATATTTACTAACACTAAACACACATATGGGCAAGTGCACCCATCGTGAGCGTAGTATAGTGTTGGTAAGATATCGAGGTCGTCCAAGGACACAAGAGGAGGTTCCGCCGGAATGTCGTCTCAACCGGTAGGATTGTGGATTCCAAGTGCTAGGTTCCAATCCTCTTGAGGGAGGATTGGTTCCATGGGAGGTGTTACAAGAATGTTTAACCTCTGGTGCAAGAGGTTTATTTCTTGAAAACTGTTTTCCAACCCCACCGAGAGATAATTTATACGGTCTATGAGGACCTCCTCTACCGAAGTCATCTCGTCAAGGGCTTCACGTAGCGCCATCACGTATCTTACGAGAGTTGCTTCAATCGATGGCCTCCTTTCCCTTCGACTGTTCCTGGAGTGCGCAGAAGAGGTTCCACTGTTTAGGCTAGACATTCTACGAAAACAAACCAAAAATAGTTTGTTTTAATGAAACAGTATATGGACACTGCCCCGTGCTCAATGAGCACGGCCCCGTGTTCAACTTTCTGCAGTTTTTTAGAACAAGGAATCTTGGAGTTTCAAATTATTTTCCCAACTTATGAAGCATTTTTGAACAAAAATAACTTAAAACAATGTTGTGTAACTTATTTTTAACAAGATTCCTTGAGCAAAAACTCAACAATCATCACAATGAAGCTTGAAATCAAGCTTCAATGGAGGTGTTGTTGCAAGAAAGGTGAAGAAGAAGGTAATGGATAAAAGAGGAAAGGACAAGATGTTTGTTAGAACCTTCTTTTAGAACATACCTAGGATGGTAAGTTAGAAAATCCTTTCAAATCTCTGTCCCTGGATGGTCCAAATGTGCAGGATTCTTGGCTGCATTTATAGAAAACGACAGCATGCTGGACACGGCCCCGTGTCGCAGGCAAGATCCTGACACGTTTTGTCCGTTTTCTGACAAAAGTCAGAAGAGAATCTTTCGGTGGACACGGGGGCGTGTTGACCTGGGCACGGCCCCGTGTCGGAAGGTTGGTTTATGAAGTGTGTCTATTTTTAAGGAACTTTTCCGAATCGGGTGGTTCCTTACTGGATGGAACAACCCCAAAGTGCCTAAGATACCTTAATTGCTCTAGATTAAGACGAGAACGCAAGAGGTTGTCGGTGAGGGTGATTCCTATGCTATATGTAGGTGGACAAGTCCAACCCTTTTCCGGGCTCTCGTTAAAGAAGGTGTATGTAGAATCGCTCAGGTCTATGTATGCATCGAACGAAGTCGATGGGGAGTCCTTCACGGCACAATCGACACAGGGACGACTATCGCTCAAGTCCTCACTAGAGTTAGAAGTACATTCGGAAGCAACGAAGTTGTTTGAATGCGTTTCCAACCCTTCTTCTTGGTTATCGTCTTGGAAAAGATCATTGAAATCTTTCCTAAGCTCTTTTAACCAATTAAGAATTAGATCTTCTAATTGAAATAATTCATCGAGAAGCATTTCTCCTAGAAAATCCGGTTGGGAGCATTCGAGGGAGAGATAGGGATTATTTTTACTTTCGCCCCTCTTAAGGATACTAGGAAACGATGGGTCTATATAGTGGGGCTTATAATTTAGAAAATAACATTCTAATTCCTTATGGTTAACACCACATAATTGACACCACGTAGTACCATAAGAGTGCCGAAAGTAAAAAGTATCAGTATCACTCATGTTTGTGACAGAAATTACCAACCGTCGGGATCTTACGGTTCTGTTTTCAGTAACTGAAACTTGGGCACGGGGGCGTGTTGAGTGGGCACGGCCCCGTGTTCAGCTACTGTCTGACTTAAAACAGGATTGCCAGTTCCAATGATTGGGCACGGGGCGTGTTCAGTGGGCACGGCCCGTGCTGAGTTCTGCAGAAGCTGAAAAACTAAGAAAATCCTAAAAAAAATGAAAAATAAGAAAAAATGATTAGGCCGCTGATTCCTAACCTTCTTAAAATCCTTGTGTCCCCGGCAACGGCGCCAAAAACTTGATGCGTGTGAAGTATTATATATATTAGGTGTATATTTTAAGCCCTTTAACACTTTTTAGCCAAGTTTTAAATTTATAAAACACGATATTTACTAACACTAAACACACATATGGGCAAGTGCACCCATCGTGAGCGTAGTATAGTGTTGGTAAGATACCGAGGCCGTCCAAGGACACAAGAGCTTTTAGTACCGGTTTATCCTCAACGTCTAATCAAATCAAAAAGTTTAGAAAAATGTTTTAAACTAAGAAAATAAAAACTAACTAAAATGCTGAAAATAAAAATAAAAGAAAACATATAGACAAGATGAATCACTTGGTTCCGACTCGTGTATAGTGTAACCTTTGATTATTTCCGCACTTTTGCACTATTTTAAGAGATTATCTTAGTTATTGTAGTAGGCCCCTCTTTTGGAGGTGACGTTACCCTCAACCCAGTAGTTTGAGTCAGCAAGGATACAATCCTAAAGGGTCGGATTATTGAAAGATAATTAATTAAGTAATTAATGCAAATTATGGTAGGCCCCTCTTTTGGAGGTGACGTTACCCTCGACTAAGTAGTCTGAGTCAGCAGGGATACAGTCCTAAATAGCCGGGTTATAGTATTAATAGTAGTTAACTTATGAGGGGATCAAAGAGTTTGGACCCCCGCCATCCAATACCGTAAGTATTGAAGGAGGTCCTACTAAATTTGACCCAGGTACATTGCAGGACCTCTAAACGCTGAACAATGGCAAGACTCTTACCAAACCGTTCCCTTAACCCCCGACCAGGTAGCCAACATACCTCCATATAGACCGTGGAGATATGAATGGTGAAAATATTTTATTTTATATAGACAGTATAATAATGTCAAGACACCACGGACAAACGATAAAGAAGAATCACCTTCAACATAAGAAACTAGTTATTAAAGTCATTAATACAAAACCAAGTAAAAAGTGCGAAAAGATTAGAAATAAAAAGTATTACACTAGACACTTGTCTTCACCAAGTGATGTAAGAGACTTAGGCAAACATGGCCTTGATTGTCAAGAACTCTTACGATCAATCTTGGATCCCGAGATGACTCACACACTCTATGATGGACAATGGATGATGGTGGTGGATGATGGTGTTATGGTGGTGGTGGTGGTTGGTGGGTGATGTGTGAGAGAGGTGGTGTGCCAAGGGATGGTTTGAGCTTGAGCCAAGCACTCCTATTTATAGGCTGAACAGAAGCTCGGGCACGACCCCGTGTCCAGTGGGCACGGCCCCGTGTCCACATCCTTCTCTTTCTTCATTTAATGCAGCTTGTCTTATTAGTTGACCACGCCCCCGTGTCCGCTGAGCACGACCCCGTGTGCAGAAGAATCTTTGTACTATGAAGATTTGCCTGGATTGTGCGAATCTTATAGTTGACCACGGCCCCGTGTCCAATGAGCACGGCCCCATGGTGGGCAATAGAAGCTTCTACCACTTTGTCTTTTCGGCTGACACTTGGGCACGCCCCCGTGCTGGCTGAGCACGGGGCGTGTTCAGTCTTCTGTCTTCTTGTTTTGCTTGGGAAGATGCTGTCGTGGGGTCGGGCATGTCACGTTTGTTCCTTTTCTTGTATTTATGTTAGATTTTGCCGTCTTTTTGCTTCTTTTGTTAATTTGAGCTCATTTAATCCTGAAAATACAAAGGGAAGACAAAAGCACACTTTTTCAACATTAGTACTAAAAAAGGGTTAGTTTTATGCCACAATTGATGTAATTTATATGTTGCATTTTGCACACATCAAATACCCCCACACTTGAATCTTTGCTTGTCCTCAAGCAAAACTCTTTATAATGTGGCTTTACACTCCCAAATGGAATGGGTAGAGAAGAAGGTTTTTGGGCTTGTCATAGAGTGTCGGGATTTCCAAGATTCTTTATTAAGTTTTATTTTTATTTATTTACAATCCTATTCGTCATGATTTATTTAAAACTTTTCATAAGATAAATTACTTATTAGGGCATAACATGCCTCTTTAAAATTTTCTTTATATACAAGTTCACATACCTCACGGGGGATCACTCAACACTCGGCCGAAGATGTATTTTAGTGAATCACTCGAGAGCGGCATGGAACTTACTCCTACCATAGGCTTGCCAAGCAATCAATCCTCCTACTTTTTAACTTATATACCTTTGTAAATATCAAGAGGACTTTTTGGGTAAAGGGTTAGGCTTGGGTTAAAGGTAGGTGGTTGGGTTAGTGGTTAGTGGTTAGTAGAAAAAGGGCGAAAAAGCGTAACAAGCGTCGGTTTTTGTAAGACTTTTTATTTTTGTAACTTTTATTTTGATGAAGCTATTGTTCAAACAAAGTTATTTTTGATGAACTTGTTTGTTTATTTTCTTTTGCTTCATCATCAACACATTTTTTTTTTGAAAAGTCATACGAAAAACCGAGCTAGTTACTAAAACAAAGGGTTAAAAATGAAAAAGGTTTTGGTGGGTAAAAGGGTGTTTGGTTTGGGTTATGAAATGAAAAGGTTTAGGCTCAAAGGGGCTAACTAGGGGGATTTTGGGTAGGTGGTAAAAAAAATAAAATAATAATGGTGTAGAAATAAAAAGGGTTAGTCCTAATGCCTCCATCATTTACTTACTCGGGTTTAAGTTGGTAAGGACCGGGAATGTATCGTCATGGCAAGTTCTAGAGTCGTAAGAACCAAGCAGCTATTCACACAAGAAACGAAAAATGAGCATTTAGTTTAATGATATGTAATTGTATGCTCAATAAAGGCTCAAAACTCGCTGTTGTGGGAATGGGTTTTTTATGTGATCAAGTATATATAATCAAATTTTAACTAAGTTAGCCATGCCTCTTCATAATTTTCTTATGTTGGTTCTTTTTATCACGACGCTATCGGTTGTAAATTCGTAAAAATATAACTTTTTTAGAACTTTAAATTCCCAAATTAAACCTAGACAAGTAAAAAAAATTGAAAATTTTTGAAAAAAAAAATTTGGGGTGATTAGCGGTTCTAATAGAGTTTTGTGTAAGGCTTGTATTTAGGACTTGCAAGATTCAAGGTTTTAGCATCCCCCCCACACTTAAATTACACATTGTCCTCAATGTGTCCCAAAAATAAGTTTTTAGGTTGATTGAATGTGTAAAAAGGTGTAAAAAGCAAAAAATTATGTTACTGGGCACTGGACACGGCCCCGTGTTGTCCGGGCACGGCCCCGTGTTCAAGTGCCAATAACAAAATTAAATCAAGAGAAACAGAAGCCTGGACACGGGGGCGTGTTGGGTGAACACGGCCCGTGTCTAGTTACCTGAACTGGGTCTTTTCTGCAGACTGTGCAGCATGGGGCCGTGTTGGGCGGACACGGCCCGTGCCGAACTTACTGTAAACGAAGAATTTTGTCGGATGGTCCTGTTTTCCTGCATGGGGTGCTGGTTCAAGTTTCCCTTGTATCCTTTGCCATCTCAAGTGTGTTTTATTTATTTCAACACCATCCAAACACCAAATTAACTAAAACCATCATTCATTAAGTCATAGAGAGAATTACATATTAGTCCTAAAAATTAAAATACTAGATAGTTAGGTCAAAGAAACACAAGAAATCTAAACCAAGAAGTTCTAGCCTTATTTTATTAGCAAAATTTCTGAAAAGGTAAATCTTTCGGTTAAATGTGGCTTTGACAAACTTCTCTCTCCGGGTATGGGTTCCTCATACGTCGGCGAGCCATTCTTCGATCTCCCTAGGGAGAAGAAAAGCGGGCTCATTAGCATTGGTTTGAGGAGGTGCAACTTCCACCGGGATTTCTTGGAGTTCTTCAAGAGGAGGTTCCGCCGGAATGTCGTCTCAACCGGTAGGATTGTGGATTCCAAGTGCTAGGTTCCAATCCTCTTGAGGGAGGATTGGTTCCATGGGAGGTGTTACAAGAATGTTTAACCTCTGGTGCAAGAGGTTTATTTCTTGAAAACTGTTTTCCAACCCCACCGAGAGATAATTTATACGGTCTATGAGGACCTCCTCTACCGAAGTCATCTCGTCAAGGGCTTCACGTAGCGCCATCACGTATCTTACGAGAGTTGCTTCAATTGATGGCCTCCTTTCCCTTCGACTGTTCCTGGAGTGCGCAGAAGAGGTTCCACTGTTTTGGCTAGACATTCTACGAAAACAAACCAAAAATAGTTTGTTTTAATGCAACAGTATATGGACACGGCCCCGTGTTCAACTTTCTGCAGTTTTTTAGAACAAGGAATCTTGGAGTTTCAAATTATTTTCCCAACTTATGAAGCATTTTTGAACAAAAATAACTTAAAACAATGTTGTGTAACTTATTTTTAACAAGATTCCTTGAGCAAAAACTCAACAATCATCACAATGAAGCTTGAAATCAAGCTTCAATGGAGGTGTTGTTGCAAGAAAGGTGAAGAAGAAGGTAATGGATAAAAGAGGAAAGGACAAGATGTTTGTTAGAACCTTCTTTTAGAACATACCTAGGATGGTAAGTTAGAAAATCCTTTCAAATCTCTGTCCCTGGATGGTCCAAATGTGCAGGATTCTTGGCTGCATTTATAGAAAACGACAGCATGCTAGACACGGCCCCGTGTCGCAGGCAAGATCCTGACACGTTTTGTCCGTTTTCTGACAAAAGTCAGAAGAGAATCTTTCGGTGGACACGGGGGCGTGTTGACCTGGGCACGGCCCTGTGTCGGAAGGTTGGTTTATGAAGTGTGCCTATTTTTAAGGAACTTTTCCGAATCGGGTGGTTCCTTACTGGATGGAACAACCCCAAAGTGCCTAAGATACCTTAATTGCTCTAGATTAAGACGAGAACGCAAGAGGTTGTCGGTGAGGGTGATTCCTATGCTATATGTAGGTGGACAAGTCCAACCCTTTTCCGGGCTCTCGTTAAAGAAGGTGTATGTAGAATCGCTCAGGTCTATGTATGCATCGAACGAAGTCGATGGGGAGTCCTTCACGGCACAATCGACACAGGGACGACTATCGCTCAAGTCCTCACTAGAGTTAGAAGTATCGTCGGAAGCAACGAAGTTGTTTGAATGCGTTTCCAACCCTTCTTCTTGGTTATCGTCTTGGAAAAGATCATTGAAATCTTTCCTAAGTTCTTTTAACCAATTAAGAATTAGATCTTCTAATTGAAATAATTCATCGAGAAGCATTTCTCCTAGAAAATCCGGTTGGGAGCATTCGAGGGAGAGATATGGATTATTTTTACTTTCGCCCCTCTTAAGGATACTAGGAAACGATGGGTCTATATAGTGGGGCTTATAATTTAGAAAATAACATTCTAATTCCTTATGGTTAACACCACATAATTGACACCACATAGTACCATAAGAGTGCCGAAAGTAAAAAGTATCAGTATCACTCATGTTTGTGACAGAAATTACCAACCGTCGGGATCTTACGGTTCTGTTTTCAGTAACTGAAACTTGGGCACGGGGGCGTGTTGAGTGGGCACGGCCCCGTGTTCAGCTACTGTCTGACTTAAAACAGGATTGCCAGTTCCAATGATTGGGCACGGGGCGTGTTCAGTGGGCACGGCCCGTGCTGAGTTCTGCAGAAGCTGAAAAACTAAGAAAAATCCTAAAAAAAATGAAAAATAAGAAAAAATGATTAGGCCGCTGATTCCTAACCTTCTTAAAATCCTTGTGTCCCCGGCAACGGCGCCAAAAACTTGATGCGTGTGAAGTGTTATATATATTAGGTGTATATTTTAAGCCCTTTAACACTTTTTAGCCAAGTTTTAAATTTATAAAACACGATTTTTACTAACACTAAACACACATATGGGCAAGTGCACCCATCGTGAGCGTAGTATAGTGTTGGTAAGATACCGAGGCCGTCCAAGGACACAAGAGCTTTTAGTACCGGTTTATCCTCAACGTCTAATCAAATCAAAAAGTTTAGAAAAATGTTTTAAACTAAGAAAATAAAAACTAACTAAAATGCTGAAAATAAAAATAAAAGAAAAACATATAGACAAGATGAATCACTTGGTTCCGACTCGTGTATAGTGTAACCTTTGATTATTTCCGCACTTTTGCACTATTTTAAGAGATTATCTTAGTTATTGTAGTAGGCCCCTCTTTTGGAGGTGACGTTACCCTCAACCCAGTAGTTTGAGTCAGCAAGGATACAATCCTAAAGGGTCGGATTATTGAAAGATAATTAATTAAGTTATTAACGCAAATTATGGTAGGCCCCTCTTTTGGAGGTGACGTTACCCTCGACTAAGTAGTCTGAGTCAGTAGAGATACAGTCCTAAAGAGCCGGGTTATAGTATTAATAGTAGTTAACTTATGAGGGGATCAAAGAGTTTGGACCCCCGCCATCCAATACCGTAAGTATTGAAGGAGGTCATACTAAATTTGACCCAGGTCCATTGCAGGACCTCTAAACGCTGAACAATGGCAAGACTCTTACCAAACCGTTCCTTTAACCCCCGACCAGGTAGCCAACATACCTCCATATAGACCGTGGAGATATGAATGGTGAAAATCTTTTATTTTATATAGACAGTAAAATAATGTCAAGACACCACGGACAAACGATAAAGAAGAATCACCTTCAACATAAGAAACTAGTTATTAAAGTCATTAATACAAAACCAAGTAAAAAGTGCGAAAAGATTAGAAATAAAAAGTATTACACTAGACACTTGTCTTCACCAAGTGATTTAAGAGACTTAGGCAAACATGGCCTTGATTGTCAAGAACTCTTACGATCAATCTTGGATCCCGAGACGACTCACACACTCTATGATGGACAATGGATGATGGTGGTGGATGATGGTGTTATGGTGGTGGTGGGTGGTGGGTGAAGTGTGAGAGAGGTGGTGTGCCAAGGGATGGTTTGAGCTTGAGCCAAGCACTCCTATTTATAGGCTGAACAGAAGCTCGGGCACGGCCCCGTGTCCAGTGGGCACGGCCCCGTGTCCAGTGGGCACGGCCCCGTGTCCACATTCTTCTCTTTCTTCATTTAATGCAGCTTGTCTTATTAGTTGACCACGCCCCCGTGTCCGCTGAGCACGACCCCGTGTGCAGAAGAATCTTTGTACTATGAAGATTTGCCTGGATTGTGTGAATCTTATAGTTGACCACGGCCCCGTGTCAACTGAGCACGGCCCCGTGGTGGGCAATAGAAGCTTCTACCACTTTGTCTTTTCTGCTGACACTTGGGCACGCCCCCGTGCTGGCTGAGCACGGGGCGTGTTCAGTCTTCTGTTTTCTTGTTTTGCTTGGGAAGATGCTGTCGTGGGGTCGGGCATGTCACGTTTGTTCCTTTTCTTGTATTTATGTTAGATTTTGCTGTCTTTTTGCTTCTTTTGTTAATTTGAGCTCATTTAATCCTGAAAATACAAAAGGAAGACAAAAGCACACTTTTTCCAACATTAGTACTAAAAAAGGGTTAGTTTTATACCACAATTGATGTAATTTATATGTTGCATTTTGCACACATCAGCAACCAAATAAGGAGTCTTCTAAAGACCCACCACTTGAGCTTAAAGAACTTCCAAAAGGTTTGGAATATGCTTTTCTCGATAAAGATGGTAAGTTACCTGTAATTATTTCGTCAAAATTAACTAATATAGAAAAAGAAAAATTAATCACACTTTTGAAAGAACACAAAAACAGGATCGCTTGGAAGCTTGTATATATTAAAGGAATAAGTCCTTCCATGTGCACGCACAAAATTTTAATGAATGATGACTATAAATCGGTAATACAACCACAACATAGAGTAAATCCAAACGTCTAAGAAGTGGTTGAAAATGAAGTCATCAAATTACTTGACGCCGGAGTCATTTACCCAATCTCCGATAGTCCTTGGGTAAGTCCCGTTCAAGTAGTTCCTAAGAAAGGAGGTATGACGGTTGTCACTAATGAAAAAAATGAATTAATACCAACAAGAACCGTCACAGGATGGAGAGTATGTATAGATTATCGTCGATTAAATGAGGCAACAAGGAAAGATCACTTTCCCTTACCTTTTATTGATCAAATGTTAGAAAGATTATCCGGTCACAAATTTTATTGTTTCTTAGATGGTTTTTCAGGTTACTTTCAAATACCGATAGCACCCGAAGACCAAGAAAAGACAACATTCACATGTCCCTACGGAACTTTTGCTTATCGACACATGCCTTTTGGTCTATGTAATGCCCCCGCAACCTTTCAACGTTGCATGGTGGCCATCTTCCATGATATGATAAAAAAGACTATGGAAGTCTTCATGGACGACGTTTCTATCTTTGGAGATTCATATGACCAATGCCTCGATAACCTTGAACGAATGCTATCCCGATGTGAGGAAACTAACCTCGCCCTTAATTGGGAAAAATGTCATTTCAAGGTAACGGAGGGAATAGTACTCGGTCACAAAATCTCAAGTGAAGGAATGGAGGTTGATCGAGCTAAAATAGACACTATTTCTCGATTGCCACCCCCATTCTCCGTTAGAGCTATCAGAAGTTTCCTAAGGCATGCCGGGTTTTATAGACGATTTATCAAAGACTTTTCAAAAATCTCAAGGCCTCTAACAAAATTACTTGAAAAAGATGTTCCTTTCATCTTTGACAAGGATTGCAACCAAGCATTTCTCACACTAAAAGAAATGCTAGTTAATGCACCTATCATGATAGCGCCTGATTGGAAATTACCTTTCAAAATCATGTGTGATGCAAGTGACTTTGCAGTTGGAGCCATCTTGGGACAAAGAAAAGATAAGCATTTTCACCCAATATATTACGCTAGTAAAACACTTAACGATGCACAAGAATATTACACAACAACTGAAAAGAAATTACTAGTTGTAGTATTTGCTTTTGATAAATTTCGTTCTTATCTTGTTCTTTCTAAAACGATAGTTTATACAGATCATGCAGCCATTCGTTATCTCTTTAAGAAACTGGATGCTAAACCATGTTTAATAAGATGGATTCTACTCCTCCAAGAATTCGACATTGAAATAAAAGACAAAAGAGGAGCAAAAAACACCGCTGCAGATCATCTTTCCCGGTTGGAAGATCCGGCTTTGGAGGCAACTAGGGATGAGCAAATCAATGAAAAATTCCCAACGGAGTCCCTAGAAATTGTGGAATACCGAGAAGAGCCATGGTACGCCGACTATGCTAACTACTTAGCTAGCGGAATAGTCGTAAAAGGATGGCCACATCATCAAAGAAAAAAAATTCTTTGCCGATGTAAAGCATTATTTTTGGGAAGATTCTTATCTTTTCAAAATGTGTGCCGACCAACTTATCCGCCAATGCGTACATGGTAGTGAAGCAAGAAGAATTATCCGCCATTGTCATGAAGGTCCATATGGAGGACACCATGGTGCCGCTAGTACCGCACGAAAGGTATTTGATTCAGGATTTTATTGGCCAACCATTTACAAAGATGCCCAAAGTCTTATCAAGACATGTGACGCTTGCCAACGATCAGGTAATATTTCTTCCAAAAACGAAATGCAACAAAATGGCATTCTTGTTTGTGAAATTTTTGATGTGTGGGGTTCCCACCGTCAAAAGGAAACAAATATATACTTGTGGCAGTGGATTACTTGTCAAATGGGCCGAAGCCGAAGCCCTTCCAACAAATGATGGAAGAGTTGTGGTAAGATTCCTGAAGCGATTATTTTCTCGTTTTGGAACTCTAAAAGCGTTAATAAGTGATAGTGGTACCCATTTTTGTAACCATCAACTTGAAATTTTTTAACAAGGTATGGGGTCTATCACCGGGTCTCAACAGCATATCACCCTCAAACAAATGGACAAGCCGAAGTGACTAATCGAGGTTTAAAAAGAATACTTGAAAAAACCGTAGGGTTAAATAAAAAGGAATGGGCCGATAAATTAGACGACGCTTTATGGGCTTTTCGAACTGCATATAAAACAACAATAGGTACCACCCCATATAAGCTTGTCTATGGAAAGAGTTGTCATTTGCCGGTAGAGATAGCACACAAAGCCTACTGGGCAATTAAAAACGTAAACTTAGACATAGAAATTGCCGCTAAAAATCGATTTTGTCAATTAAATGAATTAGACGAATTAAGAAATAACGCGTACTCTAACTCCGAAATTTATAAGGATAGAATGAAAAATTTGCATGATAAACACATTAAACCAAATGAATTTCGGGTAGGAGATCAAGTTCTATTGTTTAATTCACGGCTTCGATTATTTCTCGGTAAATTAAAGTCTAGGTGGTCGGGACCTTTTTCTATCACCCACATTTTTCCACACGGTGCAATTGAAATTAAATCTCGGAATGGAATTCCATTCAAAGTCAATGGCCAACGGCTAAAACTTTATCAAGGATTTGTTGAGGATGAAGAGGAGGAGATCTCACTACAAGTGGCCGACGAATAAACGAATGTTTGGGCATTAACATCATATCTTGTAAGTAGCGAACGTCAGGAAAGCTTCTAAATAGGTAGCATTTCTAAAACCAAGTTTCGGGAAACAGGTCACTCACACGTGCACTAAAAAATAAATAAATAAACAATTTTTTTACCCGCCCACGGGGCCATGCTCGGCTAACTTACGGGGATAAAACCCCTTTTTCTTTCATTTGTTCACTTCAACATGACCCGTTTCCCCGAAAACTCTCTGGTTACACCGGAAATTTCTGTAGATTTTCACGTTCTTCCACCGTTCAACAATGTCAAGGTATGATTCTATCATCATAGTTAGTTAGATTAATCATTAGCATATAGTTTAACATCAAAAATTGAGGGGAAAATCTAAGGTTCTTCAACTTGAACCGAATCAAACCTCAAATTTTTGATTAGATCTGTTAGTGGTAGTATAGTTGCATGTTATAGGAAGTAAATTAACTTGAATTGTTTGCTGATTTGCCCGATTTCAAACAAAAACCTCAAACCCTTGTTTTTGAACTGTAAAAGATGAAATTGAAGGGGTAAACGGTTTGTTTTTGGAAAAACGGCACTTGGGGTTTCATTTTCGGGGAAAACCGCCCCTACTCAACCAAAAATTTTCAAGTTTTCAGAACCGGGTCGAAAATGGGATTTTTGGGAAACAGAAGCCTGAGCACGGGGTCGTGCTCAGCGAACACGGGGGCGTGTCCAGCAATTTTCCTTCGAACACGGGGCGTGGCCAGTGGCCACGGGGCCGTGTTCAGGTTGCTGTTTTCAGTTTTCTTCAAAAAATTTATTGTTTCGTGCTAATTGTTTGGTGTTTCTTTCAGATGGCCAAGAAATTCACACGTTTCAACCAGAATGAGTGAGCTGCTCAAGCCCGATTTGAAGTTCTTAAGACAAGGCCCGAGGAAAACCCACGACAAGTATGCCTAGACACCCTGGAAGCAGTAGGGCAGATTGACCGCTTCAACACTCTAGTCACTGGTCCACTTAGGGCAGCTCTTTGCACTAGACTCCATTCAGTTCACGAGTACAACATGGAGTTCTATAGCACGTTTTCCTTCAAAGGAAAAGTGGAGTCGTTTAATGAAGAGGGAGTTGAGTTTCGTTGTGCTGGAAATGTGCTTTCAATCTCGATTGCACAATTTGGGTCAATCATTGGGATGTATACTGAAGAGGATGTCGGACACGAGGAAAACACGGGTGGTCTCCGTGAACTCCCGCATGACCAAAGGCAAGCAGCGTGGGCTCAAATTGGGGAAAGAGCCTATAACCCAAGCCAAACCAAAAGCACACGGTTACGGGACCCTCTATACCGCTACATTCATAGGGTCCTTAGCAACTCCCTCTGCCAAAGGCATGACAGTACTGGTGTTGTTGGCTTACGTGATCTGACGGTCCTACACTGCATTCACAACCGTGTGCCTCTCGATGTTCCACACCTGCTCCTCCGCAACATGCACCTGAACCAGCTAGCCAATCCCCCGACTCCTATCCTTTTTGGAGGGTGGATCTACCGCCTTTTCAAAAACTTCGTGCAAAAGATGCCAAGGTCCTTCAAGAAGGGCCCATGGTCGGGTAAAGTGGACCTCGTCATATGCCGCTCAATGGGAATCATCAGCGAAGCAAATGACGGGACGGTTCAATTTCAAACGGTTCAGGGACATGTTTGGAACCCACAAGAGGCTCTCGTCCTTCACGCTCCACAAATCCGTCCTCCTCCCCAGTACCAGTACCAGTATCATGGTGATGCTGGCCAATCATCCTCTCAAGGAGGTGGTTTTCCTAATTTTCAAAGCTTACATGATCTCTTGCAGGAAAACCTTATGTGCACCCGCAACACCTACAATATGGCAAGCAACACGTACACCCGGGTCAGAGCAATGGAGAGGAACATCTCCGACATGCAAGATGACATCAGCAACATCTGGGAGTACATGGCGAACCAAGGAGGAGATGACGAGGATGAAGATATGGATTGAGATGGAGGCGTTGGAGGTAATGTGACACAGTTGAAGCTCTTAACAGGTTAACCCCTTGCTCTTAAAAACAATTATCTGGCCTGCGTGCCAATGTTAAACAATTTACTTTCCGTTAACACTTTAACTTTCCTGCATTTTTTTCTTCTTTTTTTTAGTTTGTGTTATGGATGGTAAACTTATGGTAAGGTAGGATGTTTGTTATTTGTGTGGTGTGGTATTTTTAAGTAAACCATGTACCCAGGAGGCTTAGAAGCACTAAGTATTAGTGCTACATAAGCCCGAAAACCAGAACCGAAAGTCAAAACCTGTTTTCAAAGATTGCAGATTGTCACCACGGGGTCGTGCCCAGCCAGCACGCCCCGTGTCCATCACCATGTACCTACTGTTTGTATATAACATGCCCGCGTTGGGGTCGTGTCCACCAGGCACGCCCCCGTGGCCACCTTCTGTAAGTTTTCATTACTGGCCCTCTGACCACTGGGCCGTGCTCACCCAGCACGAGGTCATGGCCAGATGCCCAGTAACACCAAAACCTTGTTTTAAACACCTTTTTACATATTCAATCAACCTAAAAACTTATTTTTGGGACATATTGAGGACAATGTGTAATTTAAGTGTGGGGGGGATGCTAAACCTTGAATTTTGCAAGTCTGAATAACAAGACTTACACAAAACTCTATTGGAACCGCTAATCACCCCAAATTTTTTCAAAAACTTTTCATTTTTTTTACTTGTCTTGGTTTAATTTGGTAATAACAAGTTCTAAAAAGGTTATATTTTTACAAATTTACAACCGATAGCGTCGTGATAAAAAGAACCAACATAAGAAAATTATGAAACGGCATGACAAATCTAGTTAAAATTTGATTATATATACTTGATCACATTATAAACTCATTCCCACAAAAAGTGAGTTTTGAGCCTTTGTTGAGCATACAAGCATACATCTTTAAACTACATGCTCATTTTTCATTTCTTGTGTGAATAGCCGCTTGGTTCTTATGACTTTAGAACTTGCCACGATGATACATTCCCGGTCCTTGCCAACTTAAATCCAAGTAAGTAAATGATGGAGGCATTAGGACTAACCCATTTTCTTTTCAACGCCATTATTTTTCATTTTTTTTATCACCTACCCAAAATCCCCCTAGTTAACCCCTTTGAGCCTAAACTTTTTCATTTCTAAACCCACAAAACAAACACCCTTTACCCACCAAAACCTTTTTCTTTTAAACCCCTTATTTTAGTAAAAAGCTCGGTTTTCTTGTGACGCTTCTTATCAAAAAAAAAATTGAAGTCTAGCAATAAACAAACAAATTCCTCAAGAAACTTTGTTTGAAAATGCTTAGTTTGAATAAAAGTCACAAAAACAAAAAGTTTTACGACGAACCGACGCTTTTTACGCTTTTAGCCCTTTTTACTAACCACTAACCCAAAACCACCTACCTTTAACCCAAGCCTAACCCTTACCCAAGTCCTCTTGATATTTACAAAGGTTTATAGTTAAAAAGGAGGATGATTGATTGCTTGGCAAGCATATGGTAGAAGTAAGTTCCATGCCGGTCTCGAGTGTTTCACAAAAATACATCTTCAGCCGAGTGTTGAGTGATCTCCCGTGAGGTATATGAACTTGTATATAAATTGAATTTTAAAGAGGCATGTTATGCCCAAATAAGTCATTTCTCTTATGAAACGTTCTAAATAAATCATAACGAATATGATTGTAAATAGTGTAAAAATAAAACCCAATAAAGATCTTGGATTCCCAACACTCAAGACAAGCCCAAAACTTCTCTTCTACCCATTCCATTTGGGTGTGTAAGCCACATAATAAAGAGTTTTGCTTGAGGACAAGCAAAGATTCAAGTGTGGGGGTATTTGATGTACGTAAAATGCAACATATAAATTACATCAAATGAGGCATAAAACTAACCATTTTTTAGTACTAATGTTGGAAAAAAGTGTGCTTTTGTCTTCCTTTTGTATTTTCAGGACCAAATGAGCTTAAATGAACAAAAGGAACAAATATGCAGCAAAAACTAACATAAATACAAAGAAAAGAAATAAACGTAGCATGTCCGACCCCTCGACAACATCTTCCCAAGCAAAAACAAGAAACAGAAGGCTGACCATGGCCCCGTGCCCAGCGGACACGTGGGCGTGGTCAGATGTCTGCAGAAAATGACAAAGCTATAGAAGCTTCTATTCCCAGCATGGTGGGCATGCCCAGCTCAACACGGGTTGTGGTCAACGCTAAGATTCGCAGAATCTTGCAAATCTTGATAGTACATATACGCTTCTGCACACGGGGCCGTGCCCAGTGAACACGGGGGCCTGTGGAGCCTAATACATACAATTGCAATTAATGAAGAAAGAGAAAGAGGATGGCTATGGGGCCGTGTCCAATGGACACGGGGCCGTGCCCGGGCTTCTGTGCAGACTATAAAAAGGGGTGCTTGGTTCACTTCAAAGGCATCCCTTGGCAAACCACCTCTCTCCCACTTCACCACCACTCCACCACCACTACAACACCCACATCCACCACCATCATCCATCATCCACCTTAGAGTGTGTGTAGTAGTCTCGGGATCCAAGATTGATAGTAAGAGTTCTTGTTAATCAAAGGCCATGTTTGGCTAAGTCTCTTACATCACTTGGTGAAGAAAAGCATTTAATGTAATACTTTTGATTTTTAATCTTTTCGCACTTTTTATTTGGTTTTGTATTAATGACTTTAATAACTAGTTTCTTATGTTGAAGGTGAAACTTTCTTATCATTTGTCCGTGGTGTCTTGGCGTTATTTTACTGTCAATATAGAATAAAAGATTTTCACCATTCATATCTCTACGGTCTATATAGAGATATGTTGGGTACCTGGTCGGGGGTTAAGGGAATGGTTTGGTAAGGTTCTTGCCTTGTTCAGTGTATAGATCCTGCAAGCAGGGCCGTCTCCGAAAATGCTAAAAAGATTTTGGGCCCTGAGTGAGATAAAAAAAAACGGGGCCCGACCCAACCTATTGCAGTAAATAAGGAAATAGCGAGAAACAAAGTAAGCCCACAGAACAAAAAACAACGCCTTGCACGTACACTCGAACCCAACACCTGAACTTTAGAAGGCGAGCCGACAACCAGTTCAACTATGGTTGGTGCCGACATAGCCTTTAATTCACACTTATCTGCTTTACAAATACGCTCTTGCTTGAACTTATACAATTCTTTATTTGATCTAAAATTATAATTATTAAATAAAAAGCAATGATAAACAAAAAATAAGAAAATAAAAACATTGATACAAGAGTTGACTAATCCAAGAACATAACATATTATTTATTTATTTATTTAATTTAATTTGTTACAATTAATTCCTAATAAGAAATGCATAAGTGCAGGGTTATTTAAAACTCAACAAACTTAAAGATTTAATTTGTAAGCCTATATAAGTTAAAGGGGGTTAGAATTAAAAATGACATTAAATGTTTAAGACTTCCCACCTGAGCATTTACAATTTCATTAAATATACCAAGTTCATTGGAACTTCCATGAACAAACTAGTCATTAATCTTAAAAAAAATACACAAAAGATACTCGAACCGGACACCATCTAGTTGGAAACAAGGGGCCTTTCCACTAGGCTATAATCATTTTCTGTATGTGGCTTCATCTCTAATTATATTTATGGGTTCCCTCCAGATCTTTTATATTTATACTTCTAAAAAACGTACGGGCCCTTCTACGTTTTTGGCCCTGAGCCGGCACCCACCCCGCATATGCTCAGGGCCGGCCTGCAAGGACCTGGGCCAAGCTTACTAAGACCTCCATGAATACCCACTGGTATTGGATGGCGGGGGTGCGAATGGCTTGATCCCCTCATATGTAAACTACTATTAATACATTAACCCGACTACTTGGGATTGTATCCCTGCTGACTCAAACCACTTAGCCGAGGGTAATGTCGCCTTCAAAAGAGGGGCCTACCACATTACGCATTAATACCTTAATTAATTATCTTTCAATATTCCGACCCTTTGGGATTGTATCCTTGCTGACTCAAACCACTGGGTTGAGGGTAACGTCACCTTCAAAAGAGGGGCCTACTACTATAACTAAGATAATCTCTTAAAAAGTGCAAAAGTGCGGAAATCATCAAAGGTTACATTAAAGGCGAGTCGGATCCAAGTGATTCATCTTGTCTATCTGTTTTTCTTTTATTTTTATTTTTCAGCATTTTTAGTTTTTATTTTCATGTTTAAAACCTTTTCTAAAACTTTTGATTTGATTAGACGTTGAGGATAAACCGGTACTAAAAGCTCTTGTGTCCTTGGACGACCTCGGTATCTTACCAACGCTATACTACGCTCACGATTGGTGCACTTGCCCATGTGTTTGTTTAGTGTTAGTAGAATATCGTGTTTTATAAATTTAAAACTTGACTAACAGGTTAAAAAGGGCTTAAAATATCAATAAAAATATATTACACCCAACACACACCAACAACCAATGTCCACGACAGGTGCTGAGTCCAAACTATAGTACTATCATTGCTAAGGTGTCTGACAAAAATCACTGTGTAAACATAACATACAAGAATTCATCGAGTAACACGTATAACATGCAGAGAGGTTAGCGTACAAAAGTAGTTGCGTGTGTCGAAGTGATTTGATATAGTAACGTATGTAACACCCAAAAGTGCGTTAAGCAAAAAGGGATCGGGTATACTCACAGATCGTGTTTAATGAATAAACACAGTCTTGGATTGAAGGGAGAGCTGGAGAGTTAGCCTGATCAGATAACGACAGTATAAGCGTTGAACAGTGCGTGGAATAGAGTGTCGGTGGGATAAGTGACGAAGGGTGATCCGATCGGATGACCTTCCGGACGGATGGCCATTCGGTCAGAGGGTTATCCGTTTGGGATGGATGTGTTTGTGTATGAACTTTGAAGTTTTCGTTGTAGCATTTTAAAAGATGAGAAATTTTTCTACTTTTCAGGTCGTCAGGTCGGACGGTCATCCGGTCGGATGGCCGTTCGCTCGGATGGCGATCCGTCTAAGTGAACATTACAAAAGATTCAAGTCCCTGGTAGGATAGTCATTCGATCAGATGGTCGTCCGATCGGATGACTATTCGTTTGGAACTGATATCCTTCGAGGTTTTGTAAAATATTTAAGTGTTGAAATCCACAAGTCACCCATTCGGACCGTTGCTCGATCGGATGGTGATCCGATTGGACGGCAATCCGTTCGGCGACCTGTTCGTTTGAAAACTTGTAAAAATTTGCTAAGTTTAAAGTTCTGCGGTTTGACCGAGACGATGTGACAACGTGTCAAACAACGGGAACCCCATCAGGTCCAACTCATCCAGTCGGACGGAAATCACCCCGTTCGATCCAAACCAGCTGTTCATGATGGTGTTTCATGTTTAACCCGTGAATTGGTTGTTTCTCCGATAGTAATCCGTTCTCAAACCGGCACTTCACTAGAGAATGGGTAGAAGGCCTGAACGAGCTCCGATTCTATCGATTTTGAGCAAAAATGAAGAATGTTTGAAGAAAAGTTTGAAACACTTGTGATAAGTTTAGATTTAGGTGAAATCAGTGTTTAAACATCGCAGAAATCCCTTATATCTGAGTTGTTCTTGGTGAGATGAGGTCATACTCCGGTGTTCATACAAACTCGTGACGTCACTCAATAACATCCAAATCAGGTGGTTTTCATGGTTAAAAGTTGTGATTTGTGCGTGAAATCGATGAGAAAGTGTGTGTAGATGATAGAAGTACAAGATTTGAGATGAAAACTTACAAGAATCGCGAGGAATCGAGAGAAAAAGGGCCGAGAATGCGCTGGTCGGAGGGGAGCTGTCACATGAGGTGAACAGTGATGTGACAGGTGGGTATTTATAAGGGAAGGAGTAGAAAGGCGGTGGGAGTGATTCGATCGGAGGGCCTTTCGATCGGATGGCTCGAGTGAGTTGGTTTTCCGATTTTCGTTTCGTGCGTTGAGCGTTGCGATGCCTTTAAGCGAGTGTCGAATTAGTGATGCGATAGTTACACAAATAACATAACTAACATACAACAACATAAGTAACCTTGCGTTTCCAGTTCGCGATGAGATTTCGTTGCGATAGATTTGCGATTGCGTTTACGAATAATCACCTCAAAACATATAATAAACATGCACAAGTAACACATAATAGCACACACACGTAAAACAATATCCAAAACTGCAATCCAAGTTACGATGCGATTGCGATGAGATAGCGTTAAGCGTTTAATTGCGTTTATTAGATTGTTACTTCACATAATACAACTAAAACAACGTAAACTAAAGTATCAACTAACGAGGTTCGAGTGTACAAGTAATAATTAAGCAAGGAATGACAGATCGAGTTAGCAATCTTTTCTTCCTTTGACTTTCACTTTGACTTGTACTTTGACTTCAAAGAGTCGGGTTGTTACATCAGGTGCTCCTTCGTGTGGTTCGGGACGGACAGTTTCCAAAAGTTTCATTTTTGGCCCCCCAGAGTTGGTTTGGTGGTTAGTTTTGGCTAAAAACTCAATGTTAAGCACGTTTAAGTACATGCAAGTATATGTAAGGGTGTAACATGATATAAGCAACAAATATAAGCATCTGTAAGTATGTAAAGTGTTTAAAATAATGTATGTAAACATTTCAAATGATATTTATTATTTCGATCGTCAACGATTACAAAATTTGAAAATGAAAGTAAAAGATTACAATGAATGGAAAAGTATGGATATTGCAGCATGTAAAATGGCAAAGTAGTAAGGTGCTGTTTGTTTTTTTGTTAAAAGAGCTTCAAAACCTCTTTTATCTTCAGCAAGCAGACCACGCGCAGGCTTAGGGGTCTGCAGCTCGTTTGTTTTTTAGAAGATAATTCATTAAAAAACGTCTTCAGCAGCTCTTCCTCGCGCAGATATTGTCTTATGTCTTCACAGACCTCTTCAACCTCTTCCAAATACAAAACTTTCAAAACCCTAGTTCCCTTCTCCATATCCTCAGCCGACCTCCCCTACTCCTCCACCTCCAGCCGCCGCCACGCCGAGCACCACCGTCTCCAGCCGCCCCAACGCTGCCCTCCACCCTCTCCAGCAGTCGTTCCACCTCGATCTCCACCCCATCCAGCCATAGAACCGCCGATCTGAACCCCTTCCACAGCCGCATCCCATCGATCTCCACCCCTCCTCCGCGTTCCTCTTCCTCCTCTCACTCCTCTTCCTCTTCCTGTTATCCTTCATTTATCTGAGACCTGAAGCAAACTGCAACATATCCACCGACTGATTTGAGATCCAGGTGAGTAAAAAGTAAATTATTCATTTTTAGGGTTTATAAATTATTCAAATTTCAAAATTCGTTTGATTTTTTATGTGATCTTATTGTTTTACTTGATATGGTTAGTGTTTATAAAGTTTTAATCTTTTTAATGAATTTAAACTCTGTTGAAATCATGTTGACGTAAATCTCACAATTTCAGAAATTTGGTGGTATTTTGATGATTTTTGGTGTTAAATTTCAGAAATTTGGTGGTATTTTGATGATTTAGGTGTTAAATTTCAGAAATTTGGTGTTATTTTGATGAATTTTGGTGTTAAATTTCAGAAATTTGGTGGTATTTTACTGATTTTAGGTGTTAAATTTCATAAATTTATTAGCAGCTTGCAGAAGTTAAAAAACAAACAGTCCTCTCCCTGCAGACTGCAGAGGTTTGGTCCACCTCTTCTGCTACAGATGTCTGCAGATGTGGTCCGCAGACTGCAGACGTTTTACCTCTGAAAAAACAAACAGCACCTAAGTCAAAACAAGGTAAAAGGGTAAAGTAGTAAATTTAGATAAATTTAAGAGAGTTAAAACTATAAATAACAAGATTCGAGAGAGTTAAAGTTAGCATTAAATCTTGAAAATACTACGAAACAACACGTTTAAATAACAAAAACTATTACTTTCTCATAGTCAGAACACAAAAGTGTTATTTTTATATAAACCATCGCATCGTTTATGGACCAGACGTTTTTTTTTTGTTGCCAATGAACATCGTTTATGGATTAGACTCTTTTTTTTGCCAATGAGCTGCAGCTCAACTGGTATTGGAGGGTAAGTGAAGGTTAGGCTTCAAGTTCGAATCTTATCTCAAGCAGTGCTACCAAGCTCTCTATGTGCGGTCGCATGCGTATAAAGTTACCTTTTATCATTGGGCTACGTCGTATAACCGGAATTTTATTCATCGGTCGTAAAAGAATTGGATATAACTCTTTTACATTGTCGAATAGTATTAGTATAAATCTATAATTTAAAAAAAATTATATAGCTATATTTACATACATTGTCGAATAGTATTAGTATAAATCTATAATTTAAAAAAAATTATATAGCTATATTTACAAAAGAGTAAATTACAAGTTTTGTCCTTTATGTATGTCCTAAATTGCAGGCGCTGTCCTTTATCTTTAAAATTGATGAGTTTTGTCCTTAATGTTTGCAAATCTTGTACGTTATGTCCTTTATAGCAAACCCAATTATATTTTTGAGTTAAATGAAGGCATGTGCAGGGCACATGAGGGTATAATTGTCATTTTACCTCTTCAGGGGCTATCAAGTAAATAACTTATATATAAGGGACTATATATGTAAAAATATTATAGAATAGGATATAAATAAAAAAAAAACCTAATTAAAAAACTCTCTCTCTCCCTGTCATACGCCTCTCCATTCTCCCTCTCTCTCAAAACCTAAAAACCTGCAACAATTCATTTTTAAAAACTCAATTTTTCATCAACATTCATTCACCACAATTCTCAAACATCTCAATTTATGTCTCTCTTTCTCAATCGTTGCATCTTCACACGACGCAGAGACAACCGCGTCGCCGCTAGGGAGGCCGCCAACCCATCTTCACCTCTCCTCTCTGATCGATAGTTGTAGATTGTTCAGATCAGAAGTTGCTGAAGAAGATCGAATACAATTCGCCACTTTCATCGCCGTCATGTTCGGCCTCCGCGGCGATTTTCTCCACTCCCACCACCGCCACCGTTGTCATCGCCGCGTCTCCGCCCCAACTCCACTTCAACCAGATCTTCACTTGGGTAAACAGGTGCCTAATTTTCATTTAGGTAAACAGGTCACTTATTTTGAATTCGAGTGAACTTGATTTATAAGATCGATTTATATGGGAATCTGAATAGTTTGAATGATTAGGGATTTGTGTATCTTTGTAGCTCTGTTCTTTTTTTGTTTTTTTTAGCAATTTGGGTGGTGGTGGTGGCCGTAGGTGGTGGCGGTTGAGATAAATTGAGAGGGGGGTAGAGAGACAGGTTGTGGTGGTGCTGATAAAAGGATCTGGCGGCTCCTCCTGGTGTGACAGTGGTGGTCCGACAGTGGGTGATGGCAGATGGTGGGGGGGGGGGGAGTGGAGGTGACTAGTGAGGGTGGGTGTTTTAGAGAGAGGGAGAGTAGAGAGAGAGGTTTATATATAAATTTTTTTATTTTCTATAACCTTTTTTAAATAAGGGGAAAGACAAGTGGGAGGTGAAATGACATTTCTACCCTCATGTGCCCTGCACATGCCTTCATTTAACTGAAAAATATAACTGGGTTTGCCATAAAGGACATAGCGTGCAAGATTTGCAAACATTAAGGACAAAACTCATCAATTTTAAAGATAAAGGACAGCGCCTGCAATTTGAGACATACATAAAGGACAAAACTTGTAATTTACTCTTTACAAAAATAGCCCTTCAACTATCCATCTGTATCTCAGCATCACCCCACCTCTAAACACAAAACTCGATAAAGCAAACACCTTACTTTCCTCCAATCCTCCCCCACACCCACACCCATCCCACTACTCCACACTTTAATGTCACTCATCCTTCCCAACCCCCACCCACACCCACCCTCCCTTCCATTTCACAATAACTAAACTCCCTCCCACAATGAACTACTGGTTGTTGTTCCTGTTACCTTTATTCTCATTCCTGCCCCTCCTGCCCGCATTGCCCAACACAGACCCCGTACAGTCTTTCCACCCAAACCCCACACCACCAGCCACCACCATCCCCGCCTTTCCCGAACAGTCGGAAGACTCAGCATGCCCCTTAGATCTCCCCAACGACCTCTTCAAAAACGTCAAATCGGCTTGCACTGGGAAACACGCCTCCGGTCAGCTTAGACGCTCAAGGTGCTGCCCGGTCCTCGCCGCCTGGCTATACTCCGCCTACTCCGCAACTGCACTGGGCAAGACGATCAAACAACCGCAGCAAACGGCGTCGTACTACGACCTCCCTCTCCTCCCTAACGACTCCGAGACGTGCATTGACAACCTGGAGAATCGACTGAAGAGTAACGGAATAGAGTTGACCAGAGTTAACGAGTCCTGCGACGTCGTTTACTGCGAATGTGGCATCCGATTGCACCAGTTGTCTTGTCCGGAGGCGTTTTCGGTGAATTCCGGCGGAGATTTGGTCGGAAATCATGTGGTGCAGAGGTTGGAGAAGGATTGCTTGAATAATGTGGCGGTTAATGGGTTTCCGGGTCTTGATGGATGCTCCAAATGCTTGAAGACTCTTCATTTGGTTAGTATCAATTTCATTGTTCTCATTCATATTAGGCTTCTGAATCTGATTATTGATTGTGTTGTTCTATTTGGTAAAGTCTTTATCATGCTTGTGACATTCAACTTCTAGTTCTCACGCGCCGCATTCGTGTGTGGTATTCACGCTCTCATCCATACATTAGGCATTTGGAACATTTTTTTATGTCGGGCACGACTAAGTTTGTCATTATTATATTTAAACAAACATATAGTAGTTTTTAGTTATTGTGTTCATATTTATTTAACAACATGCTTGACTAGGGTCACGAGCCGTAGCTAAGCTTAATTAGTATGTAAAGTTGGAGCTCCATACTATTTAGGCTCAACCTCGCTTAAGCCGACATGCCCACTATCTTGACATAAGGTGACTGATTTATTGTTATATGCAGCTTAACAAGGGTGACACAAACAAATCAGAGGAGAGAAGCAGTAAAATGCACAACGAGGATTGCGAGCTGATGGGTCTGACCTGGCTTCTGGCGAAGAACAGGTCAGCGTATATACACACGGTTTCTGCTGTTCTGAGAGCCACAATGATGAACACAGATGGTGATTCCATTCCCGAGTCATGCACACTCAACAGTGATGGAATGCCATTAGCCGTTGATTCCTCTGAAATCAACGGTTCTCCTTCATTATCCACTCTATTCCTTACATCTCCCACTGTCTCTTTAGCTTTACTGTTGCTTTACGTCTCCGGTCACCAACTGTTTTATAGCATGTAGGCTGCAATGGGGATCTTGTGTTCAGTTCTATGTATTTGTTGTTAGGTTTGTTCATGGAAATGTAATTCTGTTTAAATTTGTTAAATATTATATTTTCTTAAAATACAAGTTTGGTCTGAGAAATTTTATATAAAGTTAGTAAAAAAGTTGCCTTGTTTTTATTCTTATAAAATCATTTAATATATTCTTCTACGGTTTTACTCGTCAATGTAGGGGGATCATAACCTAACACGAGGAGATGTGATTCCCTAAGCTATGTTTTATGTTATCGGGATTACTATATTGTACAACAAAAAAAGTAGGTTTTTAGAGTCGTGCGAAATGAAGAAATGTTTGCCCTCATCCACTCTCTCTGGACTCTTCCTGTAGCGTACATTTGTTCATAGGTGCACCGTGCCCATATGGATTTCTGGCAACAAAACAAAATGTTTTTGTTGGTATCTATTTATTGTATAAAAATAAAAATTTAGGGAATATTACTTTGGGTTTTGTTTCTTATTGGAGGTTAGGTTTCGAGATATATAGAATTCGTTTGTATATTTTGATAAACATAACATCAGGTGTGTGTATTTATTATTGTAATCTGATACGTTGAGAGAGGAGTCTTGTAAATCCATTCTTATAGGTCAGTTGTAGCAAGTTGATCCTCCATCCTTTTATCACAAGTCTTGTTCATATTGATTTCCGTTAGGTAGCGTGTCCCATCATCTTTGGAATGTGAAAAAATTCTGACCAAGACATCAAAAATCTGGAACTTCAATTCTTCAAATATTTTGGACGGATATTTGGGTATCACATGTATGGGTTTGGTGATATAATTTTAGGCCACAGGGTGTGGCTTAACGCCACCCTGCCACCTCAACTATTTTGGCGCCCCTAGGCGCTATCAACCATACCATCGAAATTAAATGGGGGGCGCTATAGGGTGTCCGCCATTGTGCTAACGAGCCAAATTGAAGGGATCAAGGTGAATATAGTTTGGGGGGGGGGGGGGGCGCTATAGTTTAAAGGGGACTTTATAACATTCTATGCAAGTCAAAGGAAGAGCCTTTAAAGCCCCACGTGTGAGGTGGCGTGATAAAGTCCATAGGGGCTTTATACCACACCCTGCAGCCTTATTGTATTATATGATTTTAGAAATTAAAATAAAAAATCTATATTAGAAACTTGAAATTATTAAATTAAAGAAATACAGTTGAGTTAATATTTCACAATGTTTTAGCTTAGTTTAAAATCAGTTTTCGGCATCCTAAGGGTTAACTTTTAAAGACGTTATATTAAACGGATATGTCTGGTACATGCAGCTATACCCGTAAACTCGATGGTATTGAGTAAAAAATAACTGATGAGTATAATCAGGTATAAGACTTTAAGACTGATAAACTAATCTTACTTGGTCTTGGGGAGGATTGTATTGTTGGATCCGACTATAGAGGTCTATGAAATTTGGTGTCAAGGGAGGATTTATTTAATATGACTAAATATTTCACATAATTTGGTTATAGTCCAAATCAAAAAGATGACAAATTTATATCCTATCCAAGCGATTTCATCAGATATTTTGAACTGGAGTCACACTAGGATGAGTGGTTGTGTTTAGAAGAGACAAAAGATGAGGATACTGGTCACATGAGGGTGAAGATTAATTGTTTGTGTATACGTATATATTCCAAAACGTTAATGTGATGGGATATGTGAGAAGCTATTTAAGAAACATTAAGAGGGTGTTTGGGATTCCTTCTCAAAACTCCTTTTCACTTCTAATTCACTATTCAATAAGTTAATAAGTCAGGATTTCCTGACTTATTGACTTCTACACTCACATCACAAGGAATCCCAAACACTCAAAAAGTCCTTTTTCACTGTTGAATAAGTTAATAAGTCAATAAGTTGGAAGAATAAGGAATCTCAAACACCCACTAACTATTGCATTCGTGATTATCATTACACTTACTCATATATACAGTTTGAGCTTCATTGGAGAACACTAAAAAAGTAGAAAATCAGGAAATACTTTTAAAAATTTAACTTAACATGTTAAAAATCAATTTTTTTTAAAAAAAAAATTGGCATTTCTCCTTATAATTACTTGTACAAGGATTTTTAATAAAAAATCAAAAACTAAAAATATAATAAAAAACAGTTAAAAAATGGCTAAATTTTTTTACATAAGTTATTTTTTATTTCGAGTAATTTCTACCCATTTTTATAAAAAAAGCACTAATTTTTTTTAAAGTGATTTTTAAATTGTTAACTTAATTTTATAAGCTATATATTTTTTAAAGAGTAAATTGCCATTTTAGTCCCTGAGTTTTGTCCAAATTTGCCATTTTAGTCCAAATAGTTTTTTTTTTGCCTCTGGGTCCCTGACTTTTACATTTTGTTGCCATTTTGATCATTTTGTCTAACTCCATCCAAAAACCCAGTTTGTAACAGGGGTATTTTGGGGATTTCTTTAAAAAATGTTTTCAGTTGCCATTTTGATCCAATTCCAAAAAATCAAAAAAATTCCACAAAAATCTAAAAATAAAAAAAATTCTAAAAAATCATAAAAATTCTAAAAAATTTAAAAAAAAATTCAAAAAGTCAAAAAAATTCTAAAAAATCATAAAAATTCTAAAAAATCAAAAAAATTCTAAAAAATCCAAAAATCATTAAATGTTTCGGCACGAACCGTTTCGACCCGTACCGTTTCGAACCGTACCGTTTCGAACCGAACCATTTCGACGCGAACCGTTTCGAACCGAACCGTTTCGACCCGTACCGTATCGAACCGAACCGTTTCGACGCGAACCGTTTCGAACCGTACCGTTTCGACCCGTACCGTATCGAACCGAACCGTTTCGACGCGAAGCGTTTCGAGCCCGTACCGTATCGAACCCGAACCGTTTCGACGCAAACCGTTTCGAGCCGGTACCGTATCGAACCGAACCGTTTCAACGCGAACCGTTTCGAACCGTACCGTTTCGACCCGTACCGTATCGAACCGAACCGTTTCGACGCGAAGCGTTTCGAGCCCGTACCGTATCGAACCCGAACCGTTTCGAGCCGAACCGTTTCGACGCGAACCGTTTCGAGCCCGTACCGTATCGAACCCGAACCGTTTCGAGCCCGTACCTTATCGATACGGTACGGTTCGATACGGTACGGGTTCGAAACGGTTTGCGTCGAAACGGTTCGGTTCGATACGGTACGGGTCGAAACGGTTCGGTTCGAAACGGTACGGGTCAAAACGGTTCGTGCCGAAACATTTAATGATTTTTGGATTTTTTAGAATTTTTTTGATTTTTTAGAATTTTTATGATTTTTTAGAATTTTTTTGATTTTTAGATTTTTTTGAATTTTTTAGAATTTTTATGATTTTTTAGAATTTTTTTGATTTTTAGATTTTTTTGAATTTTTTGGATTTTTTTTTATTTTTTGGAATTTTTTTGATTTTTTGGAATTGGATCAAAATGGCAACTGAAAACATTAGTGATTAAGTACAAACTGTTACAAACTGGGTTTTTGGATGGAGTTAGACAAAATGATCAAAATGGCAACAAAATGTAAAAGTCAGGGACCCAGAGGCAAAAAAAAAACTATTTGGACTAAAATGGCAAATTTGGACAAAACTCAGGGACTAAAATGGCAATTTACTCTTTTTTAAACGTTTTTTTTATATTTTTAGTCTTTGATTTTTTTATTAAAAATGTTTCTAAATGTGTTTATAAGAAAAGCGTCGAAAAAAAATTACAAAAAATAAATTTGAGGTAAATGTCATTTTAGTCCCTGTGATAGAGGTAGCAGAGATGAGGATGCTGAGGTGGATGTGTGGACACACGAGGTTAGATCGGATTAGAAATGTGGTTTTTAGGGAAAGATTAGGAGTAACTAGTATATCGGAGAAGATTAAGGAGGGGAGATTGAGATGGTTTGGGCATGTGAAGCGGAGGGAAACGACGGCACCAGTTAGAGTAGTGGAAACTCTTACTGTAGAGGGGAAGAGAGGTAGAGGCAGACCCAAACTGACATGGGATGAGCAGATCAGGCATGATTTACTAGAGTTGCATCTTTCTGAGGACATGGTCCAAGATAGGACTTCGTGGAGGCGTAGGATTAGGGTTAAGGACCTATAGAGGATATGGCAGTAAGCTCTTAGGTGTATTTCAGGGACGTAGGTTTCTCTTATTCTTTAAGTGACTTTTCCGGTGATTGCCTTCTTGTGTTTATGCATAAATGATGGTGTATGCTATTTTACATGATTTACAATATATTGTGCCACTCTGTTCACTTTCTTGGTATGGACGACTTCTTATTTCTATATTCTTTCTATACTCTTTGACTTGGTGTGTTGGTTTGCTATTCGTTTTCGAGTCGAGGGTCTCTCTGGAAGCAGCCTCTCTATCCCTATGGATAGAGGCAAGGACTGTCTACATCTCACCCTCCCCAGACCCTATAACTAGCTTTGCTATTTGTGGGATTTACTGGGTATGGTGGTTGGTTGGTTGGTTTGGGTCATTTTTACAGTTTAGTCCAAAGGTTTTATTTTTCGCCTATGGGCCCAAAAAGTTTTCATCGTTGCCATTTTAGTTCACTTGGTTAACTTTATCCATTTTTTCTGTTAGCGAGAAGGGCAAAAGGGCAATTCGGCCATATAAAAGGACCGATTGCCCTTCTCGCTAACAGAAAAATGGATGAAGTTAGGCCAGTGGACTAAAATGGCAATAGTGAAAACTTTTTGGGCCCATAAGCGAAAAATGAAACATTTGTATTAAACTAGCAAAATGACCCACCACAGGGACTAAAATGACATTTAACTTAATAATTTTTAACATATTAAATATAATTTTTAAGAGTGTTTTTCACTTTTTTAGTATTCTCCAATGAACCCTCACTTATATATATATATATATATATATAAGGGATGGATCATGAGAAAACTAGTTTAAATGAGAAAACCAAAAAACTAACTAAAAAAACCTAAAAAACATACCAAATATTTTTTTTTACATTTTTTTATAAAAAATCGCTATATTTTATGCATGGAAAAAAAATTTATTGCACATGTGCACTATTACGGATATAGAGCACATGTGTAGTACACATATAATGCACATGTGCAGTACAACAAAAAAAATATTTGGTATGTTTTTTAGCTTTTTTAGGCTATTTTAGTTAGTTTTCTAGTTTTCTCATTTAGATGTAGTTTTCTCATGATCCTCTCCCTATATATATATATATATATAGGGTAAGGTTCATTTGAGAACCACCTTTGTTGTGAGAACCATGAGAACCAATGTGAATAAACCAAAAAAACCTAACCCCACCCCCCCCCCCCCCAAAAAAAAAAAAAATAAATAAATCCCCCCACTCCCCACCCAAACTAAAATGCTAAAAACTAAACCCCTAAAAAACACACAAAAAAAATGTTTTTTTTAATATTTAAAAAAAAATTATGGTAACGAAATATAGCGATTTTTATAAAAAAAAATATTAAAAAAAATTGTGTGTTTTTAGCTAGTTTTAGGTATTTTTGGTTGTGTTCACATTGGTTCTTGCGGTTCTCGCAATAAAGGGTGGTTTCTAACGGATCTTTCTCCTATATATATATATAGGGATGGGTTAACGTAGATAGTTAATCTTTTAGAGTCGAGCTCAAATTGAGCTTGAATTCGCATTGAGTGGGCCTGAAGCCTGCATCATGAAGGCACATAAAGCAGTCAAGCTGACATCAAGCTTAGCCAAAAGTACTCGAGCCCATCTCTAATCGTTTGTGGAACCTTTGCTAGTTTAATTTGCTTTTGTATTCTATGAAGAATTACTACCCAAATTACCTCTCTACTTGGGTATCGAATCACTCAAATGATCTAATTCATAGGTCAACTCTTCCTAACCAACTAATCTATATATCACATATGAGACGCGTCCGAAATTTATAAATAAATTATGATGAAAATGAATGAAGGTTATGTTTAATCTAGGAGATGTTCAGTACAAATTAAACTTATGAGGAACCACATTATAACAAACACTTATGGCTTCCGGTCTCAAGTGAAAATCCTTAACAAAACAAAGGTTACAAAACCATTAATATCAGTCATAACATGATCCAGAAACAAATGTTGCTATGGCAAATCAAATTGGTCCGAGCCATAAGTTTTCGTGTCTTACCAGTTCAAACCACAAAGTGAGTCTAATTTTCTCGTGTGCCAAAACGTTTAATGATCTATGAAGATGCATCTCATTTGACAAGTACATGTTTAGACGAAGCGAAGAACTGTATGTTTGAACCTCGTAGGGAACACTGTATGTATATTTTTTATTTATGGAGACCATCTTATTTATATTACGTGTTTTCATTATTTTATCGTACTTTTATTATGTGATGAACCTTACCCGACCCGAACTGTCGAACCGACTCGGACTTTTTTATGTTCGGACATACAAAATTAGAATATTTAAAAAAATGAACCCCTTGTAAAAAATCCCTGAATCCGCCACTGCTCGTGGTAGCTTTCATTTGAATCGATCCATATATATATATATATGTAGGATGAAGATCATTTCAGAACCTTTAATTTTTTCAGAACTTACAGAACTCATGTTGGCCATTGGATCATTTAATCAATGGCTCAAAAGGATAGTGTCATTTTTGTAATTAAATCTAAAAGTAGGTAGATTAAATAACAAAAGTGAGGGTATTATGAGGATTTTAACCTTAATTCTTAATCAACTTCTACTATAATCGCTCATTTTCTTTATCTTAAATCACGTTTTTGAGATTAATCCGAATCTCTTCATACCAGTTCAAAATCTACCTAGAAATCCAGTTTATGCAAGTTATTATTTGTGAAATTAATGTTGAAGATTTGATGAATTAAAGATTTCCATGCTCGTCAACTCGTGTGAGTAGATTTTAAGTTTCAGCATATTAAAATGGTTTCGTTGCAAGAAAAAATGTAAATGGGTAAAAGAGATCAATATTTTGTTTGTTGTTTTATTCTTAGCAATGGATTTGTTATATTATATTTTTTATTTGTATTGTTCTTTCCGTTTTTCGGTTTATGGTTTCTTCATGACTTCCTTTATTTTCTTTTCTTAGTCGTAGCAAAAATATTTACGATGTGAAAATATGCATATATGTATCGAGATATATGCACATATGTGAAAATACATGATCAATTTGAATTTCAAGCTAATGTTAAGCATCGAGATCTTTACATAGATATAAATAGACAATCAACATAGAAAAATTAATGTTGAACATTTGATGATCATTTTGAAAGTTGAGTTTGAAGAAAATTATGAACAGATTGAATATTTACACGTATGTTGAATGTGTACATATATGCAAATGTACATTCAGTTTGAAGAAATTGATAATTAGTTTGAATAGTTACACATATGTAAATATTATAGTTACACATAGATAGAACATTTGCATATATGTAATATTGTAAATAGGTATGTAAGTAAATAAACAAAAATGGATGGCCATTATCAAAATTTACATATAAATAAATAAACGATCAATATAAAGATTCGAATATTTACACATATGTAAGAAAAGTGACAATACATATTAAGTTTGATCCTTAATGGAGATCAGTGTCTTCAAGATATGTGTAGATCTGTAAAAGTTGATGGAATGAAAGATGAGATAATTAAATAAATTGAGAAAAAAGGATGAAGAAAGAATTTGTTAATTAATAACATGAGAGAGACAATTTAGTTGATTACGATTATACCCTTTTTAATTTATTTAAAACCTTTTAATATCAAAAATAATAATTGGTACAGATTAGTTCTATTAGTTCTGAATAAAAATGAGGTTCTGCAAAGAACCCAACCCTATATATATATAGGGGACCGCTAAAATGAAAATCACCTCTAGTTGCGAAAACCGTAAGAACCGGTTTCCAACCATTAGATCTTGGAAATGGATGGACGAAATTAAAAGTAATTAAACCATTAAAAATATTCTTTTTTGTCTTATTATGTTTTTAATATTTTAATGTCAAAAGGATATTTAAGTAAATTTCTTTTGAGTTAATTACATAGTTAGTCCCTATGGTTTGCACAAAATAACATACTTGGGTACTAATAGTTTAAAATCTCCTTTTAGGGTATTAACTTTTCACTTTGTAACGTTTTGAGGTATTAACTTCTAGGGTATTAACATAGTTAGTCCCTGTGGTTTGCACAAAATAACATACTTAGGTACTAATAAAATGTGATTTTAAACCTACAAATAACGTTAATACCTCCAAACGTTACAAAATGAAAAGTTAATACGCTATAATGTGATTTTAAACTATTAGTACCTAAGTATGTTACTTTATGCAAACCACAGGGACTAACTATGTAATTAACTCATTTCTTTTTTTGTGTTGTTATATTTATTGTTTTTTATTACCTTTTTTTGTCTCATTATATTAAATGCTTTTTATTAAAAATCATATTTTTTTATTAAACAAAATTTTAAAATCAGATTTTTTTCAAGATTTTTTTACACAAAAACGTTTTTATGAGCCATGTTTTTTACGGATCGTTTTATGACCCGTTTTTTGTATGCCGTTTTTTCGCCCATTTTTTTTTACGCGTCGTTTTTTTACGCCTAGTTTTACGCGTCATTTTTACGCCCCTTTTTACGCGCCGTTTTACTACCCGTTTTTTACGAGCCGTTTTTACGCCCCGTTTTATGCCCCGTTTTTTACGCCGTTTTTTTAACGCAACGATTTTTGCGCGTCGTTTTTTACACACGTTTTAAAACTTTTTTTACGGTTTTAAACTTTTTTTTTATAAAAACTTTTTTACAAAAAAACTTTTTTACACATTTTTTTTTACAAAAACTTTTTTACAAAGAACAAAAATTTACATGAAAACATTTTTACTGTTTTAACCTTTTTTTAAAAAAAATTTTTTTTACACAAACGTTTTTAAAGTTTTAACGAAAACTTTTTTTTTCTGTTTTTAACTTTTTTTTACAAAGACTTTTTTACAAAAAAAAAAATTTACAAATTCCTTTTACAAAAACTTTTTTGCAAAGAACAAAAATTTATACGAAAACCTTTTTTTCGGTTTTTAGCTTTTTTTTTACAAAAAATTGAGAGGGAGAAAAATGAAAAGGAAGTATCCCACCTCCTAGCCCAGTTGGGTATCCCCTTGTTGGTTAAGTTGGGCCGGCTTCCTCGTTGGAGGTCGCCGGTTCGACTCCCGTCTGCGACATTCGGGGGGTGGGACGTCCCAATGATGGATCGTTCCTACCGAGGCATGGTGCGGTCCTGAGGGCAACCCGCTTTTACCCAGTTGTTACCCCAGCGAGTCTCTCGTGTGGGGGCAGTATAGTTTCCGGGCGGAGGTCAGCTTGCGCACCGGCCGGGGCCCGATCGAACATCGTGTCCGTAAGATCGGGGCTGACGGGGGAATGTCATCAACATGACCCCGGTGACCAATTCGGTCCTGTACAAAGAAAGTCACCTTCCAAAAAAAAAAGATGAAAAGGAGGTGATTTAAATTTGAGGGAGAGAAAATGATTTGATGGTTTGATGGTTAGTCAAACTCAATGTTTTAAAAATCGGTTTTTAAGTCATATCGGGTTGGGCTCTAAAATGATTTATACCGGTTGAAACGGTTGTATCGGGCGGTTGAACCAGGTTACTAGTTAACCCTATAAATTCCATACAACACAAAAATTCATCTCAAAAAACAATCAAATCTCAACTTGCATTTATGTCACTGATCATAGTTTTATCTAAAAACAACTATTTTTACTGTAAACTATTAGGCCTTTTAAGAATATTTTTATTTGTTAAAAAAAATATTGCATTGTACAAGGTGAGTAATAGTTTCAACAACGATTAAATATTGGAATACAGGACACTAGATTAATTACTAGAAACATGGAAGATCAATATTACCTTAATATCGTATTTTATAAAAATTAAGAAATCAAATCTTAAGATAGTGCAAACCGGTTCAACGGTTTGAACCGGTAGAACCGGATTTACCGCAGGTACATAAGACATATCGTATTAGGATTTTACAGGCCTTTATCGTACCGGACTCGTCTCCGATATCCGGTTTAACCGGTATAACCGGCCGGTTCATACCGATATTTAAAACATTGGTCAAACTTTAAGAGGAGAGAGAGATGATTTGATGGTTTTAATTAAATGACTATATTACCCTCTTAGTTGTCATTATCTGATTGGTGGATAGTGGTTCTCGCAACTAGGGATGGTTTTCATTTTAGCGCTCCCCTATATATATATATATATATATATATATAAGGGAAGGCTAGACAAAAAACCCTTAAATTTTTAGAAAACTCTGGAAACTCAAATCTCCCCCCATTTTTACCCAACCTCCCGACATTTTTTTTTTTTTGAAAAAAATAACACATGTAATATACATGTTTTAGAGTGTTTTGGGCCAAAAAAAACAAAAAAGCGCCGAAAGGATTTTTTTTAAAAAAATAAACAAATTTCAGCAATGTCCGGTTGCCTAACATGTGTTAGGCACAAAAGACAGAAATTGCTGAAATTTTTTTTTTTTTTAATTATCCCTTCGGCGCTTTTTTTATTTTTTTGGCCCAAAACCCTTAAAAACATGTATATTACATGTGTTATTTTTTTCAAAAAAAAAAAATGTCGGGAGGTTGGGTTTTCTAGGGTTTTCTATATAGCCCTACTATATATATATATATAGGGGAAGGTTTAAATGAGAACGTTAATATTGTGAGAACCGTGAGAACAAATGAAAAAATCGCGAGAACTTGGTCAAAAACAATTCAAATTCAAAAAAAATTTCTACACTTATAATTATTATTCGAATACAATGTTAGAAATTTAATCTACACGTTTAAATTTACGTGAATTCGTAAATAAAGAAAATTTACACGTGTAAGTTTGCCATTTACACATGTGTAAATCTGTTATATTTACACGTGTGTAAAAAATCTAAAAAGAGTAATTTTGAAAGGAGAAATGAATTATTTGATGTTGTAAATTCTTTTTTGATGTTGTATCTTAATTACAATGAGGTTTGTATTAAAAAAATTGGTTTTGATTGGTTTTTTCATTCGTTATCACGGTTCTCGCAATATTTAGGGTTCTCAAGATAACCCTCCCCTATATATATATATAGAAACGGGATCAGGAGAAAACGCCCAAAAGTGTGAGAACGGTGAGATCGGATTCTGGCGTAACACGTGTCACGCGACATAGTGAAGGGCTGAGGGGCTTTTGTCACACCCTAACCGATGGCGGAATCATCGGGGCGCGGCACTGAGCGAAACAGATCGCCCTGGAGAAATCCATAACAACTGATTTTATCTAATATTTAAAGTTACGTCCTATACCATAACATACTTAGCAAAATAGTTAATACAGACATAGTATCTCAAAGACAAATAAATTGTTTCGACAACTCAGAATTTAATGTGATGTTTCTAGACCTCCTAACTTGATTCTTGAACAGCAAGCATAGCATAAGCATCTTAAACACCTGTCACATACGTTAAAATAGGTCAATACACATAGGGTAAAGGTGAGCATACAAGTTTAACAGTATAATAGTAGCGAAAGCGATTTACGCTTAACTAGGATGTAACATGTTGAAAAGTGAAGCTAGCAGATTATCGACAATGAAATATGCACAGACATGACTACGAGTTGTAGAATGCGCAACACATATCACCACTGTGACACGTGAAGTAAAACCCTTAACAACCCCTGTCCACGACAGGTGCTGAGTCTAAACTATTGTACTATCGTTGCTAAGGTGTCAGGAAACAATACTGTGTAAACATAACATACAAGCATTCATCAAATAACTCGAATAACATGCAGTAACGGTTAGCGTATAAAAGTGTTTGCATTGTGTGTCGTTTGTGATTTGATATAGGTAACGTATTTAACACCCAAAAGTGCGTAAAGCAAAAAGGGTTCGAGTATACTCACAGATCGTGTTTACTGAATAAACACAGTCTTGGATTGAAGGGAGCGCTGGAAAGTTAGCCTGATTACAGAAAAATAGTATAAGCTATGAACAGTGCGTTAAACGGTGCGAGGGGGACAAGTGACGAAGGGTGATCCGATCGGATGACCTTCCGGAAGGATGGTCATCCGGACGGATGGCCATTCGGTCGGAGGGTTGTCCGTTTGGGATGGATGTGTTTGTGTATGAACTTTGAAGTTTTCGTTGTAGCATTTTATAAAATGAGAAGTATCTCTACCTTTCAGGTCGTCCGATCGAACTGTCATCCGGACTGAGGGCCGTTCACTCGGATGGCGATCCGTTCAAGTGAGATGTTTTAAAGATTCGAGTCTCTTGGTAGAATAGTCATTCGATCGGATGGTCATCCGATCGAATGACTATTCTTTGGAAACTGATATTTTTTGAAGTTTTGCAAAATTTGGTTAAGTGTTGAAGACCACAAGTCATCCGTTAGGATTGTCGTTCGATCGGATGGCTCCGATCGGACGGCGATCCGTTCAGTAACCTGTTCGTTTTGGGAAACTTGTAAAATCAGTTAAATTAGAAAGCTTTTGCGATTGAACCGAGACAGTATAACAACGTGTTAAACACCGGAACCCCATCAGGTCCAACTCGTCTAACCGAATGGGAATCACCCCGTTCGATCCAAACCAGCTGTTCATGGCGGTTATTCCTGTTCAACCCGTGAATCGGTTGTCTCATCGATTAGAAACCCGTTCTCAGACCGGCACTTCACTAGAGAATGAGTAGAAGGCCCGAACGAGCTCAGATTCTATCGGTTTTATGTGAAAAGTTGAAAATGTTGAAGAAAAGTTTGAAACACTAGAACTATGTTTAGATTTAGGTGAAATCAGTGTTTAAACCTTGTAGAAATCTGTTAGATTCGAGTTGTTCTTGGTGGAATGAAGTCATGCTCCGGTGTTCATACAAACCCGCGATGACGTCACTCGATAACAGCCCAAATCCGATGGATTTCATGGTTAAAAGTTGAGATTGGTGGATGAAATCGATGAGAAAGTGTGTGTAGATCAAGGAAGTACAAGATTTGAGATGAAAACTTACAAGAATCGCGAGGAATCAAGAGAAAAAGGGCTGAGTATGCACTGGTCGGAGGAGAGCTGTCACATCACGTGAACAGTTATATGACAGGTGGATATTTATAGGGGAAGGAGGAGAAAGGTGGTGGGAGTCATTTGGTCAGAGGGCCTCTCGATCGGATGGCCATCCGATCGGATGACCATTCGATCGAAGGGTCATTCGATCGGATGGCTTGAGTGAGTTGGTTTTCCGATTTTTGTTTCGTGCGTTGAGTGTTGCGATGCATTTAAGCGAGTGTCGAATAAGCGATGCGATAGTTTTAATTAATAGTTACACAAATAACATAACTAACATACAACAACATAAATAACCTTGCGTTTCCAGTTCGCGATGAGATTGCGTTGCGATTGCGTTTTCGATTAATAACCACAAAACATATAATAAACATGCACAAGTAACACATAATAGCACACACACGTAAAACAATATCCAGAACTGCGATTCAAGTTGCGATGCGATAACGATGAGATAGCGTTAAGTAGATTAGCGTTAAATTATGATTATTGCATAGATACTCCACATAATACAACTAAAACAACGTAAAATAAAGTATCGATTAACGAGTCAAAGAGTACAAGTAATAATTAAGCAAGGAATCACAGATCGAATTAGCAATCTTTTCTTCCTTTGACTTTGACTTGTACTTTGACTTTAAAAAGTCAGGTTGTTACAGCCTCCCCTACTTTAGGGAATTTCGTCCCGAAATTAAGGCGCATGCGTAATGAATAGCTGTGGATACTTAGCCTTCATGTCACTTTCGAGTTCCCAGGTGAACTCGGCGGCGCGTTTTCCTTCCCAGCGAACCTTCACTATGGGAATGCGTGAGCGTCGGAGCTTCTTGGTTTCTCGATCCATGATCTCGACTGGCTTTTCCACGAAGTGTAATGTTTCGTCCACTTGTAGATCCTCAAGCGGTACATGTAAATTCTGCTCGGCCAGACACTTTTTGAGGTTCGAAACATGGAAAGTCGGGTGGACGTTGCTAAGTTCCTCTGATAGTTCGAGTCTATAGGCCACTTTGCCAATTCTTTACTGAATTTTAAAGGGTCCAACATATCGAGGCGTGAGCTTTCCTTTCTTGCGAATCTGATCACCCCCTTCCAAGGTGAAACCTTTAGGAGTACGTGATCGCCAACGTCAAATTCAAGGGGCTTGCGGCGTCTATCGGCGTAACTTTCCTGACGACTCCGAGCTTTCAGCAGATTGTCTCGAATTTGGAAGATCTTGTCAGTCGTTTCTTGCAGCAGCTCAGGACCGGTAATTTGCGCATCTCCGATCTCGTGCCATACAATAGGCGATCGACATTTTCTTCCATACAATGCCTCAAATGGTGCCATTTGAATGCTAGAATGATAATTGTTATTGTACGAGAATTCAACCAAGGGTAAGTGCGCGTCCCAATTACCACCAGACTCTATAACACACGAGCGAAGCATCTCTTCAAGGGTATGGATCGTTCGTTCAGTCTGATCGTCGGTTTGGGGATGGAAAGCGGTACTTAGATTAAGAGTGGTACCGAGAGCAGATTGAAACGTTTCCCAAAGGCACGAGGTAAACCGACCATCACGGTAAGAGATGATATCATGAGGCGTCCCGTGTCGACAGATGATTTCGTCGGTGTAGATCCGTGCTAATCGTTCTACATTTAAGTCTTCTCATATCGGCAGAAAAAGCAGATTTAGTCAGACGATCAACGATAACCCAGATGCTATCGTGACCTGATGGCGTGCGCGGAAGCTTCGTTATGAAGTCCATAGCTATACTCTCCTATTTCCACATAGGGATCTCGGGTTTCACGAGTAAGCCAGAGGGTCTTTGCTGCTCAGCCTTGACTTTTGAACAAGTCAGGCACTTCGAAACATAGATAGCGATATCCTTCTTCATTCTAGGCCACCAGTACCGAAGACGAAGGTCATGGTACATTTTGTCGGCACCAGGATAACTGGAATATCGAGACTTGTGCGCTTCAGTCAACAATATATCTCGAAGGTTATTGCGGCTTGGAATCCAGATGTGATCGAGGTAGTAGTAGATCCCGTTTGATTTGGTGACAAATTGAGATTCAGCACCACACTTCTTCATTTCCTCTCGCAAGGTATTCTCAATGAAGCAGGCGTGCTGAGCGTCATGAATTAAAGCTTCGAGGTCGTGCTGAGCGTGAGTATTACGAACGCTATGCAAATAGCTTCGTCGGCTTAGAGCATCGGCAACGACATTTGCTTTGTCGAGGTGGTAACGAATCTCACACTCGTAATCGTTAAGAAGTTCAACCCATCGGCGTTGGCGCATATTCAGTTCCTTTTGGTTCAAGATATGTTGCAGGCTCTTATGGTCAGTGAAGACCGTACACTTGGTACCGTAAAGGTAGTGTCGCCAAATCTTCAATGCAAAAACAACTGAACCAAGCTCGAGATCGTGTATTGTATAGTTCTTCTGGTGGATCTTGAGCTGACGAGAGGCGTACGCGATGACCTTGTCCCGTTGCATGAGAACACAACCAAGACCAAGGTTCGAGGCATCGCAGTAGACAACGAAGTCATCGTTTCCATCGGGTAACGCGAGAATAGGAGCATTGCAGAGCATATGCTTCAGAGTCTAAAAGGCTTGCTCTTGTTCGGTTCCCCAAACAAAAGACTTGTCTTTATGCGTTAGAGAAGTAAGCGGGACGGCGATATTAGAAAAGTCAGCGACGAATCGACGGTAATAGCCCGCCAATCCGAGGAACGAACGAACTTCGGATGGTGATTTTGGTGTAACCCAACTCTTAACAGCTTCGATCTTTGTGGGGTCGACTTGAATACCTTGACTATTGATGATGTGACCGAGGAATTGAACCTCCTCTAGCCAAAATTCACACTTGGAGAACTTGGCATAGAGTCGATTCCCTTGGAGTAATTCGAGAACCAAACGTAGATGTTGCGCGTGTTCAGATTTAGATTTTGAATAGATCAGGATATCTTCGATAAACACGATGATGAAACGGTCAAGAAAGGGTTTACACACGCGATTCATCAAGTCCATGAAAACCGCGGGTGCATTGGTTAAACCAAAGGGCATTACGACGAATTCATAATGGCTGTATCGGGTTCGGAAAGCAGTTTTAGGTATATCTTCCTCCGGGATTCATAACTGGTGATAGCCTGAGCGTAAATCGATCTTCGAGAAACATGTAACGCCTAGCAATTGATCAAATAAATCATCGATTCGGGGCAGGGGATAGCGATTCTTGATAGTCAGCTTATTCAATGCCCTATAATCGATGTACATCCGGAACGATCTGTCCTTCTTTTTGACGAAAAGGACAGGTGCACCCCAAGGAGAGGTGCTAGGGTGAATAAAGCCTTTGTCAAGCAATTGCTGGAGCTGACTCGAGATTTCGTGCATTTCATACGGAGCGAGGCGATAGGGAGATTTAGCAACATGATTTGCTCCAGGGATGAGGTTGATTCGGAAATCAATATCGCGACTTGGGGGTAAACCAGGTAGATCATCAGGAAAGACGTTAGGAAAATCACGAACCACAGGCACCTTATCCATTGCCTTTTTTTCCTTTTCCTCCGCTACTATGATGTGTGCAAGGAAAGCTTTGTATTCCTTTCGGAGGTACTTACTCGCTTGTATGCACGACATGAGTTTGAGATTCTTCGATGCGACTTCGCCATAGACACAGAGTTGATCACCATTAGCAAGCGAGAAACGAATCATTTTATCAAAGCAAACGACTTCGGCATGATTCTCGCGAAGAAAATCCATGCCTACTATGATATCAAAACTACCAAGCTGCATCGGGATAAGATCGATAGGGAAGACGTGATTGTTGAGTTCAAGCGTACAATCACGGAGAACAGAATCAACAGTAACAGTTCTTCCAATGGTAACTTCTACGTCGAACGTTGAAGGGATGTTAGCGCGTTTACGGTTTAGGAGCTTTTCGAATTCTAACGATACAAAACAGTTATCGGCTCCAGTATCAAATAAACACGAAGCATATATACCGTTGACGAGAAACGTACCATTAACCACGTTGTTATCTGCTTGGACCTGGCAGACGTTGATGTTGAATGTTCGTCCGCGGGCTGTTGGCTGCTGCTGCTGTTGATGTTGTTGCACTGGTTGCTGTTGTGGCTCTTGCTTCACCATTCTGTTCGGGCAAACGTTTGCAAAGTGGTTGGGATCACCACATGCAAAGCAGCCTCTTGCGTGAGCAGTGAGGGCAGGAGCTGCTTGTTGACCCTGTGGAGCAGGAAAAGGAGCTGGCAGTGCAGGAGCTTGAACTTGAGCTTGAGCTTGGCGGGGACCAGTACGGCAGTTGGCAGTAAAATGGTCATATAGGTTGCAGTACACACAAAATCGACACGCGATTCCAACATGATGATGATAAGTGCAGGTAGGGCACAGTGGGTGTGGACCAGTATATGCACGCTTAGCTGGCGGTGCATTGGTCACTGGTGCCGCTACTTGGCGGTTCTGAGGTTACGGTTGAGCAGGGACAGCTTGGAGCGGACCAGCGGTTACTGCACAATTCTTCTTGTTGTTGTTCTTGTGTTTGCGGCGCGAAGACTTGGAGGCTTGCGGTGAGACGGTTTCAGCGGTGGGAGCAACTGTGACTTGATTGAGACTTTTGGTGGTGTTCTTGAAGTAACCAGCCAATACTCACTTGTCATTAATTTCGGCAGCGAGTAGATAAGTTTCTTCGATGGTTGTTGTCTTCACGGCTTGCACGAAGTCAGCAACACAATCCGGTAAAGCACGGATGTATTTCTTGATCGTCATCTCAGGTGTTGCCTGTCACGGCCCCCGTCCCGGTGTGACCCGGTCCAGGAGCCTCGGGACAGAAACCCGTGGTATTTATTATTCGAGTTGACAGCGGAAGATTTATAGGATCTTTTAAATTTGAAAATGCCCAATTATTTTATTTCATATGTTGGGACAAACCCCGTAATTTACAATAGAGGAATTTTGCGAGGAAATTCCCTGTTTTACAAAACATGTTTATTGATTTAACTGAGCCACCACTTCAAGCTTTGATAGTGCTCCGTAGCACTTTTCCTTGATTCATAGTAGGTCACCTGAAACGTGTTTTAAAAATATTTTATCAGCGGGGAAATACTGGCGAGTCACTCAAGTTATACAAAACGACATATAGTTATTAATTACAGCATAAGAGCGATTACAATGACTTCTATCTTATTTTTATCTGGCGCCATATCACAGCCTTATTACGATGGTCATACCACTATTGGGCCCTTTCACCCAAGTAGTGATGATTATCACTGTTAGGTTGATGAACCTAACCGTGAGAAATTAGTAATGTGCACAATACCCCACTAGCCAGTAATTCAAGATAACCGAGACTTAATCCCTGTAATTATAACTTTTGAAAGTAATTGGAGTATTGTAAAACATTGTTTGATAAAAAGAGTATGACTCACATTGCAGATTTAAACGGGCAGAGTTTAGCCTACTGATTTTAGCCTAGTTAACCTAAAACAATAACAATGCACACGAAAACTAGGTCAGTAACTTTAATCCAACTTTTACGACAACTCACGAGATCAAAACCTTCACAATGAATGACAAAGTGCGATACTTAAACATCCATCGAATTCACGACGAATGACAAAGCATAGCCCGAGTTTGGGCAGCACTTAAACATCCATCGGATTGGTTTTTATCGATCGGACATTAAATCGTAGCAGTGATCGAGTTATTACCCTGTTATCACGGCAGAATTTCGTGATTGTGTGTGTTTTTGAAGTAAACGGACGATATCTCAGTGTAGGAAACGAGTTTTTACGTCGAACCAACGCCAAATTTCAAGTGCCAATGCCCTGCTATTTATACTGAAAAACCGCCTCCCTCGCGTGGCGCGAGGTCCTGGCGCGTTGCGCGAGGGGTACCCCCCTAGCATAGGGTAGCCCCATGTATTTGTAGCTTAGTTGAGTCGACGATTTAATAAAATTCGATTTCTACGGAAAACTGTAAGGATAATATCAATTAGGGAATACCCCCCTGAGTTTTAGGGGCTCTGATCCTAGTCCCGATTGTTCTGAAAATTTTAGGGGTTATGAAAGATTACCTGGGGGTCTCAATTAGGGTTTCCTATTGGGCAAATTAAAATAAGAAATAGTGTTTTTAATGAGAGTTGTTACATCCTCCCCACCTTATTAAAATCTCGTCTTCGAGATTTACTGGAACAAGTAGGGATACTTTCGCTTCATCTCTGATTCCAGCTCCCAAGTGTACTCAGGTCCTCTCTTTGAATCCCACTTGACTTTGACCAGCACTAGTCACTTGTGCTTGAGAAACTTGACCTTTCTGTCTTCTATCTGTAGTGGCTTTTCAACAAATTTTAACTTTTCATTTACCTCTACATCTTGAAGAGGTACTACCAGGGATTCGTCAGATAGACATTTCTTGAGATTGGATACATGCAATACGTCATGTACCCCGGCTAGCTCTTCTGGTAGTTGTAAACGATAGGCAACTGGTCCTATACGCTGGATTATTGGGAATGGTCCTACGTACCTTGGACTCAGTTTCCCTTTCTTACCAAACCGAACTACTCCTTTCCAAGGAGAAACTTTCAAGAGTACTTTGTCTCCAACTTGAAATTCTAGTGGTTTGCGTCTATTGTCTGCATAACTCTTCTGGTGATCTCGAGCCGTTTTCAGTCTTTCCTTGATTTGAGTGATCTTGTCGGTGGTTTCTTGTACGATTTCGGGACCTGATAATTGGCTTTCTCCTATTTCTGCCCAACAAACTGGAGTTCTACACTTTCGTCCATACAGTGCTTCAAATGGGGCAGCTTCAATGCTTGAATGGTAACTATTGTTATAGGAGAATTCAATTAAGGGTAGGTGGTCATCCCAGTTTCCACCAAAATCTATCACACATGCTCTAAGCATGTCTTCTAGGGTTTGGATCTTCCTTTCACTTTGTCCATCTGTTTGAGGATGATATGCAGTGCTCAAGTTCAGTTTAGTCCCCATAGCTTCTTGGAAACTTGTCCAAAAGTATGAAGTGAAACGACTATCTCTATCCGATACAATAGAGAGTGGGACTCCATGTAAGGATACTACCTCGTCTACGTATAACTTGGCTAACCTTTCCATGCTAAAGGTTTCTTTCATGGGTAGAAAATGAGCTGATTTGGTTAATTGATCCACAATTACCCAAATCGCATCATTACCTTTTCTGGTTTTGGGCAACTTAGTAACGAAGTCCATGGTTATTAGTTCCCATTTCCATACAGGCATTTCTAATTGTTGAAGTAACCCTGAAGGTTTCTGGTGTTCTACCTTAACTTGTGAACAAGTTAGACACTTAGAAACGTATCTAGCTATGTCCTTTTTCATTCCTATCCACCAGAAATTATTTCTTAAATCTTGGTACATCTTATTATTACCAGGATGCATGGTATACCTAGATTTATGAGCTTCCTCTAAAATCTTATTTCTTAATTCTCCTTGCTTAGGTACCCAAATCCTTCTTTTGTGGAATTTCCAAATTCCATCAGCTCCTTGCTCTAATTCCTTTATCCTTCCTTTCATTCCTTCAGCATCATCCTTGATTGCTGTTTCCTGAACATTCTTTAATTGTTCCATTAAGTCTAATTGTAAACTTAATCTAAGAGCACGAACTCGCTTTTGTTTTTCGTGATACTTACGACTTAAGGCATCTGCAACTACATTTGCCTTTCCTTCGTGATATTGAATATCACAGTCGTAATCACTTAGAATTTCCATCCATCTTCTTTGTCTCATGTTCAATTCTTTTTGCCCAAATATATACTTTAAGCTTTTATGATCTGTATAAACTGTAAACTTACTTCCATACAGATAGTGTCTCCAAATCCTAAGGGCAAAAATTATCGCTCCTAACTCTAAGTCATGAGTCGTATAATTTTCCTCATGCTTTTTTTCAATTTCCCTGAAGCATACGCAATTACCTTTTTGCGTTGCATTAACACACATCCTAATCCTAGCTTAGAAGCATCATAGTAAACTTCAAAATCTTCTGTTCCTTCTGGTAAGGCTAGAATTGGGGTGTTTATTAACCTTTGTTTTGAAATCCTAAAAGCCTCTTCTTGCTTAGGTCCCCATTCAAACTTAACTGTTTTACAGGTTAGCTTAGTTAATGGCACAACTGTCTAAGAGAAATCCTTAATAAAGCGCCTATAGTATCCAGCTAATCCTAGGAAACTTCTAACTTTCGTAACTGATTATGGGACCTTCCATTTGGTGATCGCTTCTATCTTGGAGGGATCTACGTGAATACCTTCGTGATTCACCATGTGTCCTAAAAATTGCACCTCCTGTAGCCAAAATTCACACTTCGAGAATTTGGCGTAAAGCTTCTCCTTTCTTAACAAAGTTAAGAGTGCATGTAGGTGCTCACAATGCTCATCCTGACTTTTGGAATAAATAAGTATATCGTCGATGAAGACAATTACGAATTTTTCCAACTATGGTTTACAGATTCTATTCATCATGCCCATGAATGCTGCTGGAGCATTTGTTAACCCAAAGGGCATGACTGTAAACTCGTAATGACCATACCTAGTTCTGAAAGCAGTTTTAGGTATGTCTTCTTCTTGTACCTTCAATTGATGATATCCGGAGCGTAAATCTATCTTAGAAAAATATCTAGCTCCTTGTAGTTGATCGAAAAGATCATCATTCCTAGGCAATGGGTATCGATTCTTAATTGTAACCTTATTCAGTTCCCTATAATCGATACACATTCGCATCGAACCATCCTTCTTCTTTACGAACAACACTGGTGCTCCCCAAGGGGATGAACTAGGTTGTATAAATCCTTTACGGAGCAATTCATCTAATTGCTTTTTCAGTTCCAACATTTCAGTGGGTGCTAATCGGTAGGGTGCCTTTGCTACTGGTGTAGTTCCAGGAATCAAATGAATTCTAAATTCTACCTCCCTACCTGGTGGTAATCCTGGTAATTCTTCAGGAAATACATCCGAGTATTCTGATACTACAGGAATTTCCTTAAATTCCTTACTCTTAGTGCTAATGATTACTAAAATCATATACACTATTCCTTGTTTTCGTTCATAACTAGCTACTTTCATTACTGAAATGAACTTCATGGGTTTACGCGGCTTATCCCCAGTAATCATAATTACTTCTCCTGTGGGTGCACGAATTTCTATGGAATTTTTATCACAGAGGATTCGAGCATGGTTGGCTACTAACCAAATCCATTCCTAACAAAATATCGAATCCAGCTAAATTCATAGGTAACAGGTTTGCAGAAAATTTATGACCTGAAAGTTCTATCTTACCTTCCTGCAAGACTTTATCTATGTTAACAGAATTCCCATCTACCGTTTCTACCGTAAAAATTTGTTTAAGGTTGGTTAAGGGTAGGTTAAGAGCTTGGCAGAATGAAGTATTTATAAAACTTTGGTTTGCACCAGAGTCAAATAATACTTTTGCATATACATTGTGAACTAGGAACGTACCAGCTATCACATCCGGAATCAGATCTGCTTCCTGTGTAGTCAACTGGAAGGTTCTTGCATTCTGCTTAGGTACTTTAGTCATCTTAGCTAATCCTTAATTTACAGGTTTCACAAAAGAAAATCTTTATACTTTTCCTGAAATCCCAACTTTAAAGAGTTACTGCCGTTCATTTCGTCGTATGAATTACGAGTGATTAAATAAAATAATGTTTATCATCAAAATTTATAGATACACACATGCTGATAAACCTAAATTTATCATTTGTCATTAAGTTATCCTTAAGGGTCAGTTATTTAAGGCTTTCGAATTTCCTTATAGATATACATATCTATATAATTATTTATTTCATGTACACCTTATTCATAAGGTCAATATATATAATAGGTTTACGTTCCCAAAAATAGGGCAGACATCGCTGAAGTGATTTTATTAACATATACCCCATCTCACCCGGTTTCACCGGAGAGGTATCCCCAGCTTACCCGGACAAGCTGGAGTGTTACCACACCATACCTAGCTTTGCCGGAAAGGTAATTGTATTTCTCATACTTAGAATCACAAATGTTCATTATTCAGTATAGCTTGTATCAAGAAACATGGAAATTAGTATTCTCATGATAGATCATATTCTAGAATCGAGTAATACAAATAAACAAGATATAACAGTGGCCAATTGTTATTGCTTATTTATCATATTTGCACTTTTCTAGTTATCATCCTCATGATATACCAATATCCATCTTAATTTATCTATACAATTATTTAGCTTATACTAAAGCATTAAAATTCCTTGTACTACTAAGTGTTGGTTTCTTCTAGGTTTCCATTATTCCCATTATTCCGGTTTTCCTGATTTACTTCGTTGTTCAGCTGCATCTATCAATTATTAATTATCACAGGCTAATATTTAGTACAAACATTTTGGTACAACTGTACAAACAGATTTAATTAAAAATGGCGAACATTGCGACTTTTATATATATATATATATATATATATATATATATATATATATATACATGTCTATTACAAATTACAACTGAAATTCAAAATATACTAGGGGTTGTGCATTCATAATTTATTTTAGTCTATCTAGGAATATTATGCTCACCATGCTTTTATATAAGGTTTATTCTCTCTCCTCTTACTAAGTTGTTCATCTAATGGGCAAAGTTCCTTTAAAGTTTCTGGCTCATAGGTGATATGGGTGCTAGTACTGGGTCAGAGTGTTTAGAGATAAGATAATTTATAAACTTTTCTGGTTGAGATCTAATTTCGTTGGTTGGTCCGGGTTTGGCAGTTTAATTTAATTAAAAGTTAACATTTACTGCTGTAGTGGCTAACATATAGAGATTTGCCCATTGTTCATCTAATTCATCTTCCCATGGTGGGTTGGTGCCTATTTCCTGAGTTTCCTTATTAATCATCACTCCTTTTGGTTGTGACTTCTTTATTTTCTCTTGACTTTTTCTAATAATCCAACTTCTTTTCTTAGTGGTAAGTGGTTTCTCAAACTGTGCCTTACGAATAAATATTCCTTCATCAGTATCTGCTGAGTATCTTGAGGAATTTAATTGAAATGAGGTTCCCTTATCTTTTGGTGAACTATCTAATTGACGATAGATGTCCGAAATTCTTTGCTTACCCATACTGTAAACTAACAAATAGTCAAATAGCACACAAAAAAAAACATATAATCATATAAGTTACTTTCTAACACGGAATTTTAGAATTTAAGTGTAGAACACTTCTTTGGCTTAGACCAGTGGCATGGCTCTGATACCACCTTTTTCTGTCACGGCCCCCGTCCCGGTGTGACCCGGTCCAGGAGCCGCGAGACAGAAACCCTTGGTATTTATTATTCGAGTTGACAGCGGAAGATTTACAGGATCTTTTAAAACTTGAAAATGCCCAATTATTTTATTTCATATGTTGGGACAAACCCCGTAATTTACAATAGAGGAATTTTATGAGGAAATTCCCTGTTTTACAAGCTTTGATAGTGCTCCGTAGCACTTTTCCTTGATTCACAGTAGGTCACCTGAAACACGTTTTAAAAATATTTTATCAGCGGGGAAATACTGGCGAGTCACTCAAGTTATACAAAACGACATATAGTTATTAATTACAGCATAAGAGCGATTACAATGGCTTCTATCTTATTTTTATCTGGCGCCGTGTCACAGCCTGGTGACGATGGTCATACCACTATTGGTTCCTTTCACCCAAGTAGTGATGATTATCACTGTTAGGTTGATGAACCTAACCGTGAGAAATTAGTAATGTGCACAATACCCCACTAGCCAGTGATTCAAGATAACCAAGACTTAATCCCTGTAATTATAACTTTTGAAAGTAATTGGAGTATTGTAAAAATTGTTTGATAAAAAGAGAATGACTCACATTGCAGATTTAAACGGGCAGAGTTTAGTCTGCTGATTTTAGCCTGGTTAACCTAAAACAATAACAATGCACACGAAAACTAGGTCAGTAACTTTAATCCAACTTTTACGACAACTCACGAGATCAAAACCTTCACAATGAATGACAAAGTGCGATACTTAAACATCCATCGAATTCACGACGAATGACAAAGCATAGCCCGAGTTTGGGCAGCACTTAAACATCCATCGGATTGGTTTTTATATATCGGACATTAAATCGTAGCAGTGATCGAGTTATTACTCTGTTATCGCGGCAGAATTTCGTGATTGTGTGTGTTTTTGAAGTAAACGGACGATATCTCAGTGTAGGAAACGAGTTTTTACGTCGAACCAACGCCAAATTTCAAGTGCCAATGCCCTACTATTTATACTGAAAAACCGCCTCCCTCGCATGGCGCGAGGGGTACCCCCTAGCATAGGGTAGCCCCGTGTATTTGTAGCTTAGCTGAGTCGACGATTCGATAAAATTCGATTTCTACGGAAAACTGTAAGGATAATATCAATTAGGGAATACCCCCCCCCCTGAGTTTTAGGGGCCCTGATCCTAGTTCCGATTGTTCTGAAAATTTTAGGGGTTATGCAAGATTACCTGGGGGTCTCAATTAGGGTTTCCTATTGGGCAAATTAAAATAAGAAATAGTGTTTTTAATGAGAGTTGTTACATTGCCACCTGGGTGGGACAAATGATACTCAGCTGCTTGAAACGCGCAGTTAGACCGGAGTTGTCGCCACCATCCTGCTTGATGTTCCAAAATTTGTTCTCCAGCTTCTGGAGCTCATGGGGTGGGCAAAATTCCCTCATCATAAGTTCCTTCAACTCATCCTAAGTAAGCCCGTAGGTTGCGTCGTTCCCATGCATGTTCCTTTCGGCGGTCCACCAATCCAGAGCCCTGGACTGGAAAACGCCAGTTGCATTGACAGTGCGTAGGTGATCAGGACATCCGCTCTGGCGTAGCGTGACTTCGATTGAGTCGAACCATTGAATCATAGCGCTTGGTCCGTCTTCGCCTGTGAAGTCTTTTGGGCCACAGGCCTTAGACTGCTTGAAGCTGAAAGTACCCTTTGGAGAGTCGGTCCTAGATTCCTCAAAGGACTTGCTGGCGTTCTCATTAAGCTCGCTGACAATTTGTGGAATGACCTTAGCCATCTGCTTTGCGACTAGAGAAGCGATACGCTTGTCAGCGTGATTTCGTCAAGCAGCGCTTTGCGATACGCTTTGCGACTAGCGAAGCGATACATTGTCTGCAACAGACATCGTCATAGGATTCAGACGCGATATAATCGAATCTCACCTCACAACATACTACTAATAGATAAAGCTCAGGAACACATCAATCATAAGCACGTAATCAAATAGGCAAATAAACCACATATGTCACACCCCGACCACGTAAAACATCAAATCGTGGCGGAAACGTCGGGGAGTGTTGTAACAGAATTATTGTTCCATAACCACGGTAATTAAAAGTTATGTTTTATTCATCAAACAAAGAGTTACATTGTCTTAAAATAACTGAAACGAAGAGTTCATCACATAATTAAACTAGTTCCATCTTTATTTTAAGTCTCTAAGGCACAGGTCCGCCCTAGTGTGTCACGAACATCCTAAGCAATAGCTCCTGAAAACATATGTGAAAATAGGTATGTCAGCATAAAAATGCCTGTGAGATACGTAGGTTTTATGAAAATAGGATCCATGACTTGAGTTTAAAGAAATGTTTAATAAAAGTTAGTCATGAACCTTGTAAATTGTTTTGTTTTATAAGTTATTTGAAAAGCAATAAAATCAGATGATATGTATAAATAAAAGAATAATATAAGGTTAAATGAATAACCAAGTAAAATGAGTTGTATAAAATAAACTGTTTTGTAAACCAAAGTCTTGTGAAAAATATGTTGTTTGTGTAAAATGTATAAGTCCAAATTGAATGATTTAAATAACGCTACGACATGTAGTACAATACAAGCACTTATATATAGGAAATACCAGCGGCGTATCCACCATGCTTGTATCATACTACACACATCTCGTTACTTAAGTCACTTAAACAACCCACCAATGTATAAAGTCCATGTTTAAATCAATTGTCAAAGAGTCCTTGCATAAACCACGTCAAATGTAGTCAAGTAATGTGTAACAAATGTTATGTATGGTAAGTAAAGTGTAGTCACATAAACCAAATGTAAAAATGTACAAAACAAGGTATTTTGAATATATCAAAAAGTTATGTTTTGTAAAGTAAATGCATGTTTTACTGATACAAACACTTATGTGGTAAGTTAACGCATACATTCAAGCCTTGAGACAGACGGATAACCCTAAGTCAAGGTTATCAAAAGAAATGTTATCGGATTCAGTCATTCCTTACACCCAAACAAACCTAGGATGTCAGGGACGGGATTTGTCAAGTCCTATGGTACCATTACTTACTACCGAGCGGCGTAGCTAATGTTAATGAACGTATTTAAGTCCCGTTTGTACAAACCAAATGTTATACCAAATGTAAACATGTTATATGAAATCAATGTACTAAGTATGCCAAGTAGACATACATAGCACCCAAAGATGAGTACATAGACCCCTCTTTTACTGTTTTTCGAACGTTTTGGGGTGAAACACATGTGCCTACTTGTTATTTTCGTGCTAAATTGTTTATTCGTCCTAAATTAGATAAGAATGATTTAATAATCAAAAACCCACATGAATACCGAAGTTTCTCCGATACTTAGAATTTTCACATAACTTTGAGATTTCTTGAAAAGTTATTATTTTTGATTATTTTGGTGTATTTGTATATATGTACTCGAGCGTAACACACCTAATCTTGTCAACAATAACACATGATCATACACATATTGTAAAACACATAGCACATTGTAACACATAAAATAACCCATGAATAACCCATTCTAGTGTATGTCGAAAAACACTTATTTTTGCGATTCGATAACATTTTTTGGGTGTCGGAAGTCACGTATGACTAACCAATCACCAAGTAAACTTAATATAAGTTAAAATACTTATTTTTATTCCAAATATATCAGTTTGGTTACTGATTTAAAACAATTTTGCAAAAATACTCCGAAAAGGCGATTTTCGACCGTTTTACCGCATAGTTTTGCATCAAACGTTACCCGAACCATCCCAAATCGAAACGACTTGAAATTTTAACACAAACCTTGTTATTTACTGAATAAAATAGTGGTTATTCTCATGATAGTGCAGGTCTTAAACAAAGCACATAAATCATGCAAATTTAACATAATTTACCACTTTTTAAGCTATATGTACAACATGCAAAGCTATCAAACCTATGTCAAAGTTTCATGCCATTATAATACATCAAATAATGTTATTTTTAGTGTTTGTAACCTGATCTAAAACAGTTTTGTCATATAGCCATTTTTCATCATCTCTTGAGCTTTAAATCAATATATTTTCATATGTACAAGTACCTAAAGCATACTTATCATAACATCATCATTTTATGTTAATCTAAATGCATCAAATATGTGATATGTTCGGGTTTATTTGCTTATGAAATTTACATTTAACATATCATACATAAATCACAAAATACTTGCATTTTTACCACCATTCAAGAACATGTAACACTTAAACAAGTACTTAACAAGAAATCAAACTTCAAGAATCATACACACATATATATATATGTACGGTCACACACATATATATATATATACATATCATTTTTATTTTGTAACAAGACCCATTTCATTAGATTTCAAGTTTGTGAAAATTCCAAGATTCAAGAGAAACTTCAAATCATCAAGAACATCCAAGAATCAAAAGTATGATTAAACATAAATGTTATACCTTCAAGATTCAAGTAAGTTGTTGAATGAGATTTTGATGATAGGAAGCTTGGAATCACTTGAAAACACCTTGGAAACACCCTTAGATCTTCACACCAACTTGAAGTTTGCTAGAAATGGTGATGAATTCTCAAGAACAAGTTTGAAGAAGATGAAGATGGAGAGAGAGAGGGGGGACGGTTATGGAGAGAGGAGAGAGAGAGATGTTGAGTGGTCTTGAAGGATGGAGTGTGATCTTTGGTAGATTATGAAGATATATCTAGAGATATGGAAAGATGCATGCATCATCTCTTGGCCAATCAAGATAAAAAGGAATAATTGCCAAATCCAAGAAAATATTTGGTGGGGCCAACATGGTGTAACCGAAAATTTGAAGGGGGGAGGGGTTAAAGTGTAACTTTGATTGGTAAATTAGCTAAAAACAGGTATTTACTGAATACCGGGTATTTTATCTAGCGTTTAAATCCCGGTTTATGGCGTTCTAAATTATTTTTATTATTCTATAAAAATAAACCCGCCAAAATATTGCTGAAATAAATTTCAGTTGCTGAGATTTGGCTGCGTTGTCTGCGTTTTGCAGTAGAAACACTGTGTCGCGCAGAAACACGCGGTACGCGCTTAAACTTGAAAAATAACATTTTTAGGCGTTTTAATTTATCTTTCATCACGAACCTGATTAAAATAAAATTTTAATCATAACAGAATATTTTTGGGATTTAAATATTATCCGGGCGGTCACCAACGTTAGTTTCGCAGTTTTGTCGTAAATAGTTCTTTAGTTTAAATAAACATGTTTTTGCCATACCGAATCCTTCAAAACTTAATTCTAAGTTATGTAAAGAATATTTAGGGTATGTTTGGCTTACGTCACAGTTTCGGAGTGTACGTCACGTTAAACTGATTGCGTTTATGCACCAGTTTGCGTATGACCTTCTAGAAAGTGATTTAAAGCTTAAAATCGGAATCGAATCAAATTGTAAAATCATCGAACATAAATACACACATAATAACACCAAAGCACATTGTTTTATTGATAATCAACATTGTTTTACATTATACGATGTTTACAGAACACAGTTGTCACAGTCTCCCCTACTTTAGGAAATTTCGTCCCGAAATTTTATTTAGAGGAAACTTGTGAAAACAAATGCGGATATTTCGCCTTCATCTGGTCCTTACGTTCCCAAGTAAAATCGGGGCCACGTTTGGATTCCCAGTGAACCTTGACCAAATGAATCCGTTTGTTCTTCAACTGTCTGAATGTACGGTCCACTATCTCCACAGGTTTCTCGATAAAGTGCAGTGTTTTATCAACACGAATTTCGTCAAGTGGTATGTGGAGGTTCTCGTCAGCTAAGCACTTTTTGAGATTGGATACGTGGAAGGTTGGATGAACATTCCCAAGTTCAGGAGGTAACTCGAGTCTGTAGGCTACCTTACCGATTCTTTCGACGATCTTGAATGGTCCAACGTATCTAGGTGCAAGTTTTCCTTTCTTTCCAAATCTGATCACACCTTTCCAAGGTGAGACTTTAAGTAATACACGATCACCGACTTGAAATTCCAAGGGCTTGCGTCGTTGGTCCGCGTAACTCTTTTGACGGCTTCGAGCTGTCTGAAGGTTATCACGAACTTTCTTAACCTTATCAGTTGTCTCTAGAATGAGGTCAGGTCCAGTAAGTTGAGCCTCACCTATCTCATTCCAGCAGACTGGTGAACGACATTTTCGACCATAGAGAGCCTCGAAAGGAGCCATTTTGATGCTGGAGTGATAACTGTTGTTGTAGGAGAATTCAATCAATGGAAGATGTGAAACCCAACTACCACCAAAATCGATCACACAAGCTCTAAGCATATCCTCCAAAGTCTGGATTGTTCTTTCAGTTTGGCCATCTGTTTGTGGATGATAAGCTGTGCTCAGATTAAGTTGGGTCCACATAGCAGATTGCATGGTTCTCCAAAAACGAGAAGAGAAGCGAGCATCTCTGTCAGAAATAATGTTCAAAGGAACACCATGTCGAGATACGATTTCATCCACATAGATTTTAGCCAGCTTTTCAGCAGAAAAATCCTCACGTATTGGCAAGAAATGTGCTGACTTAGTAAGACGATCAACAACTACCCAGATGGCATCATGACCCTTTTTAGTGCGCGGAAGTTTGGTAATAAGATCCATAGCAATGTTTTCCCATTTCCAAACTGGAATCTCTGGTTGCTCCAAAAGACCAGAAGGATGTTGGTGTTCAGCCTTGACCTTAAGACAAGTAAGGCATTTTGAAACATACAAGGTAATGTCTTTCTTCATACCGGGCCTCCAATACTGAGTACGAAGATCCTTATACATCTTATCTGAGCCAGGATGAATAGAATAACGAGACTTATGAGCTTCATCCATAAGCAAAATGCGGAGATCATCTAGGCTTGGGACCCACAAACGGTCCATGAAATAATACGATCCATCGTCCTTCAGTTCAAGATCAGGCTTAATGTGATAGGGTAATTCCTTACCCATTAAGTCTTGTGAACCACAAGCATGTTGAGCCTGAAAGATGCGGGCTTGAATATCTGATCGAGCTTGAATATCAGATTGAACACGAACAAAATGAAGCTTAGTACGTTCCTTACAACTCAAAGCATCGGCTACGACACTCGCCTTACCAGGATGGTAGCGAATTTCGCAGTCATAGTCATTTAGAAGCTCAATCCAACGTCTTTGCCTCATGTTGAGTTCTTTCTGATTGAAGATATGCTAAAGACTTTTGTGGTCAGTGAAAACCACACATTTTGTACCATACAAGTAGTGTCTCCAGATCTTAAGAGCGAAGACAACTGCACCCAACTCAAGATCGTGAGTGGTGTAGTTTTTCTCATGCACCTTTAACTGTCTCGATGCATATGCTATGACTTTGTTCTTTTGCATCAGAACACAGCCAAGTCCTAAATTGGATGCATCGCAGTACACGACAAAATCATCATTGCCTTCGGGAAAAGATAGGATAGGCGCATCACAAAGCTTCTGCTTCAAGGTCTGAAATGCTTCTTCTTGTTTAGAACCCCATTCAAAGGGCTTATTCTTCTGAGTTAGAGTAGTTAGGGGAACTGCAATCTTCGAGAAATTTTCGATGAAGCGGCGGTAATAACCCACGAGACCAAGAAAAGAACGAACCTCAGTAGGAGTAGTAGGCGTATCCCAATCCTTAGTCGCACTGATCTTAGAGGGATCTACATGAATACCTTGTTCGTCGACAATATGCCCCAAAAATTGAACTTCCTTAAGCCAAAATTCACACTTGGAGAACTTGGCCAAAAGTTGCACTTTCTTTAGGAGTTCCAGAGTAAGATGAAGATGTTGCTCATGATCAGCTTGCGTCTTAGAGTATATCAAGATGTCATCAATAAAAACGATGATGAACTTATCTAAATAAGGCTTACAAACCCTATTCATCAAGTCCATGAAAATAGCAGGAGCATTAGTCAAACCGAACGGCATGACTGTGAACTCATAATGCGAATAACGAGTGCGGAAGGCAGTCTTGGGAATATCTTCTTCATGCACACGAAGTTGATGATACCCAGAACGAAGATCAATCTTCGAAAAATAAGAAGCACCCTGTAACTAGTCAAAGAGATCATCAATGCGAGGTAGGGGATATCGATTCTTGATGGTAAGCTTGTTCAGCTCACGATAATTGATGCACATCCTAAAGGATCCATCCTTCTTCTTGACAAAAAGAACGGGAGCACCCCAAGGTGAAAAACTAGGATGAATAAAACCTTTGTCAGATAGCTCCTGAAGCTGCTTAGACAACTCTTGAATCTCAGACGGTGCAAGACGATATGGAGCTCTGGCAATGGGATTTGCACCAGGTACGAGATCAATATGGAACTCGACTTGGCGTGCTGGGGGTAGACCAGGTAACTCTTCAGGAAACAACTCCGGAAAATCCCGAACAACAGGAATATCTTGAATAGACTTACCTTTGCCTTTATCTGTTGTAACATGGGCCAAGAAGGCCACATAATTCTTTCGCAGATACTTCCGAGCTTGAGTACAAGACATGAGCTTGAGACTACTAGCAGGTTTCTCGCCACGAACCTGTAGGATCTCACCTGACGAAAGCGGCACCCGAACAATCTTCTCAAAACAAACTACCTCCGCGTGATGCTTGGCTAACCAATCCATACCCACAATAATGTCGAAGCTTCCAAGTTGCATGGGAGTGAGGTCAATAGGAAAAAGATGGTCGTTAAGGTTCAATTGGCAATTGCAAAGAACAGAATCAAGAACAACGGGATTACCACTCGCAACTTCTACTGTCAAAGGCTTACCTAGTTTCGTTCTAGACACGCGAAGCAATGGCTCAAAAGATAACGACACCAAAACTCTTATCGGCACCAGAATCAAAAAGAATAGATGCGGGTTGATTATTAACAAAGAACATACCGTTAACCACTTCATTGTCTGCTTGTGCCTCTTGTGCATTCATGTTGAAGACTCGACCTCGAGCCTGAGCCTGAGCTAGATTCGCATTCACCAATCTTGGACATTGATTACGGTAGTGGCTCAGATCCCCACAGTTATAACAAGAACCTGGTGGGTAGTGAGGTCGTGCAGCTTGACCTTGTTGTTGAGCAAGAGGCTGAGCAACTTGTTGAGCCGGGTTCTGAGCTGCCCGATTCTGATTAGCAGGAATGCGGCATGTTGCAGCAAGATGACCAGGTCTTCCACGGTTGGTACATTGACGACACTGGAGGTGTGGCTGATGATGACCATTACACCTGTTGCACAAAGGTGCATTGCCTAGATAAGGTTTCTTGGCAAGTGGTTGCACAGGCTGATTTGGTGCAGCTTGAGCCTGTGTAGTAATGGCGTAGTTTTGGGAAGCCTTTCGCTTCCTAGAACCCTTCGAGGAACCAGAATCCTTACCCTTCTTGTTTTTACCTTTCTTGCTATCCTCTTTGTCAGACGCCTGCTTCGTACCTTTCTCCCCCTTTCTGTGCAACTTACCCTTCCGAATCTGCGACTCAGTCAATGTCGTTGCTAACTCGATCGCCTGATGGACTGTGGTAGGGTTACTACCAGTAACGATGTCTTGCACTGAGTCAGGTAGACCATCGATGTACCTTTCGATAGCCTTATCGAGTGGGGTAACCATTGTTGGGCATAACAAGCTCAGCTCCTCATACCTATCAGTATACGCCCGGTGTTCGCCACTATCCTGTTTCAAGTCATCAAACTCCCTTTCCAAAGCTCGCAGTTCATGACGAGGGCAAAACTCCCTCATCATAAGAGTTCTAAGTTCAGCCCAGGTTTGTGCTAGAGCAACTTCTGCACCACGGTCTCTCATAACCCCGTTCCACCATGTAAGTGCCCTTTTCTGAAACACGCTTGAAGCAAACTCGACCTTTCGATTCTTAGGACACAGAACGTGACGAAATGTACTCTCAATGCTCTCGAACCATTGAAGGATCCCAGTTACTCCCTCAGAACCACTAAACTTGGGTGGTTTAGCTGAATTAAAACTCTTGAAGTTACAAGGAGCATTGTTGTTGTTGTTGGCTTGGTTCAATTGAGCAATAAGGTTTAGGAATGCAGCAGCCATTTGCTGTGTGATGATTTCTGCCAGTTCGGCATTTGGTAGCGGATTTTCGCGTCGAGGAGGCATTCTAAAAAGGGAAACATGAAAGGAACGAGTGAGATGATTAGATGAAAAGAATGAGATGAAACAAAAATCGACAAATGCAAAGATGGTGGTCATTTGTCCGCATCACAAAGCAAACAAACGACACACAGTGACTAATCAAAGTAAATGGGTTAAAAATAATGCATCACGAAGACATGCTCGCCTATAAGTGAACACTCACCCCAAGAGTTCCCAGGTAAGAGTGACTGGTCCGATTATGTGGATTTGTACGAACACTCTAGCCATAGACAGAAAACCCAGGGTACAGGCATTCACTCTTCCAGTTTGCACGTGTTCACACTATTTAGAACCCAGAATTTTGACGAGATTTTGAAAACTTGGAAGGTTTAAGAGACTGATGATTCATTTTGGCTTTGTGCCTTCCATTATGTTTTGTTTTTGGTAATCACCTAAGGATAGGTGAAGTGCATGTTTTAAAATCTAAACACAAGACAACTTGTGTTGGGGTCCTAGAAAGGTTATAGTCTAGGTCAAAGCATTACTAATAACTTAATTCCCTATAACCATTGGCTCTGATACCAACTCTTCTGTCACACCCCGACCACGTAAAACATCAAATCGTGGCGGAAACGTCGGGGAGTGTTGTAACAGAATTATTGTTCCATAACCATGGTAATTAAAAGTTATGTTTTATTCATCAAACAAAGAGTTACATTGTCTTAAAATAACTGAAACGAAGAGTTCATCACATAATTAAACTAGTTCCATCTTTATTTTAAGTCTCTAAGGCACAGGTCCGCCCTAGTGTGTCACGAACATCCTAAGCAACAGCTCCTAAAAACACATGTGAAAATAGGTACGTCAGCATAAAAATGCCTGTGAGATACATAGGTTTTATGAAAATAGGATTCATGACTTGAGTTTAAAGAAATGTTTAATAAAAGTTAGTCATGAACCTTGTAAATTGTTTTGTTTTATAAGTTATTTGAAAAGCAATAAAATCAGATGATATGTATAAATAAAAGAATAATATAAGGTTAAATGAATAACCAAGTAAAATGAGTTGTATAAAATAAACTGTTTTGTAAACCAAAGTCTTGTGAAAAATATGTTGTTTGTGTAAAATGTATAAGTCCAAATTGAATGATTTAAATAACACTATGACATGTAGTACAATACAAACACTTATATATAGAAAATACCAGCGGCGTATCCACCATGCTTGTATCATACTATACACATCTCGTTACTTAAGTCACTTAAACAACCCACCAATGTATAAAGTCCATGTTTAAATCAATTGTCAAAGAGTCCTTGCATAAACCATGTCAAATGTAGTCAAGTAATGTGTAACAAATGTTATGTATGGTAAGTAAAGTGTAATCACATAAACCAAATGTAAAAATGTACAAAACAAGGTATTTTGAATATATCAAAAAGTTATGTTTTGTAAAGTAAATGCATGTTTTACTGATACAAACACTTATGTGGTAAGTTAACGCATACATTCAAGCCTTGAGACAGACGGATAACCCTAAGTCAAGGTTATCAAAAGAAATGTTATCGGATTCAGTCATTCCTTACACCCAAACAAACCTAGGATGTCAGGGACGGAATTTGTCAAGTCCTATGGTACCATTACTTACTACCGAGCAGCGTAGCTAATGTTAATGAACGTATTTAAGTCCCGTTTGTACAAACCAAATGTTATACCAAATGTAAACATGTTATATGAAATCAATGTACTAAGTATGCCAAGTAGACATACATAGCAAAATAATGTAATGTAAATCAATGTGCTAGCATGCTAAGTTAACATACATAGCAAAATAATGTAATGAAATCATGTACTATAAGTGTACTAATGAACATAGCAAGTATATGAAGTGAAAACAGGAAAGCACGAAAAAACAAGTAGGCACATGTGTTTCACCCCAAAACGTTCGAAAAACAGTAAAATAGGGGTCTATGTACTCACCTTTGGGTGCGTTTTTATACGTTAACACAATCTCTCAAATTGTTTATTCATCCTAAATTAGATAAAAATGATTTAATAATCAAAAACCCACATGAATACCGAAGTTTCTCCGATACTTAGAATTTTCACATAACTTTGAGATTTCTCGAAAAGTTATTATTTTTGATTATTTTGGTGTATTTGTATATATGTACTCGAGCGTAACACATCTAATCTTGTCAATACTAACACATGATCATACACATATTGTAAAACACATAGCACATTGTAACACATAAAATAACCCATGAACAACCCATTCTAGTGTATGTCGAAAAACACTTATTTTTGCGATTCGGTAACATTTTTTGGGCGTCGGAAGTCACGTATGACTAACGAATCACCAAGTAAACTTAATATAAGTTAAAATACTTATTTTTATTCCAAATATATCAGTTTGGTTACTGATTTAAAACAGTTTTGCAAAAATACTCCGAAAAAGCGATTTTCGACCGTTTTACCGCATAGTTTTGCATCAAACGTTACCCAAACCATCCCAAATCGAAACGAATTGAAATTTTAACACAACCCATGTTATTTACTGAATAAAATAATGGTTATACTCATGATATTGCAGGTCTTAAACAAAGCACATAAATCATGCAAATTTCACATAATTTACCACTTTTTAAGCTATATGTACAACATGCAAAGCTATCAAACCTATGTCAAAGTTTCATGCCATTATAATACATCAAATAATGTTATTTTTAGTGTTTGTAACCTGATCTAAAACGGTTTTGTCATATAGCCATTTTTCATCATCTCTTGAGCTTTAAATCAACATATTTTCATATGTACAAGTGCCTAAAGCATACTTATCATAACATCATCATTTTATGTTAATCTAAATGCATCAAATATGTGATATATTCAGGTTTATTTGCTGATGAAATTTACATTTAACATATCATACATAAATCACCAAATACTTGCATTTTTACCACCATTCAAGAACATGTAACACTTAAACAAGTACTTAACAAGAAATCAAACTTCAAGAATCATACACACATATATATATGTACGGTCACACACATATATATATACATATCATTTTTATTTTGTAACAAGACCCATTTCATTAGATTTCAAGTTTGTGAAAATTCCAAGATTCAAGAGAAACTTCAAATCATCAAGAACATCCAAGAATCAAAAGCATGATTAAACATAAATGTTATACCTTCAAGATTCAAGTAAGTTGTTGAATGAGATTTTGATAATAGGAAGCTTGGAATCACTTGAAAACACCTTGGAAACACCCTTGGATCTACACACCAACTTGAAGTTTGCTAGAAATGGTGATGAATTCTCAAGAACAAGTTTGAAAAAGATGAAGATGGAGAGAGAGAGGGGGACGGTTATGGAGAGAGGAGAGAGAGAGATGTTGAGTGGTCTTGAAGGATGGAGTGTGATCTTTGGTAGATTATGAAGATATATGTAGAGATATGGAAAGATGCATGCATCATCTCTTGGCCAATCAAGATAAAAAGGAATAATTGCCAAATCCTAGAAAATATTTGGTGGGGCCAACATGGTGTAACCGAAAATTTGAAGGGGGGAGGGGTTAAAGTGTAACTTTGATTGGTAAATTAGCTAAAAACAGGTATTTACTGAATACCGGGTATTTTATCTAGCGTTTAAATCCCGGTTTATGGCGTTCTAAATTATTTTTATTATTCTATAAAAATAAACCCGCCAAAATATTGCTGAAATAAATTTCAATTGCCGAGATTTGGTTGCGTTGTCTGCGTTTTGCAGTAGAAACACTGTGTCACGCAGAAACACGCGGTACGCGCTTAAACTTGAAAAATAACGTTTTTAGGCGTTTTAATTTATTTTTCATCACGAACCTGATTAAAATAAAATTTTAATCATAACAGAATATTTTTGGGATTTAAATATTATCCGGGCGGTCACCAACGTTAGTTTCGCAGTTTTGTCGTAAATAGTTCTTTAGTTCAAATAAACATGTTTTTGCCATACCAAATCCTTCGAAACTTATTTCTAAGTTATGTAAAGAATATTTAGGGTATGTTTGGCTTACGTCACAGTTCCGGAGTGTACGTCACGTTAAACTGATTGCGTTTATGCACCAATTTTGCGTATGACCTTCTAGAAAGTGATTTAAAGCTTAAAATCGGAATCGAATCAAATTGTAAAATCATCAAACATAAATACACACATAATAACACCAAAGCACATTGTTTTATTGATAATAAACATTGTTTTACATTATACGATGCTTACAGAACACAGTTGTCACAACATAGGCACGTAAACACAAAGGCACATAAGCAAGTAGAGCACAAAAGCACATAATCTGCTATATTTTGCACGTATTCACCTACATATATTGCACGTATTCACCTATCATTCAAGTTTGCGAAGCGCGTTCGAGAGTAGCGAGCGCGAGTAGCGAGCACACAACGAGTAGCATAGCGTAAGTGAGTAACATAGCATGCGATTTGTAAATCTTTTGGGATAGATGTGCAGTGTGAGTTGTGCGTATTTATCAAAGCGAGGAGCGAAAAGTGTATAGTCTCCAAAATCGAAACACATAAACATGTAAAACCTCATAAAACACATAAAATTCCACATAAAATTGAAGAACCAGCGGTTGCAAGCTCAGAATCGAAACATATAAACACCTAAAATCAACGATTGCGGGCTTGAAATCGGAGCGTCTGGGTGTGAGACATCGACTACCCAAAGTGATTCAACTATTCTCAAGGACTTCGAGTACACGTTTTGACCTAACAGACTGTGCTCCCTCACCGACATACGGTGAATGGCACGCATCCTTTCGGTTATTCACATAACTCAGGTCATTGGAATCCATCGAGACTATGGTGAGAGTTTTGTAAACCAAAATAGAGAGTGGAACAAGTCATCAAGATTCGGGTTTCACCCCTAACTTAACGACTACATTCCTGTTTGTGTGATAGAATCACGAGATAGATAGGGAGATCTGTGTCGAGATATGTATTTCACTCCTGACTCAACGCAAATTCTTGTGTTTATAGTAAAAATGCGTGTCGAACAAGCGATCTAATCGAGAGTTTGCGGTTTTCACACCTAGTCTCGACCTAATCACTCGTTCATTTTCGAAAAATAGTGCGTGTCGTTAGCCTTAGGAAAGGCTAAGTGATAGTGCTCGACCTTAGGAAAAGCCGATGGAGTGTAGTATGTTCGCGAGTCGATCGAATAACAGAAATAGGCTTGCACGGAACCCCTACTGGGTTCGCACAAGGCGGTTTGTTGGTACTTAGACTATAGACTAGGTTGTTTCTAAGACTTCGACCCGGACTAGGTCGAGTCTTGCCTAATTCCCTATAGTTATGGCTCTGATACCAATCTGTCACACCCCAACTGATGGCGGAATCATCGGGGCACGGCACTGAGCGAAACATATCATCTAGGAGAAATCCATAACAACTAATTTTACCAAATATTTAAAGTTACGTCCCATACCATAACATACTTAGCAAAATAGATAATACTGTTGTTTCTAGACCTCCTAACTTGATTCTTGAACAGCAAGCATAGCATAAGCATCCTAAACACCTGTCACATACGTTAAAATAGGTCAATACACATAGTGTAAAGGTGAGCATACAAGTTTAATAGTATAATAGTAGCGAAAGCGATTTACGCTTAACCAGCATGTAACATGTTGAAAAGTGAAGCTAGCAGGTTATCGACAATGAAATATGCACAGACATGACTAAGAGTTGTAGAATGTGCAACACATATCACCACTGTGACACGTGAAGTAAAACCCTTAACAACCCCTGTCCACGACAGGTGCTGAGTCCAAACTATAGTACTATCGTTGCTAAGGTGCCAGGCAACAATCACTGTGTAAACATAACATACAAGCATTCATCAAATAACACATATAACATGCGGTAACGGTTAGCATATAAAAGTGTTTGCGTTGTGTGTCGTTTGTGATTTGATATAGGTAACGTATGTAACACCCAAAAGTGCGTAAAGAAAAAAGGGTTCGAGTATACTCACAGATCGTGTTTACTGAATAAACACTGTCTTGGATTGAAGGGAGCGCTGGAAAGTTAGCCTGATTACAGAACGATAGTATAAGCTATGAACAGTGCGTTAAACGGTGCGAGGGGGATAAGTGATGAAGGGTGATCCGATCGGATGACCTTCCGGACGGCTGGTCATCCGGACAGATGGCCATTCGGTCGGAGGGTTGTCCGTTTGGGATGGATGTGTTTGTGTATGAACTTTGAAGTTTTCATTGTAGCATTTTATAAAATGAGAAGTATCTCTACCTTTCAGGTCGTCTGGTCGAACGGTCATCCGGACGGAGGGCCGTTCGCTCGGATGGTGATCCGTTAAAGTGAGATGTTTCAAAGATTCCAGTCTCTTGGTAGAATAGTCATACGATCGGATGGTCATCCGATCAGATGACTATTCATTGGAAACTGATATTTTTTGAAGTTTTGCAAAATTTGGTTAAGTGTTGAAGACCACAAGTCATCCATTAGGATTGTCGTTCGATCGGATGGCTATCCGATCGGACGGCGGTCCGTTTAGTAACCTGTTCGTTTTGGGAAACTTGTCAAATCAGTTAAGTTAGAAAGCTTTTGCGATTGAACCGAGACAGTATGACGTGTTAAACAACGGAACCTCATCAGGTCCAACTCGTCCGATCGAATGGGAATCACCCCGTTCGATCCAAACCAGCTGTTCATGGCGGTTGTTCCTGTTCAACCCGTGAATCGGTTGTCTCATCTATTAGAAACCCGTTCTCAGACCGGCACTTCACTGGAGAATGAGTAGAAGGCCCAAACGAGCACAGATTCTATCGATTTTATGTGAAAAGTTGAAAATGTTGAAGAAAAGTTTGAAACACTAGAACTATGTTTAGATTTAGGTGAAATCAGTGTTTAAACCTTGTAGAAATCTGTTAGATTCGAGTTATTCTTGGTGGAATGAAGTCATGCTCTGATGTTCATACAAACCTGCGATAACGTCACTCGATAACATCCCAAATCTGATGGATTTCATGGTTAGAATTTGAGATTTATGGATGAAATTGATGAGAAAGTGTGTGTAGATCAAGGAAGTACAAGATTTGAGATGAAAACTTACAAGAATCGCGAGGAATCGAGAGAAAAAAGGGCTGAGTATGCACTGTTCGGAGGAGAGCTGTCGCATCACGTGAACAGTGATGTGACAGGTGGGTATTTATAGGGGAAGGAGGAGAAAGGCGGTGGGAGTCATTTGGTCGGAGGGCCTCTCGATCGGATGGCCATCTGATCGGATGGTCATCCGACCGGATGACCATTCGATCGAAGGGTCATTCGATCGGATGGCTCGAGTGAGTTGGTTTTCCGATTTTCGTTTCGTGCATTGAGCGTTGCGATGCGTTTAAGCGAGTGTCGAATAAGCGATGCGATAGTTTTAATTAATAGTTACACAAATAACATAACTAACATACAACAACATAAATAACCTTGCGTTTCCAGTTCGCGATGAGATTGCATTGCGATAGAGTTGCGATTGCATTTTCGATTAATCACCACAAAACATATAATAAACATGCACAAGTAACACATAATAGCACACACACGTAAAACAATATCCAGAACTGCGATTCAAGTTGCGATGCGATAGCGATGAGACAGCGTTAAGTAGATTAGCATTAAATAGTGATTATTGCATAGATACTCCACATAATACAACTAAAACAACGTAAAATAAAGTATCGATTAACGAGTCAAAGAGTACAAGTAATAATTAAGCAAGGAATGACAGATCAAATTAGCAATATTTTCTTCCTTTGACTTTGACTTGTACTTTGACTTGTACTTTGACTTTAAAAAGTCGGGTTATTACAGCTTTTTTGTCCTTTTATATTCTTTTTTTAAACGCGTGTCACATCACCTTTCCATTTTTTGGCGTTTAACAAATACGCGGCGTTTTTATTGTTTTTTTAGATCAGGAGAATAGTAAATATTTTGGCGTTTTAACTAACTATGGCTTTGATTGTTTTGCCAAGTAGGATGCAGGCCTATAATGTAAAAAACATCAGTATTTTTCTTGATTTTTATTTTTTTCTATCAATTGTTGTGCCATGTAGGATGCAGGCCTATAATGTGACAGGAAATTATGGCTTTTTGAAAAGATAAACAAATTTAATTTTCCATGTAGTGGCTTTTAATATAATAAATGTTTGGCAATAATGTTACAGTCTCTTCATTTTACTGTTTTGCAATTATTGTTTCGTTCAATTTCATCTGTCAATTAGTGTTGCTTTTTCCAGTAATATTTTGTTTGGCATTTTTTGGCGTTTTATATAGCAACAACGTGCTTTGCTAGCATCCCTTCTCACAGTTTTCATACTATCAGGCGTTTTGGTGTTTGTATTTTTTGGCGTTTTATACTCAATTTTTTTTATTAGTAGAGAATTAGATAATAAACAATAGAGAATTAGATAACAAACAATAGAAAATGAAAAAAAAATTAAAAATTCTAATTTAATTTCTCATCCAAATCTTCACTGTCATCAGCCTCTTCTACTTTAACATTTTTGGCGTTTTGAACCTGTTTTGAATACCTTATCTAGCTAGATCTTTATTTTCCTACATAATGCTCGTATTTAGAAGATGTTTATTTTTAGTGGCATCTTGTATTGTGATTTGATATATACTTGTTTGGTGACATGTTGAAGATCAATGCCTGCTCGAATGTATTGATCCCTTCATGTCATCTATATATCCATCAAGAACAAAGTGACATGATGACATATCAGTGTCATCAGTCTCTTTTTCATGAATATTTGTTCATCTCATTCAGCAAAAGCTTATAGAGATACCCACCTCAGAGAAGAATCCATTCAGTGAAACTTCATTCAGAACAATACTCAATATAGAAGAAACGAGGTTTTGACGTTTTAAAGTGAATGGTTTATAGGAAACATGGCGTTGTTTTTGGGTGTGATCAATTGATTGTGCAGAGACATCTCTCTTATAGGATGTTTTTAACGCGTAGTTTAGGCGAGATTTTATTTATAATAAACGATATTAATAAAGTAGCCGTCTTTTCAGCTACTTTGTGTATTTGTACTGTTTTTGTTCAGCTTTTTGAGTTTTTTGGGTGATAGACGCGCCATCTTCCAAGTTTGGCGTTTTTAATGGCTTTAAGTAGTTTTTGGCCTTTTTTTTCATTTTTATCTTTTAATAATACTTGTCCAAAAACTTTTATTGTAGTTTGGGAGTTTTTGGCGTTTTATTGCATTATGGCGTTTCACAATCATTATGTCTGTTTGGCGTTTTTATTAAAATAATGTATTTTTTTTGTTCTTAGCTGAAAAATACATAACAAGGAACAGAAAAAGAAAATTAAAAAAAATAAAAATAGAAACAATTCATTTCCAAATCTTCACTGTCATCAGTCTCTTTCTTCTTTGAAACATGTTCATTGGCAGTTTGACTTTGGCATGCGTGAGTTTTTGTTATTGAAGTAGGCTTTTTTTTGGTTGTTTGGAAAGACAAAATGACGTGAGTTTTTTCTTTGAATATTTATCTTCAAACCACTCATCAATGTCATTCGTCTCTTCATGCCATTATAATATTCATCAATAACAAAACACAAAAAATGACATAAGTCTGACACCAGCATCTTTTTATTGAAGATTTGTCCATCTCATGCAGCAAAATGTTATTGAGTCACAGCACCTCAGGGAAGAATGCATTCTGTGAAACTTCGCGTAGAACAATATTGAATATACAAGAAACGATGTTTGCCATTTTGGCATTTTACTGAGGAAATATTTGATGTTTGAGTGTTTTGGAGTTTTCTAAGATGATTGGTATATAGTAAAATATGGTGTTTTGAGTTGGTGTGTTTGATGTTTTGGGTTTTTTGGCGTTTCTAAGATGAATGGTATATAGTAGTAAATATGGCGTTTCCGGTTCGGGGGGGGGGGGGGTGTTTAATGAATGTCTGAGATGTTTAGTTTATATAGGGATGTATTTTGGCCCGTAATGGCGTTTTATTCATTAGTTTGGCGTTTTTGGTAGAGAAGTCTAAAGACCCTTTTACCCTTAATGAAGCGCGTCCACTTAATAGAATTCGTGTTATTTAAGAAAACGCCACCGCGCGAATCTAGTCCATAGATTGTTTTGATCGGACGATCCATAAGCGTTCTCACCGTTCTCACATTTTCCACGGTTTTCTCTAAATCCTGATCCTATATATATATATATATAGAAACAGGATAAGGAGAAAACGACCAAAAGTGTGTGAACGGTGAGAACGCATCCTGGCCCAACACGTGGCGCGGGACATGATCAGGGTCCGAGGGTTTTTTTGTCTTTTTAGTATTCTTCTCCTTTCCCGATTTTCGCGTTTGACATGCTGCTTCATTTTTGGCGTGCAAGATAATTTTGGCGTTATCTAGAATCATTAATTACTTGGCGTTTTACTGTTTTTCTCAGATTTCTTCTCGTTGAATTAATTCTTTTTTATGTCACATAGTTAAATTTTTTTGGCGTTATGGCTTTCTCCATGTCATTTTTTTGGCGTTCTGGGTCTTTTTTGTTAATAATTGATTACCATAGATTAATATTTTATAAAATTACAATAATAGGAAATCAAAATAAACTAATAGTCTTCCGTGGATGGGATTACATCAGAGATGTACCCATCGCTTTGTTCATCACTTTCTTCAGATTCATCAATCATCAAATTTTAGATTGGCGTATAACACCATTAGCTCGTCTCTTCTTTGTTGCAGCCTATTCTTGAATATCACTGCATCCTTGGATTTTGGATCGTTAGCAGGTGTTAAATCACAGAGTTGTTCAATGATAGATAGCAACCCTTTCTTCAACATTTCCTCCATTGGCAATGAATATTGCACCCCTTTTTTATAAGTCACTTCAAGCGTTCCTTCTTCCTCATGCATCACCCAACTGCTAAGTGTTGGTAGAGGAGTATCGTGAATATCATCATCTTCATCATCATCTTCTGCTGGAAATTTTCTCTTCGGTCTTTTTATTACAGTTCGGGTTCTTTCACAATCGTTGGCCATTGGAACCCCAAGGGCTAGGATATCCCTCTGAACCCCTTCATTCATACTAAGCATGGCTTTGATTGTCCTTACCTTCACCCTTCTCCTATCAGAGAACTTTATGATGAATCGTTTCTCTTTCCTTTCAAAACTCCATGCAATAACCTTAGTCTTTTTAAAGTTTTTGGCGTTTTGGACAATATGTGTCATTTTTAGTCAATGTTTTTGGCGTGTTTGAGCTTGTGTTCTCATGGTCTTCTTTTATATTGACTTTTTTTCCCGCGCATGACAGGTAATTATGGCGTTTTGAAACAGATAAGTAAATTCAATTCCCCAAGTATTTGGCTTTCAATATAATAAATGTTAGTAATTATGTTTTGCGTCATTTCATTTTACTGTTTTTGCAGTTACCGTGTTTTGTTTTCAGACTCAACTGTTTTTATGGTGTAACACGTCTAATCTTGACGGCTGTAATTATGGCGTTTTGTTTTCCAATGGCGTTTAGATAACGATGGGACTTTTTTGTTTTATTTTTCTTTGCACATTGTTTTAAGCGTTTTTTTTATAATAGTACTTGTTCAAAGTAATTTTATTATAGTTTGGTAGTTTTTTGGGGGGCGTTTTTATGGCATGATGGCGTTTTACAAGCGTTTGCTGGTTTTGGCGTTTTATTATATTTTTCATTATACCGTTAATGTACTTTTGTTTGTTTATTAGCTGAAATTACAAAACAAACAACAGATAAAGAAAATTAAAAAAAACAAATAGAAGCAATTTATGATCTAAATCTTCCGTGTCATCAGTCTCTTTTTTCTTTTTGAAACTACAAGAACTGTCACAAATAAATGACGTTTTGGGTTTGGCGTGGTTTATTTTCTTTGTTCATGTGTTGAAGTGGCTTTGTGGATGTTGGAGACATAGATCGACGCTGTGTGGGTGGATGCTATCTGCCCGTCATCTTCATTATAATCATCGAGGCCAAAGTAGCATTTACACTGGGATAGGTCTCTTCTAATCATCCAAACATTCTTTAAGAACAAAGATGACAGAATGACATATGGGTGTCACCAGTCCCTCTTTTTTTAAATTTATCCATCTCATGCAGCAAAATCTTACTACACTCACGTAACAAATCATTTCACAAAACTTTCATGCAGAACATTACTGAGTATCAAAGAAAAGATGTTTGCCATCGTTGTATTTTTTGGCGTTTTACATTGAGTTTTATTTTTTTTAGGAACCATTGTGTTTTTTGTATGTTTTTTTGGTGTGATAAACGGAAGGTGGTGAGACGTTTCTATTTATAGGATTTTTTTTTGGCGCGTAGTTTATGCGGGATATTATTTTTATAACAAAAAATGTAATTAACATTTATCCGGATGTAAGGTTTGGCGTTATATATTATGGCGTTTCACATTTTGTGGCGTTTTTGTTGGATGAGAGCTTAAATAAAAACACAGAAAAAAGTATGCAGTGATAAAATTGACGTTTTGTATTTATTTGGCGTTTTATATTTCAACGGCGTTTTATGTGAAAAAATATGTTTTACCTTTTTTACCCTTAATGAAGTGCGTCCACGTAATAAAATTGATGTTATTTACGAAAACGCCACCGCGCCAATCTATCCATAGATTGTTTTGATTGGACGATCCATAAGCGTTCTCACACTTTCTACCGTTTTCTCTAAATCCTGACCCTATATATATATAGGGGAAGGATGTATAGAAAACCCACTTGTGGTTAGAAAACCCGGGAAACTCAAAGCTCCCGAAATTTTTTTTTTTTTTTTGAAAAATTTACACATGTTATATACATGTTTTTAAGGGTTTTGGGCAAAAAAATCAAAAAAGCACCGAGTAGATATTTAAAAAAAATAAACAAGTTTTGGTGTAACATATGTTACATTCGTCTGACATATGTTACCCCAGAAATTTGTTTATTTTTTTAAAAAATATCCACTTGGCGCTTTTTTGATTTTTATGCCCAAAACTCTTAAAAACATGTATATAACATGTGTAATTTTTTTTTTAAATTCGGGAGGTTAGAGTTTCCCAAGTTTTCTAAATTATAAGGGTTTTCTATAGATACTTCCATTATATATATATAGGGTCAGGATCATTTCAAAACCATAAATATTTACAGAACTCGCAGAACTCCTAATAAACAATCTTTTTATTTATATATTTTTATGTTTAGGATAATTTTATCATTTATTATGTGTATTTTTACGATTACATACATGTTAAGAGTAATTTTATCAATTTATATATGTAATTTTATAATTACACATATGTAAATTAGTTTTTTTACATATATGTAATTAGTTATGACACATATATATAATTTTGGCAATTAAACATATGTAATCTACTTTTAACATGTATGTAATCAAAGAAATACATATAATAGATGATAAAAAGATCCTAAATACAAAAACTTATATATAAAATGATTGTTTATTAGGAGTTCTGAAAGTTCTGTAGTTATTTAGAGTTTTAAAATGAACTCAACCCTATATATAGTGTGAGGTTCATTGGGGAACACTAAAAAAGTGGGGAACAGCGGGGAACAGACTCAAACGAACTCCGATTGGACTCATTCCAGTGGCGTTGGAACCGTCTCGTCGAACCCTAACTAGGATCTCTTAACCCTAAACCCTAAATCATAACCCCTAAACCCTAAATATATTAGGGTTTGACTTTTAGAGTTTAGCCTTAGGGTTTAGCCTTAGGGTTTAGCTTTAGGGTTTAGAGTTTAGCTTTAGGGTTTAACTATAGGGTTTAGCTTTAGGTTTAGCCTTTAGGGTTTAGCTTTTAGGGTTTATAGTTTAGATTTTACGGTTTAGCTTAGGTTTTAGCCTTATTTTTTAGCTTCAGGGTTTAGAGTTTAGGAGTTGGAATTTAGGGTTTAGGGTTAAGAGATCTTAGTTATGGTTCGACGAGCCGGTTCCAACGCCGCTGGAATGAGTTCAATCGGAGTTCGTTTGAGCCGGTTCCCCGCTGTTCCCCACTTTTTTAGTGTTTCCCAATGAACCTTCCCCTATATATATATATAGGATCAAGATCATTTCAGAATCTGCAGAACTCTTTACAGCCACTCATTTTATTTCATGTTATTTTTTCATTATTTTATTTATGACGGGCATTAAAGTAAATTTACACCTTGAAAATTATCACATTTTTAATTTAACCTGGTTTATCTCAATTTCAAAAGATTTGTTTTGAATAAATTCCACTATTTTCTCACATTCAAATCTAAAAAATGAAATACGTATGATCTATATATCCATTACACGTCTTCAATTATCTTATGATTTATATATCCAAATTATCACTGTTTAAGTTTGAATCAATTCCACATTTTAATTATCTCCATTTATAAATCAGCTTTTGGATATTGATTTTAGAATTTTGTATTGGTTTCATCAAATTAATTATGATTAGTTATCCACTTGCAATAACTAGATGATTTCTCGTTTTCAAACATGCATTTATCTCGAAATCGACAGATATTTCATGTATATACATTATTGGTACTTTCATGTTTTTGAACTTTTTGTGTTTGAAGATTTGTTGCTCGTAGATAGATGTATATATATTCTTTAAATTAAGCATGTGTAAGTCCACATATTTACATATGTAAATATACTTTGTGTAAACTACTTATTTATATATATGTAAAGCATACGATGTGCATATATATGTAATATATGAAATGCATTTTTATATATGTAAATGTAAAAAGTGAATATTTTATATGTTTGGTGAATATATACTTTCTATTGTAAATAATATGCTTAAGATATGTATTTCACATATTTACATACATGTAAAATACTTTATATGTGTAAACTACTTATCATGATTACAGTTTATTTGTTGATTACATATGTGTAAATCTCATATTTACATATATGTAAATTTTGTTTATATGTGTAAACTATCTATTTACATACATGTCAATGCTTGATATGCATATATGTAACATAATATACACATGTAACATGTGTAATTTACATTGAACTTGAAATTGATGATTTTAAAATGTGATATTGTTTAAACAGCAAGAACATACATATAGAAAATATTACATAAGCTTTAGAATCAATAAAAACAGTTGGACGATTTATTCTTTGCAGTGATTTTAAAAACCAACTACTTTATTTATTTATTAATAATCATCATCACATTTTATTTATTTATTAATCATCATCACATGCTAGAAGGAGAAATAATAGGATATTTCCTATATATATGGAGGTCGTTTTTACTATTATGCCCTTTTCCAATTAAACTAACCTTCAAATTTACCATTAATTACAATCATACCCTCGTCTATTTACAATCCTTGATTAATTTAGATCTATGGCTATAAATAGTTCTTAGAGTTCTGCATAAAATGCAAGTTCTGTATAGAACTCAACCCTATATATATATATATATATATAGGATTAGGTTCAAGAGTGAACACTAGTGTAGCTTGCGAACTGAGTGAACTAATCCTGGCCATACACGTGTGTAGATCAATGGTCAGGATTTGATGTTGAAATACACTGGTGTATTTTACGATTTGATGATGAGATCCTGGGCATACACGTGTGTAGATCAATGGCCAGGATTTGTTTACTCAGTTCGCAAATACACTAGTGTTCACTTTAGAACCCCAACCCTATATATATATATATATATATAGTGTGAGGTTCATTGGAGAACATTAAAAAAGTGGGGAACAGTGGGGAACCGACTCAAACGAACTCCGATTGGATTCATTCCAGCGGCGTTTGAACCGTCTCGTCGAAACCTAACTAGGATCTCTTAACCCTAAATCATAACCCCTAAACCCTAAATATATTAGGGTTTGGCTTTTAGGGTTTAGCCTTAGGGTTTAGCTTTAGGGTTTATAGTTTAGCTTTAGGGTTTAGGGTTTAGCTTTAGGGTTTAGCTATAGGGTTTAGCTTTAGGTTTAGCTTTTAGGGTTTATAGTTTAGATTTTACGGTTTAGCTTAGGATTTAGCCTTATTTTTTAGCTTTAGGGTTTAGAGTTTAGGAGTTAGGATTTAGGGTTTAGGGTTAAGAGATCTTAGTTAGGGTTCGACGAGCCGGTTCCAACGCCGCTGAAATGAGTCCAATCGGAGTTCGTTTGAGCCGGTTCCCGCTGTTCCCCACTTTTTTAGTGTTCCCCAATGAACATTCCCATATATATATATATATATATATATTTATATAAATTTGCTAGGTTGTGGTGCCTATCCGATTAAAATTGATTCGGATTGAAATTCGTCACCTTTTAGCAAGTGTGTGTGCATATATGAATCTGCTAGTTTGTGGTGCCTAGCCGATTAAAATCGGTTTTGTCACTTTTTAGCAACTGCTACTTGTCAATCGGAGAAAGCAAATAAAAATAAGAATTATAAGCATAAGGGTGGAGGGTATGGTTAATCACTCTAGGGTGATTGAGTGAAATCCTACCCAATAATATTATGCCATGTCAACTCCCCATTCCACTCCCCATTTTGCACTCAATCAAGGGGTATGGTTAATCACTATAGGATGTTTGAGTAGGTTAAAAAATAAAAAAAAATTGTGATTGGTTAAAATGGGTTGGGACCCACCATTTTCTCAATCACTTCGGTGAACTATCACCGATTTTCACACCCTCTCTCCAAGTCACCGATCATCTTCATCAACCGGGTATAGTCACTGATCGGTGACTCCTACTCACCGAACTTGTTTACCGATACTATACCCTCCACCCTAACCTGTTAATCTCAAAACACTTGTACTTTATTTTCCATATTTTCCAAATATACTTATGTTAAAACTACTTTGCAGTGCGGGTTCCAATCCACAAACTATTGAACCAGGTGACGTAACCGGCGGTAAAATGGATCGCCGATTGCCGGTTTTAGGGTGTGTATAATAGGTTGGTGTATACGATAATTGAGGGAGGGTGTGGGCCTCCACTAACGTGGGATGCTCAAGTCTCTCGATTGATAGTGGACAATGTCATTTGCATTGGTAATTGAAAGGGCCCCCTTGAATATTGTCCGTGTCTTGTGAGTTGTTAGATCCTTTTGGTGTTAACAACCAACCCTCTGATCACATGACAATACTTTGTGGTTTGTACTGCATACTTACTATTCAATGGACACATGGTACAGTAGTTAAAATTGAAAAGGAATCCGATAAAAGCAAATAATTACATAATATATTTTAATGTTCTAATTCTAATAGCAAATATAGAATAGAGACTTCATTGATCGATGTCAAAAGATCGGTTACAAACAAGTTTAAAAATTGGTCCTAACTACCTTTACTAGCAAGGGTAAGTAGAGTCGTCTCCACAGAGAATTCGTGGTTAGTGTTAATTGTAGAAATCTAGATTAACTAAAAACTAAGAAAAACCATTGCTTTGATTGAGTTTTGATTGATTATGATTAAGAAAGTTATCAAATTTTAAAGGAAGCCAACCCCCTCCGGATTTCCGGTTCAATGATTCACCCAAACCTATTTAATTAGATAGATACCAAAGCTCTTGTTAACGGTTTAATTCAAGTGGTAATCAGAGACAAGTTTTTAGTAATACCTTATGCAATTGAATTACCAAATTATAAGTGCCAAAAACCCACCCAATAACCAAACTATTCACGATGCAAGAAAACCAAATGCGAATGGTAAAAGATAAATAATTACAATATAAACAATTCTTTTAAACAAAACTAAATCACAAGTATCTTTCAAGTCATGACAAACAGTCCAAAACTAAATAAACAACGTTTGTTTTCCACATGCATGAACCATCCACCCGGAGGTGGTCACAACTCACAAGAGAATTTAGCCGCTCATCATCATGATTTGATCTTATTGGTTGTTATGGATCTTGATTGCATGAAAGATTTGATAAAAATTGAGTTCGGGAACTTGGAAATTCGTCCTTGGCCAAACATGATTAGGGTTGAAGATATTTGCGCTTGGGGTTGAAGATATCTTTAAATAGGATGAAAACAAATGGAAGATCCAAATAAAGAATTAATTGCTTGTTAGCATAATTATAAAGAATTCAAGATAATTGATATTATTTAGGTTATCATTTTACCATTTCTCTATAATTGGTTAGATACTACATGTCACTTTTTAAATGGTTCTTACAGTTTGTATACAAAATATGGTTTGTATTTGAGCCTACTCCTACAATATGCAGCAACAGGGTGTTAATTAGATTTGGGGGTGTGTAGATAGATTTAAAAATATAAAGCACAATATTACCATCCATTTTCTTCCAACTTTCAATCTAGTTGTTTGACAAGAATGTTAGAATCTTGTAAAATGTTAGTGTAAACTGTAGCCAATCTTGTACACAAATCAAAGTCTCATGGCTATAAGCTGATTCAGATGCAAAATATGTTTAGAATCTGATTTGACACGTTGGTCTCCTATGGCATAGTACATGATAAAGACCAGCCAATTCGTCCATAATAATACATAGGGTTGTTCACGGGCACCGAAGACCGAAAAGACAAAAGGACAAACCGGAGACTGGACCACTGCTAGGGGCTTTGTTGGCCCTGGTTTAGTCATCCCCTGTTAGAATCCAATTTTTCAGTGTAGGTGGCATCTGATTTTAAATGGGTTCGATATGACCAACTGCAGCCAATTTGTAATTTCGCTATCAGTGATGTTTGTTTGAACAGGCTGTTGCTATTGAAATTGTCTCTAAATAACATTTTTGCTGTCATTTTTATTGCACATCGATTAACTGCGAGAATGACTTAAAACAGATGATTACAGATTAGGTTTCTTTGTCGGTTCATTAGGCAGCGGCATGGTGTCAGTATCACTTACTTATGGCTCGGACTGCGGTTGGTTTCAGATTCTGAACCGGAAAACCATTGAAATATTAAACCAGGAACCAAGACAAGAACTCGGCCAGGTTTACAAACTACCAGTTTTAAACTACACCAAGAAGACGACTTCATCCTCACAGTTAAGCTTTTAGACCTGCAACTTTTTGGGTTAACTCATCAACCTCCTCTTGCCGCTCAACTTTACCTTCTTCCTGCACCATTTAACAGTACCTTCAGCATTACTTCAAATTATCAAACCCTTCGGTTCATCTTGTTTTCTTTAATTATAAAAACAAAATACGAGACAGTTTTTTTTTTTTTTTTTTTTATTTTTTTATTTTATTTTATAAAAAAGCATTAGGAACAAGCTATAGTTCGCTGTTTATCACTATTCGCTATGTAGCATACAGGTACCTTATCGCTATTTGTCGACATTCGCCATTAACAACTATGTTTTGTATCATCAACAATTTTTTATCCAACCCAAAACATAACCCCATTCCAATTCTATGTTTTGAAAACTCCGCGACTTCTACCAATTATCGTATCCAAAAATAATCTTTATGTAGACTTTAGCAAATGGTAACATGTTGGGGTCAAAAGGGTACTTTTTGTAAAGGTCAAAATGGGCCAGGCTGGGTCTCATTGAAACACTGTCACCTCTAAATGTATTCACTTGTTACTAAAAGGTAACTAACAGCAAAAAGGCAAAAAAAACATTTGTGTAACATGATTCCTCTGGAGAACCTGTGGATAAAGATAAATTTAAAACTAAAATTGAAAATAAAGGTACCGTGGGATCTCTTGTTCCTTGGCTACCTACACATTTGGAGGCACTAATAGTGGAACTCTTTAAATAGTTACGAGCACTGGTCAGTCCATCTTGTTTAACCGTGTTTCCTTTATGGCCTGCAGTCACCGTCTCCTTTTCGATATCATTTTCTTTAGCTGCAGTTGTTTCCGCTTTCGGTGCAGGAACTCTTTCCCTGCAGAGAAAATTCAAATAATATGTTCACCCGTGTAATTCACTTGTAAGTACTGCATAAAAGATAACTGGAATGTCATCATCATCATCATACTCAGTAAATCCCACCAATAGCAAAGCTAAGGTAGGGTCTGAGTAGGGTAAGATGTAGACAGCCTTACCTCTACACAGTAGGAATAGAGAGGCCGGTGAGACCCCCGGCTCGATAGTAGTTTTGCATCAAGCCTTGGACATAAGGCACATAACACTCAGCAGTTGTCTAACTGCCGATCTGATTAGTGCATGTACCCCCTTGTCTTTTGGCTATCAACGCCACCACATGATGCATGATTAACCATCCCCTCTTTTAACGTTATTTTCACGAAATTAGTAAAATAACGTTAAAAGATAACTGGAATGTGAGAGAGAAAAAAAGGAGGATATATTTAGTGTCATATTCAAAGCAACAGATACTAATCATTATGCGGTTCTGTCCCTTCGGGGACATCCGATAAAATCATTATGCGGTTCTCAACATAATATCGTTCTGAGACGAACGCTCTCTCTCTCTATATATGTGTGTGTGTGTGTGTGTGTGTGTGTGTGGAGAGAGAGAGGGGGAGATGGAGGTTCATTGGGGAAGTAAAAAATGTGGGGAACCAGAGGGGGAACCGGCTCAAACAAACTTCGATTGACCTCAATCCAACGGCGTTGAAATCGTCTTGTTGAACCCTATATATAGAGTTTAGCTTTAGGATTTATAGTTTATATTTTAGTGTTTAGCTCTAGGGTTTAGGTTCTAGTTAGTGTTCCACAAATCGGTTCCAACGCCGCTGGAATGAGTTCAGTCAGAGTTTGTTTAAGTTGGTTCCCCACTTTTTTTAGTTCCCCAATGAACCTCAACCTGTGTGTGTATATAAATCGAGTTCATCTATCTATAAATCTTTAAAATCGAGTTCATATATCTATATTATAAATGAAAACCTTGGACACATGTCATTTTCTGGTGTCAGTCTCTTCACCCTTATTTCCCCGCCTCTCTCTCCTATTAAATATAATAATATCAAATTTATAATTTATAATTTTTTCGTTTCTCTCTCCAATTAAATAATTAAATAATAATAATAATAATAATAATAATAATAATAATAATAATAATAAATCGTAATTTTCCTACTCTCTTATTTATTTTATATTTCTTTTCTCACCCATTTCCTTCATTTATCCACTTGTCAATTTCTTTAGGGAATGTTGTTTCAAACCAAGAACTAATCCCTTATTCCTTTATTCGGTTATAAACTTATGATTATAGGTCCTTAACATTGATTTGAAAAGTCTTTACCCTAAGATAGAAGTTGACCAAAACATAATATATCAAATTTCTTGAGAATGATTTCAATATAGCAACTTGCCTAGGGAGTGAGGCATGTTGTCGATGCAGCGGCGGGGTACTACTTTTCTCGCCTTTACCATAATGCTCCTCTAGATGTGCAAATTGTCTCTTAAAACGCTCAACACCACTGTTAAATTAAAAAAAAAAAAAAAAAAGATATAAGCTTTTCATTTGGTGAAATTTAACAGGAAAATCATATGTTCTAGAGGTGACCATTTCACCACATCTACATACAAATGGGTTATGTAACGGATTGAATGGCTTACCTAGAAACAGTCAACTACAGAGGAAAGGGTCGAACATGATCTGGAATATATGCAAATGCATAAAACCTCCATGTCTAAACCGCTTAATTTAAAAGGTCAGATTGTAGTTATAAAACTTTAGTTTCTTCTGTAATAATCTTTAACACGTTAGTTAATTAGTTAGTTATAAAATGCTAAGACGGATTTAAAAGTGTTTGGGAGACACAACCCGTTATGAACCACACAAAAGGCCGCTTCCATCAGTTGACCCATTTGGCAACCTCTATTTTTCAGACAGGCTTCAAAACAAAAGATGGAAAAAGCAAATCACCTAGGGTACATAAAGCTAGTTTGTTCTCCACCACGTAAATATTCCTTAAGCATCTGAGGATGATACTCTAGAATCTGATATATAAAAAGGAACATTGTTAGCAATTAGTACATACAAGCCCAATCCGTTTTGATTAAAAACATGCCAGTGAGGGTTGCAAAGCCATCTCCTTCTGGGATGTGTTTAATCAAACCTTACTTATTTGCATGTTATTATCATTACAAAGATCCATCTTTTGAATTAGATCCACAAGGGCAATTTAGTCATTTGGTTCATCTAACATAAACCATGTGCGAGTTATAAGTTGTAATTTCCATGTAACAGGGGAATATTGTAAACCTCTCGATAGATCAACTCTCTAACATCATCTTTTGCCAATTTTCTCCTTTCAAACTCAAACTCAAGCTTTGATATGGCATGAGTTGAAGGTTCTCGCTCCACATTGGCCAACCCTTGAAAGTATGGATCTGCTAGCGCCTGTAAAATATATATCATTAGAAACAAAACCAATTGGAATGATTTCTTAGCACCTCCAAAAACATGCGATATATTGTAGCATAAATGGACGTCAAAATGAGTTGTTATTTTTTAGATGGGGCGAGTTGCATCGACCCGTTCATAGAAATATGGGTTTTGCATTTTGTAGCATAGGTACCTCTTGGGCCGATGGGCGATCTTTTGGATCAAACGATAGCAGGCGTTGAAGTAGGCGAAGGGCCAATGGATCAACATTAGGAAATTTGTGTGCAAAAGGAACGGGAGGCTTCTTACGCATGTTGCTAAGATACCTTCTGGCTTTTTCATTACGAATCTGCATTGACACATTATATTAATGATTTGATCTGTAGGACAGATAAGAAATAGAAGAGGTAGCTAACCAACCCTTGTAATAGATTCAGAGGAAGGAGTGCCAAGCAAATCAGTCATGAGATCCAGCTGATGCACCACGTTCTTTCCGGGAAATAATGGTTTCCTCAAAAGCATTTCCGCAAATATGCATCCGATGCTCCAGATATCGACGCCAGGGGTATACTACAATACAATATGTGTGTGTGTGTGTGGTGAGGGTCAAACGGGTAACTATAGTACTCTGTATGAAGGGGTGGCACTTTTGACCATTCTATAAGTTACTAATGATATTATTGCAATAATAATATATTTTTTAATAAAGTGATTGTATGCACTAAAACACTTTGGTGGAAAATTTCAAAATTTGACCCATTAGCCCAAATCAACCCATTTATAAGTAAATGAGCTGAAATTGTCACATACTTTGGAGAAAAAGGAGCCACAGAGTTCAGGAGCACGATACCATCGAGTTGCAACATAATCCTGCATTAATCCAAGAAAAGAAATGTAATCTTTTGAAAATATTATAAATGGAAAAGGTAGAGAAAACAACACTTACCGTCCAGAATATGGTCGATGGTGCATCGTTAAATGAGACCCGTGCAAGCCCAAAATCACAAATCTTCAATTTACAGTCAGAATTAGCAAGAATGTTTTTTGGTTTTAAATCTCGATGAAACACGTTCGCTGCAAAATATAGTAAAATTCAAAGTAATTACCAGAAACTAGCACAAAAACATGTGATGAGAAGTAAACTAACCAGTGTGAATGTATTTCAGCCCACGAAGAAGCTGGTACAAGAAAAATTGATGATGTTCAGGCGTCAAATCATCATTGGCCTTGATAACTTGATGAAGATCAGATTCCATTAATTCAAAAACTACATAAATATCCTTAAACTCCCTTCTAGAAGGAGGAAGCATAATATGCCTAATTTCGACAATATCAGGATGCTTGAGCAAGCGAAGGAGTTTGATTTCTCTAAGAATCCTTGTGGCATCAGAGACATGTTCGAAAACATCATTTATTTTCTTAATTGCAACTTTTTCTCCTGTGTGAGTATCAACTGCAGAAGCCACAACGCCATAACTTCCTTTGCCTATAACTTCTTGAACTTGGTACCTACTTGCCTCCCCATATTCTGTGAAGAAATCTGCTCCAAGCTGATAAACAACAACATAAAACAGAAATTTCATTATGCTATATTTCTCAAATATAACATCTTAGCTTTAATAATCCCATACTTGATAACTATATTATGACAAGGTTCTGTATATTATTTATGCATATTTTTCAATGTAGAGACCCTTTAAGAACCAAGCGATAATGGAAGAAACTGCATTCAATTAACAATAAAGAAAGTCACACAATTACTTCCCTTTAAAGTCAAATTTTGAGTGATAACATTCGAATTCAATTTATATATATTTTTTTCATATATGTATATACACACACAAACATATGTATACACACACATATAACTTCTAAACTTGGCCAAAGTATAAACTACATCCATAATTGATAAGTTTATTATTCATAACATTGCCAAACCTACTGACAAATAGCCCATACTACTTATTTCTAAATTTTTACCTAACTTAAATCGCTACCAATAACCAACCCATTTCTAAATTTTGGTGTTTTGACATATTGATAGTTAATTAATTTTGCAACTTATTATATTTTTATGTTGAATATAATTAGTTTGTAATAGTTTAGAAAAAAGAAAGTAAAATAATTTCTGTTTAGGGTGAATTTGAGTTAAATCGAATTTATTCGAATTCGAGTTTCAAATACTAATCAAATCGAATACGAATTCAGGTAAAAAAAATAAAAATTCAAAAAAATCGATTCGAATAATTCGAAAATTCGTTATTCGATTCGATGAACACCCTACACTCGAGAAAAGCTTGAAGATAGGAACACCACAAATTATAGTTGTTAAAAGCCATCGCCTCTTGCGCCTAGGCCGATTTTCCAGCCAAGGCAATTGCGCTACAATTCTCCAGGTGATGGTTTAGATGCACATTCGGGCTAGATTCCTAGATTTCAAAGAGTACCCAGCCAAATTGTCTAAATTCCCGCAAGATTCCAGCCAGATTTCTACTTGTATATAAGGAGAACTACTTTTCTAAACTAATACACTAATATTTTAGAACATTCTGTACTAAATAGATGATACTAAATGTTTTATTAATAGCTTTTGTTTATTATATTTGAAGAATAGTATTATTTTCCTAAAAAATAATTTATTTTGGCGAATTGGAAATAAATAATCTCACCTAACTCAATTTGGCCGATAATAATCCCAAGTGAGTTATTGGTCGATAATAATCCGAACTGGTCAATTTTTTTTGTAAAATAGTCTGTCGTTAAAATAGCTTAACGGAGTTAAGTTTTTTTTCCGAATTACAAACCGATGTTTTAGGGCTTTTGATTAGAACGAGGATACGAGTCGATTGATGTAAAACTTACCTCGAAATTGTGCTCGAAATGGCTTGAGTTTTGTTAATTGGAAGTTTAAACACCCGAATTGAAACACCGTTTCGTGGGTTGGGGCAGTATTTCGAGGTAAGTTTTACATCAATCGATTCATATGCTCGTTCTGATCAAAAGCCCTAAAACATCGGTTTGTAATTCGAAAAAAAACTTAACTCCGTTAAGCTATTTTAACGGCGGACTATTTTACAAAAAAAAAATTGACTTATTATCGGCCAATAACTGACTTGGGATTATTATCGGCCAAATTGAGTTAGGTGGGATTATTTATTTCTAATTTGCCATTTATTTTTAATATTTTTTCATTGTACGCTTTTCTTCGCTTCGGCCATCGCTTTTTTTGTGCTTTGCGCCTAGGCCGCAGACAAGGCCTACGCCTAGCGCCTTTAATAGCTATGCCGCAAACCAATTAGTTATGTCTTCACAGAAGCTTTATCCTGAAGCTGAAGTACTCATATTTGTAACAAAATGGGCATGATCAATACAGCTTGTTAGAATATATATCATCAATGCATTACCTACAAGTGCTTTGTGCAGTTGATTCTAAGCGGCGAAGAAATCATCTTATTGATGGCAGGATTGATATGAATGGGACCAAAAAGAAAAAGGATTACCTTGCTGTTGTTATGATCCATGGCGGCGGAGGTTGAGGGAAAAGAGATGCGTTTGGGAACTCTGATAAGATTGAGATCCAAGTGTTGGAGGATAATGGTATTATTATCTAATAGTTTGGATTGAGAGTGGGGGTCATTAGATTTAGAAGAAGCAGAGCGACGAGAGGGATGGTGAAACCAGCGAAGAACACCGTCAACGAATGTTCCACCCCCCATAAAACCCAAACCCAAACCCTCCCCAAGTATTACTTGGATTATTAACCCTCACTCACTGCTGCTCTTATATTGGGGAAGAAGATACTCCATCAGAAAGAAAGAAAGAAAGAAAGAAAGAAAAAAAAGACTGTTCCCTTCCTTGTCATCTCGCTACTTCGGCCTTTGTTAAATCAATCCACATATTTTATTTCGCGGGTTGAGATCCTGTACAAACAGTGCTAACGGTAAGAACCGTAAGAACAGATATGAACCATTGATAGTTTAAATCAATGGTTGGGGTTGATTATAAATAAAGCCCTTATAATTAAAAATTGAGTTAATTACAAGTTTTGTCCTTTATGTATGCTCAAATTGCAGGCGCTGTCATTTGTCTTTAAAATTGATGAGTTTTGTCCTTAATGTTTGCAAATCTTGCACGTTATGTCCTTTAGGGCAAACCCAGTTATAATTTCCAGTCAAGTTATGTCATGTGCACTGCACATGAGGGTAGCATTGTCTTTTCACATCCTAATTTATAAATGATTTTTATAAAACATACCCTGTCTTGCAATTTCTCTCTCTAAACACACCCACACACACTCTCTCTTTCCAACCACCACTTGCCATTACCAGCCGCCACCACCTCCCACCCTCACCTGTCACCGACCACCACCACCTCCCACCCTCACCTGTCGCCGACCACCCACTATCTCCACCGTCACCTAACCCACCATCACCGCTCACTCCGGAAGTGAGCGTGGAGACGTGATGATCATTTATAATTATTGTGATTTCAATTTGTCCTTGTTATCAGAATAAAGAAATAACACCGGAAGTTCGTACCTAACCACTCTTTATTAAAATGAATCCTTCTAGCAGCTCATGTTATTTTAATAAACTTCACCCAATTATTTTGAGAAATGTAACCCCCTTTTCCTTATCCAAACACCCCCAATTTGAATTTTTTTTTCCAGCCAAACATTACCCTCAAGGGATTAGACCAAAAGTGGCATGGTCAAAGCAAACAAACCTAGAAAGGTCAACAAAATCTAAGAGTTGGTGAAGAAGAAGAACCCTAGAAACATCAAGAAAGTTGTTGTGTAGCTAAAGGTACCCAGAAAAGAAGGTAAAAGAACAATCTTTTTAGTAGCAAAATAGCACAAGATGATGAAAAGCTTCACAAAGAAACTAAAGAGAGTCTTTTCATGAGGTCAGCTATTAATATTGGGATCTTAAAGGGAGTGAAGGTGGGGATGTGATGTGGGTCTACCGTCTACCACCTTGAGCTTAGATAGATATTAGTCTCAAACAGAGGAAAAGTATAGAGGTTGACACAAATCAGATCGAATAGGGTAATACAAAACCCTAAGCTAATGGGGAGTGGTGACAGCGGCAGTGGGAGGTGGAGGTGGTGGTGGAAGGTGGTGGCAGTGGGTGAAGAGAGAGAGAGAGGAGTGATAGGAGAAGGCGACAGGGTGAGGTGGTGGAAGGGGATGGCGGCGGCGGTGGGGAGTGATGTCAGCGGCTGTGGTGGTGGAGTTGAAGGGGATGGCGACGGTGGCGGTGGGGAGTGGTGACAGTGGCTGTGGAGGTGAAGGGGATGGCGACGGTGGTGGTGGGGAGTGGTGACAGCAGCTGTGGAGGTGGAGGTGGTGGTTTTTAGTGAGAGAGGGTATGAAGAGAGAGATGATTGTCTGCAAAAATGAAGAGAGGGTATGATGATGATGGGGTTTTTAAGTTAAGTTAATTACATAAATATCTCCTAAAAATGAAATTACAAAAATACCCTAATGTGCCTTGTACATGATCAGATTTAACAAAAAAAATTAACTGGGTTTGGCCTAAAGGACATAACGTGCAAGATTTGCAAACATTAAGGACAAAACTCATCAATTTTAAAGACAAAGGACAGCGCCTGCAATTTGGGACATACATAAAGGACAAAACTTGTAATTTACTCTTAAAAATTAGTACTAACAAGTTAGGGGTAATTTCGTAAAATTGCTAGTCATTTGACCATTTTCAATTAAATACAAATTCCACCAAGGTTTTTTAAACTAAAATAACTTTTATATACTTCATTATTTTTTTTAAATATACCATAAAATCAAGTATTTTTTTTTATCTTTAATATGAGTACCATATTGCTATACTTTTTTTTATTTATAAAAGTAACTTTTAAAAAAGTTACCAGAAGTTCTTTTATAATTGTGCTGATTATCTGTTAATTACAACATAATACAAACAAACACCAAAAGTAGATATAATCAACACATCTGATGTGCTGACAATGGAGAACGATTGAGCATGTTGTGCTAATGTCGTTTATGTTGATAATGGAGAACGATTGAGGACGATGTGCTGATAATGGAGAACGATTAAGGATGCTATGCTAATTATATAGTGTTGTGCTGATTATATTTTTTGTGGTGGTTCCTACAGGTTGGTTCAATCATTGAGAGTTACTAGATCATGGATATGTTAAAAAATTCAAACTTTGATTTGAATTAAACTTGCATGGATTTAGAGATGTTTTAATAATTACAGTAGAAACTCGATAAATTAATACTCGATTATTTAATAAACTCTCTAAGATAATATTTTTTGCCGGTCCCGACTCGGGGATAGGGTGCTAAATTAATAATTTACTAAAATTATAAGATAATACATTTTTGATAATTTCTTTAGACCCCATATAAAATATAAATTAATAATTCCTTATATATAGCATATTACATAAATGATTCATGAACTTTTTCGCCTTCTCGATGATTAGTTCACCTGTCATATTCACATGTTCTTGATATTGAAGAATCCATTCATAGAGAGATTTTTCTAGGTCAGGAAATTTTTCCGGTTTGTGTCGCTTAACATCGCCTCTTTCGGGAACAAGTGAGAGATACTCTAAAAACCGCTTAACTGTATTCGATATTGTCACTTGACTCACCTGCAAACCATAGTTACTATGAACCCATTCTTGCAATTGCTTTTGAGTGAGACTTGGATTATCCTTGTTGTGCTTGCATAATGCTCTTCGAATCTCGTCTGTCATTGTTGTTTTTTTCACACCTTTAAGATGGGAAGCCTTGTTGTGTGTATGATTTGTTTGTGTTAACCTATTTTGATCTTGTATTTATATAGAAAATATTTTTAATGTCCATAAAGTGATACATTGAACACAAGAAGCATAATAAGGTGGGAGATTGAAGGTTTCTTTCAAATTGGGCCATTCATTTGATATACATGCATTGTATACAATAATTAAGTGGAAGCTTGAAAGGTGTTTGTAAACTAAGTATTCTACTATAAATTAATAAAATATTAATTAATATATAAATTAATAATTATTAATTTATCGATTAATTAATAACTCTTTTAATTAATAAATTTTGGTGGTCCCAAGTGTATTATTTTATAGAGTTTCTACTGTATTTGAGTGAATTGCAAGTTTTGTCCTTTATCTTTAGGTCTCTTTGCAGGCGGTGTCCTTTATGTTTAAAATTGACGAGTTTTGTCCTTTATGTTTAAAAATCAAGCACATTTTACCCTTTGCGCCTAACCCAGTCTGTTTTCCCAGTTAAATTTGATCCCGTGCATGTCACGTGAGGGTAGTTATGTCATTTAATGTGCACCCTAAGCATTTACCCCCAATTTAAATAACCCCAAACCCTAATTATTCCCATACCTGTGAGTGAAGATGAACTAGAGGAAGCACCAAACAATCCGAATTCAAGAGTGAAGATGAACATACAATCATGGTTCCGACGTGCCAAAAGCAGATCTTCATCTTCATCACAACCATCAACCAATCAAAATGAAGAACACCAGTTATACGGAATCACAGACGACTTAATCAACCTCCTCAAATCATTCACTCTCGAAACATTCAGGAACTTCAATCTCCAAGGTACTCTATTCCTAATTCACATTGTATGTCATTGAATTTATAAAACTAAGTGTAACACCTCGAAAATTCACGTCCTATAATGTGTTGACACGTGTCATAGTTTTGAACGTGTGAAAGAATGTTCTAGAAGGACTAAAGTTGACAAACATGGAAAGTATGTGAATATAAGGGTTCAAAATGTCAACAAGGGGTAAATATACTTTACAGTAACCCTACATGATGTTTATACCTTCAAACGAATAAATCATGGATCATACGAAGCTAAATATGAAAGAAAGTGAGATATTACAAACTACAGGGGTTAAATGTGTCAACATATTTAAGTTATACCTCTGAGTGACCTTTTAGCAAAACCGAAGCTTTGTAACGATTAATTATGCTCACTAGAATACACGATAAAAATTTCATAAAGTTTCGTTATCGTATGAGAAAGTTATGATCAAATTCGTATACGAGGGGTTAAAAGCGTCAACGATGAAGTTTATGACTTTTCGGGTGAACACAAAGCAAACCGAGGACTTAACATGTAACACCCCGTCTTTTCACGAGTGAAAGTCAAAGTCAAGGTCAAAGTCAACGACCGATTTCGCGCGACTCGACTCGTAGAAATGTTTTTATTTTAATTATATTATGTGGAGTAAGTGTCGTACATTGCAATAATCGAATCATATTAACTGTATTTCAATCGTCACGCGACTGTGAACTATAGGAAGTAACAATGCGATAAAGTTAATCGACTAATAATCAAGCTATACTAATCGAATCGACATCGAACCTACCCGCTCTCACTTTGTACTGTCTTACGCGTCGCTTATCGTTTCATTATCGAATCTATTCAGGCTAACTGTACTTGCTGAAAAGTGCTCCCTTCAATCCATAATCGCTGTGAGTATACTCGAACCCTTTTTGCTTTTAGCACTTTTGGGTGTTACATACGTTACGAATATTCAACTACAACTATCACACTACTCAAGCTATTTTAACGCTAAACCATTAATGCATGTTATACGTGGCTTATGAATGCTTGTTTGTTATGTTTACACATGGAGTGCTGTCTACCTGCCTTAGCAACGATAGTTCTATAGTTTGGACTCAGCACCCGTTCTCACGGGGGTTGTTAAGGATCTTTTACTTGCATGGATTATGGTGGTAATCATGTATTGCGAACTGCCTCGGGCAGTCAACCCGCAGTCATTGGTATCGATGGGTCTATGTCGATAACTAACGTGCTTCATTTCACTATGTGTACGTGCTGGTTATGCGTAAACAAATTCGAAATCTATTATGCTATTATCAAACTTGTATGCTCACCTTTACATTTATGTATTGACTTTATTTTAACGTATGTGACAGGTGCTTAGGTTGCTTATATGCTTCTCGGGCTGTGATGAAATTGAAGCTAGGAACTGGAGTCCTAGAAACCAACAAATAAATTTGTTATGCTTAAATCTGAGTTGTCGGAACAGAATATTTGTCTTGATGCTTTGCTTGTAATAACTATTTAACTGTTTAAGTTACGGTATGGGACGTGATATTTAATTAAATGGTAATGATAGTTGTTATGGAAACTTCTGGACAATCTGTTTCGCTCAGTGCCACGCCCCGATGATTCCGCCATCGGTTGGGGTGTGACAGATTGGTATCAGAGCACATAACTATAGGGAATTAGGCAAGACTCGACCTAGTCCGGGTCGAAGTCTTAGAGACCTAGTCTATAGTTAAGAACCAACAGACCAACTCGCGCGTATGCATAAACCCGCCACTAACACTCGCTCTTTACGCTTATTCTACACTATCATTGCACTCGAAATTTTAATTATGAGCAAGCACTAAGGCCGAGAATACGTGTGAAAACCGCAAACTCTCGACCAAAGTCGCTTAATCAATTTTTAATTTTAATTACGAACGAGGAGAATTATGCCAAATTAGGAGTGAAATCCATATTTTGATGAATGATCTCCTCTATTTTAGCAAAAATAGGAACAAGGTTGTTAAGCCAGGGGTGAAACCCTAACCTTGACAACTTGCTCCGCACATTTTATAAAACTCCCACCAAGGTTGCAACAGACGATCTGTAGTCACCATAAAAACTAGCAGGATTCACGCCAAACGTCCAAGAATCGAGGCCAAGGCACAATCCTGAAAGTCGAAAGTGCATAACAGATCCCCTGTGAATAATTAAACCACCTTGGTTAGTCGAAGTCTAGTAGCCGCGGACAATCTATTCCTCGATTTTATGTGTATTTCAAGTTTTGAGCCAAACCATTGACTCTGACGATTCGTCGATTTTATGTGAATTACGTGTTTTATGCTTATTTGTTAGCGTTTTGAGATACTACTGGTTTCGATCTAATGCCTCTTGCTACCCACACAACACACTACACATCATTAACAATCGCTCGCACTATACTATATTCGAGCACTCGCGAACTTTGAATACTAGGTTTCTGTTTTCTGAATGCCTCTAGTGACTAAGAGCATATGTGTTTTCCTTGCTTCTGTGCTCTGTATGCTTAGGAATTATGTGATTATGTGCCCTACATGCCTATGTGACTTCGTGTTTTACGTGTTAAGTAGTTACGTGAATGAACGTGTTACTGAGCTTTAGCAAGTAATAGACGTGTGAGGTGAGATTCGAATACAATGTGTTGAGTTCCATGGCGATGTCTATTGCAGACAATGTCGTCTGGATCCCATCATGCACTCTCTCGTCAAGAAAAGAAGGACAAACGCCTTGCTTCCATCATCGCGAAAAGTGTGGCTAAAGCCGTGAGTGATGTTTACGAGAACGCCAGCAAATCATCCGAGGAATCAAGGACTGAAGGTCCTAAAGCTGTCGCAAGACCTTTCAGTTTTAAGCAATTCAAATCGTGTGGGCCGAAAGAATTCACAGGCGAAGGAGGTCCTACTGCACTATTCCACTGGTTTGACTCTATCGAGGTTACTCTGCGACAAAGTGGTTGCCCTGATGACCTTCGAACTCTAAACGCTACCGGCGTCTTCCAGTCCCGTGCTCTAGACTGGTGGACGGCCGAGAGGAACAAGCGAGGGAATGATGCCGCCTACGGTCTGTCGTGGGATGAACTCAAGGAAGTCATGATAGAGGAATTCTGCCCTCCTCACGAACGTCAAAAGCTTGAAGATGAATTTTGGCACATACATCAGAAGGATGGAGACAATGCTGGTCTCACCGCTCGTTTCAAACAGCTCAGCATTATCTGTCCCGACCAAGTCAAGACCCCGGAAATCACCATCAAGAAGTACATCCGAGCTTTGCCCGATTGCGTTGCTGATTTCGTGCAAGCGGCTAAGACTACCACGATCGAGGAAACCTATCTGCTAGCCGCTGAAATCAACGACGAGAGGGTCAAGGCTGGGGTATGGGATAAGACCTCCAAGCATCTGCATCAAGCTACCGCTACCGCACCAACTGTTGAACCCACCTCCTCAAGCAACAAGAGAAAGAACAAGAGAAAGAACAGCTCCACCAACAAGAACTGTGCGATCACTGCTGCACCAGTTCAGACTGTACCAGCCCAACAGCGTCAAGTAGCGGCGCCTGTGGCCAATGCACCGCCTGCAAAGCGTGCATATACTAGACCACACCCGCCCTGCCCTACTTGCACCTACCACCACCCTACTGCTATTCAATACCGCTTCTGTGCTCATTGCAATGTCTACGGCCACTTCACTGCCAACTGCCGTATTCGCCAAGCTCCTGCCAATCAAGCTCTACTCGCTGCCCCACAGGGTCAACAAGCTCCTCCGGCACCCGCAGTCAAAGCCAGAGCCTGCTTCACGTGTGGCGACCCGAATCATTTCGCCAACATGTGCCCGAACAGGGTAGTGAAACAAGAACCGCAACAGCAGCAGCCACAGCAGCAACAACAACGACAGCAGCAACAGCAGGCCGCACGCGCCAGAACTTTCAATCTCAACGTGCGTCAAGCCCAGGCCGACAACAACGTGGTCAACGGTACGTTCCTTGTGAATGGTATTTATGCTTCATGTTTGTTTGATACTGGAGCCGATAACTGCTTTGTGTCACTCGAATTTGAGAAACTCCTTAGTCGTAGACGTTCCCAACTCTCCTCTGCATTCGATGTTGAAGTCGCTATCGGAAGAACCATCGCTGTTAATTCTGTTATCCGTGATTGTACTCTCGAGCTCAACAATCACATCTTTCCAATCGACCTTATTCCGATGCAACTCGGAAGCTTTGACGTCATAGTAGGCATGGACTTCCTTCGAGAAATCATGCTGAAATTGTGTGCTTCGATAAGATGATTCGTTTTTCGCTCGCGAACGGTGATTCATTGTGTGTTTATGGTGATACTACTTCAAAAGGGCTCAAACTTATGTCATGCCTCCAAGCTAGCAAGTATCTCCGCAAGGAATACCGAGCTTTCTTGGCTAACGTCGTAGCAGCGGAGAAGGAAAAGAAAGAGAAGAAGGAAGTGAAAGACGTTCCTGTGGTTCAAGAATTTCCGAATGTTTTTCCAGAGGATCTTCCCGGACTACCTCCAAAACGCGATATTGATTTTCGCATTGATCTCATTCCTGGAGCGAATCCTACCGCCAGAGCTCCTTATCGACTCGCACCGTCCGAAATGCGAGAACTCGCAACCCAACTCCAGGAATTACTTGAAAAAGGCTTCATTCGCCCGAGCACCTCTCCTTGGGGCGCACCAGTCCTTTTCATCAAAAAGAAGGATGGGTCGTTCCGGATGTGCATCGACTACCGGGAGTTGAATAAGTTGACTATCAAGAACTGCTATCCCCTGCCTCGAATCGACGATTTGTTTGATCAGCTACAAGGCGCTACGTGTTTCTCGAAGATCGATCTACGCTCAGGTTATCATCAGCTGCGTATTCAAGAAGAGGATATACCCAAAACCGCATTTCGAACCCGTTACGACCATTACGAATTCGTTGTCATGCCTTTTGGCCTAACCAACGCACCCGCAGTTTTCATGGATCTAATGAATCGCGTGTGTAGGCCATATCTCGACCGTTTTGTCATCGTGTTCATCGACGATGTCTTGATCTATTCCAAGTCGAGAGCCGAACACGCGCAGCATCTACGTTTGGTTCTCGAGTTACTCCAGGGGAACCAACTCTACGCCAAATTCTCCAAGTGCGAATTTTGGTTGGGGGAGGTTCAGTTTCTGGGTCACATTGTGAATAGTCAGGGTATTCACGTCGATCCTGCGAAGATTGAAGCTGTCAAGAGCTGGGTTACGCCTAAGAATCCGTCTGAAGTCCGTTCTTTTCTCGGACTAGCGGGCTATTATCGACGATTCATCCAAGGATTCTCGAAGATTGCTGTACCACTTACCTCTCTTACACATAAGGACCAGCCTTTTGTTTGGGGAACTAAACAAGAGTCTGCCTTTCGAACCCTCAACACATGCTTTGCAATGCTCCTGTTCTCACACTACCCGACGGAAATAATGATTTCATTGTCTACTGTGATGCTTCCAACCTTGGTCTTGGTTGTGTTCTCATGCAACGGGACAAGGTTATAGCTTACGCATCTCAACAGCTCAAAATCCACGAGAAGAACTATACAACCCACGATCTCGAGCTAGGCGCGGTTGTTTTTGCATTAAAGATTTGGCGACACTACCTGTATGGTACTAAGTGTACGATCTTCACCGATCATAGGAGCCTACAACACATCTTTAATCAGAGGGAATTAAATATGCGTCAACGCCGATGGGTAGAACTTCTCAACGATTACGACTGTGAGATTCGTTATCACCCAGGCAAAGCAAATGTTGTTGCCGACGCACTTAGCAGACGGAGCTACCTGCTTAGCACTCGTAATGTTCAAGCCCAGCACAACCTCGAAGCTCTCATCCGCGACGCCCAGCATGCGTGTTTCAACGAACGCACTTTGAAGAAGGAACGAATCTACCACGATGGAGCCCAACTAGTAAGCAAATCAAACGGGATATTCCACTTTCTAGACCGAATTTGGATTCCTAAGCGAACCGATTTACGGCAGATTATCATGGATGAAGCCCACAAATCCCGATACTCTATCCATCCCGGTGCTGACAAAATGTACCACGATCTTCGCTATAGGTACTGGTGGCCGGGTATGAAACGGGATATCGCTCTCTACGTCGGAAAATGCCTCACCTGTGCTAGGATCAAGGCTGAACATCAAAGACCCTCTGGCTTACTCGAACAACCACCAATTCCTATGTGGAAATGGGAGAGCATAGCCATGGATTTCGTAACCAAGCTTCCAACCACGTCATCAGGTCATGACAGCATTTGGGTTGTTGTTGACCGTTTGACTAAATCAGCTCACTTTCTACCAATACGAGAAGACTACAAGGTGGAACGATTAGCCCGAATCTACACCGACGAGATCATTTGTCGACATGGGACGCCTCGTGACATCATCTCTGATCGTGATGCTCGGTTTACTTCACGATTGTGGGAAATGTTTCAAGCGGCACTCGGAACAACGCTTAATCTAAGTACCGCTTTCCACCCACAAACCGACGGTCAGACTGAAAGAGCGATTCGTACTCTTGAAGACATGCTCCGTTCGTGTGTTCTAGACTTCGGTGGTAATTGGGATAGACACCTTCCGTTAGTCGAATTCTCGTATAACAACAGCTACCAGGCTAGTATCCAGATGGCACCTTTCGAGGCCTTATACGGAAGAAGATGTCGATCGCCTATTGTGTGGCACGAGATCGGTCACTCGCAACTAACCGGTCCGGAGCTGCTACAAGAAACGACAGACAAAATTTTCCAAATTCGAGACAACCTAGCGAAAGCTCGGGATCGACAGAAAGTTTACACCGATAAAAAGCGCAAGCCCCGGGAATTTGGCGTTGGTGACTACGTACTCCTAAAGGTATCACCTTGGAAGGGTGTAGTCCGATTCGGCAAGAAAGGGAAACTCGCGCCTCGATATGTTGGACCTTTTAAGATTCTGGAAAGGATCGGAAAAGTCGCCTACAGACTCGAATTACCGGAGGAACTTAGCAATGTCCATCCGACTTTCCACGTGTCAAACCTCCGAAAGTGCATCGCCGACCACGACTTACATGTTCCTCTAGATGACCTACAAGTGAACGAAACATTACACTTCGTAGAGAAGCCTGTCGAAATCATGGATCGCCAAACCAAGCAACTCAGGCGCTCACGCATTCCTATTGTGAAGGTCCGGTGGGAAGGCAAACGAGGCGCGGAGTTCACTTGGGAACTCGAAAGCGACATGAAGGCAAAGTATCCACAGTTGTTTAATTAGGGAAGCGTTAGAGAGAAAAATGGCTTTATGATTCTAGTGCTTGTACGCTTTCCGATTTATCAATAGAATCATCGATCTTGTTACATCCTAGTATATTTGATCCGCGCAATCGAGCACCTACTCAGATACCACTCGTAGGACCGGTTTTGACTCCGCTGCGATTATGTTTAGTCACACGCGTTCATGGATTCCGCACGACTTAGAGTCAACAATTATCCATGCAAATGAGCTAGTCAACAAAAGTCAACACGGATTTGTTATCCGCACGGATTGCCATCCGTACGGTGAACATCAACAGCAACATTCAACATTTTTAACAAAAATTCAAATTTCTCACAAATGGCTATGAATTAAGATCTGAAACTTTGTAGACTTATAGATCAGTGAATTTCGCATAACATATCCAAATTTTATCCGACTTTTAACCGTAAAAAGTCGATTAACTTGACGATTTTCAGTGGTCCAAACGAATAACTCTCACACGCGATTCATGGCCTTGGTTACGGTTTTCAGCTTGATTTCGGGACGAAATTCCCTAAACAAGGGGAGGCTGTAACACCCCGTGTTTTCACGAGTGAAAGTCAAAGTTAAGGTCAAAGTCAACGACCGATTTCGCGCGACTCGACTCGTAGAAATGTTTTTATTTTAATTATATTATGTGGAGTAAGTGTCGTACATTGCAATAATCGAATCATATTAACCGTATTTCAATCGTCACGCGACTGTGAACTATAGGAAGTAACAATGCGATAAAGTTAATCGACTAATAATCAAGCTATACTAATCGAATCGACATCGAACCGCAACACGAACGGTGTATTTTACTTGTTGTTTATACGTGTGTGTGTGCCTTACGTGTTACCTGTGCATGTTTATTTATGTTTATTGTGACAATCAAGCGAACTCAATCGAACTCGAAGTCTAACTCGAATACAAACGAACTCGAACCCGAATCCCGATCGAACCATGTCATAAACGAAGTAGTTGGGACTAAAAGTAATTTGACTAGGAAACCCTAACGAATCGTTCGCAATCGAAATCAAAACGTCGAAGAATCGTCGCACCGAACGCACCATTCCAGCGTCATCCGGACGGATCGTCCATCCGCACGGACAGTCAATCCGCACGGATTGACCATCCGCACGGATTACCAATCCGGACGGATAACCAATCCGGGTTACGTGCCATCCGCACGGCTCACCCTTTCCCCTTTTGGCATCCTATAAATACACGGGTCACTCTCCAAACTTTCCACTTTTGGCAAGTGACGTCCGAACCGCACACTTTCTTCACCTTTTCTTCGATTTCTCTCAATCCAGGTAATATCTTGCTCTCATTCTTGTACATTCTTGCTCACTACACAATTCTACACCTTTCTATCTTTCAAATCTCAACTTTCAACCGTGAAACCATCAAGATTTGAGGTATTCTCGGGTGACGTCATCATGGAGTTCTCATGAACTTCAAACTTGACTTCATTCCATCAAGAATAACTCAGATCTGAACGGTTTCCATATGAATTTACGACAATACCACCTAAATCTAGACTTTTCAAAGGATAAAAGAGTTAAAAGAAATAAACCTAAGTTCTCCCCTTCTTTTACCCTCAAAACCGGTACGAATCTGATCGGTTCTAGTCTTCTACTCGATAATAGTGATGCACTAGTCCTAGATCCGGATTCTACCCACAAGACACCTGATTACGAGATGAACCGGAATGACCGTTCCGAGTCGCCGACAGGTCGAGTTAGGGTGGTTCCTGGCCGACTTAGTCATGCGAGTAAGAATACAATTCCAAGTGGTTGCCACGTAATCAGAACGTCTCGATAGAACGACAAAGGCAACCAAGGGTAGCCGGACGGAGCAACCAGGACGAGCAAGCTGTCCGCACGGACAAGCTGTCCGCACGGACAGACGACCAGAACGGGTTGTCACCCGGACGAGCTTCACTTGGGACCCACATTCAAAAACGAGGTTTGAGTATCGACGAATGAGCAACCCGGACGGACAACCTCTGAATGGATTACTCTTCGGATCATGAGATACTAAGGCCTTAATCAATTTCAAAACAATGTTCATCCGCACAGACGAGTTGTCCGCACGGACAGACTATCCGGACGGATTGTCTTGTCCGCACGAACAACCATCCGGACGGATTACCTCTATCCGCGCGACCGGCTTGAAGGATAGAGATACTTGAATGTTTTCTAAATGCTACAATGAAAACTTCAAAGCACAAGCCATCATACACAAACACATTCTTAGGAAGAAACAATCCACTCGAATAGTAATCCGCACGGACTACTCGTCCGCACGGATAAACAATCCGCACGAGCGACTAATCCGGATGGATTACCATCCGCACGGATTGTCCATCCGCATGGATTACCATCCGCACGGATTGACCATCCGCACGGATTGACCATCCGCACGGATTACCATCCGCACGGATTACCATCCGCACGGATTACCATCCGCACGGATTACCATCCGCACGAATAGTTTACTCGCACGGATAACTTACTCGCACGGATAGTTGATCCGCACGATCAGTTATCCTACCCGCTCTCACTTTGTACTGTCTTACGCGTCGCTTATCGTTATATTATCGAATCTATTCAGGCTAACTGTACTTGCTGAAAAGCGCTCCCTTCAATCCATAATCGCTGTGAGTATACTCGAACCCTTTTTGCTTTTAGCACTTTTGGGTGTTACATACGTTACGAATATTCAACTATAATTATCACACTACTCAAGCTATTTTAACGCTAAACCATTAATGCATGTTATACGTGGCTTATGAATGCTTGTTTGTTATGTTTACACATGGAGTGCTGTCTACCTGCCTTAGCAACGATAGTACTATAGTTTGGACTCAGCACCCGTTCTCACGGGGGTTGTTAAGGATCTTTTACTTGCATGGATTACGGTGGTAATCATGTATTGCGAACTGCCTCGGGCAGTCAACCCGCAGTCATTGGTATCGATGGGTCTATGTCGATAACTAACGTGCTTCATTTCACTATGTGTACGTGCTGGTTATGCGTAAACGAATTCGAAATCTATTATACTATTATCAAACTTGTATGCTCACCTTTACATTTATGTATTGACTTTATTTTAACGTATGTGACAGGTGCTTAGGTTGCTTATATGCTTCTCGGGCTGTGATGAAATTGAAGCTAGGAACTGGAGTCCTAGAAACCAACAAATAAATTTGTTATGCTTAAATCTGAGTTGTCGGAACAGAATATTTGTCTTGATGCTTTGCCTGTAATAACTATTTAACTGTTTAAGTTACGGTATGGGACGTAATATTTAATTAAATGGTAATGATAGTTGTTATGGAAACTTCTGGACAATTTGTTTCGTTCAGTGCCACGCCCCGATGATTCCGCCATCGGTTGGGGTGTGACATAACAAGGTGGGTATAAGCCTTGAAGCCCTTATAAGTCAATTTTGAGGGCTCATAATGCAATAAACAAAGTCGAAACAACTTTTTAAGGGCCAAGGAACAAAACATAAAAATCTGAAAATAGATTTGAGTCAGAAGGGGCGTCGCGCGACGCGAGGGTCCCCTAGGGGGTCTACGCGTGACGCGAGGGGCCCTCTGATCCGAAAACTTTGGGCTGATGTTGCTAGGTGTCTCCTAAATGCATTGTTACCGACTTATAATCGATTTTCCTCATACATGGACGACCCCTACATGCTTTTAGGCCCTTAGGGACATCTGTGGATGATCCATGGCCATTGCTAGGCTTGTGTGTCAATGATCTAGTGAGTTTTAAAGACTATATAAAGGCCTCATGTTGCAACCATTGATCACACCTCACTTCTGCATTTCTGGAGCTTCCTGGAGCTTAAGAGTAGACCCTAAGCCTTCCTAATCGTGCATAGGACTTCAGTAAGTATGCTTAACCTTTCTTAGTTAAGTTTTTGCTTAGTTTTAGCTTAAAAGTCAAACCGTCGTAATTACCGTTTGACTTAGCGATTAATCATCGATGGTCCAGTGATTAGTCGAATTGAAAGTAGTTATAAGTTGGTAATTATGTGGGCAATAAACCCTTAAAAGGGCACCCTCTGATTCCCACTCTAACTAGGTCAAATGTCGGGTCAAACTTGTTATTTAAAAAGTCAACAGAATGCTTAATTTCCAATTTATGCATAATTAGCAATGTAGAACCCATACAACCTATTTGATCATTAATATAACTTGGTAATTAATGTAAGAACATGTCTAAACATGTTCAACCCGACAATTTTCAATAGAGACCCGGTTCGGAACCGAAAGTCGCACAATTTGACTTTTGCTTTGACTTTCAGTTCTGACCCGTTTAAGCATGTTTTAGAAATGCCTTAGAGCTTTAATTGGACTAGGTTACATGCTAGTATAACCCTCTGTGATTATACACCTTGGTTCATTAGTTATCCAATTAATATGCATGATTCCGTTAATTGCCTATATGTTGACCATTATGCCCTTTTCACCATAAAACGTGATTTTTAAAAATGTAAAAGAGTAGAAACCTTAGTTACTGAATTATAAACTTGCACCCAAAATTTGACATCAGTTTGAGGTGTAGATTGAGAGTTATGCTCATTAGCGTAATTAGAAAGCTTCTTTAGCGATTAAACGGCATAATTAGCATATAGCCTATTTAAACCCACTTTTTGATATCAAAATTTTTACCCACTGATGTAATATATTATTTTGGGATTTTTGAAGATTTTTAATTAATTTTAGGCTGAGCATAACTTAGAGTTATAAGCCTAATTCGGTAATTGTCGGTTTTGCCCTTTTGGGCTATAAAATGAGTGTTACATATCTTTTTGACCCCAAATCTTTTGCTACTGATTTTATATGATAAAAAATTATTTTAACCCTGCTGGAATAATAAAAATATCAGTTTTTCTATATAGAACCCGGAAACGGCTTCTAATCGCCTTTTTAAGCATTTTTAACGCATTGTATGTACTAAAACTATTTTAAACATACAAAGGTTGATACCTACTGATATTTTAGGTAAATTATAATATTTTAACAGTAAGCAAAAGTTGTTTAACTCAGACTTCAGTTTTGAGCTTTTCGGCTTATGTGAAATTACCAAAATGCCCCTACGGTGCATAGTTTGTTTATAATTGATAAATTTCACATATATGCAATACCCTACTGTTATAACTTAGTAAATTAAGCATTTTTACTAATGATATCAGACCTGTAACTCAGGAAAATACTTAAACTCTTTTATAACCTTGAAAATGACCAAAATGCCCCTACGGGGCATAGTTTGTGTTTAAATTCGTTTCGGGCATAATAAAAGATATATTACTGATGTCACAACATATTTGAGGCATATTAACTTAGGAAACTTGTATATGGCTCTTACGGTTACCCGTTACGCTTCTTGCGCGTTCGGTTCAGTTTATGTAACTAGTTTGCATAAATTAGTCGAAACGGGTCAAACCTTATCGTTTTTATCTCAAAATCCAGAATGTGTATAATATACCCATATTAAGCAAGTCTTCAAACTTTTCGGGTCTAAATCACATTCTATCCCGGTCTTCGCTTAATCGTGCGTACGAACCGTATTTTTAAAACTAACCGCTCTAAGTTTAGGCTTAATTAAAGACCCGTTAGGATTCTAATAGGTTATTATAAACCTTCGTTCCAGAATAGGAGGACCAGTAAAAGCTACTTGCATTTGCTGTTTGTGAATTATACTTGCAAAGGTAAATACTTTTAACTTATTTTCCCTTATACGGGCTTGGGGTACGGTATATAAAATACCGCTTGGTCGGGCATTCGATCTTAATCGATTGGTGGTTAAGTATTATCGAGATGACCCGTTTAAATATGTTTTGTTTGCTTAACGCCTTTGGGGGGTTAATGACCATGTCCCGGATATCCTTGGCATCATTTTACGAAATGGCCACGACTTAAGCGCGGGGTGTAGGCGTACACCCGTCAGTGAATAAATAAATAATGTGGTGTGTCTATTGATCTTTAACCCGGAACGAACCGGGCTACTGAACGCATAAGGAACATGTAATCCTTTTACAAGTTTATATATTTAAATAATTATCCCAAGTTATAAAATGTTTGTGCCACGTGCATCCAAATCAATTTTTAATCATCTTTTTTAAATGAGTCAGTTGATTGTATTTACCAGTGTAAACTGACGTATTTTCCCAAAAAGATTAAGTGCAGGTACTACGCGAACTAGGCTGGCTACTCCTACCATCAATAAAGAGTCTCGCAAGCTTAAGATGCCTAAAGTCTGTTGAACTACCATTTCCATTTTATTTTAATCCACACGTGGATAAACTTTCGACCGTTATGATACTTGATATTACAATATTATATTCGGTTGAAATATATCTTTCATATGCTTCCGCTGTGCATTTAAATATTGTGTTGTTTGACTGTAACGTTGCCAACCACGTCACGATACTCCCCCACCGGGCCCACCGGTCAAACGTGGAAATATCGGGGTGTGACACTAAGTGAACTGATGCTTAGATGAACAAGGAGCCGTTGATGGACCTGAATCCACGAAGGATTTGTCTTCTTGGCAAGAGAAACATACTGTGCTTGTTTTGTCCAAAGTTAAGGTTAGGGCTTTTTTGTGGTTTTGAATTTAGGTTTTAGGGTTTACTAAATTTTTAGTTTAACTGTTATTATGCAATTGCAATAGGCATTTACATTCAGAATTGGATAATCTGATGGTGATTTGGTATTTATATAAATTATTGTTGTTGCTTCACTAAACTTGATTCTTGCTTCACTAAATTTGTTGATGATGAACGATTTGGAGGAATGGGAAGAAGTAGGGTTTGGGGTTATTTAAATTGGGGGTAAATGCTCCGGGTGCACATTAAATGACACAACTACCCTCACGTGACATGCACGTGATCAAATTTAACTGGGAAAACAAACTGGGTTAGGTCCAAAGGGTAAAACGTGCTTGATTTTTAAACATAAAGGACAAAACTCGTCAATTTTAAACATAAAGGACACCGACTGCAAAGAGGCCTAAAGATAAAGGACAAAACTTGCAATTCACTCTAATTATTTTTAATTAGTTATAAATAAATATGGTGAAAATGTCTAAATTACCACTAAACTAATTTTTTATTGAGGGGCACTTGTTAATTATGTGTTGGTTCTTACGGTTCTTACAAACATAAGTGTTTGTATTTGATCTTATTCCTTTATTTGACTATCGTTGTTAATTGGTTCGGTATTCAGTTTATTATGTTTAGTTTCTTCTTTTAAAGATTTTTCGGTCCAAAGTGAAAAATCAAACTGGACTCGTATAGTTCAATTCGAGTTCGTTTCAGTTTTCGGTTTTAACATGGTAGATTCTTTTCTAAATTTTTTATCATTCTTTATTATTTGATTGGCGTAGACTAATAGTGTAATTGGGTTGGGCTAAGTGATAAAAAATTGAATATCTATTATTTGTCATTCGGTCTGTAACCGAATTCATATTTTTAAAACCGAATAACAAATTTTGTTCCGCTTTTAAACCTAACCAAAAACCCAAAATAGGTAATTCAACTAAAGGTGGAGGGTATCGTTGCGGTGAGTTAGGGTGTTTGAGTTTTCTCTATCCAATAATCTCATGCCATGTTAACTCCCACCTTCACTCCCCATTTTCTACTCAAACACTAGCAATGGTTTAAACACCCACTCAATTAAAAAAAATGATTGGTTCTCTCTCTCCTCTCTCCTTTCTCTCCTCCATCGCTTCTTCTTCACCTTCGGTGAATACTCACCGCCCACACCCCTTCTCTCCTACTCCCCACTCACCGATCCACCACCGGCAATCGTTCCCCACTCGACAACCCCCTCCCCAATCACACTCACCGCAACCATACCCTCCACCCTAAGCTTTAAATGTTTTCTGTTTAGTTTTCACTTTAATCAATTTAAAATTAAATCATGAACACCCCAATAGTTAAGATTCCAATATGAATTTTTACAATTTTAAAATATATATCATAACAATTATGGTATCAAAGACTAAACACACTATCACACACCAAGATACCGAAAAAAACTTATTTATGTGACACCCGGCTATTTTAAGCATGTATCGTACTAACGTGACATGTGTTATGAATAAATAAAGGCAATGATTTATTAAATATGATGTTAATATATAGTATCTGGAGTGTTGGTAAATCCAAACTTTGTTAAAATTATGTTGGCAATAATAAGATAAACGTTTATCGCGTAACGAACAAAATGCGAAACGAACGTTGGTTACCGCCTGAATAATGTTAAAATCCTAAAAATATTTGGTTATGGTTAAAATTCTATTTTTAATTATATTCGTGAAGGAAAATAAATTAAAACGCTTAAAATCTCTATTTTTCGAATTTAAAAGCATACTGCGCAATACTGCGCGCATACTGCAAAATACAAACAACGCAGCCAGTCTAGGCAAACAAAATATTATTCAACAATATTCTGATGAGTTAATTTTTATAAGTTGATAAAATAATTTTAAAATGTCTTAAAATGCGATAAAACGTAAGATAAAATACCTGGTAGTCAGTTAAATACCTGGTTTGGGCTAATATATTATATATGTGTATGTATATGTAGTGTATGTGTGTGCATGTGTAGGTGGCGGCCCATATGGGTGCCCACCTTTTTCTTGTTTGCTTCCGAATTGCCAAGTGTAAGCTAGGATTCATGTCCATTTCAAGTAGCTTTCAAGTTTGTTTGAAGATCCAAAGGTGTTTCCAATGTGATTTCAAGGAGGAACAAGCAAATCATCATCATAAATCTCATCAAAACCCACTTATTTTTTAAAGGTATAAACTTATTTTTCAAGTTCATGTTCTAATTTCTTGATGATGATAATGATGATGATGATGATGATGATGATGATGACGAAAGAAGGTTTCTCAAACACATGGATTCTTCATAACACTTGAACTTAAACCAACAAATGGTTTTAAATAAAATAAAAAAAATGGAAGTATATGTATGGGTGTATATAGCCGTGGGTATATATATGGTGTGTTAGTGATTGTGTTTTGATTTTAAGCTGAAGTTTTGATTAAAATGATTCTTGAAAGTTGATTGTGTGTATGATCAAAAAGGGGTTATGTAAAAATTAGTATGATTAAAGTTTAATGGATGAAGAATGATTCTTGAATTAATATACATGTATGCATGTACTTGAGTAGTGTATAAATGTTATATGTATTAAAGACTTGATGACTGAATGCATGATTATGTTTAAGTTAGTGTTTTGGAATAAATGGAAGATAATAAATAATTGACGGATAAGATAAAATGGCTAGATGATGCTGAGATGATGATTATGCATTAAGTGCTTGTATATGGATGTTAGTGATGATCAAATGATGATTTGAGAATGAACTTGAAATGAAATGATGTGAGAAAGATGGATTAAAACATATTATAACACATGGTAAAATGATGTTAAATAATGTGTTTTGATAGCATAAAAGTTATGTCATAAGTTTATTAGCTTTGCATGTGGTACATGAAGCTTGAAAAGTAATAAAATGGGTGAAATTGCATGATTTATGTGGCTTATGGGAAATCTGCACTAATTTGATTATTAACACCTTTATATTCAGTAAATAACATGTATTGTGTTAAAATATTTAGTTGGTCTGTTACCCCGCCGATTTCGAGGCATTCTTTATTGTAGCGGGTAACAAAGGCTTCCATGCCTTCGTTCTCCCCATGCCAGATATTCATGACGTCTGTTGGGTCGCGCTCATGACGTCGCTGCTGGCTAAAGTGGGCAAGAAAATTTTCTTGCAGATCCTCAAATGAGGCCAGTGATCCCACTGGCAAATAATCGAACCAGGCCATCGAGATTCCTGTGAGGGTCTGGGCAAACAAATGGCACCACAGGGGTTCCGACCAGCCGCCTATGATACCGGCGCCAGAAAAAACATTCATATGGTCGTCGGGATCCGACGAACCATTGTACTTGCCCACAGTGGGCGGAAGTTTGACCCTCTCGAGCGGGGCCAAGGCAATCTCCTTTGTGAACTTGGAGCTGCTAGTTGCGGACTTCGGCAGGTAGGCCAACTTCTGATCACGCTTTACGGCGCGATCATATGTTGTGCGAGGTTGTGCAAGGGTATAGTAATTGTAGTCCCCAGACTGGCTTTAGGCCGTCTGGGAGTCCCCGCGGTATGTGTAGTCATCTGGGTCGGTTCAATTGTATCCCTCGTTGTTGGGATGCGGTCCCAGACGGCTAAGTACGCCGGACCCTCGGCGAGCAAATGATTCTCGTCGGTGTTCTCCATGCGGGCCAAGGCGCTGGCGCACGGGTGCTCTGGCACGGGATCCATATGTGGAATCCTCTTCATTGAATGTATGGACACTTACGTAGGAAGGTTCGTACGGTCCGCGCCTATCCCGGGACGCGGTATATGTCGGCACTCGCTCCTTATATTGTAAAACACGAGCTGCGGGTGTAAATGGAGCTGGTGTGGGCCCTCCAGGTGCTTGCGTATTTGCGCAAGCCTGGGTATAAGCCGTATTTAGAGCAGCATGTTGTTGCAAGAACCAGGTGTGAAGATCTACCACTGGTGGCAGTACTGATGCGTACTGTGAAAAGTCCGACACAAACCCAGGGGGATTTCCCGCATGTGTTGATGTGACGATATGGCCTATTGGTTGGTTGGGGGGAGTATTTCCCGTCTGCCCTGCATTTGCTGGGGCAGCGGTTTCCCCCGTAGGATGGTTTTGACGATCCGACATGATCTTTGAGAAAGAAGAGACGGAAAAATGTAACACCCCTAAAATATAAATTTTTTATATATGTGTGTAAATAAACATATATATATATATATACACATGAATTGGACATAACTAAGGGTGACGTAACTAGGAATAAATAACCTAGTTAACTAAATGTTAGTAGGTAACAAGGAAAATATGAATAAATGCATCTTTTATAATAACCTTCAAACTTGTGGGGTTAAAAGAGGCAAAAAATGAAACAAGTTTATAATTAAATTATTAAAACACCAAAACACACACATGAGTGTGTGTTTGGTCGATGTTCACAGGGGAAGAAAAAGGGGTTCTCTTCAAGAACCCTAAACACACAAAAATTGATGAAAATCAAGAGAAATCAAGCTAAGAAAATTAGGGCTTTAACTAAATTCGTGATCACCTAAGCTATGAGATCACAAGGTTTGTCAAATTTTGTAATTTGGTGATATTTTGAAACTCCGATTAACATTTATGAACGAAATTTTGGTATGAATAATGAATGTTATAGTGAAATTGATATGAGTACAAGTCTAGGAACAAGCCCTAGATGTAAACTTGTTGATTTAGTGCCATGAATTAGTGTTTCGGTTAACTAATCATGTAGGTGCTAAGTGGGTTTTATGACAATATGATGAACACTTGAATTAGAGTGTTAAATGGGTGAACATTGATGTTGTGATGCAAGTTCTAGGTGTAGTTCATGAACACTAGACATAAGGGCGTGATATTGATGTTAAAATTTGTCGCAGCCCCCGACCCCTACCCCGGGAGCGGGCGCCACGAGCATCAGTGTGGGTGGTATCGGTGTTTATTAATTTGGCAGCGGAATACACCAGGATCGTAGTTAGGAAATATTTTTATCAGAGTAAACCACCAACTTTTATAATAATAAAGCTTTGGGATAAAACCCAAGTTCATTTGACAATACATTTGTAGGGATAAACCCTAATTATTGAAAACAAAAACTTCTTGTTTATTTAGGTAACTTTTATAGCCACTTTTCTAAGCCTTCAGTGCTCTCCAGCTGGCTTCTATTCGGCTTTCACATTGTGTTACCTGAAACGCGTTTTAAAAATATTTTATCAGCAAGAAATACTGGTGAGTACATCCCAGTTTAATTAAAACAGTTTTATCACTTTACAAAATTGAGGGCATCTGCAATTACATTTGTTTATATCTACTCAATTACTCATTCAGTACTGTCAACCCGACCTGTGGGTCATATTACTCATTGGCTAACTTTTTGTCCAATGGTAACGTCTTTCACATTTTGTATACAAAACCCCAACATACCGACATTAATTGTAGAATCACAAATACTCAATTATTGTTAAGTATAATTTAAAACATTTGAGGTTTTTAGTAAAACATTTTGACTCACAAAAAGATTTACAAAAAGAGAATGTACTCACATTGCAAATTTTAGTAAACTAAAGCTTCCTGAGAATCTCCTGGTTATTATCTATAAAAATTAAATAATGCACACGTGTTAGTAAAATAACCCAATTCAAATTAACCGTACAACTCGAGACAGAATTCCAATGACTGAGTCGGGCAGAGCCGACATGCATTACGTAATCCTAAATCAATCGGGTGTACACACTAGACAGAATTCCAATGACTGAGTCGGGCAAAGCCGACATGCATTACGGAATCCTAAATCGATCGCGTAGGGTAATAGCAGGGTTATAGTACTTACAACGAGGCAAAGCTTTGCTTTATAACGGGTATTAATCCCAGGTATTATAATTGCTATTCAGAAGTTGAGAGAGAAAAACAGATATGAACGAAATCAAATGAAGCCAAAGCCCCCCATTTATAGGCTGATCGAGGGGTCCGTCGCCCCCCGGGACCAAGTAAGTCTCGGCCGTCGCGGGTCGCGAGAGCCTGAAAGGCGGCTATACCTTGGTCTAGTCAGCATGCTAGGCTTGACACGCATAGGATACATGGCGCAATGCCTTGTCCGTCAAGTCCAGGCCGTCGCGCCCCGCGACAGACCATGGGGGTCTCCGTCGCGGGTCGCCACCGACTCCGGTACTGTCACACCCCAACCGATGGCGGAAGCATCGGGGCACGTCACTGAGCGAAACAGATTGTCCAGGGGAAATCCATAACAACTAAAATTACCGGATATTTATCATTATGTCCCATACCATAATATATCAGATAAAAGCAGTTATTACAGACATTGTTTTCTCAAAGACAGATATACTGTTCCGACAACTCAGATTTTATTTAGATTTGTTTCTAGACTCCATCCTAGCTTGATTCCAGCAAGTAGAGCAAACATCCTAAACACCTGTCACATACGTTAAAATAGAGGTCAATACACATGGTGTAAAGGTGAGCATACAAGTTTAATAGTATAATAGATAGCGAAAATTGTGACACCTGTGTCACTTCAACCATCAAACAAATTCCAAACCAATGAAATATTGTATTTGATACTTGGGATTTGTAAAAATATGTGTATCGTTTGCACATATCAACTCTTGTTCGATTTTAAGCTTTAAATCGCTTTCTGGAGGGTTATACGCGCTCTGATGCGTAAATATAACCATTTTAATCCAACGAACACTCTGGAATAGTGAAATAGGCTTAACATACCTTAAATAACCTTTACATAACTTAGAAATAAGTTTTGAAGGCTTTGGTATGGCAAAAACAAGTTAATTCACTTACAGGGACTAAATTTGACAAATAAGTTAATTCACTTACAGGGACTAAATTTGCCAATTTGAGCTGTAACAGACATTCCGGAACATGACCATAAGTTAAACATACCATAAATATCCTTTACATGGCTTAGAAATAGGCTTTGAGGGGATCGGTGTGCTAAAATAAACTTTTGGGTCATTCAGGGACTAAAGGAGTCAAAAAGTGCATAAGTTTGCACCTTCGCACATAACTTACGTTCTAAATACATCCGGACATCCAAAAATTTATGTAAGCACTAAAACATTTTATTTTAGTGTTTGGCATAAGAAAAATCCATTCGTCGCGTCATTTGGATCATTTTTCGCGCTTATGCTCATTCCGTAGTAATTAAGCGAACATCGCGATCGTACGGCCAAACGAACCGACATCTGAGATATTTTTGAGAATATTTTAAGCTCCCTATACTTCAACTTCATTTTAGAGCTTTGAAATGGGGTTAACGGGGCTTAAACGTGTCAAAAATGCATCAAAAACCAAGTTTGGAGCTGCAGGGGCCTGTTCTGCCATTTTTGAAACTTTCTGGTCTGCAAGGTCCTTGCGCACCTCAACATGTGTACCTATCTGTTATTTTCATGTTTTCCAAAAGTATAATTGATTATACATGTTAGTACTTATCTGTTGACAAACTGAATGACTATCTATGGTTTAAACACTGATTTTTCAAAGACTATAACATTAATTGTTGAATTGTACTTATTTTGTTCACCAGACCGGTTGGTAGTATGATATAGCGCTATAGGATTTGACACCCCATTCCTGTTGTCATGGAATGTCTGAAACCAATTTGTTTCTCCATCCAAATAGGGATTGCCTTTGTGGTATCCTTATAGTCTCAAAGGTGTAGTTTGATGCACTAGGTCTGAATGAATTCTTAAATCACACTTTTAAAGTATATTTTGATATACTCCCAAAAGTATAGTTTGATATACTCTCATGTGTGGTATTGTACAAAACCAACATATATTTTGTTAATCATCCAAAGCATAATTTGATATGTTATTTACAAAACCAAAACATAGTTTAATATGTTATTTATCACATCCAAGGCATATTTTGATATGTTATTTATGAAACCCAAAGCATATTTTGATATGTTATTTATGAAACCAAAACATAGTTTAATATGTTATTTACAAATCCAAAGTATACTTTTAATATGCTACTATAAGGTTATTCGTTTAACCTTACATTATTTTACAAAGCATAACTTCTGATTTATTCAAACACTTTGTTTTGTACATTTTTGCTTATGGTTTAAGTAGTCTCATTTTACTTACCATACATAACTTTTGCTTACACATTACATGGTTTACATTTAACTTGGGTTATACAAAAACATTTGACTATTGGTTTAAACATGAACATTCTATATTGGTGTTTTGGTTTGAGTAAGTGACTTAAGTAACGAGGGGTGTGTAATATGATACAAGCATGGTGGATACGCCGCTGGTACTTCCTATATATAAGTGGTTGTATGGTATTACATATCGTAGCGTTGTTTGAATCATTTCAGTTTAAGACATATAACATTTTATACAAATAACATACTTTTCACAAGACATTGTTTTACAAACAACTTATCTTATACAAACTCATTTTTACTTGGTTATTCATTTAACCTTACATTACTCTTTTACGTATCATCTACTTTATCATCACTTTTCGAATGATTTATAAAACAAAACATTTTACAAGGATCATGACTGACTTTTGTTAAACAACATTTTCTAAACTTACAAGTCATGAATCCTATTTTCACAAAACCTATGTATCTCACAGGCATTTTTATGCTGACGTACCTATTTTTACACATGTTTCAGGTGCTGTTTCGTGATGATTGTTGATACACACTACACTTAGGATGGACTCGTGCCTTAACGACTTTAAAACTTGAAAGATAATAGTTGTACTTATTTGATTGTATTAAAACAATGAGTTCATTTATTCAATAAAACGAAATTATTTATGCCATGGTTATGAAACAATAATTCTGTTACAACACTCCCCGACGTTTTCGCCACGTTTCGTTGTTTTACGTGGTCGGGGTGTGACAAAAAAGATGGTATCAGAGCCAATGGTTATAGGGAATTAGGTTACTAGTAATACTTTGACCTAGTCTATAACCTTCCTAGGACCCTAACGCGAGTTTACTTGCGTTTAGTCATAAAACAATACTGTCACCTATCCTTAGGCGACGACCACAACAAGAACATAAATTTCAAAACCACTTTGAAAACTAATCATCTGTTCTAGGATGATTGATTACTAGGTTTTGAACCCTCTATTGTAAGGTTTTGAACCCTCTGTTATAAGGTTTTGAACCCCTTTGAGTTTTCAAAATCTCGTCAAAGTTTTGGGTCCTAAATAGTGTGAACACGTGCAAACTGGAAGAGTTTTTTTTTTTTGAAAGGCAAATTAAATATAAATAGCGCAGCGCGGAGCTGAAAGAGTACAAAGAACCAAAGCAAACAAGAGACAACAAAAACCTATTAAGAGAAACAAGATAAGGGAGACCAGCACCATCTTTCCCAGCTAACTTCAATATGAATGGATCTGCTTGTAACCCAAAAGAAAAGCTGAGAATTGCAGTCATCAACAAGGGATTCAATGGAGGTTCTTTGCTTACGAAAAATCCAATTGTTCCGCGCCTTCCATAAAAACCAAACAGTCGTGTAAAGGATGGCCGCCTTTAATTTGTGCAAGTTCTTAGAATCATTTGAAATAATCAGGGGATTGAAAAGCTCGTTAACGTTGGAGGCTGAATACCAGTTAACTCCGCTCCACCACGACACCCTGTTCCAAACTTCCACCACAAAAGGACACCTAACGAAGGCATGTTCGGCAGTATCGTCCTCCAATCCGCACCGAGGGCACCGAATGTCTCGGATGGGAACGCCCCGTCTGACCAGACTCGAATTAACCGGAACCTTATTTAACTTGAGTCTCCAGTTGAAACAAGCGACTTTGGATGGAACCCAGCTGATCTATGTGAAGTCTTTTGTCTGCTCCACTTGTAAGACCTTCGAAAGCAGCAAGTGGCGAGCCGCGCTAATCGAAAAACCGTCACTAGATTTTTTGCCCCACTCCCACTTGTCATCTCCTACCCTAAACTCATAGTTTCTCATCATTTCCACCAAATCTCCCAGCTCTGCAAGAGCCAAATCCCCAATGTGTTTCCTGTTCCACTTCCACGTGAAGGCATTCAAGACGCCTTCTGGCACATCCATCCTCTCCGACACCCGACAACTTTTAAGCGACTCAAAACTATAGAGGTTCGGAAAGAGATCCTTTAGAGGAGATCTCCCGTACCATGCATCCAGCCAAAAAAGAGTGTTATTCCCACGACCCACTTTTTTATCAAAAAAGTCCTTAACTGAAACCCCAAATTTCAGGAAGTCTCCCTCCAACCTGGCAATATTAAGCCAAGGCCCCGTAGCCAAATTGTTCGCCATTCTACCAAGAGCCGGAACCTTGATATTATGGATAGCCCGAACGACCTTGACCCATAGAGAGTCATTGTCGTTTAGGAGCTTCAACCACCATTTAGAAAGTAAAGCAAGGTTTTGAGCTTTAAGATTACAGACCCCCAAGCCTCCCAAAGACTTCGGGGTAGTCACTACATTCCAAGCGACCCAATTCAACTTCCGAATACCATCTTTCCCACCCCACAGAAAGGATCTTCTAATCTTATCAAGATTGTCGATGACCAAGGCAGGCGCTTTGAACATCGAGAAGTAATAGAGAGGGAGGCTACTCAGGACCGCGTTAACCAAAGTAAGCCTCCCCCCAAAAGAAAGATGGTTAGCCTTCCATGAACTAAGTTTAGTAGAGAATTTTTCTATCACCGGATTCCACGCTCTCCTTAAGTTCATATTTTCCCCTATCGGAAGGCCAAGATGCAAAAAAGGCAAGGAACCCTTATCACAATTTAAGATACTAGCCATCCTCCCTACCTCTCTATTTCCCACACCCACGCCATAAAGACGACTTTTATGAAAGTTTACTTTAAGGCCCGAGATAAGATTAAAGCATCTAAGAATCCTCTGTAGCCCGAGTAAGTTATTAATCGACCAATCTCCCATAAATACGACGTCATCCGCGTACATAACATGCGAAATAGGGGGACCTCCATTAGGGAGAGAGATGCCCTTGAAAATATGCTTGGACCCCGCGGCTTTCATCATAGCATTTAACCCTTCCATTGCCAATATGAACAGAAACGGCGACAACGGATCGCCTTGCCTAACTCCCCTTTTGATCGGGAATTCAAGGGTGGGCGAGCCATTGACAAGCACCGAAGCTTTGCCCGAGTTGAGACAAGAAGAGACCCACATCCTCCATTTTTCTCCAAATCCCATTTGCTCCAAGATAGACAATAAATAGTTCCAATTGACTGAATCAAAGGCCTTATCAAGATCCACTTTGAACACCATGCATTTTGTTTTCGACTTTTTAGCCTAGGCAATGGTTTCATTGATTGTAAGATGACTTTCGAGAATGTTTCGCCCAGAGACATACGCAGATTGCTCAAACCCTATGATGCCATGTAGAACCTGTTTCAACCGAGAAGCCATGATTTTTGAAACCAATTTCTGCATACAACCGATCAGACTAATCGGTCTGTAGTCTTTAAGAAGAGAGGGGTCTCTAATTTTTGGTATCAGAGAGATAAAAGAGGAATTCCACCCCAAATTAGCAATACCATTACATTCAAATTCAGCAATGAACTTGATTACGTCGTCTTTAATAATACCCCAAAAATGCTTGACAAATTTGAATGTATACCCATCAGGCCCGGGAGATTTTTCATTACCACAATCTCTAACTGCGTTGTATATCTCATTTTCCAAAATAGGGCCCTCAAGAAGAGCCGAGTCATTGCTGGACAGTCTTGGCAGCATTTCAAACCGAAAACCAGGTCTGTTCGGGTACGGGTCATCAAATTTATTTTTAAAGAACATAAAAACAAATGCGTTAATAGCATCAGGTTCTATTTCCCATCGCCCGTTAATCGAAAGACCATGAATTCTCGCCGATTTTCTATTAATATTAACCCAATGGTGAAAAAACCTGGTATTCTCTTCACCTTCAATATCCCACTTGATTTTGGCCTTTTGTTTCAAGTCGGCCCTTGCTACAGCGTCAAGATCTAAAAGCTTCCGTTTCAAATCTCTCCTGAGCTCCAATTCGGCAGCCGAGAGAAGCCTAACCTCAGCTACATCTTCCAGCAAAGAAATCAAATACATGAGCTCATCACGATCCTCGGACCCCAAGGCTAACCGATCGGAATTCCACCTCCTGATATCTTGTTTTAATCTCTTGAGTTTCCATGCCAAGTTTTTATCTGCTGGACCAGGCCTCGTCAGTTGGTTCCAGGATCCAGAAACCACCTCAGAAAAACCTGGAATGCTAATCCAGGAATTAAAAAATTTGAAAGGAATCGAACCCACCGATTGATTTGATCCTTTAAAGAGAATCGGGTTGTGGTCCGATAAATTTCTAAACAGGGCCACAACCGAGCCCGACGGCCATCTTGACATAAACTTATCACAAACAAGATACCTGTCTAGTTTACTGAGACTCCGCCCATCTTCGCTCATAAACGTAAATCTTCGCCTACCCAATTGATACTCTAACAAGCCAGCTTCTCGAATGAAGTCGTTAAAAGCTGACATACCATTTACATGAGCAATCCCCGAGAACCTTTCATCAGCGGACCTGACTTCATTAAAGTCGCCTAAAAAAACCCAGCTCCCACTGATATTCCGCCTCAGCTGCAAAAGCGCATCCCAAAGAGAGACCCTATCATTATGAAATCTAGGAGCATACACATTAACCAGCGTTAAAGGACCTTCAATCCCAGCCCACACCCCAGTAATAGCGATGAAGGATCTGCCTTTGCTTACAGCCACTTTTTGAAAGACTTGGGAGTCCCAGATACAGCACAGCCCCCCCGACCTGCCTACAGAATCCACAGTTTCCGAGTCAAAACCACCTTTGCCCCAAATACTATCTAACGCAATATTAGTTCCCGCCAATTGAGTCTCTTGAATACCAACGAATTGAACTTTGTGTTGCCTCACCAATGATCTAACCCAACCGCATTTCCCATCCCCGCAGACACCCCTGCAATTCATTGAGAGAATTATCATTGACAAACATTACTCACCTTTTCACCTTGGATCATTGAGTTAATCAACCCATCATCATCCTTCAAATCAATCCCCAAGGACACTCCAACAAGGACAGTTTTACCGACTTCGACTTCAGATGCAAAAGAATCCGCAACTTGAGTTGAATCAGAAGAAACCGAAGCACCATGGTCGCTGGAACCTGCCAATTTACCTTTCTCCACCCATCTCTTTTTGGTAAAAGGAGTTCTCCCAGGGGAAGAGTTTTTATTTCGTCTGGGTAAGGACTTTGGAGGGTTATTAAGGTTTAGGGAAGATGCAGAACAAACCTCGACAGACTCCTCTTTATCTGGACTAGAAAAAGACTCAGAACTGTCCCTATTATCCTTATTGACTACCGCTTCTAGCCCAACAGACTCCATCCCCTTGAAAGTATTCTCGCCAGTCCCATTATCAAGCCCAAAGTGAATAGGCCCATAAGATTTACCCACACCAGGTATAGAAGGCCTAGAAGACCCCTGCGACTGACCAGATTCCAAGGGAGAATCAAAATAGATGTGTTGTGGGGCCCTAGACACATGCGGAGACAAAACAGCCGCATTCATAAAAGGAGCATCTGTTCCCGAGGTAGATTTACCGCCGCCTTTACAAATATTGGAGTTCTCCGGTGCCTTTTCAAATTCCGGTGACCCTGAAGCTCCCTCCTTCACCGGAATTTCTCCATCAAAATCCTGACCTGGAAACCCAGGAGAAGCTGGTGGTTCATCATCAGACTCGCCACCATCAGAATCCGACTCCGAAACCCAACCACCAAACGAAGGAGACCAAGCTTCCATATCCTCCGTGATTTTTATCGTAAATGAATGATCCCTCCAAGTAACCACAAAGCTCCTATTGATTTGCTCCCTGCCGTTACTCGTGAGAACACAAACCCTATAAACTGAAAGGTCCATTACATTAGACGAACAGTCAACTGGCAGCAAAACTCTCCCAATTTTAGCGCCAATGATGGAGAGAACATTATCCTCCCGAAGCTGAGCAGGGATACCCCAAATGTTAACCCAAGCGATTCTATGCTTTTGCGAGAACGATTCATCCCATCTCCTTAACCACGCAAACCAGGTCTGCCAAAAACCATCCGAGTTGCTAAGAAAATTATCTCCCTCTTCCATACTATTGAATCTCAAGAGGACATTTAACCCTCCTAAATATTTCGCTTGGCAGTTAAAAGTCCTTTCCGAATTGACAAGCGATTGAATGTTCGAAAGAGTTTCAAGGTCTATAACCTCTCCCACGAGACACAAATCAAGCCAGAAACTCGGATTAAGGACCAGGGTTTCCAGGATAACAATCTGCTCACTCTCCTTCTTCTGAACTCCTGATGTTATCTCAGCAAAGGACAGAGACCCTCTCTGCGACGACCTGCCAATACCATTCCTTTGAGGGACCTGAGTTGGTGGAGCATTGTTAAGCGTAGCAGTTCGAGTGGCATGCACTTTCCTGCCGTAGTCGGGCGGCTTCCTATCGAACTTCGAGACGTTAGCCCAAAGCAATCTCCCACCCATTCTGACCGAACGCAGCTCCACTTCAAGTTTTGACAAATCCCCCACATTCATGAACCTGGCGAAAGCGAAGTTCGACCCCGAACGATCCTTCTTCTTGGCAATATACAGGTCCACAAGGTGTGCCTTATCCTTAAGAACATCCCACACCATCGGAATATCCCACCCGTTTGGAAGATTGGCAATGAAAAATGTAGTCGTAGCTTCCTTGTCTATCTCCCAATACCTGAAATTTCTCCTCTCAAAATCTTCTACCTTCCTCCTGTTTTTGCGTCGCCCCCCCGTATGCCATTCCTCGCCCTGCTCGCCTTGCATGCTTGCGGATATCTTGAATGTTTAATTGTCACTTTACATGTGAAGTGTGAGTGTGACAACATTTGTTTAATATGTCTTTCTTCTCCTCTCAAAATCTTCTACCTTCCTCCTATTTTTGCGTCGCCCCCCCTATGCCATTCCTCGCCCTGCTCGCCTTGCATGCTTGCGGATATCTTGAATGTTTAATTGTCACTTTACATGTGAAGTGTGAGTGTGACAACATTTGTTTAATATGTCTTGCTTGCTTTAGGTGGTGCACGAACTGTTGTACCCTGAGTTTTCTGTCTAAGGCTAGAGTGTTCGTACAAATCCACATAATCGGACCAGTCACTCTTACCTGGGAACTCTTGGGATGAGTGTCCACTTATAGGCAAGCATGTCTTCGCGATACATTATTTTTGACCTATTTACTTTGATTAATCACCGGGGTCGTTTGTTGCTTTGTAGTAACAAACAAATGACCACTATCCTTGCTTTCATCAGATTTGTTTCATCTCATTCTTTTCGTCTAATTCTCTCACTCGTTTCCTTTCATGTTTCCTCTTTTAGAATGCCTCCTAGACGCGACAATCAGATGGCGAATGCCGAACTGGCGGAAATCATCGCGCAGCAAATGGCTACTGCCTTCCCAAATCTTTATGCTCAAATGATTCAAGCCATCAACAACAACAATGCTCCATGCAATTTCAAGAATTTTAACTCGGCTAAACCGCTCAAGTTTAGTGGTTCTGAGGGAGCAACTGGGCTTCTTCAATGGTTCGAGAGCATTGAGAATACCTTCCATCACGTTCAGTGTCCTGAAAATCGCAAGGTCGAATTTTCTTCGAGTGTGTTTCAGAAGAGGGCTCTTACATGGTGGAATGGGGTTATGAGAGACCGCGGTGCTGAGGTTGCATTAGCACAGACTTGGGCCGAGCTTAGGGCTCTTATGATGAAGGAATTCTGTCCTCGTCATGAGCTAAGGGCTCTAGAAAGGGAATTTGATGATTTGAAGCAAGACAGTGGGGAACATCGAGCCTATACTGACCGCTATAAGGAATTGAGCTTGTTATGCCCTACTATGGTTACGCCTCTGGATAAGGCGATTGAGAAATACATTGATGGTCTTCCTGACGTAGTTCAGGACATCGTTACTGGCAGCAACCCTACTACTGTCAGACAAGCCATTGAATTGTCTGCCACTCTGACTGAATCCCATATCAGGAAGCGCAAGCTGTTTCGGAAGGGCGACTCAAGACCATCTGACAAGACTGCTCAAGTGGAACCAAAGGAAGAAAATGCTGAGGTGTCCAAGAAGAAGAAGCGCAAAGCCTCTCAAAACTACGCTGTAACTGCTCAAGACAAACAGGTTGCACCAAACCAGCCAGCACAACCTCGCAAAAGGCAAAACTATGTTGGTACCGCACCTTTGTGCAACAAGTGCAACCGTCATCATCTAGAGCAAAAGCAGTGTCACAAATGTACCCACTGTGGGCGGTTGGGACATTTGATCAATGTTTGTCGTTATGCAAATCAAGCTGCTGCAAACCCTGCTGCTGTTCTAGCACGGTTCCCTCTGGGGTCATGTTATAACTGTGGTGACCTTACCCACTAGAGGAACAATTGCCCAAGACTTGTTAACATACCTCCAGCGCGTGGACGAGTGTTTAACATCAATGAGGCAAACATGAACAATGATGCAACAGTGAACAATTAGTGTTTTGTATTTCCTTGGTTATTATCTTTTAACACTTCAAGACAATTCGGTTGTTACATAAATAAAGATTTGTTGTTTTTATTTCTGCAAAATTTATGCGTTTGTGTGAATGCTTGATGCAACCTTATGATGTCAACCCAAAGACAAACTACTCGTGTGGTTCTGTCATTTTATGATCACTTGTGATCTCCCTAAGAACCTTTAACACTCGTTTCTTTTAAGAAACAAAGCCAAACTCGTATTGAAAATCCTTCTATCTTTATAGATGGATCCTTGAAAATGCTTAAAGTGCCAAATGAAATCCATGGATTGGATTCCTGATGTGCTTTAATTATCCATGCTCAAAGACAACAAATTAAAGAATCAAGTTAACTAATTATGTGCTTATGTGTTTTCTTATATGTTTTGTGGTTGTATGTGATCCATCCAAATCCTCGTAGAATCTTCCATATCTCATATGAGGGATTCATAGTAGGATATCCAAAGTTACTATCTTAAATCCTTAATGGACTTCTACGTTGTAGTCAAGTCCCTTGGGTTTTAAAGTACTATTCTATAATTGGCCCCCTTGGGTGGTCTAGTTAAACAGATTGATTTGAAAATCTGGTTAGAAATATCATGTGATGATATAATTGAAAAGATCCCTTAAGTGGTCTATTTAAGGAGATCGTATGTCGGTCTAATTAAGGAGATCATGTGTTGATCTAGTTAAAAAGATCGTTCGTTGATTTAGTTAAAAAGATCCTTTGGTGATCTAGTCGAGTCGCTTCATGTTTATTCAATTGATTTTTCCTCTACGCATTATGAAATGAACTGTGCGGACTGTGCAAGGAATTACGTAATTATGGAGGCCTACATAATTATGGAATTCAGTGCACAGAAACCACAAGAAGTTTTGTCATGTGTTAAGACCTATAGTGACGAGAATAATGATATGGGAGAAGTCTTGGACCTTGACCGATGTCATTTTATCTTACACTCCCGAATTCTGATTTCTAGCACACACAAGTTTCCTATGATAAGTCTACATGAGAAATGTTCTTTTCTCTATAATTCGAAATCCCACGTTTTGTTACTACAAGGACTTCACTTTGAGGGTTAACAAATTCGCTAAGAATCCTAACATGGCCCAGAGTTTTACTTAAGGGTTCAATGGATCTATTAGAAGGCGAAACCATCACAGCTGTCTTCACAAGTTTCCTCTAGAATTAAATTTCGAGACGAAATTTCCTAAAGTAGGGGAGACTGTGACACCTGTGTCACTTCAACCATCAAACAAATGCCAAACCAATGAAATATTGTATTTCATACTTGGGATTTGTAAAAATATGTGTATCGTTTGCACATATCAACTCTTGTTCGATTTTAAGCTTTAAATCGCTTTCTGGAGGGTTATACGCGCTCTGATGCGTAAATATAACCAGTTTAATCCAACGAACACTCCGGAATAGTGAAATAGGCTTAACATACCTTAAATAACCTTTACATAACTTAGAAATAAGTTTTGAAGGCTTTGGTATGGCAAAAACAAGTTAATTCACTTACAGGGACTAAATTTGACAAACTGTGAAAGTATGCCAATTTGAACTGTAACAGACATTCCGGAACATGACCATAAGTTAAACATACCATAAATATCCTTAACATGGCTTATAAATAGGCTTTGAGGGGATCGGTGTGCTAAAATAAACTTTTGGGTCATTCAGGGACTAAAGGCGTCAAAAAGTGCATAAGTTTGCACCTTCGCGCATAACTTACGTTCTGAATACATCCGGACATCCAAAAATTTATGTAAGCACTAAAACATTTTATTTTAGTGTTTGGTATAAGAAAAATCCATTCGTCGCGTCATTTGGATCATTTTTCGCGCTTATGCGCATTCCGTCGTAATTAAGCGAACATCGCGATCGTACGGCCAAACGAACCGACATCCGAGATATTTTTGAGCATATTTTAAGCTCCCTATACTTTAACTTCATTTTAGAGCTTTGAAATGGGGTTAACGGGGCTTAAACGTGTCAAAAATGCATCAAAAACCAAGTTTGGAGCTGCAGGGGCCTGTTCTACCATTTTTGAAACTTTCTGGTCTGCAAGGTCCTTGCGCACCTCAACATTATTAGTGTTACGGTGCGCAAGCAGTCTCCAGATAGCAGAATTTTAGAAACTTTGAATCTGGTCCATTCCACCTTGCACATGGTTTTGGGGCAATACCATGGGCTCTAATGGTTTTCAAAAACCAGGGTTTTGAGGTGGAGGGTTGAGATTGAAGCACGGTTAACGAGGAACGATCTTAACGGCTCTACGAATCCTATAAATACCCCCTTGCCTTCATTTGCAAAACCTACAAGAATCTTGATTTGAGAAGCTCTAAGTTGAAACCATTGTTTCATACCTGAGCTACTTAGATCGAGATTAGCATTCGGGAACCCTTTGTAAGTGTTCCTTCGTTCTTTTATTGCTTTCCGAGTCCTAAAGTCAAACTTTGTTTGACTTTCTGCATTGACCAGTTTATGGTCAATGCGAAGTTCATTTGAACTTCGCAACGTGAGCGTAATCACGATGGTTATAGTCCCTTGTGACTATGCCTACTGATTACCACGTTGTCTAGGCTCAGTGACAAGCCGTAGTTTCGGTCAAAATGCGCATTCGTGCGTATTTTGTAACCAAACTACTCTTAGGTATCAAAACCGTTTGTTTTGATACCAAACTTGTTTTCAAACTTAGTTAAGCATGTTTTAACATGCTTAGCTCGTCACTTTTAGTTTTGTGCTTGTCTAGGGTCGTAAGGGTAAGCGATCTAATAAATCGCTTATACCTTCGAACCCGACCCATTTTGGTCGATCATTAGGATCCGACCAAATACTTTAGGACCATAGCATATAGGGAATAACCTTCCGAGGTTATACCCTATGGTCACATCGTTTGAGTAGTTGTATGATAGGTAGTTTATATGCCTTAGGTAAATTACCAGAATACCCTTTTCATGTATAATTGGTAATTAAGCATATGTAACCTAAAGTTTTGTCACATAACTGATTATGTAACATGTTTAGGCATATAACACTTGTCATAGGGCTAGTTAGACGTCTCGAGTGCGCATTTGCGCGCACGACGCGTTAAAGTAGCATAAGCTACCTTAATGGGTCGCGATGGGTCGAAAGCACTTAGGTTAGGTTTCGATTTAGTATGTAGGCTTTGTTAAACCATATTACATGAGTTCCCATACTCATTTGGTTTACAAGCCCTCATTCTATCCGATCCTCCGATTTAGGTCCGGTTAATTAACATAGTTACCTATATTAGGTGCCGTTTGATTCCGTGATCTCTAGCATTGCTTGGTGGTTATCTTAGGACTTCTGAGCAATCTCAAGTGAGTACATAGTCCCCTCTTTTACTGTTTTCAAACTGTTTTGGGGTGAAGCATGTGTACCTATCTGTTATTTTCATGTTTTCCAAAAGTATAATTGATTATACATGTTAGTACTTATCTGTTGACAAACTGAATGACTATCTATGGTTTAAACACTGATTTTTCAAAGACTATAACATTAATTGTTGAATTGTACTTATTTTGTTCACCAGACCGGTTGGTAATATGATATGGCGCTATAGGATTTGACACCCCATTCCTGTTGTCATGGAATGTCTAAAACCAATTTGTTTCTCCATCCAAATAGGGATTGCCTTTGTGGTATCCTTATAGTCTCAAAGGTGTAGTTTGATGCACTAGGTCTGAATGAATTCTTAAATCACACTTTTAAAGTATATTTTGATATACTCCCAAAAGTATAGTTTGATATACTCTCATGTGTGGTATTGTACAAAACCAACATATATTTTGTTAATCATCCAAAGCATATTTTGATATGTTATTTACAAAACCAAAACATAGTTTAATATGTTATTTATCACATCCAAGGCATATTTTGATATGTTATTTATGAAACCCAAAGCATATTTTGATATGTTATTTATGAAACCAAAACATAGTTTAATATGTTATTTACAAATCCAAAGTATACTTTTAATATGCTACTATAAGGTTATTCGTTTAACCTTACATTATTTTACAAAGCATAACTTCTGATTTATTCAAACACTTTGTTTTGTACATTTTTGCTTATGGTTTAAGTAGTCTCATTTTACTTACCATACATAACTTTTGCTTACACATTACATGGTTTACATTTAACTTGGGTTATACAAAACATTTGACTATTGGTTTAAACATGAACATTCTATATTGGTGTTTTGGTTTGAGTAAGTGACTTAAATAATGAGGCGTGTGTAATATGATACAAGCATGGTGGATACGCCGCTGGTACTTCCTATATATAAGTGGTTGTATGGTATTACATATCGTAGCGTTGTTTGAATCATTTCAGTTTAAGACATATAACATTTTATACAAATAACATACTTTTCACAAGACATTGTTTTACAAACAACTTATCTTATACAAACTCATTTTTACTTGGTTATTCATTTAACCTTACATTACTCTTTTACGTATCATCTACTTTATCATCACTTTTCGAATGATTTATAAAACAAAACATTTTACAAGGATCATGACTGACTTTTGTTAAACAACATTTTCTAAACTTACAAGTCATGAATCCTATTTTCACAAAACCTATGTATCTCACAGGCATTTTTATGCTGACGTACCTATTTTTACACATGTTTCAGGTGCTGTTTCGTGATGATTGTTGATACACACTACACTTAGGATGGACTCGTGCCTTAACGACTTTAAAACTTGAAAGATAATAGTTGTACTTATTTGATTGTATTAAAACAATGAGTTCATTTATTCAATAAAACGAAATTATTTATGCCATGGTTATGAAACAATAATTCTGTTACAACACTCCCCGACGTTTCCGCCACGTTTCGTTGTTTTACGTGGTCAGGGTGTGACAGAAAAGATGGTATCAGAGCCAATGGTTATAGGGAATTAGGTTACTAGTAATACTTTTACCTAGTCTATAACCTTCCTAGGACCCTAACGCGAGTTTACTTGCGTTTAGTCATAAAACAATACCGTCACCTATCCTTAGGCGACGACCACAACAAGAACATAAATTTCAAAACCACTTTGAAAACTAATCATCTGTTCTAGGATGATTGATTACTAGGTTTTGAACCCTCTATTGTAAGGTTTTGAACCCTCTGTTATAAGGTTTTGAACCCCTTTGAGTTTTCAAAATCTCGTCAAAGTTTTGGGTCCTAAATAGTGTGAACACGTGCAAACTGGAAGAGTGAATGCCTGTACCCTGAGTTTTCTGTCTAAGGCTAGAGTGTTCGTACAAATCCACATAATCGGACCAGTCACTCTTACCTGGGAACTCTTGGGGTGAGTGTCCACTTATAGGCAAGCATGTCTTCGCGATACATTATTTTTGACCTATTTACTTTGATTAATCACCGGGGTCGTTTGTTGCTTTGTAGTAACAAACAAATGACCACTATCCTTGCTTTCATCAGATTTGTTTCATCTCATTCTTTTCGTCTAATTCTCTCACTCGTTTCCTTTCATGTTTCCTCTTTTAGAATGCCTCCTCGACGCGACAATCAGATGGCGAATGCCGAACTGGCGGAAATCATCGCGCAGCAAATGGCTACTGCCTTCCCAAATCTTTATGCTCAAATGATTCAAGCCATCAACAACAACAATGCTCCATGCAATTTCAAGAATTTTAACTCGGCTAAACCGCTCAAGTTTAGTGGTTCTGAGGGAGCAATTGGGCTTCTTCAATGGTTCGAGAGCATTGAGAATACTTTCCGTCATGTTCAGTGTCCTGAAAATCGCAAGGTCGAATTTTCTTCGAGTGTGTTTCAGAAGAGGGCTCTTACGTGGTGGAACGGGGTTATGAGAGACCGCGGTGCTGAGGTTGCATTAGCACAGACTTGGGCCGAGCTTAGAGCTCTTATGATGAAGGAATTCTGTCCTCGTCATGAGCTAAGGGCTCTAGAAAGGGAATTTGATGATTTGAAGCAAGACAGTGGGGAACATCGAGCCTATACTGACCGCTATGAGGAATTGAGCTTGTTATGCCCTACTATGGTTACGCCTCTGGATAAGGCGATTGAGATATACATTGATGGTCTTCCTGACGTAGTTCAGGATATCGTTACTGGCAGCAACCCTACTACTGTCAGACAAGCCATTGAATTGTCTGCCACTCTGACTGAATCCCATATCAGGAAGCGCAAGCTGTTTCGGAAGGGCGACTCAAGACCATCTGACAAGACTGCTCAAGTGGAACCAAAGGAAGAAAATGCTGAGGTGTCCAAGAAGAAGAAGCGCAAAGCCTCTCAAAACTACACTGTAACTGCTCAAGACAAACAGGTTGCACCAAACCAGCCAGCACAACCTCGCAAAAGGCAAAACTATGTTGGTACCGCACCTTTGTGCAACAAGTGCAACCGTCATCATCTAGAGCAAGAGCAGTGTCACAAATGTACCCACTGTGGGCGGTTGGGACATTTGATCAATGTTTGTCGTTATGCAAATCAAGCTGCTGCAAACCCTGCTGCTGTTCAAGCACGGTTCCCTCCGGGGTCATGTTATAACTGTGGTGACCTTACCCACTACAGGAACATTTGCCCAAGACTTGTTAACATACCTCCAGCGCGTGGACGAGTGTTTAACATCAATGAGGCAAACATGAACAATGATGCAACAGTGAACAATTAGTGTTTTGTATTTCCTTGGTTATTATCTTTTAACACTTCAAGACAATTCGGTTGTTACATAAATAAAGATTTGTTGTTTTTATTTCTGCAAAATTTATGCGTTTGTGTGAATGCTTGATGCAACCTTATGATGTCAACCCAAAGACAAACTACTCGTGTGGTTCTGTCATTTTATGATCACTTGTGATCTCCCTAAGAACCTTTAACACTCGTTTCTTTTAAGAAACAAAGCCAAACTCGTATTGAAAATCCTTCTATATTTATAGATGGATCCTTGAAAATGCTTAAAGTGCCAAATGAAATCCATGGATTGGATTCCTGATGTGCTTTAATTATCCATGCTCAAAGACAACAAATTAAAGAATCAAGTTAACTAATTATGTGCTTATGTGTTTTCTTATATGTTTTGTGGTTGTATGTGATCCATCCAAATCCTCGTAGAATCTTCCATATCTCATATGAGGGATTCATAGTAGGATATCCAAAGTTACTATCTTAAATCCTTAATGGACTTCTACGTTGTAGTCAAGTCCCTTGGGTTTTAAAGTACTATTCTATAATTGGACCCCTTGGGTGGTCTAGTTAAACAGATTGATTTGAAAATCTGGTTAGAAATATCATGTGATGATATAATTGAAAAGATCCCTTAAGTGGTATATTTAAGGAGATCGTATGTCGGTCTAATTTAGGTAACGTATGTAACACCCAAAAGTACGTAAAGCAAAAAGGGATCGAGTATACTCACAGATAGTGTTTAATTAACTAAACACCGTCTTGGATTGAAGGGAGCGCTGGAAAGTTAGCCTGATTACAGAACGATAGCGTAAGCGAAGAACGGCGCGTTAAACGATGCAAATGAGCTAAGTGACGAAGGGCCATCCGGTCGGATGACAATCCGTACGGATGGTCATCTGGACGGATGGCCACTCGGTCGGAATGTCCTTCGTTTGGGATCGATGTGTTTGTGTATGATGGCTTTGAAGTTTTCGTTGTAGCATTTTGAAAACAGAGAAGTATCTCTACCTTTCAGGTCATCCGGTCGAACGGTCGTTCGATTGGATGGCGATCCGTCCAGCGAGGCATTTCTCAGAGAACAAGTTCACAGCAGGATGGTCATTCGATCGTATGGTCTTCCGATCAGATGGCAATCCGTTAGAAACTGATGATCTTTGAAAATTGTAAAAATGTTTAAGTGTTGGGACCAACTGTCATCCGATCGGATTGTCGTTCGATCGGATGGCAATCCGATCGGACGGAAATCCGTTCGACAAACTGATCGTTTTGAAACTCGAAATATTTTGCTAAGTATGAACGTTTACGGTTTGATCGAGGCGGTATGACAACGTTCTGAACAACGGAAACCCCACCAAGTCCAAGTTACCTGATCGGATGGGAATCCCCCGTTTGACCAGTTAACTTGTTCTTGACGGTCTTTCACGTTTAACCCGCTAAGTCGGTTATCTCGTTGATAGGAATCAGATCTCGGACCGACACTTCACTAGGAAACGAGTAGAAGGCCTGAACGAGCTCCGATTCTATCGGTTTTGAGTGCATGAGTCTAAAAGAGTCGAAAGAAAAGTTATGAAAACATCTTTCAATCCTTTTAATATTGAAAATGTTCAGATTTATGCGAAATCAGTGTTTAAACATGTTGAAATCTCTTAGATCAGAGTTGTTCTTGGTGGAATGAAGCCAAATCTTGAAGTTCATAAGAACCCCATGATGACATCACCCTAGAACACCTCAAATCGTGCAGATTTCATGGTTAAAAGTGAAGATTCAAAGGTGAAAATGATGAAGAAGTATGTGTAGATGATAGATGTACAAGATTTGAGGAAGAAACTTACAAGAATCGCGAGAAATCGAAGGAGAAAGGCCTGAGAAGTGCTGGTCGGATGAGAGAGCTGTCACATCACTGTTTGTGATGTGACAGGAGGTATTTATAGGTGTCCAAAAGAAGAAAGTGGAGCACAAGTGACGGATCGGATGGCAACCCGATCGGATGGCCATCCGATCGGATGTTCATCCACACGGATGACCATTCGATCGAATGGTCATTTGATCGATTGGTTCCGGCGAGTTGCGTTCTGATGTTTTGTTTCGTGCGTTGTGCGTTGCGATTAAGCGATGCGATAGTATTAAACAATAGTTACACAATAACCTAACTAACATATATGTAACTTTACATCTCGAGTTTACGATGAGATTGCGTTACGATTGCGTTTTCGATTAATCACCACAAAACTAGTATATAAACATGCACAAATAACACATAAATGGCACACACACGTAAAACAATATCCAGAACACGTAATTCGAGTTGCGATGCGAGAGCGATGCGACTAGCGATAAATAGATTATCGGTTAAACTGCGATTATTATAGATACTCCACAATACAACTAATGTCAACAAATAATAGAATTCGATTACAAGTCAAGAAGCACAATCAGTAGTTAAGCAAGGAGTGATAGATCGCAATTAGCAATCTTTTCTTCCTTTGACTTTGACTTTCAAAACTGTAACACCCCAAATTCTCGTATGTCAATATATATATATATATATAACTATGTCAAAATAAAAGTTAGTAAAAAATGACTAAGTTAGAATGTGTATTACTGAAGTGAATATTGTTTAAAAGATGAGGGACTAGATGTGTATTTATGTTATAAAACATGATAAAAAAAGGGAAACCAGACTTGGTGTCTGGTGTGCGATCGTGAGAAGGCCAGGGAACTCTTTCCCTCTCAAAACCCTAAGTCTCTAAAATTCCATCAATTGAAAGTGAAATTAGCAAGGAATCGAATGCATGAGCTAGGAATTCTGATTTACTAAGTGTTCTTAACCTCACGTAAGTGTAATTTCTTGATTTGGTGATGTTTGATTTTGTGGGTTTAGTATAATTCGTGAATGTAATGCAAAAATTGGTATGAATAATGGTTGCTATGGTTGTCAAAACATCAAGAGATGTTAAATTTTGAATATGAGCATGGATTAGGGCAAAACCCACTTGTATGTCAAGGAATGGTTAGAAATTTTGAAGTTCTACATGTTAATTTGGTTGTTGTTGATGAAATTGTTATGAATAATTGATTTAGAACCATATGTTCATGGTTAAAATAGTAAATTATGAAATAGGGTTATGATATTTATTATGAAAGATTATGATTAACCATTGATAAGATAGGATGGACATGTTATAACTACTTGTACATCATGCTTTGTAGGTAGTATGCGCACCATGTGTTTGATGAAATGTCTAAATGAATTTAGATGTGATTTTGTATGAAAACTTGCTAAATTGACGAGTTGTGATCATGGTGGGAATGTATGTGATTTATGAATGTCATATTGGGTAATAAGGAATGTGAAAATAATGGAAGCTAAGTGAATAAAGTTATGATATACAGGAACTAAGAAGGAAGAAGGGGCAAGTCACTCCAAAGCGCAAGGAAAGCAGGATCACGGTAAGTTCATATGAACTTAACTCTCCTTTATAAGTAGATTTATGAATGATAGTTTCATTAATAAAAAAAAAGTCTTTATGTAGAATTGTATGATTATTCATGGTAAAATGGTGATATGTTGTATGTTGGGAAATGGATAAGAAATACAATAGTAACGGATATGTAATGACCACTTCAAGTGGGTCAAGAATGTTTGGAAAGTAAGATGTCGTAATGGATAAGAATTGACTTGTTGATAACGGGTCAAGATAATGGAAGTATGACAAACCATATGGTATGTATCGACCCATTTCGGACGGGTCGGAAAGTTTACATGTTGGATGTATCCGAAAGAAAGGTAGAAAAACTTAAAGATAACCTATGCTAGAATGTAAAGGATGAATTAAAATAAAGATGTTGATAAATAGACGAATTTTGTTAATGGGTCAAATAATGATAGGTAAAGAAAGGATTTGAATTAATATGTATTATGACTAACAAATGTTTTGTTGTCATGGATGATAGGTAAATCCCATGCTTGATTGCGGCGCACTCGGACCGAACACACAATGTCAACTTTTTATACGCTTCCGGTTCAAGTTGTCTATTTTGTATGGGTCAAAAATTTCATTTTGTGATATGATGTCAATCATGTGTCTAGTATGTTAGTAAGTATAGATTTCAAAACCTTTTGTGTAGTTTGTACAAAATGTTTATGGTGAACCTTACGTGGTCACAACTTTTGTTATTTTGAAAAGTGTCGTAGGACTTAATTAAAATGATGTTGTTAAATGCAGGGGAAAAGTTCTTAATACAAACGGGTCATGCCAAAATTTTGTAAAATTGTATGAACTTTATGTTAATTGTCGAATGTGAAAAGTTTGGGCGTCTCAAAAACACGGGGTGTTACAGCCTCCCCTACTTCAGGGAATTTCGTCCCGAAATTAAGGCACAGGCGTAACGAAGAGGTGTGGATACTTCGCTTTCATGTCACTTTCGAGTTCCCAGGTGAACTCTGCGCCGCGTTTGCCTTCCCAGCGAACCTTCACAATGGGAATGCGTGAGCGCCTGAGCTTCTTGGTTTCTCGGTCCATGATCTCGACAGGCTTTTCCACTAAGTGTAATGTTTCGTCCACTTGTAGATCCTCAAGTGGCACTTGTAAATCCTGCTCGGCTAGACACTTTCTGAGGTTCGAAACGTGGAAAGTTGGGTGGACGTTGCTAAGTTCCTCCAGTAGTTCGAGTCTGTAGGTCACTTTGCTGATCCTTTCCAGAATCTTAAAGGGTCCAACATATCGAGGTGCGAGCTTTCCTTTCTTGTCGAATCTAATCACACCCTTCCAAGGTGAAACCTTTAGGAGTCCGTGATCGCCAACGTCAAATTCAAGGGGCTTGAAGTGTCTATCGGCGTAACTTTTCTGACGACTCCGAGATTTCAGCAGGTTGTCTCAAATTTGGAGGATTTTGTCAGTCGTTTCTTGCAGACCGGTAATTTGCGCATCTCCGATCTCGTGCCATACAATCGGCGATCGACATTTCCTTCCGTATAATGCCTCAAATGGTGCCATTTGGATGCTAGAATGATAACTGTTATTGTATGAGAATTCGACCAAAGGTAAGTGCGCGTCCCAATTACCACCAAAATCTATGACACACGAGCGAAGCATGTCTTCAAGAGTACGAATCATTCTTTTAGTCTGACTGTATGATTGGGGATGGAAAGCGGTACTTAGATTAAGAGTAGTACCGAGAGCATATTGAAACGTTTCCCAAAGACGCGAGGTAAACCGACCATCGTGGTCAGAGATGATATCACGAGGCGTTCCGTGTCGACAGATGATTTCGTTGGTGTAGATCCGGGCTAATTTTTCTACCTTAAAGTCTTCTCGTATCGGCAGAAAATGAGCAGATTTAGTCAAACGGTCAACGACAACCCGGATGCTGTCGTGACCTGATGGCGTACGCGGAAGTTTCGTTATGAAGTCCATAGCTATACTCTCCCATTTCCACGTAGGGATCTCGGGTTGGATGAGTAAGCCAGAGGGTCTTTGGTGTTCGGCCTTGACTTTTGAACAAGTCAGGCACTTCGAAACATAGATAGCGATATCTTTCTTCATGCCCGGCCACCAGTACTTGTAGCGAAGGTCCTGGTACATCTTATTGGAACCAGGATGAATAGAATATCGAGATTTGTGGGTTCGTCCAGCAGAATTTGTCGTAAGTTGGTACGCTTGGGAATCCAAATTCGGTCTAGGTAGTGGAATATACCATTCGATTTATTCACCAGTTGTTCACCATTATTGAGAATCCTTTCCTTCTTCAAAGTGCATTTGGTAAAACAAGCATGTTGAGCGTCATGGATAAGAGCTTTGAGATTGTGCTGGGTTTGGATATCACGAACGCTATGCAAATAGCTTCGTCGGCTTAGTGCATCGGCAACGACATTTTCTTTGCCAGGATGATAACGAATCTCACAGTCGTAATCGTTAAGAAGTTCAACCCATCGGCGTTGGCGCATATTCAGTTCCTTTTGACTCAAGATGTGTTGCAGGCTCTTATGGTCGGTGAAGACCGTACACTTGGTACCATAAAGGTAGTGTCGCCAAATCTTTAGTGCAAAAACAACTGCACCAAGCTCGAGATCGTGGGAGATCGTGGGTTGTATAGTTCTTCTCGTAGATCTTGAGCTAACTAGATGCATAAGCGATAACCTTGTCCCGCTACATAAGAACACAACCGAGACCAAGGTTCGAGGCATCACAATAGACAACGAAGTCGTCGTTTCCATCGGGTAAGGCGAGAATAGGAGCATTGCAGAGCATATGCTTGAGAGTTTGAAAGGCAGTCTCTTGTTCAGTTCCCCAAACAAAAGGCTTGTCTTTGTGCGTGAGAGAAGTAAGCGGAATGACGATTTTCAAGAAGTCAGCGATGAATCGACGGTAATAACCTGCCAATCCGAAGAACGAATGAACATCGGATGGTGATTTTGGAGTCACCCAACTCTTAACAGCTTCAATCTTTGCGGGGTCGTCGTACATACCTTGACTATTGACGATGTGACCGAGGAACTGAACCTCTTCTAGCCAAAATTCACACTTGGAGAACTTGGCATAGAGTCGATTCCCTTGGAGTAGTTCGAGAACCAAACGTAGATGCTGCGAGCGTTCGGCTTTCGACTTTGAATAGATAAGGATGTCGTCGATGAATACGATGACGAAGCGGTCAAGAAATGGTTTGCACACATGGTTCATCAAATCCATGAAAACTGTGGATGCGTTGGTTAAACCAAAGGGCATAACAACGAACTCATAGTGGCCATATCAAGTGCGGAAAGCGGTTTTCGGTATATCTTCCTCCTGGATTCGCAACTGGTGATAGCCTGAGCGTAAATCAATCTTCGAAAAACACGTAGCACCTTGTAACTGATCAAACAAATCATCGATTCGGGGCAAGGGATAGCGATTCTTAATAGTTAGCTTATTCAATTCCCTGTAGTCGATGCACATCCGGAACGACCCGTCCTTCTTTTTGACAAAAAGAACTGGTGCGCCCCAAGGAGAGGTGCTAGGGTGAATGAAGCCTTTTGTCAAGCAATTCCTGGAGTTGGCTCGAGAGTTCATGCATTTCAGAGGGAGCGAGACGATAAGGAGATTTAGCAACATGATTTGCTCTAGGAATAAGGTCAATACGGAAGTTGATATCATGACTTGGAGGTAAACCAGGTAAATCATCAGGGAAGTCGTTAGGAAAATCACGAACCACAGGCACCTTATCCATTGCCTTAACTTCCTTTTTCTCCGCTACTACAATGTGCGCCAAGAAAGCTTGGTATTCCTTGCGGAGATACTTGCTAGCCTGGACACATGACATAAGTCGGAGTTTCTTCGAAGAGACTTCACCGTAAACACACAATTGATCACCATTAGCGAGCGAGAAACGAATCATCTTATCGACGCAAAAGACTTCAGCACGATTTTCACGAAGAAAATCCATGCCTACTATGATGTCGAAACTACCGAGCTGTATCGGAATAAGGTCGATAAGGAAGACGTGATTGTTGAGTTCAAGCGTACAATCACGTAGTACAAAATTGACAGCGACGGTTCTTCTAGTGGCAACTTCAATGTTGAACGTCGTAGGGAGATGTGCGCACTTACGATTAAGGAGCTTTTCGAATTCAGATGATACAAAACAGTTATCGGCTCCAGTATCAAATAAACACGAAGCATATATACCATTCACAAGGAACTTACCATTAACCGCATTGTTGTCTGCTTGAGCCTGGCGGGCGTTGATGTTGAAATCACGTCCGTGGGTTGCTGGCTGCTGCTGCTGCTGAGGCTGTTGCTGTTGATGTTGTTGTAGCTGCTGCTGTGGCTCTTGCATCACCACTCTGTTGGGGCACATGTTTGCAAAGTGGTTGAGATCACCACATGCAAAGCAAGTTCTAGCGTGAGCAGCGGGGGCAGGAGCTGCTTGTTGGCCCTGTGGTGCAGGAAGGAAAGCTTGTGGTGCAGGAGCTTGACCTTGAGCTGGAGCTGGAGCTTGGCAAGGACCGGTACGGCAGTTGGCAGTGAAGTGGCCGTACAGGTTGCAGTGAATACAAAATCTGCAAGCAATCCCAGTAGGATGATGATAAATACAGGTAGGGCAGAGCTGGTGAGGACCAGTATATGCACGCTTGGCTGTCGGTGCATTGGTCACTAGGGTCGCTACTTGGCGGTTCTGGGGTTGCGGTTGAGCTGGAACAGCTTGGAGCGGAGCGGCGGCTGTGACAGCGCAATTTTTGCTACTGTTGTTGTTGCTGTTCTTTCTCTTGCGGCGGGAGGACTTTGAAGCTTGCGGTGCGGCGGCGGTTTCAGCGGTGGGAGCAGCGGTAACTTGGTGTAGATTCTTGGAGGCTTTATCAAAGTAACCAGCCCGAACTCACTTGTCATTGATCTCGGCAGAGAGCAGGAAGGTTTCTTCAATAGTTGTCGTCTTCGCGGCTTACACGAAGTCAGCCACACAATCCGGTAGAGCACGGATGTATTTCTTAATGGTGATCTCGGGAGTAGTAACTTGGCCCGGACAAATGATGCTCAATTGCTTGAAGCGGGCAGTTAAACCAGCGTTATCGCCACCCTCTTGCTTGATGTGCCAGAAGTCGTCCTCCAGCTTCTGAAGCTCGTGGGGAGGGCAGAACTCTTTCATCATGCGTCCTTCAACTCATCCCACGTAAGCCCATAGGCTGCATCATTTCCACACTTGTTTCTTTTGGCAGTCCACCAGTCCAGAGCCCTGGACTGGAAAACGCCAGTGGCGTTAACAGTGAGGAGATTATCAGGACAGCCGCTTTGGCACAGGGTGACTTTGATATAATTGAACTATTGAAACATGGCAGTCGGCCCGTCTTCTCCGGTGAATTCTTTGGGTCCGCAGGCTTTAAACTGCTTGAAGCTAAAAGTAGACTTTGGAGAATCAGTCCTGGACTCGTCAGAGGACTTTCTAGCATTTTCATTAAGCTCGCTGACAATTTGTGGGATAACCTTAGCCATCTGCTTAGCGACTAAAGCAGCGATACGTTTGTCCTTATGGCTACGGCGTGCGGAGCGAGCAGTGTGCGATCCAAATGACGACATTATCTGCAATAGACATCGCCATAGGATTCAGACACTATACGTTCGAATCTCACCTCACAACAACTTAATACTACTAAAGCTTAGGAACACATCCACATATTGGCACATAATCACACAGGCACGTAAACACATAAGCACGTTAGCACGTAGAGCACAGAGGTAAGTAATCCACTATATTTTGCACGTATTCACCTACATATATTGCACATATTCACCTATCTTTCACAACTGCGTAAAGCGTTCGAGAGTTGCGAGTGCGATTAGTAAGATTGCGAGTAACATAGCATGCGATTTGTTAGTGTTTTGAGGTAGATGTGCAGTGCGAGTTGTGTGTGTGTCGATTAAAGCGAAAAGTGAATAAATCATCAAATATTGAAACACATAAACAAGTAAAACCACATAAAACACATTAAATTCCTCATAAAATCGATAAATCATAGAGTCAGCGGTGGTGAAATCCAGAATCGAAACACATAAAATCGAGAATAGATTGTCTCGGCTAGTAGACGTCGACTACTTAAAGTGATTCGACTATTCTCAAGGACTTAGAGTACACACTTTGGCCTTCTGGACTTTGGTCGTTGGAGTACACACCTAGTCCGGGCGATCGGCACGCATCCTTCCAGTTACAGCGTGTCTCGTGTCGTTGGAGTCCATCGAGACTTTGGTGAGAGCTTTGTAAAACCACATTAGGGGAGCGGAATAAGTCATCGAGATTCGGGTTTCACCCTTAACTTAACGACTACGTTCCTGTTTGTGTGATAGAATCACGAGATAGAGAGGGAAATTTTGCGCCGAAGTATGGATTTCACTCCTGATTCAACGCAAATTCTCGTGTTTATCGTAAAAATGCGCTTCGAACAAGTGATCTGATCGAGAGTTTGCGGTTTTCACACCTAGTCTTGATCTAATCACTCGTTCACTTTCAAAAATTGTGCGGTGCTAGCCTTAGGAAAGGCTAAGTGATAGTGTTTAGTGAGTGCGAGCGAGAAATAGCAAGTAAGCTCGTACAAAACCCCTACCGGGTTCGCACAAGTTGGTCTGTTGGTACTTAGACTATAGACTAGGTCGTTTCTAAGACGTCGACCCGGACTAGGTCGAGTCTTGCCTAATTCCCTATAGTTATGGCTCTGATACCAATCTGTCACACCCCAAACGATGGTGGAAACATCGGAGCGCGGCACTGAGCGAAATAGATTATCAAGGAGAAATCTATAACAACTAAAATTGCCGGATATTTATCATTATATCCCATACCATAGTATATCAAATAAAAGCAGTTATTACAGACATTGTTTTCTCAAAGACAGATATACTGTTCCGACAACTCAGATTTTATTTAGATTTGTTTCTAGACTCCATCCTAGCTTGATTCCAGCAAGTAGAGCAAACATCCTAAACACTTATCACATACGTTAAAATAGAGGTCAATACACATAGTGTAAAGGTGAGCATACAAGTTTAATAGTATAATATATAGCGAAAATCGTTTACGCATAACCAACATGTAACATGTAGCAAGGTGAAGCTAGTAGGTTATCGACAATGAAATATGCACAGATGTGACTGCGAGTTGTAGAGTGCGCAACACATATCACCACCGTGACACGTGAAGAAATACCCTTAGCAACCCCCGTCCATGACATGTACTGAGCCCAAACTATAGTACTATCATTGCTAAGGTGTCAGGCAACAATCACTGTGTAAACATAACATACAAGCATTCATGGAGTAACACGTATAACATGCAGAGTCGGTTAGCGTATAAAAGTGGTTGCGTTGTGAGTCGATTGTGTTTTGAATATAGGAAACGTATGTAACACCCAAAAGTGCGTAAAACAAAAAGGGATCGAGTATACTCACAGATAGCGTTTAATTAACTAAACACCGTCTTGGATTGAAGGGAGCGCTGGAAAGTTAGCCTGATTACAGAACGATAGCGTAAGCGAAGAACGGCGCGTTAAACGATGCAAATGAGCTGAGTGACGAAGGGCCATCCGGTCGGATGATAATCCATACGGATGGTCATTCGATCGGATGACAATCCATACAGATGATCATCCGGACGGATTGTCCTTCGTTTGGGATGGATGTGTTTGTGTATGATGGCTTTAAAGTTTTCATTGTAGCATTTTGAAAACAGAGAAGTATCTCTACCTTTCAGGTCATCCAGTCAAATGGTCGTTCGATCGAATGGCGATCCGTCCAGCGAGGCATTTCTCAGAGAACAAGTTCACAGTAGGATGGTCATTCGATCGGATGGCAATCCGTTCGAAACTGATGATCTCTAAAAATTGTAAAATTTGTAAAAATGTTTAAGTGTTGGGACCAAATGTCATCCGATCGGACGGCAATCCGTTCGACAACTGATCGTTTTGAAACTCGAAATATTTTGCTAAGTCTGAACGTTTGCGGTTTGATCGAGGCGGTATGACAACGTTCTGAACAACGGAAACCCCACCAAGTCCAAGTTACCTGATCGGATGGGAATTCCCCGTTTGACTGGTTAACTTGTTCTTGACGGTCTTTCACGTTCAACCCGCTAAGTCAGTTATCTCGTTGATAGGAATCAGATCTCGGACCGACACTTCACTGGGAAACGAGTAGAAGGCCTGAACGAGCTCCGATTCTATCGGTTTTGAGTGCATGAGTGTAAAAGAGTTGAAAGAAAAGTTATGAAAACATCTTTCAATCCTTTTAATCTTGAAAATGTTTAGATTTATGTGAAATCAGTGTTTAAACATGTTGAAATCTCTTAGATCTGAGTTGTTCTTGGTGGAATGAGGCCAAATCTTGAAGTTCATAAGAACCCCATGATGACATCACCCTAGAACACCACAAATCGGGCAGATTTCATGGTTAAAAGTGAAGATTCAAAGGTGAAAATGATGAAGAAGTGTGTATAGATGATAGATGTACAAGATTTGAGGAAGAAACTTACAAGAATCGCGAGAAATCGAAGGAGAAAGGCCTGAGAAGTGCTGGTCGGACGAGAGAGCTGTCACATCACAGTTTGTGATGTGACAGAAGGTATTTATAGGTGTCCAAAAGAGGAAAGTGGTGCACAAGTGACGGATCGGATAGCAACCCGATCGGATGGCCATCCGATCAGATGGTCATCCGCACGGATGACCATTCGATCGATTGGTTCTGGCGAGTTGTGTTCCGATGTTTCATTTCGTGCGTTGAGCGTTGCGATGCGTTTCGATTGAGCGATGCGATAGTATTAAACAATAGTTACACAATAACCTAACTAACTTATATGTAACTTTGCATCTCGAGTTTGCAATGAGCTTGCGTTGCGATAGAGTTGCGATTGCGGTTTCGATTAATCACCACAAAACTAGTATATAAACATGCACAAATAACACATAAATGGAACACACGTAAAACAATATCCAGAACACGTAATTCGAGTTGCGATGCGAGAGCGATGCGATTAGTGATAAATAGATTAGCGATTAACATTGATTAAACTGCGATTATTATAGATACTCCACAATACAACTAATGTCAATAAATAATAGAATTCGATTACAAGTCAAGAAGTACAATTAGTAGTTAAGCAAGGAGTGACAGATCGCAATTAGCAATCTTTCTTCCTTTGACTTGTACTTTGACTTTCAAAACACGGGGTGTTACATGTACTTTGTTTTTGTTTATTTTTCTAAGTGTAGAGGTATGACAGGTCCGTTTCTCACGTACGGGTTATCTTTTAGGACATTTAGGGGTGTCTAAAATACTTTAGGAGGGTTGTTATATCCTCCCCACCTTGTTTTAGATCTCGTCCTCGAGATCTACTGGAACAGGTGTGGGTATTTCCTTTGCATTTCTGATTCGAGTTCCCAAGTGTATTCTGGTCCTCTCTTGGAATCCCTTTTCACTATGACCAGAACTAGTCTCTTGTGTTTGAGGTTCTTGATCTTTCTATCTTCAATCTGAACGGGTTTCTCAATAAACGTAAGTTTCTCATTTACCTCTATGTCCTTAGGAGGTATTACTAACGATTCGTCTGCAAAGCACTTTTTGAGATTACACACATGAAACACATCATGTATTCCTGCCATTTCCTCTGGCAGTTGTAGCTGATAGGCTACAGGTCCTATTCTTCTAATAATCTCAAAAGGTCCAACATACCTGGGGCTTAGCTTTCCTCTTTTAACGAATCTGACTACTCGTTTCCATGGAGAAACCTTTAATGATACCTTATCTCCTACTTGAAACTCTAAAGGTTTTCGTCTGTTATCTGCATAACTCTTTTGACGATCTCGTGCTGCTTTTAGTCTTTCCTTGACTTGAATTGTCTTATCTGTCGTTTCTTGCACTATCTCTGGTCCAGATAATTGCTTCTCTCCAATTTCTGCCCAATAGGGTGGCGTTCTGCACTTTCGTCCAAAAAGTGATTCAAACGGTGCAGCATTAATGCTAGTATGATAGCTGTTATTGTAGGAAAATTCTATTAATGGTAAATGGTCGTCCCAATTTCCTTTGAAATCAATTACACAGGCTCTAAGCATACCTTCCATTATCTGGATTGTCCTTTCGCTTTTTCTGTCCGTCTGTGGATGATAAGTTGTGCTCAGATTTAGACTGGTTCCCATTGCTTTTTGGAAACTTGTCCAAAAATGAGAAGTAAAACGGCTATCTCTATCGGATACGATAGATAAAGGAATTCCATGTAATGAGACTATTTCATTTACATATAGCTTGGCTAACTGTTCCATACTGAAAGTTTCCTTCATGGGTAAGAAATGAGCAGATTTGGTTAATCTATCTACAATCAACCAGAATGTATCATTTCCTTTTCTTGTCTTGGGTAATTTGGTAACAAAGTCCATTGTTATCAATTCCCATTTCCATATTGGCATTTCTAACTGTTGCAATAATCCCGAGGGTTTCTGATGCTCAGCTTTAACTTATGAACAAGTTAGACATTTAGCAACATAATTAGCTATATCCTTTTTCATTCATATCCACCAGAAATTCTTTCTTAAATCTTGATACATCTTATTACTTCCGGGATGTATCTTAGACTTATGAGCTTCTTCTAAAATTCTGTGGCGTAGGTTTCCTTGTTCAGGTATCCACATCCTTTTCTTATGGAACTTCCAAATTCCATCAGTTCCTTGTTCTAACTTCTTAATCATTCCTTTTAATTTTTTAACATCGTCCTTGATTGCTGATTCCTGTACTTTTCTAATTTGCTCATTTAAATCTACTTGTAGATTTAATCTGAGAGAACGTGCTCGTTTCGGCTTTTCATGATATTTTCGACTTAAAGCATCAGCTACTACATTAGCTTTTCCAGGATGATACTGGGTATCACAATCGTAATCGCTAAGAACTTCCATCCAACGTTTCTATCTCATATTTAATTCTTTTTGCCCAAAAATATATCTTCAGCTCTTATGATCGGTGAAGACAACAAATTTATTTCCATATAAATAGTGTCTCCAAATCTTAAGGGCAAAAACTATGGCTCCTAATTCTAGATCATGGGTTGTGTAATTCTCTTCATGTTTCTTAAGTTGTCTAGAGGCATAAGCTATAACCTTTTGACATTGCATCAACACACATCCATATCCTAATTTAGACACATCACAATAGACTATAAAGTCCTCAGTTCCTTCTGATAATGCGAGTATGGGTGCGTTGGTTAACCTTTGCTTAAGAATCTTAAAAGCTTCTTCCTGTTTTGGTCCCATTCAAACTTAACTGATTTGCAGGTCAGTTTAGTTAATTGAATGGCTATTCTAGAAAAATCTCGGATAAACCGTCTATAATATCCTGCCAGTCCAAGAAAACTTCGTACTTCCGTTGGTGATTCAGGGACTTTCCACTTAGTAATCGCCTCGATCTTTGTGGGATCCACATGAATTCCTTCATGATTAACCAGATGTCCAAGGAATTGCACTTCTTGTAACCAAAATTCACATTTTGAGAATTTAGCATAAAGCTTCTCTTTTCTCAACAATGTCAGAAGTGTATGCAGATGCGTTGCATGTTCATCTTTACACTTAGAGTAAATTAGAATATTATCTATAAACACAATTATGAATTTATCCAGGTATGGTTTACATATCCTGTTCATCATGTCCATAAATGCGGCTAGGGCATTGGTTAAACCAAATGGTATGACAGTAAATTCATAATGACCGTATCTAGTTCTGAAAGCAGTTTTAGGAATGTCCTCTTCCTGTACTTTCAGTTGATGATATCCGGAGCGTAAGTCGATCTTAGAAAAGAATCGAGCTCCTTGAAGTTGATCGAATAGATCATCGATTCTCGGTAATGGGTACCGATTCTTAAGCGTGACCTAGTTCAATTCTCGATAATCAATGCACATACGCATTGATCCATCTTTCTTCTTGACGAACAACACCGGTGCTCCCCACGGTGATGAACTTGGTTGTATAAAACATTTGTCAAGAGGTTCGTCCAATTGCTTCTTCAGTTCCTGCATTTCCATTGGTGCTAATCGATATGGTGCTTTGGCAATCGGTGCCGTCCCTGGTATTAGGTGAATTCTAAATTCAACCTCTCTATCAGGCGGTAATCCAGGAAACTCTTCTGAAAAAACGTCTGAGAATTTAGATATTACAGGAATATCTTTTAATTCTTTTCCTTTGGTATTAATGATTACAGAAATCATATATACTATTCCTCCTTTCCTTTCATAACTTGCAACTTTCATCACAGAGATGAACTTTGTTGATCTGGTTGGCTTATCTCCTTTGATTGTGATCTTTTCACCACTTGGTGTACTTAATTGTAATGACTTTTGATCACATAAAATACTAGCATGATTGGCTACCAACCAATCCATTCCTAATACGACATCGAATCCATCCAGATTCATTGGGTAAAAGTTAGCAAAGAAATGATGGTTGAGGATTTCTATTCTTGCTCCCTGCAAGATTTCACTTATCTTAACGGATTCTCCATTTGCTGTTTCTACCAGACAATCTTGTTGAAGGTTGACTAAGGGTTGGTCAAGAAATTGGTAGAAAGAAGTATTGATAAAACTTTGGTTTGCACCAGAGTGAAACAATACTTTGGCAAATATGTTATTAACTGGGAACATACCGGCAATCACATCCGAAATCATCTTGGCTTCCTCAGCTGTCAGAACAAACGCTCTGGCATTCTTCTTAGGCGCTTCAGTTGTCTTAGTCTTATTGGTTGTGGGTAGAGCTAGTTTTGGATAGTTCGGTTTGATGTGTCCCTTCTCTCCACAATTAAAGCATATCCCATTACTGGGTTTCTTCCTACAGTCTTCTTCTTTGTGTCCAGGGATTTTGCAAAAGTTGCAATATATAGAGCAGTTTCCAGAATGCTTTCTTTTGCAATACCTACAGTAGGGTGTAGAGGAAGAACCTGTACCTTTCCCACGATTGGAATTACCGTAGCGAAATTCTTGGGTAAGCTTTTGAGCTAGGTTCTTTCTCTGGTTTTCCTCTTGTGTGTGTACCAGTTCATCAGTCAAGGTATTGGCTAATTCTATTGCTTCTTCTATGGTTTGTGGTCTAGCTGCCTTGACTACGTGTCTAATCTCACTAATTAATCCCCAAATATAACGGGAGATTAATACTGGTTCGGGTGAGGCTAAGGTTGGCACTATCCTAGCATATTCGAAGAATATGGTAGTGTAACCTTTGCAGTCTATTCCAGTCATTCTAAGATTTAGGAACTTATTAGCGATTTGTTCCTTCTCATTAGAAGGACATAATTTTCTTTCAATCATTTCCTTAAAGTTGATCCATTCCATATTATAAATTTTGTCACTTCCTCTAGACTGGAGAATAGTATTCCACCATTCTAAGGCTGCATTTTTGAAAAGATTAGAAGCAAACATAATCTTATCTTCATCTGCACATTTACTTATTTTTATGATTGCTTCTGTCTTTTCCATCCAACGTAAAGCTGTAATGGCTCCTTCATTTCCTGAGAATTCTATTGGTTTGCAAGCCAAGAATTCTTTAAAGAACAACCGTATGAATCGGTTCTTCTTCTTTTAGGAATTAGAGCTTGGATAATAGGTCCGTTATCATTATTCACACTGTGACTTGGTTCAGTGTGTTGATGTTTACTTCCACTTGCAGATTTATCTTCTTCTTTAACAGTCTTGATAATATAAGGCATAGCATCTATAATTCCTTGTGTCACACCCCGACCGCGTTAAAACAACGAAACCACGGCGGAAACGTCGGGGAGTGGAGCAACAAAATTATTGTTTCACAACCATGGATTCAAAAAGTTCCGTTTTACTGATTCATTAGATAATTTACATTGTCTTCAAGTTAAAACAACAAATTAAACATAGACTATCATCGTTATTAGGTCACTAAGGCCTTGTCCAGATCCTATGTGAGCATGCATCCTAGCAATCAACATCATTCAACAACACCTGAAACATATGTAAAAACAAAGTCAGTAAAGAAATGCTGGCAAGCACATAGGTTTTATGAGAGTGTCGGATTCATGGCCCGTTTACATGTTGCAATACCTAATTAAAAACCTTGTTTTGAAAAGTGTATAGTATTGCAACATAATTAACCAACTCAAATCAAGTTGATTATAGTTTATAAAATCTTACAGCCAAGATTCTTAACCCAAAACATTTGTTTAAGTCGACCAAATTGTAAATCAATTCGTTAGTAAAACTTGTATGGTTTATATTATTTAGAAAACATCATTGTGTGACATCGTTTCAAAATCATTTACCCAAGTGAACTAAATAACTCCACGGTATGTAATATGATGAAAACACTTATATATAAGAAGTACCAGCGGCGTATCTACCATGTTTTCATCACATTACACCCGTCCCGTTATCTAAACACTAACCAAAAATCAATCGTTTGTCCAATTCGTTTAAATCGTTTCAATTGTTCAAAATCATTCTCATTTTAATTGTGAAAACTACTTTTGGTCGTCTCGCTAATAACATCCAAACCTTCGTAACTCGTCCATCAACAAACTCGTATTAACAAACCACCAAAGGGTAAATTAACAATCACAGATTCAGTCGTTACCCACATAACCCCCACACATAACCATGGGTGCAGTCTGATAACGGGATTTGTCAAATCCTATGGTACCATAACCTAATACTGGTCGGTTCGGCCAAAACTAATGAATGTTATTTGTTATGTAATTACGTCCAACAAGTTTGTTCACATTATCGAAATCGTTATTAGTTTTATATAAACCATATTAATCATTTTTGAAACCATCGTTAAAAACATCGAAATCATTTAACACATATGAATCACCCCAAAACAATTGAAAACAGTAAAATAGGGGAACTATGTACTCACATAGTTACCACAAAACATGTAAAAAGAGGGGATCTATGTACTCACATCGAAGTGCAAAGTATCCTCGATCCAAAGAACTCAACAAGCTTAAGCAAAACAAGGAAATCAAGTAGTACCTAGTAATCGGATTACTAGTTAAATAATCGACACCTAAATCTGAAGATCGGGTAGAATGAGGTCTCGTAAACCAAATGAGTATTGGAACTCATATGATATGGTTTAACAAAGCCTACATTCTAAAACGGAACCTAACCTAAGTGCTTTCGACCCGTTACGACCCATTAAGGTAGCTTATGCTACTTTAACGCGTCGTTCGCGCAAATGCGCGTTCGAGACGCCTAACTAGTCCTATGACAAGTATTATATGCCTAAACATGTTGCATAATTAGTTTAAGTGACAAAAGTTAAGTTACATATGTTTAATTATCAATTATGCATGAAAAGGGCTTTTTGGTCATTTACCTAAGGCATATAAACTACCTATCATACAACTAATTAAACTAACTGACCATAAGGTATAACCTCAGAAGGTTATTCCCTATACAACTATGGTCACTAACATGCTTGGTCGGATCCTAATGATAGACCAAACGGGTCGGGTTCGAAAGTCTAAGCGGTTGTTAAGACCGCTTATCTTACGACCCTATACAAGCACTAGACTAAAAGGGACGAGTTAAACATGTTAAAACATGTTTAACTAAGTTAGAAAACAAATTTTGATATCAAAACAAAGGGTTTTGATACCCAAGAATAGTTTGGTTGCAAAATACGCATAAATACGCATTTTGACCGAAACTATGACTCGTCACTACGCCTAATCAACGTGGTAATCAGTAGGTATAGTCACAAGGGACTATAACCATCGTGATTACGCTCACATTGCAAAGTTCAAACGAACTTTATGTTGACCAAAGACTGGTCAAACCAGAAAGTCAAACACTGTTTGACTTTCACGCTTGAAAAACATAAACGAGCATGAAAGAAACTTACAAAGGGTCCAAGCTAGGAAGATCTTGATTCAAATTGCTCAGGTATGAAGTGTTAAACCTCAACTTAGAGCAGAGAATAAATCAAGTGTGAGGAATGAATGAAAACTTGTGGGTATTTATAGAATTCCCACAACCGTTAGGATCGTTCCTCGTAATTCGTGCTTCAATCTTGGCCATACATGTGGGCACAAGGTTTTACAATACAAGGGGTACTCAAAACCAGCCCATAGCATCCAAAATCAGGGGTTGTAAACCATCAAAACCAGCTCAAAGACCAGATTCAATGTTTCTGTACTGGAAGTCTGTCACGGGCCGCGTAAGAAATAGGCTAGGCTTACGCGCCCCTCCTAGCAGACTTTCACATATTGTCACTTTTGGTCCATGCAAGCCCAAAACTTGGTTTTTGATGCATTTTTGACACGTTTAAGCCCCGTTAACCCCATTTCAAGGCTTTAAAATGAAGTTAAAGTATAGGGAACTTAAAATATATTCAAAAACATCTCGGATGTTGGTTTGTTTGGTCGTACAGTTGCGTTATTCGGTTAATTACGACGAAAGTCGTAATGGACGCAAAAACAATCCAAATTGCGATGAATGGAATTTTTGCATTCCAATAACTAAAATAAAATATTTTAATGATTACAAAAAATTTTGGATGTCCGGATATATTCAGAACGTAAGATATGCGCGAAAATGCAAACTTATGCACTTTTTAACGCTTTTAGTCCCTGTTTAATCAAAAAGTTTATTTTCGCATACCGAACACCTCAAAGCCTATTTCTAACCTATGTAAAGGATATTTAGGGCATGTTTAACTTATGATAAAGTTCCGTAATGCTCGTTACAGAACGAATCAGCATACTTTCGTAGTTTAACACAAATAGTCCCTGCGATCGAATAGACTTGTTTTCAACACACCAAACCATCCAAAACTTATTTCTAAGTTATGTAAAGGTTATTTAAGGTATGTTAAGCCTATGTCACTATTCCGGAGTATTTTTCGCGTTAAAATGACTGCGTTTATGCACCAGTTTGCGTATAACTTCCCAGAAAGCGATTTAAAACTTGAAATCGAACTCGAATCAAAACGTAAAATCATCAAACACAAATACACACGTAATATCACCAAAACACATTTTTTTATTAATAATTGATATTGTTTTACATTATACATCGATTACAGAGCACAGTTGTCACACCTTGTGCTACTATATGTTGAATGGCACTGTTATCTATTTGGTTTCCGTTATTCTCATTATTCTGGTTTCCTGATTTACTTCGTTCGACATCTGAATTGTGAACATTTATCAGGTATTAATTATCACAGGATAAAATTTAAGTACAATTATTCATACACAATCACACAAATAGTTTGATAAAAACGTCGTACATTGCGACTTTCACTCTTTTTCATATATATGCATCTATTACAAACTACAACTAGAAATCAAATATACTATGCATCCGTATATATATATGTATATATTACTATTTTACTTATATATATATATATTTATTTATTTATCAAAATACATAATTACACATATATCTAGGTATTTTCTAAGTGTCATGTATCCAATCATGTATGTCGCGCTCAACATGCTTCCACATAAGCTTTTCTCCTATTATTCGAATTCTATCTCCTTCCTCTACTAATTCGTCACCAAATGAGCGAAGTTCCTCCAAATTTTCATGGCTCATAGGTGGCATGGGTGCTGGTACCGGATCAGGGTGTTGAGGGATAGGTTGTCCATAAGGATATGGGTTTCTTATTACACTCTGTGTCCACCATTCGCTTCTCCAAAAGGGATCTAAAGGATTAAGGTTAGTATACTGAGCTATGGGGTTTGGTGGGGGAATTCTGGGAATTTCATATGGATCTACATCTGGGATTTGAAATGGATCCTCCTGGTCAGGTTCTAGCATCTGTTGGTCTGGGAATAAGGGTAACAGTGGCGGTTCGGCTACTTGGTTTTGGTTAGCATCTACTGCTATAGTAGCTAACATATGGAAATTGGCCAGCTGTCTATCTAATTCCTCTTCCCAAGGTGGTTTACTGGCTACTTCCTGAATCTGTGCATCTGCCTCCCTATTGGCCCTGACTATCGCCCTCTGTTGCTGTAATTTCTTCATTCTTTTTCTTCTCTCATGTGCCCCTCTATTAAGACAACCTCTTTTCTTAGTAGTAAAGGGTTCCTCCGCTTGTGCCTTAAATATAAATATTCCCTATTCGATATCGGCTGAATATCCTGAGGGATCAGGTTGAGATGATGCTCCCTCATTTTTCGATGAACTATCTAAATGACGATAAGCGCCCAATGTTCCTTGATCACTCATACTGTAAACTAACAAATAGTCAAATAACACAAAACACATAATCATATAAGTTTCCGAGTAAACTGCTAAATTCGTCCCTGAGGTTTGACTCAAATTGCTAGATCAGTCCAAAATCAAGTTTTGTTGCTAAAACAGTCCCTGAGCCTAATTTCTGTTGCTATTTCAGTCCAATAAATTAACACCGTTAGAACCTCTGTTAATGAATGGGTAAAACTGCTAAATTCGTCCCTGAGGTTTGATTCAAGTTGCTAGATCAGTCCAAAATCAAGTTTTTTGAATTTGTTAATTATAAACTTATTTAGGTATATAATTTTTCTAGACTTGCATTAATTTTTTGAATTTGTTAATTATAAACTTATTTAGATTATAAACTTATTTAGGTATTTTGATTATTATTATTATTATCATTAAATGTTTACTAATTATATACTTAAGTATTTAAATAAGATAATACTTAATTTAAATAAAATTAGTTTTAAAAATATAAAATGTAGCTTTTCTGAAGAGTGCAATTTAACCGGCCCAGCCTTAAATACTGATTTTATTTTGATGTTGTTATTGTTGTTGTTGTTGTTACCATGTAAATATTTAGTATTTATTTAAGGATTTAAATAAGACAACAGTTAATTTAAACAATATTTAGTTATGAAAAATACAAACATTATATGTAAATTTAAATATTAAGAAATTAACATAATTTTTATTTATTTTTATTTAAATCGTAATATTTAATGTTTAATATTTATCAATTATTTTAATTTAATATTTGTATTATAAAGTTCTTTTATTCATTTTTTCTACTTAATTAAGTGGTTTCGTATTTAATAATATTATCATTCAGGTGAGGTCAGACAACATGTCGTGTCAAACCAGTGTTTAAGACAGGTCAAATAAAATTGCGCTCTCCAAAAGAGCTACATTCTGTTTATATTTTTATAACTAAACACAAATTTAAATTATATATTTATGGTAGACTTGTAATTTATCTTAAATTTTAAGACATTTAAGAAAATATATAATGCATTTGGTACAAGTATTGATGCATTAAGAACCTGTCATTTACCATTTTTTTTCTCTTGTGATATTAATGATTTATACAACGAACATAAATATAACTGGACCCGCCTTAAACTGTATTTGGGTATTATTATTGTTATAACTTTGTAAATATTTAGTAGTTATATACGTAAGTATCTAAATAAGATCACACTTAATCTAAATAGTATTGAGTTATAATTAACAAATTATATACCTAAATAAGTTTATAATCTAAATAAGTTTATAATTAACAAATTCAAAAAATTAATGCAAGTCTAGAAAAATTATATACCTAAATAAGTTTATAATTGACAAATTCAAAAACTAGATTTTGGACTGATCTAGCAACTTGAATCAAACCTCAGGGACGAATTTAGCAGTTTTACCCATTCATTAACTGAGGTTCTAACGGTGTTAATTTATTGGACTGAAATAGCAACATAAACTAGGCTCAGGGACTGTTTTAGCAACAAAACTTGATTTTGGACTGATCTAGCAATTTGAGTCAAACCTCAGGGACGAATTTAGCAGTTTACTCTAAGTTTCCTAACACAGAATTTAAAATTTCAGTGTCAGCAGAACACTTCTTTGGCTTAAACTAGTGGTTGTAGCTCTGATACCACCTTCTGTCGCAGCCCCCGACCCCTACCCCGGGAGCGGGCGCCGCGAGCATCAGTGTGGGTGGTATCAGTGTTTATTAATTTGGCAGCAGAATACATTAGGATCGTAGTTTGGAAATATTTTTATCAGAGTAAACCACCAACTTTTATAATAATAAGCTTTGGGATAAAACCCAAGTTCATTTGACAACACATTTGTAGGGATAAACCCTAATTATTGAAACCAAAAATTTCTTGTTTATTTAGGTAACTTTTATAGCCACTTTTCCAAGTCTTCAGTGCTCTCCAGCTAGCTTCTATTTGGCTTTCACATTGTGTTACCTGAAACGCGTTTTAAAAATATTTTACCAGCAAGAAATACTGGTGAGTGCATCCCAGTTTAATAAAAACAGTTTTATCACTTTACAGAATTGAGGGCATCCGCAATTACATTTGTTTATATCTACTCAGTTACTCATTCAGTACTGTCAACCTCGACCTTTGGGTCATATTACTCAATGGCTAACTTTTTGTCCAATGGTAACGTCTTTCACATTTTGTATACAAAACCACAACATACCGGCAGTAATTGTAGAATCACAAATACTCAATTACTGTTAAGTATAATTTAAAACATTTAAGGTTTTTGGTAAAACATTTTGACTCACAAAAAGATTTACAAAAAGAGAATGTACTCACATTGCAAAGTTAAGTAAACTAAAGCTTCCTGAGAATCTCCTGGTTATTATCTATAAAAATTAAATAATTCACACGTGTTAGTAAAATAACCCAATTCAAATTAACCGTACAACACGAGACAGAATTCCAATGACTGAGTCGGGGAGAACCAACATGCATTACGGAATCCTAAATCAATCGGGTGTACACATGATATAGAATTCCAATGACTGAGTCGGGCAGAGCCAACATGCATTACGGAATCCTAAATCGATCGCGTAGGGTAATAGCAGGGTTATAGTACTTACAACGAGGCAAAGCTTCGCTTTATAGTGGGTATTATGCCTAGTTATTATAATTGTCATTCAGAAGTTGAGAGAGAAAAACAGAAATGAACGAAATCAAATGAAGCCGAAGCCCCCCTTTTATAGGCTGATCGAGGGGTCCGTCGCGCCCCGCGACCAAGTAAGTCTCAGCCGTCGCTGGCTGCGAGAGCCTGAAAGGCGGCTGTAGCATGGTCTAGTCAGCAGGCTAGGCTTGACACGCGTAGGACACATGGCGCAATGCCTTTTCCGACAAGTCCAGGCCGTCGCGCACTGCGTCAGACTATGGGGGTCTCCGTCGCGGGCCGCCACCGCCACCGACACCTGTACTTTGTTTTTGTTAATTTTTCTAAGTGTAGTGGTATAACGGGTTCGTTTCTCTGAGCGAAACATATTGTCCAGAAGTTTCCATAACAATTATCATTACCAATCAATTTAAAGTAACATGTCCCATACCATGTCTCAAAAGGTAAACAAATTATTACAGACAAAATCTAGACAAATAGTTCTATTCTGACAACTCAGATTTTATCAAATAGCCCAATTGTTTATCTGCTTCTAGCAACCCTTGACTTCATTTGAACAGACAACTATTTGTTGGCCTCTAGAGCCTTATTCTAGCCTTGATTTCCTAGCAGATAAGCATCCTAAGCACCTGTCACATACGTCAAAATAACAGTCAATACACATAGTGTAAAGGTGAGCATACAAGTTTGATAATAGCATATAGAGTTCGAAAGCGTTACGCATAACCAGCACGTACACAGAGTGAAATGAGGCATGTTAGTTATCGACATGAACCTATCGATACCAATGACTGAGGGTTGACTGCCCGAGGCAGTTCGTAATACATGATCACCACTGTAATCCATGCAAATAATTGTCCTTAACAACCCCCGAGTGAACGGGTGCTGAGTCCCAACTAATAGTACTATCATTGCTAAGGCAGGTAGACAACATTCCATGTGTAAACATAACAAACAAGCATTCATTAAGCCACGTATAACATGCGGTAATGGTTAGCGTTAAAGTATTAAGTAGTGTGTTCGATGTGATTTAGAATAACTAACGTATGTAACACCCAAAAGTGCATAAAGAAAAAAGGGATCGAGTATACTCACAGCGATTAATGGATTGAAGGGAGCGCTTAGAGAGTAAGATTAGCCTGAATAGATTGATAGCAACGCAAATGCAAACTCGAAACGCGGATTTCTTATGTATATATATTATATTATAATACTAGTTATAAATATGTTATTATCTATGTATCAAAACTTGCTTAAACGCGCAAACGCTCGCACGCGCAACTCAAATTATCGCACTGGAACGTAACGTAACGCGATACTACTTATCTCGCTAAAACGCTTAAAGTACTCACAATGGTTAACGCAACAAAACGCACCAAACGAACCAAAGTTGGAAGTTATCGAAACACAACTCGGCCGTCCAAATGGGCCATCTGCCCGGATGGAGCCCATCCGTCCCGATGGAGTTTGCTCATCTGGACACCGCCCATTTGACACCGCCATCCAGAAGTCACAGACCTTGCCCACAACTATAAATAGGGGCCTTGTGTCTCGTTTCAACACTCTTGCTTCTCTAAACGCTCTCAAGGCTCCAGATCGCGAACAAGTCGATTTGTAAGCTTTCTCCTTACGATTTTCATCTCTATTTCACTTCTACTCCATCTTCTTTATCAAAATCACACACACACCTTAACTATTTCTCGAAATCACTGATTTTAGACCTCTTGAAGGTGGCTTCCACTCGTTTTGCTTAGGCAAACCATGGTGGAGCATCATTCAGTCGATTAAATAGCGATTAACACACGTCGATCATTGTAATTATTGACACTTACTCCACATAATATAGCTAAATAAAAGAAATCTACTACAAGTCAAGTCGCGCGTTCGGTCGTTGACTTTGACCTTGACTTTGACTTTGACTTTCGGAAACGCGGGGTGTTACAGCCTCCCCTAGTTGAGGGAATTTCGTCCCGAAATTAGGCCGAAGCCATAACAAACAACTGCGGGTACTTCGCCTTCATGTCGCTTTCGAGTTCCCAAGTGAACTCTGCACCTCGTTTGCCTTCCCATCGGACTTTCACAATAGGAATGCGTGAGCGCCTGAGCTGCTTGGTTTGGCGATCCATGATTTCGCAGGCTTCTCCATGAAGTGTAGTGTTTCGTTTACTTGCAGGTCATCGAGAGGTACAATTAAATCATGCTCAGCCAGGCACTTTCGAAGGTTTGACACGTGAAAAGTCGGGTGGACGTTACTAAGTTCCTCCGGTAGTTCGAGTCTATAGGCGACTTTTCCGATCCTTTCCAGAATCTTAAAAGGTCCAACATATCGAGGCGCGAGCTTTCCTTTCTTGCCGAATCGGACCACACCCTTCCAAGGTGAAACCTTTAGGAGTACGTAGTCACCAACGTCAAATTCAAGGGGCTTGCGTCGTCTATCGGCGTAACTTTTCTGACGATTCTGAGCTTTCGTTAGATTGTCCCGAATTTGGAAAATTTTGTCCGTCGTTTCTTGTAATAGCTCGGGACCGGTTAATTGGGAATGACCGATCTCGTGCCACACAATAGGCGATCGACATTTTCTTCCGTATAAAGCCTCGAATGGTGCCATTTGAATGCTGGAATGATAACTGTTGTTGTACGAGAATTCGACTAACGGCAGGTATGTATCCCAATTACCACCGAAGTCTATGACACACGAACGGAGCATGTCTTCAAGAGTACGAATCGTTCTTTCAGTCTGACCGTCGGTTTGTGGGTGGAAAGCGGTACTTAGATTAAGCGATGTACCGAGAGCCGTTTGAAATGTTTCCCACAGTCGCGAGGTAAACCGAGTACCACGGTCAGAGATGATGTCATGAGGTGTGCCATGATTACAAATGATCTCGTTGGTGTAGATTCGGGCTAATCGTTCTACCTTGTAGTCTTCCCGTATTGGCAAAAAGTGAGCAGATTTGCTCAAACGGTCAACAACAACCCAGATGCTGTCGTGACCTGATGACGTGTGCGGAAGCTTTGTTATGAAGTCCATGGCTATGCTCTCCCACTTCCACATAGGGATCGGTGGTTATTCGAGTAAGCCAGAGGGTCTTTGGTGTTCAGCCTTGACTCTTGCACAAGTCAGGCACTTCCCAACGTAGAGAGCAATATTCCTTTTCATACCAGGACACCAGTACTTGTAACGAAGGTCCTGGTACATTTTGTCGGCAGTGGGATGAATAGAATACCGGGCCTATCAGAATCTTTCGCAAATCGGTCCATTTAGGGATCCAAATTCGGTCCAGAAAGTGGAATATCCCATTTGACTTACTCACAAGCTGGGCTCCGTCGTGGTAGATTCGTTCCTTCTTCAGAGTGCGTTCATTAAAACATGCATGCTGAGCTTCGCGGATGAGAGTTTCGAGATCGTATTGGGCTTGGACGTTACGAGTGCTAAGCAGATAGCTCCGTCTGCTGAGTGCGTCGGCAACAACATTTGCTTTGCCTGGGTGATAACGAATCTCGCAGTCGTAATCGTTGAGAAGTTATACCCATCGGCGTTGACGCATGTTAAGTTCCTTCTGATTAAAGATATGTTGCAGGCTCCTATGACCGGTGAAGATCGTACACTTGGTACCATACAGGTAGTGTCGCCAAATCTTTAACGCAAAAACAACTGCGTCTAGCTCGAGATCATGGGTTGTATAGTTCTTCTCGTGGATTTTGAGCTGTCGAGATGCGTAAGCTATAACCTTGTCTCGTTGCATGAGAACACAACCAAGACCAAGGTTGGAAGCATCACAATAGACAATTAAATCATCGTTTCTGTTGGGCAATGTGAGAACAGGAGCATTGCAAAGCATGTGCTTAAGAATTCGAAAGGCAGTCTCTTGTTCAGTTCCCCAAACAAAAGGCTTGTCTTTATGCGTGAGAGCGGTGAGCGGCACAACGATCTTTGAGAATCCTTCGATAAATCATCGATAATAGCCCACTAGTCCGAGAAAAGAACGGACTTCAGACGGGTTCTTGGGTGTAATCCAGCTCTTAACGGCTTCAATCTTCGCAGGATCGACGTGAATGCCCTGACTAATGACAATGTGACCCAGAAACTGAACCTCCTCCAGCCAAAATTCGCACTTGGAGAATTTGGCATAGAGTTGGTTCCCCTAGAGTAGCTCGAGAACCAAACGTAGATGTTGCGTGTGTTCGGCCTTCGATTTGGAATAGATCAAGACATCGTCGATGAATACGATGACGAAACGGTCGAGATATGGTTTACACACGCGATTCATCAGATCCATAAAAACCGCGGGTGCGTTGGTTAAACCAAAAGGCATAACAACGAATTCGTAGTGGCCATAGCGAGTGCGAAACGCGGTTTTGGGTATATCCTCCTCTTGAATGCGTAACTGGTGATAGCCTGAGCGTAGATCGATCTTTGAGAAACACGTAGCACCTTGTAGTTGATCAAACAAATCGTCAATGCGAGGCATGGGGTAACGGTTCTTGATAGTTAACTTATTCAATTCCCGATAGTCGATGCACATCCTGAACGACCCATCCTTCTTTTTGACGAAAAGGACTGGCGCGCCCCAAGGAGAGGTGCTTGGGCGAATGAAGCCTTTCTCAAGTAATTCCTGGAGTTGGTTTGAGAGTTCACACATTTCTGACGGCGCGAGTCGGTAAGGAGCTTTGGCAATGGGGTTGGCTCCAGGAATGAGGTCGATACGAAAGTCGATATCGCGACTTGGCGGTAATCCTGGAAGATCGTCAGGGAACACATTAGGAAATTCCCGAACCACAGGAACGTCTTTCACTTCTGTCTTTTCTTTCTTTTCCTTCTCCGCTACTACAATGTTAGCCAGGAAAGCTCTGTATTCCTTGCGGAGATACTTACTAGCTTGGACACATGACATGAACTTGAGACCTTTCGAAGCAGTTTCGCCATAAACACACAATAAATCACCATTCGTGAGCGAGAATCGAATCATCTTGTCGAAACACACAACTTCAGCATGGTTTTCGCGAAGAAAGTCCATGCCTACTATGACGTTAAAACTTCCGAGTTGCATCGGAATGAGATTGATTGGAAAGATGTGATTGTTGAGCTCGAGAGTACAATCATGAAGAACAGAATTAACGGTGACAGTTCTTCCAGTAGCGACTTCAACATCGAACGTCGAGGGGAGATGGGAGCGTTTACGACTAGGTATCTTCTCGAATTCGAACGACACAAAGAAATTATAGGCTCCAGTATCAAACAAACATGAAGCATAAATACCATTCACGAGGAACGTACCATTAACCACGTAGTTTGTCAGCCTGGGCTTGGCGCACGTTGTTGTTGAAAGTTCTGGCGCGTGCGGCTTGTTGTTGCTGCTGCTGCTACTGTTTCTGCTGGTGAGGCTGCTGCTGCTGGGGCTCTTGTTTCACCACCCTGTTCGGGCACATATTCGCAAAGTGGTTGGGATCACCACATGCGAAGCAAACTCGGGCGTTGACCGCGGGTGCCTGAGCTGCTTGTTGGCCTTGCGGGGCTGGGAGCAGAGCTTGATGAGTGGCGGCTTGAGCTGGGGCTTGGCGTGGACCAGTACGGCAATTAGCAGTGAAATGGCCGTACATGTTGCAGTGAGCGCAGAAACAACATGCGAGACCCACCGGGTGATGATAAGAGCAAGTTGGGCAAGCCGGGTGGGGGCCTGTGTATGCACGCTTTGCAGGTGGTGCATAAGTAGTCGGTGCTGGACGGTGATGATGCTGCTGCTGGGCCGGTACGGCCTGGAGAGGAGCAGCAGTGGTATTGACAGCACAATTCTTGTTGCTGGAGCTGCCGTTGTTGTTCTTCTTCTTGCGGCGTGAGGTCTTTGATGATTGAGCGGTGGCGGTTTCGGCAGTTGGAGCGGCGGTGGTAGCTTGATGCAGGTGCTTCAAAGTTTTATCCCTGACACCAGCCTTGACCCGCTTGTCGTTGATTTCAGCGGCCAGTAGGTAGGTCTCTTCGATCGTCTTAGTCTTAGCCGCTTGCATGAAATCTGCAACACAGTCTGGCAGGGCTCAGATATACTTCTTGATTGCCATGTCTGAAGTCTTGAATTGATCAGGGCAGATGATACTGAGCTGCTTGAAACGAGCAGTGAGAGCAGCGTTCTCCCCATCCTTCTGCTTTATGTGCCAGAATTCATCCTCTAACTTTTGGTGTTCATGAGGATGGCAGAATTCTTCCAGCATGACCTCCTTGAGTTCGTCCCACGACAGACCGTAGGCTGCATCGTTCCCTCGTTTATTCCTCTCATCCGTCCACCAGTCTAAGGCGCGGGACTGGAAGACACCAGTTGCGTTGAGAGTGCGGAGGTCATCGAGGCAACCGCTCTGTCGTAGAGTGACCTCAATGGAATCAAACCATTGGAACAATGCTGTAGGGCCTTCCTCGCCAGTGAATTCCTTTGGTCCACAAGCCTTGAACTGCTTGAAACTGAAGGCAACTTTGGGGGTAACTTTAGGAGCTTCGGTTCTCGACTCCTCAGATGATTTGCTGACGTTCTCGTAGACGTCACTCATGGCTTTTGCTACTTGTTTAGCGATGATAGCAGCAAGACGTTTGTCTCTCTTTTCTTGACGAGAAAGTGGTGTGTGACGGGATGATGGTCCAGTTGACATTGTCTGCAACAGACATTGTCATAGGTCTCAGACACGTCAAAATCGATTCTCACCTCACACGTCTAGTACTTACTAAAGTTTAGGAACGCAATGTAACATGTATCATATAAACACATAGGCACATAATCACAGATTCATGAAAACACAGAAGCACATAAGCACATAGGCACGTAGAGCACAGAATCCACAAAAGCACATAATCAGGTAATCACAAGATGCACATAGAGACACGTAGAGCATTCTGACTGCATCTATCATCTAAGGACTACGCGCGTTTGAGAATAGCGATCGCGGATAACATAGCGAGTGGTATAGTATAAGCGTATATCATAGCATAAGGTCATCCACAATTTAACGATTTATCAGCGTTTTGAGATAGAAATGCAGAGCGAGTTGTGCGTGTCGATCGAAGTGAAAGCAAAAATCGAATAATTCTCCAAGAATTAAAACACAAAAACAGGTAAACACACATATAAAACATAAAATCGACGAATCATCATAGTCAGCAGTTGTGGGCTCAAAATCAAAACACATAAAAATCGAGAAATAGATCGTCATCGGCTATTAAACATTGACTAACCAAAGTGATTCGACTATTCTCAAGGACTTGTCGTACGCTCTTCGACCTTCAGGACTTGTGCTCTTGCCTCGATTCTTGGGCATTTGGCACGCGTCCCATTAGTCATATTGTGACTTCAGGTCATTGGAGTCCGTCGAGACTTTGGTGAGAGTTTTGTAAAACTAAGTAAAGGTCGGAGCAAGTCGCCAAGGTTAGGTTTTCACCCCTGTCTTAACAACTTCGTTCCTGTTTTAAATAGAATAGATGAGATTATTCATCAAAATATGGATTTCACTCCTGATTTGGCATAATTCTCCCCGTTGGTGATATTCGCTAATTTACACATATTTTAGTCCCCCGTTTTACCCCTATTTTACGCGTTTTTGGCCGTAAAATCGTCATTCGGATACTTAATTATCTACACTTTTGTTTACAGGCCTAAAACAGCATACCAGACAAGATGATAGCGAAAACGAGGACCTTCCGGACAACACGACGAAGCTACGAACCTTCTGTTAGAAAACTGACCTGGGCGTGTGGAACGGTCGTGCTACCTATTGCACGACCGTGCATCTCCGAAAAAAGCAAGTCAGTCCGGCATTGAACGAACGTGCAACTCGGCGTGCAAGGCAACCATGACCATCCCGGTGATGCACGGTCGTTCCATGTTTGGCACCACGTGCGGATCCGATGATCCAACCAAACCTCAGAAGTGAACGATCAGTGCGACTAGGCGTGCAACAAGAACCCGGCATTGAGCGACCGTGCCATATGAAGAACGGTCGTGCGATATCGAATCTGGTCAAAGATCTGATGACGTCATGCAGTATGGTGCACCATACCTACAATAATTGCCAAAAGTGCATGGTCGTGCCATAGGAAGAACGACCGTGCGACATCGAAAAAATATAAAAACAGAACAGAAACATTCTATTCGACATTCTGGAATTTTGGGAGCTTCACAGGCGATTTTACAGGCTCCGGAGGCTTTGCTTTTGACCCGGATTCAAGCCACATTGTGCCGTTTAGCTCCATTACTATCCGGATTCTTAGTCTAGTGCTTGTTTATGGTTTGGTTTTCTAATCTTTCCATGATTTTGTTAATCTTTCAAGCATTTAGATTAATGTTTATGTATTATTGTAGCCTTTGGGCAAAAACACAACAATCCCTTGCTTGATTATAACCATTAGTGTGTTAATCTTTGTTTGTAATGACATTTTGAAGTATTTTCTATGTTAATCTTTGATGATTAGTTTGCAACCTTGTTATTGATATTGATTTCTTGATTATAAGTAATTATGTTGGATGATTGATGCTTGGTTAGTTAAGATATTGAAAAATGAAGCTTAATTAATCTTGTATTAGTAAACTTTAAACTTGGTTAACTAGCTTAGCTTGGTTAAAATGTGTGCATCATGATACTAGAAATAGTTAGTGATTTAATAAAATGTAATTATTATTAATCAAGAGAGCTTGCCGTCACGTAAGGACCTTAACGGGTTAGATGGTGTCGTTATAAATTCTTGCCATGATTTGTTAGCTTAGTTAGTAGTTTAGGCCAAAATTGCTATCTTGGTGAATTATTGTGCAAAATTGCTACCGCAAACTCAACGATGCTACTCGGAAGGATTACTTCCTGCTTCCATTCATCGATCAGATGTTGGAACGTCTGTCGGGGAAGTTGTATTACTGTTTCCTGGACGGGTTCTCTGGGTATTTTCAGATTCCTATTGCTCCTGAGGATCAGGAGAAGACTACCTTTACCTGCTCCTTCGGCACGTTCGCCTATAGGCGGATGCCTTTTGGGTTGTGTAATGCACCAGCGACCTTCCAAAGATGCATGGTTGCAATTTTCCATGACATGATCGAGGATTCCATGGAGGTTTTCATGGATGATTTTTCGGTATTTGGGGATTCCTTCGATCATTGCTTGGAAAATTTGAAAAAGATGTTGAAGAGGTGTGAGGAGACGAATCTGGTCCTGAACTGGGAGAAATGCCACTTCATGGTGAAGGAAGTCATAGTTTTGGGACACAATATTTCTCATGCGGGCATGGAAGTCGATCCAGCTAAAGTCGACGTTATTTCACGACTTCCGCCTCCAACCTCTGTTAGAGCTATACGGAGCTTTCTCGGTCATGCCGGGTTCTATCGGCGATTCATCAAAGATTTTTCAAAAATCGCCAGACCCATTACCCGTTTGTTAGAGAAAGATGCTCCGTTCGTGTTTGGAGATGATTGCTTGAGGGTTTTTGACCTTCTCAAGCAAAAGTTGATTGAGGCCCCTATTTTAGTTGCACCGGACTGGAGTTTGCCGTTTGAAATCATGTGCGACGCGAGTGATTACGCTATAGGGGCCGTTTTAGGACAGAAAAAGGAAAAGCACTTTCACCCGATCTATTATGCGAGCAAAACTCTTCACGACTCTCAGGAGCATTACACCACGACTGAAAAAGAGCTCTTGGCGGTCGTTTTCGCATTTGATAAATTTAGATCGTATCTAGTGCTTTCGAAAACCGTTGTATATACTGATCATGCAGCCATTAGATATCTCTTCAGCAAACAGTACGCTAAACCGCGTCTAATCAGATGGATCCTGTTGCTGCAAGAGTTTGATATAGAAATCCAAGATAAAAAGGGTGCTTTGAATGTAGCGGCTGACCATCTATCTCGGTTAGAGCATGGAGACATCGAGGACTCGCGTTGGGATTCAATCAATGACAATTTCCCACACGAGTCTTTGATGGGTGTTGAGATATGCGATGAGTCGCCATGGTTCGCCGACTTTGCGAACTATCTTGCTTGCGGGATTCTGATTAAAGGGTTGACTCACCAGCAAAAGAAGAAATTCTTTTCAGATCTCAAGCACTACATATGGGACGACACTTTCTTATTCAAGGTGGGTGCTGATCAGGTGATCAGAAGATGTGTATCAGGGACTGAGGCGACCGATATTCTGCGCCAGTGTCATGAGGGACCTACCGGAGGCCACCACGGAGCCAACTTCACCGCGAAGAAGGTGTTGGATTCCGGGTTTTACTGGCCGACCATTTTCCGTGACGCGCAGAGTTGGGTGAAAGCGTGCGATGCTTGTCAGAGGGCGACAAATATATCAGCACGCGACGAAATGCCCCAGAACTGGATACAAGTTTGTGAAGTCTTTGACGTTTGGGGGATAGACTTCATGGGACCATTTCCCCCCTCTCGTGGAAACAAGTACATACTCGTGGCTGTTGACTATGTATCAAAGTGGGCGGAGGCGCAAGCCTTACCCACTAACGACGCCAGAGTAGTTGTAAGGTTTCTTAAAAGTTTGTTCGCCCGATTTGGCGCTCCGAAAGCGCTTATTAGTGACAGAGGGACTCATTTCTGTAATACACAGCTTGAAAAGGCTTTGTCCCGATACGGTGTGCATCACCGTTTATCCACGCCCTATCATCCGCAGACGAGCGGGCAGGTGGAAGTCACGAACCATGGGCTTAAGCGCATCCTTGAGCGGTCTGTTGGTGCTAACCACAAGGAGTGGTCGGACAAGCTTGATGAGGCATTATGGGCATTCCGTACAGCTTATAAGACCCCTATAGGGACCACCCCCTTTAGGTTGGTATACGGAAAGGCATGCCATTTACCGGTGGAGTTGGAGCACAAGGCTATGTGGGCTTTGAAAACCGCGAATTTGGACCTTAAAACCGGAGGTGAAGCCCGGTTTCTCCAAATTCATGAATTGGAAGAATTGCGACAACAAGCCTATGAAAGCTCCGTACTTTACAAAGAGCGCACGAAGAAACTTCACGACAAACGCTTGAAGGACCACAAAGAATTCCAAGCGGGTGATCTTGTTCTTCTATACAATTCACGGCTGCGCTTATTTCCGGGGAAGCTTCATTCACGCTGGACAGAACCATACATGGTTAAGGAAGTGTTTCCGTATGGTACTGTTGCAGTAGAGAACGTGGATGGCGTTACATTCTAGGTAAATGGTCACCGGTTGAAGTTGTACGTTGCCGGGCCGATAGAGTCGGCGGTGGAGGTAATTGAACTCCAAACCCCGCACACATCATAAGTGTGGGGAGGAGAGAGTCTACGCTACTGACTCGCGGATCAAAAATGTAGCAAGAGCGTATTTTGCGCTTTAGGGGTAGTATCGTCTTTTTAGGAGTTTTTCTAGTTTTAGCATGGAGTCTTGCTATCGACTCGCCGACAAAAATTTAGCATGAGTCTACGCTACTGACTCGCCGACAAAAATGTAGCAGGAGCGTCTTTGGCGCTATAAGGGTAAAATTGTCCACTTTTATGTTTTTGTAGTTTTAGCGTAATTTAGGTTAGTTAGGTAGTTTCCGTTAGTTTGTTTAAGTTTCATACGTGCCGAGCGAATGTTCTGTGTTGCAATATTGTTAGAACAGTTGGTGTGTCGAAAAAATGGCGAAAAACGGCCGAAACAGTTGCTAGAAATAGCTTCTGCGGAAAATTCTGATCTGCAGCTGTTGCACGGTCGTTCCTCGGGTCGCACGACCGTGCGTTTCCAAGGGCCAGAACGGTGAGTCGCACCCCCGGTGCATCTCCGAGAACAGTTGTCTGGGTTTGAGCGATGTCGGTGACGCACGACCGTGCGACAGGTCGAACGACCGTGCGTCAGGCTGAGGGCAGTTTTGTCATTTGGTACTATAAATACCCTCATCTGCAGCCCCCATTCACAATTCGCGAAACCCTAGTCACACCAAGCCGTTCCAGACCGTTTTTACTTCAAATCGCACGGTTCTTCGCACGATCTCACACCCTACTTCGCACGGTACGTTCCTAGTTGTAGATTATCTGTTTCTTTGCTTTATAGGTTAGATTTCTTCCGATTCTTCAAGGCATTTTTAGGGTTCTCTTCATAAACAAATCGAAACCCTAACCCTTATTTGAATCTTGCTTATCGTGAACACCCGGTTAAGTTTCCGACCCCTGTTTGTACAAAAAAGTTGTTGATTTTGAGAAAATCAGGCTATTCGAAGTTCAGGGGCTCAAAATCTGCAGAACAGGTGTCGCACGAACGTTCCTTGGATGGAACGGTCGTGCCATTCCGGGTGATTCACGATATCAGCTTGTTGGTCGGTGTTGCACGGTGGTGCCGTTGGTCGCACGCCGTGCAGTTCCGACGGATTTGGGCAACTGGTGTTGGTTGTCGGCGACGCACGACCGTGCATCTCGTCGCATGACCGTGCCACAGGCCCAGATCAGATTCACAGCTTCTTCGTAATTGGCTGCTCGGCTGTTTTTTATTCAAATTTTTCCTGTTTCCATCTTTCTAACGTTATTCCTCATACAGATGGACCATCCTTTCCTTCAATTTGACCCCAATAATGAGCGAGAAGCACTTTGCATTCCGAGACGCGACGCCTTGTGGGCAAGGCGGGGGCAATTCGGAGTCCCCCGATGGCTGGATTGGGAAGTCATGCGGGAACTCAATCAGTATGACCGACTTGACAACATGATGAGTATCCCGCTTTCAAATCTAGTCGGTATCAACCGACCCGTTTACCATGAGCTGACAATAGAGTTCTTCGCTTCTTATGCCTATGAAAAGCCGGTTGCACATAGAAAACCCAAATTCCGCCACAAGCAGCGGGTAGTTTTCAGATTGGGTAGAAAATGGAATACATGGTCGGTGGGGCGTTTGGGTAGAAGGCTCGGGATCTATACAAGGGAAGACATGGATGATACCGATGTCTTCACAGATCAGTTCACCTTCCCTTCTGATGCAGCACGGGATGCATTTTGGGCTGAAAATGCTATTGGGGACCCCTACAACCCGAGGATGTCGAAGGCTTCTAGATTGAGAGACCCCTTGGTGCGAGTGATGCACCATGTGTTTAGCCATACGATTTGCGGGCGCATGGACAGTCTTGGGAACTGTCCAACACCAGATTTGCTTTTTCTCTATGCGCTGGTTGATGGAGCAAATATCAACCTAGCCGCTAGGATGGCTGAGTACTTCGTGAAGAGCTCGGGGCGGACTCCGAACAGTGAGATACATGGCGGTCAGTATGTGACCGAATTAGCCTACAACTTAGGCTTGATGACTGAGGAGGTGGTTCAGAGTCTCACTCTGATAACCGAGGGTGTTCATGTTGATATCAGGTCGCTGAAAGCTATGGGGTTGATTGTTGAGTTACCTCACGGGGATAGGTTGAAAGGGTTGAACAACGAGGTCTGGGACCCGTTGCCTCTAGCTGTGGAGGAAAATGAGGATGTAGAGATGCAGGAGCAGCATGCTGAGCAGCACGTACCACATCCACCGACACCACCACATTCGCCACAACACCATGATTTCCACCAGCATCAGCAGTGGCCAGAGTTCTATCAGCAGTTCCAGCAGATGCGAGTGATGCAGGAGCAGCATGGTACTTACATAGACCAGATTAGGACTAGCCAGGACGAGATCCGGGCTAGTCAGGATCAGCTCAGGGCCACTCAGGACCAGCTTCGGCAGAGCCAGGATAGTTTATACCAGGGGGTGAGTGCGGGATTTTCATATCTATTTGGGGAGATGCATCAGGCATATCCCGACTACTTTCAGCATCCCCCACAGTTCCCACCGTGGAACCCCTTGGTTATGGCGATGCGGGCCCGTCCTTTACGAGAGACGATGATGATGGTGACGATTAGGAGGCAGTGGTGATGGCAGTTGGTGGTTGTTTTTATTTCAGTACTTTGTTTATTTTGGGTGTTTATTTTGACTGTTATTTCAAACACCCCGGTTATGTACTTTATTTTTAGACAATTTACTTTGTCTTGTTTGGATTTTAGTATTTATATTTATGTATATTATGGTTGATTTGTGATTTTTCTGTTTCTATTCTGTTTTGGTGCACATGTGACATACTTGCAGGTTTTGGCTATCGGATCTTGGACCGGAGCACGTAACAGATACAGCTTCGGAAGTCTCGTGGCATCATCATCATCTTGAGGGGAGTATTATTATCCCTTTCTCTATATTTCGGGTCTCGCATTGGGGACAATGCGATGTTCAAGTGTGGGGAGGGGGTTAACTTTGTTTGTCCTCATTTATATAAAAAAAATCAGAAAATCAGAAAAATCATTCAAAAATACCTGTATTTTGTATATATTTTAGTAAATAAACCGGTTGGTTGTGTTTTAGAAAGCGTCGGACTTGATGAAAACTCGACAAGCAAAATATTTTTGAAAAAGGAAACCGGAAAGCGTGACAAACAAAGAAAGACTTACATGATAGTTTTCACACTTTTACCCATTCCTTCCATTACGTGAGCATATTTGAGCCTTGATATTGTTATATATTTGTTCATTTCGGATATAGGAGTGAGCCGGATGTTATGTGTAATTTAGAACTTGTCACTAGTATGCTTGTTAAGACCATGAACGTGCAGATTTGTGTAAAAGTGATAGAGGCACTTAGATTACCCCTTTGTTGTAAACCTTGTTCTTTGTGTTGTGCTTCCCGTTCACCTTATATTACCCTTTAGGATTAACCATGTTGAGCCTTCCCGTTTACCTTTGTTTACCCACATTATCGCCCACTTAGCCATATTTAGCCTTTTTATGTTTTTAACCCTTTTGTGTTAAAACTCGGTCAAAATAATCGTTTAACTAGCATTTGTTTTAGTTTATTGTATAATTTCTATGTTAAAAAAAAAAACAGAAAATAAAACACCCTAAAATAGGGTGAAGTTGATAAAAATCGAGCAATTTTGAATGCTTAAATGTTAAAAATTTAGTTGATAAGCTTGATTGCGCAATAGTCGCCTTTTTAAGGCGTTTGAATGTATGGTTGTATTGTTTGTTGCTAGTTAAACGCTACTACCGAGTTTTAACCATTTTCGCCACTTTAAATGTCCATTTCCATACCCTTCGCCCAAGCCTAACGTTACAACCCGTAAAGACCTCTTGATTTACACTTGTTTGCCTGTTAGTTGGTGGAGACGAGATCTTATGACAAGCTTATGATATTACACATTTCATTGACGAGGCATTGAGTGTTTGCACGTACACATTTTATGTATGTTTCATAAATAAAACCGAGTGTGTGTGAACATTGTGAGTTGTGTTAAGATTAACATGTTGAGTCAATTAAATGTGAAGTCACGACTTTTTGGTTGTCTCTTTATAATTGCATATGCTTGTTGGGTTTGCGTCTTTTGATGTTGTCTTTCGAAAAACTGGCTAACCGTTTATAGTTGTTTTCAATAAAATAGTGTGTAAATTATCGTTCTTGTCTATTTCTATCTTTTATTGCTTTTTAGTTTAGCTTGCTTGAGGACAAGCAAGGTTCAAGTGTGGGGAGATTTGATATTCGCTAATTTACACATATTTTAGTCCCCCGTTTTACCCCTATTTTATGCGTTTTTGGCCGTAAAACTGTCATTCGGATACTTAATTATCTACACTTTTGTTTACAGGCCTAAAACAGCATACCAGACAAGATGATAGCGAAAACGAGGACCTTCCGGACAAAACGACGAAGCTACGAACCTTCTGTTAGAAAACTGACCTGGGCGTGTGGAACGGTCGTGCTACCTATTGCACGACCGTGCATCTCCAAAAAAAGCAAGTCAGTCCGGCATTGAACGAACGTGCAACTTGGCGTGCAAGGCAACCATGACCATCCCGGTGATGCACGGTCGTTCCATGTTTGGCACCACGTGCGGATCCGATGATCCAACCAAACCTCAGAAGTGAACGATCAGTGCGACTAGGCGTGCAACAAGAACCCGGCATTGAGCGACCGTGCCATATGAAGAACGGTCGTGCGATATCGAATCTGGTCAAAGATCTGATGACGTCATGCAGTATGGTGCACCATACCTACAATAATTGCCAAAAGTGCATGGTCGTGCCATAGGAAGAACGATCGTGCGACATCGAAAAAATATAAAATCAGAACATAAACATTCTGTTCGACATTCTGGAATTTTGGGAGCTTCACTGGCGATTTTACAGGCTCCGGAGGCTTTGCTTTTGACCCGGATTCAAGCCACATTGTGCCGTTTAGCTCCATTACTATCCGGATTCTTAGTCTAGTGCTTGTTTATGGTTTGGTTTTCTAATCTTTCCATGATTTTGTTAATCTTTCAAGCATTTAGATTAATGTTTATGTATTATTGTAGCCTTTGGGCAAAAACACAACAATCCCTTGCTTGATTATAACCATTAGTGTGTTAATCTTTGTTTGTAATGACATTTTGAAGTATTTTCTATGTTAATCTTTGATGATTAGTTTGCAACCTTGTTATTGATATTGATTTCTTGATTATAAGTAATTATGTTGGATGATTGATGCTTGGTTAGTTAAGATAGTTGAAAAATGAAGCTTAATTAATCTTGTATTAGTAAACTTTAAACTTGGTTAACTAGCTTAGCTTGGTTAAAATGTGTGCATCATGATACTAGAAATAGTTAGTGATTTAATAAAATGTAATTATTATTAATCAAGAGAGCTTGCCGTCACGTAAGGACCTTAACGGGTTAGATGGTGTCGTTATAAATTCTTGCCATGATTTGTTAGCTTAGTTAGTAGTTTAGGCCAAAATTGCTATCTTGGTGAATTATTGTGCAAGATTTGTAAAATGAACTCGGTTGTGATTTAATCTAGTTTATGCTTGACAGTTGGTGGTTGCATTATGTTTATCGGTGTCGCTTTCCTTGTTTAAGTGCGGTTAGAAAACTCCTAACAGATGACTAACTTATTTTTAAGAGATTTTCATAGACATTTATCAATTGCACGTTAAAGAACAATTTTAGGTGGTTAAAGTGTGTTTATCGTTTTAACTTTCCGAATGATTGTCATGTTAGGATTCCCGAAAGGGATACTAATTGTTTTAAATTGGAGAATTGATCGAATGCTTCTAGTGCCAAAACCGGCTTAGTTGACATGCTTTGGTTGTGTATTAAGCAAGGCTATTTATCTATTATCTATTATGTTTTTATTATGTATTTTGTTTATGCTTATGCTTATTTTAGTTTAATTAAAATCACAAAACTTATGTTTTTACCGGTAGTTTAGTGACAAAGGTTTAGTATTATTTCTCAGCCCATTTCCTTGGATCGATACTTGGTTCTTACCGATACTTTACTACATATATGACGGGCTACACTTGCCTCTTTCGTGTGTGTTTTGATGTAAAAGTAATAATCACTTTTATAAATTTAAAACCAAATCGTGTGTAATTTCATTGCAATATTATGTATATATACGCACACGTCAGTTGGTAAATGCGGGTTGATCAAGCAAATTTTAGCCGAGAGTTTGCGGTTTTCACACCTAATCTCGACTTAATCGCTTGTCTTCAATTGAAAATTCGAGTGTAGTGTAGGCGAGAATAGCGAGAAATAAGCTCGTACATAATCCCTACAGGATATGCACAAGTCGGTCTATTGGTTCCTAACTATAGACTAGGTCTCTAAGATTTCGACCCGGACTAGGTCGTGTCTTGCCTAATTCCCTATAGTTATGGCTCTGATACCAATCTGTCACACCCCAACCGATGGCGGAAACATCGGGGTATGGCACTGAGCGAAACAGATTGTCCAGAAGTTTCCATAACAATTATCATTACCAATCAATTTAAAGTAACATGTCCCATACCATGTCTCAAAAGGTAAACAAATTATTACAGACAAATCTAGGCAAATAGTTCTATTCTGACAACTCAGATTTTATCAAATAGCCCAATTGTTTATCTGCTTCTAGAGACCCTTGACTTCATTTGTATAGACAACTATTTGTTGGCCTCTAGAGCCTTATTCTAGCCTTGATTTCCTAGCAGATAAGCATCCTAAGCACCTGTCACATACGTCAAAATAACAGTCAATACACATAGTGTAAAGGTGAGTATACAAGTTTGATAATAGCATATAGAGTTCGAAAGCGTTACGCATAACCAACACGTACACAGAGTGAAATGAGGCATGTTAGTTATCGACATGAACCTATCGATATCAATGACTGCGGGTTGACTGTCCGAGGCAGTTCGTAATACATGATCACCACTGTAATCCATGCAAATAATTGTCCTTAACAACCCCCGAGTGAACGGGTGCTGAGTCCAAACTAATAGTACTATCGTTGCTAAGGCAGGTAGACAGCATTCCATGTGTAAACATAACAAACAAGCATTCATTAAGCCACGTACAACATGCGGTAACGGTTAGCGTTAAAGTATTGAGTAGTGTGTTCGATGTGATTTAGAATAAGTAACGTATGTAACACCCAAAAGTGCATAAAGCAAAAAGGGATCGAGTATACTCACAGCGATTGATGGATTGAAGGGAGCGCTTAGAGAGTAAGATTAGCCTGAATAGATTGATAGCATAATGATAAGTGACGCGTAAAACGATGCAAAGTGCGAGTGGCTCAGACAGTAGTTCGATTGGATGGTAGTCCGTTCGGACGGCTGGCCGTGCGGATGGCAGTTCGTTCGGACAGTAGTCCGTTCGAACAGTAGTTCGGTCGGACGACTGTTCGAGTGGATTGTTTCTTCCTTTGAGAAGGGTGTGTTTGTGTATGATGGCTTGACTTTTGAAGTTTTTGTTGTAGCATTTTGAAAACATTGAAGTATCTCTACTTTTCAGGTCGGTCGATCGGACGGTTGTCTGATCGGACGGTAACCCGTTCGGTTGGACACTTCAAGTTCATGGCAGGTTGTCACCCGTTCGGACAGTCGTTCGCGCGGGTGGCATTCCTTGTGCATTGAATATGTTGAAAATTGTTTGAGTGTGGAAGTCAAAATGTCTCATGGTTCGAATGGTAATCCGATCGGATGGTAGTCCGATCAGACAACAACTCGTTCAACATTCAACCCTTCAACTATTGTGCAAGTCGTTCGGCTAGCAACCCATGCGGTTGAAAACCCGTACGGTTGGCAGTTCATTCGGACAGTGGTCCGATAGGACAACATTCCGTCCTGGTTGTTCCGTCTCTCTTACACTTGGCTGTTTTGTTCGTTCGTCATTTTATCGAGATATTTTGATAACGTGTCAAGCAACAGAAACCTCGTCAATACTTGGTGCTCCTGAACGAACAGGAATCACCCAAACCCGATCAGTGGACGGTTCGAGACGACGTTCCGTGTTTAACCCGTAATCGATAATCTCGCGGATAGAATACGGATTCTTGAACTAACACAACCACAATAATGAGTAGTGAGTTGGCACAAGCCCCGATTCTATCGGTTTTAAGTGCATTGAGTGTAAAAGAATGAGAAAACTTGTGATTATTTCTTTCAACTCTTTTATCCTTTCGAAAATGTTCAGATCTATGCGAAATCGTTGTGAAATCATGTGGAAATCCTTCAGATCTGAGTTATCCTTGGTGGAATGAGGTTAAACTTGAAGTTCATAAGAACTTCATGATGACGTCACCCTAGAACACCCCAAATCTTGATGATTTCACGGTTAAAAGTTAAGATTTAAAAGATAGAAAGGTGTAGGAGTGCGTGTAGATCATGAAAGTACAAGATTTAGGACAAGATCTTACCGTAATCGAGAGAAATCGTAATCGAGAGAAATCGGAGAAAAGATGAGGAACATGAGCTAGTCGGACAGTGAGTTTCCAAAAGTGGAAAGAATGAAAGTGACAGGGGTATTTATAGAGTTACCCAAAGAGGAAAGGGTTGGCCATTCCGCCAGGCAGCTCGATCGGACAGCCTGTCCGATCGGACGGCAGTCTGTACGGACGGCTGGTCGATCGGCTGGTTGCCTGATCGATCGGTCGCCTGATTCGAGTGTTCGGCATGGCGATTTTTGATGCTTCGATTACGATTGCTAGCATTGCGATGCGATAGATTTTCCTAGTCAAATTACTTTTAATCCCAACTACTATATCTAACATACAAGCATCCTTACTTCGTATTCGATTAGCGTTTGCGATTCGATTGCGATTGAGTTCGATTGCGTTTGGATTGATCACCACACATAACATAAATAACATGCACAAGTAACATATAAGGCACACACACACGTATGACAATAACCAAAATGCGTATTTCGAGTTGCGATTCGATGTTGATTAAGTTAGATTGATTAGCGTTTAGTTGGCTTTATCGCATTGTTACTTCCTATAGTTCACAGTCGTAAGTCGATTAAATAGCGATTAACACACGTCGATCATTGTAATTATTGACACTTACTCCACATAATACAGCTAAATAAAAGAAATCTACTACAAGTCAAGTAGCGCGATCGGTCGTTGACTTTGACCTTGACTTTGACTTTGACTTTCGGAAACACGGGGTGTTACACCAATCTCGCCCACAAGGTGCTCGTTAAAATGCCTAAGTGAAATCGTGTGCCTACTAGTTTATATGTAGAACTTGATTAGAATAGGTATTCGGATGAATGCCTAATAACATGATGAAACGGGTTTCATGTAACAACCCGCACTTTCGCGCTTGTTACTCTCGTTACGCCTAGCACCAGAGATTCAGATCATAATGTAAACTATATCGCTTACTACGCTACATCGCATATATCCGCGCTACAACGCTTATTGCAACACGCTATATCACAACACTTACGCCTAAAATGCTTTCACAATCACGCTACCACTACGTTACTCGCTATCGCTCAACGCAACGCAAATGCAAACTCGAAACGCGGATTTTTTATGTATATATATTATATTATAATACTAGTTATAAATATGTTATTATCTATGTATTAAAACTTTCTTAAACGCGCAAACGCTTGCACGCGCAACTCAAATTATCGCACTGGAACGTAACGTAACGCGATACTACTTATCTCGCTAAAATGCTTAAAGTACTCACAATGGTTAACGCAACAAAACGAACCAAAGTTGGAAGTTATCGAAACACAACTCGGCCGTTCGAATGGGCCATCTACCCGGATGGAGCCCATCCGTCCCGATGGAGTTTGCCCGTCCGGACACCGCCCATTCGACACCGCCATCCAGAAGTCGCAGACCTTGCCCACAACTATAAATAGGGGCCTTGTGTCTCGTTTCAACACTCTTGCTTCTCTAAACGCTCTCAAGGCTCCAGATCGCGAACAAGACGATTTGTAAGCTTTCTCCTTACGATTTTCATCTCTATTTCACTTCTACTCCATCTTCTCTATCAAAATCACACACACACCTTACCTATTTCTCGAAATCACTGATTTTAGACCTTTCGAAGGTGGTTTCCACTCGTTTTGCTTAGACAAACCATGGTGGAGCATCATTTAGTCGAGATCGGTCCCAGATCTAAAGGATTTTCACACTTTTCAAACGGATTTCTGAACTCTCCTTGATTTTTATGCAATATTGGTGGAATCATGTTCCCGTCAGACTCCCAACTCGTTCCATAGTCGAAGAGCCGACTCTAGGGTTGATTTCCACCAAGGAGATGGTCCGATCTACGGGTCAGACAAGGATTTCCGTCAAGAACAACACCTCCGGCCGAATGGGCTATACCCATCCGCCCGAATGGGTTTGTATCGATATTCACTGTTGTCTTGTTCCATTATCATACCCGTATCCATTGATTAAAAACGTTTTAAACAAAACTTCAACAGTCTTAACGGTTCACAAACAACCATGGACCATCCGTCCGAATGGACCATATCCATCCGACCGGATAGACGCTGTTACCATACCAAACCTTTTATTTCAAAAATTTTAAACATCGGTTACACATCAGATCATTTCGTTCCAACAGCGATAACCTTCCGACCGAATGGATAAAAGCCCATCCGTCCGGATGGAGCCCATCCGTCCAGATGGACTAGACCCATCCGTCCGGATAGACTGTTGAACACTTAACTCGCTCTTACCCCCACTCGACACTCTGATTTCGACCGTGTCAACACCTGGAAGACTTATGTTCTGTTCCCGTACGCAGGCTGATCCGGAGCTCCCTTCAATCCAATCCTGATTGTGTTTACTTGCTAAACACGCACTGTGAGTATACTTGACCCCTTTTCGCTTTAAATGCACCTTTTGGGGTGTAACATACATTCATACATAAACACACTTATCAAAACACATTACATGCTTAAACTCATTATCACATGTGAATGGCCAATATACATATTTACACGCGATGCTTGATACATATGTGCTAGAACTCTTACTCGTGACGTTCCACCTTAGCTAGTATAGTACTATAGTTCGACTCACACCCGACAGGGTCTAGTTAAGAATATCTCGCACCGCTCCTTCGTAGTCATCTCGGGACTTAGCTGGAAGTATTTATCTTGTTAGTATATATGTTGTGTTGTATCTCGTTTATGTATGTGGAAATTCGCAACGCTTTTATCTACTTTACTATTACATCAAACCTGTATACTCGCCAATACATTTTTGTATTGACATTATTTTAACATATGTTGCAGGTTAATCGCAGGTTATCATGAATCAAGATTAGGAAGTCTAGAAACCCACAATAAAAATCTAGGTTGTCGGATTTGGTTTGTTTGAGAGACATGAAATCTGTATGACTATTTGTGGAATGTTTGTTTATTAGCATGGGATAATGAACCTTTTAAATATTGTCATTAAATAGTTATTATGGATCCTCTTGAGTAATCTGATTCGCCTAGTGCCGCGCCTCGATGATTCCGTCATCGGTTGGGGTGTGACATTTCACTTATAGGTGATAATCCGCAGATTTTGCACAATGAAATAATAAATTATCTTTCATAAATGAGAGCTAAGTTAACTTGGTGTTAATAGTAGCATAAACTTATATTAAAGAAAAATAGTTTAAAAACGGTGGCATAATAATGCCTACCGGATAATTGATGAAATGCCTAATGAGTTACTGAATGCAATTGCGCATTTTATATGATTAAAGGTAGTTGACTTATGAAAGTCAAACTAACCAATGATTAAGTCGAATAATAATTTCGACATAAAATCCGTAAGATGGAATAGTCGTAGATGACTAATCTAACCGTCTTACGAATTATGATGATAGTTTGACGCTTGACAAGATAGGTGGAAGCTTGGGAAGGAGACGGGTCAAACGAATCAAGTAAGAAGGTTAAAGCGTAACTTGGAATGCATGGTAAGTAAAGCTTACACCCATTTGTAAGATACGTATTTATTTTATAGGTCATAAATATAACGACTGATTATATCCGAAATATGGGTTCCGACACGAAACGATAAGAGTTGGAACGAATAAAATGATGAAAACCATGTTAATGGTAAAAAGGGGTCGAAATGGTAAAGTAGTCATGAGATGACATATATAAAAAGAGTTTTTTTTTTGAATGACTACTTTATAAGGTAAGCCTAAACGAATAATAAGGGTAAAATGGTGATTTGGTCACATATGGACGAATAAAAGTGGAAGTTTAAACGACACCATATGATATAAGCCATGTTGGGTTGAACACGTAAGAAACGGATTTAAAAAGATATAACCATATAGTGAGAAAGCCGAAATGGGTTAAATAATGAAATGGTAAATATATACCATTCAATTACAAGTGAAAAATGTTTGGTCGTTTAGACCAAACGGGTCAAATGGTGATTTTTAGCGCCATTTGACAAATAACGACTAATAAGTATTTGTCGATTCTAATGCTCACAGGGTAAAACGGCTTATGGAATCTATTAATTAGCAAATCATTAAGCAAGGTATTAAAACAGGTCAATACTTGACCCGAGCCAGGTACGCGTAAATAAGATTATAGTTAAACGTGTGATTTTGGTTAAATGTCTTATTGAAAGTCCTTCGTCGAAAAAGAAGGGACTAAAATTGACCAAAAAGCCCTTGATTGATAAATCGGGTAAACGACCCTTAGGGGTCGTTTAAGAACATGTATTATAATCATGTAAGTTATAGATAAGCATAAAAGTTATAGGCATAAGCCTTTCTGGGTCAAATGTATCAAGGTCCTTGTCGTAAATTGACATTCCGAATGGTTCAATTTGGAATAAGTAATTTACATTAATAAAATCACCACAATTATAGTTGTGGTGGCGGATAATTAGATATCTTAATATGGAGTTGAATGTGCGAAAAGAAAGGGAAAGATTTAAACTTAAAGGTTTAAATCCTCTAAACGGGTCAAAACGAATTATGCGCATAAATTGGGCATGGGCCGCGTAATTCATAAAAGTTAAGAACCCAAGCTAAAGATTTTGAGTTAAATACATGGGCGTAAGCTCTATGACTATTTAGAAACAAGTTTGTGGTTTTAAACATGAACAAGTCAAAAATGTTATAATTGAATTTTAAGCCGAGGGCTTAAAATCTAGAAAATTGTTATCCGGATGTCGGATTTTAATTCCATGAGATGGAGAATCAAATTACGATCATGTAGGAAGAAACAGATCGTAAAAGAAACCAATAACGAGCAAGTTATGGATGTTTTCCTAAAAGTAAAAATTGCTGGAATATGCAGGTTTCAAAACAAAACTGGCTGGAAAAGTGTACTCCTCGCGCCACGCGACGGAGGAGACAAATTCTGTCGCGACACGCGAGAGAAAGAGTGTTGTCTCTCGCGCCCCGCGAGAGACTCAATAAGTGGCAAAAGCTTTGTTTTTGACCGTTTTGATAATCGGACTTGATTTAAACACTTATAAACTACGGATTATTAACTCATTTCATGGTTTATGAAATGTAGGTATATCTTGAGATGCCGGATGACGATCAAGCTAGTTGAAGGACCGAACACGAACAAGATACAAGCTTCCGCGATACAATTCGTCGTCTCATTTTAATCGACGAATATTTTGTATTCTAAGTTGAACAGTTTAAATTCTTAAATGTTTTGACAAACCCGTATCCTATGAACACAATTATAGTCGATATTTTTACGTAAATCGTAGAAACGAACTAAGGTACTTACAAAAAAGTGCTAAGAGTAGCGGTGGGCGCCAATGATGAAACAGTGGTTAACCGGGGATGTTAATTCACTGGTCTCGTCAAGTAGGGTTAACCCCTTCTTTCCGAGGATCGGTGGCTGGATCGACCACTAACCTATCTCTTGCACAAGGAAACACACCGTGACTCGTAACAAGGAGGATGGAGTGGGGGGTGCTCCTTGTTACCACTCTCCAACATGAGAATCAGTATTTGCTTGAGAGCAAAGTGTGTGTTTGTAGTAAGCGTGAGAGAGAGTAGATAACGTTACCTCAAACCTGGTCCGGGATGGGTATTTATAGCCGAAAAGTGAATGAGGGTAAATGAGTGGCTAGACTGACAACGCGCAACCCTTTGTAGGTGTGTCAGAAGCGCAAGTCACGAAGTGTTGGACTCTTCCTGGGGTGATGCCACGTCTTGCTGTGACTGTCAGTCTGCGTGCCACCTTTGCATACGTGTGGGCTGGACAGCTGACTGTTGTCAGTGCCACTTGCTGGTTTGGACACTTAAGTCAAAGTGTCAGTTCCACTTGTGTCGACGATAGGATGCGGTGCTGGGCCGCATCGCTATGTGTGGCAACCGCGGTTGCTACCGCATCCCTTGTCGTGACGAAAACAACCGTTTCCATATACAAGGTAACTCTTCTCATCACTAGACCGATTGGAACAGTCAACTGCGTTCGCGCGTGCCCGCACGGACGCAGATAAGTTCTTGTTGATGGGAGTACTCGAGCTGGGTGATGGTCACTCGCGTCCGGTTTGGCGCGAGATTTGGTACCATACTCCTTCACGTGTAAACCCACCCTGTTCGGGACTATGTCCAAGGCCGACTCCTCGACCGCTATGAGACCGTGCCTCTCCCATGCACATGAACCAGATGGAATCCGTAAACCCTCGCCTCCCGTCAGATTCGAACCCAGGATTAAAGCCCTGATTCGTACCTTCATCCAGATTTCCCTGAAAAATGGCCCAATCTAAAACTAAGAACTGCGTTTCCACCTGAAAGGAAAAGCCAATTTACGATTAGAGATATAGATTGATCTAAGATTCATGAATGGGATAAAAATGGTAGGAAAGGGTTAATGGATAAGTTGAAAACACTTAAAAATTCAATTCAAACAAAATTACAAATGTCATCATCATATCATATATGCCCAAAATAAAGCTCCGTCCATCATCCACTTCGCATCTTTCATCCTCATCCGAATCAAACAAACGAAAGCCATGGAGTCCTTCGCCCCATCGGAACACCACGCAACTCCCCCCTTCTCCGGTAACAGCGCCCACCCACCTTATCCCGAGGTAACACCGTCTCATCTGCTCTTATTACACTTTCCTTTCAATTCACTGACTCATATACACATGTTTACAGATGATAATGGCTGCAATTGCTGCTCTGGACGACAAAGACGGGTCCAGCAGGCAAGCCATAGCTAAATACATCGAACGAGAGTACTCCAATTTACCCCCCACCCATCCCAACTTGCTCACCCACCATCTCAAGCGAATGAAGAACGAGGGTCAACTCATTATGATCAAACACTCGTACGCCCTTCCACCGCCTAGATCTGTCCCCTTTCAACCGCCTACAACCGTTATGGATAATCATTTCACTGACTATACCATTACAGCTACTAATGATGGCTTTGTAAACTCCGCTTCTGCCTCGGTAACTCCCAGAAGAAAACCCGGTCGTCCTCCTAAACCCAGACACGATTTTGGGTATCAGGTGCCCGATGAACAGCAACCGCCCGAGATCCAGCCTTATCCGCCACAGTTCGAAACCCAAACCCAAACCCATTTGGGTCAGGGTGAGTTGGAAGGAAACTATGCTGAACCGCCCATCTTTGCCTCGTTGGGTTTGGCGGATGACGCACCTCGTGAGAATGAGGTGGTTTCCGCAAAGAGGGGTAGAGGTCGGCCGCCAAAGAGTGCTACTGCATCTGGTGGCACTGCCTCTGTTGGTGGTTCTGAAGGAAGGCGTAAACGGGGTAGGCCGAGATTGATGTCGATTTCCAGGGTTAATGGTGGGGTGTCAAAGAGGGGTAGGCCGAAGAGAATTGGAGGGATTGTGACTGTGCCGTTGTCCGGCAATGTTGCCAGTCCGAGAGGAAGGCCTAAGAGGGCTGTGTCTGGTGATGCCCGGAGTGGTTCGGTTTCAAGAGGCCGAGGTCGCCCTCCCAAGAACAAGTTCAGGAACTCTTTTGGTTCACCAAGCAAGGTAATTCTTCAATCATGCACTCTTTATTAGTTAATTGAATGCATTATTACTAAATGAATGAGGTCCCTTATAATACTAACTCGTTTTGCATCCTGCGATCCATTCAACACTGCAGTTAAAAAGTTCCATTATTTAGCACTATAAAGTAGGGTGATTTTAGTGTCTTAAGTATGGCAAACGCTTGTGCCGAGTAGAATTAGTGAACATCCCACTTGCCTTAAGTATTGTCAACGTGCTCACGTTTGTTATTCCGAGGAAATACACACCAAATAGATTCTTAGCTAACAACACTTGAATGTTTAAAAGATCTTTAGTAGTATCATTGGATTGGAAGTTGATAACTTGATATAAAAGTGTTAAGTTATTTGATTTTTCCATACTAAATAAAATGCTTATGTACTACATCATTTCATTTCACGTCTCATTTATTATTCTTAAATCTTATTCCATTCTTGTCAGAGGTAGCTTATAGCTTATACATAAGTGTTCCCATAATGTATTTTTAGGTTGGGCCACTTTGATATGTATTAGGTCATTCCGTAGCATAAGGGGTTACTTTTGGTCTTTCTGAGCCTATCTAATATGTGGAGCTACCGTTTGGTGGATTTAGGAACTTTACTTTTTGTCCCGAACATTGATTTAGTCAACGAGGGAAGAATGCTAACTTGTACAAAATCTGGATTGCCCATCGTTTTAGAAGCATTTATATCAATTGTTATTTCGGGTTCGTTCTATTGAAAAATTGATAAAATCATGGTTATTAAAATGGTTTCGCACTTCACGCTTCATGAATCTTATAGTTTACCTGCCAGTTTAAACCTTAAGCTCAACTTTATGATATTGTGGTAACTAGTAAGACATGCAATAATTTATGGGGATTGTATATATATGTATACATGTGTGTGTGATAGAGGTGTTTTTGTGATAAAAGTGTTTTATTTTATGGTATAGAGATATTATCTTCTTTAAGGGGGGAGGGAAACTCCAGTGTTGATACCAAAGTGATTCCAGATATGGGTTTGTTCTGATTCATACTATATTGTAACACGAAAATCCATTATATGGGTTATATCATATATGTTTATAGACACTGATTAATTTCAACTTTTTAAACAAATTGTTAGTATTTTGTTTTTAATTTATTAAATTAAACTAGTTCATGCACGCACGCCTGCCCAAAATTATTATTTTAATTAAAACTATTTTTTTTTTGTATAATTTTAGTAAGAACTAGGTTAGTAGTGTTACACAGCTTTAATAAATGTAATGTTATTAGTTATGTACTTACTAATAAAAAAATTATGTCTTTATAAAACCCGTGTATTGCACGGGTTGAATAAACCCTTTGTATTACACGGGCTGAATAATATAATATGATATTTTAACACATACAATCGTCACGATATGTCTTTAAAGTAATGAACTTTGACGTGACAGTTATAAACTTTAAGGAAAATTTGTAAAACATTTTTTTTCAATAACTCATAAAAAACAATTATTATCGTTATCCTTCCATATTTTTTCAATAATTTAACAAATATAATTTGAACTTGGTGATGTTTAGAGACTTAAAAAGAAGCTTTTAAGTAAAAAAAAGTTTATGTAGTCTTTTTTAAAAATTCAAAATTTTATCGATTATGTCGGTGTCCACTCGATAACTAAATTGTTATTTATTGATTAGAATTGATGCATGTTTGACTATAAGAAGTGAACTTTGAATTCTTTATCAAAAATGAAAAGTTTGACATGATTGAATTTTCATAGATATTTAGGGGCTGTTTGTTTACATCTTAATGAGGCTCTTAATAGTTCAGACCTCTTACTAGTTCAATACTTAATGGTTCAGACTGTTTGTTTCACGAGCAGATGTCTGAATGGTTCAGACATTTGCCTCTGAATGGTTAAACATTATACAGAGTCTGAATGGTTAAGACCTCTAATCTGAATTGGTCAGACATTTGCCTTTGAACGGTTAAGCATTATACACCCTCTTAATGGTTCAGACCTCTTACTGGTTTAACACTTAACCATTGTGAAAATGAATTTTGAATTTTTTATTTATTTTTGGAAGTTTGACTTAAATTATACATGTTAGATGAAAATTAAGAATATTTTAAACGGACAAGTCGAGAATGAATGTGGTGGTGACAAGTGGAAAAATCCTAGGTGGCAGTGGCGTCTCTGAGAATTCACGTACCCTGTTCGAGCTCGAAAAATGGGCCCATATGCTTTAACGATAAACAACATAATTACGTATTTCTTTTTTTTAATCATTTTAGTATTGGATTGGGCCCAATAAACCTATTGTTAAGTTGGGTAAATTATAAAAAATACAAATCTTTTGATAATGGACCTCTATATTAGATTTGTTATGTGTGTACAATTTTTTTTTAAAAAAAACATATTTATATCGAATTTTTAAAAAAAATCCTGTGCCCCTCGAAAAAACGGGCCTTGTGCGGAAGTCCTCCCCGCACACCTAAAGAGCCGCCCATGCTAGGTGGATACCCTAGGAAGAGGCCATGTGGCACCCAATTTACTTATTTATTAGTATAGGTTAGGAAGATATTAAGATCAACCAAGTATTGTATTTAATAATGGACTTGTTTTTAAGATGTTCCTGAGAATTTTTTAGCATTGTATTTAGTAGATAATTAATAGTTACGTGAATTAATCAAATATGCTATATGCATAAGTTACTAATCAAATGCCAAAGAACAAATTTCACGATGTGACCGTGTCGACATATGATCTTTTGACATATGGTGTGCTGTGATTGGATGAAGTAATGAAATTGCGCCCGATTAGGCTAAGTTAGTTGTTAACCACACTGAGTGAGGTTGTTATGAATTGATCCATACTTTACGTATTTATTATCATCTTTGGGCAGTTTTAATATCTGTTGGACGGCTAACATGAAATTTTCTTTTTGAACTCTAGGTTGGACCAGGGACCGCAGTCATAGTGACAGATCCACATCAGCTTGTAGCGTACCAAGAATTGAAGTTGAAATATGAACATTTAGTATGTTCTCCGTCTCTTGGTTTTAAGTTTAGTTACTAGTTTTTTGAAGGGAAAACTTCAAACAATAGTAACCAAGTTTCTCAAGTGTTCCATTGAAGTCACTCAGGTTTTTTGTTCCTCTAAAGTCACTCAACTTTCAATATGTGTTCCAGTCTTTTGAATATTTTTTATGAGAGTTAAATGTTTTTAAAAGTCAAGTGACCTAAATGGAACATATATGAATCTTGGTTACTATTTGGTAATTACATTTTCTTTTTATTTTATTTGACCCATAGTTATCAAATGCGCTAGGCGCATAGGCGAGAAGCGCAAAAAAAGCGAGGGACTAAGAAAAAAAGCACAATCAAATAAAAACATTAAGAAAATAAAGTTATGAACCGAAAAAAGTCAAATCCTCAAATTCCAAAAGTTTTCAAATATCATAAACCTTAATATAACCAACATTATTATGAATCACCAAAATATCCCAAAACCAAAACTGTTAAGACTTGAAAACAATAAAGTTCAGACTTCAAAAAGTAAATAAAATGTTCTTCAACTTTAAAAATCATCGGAGACCGTGTCGTCATCCGCAACAATTGCCTTGTCTTTTCCAGCAGCAACATTCACTTGTTCTTCCTCTTGTTCTTCTTCGGAATCTTCATCAACTAATGTTCTTGAACTAGAAGGCCTTGAAGTAGAACTCCTTGAAGCAGATGCCCTCAAAGTAGACGACTGTGGAACAGATGGCTGTGAAGATCTTGTATTGTGTATACGCTCCCCAAGGTTTAAAAAAACGGAAACGAGTATCGAGGCGTTTTCCCTTCGCCTCACGAGGCGTAAGTATTGAGGCGGAACGAGGCGTAAGGCTGAGGCGGTATTAATAAATAAATATTAAAATTATATATATCATAAAATAATAAATACTTAACATAAAAAAATGACTTTTCTCATCAAATCAGCAGTTAAAAACATAAAAGAAGATTCAAATTTCATCAAATACTTAACATAAAAAAACACAAATAGTTTCTAATTAACTCAAATAGCATAACAAACATCATCTTCATCATCCTCACAATCTTCCTCAACCCAATCCTCATCATCGTAATCCTCGTCAATCAAATGAAGGGCTTTCCTTTTCTTAGATGAGGAACTTCCACCGCCTCGCTCAATTATCCCACCACCTCTACGTGTTTTAGTTGCCCCGCTACCTCTTGTTGTTCTAATGACCTCGTCACTTTCCTCCACATTTGCCGCATCATCTTCAATTGCATCTTCATCATCATCATCATCTCTTGGGTCGGCTATCCACTCATCATCAGACATGACGTTTTCAACAAGTAAAGGATCTTCATCTTCTTTTAAATTGGACCTTTTTACAAATTTTTGCTTCAGCTTTCTATTGTACATGATGAATACCAAATCGTCCATCCTCTCGGTGGTCAACCGGTTTCGTCTCTTTGTATGGACTTGATTGAACGTACTCCAATTACGTTCACAAGCTGAAGCCGAACACGTAAGACCCAAAATCTTCATTGCAAAGGCCTTGAGTTCCGGGGTATCATCTCCGTATTCGCCCCACCATAAAACTATATATGTTAAGAAATTAGTTAGTTAATTATTTAATTTATACAAACTATAAGTCTATAATAACATAACTAGCAAATATTTTACCCGGTGGACGTGTTTGATAAGTTGCCAACGAACCCCTATAACCAAATAATCCTTTCTTTTCCTTGTAAAGAATTAGTTGTTCTTCAATCTTCATGTACACTTCGGTGTCCTTCACGAGTTGTTCCATGACATCATACAACCCTCTCTTAATCTCTGGATGCTGTGAAACATCGGGACTCCATCGAAATTTAGGATTTGGATAGTAGGCAGCCGCATGCAAATCGCGGTGCATTTGAAAGTCCCATTTTTCATCGATGATGTCCCATATCTCTTTGTAAGACGCTTCGACATTATTCAAGTTCTTTGCAATCTTTTCTTTGCACGCGCCCATCGCTCCATAGAGAAATCCCATTGCGGGTGTTTGCTCACCATCAACGATCCTCAACACTTCAACTAGTGGGCTTGTGGTTTGAAGGGTATAGACCACACTAGGCCAAAAATCTCTCATCCATAATTATTTTCTTTACATTTTTTCCATCGTCTTTCTTAGCCCAAGCGCAATTCTTCCAATCATTAGAAACGATCATTTGTTGCAAAGCATCTTTAGAATCATAAGGACTTTGAATCGTCAAAAAAGTCGTGGCGAATCTTGTGGCGGCCGGTCGAAGAAGATCTTTCCCAAGAATCTTTCTTGCCAAACTCAACAACACCCAATTATGATTATAAATGAAATTGCTAACTTTTTTTGCTTTAAGCAAAGCATTTTTGGGTTGTGGCAATTCCCCAATTTTTTCAAGCATCAAATCGATGCAATGGGCGGCACATGGGGTCCAATACAATTTCTTCCTCTTCTTCATTAACATCTCTCCGGCCTTTTTGTAGTTACTTGCGTTGTCGGTCACCACTTGAACGACTATATCTTCCCCAATCTCTTCAATAACCCCATCAAGCAATTCAAAAATCTTTTCAGCATCTTTAACGCAATTCGATGCATCAACCGTTTTCAAAAAAAAAACCGTTCCATATTGATTGTACACTAACAGCAAGTCAATTAACAGCAAGTATTAACAGCAATATTATTAACAGGACACACTAACATGAAGTAAATTAACAGCAAGTGAATCACGATTGAATAAAAATAACAAGATCACACAATCAATAAAAATCAGCAGTGAATCACGATTGAATAAGAAAGCAGTGAAGAGAACTTACTTGTATTGAAGATTGAAAGAAATAATTGCAGTGAAGAATCAATGATCACGATTGAAGAAATAATTGCAGTGAAGAATCAGTGAAGAATCAGCCAGATGCAAGAACGCTTGTGTTTTTTGGATGTCTAAAATAAAAAACCCTAAGGCTATTTAAAGAAATAAAAAAAAAAATAATGGCACTAATAATTTTTTGCCGCCAATATGGTTTTGGCGCCTAAAATAAACCCTAATCCATCATTTATACCGCCTAAAAAAATACGTACGGCTCGCCATTTCGTACCGCCTCGGCCGTTTTTTCCGCCTCACTCAACTGAGGCGTCCGTTTAATATCTAAACCTGAGGCGCCGCCTCATATGCGTTTTCCTTCCGTTTCGAACTGAGGCGCGCCTCAGTACGACCGCCTCGCTCGTTTTTTTAAACCATGACGCTCCCCTGCTCTGCTCGCTTCTCCTACAACATCGCAAACCAAATCTCCATCATCATTAAAAACTCTATCTTCACCCATCTTTCCTTCTCATCGGAAAAGACTATTTTTATGTTTATGTTTTAAGTGTGTTTCGACTTTAATTTATGTTTTAACTATGTTTTTTTATGTGTTAAGTGTGTTTTTTAATCATGTTTTTGTGTTTATTATTGATTAACAAGTAGAATAGGTCATATTGATGTGTACAATATTTTATTTTTATTTTTTTATTTTGAGCGCTTCGTATACGTGAAGCTCTCGTTTCGATCTTGAAGCTTCGCTTAAAGCTTTTGGAACCAAAACGCTTCGGAGCGCTTCGCGCTTGAAGCTTCGCTTAAAGCTTTTGGAACCAAAACGCTTCGTAGCGCTTCGCGCTTTTTTAAACCAAGCTTACTAGCCCATAAATAACAAGTCTAGTTATATCACTTGAGCCCAATCCTCATTATTTCATCTCTGGCAAATTAATTGTAGTTGTTCCATATTAAACCTTGCAAGTTAAAAAATATGACTTTAGGAAACTTACATCACTCGATAAATATATAGCTTCAAACCATGCAATAATGAGACAATTATTATGTTTTGATTTATTTTTCTCTTCTCACGAAAGTTAATTTGAGAATCCTTTAATTATTTCATTTGATATTATTATGCATTAATTACTTTAAATACAATAATTCATTACTTTAGATCAATTTCTTTCTAACCCACCAAATACAAAAACCGATTAATTAAATATAATATACCAATATCAATGCATTTTTATCATAGTTAGTATCTAATAATGTGTACTTAAAATGCACCGATCACTAACCATTCATTGCTATCATCAATATCACTCAATGATATGGGATCATATGTCGCATCCACATCGTGTCTATTCTTCAGCATGTTATTGTATTTAACATACACGAGATCATGCAGTCTTTTATGCTCTAGACGATTCCTCTTCTTTGAATGGACCTGTTAAAGATTTGTATAAATATCAGATACAAGAAACGCTCAATCAAGCTTCATAATTAAATTTTAGATTGGAATACTTACATGCTCAAATGTGCTCCGGATTCGTTAACACCCGGATGAACTGCACGTTAAACCAAGCACTCTAATAGCTAGTTGTTGCAAATTTGGAGTGCCTTTCCCATACAACTTCCACCATTCAGCTGTTACATACAATCAAATTTAACACGTTATACATATAAAAATAAAGTCAATAATCTAGGTAAAAAGTATGTTAACAGTTAACTAACTGGGTGCTATTTTACCATGTTGTCGCTTCGCTGTTTCTAGACTAAAAAATCCAGACTGGTTCACCCAATGAATCAACTTAACATTAATCTTATTTTGTGCGTCCTTGTTAGGGACAAGCCTGTTAATACATTCATGTAGTCCAGGGGACACTTCTTTATCTCTTTCAATATCCACATTATAGCAATAAAACTCTGGGTTAAGATAGTAACCCGCTGCGTGCAAGGGATGGTGAAGTTGGCAGTTCCATCTCTTGTCAATAATTCCCGACACAACAATGTAATCTTTGTTATCTTCTCCTCCTAAAGCTGCTGCAACTGCAGTTTTTGCTCGTTCCATACCTTCATACACATAACCCATCGCGGGTTTTTTCTCGTTGTCGACGATTCAACACTCGAACAAGAGGACCCATGATTTTCAGAGTGAATAGGACATTGTTCGAGAAAGTTGGGGTAAAAACAATGCCAATCGCTCTTGCACCCTTACGTTCTTCAGCCCATTTACTTTTCGTCCACTGTTCGCTAGCAAACATATTTCTAAGTGCAGATTTTTGTTTTTGCAAGCTTTGTAATGTAAGAAACGTGGTTGCAAACCTTGTTACTCCACTCCTTGTTAGCTCGTTGTTTTTAGTAAACTCCTTCATTAAGTTCAACACATAACTATGGTTATAAATATAACCAACAAGGAAAATAGCCTTTTCAATAGTTTTTTTCACATCTGGAATCTTACCGATATCTTCCAGCATTAGATCCAAGCAGTGCGTTGCACATGGTGTCCAAAATAGATTTTTCCACTTTTCCATTAACATTTTACCTACAAAAAGACATGTAAAATAATTTGTTATAAACAGGTTGGTGCAATTTGATGAGTAATCATATATAGAAAACATCAAAAAATAAATTAACCTGCTAGCTTAAAGTTGCTCCCATTGTCGGTAATAACTTGCTACCTCATTTTTTAGTAACGGAACGCGAAGCTCATGGTATGATGGAGGCTTTAAATGCGGCCCATAGTTCCTAACAGCCACGAGCATCTCTTTAAAGCAGTCCATATTAGCCACATTAAATGCAACCCCAGCCTGGTAGAAAAATACTGCAATGGACTGTATGGTTTTGGCTCGGATCTCTTTATTACAAGCATCCTTGATGCTTGTTTGAACTTGTTTTCCTTTACCTGTTTTTAAAACCATTACAGACAACAAAACAGCCATAACCACTCTACTGAAATTCATTTAATTAACATACAATCTGAGACAGAATCCATTGATTTAATTAACCGAGACAGAATTTAACACACCACTGATTTAATTAACATACATGTAATTAACTGAAATAAAAAATAAGCTAATAGCTTTTGAAAACATCACATCTAATGCCCCTTCATATTAGTCTTCCGCCTCTTGTTTTGATGAGCAGGTATCTCTATTACTTCATCCTCTTCCTGTTCATCAGCCAAATCATCCAAGCCGTCATTTGTTTTCTTGGCCTTTTGGCTCAAAACATACGCCTTCAACTCCTCTTTAACCTCCTGTGGACACCTCGTACGTGACTTGACATTTCTGTTTCCTCCAATTCGGTGTAGTTTAGCACGAAAAATTCCACCTTTTGTAATCTTGTTGCAGTAGTTGCATGAAAACACATTTTTAACATCAGGATTTCTCAGATGATTGTACTTCCATCCAGGGTCCGTTTTCCTGCTCTCCGATGGTCCAACATCTTGAGAAGCCATAGCCTGTAGCATAGTTCCCATGGATCAATATGTAACTGAATTATGAAATAAATAATTCTTTAACAGAATCACATACGTATAGTATTTTTTTGCGGGCAAAGAAAAGCAGAACTGTGAATGCTGTGGATATGACTTATCTTTACTATATAATAAAAGAAACCCCTTTAGGGACACTTGTCATCATATTAGACCATCTCTTATAGATAATTATTATTTTAGTTTAATTAATCTCTTCTAATCAATTACAGATAACCCTCCTACTAAATATTATTTAGTTTAATATTTTATATTATAAATAACTCTCATACTAAATATTATTAGTTTAATATCTTATGGATAATAATTAGTTAGTTTAATCTTCTTCTCATTTATAATATTATTTATTTGAATTAATTATATTTAAACGTTTTGTTTAGTTTGGTATCAAATAAATTTTACGAAACTTAAAATAAAATTAACTAATATTATTTATCATTTATATATTTACGGAGTTTTAAATAAAGGGTTAAATTTATTGAGACTTCGTTAACAAATTTTGCAACAACATGATAATCTATTTTTATCACGAAAACCAAACTTTGTATTAATATATTAAATATTTTTTATTTTCACTATCAAAATTACATTTACTCGACCCATGTAATACATGAGGTTTTTTAAGATATAACTTTTTATTATATGATATACAAAATTAGATTTATAAAATTCGTACAATACACGGGGTTTTCTAAGGATATATATATTTTTTTTTTATTATTTAGTATAGAAAATTACATGTATTCAAACCATGTAATGCGCATATTTTTTAAGATGTAATTTTTTTATTATTTGGTATATAAAATTACATTTATTCAACCCGTGTAATACACGTGGTTTTAAAGATATAACTTTTTTATTTGGTATATAAAATTACATTTATTCAACCCGTACAATATGGTTCTTATAGATATAACTTTTTATTATTTAATATATAAAATTATATTTATTCAACCTGTGCGATAAATGAGGGTTTTAAAGATATATTGTTTTATTATTTAGTATATAAAATTTATTTATTCAACCCGTGTAATACACGGGGTTATAACCTAGTTTGTTATATACAGAACATGAATGAATATTATATAAAGATAATACATCTCTTAACTCTTCGAAATTCAAAATATCTTTTAAAAATATTTACAGATTTGATGAGATGTGATTCTAAAATATTTAAAATTAGCTGTAAATAAAATCTAGGCTGTTTTTTAAAAGATAGGGTTTTTTAAAAAAATAACGTTGCTTTTTTTATCTAAGAGACAAAAGCGGTGTTTGGTCGCCTAGGCGGACCAAGCGATCGCTTTTAACAACACTACAACAGAGATATGACCTAAACTGAACATTTATGAAACTTGCTAATTCTTTAGTGATTTTTTTCTTCACTACTACCTCCTTCGTCAAGCAAATTAAAAAAAGTAAACACTAAGTAGCAAGTATGATTCATATATGTATCATTTAAATTAATTAATTGTAAAAGGTGTACCATTTATAAGATTGAATATCTTATGAAAGTTGGATGATTTTAAAGAAAATGAAAAACTTCGAGTAGCTTTAGTGGGACACGAGAAACTTGGTTACTATTAGGTGAAATTTTTATTTGAATGTGTTGAGACATGTCCTGTTCTTAGGATGTCATATTTATGTGTTGTCTTTTTGGTTTCAGCAATCCAAAGCTAAGGAAGTCGTGGGTGTCGTAAGGCCATACATCAACCCAGACTATGAAGCTTTTGGAGCACTGCAAGAGCTGGAAATGCTGGTGGGGACATATGCAGTTGTAGAAAGCGAGAAACACCAACCATATGCCTAGAAATTAGGATTGCGACTTGTGAAGAGTAGAAGTTTGAGGTGGTTACGCATTTGTAGATGAGCAGCTGTATGTTTAGAAATTCGAGTTTAGCAGAGGTTATTTTGTTAAAAGGATGTTACAAGACTAGCCGTGAGTAGTACTTATGCATGCACAAATGTATTCGTGATGCTAACTTATGTTCAACCTTTTCATTTTAGTATTTGTCTTGGCCTATCCTTTCCATCATCATCATCATAATCAAGCACAGAAGAATCCAGACAAATATAAAGCATAGATTAACAGTTGGAAGGTTATGTGATTTAGCAAAGAAGTCATCCAACCAAAGAATTATATCAATAAGCAAATAAATTATAAGAATTCTAATGTAAATAACAAAACTAAGTGTACAACTTGAGAATTTAAATCATGTGATTCTCAAAATTTTTGAGATCAATACATGAAATAGAAGCACCACACAACCCAACATGTATATCCATCCGATTGAAAGAAAATAAACCTTACATAAGAAACCACGATTCAAATCCAGACGAAACACAATTCAAAAATCAAGTTTTGGTTATTAAACCAACAAGTAATACGCAGTTTCTTCTAAACTTGAAAAATCAAACTCGAATCAACGAAGAAGTAATTACAGCAATCAAACATCTAAAACAAGTTTAATCTAAATGACTTAATTAGTAATTGAGTTTTAAATAAAAAAAAAAACTACAAATTCAAGTTTCTAAGTAAAATAATCAATCTAAGCATTAATTTAATATATGATAAAAAAGAAAGTGAATGAATAGTGTTCATTTTCTTTTTTTTATCATATATTAATTTAGAATGGAATACATCATTAAGAGATCAGCAAATGGTATCGGTCTTAAATTTACCAAATCGGTGTATTTTCGGTACTGGTTCTGCACATTTATTCACCGGTTTTTACTCTCAAATACCGGTGTCGTACCAGTACCGAACCGTACCATACTAGGTATATTCGGTACCGGTACCCACTTTTGGGGATTTCGGTAACGGGAACAGTGCTTTATAATTTATTTTTTAAATTAAAATTAGAATGGAATACATCATTAAGAGATCAGCAAATGGTATCGGGTATAGGTACCGGTCTCAAATTTACCAAATCGGTGTATTTTCGGTACCGGTTCTGCACAGGTATTCACAGGTTTTTACCCTCAAATACCGGTACCGTACCAGTACCGACCGGTACCGAACCGTACCATACTAGGTATATTCGGTACCGGTACCCACTTTTGAGGATTTCGGTAACGGTATTTTTGGTACCGGTTGGTACCGAGCAATGCATCAAATCCTGTAGTAACGCAGCAATGCAAGTAATTGCACCGTTTAGATTACTTTTCATACACACAATAAGTAAACTGTATTTCGTTTGAATGAGGTTTTATATACACAACAACTTATTTTGCTTTCTTTTTTGTCTTTTTCTGTAATGAATGAATTGTAAAATGTAAAATTAACTTGCATATTTAGAATATTGATGAGCAAATCGTATCAAATCCTGTAAACGAATCGGAATCGTATCGGTACCAAATTTACTATACCAAATCATTTTCGGTACCAATTTGGTACCCACCTTTTGGCGTTTTCAGAATCGTTACTTTCGGTTCAACACCGGTCTAGCACCATACCTGTATTTATTGATTTTTACCTTCAAATACCATATCATATTGTACCGAGCATTTTCAGTGCCGGTACCTAATTTCGATGATTTTCCGGATCAATACTTTCGCTGCCGTTATCGGTACCGAGCTCATCCATATTTTAACGTGTTAGCACCGTAATAACTGAACTGAAAACAACCGAATTTCCAACGTGTAGGACGTGTGGGTCCTATTATTATATATTAGGTTATTTAAAATTGTTTTTTATGACGGAGTGATTATCCTTACCACGTCATTTTATTTATGTTTTGATATTCGTTATCTGTTTGCCGTTGTTGACACGCCTTTTGTAGTCATTGGGTCCCGCCGCAACGCGCGGGCGGAAAATAACTAGTTCAAGTAAAATATAAGAATCAAGTTTCTAAGTAAAATAATCAATCTAAACATTCAAGTGAAATATAAGAATAAAAAAACATAGCTAATCCGGATAGGCTGGAAAAGTTGTGCCTGGCATGGGGACAATACCTAGTTGTTTTGGGGTTATTAGCAACGAAACACGAGGAGGGGAAGCTTCTTCTAATACATCATGGTTCAAAATTCAAACTGCGTAGTCAGAATTGTAACAAGCCAAGTAAGCCGTGACAAGATATTGTTCGCTTTGCCCCTGATGGGTTGCTCATCCAGGAACTTACGGTTTTGTTTTCACCCGACGAGTTGCTCGCTCAGACAAAACGTGTCTTGGTAGAGAAGGTTTCCACCCCATTATAAGGAAGACTCGGTTCTCCTCCTCAACCGATGTGTGACTTACATCTCCACCCCCTTAGGGAGCCCAGCGTCCTCGCTGGCACACCGGCCCGACCCCTGGCTCTGATACAAGTTGTAACAGCATAAGTAAATCGTGCCAAGATATTGTCCGCTTTGCCCCCGATGGGTTGCCCATCCAGAAACTCACGATTTTGTTTTCACCCGACGAGTTGCTCGCCAAGGCAAAACGCATCTTGGTAGAGAAAGTTTCCACCCCATTATAAGGAAGACTTCGTTCTCCTCCTCAACCGATGTGAGACTTACATCATCATTCTAAACCACCACCATTTCAAAACTCCATTTTTCTCCATTTATATATTATTTATAAATCAGAAAAAAAATAATTATAATTCTTTTATTAATAAAATATATTTTTAATTTTATTAAAGTTTAAATATTTGATAATAAAAAAAAGTTATTATTGTCAGACGGTTACTATTCCAACGCCTATATTTTCAAACGGTTGTTGTTCCACTGTCAAACACAAGTCGTACCCAGCTGGGCTGAAGGGTACGAAACCTACCCAAGTGAGGAATACCTATCACCGGTGCACGATGAACCATCCCCTCCAACTCCTGACTTCGGATGTTTACCTTAAGATTATAGATCAGACAGTCGTGATAGCGATTGTAGTGTGTCACCTCCATTGGGCAACATTTTCAGTTGGGATGGGTATTATTAGGGCTATTATATGAGCCCATGGCTTTATAGCCTAGTGTCATCTTGGTGGTGGGATAAGGCTTTGGGACCAATAGGTCCTGAGTTCGATTCCCACAAGGGGGGTTTTCCCATATTTATTGGGTTTCCTCCTGAATTGGTGTGGCATTATGCCTAGTGGAGATGGATATGATCGGGTGGTTCCTCTGGTGTCACGATAATACTCCAGTGGTCCGTCAGTGATCCAAATTTGCCGTTAAAAAATATGTTTAATTAGGAATTAATATGGTATGAAATTAGGTTTGTGTAATATTAAAACTAAATGTGTGTAATATTAAAATTAGGTTTGTGTAATGTTTAATTAGGTTTATGCAAAAAAAATTGTTTTATATAATTTAATAAGGTTTAATTTTTTATTTAAAAAAAATAAAATTATATTAAAAAACATTAAAATTTAGGTTTTTTATTTTATTTTTAAGACCCCACCATGGGACCCACCACACCGGACGAGTCCGCTTGAGCGGACCAGCCCAGCACCGGACCACACCAACTCACCTCCTCCAACGGATATGTTGTCTACTTTTCTTGGTTTGTTTCGCGGACCGCATCTCCAACCAACCGCACTTCCAACCAACCGTTGGAGATGCTGTAATCTCCTTATTCTGTAAAAAACAAAAATGAAAGGGTTGAATGCTATGACCGTTGACCGGTGAGTGTCTGACGCAGGTTTAACCTTTTAATAGCTAATAAGCAATGTTTTCATAACCGGACCGGCTATCGAACCGGTTGTCTTACCGGTTCACTGGTCGAACCGGGCGAACCGGTCGAACCGGGCGAACCGGTCGAACCGCGACCAGTGAACCGGTCGAACCGGGCGAACCGGTCGAACCGGGTTTAAGAACCGGATGACATAATTAATAATATAAATATTTAAGAAAAAATAAAAATAGAAAAAGTATATAAACAATTCTAAAATCAATAATATTAATATTTTTTTTTGAAAATTTACGGACATCAAATGAAATTAAATCAAATTTAATAAATTGACTTTTGTCTTTCCCAAGACAACTTTTCAGACATCTCCATATAATATATTTTCTTTTAATAAATTCACTCAAACAACCAGTAATCAAAAACGTTCTAATGTCTTCATTCAAGTCCGGCAAAGCTTTTCGCCGGAACTACTTGTCACTAAGACGATGATTTCACCGGAGAAACACGTCGCTGGAATGGGGACTGTAGTAGAGATGCACAGAAACAGAAGAAGCACCCACACCGGCCTGACCTCTCCCACCGGATCTCCGGGTGAACCGCCGGTCGCCGGCCAAACCGCCGGTCTGATGCACGAACGGTCTGAACAAGCGAACCGGCCCGGCGAAGCTTCCGACTCCCGGCCCGACCGGTCCGGCCGGCCGGTCCGGTCCGGGTCTGAAAACATTGCTAATAAGTTGTAAAGCTAAAATTAAATTATTTTATATACCAACATTGGTAACAATTAGGGTGTAGGAGTGGTAAACTTCAAAATCAACCAATGAGAGTGTGCCAGGTCATTCAGTGAAAAATGTCTAAACTATGCCTAAAAGTGTTAGCAATGGTTAGATACTTCATTTTTTTTTGTAAAGTAAATTTCATTCAAAACACAGCAGCCCGACCCCAAAAAAACAAGGAGCCGAACCGACTACTCCAACATATACAAAGGGTACAAAACCCAATCACTCCAAACAATGTTTCTATACTTTGACCTACACTTTAACCACAAAAAACCCAACGATTTAATCTCCTCGATGATTTCTTCAACGCTCCCTCTACCGCTTGAATTTTTTTTTTGTTTCTAACTTTCAAGACACACCAGCACGCAACCATAATAAGCCCCCGCATAATAACTCTCGCCCTCTTGTCCTCGGAAGCTCCTTTATGCAACGTAAGAACATATCTGAACGAAAAAACGAAAATCGGGTTGATCTTGGCCCAATCGCTCAGCCAACTCCACACCGCACAAGCCGTCTCACACCCGGAAAAGAGGTGATCCACAGATTCCGAAAAACCCCACAAAAAGTACAACTTTCCGAATCAACCGCGACATTCCTCCTAGCGAGAGCTTGCCTAGTCGGGATACGATCCATAAAAGCTCTCCATATGAAGATCTTACACTTGGCCAGGATCCATCCTCTACTCCATACACGAGTTTCAGGGTCCACGGTCACCTGAGACACCGCCGCTTTTTTATAAGAGGAAGTAGAGAAGATACCCGATTTTTCCAAAGTCCACCTCCACGAGTCCTTAGCGTCCAAAGTAACAATCCCAGCCAGAAAAGTAGAGATTTCCAACACATCGTCTAGCTCCTCCTGCGAAAAAGAAGATCTAGACCAGTTCCATCTCAAATTGTTATTTGTACCTTCCGCCGGAAGACGGTCATTGACGAGGCACCTCTTATTAGATTCCAAAGCAAATAGCCTTGGCCACTTCAACAACAGAGGAGCATCACCTACCCAATTATCAATCCAGAACCTTATATTTTTGCCATCTCCCAAGGTTCCTTTGATGTAATGGTTAATCTTATTACCATGTGAACGCGCCTTAGATTCCGAGCACATGATGTTCTTCCAAACTCCCGTCATAGATGCGTTACAAGGAAAGTACAACCATTTTCTGCTTTTACCATGGCAGGCCGTGACCACTTTCCTCCACATACTATTAACCTCCGACCGATACCTCCAAGCCCATTTACCCAAAAGAGCTTCGTTGACTAACTTTAGCCTACAGAAGCCAAGACCGCCATTTTTCTTCGAACGAGTCACTAAATCCCACGCAACCCAATGCATCTTCCTTCCCGTCTCCGACCCTCCCCAAAGGAAATTCTTCATAAGAGATTCAAGCCTGTCGACAACTTTAACAGGGACTTTAAAGATCGATAATGTCACACCCCGACCACGTGAGACAACGAAACGTGGCGGAAACATCGGGGAGTGTTGTAACAGAATTAATTGTTTCAAATCCATGGCAATTGAAGTTTCGTTTTATTAATCAAACATGAAAGTTTACATTTTTTTAAACGAGAACCAAAGAGTACATAACATAAGTTAACTAGTTCTTGTCTCGTTTTAAGTCACTAAGGCACAGGTCCGCCTAAGTATGTCTTGATAAGTCCTATGCATCATCTCCTGAAAACACATGTGAAAATAGGTACGTCAGCATAAAAATGCCTGTGAGATACATAGGTTTTGTGAAAATAGGATTCATGACTTATGTTTGAGAAAATGTTTAGTCATGAACCTTGTAATTTGCTTTGTCTTGTAAATTATTTGAAAAACGATAAGATCAGATGATATGTATAAATAAGAGAATAATGTATGGTTAAATGAATAACCATGTAAGATGAGTTTGTATAAGATAAGTTGTTTGTAAATCAATGTCTTGTGAAAAGTATGTTATTTGTATAAAATGTTATATGTCTCAAACTGAAATGATTCAAATAACGCTACGATATGTAATACCATACAAACACTTATATATAGGAAGTACCAGCGGCGTATCCACCATGCTTGTATCATATTTCACACGCCTCGTTACTTAATCACTTACTCAAACCAAACTACCAAAGTAAAATGTTCATGTCTAATGTAAATCATGTAATGTGTATCCAAAATGTAAGCATGTGATGAATAACAAATGTACTAAGTATGCAACAAAAGACATACATAGCATAAAGTGTAATGTATAACAATGTACTAAGTACGCACAAAATGGGCATACATAGCATAAAATGTAATGTAAAACATGTACTATAAATGTACTAATGAACATAGTAGGTATATGATGTGAAAGCATGAAAGTAACAAGTAGGCACATGTGTTCCACCCCAAAATGTTTGGAAAACAGTAAAAGAGGGGTCTATGTACTCACTTGAGATTGCTTAGTAGTCCTTGAGTAACAACCAAACAATGCTAGAGATCGCGGATATCAAACGGCACCTAATATAGGTAACTATGTTAATAAACCGGACCTAGATCGGAGGATCGGATAGAATGAGGGTTCGTAAACCAACCGAGTATAGAGACTCGTGTAATATGGTTTAACAAAGCCTACATACTAAATGAAACCTAACCTAAGTGCTTACGACCCATTACGACCCGTTTAGGTAGCTTATGCTACTTTAACGCGTCGTTCGCGTGAAACGCGTTCGGAACGCCTAACTAGTCCTATGACAAGTGTTATATGCCTAAACATGTTACATAATCAGTTATGTGACAAAAGTTTAGGTTACATATGCTTAATTACCAATTATACATGAAAAGGGTATTCTGGTAATTTACCTAAGGCATATAAACTACCTATCATACAACTACTCAAGCGAAGCGACCATAAGGTATAACCTCGGAAGGTTATTCCCTATACACTAAGGTCACCTAATGTGTTTGGTCGGATCCTAATGATCGACCAAATGGGTCGGGTTCGAAAGCATAAGCGATTGATTAGATCGCTTACCCTTACGACCCTAGATAAGCACAAAACTAAAAGTGACGAGCTAAGCATGTTGAAACATGCTTAACTAAGTTAGAAAACAAGTTTGGTATCAAAACAAACGGTTTTGATACCCATATGTAGTTTGGTTACAAAATACACAAGAATACGTATTCTGGCCGAAACTACGGCTCGTCACTGAGCCTAGATAACGTGGTAATCAGTAGGTATAGTCACTAGGGACTATAACCATCGTGATTACGCTCACGTTATGAAGTTCAAACGAACTTCGCATTGACCATAAACTGGTCAATGCAGAAAGTCAAACAAAGTTTGACTTTCGGACTCGAAAAGCAATAAAAGAACGAAGGAACACTTACAAAGGGTCCCCGAATGCTAATCTCGATCCAAGTAGCTCAGGTATGAAACAATGGTTTCAACTTAGAGCTTCTCAAATCAAGATTCTTGTGGGTTTTTGCAAGTGAAGGCAAGGGGTATTTATAGGATTCGTAGAGCCGTTAAGATCGTTTCTTGGAAACCGTGCTTTGATCTTGGCCATACACTTGCATACATGGTATTGTAATACCATGTGCACATCCAAAACCAGCCCCAAGTATCAAAATTACCATGTGCAAAGGTGAGAATGGACCAGATCCAATGTTTCTGAAATTCTGCTGTCTGGAGACTGCTTGCGCACCGTAAGACTTTTTGTGTTGAGGTGCGCAAGGACCTTGCAGGTCTGATATTTTCAAAAATGGCAGAACAGGCCCCTGCAGCTCCAAACTTGGTTTTCGATGCATTTTTGACACGTTTAAGCCTTGTTACCCCATTTCAAAGCTCTAAATGAAGTTAAAGTATAGGGAGCTTAAAATATGCTCAAAAATATCTCGGATGTCGGTTCGTTTGGCCGTACGATCACGCTGTTCGCTTAATTACGACGGAAGTCGTAACGGACGCAAAAACGATCCAAATTGCGCGACGAATGGATTTTTCTCATGCCAAACACTAAAATAAAATATTTTAGTGCTTACATAAATTTTTGGAAGTCCGGATGTATTCAGAACGTAAATTATGCGCGAAAGTGCAAACTTATGCACTTTTTGACGCTTTTAGTCCCTGAATGACCCAAAAGTTTATTTTAGCATACCGAACCCCTCAAAGCCTATTTCTAAGCTATGTAAAGGATATTTATGGTATGTTTAACTTATGGTCATGTTCCAGAATGTCTGTTACAGTTCAAATTGGCATACTTTCGCAGTTTGTCAAATTTAGTCCCTGTAAGAGATTAAACTTGATTTTGGCATACCAAAGCCTTCAAAACTTATTTCTAAGTTATGTAAAGGTTATTTAAGGTATGTTAAGCCTATTTCACTATTCCGGAGTGTTCGTTGGATTAAACTGGTTATATTTACGCATCAGAGCGCGTATAACCCTCCAGAAAGCGATTTAAAGCTTAAAATCGAACAAGAGTTAATATGTGCAAACGATACAGATATTTTTACAAATCCCAAGTATGAAATACAATATTTCATTGGTTTGGAATTTGTTTGATGGTTGAAGTGACACAGGTGTCACAGTCTCCCCTACTTTAGGAAATTTCGTCCCGAAATTTAGTTTTAGAGGAAACTTGTGAAGACAGCTGTGACGGTTTCGCTTTCAGAAAAATCCATTGAACCCTTAAGTAAAAATATGGGCCATGTTAGGATTCTTAGCGAAAATGTCAACCCTCAAAGTGAAGTCCTTGTAGTAACAAAACATGGAGGTTCGAACTACGGGCTGAAAATTGTTTCTTATGAAGACTCATCATAGGAAACTTGGTGTGTGATTGAGATCAGAATTGGGGAGTGTAAGAATAAATGACATTGGTCAAAGTCCAAGACTTCTCCCGTATCATTACTCTTGTCACTGTAGGTCTTAACACATGACAAAACTTCCTGTGGTTTCTGTGCACTGAATTCCATAATTATGTAGGCCTCCATAGTTACGTAGTTCCTTGCACAGTCCGCACAGTTCATTTCATAATGCGTATGGGGAAAAATCAAACGAAAAACCCTGTGGTGATTTAACTTGACTGCAATAGAGTCTCTTTAACTAGGTCACCAAAGGATTAGATCAACGAACAATCTCTTGAACTAGACCACCCGAGGGCATATTTAACTACATAAACACATGATATATTTAACTAGATTGTCAAACCAATCTATTTAACTTAGATCGACGTAGGATCTCTTTAACTAGACCACCAGAGGGCCTATTCAACTATATCAACGCATGATATATTTAACTAGATTGTCGAACCAATCTATTTAACTTAGATCGACGTAGGATCTCTTTAACTAGACCACCAGATGGCCTATTTAACTATATCAACGCATGATATATTTAACTAGATTGTCGAACCAATCTATTTAACTTAACTACCCAAGAGGAATATTCAACTACATCAAGACATGATGTCCTTAGACTTTGGAACAGTACTTTATAATCCAAGGGACTTAACTACAACGTAGAAGTCCATTAAGGATTTAAGATAGTACCTTTTTGAATATCCTACTACGAATCCTTCATATGAAGATAAGAAAGATTCTATAAGGATTTGGATAACGAATATCCAGAGTATACAAAAACACAAAAATGCATAAAAGAAAACGCAAAATGCATATACACATAGTCACACAACCGCAAAATTGTTTATCTAGATCTTTAATTTGTTAATTTGTTTTGTTGATTGCGTACATGTATTTGTAGCACACTAGGAATCCATTCCGTGGATTTCATTTGGTACTTTAAACATTTTCAAGAATCTATCTATAAAGATCGAATGATCTACCAAAAATTCGATTTCGTTTAAAAAAAAACGCAATATTCGAATTAAGGTACAGTAATTTTAGAATATACATAAATACCCTTAGGTACCCTATTAAGAATTTATAGTGGTACTTTGGGTATTCGTACAGAGTTGCAACTTGCGCCTTGTACTTCGTTTCCTTGTAAGAAACGGGTACTTAGGATTTTTGTGGGAAATTGCAAGAGATTATAAAATGGAAAGATTTTGGGGGGGGGTAATCTGTTCTTCAAGGAATACGGCTCCTTGATTGTCGGTTTTGTAGGGGATACGTTGTTTATACATGCCATCACATTTGTACATTGTAATGTTAAATAAAAAGATTTATTTATAAACAACAACAACTGTTTCATGGACCTTGACAACAAAAGAAAATAATACATAAGGCTTGATTATTTCTAAACAACATTGTCTTCTAGTTGGTCTGATGCTCATCCCTGCGCTGGATTCGCATTAGCAATCTTTGGGCAATTTCTTCGGAAATGACCCATCTCGCCACAGTTGAAGCAAGGACCTATTGGACAACGAGCTTGAGCAGGATTTACTTGAGGTTGGTTTGGACCACCTTGGTTTGGGGTAAATCGACAAGCATTTTCCAGGTGACCGAGTCGCCCACATGATGCACATAAACGACACTGTAGGTGAGCTAAGTGGTGTGCATTACATTTGTTGCATATCGGTGCAGTACCGGCATAAGGTTTCCTTGCAGGAGGTTGAGTTGGTTGGTTGCAGGTGTTTTGGTTGGGTTGAGCAGTAATCGCAAAATTCTGCGAAGCCTTACGCTTCTTAGAAGGTTCTGTTTTGCTTTCCTCCTGAACATTAGCTGCTTGTTTCTTGTCGCCTTTCCGAAAAAGTTTGTTCTTTCTGATCTGAGATTCAGTCAAGGTTGCAGCTAACTCAATGGCCTGCCTAACCGTAGAGGGGTTACTACCAGTAACAATGTCCTGAACTGAGTCAGGGAGACCATCAATGTATTTTTCGATCCGCTTATCCAAAGGCGTAACCATAGTAGGACACAGCAGGCTCAACTCCTCATATCGATCAGTGTAGGCTCGATGTTCACCGCTGTCTTGCTTAAGATCGTCGAATTCCCTTTCCAAGGCCCTGATCTCGTGACGAGGACATAATTCCTTCATCATCAGTGCTCTAAGTTCTTCCCATGTTTGAGCCAGTGCCACTTCGGCACCCCTATCTCTCACCACACCGTTCCACCATGTCAAAGCTCGTTTCGCAAAGACACTAGATGCGAAATCTACCTTTCGCTCGTTTGGACATTGAACATGCCTGAAGGTGCTCTCTAGACTCTCGAACCATTGCAGAAGTGCAGTCGCTCCTTGAGACCCAGAAAACTTTGATGGCTTAGCCGAGTTGAACGTCTTGAAGTTGCAGAGGGCATTATTGTTGTTGAGAGCTTGGTGACATTGAGCAACGATGTTCGGGATTGCAGCAGTCATTTGCTGTGTAATGACAGCTGCCAGCTCTTCAATAGATACCGGATTTTCGCGTCGTGGAGGCATTCTAAAAGGGGAAACAAGAGAGAAAACAAATGAAATGGCATTGGGTAAGAATAGGATGTTACAATTACCGGCCAAATTCATGGGTGATAGTCATTTGTTTGAACCACGAAGCAAACAAACAACACAAAGGCTGAGTCAAAGAAAATAGATCCTCATAATGTATCGCGAATACATGCTCGCCTTTAAGTGAACACTCACCCCAAGAGTTCCCAGGTAAGAGTGACTGGTCCGATTATGTGGATTTGTACGAACACTCTAGCCTTAGACAGAAAACCCAGGGTACAGGCATCCACTCTTCCAGTTTGCATGTGTTCACACTATTTAGGACCCAAAACTTTGACGAGAGTTTTGAAAACTCAAAGGGGTTCAAAACCTTGTAACAGAGGGTTCAAAACCTTACAATAGAGGGTTCAAAACCTAGAAATCAATCATCCAAGAACAGATGATTAATTTTCAAAGCGGTTTCGAAATTTATGTTCTTGTTGTGGTCGTCGCCCAAGGATAGGTGACAGTATTGTTTTATGACTAAACGCAAGTAAACTCGCGTTAGGGTCCTAGGAAGGTTATAGACTAGGTCAAAGTATTACTAATAACCTAATTCCCTATAACCATTGGCTCTGATACCATCTTTTCTGTCACACCCCGACCACCTGAGACAACGAAACGTGGCGGAAACATCGGGGAGTGTTGTAACAGAATTAATTGTTTCAAATCCATGGCAATTGAAGTTTCGTTTTATTAATCAAACATGAAAGTTTACATTGTTTTAAACGAGAACCAAAGAGTACATAACATAAGTTAACTAGTTCTTGTCTCGTTTTAAGTCACTAAGGCACAAGTCCGCCTAAGTATGTCTTGATAAGTCCTATGCATCATCTCCTGAAAACACATGTGAAAATAGGTACGTCAGCATAAAAATGCCTGTGAGATACATAGGTTTTGTGAAAATAGGATTCATGACTTATGTTTGAGAAAATGTTTAGTCATGAACCTTGTAATTTGCTTTGTCTTGTAAATTATTTGAAAAACGATAAGATCAGATGATATGTATAAATAAGAGAATAATGTATGGTTAAATGAATAACCATGTAAGATGAGTTTGTATAAGATAAGTTGTTTGTAAATCAATGTCTTGTGAAAAGTATGTTATTTGTATAAAATGTTATATGTCTCAAACTGAAATGATTCAAATAACGCTACGATATGTAATACCATACAAGCACTTATATATAGGAAGTACCAGCGGCGTATCCACCATGCTTGTATCATATTTCACACGCCTCGTTACTTAATCACTTACTCAAACCAAACTACCAAAGTAAAATGTTCATGTCTAATGTAAATCATGTAATGTGTATCCAAAATGTAAGCATGTGATGAATAACAAATGTACTAAGTATGCAACAAAAGACATACATAGCATAAAGGGTAATGTATAACGACGTACTAAGTACGCACAAAATGGGCATACATAGCATAAAATGTAATGTAAAACATGTACTATAAATGTACTAATGAACATAGTAGGTATATGATGTGAAAGCATGAAAGTAACAAGTAGGCACATGTGTTCCACCCCAAAATGTTTGGAAAACAGTAAAAGAGGGGTCTATGTACTCACTTGAGATTGCTTAGTAGTCCTTGAGTAACAACCAAACAATGCTAGAGATCGCGGATATCAAACGGCACCTAATATAGGTAACTATGTTAATAAACCGGACCTAGATCGGAGGATCGGATAGAATGAGGGTTCGTAAACCAAACGAGTATAGAGACTCGTGTAATATGGTTTAACAAAGCCTACATACTAAATGAAACCTAACCTAAGTGCTTACGACCCATTACGACCCGTTTAGGTAGCTTATGCTACTTTAACGCGTCGTTCGCGTGAAACGCGTTCGGAACGCCTAACTAGTCCTATGACAAGTGTTATATGCCTAAACATGTTACATAATCAGTTATGTGACAAAAGTTTAGGTTACATATGCTTAATTACCAATTATACATGAAAAGGGTATTCTGGTAATTTACCTAAGGCATATAAACTACCTATCATACAACTACTCAAGCGAAGCGACCATAAGGTATAACCTTGGAAGGTTATTCCCTATACACTAAGGTCACCTAATGTGTTTGGTCGGATCCTAATGATCGACCAAACGGGTCGGGTTCGAAAGCATAAGCGATTGATTAGATCGCTTACCCTTACGACCCTAGATAAGCACAAAACTAAAAGTGACGAGCTAAGCATGTTGAAACATGCTTAACTAAGTTAGAAAACAAGTTTGGTATCAAAACAAACGGTTTTGATACCCATATGTAGTTTGGTTACAAAATACGCAAGAATACGTATTCTGGCCGAAACTACGGCTCGTCACTGAGCCTAGATAACGTGGTAATCAGTAGGTATAGTCACTAGGGACTATAACCATCATGATTACGCTCACGTTATGAAGTTCAAACGAACTTCGCATTGACCATAAACTGGTCAATGCAGAAAGTCAAACAAAGTTTGACTTTCAGACTCGAAAAGCAATAAAAGAACGAAGGAACACTTACAAAGGGTCCCCGAATGCTAATCTCGATCCAAGTAGCTCAGGTATAAAACAATGGTTTCAACTTAGAGCTTCTCAAATCAAGATTCTTGTGGGTTTTTGCAATTGAAGGCAAGGGGTATTTATAGGATTCGTAGAGCTGTTAAGATCGTTTCTTGGAAACCGTGCTTTGATCTTGGCCATACACTTGCATACATGGTATTGTAATACCATGTGCACATCCAAAACCAGCCCCTAGTATCAAAATTACCATGTGCAAAGGTGAGAATGGACCAGATCCAATGTTTCTAAAATTCTGCTGTCTGGAGACTGCTTGCGCACCATAATACTTTTTGTGTTGAGGTGCGCAAGGACCTTGCAGGTCTGATATTTTCAAAAATGGCAGAACAGGCCCCTGCAGCTCCAAACTTGGTTTTCGATGCATTTTTGACACGTTTAAGCCCCGTTACCCCATTTCAAAGCTCTAAAATGAAGTTAAAGTATAGGGAGCTTAAAATATGCTCAAAAATATCTCGGATGTCGGTTCGTTTGGCCGTACGATCACGATGTTCGCTTAATTACGACAGAAGTCGTAACGGACGCAAAAACGATCCAAATTGCGCGACGAATGGATTTTTCTCATGCCAAACACTAAAATAAAATATTTTAGTGCTTACATAAATTTTTGGAAGTCCGGATGTATTCAGAACGTAAGTTATGCGCGAAAGTGCAAACTTATGCACTTTTTGACGCTTTTAGTCCCTGAATGACCCAAAAGTTTATTTTAGCATACCGAACCCCTCAAAGCCTATTTCTAAGCTATGTAAAGGATATTTATGGTATGTTTAACTTATGGTCATGTTCCGGAATGTCTGTTACAGTTCAAATTGGCATACTTTCGCAGTTTGTCAAATTTAGTCCCTGTAAGCGATTAAACTTGATTTTGGCATACCAAAGCCTTCAAAACTTATTTCTAAGTTATGTAAAGGTTATTTAAGGTATGTTAAGCCTATTTCACTATTCCGGAGTGTTCGTTGGATTAAACTGGTTATATTTACGCATCAGAGCGCGTATAACCCTCCAGAAAGCGATTTAAAGCTTAAAATCGAACAAGAGTTGATATGTGCAAACGATACACATATTTTTACAAATCCCAAGTATGAAATACAATATTTCATTGGTTTGGAATTTGTTTGATGGTTGAAGTGACACAGGTGTCACAGATAAGTAATATATAGGAAGACTTTCCAGGACCGCCTTAATAAGCACCACCCTACCTCCAGTGGACAACGAGTTTGCTTTTCCAAGTCGCCAACCGGTTCTGAAAAATTTTGATAATGGGATCCCAATTTTTAACTCTGTTCATGTTAGCTCCGAGAGGAATGCCTAAGTACTTAAAAGGAACCTCTCCTTTCAGACATCCCACCGACTCCGCCATGCGACTGATGTCTCCTTCTTCCACACCCAAACCAAAAAGGTTTGATTTATGAAAGTTTATTTTCAGCCCGGAACACCCATGGAAAATACGAAGAATTCTAGTGACCACTTTAATATTCTCCGAAGACCATTCCCCAACTATCAACGCATCATCCGCATAAAGAAGATGCGAAACGACAGGACCATCATTGGGGAGTTTAATCCCTTTAAACTTACCAGAGTTACTAGCTTTAGCAAAAATATATGAGAACGCTTCCATAACAAACAAGAAAAGGAAGGGAGAGAGGGGATCGCCTTGTCTAAGCCCTTTACTGCATTGAAACTCAAAAGTTGGCGACCCATTAACCAATACCGACGATCTAGCCGACGAAAGAATTCCTTCCACCCATTTGCACCAAATAGATGGAAAACCCATTTGAGATAACAAGTGTAGCAAAAAGCCCCAGTTTACATTATCGTAAGCCTTTTCGAAGTCTATTTTCAACACGAAGGCCTTTCTACCCGTCTTTTTGATCCAAGAAAGCACTTCGCTGAGAATAAGAGGGCTGTCCAAAATATACCTATCTTTCAAGAATGCTGATTGAGACTCCGCAATGATATTCCCCATAACCCCTTTAATACGGTTGGCGAGAATTTTCGATATAACCTTGCTTATTAACCCCACGAGATTAATCGGCCTGTAATCCTTCATTCCAGTGGGATCGTTAATCTTAGGGACAAGAGTGATAAACGATGTGCTCGAACTTTTATTAATCGATCCAGTTTCGTGGAAGTAATTCAAAATATCTCTAAAATCCGCTTCGAAAAATCTCCAAAAATGTTTCAGAAACTTGAAGTTGAAACCATCTGGCCCAGGGGCCTTATCCGAACCACATTCGAAAACCGTATCTTTGACTTCTTTATCCGTAAATATCCCCGATATTGTTTCAGCTTCTACCTCCGAGAGTTTTTTTGTTCCATGACAGATGATCACCGGCCTTTTATGTATCTTCTCAGAAAATTGATTCCTTAAGAAACCCAAGATTTATTTTTTAACCAATTTCGGCTTAGTAACCCAATTCTCTCCAACGTAAATCCCAAGGATGCAATTCTTCTTTTTTCTTTTGTTGAACAACCTGTGAAAGAAGGAGGAGTTCTCGTCGCCATCCATAGCCCAACGACAACGGGACTTTTGTTTAATATCCGATGAAGCGATGAAATCCCGTTCTTTGATATTCTTGAGGCATTCCGCTTTTATCCAGCATTCTTCTTCATTAAGCTCCATGGTTTCACTTAGAAGATCCAAGTTTGTGAGTTCCTCCAAGTCTCTAATAGAGTCCTCCTTATCTTTTGCTTTCTTTTTGTCGTACCAGCTTTTAATAAACCTCCTGACATGTTTCAGCTTCATTGTGAGGTTGACATCAGGCCGAACCTCAGCCATGACAAAAGTATTTATCGCGTTCTCCACCACACCTTCGAACCCGTCTACCTCAAGCCAAGAGTTTAAGAACTTAAAAGGTTTATGCCCATAATTGAAACGGTTAGTTTCAAGAATTAAAGGACTGTGATCGGAATGCACCCGAGGAAGCGCTCGGAGGCATGCATCTGTCCATTTGTCGCTGAACCCTTTGCACACCAGGACACGGTCAATTTTACTAAGCTTATTAGAGTTGGGCACTTGGAAGGTGAAACTCCTTCCCCTCATACTATACTCTTCAAGACCAGCCGAAAAGATGAACTCGTTGAAATCGTTGGCACATGCTCTATTGAACGAAGAATTTTTACGTTCTTCGGGGAAACGAACTGTGTTGAAATCCCCCAGTAAAACCCACTGCCCCTCCCCACCAATAATAGACTCCGACAGGGCACTCCATAACAATTTTTTTTCCGAAGCACTATGCGGGGCATAAATATTGACGATATTAGTATCTTGATTATTTCCCACTATTCTCCCTTTAATCAACAGAAAATGGTTCTGTTTCAACACACTCTGCATATTGAAGAACTGCGGATCCCAGTAACACAGAAGACCCCCTGACCTCCCCACCGACCCAACAAACTCCATATGGAAATTACTACCTCCCCAAAATTTTGCAACCAGCTCAGAATTAATCGATTCCAACTGAGTTTCTTGAAGCGCCACAAAATTAACTAGACGAGCCTTCTTCAAATCACTGACCCAGCAAGCTTGAGAAACCCCCCATATCCCGAACATTTAACGACAAATAATTCATAATTTACCTGGCTGAATGCCTTCATTCCTGATTATATCCTCCACCAGAATTTTGTGTTGAGAGAGATCAACTCCCAACTCTCTCCCCAACTCCGTTGTCAGATCCACTTCCTTATTTAACTGGTCCTCATCCAAAATCTTCCCCATTTCGCTCCATTCTTCTCCATTTTGTTGCCTCTCCACCGCCGATTGAGACCCCAAATTGTTAGAATGAGAGTTAGCTTCCTCCTGAGCTCTAACATTGAGATCCAAAAAACCATTTGGGAAAGGCTCCAAGGGCACCTCGACGGCGTCGGAACAATTAACAGAAGACACGTGATTTTCCAAAGAGGAGGGACCCACAGCATCGTCGGTTCTCCTTCTTTTTTGTTAACGGGCTCCCCAGAAGACTTGTAAGCCGATTTTTGGGCTAAATGTTGGGCCTTAGATTTCTTACCAAACTTACCTTTGTGGGCTCTACTCAATGGTGGGGTACCCCTGTTCTTCTCAACAACAGAACTGCCTCCCACATTAAATGCTTCAAGGCCCCCCCTAAACCTAAATTCACAAAAAGACTTGCAGCAACATTGGGAATAGACACCGGCATGTTACCTCCCACGTCTGTCCCCAGATCATCATTAGACTTTTCGAAAACCGCCTCCACATTATTACCTACCTGGAAAAGAGAAGAAACCCCATGCACAAAACCTTCCTCGTGCATGGGTATATCGGCCTCGGGAGGACCCCCAATATTAACCGACGACTCTTTGGCTGTCTCCTCACCTACCTTCAGATGCAACTCTCCGCCTTCCTCCATCTCTGAACAGCCCAAATCCGCCACCGGAGATGACTTCATCGGTAACTCGTTCACCGGAGAAACGTCATCCTCTTCTTCCAAGCTTTCGGGCACCCAAACATCTTGATCTTCTTCCACCCAGATTCTAAAAAGCTTGTTCTTCCATTTAATAGACACCACTTCTCTAATTCTTTGAGCCTCACCGGCTAAAATTCCTATCTTGAAAACTGACAAATCACGATCTTCATCCAGCTCTTTGGGAACGTGTAGGACTGTGCCAAAAAGCTCTCCTACTTGCATCAGAACACCAGGCTCCAATAACTGAAGAGGAATACCATGTAAGCTTAGCCACGCAACCCTTTCCATCGGGAGAGATTGTCCTCCCCACGCTTCAAGTTTGGAGAACCAGGGTCCCCAAATCCCGCGTGAATCCAAGAACTTATTAGCCGCAGCAGAATCATGGAAAGAAATGATGATGCTAAGACCACCAAGATATTGAATCCTGTTAACTACTACCTTGGCAATCCTCAAAAGCTTGTCGAAATCAACCAGAGTTTCCAAATCAACCACTCTCCCGATAACCGCTGACCCATACAACTCCTTGAAAGCAGAGGTTCTATCTGGCACCACTACCACTTTCTCTACGGCCACCATACCCACCCCACTATGACCTCCGAAATCCTTAACAGAATCACCCGTCACTTTGTTCTTACCCAAAACATCACTGTAAGACCTCCGGTCCCTTAAGTTAAACACATTCTTATCCACATGTTCCGGGGGTTTAGTTTGAACTTTTTTGACCGAGGACTGAATGGAATTCCCTGAGTTCTCTACCGCAAATTTCGCTATATTAACAAAAAGCTTGGACGTACCCATCTTAACACCCTTCATCCTACCTTCCAACTCAGACGCGTCCCTTACATCCTTTAACGAGACGAAACCAAACTTGTTGCCTTTCTTGTCTTTCTTCCTAGCCACATAAACTCCCGCCACATCCCCGAACACACTGAAAAAATCCCCAATGTCCAGAGAGCTGCACCTTTCCAGCAAATTCGTGACGAAGAACTTAGTCAATCCGAGACTGGCCTCCCCCATAACCAACCGTGTCAAGCACATGAACTTTAAAAGGTTAACGGGATTCGTATGCGGTCTAGCTAAACTACACCAGGCAGCCGCGACTGATAACAGACCCGCTAAGCAATCAAGCTCGGAGTACCGGCAGGGAGGTCGACAAGGGACGCAAAGAGCCCGCACCCCAGAGGCGAATGGGAGTTTCAAAAAGACCAAGATAGAATGGAAGGTCTAGCCACGAACAGGCGACCTCACACACTATGTCGACTTTTTCCACTCTGTCGAGCCTCCGGCAGTCGGCGTAAAACGAGAGAACTATTTTTTCTCTATATGTCAACAGATCGGTTAGACACTTCATGAATTGATAAACTATTTAAAAAAACAAAAGGTGTGATTGGTTGAGATGGCATTGACCCCACCCCACACACCCTCTCTCTCTCCTACGCTCCATCTCCCCGCATCGGCAACTTATTACCGCTTCCAAACCTTCATCGAGCGGCAAAACCCACCGGCGGCGGTGTTACCGCGTGGTAAACCGGCTTTGCCGAGTGGGTTTCCCGCCCACTCCGTATCCCCTTAGTTTTTTATTGGTGTCGACTTTTTTACATGTCTCAATGTCAAAACATCTTGGGTGTTGTCGGGTTTCGATCAGGGGCGGATGTACATTGTAGTAAGGGGTGGCGTCCGCTACGGCTTGGCGCTCCGGCGCTAGTGTAAAATTAATGTAAATTTTGGAAAAATTTGAAGTTTTTTCGATTTCGTTACCGCTTATTTATAAAACGTTACCGCTTGGCGCGAATCCTAGATCCGCCACTAGTTTCGATTATATATGATTCACATAGAAAAATCATGGGTGTTGGTTGACACCCATCTCCCCTACCCTTGAAGACAATGTTCATTTTTAAACTATACGGAATGATTAAAATTCATTTAAATGCGTTAAAATTTTAATCTCCATTTATTTTTAATTCTTTGTTATTTTAGTATCTATATATAAACAGGGAATGATTATTGTAGAAGAGAGCTAAATCATACGAAGTGTAAGAGATATTCAAAGACAAAAGTATTTTAAGAAAATCTAATATTGATGACTCATAAATCCATTTCTCTTTTTTTTTTCAAACGATTATAACTTTTTCACACGGTAATATTTTTTCGAATAAAGTCATTGTATTAACAAATATTTCATTCTCTTTAATTTAAGTAGTCTATTGTTATAGTTTTCTTAATTCTTATTTTTTTACAGGATACATGATTACACATTCAATATAAATCATTACGTGATTACACATTTAATATGTTTTTTATTACTGATGTTATTACAATTATGCTTATGTATGTATGTGTGTATGTGTGTATGTGTGTGTGTGTGTGTGTCTGTGAGCAAGTTATGGTTCTAGAACTACGAAACCATGAACCTAAACTAGAACCTTAATGGACCCAAACCTTTTGTTTTGGAAGGGTTGGTTCACTAGTTTTAGAATTCTAAAAAACTGTTCTGGTTAGTTCCAATGCTGACCCATGGGTAATTTCCAATAATAATATTTTGTTATTATGGTTTGGAAGATTTTGGTGCTTTTTGTTTTTTAAGAGGTAAAATGTCTACAGTTTGCGGACCACATTTACAGATATTTGTAAAAGAAGAGGTGGACCAAACCTCTGCAGTCTGCAAGAAGAAGGTTGTTTGTTTTTTAACATATGCAGACTTCTAAAATAAACCAGTGGTGATGTATAGATGGTGGTTATGGATGTGGACGGTGGGTGGTGGTGTCACACCCTGACTTTTGCGGAAGCGTGTACGTATGACTTGATCAATATCATTGCATTCAATTATAATAAACAACTATTTGACTAAAATATGATGTTCATCCATTCATAAGTTTTTGAAACATTACAAACACAAGTTGTTTAGGTTAAGTTACAACCATCCAAAGTAGTGACAAGTCCCATAAAGGACTTTTAAACAAAAGACTTTTAAACCAAGGCTTTGATTCATATATCGTATCCAAGATAAGATATACAAACCAAACCCTTCAAAATAGGATGACATCAAATCTTGAAATTACTTCTTGAAATCTTTCTCAACGCCACCAGATCCATTTAGTTTCCTGAAATACATGTAATTTGAAAACATCAACAAAAGTTGAGCGAGTTCATGTGTTTTGTATGTGAGCTCGTATAAACTTGTAATCATTTGAAAGTATTCCTTTGATAACCAGTATGTAAGCGTATATGAACAGATCAATTAATGTTTTGTAGGACATTAATATGTGTGCAATGGTGTAGCAAGGCTCAAACCTAGGGGATTTTGTACCGGTCCACCCGACTGGAACGACATAATCACCACATTCGGCCACTCTCGGACCCATGGGTGGGGCTCGCAACACCCAGATAGATCTACCACTCATGCCCCTCGGTCTTTATATAAAGATTAATAGTATTAAGTATGCGCCTACCCATTCACATGATCTAACAATTCATTCCTTAGCTATACCATACCATTTGAAACATGTATTTCACCCCCGAAAGTTAAAAATCCGAAAAACAGTTAAAAGAAAAGGGGGACATGAACTCACAGGTTTGCGTCCGTTGTCTCGTAACTCAAAGTTTCGCTTCCCGGGTCATACTACTACCTACACACGTGCTATGTTTTATTAGACGTTTAGGTCGTGTAACGACTCTTAGCCTTATTTATTTATTAAGACTTATTTTGGAATTTAGTATACCTTGAGTTATACGTTTGATGTACATTATATAATTCCCAATTATATAATTATTAGTTAAAATAAGGATATTTTAACTTAAATTATTTTCCATCCAATTATTTGGATTATTGTTAAAAATAATTTATTTTCAACTTGATTTGTCATTTATTTCTCACATATATATTTTCCATGTATATGTGTACTTGTATTTGCGTATTTTGTCAAGTATTGGTAGTGTATTCCGGTATGTACTTATACGTATAGGAATAAGTATTTTCTATTATTTATTAAGTATTTCATACTTAATTTATGTAGAATTTTCCGGAATATTATTTTTGTACAATTAAAAGAAAAATCATCAACTTTATATTCTTGAAATATACATATTTTAAGAGAATTTTTTTATAGAAAAATACCTATAAATTTATTTGACAAAAATATGTATACTTCCTTATACATCTTAAAAATAGTATATTTTTAAGATTAAACTTAGAAAAATATATATTTTTAGTTTTCACCAATATAATATATTTTTGTGTTGTTTATTAAAATATATATTTTTCTCCACTTCAAAAATAATATATTTTCCTACTTTGACAAAATATGACATATTTTATAGTAGTTGCAAAAATTCATATTTTTCCGTTTATTCGGCTTCAAAAATACTGTTTATCACATTTGCCAAGTTACGAATTTATTTCCGATATATATATATATAATATATTTTCCTACTTTGACAAAATATGACATATTTTATAGTAGTTGCAAAAATTCATATTTTTCCGTTTATTCGGCTTCAAAAATACTGTTTATCACATTTGCCAAGTTACGAATTTATTTCCGATATATATATATAGGGAGGAGTTCATGCGAGAACCACCCTTATTGCGAGAACTGTGAGAACCAATGTGAACACAACCTAAAATAGCTAAAAAAACCTAACCCCCACCCCCCCCCCAAAAAAAAAAAAAAAAAAAAAAAAAACCTAAACCCCCCTCCCCCACCCCCCAAAAACCTAAAACCCCCCACCCCCCAAAGCTAAAATGCTAAAAACTAAACCCCCAAAAAACCTTAAAAAATCTAAAAAAATAAAAAAAAAAATCTAAATTTTTTTTAATATTTTTTATGCTCAAATCGCTACTTTTAGTGGCAAAAAAAAAAAATTAAAATTTTTTTTTAATTTGTTTTTTGGCTTCGAAAAGTAGCGATTTTTATATAAAAAATATTAAAAAAAATTTGTGTGATTTTTAGCTATTTTTAGGCATTTTTGGTTGTGTTCACATTGGTTCTCGCGGTTCTCGCAATAAGAGGTGGTTCTCGCATGATCTTCTCCCTATATATATATATATATATATATATATAGGGGACCGCTAAAATGAGAACCACCTCCGGTTGTAAGAACCGTGAGAACTACACCGTACGGGGCGAGGTGGACCAATTTTTTTTTCATAAACGTAGATGCATATATTATAAACACATTTGTAAGAAAAAATTCAAAAAATGTCGGGTGTGTAGTTTTGAGCACCCAAAGTTTGCGTTTACGGGACCCGTAAACACAAACTTGTGGTGTTCAAAACTACACACACGACATTTTTTTTACAAATGTGTTTATAATACAAGCATCTACGTTTATGAAAAAAAATTTTGGTCCAACTCACCCCGGATCAAAAAGTTCTCACGGTTCTTACAACTGGAGGTGGTTCTCATTTTAGCGGTCCCCTATATATTGTCCAAATGTCCTTTGTCCGATTTATCCAATATTCGGGTATAAATTGTATATTTATTTTCTTGTGAGTTTGGTAATACTTCATATTACAATTTTCAGTATTTTGGTGTGATATGTTATTTTCAAGGTTCCTAATTTTAATATAATTAATACAAGCAATATACAACTAGCACATAATTTTGTGTCTTCTAAATATATATTTTCCTAAATATATACTTAGTCATTTTTATTACTAAAAATCAACCTCCAATACTTGTAATTTTTATAACAAAAATTATGGCAAATTTTATATTTAAAACCAAGATAAAAAATTACTTGTAAACACTTGTTTAAAAATATTTTTCTAAGTGTTTAATTTTTACAAATTTTTTTCCACAGTTTCCCTTGAAAATGGAGGTTTCCATGCTTATTAGCATATCATTTTCTTTTTAAAAATTCACCATCAATCATCACAACCAACTTTCAACTTACCATAATTATGCAATCTCACAATATGGTATGAACTTGTAGTTAGTAAAATCTTGTAGTAATTTAACATGATGTTTAACATGTTTACCTAACTCATTCTTGCAAAATTTCCATCTTTACAACTTGTAACATGATTTTACAAAAATTAATCTTCTTGAGTTTTTCATGACTTCCATACATCAAGTGTTCCATCTAACACTTAAAACATGTTTTCTTTCTTTCAAAAATCAAACTATGTTAAATCTTGAAGTAAACTTTGGTTTCTTGAAACTTTTATTTTTGAAATCTTACATTTTTAAGACACATAATTTGTAGGAATCATAATCCTACACAAAATCAAGCTCATCTTCAAGTTCATACTTCACATAAAGGATGATCAACTTAGATTTCTCAAGATCCATCCTCATACTTGCTAGATCATGCTTTAAATAATAATCTAGCAAGCTTCATGTGGTGATTTACACCATACATACAAGTAATCAACAATCAAATTCATTACATACACTTAAACAACTTAGATCTTCATGTTTTAGAGCTTTATGTTCATGTTCATCTTCTTGTTTTGATGAGATTCTTTAGATTATCATATTACTTCATACTTTAACTACTAAAATCAAGTGTAAAAACAAGATCAAAGAAGCTTACTACTAGCACTATGGCTAGGGAAGAACATGATGGAAGATGATGAAGAAATGAAGTGAATAAAAGCTCTCCAAAGTGGTCCTTCCAATCTCCTTGATTGAAACCTCCTTAAGTAAGCTTGATACACCTTGGGAATGCCTTGGAATGTATGGAAATTGGTTGAAAAATGATGGTGAGGAAGAGGGTGTTTGGGCCGTGAGTTGTAGAGGGAGAAGGAGAAGTGTTGGTGAGTTGAAGATGGTGAAATGAGAAGTGTTGAAAGTCCCTTGGTTCATATAATCTTACTTCCAACAAACAATTACACAAGGGTTATAATGTTCCATATCTACTAAGCATGTCCAATAAAATAATTAAAGAAAATCAAAGGTGTGGGACCCTTGTTGTAACCGTCCCAAGGGGGGGGGGGGTCTCTAGTTGGATTTCAATTCTTGTTAGTTAGTTTAGTTAGGATTTAGATGATTTAGTTAGGGGTTAAATGTGTTTAGGTGTCTTAGGATGTAATATGATGTTTGGTGTTGATAACTAGCTTTGTAACATTAAAACAATGTTTCTAGTTAAATTTTGGTGTTTCGGGTAGCGTCCGGTTATTCGTTTGGTTACCGGTTCGTTAAGGTGCTAAATTGCGTAATTTAGTGTGCTATGAGGTACCTTTTATGACAGTTTTCATTCCCGACACTTAACAAGTTATTCTGGACCATTAAACCTTATTTCTGCATTATATTTTGAGGTTAAAAAGCTGAATTTTGCTGTTTTCTGGAGAATTCTGCAGTTTAAGTGTGTTTCGGGCACTTTCTGGCACTTAAATCGTCACTCAGAAGGCGGTTTTATAGTCCCTACTTTCCTACATAATATTCTAGTGCAATTCTTGGTTCCGGGGCTCATTCTGTGTTCTAATCAACATGTCTGTCTGAGTACTGAACTCCCGTCAGCACTTCTAGTTTATCTGATTATTGTGCTAGTCTCGTCTTGTGCACTAATTGAACTATTCCGGGTTGCATTTAATAATGATAAGCAATCATGCAACATGTAATATATTCGTATGTCTTTGAAAGTAAACATGAAATCATTCATCTCATTAATTCAATCATGCATAGTCATAAAGTACATATTACTGTTCATATTGAACGGAAATACATGGAAAAGTGCCAGTTGTCACAGGTGGTGGACGGTGGTGGTAGACAGTGGTGGTGGTAGACGGTGGTGGTGGTGGTAATGGACGGTGGTGGGTTGTGGACGATGGTGGTGGGTGGTTGTGTTTAACCCTTTACAGACCTTAGAAGGTCTTAGAAGTGGCCGGGCCAAGACTGCACCAAGAAGAGCTCGCACAAACGTTTTTTAATGAAACGTCTTCGGAAAAACAAACAGTCTGCCGATGACAATGTCTGCACGTGGTCTGCACGGCGCAGGTAGAAGAGCCTGGACATATATTTTTTAGAAAAACAAACATCACCTTAGATTTCATCTTAAAATATAATACATATACTAGTTTTTTTATATCGTGCGTTGTGGCGAAACCGAGCAAATGATAATGTAAAACAAACGTGATTTGAAAATAAAGTATTTTGTTTAGAAAGTCAAACCATTAGAAAGATTTAGTTTATCATCGTACCGTTTTGTTTTATGATACCAAATAAATACTTTATTTTGAGTACAACTTCGGTTTTAACAAAACTTATAATGGAATATCAGGGAAAAAATCAAGCACAACTGCGTACTTAAGTTTTTAGAAAAAAAGTTATAAACGTAAGTTATTAAAGAAGTATCAAATTAATCGATAAATTAATATATGTTCAAAATAAAAAAAAATAAAAACAATTATTAAAAAAAGGTAAAGGAAATACATGTTTAAAAAAAAGAAAAATCTGTTATTAAAAGTAAATATAATAATAAACTATTATAATATATTAAATAATAAAATAATAAAAAACTATATATTATTATAAAAATAAAGTTACTATTCATCAATCCTCGTCAACAATATATATAATATAATTGTTGTTATGGTTTGGCAGATTTAGATTTCATCTTAAAATACAATACATATCTTTTAAAAAATTAGGAGATACCATCCAATTTTAAACATCGAACTTTAAGGTTCGTTTAGTTGATGCTACTAGTTTCAATTGTTGTTGCTACTTTACATATGTTGATTTTTTTATGCTTCGGACTTAGGTGGGTTTTATTGTGTTTTTAGCTACTGTACAACATGTTAAGAGGTTAAGAATCATTCAAACAACTGAACAAGTGCCATTAGTTTTTCACTAATACCATTTTGTTGCATTCCAGCAGTGAATTCATTATCCATTGTTTATTGTATGGGTATGTTAGGAGAAGACATACAACGAACACAGTTAGAGCTGTGGAAGCTATCACTGTTGAGGGAAAGAGGGTTAGAGGTAGACCGAAACTGACTTGAGAGGAATGTATTAGGCAGGATTTGCTAGATCTACACATTTATGAGGACATGGTCAATGATAGGAGTTCGTGGAGACGTAGAATTAAGGCTAAGGACCTTTAAGAGGAGAGTCTGATTTTTTTTTAATCTCAACTTAGGATCTTAGTTTTCTAAATGTTTTATGTGTGTTATCTCTTGCATATGTCTTTATGAAGTGTTATTTGCCTATGTTTGTTTTATTTGACTATTATGTCTAGACATGGTTTTTGGAGCTGGAGTCTCATTGGAAGCAATCTTTCTGTCCTTTGAGATGGAGGTAAGACTTGCCTACATCCCACCCTCCCAGACCCCACCAATAGTTCAACTATAAGCGGGATTATACTGGGTATGGTGGTTGTTGTTGTTTTATTGCAAGTTCAAAAAATAACTTGTTTGTAAATGGTTCTACAGGGTCCAAAAGGGTATTGGACCTGTGAGACCCTTCTTAGACCCGAACCATTGCTTTCTTATAAGGGTCCGACCTCGGTTCTTATATTTTAGGATAAACGGTTCCGAGTCGGTATTGAAGGTTCGGAACCTTTGCTCACCCCTATATGTATGTATGTGAAATATAATTCTATGAGCGTGTATGTAACATCCCGTTTTCAAGATACATACATAAAATAATAGCTGGAGTATTATCCTATATGTTAATAATCAAATGAAAGCAACAGTAGAAAATAAAATAACCAACCACACACCTACGTCACAATATTTCATTGGTTAAACCTTTATATATTAAATTACCTTTACCTATATGATAAAAACAGAACCAAATTAATAGGAACATCACATAGGATAAGCAAATGGTACCGGCCCCAAATTTACCTAACCGGGTACATTTTTTGTGCCGATTCGGTACCGACTTTTAACATTTTCGGTATCGGTTTTTACGCTCAAACACTGATACCGTACCGGTGCCATACCGGATATATTCGGTACCGGTACCCACTTTTGGGGGTTTTCGGTACCGAGCTCATCCCCAACATCACCTTTGAGCTCATGCCACGTAGCAACGCAAGTAAGTGCACCGTTTAGATTGCTTTTCATACACGTGGTAAGTAAATTGTATTTCGTTTGAATGAGGTTTTATATACACAATTTCTTTTGTTTTCTTTTTTGTCTTTTTCTGTAATGAATGAATCGTAACATGTAAAATTAACTTGGATATTTAAATTATTAATGAGCAAATGATATCAAATCCTGTAATCAAACCGGTATCATATCAGTACCAAATTTAGTATACCAAATCATTTTCGACACCAATTTGGTACCCACCTTTTGGCGTTTTCAGAATCGTTACTTTCGGTTGGACACCGGTCTAGCACCATACGTGTATTTACTTATTTTTACCTTCAAATACCATATCGTATAGTACCGAACATTTTCGGTGCCGGTACCTAATTTCGATGATTTTCGGGATCGCTACTTTCGGTGCCATTACCGGTACCGAGCTCATCCATATTTTATTACCGATATATTAAAACCAGAACCAAATGAATAGTAACACCACATAGGGATAAGCAAATGGTACCGGTACCAAATTTACCAAACTGTGTACATTTTCGGTACCGGTTTTTACCCTCAAATACTAGTGCCGTACAAGCCATATTCGGTATCGGTACCAACTTTTAGAGGTTTTCGGTATCGAGCTTATCCCTAACATCACCTTTGAGATCATGCCATGTAACACCTGTGCCTCCACGGCCATCAAACAAATACTGTATCAATGAAATATTGTATTTCATACTTGGGACATGTACAAATATGTGTATCCTTTGCACATTATCAATTCTTGTTCGATTTCAAGCTTTAAATCGCTTTCTAGAAGGTTATACGCGCACTGATGCGTAAATATAACCCGTTTAATGCAACGAACGCTCCGGAATAGTGAAATAGGCTTAACATACCTTAAACAACCTTTACATAACTTAGAAATAAGTTTTGAAGGCTTTGGTATGTAAAAAAAAACAAGTTAATTCACTTACAGGGACTAAACTTGACAAACTGTGAAAGTATGCCAATTTGAGCTGTAACGAACATTCTGGAACATGACCATAAGATAAACATTCCATAAATATCCTTTACATAGCTTAGAAATAGGCTTTGAGGGGTTCGGTATGCTAAAAAAACTTTTGGGTCATTCAGGGACTAAAAGCGTCAAAAAGTGCACAAGTTTGCATTTTCGCGCATAACTTACGTTCTGAATACCTCCGGACATCCAAAAATTTATGTAAGCACTAAAATACTTTATTTTAGTGTTTGGCATGAGAAAAATCCATTCGTCGCGCAATTTAGATCGTTTCTCGCGCTTATGCGCATTCCGTCGTAATTAACCGAACATCGCGATCGTACGACCAAACGAACTGGCATCCGGCATATTTTTGAGCATGTTTCATGCCCACAATGTTTGGGCATCCTTGTGGAGCCTTGAAAATTATTTAACGAGCCTTAAACACGTCAGAAATGGCCTGAATACGCAACGGGGACTGAAAGATAAACATTTGAAGGCGTTTGCTGATCAGGGGGACCCTAGCGCGACGCCTAGCCCCCCTAGCGTCACGCTAGGCCCCTTCTGATCAGCAAAAGCCATTTTTAATACAAGTTAACATCCCCTAACACCCTCCAAAGGTCAAGTGCCACATGTTAACCTCTTATGGTGGCCAAAATCAGTTACCACAACATTGCAACAAGTGTAGGGATGTGATCATTCCCTCTTCTCCAAGAAATGATCCTAACGGTGAACCGAAAACTATAAATACCCACCTCCACCCTTCACTTTTCCTCACAAGAATCTGATCTTATGTGCTCTAAGTTGAAACCTTTGTTTCATACCTGAGCTATTTTGATCTAGATTAGCATCCGGGGACCCTTTGTAAGTGTTCCTTCGTTCTTTTATTGCTTTTCGAGTCCGAAAGTCAAACTTTGTTTGACTTTCTGCATTGACCAGTTTATGGTCAATGCGAAGTTCGTTTGAACTTCGCAACGTGATTGTAATCACGATGGTTATAGTCCCTTGTGACTATGCCTACTGATTACCACGTTGTCTAGGGTCGTAAGGGTAAGCGATCTGATAAATCGCTTATACCTTCGAACCCGACCCATTTGGTCGATCATTAGGATTCGACCAAACACATTAGGTGACCATAGTATATAGGGAATAACCTTCCGAGGTTATACCTTATGGTCGCTTCGTTTAAGTAGTTGTATGATAGGTAGTTTATATGCCTTAGGTAAATTACCAAAATACCCCTTTAATGCCAAAATTCGTTTTAAACGTATGTAACATAACTTTTGACATCTAAACTGATTTGACAACCATATTAGACATGTTAAGGCATATTTTAAAGTAGCATAATCAACCTAAACGGGTCGTAATGGGTCACAAACACTTAGGTTAAGTTTCGTTTTAGTATGTGGGCTTTGTTAAATCATATTACACGAGTCTCCATACTCTTTTGGTTTACGAACCCTCATTCTATCCGATCCTCCGATATTCGGTCCGGTTTATTAACATAGTTACCTATATTAGGTGCCGTTTGATTCCGTAATCTCTAGCATTGCTTGGTGGTTATCTTAGGACTTCTGAGCAATCTCAAGTGAGTACATAGACCCCTCTTTTATGGTTTTCCAAACATTTTGGGGTGGAACACATGTGCCTACTTGTTACTTTCGTGCTTTCCATGTTTTCACATCATATACTTGCTATGTTCATTAGTACATTTATAGTACATGATTTCATTGTCTTACATTACATTTTATGCTATGTATGTCCATTTAGTTCATACTTAGTACATCGTTTCACATCACATCACATGCTATGTATGTTCATTTGTTGCATACTTAGTACAGTTGTTTTCATCACATGGTTACATTTTGATATGATATTTGGATTGTTTTGATGGATCAATATACATTCATTAACACCGATCACGCCGTTCGTTAGTAGGTAGTGGTACCATAGGAATTGACAACTCCCGTTCCGGACATCCTGGGTAGGTGGGGATGAAAGGAATGACCGAATTCGATATACATAAGCACAGATAATCCTTTAATTCGTTTAAGGGTTTATCGCCACAGTCTCAAGGCTTGGATGTATGCATTCTCACAATACCGCATAGATATTTGTATCAGTATAGCATGCATTTCCACAAAACATAGCCTTGATTTAAACCATGTTTTACTTCAATACTTTGTTTTTGTGCATATGGTTTAGTTGATATCTTTTCACTAGCCATACATATCATTTTGGGTTACACATTACATGATTTACATTTGACACATAAACATTATTGACATTGGTTACACATTACATGATTTACATTCGACACATAAACATTATTGACATTGGTTACACATTACATGATTTACATTTGACACATAAACATTATTGACATTGGTTATACATTACATGACTTACATCTTGACAATAAACATTTTGACATATTATTTAATACGTTTGGCAATTGGCTTAAACATAGACATCTTACATTGTTGGTTTGGTTTGAGTAAGTGATTTAAGTAACGAGGCGTGTGTAATATGATACAAGCATGGTGGATACGCCGCTGGTACTTCCTATATATAAGTGATTGTATGATATTACATATCGTAGCGTTGTTTGAATCATTTCAATTTGGACATATAACATTTTATACAAATAACATACTTTTCACAAGACATTAATTTACAAACAACTTATTTTATACAAACTCATTTTACATGGTTATTCATTTAACCATACATTATTCTCTTATTTATACATATCATCTGATCTTATCGTTTTTCAAATGATTTATAAGACAAAGCAAATTACAAGGTTCATGACTAAACATTTTTCTCAAACACAAGTCATGAATTCTGTTTTCACAAAACCTATGTATCTCACAGACATTTTTATGCTGACGTACCTATTTTCACATGTGTTTTCAGGAGATGATGCATAGGACTTATCAAGATACACATAGGCGGACTTGGGCCTTAGTGACAATTAAAGATGCAAGACTAGTTATCTATGTTATGTTTCTTTGATTGTCAAGACATTGTAACTCTTTAAATAAATAAAACAATATTTCAATTTCCATGTGTTATGAAACAATGATTCTGTTACAACACTCCCCGACGTTTCCGCCACGTTTTGTATGTTCTACGTGGTCGGGGTGTGACAGAAAAGTTGGTATCAGAGCTCATGGTTATAGGGAATTAGGTTATTAGTAATACTCTGACCTAGTCTATAACCTTCCTAGGACCCTAACGCGAGTTTACTTGCGTTTAGTCATAAAACAATACTGCCACCTATCCTTAGGCGACAACCACAACAATAACATAAATTTCAAAACCGCTTTGAAAACTAATCATCTGTTCTAGGATGATGGATTACTAGGTTTTGAACCCTCTATTGTAAGGTTTTGAACCCTCTGTTATATGGTTTTGAACCCCTTTGAATTTTCAAAAATCTCGTCAAAGTTTGGGTCGTATAATGTGAACACGTGCAAACTGGAAGAGTGAATGCCTGTACCCTGAGTTTTCTGTCGAAGGCTAGAGTGTTCGTACAAATCCGCAGTATCGGACTAGTCACTCTTACCTGGGAACTCTTGGGGTGAGTGTTCACTTATAGGCGAGCATGTCTTCAATAATACATTAATATGATCCGTTCACTTTGATTAGTCACCATCTCATTTTTTTGCCTTAGGTAACAAACAAATGATCGCAAATTCTTATGCATTGCCATTCTGTATTGTTTATCCGATGACGTTTCACTTGTTTCTTCCTATGTCTTTCATTTTCTTCTAGAATGTCTCTCCATTACGATGACGCCCAGATATCCGAGCAGACTGCCAAATTTGCCCAGCGAATAGGCGAAGTAGTCCTGAAGACTGTCGAATTAGCTACTGCCATGTATCGTCTCCAGAATGAAGCCACTCAAGAATCACCAAAGGAGACGGAAGCCAAGCCTTCACCAAAACCAAAGAAACGTAAAGCTACAAAGAATCCCGCAGCGGTTGCACCAAAACAGGCAAGACCTAGCCAAGTGACGGCACCACCAGCCAAGAAACCAATCAAGGAATCAAAGACCATGGATGAACGATCCCCTAAGAAGTCAAAGAAGCGAAAGGCTTCTCAGAACTTCGCCATGGTCGCTCACAATGGTAAAGCCGTCCCCAACCAACCAGCTCAACCCCCTGCTAGGAAGCCATACAACGGAACTGCACCCTTGTGCAACCAATGTAGCCTTCATCATCAGGCTAGCGTGAAGTGCCACAAATGCCAAATTTGTGGACTTATAGGTCATACGGCAAGGGTTTGCCCAACTACAACAGTACCAAATCAAACAAGACCCGTCCGGGTGGTAACACCACCTGTTAAGAAGCAATACAAGGGAACAGCACCAATATGCGACAAATGTAATGCACACCACTTAGCTCACCTACAGTGTCATTTGTGTGCATCATGTGGGTGACTCGGTCACCTGGCAAATGCTTGTCGATTTACCCCAAACCAAAGTGGTCCAAACCAATCACAAGCCAATCCTGCTCAAGCTCGCTTTCCGCCTGGATCGTGCTACAACTGTGGCGAGACAAGCCATTTTAGGAACAAATGCCCAAAGCTTGCTAATGCAAATCCAACCCTTGGATGAGCATTCGGCTGAACAAAGGATGTTGCTGTCTTATGCCTTGGTTTCTTTTGTTTTCGTGTATTGTGAAACAATATGTCTCGTTCATAAATAAAAGTTGTTGTTCGCAATTCTGATATACAAGTATAATCACATGTGTTTATGGCATTTCCCTATAATACCTGTATTAAGGAACTATGTTCCTTACAAACTACTCTTGTGATTCTCTCTTTCAAATGATCGCTCATGATTCCCTCAAAAATTTTAAGTACTCGTTTCATTCTAAGATACGAATTACAGAAAATAAAGTGACATTATGAGTAATCATGCTTCTGAACATCTGTACCTTTGAATCGTTGGTTAGATAACTAAGGGTATTTTCAAATCTCATACCCATTACGTTTTGATTTTTCAACATACACAGTACAAGTATTTCAAAAACAATCTTCATGATCTCAAAACATTTCATATAGTTTGAAAACATTTTTTTTTCAAATGCATTGTCTATGTTATTTCAAAAACATTGGTTATGTTTTCAAAAACAACTTTCATAATTTCAGAATATTTCATATAGTCTGAAAACAATATTAACACAATACATTTTCTTATCAAGTGCATGATTTCGAAAAGCATCATTCATGTCTTTCAAAAACCTTATACATAATTTCAAAATTCATCTCGCATGATTTTAAAACATTTTTATAAATATACTTACCTAGTACACCTACTTTATGATTTCAAAAGTATTATATATAAGGTTTCAAAAACATTGAACACTTTTTTTTAGAACCCCATGCATAGTTTTCAAAAATATTTTCCTCATACATTGACTTAGCCTTCAAATTCCGATTCATATGTCGCCTTGACATAGCTAGCATCTCAACTTCATAAGCATTTTACTTCATGTTTTGATATAAGCACGTCCAATGCAAGGTTTCAAAACAGGTTTCAAAACATCTTCAACTTCTAAAATCCATATGGGATCTTTTTATCTTCACATTTAGACCCTTGTGGATGATTATCATTCAAATCAGAGTCCTTGATTGGATTCCTTATGTACCTAAATTCGAACATTTCGGTTCCTTATAATCGAAATCGAATTTTTCTTTTAAAAATCTTTCTATCTTTATAGTTAGATTCTTGATAATGTTTAAAGTACCAAATGAAATCCACGAGATGGATTCCTAGTGTGCTTTAAATACATGCGCTCTGTTAGCAAAACAAATTAACAAATTAAAGATCTAGATAAACAATCTTTGTGGTTATATGACTATGTGTTTATGCATCTTGTGTTTTCTTTTATGCATTTTGGGTTTTTGTATACTCTGGATATTCGTTATCCAAATCCTCGTAGAATTTTTCATATCTTCATATGAGGGATTCGTAATAGGATATTCAAAAAGGTACTACCTTAATTCCTTAATGGGCTTCTATGTAATAGTTAAGACCCTTGGATTATATAGTACCACTCCATGATTCATAAGAGGCCCTTTTAGTGGTGTAGTAAAAAAGATTGATTCAAAAATCTGGTTAAGAATGACATGTGATGATATAAGCTGAAAAGACTCCTTGGTTGTCTATTAAAATCATTTATTGATTTAATAAAAGGGACCCTATGGTGGTCTAGTCACACTCATCACAGGTTTGTTCATTGGTTTTCCCCTACACATTATAAAATAGACTGTGTGAACTATGCAAGGAATTGTCTAATTATGGACGCGTACATAATTATGAGATTCAGTGCACGGTAACCACAGTAAGATTTATTATGTGTAAGAACCGATAGTGACAACAATAACAAAATGAGAACGATGTAATGGAGGTACGGTGGACGCACCAATGACGCTTCATATACTTGTATATAAGTATCCCTCTTACATTGCAAGCATGGTGTTATTAAAGTTACTAGAAGTTCAGAACCCTAACCAATGTTGTTCGATCTTTTCAACTTCATGTTTTAAACTCTCACAAGTTTCCTCTAAATAAAATTTCGGGACGAAATTTCCTAAAGTAGGGGAGACTGTAACACCTGTGCCTCCACGGCCATCAAACAAATACTGTATCAATGAAATATTGTATTTCATACTTGGGACATGTACAAATATGTGTATCCTTTGCACATTATCAATTCTTGTTCGATTTCAAGCTTTAAATCGCTTTCTAGAAGGTTATACGCGCACTGATGCGTAAATATAACCCGTTTAATGCAACGAACGCTCCAGAATAGTGAAATAGGCTTAACATACCTTAAACAACCTTTACATAACTTAGAAATAAGTTTTGAAGGCTTTGGTATGTAAAAAAAACAAGTTAATTCACTTACAGGGACTAAACTTGACAAACTGTGAAAGTATGTCAATTTGAGCTGTAACGAACATTCTGGAACATGACCATAAGATAAACATTCCATAAATATCCTTTACATAGCTTAGAAATAGGCTTTGAGGGGTTCGGTATGCTAAAAAAACTTTTGGGTCATTCAGGGACTTAAAGTAGCATAATCAACCTAAACGGGTCGTAATGGGTCACAAACACTTAGGTTAAGTTTCGTTTTAGTATGTGGGCTTTGTTAAATCATATTACACGAGTCTCCATACTCGTTTGGTTTACGAACTCTCATTCTATCCGATCCTCCGATATTAGGTCCGGTTTATTAACATAGTTACCTATATTAGGTGCCGTTTGATTCCGTGATCTCTAGCATTGCTTGGTGGTTATCTTAGGACTTCTGAGCAATCTCAAGTGAGTACATAGACCCCTCTTTTACGGTTTTCCAAACATTTTGGGGTGGAACACATGTGCCTACTTGTTACTTTCGTGCTTTCCATGTTTTCACATCATATACTTGCTATGTTCATTAGTACATTTATAGTACATGATTTCATTGTCTTACATTACATTTTATGCTATGTATGTCCATTTAGTTCATACTTAGTACATCGTTTCACATCACATCACATGCTATGTATGTTCATTTGTTGCATACTTAGTACAGTTGTTTTCATCACATGGTTACATTTTGATATGATATTTGGATTGTTTTGATGGATCAATATACATTCATTAACACCGATCACGCCGTTCGTTAGTAGGTAGTGGTACCATAGGAATTGACAACTCCCGTTCCGGACATCCTGGGTAGGTGGGGATGAAAGGAATGACCGAATTCGATATACATAAGCACAGATAATCCTTTAATTCGTTTAAGGGTTTATCGCCACAATCTCAAGGCTTGGATGTATGCATTCTCACAATACCGCATAGATATTTGTATCAGTATAGCATGCATTTCCACAAAACATAGCCTTGATTTAAACCATGTTTTACTTCAATACTTTGTTTTTGTGCATATGGTTTAGTTGATATCTTTTCACTAGCCATACATATCATTTTGGGTTACACATTACATGATTTACATTTGACACATAAACATTATTGACATTGGTTACACATTACATGATTTACATTCGACACATAAACATTATTGACATTGGTTACACATTACATGATTTACATTTGACACATAAACATTATTGACATTGGTTATACATTACATGACTTACATCTTGACAATAAACATTTTGACATATTATTTAATACGTTTGGCAATTGGCTTAAACATAGACATCTTACATTGTTGGTTTGGTTTGAGTAAGTGATTTAAGTAACGAGGCGTGTGTAATATGATACAAGCATGGTGGATACGCCGCTGGTACTTCCTATATATAAGTGATTGTATGGTATTACATATCGTAGCGTTGTTTGAATCATTTCAATTTGGACATATAACATTTTATACAAATAACATACTTTTCACAAGACATTAATTTACAAACAACTTATTTTATACAAACTCATTTTACATGGTTATTCATTTAACCATACATTATTCTCTTATTTATACATATCATCTGATCTTACCGTTTTTCAAATGATTTACAAGACAAAGCAAATTACAAGGTTCATGACTAAACATTTTCTCAAACACAAGTCATGAATTCTGTTTTCACAAAACCTATGTATCTCACAGACATTTTTATGCTGACGTACCTATTTTCACATGTGTTTTCAGGAGATGATGCATAGGACTTATCAAGATACACATAGGCGGACTTGGGCCTTAGTGACAATAAAAGATGCAAGACTAGTTATCTATGTTATGTTTCTTTGATTGTCAAGACATTGTAACTCTTTAAATAAATAAAACAATATTTCAATTTCCATGTGTTATGAAACAATGATTCTGTTACAACACTCCCCGACGTTTCCACCACGTTTTGTATGTTCTACGTGGTCGGGGTGTGACATGCCACGTAGCAACGCAAGTAATTGCACCGTTTAGATTGTTTTACATACACGTGGTAAGTAAATTGTATTTCGTTTGAATGAGGTTTTATATACACAACTTCTTTTGTTTTCTTTTTTGTCTTTTTCTGTAATGAATGAATTGTAACTTGTAAAATTAACTTGGATATTTAAATTATTGATGAGCAAATGGTATCAAATCCTGTAATCAAACCGGTATCGTATCGGTACCAAAATTACTATACCAAATCATTTTCGGTACCAATTTCGTACCCACCTTTTGGCGTTTTTCAGAATCGTTACTTTCAGTTCGACACCGGTCTAGCTCCACACCTGTATTTACTTATTTTTACCTTCAAATACCATACCATACCATACCGTATAGTACCGAACATTTTCGGTGCTGTACCTAATTTCGATTATTTTCGGGATCGGTACTTTTGGTGCCATTACCGGTACCGAGCTCATCCATATTTTAACGTGTTAGTAACGTCATAACTGAACTGAAAACAACCGAATTTCCAATGTGTAGGACCTGTGGGTCCTACTATTTTATATTATATTACTTCAAAACGTTTTTAAGACGGAGTAACTATCGTTACTACGTCATTTTATCTATTTTTTGATATTCGGTATCCACTTGCCGTTGTCGGCGCGCGTTTTGCAGACATTGGATCCCCGCCGCAACGCGGGTTCGGAAAATCAACTAGTTACATTAATATTCATGAAATCTAACAGTTGTGTAAAAGGTGAGACGCCCAATTATTGTAAGAGGTAGAGATAAACATATAACCGATTAAACAAACTCGTTTTTAAGAATCGAACTGAAGCCGAACTGGTTCCGAACTGAATTCACACGAACCAGTTTGATATCAAAACCAGCGGTTGCACACCGGTTTCACCCCTCTAGACGAAAACCGAACCTAAAATGGTTAAGAAAAAACTAGTTCCCAAAAAAACCAGTTTCGAAACCCGTACGAAAATCCGGTCTAGTTACTTGGTTTTATTTATTTATTTTTAAAAAATCTTTAAACAATTGGTTATTTACTTTTTTTTATCCTAAAATAGTTCAAAAGCTATAAAAAATAAATAAAACTCATATTTTATGTTTTTTATAAACTTTTTTTTATCGTCAACAAGGTTAAAAAAATGCGCGCAAGAACCGTTTTGCGAACCAAAACCGGTGTTTCAAACCGGTCTAGAAAACCGACCAAACTCAGGAAGACTTGAATCGGTTTCAAACCGAAACCGGGTTGATCAAGAACCAACCAATCTAGAAACCGGTTTGGTTGCTAAAAAACTGAAATGTTCATCTCTACTATAAGGCGTTTTACACGGCTGTCTAAATTTATTAAACACCGTTAATGATTAAGATAAATAGACAATCAAATATTACCAAATATCCTTAATACATATAGCTATGTGGTGTGGTCATGACCCCAATAACCATCATCATCTTCCATGCAGTGGCAGACCCAGGAATTTTTCCATGGGGGTGCGGAACATTTTTAAAAATTTTAGGCCCTTAGGTATATAAGTAAAAAAATCGGTTCGTATCGTGTCGGGTCGGGTCGGGTCATGTAAAACAAACGAAGTTGTAATCACCCTAAAAATATAAAAACAACATAATCACCCTAAAAATCATCTAAATAACGTCAAAACACACATAATTTCAAACCTATTTAACAACTTTATTACCCTTTTTCTCCTTTAGTATCAACCAAAATCATCAAAATAACAAAGAAACTTACCCGTGTTCGAATTCCGGTTAGATTTGGTGTCGAACGACGGTGGTATGGTGGCTGATTACGGTGGTCGCCGGCTGCTGGACTGTTGTCGCTGGGTGATGTTGTTCGTTGGCAGTGCAGGGACGCAAGAGAGAGAGAGCGGGAGAGAATTTCTAAAGGTTTTGGGCTTTAATTATTTTATTATAGTTTGAAATATTGTTGGGTTTGGTTAATGGGCTAAGACTTAGTGGGCTAGCTAGTTAGGAATTATAGGATTAGGTTCAAACGTGAACAAAATCCCAAGAGTGAACTGCGTGAACTGATCTGGGCCCTTGATTTTTATGATCTTGAGATTAAAGTGAGTGGCATGATGGTAATTATTTGCTTAATTTTTTCCATTTAATTAAATACAAAAAGGGTATATGTGTAATTTCCATTTTGCATTGATTGCATAAATCCCGTTGCATATTATGGAAACAATCTAGTTTCCTGATTTTAAAATTGTTTCCATGTGTATAATCAGGCAAATGAGTACGTTATGCGTTTCACGAACCTACCCATATCAGTACATATGTGTACACCTTATATAATGATCATTTTTTTCAAATTCAATCACATGCTCATGTTCACATAAAACCTGAGATAACATAAAGTATGACACACGTAGGAGTACACATGTGTATTTTGTGCAACTGTATGTGTAAACACATGTGTACACCGTACAAGCAGGATTTGATTGTTACACACCGTATATAATGATCTTTTATTATGTAGCTAATTACACATATGTACGATACTGAGTACACATGTGTACTGTTCTATTTATATCCAACTACACATATGTATACCGTTGAAATATGAAGGTTACGTGGATCTTAAAAATCAAAATTTGAATTCTTGTGATGAAATCTGAAATAAAAATTAAAATTAAAATTGAAATTTGGTAATTTGTTGTTTGTTTTGATAATTATCTTATTAATAAATAAAACATAATGTGGATAATGAATTTAAATTAGGAAAGATGTAACTTAATTCAAATATTAAAATAATGATTTAAATCTAATTTTTTATATAATTACAATCCTACCCTTAACAACTAAAAAGGAAATCAAGGGTCCAGATCTGTTCACGCAGTTCACTCTTGGGAGGTTGTTCACGCTGGAACCCTACCCATGAATTATAAGTGGGTAAAGGTATGGGTATTTGGGTTTAGTTAGTTATGTATTAAAAGTTATATAATTTAGGTAGTATTTTTTTTAAATACGAGTTTACTAAAAAAAATTATATAAATTAATAACACTTTTTACCTAAGGGGTGCGGACGAAAAATTTCAAAGGGTGCGGTCGAAAAATTCCAAGGGGTGCGGATGAAAAATTCCAAGGGGTGCAGACGGGATTTTCGACGGAACTTAGCACTAATTTTTTTTCCCCGGGGGTGCGCCCGCCCACCTTGGGCTGGGCTTGGGTCCGCCCATGCTTCCATGTTAGCGTCATGCCACCCCAACCTCATCCACCAACCTAATCCACCACCCTATATGGTGTGGACCATGACCCCACTATCCTCCATTACCGATCAAAATTTCCTAATTAATTGAAAGAGGGTCATGGTGCCATGGATTAAACCATGCGAACCACCATGATTTCAGGATGGGGCAATGTACCACAAGAATCATGTCTTCATTATAGTTATGCTATGGGGTGGTGGATTGGAGCATGAATTGCCATGGATTAAACCATGCGAACCACTGTGATTTGAGAAGAGGACGGTGTATCACAAGAATCATGTCTCGCGTGACAATCCGTGATCCAATCCTCCACCCCATACTCCGTAGCCTAACTACAATAAAAATATGTATTTGGTAACTCTGTTGGACTTTGAGCAGCCGATTTTATAATAATAATAATAATAATAATAATAATAATAATAATAATAATAATAATAATAATAATAATAATAATAATAATAATAATAATAATAGGTTAAATAAATATATTTGTGGTTTGTAAAATTTTCTCAAACGTGAGCTTTACTACTACATTTATTTATTTTGGGTGTAACTTAAAAAAATGTTCATGGTAATCAGATTACAAGTCTTTGTGCTTTTTTTGACCAGCAACGAGTGTTTGTGATTCAACTGTGATAAACTATTATTCTTGTAGGCTGCCACGTTTTTACTTTGAATTACACGTCACCGAATATAGCCATATAGGGATGACCAACGTTTATTTTGCTGACATTTGCATCTGCTAATTCTCTCAGAATCGTGAAAGCTTCCAAATATTTCACACACCACACACATACATGCAATGTTTTAAAAACTCATTCAAATCGGTAGGTAAAACCGATTGAATCGTCCGGTACAATTGCTTGAAGTGTTCCGGTTAAACTGTGTTTATGAGTCAAATTTGGTATGTTATAAAACCAGATTTTAAAACATTACATACATGTAATTAGTGTGCCACAACTTTTAGTATCGAATCACAAATAAGAAATAAAGTTAAAAAATAAATAAGAAGTGATGATTTTTGTGTAAGTAGAGAGGGATAATTCAGGGAGTACAGAAACGGTGGTGAGCAAGGTTTAAGTAGCTACGGTGGTTGGTTATCGACGGACTTCAGTTAAATAGTCAGGTAGCAAACATGAATATCGTATAATCGAGTCAATTGATATTATAAAGGTAGGGTTTGAATATAATAGAAAGATGTATTAAGACTATATGGTGTGAAGGGCCTTGAAAATAGAGCGTTATGCGCGCGACATGTGGACGACACATAAACACGCATTAGAAAAGTGGTGTAATACAAAAACCGGAGTTATGGGACGAGACGTGGAAGAGTGACGGTATTCGACCCATGGCACCCACATTTTGTTATTATTTTATATTTATAAAGTATTAAAAATCTATTTAATTTTAAAAGAAATCATTAATACTAATATAATAAATAACAATAATAAAAAAGATTACATAATTAAAAAATATATATAATTTAAAAAAAACCTAAAAGTTAAAAAAAATAACCAAAACTAATAAAAAAACGAAACTAAGTACGATATTCATCTATTATTTCTTGCCTCGTTTTTTCGTACATCGCTCGTTCTTTCGGCCCAAGGTGATCGACCTTCATCACGATAAATTTCATATCCGACTTCCTTTCCTTTTGTTCGTAAATCTCGAGAGCTTTTATCTTTTGGGTGTTTCTTTCTTGTTGGATGTTATTGAACGTAGCTATTTGATCTTAGATGCCGGCCAAAGCGGAGTTTCTTTCATCACTCGTAGTGTATGATTTTTGCGCCCTCTTTTTTAATTTATCTATTCCAAGTGGATGTTTGGCTTCAAGATTTTCGTTGCTTAAGTTGATCTCAAACTCAGTACGAGCATCCGAGCGATTAGTAGAGGAACAACTTTTGGGCCTTTTGGACGACCATTGTCCCGCTAAAGGTACTCGTGCCCATTTTGGGGAGTTTTTCGTAGGTGCCCCCTTTCTTTCCGTCCGAATAAAAGGCCATCGCACGCGTCAACCAGTTGACCTCCGTTTCACCACTCTTTGGGTTGTTCTTTAGGTTGTTTTAGTGACCGTTGAAGGCGGTCATGGCGGTATTTATTTCACACCACTTTGACGAGAGACTATCATTATTAGGATAGTAATCTCGACCCAAGGTTTTGTGATAAAGCTCGTTTTTTCAGGTGTAGGGGCGTTTGGGATAGAGGAGCGAGCAGTTGTTGCATTTGTGGTGGAAACATAAAAGGTAGGTTTGCAAGAAGTTGGTTGTACACCGGTATGTTCGGATCGGGATATTGGCGTTGGTTCGGTTGAGACGCTTGAGGCGAAGTGGTGTTTGGTACTTCGCCCACGCCATAGGTTATTCGGATTGAAGTTGCGGTTGTGTGGAGGCATGATTTTTTTTTATAAAAAGTAGAGATATTTTACAAAGTATAACGTTGGTAGAGATTAAGGTGATAAATGGTGGAAAAGGTTGAGTTTTTATATAGGGGAGTGTATGTGTGTGTGTATATATATATATATATAGGGTTAGGTTAATGTACAATGGCTCTTATCGTACAATATCTACGCGATCATCTCAGTCGTACGATCTGGTGCGAATTCACTCTTGAACATGCGATTTGTGCTGAAAAAGCAACATGCGAAATTGCTTTATATACCAACATGCGATTTCATCATATTTACCAACATGCAAAATTGCTACAAAAAAACCAACATGCGATTTCATCAAAAATACCAACATGCGATTTCCAACATGTTTTTTTTATAACATGCGATTTCACAATATCATACGAGCGTACGATAAGCCCTAATTAAACGTTACAGTTTTCCTATATATATATATATACATAGGGTTGAGTTCATTTCAGAACTCTAAATAACTACATAACTTTCAGAACTCCTAATAAACAATCATTTTATATATAAGTTTTTGTAATTAGGATCTTTTTATCATCTATTATATGTATTTCTTCGATTACATACATGTTAAAAGTAGTTTACATATGTTTAATTGCCAAAATTATTTATATGTGTCATAACTAATTACATATATGTAAAAAAAAAACTAGTTTACATATGTGTAATTATAAAATTACATATAAAAAATGATAAAATTATCCTAAACATAAAAATATATAAATAAAAAGACTGTTTATTAGGAGTTTTGCGAGTTCTGTAAATATTTATGTTTCTGAAATGATCCTGGCCCTATATATATATATATAGGAGATAGATCATGAGAAAATTAGTTTAAATGAGAAAACAAAAAAACTAACTAAAAAAGCCTAAAAAACATACCAAATTTTTTTGTTTTTTTTACAAATTTTTATAAAAAATCGCTAGTTTTTATGCATGGAAAAAAAATTAAAAAAAAATTGTTGTATTGCACATGTGCACTATTACGGATATAGTGCATATGTGTAGTACATATATAATGCACATGCGCAGTACAACAAAAAAAAAAATTTTTTTTTGAAAATTTTTTTATATATAAAAAATAGCGATTTTTTTTATAAAAAATTGTAAAAAAAATTGGTATGTTTTTTTAGCCTTTTTAGGCTTTTTTAGTTAGTTTTCTAGTTTTCTCATTTAGATTTAGTTTTCTCATATATATATATATATAGGGTTAGGCTCATTAGTGAACAACCCCCTTGATTGTGAACACTAGTGAACTAATCCTAGCCCTTAACTATCAATACACAAGTGTATACACAAGTATAAACGAATGGTCAAGATTTGATGATGAAAATAGACTAGTGTATTTTAAGATTTGATGATGTAAATCAATGGTCAGGTTTGTTCAACCAGTTTACAAATACACTAGTGTTCACTCTAGAACCCCACCATATATACACACACAAACATATATATATATATATATAGGCTAAAAATAAAAAGAAAACCCACTTGTGGCGAGAAAACCTGGGAAACTCAAAGCTCCCGAATTTTTTTTAAAAAAAAATTTACACATGTAATAAACATGTTTTTAAGGGCTTTGGGCAAAAAAAAAAAAAAAAAAAAAAAAATCAAAAAACGCCGAGTGGATATTTAAAAAAAAATAAACAAGTTTTGGTGAAACATATGTTACATTCGTCTGACATATGTTACCCCAGAAACTTGTTTTTTTTAAATATCCACTCGACGCTTTGTTGATTTTTTTTTTGCCCAAAACCTTTAAAAACATGTGTAAATTTTTTCAAAGAAAAAAAATAGGGAGGTTAGAGTTTCCCCAAGTTTTCTCAATTATAAGGGTTTTCTTCAGATACTAACCCTATATATATATATATATATGTTAGGGGAGGATTTTCCAATCCTAAGGATCACGGATCCTCAAGTGCTGCCAGGATCATGGATCCTCAATTCTGTTTGAATTAAGGATCCTCAGTAGGTGTTGCAGGATCAGGATTCAGGATCCTTATTGTTATCCTTGTACTAATAATTGTCTACCTTGTACGTAAGCTTGTTTTGTAGGAGTAAAGGCATGGACCAAGTCTCACCGAAATTCCTGGAATTTATTCCCTCAATATTCCGCACGTGCTTGGCTCTTGTGGACGTTATGGAGATCGTGGGGAGCTTGCACAATTTTCGGATAGTTTGTTAATTTAGTTATTTCTAATTTAAAATGGGGATAAAAAGCTTGAGTTAGAACACTTAGCTACTTCTGGCATTCACACACTCTCGTAAACAGCTCTCAAACACTACTTGGCGATTTCATACATTATTACACATTACACACTAGTGATCCTTGTAACAAGCTTGTTATCATCCCGAGTTGTAAACTTCTTTTGTTTAATCTTAGTTGGTGATCGGTAGTTTCCGTCACCCGAGGTTTTTTATGCCGGAGATCAACTCTTAATCAAGGGCTTTTTCCTCGTATAAATCCTTGTGTCATTTGTTCATTACATTTCTGAATTATCCTTAACATTGTTCATTGATTCAAGCATCATTCCTCACAACAAAGATTTGGTTACATTATCTTGGCCTTATTTTTGACCAAAACAGTTTGGCGCCCACCGTGGGGCAATTGGTGCTTCATCCCTAAGAATTCTTGTTTTTGTGATCATTTCGGTTCATTACAACCAAGCAGATGGCTTCTTCAGCAAAAAGCACTTCAAGTTCAATGCCGGCAATGAGTTCATCACAGGGCGTTCCTCCTCTGCCTCCACTGTTACAACCCTCACTAAACCAGGTATCCGTACGACTTAATTAATAATTAATTACTGCTTAATTACTGTGCTTGCTTGAACTTGTGAATAAACTGCTACTTGAATACTGATACATGTACTTACTTGCATCATACTTTACTTGCTGTCACTACATTATTTACATGCTGAACCTTAGTGACAAACATGATGCACAAAAAGCACAGTAGCACTTTAACGGATAACCTATTGAACATGCTGATAGAGCCAGCATCAGGCAGACACTGCCTCTAAGGCCTGTATGAGCCAGAAATATTTTTGCTACACTAGTGGTGAGTGTAGGGATACAAGGGTTGTAGAACTGCGTCTCTAGGAATAAGTCACAATGACTGGATGTGCCTAAAACGTACTCTAAGTACAAAATTCAGCACTTTACATAATAATTCAGCTTTTAGCTAGCTAATAAAGTTCCAAAACTTGAGAAAAATATTACTAGACGCTTTCCAAAGTGTCAGGAATAAGTTGTGTCACTAAAAAGGGTATTAACGACACTTTAAGCTTTGTTAAGCATTTTAACGGATTACTATCCAACCGAACAACCGGACTATACCCGGAACATGAAAATATTGTTATTTTCATTATTTATCTCTTTCTGAGCCAGTTAGGGTCCCTGAATACCCTAACACCCGTCATAACATACTACACACTAGAAACCGGGTTAAGTGCCTAACTAACTAACTTAACCTAACTAGTAACTAACTAATACTTGGAAATGGACCAAGACCCCCCCCCCCCTGCTAACCGTCCCCATTAGAGGGGGGAAACACTTGGTACAATTTTGATTATTTTAATCAATTGTGTTTAATATCTAAATGACATAGAAACCATTGGATAATACTCTTGTTAATTGTCTATAAGATAGATGCAAGACACAACATAACACACACACTTAACAACATCACACAAACTCTCCTCTCTTGCTCTCTAAGTCTCGGCCGAACACCCCCCTCCCCTACATCCATTTTCGAGTTTAGTTCATTCCATTCCAACATCATACAAGCTTCAAGGATCACGTATTAGGAGGCTTGGTGCACTCGGAGTTTGAAGGACCTCTTAATCTTGCTTTTATCCACGCGTTTTTCGTCTAGATTCTTCCCTAGCCTTGAGCTAGTGGTATGTTGCTAAAATCACCTTCTTAAACTATTTTAAAGCGGTTAATACGATATATGATGATTAAAACTCGAAATCTTACAAGATGATACTTTAAAGTCTACTAAAGATGCTATAAGTGTTGGATAAAAGCTCATATGTTGTGTAAATGTTGTAGTAATTGAAATTTGTGATTATTTAGACCCGATCTATGTTGTGGTAGCTCGGATCATCACTTAACCCGGTTTGGTCATGATCACGAATCATGACATAAGGTTGTTTTGAATAGAACAAGGGTTAAAGGGTGAAACTCTACCACACACGAATCATGAACTTGTGTAAAAATGTTTTACTTGTGGAATAGTGTTTAAAACTAGCAGATCTACGTATCTGCAAGTGGTATTTTCAAAGGACCAAGCGTTAAAGAAATCATGTTTTCTAAAAATGGATCTTACACTAACAAGAATGGTTTTTAGAACGCACAGGTGTGTAAACACTTGTGTAACACAAGTTTCGACAAAATAACTATTTTTGTAGAAGTTGACGAGAAGTTGTAAAGACGGAACTTCCATAAAAACGAGGTTTTTACAAAATCGGATTATTTTATATAAAGGTTCACTAAAAGTAATGAGATTTACTTCACAGTTTGGATAAATCACAAGTTCATGAAATTTATGCGATTATATACATATTTTGACTAGTTTGTGATTTGAACATGGTTTTGATTGAATAAGAAGATTGTTGGTTTGATTTGTAAAAGAAAATGATACGCTTGAAAGCGTGGCCACCTCCAGTTACAGAGGAAACTCTGGCGAAATTTTTCCAAAAGCCTAACACTTAGAAATATTTTCACTATAAGTGTTAGAAATACATTTTGACTTGTTTTCAAAATATAAGTTTCGCCACGACTATATTTACAAAACATCGGAGGTGGGATTTTCACAAAATAAAACGTGATACATAAATATATTTAGTATATATTTTTCACAACATCACTTGTATAAGTGTTTATGATTATTTTGTGAACTACGTAAATATTATTTTTAGAGTAAAAATAATATTACTAAGTATTATTTTGGGAAAATCACATGTATTAAAATATAATATTTTTGGGAAGAATATTTATATTTTGGAGTTGGAAATAAAATATATTAAGTGAGACTTAATAGTGAAATCTGAATGTTACGAACACACATGTATTAAATCCCCCATCCTTGGGAAGGAGAATAACTACCAAGTATATACAGAACGTAAACACGAAATAGTTGCCTAACTATTTCCCAAAAACTTAAACCATAAAGCTAAGGCATGGCCGTCCGTCTAATAGAGTTAGCACGTGTAGGTCGTCATACAGCTGATTGATTTGGAGGCATACTTGGTAGAGACGCACCACTGTGAGTTCATGTCCCCCTTTTCTCTTAACTGTTTTCAGTTTTCTAAACTGCGGGGGTGAAATACATGTTACTTTGATTACAAGTACTTTATACATGGTATGGTTAGCGTAAGGAGGTTTACTACTTAGATCATGTGAGTGGCTAGGCAGAAACTGGAGGCCATTAATCCTCATTGTAGGACCGAGGGACGTAAGCGGTAGATCTATCTGGGTGTAGCGAGCCCAACTCTAGGCCCAGCAGAACGGACCTCAGAGAGGCCCAACAGAACGGACCTTGGAGTGACTTTGTACCCAACGCTAAATCTGCTAGGTTTGAGTCTTCCTACTTGCACTTCACATATATCAGTGGCCTTGCAAACCACTGGTGATCTCAATTCCCTTATTTGCTACATACCAAGACTATTTTTATACTCACAAAGGTTTACTTACTCACTTACACATGAACTCGCTCAACATTATTGTTGATTTTTCAACTTACATGTATTTCAGGAAATTAAAGATCTGGCGCGGTATGTTATGTTTTCCCGCTGCATAAGTGTTCCAAGGTCATCCCAGTTTAGGAAATGTGACTCTTTCCTGGACAAGTCACAAATCTTAAACTGCGTTTATTTCATGTCGGTGTTTATGTTATTCAAGACGATGTTTTATGTTATGAGGTTGTAAGTCTCTAAGACAATGTTGTGTTACTCTGGTTTTAAAACTTAATCGAATGGATGATCTTGCATGATTTTATTTCATATAGCTTTGTTATGGTTAAGCTATGGTATTAAGAAGTCACATCAAAATAACCACGCTTCCGCAAAGCCAGGGTGTGACAGCTTGGTATCAGAGCTCTGATCATAGCGAACTAGGATTCCTTCTCGAGTCTAGACTATGATCACTAGGGCTCTCACGAAAACATTTTTCTGCATACCACTTAAGTCCAGATCCAAAACTTTTTACAAACAAATGTTGAGCACATTTTATTATTTATAGGCTCAGTCTAGAAGGGCTGAGGCTCGGTCTGAGAGGCCGAGGCTCGGTCTGAGAGATCGAGGTAGTTGGCTAGTGGGACTAGGAAGAGCAGTCTGAGAGGCTGGGAGAATTGGCTAGTGGGACTAGGAGAAATTGGCTAGTGGGACTAGGAAGAGCAGTCTGAGAGGCTGGGAGGCTAGTGGGACTAGGAGAACTATTTGAATGCTTACTTGGTGACTTATGTGATTATCTGATTGTATGATTGACTGTTTGTGCATGTTTGTGTTTATGTTACAGACACCATGGACACCTCTGGCACTGGTGATTCAGACACCACAGGACCTAGACCTATAGTATCGGACGACCTAGAGTCTTCTGAGCGTGAGGTTCACACATCCGACGTTACGAGCGCGGACGAGGATGATTTCCAGCCCTTTGCCTTACCTGATGGTGCTGATGAGCTCGCTGATGGCCCTTTGGCCGGGGACCTACCGTTAGTGGAGATCCCTGCTCCCATACCCTTGGCTGTTTATCCTGCCTATGATTTGCTTCTCGACGCCGACGATGATGACGACGTCGATCTTTTTGATGACGAGCCTTTGGAGGATGAGGTTCAGGGCGAGGCCCTTCTTGCTGCTGGTGATCTTTTGATGATCGCAGATGCTCCCGCCGAGGAGTCACCTGCTCACTCTCCGGTCCCAGACTCTTTCGAGTCTGTGGCCTCCGCACCTTCACATACTCAGAGTGCGCAGCACTTTTCTCATGGATCAGATCCCGACCAGGCATCCTCTGTTGCCCCTATTCCTAGTTTTACTTTCGACCACGAGGATGTGGAGGATTCCGATCCTGTCTTTCCCCCAGGATTCGAACCAGATGGGGATATAGAGTTTATACCCATGGATCAGCCTATGGAGGATCCAGTCGACCCAGTTGATCCCATCGATCCCGAGTTTGATTTTGAGATGGCCTTTGATGAGCCCGAGCAGCCACTAGACCCTGCTCCTGACCCAGTACTTGAGCATGACCCAGTTCATGCCGACGCACCTATTATTGAGCCTGTCGTTGCTGACCCACCTATTGATGATCATCCTATAGATGCTCCATTATTGGAGGGCGATCATATCCTTGTTGCTGATCACGTTGATCCCCCACTTTTTGCTGATGCACTAGTTGACCCCCTTGTCGTACCTCACCATGATCCTATGCCAGCCCAGTTTGATCGTGCGCTTTTTGAGGCACGGATCGACCCCCGAGACGAGCACGCCCAGTGTGGGTGGATTCCTGCTGATGACAAGGTCCCACCTATTCCCCCTCAGATCACTGATACCCGTCACGTTGATACCTCCTTTTTATTTCCTCGGTTTACACCTCCAGCGCGACCTGGAGAATGTTCTTCGGCACACCCTTTTGGGCATGTACCAATATCTATCCCTGCTATACCACCATCTGCTACTTTTCCCACTGTTTCTCCATTTCATGTGGCACCTTTTGATCCCACCAGTGAGCCGTTCCTTTGGGCACCACACTCTGCTATGCCACCTACTGACCCCTACCATTCTTTCCACATGGGGTATACTATTGAGGACGTTTTGATGTCTTTTGTCGCCCAGCACGAGGCACACACACAGCGCATTCAGGAGCTTGAGAGAGCTCAGCCGCCGCCGTGTCCGTGCCAGGGTCAGACCCACTCTCCGTTGCAGCCCTCTCGACCTTTACCACCAGACTATGCTGCACGCCTTTTTGCCCTGGAGCAGCAGGTTGCTTCATTCTTACGCACCCAAAGAGCCATGGAGGAGGACTGGCTCCATTTGCGCCGCTTGTTTTACACTCACTTTCCCCCTCCTCCACCGCCATCCGTGTAGAGCTCTTCAGTACCGTATAGGTAGACATTGGTGAGAAGACGGCGAATGCTTTTGACTGCACAACATTTTTGGAGACTACATTATGATTCTGACTTTTGTCGACATGTATTTGATGTATTGACACTGATTTGATATAGTTTTTGGACTAGGGTGATGTAGCCCTTAGTCGACTGATGTTGTATGACACTGTACTTGTACGCTTACTATGTGGTCTCATTATATGGCAATCGCAGTATTCTCATCATATTTGATGCTTGATTTGGTTATTTGTATTTTAGGACATGGGATGTTGTGTGATTGATGTTTGTGACATGGGATGTTGTGTGATTGATAAGATTATAACATGAGATGTTATGTACTATTACTATCGTTATATACATACGCTAAATTATGACCTGACTTATGTATTATAACTATGGCCTGACCGACGTAAACACATCTTTTAGAAGATGCCGCCGAGACGTGAGACACGCATGCCTACCAATGAGGCAGAACTCCAGCAAATTATCGCTGCTGCCATTGCACAATACGCCGCCTCTCAAGGAGGGACTAGTGGAAGCAACTCTGGCAACACTGGCAACAACAATAATCCACCTCATAGTAATACTAAGTCATTTAGACATACCATGACCTAATTGGATATCTTTAGCAATAATGCTAATGCCCATCGTATGTTATAACGTATGTGCAGGATGCACCCACAAGCAGTTTCTAGACTGCAAGCCGGTCAACTTTGATGGCACAGGAGGTGCTGTCGCCTTTGTTCGTTGGGCCGAGAAAACTGAATCTGTTCTTCGCATGAGCAAATGCGCGCTAGATCAGCAAGTCACCTATATCTCAGGGCTATTCTTGGATGGAGCCCTCTCTTGGTGGAATCTGCAAGTACAGACACTTGGTGAAGCTGCTGCCTACGCGCTAACCTGGACTGAACTGAAGGAACTTATGCGCAAAAAGTACTGCTCTCACGCAGAAATCCAGAGATTGGAAACCGAGTTCTGGCACTTGAAAATGGACGGTCCAAAGATCGCAGAATACGTTCAAAGGTTCCATGACTTATCGCATGTGGTACCCTACATGGTCACTCCGGAGTTCAAGCGGATTGAACGTTTCATTTGGGGATTAGCTCCTCAAATCATAAGCATGGTGACCTCATCCAAGCCTGCGACCATTACTGAGGCGATCGATTTGAGCGTGGCTCTCACAGAGGAGGCCATTCGCCTGAACAAGTTTGATGATGCTGAGCTTAAGAAGAAAGAGACTCACGTCGAGTCATCAGGAGGTAACAAACGGAAGTTCTCAAACTTCAAGCAGGGCGCCAGTGTGGTGGTTAAGAAAGGAGGATCAGACACGCCAGCTCAGGTTACAGCTGGTAGAGGGAAGAAAGGAAAGGGATACATGGGCACCCAACCCAAGTGCAACGACTGCCAACGCCACCATTCTGGTCGTTGCGGGCCAAAAGTATGCGAAGCATGTGGGAAACGTGGCCACTTGAAGGACACTTGTTGGGCCACTGCTGGTCAGGGAGGCCAGGGAGGATTCGGAAACAGAAATTACAACCGGGGTGGGAATGGAAATCGCCCACAAGGAAACTATGGAGGTAACGTGAATCGAGGCAACAATGCTAACCAAGCGGGCGCCATGAATCGTAATCAGAGGAATGATCAAGCTGGTGGAAACGGGCAAAGACTTGGATGCTTTAACTGCGGTGATATCGGGCATTTTAAGAAGAACTGCCCAGAGTTAAACCAAGCCCGTGGAAGAGTGTTCCAAATCGAAGCAAGGGAAGCGCGCCAGGACCCCAATGTCGTTACTGGTACGTTCCCTGTAAATCAATGCTATGCATCCGTTTTATTTGATACTGGTGCCGATTATAGCTTCGTGTCGTTAGAATTTAAGAATATGCTTGGGTTAGCCGCTAATAAGTTAGATATTCCCTACTCAATCGAATTGGCTAATGGGAAGTTAGTAGAAGCCAACGAAGTCATCAGAGGTTGTGTGATCGAATTAGGAGAGCGTGAGTTTGCTTTGGATCTACTACCAGTCCAGTTGGGAAGCTTCGACGTGGTGGTAGGAATGGATTGGTTATCAGGCAACAAAGCTGAGATAGTTTGTCACGAAAAGGTTGTTCGTATCCCAACCGAAGATGGCGAAACAATTGTGGTTCACGGAGAGAAGCGTGATACGCCGTTAAGAATTATCAGCTGCCTGAAAGCGCGAAAGTGTTTGCAGAAGGGATGTGTTGCCTTCCTGGCACACATTGTGGATAAGAAGGCTGCTGAGCCAAGAATCGAAGACATCCCTGTCGTGAGGGAATACCCAGAAGTCTTCCCAGAAGACTTACCTGGACTGCCACCTCAGAGGCAAGTAGAGTTCCGCATTGACTTAGTTCCAGGCGCCGCGCCTGTGGCTAAGGCACCTTATAGACTTGCTCCGTTTGAGATGCAGGAACTGTCGACACAACTTCAAGAGTTGTTAGACAAGGGTTTTATCCGACCAAGCTTCTCGCCTTGGGGAGCTCCGGTCCTGTTTGTCAAGAAAAAGGACGGTAGTTTTCGTATGTGCATCGACTACAGAGAATTGAACAAGTTGACGATCAAGAATAGATATCCTCTGCCAAGGATCGATGATCTATTCGATCAGTTGCAAGGCTCAAGCTTTTATTCAAAGATTGATCTTCGATCTGAATACCATCAGCTAAGGATACAAGAGGAGAGTATCCCGAAGACAGCCTTCAGAACTCGTTATGGACACTACGAGTTCCTTGTTATGCCGTTTGGTTTGACAAACGCACCTGCAGTCTTTATGGATTTGATGAATAGAGTTTGCAAGCCGTACTTGGACAAGTTCGTGATTGTGTTTATCGACGACATCTTGATCTATTCAAGAACAAAGGCCGAGCACGAACAACATCTAAGAGCTATTTTGGAGCTGCTAAAGAAGGAACAGTTGTATGCCAAATTCTCCAAGTGCGAATTTTGGCTACGTGAAGTCCAATTCCTTGGGCACATGGTAAATGGAGATGGAATCCACGTGGATCCAACCAAGATCGAAGCGATCAAGAATTGGGAAACGCCAAAGACGCCAACCGAGATTCGACAATTCTTGGGTTTGGCTGGCTACTATCGAAGGTTCATTGAGGATTTTTCGAAGATCGCTCAACCATTGACGCTCCTCACGCAGAAGGATAAGAAGTTTGATTGGGAAATCAACAGGAAGAAGCATTCCAAATATTGAAGGATAAGCTCTGCAACGCGCCAATCTTAGCACTACCAGAAGGTACAGATGATTTCGTGGTATACTGTGACGCCTCACGTCAAGGATTGGGTTGCGTGTTGATGCAACGCCAAAAGGTTATTGCTTACGCATCGCGTCAACTGAAAGTGCACGAAAAGAACTATACCACACATGATTTGGAACTTGGCGCAGTGGTTTTTGCATTGAAGATCTGGAGACACTACCTTTATGGTACGAAGTGTACAATTTTTACAGATCACAAGAGCCTACAGCACATATTCAACCAGAAGGAGTTGAATATGAGGCAAAGACGATGGGTTGAGTTGCTGAACGATTACGACTGCGAGATAAAGTATCATCCAGGGAAGGCGAATGTGGTCGCCGATGCCCTAAGTCGAAAGGAGAGGATCAAGCCCATAAGGGTTAGGGCTTTAGAAATGATTATCCAGACCGATCTTTCCTTGCGCATTCATGCCGCGCAGAAAGAAGCTCTCAAGGAAGGAAACCTTGGAGAAGAATATCTCCGTGGGATGGAGAAGCTACTGGTACCAAACGAGGAAGGAACGTTATGCTTTGAGAAAAGGATTTGGGTTCCTTTGTTTGGAGATTTAAGGAAGGTTATTTTCGATGAAGCTCACAAGTCACGGTACTCTATCCATCCGGGAGCGGATAAGATGTACCAAGATCTCAAAGATTATTATTGGTGGCCTAGGATGAAAGGCGATGTTGCTGTGTATGTGAGCAAATGTCTAACATGCGCCAAGGTTAAGGCCGAATACCAGAAGCCTTCAGGACTTCTGCAACAACCTGAGATTCCCAAGTGGAAATGGAAACAAATCTCAATGGATTTTATTACAAAGTTGCCAAGAACGCCGAGAGGCCATGACACTATTTGGGTAATAGTGGATCGATTAACGAAGTCAGCACACTTCTTACCTATCAGAGAGAAGGATAATACGAGCAAATTGGCTGAAATTTACATGAGAGAGATCGTCGCGCGCCATGGAGTACCTCTCTCAATCATCTCTGATAGAGACGGAAGGTTTGTGTCAAGGATATGGCAATCCTTCCAAGAAGCCTTTGGCTCACAATTGAATCTGAGCACTGCGTTTCATCCGCAAATTGACGGTCAGAGCGAGCGAACGATACAGACTTTGGAAGACATGCTGAGAGCGTGTGTTATGGATTTGGGCGGTAGCTGGGACAAACATTTGCCTTTGGTCGAATTTTCATACAACAACAGCTACCACACCAGTATTGGTGTCGCGCCATTTGAAGCCCTTTACGGACGCAAGTGCCGATCACCCTTATGTTGGGCTGACGCAGGTGATAGGCAGCTTGCTGGTCCCGAAATCATCCAAGAGACGACAGACAAGATTGCGCAGATTCTTAAACGCATCGAAGCAGCTCGCCACAGACAGAAGGCCTATGCGGATCCAAACCGGAAACATGTGGAATTCCAAGTTGGAGAAATGGTGTTATTGAAAGTTGCACCCTGGAAGGGTGTGGCACGCTTCGAAAAGCGTGGGAAGTTAAATCCGCGCTACATTGGTCCTTTCAGAGTTTTGGAAAGAATAGGACTAGTAGCATACAAGTTGGACCTACCTACTGAACTCCATTCTGTTCACGATACATTTCATGTATCCAACCTGAAGAAAAGTCCAACTCAAGATGACATTGCCATTCCCATCGACGAAATCCATGTTGACGACACGCTCCATTTCGTTGAAGAACCGGTGGAGGTTACGGATTGGAAAGTAAACAAGACCCGCCGGAGCAGTGTCAAGCTCGTCAAAGTTCGTTGGAATGCCAGACATGGTCCTGAATACACCTGGGAGCGTGAGGACCGGATGAAAGAGAAGTACCCCCACTTATTTCCTAAGAACCCTGCATCTACAAGCAGAACTTAAATTTCGGGACGAAATTTATTTAACGGGGGGAGAATGTGACAACCCTCACTAAACCAGGTATCCGTACGACTTAATTAATAATTAATTACTGTGCTTGCTTGAACTTGTGAATAAACTGCTACTTGAATACTGATACATGTACTTACTTGCATCATACTTTACTTGCTGTCACTACATTATTTACATGCTGAACCTTAGTGACAAACATGATGCACAAAAAGCACAGTAGCACTTTAACGGATAACCTATTGAACATGCTGATAGAGCCAGCATCAGGCAGACACTGCCTCTAAGGCCTGTATGAGCCAGAAATATTTTTGCTACACTAGTGGTGAGTGTAGGGATACAAGGGTTGTAGAACTGCGTCTCTAGGAATAAGTCACAATGACTGGATGTGCCTAAAACGTACTCTAAGTACAAAATTCAGCACTTTACATAATAATTCAGCTTTTAGCTAGCTAATAAAGTGCCAAAACTTGAGAAAAATATTACTAGACGCTTTCCAAAGTGTCAGGAATAAGTTGTGTCACTAAAAAGGGTATTAACGACACTTTAAGCTTTGTTAAGCATTTTAACGGATTACTATCCAACCGAACAACCGGACTATACCCGGAACATGAAAATATTGTTATTTTCATTATTTATCTCTTTCTGAGCCAGTTAGGGTCCCTGAATACCCTAACACCCGTCATAACATACTACACACTAGTAACCGGGTTAAGTACCTAACTAACTAACTTAACCTAACTAGTAACTAACTAATACTTGGAAATGGACCAAGACCCCCCCCCCCCTGCTAACCGTCCACATTAGAGGGGGGACACACTTGGTACAATTTTGATTATTTTAATCAATTGTGTTTAATATCTAAATGACATAGAAACCATTGGATAATACTCTTGTTAATTGTCTATAAGATAGATGCAAGACACAACATAACACACACACTTAACAACATCACACAAACTCTCCTCTCTTGCTCTCTAAGTCTCGGCCGAACACCCCCTCCCCTACATCCATTTTCGAGTTTAGTTCATTCCATTCCAACATCATACAAGCTTCAAGGATCACGTATTAGGAGGCTTGGTGCACTCGGAGTTTGAAGGACCTCTTTATCTTGCTTTTATCCACGCGTTTTTCGTCTAGATTCTTCCCTAGCCTTGAGCTAGTGGTATGTTGCTAAAATCACCTTCTTAAACTATTTTAAAGCGGTTAATACGATATATGATGATTAAAACTCGAAATCTTACAAGATGATACTTTAAAGTCTACTAAAGATGCTATAAGTGTTGGATAAAAGCTCATATGTTGTGTAAATGTTGTAGTAATTGAAATTTGTGATTATTTAGACCCGATCTATGTTGTGGTAGCTCAGATCATCACTTAACCCGGTTTGGTCACGAATCATGACATAAGGTTGTTTTGAATAGAACAAGGGTTAAAGGGTGAAACTCTACCACACACGAATCATGAACTTGTGTAAAAATGTTTTACTTGTGGAATAGTGTTTAAAACTAGCAGATCTACGTATCTGCAAGTGGTATTTTCAAAGGACCAAGCGTTAAAGAAATCATGTTTTCTAAAAATGGATCTTACACTAACAAGAATGGTTTTTAGAACGCACAGGTGTGTAAACACTTGTGTAACACAAGTTTCGACAAAATAACTATTTTTGTAGAAGTTGACGAGAAGTTGTAAAGACGGAACTTCCATAAAAACGAGGTTTTTACAAAATCGGATTATTTTATATAAAGGTCCACTAAAAGTAATGAGATTTACTTCACAGTTTGGATAAATCACAAGTTCATGAAATTTATGCGATTATATACATATTTTGACTAGTTTGTGATTTGAACATGGTTTTGATTGAATAAGAAGATTGTTGGTTTGATTTGTAAAAGAAAATGATACGCTTGAAAGCGTGGCCACCTCCAGTTACAGAGGAAACTCTGGCGAAATTTTTCCAAAAGCCTAACACTTAGAAATATTTTCACTATAAGTGTTAGAAATACATTTTGACTTGTTTTCAAAATATAAGTTTCGCCACGACTATATTTACAAAACATCGGAGGTGGGATTTTCACAAAATAAAACGTGATACATAAATATATTTAGTATATATTTTTCACAACATCACTTGTATAAGTGTTTATGATTATTTTGTGAACTACGTAAATATTATTTTTAGAGTAAAAATAATATTACTAAGTATTATTTTGGGAAAATCACATGTATTAAAATATAATATTTTTGGGAAGAATATTTATATTTTGGAGTTGGAAATAAAATATATTAAGTGAGACTTAATAGTGAAATCTGAATGTTACGAACACACATGTATTAAATCCCCCATCCTTGGGAAGGAGAATAACTACCAAGTATATACAGAACGTAAACACGAAATAGTTGCCTAACTATTTCCCAAAAACTTAAACCATAAAGCTAAGGCATGGCCGTCCGTCTAATAGAGTTAGCACGTGTAGGTCGTCATACAGCTGATTGATTTGGAGGCATACTTGGTAGAGACGCACCACTGTGAGTTCATGTCCCCCTTTTCTCTTAACTGTTTTCAGTTTTCTAAACTGCGGGGGTGAAATACATGTTACTTTGATTACAAGTACTTTATACATGGTATGGTTAGCGTAAGGAGGTTTACTACTTAGATCATGTGAGTGGCTAGGCAGAAACTGGAGGCCATTAATCCTCATTGTAGGACCGAGGGACGTAAGCGGTAGATCTATCTGGGTGTAGCGAGCCCAACTCTAGGCCCAGCAGAACGGACCTCAGAGAGGCCCAACAGAACGGACCTTGGAGTGACTTTGTACCCAACGCTAAATCTGCTAGGTTTGAGTCTTCCTACTTGCACTTCACATATATCAGTGGCCTTGCAAACCACTGGTGATCTCAATTCCCTTATTTGCTACATACCAAGACTATTTTTATACTCACAAAGGTTTACTTACTCACTTACACATGAACTCGCTCAACATTATTGTTGATTTTTCAACTTACATGTATTTCAGGAAATTAAAGATCTGGCGCGGTATGTTATGTTTTCCCGCTGCATAAGTGTTCCAAGGTCATCCCAGTTTAGGAAATGTGACTCTTTCCTGGACAAGTCACAAATCTTAAACTGCGTTTATTTCATGTCGGTGTTTATATTATTCAAGACGATGTTTTATGTTATGAGGTTGTAAGTCTCTAAGACAATGTTGTGTTACTCTGGTTTTAAAACTTAATCGAATGGATGATCTTGCATGATTTTATTTCATATAGCTTTGTTATGGTTAAGCTATGGTATTAAGAAGTCACATCAAAATAACCATGCTTCCGCAAAGCCAGGGTGTGACATCCACCACCTTCTGGATCCCAGAAGAATGCTGAAAATGCTGCAAAGAGACAAAGACCCATTTTTCCAAAACCACCAACTTCTTCTGTTTCTTCTAATCCTACTACTAGTGATCTTTTTACTTTGATTTTGCAGATGAGGGATCACATACAAGAGCAGGACAAAACCAACGAAAGGATCCTCCGGGAGATCGGTGACATCAAGAAACAGAAGAGATCAGGGGAGGATCACTCTCCTCTGATACCAAGGTCTCTGGATTTCGACACTCCAGCTATGACTGCCCAGCAATATGCAGCCTTAGATATCCAGTACCAAAATGAACCATTGGGAAGGCGTTATGGAGCAACAACTATGAGTCAGGCTTTTGGGTCTCACTTCCAGCCTCAAGGATCCTGCTTTCAGCCTTCGGGTTCCTCTTTTCAGCATCAGGGATCCTTCGTTAGCTCAGGAGGATATTTGGGAATGCACACAGTCCAAGGATCCTCTCAGGTTCAAGGATCCTCTAGGGTCCAAGGATCCTCCATGGTTCAAGGATCCTCTCAGGTTCAAGGATCCTCATTTCAGGTTCAAGGATCCTCTCAGCCTCAGGGATCCTTTCAGGTCCAAGGATCCTCTCAGCCTCAGGGATCCCCTCAGGTTCAAGGATCCAACATCTTTCAGGATCAAGGATTCTTGAGACGTATACAACCCCCAAGCACAGATGTTCATCAAGGAGACTTCATTCCAATGCAGACCATTGCCTCTTCTGGTCCTTCAATCATACCAGAATCCCGTCAATATGGATTCACATATGCAATTCCTAACTTGAATCCCCTGGGAGGTAACACTTTCAATAATTCTAATAAAACTAACCATGGCTCTATGCAGGATACAGGTATCAATCAAGCTATGGCTAGGGAATTACAGAAGCTGAAGGATATGATATCCAGTGTTCCAGGAGTGGTTAAGCCCATCCCTGAGATTGCAGATAGGAGCCATAGGATATCTCGTTTTGCACCACCCATTTGTGATGCTGAGATACCCAAAAGGTTCCAGATACCAACTATGAAGCTGTATGATGGTTCAACGGACCCAGAAGAACATGTAGCACAATATAGAGAGAGGATGGAGATCAACCCCATCCCAGAGAGGTTAAAAGAAGCATGTCTATGCAAGGGTTTCGGATCCACACTCACAGGATCAACTCTTAAATGGCTGCTAAGTCTTCCCCCTTACTCTATTACTTCATTTGCTAATCTAGTTAATCTATTTAATAGTCAGTTCTCCTGTAGCAGAAAATTTGAACGTTTAACTAGTGATCTATATAGGGTAACACAAGGTCAAAATGAGTCACTTAGAGATTACATCACTAAGTTTAGTAAAGAATCCTTAGATATCCCTAATCTGGATATAGCCACGGCTGTGGAAGCCTTTAAAATGGGTTTGCTTAGGGATTCATTATTCTATGATGATCTTGTTATGACCCCATGCAGGAATCTTGATGAAGTAAGAACTAGGGCCCTTAGATTAATCCGATTAGAGGATGATAAAAGGATCCAGGAGAGATTGACAGGATCCTCTAAACAGGAAATGCAAGGATCCTACTTCAAGAATAACAAGTTCAAGTCCTACAACAAGTCTGATAACCAGAACAATCTAGGTGAGAAAGCAAGATGGCCAAGGAAAAGTGATAAACCAGCCGCAACAAAAGACAAGTCCAAATGGTGTGCATATCATGAGGATTTCGGACATCTCACTGAAGAGTGTATTGCACTTAGAAAAGAGATTGGTTACTTGTTAAGCAAGGGGCACTTGAAAGAGCTTTTGGGAAGAAAAAAGTCAAGGATCCAGGATCCTGAAAGGATCCCAGAAAAGGTTCCTGCTCCTCCAGCAGATGCACAAGTTATAAACTTCATATCCGGTGGATCAGACATTTGTGGTACTTCCTTTTCAGCAGCCAAAAGACATGCTAAGGAAACCAAGATGGATAATGGAGACAGACCCATCCGGACCTCCACTGTTACCAAGGATATAATTATAACTTTTGATGAGGATGATCGTGTTGATGTTCAGGATCCTCATCATGATGGTCTTGTTATTACTCTGTTTATTTCTAACCATTTTGTTCGCAGGATCCTGATAGATGGAGGAAGCTCAGTAAACATCATTCAGCTTGATGTCCTCAAGAAGATGAACATCCCTGAATCAGACATTGTCCCAAGATCCCCAGTTCTTGTGGGATTCAGTGGAGAGACCAAGAATACATTGGGGGACATCAAACTCCCCATCTATATTGAAGGACTTCATTCTTATAAAAAATTTTGTGTTATAGATTGTTTATCCTGTTGTAATGTTATCCTTGGCAGGCCATGGATACATGACATGAAAGCAGTCCCATCTACCTATCATCAATGTGTAAAACTTCCTAGCCCGTGGGGAGTGGTGAAAATTGAGAGTGACCAACAAGAAGCTAAGAATTGTTACACGTCATCAATGAAGCCATCCTTAAGACCAAGGGAGCAATAGCAATTAAAGCATCCTTCAAGAGATGTCTTGGAGGCAAGAGAACATGATGTGAAAGAAATCCTTATGGATCCTCATGATCCTGAATCCATAGTCTTCATAGGATCAGGGATCCTCAGCAACATTGAACAGGATCTAGTATCCTTCCTTAAGAGGAAGAAAACTACCTTTGCCTGGAAGCATGATGATATGACAGGTATATCTAAAGATATAATTACTCATAAACTTGGCATTGACAGGTCATTCAAGCCAATTCATCAAAAAAGGAGGAAGTTTGCACCTGAAAGGAATGCCATTATCCAGGAAGAAGTAGATAAGCTACTCCGGGTAGGTATGATAAGAGAGGTTAAGTATCCAAGGTGGTTAGCCAATATGGTTGTTGTTCAAAAGAAAAATGGAAAGTGGAGGGTATGTGTCGATTTTACTGATTTAAACAAGGCATGTCCCAAGGATCCTTTCCCATTACCCCACATTGACTCCATGGTGGATGCTACCACGGGTCATGAGTTGTTGAATTTTATGGATGCTTCATCTGGATTCCAACAAATTCAGATGGAACCATCTGATCAAAAGGATACAGCCTTTATGACCCCAACAGGTATATATTGTTATATTGCTATGCCATTTGGACTAAGGAATGCAAGTGCTACTTATCAAAGGCTAGTCAATATGATGTTCAAGGAACAAATTGGACACACTATGGAAGTCTATATAGATGACATGGTGGTTATGTCCAAGAAAGCTGAGGATCACCTTAGAGACTTGGAGGAAGCATTCAATATCCTTGATAAATTTAATATGAAACTAAATCCTTCCAAGTGTCACTTTGGTGTTAAAGCAGGTAAATTCCTAGGCTATATGGTGACAAAAAGAGGCATTGAAGCAAGTCCAGAGCAAATTAAGGCTATTGTGAATATCAAATCTCCTGCCAATGCCAAGGATGTGCAAAGATTGACAGGCAGGATCGCAGCCTTGAACAGGTTCATATCCAAATCCTCAGAAAAATGCAAGGAATTCTATGACATTTTGAGGAAGAACAAAAAATTTGAATGGACTGAAAAGCACGAAAACGCCCTTAAATCTCTTAAGGATTACCTATCCTCAGCCCCTGCCTTGATGAAACCAGAAAAAGGGGACATATTATCCTTGTACTTGGCGGTATCCTCTAAAGCAGTAAGTGCGTTCCTAGTTAAGGATCACGAAGGTACACAACATCCTGTCTATTATGTAAGTAAGAGTTTGCTTGATGCTGAATCCAGGTATTCACATTTAGAAAAACTTATCCTTGCACTAATTATGGCATCTACAAAATTAAGACATTATTTTGAAACTCATACTATTATTGTTAAGACTAATTTTCCAATTAAGAATGTTCTCAAGAAACCTAAAATGTCAGGAAGGATGGCTAAGTGGGCAGTGAAACTTAGTGCTTATGATATAAGATATGAACCAAGAACTGCCATTAAATCCCAAGCCTTAGCTGACTTTGTGGCAGATTTCAGTAGTGACTTGCAAAGGGAAGCTGAGTTAGAAGTCCAACAGCTCGAAGAAACTAAGGATCCTTGGATACTCTTCACTGATGGAGCTTCTAATGTCAAAGGAACTGGACTTGGAATACTACTAAAATCACCACAGGGGGACATAATACCCCACTCCATAGCTTGTGAGTTTCAAACTACTAATAATGAGGCTGAATATGAAGCCTTGATAGCTGGTTTGCAAATTGCCAAGCATATGAGGATCAGGTATCTTGAGGTACATGTAGATTCATTGTTAATTACTAATCAATTTAATGGATCCTATGCTGTTAAAGGTGAAAATCTAATCAAATATTTAGAGATAGTCAAAGAATTGGCACTCTCTTTTGTTTCCTTTAGTTTGACACAGGTACCCAGAGAAGAGAATGCAGAAGCTGATGCATTGGCCAATCTAGGATCATCCTTGAAGATTCCAGAGGATATCAGGATCCCTATTATCTACATCCTAACCCCCGCTATTGAGGATCATGTAGCCATGGAGATAGGAGAGGATTCTACAATCATCCCTAGTGATGATACACAATCCCATTCAGGATCATGGATCCTTCCAATTATGAGATATATCCGACATGGAGAAATTCCTACAGGAGAAAACCCCAGGGCTTTCAAAATTAAGGTATCACAGTTTACAATATTGAATAATATGTTATATAAACGATCTCTTGCAGGACCATATCTAAGATGCATTGAGGATCCTGAAATCCAAGAAGTCCTAAAGGATTTTCATGAAGGAGATTGTGGAAACCACACTGGGGGCAGGGCATTATTCTCAAGGATCCTGAGGACAGGATACTATTGGCCTACTATGAAGAAGGATGATGTGGATTATGCTAGAAAATGTGATCCTTGTCAGAGACATAGTAATATCCTTCACCAACCAGCAGAGCTCTTACATCCTATATCCTCTTCTTGGCCATTTATGAGATGGGGAATGGATATAGTTGGTAAACTTCCTAAGGCACCTGGTGGAAAAGTATTCATGCTTGCTATGACTGATTACTTCTCCAAGTGGATAGAGGCTGAAGCCTTTGCTCAAGTCAGAGAAAAGGAAGTGATATCCTTTATTAAAAGAAACATTATTACTAGATTTGGTATCCCTTCTGAAATTATTTGTGATAATGGATCCCAATTTATTGGGAGTAGAACTACTAACTTTTGTGATAGCTGGGGGATTAAGATGATAACATCAACACCAGTCCACCCACAAGCTAATGGTCAGGCAGAATCATCCAACAAGATCATCATCAACAATTTGAAGAAGAAGCTTGGATCCAAGAAAGGAAAATGGGCAAAAGAACTACCTTATGTACTATGGGCTGATAGGACAACTCCCAAGAATGCTACTGGCCAAACTCCATTTTCTTTGGTATTTGGGGCAGAATTAGTGATCCCTACAGAAATGGTGGTTCCTATTGCAAGAACAAGCATCCGTGATCCTGAAGGAAATGTTGAAAACTTGGTTCAAGACTTGGATACTATAGAAGAACTCAGGGATTTGGCAAGGATAAGGATGGCTAGTTATCAACAAAGGATGGCTGGAGCCTATAACAAAAATGTCAGGATCAGGAAATTCCAAGTTGGTGATATGGTATTAAGGAAAGCATTTCAGAATACCACAAATCCTGCTGATGGAAAGTTGGCACCAAAGTGGGAAGACCCCTACCTGGTTGAAGCTGAGGCAGGAAAGGGGGCATATAGATTGCTAACAATGGAAGGTGATTTGCTACCAAGAGCTTGGAATTCTGTCCACCTGAAGAAATACTTCATGTAATAAGGATTTCTGATCTTTAGCAATATTCATGATCCACATCATTGAAGGATCCTTAGAAGATAGGTGATCCTCATCCTGGTAATGATCTAATTTCAATCTATTTCATTCTTTAATTATCCTATATACAAGGATAAGGATCCTGGATCCTTTATCCTCCTTTCACTTGATTCTGAGTTTTGCAGAAGGTTTGGGTATCCTTAACAAAGGATTGAGTATCCACACAGGTATCCAGTTATTTGGGCTTGACCCCAGTTATTTGGGCTTGACCCCAGTTTTTGGGCCTGTCCCCAGTATCGCCAGTAGCGCATGATGATCCTGGTACAGTTCATGGCAATGGGACCAGTACTCGCTTTTGGGGCTGACAATTTCATTGTACTGGATGTATCCGGGATCCTACGTATAATGGTAGACGTACCATACATCCGTTCCTAAGGTTTCTAACGTTTTCACATTAGCTAAGGTTTCGGCATTTTCATGTCGCTCAAGTTTGGATAGTCGCCAGTGAGGGCCATACTCCAGTTTACACAAGATCCTTTGGGCTTGTCCCCAGTTATCCTTTGGGCTTGTCCCAAGAATTGTTGGGCTTGTCCCCAGTTACTAACTCTTCTCTTATATTGGCTTAGTCCCAAGTTATGTTCTGTTTCAGGTTTTTGAAGTTAGACAACTAAGGATCCCTGATCCTTATCTTTTACTAAGGTTTGTCTTTTGGTTATCCTGATTATAAATGTTAAAGGGTTAGGATCCTAACTTGGATTCTCAGGTATGATCCTTAATCACTTTGATTTTATTCACTATTTATGTAAGTGACCCTTATCCTTTGACAACAGAACTAATGATCCTTAAGTTATATAACTTTTCTGAATTTGTCGACTGTAGGATATTTGATCCTTGATCATATCCTAAAACTTTTACACATGATTTATTAAACCTTTATTCTTTACTTACAAATTCAAAGAAAGTGAATAACAACAGTAGAAAAATAAAGAATTCACAAGGATAACAACACGGGAAATAGCCAAAAAGTTAAGGTTTTATTTATTCACAAAAGTTAAACCCTTTTGAGGTTGTCAAAATTGCCAACCCAAGTTTCTACCAGCAATACGTGGCCCGTCCACTTGGGTTGGCAAAGGGTGTCCATTGTTAACAGGTCTGAAAGTGCAGGAAATAAAAGATGGCAGGATAACTAGTGGTTTCATCCCCCAAACAGAGGATCCCTCCACCACCTATTATCCTACCTATTGTCTAAGGATCCATGATCCACAACCCTAAAAACTATTGTTCAAAGTACAACCCGACATTGTTTCAAAACATATCAACCAAAAAACTTTCAAATCCTAAAAAAATGGGCTCCGGCCGCGTCTAGAAATGTCCATAATCGCCCATTTCTGCAGCTCACACCTTGGCTGCATCACCACCAGCATCATCACCACCAGCTTGATCCTTCCCGCTGCCACTTGCCTCAATCGCCAAGACCTCGGTAGCCTCCTCCTCATCCTCTAGCTCAGCCAGCTTTGCCTTCCAGCCCTCCTTGTCCCAAGTGGTCCTGTCGAAGTCAGGATCCTCAGCCTCCTGAGCCATTTGCAGCTTGATTTTGTACATGGTGATGGCAGCAGAGACTTTAGCATCCTCCAGCAGCTCAACTTTCTCATGATCAGCATTTATCTAGGCCATGACCACCTGCTGCTTTGCCAAGTTCAGATCCTTCTCAAGGCGAGAGATAGTTTGATCCTTAGCCAGGAAGAATTTTTGATACTCCAGATGCTTTTGCTCCGCCTCTTCCACATATGCATCAAACAGCATCTCGACCTCGGCGAATTTCTGCAAAAAGACAAGGTAAAGTTCAGGATCACGTGATCCACAAGTGGGCAGGATAATCAAGCTAAGTTGGTGATCCTTACATCAGCAAAGTATTCTTGGAACTGGTGGCGGATAAGAGGCAAGCCTTCGAGATTGTCAGCTTCACTGGCCTACCTCTTCTTTCCCCCTTTGGAGGTGACAGGCTTTGGAACTACGGCACTCAGGTTAGCAGCAGTCTTCTTCTTCCCAGACCTGGGAGCAACAGCAGTAAGATCGGTAACACTGAAGCGGGTGGCTGACCTTGAATATTTTCCAGCACCTATCAATCCAAAACAACAGATAAGTATTCTTGTTTTATTTACATTTCAACATTTAATTATATACAAACTCGGATACTTACTTGACATTGTGACTGAGCCTGAGGATACTTTTTGAGAATCCTTGGTGTTAGCTTGAAATGATCTTATTGCAGGATCAAGATTCCGGAAAGCGGTAACCCTCTCCTTAGTTGCAGGAGATGAAATGATGTGAGAAACAGTTATAGCTGCATAAAAGATACAAAAAGGGGGTAGCGATCCTTGGCAAAAATAGGTTATCCTATGATCCTTCTTTAAGGATCCTCTATCCTACCGTGGGTGGCCCACTTTCTTGGTAAATCCTTCCCATCCGGGATGGAATTCCTCCTAACGAAGAAGAATCGCTTCTTCCAGTTGGTTTCATTCTTGGTGGTCTTCAGGATTGGGTGTGCCTCACCGGGTTTGTGTTTGAATAGAAAGCGGTGTGAACCATGGCTCACAAGGTTATACATTTCGGCCAATTCCGACATTCCCAAATCTATATCCTCCTGCTCAATGATTCTCTCAAGGGTATACACAACCCTCCACATCATTGGCATTGCCTGAACATAGGATATGCCGGTAAGGGAGAAGAAGGACTGAGTGAAAGCAGGGAAAGGATAGGAGTATCCGATCAGAAATGGGGTAGCCGGAAAAGCAACCCAGGTTTCAGAGACGAAGTCACTCAGAGCGGTAGGGTCGAAAGGTTTAAAAACAGTGTCTGCCGGAAAGCAATGACGAATCCGGTCTATATCCGGATCAGTGAAGCAGCAACGTTCCTTCGGAGAATCTTTGATGATCCCTTGGCTCTTCAAAGGACTGTCTTTCTGGTGATCCTTTGCAGGGGATGACCGTAACTTCATTGTGATTCAGATATTTTGAGAAAGAAGAAACAGAGCAAGAATGTGAAGAGAAAAGGAGAAAGAGAAGTACCTGCTTGATCTTCGAATGTGGATTTAAAGGGAGTATTGCTCGAATTTAAATGCACATTGATCCTTATCTCTAACTTGAATTTATAATGATGATTCTGCAGGGATGTCGCTTCAGTGACGTAGGATCTGCAACGGATAGTTAGATCCTAACGGCTATATATCCGTTAGTTTGTTGCGGATAAGATCAAGAAAATATAACTTGTTATTTTACACTTCACTCCTTATATTTTGGGGGCAATTGTTAGGGGAGGATTTTCCAATCCTAAGGATCACGGATCCTCAAGTGCTGCCAGGATCATGGATCCTCAATTCTTTTTGAATTAAGGATCCTCAGTAGGTGTTGCAGGATCAGGATTCAGGATCCTTATTGTTATCCTTATACTAACAATTATCTACCTTGTACGTAAGCTTGTTTTGCAGGAGCAAAGGCATGGACCAAGTCTCACCGAAATTCCTGGAATTTATTCCCTCAATATTCCGCACGTGCTTGGCTCTTGTGGACGTTATGGAGATCGTGGGGAGCTTGCACAATTTGCGGATAGTTTGTTAATTTAGTTATTTCTAATTTAAAATGGGGATAACAAGCTTGAGTTAGAACACTTAGCTAATTCTGGTATTCACACACTCTCGTAAACAGCTCTCAATCAGCTCTCAAACACTACTTGGCGATTTCATACATTATTACACATTACACACTAGTGATCCTTGTAACAAGCTTGTTATCATCCCGAGTTGTAAACTTCTTTTGTTTAATCTTAGTTGGTGATCGGTAGTTTCCGTCACCCGAGGTTTTTTATGCCGGAGATCAACTCTTGATCAAGGGCTTTTTCCTCGTATAAATCCTTGTGTCATTTGTTCATTACATTTCTGAATTATCCTTAACATTGTTCATTGATTCAAGCATCATTCCTCACAACAAAGATTTGGTTACATTATCTAGGCCTGATTTTTGACCAAAACAATATATATATATATATAGGTTGGGGTTCTAGAGTGAACACTAATGCATTTGTGAACTGAGTGAGCAAATCCTAACCATTGATTTACTTCATCAAATCGTAAAATACACTAGTGTATTTTCATCATCAAATCCTGGCCATTGATTTACACTTTTGTATTGATAATCAAGGGCTAGGATTAGTTCACTATGGTTCATAATTAAGGGGGTTGTTCACTAATGAACCTAACCCTATATATATATATATATATACCGTATATAGGGTGGGGTTCTAGAGTGAACACTAGTGTATTTGCGAACTGAGTGAACAAATACTGGCCATTGATCTACACGCGTGTATGGCCAGGTTCTCATCATCAAATTGTAAAATACACTAGTATATTTCAACATCAAATCCTGGCAATTGATCTACACACGTGTATGGCCAGGATTAGTTCACTCAGTTCGCAAGCTACACTATTGTTCACTCTTGAACCTAATCCTATGTATATGTATATATATATATATATATATGATAAGGATCATGTGATAAGTAGTAGGCTAATTGAGAAACTTGAGAAGCATTCTGGACTGCACATTTTTCCTAAGAAAAAAATGCAAAAAAAACGCAATTTTTTTTTTTTGGAAAAATCGAAGCTTTTTCTTTAAGGTTTTGTTTTTTTTAATTTTTTTTTATTTATACACATGTGTATATTGTTAATCTTTTAACTATACATTTGTGTATTGTTAGGGATAGATTTTCTAAACCCAAGGATCACGGATCCACAAGTGCAGCCGGGATCACGGATCCTCAATTCTGTTTGAATTAAGGATCCTCATAAGACGTTGCAGATTTAAGGATCCAGGATCCTCATTGTTATCCTAACACTAATGATTGTTTCCATTACATTTAAGCTTATTTTGCAGGAAGGAACGAGTGGGACTTGGTCTTGCCGATATTCTTGGGGAATATGCTCTCAATATTCTGCACGGGCATAGCTTAATGACCATTTTAGAAGTCGTGGGTAGCTTGCACATTTAGCGGATAGTTAGTTATTTAGATTATTTCTATTTTTAAAGGGGATAACAGCTTGAATTAGGACAAGTTAGCAAACACACATACTCTCGAAAGCTCTCTGCAACTTATTGCCGAATATATACACTTTACACTCTAGTGATCCTTGTAACAAGCTTGTTATCATCCCGAGTTGTAACCATCATTTGTTTAATTATAGTTGGTGATCGGTAGTTTCCATCACCCGAGGTTTTTTATGCCAGAGATCATCTCTTGATCAAGGGCTTTTTTCTCGTATAAATCCTTGTGTCACTTGTTCATTTCATTTGAAGTTTGTTCATAAATTCACTATTCAATTCAAGCATCATACCTCACAAAAGAAGATTTGGTTGCATTATCCTCGTCTGATTTTTGACCAAAATAGTTTGGCGCCAACCGTGGGGCAATTGGTGCTTCATTTCTAAGAAACTTTTTTCATTTTGATCATTTCGGTTCATTATCTTCAACCATATGGCTTCTTCAGCAAAGAACACTTCAAGTTCCATGCCGGCAATCACTTCTTCACAGGGCGTTCCACCTTTGCCTCCGCCACCTTTTGGATCTCAGAATAATGCTGAGAATCCTGCGAAGAAACCGACCCCCGTTTTCTCAAAACCACCAACTTCTGCTGTTTCTTCTAGCCCTACTAACAGTGATCTTTTTACTTTGATTTTGCAGATGAGGGATCACATACAACAGCAGGACAAAACCAATGAAAGGATCCTCTGGGATATTGGTGACATCAAGAAACAAAAGAGATCAGTGGAGGATCACTCTCCATTGGTGCCTAGATCGCTGAATTTCGACACTCCGGTCATAACTTCCCAGCATTCTGCGGCTCCGGATGTCCAATACCAGGGTGGATCAATAGGAATGCGTTTTGGATCATCGGCAATGACTCAGGCTCCTGGATCCTATTTTCAACCTTCAGGATCCTCTTCTCAGCCTCAAGGATCCTTCTTCCAGCGTCAGGGATCCTTCACCAGCTCAGGAGGGTACATGGGGACGCAGCCAGTTCAAGGATCCTCTTCTTAGGTTCAAGGATCCTCTCAGGTTCAAGGATCCTCCTTTCAGCTTCAAGGATCCTCGCCTCAGGTTTTCGGATCCATGGATTATCCTCCAAGACCCCCATCTACAGCACATCAAGGATCCAACATCTTTCAGGATCAAGGATTCTTAAGGAGTGTACAACCCGGAAGTTCAGATGTTCATCTAGGAGACTTCATCCCGATGCAGACTGTTGCTTCCTCTGGTCCATCAGTTATACCAGAGTCCCGCCAATATGGATTCACATCTGGAATCCCAAGCTTGAATCCTTCAGGAGGTAACACTTTGAATAATTGTTATAACACTAACCATGGCTTTGTGCAGGATACAGGTATCAATCAAGCTATGGCTAGGGAATTACAGAAACTGAAGGATAAGATATCCAGCGTTCCAGGAGTGGTTAAGCCCATTCCTGAAATTGCAGATGGAAGCCACAGGATATCTCGCTTTGCACCACCCATTTCTGATGCAGAAATCCCAAAGAGGTTTCAAATACCAACCATGAAGCTATATGATGGCTCGACGGATCCAGAAGAACATGTAGCTCAATATAGAGAAATGATGGAGATCAATCCCATCCCGGAGAGGTTAAAAGAAGCATGTTTGTGCAAGAGTTTTGGATCCACATTAACGGGATCAGCTCTTAAATGGCTGCTAAGTCTTCCCCCTTACTCTATTACTTCATTTGCTAATCTAGTTAACCTGTTTAATAGTCAATTCTCATGTAATAGAAAATTTGAACGTTTAACTAGTGACCTATATAGGGTAACACAAGGTCAAAATGAATCACTTAGAGATTATATCACTAAGTTTAGTAAAGAATCCTTAGATATTCCTAATTTGGATATTGCTACGGCTGTAGAAGCCTTCAAAATGGGTTTACTTAGGGATTCATTGTTCTATGATGATCTTGTCATGACCCCTTCCAGGAATCTTGATGAAGTAAGAACCAGGGCCCTTAGATTCATCCAATTAGAGGATGATAAAAGGATCCAGGAAAGACTGACAGGATCCTCAAAGCAGAAAAAGTAAGGATCCTACTTCAGGAACAACAAGTCCAAGTCTTACAACAAGTCTGATAATCAGAGCGTGCATGCAGTAGAACAGGAAGAGGATGATGAGGATTATCCTCCAATTTCTGAATATTGTTTTTCTGTTGATAACAATGAACTAATCCTTGCAATGCAGAACTTAGGTGAAAAAACAAGATGGCCTAGAAAAAGTGACAAGCCAGCTGCAACAAAAGACAAATCCAAACGGTGTACATATCATGAAGATTTCGGTCATCTCATTGAAGAATGTATTGCACTATGAAAAGAGATTGGTTACTTGTTGAGCAAAGGACACTTGAAGGAACTGTTGGGAAGAAAAAAGTCAAGGATCCAGGATCCTGAAAAAGTTCCAGAGAGAGCTCATGCTCCCCCCGCTGATGCACAAGTTATCAAATTTATATCCAGAGGATCAGATATATGTGGCACTTCCTTTTCGGCAGCCAAGAGAGATGCCAAGGAAACCAAGATGGATAATGGGGATAGACCCATCCGAACCTTTACTGTTACACAGGAAAAAGTTATAACTTTTGATGAGGATGATCGTGTTGATGTCCAGGATCCTCATCATGATGGCCTTGTTATTACCTTATTTATATCTAACCATTTTGTTCATAGGATCTTGATAGATGGAGGAAGCAGTAAACATCATTCAGCTTGATGTCCTCAAGAAGATGAACATTCCTTAATCGGACATTGTCCCAAGATCCTCGGTTCTTGTCGGATTCAGTGGAGAAACCAAGAACACATTGGGGGACATCAAACTTCCCATTTACATAGAGGGTCTTCATTCTTATCAAAAATTTTGTGTTATAGATTGCTTATCCTGTTGCAATGTTATCCTTGGCAGGCCATGGATACATGACATGAAGGCAGTCCCATCTACACATCATCAATGTGTGAAGCTTCCTAGTCCATGGGGGGTGGTGAAGATTGAGAGTGACCAATAAGAAGCAAAGAATTGCTATACCTCATCAATGAAGCCAGCCTCAAGACCAAGGGAGCAATAGCAACTAAAGTATCCTCCAAGAGACATCTTGGAGGCAAGAGAACAGGATGTTAAAGATATCCTTATGGATCCTCATGATCCTGAATCCAAAATCTTCATAGGATCAGGGATCCTCAGCAACATTGAACAAGATTTGGTATTCTTCCTTAAGAGGAGAAAAAGTACCTTTTCCTGGAAGCATGAAGACATGACAGGTATCTCTAAAGATATAATTACTTATAAACTTGGCATTGACAGGTCATTCAAACCCATACATCAGAAGAGGAGGAAGTTTGCACCTGAGAGGAATGCTATTATCCAGGAGGAGGTAGATAAACTGCTCCGAGCAGGTATGATAAAGGAGGTTAAGTATCCAAGGTGGTTAGCCAATGTGGTCGTTGTTCAAAAGAAAAATGGAAAGTGGAGGGTATGTGTCAATTTTACTGATTTAAACAAGGCATGTCCCAAGGATCCTTTCCCATTACCCCACATTGACTCCATGGTGGATGCTACCGTGGGTCCTGAGTTGTTGACTTTTATGGATGCTTCATCTGGATTTCAACAAATTCAGATGGAACCATCTGACCAAGAGGATACAGCCTTTATGACCCCAACTGGTATCTATTGTTATATTGCTATGCCATTTGGACTAAGGAATGCAGGTGCTACTTATCAAAGGTTAGTCAATATGATGTTTAAGGAACAAATAGGACACACTATGGAAGTTGTTTTGGTCAAAAATCAAGCAATGACAATGTAACCAAACTTTCTGTTGTGAGGTATGATGCTTGAATTGATGAACAATAATAAGGATCACTTTGAAGTGTAATGAGCAAGTGACACGAAGATTTATACGAGGAAAATGCCCTTGATCAATGAATGATCTCCGGCATAAAAAACCTCGGGTGATGGAAACTACCGATCACCAACTCAAATTAAACAAGAAATGTATTACAACTTCGGATGATAGCGAGCTAAGTACAAGGATCACTATAGTGTATTGTGTAAAAAATGTGTGTAATCGCCAAGTGTGTTAGCGAGAGCTGATGAGAGCGATTGTATGAGTGTGTGTGTAGCCAAAAATAGCCAAGTCTTCTAAAAAAATAGCTCGCTACCCCCTTAAAATTAGAAAATATCTAGCCTAACTAACTGTCCGCAAATCGTGCAAGTCCTCCACGACTCCATAACGTCCATTTCTGACCAAGCACGTGCGGAATAGACTTAGAATATTCTCTAGGAATATCGCCAAGACCAAGTCCAAGTTGATAGTCCTGCAAAACAATTACGAATTCAAAGTAGACAATCGTTAGTACAAGGATCCTTATAGTGATCCATGATCCTGATCCTGCAACACTTCTGAGGATCACTACTTCAGACAGAATTGAGGATCACTAAATCCAACAGTAAATAAGGATCACTGATCATTTAGAAATCCACCCCTAACAATTTCCCCCAAAATATAAGGAGTAATTATGTAAATAAATGAGTTATATTTTGTCGATCTTATCCGTAACAAACTAACAGATATATAGCCGTTAAGATCGAACTAGCCGTTGGAATTCTGACGTCACTGAGGTGACTTAACCTGCAAAATCATCATTATAAATGGCAGTTAGAGATAAGAGTGAAAGGGCATTTAAATCCAAGCATTTCCTTTTTAAATCCTCATCAGAAGACTTATTCAGGTATTCTCATTTCCTCTTCTTCCTTCTCTTACTCTGCTTTTCTTTCTTTACCATCATCTCGTCGAAAATGATGCTCCGCAACTCACCGGGCAAGGATCACAAGAAAAATAGCCCTCTTAAAAGCCAAGGGATCATCAAAGATTCACCGAAAGAAAGATGCTGTTTCAATGATGCACAAATAGACAGAATTCGCCACTGTTTTCCAGCGAATACCATTATCAAGCCATTTGACCCCACCGCTTTGAGTGACTATATCTCTGAAACTTGGATTGCCTTTCCTGTTACCCCATTCACCATAGGATACACCTATCCTTTTCCAGCCTTTACCCAATCCTTTTCTCCCTTACCGGCATCTCCTACATCCAGGCTATGCCGATGATCTGGAGGGTCTTATATACCCTTGAAAGGATCATCGAGCAGGAAGGGATTGACCTAGGAATGTCGGAGTTGGCTGAGATGTATGATCTCACAACGTTTGGATCCCACCGATATTTGTTTAAACGAAAACCTGGTGAAGAACACCCCATTTTTAAAGCCACCAAGAACGATACAAACTGGAAACGACGCTTTTTCTTTGTCAGAAGAGACTCTATCCCAAACGGAAAGGATCTACCCAGGAAGTGGTCCACCCATGGTAGGACAGAGGGTCCTGAGTAGGATCACCAGATAATCTTGCTCTTGTGATAGGATCACTAACCCCATTTTGTTTTATGTTATGCAGCTGTCACTGTTTCACACCTCATACCGTCTCCTGCTACCAAGGAAAGGCTTGCTGTTTTTAGAAGATTCGATCCTGAAATAAGATCATTCAAGACAATCACCCAGGATTCTCAAGAGGTATCCTTAGGCTCTGTCACCATGTCAAGTAAGTATCCTGTTCTTTTTATACTCAAATGTTTAAATAAATAGTTATATATGAATAGAATAAGGACACTTATCTGTTTTGGGTGTGTAGGCGCTGGAAAGTCATCAAGATCTGCTTCCAAATTTAGTGTCACTGAGCTTGACACTGTACGATCCAAGAAAAAATCTGCTGCTAGCCCCTCCGTTGTAATCCCCAAAGCTACCACTTCAAAGGGAAGAGGTGGAAAGAAGAGAAAGACTTCCGAAACCGACAACCTACAAGGCCTGCCTCTAATCCGCCATCAATTCCTCGAGTACTTCAATGATGTAAGGATCACTGACTCAGCTTAATTACCCTATCCACTTGAGGATCACTTAATTCTAATCTTTGCCTTGTCTTCTTTGTAGAAATTTGCAGAAATAGAGGACTATGTTGGGAACGTTGAGGAGCTTGAGGAGAAGCATTCCGACCTTCAAAAGGTTGCGGTGCTCAAGGATCACAAAATTGCTTCCCTTGAAAAGGATCTCCTTGATGCCAAAGCTCAAACAGCTGCTATTCTGATCAACTTCGATTATGAAAAGCACGAGATCACACATGATGCTAAAGTCTCTGCTGCCATAGCGATGTACAGGACCAAATTGCAGATGGCCCAAGAAGCTCAGGATCCTGCCTTTGACAGGAGCAGCTGGGATGTGGAAGGCTGGAAGGCTAGGCTGGCTGAATTGGAGGATGAGGATGAGGCTGATGAGGTTCTGGCAATTGAGGCTAGTGGTAGTGGCAAGGATCATGCAAAGGATACTGGAGCCGGAGGGGATGATGATGCAGCGAAGGTGTAGGCTGCAACAATGGGCAATGATGGACACTTCTAGACATAGCCGGAGCCCATTTTTTAGTTTGGTTATGTTTTTTTTTGTTTTGATGATGTTTTGATAAACAATGGTTGGTCTGTACTTGAACAACAGTAATTAGGGTTGAGGATCATGGATGATCCTTTGAACAATAGGTAGGATTACAAATGGTGGAAGGATCCTCTGTTTGGGGGATGAAGCCATTGTGATCCAGCCGTCTTTAATTTCCTGCACTTGTTAGACTTGTAAACAATGGACACCCTTTGCCAACCCATGTGGACGGGCCACGTTTTGCTGGTAGAAACGTGGGTTAGCAATTTTGACAATCTTAAAAGGGTTTAAGCTTTTGTGAATAAAATGACTTTAACTTTTTGGCTATATCCTGTGTTGATATCCTTATTGTTATTTTATTTTTCAATCTTTTGTGATGTTCATGTCGTTTAAACTCATCAAGTAAGGAAAAATTTAAAAAATATCCCTTAAGAGTTAAGGATATGATCAAGGATCACATAAAAATAGTTTAAGGATAATAAGTTCAGTTGTCAAAGGATAAGTGTCACTTAAGTACATAATGAATAAAATGGAAACAGTTAAGGATCATACCTGAGAATCCAAGTTAGGATCCTATCCTTTAAAATTAGGATAACCCAAGATACAAACCTTAGTTGAAAGTAAGGATCAAGAATCCTTGGTCATTTATCTTCACAAGCCTGAAATAAGATATTATTTGGGACTGGGCCAATATAAGATGAATGTTAGTAACTGGGGACAAGCCCAACAATTCTGGGGACAAGCCCAATATACTGGGGACAAGCCCAAAAGATAACTGGGGACAGGCCCAAAGGATAACTGGGGACAAGCCCAAAGGATAACTGGGGACAAGCCCAAAGGATATCTGGGGACAAGCCCAAAGGATCGTATGTAAACTGGAGTATGGCCCTCACTGGCGACTATCCAAACTTAGTGACATGAAAATGCCAAAACCTTAGCTAACGTGAAAACGTTAGAAACCTTAGGAATGGATGTATGGTACGTCTACCATTATACGTAGGATCCTGAATATAGCCAGTACAATGAAATTGTCAGCCCCTAAAGCAGGTACTGGTCCCATTGCCATGAACTATACCAGGATCATCGTGCGCTACTGGCGAAATTGGGGACATGCCCAAACTGGGGACTAGCCCAAAGAACTGGGGTCAAGCCCAAAGGATAAATGGGGACAAGCCCAAAGGATAACTGGATACTTCTATGGATATTCAATCATTAGTTAAGGATACCTGAACCTTCAAAACTCAGAATCAAGTAAAAGGAGGATAAAGGACGCAGGATCCTTACCCTTGTAAGAGAATAAAAAGAATGAAATAGTTTGAGATTGGAATGTTACCAGAAAGAGGATCATCTGTCAGTGGGGATCCTCCAAGGATACTTGTCTGATAAGGATAACGGATCATGATCACATGAAATATTTCTTCAAATGGACAGCATTCCAAGCTCTTGGTAGTAAATCACCCTCCATTGTTAGCAATCGATATGCCCCCTTTCCTGCTTCAGCTTCAATCAAATAGGGTCCTTCCCACTTTGGTGCTAGCTTTCCGTCAGCAGGATTGGTGGTGTTTTGAAATGCTTTCCTTAATACCATATCCCCAACTTGGAATTTCCTGAGCCTGACATTTTTGTTGTAAGCTCCAGCCATCCTTTGTTGATAACTGGCCATCCTTATCCTTGCTAAATCCCTGACTTCTTCTATAGTATCCAAGTCTTGAATCAAGTTTTCAGCATTTTCTTCAGGATCACGAATGCTTGTTCTTGCAGTTGGAACCACCATCTCTGTAGGGATCACTGATTCTGCCCCAAATACCAAAGAAAATGGAGTTTGGCCTGTAGCATTCTTGGGAGTTGTCCTATCAGCCCAAAGCACATAAGGTAGTTCTTCTGCCCATTTTCCTTTCTTGGATCCAAGCTTCTTCTTCAAATTGTTGATGATGATTTTGTTGGATGACTCTGCCTGACCATTAGCTTGTGGATGGACTGGTGTTGATGTTATCATCTTAATCCCCCAACTGTCACAAAAGTTAGTGGTTCTATTCCCAATAAATTGGGATCCATTATCACAAATAATCTCAAAAGGGATACCAAATCTAGTAATAATGTTCCTTTTAATAAAGGATATAACTTCCTTTTCTCTGACTTGAGCAAAGGCTTCAGCCTCTATCCACTTAGAGAAGTAATCAGTCATAGCAAGCATGAATACTTTTCCACCAGGTGCCTTAGGAAGCTTTCCAACTATATCCATTCCCCATCTCATGAATGGCCAAGAAGAGGATATAGGATGCAAGAGCTCTGCTGGTTGGTGAAGGATATTACTATGCCTCTGATAAGGATCACACCTCTTGGCATACTCCACAGCATCCTTCTTCATAGTGGGCCAATAGTATCCTGTCCTCAGGATCCGTGAGAATAATGCCCTGCCCCCAGTGTGGTTTCCACAATCTCCTTCATGGAAATCCTTTAGGACTTCTTGAATTTCAGGATCCTCAATGCATCTCAAATATGGTCCTGCAAGAGATCGTTTATACAACATATTATTTAATATTGTAAATTGAGATACCTTAATTTTGAAAGCCCTTGGGTTTTCTCCTGTAGGAATTTCTCCATGTTGTATGTATCTCATGATTGGGAGTATCCATGATCCTGAATGAGATTGGGTATCATCACTAGGGATGATTGCAGAATCTTCTCCTATCTCCATAGCTACATGATCCTTGATAGCAGGGGTCAGGATATGGATAATAGGGATCTTGATATCCTCAGGAATCTTCAAAGATGATCCTAGATTAGCTAATGCATCAGCTTCTGCATTCTCTTCCCTTGGTACCTGTGTCAAACTAAAGGATACAAAAGAGAGTGCCAATTCTTTGACTATCTCCAAATATTTGATTAGCTTTTCACCTTTAACAGCATAGGATCCATTAAAGTGGTTAGTGATCAATAAAGAATCTACATGTACCTCAAGATACCTGATCTTCATATGCTTTGCAATTTGCAAACCAGCTATCAAGGCTTCATATTCAGCCTCATTGTTGGTAGTTTGAAACTCACAAGCTATGGAGTGGGGTATTATGTCCCCCTGTGGCGATTTTAGTAGTATTCCAAGCCCTGTTCCATTTACATTGGAGGATCCATCAGTGAACAGTATCCAAGGATCCTTGGTTTCTTCAAGCTGTTGGACTTCTAGTTCAGCCTCCTTTTGTAAATCACTACTAAAATCTGCCACAAAGTCAGCTAAGGCTTGGGATTTGATGGCAGTCCTTGGTTCATATCTTATATCATATGCACTCAACTTCACTGCCCACTTAGCCATCCTTCCTGACATTTCAGGTTTCCTGAGAACATTCTTAATTGGGAAATTAGTTTTAACAATAATGGCATGAGTCTCAAAATAATGTCTTAATTTAGTAGATGCCATAATTAATGCAAGGATAAGTTTTTCTAAATGTGAATACCTGGATTCAGCATCAAGTAAGCTCTTACTTACATAATAAACAGGATGTTGTGTACCTTGGTGATCCTTAACAAGGACCGCACTTACTGCTTTTGAGGATACCGCCAAGTATAAGGATAACACATCTCCCTTTTCTGGTTTCATCAAGGATGGGGCTGAGGATAGGTAATCCTTAAGAGCTTTAAGGGCACTTTCATGCTTCTCAGTCCATTCAAATTTCTTGTTCTTCCTCAGGATGTCATAGAACTCCTTGCACTTTTCTGAGGATTTGGATATGAACCTGTTCAAGGCTGCGATCCTGCCAGTCAACCTTTGCACATCCTTAGCATTGGCAGGAGATTTGATATTCACAATAGCCTTAATCTGCTCTGGACTTGCTTCAATGCCCCTCTTTGTCACCATATATCCTAAGAATTTACCTGCCCTTACACCAAAATGACACTTAGAAGGATTAAGTTTCATATTATATTTATCAAGGATATTGAACGCTTCCTCCAAGTGTTTAAGATGATCCTCAGCTTTCTTGGACTTAACCACCATGTCATCAATATAGACTTCCATAGTGTGTCCAATTTGCTCCTTGAACATCATATTGACTAGCCTTTGATAAGTAGCACCTGCATTCCTTAATCCAAATGGCATAGCAATATAACAGTATATACCAGTTGGGGTCATGAAGGCTGTATCCTCCTGATCAGATGGCTCCATCTAAATTTGTTGGAATCCAGATGAAGCATCCATGAAAGTTAACAACTCATGACCTGCGGTAGCATCCACCATGGAGTCAATGTGGGGTAATGGGAAAGGATCCTTGGGACATGCCTTGTTAAAATCTGTAAAATCGACACATACCCTCCACTTTCCATTTTTCTTTTGAACAACAACCACATTGGCTAACCATCTTGGATACTTAACCTCTCTAATCATACCTGCTCGAAGTAGCTTATCTACCACTTCCTGGATAATAGCATTTCTTTCAGGTGCAAATTTCCTCCTCTTTTGATGTATAGGCTTGAATGACCTGTCAATGCCAAGTTTATGAGTAATTATATCCTTAGATATACCTGTCATGTCCTCATGTTTCCAGGCAAAGGTGGATTTCCTTCTCTTAAGGAAGGATACTAGCTTCTGTTCGATATCGCTGAGGATCCCTGACCCTACGAAGATCTTGGATTCAGGATTATCAGGACCCATGAGGATTTCTTTCAAATCCTGTTCTCTTGGCTCCAAGACATCTCTTGAAGGATACTTTAATTGCTATTGCTCCCTTGGTCTTGAGGCTGGTTTCATTGATGAGGTATAGCAATTCTTAGCCTCCTGTTGACCACTCTCAATTTTCACCACTCCCCATGGACTTGGAAGCTTTACACACTGATGATAGGTGGATGGGACTGCCTTCATATCATGTATCCATGGCCTGCCAAGGATAACATTACAACACGATAAGCAATCAATAACACAAAACTTTTGATAAGAATGCAATCCTTCAATATAGATTGGGAGTTTGATGTCCCCCAATGTATTCTTTGTTTCCCCACTGAATCCCACAAGTACTGAGGATCTTGGGATAATATCAGACTCTGGGATATTCATTTTCTTAAGAACATCCAGCTGGATGATGTTCACAGAGCTTCCTCCATCTATAAGGATCCTGCGAACAAAGTGGTTAGAAATAAACAATGTAATTACAAGACCGTCATGATGAGGATCCTGGATGTCAACACGATCATCCTCATCAAAAGTAATGACTTTATCCTGGGTGACAACGGAGGTCCGGACGGGTCTGTCTCCATTATCCATCTTGGTTTCCTTAGCATGTCTTTTTGATGCTGAGATGGATGTACCACAGATGTCCACCGGATATGAAATTTATGACTTGTGCATCTGCTGGAGGAGCAGGAGCCCTTTCTGGGATCCTTTCAGGATCCTGGGTTCTTGACTTCTTTCGTCCCAAGAGTTCCTTTAAATGCCCCTTACTCAACAAGTAACCAATTTCCTTTCTAAGTGCAATACACTCTTCAGTGAGATGCCCAAAATCCTCATGATATGCACACCACTTAGATTTATCCTTTGTAGCAGCTGGTTTATCACTTTTCCTTGGCCACCTAGCTTTCTCACCTAGATTCTGCATTGCAAGGATTAGTTCATTGTTATCAACAGAAAAACAATATTCAGAAATAGGAGGATAATCCTCATCATCCTCATCTTGTTCCACCGCGTGCACATTCTGGTTATCAGATCTATTGTAGGACTTGGATTTGTTGTTCCTGAAGTAGGATCCTTGTTTATCCTGTTTTGAGGATCCTGTCAACCTGTCCTGGATCCTTTTGTCATCCTCTAGACGGATAAACCTATGGGCCCTAGTCCTTACTTCATCAAGATTCCTGCAAGGTGTTATAACAAGATCATCATAGAATAATGAATCCTTAAGCAATCCCATTTTAAAGGCTTCTACAGCCGTAGCAATATCCAAATTAGGAATATCTAAGGATTCTTTACTAAACTTAGTGATATAATCTCTAAGTGATTCATTTTGACCTTGTGTTACCCTATATAAATCACTAGTTAATCGTTCAAACTTTCTACTACAAGAGAATTGACTATTGAACAAGTTAACTAAATTAGCAAATGAAGTAATAGAGTAAGGGGGAAGACTTAGCAGCCATTTAAGAGCAGATCCTGTAAGTGTGGATCCAAATCCCTTGCATAGACATGCTTCTTTCAACCTTTCAGGAATTGGATTGATCTCCATCCTCTCCCTGTACTGAGCTACATGCTCTTCTGGATCCGTTGAACCATCATACAGCTTCATTGATGGTATCTGGAATCTTTTAGGTATCTCAGCATCACATAAAGGTGGTGCAAAACGAGATATCCTATGGCTACCATCCACAATCTCAGGAATGGGTTTAACCACTCCTGGTACACTGGATATCATATCCTTAAGCTTCTGTAGCTCCCTAGCCATGGCCTGATTGATACCTGTATTCTGCATAAAGCCATGGTTAGTGTTACCTCCCACAGGATTCGAGTTTGGAATTGCGGATGTGAATCCATCTTGTCGAGACTCTGGCATGATTGAGGGACCAGAGGAGGCAATGGTCTGCATTGGTTTGAAGTCTCCTTTGTTAGGGGAGGATTTTCTAACAATTAGTGATCCTTATTCGTTATCCTAATTAATGATCCTTATTTCTATGACAGATAGTGATCCTCAGAAGAGCTTCAGGATCAGGATCATGGATCACTTTAAGGAGCCTCGTACTGACGATTGTTTATTTGTGTTTTGTATTACTTCGCAGGAGTTATAAGCTTGACTTGGTCTTGGCAACGGTGCTAAGGAATATTCCGCGGGCATTTCGCACACGATTGACCAAAAATGGACGTTGTGGAGAACGTGGGAGCTTGGCACAAAAGTCGGATAGTTAGTTAGTGTAGTTAACTTCTATTTTAAAAGGGGTAACGAGCTAGAATTAGAACACTTAGTCATTTTTTCAGCTACACACACTCTCATACTCGCACACTTGAAGCTCTCGACGAACATTCATTCATTTTCATTCACTTTTACACATTACACGATAGTGATCCTTGTACCTAGCTCGTTACTATCCGAAGTTGTAAACGTTTATTGATTTATTTGAGCTTGGTGATCGGTAGTTTCCATCACCCGGGGTTTTTTATGCCGGAGATCAACTCTTGATCAAGGGCTTTTTCCCCGTATAAATCCTTGTGTCATTTGTGCAATTTACATTAAAGTGATCCTTGTTATTGTTCTACATTTCAAGCATCATACCCCGTAACAGAGAGTTTGGTTGTAATATCCTCATCAGATTTTTTGACCAAAACAGTTTGGCGCCCACCGTGGGGCAATTGGTGCTTCATTCTTAGAAAAATTCGTATTGCCGTGCTCATTGCAGTTCACTACAACCAAGCAAATGGCTTCCTCGGCGAAGAATGCTTCAAACTTGATGCCCTCATTCACTTCTTCACAAGGCGTTCCTCCTTTGCCTCCACCACCTTCTGGATCCCAGAAGAATACTGAGAATGCTGCGAAGAAACCAACTCCCATTTTCTCAAAACCACCTACTTCTTCTGTTTCAACTAATCCTACTACTAATGATCTCTATGCCTTGATTTTGCAGATGAGGAATCATGCACAAGAGCAGGATAAGACCAACGAAAGGATCCTCCGGGAGATTGACGAAATTAAGAAACAGAAGAAAACGGCAGAAGATCGTTCCCCACTGATACCCAGATCTTTGAATTTTGATACTCCGGTGATTACTTCTCAGCCATCAGTGGTTCCAGACGTTCAATATGTGGGTGGACCAAAAGGAGTGCACTACGGAACAACAACAGTGACTCAGGCATCGGGTTCCTATTTCCAGCCAGCAGGATCCTATCCTCAGTATATAGGATCCTTCATGAATGCGGGAGGTTATTCAGGAGCGCAGCAGATTCAAGGATCCTCCTTTGTTCCAGGATCATCCCAGATTCAAGGATCCTCCTTTGTTCCAGGATCATCCCAGATTCAAGGATCCTCCTTTGTTCCAGGATCATCCCAGGTTCAAGGATCCTCCTTTGTTCCAGGATCATCCCAGGTTCAAGGATCCTCCTTTGTTCCAGGATCCTCCCAGTTTCATGGATCCTTCCAGATGCCAGGATCCTTGAGGAGTTTGCAAACAAGAAGTTTAGATGTCCATCAGGGAGATTTTATTCCAATGCAGACCAATGTTTCTACTGGTCCCTCGATCATTCCAGAGCCCCAACAATATGGATTAACATCCATTCTTCCTAATTTGAATCCAATGGGAGGTAACACTTTTAATAATTCTTATACCACTAACCATGGTCTTATGCAGGATCCAGGAATCAATCATGCCATGGCCAGAGAATTGCAAAAGCTAAAGGATATGATATCAAGTGTTCCCGGAGTGGTCAAGCCTATCCCAGAGATTGCAGATGGGAGCCACAAGATATCCCGTTTTGCACCACCAATCTGTGATGCTGAGATACCCAAGAGGTTCCATGTGCCAACAATGAAGCTGTATGATGGTTCGACGGATCCTGAAGAACACATAGCACAATACAGGGAGAGGATGGAGATCAATCCAATCCCGGAAAGGTTAAAGGAAGCATGCCTGTGCAAAGGATTCGGATCCACTCTTACTGGATCAGCTCTCAAATGGCTGCTAAGTCTTCCCCCTACTCTATTACCTCATTTGCTAATCTAGTTAATCTATTTAATAATCAGTTTTCTTGTAGTAGGAAATTTGAACGATTAACTAGTGATCTATATAGGATAACCCAGGGTCATAATGAATCATTAAGGGATTACATTACCAAATCCAGTAAAGAATCCTTAGACATTCCCAACTTAGATATAGCCACGGCTGTTGAGGCCTTTAAAATGGGATTGCTTAGGGATTCGTCGTTCTATGATGATCTTGTTATGACACCATGCAGGAACTTAGATGAGGTAAGAACCCGGGCACTTAGGTTCATCCGGCTAGAGGTTGACAAGAGGATCCAGGAGAGGTTGGTAGGATCCTCAAAGCAAGATAAGCAAGGATCCTCATTCAGGAACAACAAGTTCAGATCCTACAACAGATCTGATAACCAGAACGTGCATTCTATTGATCAAGAAGAGGATGATGAGGATTATCCTCCAATTTCTGAATATTGTTTTTCTGTTGATAACAATGAACTAATCCTTGCGATGCAGAATCTAGGTGATAAAGCTAGATGGCCCAGAAAAAATGATAGGCCAGCTGCAACTAAGGATAAATCAAAGTGGTGTGCATACCATGAAGATTTTGGGCATCTCACAGAAGAGTGTATTGCACTAAGAAAGGAAATTGGGTACTTGTTGAGCAAGGGGCATCTGAAAGATTTGTTGGGAAGAAAAAAGTCAAGGACTCTGGATCCTGAAAGGATCCCTGAGAAGGCTCCAGCCCCTCCAGCAGATGCACAAGTGATAAACTTTATTTCTGGAGGATCAGACATTTGTGGCACATCCTTCTCAGCAGCTAAAAGGCATGCAAAGGAAACTAAAATGGATAATGGAGAAAGACCAGTTCGAACATCAAGTGTCTCCGAAGGAAAAGTCATAACCTTTGATGAGGATGATCGTGTTGATATCCAGGATCCTCATCACGATGGTTTAGTTATTACTCTTTTCATTTCTAACCATTTTGTCCGCAGGATCCTTATAGACGGAGGAAGTTCAGTGAACATTATCCAGCTTGATGTTCTAAAGAAGATGGGTATCCCTGAATCAGATATCATACCAAGATCCTCCGTGCTCGTAGGATTTAGTGGCGAAACTAAGAATACTCTGGGGGACATTAAACTCCCAATATACATCGAAGGCCTACACTCTTATAAAAAATTTTGTGTTATTGACTGTTTATCTTGTTGTAATGTTATCCTTGGCAGGCCCTGGATACACGATATGAAAGCAGTCCCATCTACCTACCATCAATGTGTCAAGCTCCCTAGTCCTTGGGGAATAGTGAAGATTGATAGTGATCAGCAGGAGGCTAAGAATTGCTACACTTCATCGATGAAACCAGCCTCGAAGTCAAGGGAGCAATAGCAATCAAGGTATCCTCCAAGGGATGTCTTGGAGGTAAGAGAGCAGGATGTGGTAGAAATCCTCATGGATCCCGATGATCCTGAATCCAAAATCTATATCGGATCAGGGATCCTTGGCGAAATGAAGGAAGACCTTGTATCCTTCCTCAAAAGGAGAAAGACTACCTTTGCATGGAAACATGAAGACATGACTGGTATATCCAAAGATGTAATCACTCACAAACTTGGCATTGACAGGTCCTTCAAACCAATCCATCAAAGGAGAAGAAAGTTTGCACCGGAAAGCAATGCCATTATCCAAGAAGAGGTAGAGAAATTGCTCCGGGCAGGTATGATTAGAGAGGTCAAATATCCAAGATGGTTGGCCAATGTGGTTGTTGTTCAAAAGAAAAACGGAAAGTGGAGGGTATGTGTCGATTTTACCGATTTAAATAAGGCATGTCCAAAGGATCCTTTCCCATTACCCCACATTGACTCCATGGTGGATGCAACTGCGGGTCATGAACTGTTAACTTTTATGGATGCTTCATCTGGATTCCAACAAATCCAAATGGAACCATCCGATCAAGAGGATACAGCCTTCATGACTCCAACTGGTATATACTGCTATATTGCTATGCCGTTCGGATTAAGAAATGCAGGTGCAACTTATCAAAGGCTGGTGAATATGATGTTCAAGGATCAGATTGGACAAACTATGGAGGTTTACATAGATGACATGGTGGTAAAATCCTTAAAAGCTGAGGATCACCTAAGAGACTTGGAGGAAGCATTCGATATCCTTGATAAATATAATATGAAGCTTAATCCTTCAAAATGTCACTTTGGAGTTAAAGCAGGTAAATTCTTAGGATATATGGTGACAAAGAGAGGCATTGAAGCTAGCCCGGAACAAATCAAAGCAATAGTGAACATCAAATCTCCGGCCAATGCTAAGGATGTTCAAAGGCTAACAGGCAGGATAGCAGCTTTGAACAGATTCATATCCAAATCCTCAGAGAAGTGCAAAGAATTCTATGATATCCTAAGGAAAAACAAGAAATTTGAGTGGACTGAGAAGCATGAAAATGCTTTAAGAGCCCTCAAAGATTACCTATCCTCAGCCCCAGCCTTGATGAAACCAGAAAAAGGCGATGTGCTATCCTTATATCTTGCAGTATCCTCAAAAGCAGTAAGTGCGGTCCTTGTTAAGGATCATCAAGGTACACAACATCCTGTCTATTATGTAAGTAAAAGTTTACTTGATGCCGAATCCAGGTATTCACACCTTGAAAAACTTATTCTTGCATTAATTATGGCATCTACTAAGTTGAGACATTATTTTGAAACTCATGTTATTGTTGTTAAAACTAACTTTCCAATTAAGAATGTCCTCAGGAAACCAGAGATGTCAGGAAGGATGGCTAAGTGGGCAGTGAAGCTTAGTGCCTATGATATAAGATATGAGCCTAGGACAGCCATCAAATCGCAAGCATTAGCCGACTTTGTGGCTGATTTCAGTAGTGATTTACAAGAAGAAGCTGAGTTAGAAGTTCAGCAGCTAGAGGAGACCAAGGATCCTTGGATACTCTATACTGATGGATCCTCAAATGTCAAAGGCACAGGGCTTGGAATACTACTAAAATCGCCACAGGGGGACATAATACCCCACTCTATAGCTTGTGAGTTCCAAACCACTAACAATGAGGCCGAATATGAAGCCTTAATTGCTGGTTTGCAAATTGCCAAGCATATGGGGATCAGGTATCTTGAGGTACATGTAGATTCATTATTAATTACAAACCACTTTAATGGATCCTATGCTGTTAAAGGTGAAAAGCTAACCAAATATTTAGAGATAGTAAAAAATTTGGCACTCTCTTTTGTTTCCTTTAGTTTGACACAGGTACCAAGGGAAGAAAATACAGAAGCTGATGCATTAGCTAACTTAGGATCATCTTTGAAGATCCCTGAGGATATCAAGATCCCTATTATCCATATCCTGACCCCGGCTATCGAGGATCATGTGGTTATGGAGATAGGAAATGATTCTGCAATTATCCCTAGTGAGGATACTCAATCCCATTCAAGATCAGGATCATGGATCTCACCAATTATGAGATACTTACAACATGGAGAGATTCCTACAGGAGAAAACCCTAGGGCTTTCAAATCTAAGGTATCTCAATTTACAATTTTAAATAATATGTTGTATAGACGATCTCTTGCAGGACCATACTTGAGATGCATTGAGGATCCTGAAATCCAAGAAGTTTTAAAAGACTTCCATGAAGGAGATTGTGGAAACCACACTGGGGGCAGGGCATTATTCTCAAGGATCCTGAGGACAGGATACTACTGTCCAACCATGAAAAGAGATGCCGTGGAGTATGCTAAGAGATGTGATCCTTGTCAGAGACACAGTAATATCCTTCATCAACCAGCTGAATTATTGCATCCTATATCCTCCTCTTGGCCATTTATGAGATGGGGTATGGATATAGTTGGTAAGCTCCCTAAGGCACCTGGTGGAAAAGTATTCATGCTAGCTATGACTGATTACTTCTCCAAGTGGATAGAGGCTGAAGCTTTTGCCCAAGTCAGAGAAAAGGAAGTTATATCCTTCATTAAAAGAAATATTATAACTAGATTTGGAATTCCTTCTGAGATTATATGTGATAATGGTTCCCAATTTATTGGGGGCAGAACCACTAACTTTTGTGACAGCTGGGGGATTAAGATGATAACATAAACACCAGTCCACCCACAAGCTAATGGTCAAGCAGAATCATCCAACAAGATCATCATCAACAATTTGAAGAAGAAGCTTGGATCCAAGAAAGGGAAATGGGCAGAAGAACTACCCTATGTGCTTTGGGCTGATAGGACAACCCCTAAGAATGCTACTGGTCAAACACCATTCTCCTTGGTATTTGGGGCAGAATCAGTGATCCCAACAGAAATGGTGGTTCCAACTGCTAGAACAAGTACCCGTGATCCTGAGGAGAATGATGAGAACTTGGCTCAAGACCTGGATACTATTGAAGAAATCAGGGATATGGATAGGATAAGGATGGCCAGTTATCAACAAAGAATGGCTGGTGCTTACAACAAAAACGTCAGGATCAGGAGGTTTCAAGTTGGAGATATGGTATTAAGGAAAGCATTTCAGAATACCACCAATCCTGCTGATGGAAAATTGGCTCCAAAATGGGAAGGCCCTTATTTGATCGAAGCTGAAGCAGGAAAGGGGGCATATAGATTGCTAACCATGGAAGGTGATTTGCTACCAAGAGCTTGGAATGCTGTCCACTTGAAGAAATATTTCATGTGAGCAGGATCCTCATGGCACAGATGATCCTCACGATAGGAATATCCTTGAAGGATCCTTAAAGTATCAGTGGTCCTTACTTAGGTAATATCCTAAACTTGAACTATTTCATTTCTTTATTTTCTCATATAAGGATAAGGATCATGTATCCTTTATCCATCTCTCACGTGAGTTTGAGTTTTGAAAGTTCAGGTATCCTTAGCATAACATTGGTTATCCGCAGAAGCAATCCGTTCCTTGGGTTTAACCCCAGTTATTTGGGCTTGACCCCAGTTCCGCCTGTAGCGCATGATGATCCTGGTATAGTTCAAGGCAGTGAGACCAGTACTCGTTTTAGGGGCTGATAATTCCATTGTACTGGCTATGCCTAGGATCCTACGTATAATGGTAGACGTACCATACATCCGTTCATAAGGTTTCTAACGTTTTCACGTTAGCTAAGGTTTCTAACGTTTTCACGTTAGCTAAGGTTTTGGCATTTTCATGTCACTAAGTTTGGATAGTCGCCAGTTAGGGCCATACTCCAGTTTGCATACGATCCTTGGGCTTGTCCCCAGTTATCCTTGGGCTTGTCCCCAGTTGCTAACTCTTATCTTATATTGGCTTAGTCCCAAGTTATGATCTATTTCAGGTCCTTGAAGATAAGCAACTAGGGATCCTTGATCCTTACTTCTCTCTAAGGTTTATCTTATAGTTATCCTTATTATGGTTAGGATCCTAACTTGGATCCTCAGGTATGATCCTTAACTATTAATAATTCTATTCATTATTTATTTGAATAACCCTTATACTTGACAACTGAACTTGTGATTCTTAAACCATACCACTTTTTAGAACTTATCGGTTATGGGATATGTGATCCTTGATCATATCCTAAACTTTTTGGATATTTTTCAAGGCTTGATAAGTATAAACAGATTGAACATTACAACAGTTGGAAAGTAAGATATTAAAGAGGATAACAACATAAGATAAGCGACAAAAAGTTAAGATTTTATTTATTAACAAAAGACTAACCCTTAAAAGGTTGTCAAAATTACCTACCCGAGCATCTACCAGCAAAACGTGGCCCGTCCGCTGGGGTAGGTAAAGGGTGTCCATGATAATAAGTTCAAAAGTAGTGCAGGAATATAAAGGTGGCAGGATCACAATGGCTTCATCCCCCAAACAGAGGATCCCTCCACCAATTGCAATCATGCCTATTGTCCAAAGGATCATACATGATCCTTAATCCTAGAAACTATTGTTCATTACAACCCATTAAATTGTTCAATATCACAACCACAAAAAACTACCATCAAACTAAAAAATTGGGATCCGGCTGCGTCTAGGAATGTCCATCATCGCCCAATTGTGCAGCCTACACCTTTGCTGCATCCTCTTCTCCTCCAGCTGTGGTATCCTTCATCAGATCCTTCCCACTGCCACTTGCCTCGATCGCCAAGACCTCAGTAGCCTCTTCCTCGTCATCCTCAAGATCGGCCAACCTTGCTTTCCAGCCTTCAACATCCCAGCTGCCTTTGTCAAAGTTAGGATCTTGAGCTTCCTGGGCCATCTTCAGTTTTGTCTGATACATTGTGATGGCAGCAGAGACCTTTGCACCTTCTATGAGGTCATGCTTTTCATAGTCCAGGTCGATCAGAAGTTTAGCCGTCTTAGTCTTCTCATCTTGGAGTTCCTTCCGAAGATCAGCAAGTGCAAGGTCCTTGAGCACGGCAACCTGTTGGAGGTCAGCAATCTTCTTGTCCTGCTCCTCGACATTCCCTACATAATCCTCAATCTCAGCGAATTTCTGCAAAGGAGATGAAAGATAAGGTCAGGACCGAGTGATCCTCAAATCAGCAGGATATATCAGCAGGATATGCCAGCAGGATATACAGGCAGATACAGTGATCCTTACATCATTGAAGTACTCCAGGAATTGGTGACGGATCAGAGGCAGACCCTGCAAATTCTCACCCTCGGAGGTCTCTCTCTTTTTGCCACCCTTTCCTTTAGTGGGTGCCTTGGGAATGGAGATGCTGGGACTGGTAGTGGACCTCTTCTTCCTGGATCGAACAAGATCAAGGTCAGCCGTGTTGAATTGGGATACAGGCTTGGCAGATTTTCCAGCACCTACACATTCAAAGCAAGATAAGTATCTTTATCCTATTTCAATTCACTTATTTATTTTAATATTCAAACTATGCAAAAGGCAGGATACTTACTTGACATGGTAATGGAACCTGAGGATACTTCCTGTGAGTCTTGGGTGTCTATCTTAAATGTCCTTGTTTCAGGATCAAGCTTGAAAAAAAAAGCAACAATATCCTTGGTTGCAGGTGATGTGATGATGTGTGAGACGGAAATAGCTGCATAACACAAGACAAAAGGGGTTAGTAATCCTTATACCAAAACAAGACTACCTGGTGATCCTTCTCAGGATCCTCTGGCCTACCATGGGTGGACCAGGTCTTTGGTAGATCCTTTCCGTTTGGAAGGGTATCCCTCCTGACAAAGAAGAAGCGACGTTTCCAATTTGTGTCATTCTTGGTGACTTTAAGAAGGGGGTGTTCTCCGCCGGGTTTACGTTTAAACAAATAGCGATGGGAACCAAAGGTAGTAAGATCATACAATTGTGGCAGCTCTGACATGCCTAAATCAATGCCTTCCTGTTCGATGATCCTCTCCAGGGTGTACAAAACCCTCCAAATCATCGGCATGGCTTGGATGTAAGAGATGCCGGTAAGGGAAAAAAAGGATTGTGTAAGTTCTGGGAAAGGATAGGTGTATCCTATGGCAAATGGAGTAACTGGAAAGGCAACCCATGTTTCTGAAACATAGTCGCTCAGGATAGTGGGATCGAAGGGTTTGAAAAAGGCATTCGCCGGAAAACAGTGACGGATTTTATCTATTTGTGCGTCGTTAAAGCAACACCTCTCATTCGCTGAGTCTTTGATGATCTTTTGACTCTTCAAAGGGCTATCCTTCTTGTGATCCTTGCCCGGTGAACTTCGGAGCATCATTCTCAAAGTGATGGTGGTAAAGAAAGAAAAACAGAGTAAGAGAGGGAGAAAGAAAGAAAGAGATACCTGATTGATCTTCGACTGAGAATATAAAGGGAGTTTCTTTCGGATTTAAATGCATTTGATCCTATCTCTATCTCCTATTTATAATCATGATCGTGCAGGGTTGTCACTTCTGTGACGTCATGGTTGCAACGGCTAGTTCGATATCAACGGCTACATATCCGTTAGTTAGTTGCGGATAAGATCAAGAAAATATAACTCGCTTATTTTACAAATTACTCCTTATATTTTGGGGGCAATTGTTAGGGGAGGATTTTCTAACAATTAGTGATCCTTATTCGTTATCCTAATTAATGATCCTTATTTCTGTGACAGATAGTGATCCTCAGAAGAGCTTCAGGATCAGGATCATGGATCACTTTAAGGATCCTCGTACTAACGATTGTTTATTTGTGTTTTGTATTACTTCGCAGGAGTTATAAGCTTGACTTGGTCTTGGCAACGGTGCTAAGGAATATTCCGCGGGCATTTCGCACACGATTGACCAAAAATGGACGTTGTGGAAAACGTGGGAGCTTGGCACAAAAGTCGGATAGTTAGTTAGTGTAGTTAACTTCTATTTTAAAAGGGGTAACGAGCTAGAATTAGAACACTTAGTCATTTTTTCAGCTACACACACTCTCATACTCGCACACTTGAAGCTCTCGACGAACATTCATTCATTTTCATTCACTTTTACACATTACACGATAGTGATCCTTGTACCTAGCTCGTTACTATCCGAAGTTGTAAACGTTTATTGATTTATTTGAGCTTGGTGATCGGTAGTTTCCATCACCCGGGGTTTTTTGTGCCGGAGATCAACTCTTGATCAAGGGCTTTTTCCCCGTATAAATCCTTGTGTCATTTGTGCAATTTACATTAAAGTGATCCTTGTCATTGTTCTACATTTCAAGCATCATACCCCGTAACAGAGAGTTTGGTTGTAATATCCTCATCAGATTTTTTGACCAAAACATCCTTGATAAACGTCCGAGTTCTGAGGCTGCATACTTCTCAAGAATCCTTGATTTTGAAGGAGGTTGGATCCTTGGAATTGAGATGATCCTTGAACCTGAAAGGATCCTGGGACCAGGGAGGATCCTTGAACAAGGGGGAATCCTGGGACCAAAGAGGATCCTGGGACCAAAGAGGATCCTGGGATCTGGGAGGATCCTTGGACTCGGGAGGATCCTTGGACCTGGGAGGATACTTGGACCTGGGAGGATCCTTGTACTTGGGAGGATCCTCGGACCTGGGAGGATCCTTGGACCTGGGAGGATCCTTGGACCTGGGGGGATCCTTGTACTACATGCATTCCCACATATCCTACTAACGTGAAGTATCCCTGGTGCTGAGAGGAGGATCCTGATGGCTGAGAAGAGGATACATGCGGCTGGAAGTAAGAGCCAAATGCCTAACTCATTGTTGTTGTTCCATAATGCCTTCCTGGTAGTTCACCCAAGTATTGCACGTCCGGAACTGCTGAGTGTTGGGAAGTTATGACTGGAGTGTCGAAGTTCAGCGACCTTGGCATCAGAGAGGAGTGATCCTCCACTGATTTCTTCTGTTTCTTGATTTCATCGATCTCCCGGAGGATCCTTTCGTTGGTTTTATCCTGCTCTTGTGCATGATTCCTCATCTGCAAAATCAGGGCATAAAGATCATTAGTAGTAGGATTAGTTGAAACAGAAGAAGTAGGTGGTTTTTGGAAAATAGGAGTTGGTTTCTTCGCAGCATTCTCAGCATTCTTCTGGGATCCAGAAGGTGGTGGAGGCAAAGGAGGGACGCCTTGTGAAGAACTGAATGAGGGTATCAAACTTGAAGTATTCTTCACTGAGGAAGCCATCTGTTTGGTTGTAGCGAACCGAAATGACCACAGAAATACGAATCTTTCTAGGAATGAAGCACCAATTGCCCCACGGTGGGCGCCAAACTGTTTTGGTCATAAATCAAGCAATGACAATGTAACCAAACTTTCTGTTGTGAGGTATGATGCTTGAATTGATGAACAATAATAAGGATCACTATGAAGTGTAATGAACAAGTGACACGAAGATTTATACGAGGAAAAAGCCCTTGATCAATGAATGATCTCCGGCATAAAAAACCTCGGGTGATGGAAACTACCGATCACCAACTCAAATTAAACAAGAAATGTATTACAACTTCGGATAATAGCGAGCTAAGTACAAGGATCACTATAGTGTATTGTGTAAAAAATGTGTGTAATCGCCAAGTGTGTTAGCGAGAGCTGATGAGAGCGATTGTATGAGTGTGTGTGTAGCCAAAAATAGCCAAGTCTTCTAAAAAAAATAGCTCGCTACCCCCTTAAAATTAGAAAATATCTAGCCTAACTAACTGTCCGCAAATCGTGCAAGTCCTCCACGACTCCATAACGTCCATTTCTGACCAAGCACGTGCGGAATAGACTTAGAATATTCTCCAGGAATATCGCCAAGACCAAGTCCAAGTTGATAGTCCTGCAAAACAATTACGAATTCAAAGTAGACAATCGTTAGTACAAGGATCCTTATAGTGATCCATGATCCTGATCGTGCAACACTTCTGAGGATCACTACTTCAGACAGAATTGAGGATCACTAAATCCAACAGTAAATAAGGATCACTGATCATTTAGAAATCCACCCCTAACAGAAGTCTATATAGATGACATGGTGGTTAAGTCCAAGAGAGCTGAGGATCACCTTAGAGACCTGGAAGAAACATTCAATATCCTTGACAAATTCAATATGAAGTTGAATCCTTCAAAGTGTCACTTTGGTGTTAAAGCAGACAAATTCCTAGGTTACATGGTAACAAAAAGAGGCATAGAAGCAAGTCCAGAGCAAATTAAGGCAATTGTGAATATCAAATCTCCTGCCAATGCCAAGGATGTGCAAATGTTGACAGGGAGGATCGCAGCCTTGAATAGGTTCATATCAAAGTCATCAGAAAAGTGCAAGGAATTCTATGACATTTTGAGAAAGAACAAGAAATTTGTGTGGACTGAAAAGCATGAAAATGCTCTCAAAGCCCTTAAGGATTACCTATCCTCAGCTCCTGCCTTGATGAAACCAGAAAAAGGGTATATATTATCCTTATATCTAGCGGTATCCTCTAAAGCAGTAAGTGCAGTCCTTGTTAAGGATCACGGTGGTACACAACATCATGTTTATTATGTAAGTAAGAGTTTGTTTGATGCTGAATCCAGGTATTCACATTTAGAAAAAATTATCCTTGCTTTGATTATGGCATCCACTAAACTAAGACATTATTTTGAAACTTATGCCATTATTGTTAAGACTAACTTTCCAATTAAGAATGTTCTCAGGAAACCTGAAACGTCAGGGAGGATGGCTAAATGGGCAGTGAAGCTTAGTGCTTATGATATAGGATATGAACCAAGGACTGCCATTAAATCCCAAGCCTTAGCTGACTTTGTGGCAGATTTTAGTAGTGACTTACAAAGAGAAGCTGAGTTGGAAGTTCAGCAGCTTGAAGAGACTAAGGATCCTTGGATACTCTTCACTGATGGAGCCTCTAATGTCAAAGGAACAAGACTTGGAATACTACTAAAATCGCCACCGGGGGACATAATACCCCACTCAATAGCTTGTGAGTTTCAAACTACTAACAATGAGGCTGAATATGAAGCCTTGATAGCTGGTTTGCAAATTGCCAAGCATATGAGGTTCAGGTATCTTGAGGTACATGTAGATTCATTGTTAATTACTAATCACTTTAATGGATCCTATGCTGTTAAAGGTGAAAAGCTAATCAAATATTTAGAGACAGTCAAAGAATTGGCACTCTCTTTTGTTTCATTTAGTTTGACATAGGTACCCAGAGAAGAAAATGCAGAAGCTGATGCATTGGCCAACCTAGGATCATCCTTGAAGATTCCAGAGGATATCAAAATCCCTATTATTCATATCCTAACTCCTTATTGAGGATAGGAGAGGATTCTACAATCATCCCTAGTAATGATACACAATCTCATTTAGGATCATGGATCCTTCCAATTATAAAATATATACAGCATGGAGAGATTCCTACAGGAGATAACCCCAAGGCTTTCAAAATCAAGGTATCTCAATTTACAATATTGAATAACATGTTATATAAACGATCTCTTGCAGGACCATATCTGAGATGCATCGAGGATCCTGAAATCCAAGCAGTCCTAAAGGATTTTCATGAAGGAGATTGTGGAAACCACACTGGGGGCAGGGCACTGTTCTCAAGGATCCTGAGGACAAGATACTATTGGCCTACAATGAAGAAGGATGCTGTGGATTATGCCAAGAAATGTGATCCTTGTCAGAGACATAGTAATATCCTTCACCAACCAGCAGAACTCCTACATCCTATATCCTCTTCTTGGCCATTCATGAGATGGGGAATGGATATAGTTTGCAAACTTCCCAAGGCACCTGGTGGAAAAGTGCTCATGCTTGCTATGACTGATTACTTCTCCAAGTGGATAGAAGCTGAAGCTTTTGCTCAAGTCAGAGAAAAAGAAGTGATATCCTTTATTAAGAGAAATATTAATACCTGATTTGGTATCCCTTCCGAAATTGTTTGTGATAATGGATCCCAATTTATTGGGAGTAGAACTTCTAACTTTTGTGACAGCTGGGGGATTAAGATGATAACATCAACACCAGTCCACCCACAAGCTAATGGTCAAGCAGAATCATCCAACAAGATCATCATCAACAATTTGAAGAAGAAGCTTGGATCTAAGAAAGGAAAATGGGCAGAAGAGCTACCTTATGTGTTAGGGATAGATTTTCTAAACCTAAGGATCACGGATCCTCAAATACTGACAGGATCACGGATCCTCAATTCTGTTTGAATTAAGGATCCTCAGAAGACGTTGCAGGATCAGGATCCAGGATCCTCATTGTTATCCTTACACTAACGGTTTCCTTCACTATGTTTAAGCTTGTTTTGCAGGAGTATACGCATTGGACTTGGTCTTGCCGATATTCTTGGGGAATATGCTCTCAATATTCTGTACGTGCATAACTTAATGACCGTTATGGAAGTCGTGGGTAGCTAGCATCATTTGCGGGTTGTTAGTTATTTGGTTTATTTCTATTTTTAAAGGGGATAACAAGCTTGAATTAGAAGAAGTTAGCTAATACACACACACTCACAAGCTCTCTGCAATACATTGGCGATTTCATACACTTTTGCACACTAGTGATCCTTGTAACAAGCTTGTTATCATCCCAAGTTGTAACAATCATTTGTTTAATTATAGTTGGTGATCGGTAGTTTCCATCACCCGAGGTTTTTTATGCCGGAGATCAACTCTTGATCAAGGGCTTTTTCCTCATATAAATCCTTGTGTCACTTGTTCATTTCATTTGCAAGTTGTTCATACATTTGTCCAATGATTCAAGCATCATACTTCACAACAAAAGATTTGGTTACATTATCCTAGCCTGATTTTTGACCAAAACAGTTTGGCACCCACCGTGGGGCAATTGGTGCTTCATTTTTGAAAAATTTTGCTCATTGTGTTTATTTCGGTTCATTATCTTCAACTATATGGCTTCTTCAGCAAAGAACACTTCAAGTTCCATGCCGACAATCACTTCTTCACAGGGCGTTCCACCTTTGCCTCCACCACCTTTTGGATCTCAGAAGAATGCTGAGAATCCTGCGAAGAAACCGACCCCCGTTTTCTCAAAACCACCAACTTCTGCTGTTTCTTCTAGCCCTACTAACAGTGATCTTTTTACTTTGATTTTGCAGATGAGGGATCACATACAAGAGCAGGATAAAACCAACGAAAGGATCCTTCGGGAGATTGGTGACATCAAGAAACAGAAGAAATCAGTGGAGGATCACTCTCCTCTGATGCCGAGGTCGTTGAATTTCGACACTCCAGCTATAACCGCACTCCAATCTGCAACTCCGGACACCCAGTACCAGAGTGGATCATTGGGCAGACGTTATGGATCAACGGCCATGACTCAAGCTTTAGGATCCTACTTCCAACCTTCAGGATCCTTATTTTAGCCTTTAGGATCCTCCCAGGTTTATGGATCCTCCCAAGTTCAAGGATCCTCCCAGGTTCAAGGATCCTCCCAGGTTCAAGGATCCTCTCAGATTCAAGGATCCTCTCAGGTTCAAGGATCCTCCTTTCAGGTCCAAGGATCCTCATCTCAGGTTTACGGATCCATGGATTATCCTCCAAGACCTCCAGTCACAACACATCAAGGATCCAACATCTTTCAGGATCAAGGATTCTTAAGGAATGTGCAACCTGGGAGTACAGATGTTCATCTAGGACACTTCATTCCAATGCAGACCATTGCTTCTTCTGGTCCTACAGTCATACCAGAATCCCGTCAATATGGATTCACATCCGGAGTCCCAACCTTGAATCCTTCAGGAGGTAACACTTTGAATAATTCTTATAACACTAACCATGGCTTTGTGCAGGATACATGTATCAATCAAGCTATGGCTAGAGAATTACAGAAACTGAAGGATATGATATCCAGCGTTCCAGGGGTGGTTAAGCCCATTCCTGGAATTGCAGATGGAAGCCACAGGATATCTCGCTTTGCACCACCCATTTGTGATGCAGAAATTCCAAAGAGGTTCCAAATACCAACCATGAAGCTGTATGATGGTTCTACGGATCCAGAAGAATATGTAGCTCAATATAGAGAAAGGATGGAGATCAATCCAATTCCTGAGAGGTTAAAAGAAGCATGTCTATGCAAGGGTTTTGGATCCACACTCACAGGATCAGCTCTTAAATGGCTGCTAAGTCTTCCTCCTTACTCTATTACTTCATTTGCTAATATAGTTAATCTGTTTAATAGCCAATTCTTATGTAGTAGAAAATTTGAACGTTTAACTAGTGATCTATATAGGGTAACACAAGGTCAAAATGAATCACTTAGGGATTACATCACTAAGTTTAGTAAAGAATCCTTGGATATTCCTAATTTAGATATTGCTACGGCTGTAGAAGCCTTTAAAATGGGTTTACTTAGGGATTCACTATTCTATGATGATCTTGTCATGACCCCTTGCAGGAATCTTGATGAAGTAAGAACCAGGGCCCTTAGATTCATCCGACTAGAGGATGATAAAAGGATCCAGGAAAGACTGGCAGGATCCTCGAAGTAGGAAAAGCAAGGATCCTACTTCAGGAACAACAAGTCCAAATTTTATAACAAGTCTGACAACCAGAACGTGCATGCAGTAGAACAGGAAGAGGATGATGCGAATTATCCTCCCACTTCTGAATATTGTTTTCTGTTGATAACAATGAACTAATTCTTGCAATGCAGAATCTAGGTGAGAAAGCAAGATGGCATAGAAAAAGTGATAAACCAGCTGCAACAAAAGACAAGTCCAAATGGTGTGCATATCATGAGGATTTTGGACATCTCACTGAAGAATGTATTGCACTTAGAAAAGAGATTGGTAACTTGTTAAGAAAGGGGCACTTGAAGGAGCTTTTGGGAAGAAAAAAGTCAAGGATCCAGGATCCTGAAAAGGTTCCAGAAAGAGCTCCTGCTCCTCCGGCAGATGCACAAGTTATAAACTTCATATCCGGTGGATCAGACATTTGTGGTACTTCCTTTTCAGCGGCCAAGAGACATGCCAAGGAAACCAAGATGGATAACGGGGATAGACCCATCCGAACCTCTACTGTTACACAGGAAAAAGTTGTAACTTTTGATGAGGATGATCGTGTTGATGTGCAGGATCCCCATCATGATGGTCTCGTTATTACTTTGTTTATATCTAACCACTTTGTTCGCAGGATCCTGATAGATGGAGGAAGCTCAGTAAACATCATTCAGCTTGATGTCCTCAAGAAGATGAACATCCCTGAATCGGATATTATCCCAAGATCCTCAGTTCTTGTGGGATTCAGTGGAGAAACTAAGAATACATTGGGGGATATTAAGCTTCCCATCTATATAGAGGGACTTAATTCTTTTAAAAAATTTTGTGTAATAGATTGCTTATCCTGTTGCAATGTTATCCTTGGCCGACCATGGATACATGACATGAAGGCAGTCGCATCTACCTACCATCAGTGTGTAAAGCTTCCTAGTCCATGGGGGGTGATAAAGATTGAGAGTGACCAATAAGAAGCAAAGAACTGCTATACTTCATCAATGAAGCCAGCCTCAAGACCAAGGGAGCAATAGCAACTAAAGTATCCTCCAAGAGACGTCTTGGAGGCAAGATAACAAGATGTGAAAGATATCCTTATGGATCCTCATGATCCTGAATCCAAAATCTTCATAGGATCAGGGATCCTCAGCAATATTGAACAGGATTTGGTATCCTTCCTTAAGAGGAGAAAAACAACCTTTGCCTGGAAGCATGAAGACATGACAGGTATCTCTAAAGATATAATTACTCATAAACTTGGCATTGATAGGTCGTTCAAACCCATTCATCAAAAGAGGAGAAAGTTTGCACCCGAGAGGAATGCCATTATCCAGGAGGAGGTAGACAAATTGCTTCGAGCAGGTATGATTAGAGAGGTTAAGTATCCAAGATGGTTAGCCAATGTGGTTGTTGTTCAAAAGAAAAATGGAAAGTGGAGGGTATGTGTCGATTTCACTGATTTAAACAAGGCATGTCCCAAGGATCCTTTCCCATTACCCCACATTGACTCCATGGTGGATGCTACCGCGGGTCATGAGTTGTTGACTTTTATGGTTGCTTCATCTGGATTTCAACAAATTCAGATGGAACCATCTGATCAAGAGGATACAACCTTTATGACCCCAACTGGTATCTATTGTTCCTTAAACATCATATTGCTATGCCATTTGGACTAAGGAATGCAGGTGCAACTTATCAAAGGCTAGTAATTATGATGTTTAAGGAACAAATAGGACACACACTATGGAAGTCTATATAGACGACATGGTGGTTAAGTCCAAGAGAGTTGAGGATCACCTTAGAGACTTGGAAGAAGCATTCAATATCCTTGACAAATTCAATATGAAGTTGAATTCTTCAAAGTGTCACTTTGGTGTTAAAGCAGGCAAGTTCCTAGGCTATATGGTAACAAAAAGAGGCATAGAAGCAAGTCCAGAGCAAATCAAGGCGATTGTGAATATCAAATCTCCTGCCAATGCCAAGGATGTGCAAAGGTTGACAGGGAGGATCGCAGCCTTGAATAGGTTCATATCCAAGTCATCAGAAAAGTGCAAGGAATTCTATGACATTTTGAGAAAGAACAAGAAATTTGAATGGACTGAAAAGCATGAAAATGCTCTCAAAGCCCTTAAGGATTACCTATCCTCAGCTCCTGCCTTGATGAAACCAGAAAAAGGGGATATATTATCCTTATATCTAGCGGTATCCTCTAAAGCAGTAAGTGCAGTCCTTGTTAAGGATCACGGTGGTACACAACATCCTGTCTATTATGTAAGTAAGAGTTTTCTTGATGCTGAATCCATGTATTCACATTTAGAAAAACTTATCCTTGCTTTGATTATGGCATCTACTAAACTAAGACATTATTTTGAAACTCATGCCATTATTGTTAAGACTAACTTTCCAATTAAGAATGTTCTCAGGAAACCTGAAATGTCAGGAAGGATGGCTAAATGGGCAGTGAAGCTTAGTGCTTACGATATAAGATATGAACCAAGGACTGCCATCAAATCCCAAGCCTTAGCTGACTTTGTGGCAGATTTTAGTAGTGACTTACAAAGAGAACCTGAGTTAGAAGTTTAGCAGCTAGAAGAGACTAAGGATCCTTGGATACTCTTCACTGATGGAGCCTCTAATGTCAAAGGAATAGGACTTAGAATACTACTAAAATCGCCACAGGGGGACATAATACCCCACTCAATAGCTTGTGAGTTTCAAACTACTAATAATGAGGCTGAATATGAAGCCTTGATAGCTGGTTTGCAAATTGCCAAGCATATGAGGATCAGGTATCTTGAGGTACATGTGAATTCATTGCTAATTACTAATCACTTTAGTGGGTCTTATGCTGTTAAAGGTGAACGACAAATCAAATACCTAGAGATAGTCAAGGAATTGGCACTCTCTTTCGTTTCTTTTAGTTTGACACAGGTACCTAGGGAAGAGAATGCATAAGCTGATGCATTGGCCAATCTTGGATCATCATTGAAAATTTCAGACGATATCAAGATCCCTATCATCCATATTTTGGCTCCTGCTATTGAGGATCACATAACTATGGAGATAGAAGAGGATTCTACAGTGGTTCCTAGTGATAATGCACAATTTCATTCAGGATCATGGATCCTTCCAATTATGAGATATATACAACATGGAGAGATTCCTACAGGAAAAAACCCCAGCGCTTTCAAAATCAAGGTATCTCAATTTACAATATTGAATAACATGTTGTTGGATCGTCGTGTGACCCTAACGAGTCAATCTGAGTAGCTCATCATCAAAAACAAAGGCGGAATCAATGTAAATGATGTCAACACAGCTTGATACTTTCTAATCTTTATCTATTACTGATTTCCTAAGCTTTTACAGATCTGGTTACAATTCGGCAGCTCCTCGGCTCTCAAACAATGACTTCTAATTGCGCTCCAAATGAATTCAGCACACACCTATATATAAAGTTCTGATTCCGCTTGAACATGACATGGGTTTCAAGCGGAATTAGGTGATTTCGCTTGAAGCTGCCATTGCCCATTTCAAGCAGAATTAACTTGGTTAATTTCGCTTGAACTGGTCACTGACACTTTCAAGCGGAATTACCCACTTTCACATGAACAAACCCTAATTTCAACCCTGTTGTGTGCTCGTTTATCCTATCTAGACATAAGACTCGATTAAGAAGAAGTTAACTGACACTAGTGCACCAACAGACTCCCCCTTGGATGTTGACGAAGTCTTCGGCGTCGAGTCTTTAGTCTTTGTCTCTTTCCAATTTGTCTGTAAAAGCTTCTTTCAAATCTTCTTTTCTTCAATCAACAGCTAGCATAAATCACAGTATCTGAATCTTTAATAATTTTCAAGCTCCCCCTTGAATGTAGATCCAGGAACTGTATCTGACTTTAAATCTTCAGAATCCCCCTATCAGTAGGCTGGGATTTTGCTTAGCTGCTTTCTCAAATTCATACCTATTACCTGCACAATCTCTACCTAAATATAAGATATATGACAATAACAGTTTCAATTCAAACTTAGCATTCAAACTCATTCGTTGTTTTTATCAGAATTAGAAATCCACTTAAGTATTCAGGTCCAAATTAATGACCCTGATTACTCAATTTGTCTACCAAGTCCAACTTAATGACCTTGGTTGACCTGAGATAAAGCACACTGACCTTTGTTCAACTTATTCAAACAATTTTCTGAAAATTTACAAGTTTCAAATTAATGAACTTGTTTTGACTTTTCAATTTCTCAAGTTTAACATGATTAGCTCCAAACTCATCATCCAGCCCAGAAACTTCCTGCATCTGCTTCAATTCGAATCTGAAGATCAAATCTCCACTTTCGAATCAGGTGTTTTAAGACTTAAACTCATTCATGTGTCCCACATCTTGAATATACTCCCGTATCCAGATCCCAACATTCAGTCTTACAGGTGAGTATACCACAGATGATATCTGTAAAGGGTTAAATTGCGAAACCGTGAGAGCTCAGGTCAGAACTTCCGTTCAGCAGAGAGATGACGGTTCGACTTTATTGGGTCCCCTTTAGAGGATCTTTTTTACAACAACATTGATTAGCAATTTTATTGTCTCATCATTTTATGCTGAGGGCAGCGCTATATTTCAAGCAAGCGATAAAGTATTCTCCGGGGACTAGGCCATTGCTTCCACAAAATCAGAAGTCCCGGAATAATACCCCAGATATCACTAAGTATAAAGACCTAGTATCTCAGAAAGAGGGATATTTCAAACAAGATTTCAGGGGTTACCTATATATCCAAGTAGTGTTCTCCACGAAATAAGTAAGTAAAGATTTAGGTTTATATCCCGAACAAACCTACTAAATGTGTAAAAACCTATCGGCACATCATCAGCGAGACTCTTTAAGACTTTTAAACTTTACAAATCTTTAGCATACCGTAACTGTCAAGCCAATGTACTATCATTTTCCCTTTTTACACAAGCTCTTTTCTGGTTTTTCTATTGTTTTTGGATTTTGAAATATCTCGTGTTTTTGTATTTTTGAAATTTTTACTATTTTTGTATTTTCTGAAAATATTACCCAATACTCTCCCCCTCTTGTTGGATCGTCGTGTGACCCTAACGAGTCAATCTGAGTAGTTCATCATCAAAAACAAAGGCGGAATCAATGTAAATGATGTCAACACAGCTTGATACTTTCTAATCATTATCTATGACTGATTTCCTGAGCTTTTACAGATCTAGTTACAATTCGGCAGCACCTCGGCTCTCAAACAATAACTTCTAATTCCGATTCAAATGAATTCAGCACACACCTATATATAGAGTTCTGATTCCGCTTGAACGTGACATGAGTTTCAAGCGGAATTAGGTGATTTCGCTTGAAGCTGCCACTGCCCATTTCAAGCGGAATTAACTTGGTTAATTTCGCTTGAACTGGTCACTGACACTTTTAAGCGGAATTACCCACTTTCATATGAACAAACCCTAATTTCCAACCTGTTGTGTGCTCGTTTATCCTATCTAGACATAAGACTCGATTAAGACGAAGTTAACTGACACTAGTGCACCAACAGACTCCCCCCTTGGATGTTGACGAAGTCTTCGGCGTCGAGTCTTTAGTCTTTGTCTCTTTCCAATTTGTCTGTAAAAGCTTCCTTCAAATCTTCTTTTCTTCAATCAACAGCTAGCATAAATCACAGTATCTGAATCTTTAATAATCTTCAAGCTCCCCCTTGAATGTAGATTCAGGAACTGTATCTGACTTTAAATCTTCAGACTCCCCCTATCAGTTTCAATTCAAACTTACCATTCAAACTCATTCGTTGTTTTTATCAGAATTAGAAATCCATTTAAGTATTCAGGTCCAAATTAATGACCCTGATTACTCAATTTGTCTACCAAGTCCAACTTAATAACCTTGGTTGACCTGAGATAAAGCACACTGACCTTTGTTCAACTTATTCAAACAATTTTCTGAAAATTTACAAGTTTCAAATTAATGAACTTGTTTTGACTTTTCAATTTCTCAAGTTTAACATGATTAGCTCCAAACTCATCCTCCAGTCCAGAAACTTCCTGCATCTGCTTCAATTCGAATCTGAAGATCAACTCTCCACTTTGGTTTGTCGGAAAATAAAGCAGAAATGTAAAATCTTTTTGGATTTTTAATAAAGTTTCTAAACTAGAAATAAAATACAGAAATACAATGCAGTAAATGTAAACTATTTACAAACATATTTTTGGTGAGCGTGTTAGGGAATCATATCAGCTATTCGACAAGTCACAAGTACCGTTAAGCTTTTAGTTACATACTCAGAATTTCAACAATTCGCTTAGATTGTCGATATACTGATCCACTTTAAATTCTCACACACATTTCAATCTGTCCAGGATACGGATTTAGTGTTTTAGAGACTTAAACTCATTCATGTGTCCCACCTCTTGAATATACTCCCGTATCCAGATCCCAATATTCAGTCTTACAGGTGAGTATACCACAGATGATATCTGTAAAGGGTTAAATTGCGAAACCGTGAGAGCTCAGGTCAGAACTTCCGTTCAGCAGAGAGATGACGGTTCGACTTTAGTGGGTCCCCTTTAGAGGATCTTTTTTACAACAGCATTGATTAGCAATTTTATTATCTCATCATTTTATGCTGAAGGCAGCGCTATATTTCAAGCAAACGGTAAAGTATTCTCCGGGGACTAGGCCATTGCTTCCGCAAAATCAGAAGTCCCGGGATAATACCCCAGATATCACTGAGTATAAAGACCTAGTATCTCAGAAAGAGGGATCTTTCAAACAAGATTTTAGGGGTTACCTATATATCCAAGTAGTGTTCCCCACGAAATAAGTAAGTAAAGATTTAGGTTTATATCCCGAACAAACCTACTAAATGTGTAAAAACCTATCGGTACATCATCAGCGAGACTGTTTAAGACTTTTAAACTTTACATATCTTTAGCATACCGTAACTGTCAAGCCAATGTACTATCATTTTCCCTTTTTACACAAGCCCTTTTCTGGTTTTCTATTGTTTTTGGATTTTGAAATATCTCGTGTTTTTGTATTTTTGAAATTTTTACTGTTTTTGTATTTTCTGAAAATATTACCCAATACTCTCCCCCTAAATACCAAAACAGGTAAAAAAATCGACAAACCATTGCAGATTGTTTCTCAACATGATCATCTACAATGTTATCCTCATCAACGCCAAGAATCTCTTCCAACACCGATAAAAGCTTCATACCGTTCAGTTTTAGCAAACATTGAAAACGATTTTTATCAAAATGCTTTGGTATGTAAATCAGCTTTTTGCTAGTCAGTGTGGATTTTCTCAATTCGTATCAACTTCTTCTCGAAACAATCTCGAATGAAATGATGACGAATTTCATTGTGTTTGGTTTTAGCATGGTGAACATGATTTTTAGTAATATTAATCGCTGCCTCATTATCAAAAAAGATAGGGGTGTTAAGAAATTGGAAACCGTAGTCGCGCATCTGTTGCTGGATCCACAAGATCTGAGAACAACAACTGCTAGCAGATACATATTCAGCTTCACATGTGGATAAAGCTACAGAGGTCTGCTTCTTGCATTGCCAGGTGACCAATTGTGGTCCGAAAAACTGGCACCCCCGCTGTTGTTGATTTAGCGTTAACTTTGCAGCTTCCGAAGTCAGAATCAGAATACCCTTCGAGCGTGAAATCGCCTTCTCTTGGATACCACAACCCCAATGATGGAGTTCCTTTCAGGTAGCGTAATATCCTTTTCACAATCACCATATGTGAAGCTCTAGGATTAGACTGAAACCGCGCTACGAGGCAGGTTGGATACATAATATCTGGTCTTGAAGCTGTCAAATACATCAACGATCCGATCATGGAACGATACATTGTTTCATCTACTTTCTCTCCGGTGAGATCAGGATTTATCCCATGGTTCGTCGCTAATGGGGTGGAGGCTGGAGTAGAACTGGACATCCCGAATTTCTCCAAGATATCATGAACATACTTCGTTTGATGTATGAAAATTCCTTTGGGTAGTTGATCAACCTGCAGTCCCAAAAAGAATTTCATCTCACCCATTGATGACATTTCAAATTTCTGCTTCATAACTCTTTCAAAATCTTTGCACAGATTTTCATTCGTTGACCCAAATATGATGTCGTCCACGTATATTTGAACTATCAGAAGATGTCCGTCGACTTCTTTGGTGAAGAGAGTGGCATCCACTTTTCCACGGATGAAGCTGTTGGCTAGCAAGTGTTGAGACAATGTCTCGTACCAAGCTATCGGGGCCTGGTGTAAACCATACAGCGCTTTATCCAGCAAATAGACCTTGTTTTTGTGGATTGGATCGATGAAGCCCGGTGGCTGTCCAACATATACCTCCTCTTTTACCTTCCCATAGAGAAACGCCGATTTAACATCTAACTGATAAACTTTGAAATTTTTCCAAGATGCAAATGCTAGGAAGATTCTGATTGCTTCTAGTCTCGCAACTGGAGCATACACTTCGGTGAAATCTATACCCTCCTGCTGACTAAAGCCCTGGACTACGAGTCGAGCTTTGTTACAAACAACAACCCCACGATCATCCCTTTTGCACTTGAACACCCACTTGGTGTTTATCTTCCTCTGACCATCAGGCAAGTCTACCAATTTCCACACACCTAACTTCTCAAACTGACTCAACTCTTCTTGCGTGGCATTGACCCAAGAATCTTCAGTTAGCGCCTCTTTATAAGTTCGCGGTTCGATCTGCGAAATAAAACAACTCAGTGAAAACTCAGTTTGTAAAGGAGCAACTGTAGAATAAAAACAAGTAAGCCCTTGGTCAATTTGTCGTCTTGTGCGAACGCCTGTCTGCAATTCTCCGATTATCATCTCCTCTGGATGGTATGAAAGAGTTCTTGGCATCACCTCGCCTGGAACATCTACCTCACCTTCCAAATTTGTGACATTTTGATTTGCACCTTGTTCATCGACTGGAACTGTTTGACTTGAAATCTGGATCTGCTCCCCCTCAGAATCTGAATCACCATGATAAAAAACTGGTCCATTATCAGATTCTTGATTATCATTCTCTATCGTCTGATTATCATGAGCAACTTCATTTTGTTGAATATCATCATGTTCTCCAACATTGCTTGGTCCTGCTTCATCATCATTTGAAGTTTGTCGTGGTCGTCTTGAATACTCAGCTGGGAACCTTTCCTGCGATGACTCATACTCTCTCAGAATATCCAACTCGTCAAAGAAATCTTCTTCTTCTTCTTCTTTCATGTCAAACGAATCCCACAAAGTATCATAGTGGAAACGCCATGAATCTCCGGGATTTTGCGGCGGCATTGAATAACCTTGACATTCAACATTGTATGCCTCAATAATCTGCTTCAAGCTAGGAATGAATACACGCTTCAATGGACTTGCATAACCCACGAATATTCCTTCTACGCCTTTTTGACCAAATTTACCATGAAGCTCTAGAACTGTACAGGGAGACCCAAACGGTTCAAGATACTCTAGGTTTGGCTTGCGATTGTTCATTAGCTCGAAACATGTCTTATTGAATTTCTTCAATGTGAGAACCCGGTTGAGCGTATAGCACGCAGCTGAGACTGCTTCTGCCCAAAAGTTTACAGGTAGTTTGGAATCAGCAAGCATCATCCTGGCCGTTTTGATTAGTGTCCTGTTCTTTCTTTCAGCTACTCCATTCTGCTACGGAGTATAAGGAGCACTAAATTCATGCAATATACCTCTCTCATCACAATATTCTTCCATCTTGTTGTTCTTAAACTCAGTACCATTATCACTTCTGATTCTTCTGATACGCCTTTGGTACAAGTTTTCAATTTTTCTGAACAACACCATCAAACTATCAAACGTCTCATCTTTAGACTTCAGAAATGATACCCACGAAAATCTGGAATAATCATCAGTTACTACAAGACAGTAGAGATCACCAGTTATGCTTTTGACGTTCACTGGACCAAAAAAATCCATATGAAGTCTCTCTAAAGGTCTTGAGACTGAGTTTTCTTTCTTTTTAGGGTGAGATTTCTTCTTTTGCTTGCCTTTGATACAGCTAATACACTCCCCTTCCAGATGAAAACCTTTCACATGAACACCAGTAACTAAGTCGTTATGCACCAGGTGATTCATTTTTCTCAAATGAATATGGCCCATCTTTCGTTGCCATAACTTTGACTCTTTTTCCGTTGCTCTTGACACAAAACGGTGAGCTTGACCCGTGGTTTTAGTTGCTACACTCATGTCCAACACGTACAAATCATTCACTCTAGGTGCCCTCATGATAATCCACTCTTCGGAAACAACAAATCCTGGTTTCAAGATCAAACATTCTTTGTCTGTAAAGTGCGTTGTATACATGCGATCACAAATCTGAGATAAGCTCAGAAGATTGTTTTCAAGCTCGGCGATGTAGTTTACTCTTTCAAACATAACAATCCCATTTGATAAAGTTCATTCTCCTACTATTCGACCACCTTGATTTCCCGCAAATCCTACATAACCTCCATTAAACCCTCTAACATCATACAAAAGGGTATTTTTCCCCGTCATGTGCCGAGAAGCTCCACTATCCATAATCCAACGTGAAATGGATCTTGGAAGCTCCTGCACATTTCAAAAACATTTAGTGAGATTTTGATGCCACCCAAGCCTCATTCGACTCGGGTAACTTGACATTGATGTGAGATTTTGCAATGTAAAGTGGCGGAAAATTTTTGTCATTCATCTTCAAGCTATATTCAGATCCAATCTCAACCTTTTTGTATAAGAAAAACTCATATTTCTTAGGTTGTCCGGTTGGTTGATCTTTCTTTTGAACATTCTTCTTCTCTGGTGGAGTAGAAGATTGTTTCTCCAATTTTTCATAATAATCCAAAGGAACATCCATCTTTACCGGAGTGGTAGAAGACGATTGTTTTTCTGACTCTGAAACCTTTGGTTTTGAAAAACCATTTGGCTTCCATGTTTGTTAAGATGAAGCAACCCGTTTGTAAAAATTGTTATTTTTAGTTTCCAACTTCTTAACAGGTTCAATTTTGACTTTTGTATTCTCATTTTTCAAAATTTTCTCAACAACCATTGGAGCTTTGCCTTTTGCATCAACCTTCTTTTTCGAATTCTCAGCAACTTCAGACTTAGGCTTAAAGTTGGTACACTTTCGTGCAATGTGTCCAACTTTGTTGCACTTGAAGCATGTTCGAGTATCAACTACCCGACTTGTGCCTTCAGTCTGAGGTCGTGAGGCCCTCTTCTCAAAGAATTCTTGATTTGTTTTTGAAAAAATCTCAGATTCTTGCTCGGAATGAGAACTTGAGCTTTTAACAAACACCTTTTTCTCAGCAAACTTCTTGTTTTGAAAATTCTTTCTCTGATATTTCTTACCACCTTGATAACCACCCGACCATCTGTTTTGATTGTAGTTAGAAAAAGGTGGCGGTACAACAGGCTTTTTGTAGTAAGATTTATCTTTTTCAAAATTCAATTGTCTCTCAGCACGTTTTAAATTTTTAAGTTCAGAAACATCAATTTCGACCAACTTGAACACATTTTTCAATTTGTCCACATTCACATTCTCCAATTGAAATTCAGAATCCGAATACAACTTATCCGACCCTGACATCTTGTACATCACTAGATTAGGTTCTTCACTTAAGTTGTTTTTGGATTTTGATTTCAGAATGTATTTGTCCAAAAAGCATTCATCATCCTCAGTAGTGTCACTTTCAGACTTTAAAACATTTTCAGCCATACTTTTAACAATTTCAGATTGGACACTATCTTCATCAGATGATGAAGTGAATGTGACATCAATTGTGTCTGGAAATTTAACTTCATTTTCTACTTCATCATTAACCAACCCTGATTGTTTCTTTGAATAATTGTTTAGAACTGGTGGTGGAACCTGGTGAAACCCAACCCCAGTTCCATCAAAGTATACATCTTCGCCTGCTTTGTTCTTCCCAATTGGTTTGGGGATGATATCTTGAAGAACAAAACTTGCGGAGTTGTAACTAGTTAATTTCAACTGGATGCGTTCATTTTCAATTTTAGCTTCTTGAAATTGAAGCTTCAACTTAGCAATTTCATCCAGTTGCTGGTTGATTAACTCTTCTTTTACCCGAAGAACTCCCGACAGTTGAAGATTTTCTTTGGTTGTCTTACCATTTCTTTCATCAGAATCTTTAACCGTTCGTTTTAGCTTCTCAAATTTTTCTGAAATCTGACGATTTTCAAGAACTAACTTTTCGTTTTCTTTCCTAACTCTTTCTATGTCATTTTTATCATTTTCAATTTTCTCAGTTAATTCTTTTAATCTGTCGTTCGAAGCTTTCAACAATTTATCACGGTTTAAGATCTGATCTTCAACACTTCTGACTCTACCAGTTAGATCTTCAACTTTCTTACCATTGAGGTAAGTGATTGTACTACAAACTTTGCACTCTTTCATGCAATTTTTGCAATCGTTCTCAGATTTAACTTTCTTACCTGAGTCATGTGTATCACTTGAACTGACCTTATCTTTGGACTCATTTCCAGAACCAGAAACTACCTCTAGTTCTTTTGCAGCAAGAACTTTTTCAGCCATCTTCTTCAAGTTTTCAGCGGTAAACTCTTGTGAAGTATCAATGATCCCATCATCAATCTTCTTTGACTGCTGCTCTTTTTCTTTCTCTTTTTCTTTCTCATCAGTTTCTCCTCCTCCCCACGATAATCTTTGCCAACCCTCTTCTTCTTCAGCAATTTGTTGAATCATAGTATCAAGACTAATGGACTTTGGATCAACAGCAATGTTTCCTACGGAATCAAGATAGCATTATCTATCAGCATCCCATCTCTTTGCCTTTTTAGCTTCATTGAATGTAGAAGACATTCTGATCATCCTGGTTTGAGCCTTCATCTTTCTGTTAACATATTTCTCTTTTTCATTCTTGTTGTCTTTAAAAGGAACAGGCTGAACAGACTTTGCCATAAATGCATATCCTACCGCATCCTCTTCTGGTAACAATTCACTCCAGTCAAAACCTTCGTCATCATGAATAACAGCAAGAGCTCTGGATTTTTCTTTGGGGGTATCTTCAAGCTGCTTCATTCTGGGGGGTTCTGATTTATTCTGATGATAGATCGCTCTTTTGTAGTAATCTTATCGAAATGGATTTGCAGTATCATCAGCAGGAGCGTTACGACATTCTCTTTTGAAATGTCCTTTTTGTTTACACCTGAAACAAGTGACTTTTGATTTGTCAAAGCCAAGTTTTGTGGACGGCCCTCTGATAGAATGTCTACCAGTAATCTCCATGAACCGTTGTGCACGTCGGACTGCACTAGCCATACACCACCTAATGTCGATCAACTCCATCTCTTCCGGGTCGATCTGATCGTAATCCTCCTTGGTGAGGTTAGTGTTTCCAATCTTGCCTGCCACAAGGCTCTCATATGACTCTAGCACAGAAGCTAAGAACACCATCTGCTGTTTTGCTGATTCTTCGCTGAAATTTTGAGCATTCTTTAAATCCACAGCAATGTTGCATTGAAATAAGTTCTTTGAAGCTGATTGGCTTGAAGTTGATGAGGAACCACTGTGAAAACCACTACTTGAACTCTCTTTACTTGAAGTGTTAGAATTTTCAGCAGAAAAAGCTGTCTTGGGAGACACATTCTTTGGAATCATACTTCTTGGATAGTACAGCTCCACATTCTGCTGATATGAGGAATGATTAACTTTGTTTGATTTCTTTATCTTCAACTCGTGACTCTCCAGTCTTTCAATCAACAAATCAACCGTCAGATCCTCAGACTTGATTGTATTCTTCAACATCAAGGCAAAGTATTGCCAATCCATCTCATCCGGCAACGAGTCAAACAATTTGTCAACTAATTCTTCTCGAGAATATACAACCCCGTGTCTTGCCAGCTCCAACTTCAAATGTCCAAACCTCTCAATCATCTTAGACATAGATTCATTTTTTAAACAACCAAATAAATCAAACTCTTTTCTTAACAGTTTCTTTTTGTTTTTTACTATCTCAGCACTACCCACGCATTTCACTCTTAATTTTTCCCAAAGATCTGTAGCATTGGTGTACTCAATCAAAGAGATTATGTCGTCTCTGACAGACTGATGAAGCAATGCAATGCACTTTTGTTCAGCAACAAAATTTTCTATATCTTTAGTTTGTGTCAGATTTTCACCATGTTGTCTTCCATCATTGAATCCATTATTTAAACTTTTCCAGCTTGGATACGCAAACACTTTCAACCACTCTTCAAATCTTTTGGCCCACCTATTGTACTCTTCAATCGCCATCAACTTTGGAGGTTTGTTGTATGTGCCGTATGCACTCTCCACACTTAAAGTATCAGACAAAGTTTTCTTTGCACTCGGAGTGTTCTCATTGGTGTTGTTTGAATTATCATCTCCAGTGTTTCCCGCAAAGGCAAACATATCACTGAAAGGATTTATAAACTCGCCCATCTTTCAAGTACCTGAATAGTCAACAAGCACTTAAAAAAAATTTGAAATTTTGAGAATCTCAGTTTCAAACGGAATCAGTTGTTCAAGCGAAATCAGCTTTCAAGCAAGATTGCTTTTCAAGTGGAATAAGACTTTTCAAGCGGAATAACTAATATCGTTTGAAACTTTCAAACAGAATCAGGTTTTGAAACGGAATCACTTATTTCGCTTGAACTTTCAAGTGGAAATAGACTTCAAGCGGAATCAACCAATATCTTTCAAACGGAATCACCTATTTCGCTTGAAATCAACAGAAGTTTCAAGCGGAATTAACAAAAGAAGCTAATTTCGTTTGAAATTACACGTGATAGTTCAAGCGGAATTAGGATGATGTCAGCATGATCGAACAGTTTTTCAAGCGGAATTATCAGTTTTTATCAAAATTTGTTCGAATTAAGGTCCAAATCTTTCACGGATTGGTTAAAACTATGTTTCTCTTGATATGTGTGAGTTTTAAGCCATTTCAACCGTTAAATCTCGTTCAAATCAGAAAAGAAAGAGTAGAAGAGTAGAAGTGATAGAATCCGGTGAAATCAAGCTGAATTGGTATGAACTCCTCGTCCTGAGCTCTGATACCACTTGTTGGATCGTCGTGTGACCCTAACGAGTCAATCTGAGTAGTTCATCATAAAAAAAACAAAGGCGGAATCAATGTAAATGATGTCAACACAGCTTGATACTTTCTAATCATTATCTATTACTGATTTCCTGAGCTTTTACAGATCTGGTTACAATTCGGTAACACCTCGGCTCTCAAACAATAACTTCTAATTCCGCTTCAAATGAATTCAGCACACACCTATATATAGAGTTCTGATTTTGCTTGAACGTGACATGAGTTTCAAGCGGAATTAGGTGATTTCGCTTGAAGCTGCCACTGCCCATTTCAAGCGAAATTAACTTGGTTAATTTCGCTTGAACTGGTCACTGACACTTTCAAGCGGAATTACCCACTTTCATATGAACAAACCCTAATTTCCAACCTGTTGTGTGCTCGTTTATCCTATCTAGACATAAGACTCGATTAAGACGAAGTGAACAGACACTAGTGCACCAACACATGTTGTATAAACGATCTCTTGCAGGTCCATATCTAAGATGCATTGAGGATCCTGAAGTCCAAGAAGTCCTAAAGGATTTTCATGAAGGAGATTGTGGTAACCACACTGGTGGCAGGGCATTGTTCTCAAGGATCCTTAGGACATGATACTATTGGCCTACTATGAAGAAGGATGATGTGGATTATGCCAAGAAGTGTGATGCTTGTCAGAGACATAGTAATATCCTTCATCAGCCAGCAGAACTCTTGCATCCTATATCCTCTTCTTGGCCATTCATGAGATGGGGAATGGATATAGTTGGTAAACTTCCCAAAGCACCAGGCGGAAAAGTGTTCATGCTTGCCATGAGTGATTACTTCTCCAAATGGATAGAGCCTGAATCCTTTGCTCAAGTCAGATAAAAAGAAGTGATATCCTTTATTAAAAGAAATATTATTACTAGATTTGGTATCCCTTCTGAAATTGTTTGTGATAATGGATCCCAATTTATTGGGAGTAGAACTACTAACTTTTGTGACAGCTGGGGGATTAAGATGATAACATCAACACCAGTCCACCTACAAGCTAATGGTCAAGCAGAATCATCCAACAAGATCATCATCAACAACTTGAAGAAGAAGCTTGGATCCAAGAAAGGAAAGTGGGCAGAAGAACTACCTTATGTACTATGGGCTGATAGGATAACTCCCAAGAATGCCACTGGCCAAACTCCATTTTCTTTAGTATTTGGAGCAGAATCAGTGATCCCTACAAAGATGGTGGTTCCTACTGCAAGAACAAGCATCTGTGATCCTGAAGGAAATGCAGAAAACTTGGTTCAAGACTTGGATACCATAGAAGAACTCAGGGATTTGGCAAGGATAAGAATGGCTAGTTATCAATAAAGCATGGCTGGAGGTTATAACAAGAATGTCAGGATCAGGAAATTTCAAGTTGGTGATATGGTATTGAGGAAAGCATTCCAAAACACACAAATTCTACTGATGGCAAGTTAGCACCAAAATGGGAAGGCCCCTATCTTATTGAAGCTGAGGCAGGAAAGGGGGCATATCGATTGCTGATAATGGAAGGTGATTTGCTACCAAGAGCTTGGAATGCTGTCCACTTAAAAAGATACTTCATGTAATAAGGATCCAGGATCCTTAGCCATTTTTGTGTCAGAAATTCATGAAGGATCCTTAGAGGATAAATGATCCTCATTCTGGTAATGATCTAACCTCAATTTATCCACTTCTTTAATTAACCTATATAGGAGGAGAAGGATCCTGGATCCTTTATCCTTCTTTCACTTAATTCTGAGTTTTGTAGAAGGTTGATATATCCTTAGCAAAGGATTGAGTATCCATAGAAATCTCCAGTTATTTGGGTTTGACCCTAGTTATTTGGGCTTCACCCTAGTTATTTGGGCTTGACCCCAGTTATTTGGGCTAGTCCCCAGTTTTTGGGCCTGTCCCCCCGTATCGCCAGTAGCGCTCGATGATCCTGGTGCAGTTCAAGGCAATGGGACCAGTACCCGCTTTAGGGGCTGACAATTTCATTGTACTGGCTGTATTCAGGATCCTACGTATAATGGAAGACGTACCATACATCCGTTCCTAAGGTTTCTAACGTTTTCACGTTAGCTAAGGTTTTGGCATTTTCATGTCACTAAGTTTGGATAGTCGCCAGTGAGGGCCATGCTCCAGTTTACACAAGATTCTTTGGGCTTGTCCCCAGTTCTTTGGGCTTGTCCCCAGTTTTTTGGGCTTGTCCCCAGTTTTTTGGGCTTGTCCCCAGAATTGTTGGGCTTGTCCCCAGTTGCTAACTCTTCTCTTATATTGGCTTAGTCCCAAGTTATGTTCCATTTCAGGATTCTGAAGCTAAACAGCTAAGGATTCTTGATCCTAACCTTTTATGAAGGTTTGTCTTTTGGTTATCCTGATTGTAAATGTTAAATGTTTAGGATCCTAACTTGGATTCTCAAGTATGATCCTTGATCACTTTGATTTTATTCTTTATTTATCTAAGTGACCCTTACTCTTTGACAACAGGACACATGATCCTTAAATTACACTACTTTTTTGAATTTATCGATTATAGGATATTTGATCCTTGATCATATCCTAAACTTTTTGACATAATGTATTAAACTTTTATTCTTTACTTATGAATTCAAACAAAGTATATCACAACAGTTGAAAGATAAAGTATTCACAAAAATAACAACACATGATAAGCCAAAAGATTAAACTTTTATTTATTTAGCAATAAGTTAAACCCTTTAAAGGTTGTCAAAATTGCCAACCCAAGTGTCTACCAGCAAAACGTGGCCTGTCCACTTGGGTTGGCAAAGGGTGTCCATCTTAACGAGGTCTAAGTGCAGGAATAAACAGACGGCAGGATCACAATGGCTTCATCCCCCAAACAGAGGATCCCTCCACCATTTGTAATCCTACCTATTCTCTGAAGGATCAGTGATCCTTAAACCTAAAAAACTATTGCTTAAGTACAGATCAGCATTGTTTATCATCAAAACACCATAAAAAAAAAAAACGACTACCAAACCATAAAAAATGGGCTCCGGCCGCGTCTAGATAAATCCATCATCGCCCATTGTTGCAGCCTACACCTTCGCTGCATCACCATCACCTCCAGCCCCTGCATCATCAGCCTGATCCTTCGCCCCGCTGCCGCTTGCCTCAATCATCAGGACCTCTCCAGCCTCCTCTTCATCATCCAGCTTAGCCTTCCAGCCCTCCTGGTCCCAACTGGTCCCGTCAAAGCTAGGATCCTCAGCTTCTTTGGCCATCTGCAGTTTGATCTTGTACATAGCAATGGCGGCAGAAAGCTTAACATCCTCCATCACCTCATTCTTCTCCTGATCAGCAGTGATGTGGGCCATGACCAGCTGCTTTTTCGCCAAGTTGAGCTCCTTCTCGAGGGTAGAGATGGTTTGATCCTTAGCCAGGAAAATCTTCTGGAAGTCCAGCTCCTTCTGCTCAGCCTCTTCAACATACGCATCAAAGAGCATCTGGATCTCAGCAAATTTCTGCAAAAGAGGAAAGATACAATTCAGGATCCGTTATCCTCAAATGGGTAGGATAGAATTAAGGATCAAGGATCCTTACATCAGAGAAGTATTCTTCAAACTGATGACGGATGAGGGGCAGGCCTTCAAGATCATCAGCGGTCTTCCTCTTCTTTCCACCCTTGCTCTTGGTGGTGACGGCCTTAGGAGCTGTAATGCTTGGGCTAGCAGCATGCCTTTTCTTTCCGGACCGGGCAGCGACAGCATCAAGATCACTGATGCTGAAGTCAGTGGCCGACTTTGAAGACTTTCTAGCACCTACAAACAACAAACAACAGATAAGTATCCTTAATCTATATCTATTAAATCATACACAAATATAGACACTTACTTGACATGGTTACTGAACCTGAGGATACTTCTTGTGAATCCTTTGTGTTTGCCTGGAATGATCTAACTGCAGGATCAAGGCTCCAAAAAGCCGCGATCCTTTCTTTTGTTGCAGGTGACTGAATGGTATGAGAGACCGAGATAGCTGCAAAACAGAAAAGGATCAGTTATCCTCAACAAAAACAGGGTTATCCTATGATCATTCTATAAGGATCCTATGTCCTACCATGGGTGGTCCACTCTTTGGGGAGATCTTTCCTGTCTGGGATATAGTCTCTCTTAACAAAGAAGAAACACTTTTTCCAGTTGGTATCGTTTTTTGTGGTCTTGAGGATTGGATGAGGATCACCAGGCTTATGTTTAAACAAGTAACGGTGTGAACCATGGCTCACAAGATTATACAGTTCAGTCAGTTCCGACATCCCCAACTCTATGCCTTCTTGCTCAATGATGTTCTCTAGGGTATATAAAACCCTCCACATAATCGGCATGGCCTGGATATAGCACATACCGGTGAGTGCAAAGAAATATTGGGTGAAGGCAGGGAAAGGATAGGAGAATCCTATCAGGAATGGGGTGGCCAGAAAAGCAACCTAAGTGTTAGAGACGGAGTCACTTTTGGCAGTAGGGTCAAAGGATTTAAAGACGTTATCCGCCGGAAACAGTGGCGAATCCGGTCAATCTCCGGGTCAGTGAAGCAGCAGAGTTCCTTCGAAGGATTTTTGATAATCCCTTGGCTTTTCAGGAGACTATCTTTCTGGTGATCCTTGGCAGGGGAGGATCGTAGCTTCATTGTCATCTTAAGATTTTGATGAAACGGAAAAGAAGAACAGAGTAAGAAGGTGAAGAGAGAAGGAGGAGAGAGATACCTGATCGATCTTTGAATGAGGATTTAAAGGAAAGTATCGCCCGAATTTAAATGCAAATTGATCCTTATCTCTAACCTATATATAATGATGATTCTGCAGGATGTCACTTCGGTGACGTATGATGTGTAACGGCTAGTTTGATGCTAACGGCTATATTTCCGCTGGATAGTTCATTGCAGATAATGTTGAAAAATATGACTCATAAGTTATATTTTATTCCTCATATTTTGGGGGCAATTGTTAGGGATAGATTTTCTAAACCTAAGGATCACGGATCCTCAAATACTGCCAGGATCACGGATCCTTAATTCTGTTTGAATTAAGGATCCTCAGAAGATGTTGCAAGATCGGGATCCAGGATCCTCATTGTTATCCTTACACTAACGGTTGCCTTCACTATGTTTAAGCATGTTTTACAGGAGTATACGCATTGGACTTAGTCTTGCCGATATTCTTGGGGAATATGCTCTCAATATTCTGCACGTGCATAGCTTAATGACCGTTATGGAAGTCATGGGTAGCTAGCATCATTTGCGTGTTGTTAGTTATTTGGTTTATTTCTATTTTTAAAGGGGATAACAAGCTTTAATTAGAAGAAGTTAGCTAATACACACACACTCGCAAGCTCTCTGTAATACATTGGCGATTTCATACACTTTTGCACACTAGTGATTGTTATGGGTGAAATTCTGAGCTCATATCCTAGGAAATATCTTGATTTATATCTTGGTTGTATGATATTTGTTCATATCCGGGATGCTCATTCAGGATATTGGTAACATCCTGAATGGTATCATCAGGATTACTAACGGGTTGTGTGCAGGAGTACGCGTCCAGGTGCCCAACGTTCACGAAGACCCTTTCTCCGGGAGACTAGGTCCAAGTTATTCAACTGAATATGTTAAAGCCGCATTACTCGGTCTACAACGTTAACAATGGAATATTCGGGAGCATCCCATATTTATAGGAATTTTAGTTTGTATTTCGTTACTATAAATAGGTGGGTATATCAGATCAAATAGGACATCACAATCACACTCACTACACTCTTACACTCGTTCTCTCGCAATTTTCACTTTCACAAAAAAAACATTGTAACACTTAGCGATCTGGTCGATATCCTGCACTGTATCCTGACGTTTGAAGTAATAAGAAGAACTAGGCAGCTGCGATTGACAGCTCCCGAGGTTTTATGCCGGCGATCTAGATTGATCAAGGGCTTTCCTCGTACATCTCATGTCATTTCCTTTATTTTTTGCTCATAGTTTGATCATAGATACATCTCAATATCCTGAGCCGTATCCTGAAAACTGTTTTTACAAACAACTTAACCAGCATATTTCCAACGCACTATTTAGCACACTACCTCACTTAACTAATTTGATCACTTAATTGCTTCGGTAATTTTTGACCAAAACAATTTGGCGCCCACCGTGGGGCAAGTGGTGCTACCTTTACTAAAAATCTTTGTGAAATCGTTAATCGGTTTTCTGTTTTCAAAACTTTTTGCCACATTGTTTACAATGGCCTCAAGATCAAACATGAGCTCCTCCACTGTGTCTGCTACGACTTCTGCTACTACCGGTTCGGTGCTTCCACCACCTCCTCCAAGGATGCCAGCTTCTTCACAACCTCAAGATATTATCCCTACTCGGAGTGTTCAGGGATCTGCTCCCGTTTTAGCCTCTAATGATGAAATTCTAACTTTATTTGGAAGTGTGCAGGAACAAATGAGGCAGCAACAGGAAACTAACCAAATGCTCTTAAGAGAAATACAACTCTTAAAAGCTAGCTCGAGCAGATCCGCTGAGGATATTGTTACTCCTTTACAACCCAGAACTTTGAACTTCAGTTCGGCTGTGTATACTGAGGATAATAGGGGGAATATTGTGCCCAGTCATTCCCAGAATCATACTCCTGAAATACCCTCCTCGATCAGGATGTCAACTGTGAGGAGCTCAGGATATGTTTCAGGATATGGCCATAATCCTCAGACAGGTAACGTGTCAAATAATAATATTCATGCTACTAACACTAGTGGATCTTTGCAGGATGCAGGTATGACGTCAACATTTACTAGGGAGCTTCAGAAATTGAAGGACATGATATCCAGTGTACCTGGAGTGGTCCAGCCAATTCCGGAAGTGTCCCAAAACAGCCACAGGATATCTCGTTTCGCATATCCTATCTGTGATGCTGAGATTCCGAAAAGATTTCAAACCCCCAACATGAAGCTCTACGATGGGACTACGGATCCTGAAGAGCATATTGCCTAGTATAGGGAAAGAATGGAGATTAATCCTATCCCTCCGGAGCTCAAGGAAGCATGCTTGTGCAAGGGCTTTGGTTCTACCTTAACAGGATCAGCCTTGAAATGGCTCTTAAATGTTCCTCCGCATTCGATTACATCTTTTGCTCACTTAGTGAATTTATTTAATAGTCAATTTTCTTGTAGTCAGAGTTTTGAAAAACTGACAAGTGATCTTTACAGGATAACTCAAGGACATCAGGAGTCCCTAAGGGATTACGTGAACAAATTCAGCAGGGAATCCTTGGATATCCCACACCTTGATGTTGCAACAGCTGTGCAGGCTTTCAAGATGGGACTACAAAGGATTCTCAGTTTTATCAAGATCTTGTGATGAATCCTTGCAGGAACTTGGACGAAGCTCGAAATAGAGCCTTGAGATATATCAGGCTGGAGGATGATAGGAAAATGCAAGAAAGGATGAACTCATTCACTACATATGAGTCAACTAATAGGAAGTCAGAATCCTCGTTTAAACCATATCGCTCTAAGCCGTATGGTAGAAATGACAACAAGAAAGTGAATGTTGTTGAAGACGAGGATCCTGAAGAGTATCCTGAATTATCTGAATATTGCTTTTCTGTTAACATTCCTGAATTAATGTATGCTATGCAGGGTTTAGGAGACAAAGCTAGGTGGCCTCGGAAGAATCAACAAAAAGCTGATTGGAAGGATAAATCCAAATGGTGTGCCTTCCATGAAGATTTTGGACATGTGACTGAAGATTGCATCGCTCTAAGAAAAGAAATAAGTTATCTTCTGAGCAAAGGATATCTGAAGGATCTCCTAGGAAGAAAGAAGAATAAGGGTCAGGATACTGAGAAGGATCCTGAACGAGCGACATCACCTCCTGCGGATGCCAAGATAATCAACTTTATTTCAGGAGGATCTGACATTTGCGGGACTTCATATTCTGCGGCCAAGAGGCATGCAAAAGAGGCTAAGACCGAAAGGGAGACAAACCAGCCAGGATTACCACCCTGACAACTGATAAAGTGATCACTTTCGATAGTGATGACAGGGATACTGTCCAGGATCCTCACCATGATGCTCTTGTAATAACATTATATGTGGCTAACTATTTTGTACGTAGGATATTGGTGGATAATGGCAGCTCCGTCAACATAATCCAACTAGTGACTTTGAAAAGAATGAATGTATCCCCAATGGATATCACATCGAAATCCACCGTGCTTGTTGGGTTCAGTGGAGAGGCTAGGAACACAGTGGGAGAAATAAAGTTACCTGTATATGTTGAAGGTGTCAACTCGATACAACGTTTCTGTGTGATGGACTCCCTATCCTGCTATAACATCATACTAGGCAGGCCATGGATCCATGATATGAAGGCTGTGTCATCAACTTATCATCAATGCATCAAGATCCCTACCCATTGGGGGGTTGTCAAGATTGACAGTGATCAGCAGGAGGCAAAAGAATGTTACTCATCCTCAATGAAATCCTTAACCAAGCCTAGTACAGCATAGCAATTAAAGTTGCGGGCCCAGGATATCGTGGAGGCTTCAGAGCAGGATATGAAGAAAGTTATCCTGGATCAGGATAATCCTGATATCTCGGTGCTCGTAGGAACCAATATCCCTCAGGATATTGAAGAACAATTAACTAACTTTTTGAAGTGCAGGATGTCAACATTTGCATGGAAGCATGAGGATATGACATGTATATCCAAAGATATTATCACTCACAAGCTTGGAATTGACAGGTTATTCAAGCCTGTGCAACAAAAGAGAAGGAAGTTCGCTCCTGAACGAAATACAATTATCCAAGAGGAAGTTGAAAGATTATTGAAGTCCAAGATGATAAGGGAAGTCAAATTTCCCAGTGGCTAGCAAATGTGGTCGTGGTTCAAAAGAAGAATGGGAAATGGAGAGTTTGTGTAGATTACACAGACTTGAATAAGGCTTGTCCCAAAGACCCATTTCCTCTTCCTCATATTGACGCAATGGTAGATGCTACTGCCGGGCATGAGATGTTAACCTTCATGGATGCATCCTCAGGATTTCAGCAGATTCAAATGGAGCCTTCGGACCAGGAGGATACTGCCTTCATGACACCAACAGGTATTTATTGTTATACTGCTATGCCTTTCGATTTGAAAAATGCAGGTGCCACATACCAGAGATTGGTGAACATGATGTTCAAAGATAAGCTGGGGGACACAATGGAGGTATACATCGACGATATGGTGGTAAAATCTAAAAAGGCTGAGGATCACCTCCAGGATATTAAAGGAGCATTTGATATCCTGGATCAATATAACATGAAGCTAAATCCTGCTAAGTGTCAATGGGGTGAGAAGAACAAGAAGTTCGAATGGGGTGAGAAGCATGAAGCAGCCCTGCAGGATTTGAAGCAGTATCTTTCAACTGCACCTCTACTGATGAAGCCTGAGAATGGTGAACCACTGTCCCTATACCTCGCAGTATCAGGGAATGCTGTAAGTGCCGTCCTTATAAAGGATCATGAAGGTCAGCAATATCCTGTTTATTATGTTAGTAAAAGTTTGTTAGATGCTGAAACTAGATATTCTCATTTAGCAAAGTTGATACTGGCACTAGTTATGGCATCAACAAAGCTTAGACACTACTTTGAGACACATAGAATTCATGTCAAGACCAATTATCCTGTTAGAAATGTGCTTAGGAAACCCGAGATGTCAGGAAGGATGGCCAAGTGGCCAGTAAAGTTAAGTGCTTATGACTTAGTGTACAAACCTAGAAATGCCATAAAATCGCAGGCTTTAGCTGACTTTGTGGTTGATTTCAGTAGTGACATTCAGGATGAGGTAGACCTAGAAGTACAACAATTAGGAGAATCCTCAGGATCCTGGACATTATATACCGACGGAGCATCTAATGTTAGAGAAGTAGGATTGGGAATACTACTAAAATCGCCACAGGGGGACATATTACCCCAGGCTATTATGTGTGAATTCTCTGCCACTAATAATGAAGCAGAGTATGAGGCTTTAATTGCAGGATTAGAACTGGCTAAAAATATGAATATCAAGAATTTGCAGGTATATATTGACTCCTTGTTAATCACTAATCATTTTAATGGAACCTATGCAGTTAAGGGTGAGAAATTAATCGAATACCTCGATATTCTCAAAAAATTAGCAGGATATTTCGATGTTTTCACACTTCAACAGGTACCTAGGGAAGATAATGCTAAAGCGGATGCCTTAGCAAATCTGGGATCATCGGTCAGGATACCAGAAGGGACCGAAATACCAATATTGCATATCTTGTATCCTGCAACGAATCCTCAGGATGAAAAAGTAATAAGTATCCAGGATCCTTTTGCTGAATATCCTGAGGAGGATCCTAAATCTTGGACGGCTCCAATCATACGATCTCTCAAGGAAGGGCACATCCCTAGAGACGAAAATCCTAAGGCATTTAGGATGAAGGTATCACGATTCACCATTATAAATAATATTTTGTATAAGAAATCTCTTGCAGGACCATATTTAAGGTGCTTGGAGGATCCCGAAATTAAAGAAGTGCTTCAGGATATACATGAAGGGGATTGTGGTAACCATACTGGGGGCAGGTCATTATTCTCAAAAATATTGAGAACAGGATACTTTTGGCCAACGATGAGGAAAGATGCTACAGAATATGCTCGAAGATACGATGCATGCCAAAGGCATAGTAACAAACTACATCAACCAGCCGAACCACTATATCCTATAGTTTCCCCTTGGCCATTCATGAAATGGGGAATGGACATAGTAGGGAAATTACCAAAAGCTCCAGGAGGAAAAGTCTTTATGCTAGCAATGACTGATTATTTCTCTAAGTGGGTGGAGGCTGAAGCATTTGTTCAAGTCAGAGACCAAGAAGTAGTATCCTTTATAATGAGGAATATCCTGACCAGGTTTGGAGTGCCAGCTGAAATCATTTATGACAATGGATCCCAGTTCATAAGTAAAAGGACTACTGACTTTTACAAAAGTTGGGGAATTAGAATGATCACTTCTACCCCGGTACATCCTCAAGTAAATGGACAAGCTGAATCTTCAAACAAGATAATTGTCAACAACTTGAAGAAGAGATTAGGAGCCAAGAAAGGCAGATGGGCAGAAGAACTACCCTTTGTTTTGTGGGCTGATAGAACAACGGTAAAGAATGCAACTGGCCATACACCATTTTCCTTGGTATTCGGAGCAGAAGCAGTTATCCCAACAGAAATGGTGATACCTACTGCGAGATCTATCCTCCGGGATCCTGAGCAGAATCCTGAAGCTTTATGCCAGGATTTGGACACCATAGACGAGACAAGAGATGCAGCAAGACTAAGGATGGCAGCATATCAACAAAGGATATCCAGAGCATACAACAAGAATATAAGGACTAGAAGGTTCAAAGTTGGAGATTGGGTGTTAAGAAAGGCTTTTCAAAATACCACTAATCCTGCCGATGGAAAGCTGGCTCCAAAGTGGGAAAGACCATATGAGGTTGAATCAGAATCAGGAAAAGGAGCATACCGGCTCAGGAATATGGAGGGGGATATGCTACCAAGATCCTGGAATGCCATACACCTAAAGCTCTATTTCAAGTAAGAATAGAATTTAGCTTTTATCTCAGAATGGTATGTATTCTATCTCTCTTAAATATATTTGAATTCGTTTATTATCTTGAACCCAATACTGACTTAAGCATCGGAGGGGTGTTAGCTTGCCTTAGTTTAAGATTGTTTTGCAGAATATCAATCAGGATATACGCTCAGGATATTTTGAAAGATTAGAGGATTGGCCCCCTCTCTCACGCTTAAGGGATCCTGATCCCTTCAAAGGTTTAAAGGTATTCACCTTTCTCTCGAATTGGGTTTGAACACCCCGCCTGGAGCGCAAGTCATCTGGGGATAGTTCAAGGTAACGGGACTAGTTCATGTAAAAGTGGCTGACAATTTCGTTACTATTGGCTATGTCTTGGATCCTAAAGGTATATGAGGATTGATCACCCTCTCTCACGAAAGGGTATTTTCATACCCTCTAAGGTTTAAAGGTTTTCACCTTTCTAAGACTTGGAGTTTATACACTCTCGCCTGTAGCGCATGAAAATCAGGGTTTATCCCCAGCATGTTAAGGGTTTATCCCCAGGATGTTAAGGGTTTATCCCCAGGATATTAGGGTTTATCCCCAGGATATCAGGGTTTATCCCCAGGATATTTGAGGTTTATGCAGTCAAACTAAAATATGACCATGTTGAACACATGGGACATACATCATACAATTTGAAAGATGGATTTAAATTTATGCACTGGGGACATTCCTGTGATTGGAGGATGGAATTGACTCTCCGGGAGTATTTGGTATGATCTCTCCTTTTTATGGCCTAAGTTTTATAATTTGCGAGGCAGTATCCTGAGTAGGATATCTCTCAGGATATTCTTGCAATATGTTCCCTATATTGTCCAAATTTAACTGTTTTTATAAGTAAAGTTTAAACAACAAAGTAGTAACAACAGAAATAAAGGCAAAAGGAAGTTATATTATTAACATACCAAAAGATGTGCTCTTAGTTTTGTTTTGGTCAAAAATCAGACGAGGATAATGCAACCAAACTCTCTGTTACGGGGTATGATGCTTGAAATGTCGAACAATGATAAGGATCACTTCAAGGTAAATTGCACAAACGACACAAGGATTTATACGGGGAAAAAGCCCTTGATCAAGAGTTGATCTCCGGCACAAAAAACCCCGGGTGATGGAAACTACCGATCACCAAGCTCAAATAAATCAATAAATGTTTACAACTTCGGATAATGACGAGCTAGGTACAAGGATCACTAGTATGAAATGTGTAAAAGTGAGTGAAAACTAATAAGTGTTCATCGAGAGCTTCACGAATGCGATTATGAGAGTGTGTGTAGCTAAAAAATGACTAAGTGTTCTAATTCTAGCTCGTCACCCCTATAAAAATAGAAGTTAACTACAATAACTAACTATCTGACTTTCGTGCCAAGCTCCCACGTTCTCCACAACGTCCATTTCCAGTCAAACGTGTGCGATATACCCGTGGAATATTCCATAGTAACGTTGCCAAGAGCAAGTCAAGCTCGTAACTCCTGCGAAGTAATACAAAACACAAACAAACAATCGTCAGTACGAGGATCCTTAAAGTGATCCATGATCCTGATCCTGAAGCTCTTCTGAGGATCACTATCTGTCACAGAAGAAAGGATCATTAATTAGGATAACGAGTAAGGATCACTAATTGTTAGAAAATCCTCCCCTAACAATTGCCCCCAAAATATAAGGAGTAATATGTAAAATGAGCGAGTTATGTTTTCCTGATCTTATCCGCAACTAACTATCGTAAATATAGCCGTTATTGTTGAACTAGCCGTTGCCACCATGACGTCACAGAAGTGACAACCCTGCACGATCATGATTATAAATAGGAGATAGAGATAGGATCAAATGCATTTAAAATTTCAGAAAGACTCCCTTTATAACTGCATTCCGAAGATAAACAGGTATCCTCCCTTCATCTTCTTCCTTCTCTTGCTATGTTTTTCTTATTTTACTATCGTCTCTTCAAGAATGATGCTCCGGTCCTCCCCCGCCAAGGATCACCAGAAGGATAGTCCCTTGAAGAGTCAAAAGATCATCAAAGACTCCACACATGAGAGGTGCTACTTTAACGACGCTCAAATAGATAAGATTCGTCACTGCTTTCCGGCGAGTGCCTTTTTCAAACCCTTCGATCCTACTATTCTGAGCGACTATGTTTCAGAAACATGGGTTGCCTTTCCAGTTACTCCATTCACCATAGGATACACCTATCCTTTCCCAGAATTTACACAATCCTTCTTTTCCCTTACCGGCATCTCTTACATCCAAGCTATGCCGATGATTTGGAGGGTTTTGTATACCCTGGAGAGGATCATCGAGCAGGAAGGCATTGATTTAGGAATGTCAGAGCTGTCAGAGATGTATGATCTCACTACTTTTTGTTCCCATCGTTATTTGTTCAAACGAAAACCCGGCGGAGAACACCCCCTTCTCAAGTCACCAAGAATGACACAAATTGGAAACGTCGCTTCTTCTTTGTTAGGAGGGATACCATTCCAAACGGAAAGGATCTACCAAAGACATGGTCCACCCATGGTAGGCCAGAGGATCCTGAGAAGGATCACCAGGTAGTCTTGTTTTTGTATGAGGATCACTAACCCCTTTTTGTCTTGTATTATGCAGCTATTTCTGTTTCACACATCATCACGACACCTGCAACCAAGGATAGGCTTGCTGCTTTTTGGAAGCTTGATCCTGAAACAAGGACATTCAAGATAGACACCCAAGACTCACAAGAAGTATCCTCCGGTTCCATCACCATGTCGAGTAAGTATCCTGCCTTTTGCATAGTTTGAATATTAAAATAAATAAGTAAATTGAAATAGGATAAGGATACTTATCTTGCTTTGAATGTGTAGGTGCTGGAAAATCTGCCAAGCCTGTATCCCAGTTCAACACAGCTGATCTTGATGTTGTTCGGTCCAGGAAGAAGAGGGCCACTACCAGTCCTAGCATCTCCATTCCCAAGGCACCCATTAAGGAAAGGGTGGCAAAAAGAGAAAGACCTCCGAGGGTGAGAATTTGCAGGGTCTGCCTCTGATCCGTCACCAATTTCTCGAGTACTTCAATGATGTAAGGATCACCGTATCTGCCTATATATCCTGCTAGCATATCCTGCTGACATATCCTGCTAATATATCCTACTGATATATCCTGCTAATATATCCTGCTGATTTGAGGATCACCCGGTCTTGACCTTATCTTTTATCTCTTTTACAGAAATTCGCTGAGATTGAGGACTATGTGGGGAATGTCGAGGAGCAGGACAAGAAGATTGTTGATTTGCAACAGGTTGCAGTGCTTAAGGACCTTGCAATTGCTGATCTTCAGAAGGAACTCCAAGATGCCAAGACTAAGACGGCTAAACTTCTGATTGACCTTGACTATGAGAAGCATGATCTCATAGAAAATGCTAAGGTCTCTGCTGCCATCACAATGTATCAGACTAAATTGAAGATGGCCCAGGAAGCTCAAGATCCTAACTTTGACAAAAGCAGCTGGGATGTTGAGGGCTGGAAAGCAAGGTTAGCTGATCTTGAAGATGATGAAGAAGCTGAGGAAGTTTTGGCGATCGAGGTTGGAGGTAGTGGGAAGGACCTGGTGAAGGATACCGCAGCTGGAGGGGAAGAGGATGCAGCAAAGGTGTAGGCTGCACAATTGGGCGATGATGGACATTCCTAGACGCAGCCGGAGCCCAATTTTTAAATTTGGTAGTAGTTTTTTGTGGTTGTGATGTTGAACAATTTAATGGTTTGTACTTGAACAATAGTCGTTAGGATTAAGGATCATGTATGATCCTTTGGACAATAGGCAGGATTGCAATTGGTGGAGGGATCCTCTGTTTGGGGGATGAAGCCATTGTGATCCTGCCGCCCTTATATTCCTGCACTACTTTTTGAACTTATTATCATGGACACCCTTTACCTACCCCAGCGGACGGGCCACGTTTTGCTGGTAGAAGCTCGGGGTAGGTAATTTTGACAACCTTTTAAGGGTTAGCCTTTTGTTAATAAATAAAATCTTAACCTTTCGTCGCTTATCTTGTGTTGTTATCCTTTTTAATATCTTACTTTCCAACTGTTGTAATGTTTATTCCGTTTATACTTATCAAGCCTTGAAAAATTAAAAAAGATATCCAAAAATTTTAGGATATGATCACGGACCACACATCCCATAACTGATTAGTTCTAAAAAGTGGTATAGTTTAAGAATTCCAAGTTCAGTTGTCAAGTATAAGGGTTATTCAAATGAATAATGAATAAAATCAAAACAGTTAAGGATCATACCTGAGGATCCAAGTTAGGATCCTAACCATAATCAGGATAACTACAAAATAAACCTTAGAAAGAAGTAAGGATCAAGGATCCCTAGTTGCTTATCTTCAAGGACCTGAAATAGAGCATAACTTGGGACTAAGCCAATATAAGAAAAGAGTTAGCAACTGGGGACAAGCCCAAGGATAACTGGGGACAAGCCCAAGGATAACTGGGGACAAGCCCAAGGATAACTGGGGACAAGCCCAAGGATCGTATGTAAACTGGAGTATGGCCCTAACTGGCGACTATCCAAACTTAGTGACATGAAAATGCCAAAACCTTAGCTAACGTGAAAACGTTAGAAACCTTAGGAACGGATGTATGGTACGTCTACCATTATACGTAGGATCCTAGGCATAGCCAGTACAATGGAATTATCAGCCCCTAGAGCGAGTACTGGTCCCACTGCCTTGAACTATACCAGGATCATCATGCGCTACAGGCGGAACTGGGGTCAAGCCCAAATAACTGGGGTCAAACCCAAGGAACGGATTGCTTCTGCAGATAACCAATGTTATGCTAAGGATACCTGAACTTTCAACACTTGAGATCACGTGAGAGATGGATAAAGGACACATAATCCTTATCCTTATATGAGAAAATAAAGAAATGAAATAGTTCAAGGTTAGGATATTACCAAAGTAAGGATCACTGATACTTTAAGGATCCTTCGAGGATACTCCATAAGGATCATCTGTGCCAAGAGGATCCTACTCACATGAAATATTTCTTCAAGTGGACAGCATTCCAAGCTCTTGGTAGCAAATCACCCTCCATGGTTAGCAACCTATATGCCCCCTTTCCTGCTTCAGCTTCAATCAAATAAGGGCCTTCCCATTTTGGAGCCAATTTTCCATCGGCAGGATTGGTGGTATTCTGAAATGCTTTCCTTAATACCCTATCTCCAACTTGAAACTTCCTGATCCTGACATTTTTGTTGTAAGCACCAGCCATTCTTTGTTGATAACTGGCCATCCTTATCCTAGCCAGATCCCTGATTTCTTCAATATTATCTAGATCTTGAGTCAAGTTCTCGTCATTTTCCTCAGGATCACGAGTACTTGTTCTAGCAGTTGGAACCACCATTTCTGTTGGGATCACGGATTCTGCCCCAAATACCAAAGAGAATGGTTTTTGACCAGTTGCATTCTTAGGGGTTGTCCTATCAGCCCAAAGCACATAAGGTAGTTCCTCTGCCCATTTGCCTTTCTTGGATCCAAGCTTCTTCTTCAAATTGTTGATGATGATCTTGTTGGATGATTCTGCTTGACCATTAGCTTGTAGGTGGACTGGTGTTGATGTTATCATCTTAATCCCCCAACTGTCACAAAAGTTAGTGGTTCTACCCCCAATAAATTGGGAACCATAAAAAAATATAATTTCAGAAGGAATTCCAAATCTAGTTATAATATTTCTTTTAATGAAGGATATAACTTCCTTTTCTCTGACTTGTGCAAAAGCTTCAGCCTCTATCCACTTGGAGAAGTAATCAGTCATAGCAAGCATGAATACTTTTCCACCAGGTGCCTTAGGAAGCTTACCAACTATATCCATACCCCATCTCATAAATGGCCAAGAGGAGGATATAGGATGCAATAATTCAGCTGGTTGATGAAGGATATTGCTGTGTCTCTGACAAGGTCACATCTCTTAGCATATTCCATAGCATCTCTCTTCATGGTTGGCCAGTAGTATCCTGTCCTCAGGATCCTTGAGAATAATGCCCTGCCCCCGGTGTGGTTTCCACAATCTCCTTCATGGAAGTCTTTTAAAACTTCTTGGATTTCAGGATCCTCAATGCATCTCAAGTATGGTCCTGCAAGAGATCGTCTATACAACATATTATTTAAAATTGTGAATTGAGATACCTTAGATTTGAAAGCCCTAGGGTTTTCTCCTGTAGGAATCTCTCCATGTTGTAAGCATCTCGTAATTGGTGAGATCCATGATCCTGAATGGGATTGAGTATCCTCACTAGGGATAATTGCAGAATCATTTCCTATCTCCATAGCCACGTGATCCTCGATAGCCGGGGTCAGGATATGGATAATAGGGATCTTGATATCCTCCGGGATCTTCAAAGATGATCCTAAGTTTGCCAATGCATCAGCTTCTGTATTTTCTTCCCTTGGTACCTGTGTCAAACTAAAGGAAACAAAAGAGAGTGCCAAACTTTTGACTATCTCTAAATATTTGGTTAGCTTTTCACCTTTAACAGCATAGGATCCATTAAAGTGGTTTGTAATTAACAATGAATCTACATGTACCTCAAGATACCTGATCCCCATATGCTTAGCAATTTGCAAACCAGCAATTAAGGCTTCATATTCAGCCTCATTGTTAGTGGTTTGGAACTCACAAGCTATAGAGTGGGGTATTATGTCCCCCTGTGGCGATTTTAGTAGTATTCCAAGCCCTGTGCCTTTAACATTTGAGGATCCATCAGTATAGAGTATCCAAGGATCCTTAGTCTCCTCCAACTGCTGGACTTCTAACTCAGCTTCTTTTTGTAAATCACTACTGAAATCAGCCACAAAGTCGGCTAATGCTTGGGATTTGATGGCTGTCCTGGGCTCATATCTTATATCATATGCACTTAGCTTCACTGCCCACTTAGCCATCCTTCCTGACATCTCTGGTTTCCTGAGGACATTCTTAATTGGAAAATTAGTTTTAACAACAATAACATGAGTTTCAAAATAGTGTCTCAACTTAGTAGATGCCATGATTAATGCAAGAATAAGCTTTTCAAGGTGTGAGTACCTGGATTCGGCATCAAGTAAACTTTTACTTACATAATAGACAGGATGTTGTGTACCTTCATGATCCTTAACGAGGACCGCACTTACTGCTTTTGAGGATACTGCAAGATACAAGGATAGCACATCGCCTTTTCTGGTTTCATCAAGGCCGGGGCTGAGGATAGGTAATCTTTGAGGGCTCTTAAAGCATTTTCATGCTTCTCAGTCCACTCAAATTTCTTGTTCTTCCTTAGGATATCATAGAATTCTTTGCACTTCTCTGAGGATTTGGATATAAATCTGTTCAAAGCTGCTATCCTGCCTGTTAGCCTTTGAACATCCTTAGCATTGGCCGGAGATTTGATGTTCACTATTGCTTTGATTTGTTCCGGGCTAGCTTCAATGCCTCTCTTCGTCACCATATATCCTAAGAATTTACCTGCTTTAACACCAAAGTGACATTTTGAAGGATTAAGCTTCATGTTATATTTGTCAAGGATATCGAATGCTTCCTCCAAGTCTCTTAGGTGATCCTCAGCTTTTATGGATTTTACCACCATATCATCTATGTAAACCTCCATAGTTTGTCCAATCTGATCCTTGAACATCATATTCACCAGCCTTTGATACGTTGCACCTGCATTTCTTAGTCCGAACGGCATAGCAATATAGCAGTATATACCAGTTGGAATCATGAAGGCTGTATCCTCTTGATCGGATGGTTCCATTTGGATTTGTTGAAATCCAGATGAAGCATCCATAAAAGTTAACAGTTCATGACCCGCAGTTGCATCCACCATGGAGTCAATGTGGGGTAATGGGAAAGGATCCTTGGGACATGCCTTATTTAAATCGGTAAAATCGACACATACCCTCCACTTTCCGTTTTTCTTTTGAACAACAACCACATTGGCCAACCATCTTGGATATTTGACCTCTCTAATCATACCTGCCTGGAGCAATTTCTCTACCTCTTCCTGGATAATGGCATTTCTTTCCGGTGCAAACTTTCTTCTCCTTTGATGGATAGGTTTGAAGGACCTATCAATGCCAAGTTTGTGAGTGATCACATCTTTAGATATACCGGTCATGTCTTCATGTTTCCATGCAAAGGTAGTCTTTCTCCTTTTGAGGAAGGATACGAGGTCTTCTTTCATTTCGCCGAGGATCCCTGATCCGATATAGATCCTAGATTCAGGATCATCAGGATCCATGAGGATTTCTACCACATCCTGCTCTCTTGCCTCCAAGACATCCCTTGGAGGATACTTTGATTGCTATTGTTCCCTTGACTTCGAGGCTGGTTTCATCGATGAAGTATAGCAATTCTTAGCCTCCTGCTGATCGCTATCAATCTTGACTATTCCCCAAGGACTAGGGAGCTTCACACATTGATGGTAAGTAGATGGGACTGCCTTCATATCGTGTATCCAGGGCCTGCCAAGGATAACATTACAACAAGATAAACAGTCAATAACACAAAATTTTTGATAAGAGTGTAGGCCTTCGATGTATATTGGGAGTTTAATGTCCCCCAGAGTATTCTTAGTTTCGCCACTAAATCCTACGAGCACGGAGGATCTTGGTATGATATCTGATTCAGGGATACCCATCTTCTTTAGAACATCAAGCTGGATAATGTTCACTGAACTTCCTCCGTCTATTAGGATCCTGCGGACAAAATGGTTAGAAATGAAAAGAGTAATAACTAAACCATCGTGATGAGGATCCTGGATATCAACACGATCATCCTCATCAAAGGTTATGACTTTTCCTTCGGAGACACTTGATGTTCGAACGGGTCTTTCTCCATTATCCATTTTAGTTTCCTTTGCATGCCTTTTAGCTGCTGAGAAGGATGTGCCACAAATGTCTGATCCTCCAGAAATAAAGTTTATTACTTGTGCATCTGCTGGAGGGGCTGGAGCCTTCTCAGGGATCCTTTCAGGATCCTGAGTCCTTGACTTTTTTCTTCCCAACAATTCTTTTAGATGCCCCTTGCTCAACAAGTATCCAATTTCCTTTCTTAGTGCAATGCATTCTTCTGTGAGATGCCCAAAATCTTCATGGTATGCACACCACTTTGACTTATCCTTAGTTGCAGCTGGCCTATCATTCTTTCTGGGCCATCTAGCTTTATCACCTAGATTCTGCATCGCAAGGATTAGTTCATTGTTATCAACAGAAAAACAATATTCAGAAATTGGAGGATAATCCTCATCATCCTCTTCTTGATCAACAGCATGCACGTTCTGGTTATCAGATCTGTTGTAGGATCTGAACTTGTTGTTCCTGAATGAGGATCCTTGCTTATCTTGCTTTGAGGATCCTGCTAACCTCTCCTGGATCCTCTTGCCATCCTCTAGCCGAATGAACCTAAGTGCCCGGGTTCTTACCTCATCTAAGTTCCTGCATGGTGTCATAACAAGATCATCATAGAACAACGAATCCCTAAGCAATCCCATTTTAAAGGCCTCAACAGTCGTGGCTATATCTAAGTTGGGAATGTCTAAGGATTCTTTACTGAATTTGGTAATGTAATCCCTTAATGATTCATTATGACCCTGGGTTATCCTATATAGATCACTAGTTAATCGTTCAAATTTTCTACTACAAGAAAACTGATTATTAAACAAGTTAACTAGATTAGCAAATGAGGTAATAGAGTAGGGGGAAGACTTAGCAGCCATTTGAGAGCTGATCTAGTAAGAGTGGATCCGAATCCCTTGCACAGGCATGCTTCCTTTAACCTTTCTGGGATTGGATTGATCTCCTTCCTCTCCCTGTATTGTGCTATGTGTTCTTCAGGATCCGTCGAACCATCATACAGCTTCATTGTTGGCACATGGAACCTCTTGGGTATCTCAGCATCACAGATTGGTGGTGCAAAACGAGATATCTTGTGGCTCCCATCTGCAATCTCTGGGATAGGTTTGACCACTCCCGGAACACTTGATATCATATCCTTTAGCTTTTGCAATTCTCTGGCCATGGCATGATTGATACCTGGATCCTGCATAAGACCATGGTTAGTAGCATAAGAATTATTAAAAGTGTTACCTCCCATTGGATTCAAGTTAGGAAGAATGGATGTTAATCCATATTGTTGGGGCTCTGGAATGATCGAGGGACCAGTAGAAGCATTGGTCTGCATTGGAATAAAATCTCCCTGATGGACATCTGAACTTCCTCTTTGCAAACTCCTCAAGGATCCTGGCATCTGAAAGGATCCCTAAAACTGGGACGATCCTGGAACAAAGGAGGATCCTTGAACCTGGGATGATCCTGGAACAAAGGGGGATCCTTGAACCTGGGATGATCCTGGAACAAAGGAGGATCCTTGAACCTAGGATGATCCTGGAACAAAGGAGGATCCTTGAACCTGCTGCGCTCCTGAGTACCCTCCTGCACTCATAAAGGATCCCATATGCTGAGGATAGGATCCTGCTGGCTGGAAGTATGGACCTAATGCCTGGGTCGCTGTTGTTGTTCCGTAGTGCACTCCTTTTGGTCCACCCACATATTGAACATCTGGAACCACTGATGGCTGAGAAGTAATCACCGGAGTATCAAAATTCAAAGATCTGGGTATCAGTGGGGAACGATCCTCTGCCGTTTTCTTCTGTTTCTTGATTTCGTCAATCTCCTGGAGGATCCTTTCGTTGGTCTTATCCTGCTCTTGTGCATGATTCCTCATCTGCAAAATCAAGGCATAGAGATCATTAGTAGTAGGATTAGTTGAAACAGAAGAAGTAGGTGGTTTTGAGAAAATGGGAGTTGGTTTCTTCGCAACATTCTCAGCATTCTTCTGGGATCCAGAAGGTGGTGGAGGCAAAGGAGGAACGCCTTGTGAAGAAGTGAATGAGGGCATCAAATTTGAAGCATTCTTCACTGAGGAAGCCATGTGCTTGGTTGTAGTGAACTGAAATGAGCACAAAAATACGATTTTTTCTAAGAATGAAGCACCAATTGCCCCACGGTGGGTGCCAAACTGTTTTGGTCAAAAATCAGACGAGGATAATGCAACCAAACTCTCTGTTACGGGGTATGATGCTTGAAATGTCGAACAATGATAAGGATCACTTCATGGTAAATTGCACAAACGACACAAGGATTTATACGGGGAAAAAGCCCTTGATCAAGAGTTGATCTCCGGCACAAAAAACCCCGGGTGATGGAAACTACCGATCACCAAGCTCAAATAAATCAATAAATGTTTACAACTTCGGATAATGACGAGCTAGGTACAAGGATCACTAGTATGAAATGTGTAAAAGTGAGTGAAAACTAATAAGTGTTCGTCGAGAGCTTCACGAATGCGATTATGAGAGTGTGTGTAGCTAAAAAATGACTAAGTGTTCTAATTCTAGCTCGTCACCCCTATAAAAATAGAAGTTAACTACAATAACTAACTATCCGACTTTCGTGCCAAGCTCCCACGTTCTCCACAACGTCCATTTCCAGTCAAACGTGTGCGATATACCCGTGGAATATTCCATAGTAACGTTGCCAAGACCAAGTCAAGCTCGTAACTCCTGCGAAGTAATACAAAACACAAACAAACAATCGTCAGTACGAGGATCCTTAAAGTGATCCATGATCCTGATCCTGAAGCTCTTCTGAGGATCACTATCTGTCACAGAAGAAAGGATCATTAATTAGGATAACGAGTAAGGATCACTAATTGTTAGAAAATCCTCCCCTAACAAGTTTCACCTCAAACCAAGGCCCATCCACTAAGAGCACTAACAGTTCCTTATCGTATTTATTTAACAGTTGAAGGCTTTGTCTCAAACCGAGACCTATCCACCTCTAACTGTTATATTGTTCAAAAGAAAAAACATACTAACTGTGATGACCAAGGGCTTCGTCCTGAAACTCAGGATCCCTCCACCTTTGGTCATCATATTGTTCAAGTGCAGAAAAGTAAAATGCAGGAAAAGTAAATTGTTTTGAGTTACAAGGCAACGATCAAATTTAAAAAAGTGGGCTCCGGCCTTGGCACATACATCCATCATTGCCCACCTGAATGCCCTCACACAGCGGCATCTTCTTCAACCTTCTCTGCCTTCTCAGCCTCAGCATCCTGAGCAGCATCTTCACCAGCATCCGCTCCAGCATCTTTCTTGTCTACAGCCTTGTCTGCCACCTCTGCCGACTTAGAGGATTCACCAGCTTCAGCAGGAAGGGGCACAACCTTGCCTCCAAGCTCCTTCAGCTTTGCCACCCAGGATTCGACCGGCCTGGATGGGCACTCAAGACCTGTCTCCTTGGCCTCATAGGCCATCTTAATACGAGCTTGTAGCAGGGAGACGATGGCAGAAGCTTTGATGCCTTCCCGGAAAGAAACCATGGCCTGTTCATGTTCCATTTGGACACTGTCCAACTTGATCTCAGCATCCTGGGTCACTTTCTTCAGCTTGTCCTCATAGTGCCGAGTCTTCACTTCAGCAATGGCACCTTGGTCGGCAACAGTAGGTTCAAGCTGTTTAATCCTGGCTTCATAGAGTGCAGCAGTACCACAGGCATCGTTGTAAAGGTGGAGCAGATGCTGGAGGCCCTGTAAGTCAAAATTCAGGAATAAATCAATATTCGCTAACCTGGATATCCTGTCAGGATATTCTATCAGGATATATGTGCAGGATATAGGGTCAGGATATTACCTTATTAAAGAAGGATGTCATCGGTTCCAAGGAATCAGTGAAGCTAAGCTCATCATAAGAGAATCCTTCGGAGCCTGGAGCACTGACTTCAGAGTTCTTCCTCTTCTTTGCGGTGGAAGCACGAGTCCTCGGATTAGCTTTAGGAGCCGGGATCGGCTTGGAGCTGGTGGCAGCAGGGGTCTCTTTCTTGACCACGACTGGAGTAGGGTAACTGTCAAGCTCATCGAGATCGAGGAGGATTGGGACTTTGCTGGAGTCTGCATACAGGGAGTAGAATTTTTTCCTAAATATGCCAAATAAAAACATGTATGCAGGATATTGTGCAGGATCCTTACCAGACATGTTTGCACTGGAAAGAGGGCTTGGAGATGGTGGAGACGGGTTAAAACTTCTTTCAGCCTCTGGAAGGAGTCTGATAGCGTCGATCCTCTTCTGTAAATCAGCAAGGGGAGGTGCAAGCTTCCTAAAATCAGCTGTATACAAAACAATAAACAGAAAGTTGATCAGTTCAGGATATGGAATAGGATAAGAGGCAGGATTACCCTTAAACCCTAAATCCTACCCTTTCTCAACCACTTCACCGGATATTCCGTTCCACCAGGGATTGAGTCTCTTTTTACAAAAAAGAACTTGGATTGCCATTTCTCCTCGTTCCTGGTGGCACGAAGTATCAGCGGCTCGCCGGAGGTGGAGTAAAACAAAAATCTACAGGATCCATGGCATCTAAGACGGTATGCTAGGGGGAGGTCATGAACAGAAAGGTCAGGGATATGATTCTTCTTGATCTGGTCAAGAACGGACAAGACTCGCCAAAGCATCGGCATTGTTTGGCTAAAAGAGATTTTTGTAATGTTGAAAAACTCGGTAATAAAGTATGGGAAGGGGAACCGTAACCCTAAGGTGAAAGGAAAGGCACTAAAGCACAACCATTCGTCGAAAACCATGTCCGACCGGATTTCCCGGTCAAACGGCCGGAATACCGTCCCTTCCGGGAAGACACCGGAGGATTTGAGGGCCGACAAATGGGCGCTATCAAAGGTACATATTTCTTTCTCTGGATCCTGGAGAAGATTCTGTTGTATGAATATGGGAGCGGACTCGCCGGAACTTGATCTTGTTTGCCTTGTCATATTCTCACCGGAATGCTGAAAAGAATGAGAGAAGAAGATGAAAAAGAGAGAGAGGTTTTTACCGTTTTCTCTTCGGTAAAGAATAAATGGGATAAGGATGAGAAGTTATAGGGTGGTGATGAGTAAATGTAAGCTAAGCAGTTGCAAACAGTCACATCATGGGTCTAATCTCTTAAATTGCCTCGTTCTTCGTAAAAATAAATTTGACCGTTAGTGGCAAGATACTAAACAGTAACATTTTTTGGGGACAATTGTTATGGGTGAAATTCTGAGCTCATATCCTGGGAAATATCTTGATTTATATCTTGGTTGTATGATATCTGTTCATATCCGGGATACTCATTCAGGATATTGGTAACATCCTGAATGGTATCCTCAGGATTACTAACGGGTTGTGTGCAGGAGTACGCGTCCAGGTGCCCAACGTTCACGAAGACCCTTTCTCCGGGTGACTCGGTCCAAGTTGTTCAAATGAAGACGTTAAAGCCGCATTACTCGGTCTACAACATTAACAAGGGAATATTCGGGAGCATCCCATATTTATAGGAATTTTAGTTTGTATTTCGTTACTATAAATAGGTGGGTATATCAGATCAAATAGGACATCACAATCACACTCACTACACTCTTACACTCGTTCTCTCGCAATTTTCACTTTCACAAAAAAAGCATTGTAACACTTAGCGATCTGGTCGATATCCTGCACTGTATCCTGACGTTTGAAGTAATAAGAAGAACTAGGCAGCTGCGATTGACAGCTCCCGAGGTTTTATGCCGGCGATCTAGATTGATCAAGGGCTTTCCTCGTACATCTCGTGTCATTTCCTTTATTTTTTTGCTCATAGTTTGATCGTAGATACAGCTCAATATCCTGAGCCGTATCCTGAAAACTGTTTTTACAAACAACTTAACCAGCATATTTCCAACGCACTATTTAGCACACTACCTCACTTAACTAATTTGATCACTTAATTGCTTCGGTAATTTTTGACCAAAACAGTGATCCTTGTAACAAGCTTGTTATCATCCTGAGTTGTAACAATCATTTGTTTAATTATAGTTGGTGATCGGTAGTTTCCATCACCCGAGGTTTTTTATGCCGGAGATCAACTCTTGATCAAGGGCTTTTTCCTCGTATAAATCCTTGTGTCACTTGTTCATTTCATTTGCAAGTTGTTCATACATTTGTCCATTGATTCAAGCATCATACCTCACAACAAAAGATTTGGTTGCATTATCCTAGCCTGATTTTTTGACCAAAACATTATGTACTATGGGCTGATAGAACAACCCCTAAGAATACTACTGGCCAGACTCCATTTTCTTTAGTCTTTTGAGCAGAATCAGTGATCCCTACAGAGATGGTGGTTCCTACTACAAGAACAAGCATCTGTGATCCTAAAGGAAATGCTGAAAACTTGGTTCAAGACTTGGATACTATAGAAGAACTCAGGGATTTGGCAAGGATAAGAATGGCTAGTTATCAACAAAGGATGACTAGAGCTTATAACAAAAATGTCAGGATCAGGAAGTTTCAAGTCGGTGATATGGTGTTGAGGAAAACATTCCAAAATACCACCAATCCTGCTGATGGCAAGTTAGCACCTAAGTGGGAAGGTCCTTATCTTATTGAAGCTGAGGCAGGAAAGGGGGCATATCGATTATTAACAATGGAAGGAGATTTGCTACCAAGAGCTTGAATGCTGTCCACTTAAAGAAATACTTCATGTAATAAGGATCCAGGATCCTTAGCTATATTCATGACTGATATCCTCGAAGGATCCTTAGAGGATAGATGATCCTCACTCTGGTAATAATCTAACCTCAATGTATTCACTTCTTTAATTAACATGTTTACAAGGAGAAGGATCATGTATCCTTTATCCTTCCTTCACTTAATTTTGAGTTTTGCAGAAGGTTGATATATCCTTAATGAAGGATCAAGTATCCACAAAAGTCTCCTAAGTGTTATGGGCTTGTCCCCAGTATTTGGGCTTGTCCCCAGTTTTTTGTGCCTATCCCAGTATAGCCAGCAGCACACGATGATCCTGGTGCAGTTCAAGGCAATGGGACCAGTACCCGCCTTAGGGGCTGACAATTTCATTGTACTGGTTGTATTCAGGATCCTACGTATAATGGTAGACGTACCATACATCCGTTCCTAACGTTTCTAACGTTTTCATGTTAGCTAAGGTTTTGGCATTTTCATGTCACTAAATTTGGATAGTCGCCAGTGAGGGTCATACTCCATTTTACACAAGATCCTTTGGGCTTGTCCCCAGTTCTTTGGGCTTGTCCCCAGTTTTTTGGGCTTGTCCCCAGTTTTTGGGCTTATCCCCAGTTTATTGGGCTTGTCCCCAGATTGTTGGGCTTGTCCCCAGATGCTAACTCTTCTCTTATGATTGGCTTAGTCCCAAGTTATGTTCCATTTCAGGTTTTTGAAGCTAAACAACTAAGGATCCTTGATCCTAACCTTTTATTAAGGTTTGTCTTATGGTTATTTTGATTAAGAGTTTAGGATCCTAACTTGGATTCTCAGGTATGATTCTTATTTACCTTTACTTTATTCTTTGTTTATCTAAGTGACCCTTATTCTTTGACAACAGTATACATGATCCTTAAGTGACTTCACTTTTTGAATTTTTCGATTATAGGATATTTGATCCTTGATCATATCCTAAACTTTTTGACATAATCTACTAAACTTTTGTTCTTAACTCATGAATTCAAGCAAAATGTATCATAACAATTGAAAGGTAAAGTATTCACAAATATAACAACACATGAGATAGCCAAAAGATTAAGGTTTTATTTATTTATCAAAAGTTAAACCCTTTAAAGGTTGTCAAAATTGCTAACCCAAGTTTCTACCAGCAAAACGTGGCCCGTCCACTTGGGTTGGCAAAGGGTGTCTGAAGGGGTATGGTCCCAAAAAGCTGCGCAATCCTCCTGCAAGGTCGCGCGGGACCATACTCCTTATTCAACAATTTCCTTATTTGCCAACCTTGCGCGGGCTACAGCACATATGTGTAACTCGGCGCGAGGCCTAGAAACTCCAATAACAACACTTAGCATTCTGAAAGAACATGCAGTAGCCCATACCCCGCGCGGGGTTATTACGTGTTCAGCAATAATCGTGCGTGACAACGGCGCAAGGCCGTTTTAGATAGTACACAGGGTACAAGTGGCAGAGGAAAAGGGCCAATCAGCGTCCTTCTGGCCCTGCTCAATCATGCTCCACGATCGTCTGACATGCAGGAGACACAAAGTACTTAAGGACGCCTACATGGCACCAATCATAAGGCAGAGACAACTGCCCCACGATCTCCACTTACCTGCTGATGGCAGAAGGGCGGCCAGGCCGACAACAGTGACACGTGGCTCCAATCACATTGCGCCAGCTCCAGAAAGCTCCTAGAAGCCACTAACGGTCGACACTAGTGAGACAAGGAGCATATCCTCCATGTCGTAGCCTTCAGGCCCAAGGCACATCAGCCCATATCCTCTTACACCTCTCCGGCTATAAATAGGGACCGCACTTCACAGGTTAAACATTCTATTCCCTCTACTCTCACACTTAATACTTAATTCCCCAAAGCAGTCGCTTATTCTCACGCCGGAGCCCGGTTAAGAGGGAAACCCCCACATTCCCCTCTTAACGAGTAACGGTGTTCTGTTTTGCAGATAACCCAGTCATTAAGGAACTCAGGAAACCATAAAGAAGATTAACCATTATGGTAGGAACATGAACCAAACTAATTAGTCCCTTAATTAGTTCCGTGTTTCTTCATTGGCGCCCACCGGTTTTTCTACAAATCACTTTCATCTTCTTCTTTCCTGAGTTTTCGTGTTTTTTCTTCCTTCGATCATGGCTGGTCAAGGAATCATTCACGAGTTTGTTGGTTTCGGTGAAAACCCTAATGCAGTGTTGGGGGAGGGTAATCAAAACGCCCAACCTCAACACATTGAAGAAATTGGCGAAATCGAAGTAACCAATACGGGGGGACCGCGCGGGAGCATCACCCGCATCACTCAAACGGTAACCCCAGGAAACAACGGCGCTGGACCTTCAAACCCATCTCCACCTCAGAACATCTTGGCGCTACTAGGGCTACCAGAGGGCGAAACACCAGCCTCATGGTACGCCAAACAACTTGCCACCATTAATGAGGCATATCAATCCTTGAGCGCACAACAAGCAGTCTTAACGGCAGAACCGTCCTTGGTTACACCAACCGGCCCAAGTCACGGGGCGCGCCAGATGCCACCACCGCAAAACATCCAAGGAAGAGCTAACAGACCTCCCCCTACCACAAGATTGAGCGTGCATGAAACGCGCGATACACGAGGGGAAACAGAAAGCTATTACGACTATCCGTCAAACATCCAAAGAGGCCCAGTTCATAGCCGGCTCATGCCGCGCAACATGAATGATGAATGGGAAGATACTGACCCGAATGATCCAACTTGGGAGAACGATGAAGGATCTTCAGTCTTCAATCGTTTACAGAGAAACCATGAATACTACAAACCAAGACAACATGTTGGGTACACCGAAGAGGCTGAACAAGATTTTCGCCTCGCCTATCGACCAGCTGAAGCTGTAGAACATTCCAAGTTCGTTCTAAAAGTCGCACTGGCGCCACTTAGAAGAGAGAAGTTACCTCCGACAGTCGGAAAGTTTAACGGATTGACTTATCCTGATGATCACGTCAGAGTTTTCACAAGCGTGGGCTGCATGGGAGGATGGAATATGCCCATGTGGTGCCATCTGTTTATTCAAACGCTTACAGGGGCTGCTCGCGCCTGGTTCGACAGCCTTCCTCCGGGAAAGATAAAGTCATGGGTGGATTTTAGGACTCAGTTTTTGAGTCACTTCAGTCAACAAAGACGATACCAGCGCGACACAGCCGAGGTTGAAGACATCTGGCGCAGAGATAACGAGGGTTTGGAAGATTTCATCACTCGCTTCAACAAAGAGTGCTTGGAAATCGGCGGCGTTAGTGAACAACTCATGCGCTGCCACTTCAAGAAAGCCATCCGCTGTGACAGCCTAATTAGAACCATCACTGGGAAAGATGGAATGCAAAGGGAATGGGATAAACTCATGGAAGCCGCGAAGATAGTCGCGCAAACTGAAGAGTCACTAGCCAGAAACAACAGTTATCGTACTGAAGATCGATTTTCTAAAGGAGGTCACTCGCGCGACGACAACAGACGAAACAAAGGCAAAAACCCTGGGTGGAAAGCCAATCACTCCAGCGGTTATAGTGAACGACCTCGTTATGAAGAACGGTCCCGCTACAAAGAAGATGCGTGAGATACTATTGATCGCATCGGCTATCGGAAAGCAGTCAGAGATGACAATCGAGAAAAGCACTGGACTCCGCTCATAAAGACACCGAAAGAGGTGCTGATGACGGAGAATCACGATTTCAAGGCTCCAAGGCCTCTGACGAACAAAAAGGGGCAAGACCCCAACCTGTACTACGACTTCCATAAAGATACGGGACACCTGACGGACGACTGTTACAGTTTACGTCAAGAGATCGAAAGAGCGCTAAAAAGCGGGAAGCTGAGCCACCTGGTGAAAAACATGCGCAAAGAGACTAGACAGCTCCAACGCCACGATGAGGGGAACCACAAGAAAGTCAGACGTCTAGAAACCCATATGGTCAACGGACCAAGATACAGCGCAAAAGAGAAAGGCAAGCGCCCTTACGAACCCTCATGGCAAGAGAAACAGGTCATCTTCCCGGTAGTGCGCGGCGGCCCTCGCGCCACTCGACCCGTCGTCATTACCGGTATTATCGGCCATTACGAAACAGAGTACGTGTTCATCGATCCAGGAAGTACAGCTGATATCATCTACAAGCAATGTTTCAACCAATTTGATGAAGATGATAAAGCGAGACTTGAACCAGTTGATTATCCACTGTCTGGATTCTGCAACGAAATGGTCTTCCCGCTAGGCCAGATCAGCTTCCCCGTAACACTCTCTGACGGGAAGCATTCAAGAACAAAGAATGTTAACTTCATGCTGATGCCTGTTAAATCAAGGCATGATGTGTTGATTGGGAGAGAAACCCAAGGCGAATTGAACATGGTCACTTCCACACCCCACTCAGCGATAGGGTTTCCAACCAAAACGGGGGTGGCGATCATTTATGCTAAGAAAGAAGTGATGGCGACAGAAGAAATGCACCCAACAAAAGCACCCAAGGTTTCAACAACCGAGCCAGAAAAGTGGGTATTGAACCGCAAATACCCGGAGCAAACGGTGACGATAGGCCACGCAATCTCACCAAACATCTGAACACAGCTCAAGCAAATCTTGTTCAGAAATATGGATATCTTCGCTTGGACTCCAGCTGACATGACCGGTGTTCCGCGCGACATCACCGAACACTGTCTAAACACTTATCCCTCTGTTGAGCCAAAAGTGCAAAGGAGATGCAGCCTAGGGGCGGATAAAACCAAAGCGATGAATGAGCAGGTATGTGAGTTGCTAAAGGCAGGGATCTTGCGGGAGGTCCGTTATCAAAGTTGGGTTGCGAACCCCGTGATGGTAGAGAAGTCTAGTGGAGGATGGCGAATGTGTGTTGACTATACCGATCTCAACAAGGCATGCCCTAAAGATTGCTACTCTTTGCCTGAGATCGACAAAAAGATAGACTCTCTCGCGCCATACAGATGGAAATGCTTCTTAGATTGCTACAAGGGATACCATCAGGTTCAAATGAAGCTAGAAGACGAAGACAAGACAACTTTTCGAACCGACCTAGGGATCTTCTGCTACACAAAGATGCCTTTCGGCTAAAAAATGCTGGCGCAACGTATCAACGCCTGATGGATAAGACCTTCGCTGGAGATATCGGGAAGCATATTGAAGTTTACATCGATGATCTGGTAGTCAAAAGTCCCGAAGAGGACCAAATGTTGAAGGACATCGAAAAAACATTCAATTCATTTCGCAGCGTGAATATGAAGTTGAATCCAGCCAAGTGTTCTTTTGGCATGGAAGAAGGGAAGTTCTTAGGCTTCATAGTCACAAACGGCGGCTTTAAAGTAAATCCAGAAAAGGTACAGGCAATAGAGCGAATGCCATCGCCGCGAACAATCAAAGAGATGCAACGGTTGGCCGGCCGCCTAGCCGCGCTTAACCGCTTTCTATCAAATCACGCCGCGAAGTCATACCCTTTTATCCGCACTCTGCGCAACTGTGTGAAGAAACAAGAGTTCAGGTGGACCCCTGAAGCAGAGAAGGCTTTTCAGCAAATGAAGGAGTGTTTGATTGAACTCCCTACCCTGACTGCACCGTTTGAAAAAGAGCCACTCGTACTGTACTTATCTTCTTCGGATAGGGCAGTAGGGTCGGTATTACTTGTGGAGCGAAACGGAGTACATACTCCAATTTACTATGTCAGTAGGGTGCTTACCGATCCAGAAACGAGATACTCCACAATGGAGAAATTGGTGCTTGCGCTGCTACACGCCTCTCGCAGGCTGCACAGATACTTTACAGGGCATGTGATCACCGTACTTACCAATTTTCACATCGGCACGATATTGCAAAAACCAGAGACGTCAGGGCGGTTAGCAAAATGGGCAATCGAACTAGGGGGCCACAACATCCTATACAGGCCGCGCCCAGCCATCAAGGGTCAAGTTCTGGCGGACTTCATCACAGAAGTCCCAATTGATAAAATCAAGGATTGTGAGCTTGTTGAAACACCCGTGAAAGAATCAACGAATGAGTTATGGATGTTATACACCAATGGAGCTTCAAACGAGGATGGCGCGGGAGCAGGATTGCGCCTTGTGAGCCCCGAGAATCATGAATTTACTTACGCATTCAAGTTGGATTTTAAAAACACCAACAACGAGGCGGAATATGAGGCATTTCTGGCAGGCTTACGCCTCGCCATAAAGATGGGAGCTGAAAACCTACAAGCACACGTTGATTCACTTTTGATCGCCAGACAAATCAACGGAATCTATTTCGCAAAAGGCGAAGTCATGGCCTTATACCTGGATCAGGCGAAAGAATTGCTTCAGAGATTCAAGTCGTACAAAGTAGTACATATCAATCGCTCTGAAAACAAACCCGCAGACGCTTTGAGAAAACTGGCTTCAACCTCCTTTCAACATCTCGCCAAAGATGTAAGGATTGAAGTACTCAAGAATACATCAGTTCTGCTACGGCAAGTCAACGTGATCGAGATAGGGCAGCCATCCTGGATGACCCCTATAATTCAATATTTGCAAGAAGGAGTACTCCCTGAGAGCAAAGCAGAGGCAAGGAAGATTCAGAACAAGGCCCTGCATTACGAAATGAATGGTGGTATCTTATACCTAAAGTCCTTCTTGGGGCCATTACTACGCTGCGTAGACCCCCAAGATGCAAATTACTTGATCAGGGAGATCCACGAAGGGATCTGCGGCATCCATGCAGGACCACGCATGGTTGTTGCGAAGATTATGAACGCCGGATATTATTGGCCAGGGATGCACGTCGATGCCTTGAAGGAGTTGCGCAAATGTGACTCCTGCCAGCGACATTCTCCAAAGTCCCTGCGCCCAAAAACGATCTTATTCCCGTATCCACTGCGTGGCCCTTTCAGCAGTGGGGAATTGATATGGTGGGACCTTTCCCAGAGGCTCCTGGCGCCGTCAAGTTTATAATAGTAGCCGTCGATTACTTCACGAAATGGGTGGAGGCCAAAGCCCTCGCCTCAACTACAGCTATGATGGTGCGCAAGTTCATTTGGGAACACATCATCTGCAGATTTGGCCTACCACTCAAGATTGTAACTGACAACGGCACCAACTTTGCGTCTGAAGACCTCCAGAAGTAGATGAAAGAGATGAAAATCGAACACACTTTCTCCTCTGTTGCGCAGCCTCAAGGCAATGGGCAGGTTGAAAGTGTGAACAAGTGCATCGTCGATGGAATAAAGGCCCGACTGGGCACAAAGCGAAGAGGCTGGGTGGATGAGCTCCCGAGTATCTTGTGGGCTCACCGAACCATGCCGAAGACAAGTACCGGCGAAACCCCTTTTAGCCTAGTCTATGGCTCAGAAGCGGTTATCCCGGCAGAAGTAGGGCTGCCCTCTCCGCGCTTGACAGCAGTCAACGCAATCGACAATGAGGCAGAGCGTCATCTTGACTTGGATTTGCCAGAAGAAAGGCGCGAAATTGCGCGGATTAAGGAAGCCAAGTACAAGACACAACTGGAAAGGTACTACAATGCGAGAGTCCGCATCTGTACCTTCACTCCAGGAGAATACGTCTTCCGAGACAACGAAGCTTCAAATGCTGAACGCCCAGGAAAACTAGCACCCAATTGGGAAGGCCCATACTTGGTTCACGAAGTGCTAGGAAAAGGGGCTTACAAATTATGCACCCTGGATGGTCACATCATCCCGCGAACGTGGAACGCGCAACAACTGCGCAAATGCTATATGTAATTAATCTCGGCCTTGCGCCTTTACCCACTGATGTTGGCCATGCGCCTTTTACTTTCATATGTTGGCTACACGCCCTTTACGTTACAAGCAATGTATGTTGGCTTAAGCGCCTGTTTCCAAGTCAATGAAAGCATACGACATGTTTTCTATACTACTTCTTTCGTTACAAATGCAAGTTAAACTTCTGATTAGCACGAAAAAACTCCAGTAACTTACGAGCTCTCGAGTTATGCCCCCAAGGTCATTCGCGAACATAGCGTGAGACCGGGCAATTACACTCACACAAGAGCCACACTTACATTTATTCGCGCTAACTTAACCAAAGTTTCTAACAACAGTGCAATAATTGTAACGGGAAAGAATAAACGAGCATCATATTTAAAACAAGCGCGACCGCGCAACAGTTACACTAAAACAGAGTGTCATTCATTTGATCGGAAACAAGCGTAACCACGCAAAGGTTTACATTTCAAAACAAGAAAAAATTACAAGGCACAGAGCCTAAAAGTACTAGCCTATTCAAAGCTATTATCATCGTCATGCTTGTCATCATCACCATCACCTTTACCATCGCCATCATCACCCGCAGCTTCCTCCTCATCCGAGAGCTCAACGGTCTCCGGTGGGTCAAGGATAGTCTTCAGACGTTGACACCAGTCATCATGCTTCAGCGCGTCAGTGACCAAATCCATCACAGGTATGGATAGATGGTCATAACCATGTTCAGCGCGAGATAGCTCAGCCTCAGCTTCACCAGTCACTGAGCAGTGACTAGTATCGAACTCCTGTCCGAGCATAGCCGTAGCATGTTGTGCACATTCAAGATAGCCTTTACGGTGACCAACTGCGAGGGAAGCATCTATAACAGCCGCAACAGCCTTATCCAATTCTCCAGCATTTAAGATGGAGTTGGCCATCTACAACAAACGCAATACATAAGCCAACAGATTTTAATAAATCAAAACAAAGTTAAGAGGGATCATACCAGAACTATTCCGCGCCCGCGTAACCACTCGGCTTCAGAGACCAAAGTATCCACGATACCTTGAGCTTCGGAGTAGTTGTTTTGTGCTACATTAAGAGCAGTGGTGCTAATGTCTCGCGCCTCCTCAGCTTTTTGTTTGGCCTCTTCAGCAGTGGCAGCCTTAACCTTCTTAGCTTCGAGATCGATCTCCAAGGACTCGCTTTTTTCAACTTGCTCCTGCAAGCGACGCTTCAGCTCAGTGATCTCGACGTCCTTAGCAGTCAAATCCTTGTCTTTGCCAGACAGTTGTACCTTCACCTCAGCCAACTCAACCTGCAAAGGATAAAGGACTCAGTTAACCTGCTAAACATAAGTAACGGAATAAGAAGTTTCTCTAATCTCAGCCTGCTCTTTAGCAGCTTGCGCAGTTTGCGCATCCTCCACCTTCGCTGTCAACTCAGCAACCTTGGCTTCAAGGTCGACAATCTTGTTACGAGCCGCGAACGCGCGCTCATTTTCTTTCTCACATATACGTTTGAACTCAGCTTTCTCCTTAGCCAACTGCTGTTCAGCAGCTTGAAGCTTGCTTCTCAGGCCCTCGCGCCCCCACTCTTCTGATTTCCGGTCAGCCTCGAATTTCGCTTTCTCTTCGTCAAAAGCAGTTCTAGACTTTTCCAACTCAGTGGCACGCCTTAGTATCCGATCGCGGTACTTCTCCCAATCATCCCTCTCCCTAACCAATGTTCGCCACTCGCGAACTATTTCCTGGTTAGCAGCGCGGGTGTTGGCCTCGCCAACAACATAAGCATGATATAACCCGCTGTGGGTACGCGCTCTTTGACGATCAACCTCACCTGGAGGAATAGAATTCAGCAACCAGTCGCGGCAGGGCGCGAACTCGAGGAAGGTATCCTTTTGCTTTAATCCCCATGGCGGTTGGTGCGGAGCGTCACCACGGCCCTCTTCCGTGTAAGACTTATAATAAATATCCCCCAAAGTATCCCGGGGGCCTATCAGAGAGCGCGGCGGCGCGCCGTGTTTCCCCACTCCACCCTGACCAGCCGCCGAGCCAGAACTCGCGCCTCTTGCAGAAGAAATCCCAACAGACTGGTCGGCATCGGTTTTTTCCTTCTCCTTCTCCTTAGTTCTCTCTTTTTCCTTCTCTCTTTCATCAGCCTTTTTCCCCTTCTCCTGCTCAGCGAGCCTCTTCTTCTCCTGCTCAGCTAGCCTTTTCTTCTCCTGCTCAGCTAATCTTTTCCTCTCCTCCTCAGCCTTCTTCCGTCGGTCTTCATCGGTTTCGGCTTTCCTACGCGCTTCTTCAGCTTTCTTCTTCTCTGTAGCGCCAGTCTTCTCCTTCTCGACTTCAACAGCATGCTTTGCCTTGTCAGACTCCACGATTTTAAAAGGCTTAACAGTAACTTTCGGCCTTTTATGCGCCGGCTCTAGGGGATCTACAAACACCACACCCTTTTCAGGGGTCTTCTTTTTAACCTCTGCAAAAACCAAGTGTTAAAAAGAGCGAAGGTAACAGAATAACGTTACTAAAGAACTAACCCGGAGAAACTTTGTAAAGCGAGCGCAAGTTGCTCCGTTTCCCAATCAAGGGAACCTCACCAGCTTCGGGCGCAACAGACACACCAGCTGTGGTCTCGCTCCTATTCCTTTTTCTGCTGATCAACTTTTCAGCAGCCTCTTCTTCTTCTTCCTCTTCCTCATGCACAATAGAGGAAGGAGTAGCACCAGCATCTGGGTTGCGAGAACCCGCGCTACCAGAACTCTTCGAGCCACCGGCTCCAGCCTTCTTCTCGCCTATACGCGACAAGCCTTCAAGTGAGTCACTAATTATCACATAATCTTTCAAGTCACTTTGACGAAGCCGAAGAGTACCTTTATCAGCAGCACCAGAAGTTGCGCGACTACTCCCCCCCTTTTTGCTTACCACCTCGGGCTCGAGGTTGATCACCTTCTTCTTCCTAGAGGGTTTCTTCTTCTTCTTCTTCTCTTCGGGGTCGATACCCAGGCCGCGCAACACACCTGCAAAGACGTTAGACCACGAACTTAGCTCCCCGTTCGAAGACCCTACAGACTCCTCGCTGGAAAGATAGACAACCTCTTTCCCAGCAGAAGTCACAGAGCGCAAAGGACGAGGTTTAGGTATGTGCGCACCTTCGGTTGCAGTAGGCGGCGAGGCGAATGCATCAGCAATCGGGTACATGAAATTACCCTTAATCTGCTCGTACCAAAACTCCTCCCCAGCCTGGAGCGGGCGCATGCCCATAGAGCCACCAAAGGTGGGGAAAGCAGCTTGGTACAGTTGCACCTCTACACACGCAAATATATAGATTAGCACAAGTTACAAAACGAAGAGATCAAAAGAATTGAAATAACTAACCGTTATCTTCAAGCTTTAAGACCGGAACGTCTTCGCTATCAGCCGGCCACTGGTCACTCATGTGCGCCGCTACCAAGACATTTTCTCCAAACACTCGGTTTGGGGTAGAAGTAAGTTTCTTATACCAAGCGTCATTCTTGGGGATCGCCAGATCTTCTTTAACAATCGCTTCCGTCCAGGCGCGAAATGTCATGGCGATCGGAATCACCTCCTCGCGAATATAGAAAAATTTGGGTATCCAGTCGTGGAAACTCTTGGGAGGATTCAAGAGTATCTTCTTCACAGCCCCTCGACTGGCAAAAGAGAAGAAGCCCATATTCCGGATAAGCTGATAGAATACCCTAAACTTCTCAACCGTCGGCTCGATACCATGAGACCGACACAAGAACTCAAAGTGACGAACCCGGACCATCCCGGGAGGGCTCATCTGTGATATATGAAACACATAAAACTGCAGAATATGGGCCATGAAGTTCGTCGTCGGCAATCGGAAGTTACCTTGATGAAAGAAGTCTTCAAACAAGGTGATGTACCCCGGCGGTGCGTCGGCAGCCGTTTGATTCTGGCCGGGGTACCGGGCATCCCATTCCGGTGGGAACCGGAAACTACGAACGATCTGTTCAAACAACCCTAAATCCCACCGGAGAACGGGAACAGGGCCTTCTTCTCCGGGAATATCTTCCTGATGTTCTTCAGCCATGGATAATCGACAAGGAAACCTCGAATATTCTGAAAACAGACTTAAAAATCTGCTACGGTGTTCTTCAAGGATGTGAAGATCTGCAACCGTGTTCTTCAAACTTTGAAGATTTAGAGGAATTCAAGAGGAAATAAGGAAAAGAGTAGAAGAGAAAGTGATAACCCTTCATGTCTCTTCAGATATATATACCCATCGCATTTAATGCGATGGGTAAACGTGCCGGGATCGCCGCGCACATGACCAATCAGAAGACGACACGTAAGGCGGGAATCCCGGAGTGACGGTTACCACGCGCGCGTGGAACTCACTCTCCTAACGGAATGACCAACCGTCAGAGACAACTTGATGACAGCCGTGTAAGCGGTCAACTCAAACATCACCATCAACGACGTTTCTCACCAACCTGTCAAAATTCAAATCTCGAAGATTTTCCCACCCAAAGTCATTACAAACTTCATCTACAAGTTAAACAACAAAGCTAGAGCCAAACATGGTAGCCGCGCCGTAGTAACCAACAAAGCTTACACGCGCGCCGTTTACCCAAGTCAAAGAAGCATTTTCTACAACTTTATTTTTCTAAGTCCAGAGCTCCAACCACTTGCCTCGCGCATGGTGCAGCACTGGACTGGGGGGACTTGAAGGGGTATGGTCCCAAACAGCTGCGCAATCCTCCTGCAAGGTCGCGCGGGACCATACTCCTTATTCAACAATTTCCTTATTTGCCAACCTTGCGCGGGCTACAGCACATCTGTGTAACTCGGCGCGAGGCCTAGAAACTCCAAGAACAACACTTAGCATTCTGAAAGAACATGCAATAGCCCATACCCCGCGCGGGGTTATTACGTGTTCAGCAAGAATCGTGCGTGACAACGGCGCAAGGCCGTTTTAGATAGTACACAGGGTACAAGTGGCAGAGGAAAAGGGCCAATCAGCGTCCTTCTGGCCCTGCTCAATCGTGCTCCACGATCGTCTGACATGCAGGAGAAAAAACTACTTAAGGACGCCTACATGGCACCAATCATAAGGCAGAGACAACTGCCCCACGATCTCCACTTACCTGCTGATGGCAGAAGGGCGGCCAGACCGACAACAGTGACACGTGGCTCCAATCACATTGCGCCAGCTCCAGAAAGCTCCTAGAAGCCACTAACGGTCGACACCAGTGAGACAAGGAGCATATCCTCCATATCGTAGCCTTCAGGCCTAAGGCCCATCAGCCCATATCCTTTTACACCTCTCCGGCTATAAATAGGGACCTCACTTCACAGGTTAAACATTCCATTCCCTCTACTCTCACACTTAATACTTAATTCCCCAAAGCAGTCTCTTATTCTCACGCCGGAGCCCGGTTAAGAGGGAAACCCCCACATTCCCCTCTTAACGAGTAACGGTGTTCTGTTTTGCAGATAACCCAGTCATTAAGGAGCTCAGGAAACCATAAAGAAGATTAACCATTATGGTAGGAACATGAACCAAACTAATTAGTCCCTTAATTAGTTCAGTGTTTCTTCAGTGTCCATATTAACGAGGTCTAAGTGCAGGAATAAAAAGACTGCAGGATCACAATGGCTTCATCCCCCAAACAGAGGATCCCTCCACCATTTGTAATCCTACCTATTGTCTAAAGGATCGGTAATCCTTAAACCTAAGAACTATTGTTTAAGTACAGACCAACCATTGTTCTAAAAACACCAACAATCAAAAAACATTTAAACCATAAAAATGGGCTCCGACCACGTCTAGATAAATCCATCATCGCCCATTGTTGCAGCGTACACCTTCGCTGCATCACCATCACCTCCAGCCTCTGCATCACCAGCCTGATCCTTCGCCCCGCTGCCGCTTGCCTCGATTGCCAGAACCTCTTCAGTCTCCTCTTCATCCTCCAGATCAGCTAGCTTGGCCTTCCAACTTTCCTGGTCCCAAGTTGCCTTGTCAAAGCTAGGATCCTCAGCCTCCTTCGCCATCTGAAGCTTGATCTTGAGCATAGCAATGGCGGCAGAAAGCTTAGCACCCTCCATCACTTCAGCCTTCTCATGATCAGCATTGATGTGGGCCATGACCAGCTGCTTTTTCGCCAAGTTAAGCTCCTTCTCGAGGGTAGAGACGGTCTCATCCTTTTCCAGGAAGTTCTTCTGAAAGTCCAGCTCCTTCTGCTCAGCTTCTTCAACATAAACATCAAAGAGCATCTGGATCTCAGTAAATTTCTGCAAAAAAGAAAAGATACAATTCAGGATCCGTTATCCTCGAATGGGCAGGATAGAATTAAGGATCAGGGATCCTTACATCAAAGAAGTATTCTTCAAACTGATGCCGGATGAGGGGCAGGCCTTCAAGATCATCAGCGGTCTTCCTCTTCTTTCCTCCCTTGCCCTTGGAGGTGACAGGCTTAGGGATTGGGATGCTAGGGCTGGTAGCAATTCGTTTCTTGCCGGACCGGGCAGTGACAACATCAAGATCACTGACGCTGAAGCGAGAAGCTGATTTTGAGGACTTTCCAGCACCTACAAACGGCAAACAACAGATAAGTATCCTTAATCTATATCTATTTAATCATACATAAATGTAAATACTTACTTGACATGGTGACTGATCCATATGATACTTCTTGTGAATCCTTTGTGTTTGCCTGGAATGTTCTAACTGTAGGATCAAGGCTCCAAAAGGCAGCGATCCTTTCTTTTGTTGCAGGTGACTGAATGAGATGAGAAACTAAGATAGCTGCACAAAAAGACAGAAAAAGATCAGTTATCCTCAATAAAAACAGAGTTATCCTGTGATCCTTCTATAAGGATCCTATATCCTAGCATGGGTGGTCCACTCTTTGGGGAGATCTTTCCCGTCTGGAATAGAATCTCTCTTAACAAAGAAGAAGCGGTTTTTCCAATGGGTATCATTCTTTGTGGTTTTAAGGATTGGATGGGGATCACCAGGCTTATGTTTGAACAAGTAACGGTGTGAACCATGGCTCACAAGATTATATAACTCAGCCAGTTCCGACATTCCTATCTCTATGCCTTCCTGCTCAATGATCTTCTCTAAGGTATGAAGAACCCTCCACATCATCGGCATGGCCTGGATATAGCACATACCGGTGAGTGCAAAGAAAGATTGGGTGAAGGCAGGGAAAGGATAGGAGAATCCTATCAAGAATGGGGAGGCCGGAAAAGCAACCCAAGTGTCGGAGACGGAGTCACTTTTGGCAGTAGGGTCAAAAGGTTTAAAGACGGTATCCGCCGGAAAACAATGGTGAATCCAATCAATCTCCGGGTCGGTGAAGTGGCATAGCTCGGATGAGTGATTTTTGATGATCCCTTGGCTTTTCAAGGAATCATCCTTCTTTGGATCCTTGGCTGGTGAGGATCGGAGAATCATCTTTGTCATGGGTGGTGATAAAAAAGAAGAACAGAGTAAGAATATGAAGAGAGAAGGAGAAGAGAGATACCTGATCGATCTTTGAATGAGGATTTAAAGGGAAGTATCACTCGAATTTAAATGCAAATTGATCCTTATCTCTAACCTATATATAATGATGATTCTGTAGGTTGTCACTTCGGTGACGCATGATGTGTAACGACTAGTTCGATTCTAATGGCTATATTTCCGTTGGCTAGTTCGTTACAGATAAGATTAAAAATATGACTCATTTAAGTGATATTTTATTCCTCATATTTTGGGGGTAATTGTTAGGGATCGATTTTCTAAACCTAAATATCACGGATCCACAAGTGCAGCCGGGATCACGGATCATCAATTCTGTTAAAATTAAGGATCCCCAGAAGACGTTGCAGATTTAAGGATCCAGGATCCTCATTGTTATCCTAACACTAATGATTGTTTCCATTACATTTAAGCTTATTTTGAAGGAAGAAACGAGTGGGACTTGGTCTTGCCGATATTCTTGGGGAATATGCTCTCAATATTCTACACGTGCATAGGTTAATGACCGTTTTAGAAGTCGTGGGTAGCTTGCACATTTAGCGGATAGTTAGTTATTTAGATTATTTCTATTTTTAAAGGGGATAACAGCTTGAATTAGAACAAGTTAGCAAACACACATACTCTCGCAAGCTCTCTGCAACTTATTGCCGAATATATACACTTTGCACTCTAGTGATCCTTGTAACAAGCTTGTTATCATCCCGAGTTGTAACCATCATTTGTTTAATTATAGTTGGTGATCGGTAGTTTCCATCACCCGAGGTTTTTTATGCCGGATATCATCTCTTGATCAAGGGCTTTTTCCTCGTATAAATCCTTGTGTCACTTGTTCATTTCATTTGAAGTTTGTTCATACATTCACTATTCAATTCAAGCATCATACCTCACAAAAGAAGATTTGGTTGCATTATCCTAGTCTGATTTTTGACCAAAACATGTATATTATCAAATATACATATATGTATATACATGTTTAAAATCAAAAAATAAGTGTTATTTAGGGTTTAGCATTAGTATTTAGGGTTTAGCTTTAGGGTTTAGGGTTTAGCATTAATATTTAGGGTTTAGAAATAGTATTTAGGGTTTAGCATTAGAGTTTAGCTTTTGGGTTTAGTATTAAAAAAAATTGAGATTTATACACATGTGTATATTGTTAATCATTTAACTATTCATATGTGTATATTGTCAAATATACATATATGTATATACATGTTTAAAATTGAAAAATAAGTGCTATTTAGGGTTTAGCATTGGTATTTAGGGTTTAGCATTAGGGTTTAGCATTAGTATTTAGGGTTTAGCTTTAGGGTGCATCATTAGTATTTAGGGTTTAGCTTTAGGGTTTAGCAATAGTATTTAGGGTTTAGCTTTAGGGTTTAGCATTATGGTTTGGCTTTAGCTTTAGGGTTTAGTGTTAGGGTTTAGCTTTAGGGTTTAGAATTAGGGTTTAGCTTTAGGGTTTAGCATTATGGTTTGGCTTTAGCTTTAGGGTTTAGTGTTAGGGTTTAGCTTTAGGGTTTAGGGTTTATAACACTTATTTTCAATTTTATACATGTATATACATATATGTATAATTGACAATATACACATGTAAAGTTAAAAGATTAACAATATACACATGTGTATAAATCCCAAAAAAAATTAAAAAGAAAAACCTTAAAGAAAAAGCTCCGATTTTTCAAAAAAAAAAAAAAAAACATTTTTTGCTTAGGAAAAATGTGTGGTCCAGATTGCTTCTCAAGTTTCTCAAATAGGGTGGACTTCTCTTAGGATCCCTACCCTATATATATATATATATATATATAGAATTCCGCTAAAATAAGAACCACCTCCAGTTGTAAGAACCGTGAGAACTTTTTGATCCGGGGCGAGTTGGACCAAATTTTTTTTTTTATAAACGTAGATGCTTGTATTATAAACACATTTGTAAAAAAAAAAATTAAAAAAATGTCGTGTGTGTAGTTTTGAGCACCACAAGTTTGTGTTTACGGGTAACGTAAATTTCAAATAAATTTTACGGTACCCGTAAACACAAACTTGTGGTGCTCAAAACTACACACACAACATTTTTTTTTTTACAAATGTGCTTATAATACACGCATCTACGTTTATGAAAAAAAAATTTGGTCCACCTCGCCCCGTACGGTGTAGTTCTCACGGTTCTTACAACTGGAGATATATATATATATATATATATATATATATATATATGTAGGAACAGGATCAGGAGAGAACGCCTCAAAATGTGAGAACGATTCTTAACTATAAGATCTTAGTGGTTTGTGGCGGAGATTGATGCGGTGACATATTTGTAAATAATAGGGGCATTGGAACTACCAGGAGGGGTAAAATAGGTAGATCCAAACAAAGGTGCACATGCTAATCACATGCCATTTTCCCCCATCATATTTAAATGACAATAACTTTTTATACATGATTATTTTTCGAAAAAAATTACACCATAAAACTCAGCCTTTTTTTTATTTTTCCAACGAGTATATATTGATATACTTATCGAAAAAAATTAACTGGGTTTTATGGCGTTTTTTCTGAACTGGGTGTTTTTATGGCATTTTAACTAGGTATTTTCATGGCGTTTTTCTGAACTGAGTGTTTTATGGCGTTTTCAACTGAGTTTTTTTATGACGTTTTTCTGAACTGGGTGTTTTATGGCGTTTTTAAGTGGGTATTTTCATGGCATTTTTCTGAATTGGGTGTTTTTATGGCCTTTTATTTGAACACCCAGTTCATGTGAGTGAGTTTTTTTTGACAATATTACCCCTTAGTGTAATTTAGCATCAATGCCACATGTCACCACCAAAATCGTTCTAATCGTTTTCACACTTTTCACCGTTTTCTCTAAATCCTGACCCTATATATATATATATATATATATATTAGAGTTCATTTGAGAACCACTTTTATTACGAGAACCATGAGAATCAATGTGAACAAAAAAAAATTAAAAATATCTAAAAAACACATAATTTTATTATTATTTTTTTATTAAAAATCGCTATTTTTTGTTACCCAAAAAATATTTCTATTAACAATTATCAATGCACATGTGCACATGTATCATTTATTTGATAAATTTCGTAATACATTACTAGTATTAGACAATTGCACTTTCATTTACACTACCATCCATAATACACTACTTTTTACATTAGCAATATATAAAATGCACATGTACATCTATATGTATGAACATGATATAACGTGTTTTGGTACAAAAATTTTATGATTTTGAATGATGAAGTAGGCAAAATACACATGTTTTTTGTTAGCTATATCTAGTGGTTGATGGTTTGGTTATATTTGTCACTTTATGATGTAATATGTTGTTTGTTATGATATGAAGGGTGTTGATGTACATGTACATAAAGTGAAAAATACTATACATATAGGTAATGGTAGTGTATTATGGATAGTAAGAGGTAATGGTAGTGTATTATGGATAGTAGGAGGTAATAATAGTGTATTATGGATGGTATGATAGATGAAAAGAAAAATGTAATTTACACATGTTATATACATGTTTTTAAGAGTTTTGGGCAAAAAAAAATCAAAAAAGCGCTGAATGGATATTAAAAAAAAATTAAACAAATTTCTGGGGTAACATATGTCAGACGAATGTAACATATGTTACACCAAAAGTTGTTTATTTTTTAAAAATATCTACTTGGCGTTTTTTTTTATTTTTTTGCCCAAAACCCTTAAAAACATGTATATAACATGTGTAAATTTTTTCAAAAAAAAAAAAAAAATCGGGAGCTTTGAGTTTCCTGGGTTTTCTAACCACAAGTGGGTTTTCTATACATCATTCCCCTATATATATATATATATATATATATACAGGGATGGGGTAAAATAGGAACCATTATCCACCTTTAGATCGAGAATCGTAGGAACCATTATCCACCCTAGACCTCTCATGTATGAGTGGTTGAGATTTAATTATTTATCTTTGATTTGTCTTGTAGTGATTTTATTGATTAAAAAAGAATAAATAGTACAAGAAGGTTATTTTAGAAAATTTGACTTGTGTACTATTCATGTCAACTTGTCAAACTAACAATCAAACATCATATACTACATCACTCTTCATGTTAACATTAATTACGTTTATTTAAAAAAAGAATTAATTATAATATATGATTTTTTATACAAAAAAATTAGACTACATGTATAAAAAAATGTCTTCAATCTCTGATCTTGGTCTTCATTTTTTGGTCATTATCCTCGTCATTTGAACGTAAAAGCCCCAACACCTACGAACATAAAAAAAACAGAGTGCTTACATTCCACAAACTTTTAGAGGAGCCAGGGCCGGCGATCAAGGGCGTAATTTTTTTTACCGTGTGTAATAAAAAATGATTTTTTTACATTCGACACCGTGCGCGATTTTTTTACATTCGACACCATGCGTGGATTTTTTTTACATTCGACAACGTACGAGAAACAATTTTTCAAACGTATATAAAAACTAAACATTTACGCGTTCCATTTTTACATACATTCAAAAAATAGATTTACACGTGACGTTTAGAGGAGCGCGGACCGACGATTTGGGGCGTAAAAAACATTTTTTTTCATTCGACACCGTGCACAAGAAAATATTTACATTCGACATTGTGCACGTTGTCAAAAAAAATTTTACGCACGTCGTCAAATGTTTTTTTTTTAAAGTTGTAGTGCAAAGTCATCAAACGTTAACGAATGAAATAGAAATTCTCAATAAACATATAAGACATATATAGCTTACATTGATAAAGAACATTATGTCAGAATTAGGGAAAATAGAGCAAAAAAATAGAGATCATTTACGATAATTTTGTATTTTCTAATAAACATATAAGACAAATATAGCTTGTATTTTATAAAGAACATTATGTCATAATTAGGGAAAATAGAGTAAAAAGAAATAGATATCATTTTTGATATTTTTATATTTTCTTAATTACGTAATACTTTTGGTGTTTGAATTTAAAACATAAGATATTTTTTTTCCAATTTTAAATATAAAAAGTATAGAAAGGATGAAAGAAGAGAGATATTGTTATGTCAGATATATAAATGGTGATGTGATGTGTTTTAGAGATAAGAGAGAGAGAGGATGTGACATTAAGAGAAAAAGACTAAAATAACCTTCACAATTAAATTGATTATAGGTGATGTGTTAAAATTCTATTGGATTGAAGGAGTTCTCAAGGTTCTCGCAACTGGTAGTGGTTTCCTTCTTGAACCGAATCATATATATATATGGTTAGGTTCATTTGTGAACAACCTCCTTAATTGTGAACACTAGTGAACTAATCATAGTCTTTGATTATCAATACACAAGTGTAAATCAATAATACACACGTGTAAATCAATGGGCATAATTTGTTTACTCAGTTCACAAATACACTAGTGTTCATTATATAACCCCACCCTATATATATATGGGGAGGATTCAAGCGAAAACTCCTTTTATTGTGAAAACTTGAAAACTAACTAAAAAAACCTAAAAAAACATACCAATTTTTTTACAATTTTTTTTCATAAATTTTAGCAACTTTTTATATAAATTTTTTTATATGCACATATGTAGTACACATATAATGCACATGTGCAGTACAAGTTTTTTTCTTTTGAAAAAAAGTTTTTTTTATATATAAAAAGTAGCGAAAATTTGTAAAAAAAAATTGGCATGTTTTTTAGGTTTTTTTAGTTAGTTTTCAAGTTTTCACATACGGGAAGGTTTAAATGAGAACACCCAATTTTTGTGAGAACAATGAGAACAAATCTCAGCCACTCATCTTTATCCCTTGTGTTTTAATGAAAAGGGTAATTTAGTAAATGTACATTTCTCTTTTGTATTATAATAGTCGAATCTAAACAAACCCAGATCTGAAATCATAAGATGAAATCACGCACTTACCAAATCAAGAAGATAATGAAATCTCAGTCGCAGATCTGAAATCCTCGATGACTTCTTCAATCGTTTGATTTATTCAACGAATTTATGTGTAACGCCCTGCGTTTCGAAACTTTTATCTGTTGGCAAGTCTCGTCGTACTTCCTACCTTGTGATGCTTAATGAGACTATTTGAATCTTAATCGCATTAGCCTGTGAGACACTTTTACTCTATGAGATGCTTTTGTGATGCTTTGTACATGAACAATATGAATCTTGACTCTTGTGATGCTGGAAACTTAACACTTGATACTTATAGAACAAGCAACTTGATACTTATTGAACTAGAAACTTTGATACTTGGTTGAACGAGAAACTTGATACTTATTGAACAGGAAACTAGCTTAAACGCAGACTTGAAACACGGAAACTTTTGTGTTAATTATGTAATAATATCATGTAATGGTTACTCACAATAATACGCAAGCAACACTTAATCTAGCTCGCAAAACGAACCAAAATCGGGAAACAAACAAACGTGAGTCGGCTGTCCGAATGGACATCCGATCGGATGACCATCTGATCGGATGACCATCCGACCGGATGGCCATTCGACCGGAAGACCATCCGACCGCTTTCCGTTCTCCACCGACTAGCTGTCACTATCACCTATAAATAGGACCCTTCACTCTTCATTCTTACCTTTTCCTCTGCCATTCGACCACACGCACTCTCAGTCACTTTAAGCAAGATTCAACGCCATCCCGTAAGTATTTCTCCTCAATCCATGTACAACTTTCATCACTAATCACTTCTACACCAGATTCTCCATCAAAATCACACAAACACTTCAACATTTTCTCGAAAATCAACTGATTTGGGCCTCTTGAAGGTGGTTTCCACACAGTTGCTTATGCAAACTGTTGTGGAGCACCATTTAACCAAGATCGGCCTCAGATCTAAGGGATTTTCACAACTTTTATGCAAAATCTAAAGGAATCTCACACTTTTACACCAGATCTGACAGAATTTCACATGTTTCCGGCTCAGATCTGATGACATCACGTCTTACAACTGATTTTCGAATTTTTCTTCAATTTTTATACAAAACATTGGTGGAATCAGACCCAAACAGACTTTCGACTCTTTCCTTAGTCGAAAGTCGGCTTGAAAACTAAATTTCACCAGAAAACGGGCCGATCGACGGGACCAAACATGAAATTCCATCAGAAACAGCTTAACAGTTCGAAAGGGGTGATACCCATCCGATCTAGCGAGCTGTGTTTGGTGTGTTTCCGTTGTTTTGACACGTCATCACACCGTCTCCATTAACTCAAAACTTAGAAAATTTCACGAAACATCACTCACTGACCATATGTCTGAATGGCCATCCGATCGGATGACCATTCGTCTAGATGATCTGATTATGATAACACTTTTTGTTTGTTTTATAGGACACTATGATCACCACATTGAAAACTTTAACAGTTCACAAACACCCACTGTTCGAATGGCCATCCGTTTAAATGTCCGGATGACCATCCGTTTGAATGGTCATCCGCTCAGGTAGTCTATCTGACACTTTTACTCGATTTACGCACCGTTCGACACTGTTTCCGACCAGGTAAACACTTAGAGGACTTATGCTCTGTTCCCCGCACGCAGGCTGATCCAGCGTTCCCTTCGATCCAATCTAACAGTGTTTGGTTCTAAGCACCCACTATGAGTATACTCGATCCCCTTTTGCTTCTAAACACTTTTGGGATGCAACATGTATTCTATATCAAGACACTTGACACTTGAAACTTATTTGAAACATACTCAATCCGCTATTAAACATGAAAACATGCTACTTGTGATACTTGAGACTTTTATGCTATGTGAACGTTTGATTCTTATGTGTAGCTCGCCTTAACAATTGTAGAGCTATAGGGGTAATGCACCTCTCCTTGAGTCTTGGGAGTTTTGTTAAGTTTTGATTCTTTTACCTCCTATTCGATGCGTCAAAGTAGGAAAGGCATGTTAACGCGTTGGAAACTTGGGTTATCATATGAACCACGTAAATTAGCATGTTGAAACTTGTGATATGTATTCATGTTGGATATGAGTTTTTGAAACTATTATGCAACGTATTCAAACTTGTATGCTCGCCAACATTTTTGTTAATTGTATTTTAATACATGTTGCAGGTTGTTAGTAGCTGGGAATCAAGAAAACAAGCTAGGATGATGCTTAGAAACTCATCTTAGATAATTAGACAAATTTGGAACAATATTTGAATGGTTATGTTATTTTGATACATTTTGTTAGATGTAAATTTGTGGTTGACATTTTAGACTTATTTATGATATTTTGATTAATCTATATCGAAACAACTAGTGTTGTGGATTCTCTTGAGCAATCTGATTTGCTTAGTGCCGTGCCCCGATGTTTCCGCCATCGGTTGGGGTGTGACAGATTGGTATCAGAGCCATAACTATATGGAATTAGCAGAAGTAGGAATGGTTTGCCATGATCTATAGTTCTAGGAAACTTTGACTCTTATTTGTTGTTTAAAACTTATGCATTCTACCATACATGCTTCCTAGCAACACTTCATTGTTAAACTTACATGCCTTTCCTAAGGCTAACACAATACACACTTGGATACTTTGAAAACACTCTCGAAATGACACATCAAAACAAGGGTGATTCCCGCCTTTGATGATGACTTTCACTCGGCAGTGTTTATATTTTGCACGAGATTTACCCTCAAGTTAGGAGTGACATCCAAACCTTGAAGGGAAATTTCCATATCATATTCTAGTAGGTCTTATCTTTTGATAAGTACCGACACCATTAGAGTACGATGTTATCAAGTTAGAGGTGAAACTCGCATCTTGATAACTAGTTCCACTCTTTGATTTTCTGTCTCGCCAAAGTATCGAGGTTTTTCCAATCGATTAAGGACGCGTGGTGACCGAAAAGACAAATATCGTAGGCCTAACATCGATGAGCGTATTTGTCTAAGTAAGCCAGGGCACGTCACCTTAATTCGAAAGGGGCTCGATTTACTTTGGTTAGTTGACGTTTCTCTACCCGAAACAATCCTATTTTTATGAGCCTATCTTTTATGTTATCTCGTTTTACTTGTGGTCTTATATACTTGATACTTTGTTCATTTCGAAACTTTTTACACGAATCGCACGTACCTCCGTAATCTAAAACATTAACAATAATCTCTCAGGAACAAACTAAATTTATGATGCTTTATTCATTTGTATTATACTACGTGGGAATCTTGATGAAACTATGAGAAACATGTTGAACGTTTTATGCTATGTGAGACAACTTGATTAAACTATGTTAAACATGTAGAACGATTAGTGATGTATGAAACAACTTGATTCTTTTATGCAATCATGTGAAACTTTATGCTATGCTACGTGTTGGTGAAGCTATGTTATTAAACAAAACATTATGATCAAGTCTCACCCGATCCTTAATCTGACTCCTTAGATGTCATCAAGCCGTCTCTCTAACCCACACAAGAGGTCGATGGCCAACACCCAGAAGAAGATGATGTCTTTTATGGCCGACTAGATTGCACGCATTGTTCCCAAGATTGTCACTGAAATCCAGGGATCAAACACTCCTCCCTCCTCTGTTGTCTCGAAAGCAGTCTAGCCTAAGCCTGTGATCTTCAACAACACTTTGTCTCTTGCAACCCTAAGCCTTTCACTGGCATCGATGGGGTGACTGTAATGCTGGAGTGGTTCGACAGCATCGAAGTTACTTTCATCAATAGTGAGTGCCCTGAGCACTTGAAGACTAGGAGTGCAACTGGCGTGTTTCAAGGCAGAGCTCTAGAATAGTGGACAAATGAGAGAAACATCCGCTCCAATGATGAAGCCTATGCTTTAGCATAGGCCAAGGTTAGGGAACTGATGATGCTCGAATTCTGCCCTCCACATGAGCAACAGAAACTTGAGGATGAATTGTGGCATCTGAAACAAGTTGGGGATGACAACCTGGCTTCTACTACCCGTTTTAAACAACTCAGCATCATCGTGCCACACTTGGTGTCTACTCCTAAGCGCATGATCACCAAGTACATTCATGGGTTACCTCCTGCTATGCGTGACGGCATTGAAGCATCTCAACTCGACTCTATTGAAGAAGTTTACCGTCTTGCAGCAAGTCTGAACAACAACCGTACCCGTGACAAACAGTTTGGTACCCCTGCTCCCTCGAAACCAGCTAACCAGATTACCCAACAACCAAGTGGCATCAAGAACAAGAAACGAAAGTCTCAAAACTCTAGTTGTAATGCAATTGTCCCTGCTGCAAATTCAAACCCTGCTGGCAATGCTATTGTGCCTGCTGCTACTCCAAACCCTCCTGCTCTAGAAAACACCAAGAAGTCGTAGACTGGGGTTCATCCCAAGTGTGCCACTTGCAACTATCATCACCCTGTCAACGCGACTTATCACCTGTGTACCAACTACAATCGCTATGGTCACACAACCCCTTACTGCCGTCAACCCAATCAAGCTCAGCAAGCACCACCAGCCCTACCGGCTCCATAGAACCCCAAACCAGCAAACAACGTGCGAGCATGCTACAAGTATGGGGAAACCACTCACCTCCGTCCCCAATGCCCCCAGCTGAATTAGGAGCAACAGCAAGCCGCTCGAGGACGAGCGTTCAACATCAACACAAATCAAGCTCATAACGACAATGATGTCGGTAATGGTACGTTTCTCATTAACAATCTTTACGATTTGATACTGGTGCCGACATAAGCTTTGTGTCCGTAGAATTTGAATCTTTGTTAAACTGTGCACGCTCTAAAATACCTAAGTCGTTCTCTGTTGAGATTGTCGATGGTAAGTCTATTCTGGTTGATTCTATCCTCCATGATTGTTCCCTGACTCTTAACGATCACATTTTTACCATTGATCTCATACCACGCAATTGGGTAGCTTCAATATCATAATCGGCATGGATTGGTTGCGTAAGAACCATGTCGAAATCGCTTGTCATGAGAAGTACGTCCGCTTACCTCTTCTGTCTGGCGATACCTTGCACGTCTATGGAGACCGACCTTCTAGAGGACTGAAGTTGATGTCATGCACTCAGGCAAATAAATGTTTACGTAAACTGCACTTTGCCTTCTTGGCCCACATAGTGGAACAAAAGGGCAAGGGAAAGAGCGTAAGTGATGTTCCAGTAGTGTGTGATTTCCCTGACGTATTTCTAAAGATCTTCCTGGTCTTCCTCCTCCTCGATCTGTCGATTTTCGTATCGATCTCATACCTGGCACAACTCCTGTTGCCAAGGATCCTTACCGACTTACACTCTCTGAGATGCAAGAATTATCTAGTCAACTACAAGAACTACTCAATAAAGATTTTATACGTCCTAGTGCCTCACCTTGGGGTGCTCCTGTGTTATTCGTCAAAAAGAAAGATGGTTCATTTCGCTTGTGCACCGACTACCGTGAACTTAACAAACTCACCATCAAGAATCGTTATCCTCTCCCTCGTATCGATGATCTCTTTGACCAACTACAAGGCGCAAGTTGTTTCTCTAAAATCATCCTTCGATCTGGTTATCATCAGCTCCGTGTTCTCGAAGAAGATATCCCCAAAACTGCTTTTCGCACTCGTTCTGGACATTACGAGTTTGTAGTTATGCCTTTTGGCTTGACCAACGCACCCGCCATGTTCATGGACCTTATGAATCGTGTTCCTAAACCTTATTTGGATCGTTTTGTGATAGTCTTTATTGATGATATCCTTATTTACTCGAAAACCCGAGCTGATCGTGGACGTCATTTACGCCTAATGTTAGAACTTTTACATGGTGAACGCTTATACGCAAAGTTTTCTAAGTGCGGATTTTGGATTAATGAAGTACAATTTCTCGGGCACGTCGTTAGTAAACAAGGAATTCATGTTGACCCTTCGAAAATTGAAGCAGTGAAGAATTGGAGTACGCCTAAATCTGCATATGAGATTCGTTCCTTCTTGGGATTGGCGGGTTATTACCGTCGATTCATCTCGGACTATTCAAAGATCGCCGCCCCCTTATTTTGTTGACTCAGAAAGAGAAACCTTTTGATTGGGGTCCTGAGCAAGATGAATCTTTTCAAACTCTTAAGAACCTGCTCTGTAATGCTCCAGTACTCGCTCTCCCCGATGGGAACGATGATTTCGTAGTATATTGCGATGCCTTGAACCGTGGTCTTGGCTGTGTGCTCATGAAACGGGAAAAGGTCATCGCTTATGCCTCCGGACAGCTCAAAATACATGAGAAAAGTTATACTACCCACGATCTTGAGCTGGGCGCAGTTGTTTTTGCGTTAAAGATTTGGCGACACTACCTATGTGGTACTAAGTGTGTGGTTTTCACTAACCATAAGAGCCTTCAGCATATCTTTAACAAAAAAGAACTGAATATGCGTCAGCGACGATGGGTAGAGTTGCTTAACGACTATGACTGCGAGATTCGCTACCACCCTGGCAAGGCGAATGTCGTGGCCGATGCTCTTAGTCGTAAGAATCATGTTAGTAGTATCCGTTGTTTTCAGATCACTAGTGATCTTCATGCTTGTATCCGTGAAGCTCAATACTCATCAGCCAACAATGGTAGTCTAATCGTTGAAATACAAGGTGCCTTTATTAACCAGCTTGAAATGAAGTCTGATGGACTTCAATATTACCTCAACCGCATCTGGGTGCCAGATCGCGACAACCTTCATGAGCTCATTATGAATGAGGCTCACAAATCCTGATACTCTATTCATCCTGGTGCTGATAAGATGTACCATGACTTGTGTATGATCTATTGGTGGCCTGGTATGAAAAAGGATATCGCCGCGTACATCTCGAAGTGTCTTACTTACTCAAAAGTCAAAGCCAAACATCAGCGTCCCTCAGGTCTTCTTGAACAACCAGAAACCCCTGTTTGGAATAGGATAGCATTGCTATGGACTTTATAACTAAACTCCCCTATACACCTGCCGGTCATGATAACATATGGGTAATCATTAACCGTTTGACCAAATCAGCCCACTTTCTTTCTATTCGTGAAGATTTCAAAGTGGAGAAACTTGCTCGAATCTACACTGATGAAATCATATGTCGTCATGGTATACCCATTGACATTATCTCTAACTGTGATGGTCGTTTTACTTCGCGCCTGTGGCAAACTTTTCAGTCGACTATGGATTCTCACTTGAATCTTAGTACAGCCTTTCATTCTCAAACGGATGGACAAACTGAACGCACTATTCAGACCCTAGAGGATATACTCCGTTCCTGTGACATCGACTTTGGTGGTAATTGGGATGTACATTTACCATTGATCGAGTTCTCGTACAACAACAACTACCATTCCAGTATTTAGATGGCTCCTTTCGAAGCTTTATACGGTCGCAAGTGCTGATCTCCTCTCAGTTGGCATGAGAATGGTAACAAGCAACTTACTGGCCCTGAAATCATTCAAGAGACGACGGATAAGATTCTTCAAATCCGCGATAACTTGTCAAGGCTAGGAGCAGACAAAAGAGCTATGCTGACAAAAGGCGTAAGTCTCTGGAATTCAATGTTGGAGATCAAGTTCTACTCAAATGGTTTTTCATGCACTAGGGACACTTGGGAACATCTGAAATCAACATAGGGATAAATGGATTGATCTTAGAGCATCTAATTTCCTATATAAAGGACTTGGTTCTTGAGTTCATTTGCACATTTGAAGTTTACTCTTCAAAACTCTTTCTCTGGAGCTTCCTGGTGTTCAAGAAAGTTTCCTTCAGCTCTAAACTCGTGCTAAGTAGTCTAGTAAGTGTTCTTAGCTTCCTAAGTTTAAGTTTTATTAGCTTAATGACCGAAGGTCAAACTTATCGTAATTAAGCTTTGACTTTGTGATTAATCACAAACGGTCCAGCCATTATTCGAATTGAAAGTGGCTATGTGTTGGTAATTATGTAGGTAATAAACCCTTAAAAGGGCACCCTCTAATTATCACATTATCTCAGTCAATTGTCGGGTCAAACTTATTAATAAAAAGTCAAACAGGTCAGTTTTTACAAATTAATTCATAACCGATAATGCAGAGGTTATGGAACATGTTTTGACACTTAAATAACTTGGTAAATAATATAAGAACATGTCGAGGCATGTTCAACCCGACAATTCTGAGTTTAGGCTCGGTTCGGAACCGAAAGTCGCAAAAGTAGACTTTTGCTTTGACTTTCAGTTCTGACCCTATTTAGCTTAGTTTAGATATGCCTTAGGGTTCTTTTAGGACCATATTATAGGTTAGCATAACCCTCTGAGGTTATACAACTTGGTTCCATAGAAATCCTTGTTCATTGTATGTTTCCGTTAAATGCTTAAAAGTTGACCATTATGCCCTTTTGATATTAAAACGAGATTTTTGAAAATGTGAGAGGACAAAAACCTTTACTACTGATATTTAAGTATGTCCTAAAAGTTTGACATCATATTATGGTCTAAAATGGAGGTTATGCGCGATATCTTAAAATGAAAGCTTTTTATTAATTAAATGGCATTTTTGGCATAAATCATATTTAAACCCAACTTTTGACACCAAACTTGCCACCTACTATTAAGATATAATATTTAGGGATTTTTGGAAATTTTTGTTAAATTTTAATCTGATCATAACATAGGGTTCTTGCATAGACTTAGTAATTGACGGTAATGCCCTTTTTGCTAATAAAATGAGTTTCACACATCCTTTACATATCAAACCTTTTTCTACTGATTTTATACATTAAATAAATTATTTTAAACAGTAGAGGCTGATCAAAATCTCAGATTTCCTTAATCAACCCGAATGCCGTCAAATACCGACTTTTGTGCGATTTAGACGCATAGTATGGGTTAAAACTATATTTAACACCTAAGACTTATTACCTACTGATATTATAAGTAAAATTTTATACTTTAACAGTAAGTAAAAATTTTGAACTCAGATTTCCAAATTTGGCCCTTATAACATATGTGAAATGACCAAAATGCCCCTACGGTGCATAGTTTGGCCATAAATGAAAAGTTTCACATATATATGATATCTTACTGATGTAACTTATTAAAATAAATATTTTTACTGATTATTTTAGACCAGAACCTCAGATTACTATTTAACCTCTTTTATAAACTTTAAAATGACCAAAATACCCTTACGGGGCTTAAATTGGTTTTAAATTTGTTTTGGGCATAATGGAAGATATCCTACTAATATCATAACATATTTTAAGCATATTAACTTGTGGAACCTGTGCATGACTTATTTGGTTACCCGTTATGCATATTCGCGTTCGTTACGGTTTATGTAACTAGTTTGCATAAATTAACCGAAACGGGTCAAACCTTATCATTTTCACTTCAAAATCCAGAATGTGTTTAGTTTACCCATTTTATACAAGCCTTCATACTTGTCGGGTCTAAATCACATTCTAATCTGGTCTTCGCTTAATCGTGCGTTTTGAACCGTAAACCTTTCATTAAAACTAACCGGTCTAAGTTTAAACTTAAGTAAGACCCGTTAGGAATCTAATAGGTTATTAAAACCTTCGTTCCAGAATTAGGAGTCCAGTAAAAGCTATTTGCACTTGCTGATTGATATACGGCTAAGATTAAAATTATATTTTGCTCAGGTAAATACTCTTAACTTATTTTCTGTTATACGGGCTTGGGATACAGTATTTAATAATACCGCTTGGTCGGGTATTGAATCTTTAATAGATTAGTGGTTAAATCATTTAAATAACCCGTTTTAACCTGTTTTGTTTGATGCAATGCCTTTGGGGGATTAATGACCGTGTCCTGGATATCCTCAGCTCATTCATTGAATGGCCACGACTTAAGCACGGGGTATATGCATACACCTGATAGTTGTGTATGTAAAAGATATAACCACTCGTTGAGGATAACTCGTCGTGGGATTATATTAGTGGTGTGTCTATTAATCTTTAACCCGGTACTTCTAACCAGGGCTACTGAATGGACGACAAACATGTAAATCTGTATATAAGATTATTTTTAAATAATTGTCCCAAGTTATAAAAGATTTTATGCCTTGCGCATCCAAATCAATTTTTATAAATACTTTTTAAAAGAGTCAGTTAATTGTATTTAACAGTGTAAACTGACGTATTTTTCAAAAAGGTTAAGTGCAGGTACTAAGCGTAATGGGCTGGAACTCCTGAGTGATTAAATAAAGAGTCTTGCAAGCTTTTATCACTTTAAGTCTATTGAACAATACTTCTTTTGTTTTGATCCGCCTGTGGATACACTTACAACTGTTGTGTAATTATTTTTGTTACTTTCAATTCGGTTTGTGTAATTACTTTTAGACTTCCGCTGTGTATTTGAACTGTGATTAATTGTCTATGATGATATCAACTACGTCACGATACTCCCCACCGGGCCCACCGGTAATACGTGGAAATATCGGGGTGTGACAGGTTGGTATCAGAGCCAACATTGAGTGAATTAAACACTAGCCTTTTGTATTTAATCTCAATGACACAGTTTGCACATTCTTTGACTTCTGAGACTAGTCAAATGACTTAGGACTAATCCTAATCTTATTGTTTTATTTTGTTGGTTTCTTTTGTTTGTTTTGGCAGGAACAAAGACAATGCCGCCACGTTTCAGAGGAAGAGGTGGAAGAGGCAAGGCGCCGATAACTACTCCAAATGATCACGAAGCCGGGCCTTCTCACCGGCGAACTCCTTCAGCAACTTTCAGCTCTAGTCCCCAGGAGGATTGGAGGACTTATCTGGAGCTAGCGAGACGTTCAGTCTCCCTCAGTTCTTCCCCGTCTTATCATCACTCTTTTGGACCACATCAAGACGAGGAGCACAGTGATTCGCACCACTCCTTCATACCGTTGCAGCGGTCAAGTTCACCCCGGGCCTTCCAGGACCCGACCCCGTACTTTCAAAGCAGGTTCACTCCAATGAACCAAATTCAAGAACCAGAGGGTCCAAACCCCTTGGGGCCAGATGACCACTATCCTGAGATGCAGGATATGGAGATGGATGAAGATCCAGATCCGGAGATGCTACCAACTGGGACGCCGACGCATCCCATCGAGATTTCTAACGGATCATCTTTTCATGGTTCGCCATACAGGGGCCCAGACAATTTTGCCGAAAGATGGGCCACATACCACTGGGAGTTTACTCCCCTTTTCAACCAACCTCAACAGCAGGAGCAGGATCCCTTTGAGGATTCGCATTTTCAGGCGGTTACGCCACCGCCGCCGCCAGAGCAGCAGCCGCCTACGGAACCACCGAGGCGAAGAAAATCAGGTGCACGGATGTCCATGCGAGGGGGATTTCACTTCAGCACCCCCATCACTCCAGTGGCAGTCACTACCCGCCACTGTATGAAGACCCGCAAATGGGTGGGCCTTCAAACCCAGCTTCAGAAGTCGACTCAGCTCCAATCGCACCACCACCACCAATGGGTTATGATAACCCAATCCCTTCCTACGCTGGTGCAGCGGCGTAGAACCCGTTTGAACATCAGGCATATTCGGGTTACAAATTCTTCAACGCCCCTGCCGTCGACCCGTACCTTGAAGCGGCAAACTACAATGCTCTCCACCCTGAAGGGCCCTACACAGCTTCATACCAAACTGGATACCCAACCTATGGGTATCAATACCTGCCACCTCCTCAACCTCTGCAGCAGCAGCCGCCTCAGATCCAGCCGCCGCAACATCAAGAAATCCTTCAACGGTTGCACGAGGTGGAGCAACAGGTCCAGGAGGAGCGTAGGAGCCGCCGGGGTCTGCTTAAGGGTTTGGCGAACCTGATCAAGGGGAAGAAGAAGAGGGATTATTGAAAATCCTTATTTATTTGATTTGTAATTTTTAATTTCAATTAAGTCCCTATGTAGACATTTTATTTATGTACTTGGTCCCTGCGTGGACTTGTCTTTTTTATTTCTGTCCATGCGTGGACAATATTATTTCTTAAAAGTCTCGTTTAGGGCAATTATGTACTCTTTTTAAAATTTATGGAATGTTTTAATTTAAATTTCATTTGTCATCATATGTATGAATATATTATGAATCAAAATATTATTCCTTTTTGTAATTGCTCTGCCAATAAATATTAAAAGAATTCTTGAAGGTATAACCTAGCCCATATGTCATTTTAGACATGGCCCAGATGGTAAAACCTTTTTAAAGATTCAAATCCTTGTTAACATCTGAAAACATGTTAGCACTCTTGGCAAATGTGATTCGATAAAATCACACAAGTTATCCTTATACTGGATTCTTCCAATTCCTTTTCTCTATTTAATTTAATCATCCATTAATGATGAAGTGCCTGTTGGCCATACTTATTGTCCTATAAGACAAAAGACAGTTGTGGTCTATGACTCCCTATCAAGAAAAGGTAATGAACTATGTTCAAACCTTGATGCCTTGATTTTCTAAAATCATGGCTACTACATTTTAAAAATATCCTTGTGACTAGGCCTTTTGTGCCACTCTAGTATCTTTAATGATTTATAACTAGGGTTAAATTATAAAGAAAATCCTAAATAAATTAACCAATATGGTTTATAGTCATCATGGCTAATGAATCATCAAAAATGATGATTCCATAATAACCTCTGAATAAAATATTGTCAATTGTTTTATGTAGCAATCAAGCTACATGGCTGAATCAGATGAGGTTAACAGTCACCCCAGGGAAAGAAATGATACCACCAAGATTAATGTGGCCGGTGCGGATTTGCAAGCAATGATCGATAATGCTGTCACTCGAGCCATGGACAGACAGTTCAAAGAATCTAGTGGTACTCGCAGCAGGACCCTATCTGTAGCTCATACAAAACCACCATCCAAGTCGCACGCATCACACAGAGACGATTCCAATCACTCATCAAACCAAAGGAGTGTCCCGTCTAAGAAGATTGTGCTCAATCAAGAGCCACGTGTTAAGACCTGTTCTTATAAATATTTCATCTCCTGCAAGACTAGGGACTTCACATGAGAGAAATGAGCCATTGATTGCATGACGTGGCTAGATGAGATGGATACAGTGGTTGATATTAGTGGTTGTGCAGAACAGGACATTGTGAAGTTTGTTTCACAATCTTTTAAAGGTGAAGCTTTAGCTTGGTGGAGATCCTTAATCCAAGCTACAGGAAAGATCCCATTGTATAATCTGACTTGGGATCAGTTTGTTGCTCTAATCAAGGAAATTTTTTTTCCTCAACATGAAGTTGAGAAAATTGAGACTGACTTCTTAACCTTGGTTATGAAGAACTTAGATTGTCAGGCGTATCTTACGAGCTTCAACACCATGTCGCGATTGGTTCCTTATTTGGTCACACCGGAATCAAAGCGCATAGCTCATTTTATTGGAGGTTTAGCTCCAGAAATTAAAGGAAATGTGAAAGCATCTAGACCTACCACTTTCAGGTCAGTGGCAGATCTGTCTTTATCTCTCACACTTGATGCTATAAAAAACAAGTCTGTTAAAGCTTCTGAGGAAGGAAAACGGAAACAGGAGGATGAGAGTTCTCATCGCTCCGACAAGAAAAGGAAAGGGAACTCAGATCACAAGAAGAGTTCAGGGTTTAAGAAGGATAATCAGCAGTTGGGTGAGAAACCCAAATGCAAGACCTGCCAAAAGCACCATTTTGGAAGGTGCAGGTTCGAAACAAAATCTTAGTCACAGTCGCAGTCGCAGCCTAGGGTTTGTGGAATCTGCAAGTCTAAGGAGCATAAGACCCTAGATTGCAAGAAAATGAAGGACGCAACTTGTTACAACTGTAACGAGAAGGGGCATATAAAGACCAATTGCCCCAAATATGCAAAGAAACCTGAAGAGGTTAAAAAGACCAATGCTCGGGTCTTCCAGATGAACACTCAGGAGGCGGTGCAGAATGACAACGTGATAACAGGTACCTTTCTTATCAATGATGTTTATGCTAGAGTGTTGTTTGATTCAGGTGCAGCAAGTCTTTTGTGGACAATAAATTTTGTAAGTTATTAAATCTGCCTGTTAAGACTCTAAGCATAAAGTATGAAGTAGAATTGGACGATGGTACTATAGAGACTGCCTCAACAGTTCTAGATGGATGTTTTATATCCATTAGGGATCACTCTTTTCCGTTGTCCTTGCTTTCGTTAAAATTAGCAGGATTTGACATAGTGATAGGCATGGATTGGTTATCTCATAACCAAGCCTAGATCCACTTACAACCGTTGTGTAATAATTTATGTTACTTTCAATTCGGTTTGTGTAATTACTTTTAGACTTCCGCTGTGTGTTTGAACTGTGATTAATTGTCTATGATGATATAAACTACGTCACGATACTCCCCACCGGGCCCACCGGTAATATGTGGAAATATCGGGGTGTGACAGGACCAAACATGAAATTCCATCAGAAACAGCTTAACAGTTCGAAAGGGGTGATACCCATCTGATCGAACGAGCTGTGTTTGGTGTGTTTCCGTTGTTTTAACACGTCATCACACCGTCTCCGTAAACTCTAAACTTAGAAAATTTCACGAAACATCACTCACTGACCATCTGTCCGAATGGCCATCCGATCGGATGACCATTCGTCCAGATGATCTGTTATGATAACACTTGTTTGTTTTTACAGTACACTATGATCACCACATTGAAAACTTTAATAGCTCACAAACACCCACTATTCTAATGGCCATACGTTCGAATGGTCATCCGCTCGGATGACCATCCGATCGGATGGAGCCCATCCGTTCGAATGGTCATTCGTCCGGATGACCATCCGCTCAGGTAGTCTATCTGATACTTTTTCACTATTTTCGTACCGTTCGACACTCTGTTTCCGACCGGGTCAACACTTAGAGGACTTATGCTCTGTTCCCCACACACAGGCTGATCCAGTGCTCCCTTCGATCCAATCTAACAGTGTTTGGTTCTAAGCACCCACTGTGAGTATACTCGATCCCCTTTTGCTTTTAAACACTTTTGGTATGCAACATGTATTCTATATCAAGACACTTGACACTTGAAACATATTTGAAACATACTCAATCCGCTGTTAAACATGAAAACATGCTACTTGTGATACTTGAGACTTTTATGCTATGTGAACGTTTGATTCTTATGTGTAGCTCGCCTTAACAATTGTAGCGCTATACGGGTAACGCACCTCTCCTTGAGTCTTGGGAGTTTTGTTAATTTTTTATTCTTTTACCTCCTCTTCGATGCGTCGAAGTAGGAAAGGCATGTCAACTCATCGGAAACTTGGGTTATGATATGAACCACGTAAACTAGCATGTCGAAACTTGTGATATGTATTCATGTTGGATTTGAGTTTTTGAAACTATTATGCTACGTATTCAAACTTGTATGCTCGCCAAGATTTTGTTGATTGCATTTTAATACATGTTGCAGGTTGATAGTAGCTGGGAATCAAGAAAATAGGCTAGGATGATGCTTAGAAACTCATCCTAGATAATTAGACAAATTTTGAACAATATTTGAATAGTTATGTTATTTTGATACATTTTGTTAGATGTGAATTTGTGGTTGACATTTTAGACTTATTTTTGAAATTTTGATTAATCTATATGGAAACAACTAGTGTTGTGGATTCTCTTGAGCAATCTGATTCTCTTAGTGCCACGCCCCGATGTTTCCGTCATCGGTTGGGGTGTGACATTATGGCTTTTAAATCTTCAATCAGTTCTATTCTGAAGCTATATTCATCAATTTCTCAGTGATTTGTAGGTATGAACTTAGGTTTTCAATTATTGTTTATTGAATTCTAATCTTCATTGATTTGTTGTTTTTGTTACAAGTTAATTGAATTTCGATTTTCAATGATTGTGAATTTTGTTTATATGTTTCACAATCTCAATTTGAATATGTGTATTTACATGTTTGCTCCTAATTTTCCCTAATTTGTTTTTGTTTGGTGAATTACAGTAATGGTTTGTCCTATAACTTTTGAGAGCAATAGTGATTCGAATTGCATAAATGTTGTTAATCATGAGGAACAATTAGAAGAGCTGGCTGAAGTAGGTGGTGTATCTAATATGAGGAATCTACAATCTGGTAAATCAATTGCTAAGTAAAAAAACTTGATCGGCTCAAAGAGACCAAGAATGATGGAAACCAATCCCTACTTTATAGCGAGCAGTGGTTCAAATGGCGGCTACAACCCGCCTGCAATATTTTTGGTTGTCTACCTACGTGGCCTGCCTTTCAACTGCACATACACCGACATCTTCAAGATCTTCACCGAGCTCGAGATAGTTGACTTGCTGCTTGTCAACAAAAGTGGCAGGTTTTCTGGTGAGGCCTTTGTAGTCTTTTCCCGACCAGTACAGGCGGGAATATCGGTACAGAAAAACCGTCAATATATCGGGCGGAGGTATGTTGAAGTTTTCAAGTGCAAGAAACAGGAGTACTACAATGCGGTGGTGCCTAAGGTCGGATACGATAGTGGTTATTATGATAAAGGTTACCGCAGAAGTCAGTCACGAGCTCGGTCCAAAAAAGAGAAAGGCAAGGATCAAACGGAGTACACGGAGATACTGAAGTTACGAGGGCTCCCATTTAACGTGATGAAAGATGAAATTGTTGAGTTTTTTTTAAAGATTATAAAGTTGTAGAGGACAAGTACACATTGCTTGCTTGCCGGATGGGAAGGTGTCAGGAGAGGCATATATGACGTTTGAAACAGCTGAGGTGGCCAATCGAGAGTGCCATTTCGGACTGAAAACATAATCTGTAGTGGATAACAACCAGTCATATGTTTTTTTTAAAATGCATATCATAAACTGTTAGAAACTTCATATTCGTGCATATCATAGATCTGAATTAGAATATACAGTTATGAAGCATTTCAAATACGTGTGTATGAATAGATAGTTCTGAAGCATTTCACGAATCGCGCATCAAATTGATATTAGATCTGAACTTGTTTTCGATCGAATTTGAACCCGATTTGCAGGTTACATGTCTTTGTATTTGGCGAATTGGTAAAAAATGGAAATTATCGATTTGTTTCTTATGTGTTGTTGAAAGATCTGAGTTGAAGTTGTGTTTGAACATAGATATACAATAAACAAAGAAGAAGATAATTTACACATGCTAGATTATCGAATGTGATATCTGAATCACAAGTTTCAGATATTGTTCATCGAATATACATTTTAAGGTTATAAATTTTGACTGTTGTTAAGGATCTCAGGGTTTAGAAACATAGAAGAAGAAGACTAGTGCCACCTCTAACGACATGCAACTCCACTCATCGTCACATAACCACAACCAAACGGCCAGCCTTGAACCCAATCCCAATCAACAGTGAACCTATTTTCACCCATTTAAAACACTCATCCATCACCACAACTCTCATGTGCAAGGACTGAATTGTGCAATACAACGTTCAATCCGTAGCCACGCGGCTGATTTAAACAAAATCCAAACATTAAAAACTGTAACGCCCCCAAGTTAAAATTACAATCTACCCAAAACTAGTTTCAAAATTACATCAACCAATACATGAGCATATACAAATAAAACACTTCTCTTTGTCCAAACACTAAAAGCTATTTATTTGGTTTTAAAAAACTTCATAAAGCAGACAAAAGTCTATTTAAATCTTTCCATTGTAGGAAAAGTATATAACACACAATAATAAGATAATAGAAATAAAAACTTTAATCAAACAACTTGGTAGCTGTCTGTAACCAATTGTGTTCTCTGAGAGAACTTTAGAGCAGACCCATTTCTCAGTGAGATGATATTCACAACCTGCGAACAAATGTTGATCACATCATTTGTAATCTAACTAATTTAAAAAATAATAAAATTAAATAAATTAAAAGAATAGAAGAAATTACCTACATGTTGCTGAAAGTACTGGTTGTAGAGAACGCACAGAAATCGGGAAGAAAGCTGATGTGTTAGATGGAGGAACGACAAACTCCATCGACCCGCTGCATATCATGTCACAAGTCACAACATTACATCTCAGATGAGTGATCAGTCAAAACATTGAGTATTCAGATGATTAACCAAAGATCTAACATTGAGTATTCGGAAAAATCATAAACTAATTCAATTAAAGCCCTAACATGTGTAAATTGACTAATCACTCAAATTCAGTACTAACCAAGATGATTTACACATGTCAACATATTACTTACACATGTGTAAACATATTATTTACACATGTGCAAACATGTGTAAATTGATTGATCACTCTAATTCAATGCTAACCAAGATGATTTACACATGTGTAAACAGATTACTTACACATGTGTAAACATCTTATTGACACATGTGTAAATTGATTGATCACTTTAATTTAATGCTAACTAAGATGATTTACATACTTACACATGTGTAAATTGATTGATCACTCTAATTTAATGCTAACCAAGATGATTTACACTAGTGTAAACAGATTACTTACACATGTGTAAACATCTTATTCACACAAGTGTAAATTGATTTATCACTCTAATTCAATGCTAACCAATATGATTTACACATGTGTAAACATCTTATTTACAAATATGTAAACATGTGTAAATTGATTGATCACTCTAATTCAATGCTAACCAAGATGACTTACACATGTGTAAACATCTTATTTACACATGTGTAAACATGCGTAAATTGATTGATCACTCTAATTCGATGCTAACTGTTATGGGCCATTTTCTGAACATATATCCTGACTAATATTCTGCTTTTGATTGTTTATTTGTGATCAGGATACCGGATCAGGATATTGGTAACACCCTGATGTGATATCCTGGTAATGACTAATAAAACCACGTGCATATTAGAAGGTGCGGGTCCCTAACGGTCAAGTGGACCTCTTCTCCTTAAGACTCGGGCAAACCAGTTATATGAGAGACGTTGAACCCGGAAGAAGTGGACTACAACGTTCACTTGAGGAATATTTGAAGCATCCCGGTTTAATAGGATAGTTAGTTGATCTCGTTTAACTATAAATAGATTGATCGGATCAGATTAAGTCACTCACTCTCTTTCGCAAACTTTACTCACTAGCTACTAGCAATCACTACATGTCACACCCCGACCACGTAGAACATACAAAACGTGGCGGAAATGTCGGGGAGTGTTGTAACAGAATTAATTGTTTCAAATCCATGGCAATTGAAGTTTCATTTTATTGATTAAAAGTTTTACAATGTCTTAACAAACAAATAAATACAACATAATTAACTAGTCTTGCATCTTTTATTGTCACTAAAGTCCAAGTCTGCCTATGTGTATCTTGATCATCTTATGCAACAGCTCCTGAAAAACACATGTGAAAATAGGTACGTCAGCATAAAAATGCCGGTGAGATACATAGGTTTTGTGAAAATAGGTTTCATGACTTATGTTTGAGAAAATGTTTAGTCATGAACCTTGTTATTTGCTTTGTTTTGTAAATCATTTGAAAATCGATAAGATCTGATGATATGTATAAATAAGAGAATAATGTATGGTTAAATGAATAACCATTGTAAACTGAGTTTGTATTAGATAAATTGTTTGTAAATCAATGTCTTGTGAAAAATATGTTATTTGTATAAAATGTTCTATGTCTCAACTTGAAATGATTCAGATAACGCTACAATATGTAATACCATACAAACACTTATATATAGGAAGTACCAGCGGCGTATCCACCATGCTTGTATCATATTACACACGCCTCGTTACTTAAATCACTTACACCAACCAAACCAAACAATGTAAGATGTCTATGTTTAAACCAATTGCCAAATGTATTGAATAATATGTCTAAATGTTTATGTCAAGATGTAAATCATGTAATGTGTAACCAAAATGATATGTATGGCTAGTGAAATGTATCAACTAAACCATATGCACAAGAACATAGTATTGAAGTAAAACTTGGTTTAAATCAAAGTTATGTTTTGTGTAGTAAATGCATGATCAATGTAAATCATGTAATATGCGTCCAAAATGTAAGTATGTGACGAATAACAAATGTACTAAGTATGAAGAACAATGCACGATTGAACATACATAGCATGTGAACTGTACTAAGTATGCAACAACAGACATACGTAGCATGCGACCTGTACTAAGTATGCAACAATAGACATACGTAGCATGTGATGTAATGTAAAACAATGTACTAAGTAATGCACACAATGGCACACCTAGTATGAAATGTAAATGAAATCATGTACTATAATGTACTAATGAACATAACAAGTATATGATGTGAAAACAGGAAAGCTTGAAAGTAACAAGTAGGCACATGTGTTTCACCCCAAAACAGTTTGGAAAACAGTAAAAGAGGGGTCTATGTACTCACTTGAGATTGCTCAGATGTCTTAAGATAATCACCAAGCAATGCTAGAGATCACGGAATCAAACGGCACCTAATATAGGTATCTATGTTAATAAACCGGACCTGTATCGGAAGACTGGGTAGCATTAGGGTTTGTAAACCAAATGAGTGTAGGAACTCATGTGCTATGGTTTAACAAAGCCTACATGCTAAATGAAACTTAACCTAAGTCTTATCGACCCATTACGATTCGTTTAGGTAGCTTATGCTATTTTAACGCATCGTGCGCGTGAAACGCGTTCGGAACGTCTAACTAGTCCTATGACAAGTGTTATATGCCTAAATATGTTACATAATCAGTTATGTGGCAAAAGTTTAGGTTACATATGCTAAATTACCAATTATGTATGAAAAGGGTATTCTGGTAATTTACCTAAGGCATATAAACTACCTATCATACAACTACTTAAACGATGTGACCATAGGGTATAACCTCGGAAGGTTATTCCCTACCTACTATGGTCACCTAATGTATTTGGTCGGATCCTAATGATCGACCAAATGGGTCGAGTTCGAAGGTATAGGCGATTTATTAGATCGCCTACCCTACGACTCTAGACAACGTGGTAATCAGTGGGCATAGTCCCAAGGGACTATAACCAACGTGATTACACTCACGTTGCGAAGTTCAAACGAACTTCGTATTGACCATAACTGGTCAATGTAGAAAGTCAAACAAAGTTTGACTTTCAGACTCGAAAGACTCGAAAAGCAATAAAAGAACGAAAGAATACTTACGAAGGGTCCCCGAATGCTAATCTCGATCCAAGAACTCAGGTATGAAACAATGGTTTCAACTTAGAGCTCTCAAATCAAGATTCTAGTGAGAAATGCAATGGGGGTGGATGGGTATATATAGGATTCGGGTAACCGTTGAGATTGTTTCTTGGAAAAGGGGAAACGATCAAGGCCGTACATGTGTTGGAATGTTGTGGTGTGTCAAATGGCCACTCACCATAGGGAATTGACATGTGGAAGGGGGATTGGAGGTGCTAAACAGCTGCAACCAGCTGTTAAAACAATGAATCTGGTCTGCAGAGTCTGACGCGGGCCGCCTAAGGATTAACAGAAACTGAGGCGGGCCGCCTAGCCCTTCTGATCAGAAAACAAGTTTCAGAAATTACAGTTTCAGTCCCTGCACGTGTTTAAGGCCATTTCCGGCACTTCTAAGGCCCGTAAAGCCAACTTTAAGGCCCTAAAATGTTGCCTAAACATTGTGGACATGAAACATGCTCAAAAATATGCCGGATGTTGGTTCGTTTGGTCGTACGAACGCGATGTTCGCTTAATTACGACGGAATGCGCATAAGCGCGAAAAACGATCCAAAATGCGCGACGAATGGATTTTTGGCAAGCCAAACACTAAAGCATAATATAGTCATGCTTACATAAATTTTTTGATGTCCGGATGTATTCAGAACGTAAGTTATGCGTAAAAATGCAAACTTGTGCACTTTTTGACGCTTTTAGTAACTGAATGACACAAAAGTTTATTTTAGCATACCGAACACCTCAAAGCCTATTTCTAAGCTATGTAAAGGATATTTATGGTATGTTTAACTTATGGTCATGTTCCGGAATGTCTGTTACAGTTCAAATTGGCATACTTTCGCAGTTTGTCAACTTTAGTCCCTGTAAGCGATTTAACTTTGATTTCACCACACCAAACCTTCCAAAACTTATTTATAAGTTATGTAAAGGTTATTTAAGGTATGTTAAGCCTATTTCACTATTCCGGAGTGTTCATTGGATTAAACTGGTTATATCTACACATCAGAGCGCGTATAACCTTCCAGAAAGCGATTTAGAGCTTGAAATCGAACAAGAATTGATATGTGTAAACGATACACATATTTTTACAAATCCCAAGTATGAAATACAATATTTCATTGGTTTGGAATTTGTTTGATGGTTGAAATGACACAGGTGTTACAGTCTCCCCTACTTTAGGAAATTTCGTCCCGAAATTTAGTTTTAGAGGAAACTTGTGGAGACAGCTGTGACGGTTTTGCCTTCAGACAAATCCATTGAGCCCTTAAGTAAAACTCTGGACCATGTTAGGATTCTTAGCAAAGATGTCAACCCTCAAAGTGAAGTCTTTGTAGTAACAAAACATGGAGTTTTGAACTACGGACAGAAGAACGTTTCTTATGAAGACTTATCATAGGAAACTGTGTGTGTGATTGAGATCAGAATTGGGGAGTGTGAGAATAAATGACATTGGTCGAAGTCCAAGACTTCTCCCTTATCATTATTCTTGCCACTGTTGGTCTTAACACATGACAAAACTTCCTGTGGTTTCTGTGCACTGAATTCCATAATTATGTAGGCCTCCATAATTACGTAGTTCCTTGCACAGTCCGCACAGTTCATTTCATAATGCGTATGGGGAAAAAAATCAAATGAATAATCCTGTGGTGATTTAACTTGACTGTAATAGAGTCTCTTTAACTAGGTCACCAAAGGATTAGATAAACGAAAAATCTCTTCAGCTAAACTACCCAAGAGAAATATTTAACTACACCGACGTAGGATGTATTTAACTTTAGATCGACGTAGGATCTCTTTAACTCAACTACCTAAGAGAAACATTTAACTACACCGACGTAGGATGTATTTAACTTTAGATCGACGTAGGATCTCTTTAACTCAACTACCTACTACACCGACGTAGGATGTATTTAACTTTAGTTCGACGTAGGATCTATTTAACTCAACTACCTACTACACCGACGTAGGATGTATTTAACTTTAGATCGACGTAGGATCTATTTAACTCAACTACCTACTACACCGACGTAGGATGTATTTAACTTTAGATCGACGTAGGATCTATTTAACTCAATTACCTACTACACCGACGTAGGATGTATTTAACTTTAGATCGACGTAGGATCTATTTAACTCAACTACCTACTACACCGACGTAGGATGTATTTAACTTTAGATCGACGTAGGATCTATTTAACTCAACTACCTACTACACCGACGTAGGATGTATTTAACTTTTGGAATAGTACTTTATAATCCAAGGGACTTAACTACAACGTAGAAGTACATTAAGGATTTAAGGTAGTACCTTTGGATATCCTACTATGAATCCCTTATACGAAGATATGCAAGATTCTACGAGGATTTGGATGACAAAACTTGGATCACACAACATAAAAGGAAACACATAAGCACATAATCACATAGTTGTTTAACTTGACCATTAATTTGTTATCTTTGGACACGGATATTTAAAGCACGCCAGGAATCCAATCCGTGGATTTCACTTGGCACTTTAATCATTAGAATCTAACTATGAAGATAGGAAGATCTTAATAAGAATTCGGCTCTGTCCTTATTGAATTGTGATGTACGTATTGAATCATACAAAGAATTCAATTAAGGATTCCGATGAATGATACCCATCCACAAGGATCTAATTATGAGGATAGAAAGATCCTACATGGATTTTTGGAGTTTGTGTAACGGGAGGTGTTCCGACACCTTGCACTAGGCGTGCTTACGTCGATACACAAGGTAGAAAGTTCATGAGGTTGAGGCGCCAGATATGTCAAGCAACATATGAAGCAGAGTTTGAAGGTTGAACAGCAGCAAGATTTGTAACAGCTTTGCTTTGGATTGCAAAGCGGCACATGTTAACCAAATGTCTCCATCGTCCACCGTGGGTACATTTGAAACAGGGTATTTGATTTGAATGATGACGGTTGCGTTGATTTCTCCAAGGAGCAGTTCCCTTATACAGCTTCATCCCTGAGACGAGTCACGGTGATAGCTAAATCAACGGCCTTCTGGTAGTACGACGCCTAATTGATGGACAATTGCAGCACCTAGTTCGGACATTGTTGTTGCAACGTAGAGGCACCATGTAGAAAATGGAAGACATGGGAGGAAACAAGCGAAAGATAGTCAAAAGAAAATGACAAGGCATGAAGGTTGTGACCATTTGTTTGTTACCAAAGGCAAACAAATGAGACAGTGACTAATCAAAGTAAGTGGATCATATTAATGTATCACTGAAGACATGCTCGCCTATAAGTGAACACTCATCCCAAGAATTCCCAGGTAAGCACAACTGGTCTCACGTCTGATGAGATATATACGAAGTGCTTGCCTAGCCAGAAAACCCAGAATACAGGCATTCACCCTTCCAGTTTGCACGTGTTCACATTATATGACCCAAACTTTGACGAGATTTTGAAAATTCAAAGGGGTTCAAAACCATGTAACAGAGGGTTCAAAACCTTGTAATAAATCATCCTAGAACAGATGATTAGTTTTCAAAGCGGTTTTGAAATTTATGTTCTTGTTGTGGTCGTCGCCTAAGGATAGGTGACGGTATTGTTTTATGACTAAACGCAAGTAAACTCGCGTTAGGGTCCTAAGAAGGTTATAGACTAGGTCAAAGCATTACTAATAACCTAATTCCCTATAACCATTGGCTCTGATACCATCTTTTCTGTCACACCCCGACCACGTAGAACATACAAAACGTGGCGGAAATGTCGGGGAGTGTTGTAACAGAATTAATTGTTTCAAATCCATGGCAATTGAAGTTTCATTTTATTGATTAAAAGTTTTACAATGTCTTAACAAACAAATAAATACAACATAATTAACTAGTCTTGCATCTTTTATTGTCACTAAAGTCCAAGTCTGCCTATGTGTATCTTGATCATCTTATGCAACAGCTCCTGAAAAACACATGTGAAAATAGGTACGTCAGCATAAAAATGCCGGTGAGATACATAGGTTTTGTGAAAATAGGTTTCATGACTTATGTTTGAGAAAATGTTTAGTCATGAACCTTGTTATTTGCTTTGTTTTGTAAATCATTTGAAAATCGATAAGATCTGATGATATGTATAAATAAGAGAATAATGTATGGTTAAATGAATAACCATTGTAAACTGAGTTTGTATTAGATAAATTGTTTGTAAATCAATGTCTTGTGAAAAATATGTTATTTGTATAAAATGTTCTATGTCTCAACTTGAAATGATTCAGATAACGCTACAATATGTAATACCATACAAACACTTATATATAGGAAGTACCAGCGGCGTATCCACCATGCTTGTATCATATTACACACGCCTCGTTACTTAAATCACTTACACCAACCAAACCAAACAATGTAAGATGTCTATGTTTAAACCAATTGCCAAATGTATTGAATAATATGTCTAAATGTTTATGTCAAGATGTAAATCATGTAATGTGTAACCAAAATGATATGTATGGCTAGTGAAATGTATCAACTAAACCATATGCACAAGAACATAGTATTGAAGTAAAACTTGGTTTAAATCAAAGTTATGTTTTGTGTAGTAAATGCATGATCAATGTAAATCATGTAATATGCGTCCAAAATGTAAGTATGTGACGAATAACAAATGTACTAAGTATGAAGAACAATGCACGATTGAACATACATAGCATGTGAACTGTACTAAGTATGCAACAACAGACATACGTAGCATGCGACCTGTACTAAGTATGCAACAATAGACATACGTAGCATGTGATGTAATGTAAAACAATGTACTAAGTAATGCACACAATGGCACACCTAGTATGAAATGTAAATGAAATCATGTACTATAATGTACTAATGAACATAACAAGTATATGATGTGAAAACAGGAAAGCTTGAAAGTAACAAGTAGGCACATGTGTTTCACCCCAAAACAGTTTGGAAAACAGTAAAAGAGGGGTCTATGTACTCACTTGAGATTGCTCAGATGTCTTAAGATAATCACCAAGCAATGCTAGAGATCACGGAATCAAACGGCACCTAATATAGGTATCTATGTTAATAAACCGGACCTGTATCGGAAGACTGGGTAGCATTAGGGTTTGTAAACCAAATGAGTGTAGGAACTCATGTGCTATGGTTTAACAAAGCCTACATGCTAAATGAAACTTAACCTAAGTCTTATCGACCCATTACGATTCGTTTAGGTAGCTTATGCTATTTTAACGCATCGTGCGCGTGAAACGCGTTCGGAACGTCTAACTAGTCCTATGACAAGTGTTATATGCCTAAATATGTTACATAATCAGTTATGTGGCAAAAGTTTAGGTTACATATGCTAAATTACCAATTATGTATGAAAAGGGTATTCTGGTAATTTACCTAAGGCATATAAACTACCTATCATACAACTACTTAAACGATGTGACCATAGGGTATAACCTCGGAAGGTTATTCCCTACCTACTATGGTCACCTAATGTATTTGGTCGGATCCTAATGATCGACCAAATGGGTCGAGTTCGAAGGTATAGGCAATTTATTAGATCGCCTACCCTACGACTCTAGACAACGTGGTAATCAGTGGGCATAGTCCCAAGGGACTATAACCAACGTGATTACACTCACGTTGCGAAGTTCAAACGAACTTCGTATTGACCATAACTGGTCAATGTAGAAAGTCAAACAAAGTTTGACTTTCAGACTCGAAAGACTCGAAAAGCAATAAAAGAACGAAAGAATACTTACGAAGGGTCCCCGAATGCTAATCTCGATCCAAGAACTCAGGTATGAAACAATGGTTTCAACTTAGAGCTCTCAAATCAAGATTCTAGTGAGAAATGCAATGGGGGTGGATGGGTATATATAGGATTCGGGTAACCGTTGAGATTGTTTCTTGGAAAAGGGGAAACGATCAAGGCCGTACATGTGTTGGAATGTTGTGGTGTGTCAAATGGCCACTCACCATAGGGAATTGACATGTGGAAGGGGGATTGGAGGTGCTAAACAGCTGCAACCAGCTGTTAAAACAATGAATCTGGTCTGCAGAGTCTGACGCGGGCCGCCTAAGGATTAACAGAAACTGAGGCGGGCCGCCTAGCCCTTCTGATCAGAAAACAAGTTTCAGAAATTACAGTTTCAGTCCCTGCACGTGTTTAAGGCCATTTCCGGCACTTCTAAGGCCCATAAAGCCAACTTTAAGGCCCTAAAATGTTGCCTAAACATTGTGGACATGAAACATGCTCAAAAATATGCCGGATGTTGGTTCGTTTGGTCGTACGAACGCGATGTTCGCTTAATTACGACGGAATGCGCATAAGCGCGAAAAACGATCCAAAATGCGCGACGAATGGATTTTTGGCAAGCCAAACACTAAAGCATAATATAGTCATGCTTACATAAATTTTTTGATGTCCGGATGTATTCAGAACGTAAGTTATGCGTAAAAATGCAAACTTGTGCACTTTTTGACGCTTTTAGTAACTGAATGACACAAAAGTTTATTTTAGCATACCGAACACCTCAAAGCCTATTTCTAAGCTATGTAAAGGATATTTATGGTATGTTTAACTTATGGTCATGTTCCGGAATGTCTGTTACAGTTCAAATTGGCATACTTTCGCAGTTTGTCAACTTTAGTCCCTGTAAGCGATTTAACTTTGATTTCACCACACCAAACCTTCCAAAACTTATTTATAAGTTATGTAAAGGTTATTTAAGGTATGTTAAGCCTATTTCACTATTCCGGAGTGTTCATTGGATTAAACTGGTTATATCTACACATCAGAGCGCGTATAACCTTCCAGAAAGCGATTTAGAGCTTGAAATCGAACAAGAATTGATATGTGTAAACGATACACATATTTTTACAAATCCCAAGTATGAAATACAATATTTCATTGGTTTGGAATTTGTTTGATGGTTGAAATGACACAGGTGTTACACTACACACAAACACTTGTACTCAAATTACATTGTAACACCTAGTTGATCCACATCATATCCTGCACTGTATCCTGATATTTGAAGTAATAGAAGAACAAGGCAGCTGCGATTGTCAGCTCCCGAGGTTTTGTGCCGGCGATCTAGATTGATCAAGGGCTTTCCTCGTACATCTCGTGTCACCTTTGCTCATTGTTTGATCATAGATACAGCTTTATATCCTGGGCTGTATCCTGAAACCGTTTTTGCAAATAACTTGATTAACATATTTTCGACACACATTTCTGGCACACTACCTCACTTAACTAATTTGATCACTTAATTGCTTCAGTAATTTTTAACCAAAACAATTTGGCGCCCACCGTGGGGCAAGTGGTGCTATTTCTACTAAAAGCTTTTGCAAAATCGTTACTTGGTTTTCTATTTTCAAAACTTTTTTGCTACACTATTTTCAATGGCCTCAAGATCAAACATGAGCTCTTCCACCGTGTCTGCTACAACCTCTGCAACAATTGGTTCGGTGCTTCCGCCACCTCCTCCGAGAATGCAAGCCTCTTCACAGGGAGCTGAAAGCCATGTGGCTCGGGATGTTATCCCTGCTCGCAATGTCCAGGGATCCGGTCCTGTTTTGGCTTCTAACGAAGAAATTCTGAATTTGTTTGGTAGTTTATAGGAACAGATGAGGCAGCAGCGGGAAACTAATCAGATGCTGATAAGAGAGATACAACTCTTGAAATCAGGCCCGAGTAGGCCTGCTGAAGATACTGTCACTCCCTTGCAACCCAGGGCTTTGAACTTCAGTTCTGCAGTTTATACTGAGGATAACTGGGGGAATATTGTGCCTAGCCATTCCCAGAAACATACTCCTGAGATACCTTCTTCAGTAAGGGTATCAACTATGAGAAGCTCAGGATATGCTTCAGGATATGGCCAAAACCCCCAAGCTGGTAATGTATCTAATAATAATAATACTCTTGCTACTAATGGTGTTGGATCTTTGCAGGATGCAGGTATGACGTCAGCATTTTCCAGGGAGCTTCAAAAACTGAAGGACATGATATCCAGTGTACCTGGGGTGGTTCAGCCAATTCCTGAAGTATCCCAAGACAGCCACAGGATATCTCGGTTTGCATATCCCATTTGTGATGCTGAAATCCCAAAAAGATTTCAAACCCCCAACCCCCCAACATGAAGCTCTATGACGGAACTACGGATTCTGAGGAGCATATTGCCTAGTATAGGGAAAGGATGGAAATCAACCCTATCCCTCCAGACCTCAAAGAAGCATGCTTGTGCAAGGGTTTCAGTTCTACCTTAACAGGATCAGCCTTAAAATGGCTGTTAAATGTTCCTCCTCACTCAATTACTTCTTTTGCTCATTTAGTTAATTTATTTAATAGTCAATTTTCTTTCAGCCGGAGTTTTGAGAAACTAACCAGTGATCTTTACAGGATAACTCAAGGACCTCAGGAATCCTTGAGGGATTATGTGAACAAGTTTAGTCGGGAATCCTTAGATATCCCACATCTTGATGTTGCAACAGCTGTACAAGCCTTCAAGATGGGGTTGCAAAAGGATTCTCAATTTTATCAGGATCTTGTAATGAATCCCTGCAGAAATCTGGACGAAGCTCGTAACAGGGATTTAAGATACATTCGGCTGGAGGATGATAAAAAGATGCAAGAGAGAATGAATTCGTCCACAACCTATGAGTCAACCAACAGGAAATCAGAATCCTCGTATAAACCATATCGCTCAAAGCCATATGGCAGGAATGATAGCAAAAAAGTGAATGCTGTTGAAGACGAGGATCCTGAGGAGTATCCTGACTTGTCTGAATATTGTTTTTCTGTTAACATACTGAACTAATGTATACTATGCAGGGTTTAGGAGACAAAGCAAGATGGCCCCGAAAGAATTAACAAAAGGCTTATTGGAAGGACAAGTCCAAATGGTGTGCTTTCCATGAGGACTTCGGGCATGTTACTGAGGATTGCATCGCTTTGAGAAAAGAAATAAGCTATCTCTTGAGCAAGGGATATCTGAAGGACCTCTTGGGAAGAAAGAAGAATAAGGCTCAGGATCCTGAGAAGGATCCTGAACGGGCAGCATCACCTCCTGCGGATGCAAAAATAATTAACTTTATTTCAGGAGGATCCGACATCTGCGGCACATCATATTCTGCAGCAAAAAGACACGCGAAGGAAGCCAAAGCAGAGAGGGGAGAAAAGCCGACAAGGATGTCAACCCTCACAACTGACAAAGTCATCACGTTCGATAATGATGACAGGGATACTGTCCAGGATCCCCATCATGACGCCTTAGTGATAACGTTATATGTTGCTAACCATTTTGTGCGCAGGATATTAGTGGATAATGGCAGCTCAGTCAACATAATTCAGCTGGAAACATTGAAAAGGATGAATGTATCTCCGATGGACATTAATTCGAAATCCATTGTGCTCGTTGGTTTCAGTGGAGAAGCTAGGAATACCGTAGGAGAGATAAAGTTGCCCGTGTATATTCAAGGGGTCAACTCAATGCAACGCTTTTGTGTCATGGATTCTTTATCCTGCTATAATATTATACTAGGTAGGCCTTGGATCCATGATATGAAAGCTGTTCAGTTAACCTACCATCAATGCATCAAGATCCCTACTCCTTGGGGAGTTGTCAAGGTGGAAAGCGATCAGCAGGAAGCAAAGGAGTGTTATTCTTCTTCGATGAAATCCTCAACAAAGCCTAGTGCAGCATAGCAATTAAAGATTCAAGGCCAGGATATCATGGAGGCTTCAGAGCAGGATGTAAAGAAAGTGGTCCTGGATCAGAATAATCCGGATATCTCGGTGCTCGTGGGAACCAATATCCCTCAGGATATTGAAGATCAATTGACTAATTTTTTGAAATGCAACATTTGCGTGGAAGCACGAGGATATGACAGGTATTTCCAAGGATATTATAACACATAAGCTCGGTATTGACAGGTCATTCAAGCCTGTCCAGCAAAAGAGAAGGAAGTTTGCTCCGGAGCAAAATGTGATCATCCAAGAGGAAGTTGAAAGACTACTAAGGAGCAAGATGATTAGGGAAGTGAAGTTTCCTAAATGGCTGGCGAATGTAGTTGTGGTGCAAAAGAAAAATGGGAAATGGAGAGTTTGTGTAGATTACACAGACTTAAACAAAGCTTGCTCCAAAGACCCATTTCCTCTTCCTCTTATTGACTCAATTGTGGATGCTACTGCCGGCCATGAGATGTTAACCAACATGGATGCATCTTCAGGATTCCAGCAGATCCAAATGGAACCTTCAGACCAGGAGGATACTGCCTTCATGACACCAACAGGTATTTATTGCTACACTGCTATACCCTTTGGTTTGAAAAATACAGGTGCAACATATCAAAGATTGGTGAACATGATGTTCAAAGACAAGCTGGGGGACACTATGGAGGTGTACATCGACGGCATGGTAGTAAAATCTAAAAAGGCTGAGGATCACCTTCAGGATATCAAGGGAGCATTTGATATCCTGGATCAGTATAACATGAAGCTAAATACTGCTAAGTGTCATTTCAGAGTGGGGGCAGGAAAGGTTCTAGGATACATGGTGACTAAAAGAGGGATAGAGGCAAGCCCGGAGCAGATTAAAGCTATCCTGGATATTAAGTCACCTTCAAATATGAAGGATGTTCAACGGTTGACAGGACGAGTCGCAGCATTAAATAGATTTATTTCAAGATCCTCAGAAAAATGCAAGGAATTTTATGATATCCTGAAGAAGAATAAGAAGTTTGAATGGGGAGCAAATCATGAAGCAGCCTTGCAGGATTTGAAGCACTATCTTTCAACCACACCTTTGTTGATGAAGCCTGAGGATGGTGAACCATTATCCCTGTATCTTGCGGTATCAGGGAATGCAGTAAGTGCTGTCCTTATAAAGGATCATGAAGGTCAGCAGTATCCTGTTTATTATGTTAGTAAAAGTTTATTAGATGCTGAAACTAGGTATTCCCACTTAGAGAAACTGATTTTAGCCCTAGTTATGGCGTCAACAAAACTTAGACATTATTTTGAAACACATAGGATTCACGTTAAAACCAACTATCCTGTTAAAAATGTGCTTAGGAAACCCGAGATGTCAGGTGTTTTGGTCAAAAATTACCGAAGCAATTTAGTGATCAAATTAGTTAAGTGAGGTAGTGTGCTAGTAAAATGTGTCAAAAATATGCTAATTAAGTTGTTTGTAAAAACAGTTTTCAGGATACGGCTCAGGATATAGAGTTGTATCTATGATCAATCAATGAGCAAAAAAGGTAAAGGGTGACACGAGATATACGAGGAAAGCCCTTGATCAATCTAGATCGCCGGCACAAAACCTCGGGAGCTGACAATCGCAGCTGCCTTGTTCTTCTATTACTTCGAATATCAGGATACAGTGCAGGATGTGATGCGGATCAACTAGGTGTTACAAGGTAATTCAAGTACAAGTGTTTGTGTGTAGTGATTGCTAGTAGCTAGAGAGAAAGAGTGTAAGTGAAATTGTGTGCCTTAATATGATCTGATCCATCTATTTATAGTAAAAGAAAAATAACAAACTACCCTATTAAACCGAGATTCGGCGGATATTCCTTATACGAACGTTGTAGACCTGGTCTTTCGGGTTCAACGTCTCTCCTATAACTGGTTTGCCCGAGTCTTAAGGAGAAGAGGTCCACTTGACCGTTAGTGACCCACAGCTTCTAACCTGCACGTGGTTAATTCACTTAATACCAGGATATCGCACCAGGATGTTACCAATATCCTGATCCGGTATCCTGATCACAAGTAAACAATCAAAAGCAGAATATTAGTCAGGATATATATGCTCAGAAAATGACCCATAACAATTGTCCCCAAATATATCTGTTGGTATACCAATCAAACGGATATATTTCAAAAACCCTGTCTCGCGAAACAAGGCAATTAAATCGAAATGACGGTCAAGATTGCACTATACAACTTCCAACGCGCTTTTCACTCGATGGACATCTACAACGCTCCTATATCTTCTCTCTTTTTGTTTGAGAAGCAGGTATCATCAACAGAATCTCCAGGTAATCACTTATCCCTTCCACGTTTTCTGTTAACTTTATTCTTCCTCCGATGGCTACTGTAGTCCATTCTCAGACCGATGAATCGTCGGAATCCTTCGTTCAGCAAAACCTTCTCAAAAATCCCGAGAAGGAGATCTGTGCTTTTGATAATGCAGACATTGCGGCGTTGAGAGCCTCCGGCGCTTTCCCTGATGGTACGATTTTTAGACCATTTGATCGAACAATTCGATCAAATGTTTCTTCTACCGATTGGGTTTGTTTTCCGGCATACCCTTTCTTGCTAGGTCTTCGGTATCCATTTCTCGAATTCATGATGCAATTCTTCCGGACTACCGGTATTTCTTTTGCCCAAACCATGCCCATGGTCTGGAGATTATTAATCGTGCTCAACCAAATTAAAAACCTTCACTATCCCGACCTCTGCATCGAAGATATGCCAATCGCTTACCGCCTCCGATCCCACGGTTCCAGTCGGTTCCTGCTCTTTTCAACTTCCAGCAAACCGGTTATTCTTAAAGCCACCAAAAACGAAGATGGATGGCAACGCAAGTTCTTCTTCGTCAAACGAGACTCCATTCATGAGGGTGCTAGTCTTCCGGTGGAGTGGTTAACCACTGGTAGGATCATGAATGTCCCCATGTACTTCTAGACTTCTATCTTGTGCTAATATCTTCTTATTTGATCCTTTCGCAGTGAATTTTAAAGAAGTAGCTCCCCCTACTGCGGAATCAGAAAAAAGAATCGAAGCTGTTTACCAATTGTCTGCAAGTGACAGGAGTTTTACCACACATATCCCGAGTTCCAGCCAATATTCATCATCTGAAATGTCTGGTAAGAGTTACTTTTGAAATGACTAAATAATGTAATATAATATAATAAAGAGTAATAAGGATGGAGGACTTTTCCCTTTATGCAGCACCAGCCAAGATCCCTGAGGTTTTCGACCTTGATGAGCTGGACAGTTATTCTGATCAGGTCCAGATCAAGAAGGAACCTAGTCCCAAGGCCACGGCCTCATCCAAGCCCAGCAGCTCCAAGGCCATCATCATTCCCAAACCTTGGCCAGCTACTAAGCCCCGGAGTTCAAGTTCCCGTAAAAGGAAAGAGCCTGATTCTCCTGTTATCTCTGATACATTCCCCTATGAGAATCACGGGTTCACTGAGGCAAGCGGATTCCTGAATTCTTTTCTTAACCAGGTTAATATCCTCGAGCCATATCCTGAACCTTATACCACTTATAAGTATTTATTAAAACCAATACATGTCCTTTTACTTTGCAGGGTCTCGAACGTCTGGTTCATTTATATCAAGAATCCTGTGGGCTCAACAAGACGCTTGAATCCAAGTTGAAGAAAGTCGAGGTTACCATCTCTGATCAAGGTATGATTGCAGCCGCTAAATCTCAGCATTACGAGGACAAGTTCAAGGCTATGACCCAAGAACACCAGGCCGCCCTCAACAAAGCTGCTCTCCAGGCCCAAGCCGATCTTGATGCTGCCCATGCTCAACACGAACAGGATATGATCAGCTACCGGGAAAGCCTTAAAAGTTCCGTCATCACTTCCTTTCTCCAGGCCAGGCTAAAGATGGCCCACGAAGCCAAAGCACTGGGCTTCGAATGTCCTTCTTGGGACATCAATGCCTGGGAAACAAAGCTAAGGAGTCTCGGCGGCACTTCTGCTAAACCTGCAGCTGAAGGATCTTCAAAGGCAGTTGAAAAACCAAATGATGTTGAGATGGATGCTCAGGTTGATCCCGAGACGGATGCTGCTGAAAATGTCACGAACGAAGAAGGCGCTGCCTCCTAAAACTTATTTCCCTTAAATTTGAGAGTTACGCTTATTTGAACAATTTTATTTTCTGTATTAAAACAATTTGATAACCAAGGGTGGATGGGTCCTAGGTTTTAGGACGAAGCCTTTGGTTATCGGCTGGCATCGTTTATTTTTAAATAATACCACCTTCTGACTTATTTGTTGTTGCCTTCTAACTTCTGTCTTGCATTTCTTAGTTTAGATTTTAGCTTTGCAAAATTTGTGCAACTATCTTTTGAAAATATCCTAATCAATATACTCAGTGATATCTTATGAAGACCTTTATCAAATAGGATTTCTCAAAATCCAAACAATTTTAGACAAAGTTACTAAAGAATAAAAGATAGTCTATTTTCCAAAACCTGTTTTGATAACGCTTGTCTGATTAGAATATTAATTTTCAACCCAAGTATCATTTCCCAAATATTCCAATTAAATATCCTGAAACGTATCCCAAAAACACATTTCGAAGACATATCCTAAAGATATATCCTTATCAAGATATTTTGAGCCTTAAACAGAGTTAAACAATTCATGTAAGGTTTACAAAGGAAAGATCATACCAGGAACTGAGTGTAACCCTAGTATTAAACTCCAACCCCTTTTGCGACTTCTCCCACTAAGATGTCCCCAGTCCGAGACACTTAGCCCAATTTTGATCTTTTGAGCTTCACACAATTGCTTTAGAAGGAATGTCCCATGTGCATGAAGTCTATAAACACTTAGAAAATTTTTTAATATCAGTTCCAACTGTTTAGACAATTCTTGTGTTACAGGGGTAAAACCCAAAAATATACTGGAGATAAATCCTTAGTATCCTGGGGAAAATCCTTAATTTTCATGCGCTACAGGCGGGAGTGTATAAACTCCAAGACTTAGAAAGGTGATAACCTTTAAACCTTAGAGAGTATGAAAATACCCTTTCGTGAGAGAGGGTGATCAATCCTCATATACCTTTAGGATTCAGGATATAGCCAATAGTAACGAAATTGTCAGCCACTTTTACATGAACTGGTCCCACCACCTTGAACTATTCCCGAATAACTTGCGCTCCAGGCGGGGTGTTTAAACCCAATTCAGAAGAAAGGTGAATACCTTTAAACCTGTGAAGGGATCAGGATCCCTTAGACGTGAGAGAGGGGGCCAATCCTCTAATCTTCTGAAGTATCCTGAATGTATATCCTGGAGCTATATCTCGAAGCATATACTACAAAACAACTGTAAGCTAAGGTGGGTGTTAGCCTGGCTAACACCCCTCCGATGCTTAAGTCAGTAATGGGTTCAAAACAGTAAATAATATTAAAATTTAATAAAAGAGACAGAATCCATATCATCCTGAGTTAGAATTTAAATTCCATACTCACTTGAAATAGAGTTTTAGATGTATAGCATTCCAGGATCTTGGTAGCATATCTCCCTCCATATTCTTGAGTCGGTATGCTCCTTTTCCTGATTCAGATTCAACCTCATAGGGTCCTTCCCATTTTGGAGCCAACTTTCCATCAGCAGAATTAGTAGTATTCTGAAAAGCCTTTCTCAATACCCAATCTCCAACTTAAAATCTTCTAGTCCTTATATTCTTGTTAAATGATTTAGATATCCTCTGTTGATATGCTGCCATCCTTAGCCTTGCTGCGTCTCTTGTCTCATCAATAGTATCCAGTTCCTGGCATAGGACTTCAGGATTCTGCTCAGGATCCCGGAGGTTGGATCTCGCTGTAGGTATCACCATTTCTGTCGGGATCACCGCTTCTGCTCCAAACACCAAGGATAACGGGGTTTGGCCAGTTGCACTTTTTACTGTCGTCCTATCAGCCCATAAAACAAAGGGTAATTCTTCTGCCCATCTTCCTTTCTTAGCCCCTAGTCTCTTTTTCAAGTTGTTGACAATTATCTTGTTTGAGGATTCTGCTTGTCCATTTGCTTGAGGATGTACCGGAGTAGACGTGATCATTTTGATTCCCCAACTCTTGCAAAAGTCAGTAGTCCTTTTACTTATAATCTGGGATCCATTGTCACAAATGATTTCAGTTGGTACTCCAAATCTGGTCAGGATATTCCTCTTTATGAAGGATACTACTTCTTGGTCTCTAACTTGAACAAATGCTTCAGCTTCAACCCACTTAGAGAAATAATCAGTCATTGCCAGCATAAAGACTTTTCCTCCTGGAGCTTTTGGTAATTTCCCTACTATGTCCATCCCCCATTTCATGAATGGCTAAGGGGAAGCTATAGGTTAAAGTGGTTCGGCCGGCTGATGTAATATGTTACTGTGTCTTTGACATGCATCACATCTTCGAGCATATTCTGCAGCATCTTTCCTCATCGTCGGCCAATAATATCCTGTTCTTAATACTTTTGAAAACAATGACCTGCCCCCAGTATGGTTACCACAATCCCCTTCGTGTATATCCTGAAGCACTTCCTTAGTTTCGGGATCCTCTAAGCACCTCAGATATGGTCTTGCAAGAGATTTCTTATACAAGACATTATTTATAATAGTGAATCGTGATACCTTCATTCTAAAGGCCTTAGGATTCTCATCCTTTGGGATGTGTCCTTCCTTGAGATATCTTATAATTGGAACCATCCAGGACTTGGAATCCTTCTCAGGATACTCATCAGGATCCTGAATACTTAGTACTTCCTTATCCTGAGGATTCGTCGCAAGATATAAGATATCGCAAGATATAAGATCTGTAACATTGGTATTCGGGTTCCTTCCGGTATCCTGACTGATGATCCTAGATTCGCCAAGGCATCAACTTCAGCATTATCCTCTCTTGGTACCTGTTCAAGTGTGAAAATATCGAAATATCCTGCTAATTTTTTGAGAATTTCGAGATACTCGATTAATTTCTCGCCTTTAACTGCATATGATCCCTTAAAATGATTAGTAATTATCAAGGAATCGACATATACTTGCAAATTTTTAATATTCATATTTTTAGCCAACTCTAATCTTGCAATTAAAGCCTCATATTCTGCTTCATTATTAGTAGCAGGGAATTCACACCTAACAGCCTGGGGTAATATGTCCCCCTGTGGAAATTTTAGTAGAATACCTAAACCTACACCTCTTACATTAGATGCACCATCAGTATATAATGTCCAGGATTCTAAGTTTTCTCCTAGCTGCTGTACTTCCAAGTCTACTTCAATTTGAATGTCACTACTGAAATCAGCCACAAAGTCAGCTAAAGCCTGAGACTTTATGGCATTTCTAGGCTCATAAACTAAATCATAGGCACTTAATTTTACTGACCACTTAGCCATCCTACCCGACATCTCGAGTTTCCTAAGCACGTTCTTAACAGGATAATTAGTTTTAACATGAATCCTATGTGTCTCAAAATAATGTCTAAGTTTTGTTGATGCCATAACTAGGGCTAATATCAATTTTTCTAGATGAGAATATCTAGTTTCAGCATCTAATAAACTTTTACTAACATAATAGACAGGATATTGCTGACCTTCATGGTCCTTTATAAGAACGGCACTTTCAGCATTCCCTGATACTGCGAGGTATAGGGACAGTGGTTCACCTTTTTCAGGCTTCATCAATAGAGGTGCAGTTGAGAGATACTGCTTCAAATCCTGTAGGGCTGCTTCATGCTTCTCTTTCCATTCGAACTTCATGTTTTTCTTCAGGATATCATAAAATTCCTTGCATTTCTCGGAGGATCTTGAGATAAATCTGTTCAATGCTGCTACTCGCCCTGTTAACCGTTGAACATCCTTCATATTTGAAGGTGATTTGATATCCAAGATAGCTTTAATCTGCTCCGGGCTTGCCTCTATTCCTCTTTTAGTCACCATATATCCTAGAACCTTTCCTGCCCCCACTCCAAAATGGCACTTAGCAGGATTCAATTTCATGTTATACTGATCCAGGATATCGAATGCTCCCTTAATATCCTGGAGGTGATCTTCAGCCTTTTTAGGTTTTACTACCATGTCATCGATGTACACCTCCATAGTGTCCCCCAGCTTGTCTTTGAACGTCATGTTTACCAATCTTTGGTATGTTGCACCTGCGTTTTTCAAACCAAAGGGCATAGCAGTGTAACAATAAATACCTGTTGGTGTCATGAAGGCAGTATCCTCCTGGTCTGAAGGTTCCATTTGGATCTGATGAAATCCTGAGGATGCATCCATGAAGGTTAACATTTCGTGGCCAGCCGTAGCATCCACCATTGAATCAATATGAGGAAGAGGAAATGGGTCTTTGGGACAAGCTTTATTCAGGTCCGTGTAATCTACACAAACTCTCCATTTCCCATTTTTCTTCTGTACCACGACTACATTTTCCAGCCATTTAGGAAACTTCACTTCCCTAATCATCTTGGACTTCAATAGTCTTTCAACCTCTTCTTGAATAATTATGTTTCGTTCTGGAGCAAACTTCCTTCTCTTTTGCTGGATAGGCTTGAAAGACCTGTCTATTCCAAGCTTGTGAGTTATAATATCCTTAGAAATACCTGTCATATCCTCATGCTTCCATGCGAATGTTGACATCCTGCATTTCAAAAAGTTAGTTAACTGATTTTCAATATCCTGAGGGATATTGGCTCCTACGAGCACCGAGATATCCGGATTATCCTGATCCAGGATAACTCTCTTTACATCCTGCTCCGAAGCCTCCATGATATCTTGGGCCCGCAAATTTAATTGCTATGTTGCATTAGGCTTGGTTGAGGATTTCATTGAGGATGAGTAACATTCCTTCGCCTCCTGCTGATCACTATCAACCTTGACAACCCCCCAATGGGTAGGGATCTTGATGCACTGATGATAAGTCGATGGCACAGCCTTCATATCAGGGATCCATGGCCTGCCTAGTATGATGTTATAGCAGGATAGGGAGTCCATCACACAGAAACGTTGTATTGAGTTGACCCCTTCAACATATACTGGTAACTTTATCTCTCCCACTGTGTTCCTGGCCTCTCCACTGAACCCAACAAGCACGGTGGATTTTGAAGTAATATCCATTGGAGATACATTCATTCTTTTCAAAGTTTCTAGTTAGATTATGTTGACGGAGCTGCCATTATCCACCAATATCTTTATCAGTTGTGAGGGTAGTCATCCTGGCTGGTTTATCTCCCCTCTCGGCCTTAGCTTCCTTTGCATGTCTTTTGGCCGCAGAATATGAAGTCCCACAAATGTCGGATCCTCCTGAAATAAAGTTGATTATCTTGGCATCCACAGGAGGTGATGCTGCTCGTTCAGGGTCCTTCTCAGTATCCTGACCCTTATTCTTCTTTCTTCCTAGGAGATCCTTCAGATATCCCTTGCTTAGAAGATAACTTATTTCCTTTCTTAGAGCAATGCAATCCTCAGTTACATGTCCGAAATCTTCATGGAAGGCACACCATTTGGATTTATCCTTCCAATCAGCTTTTTGTTGATTCTTTCGAGGCCACCTAGCTTTGTCTCCTAAACCATGCATAGCATACATTAACTCAGGTATGTTAACAGAAAAGCAATATTCAGACAATTCAGGATATTCTTCAGGATCCTCGTCTTCAACAGCATTCACTTTCTTGTTGTCAATTCTGCCATACGGCTTAGAGCGATATGGTTTATACGAGGATTCTGATTTCCTATTGGTTGATTCATAGGTTGAGGTGGAATTCATCCTCTCTTGCATCTTTTTGTCATCCTCCAAGCGAATATATCTCAAGGCCCTGTTACAAGCTTCGTCGAGATTCCTGCAGGGATTCATCCCAAGATCCTGATAAAATTGAGAATCTTTTTATAATCCCATCTTAAAGGCCTGCACAGCTGTTGCAATATCAAGATGTGGGATATCCAAGGATTCCCGACTAAACTTGTTCACATAATCCCTCAAGGATTCCTGAGGCCCTTGAGTTATCCTGTAAAGATCACTGGTTAGTTTCTCAAAACTCCGGTTGCAAGAAAACTGACTATTAAATAAATTAACCAAATGAGCAAACGAAGTAATTGAGTGAGGAGGAACATTTAACAGCCATTTTAAGGCTGATCCTGTCAAGGTAGAACCAAAACCCTTGCAGAGGCATGCTTCCTTGAGATCTGGAGGAATAGGGTTGATCTCCATCCTTACCCTATACTGGGCGATATGCTCTTCAGGATCCGTGGTTCCGTCATAGAGTTTCATGTTGGGGGTTTGAAATCTTTTCGGGATTTCAGCATCACAGATAGGATGCGCAAACCAGGATATCCTGTGACTGTCTTGGGATACTTCTGGAATCGGCTGGACCACCCCAGGCACACTGGATATCATGTCTTTCAGCTTTTGAAGCTCCCTAGTAAATGTTGACGTCATACCTGCATCCTGCAAAGATCCACTATTGTTAGTAGTAAGAATATTATTATTTGACAGGTTACCAGTCTGAGGATTCTGGCCATATCCTGAGCTTCTCACGGTTGATACTCTTATTGAAGAGGGTATCTCATGAGTATGATTCTGGGAATGGCTTGGCACGATATTCCCCCGGTTATCCTCAGTGTAAACTGCAGAACTGAAGTTCAAAGCCCTGGGTTGCAAAGGAGTGACAGTTTCTTCAGCAGGCCTACTTGGGCCGGATTTCAAGAGTTGTATCTCTCTCATCTGCATCCGATTAGTTTCCTGCTGCTGCCTCATCTGTTCCTGTACACTACCAAACAAATTCAGAATTTCGTCATTAGAAGCCAAAACAGGACCAGATCCCTGGGTACTGGAGCGGGGATAACATCCCGAGGCACATGACTCTCAGTTCCCTGTGAAGAGGCATGCATTCTTAGAGGAGGAGGTGGAAGCACCGAACCAATTGTTGCAGAGGTTGTAGCAGACATGGTGGAAGAGCTCATGTTTGATCTCGAGGCCATTGAAAACAATGTAGCAAAACGTTTTGACAATAGAAAACCGAGTAATGATTTTACTAAAGTTTTTAGTAAAAATAGCACCACTTGCCCCACGGTGGGCGCCAAATTGTTTTGGTAAAAAATTACCGAAGCAATTTAGTGATCAAATTAGTTAAGTGAGGTAGTGTGCTAGAAATATGTGTCAAAAATATGCTGATTAAGTTGTTTGTAAAAACAGTTTTCAGGATACGGCTCAGGATATAGAGCTGCATCTATGATCAAACAATGAGCAAAAAAGGTAAAGGGTGACACGAGATATACGAGGAAAGCCCTTGATCAATCTAGATCGCCGGCACAAAACCTCGGGAGCTGACAATCGCAGCTGCCTTGTTCTTCTATTACTTCGAATATCAGGATACAGTGCAGGATGTGATGCGGATCAACTAGGTGTTACAAGGTAATTCGAGTACAAGTGTTTGTGTGTAGTGATTGCTGGTAGCTAGAGAGAAAGAGTGTAAGTGAAATTGCGTGCCTTAATATGATCCGATCCATCTATTTATAGTAAAAGAAAAATAACAAACTACCCTATTAAACCGAGATTCGGCGGATATTCCTTATACGAACGTTGTAGACCTGGTCTTTCGGGTTCAACGTCTCTCCTATAACTGGTTTGCCCGAGTCTTAAGGAGAAGAGGTCCACTTGACCGTTAATGACCCACAGCTTCTAACCTGCACGTGGTTAATTCACTTAATACCAGGATATCGCACCAGGATGTTACCAATATCCTGATCCGCTATCCTGATCACAAGTAAACAATCAAAAGCAGAATAATAGTCAGGATATATATGCTCAGAAAATGACCCATAACATCAGGTAGGATGGCTAAATGGTCAGTGAAATTAAGTGCCTTTGATCTAGTATATGAACCTAGGAGTGCCATAAAGTATCAGGCTTTAGCTGACTTTGTGGCTGATTTCACTAGTGATATTCAAAACGAAGTAGACCTAGAAGTAAAACAGCTAGGAGAAAACTTAAAATCCTGGACGTTATATACCGATGGTGCATCTAATGTAAGAGGTGTAGGTTTGGGTATAGTACTAAAATCGCCACAGGGGGACATATTACCCCAGGCTATTAGATGTGAGTTTCCTGCCACTAATAATGAGGCAGAATATGAAGCTTTAATTGTAGGATTAGAATTGGCTAAAAGTATGAATATCAAGAGTTTGCAAGTATATGTTGATTCTTTGTTAATTACTAATCATTTTAACGGAACCTATGCAGTTAAAGGTGAAAAATTAATCGAGTATCTCGAAATTCTCAAAAAATTAGCAGGATATTTCGATATTTTTACACTTGAACAGGTACCAAGAGAGGATAATGCTGAAGCTGATGCCTTGGAAAATCTAGGATCATCAGTCAGGATACCGGAAGGAACCCAAATACCAATATTACATATCCTATATCCTGCGACGGATCCTCAGGATAAGGAAGTAGTAAATGTTCAGGATCCTGATGATGAGTATCCTGAGAAGGATCCTAGGTCTTGGATGGCTCCAATCATAAGATATCTCAAGGAAGGACACATTCCAAAGCATGAGAATCCTAAGGCCTTTAGAATGAAGGTATCACGATTCACTATTATAAATAATGTCTTGTATAAGAAATCGCTTGCAGGACCATATCTGAGGTGTTTAGAGGATCCCGAAACCAAGGAAGTGCTTCAGGATATACACGAAGGGGATTGTGGTAACCATACTGGGGGCAGGTCGTTGTTCTCAAAGGTATTAAGAACATGATATTATTGGCCGACGATGAAAAAAGACGCTGCAGAATACGCTCAAAGATGTGATGCATGTCAATGACACAGTAATTTATTACATCAGCCGGCCGAGCCACTTTATCCTATAGTTTCCCCTTGGCCGTTCATGAAGTGGGAAATGGATATAGTAGGAAATTTGCCAAAGGCTCTAGGAGGAAAGGTCTTCATGCTGGAAATGACCGATTATTTCTCTAAAGGGGTCGAAGCTGAAGCATTTGTTCAAGTTAGAGATCAAGAAGTGGTATCCTTCATAAAAAGGAATATCCTGACTAGGTTTGGAGTACCAGCTGAGATAATTTGTGACAATGGATCTCAATTTATAAGTAAGAGGACTACTGAATTTTGCAAGAGTTGGAGAATCAAAATGATTACATCCACACCGGTACATCCTCAAGCAAATGGACAAGCAGAATCCTCAAACAAGATAATTGTCAACAACCTGAAAAAGAGACTAGGGGCTAAAAAAGGAAGATGGGCAGAAGAACTACCCTTTGTTTTGTGGGTGCAACTGGCCAAACCCCGTTTTCCTTGGTATTTGGAGCGGAAGCGGTGATCCCTACAGAAATGGTAATACCTACAGCGAGATCCAACCTCCGGGATCCTGAGCAGAATCCTGAAATCCTATGCCAGGAATTGGATACTATTGATGAAACAAGAGACGCAGCAAGGCTAAGGATGGCGGCATATCAACAGAGGATATCTAAAGCATATAACAAGAATATAAGGACTAGAAGGTTCCAGGTTGGAGATTGGGTATTGAGGAAGGCTTTTCAGAATACTACTAATCCTGCTGATGGAAAGTTGGCTCCAAAATGGGAAGGACCCTATGAGATTGAATCAGAATCAGGAAAAGGAGCATACCGACTCAAGAATATGGAGGGGGATATGCTACCAAGATCCTGGAATGTTATACATCTAAAGCTCTATTTCAAGTGAGTTTGGAATTTAAATTCTAACTCAGGATGGTATGGATTCTATCTCTTTTATTAAATTTTAATATTATTTATTGTTTTGAACCCATTACTGACTTAAGCATCGGAGGGGTTTTAGCCAGGCTAACACCCACCTTAGCTTATAGTTGTTTTGCAGTATATGCTTCGGGATATAGCTCCAGGATATACATTCAGGATACTTTGAAAGATTAGAGGATTGGCCCCCTCTCTCACGTTTAAGGGATCCTGATCCCTTCACAGGTTTAAAGGTATTCACCTTTCCCTCGAATTGGGTTTAAACACCCCGCCTGGAGCGCAAGTTATCCAGGGATAGTTCAAGGTGGCGGGACCAGTTCATGTAAAAGTGGCTGACAATTTCGTCACTATTCGCTATATCCTGGATTCTCAATGTATATGAGGATTGATCACCCTCTCTCACGGAAGGGTATTTTCATACTCTCTAAGGTTTAAAGGTTATCACATTTCTAAGTCTTGGAGTTTATACACTCCCGCCTGTAGCGCATGAAAATATGGGATTTTCCCCAGGATACTAAGGATTTATCTCCAGTATGTTTTTGGGTTTTACCCCAGTAACACAAGAACTGTCCAAACAGTTAGAACTTGAATTCAAAAAATTTTCTAAGTGTTCGAAGGCTTTATGCACAGGGGACATTCCTCCTAAGGCGATTATGTAAGGCTCAAGTAATCAAACTCAAACCTAGTATACTAGGTATCTCGGACTGGGGACATCTTAGTTGAAGAAGTTGCAAAAGGATTGAACTTCGACACTAGGGTTACACTCTATTCCTGGTATGATCTTTCCTTTGTGAACCTTACATAAGTTGTTTAAACTTTTAAAACTATGTTTAAGGCTCAAATATCCTGATAAGGATATATCTTTAGGATATGTTCTCAAAATGTGTTTTCGGGATACGTTTCAGGATATTTGATTGGGATATTTGGGAAATAATACTTGGGTTGAAGATTAGTACTCTGGTCAAACAAGTGTTATCAAAACGGATTTTGAAAAATAAACTATCTTTTATTCTTTAGAGACTTTGTATAAATTATTTGGATTTTGAGAAGTCCTATTTGACGAAAGTCTTCGTAGGATACCACTAAATATATTGATTAGGATATTTTCAAAAAATTGCACAAATTTTGCAAAGCTAAAATTTAAACTAAGTAATGCATGACAAAAAATTAAAAGGCGACAACAAGTAAGTCAAAAGGTGGTTATATTATTAACATGTCAAAAGTTGTGCTTTTGGTTTCACCTCAAACCGAGGCCCATCCGCCAAAAGCACGATTAGTTTTTACCATATTTACGCAACGGTTGAAGGTTTCATCTCAAAACGAGGCCCATCCTCCTCCAACCGTTGTATCATTCAAAACAACTTATACTAACTGATGACCAAGGGCTTCATCCTGAAACCCAGGACCCATCCACCTTTGGTCATCATATTGTTCTAGTGCAGGAAATGTAAATTGTTCAACGACAGGAAAAGTAAATTGTTTAAACAGACCACAACCATGGAATTTAAAAAAAGTGGGCTCCGGCCTTGGCACGTATATCCATCATCGCCCACTGCGCTGCCTCTAAGGGGCAGCTCCTCCTTCCGTTATAACCTTGTCGGCAGCATCCTCCCCAGCATTTCCTCCAGCATCACCTTCAGCATCACCTCCAGCATCGCTACCAGCATCCTTTGAAGCACCGGCATCATCTACCTTCTCGGTCGCCTTAGTGGGCTCCTCTGCAGCAGGCTTTGAAGGGGGCTCCACAGGGTTACCACCAAAATCCTTCAATTTCATCTCCCAAGCTTTGACATTCCATGAAGGGCATTCAACACCCAAAGCCATGGCCTCGAAAGCCATTTTCAATCTGGCCTGGAGAAGGGAGATGATAACAGAATTCTTGAGGCTTTCCCGGTATGAAGCCATGTCCTGCTCATGTTGAACTTGGGCTGCATCGGACTTGGCTTGAGCCTCGTGAGTGACCTTCTGAATGGCAGCCTGGTGCTCTTGGACCATTGCCTTATATTTAGCCTCGTAATGCTCCGATTTGGCAGTGGCAAGTGCTGCTTGATCTGCAATGGTGACTTCGGCCTTCTTCAGCTTGCTCTCTAACATGATGTTCAGGCCACATGTGTCTTCATAAAGGAACATCAGGCGTTCGAGACCTTGCAAAATAAAGGAACATGTATTGACTTTAATTAACTTTAATAACCAGCATATGTTGCAGGATATGGGTCAGGATACTAACCTGGTTAAGGAAGCCGGTCATGAATTTGCTGGATTTCGTAAACCCATGGTTCTCAAATGGGAATACATGGGGTGTAACGGGAGGCTCTGCTTTTTTTCTCTTCCGGGAGCTAGAGGCCCGGGTCCTGGATGTTGGAGGAGCTTTGGGAGCGGTAGTAGTCTTCGAACTGGTAGGCTTTGGTGTGACAGACGACTTCGGATTGGATTCTTGCTTGACAGGTGCGAGGCTAGAGTAACTGTCCAACTCGTCGAGTTGGAAGCCTTCAAGGTTGATAACCGGCACTGCATAAGGGAAGATACGTTTAGACTTATTATACCTTTAAAATATAATCGGTTTAATAAATAAGAATAGTTTCTGAAAATATGCTTACCAGACATGTTGGAACTTGATCTTTGACTTGGACTTGTGAGTAACAGGGTAAAGGTCCTTTCACTTTCCGGAAGCTTGTAGATTTCTTTTATTCTTCCTTCCGATTCAGCACTTGGGGGAGCTAATTCCTTAAAGTTTGCTGCAAAAAATAAACATATCAGGATATCAGTTCAAGATGTAGTCTCGGGATATGATTGGGGATATTCCTAAAACCCTAAATCCTACCAGAAGTTAACCATCTCTTAGGAAGGTCAAAACCCCTGTCGATGGAGTCCCTTTTTACAAAAAAGAATTTTCTTGTCCAGTTATCCTCGTTCTTGGTAGCCTTAAGGATGAGAGGATTTTTGGAGATAGAAAATAGAAGAAACCGGATGGAACCATGGGATCTTAAATGATAGGCCATCGGGAGATATTCGATGCACAAGTCGGGCATGTGACGAGCCTTAATCCGCTCCAAGGTAACTAATACGCGCCAAACCATGGGCATGGTTTGGGCGAAGCTAAGGCCAGTAAGCTCGAAGAAGCGAGATATGAAGGGGGAAAACGGATACTGAAGCCCTATGGAGAAAGGATAAGCAAAAAAGCATACCCACTCGTCGGAACAAAAATCCGATCGGACCTCTTGGTCGAATGGACGGAAGATTGTCCCGGCGGGAAAAGCACCAGAAGCTCGCAAAGCCGCGATATCGGCATTATCGAATGAGCACACCTCTTTTGAGGGTTCCTTGAGCAAGTTTTGTTTGTGAAAGGGGGGAACGGAATCCGCCATTTGGGATCTAGTGCGGGTAGCCATGGAGGATCACAACCGGAGAACAGATGATTTAAACAAGGAAAACAGGGAAGAGAGAGAGAGAAAATACCTGAAATTCGCTTGAAGATAGAAATGATCATAATGAGAAGTCCCCCAGTTAATATAGGCTGGATATAGGGGGTAAAGAGTAAATGTAGCATGGGAAGTTGCACAATGTCACCCTAATCGTCATTTCGTTTTAATTGCCTCGGTTTGTGAGATAAAGTTTTAAAATATATCCGTCGGATTGGTATACCAACAGATATATTTGGGGACAATTGTTATGGGCCATTTTCGGAACATATATCCTGACTAATATTCTGCTTTTGATTGTTTATTTGTGATCAGGATACCGGATCAGGATGTTGGTAACATCCCGATGTGATATCCTAGTAATGACTAATAAAACCACGTGCAGATTAGAAGGTGGGGGTCCCTAACGGTCAAGTGGACCTCTTCTCCTTAAGACTCGGGCAAACCAGTTATATGAGAGACGTTGAACCCGGAAGAAGTGGACTACAACGTTCACTTGAGGAATATTCGAAGCATCCCGGTTTAATAGGATAGTTAGTTGATCTCGTTTAACTATAAATAGATTGATCGGACCAGATTAAGTCACTCACTCTCTTTCGCACACTTTACTCTCTAGCTACTAGCAATCACTACACACAAACACTTGTACACAAATTACATTGTAACACCTAGTTGATCCGCATCATATCCTGCACTGTATCCTGATATTTGAAGTAATATAAGAACAAGGCAGCTGCGATTGTCAGCTCCCGAGGTTTTGTGCCGACGATCTAGATTGATCAAGGGCTTTCCTCGTACATCCCGTGTCACCTTTTACTCTTTTGCTCATTGTTTGATCATAGATACAGCTTTATATCCTGGGCTGTATCCTGAAACGGTTTTTGCAAATAACTTGATTAACATATTTTCGACACACATTTCTAGCACACTACCTCACTTAACTAATTTGATCACTTAATTGCTTCGGTAATTTTTGACCAAAATACTAACCAAGATGATTTACACATGTGTAAACAGATTTCTTACACATGTGTAAATCTCTTATATAGACATGGGTAAACTTCATTATATATTTTTTATATTACAAACCTTCACATGTGGCAACTTCCAGTTTATTTGGTTGTTTTTCTGCAACCTTTTTCACCATCTGTTTTTCCTTTTTTTCTTCGGTTGAAATAATAGAAAACAGTTAAAACATGTATAAAAAGCTTTCTTCCACATGCGTACGCAGCTTATTTACACATGTGTAAGTGTCTTAATTACACAAACTTAATATTAACTATGATTATTTATACATGTGTAAACATCTAACTTTATGATGTGTTTTATTACAAACCTGCAAGCATTTCTTTCATTATCTCATTCCTTTGTCTTCTTAAAACCATCTTCAGATTCCTTGAACTTTCTGTTGAAATCAAAGAATTTAATGTGAGAGTATTTGAACTATATTTATATAAAAAACTAGAAATAGTCAATACCTTACAGATTATCACATTATCCGATGTTAGGTTTTGCACATTAACGGAAAACTGAATCACGGATCCAATCCAGGTCATAAACTTACAATTTGACATGCATATACAGTCAGATAACATCAAACGTATAAGAATTCATAGCAAATGAAGTAAAATAACTGATACATAGCTATATCAGTTCATTGCAGTTAATACAAAAAGTGATAAAATAGCTTAATATTACTAGTTGTGCTAACGCTAATATGAACTAGACAACTAGTAACAACATCGATTTCACGATTTGGATCTATAACATCAATTAGACATGATTTTATAGTCAAATATCGTCAAATCAAACCGACTATTACGAAACTACAACTATTACGAAACCGTCACAACTCAACAACGGAAACTACAGGTGTATGATCCAAAAATTAGTAAATGAATTATCCGAATCAATCCGACTGAAGCACAAATACAAATTCAATCGAATGGACTACAAAATTCCATATGACATTATATCAATCAGTAACACTATATACGAGTAGTTTCAACAAGTTGTCAAACAATTTATCAAAATACAGAGCTAAACCTCAAGTACTCTAACACCTAAACCTAAAATTGCGATATCTATGTGAGTAGTGATGATGTATATCAGTTACATGTAGAACAACACAAATACACCACAATTTCGAAACAGTTGCAGCTCAACAGCGAAAAATATAGGCGTATAATCTGATAATTCGTAATAAAGCTGTCTGAATCGAACTGATTGACCAAATTGAAGCATGAGGTCAAGTTCAATCGATTAGATGTTGAAATTACGCTATGAATCTGTATCGATTTTTAATATTGTAATGGATATAACAGCGAAAACAGTAACGTACATGAAGAACGGTGATGCTTATGGCTGCGAACGGTGTTATTGGCTGCGAACGACGGTGCTTACGGCTGCGAACGGTGATGCTTCTGTTGTCGACGATTTGCTGAGGGAGATGGATGGTTTTCGATTTCTTGAATGATAAGATAGAAATGCTCGTTGCGTCGTTTGGGGATTTGGGGAGGGAATTTGATGGTGGGTTTTGTGTTTTAAGTTCTGACAATAATACCCTTTATGTTTTAATTTAGCCCATCTAATCTTAGCCCTTGATTTAGGATGATTTATGGATGAAAATTGTTCCTAATGTTCTCACTAAATTGGGTGTTCTCAAGATTAGGAGTAGGTAAAAGGAGTAGGTAAAGTCAGGGTGCTAAATGAACCGAATGAACACGAAACAGACCTTGTTCGTGTTCGTTTATTAAAAAAAATATGTATTCCCGAACTGTTCATGAACAATTAACAAATGAGATTTTATGTTCGGGTTCGTTTGTTAAGGAAATGGACTTGTTCATGTTCATTTGTGTTTGTTTGTTAATTTTAGGCCGGAAACGAACTTTGATGAACACAAATGAGCACAAACTAATGCTCATGAACACAAATGGAAACAAACGGACATAAACAAGTGTTCATGAATAGAATACATAATACACTGACACTTATGAACAAAATATAAAAATTAAAAACGCTAATGAAATATCGAACACAAATGAACACATTATCGAATGTTCACAAACATAAATGAACAACGCGTCCTCTGTTCAAGTTCATTCATTTAACTAAACCAATGAAATTTCTTATTCGTGTTCGTTGTTTAAAAAAATGAATGAACACAAACAAACTTCTTGCTGAATGGTTCACGAAATGTTCGCCGAACATTTGGTTCATTTATACGTTACCATACGTTCACGAACATGAACATAAATGAACGAGCATGGCCTCAGTTCATGTTCGTTATTTGTGTTCCTTTTTTTAATAAACGAACAAACACAAACGAATTTCCTGTCGAACGATTCATAAACTGTTCGCCGAATGTTTAGTTTATTTGCAACCCTAGGTAAGGTGTTGAGATATGACTCCATCTATAAAAGAAATGGATATAAAAAAGAGAGGGGATGAGAATGGGGTTAACGGTTTGGAAGTAGGGTGACGTGAGGGTGGTGTTTGTTATGGTAAGTCATAATGTGTTGGTTTCTTTAGTTAGTAATGGTAACTAGTTTATTTATATCGCGTATTGCGGCGAAACCGAGCAAATGATAATGTAAACCAAACGTGATTTGAAAATAAAGCATGTTGATTAGAAAGTCAAACCATTAGAACGATTTAGTTTATCATCGTACCGTTTTATGATACCAAATAAATACTTCATTTTGAGTATAACCTCGTTTTAACAAAACTTCTAACGGAATGTCAGGGAAAGAAATTAAGCACAACTAGGTACTTAAATTTAAAAAGAAAAAGTTATAAACGTAACTTATTAAAGAAGTATCAAATTAATTGATAAATTAATATATTTAAAAAAACAATAATTTAAAAAAGGTAAAGAAAATATATGTTTAAAAAAGGAAAATATGTTATTAAAGTAAATATATAATAATAAACTATTATAATATATTAGATAATAAAATAATAAAAACTATATATTATTATAAAAATAAAGTTACTATTAATCATCACTCGAAATTAATGTAATAATAATAATAACAATAATAATAATAATATATAATATTAAATAATAAAATAATGAGTAAATTACTTTTTGAGTCCTTGTGTTTTAGTGGTTTTAACCACTTGAGTCCAAAATCAAAAAGTTTAACGCCCTGAGTCCCTAGCTATTTATTTTATAACGTTTTGAGTCCAATTTTGTTCATTTTATAACGATTTGAGTCCAAAATTGGACTCAAAAGGTTAAAATTTGGACTTAAAAGGACTCAAATGGTTAATGAAAATGCTTATAGGGACTCAGGTCGTTAAACTTTTTGCTTTTGGACTCAACTAGTTAAAACTACTAAAACACAGGGACTCAAAAAGTAATTTACCCTAAAATAATAAAAAAAAAACTATATAGTTTTATAAAAAATAAAATTAGTATTAATCATCACTCGAAATCAATATATATAATATAATGTCCAATTCATGATTCCATCACAATACACTAATGGATTAAAGAATTTGTAGATGTATATTTTTCCACGCAAACCGTAAGTGTGGGTCATCAAATTTAGTATGTGTGGGTGAAATAATGCATGTGTATGGTTGTTCACAAGTACAATGCATATATATGAGATTTGTTTTCAAGTTAATTAATGTTGTTATGATTGTCTTCCTAAATACAAATACCAACGCATACATACATATACATGGGTGTTTAGTTTGTAGTCTGGTGGTGACTTGATGGTTGGGTCTTCATATGAAATTATTGAGATCTATATAAAAAAGACAATTCAATAATTCATAATTAGTATATAAAATATACCCAACTATATGTCTGGTATATATATATAGGGCATGGTTATATAGAAAACTTATTTCTACTTAGAAAACCTAGGAAACCCAATCTAGACCATTGATCATGATCATCCAATGGCTCATAAAATTTGAAGCATTTTTGAATTAAATTAAATAGAGGTACAAAGTCAATAAAGTTACTTGAAGGGTATTTAGGTAAAATCAACCATAATTATAGTACATTATATATATTATAATATTATGTGATTTGACATGCATTAAAGGATCATCATTGTTTCTCTTTCTTCTTTCTTCTCTTTTGAGAATTCAAAATATCTGTACATTCACCATCAAACCATCATCATCATCCATTCTCTCATCCTCTCTCTTTCTTCATGTTTCAATCACCAAGAACACACACACAAGTGTGTGTGAGAGAAGCAAGCCTGAATATCGTTAAAGAAAGAGAAACACCAAAAGCATACACACAAGTGTGTGAGAGAAAGAGAAACAAGATTCTCCTTCGTGTTCATGAAGAACACCAAGAACACACACACAAGTGTGTGTGAGAGAAGCAGGCCTGAATCATTCGGTTGCATGTGTTTCTAGAGAGAGAAAGTTATTAGAACACCAAGACCAAGAACACACACAAGTGTGTGAGAGAGAAGCAGGTCAGAAATCATTTGGTTCATGGGTTTTTGGAGAGAGAAAGTTGTTAGAACACCAAGAACACACACTTATGACATGGACTGGTTCCATGTCTTAATGTTATTTGTTTGGTAAAAGTTAAATGATTTTGTGTGTGTATTGGTAAAATAGATTTGATAGTTTGTTGGGTTTTTTTTGTTTTAAAGGGATTAAATTTTTTTTAGAATTGTGATAATGAATGTTATTGTTGATATATATTCGTTACCTTTGAAAAGTTCATAATCTAATCGTTGATGATCTCGTTTATTTTACAAATAAAAAGTTATGTTTGGTTTGGTTGCTTGTTTGAGGCTTTTGATCTAAATAGTAATTGTTTTTTGTTGGTTTGGTTGTTTGTTTGGGGCTTTTGATCTAAATAGTAACTGTCTATTAGTGTAACATGTGTTAGACCTGTCTCATTAGTGTAACATGTTGTTTGTTTGTTGGTTTGGTTGTTTGTTTGGGGCTTTTGATCTATTAGTGTAACATGTGTTAGACCTGTCTCATTTTTATCAAATGATGTAACATGTGTTAAACCTGTCTTATTACTATGTGTTAAACCTCTCCTATTAGGTAAACATGTTAGTGTAACATGTGTTACACCTGTCTTATTTTTATCAAATTATGTAACATGTGTTAAACCTCCCTGATTAGGTAAACATATTAGTGTAACATGTGTTAAACCTCCCTGATTAGGTAAACATATTAGTGTAACATGTGTTAAACCTGTCTCATTTTTATCAAATGATGTAAACGTGTGTTAAACCTGTCTGATTAGGTAAACATATTAGTGTAACATGTGTTAACGCTCTTCTATTAGGTAAACATGTTAGTGTAACATGTGTTACACCTGTCTTATTTTTATCAAATTATGTAACATGTGTTAAACCTGTATTATTTTTATCAGATTAGTTAACATGTGTTAAGCTCTCATATTTTTTCCAAGTTATGTAACAAGTGTTAAACTTGTCTTATTTTTATAAAAATAGGTAACAAATGTTAAACCTGACTTTATTTTATCAAAAACATATTATGTAACCTGTTTTATTTTAATGAAATTAAGTAACATGTGTTAAACCTGTTTTATTTGCAGCAACAAAGAGAGTAACAAGATCGCAAACTGGTAAGATACCAAAAAAGCGAAAGAAAGTAGACGAAGAAACGGACGATGAATGGGATGAAGAAAGAGAAGAAACGGATGATGAATGGGATAAATTATGGCCATAACCCAAAATACAATATGACCATTCTGGGATGCAACAACTATATGTAACATGTGTAACCTTGACGGATCGCAAACTGAATACGGATGCTGATGTGACGGCAATTTTTTTGGGATGCAACAACTATATGTAACATGTGTAACCTTGACGTTGTAACAGTCACTATTACATGAATGAACAACATGTTGACAAATGTAACAGTCACTATCCATTTCCGGTTGTTTTATCACCCTTTTGTGGTCATCATAACTATATGATGTTTGTAACCTTAAAAGCCTTGGTAGGCTACCACTTTTAATGATGTTAAGGGTTACAGTTAATGTTATATTACCCTTTTCTGACATTATGGTTACGTTTAATGTAGTAGTTTACAACAACTTTTAATGATGTTATTGTTTATTTTTAATGATGTTATGTGTTACATGTAATGTTATATTATGTTTGATGTAATGGTTTGAAGAACTAGATCATACCCTACATTCAACAAATACTCCTCTTTACGAGATGTAATACTTCTTCTGATTTTAAGAGAATCTCTTTATGTTAACATATGTAACACCTCTAGGGTTTTGGTTCCTGGAAGTTGTAATTAGCTACATATGTAGTAACAATGTTACACATGTTACTTATGTAGTAATTAGCTACATATGTAGTAACAATGTTACACATGTTACTTACGGTAAGAGCGGCCCTTTATTGGACAAAACAGGGCTGCGTATATGTAACACATATTTGTAACATGTGTTACACTAGATGGTAACACATGTATAGCCATGTTGCACATGTTATATAGTTGTTACATGTGTTACACTAGATGGTAACACATGTTATATAGTTGTAACATGTGTTACACTAGATGGTAACACATGTATAGCCATGTTGCACATGTTATATAGTTGTTACGCATGTTATACAGAACCTGTACCATTTGTAACAGTCACTATTACATGAATGAACAGCATGTTGACAAATGTAACAGTCACTATCCATTTCCGGTTGTTTTATCACCCTTTTGTGGTCATCATAACTATATGATGTTTGTAACCTTAAAAGCCTTGGTAGGCTGCCACTTTTAGGGTTTTGATTTTAAGAGAATCTCTTTATGTTAACATATGTAACATCTCTCATATGTAACACCTCTAGGGTTTTGATTTTAAGAGAATCTCTTTATGTTAACATATGTAACACATATTTGTAACATGTGTTACACTAGATGGTAACACATGTATAGCCATGTTGCACATGTTATATAGTTGTTACATGTGTTACACTATATGGTAACACATGTATATATAGTTGTAACACATGTTATATAGTTTTAACATGTGTTACACCAGATGGTAACACATGTTATATAGTTGTAACATGTGTTACACTAGATGGTAACACATGTATAGCCATGTTGCACATGTTATATAGTTGTTAATCCCCTTTTAATGATGTTATTGTTTATTTTTAATGATGTTATGTGTTACATGTAATGTTATATTATGTTTGATGTAATGGTATGACCAACATCAAACAAAGGAATGTTAAGGGTTACAGTTAATGTTATATTACCCTTTTAACGTATGTAACACATGTGTACCATGTTACGTCCAACACCAGTTACAGTTAATGTTATATTACCCTTTTAACGTATGTAACACATGTGTATCAGGTCATTCTTTGCTATTAGTTAGTTACCTCTCACATAGGTTACACATGTTACGTCCAACACCAGTTACAAATGTTAATCAAAACAAAACTCACTTGTCATCATGGGTTGTTAGTAATTGCACACATTACAATCATACTTAAAGGTAACAAAAATCTTTATAAAAACTTAAACATATAAAAATGATCCAAAACTATCATAAAGGTTAAAAAAATCTAGCTACGCTTTGCGTCTTGATAACCATCTTTATCTTGAACATAAACATCCATTCACCTGTGAACAAAACAAGTACATCAGTGTTAATCCCCTAAAGTTAAACTTATTAACACAAATGTAACTACAGGTATGTAACATGTGTTACATGTTATACACGTGTAAAATTTTATTGTAACACATGTAACATGTGTTACCTCCTAGTATAACACACAACAACAGTTACTATTCAGATCAAAAGCCCAAACAAGCAACCAACCCAACAAAAAAACAGTTACTATTCAGATCAAAAGCCTCAAACAAGCAACCAAACCAAACACAACTTTTTACCACAAAAATGATTTTAACACAAAAATAAAAACCTGCAAATTACATAAACATTTATCCATTTTTAGAACCATTTTAACAAAAGAATCATGTTCATCTCTGAAACATCCATTACACAAAAACCTATAAACAACCATTCACCTGTGAACAAAGCAAGTACATCAGTGTTAATCCCCTAAAGTTAAACTTATTAACACAAATGTAACTACAGGTATGTAACATGTGTTACGTGTTATACACGTGTAAAATTTTATTGTAACACATGTAACATGTGTTACCTCCTAGTATAACACACAATAACAGTTACTATTCAGATCAAAAGCCCAAACAAGCAACCAACCCAACAAAAAAACAGTTACTATTCAGATCAAAAGCCTCAAACAAGCAACCAAACCAAACACAACTTTTTACCACAAAAATGATTTTAACACAAAAATAAAAACCTGCAAATTACATAAACATTTACCCATTTTTAGAACCATTTTAACAAAAGAATCATGTTCATCTCTAAAACATCCATTACACAAAAACCTATAAACAACCATTTTAACTAAAACATCAAGTGTGAAATGATTTTTCAAAATAAAATTTTAGTTAAGATTGTTGTTTCTCTCTCTAAAATAGCAACTTTCTCTCTCTAAAAACACTTACCAAATCTAGAAACCGTGTGATGAACACGATGAAGATCTTCAAACTTGCTTCTCTCTATGTGTTCTTGGTGTTCTTGATGAATATGATGAAGATTGTTGTTTCTCACTCTAGAAATCAGCTTTCAACAAGCATCAGCACACCCGAGATGAAGATGACGACGTGAGATGAAGCATGAACACACCCGAAATCAGCTTTCAACAAGCATGAACACATCCGAAATAAACACCTCCTGAACTCTCTCACACACACTTGTGTGTGTTCTTGGTGTTTATTTTGAAACATGGAGAGAGAGAATGAATGATGATGATGATGATGGTGAATTTACAGAAGAAGAAGAAGAAGAAGAAAGAGATAGAATGATATATTTTGAATTCTAAAGAAGAAGAAAGAAGAAAGAAGAAAGAGAGAGAATTGATGAAATGATGGGTAATAAATAACTTGATGGGATGGGGAGAGAGTGAAATGATGGCTTGAACAAATGACTATTTTACCCTTTTAACATGTGTTTAAAGAAATGATGTGGATCAATCTTGACCACACAATTCAGGTTTCCTAAGTTTTCTAGATTAAATGGGTTTTCCATAGATACTTACACTATATATATATATATAGTGAAGGGTTCAAATAAGAAGAAATCTTTTGTAAGAATAAAAAAGAACAAACTTCAACCAATAAGAATGCTTCATTTTACTTCATTTAATTTTTGTATTTAATATGGGTGTAAGGGTATATTGGTAAAATTAGATAGATCATTAATTGTTAGTATTCTTTTTTAATAGCTAACTAAATTAAATTTGTAACTTATTTTCAAAAAAATATATCTTTTCAAAGAAGAAGAAAAATAATTTAAAGTGTAGGATAAATTATAAGGTGTGTAGGATGAATTACGACGAGTTGTGTAGGATAAATTTCAGTATGTGTAGGATAAATTTCAAAAACGTGTAGGATAAATTTTGATGTGTTTAGGAAAAAAATTTAGTGTGGAGGATGATAGTCTTAATGACTAATTAATTAGTAAAAAATAATAATAAATGAGATGAGAGAAAAACTATTTAATGTTTTACAATTGTACCATTTGTTCTTTTTCTTCTCAATTTAATTTTCTTCTCAAATGAACCTCCCCCTATATATATATATATATATAGGGTCAGGTTAACGTACAAATGCCCTTATCGTACAATATGTACGCGCTAATCTCAGCCGTCAGATCTTCATCCCATGTTAAAGTCGCATGTTGTTTTTTTAACAATTTCGCATGTTGTTTTTTTAACATGCGATTTCATCAAAATTAACACATGCGAAATTGTTACAAAAAACTAACATGCGATTTCATCAAAATTATCACATGCGAAATTGTTACAAAAAACCAACATGTGATTTCATCAATGCTATTTTATAACATGCGATTTCCCTATATCGTACGTAATGTACGTTAAGGGATATTGTATTTTACACTTTCCCTATATATATATATATATATATATATATATATGGGATCAGGAGAAAACGTCCAAAGTGTGATAACGGTGAGAACGCATCCTGGCCCAACACGTGGCGCGCGATATAATTAGGGCGTATGGGCTTTTTTGTCATTTTATCTTCCGCTTTTCACAATATTGTTTTATTTTTGGGGTTTAAGATTTTTGGCGTTAACCAAATTCAATAACTAAATGGCGTTTTAATGGTTTCATTGTATTAACATTTTGGTGTTTATGGCGTTTTTCAAATCGCATGCCATTGGAACCCCCAAGGGTCAGAATATCTCTCTGAATGGTGTTTTTCAAGGCGTTTTAGACAAGATGGTCCATTGTTCTATTATTTTTTATATACATTTTGGCGTTTGTGGTATCTTGGTGTTTTACAATTGTAAAATTATATTACAACCACAGGGAAAAAATAGAAGTGGAAAAAAAAATTAAAAATCCTAATCGGATCTCTCTTCACAATCTTCACTGTCATCAATCTCTCTCTTCTTTAATACTACAAGAACTGTCACCAAATATATGGCGTTTTATGTAAAACTTAACAAACCCATCGGTTTGATTATTTTGCCTGCTCGTCTGTTGAAGTGGCTTTTTGTTGATGTTTAGGGACATAGATCTATGACGTGTATGTGGATTTTTTGCCTTTTTTTATTCAATTTGATCTTCATCTTTATAATCATTCCACTCTTCAGTGTCATTGATCTCTTCTCCTCATCCAAGCCTTCTTCAAGAACAAAGAACACAAAATGACATATGATTGTCATCAGTATCTTTTTCTTGAAGATTTGTCCATCTCATGCAGCAAAATCTTACTGAGTTACTCCCCTCACCTAACAATCCATTCAGTGAAACTTCACGAAGAACAATACTGAATATCCAAGAAAGCATATTAGCCATCTTTAATTTTTTAAATTTTTTGGCGTTTTACAATGAGTGGTCTTTTTGGATCGTAGGTTAGGCGGTGCATTATTATAATAAAGTATTCGTAGTTTCTGTTTGTAATTATTTTTTATATGTTTTTATCTCTGAAGTCGGTAACACGTCTCATCTTTCAAGTTTGGCGTTTTAGATTCTAATTTAATAAATTTTCCGTCTCTTCAGTTTTACTGTTTTGTAGTTACTGTTTCTAGTTACATTTTCAAGTTTGGTTTTCATTTTATTTTATTTTATTTTATTTTATTTTATTTTATTTTTTTGTTTTTTATAATACTTGTCCAAAGTAATTTTATTATAGTTTGGTAGTTTTGAGGCGTTTTATGGCATGATGGCGTTTTGACAAGCATTTGGCTGTGTGGCGTTTTTATTACATATGGCATTGTTATTATATAACAATCAACTGAAAACGAAAACTAATGTATATATATATATATACTAGCCACTTACCCGCGCGATGCGGCGGGGACACCATTTTAAATTGCAGTACTCGTTTCTGGTAGTTTGGTTATTCGTATGAATTTATGTGTTTCAAGTTGATCATCGTCATCCAGGCTTAGATTCTTAGATATATCTTCCTTTGTCTTTGTATCTCCATTTCATTCATCCAGTCGTTTGACCATAAAAGCCTTTTGTAACCAAAATATAGATTGTAATCGAACTCCCCAAAATGATCATAAACAACAAAATTTAGAAGCCTATCAATTCATTGTTTTTATCATGAATTTGTTTGTTTCATACCAAATAGTCTCTATTTCTAACACAAATTTTGATTGATGTATAATTTTTTCATCACCAACTTATAGTTCTTCACTAATAAATAGATATTTTTAACATTCTAGTTCAAGTTTAAAATAATGTAAAAGTTAGGGTGTTACGTTTAGACCGATATCAAGTCAAATACTCAAATTGCTAACTAAACTGTTGATAAGTTTTTTTGTTTTTATTTTGCCGTTCAAAAACAAAAACTGTTGATAACTTTTTTTATCTCTCTATAAACCATAACCAAAATGTTTAGAAATTAAATAGAAATCGAATTGAACCAAAAAGTTCCAAACGGTAACCACAATTTTCTATCATTTGGATTTTACTACTTGGGCTTATTGGGCCTTGAAAATGTAACTTCTCAGACGGATAACTGGATAAGGACATAAGGCTGACCCATAACTTATTTCAAGTAACATGTATTATAACGAATTATTGGTATTGTTATATTATAAGTATGAAAATACAACTTTAAGTATGAAAAACAACTTTAAGTATGAAAAAATAAATTTACTCAAGAAAATAACATCTACGACTGTGTAAACATTATAACGAATTATTGGTATTGTTATATTATAAAGATCAAGTGAATGGTTCGGTCTTGTTTGATACCGAATTATAAACAGTTTTCAGACCAATCGTTAACTCCGGTGTGAAGGAAAAAAGAACCCGCCCCTTTTGAAAATTTCTAAAAAATATGCTCCCTGTTGTAACAAAATTCAGCTAGAGTGCTAAGTTCAAGGACCAGACTATAGACACTGATATATAAATATAATAATATACAATCTTACACCTTATCGAAAAATAATATATCTATCCAGTAAAATACCTCAAAAATGTGTGTCAAACCTTTTTGATATGAAACATGTCTAATAAATTGCACAATTTTGGATCTTACATCTGGTGGAATACGAACCGGGCGATAACTTTTGTCAAGCCAAACTACGGTTGCACACGCCTCCAAACTGGGCTACACCAGAAAACAAAAAAACATACAACAATCAACAGCAAACAAATAAAAAGAAACCCTTGAAGGGTTTTTATGTCTTTTATTATCTTGGTAAGCAAAAGTAAGTTACCTCTTCATTTGGGATCTTGACGATGAAATGTTTAAAGTATACGCGAGCAGCTGATGTATCAGATACCCTCACTCTCACCATTAATTTATCTCCAATCTGCTTTCACAAGAATGCCATTAAAGTAAGTATAGATTTTGTATTTTTTTGTATTTGTTGGAGTTCAAAAGCGTACCTTTAGAGGTGGAATGTATTTGAGTGAAAATTCTGATAATGCGACTGCATTACTAGTTTGAGCTATTGTATCAATATTGATTCCAATCTTTTCCATAAGTTGACGACAAGCTGTTGAAATAAAGATTTACATCATGCCAAATAAGAACATATAAATGTGAATTATGTTACATCAAAGACTCACCGTGTTGACAGTAGTTTGCGAAGATTGCATTGTTCACTACTCCATATTTATCCAATTCATAATCTCGAACGCTAAATTCAACCTCATGATATCCACTCATTCTGCCAAGAATTGAGTCCAAATAAACGCTAAGTAGTTAATACGATAAAATATCGGATATTGGTCACCAGAATGCCATATTACCAGAATGCCCTAGGCGTCTTGAGACGCAGCAGGAGCAGGTGTTGTATACTTCTCTATAGTCGCTTTAATCCGCTCTTTATCTCGGGTAGGAAAAGCTTCCAATAGCATTCCATCTTTATAGAAATGAAAGAGAGGCACTGCCTGTATAGCATATCAAAATAAACTCAAATTCTGTACAAATAATACAATAAATTTTGGGATCAAGATACCTTAATTCGAAGTCGTTCTGCTATATCTGATTGCTCATCATATTCATCAATCACCTGCAACAGCATGCATCACAAGACCATTAGTTTGTGTACATAATCTGGAAGTTTGAAAGCAGATTGTTTGAGTTTGACTATCAAAAGTCAACTCAGGGCATAGTGATGAAACAACATTGTTGAGTGTTTTATAAGAAAAACAGGAATATTAAATGCACAGAACTCACATTATGCTTTAAAAAGATGACTGCAGCCGCTTCATCACCAGACCCTTTGCACAATTTAGCAAAACCCTGCTCAATATATTTGCAACTACCACAGGAAGTTTTATTAGTAATAATAGTGTGTTATATATGAACAAAAGATTATATTATTTCAATAAATACTTATTTTTTAAATGAAAAAATTTGAGGAGGACGTATGAACTTTAATTACAATTCCGGCACTTTTGACCCATTTGACCTGTACCCCGTTTAACCAACTTTTTTGTATTCTACCTAGTAAGAAATTGAACATAACAAGCATGCCAAAATTAGAACCATGTAGCAGACATTACAAGAAATTACATACTCGTCCCTCCTTGAGAGAATCTATCGCATCAAAATCATCAAAATCATAGCAAATTATTTGACCGTTAACAGTTCACTGAAACCACTTCATAAGTTATTGAAATGCTTATATAATTATAGCGTGTATATATATGTCATTCGTATTATCATCAAAACACATCTGCACAATTTACATACAAAAAACTAAGAGCAAAAATGTTGACTATTTGTAAGTCAAACCTAGTATCTCAGCAATTTAACATGAATATGAATCTTGAAATAGTTATTATAAAATGTGCGAATCAAGCAAAGAAATCAATCAGGCAAAACTTTTAACAGATCATGAACACATCTTCACATTTTGTTTAAGAATTAAAAATAAAAACATACATGTGAATCATATCATACGAGTTTGTTTAACCAAAACGCAAAAGCTATATCTAACTGAACAAACAACATAACAATGAAAAATCAAGTAGACAATATAATAATAGTTACCCCGAGAATCGGATCTTCTAGAGCACGAACTACGTTGGAGAAGACGGAATCGGCAGCAGAAGGGAAGAAAAGATGCTGCTGCCTTCTTTATTGATCGTTCTGGGGGCCAGATGACCAGAAAGGATGTATGGGGAAGTGGGGATGAGCGGGGACTGCGAATTGGACTGTAGAGAATTGGGCATAGGATTTGCACATCTGTTCTCAATGCCCAGCAGCTTGAGAGATATTCTCTGCGTATAATCAGTTGCAAAACCCTACTGAAATATTCTTTTAACGTCGATTCGACTGCGGAAATCTGGGATGATATTGCGGAAACGAATTGTTCGTGTCGGGATGTTCTAACGTCGTTGACGCTGTTTTTGTAGCTCAGTCTAACGGCACTTTGAAACTCATCCAACTGAATTCAACAATTATGGTTTAAACATATATTAATCACAAATTAATTCGGATTAGCTGATCTTTAAGATAAACCAACCTGCCACTTTGCTGTGCCTAAAGCAGTTTGAAGCTCCCTACAAAGTTCATCCAAATCAACAGATTTAACCCCTTCTTTCTTTTGTCTGACCCATGTCCTGTAAGCTGACTCCATTCTGTATGTCAATAACAAAAACCCACATAAAAAAACTGATAAATATCATAGTTAAAAGACAGATTAACTGGTCTTGCTCAAAACCGACTATGTCACTTGTTTCTTCTATATGACTAAACCACTTTACAACAGATCAGCTGATTTTGCTAAAAACCGAGTTTGCTATAAAGATAACATAATAACCAAGCATGTTGTTTAAACCTTCTAGTTTTGTGGAGCAACTTTGTCCATGACCAGAACATGACTATCCCACTTGTCTGCTACAACCACCATTAGCTTTCTAGTGAAGCAGCATTTAGATAAACAAAAAAACAAAATCATTACTATTAGGTCAGCGAACTTTTAGAGCTAGAATCAAATTCCTCACCGCAAGATTAATTTACTGTAAACTAACTTTGGAGGGGCTAAAAGAACTTCTACCTCTGAAATAACAAAATCAAACTCGTCATCGAAGTAATAAAAAACAGGTAATGTGAAGTGTATCAGTTAAATTACCAACTTCAGATGCCTTTTCATCTACTCTCATAAGTTCATCAGCTTCTTCAGTTGTCTCAGTTTTCACGGGAGGTACACCAAAGCTCATTTGATTGGCCATCCCTTAAAGTATATTGTTACTGAATGAGTATAACTCATATATAAAACTGCTAACTTCTTACAAAAAACAATCTGACCCAACCCATTACCAGCTGAGCCTACTGTTGATGCATTAATTTGCGGACCAATATTGGGCTGCATAAAGCCAAACATATAAAACCAAAGATGAATATAACCTAATTACAAAAAATAACACTGAAACTAAAAATAAACCAACCTTAACAGAAAAAAATGCTAGAAATCTAACCTTGGTAAATAGATTATCACAAAGGATCTACCAATCGATCAAAACCCTATCTATTCAAACCTGAAAAAACTTCAAACAATGCAAAAAATAGTGTCAGAAACGTAACTTTGAAAACTTAGGGCAAAAACAATCCATAATTCAGTCAACACCTTCACAAGCTCTTACGATATGTAACATTAACAAAAAGATAAAGTCCGGTTGATATAACACCTTCACAAGCACCTAGATCTGAATCTCTTGGATCTGAATCTCCTTGGATCTGAATCGCTTGGATCGTGCGAGAGAGAGAGCAGATGGAAAGGCGGGTCTGAATAGCTTGGATCGCGAGAGAGATAGCAGAGAAACCCTAGATCCAGATCTGGATCTGGAATCGCCATCGCCAGAGAGAGAGACTGGTGAGATGTGAGTTGTGAGAGAGATGAGAGAGAATGAAGGGGAAAGGTGGATCTGAGTGAAAAATACATCAGCCGTCAGATCGCGATCCGTGTGAAGACATAAAGAAAATGGACGGCTGATGATGGATCCGGGTAAAAGCTAAAAGTTTTGGAGGGGCATAATTGGAAGTGTAAATTATTTTGTGCTTTAGAGGGTTGTAAACCATGCTTTAGAGGTGTTTGAAGGGAATTTTTATGGACTTTAAGAAGTCCTTCCTATATGTATTATAAAGTAGTATAGATATGTATGTATAAACAATTGATCTTCCAAATCTTCACTGTCACCAGTCTCTTTCTTCTTTTGAAGCATCTTCGCTGGTTGTTTCGACTTTCGTATGATTTATTTTGAATTTTGTTTTTGAAGTAGTTTTTTTTGTCACCGTGTGGAAGCACAAAGTCTGAAATTAGCCTCTTTCTCTTAAATATTTGTACATCTCATGCAGCAAAATGTTATTGAGTTTACACCATTCAGTCAACAATCTTTGAATTTCCAATGAACGATGTTTGATTTTTTAACTTTTTGGTGTTTTACCGAGAAAAAGAACGCCACTAAATAAAAGCACCTTAAAACTCTAAATTTGATCATGCTAAATCAATAATGTTTTGCTGTATGGTGATGGACAACATTGTTAATTCTCAGTTAAGAAAGCTGCCTGACAATGTTGTCCATCCCATACAGCTAAACTTTATAGACAACAAACCTCAATAATATTTTTGTATTTTTTGGCGTTATAAATTGAATGGAAGTTGAGGATAAAGTCAATAAGATTTTACTCAATGAAATGGACAATATCCTCACTTAAGGATTTTGTCCATTACATTGAGTGAAACCTTATCGACAACCAAACTGAATTTCAAATAAAAGTTTTGGTTTAGAGGATATTTGATGTTTGGTTTTTTTGGCGTTTCTAAGACGAATGGTATATATTAAATATGACGTTTGTGTTTTTGTGTGTTTTAATGTAAGGTCTGAAATGTTGTATATATAGGATGTTTTTTGGCCGTTTTTTTAGGCGGGATATTATAATAATTAAGTTTGGCGTTTTATATCTAGTGGCGTTTTTTAGATTATGATGGTGTGTTCTATTGTAGGTTAAGGTGGTAATTTTAATGGCGTTTTATTTCATGCGATGTCGTTTTGTGTAGAGAAGTCAAAAGACTTTTTTACCCTTAATGAAGCGCGCCACAACAATAAAAGTTATGTTATATACGAAAACGCCACCGCATCATCTAGTCCATAGATTGTTTTAATCTGACGATCCATGACCGTTATCTCCGTTCTCACACTTTTCACTGTTTTATCTAAATCCTGACCCTATATATATATATATATATATATATATATATATATATATATATGGAAAAGGTAAAATGACTATCAACTTCAGTTGTGGGAACCATTAGAACTAGACCTTCCATAAGGTTTTTTCAAAAAAAAAATCTCAAAAATCTTTAAAAAAAATCATTTGTTCCAGCAAAAAAAAAAAAAAAAAGATAAAAAAAATGTCGCCTGAAAAAATTTACGTTGGTTGTAAAAGAAATTACATCGCCTTAAACAAGATTTACATTAGGTGTAAACAAGATTTACATTAGACGTAACTATCGACTCGATAATTTTTTTTTGTGTTACTACTTTTACAGACGTGTTTATAATATTTTCATTTACGTTTGTGTAAAAAATGGATGTCTAACTCACGCGCATATATATATATATATATATATATATAGGGGAAAGATAAATCGAAAACCCACTCCAGTTGACTAAACCCTGAAAACCTTTGTAAAAAACCCATGTAAACTCAAGATACATTTCTAAAAAAAATAGGAAATGTAATATACATATATTTGAACATTTTTAAAAAAGAAACACAAAAAAACACTGAGTAGTTTTTTTTTTTTTTTAAATGTTGAAAATTTCAGGTTACATAATATGTATGTCCAAAAAAAATGTAACATACAAATTTTCAACATTTAAAAAAAAAAACTATTAAGCGTTTTTTACTTTTTTTTTCATAAATAGGTCCGTGTACATTTATATTACATTCCCTATTTTTTTTAGAAAAAAATAAAAATGTTACATAAGGTTTATTTGGGTTTTCTCAACTCAAGTGGGTTTTCTATATAGCCCTCCCCTATATATATATATAGTGGAGAGTTCAAATGAGAAGAATTAAAAATTATTTAATGAATCTATATAGGGGAAGGTTCATTTGAGAAGAAAATTTTATTAAGAATAAAAAGAACAAAAGGGTACAATTGTAAAACATTAAATAGTTTTTTTCTCATCTCATTTACTATTATGTTTGACTAATTAATTAGTCATTAAGACCATCATCCTCCACGCTAAAAAATTTTGCCTACACACATCAAAAGTTATCCTACACATTTTGAAATTTATCCTACACATATTGAAATTTATCCTACACAACTCGTAATTTATCCTACACGCCTCGTATTTATCCTATACTATAAATGAATTTTTATTTTTATTTTTTGAGAAAAATATACATCTTAGAAATAAGTTACAAATTTAATATAGTTAGTTATTAAAGATGAAACTACCAATTAATGATGTATGTAAGTTTACCAATATACCCTTATAGTTACATTAAATACAAATATTAAATGAAGTCTAATGAAGCATTTCTATTGGTTGAAATTTCTTCTTTTTTCTTCTTACAAAGAATTTTTCTCATTTGAACTCTCCACTAAAGGATACAAAGGTAATTTGAACAAATCATTTAATGATTCTTTTATGTGTTTTTGTTATTCAAATTAATGAATCTAATCATTTAATGTGCCTATCTTATAAAATAGTTATGCATCTTACACAATAAAAACAATCATGCACATGATCTTATATTTTCAACGTTTCCTACACCATTAAAACAATATTTTGGTGTAGGATACAAAATGTGTAGGACTCAAACACTTTTAAATAATTTTGTGACCCATAATAAAATATGTGTAGGACACATAATTTTTAAATAATTTTGTCACTTCTAATAAAATTTATGTAGGAGCCAATATAGTTGTAACGACTCACACAAAAACGTCCTAAAAACGTTCCGTAAGTATAAACCCGAACCCCTGATATAACAACTCTCATTAAAAATACTATTTCTTAATTTAATTTAACCAAAAGGAAACCCTAATTGAGAAACCCAAGTAATTCTACATAAACCCTACAAATTTCAGAATAATCAGAATCAGGACCAGGGCCCCTAAAACTCAGGGGGGTGTTTCCTACTCAACGATTATCTAAATAAAACGCTGTCAATATTTAAAATTCGAATTCTGTCAAGTCACCAGGCCTAGTCCCACACGTGGCAAACCTATGGCCATTATGTGTCCCTTACGGACCGTAAGGGTTAATGCTTACGGTCCGTAAGCTAGCCCAAATTTGTGTATAAATAGCAGCGTTTGGCACTTGATTTCTGGTTTCATTACGACGATCAAATTCGATCTGTATATCGAGTTATAGTCGAAACAGTCACAAAATCACTAAATAGTAGAGGGGGGTGCTGCTACGATACAGGGTATTAACTCGATCGCTGCTACGATTCAATGTCCGATTGATTAAACTATCCAATGGATGTTTAAGTGCTGCTCAAATTGAGTTTATACTTTGTTATTCATCGTGATTTCGACTTGAATGTTTGAGTGCTGTTCGAACTCGGACTATACTCTGTCATTCGTTGTGAATCCGCTGAATTGTTAAGTATTGCACTTTGTCATTCGCTGTGAGGGTTTTAATCTCGTGAGTTATCGTAAATGCTGTATTAGTTAATTACCTAGTTCGTGTGCACTAGGTTACAAGGCTAATCCATTAGCTAAGCTCTGCATATATAAATCTGCAATATATCAAGGCTTATCTGTAGACTAAACTTTGCACGTATGAATCTGCATGATTATATGTGAGTCATTCTCTTTTTATCAACTATTTTACAATACCTCAAATTATTTTCAAGGTTATAATTACAGGGACTAAGTCATGGATATCTTGAATTACTGGTTAGTGGGGTATTGTGCACATTACTAATTTCTCCCAGTTAGGTTCATTGACCTACTCGGGATAATCACTGTTAGGTTCATTGACCTACAGGGATAATCATCACTATTTAGGTTCATTGGTCTAATAGTGGTATGACCATCGTCACCATTGTGACTTGTCACCATTGTGACAGAGAGCCAGATAAAAATAAAGATAGAAGCCATTGTAATTGCTTTTATGCTGTAATTAATAACTATGCATCATTATGCAAAATAGAATGATTCACTCAGTATTTCCCGCTGACAAAACCTTTTTAAAACACTTTTCAGGTAATTACAGTAGATTGGAGTAAAAGATGGATACGGCACTGAAAGGCATCAAGAAGTGGCTTATTTTATTAAATAAATCAAAATTAAGAAATATTATTTTATGTAATAAAATTTATCTTTATTAAAGCTACCATGGTAAAACATGGGTTTATCCCATCTATTTAATAAATAAAATCCGGTGTTTCTAAACTCTGATATTTTTCCTAACTCACGGTCCTGATGAAATTTCCGCTGCAACGTTTTCAAATTAATCACCGGTACCACTGGGCTGTTCACGACTCCTGATTCCGTCCAGGGTGGGTCGGGGGTCGTGACAATAGTAATGATGGTGAAGGAGGAATTTATGGTTGCATTAACAAGATTTGTGTAACTCTTTAAAATATTTATTAATATTGTACATCAAAATGTCTATACTACCCTTAATAATTAAAACATTAATTAAAAGTGGACAAAAATGATATATTGATTCACAACCATTGATCAAAAAAATATAGGGTCTAGATTAATTCATTTTTTCTTCTTTTAAGAAGATTCTTCTCAAATGAACCCCCCCTATATATGTGTGTGTGTGTGTGTGTAATTTAATATTTTTCGAGTGTTACAAGTCCACCCCCTTAAATAAGTTTCGTGCTCGAAACTTCAAGTACACACCGAAGAGGTAGGGGTAGAGCCTCATCATTTCCTCCTCGGATTCCCACATAGTGTCCGCCCATTTTGGTTTTCCCACTTTATCTTTACTTGTCAAAGCTTCTTATTCCGCAAGTCCTTGATCTTTCGATCAATAATTGCAATAGGCCTCACTACATAGTTGAGTTTATCATCGAATTCTATGTCATCGAGGGGCACGTAAGCCGCCTCGTCTGCTAAACACTTCCGGAGATGCGATGCATGGAATGTATTGCGTATTCCACTTAATTCTTTCGGTAACTCGAGACGGTAAGCAAGCTCGCCTACTCGATCAATAATCTCAAATTTCCCTATAGACCGCGGGCTCAAATTTCCCCTTTTTCGAAAACGGATGATTACCTTCCAAGGAGATACTTTCAACATCACTTTGTCCCTTACTTAGAACTCTATGGGTCTTCTTCTTTGGTCTGCGTAAGACTTTTGCCAATCTTGAGTCGCTTTTAAGTGAGCTCGTGCCGCGTCAATCTTCTCATTTGTAGCTCTAACCACATCTTTGTGAGCGAGTTCTTGAGGACCCACCTCACCCCAACATACCGGGTTCGATTTTTTTGACCTTAAAGCATTTTATAAGGAGGCATGCCAATGCTAGAATGGTAACTATTATTATACGAAAAATCGACTAGCGGTAAGTAAGTGTCCTAACTACCGCCAAAATCTATTATATACGCTCATAACATGTATTCCAACGTCTGAATCGTCTTTTCACTTTGCCCTTCGGTTTGCGGGTGATAAGGCCACTAGGGGCGGTTACGTTTTCGTCCGTTATAGAATTGTTCCACGCGTGGAACAAACACAATTTCCACCACCACCTACAAAATCCACGCGTGATAACATGCACAAATTCAAAGTCCTTTATTTTCTTCACGCCGTGATGGTTTTATTTTGTGAGGGTAATTGTTGGTTGGGGGGAAATTGTTGGGTGTGGTGGTGAGTGATGGCCATTGCCACTAAAAAAGGTTGTGAGTGATGAAAAAATGGTTGATGACATGACGGAACTTGATTGGATGCTTGTGAGTGATAGAATTCTATCACTAGTTACCACCCCCACTCCCCTAAGTTGTACTAGTCAATAACTTGGTACCCATTTGTTCTTGAAAGTCTCGCCAAAAATTCGCAGTGAACAAGGCATCCCTATCTGACACAATCGATACTGGCACCCCGTGACGTGCAACAATCTCGTTAACGTATACCTTCGACATCTTTTAAGATGTGTAAATCTCGCAGATTGGAATAAAGTGAGCACTTTTAGTCAATATATCCTCGACCACCCAAATGGCATAACATCCCCGTGTCGTTCTTGGCAATTTGGTTAACATGTCCATAGTAATATGTTCCCATTTCCAAACAGGAATATCCAACGGTTGGAGCTTACCTTAAGGCTATTGGTGTTCCGCTTTGACTTGCAAACAAGTTAAACACTTTTCGACAAACTTTGCCACATCTCTTTTCATTCCGAGCCACCAACAATTTTGTTTCAAGTCCTGATACATCTTTATCGCCCCTGGGTGAATTGAATAACGCGATTTATGAGCCTCGTCAAGTAGGAGATCCTTAACACCGCATGTGTTTGGGACCCAAATCCTACCGAATCGGGATTTCAACTCGTTGTCACATTCCAAAATATCTTTCACTAAACCCACCAATCTTTAGCTTGGCCTCTCAATTGGCCGATCCCATAAGCCACGAAATCACTCACATCACAGTGGGTTTGTTCAAAGACACTTTCAGTGTCGCTTATCCACCTTTGACAAATGATCAAATCTACCTCTCCATTATAAATCGAAGGTTTACATGCCATAAACTTGTCGTATGGACAATCCTCCTTCTCCTTGGCCTTATCTTTTTATTGGATAAGGCTCTCTTTTAGCTCATTCATTCTATCCTCTACAATCGATAGAATTGTAGTTTGTAGCTTATCCATAAATTTGGGTCGACTAGTCTCTAGTGCCTTTCCAACTTCCCAGAGACCTTTTCTCGTATTTCCTTGGTGATGAGAGGTACCGTGTCATCACCGCTTCCTCCCGACATTGTTATCACTTAAATGTTCGCAACAAATCGATAAACGTTTCATTTAATTATTCCCGTATTATCATATGAGAATTTATCCTCATCTTTTGTTAATACACACGATGTACCTTTCTTATTTGGTTTGGCTAAGGCTAAGTCTTGCCTTAAGTGTTCCTATGTAATGCACCTTTCGGGTTCGAGTGTATATATACATCCCTTCCCATGCATTTTCAACTACTTTTCCTTTTTAATATTCTATAGTAATTATTCTATAATTAATTCTTACCAGATTTCATGATCAAGTCTCGAACCGATCACATTCAACCTTAAGCTCTGGATACCACATGTAAGACCCTTACCAATAAAAGGATTAAAATTTCATAATTTATAAAGGTTGCAATATCTCAAAATGAAAATATTTAAAACTTTGATTACAATACGTTAGGGTCTTAAAACGAAAGACCAAATTCTTAGTAAGTTGCTTTAGATTAACAAAACGGAAGCATGAGTCTTGGGTTTTGTTCGATTCATCATATGACTTGATCTTCATCCGATGCATCAACTGAAATACCTTTCATGCCATATCATTTTCAATCAGCTAGTAATTAGAAGGAATGAGTGAAAGAACTGAAACAGCGCATCAAAATTAAATAAAATAAATAATTTTCGAAAACAGGTCTCCGTCGCGTCACGGGACGCGACACTCTTTCTCGTCGTGGAGTGACGAGAGTTGTTGGTACATCTACTGTCTGTTAACTACGTCTTAATCGAGTCTTATGTCTAGATAGGTTGAATGAGTGCACAACAGGGATTGATTTAGGGTTTGGTTACGTTTCAGGAGGTAATTTCGTTTGAAGGTGGTCTTGGACAAGTTCAAACGAAATCACCCAAGTAATTTCGTTTGAACATGGTTGTGATACCTTCAAACGAAATACCTACAAGTATATATAGGAGTTGTGTAGGTTCATTTGAAACGGATCTAAGTGTGTGTGAGCTGAGGTGCTGCCGGATTTTTGTCAAGATTAGATTGTAAAAGCTCTACAAATCAGTAATAAAGAAAGATTAGAAAGGAAACAAGCTGTGTGAAGTTGTTTACTTTGATTCCGCCTTAGTAAATGATGATGAACTACCTTTACTGACTGTTTAGGGTCACCGGAACCGATCCAACAAGAGTCAGTTTCCAGTAGGTTGCCAGAGCTAGGTGATTTTCCCAGCCATAACTAATATTCACTATTTTTAGCATAACTCGGCCAAAACACCTCCGATTTGCCTCAAATTTGTTTCTAATGCTCGTAAATCATTTACCGACATGTTTAACCCATAATCCTCAACCTGGATTCATAACTTTTATGATTTGCGCTTCCAATACCCGGACTATGCGCATAATTATTTGACCCGTTTTCATGTTTAAGCATTTAAGCTTATGTTATTCACATCTTTTCGTAAGGATTAATTTCCTATGATTTTACCCTTTACTCGGGCTTAATAACCATGCGTTTCATGCTCCCTTTACCCTGTTTACGTTTACACTTGTTTGACCCATTTAACATTCTAGTAATTGAATTTAATTGATTCAAGTTCATTTCTTGGAATCACATCCTTTCGATTACGACACATTACCCAGGTTCATTGCTTTGTAGTTCACGTTCCCGTTACTCGATTTTATGCTTACCCTTACAGCTTAACCCATTATCAAGGTTTTAATGAAAATCCTTATTCACGCTCCTGTTACTCAATTTGCGTTTTACTTTATTTTGACCGGTTTGGTTTGTTCTTGTGAATACCTTCACTTATGATCAAACCAAACTCATGTATATCCCGTTCACAACCATTATACTAAACTAACCATTATATCTAATTTAAGAAAGATAATGAAGTGTATAGCCACGTTCCTTAGAGCTTTCCTTTAAGTCGTGTATCGCTCCCAGCTTTATCACCCACCTTATCACTCGAGTCGGCAATAGAGAATAACCCGACAAATTGTTAAATCGTCATCATCATGACTATTTTGCCACATTTGCTAATAATCAATTTGTATGGCCCATATCACGGTTTCTTATACATTATTAACAACCAAGTTTCAGTTAGGCATATCATCATACACCTTAAGGGCATACATTTCCTAGCTTTTCATTTGGTTAGGTTATTATCTTCCTACACCCAAATTTCATGGCATAACGAACATGTTTTCATAGAGTCAATTCAATCATGCACATATATCAATCAAGATCATCACTCTTAATTAAATTATATAACAAAATTTGGGGTTTCTCATTCTATGATCAAAACCCATTTCACATCACGTTAGAATAATCATATAAACAAGTTATGGAGAAAAATTCAAGCAATTATCAATTAGGACTACTATAGTTACCCCTACATACATCTAATCACATCTTTAAGATGATCTCCCCTTTAAGACCTTCTAATTTCATGTAATTCTCCAACTAGAGAATTTCATCAATCATGAAATTGAAACATACCTTGTGTTAGGATGAAGTAGTAGTTATCAAAACTTCAAACATGCACTATAATCACTTCGATTTCAGTTTGAATTGAATGACTTGGAGGAGATTATCAAGAAAAAGGTTTCACCCCTCTATTTCTCTCTGTACGCACACACACACCTACATGTATGTGTTTTGTGTTTTATTTTTCTTTTCATAAAACTAGTTTTCCAATTGCTCATTTTAGTCCCTCATGTATAGTTTTGTTATAAAAGGGCCACCATTCATTGTTTCATTATTTAACAACATATCATTAACCAGGTTAATTGTTCCTAGTTATTAGAAACATAATTATAGTGTTGGTACACTTTATGTGGACGCGACTCGACTCGATTCGGTTCGGGTCGACTCGGTTAGGTCCGGCTCAAGCCCGACGTCACGACATTCCTCCTTCGTGCACCCCAGAGTTTGACACGCGAAGCACGGAGCGCCGCGAACCAAGACAAGGTGACACATCACCATGACATCATCTCTGTGATGTCATGATGATGTCATTGAGTTGAAAATGTGTTGACTATGATATTGTAAAAACAAATGACGAAACAAAGTTTTGTTTCGTCACTTTGTCACTGGGCCAATCAACACACATGTGGGCCGAGACTACATTGGGCTTTGACTTCTGTTTGGGCTTAACACAACTCGACGAAACAGATTAGATTTAATATGTTTGTCGACGAAACAGAATGTGTTTCGTCGACTTTAGTGTTTCGTCGTGGCCTTTATGCGTTTCGTCATGTCTGTGTCTGATTTAGTATAAATACCCCTCACAGTTTCTGTGTGAAACTGATGAGCACAGAGAGACTTAGTGAGAGTCTGTTAAAACATTGTTTGTATATGTTTGTGCTTGTACTCATCCCTAATCAATAGATATTGAATCTTTGGTTACGCGTGTGTTTTACACTTTGTTTGGTTTGCACCGTCACGGGGATTCCGCACCCGTTACCGTGTTCGTGATAAACAAGGATAGGTGTTCGTTATCGATCCTCACCGGAAAAACGGGACCTACAATTGGTATCAGAGCTTAGCTCTTTTCCTTGTTTAAAACCAAACATTGTCGTGTTTGAAACAAGTGTGTTATTGTGATTTTTTTTGGTTTCGTTCTTAAAATTTTTTATATATTTTCTGAAAATCAGTGCTTAACTCGTTGTTTTTGCTACAAGTTTTAGTGAAAACCTTATTAGTTTGAATGTTTACATGTTACTAGTGGGTGTTTATTGAAAGTTTAAGCAAATCTTGTGTTCGGAAAATTTGTCGGTCACCGGAAAATTCATAATATTCATTGTGTTCTTCAGTAAACTTCAAGGTGTTCTTCAAATTATTCACTTTTTGATCTTTTGGAAACTAACTGTGTAAGTTGTTTGTTGAATTTAAATTGATTAAATATTGTGTCATCATACCGGTTGGTAACTGTGTAGATTGAAAATAGGTGTCTTTTTTTTTTTGGGGGGGGTAAAGGGCTATCGCCCGGCAAAAGTATAAAAAACCAACCAAATAATTACATCATCCAAAGGGGCATACCCCCGTGCCACCTCCCAAAACATGCTTTGGGGGTCCAAAAATAAGACACAATGTATCCCACTCTAGGTATGTACAAAAACCTAGATCTAACCGTAATTATACTAATATAACACAAATGCCAACAAAAATTACATGTCGATCCAAAACTAGGGGGCGGCCCAACTATAGTTATGGCATAGGTATCCGGTATGGAGTTGGGCCTCATGCATTCCCACCCCAGCAAACACTGCCCAATATAGCGGACATAATGCATCAGCCATAATGGCATGTTTGGCCGTCTTTTGTCTTTAATCCGACGATAACTTTGAGCCACTACACAGTTACCCAAACCTTTGGTCTTTTCCATCAGCCCCGAAGCAACCATGCAGGCCCGGGTCTTGTAAACCGCAGCAGCAGACTTCCGCCTAGCAAGCATCCAATTGGGAATCCATTTGAGCAACATTTGATGCCTTATCAAATTCCAATCCCAACCCTTTTTGCCCAACTTAGAGTACCAGTGAGCAGCTTTCCGATGCAGCAGAAGCACCGCCCCAAGATGAGTTTTAGACGGCACAGGAACTAAACCAAACATGCTTTCCAGCAGTATGCGAGTCACCCTGATGCACTTAAGATACTTAGCTTGTCGAGGCTTCAATCCAGAACAGTCATAATGCATTCCCATCTTTTTTGGCGGCTTATAATGATGCAACCAGTTCTTGGTCCAAGCACTCAGCAACACCAGAGGCCCAAGAACCCGAAACATCATCCAAATCGGGTTGCAGCATGAATACTTCATAAGACTATGCAGCTCACAATCATTACAAGTAGGTAAACAGCACAACCTGTCCCAACCCAGTAAAACCCAGCACCCTGCATTAAACAAACAGTTAGAGGAAAAACCAGTTTGGACACAGATACATGACCAGGTTTTTGGCATCGGGGTGGGGGACAAAGTAGGTTTCCAACGAAAAGACAACTCCCCTAGCCAAACCTTCCTTATAACTCCCGGGTTAATGTCACTCCCGGACACAGTAGCAAAGCCTATAACCCCATAAAGGTAAGGTAAACTTTGAATATTGTGGCTTGTGTCAGGGATAAGAACTGCTTTATTTGTAAAAATATCCACACAACATCCTGTTTCGTCGCATGTGGTTTAGTCTATAACCAGTTTCGTCATATATCACAAGACAAACATTCAAGATCAGTCAACATCATTAGTTAATAGTCAAACATCAGTCTTGTGTTTAATCATTCAGTCAAACATCATTTAGATCAAACATATCATTCACTTTCGTCGAACATTTATAATAAATCCATTTTGTCGATATCAAAATAATATTCATGTTCGTCGATCAAAATTTAATATTTTTGTTTCGTCAAAATATAAATATTCAACAACTTGTTTCGTCGGATAATTAATCCCTTTCGTCGCTTATCAATTTCATAATCTGTTTCGTCGGTCAACATATCAACATTCTGTTTCGTGGTTCAAAACTTCATTCAGTTTCTTCGCACATGAGATAAGATCTGTTTCGTCGATAGCGTTTCGTCGAGTGTGTTGTCAATTTTACATAGAGGACTTGCAAAAGTATTCTAACTTTGTGTTTTCAAGTGTGTCAACAGGTATTATCATTCTTATATCAAACATGAGTAACAAAGGCCTTTGGGATTGGAGTACGGACCCACAACCAAGTCAAAATCAGACTTCGCTTGCCGATTTGTTAATGAATTCCATACCTCGACCTCAAGTTACAACTACTCAACCACAGTTCGATCTAGGTGCTTATCTTTCACAATCCATATCTCGACCTCAAGCTACCACTACTGAACCACAGTTTAATCAAAGTGCCTATCTTTTTCAACCTACACCTCAAGCTCAACCTCAACAAGGCAACCAAAATCCTTTCATAAATCAAACAAGTACATTCACGTCCAACTCAAATAAAACTGATGAAAGGTGTGACTGGTCTGTAAAATTTGGAGGTGGAGATCAAGGAGGAACTGTGTTTAATGCTAAAATTGTCAAGAATGTCAATGATGGTGAATCTTCAGGAAAAGATGATAGTTCGGGATACAGTGGCAGTTCGGAAGAAGAATCGAATCTGAATGAAAGAACTGATTCTGAAGCTGATAATTTGTCGAATGATGCTAACAAGAAATCTGACTTGATCAAGAAAGCTGATGCTACTTCAAAAGAAATGGAGAAGATTCTCACTGAAGATGGATCTTTCTCTTCTCAGACTGCCTTTATGGCTAATGTCACAGCTTCTACAAGTCAGGTAAAATCCGAAACTCCTAGCATATGTAGTTATTGTGCTGATTTGAAACATGAATGTGCTAATGCTAAACATGCTTTTGAAGAACTAAAACATGAATGTGCTAATGCTAAACATGCTTTTGAAGAATTAAAACATGAATGTGATACAGTGAAACTTGAATGTGACACAATTCATGGTCACAATCAAAGTTTGGTTGTTGAGATGTCAAAGTGCAAAGAGGCAAACATGGCTTTAGTTCGAAATGAAAAGGAATTTAAATCTGTAATTGAAACCTTATAGAAAAGTGTTTCCGAAGTGAACAAAGTTGTTTATCATAAACAAGTTAGTATTAACGATTACATTAACATCGTTGAGGAAACCAAAAAGGAACTAGCCATTGCCAAATGCGAGCATGATGCTATCAAGCAAAAATTGGAGAGTTATTCTAACTCCCGATTTGTGCTCGATCACATAATTGACGTTCAACAACTGAAAGGGAACGTGAAAGGCGTTGGGTATAAGTCGTGTCCGCCTCCTTTGAGACACAACTATACCAAAATGCCCGATGAAGAGGATATGCCTCGTTTTGAGCCAACTGTACCTCTTAATTATGAGGAAGTTACAACTGGCTTAGGGTTTAAAACGGACAATTCATCAGAGGGCTCATCTGATAGAAAAGAAAAGTCATCGTGTGCTTCAAATCAAAGTCCTCCCACAGTTGAGGACTATGATTCGTCCGATGATGAACCAGATGTGAGTGATGAGGATAAATCTCTTGAGAAGAACAAAGGAGTAGAAGTGCCTTTTGAGAATCACATTCTGTGTGATCCTCCTACTCCTGTTGTGCAATCAACTGGTGCTAAACAAGAGATAGATCCTATCACTGAGACAGTGTCTACTGTTAAAAGTGATAACGTGTTGTATACTTTAGTCGGTGATGACAAAATTTATTCAAACACAGCTTTTCCAATTAAAAATGTCAATCAATCTTTGATTGATAAAGTGTTTGAAGATACTACCAGTAAGTTTTTGGAAAAGGGGATTCTGAGAGTTTCAGTAACTCAGTGTAATCCGATTCCAAAAGCTGAAGTTAGAAGAAAATTTGGAAATCAAAAATCACCAACAAAGCAACAACCTGTCGCTCTTAAGGGTAAACAACAACAACAACGAGCTCCAAAGCCTAAGGCTAAGGTTGAATCAAAAGGAGCTCGTTACAAGAAGAAGGCAAAAGACGTTAAATTTGTGGCCTCCAAAGGTACTGATAAAGTGGTGACTTTTGAAAATAAGTCAAATACCGATTTTGTTCAAAAAGTCAACATTTTGAAACGTAATAATGATAACAATTACACTCAACACACAAATGGGTGTGAAGCTAGTACCTCTGGGTCTACAACTTCTACGTCAGGTTGTCGATCAGATTCTCCTAAGTTTGTTGAAAGGAGAACTTGTTTCAAATGTGGGAAGTTTGGGCACATCATTAAAGACTGCACAAACTCGCCCAAACCAAATTTTGTGGAAAGAGCCCCTTCTGAACACGGTCACTCACAAAGTCATCCTGTTTCTCCAAAACATGATAAACGCACTATTAAAGAACAGGAAACAAAACAACGACATAAGAATGTGAAGGTGATCGAAAAGGCTTTAAAACTGGAAAATGTGAAAAGGAAACCAAGTTCACAACAACCGTTAAAACCAGAAATTGTAATTAATACACAATCTGGCAAATGGAAACAAGCTTGGAAACCGAAAACAGGTGTAGGTTCAGGGGGAGGCGTGAAATTTCCAAATCATCAAGAGATTGAAATTACATTTCTTGATTCTCAGGGGCAACCCAAGTCTATGAAGGCTTGGGTCCCCCTCTCCAACTAATCTCTGAGTGAGTGTGTAGGATGTTCCAGGAGGAACTATCGATAGTCATCGGATTGTTGATAGTGGAGTGTCCATGCACAAGATAAGCGACTCAAAGCTCCAAGATATTGTTATTTCTAGGAGTGGTTGCCTTTGATGGAGAGAAGAATAAAAGGGAGATAGAAGTGTCTGTCGAAAGAGATTGAAAGCTTCGACAAAATGGAAATCATTTTAAAATGTGATTGTTAAAGGTTTTGATCGGGTCCCCAGAATAGATTCAAACAAAATGTACGCACCTACAGCATGTCTGATGTTCAAACTCAACAAGATGAACGTGCAGTGTACATTTCTTCGCGGTGTAAATTGAAGAAAATGTGTTTGTTGAACAAACCAACCGGGTGTGCGGATGCCTTGGCGTGGATTGAACAATCGCACACTACTTCTCAAAGAGAAAGACAAAGACCTTCGCTGGTGCAATGTAGAAGACCAGCCGGACCCAGAGGTTTATGATCTTGTTGCTGTGAAGAGATTTCTAAGTAGCTACAAAAATCGACTTTGAAATCCACACCGGGTGGATATCCAGTTTGGGAGAGCACTCAGATTCCTTGCAATGCATGAAATAGTTGCTGGATATGGGTTTAATTTTCTTATCTCTCCTATACTTGTCGATATTTAAGCTGCTTTATGAATTATGTCATCTCATACAGCACTCTTTGTCCAGACACGTTGAACTCGAATATCACCTCACACGTGATCGTTTCAATACGAAACTCATCAATGTTGTCATGGTCCATACCGCTTACCGACATGCCAACTGATTTTTCCAAAATTCGATAAATCATTTATGATTCAAAATTAATTTTGGTAAACGGCATTGAGGTAAAACCATGAGTTAAACCGACATCGGGAAATCGTTTTTGTAAATATCTTTGTGTCTTTTAAATTTATCTTAGTTAGTAAATCCAAATTTGAAAAATTCAAAAACATCGAAAAAATTTCAAAACGCAAAAACATTGGAAAAACAAAAATGAGTTTCCTGGCGAGAAAAATAGAAAATGATAGTAGATAAATGGTCTGTCGAAACCTCTTCAAACTGAAATGCAAAATGAAAAATATGTTAAGCAGCTCTATATAAGATGTATCGGTAGGCTCACAATCAGTTTAAAGTGTGAAGGGTGATATAAATCTTAAATCGACTGAAGACCAGGTGGGAACCGCACATTGGCATATGGTCTTAGTACCAAAATTTCGTTTGAAAGATTGCAGAGGTTCTGAAATATTCGGTCTTTATGCTGTCTTATCATCTGGGTATCATGGTTGTATCAAACCGTAAAAATAACGGAGACGAAGTCTAAGATCTTCCATGATACTATACATACGTGTACATATTGCATTCGACCTCAATAAGTGATCAACAATCACATGTCCAAACAAAATAAGTGATAATTTATCACAGATTCTTTGCGGGAGTCAAGTTCGTCTCTTTGTTGTACGAAAGTACTGACCTGTTCACGGACTTGCTCCTGTGCCCTCATGCATCTGAAAATCAAGTTCCTCATTAATAAGTGATTCTATCACATAGGGCTTGTTTTCAATCAAAATAAGTGAGTTTCTCACATTCTTTTATACGGTCAAACAGATGATAAACAGTATACTCACCGGTAAGATGAACTCTCGTGCATACCTTGATACGGGAATGTGTCGTGTGTGGATGAACACCGATCGGTAAGTATAATTCATACCTTAACGTATCCCCTTGCCATGATTACATCTGATAAGTTGAGCTTATGTGGATAACAATACTGATAATTGTTATAGGATGCTTATCTAAATGTTAACTAATTGAACAACAAGAGCGTTTTGACGTGACCGTACACTGATATGATTCTCTTACCCTCGAAACTCGCAAAAAGAATGTCTGTAAATATTTGTTTACTGCTTTCGTTTCTGCATCTCTGTATATATTTATTTATTGCTTTCCGTCTTTACTTTTGAAAAATGAAAAATTCCAAAAAGATTTTAGGTGTGTTTTAATATAAACTTTATAAAAGTCAAAAAGATTTTGCTTCTAGTTTATTTTTGATTGACCGATGTTGGAACTCGAGTCTATCCTACCCAAAATCCTGACCGTAAGCCAGAAAACAATTGCACCTTCATAAACTGTCGAAGTTAACAAGTTTTGAAAGTAAGGGATTAAAATTGATCATTTTCTAAACTTTCAAACTGTTGTCGGTCGGTGTTTGATTGAGATTTGATCTCATATGTGTCGTCTGTTTAATTTGACTATATTCCAAGCGGTTTTTCTCATTATGCGTTTAGCTTTCTTGCATGTGCAGATGCTAAAGGCGAGGAGAACATGTTCGATGACAAGCTTTGGAATGAAGACACGAAGTCGAGGCACTCAAAGGATAAAATGATCGAGTTGCCGCTGACCCTTCATCAACACCACAAGGATCTGAAGAATTGACAAGTTAAAAGATTCACGAGCATGACTCAATGGAGAGTTCAATCTAAGGGGGAGTTTGTTAACACACTACCTAAATGAAAAGGGAGTTTGTTGATACACTCTCTACTTACGACGCGTGAAGACTTTGAAGATCCTCCGACATGAAAGACACGGAAGACGAACCTCACGAGTAGCGTCCAAGGGGGAGTTTATTGGTACACTTTATGTGGACGCGACTCGACTCGATTCGATTCGGGTCGACTCGGTTAGGTCCGGCTCAAGCCCGACGTCACGACATTCCTCCTTCGTGCACCCCAGAGTTCGACACGCGAAGCACGGAGCGTCGCGAACCAAGACAAGGTGACACATCACCATGATATCATCTCTGTGATGTCATGATGATGTCATTGAGTTGAAAATGTGTTGACTATGATATTGTAAAAACAAATGACGAAACAAAGTTTTGTTTCGTCACTTTGTCACTGGGCCAATCAACACACATGTGGGCCGAGACTACATTGGGCTTTGACTTCTGTTTGGGCTTAACACAACTCGACGAAACAGATTAGATTTAATATGTTTGTCGACGAAACAGAATGTGTTTCGTCGACTTTAGTGTTTCGTCGTGGCCTTTATGCGTTTCGTCATGTCTGTGTCTGATTTAGTATAAATACCCCTCACAGTTTCTGTGTGAAACTGATGAGCACAGAGAGACTTAGTGAGAGTCTGTTAAAACATTGTTTGTATATGTTTGTGGTTGTACTCATCCCTAATCAATAGATATTGAATCTTTGGTTACGCGTGTGTTTTACACTTTATTTGGTTTGCACCGTCACGGGGATTCCGCACCCGTTACCGTGTTCGTGATAAACAAGGATAGGTGTTCGTTATCGATCCTCACCGGAAAAACGGGACCTACATATAGCCACACACACACACACACACATATATATAGGTAATTTAATATTTTTGGGGTGTTACAGTATAGCCAAAAGAGGGTTAAGGAAATCAAGACAAGTTTCCCAAGGGCTATTAGGTGGTGTTTGTTTTTTTTAAAAAGATATGTGCATGCTCTTCTGTTTGTGCCGCACAGACCATACGTAGACATTGCCATCTGCAGACTGCTTTTTTTTCGAAGATGTTTCACTAGAAAATATATGCACGAGTTCTTCTTGGTGCAGACTTGGCCCAACCACTTTTAAGATCTTCTAAGGTCTGCAGAGGGTTAAACACCACCGCCCACCATCACCGTCCACCACCATCACTACCGTCCACCATCCACGACCACCACCTTCCACGTCCACCACCCACCACCACCACCCACTGTTCACATCCACCACCCACTACCTACCGTCCAGGTCTACCACCCACCACCGTCCACCACCACTCACCACCATTGTCTGTACACCATCAGTTTATTTTAGAAGTCTACATACGATAAAAAATAAACAACCTTCTTCTTGTACACTGCAGAGGTTTGGTCCACTTCTTCTTACAGATGTCTGCAGATGTGGTCTGTGGACTATAGACATTTTACCTCTTAAAAACAAACTACACTTTAGAGATGGATTAGTGTCCCCCTTATGTGTCAAAACTAGAATAAGTGTGGCAAGGATGAAGCTAGGTGGCAAAACATGGGAAATACAATTGTTCATTGGTGTCTTAGGAGATGAAACGTGTCCTATGATGTGTTTAGAGCTTAAATATGGTTAGCACAAGTGTCCATGGGTGTTTTAGGAAGTGTTTAGTGTCTTGTTAGGTGGCATAACATGTTAACTTAAGATTTTTGGTATTCTTAGTCCTTAGACTTTGAGTTTTAGTGTTTTGACGATCCTAATCCCTCAATTAACTTTAGGAAGGTTTCAACGCATGTGATTCTTAGATTTGTTCCGACAGTGATGCTATGTTTAAATTATAATGTTCGTGTTAATGAATATTATTTGAAAATTAAGGGCTCGAAATTTTCGCGGTAGTTACAAGAACAACCTCTAGTGATACAATATTTAGCCAAGCTTGCATACAAGTATATAAAAGAAAATGGGTTAGAACATCAACATCATCTAAGAAGCAGTTGGTGATTCCCAGATTAGATCTCCCATCAAACACAATGAGATGTAAGGTACAAATTGACAATGAAATTGTTTTGTTTCCTGAATATCATCTCAGACACTATTACAAAGAAGAAGAAGAAGAAGAAGAAGAAGAACAACAACACGACAAACCTCTCAGCCATACAACAAGGAGGCTTTGTGAAGAAAGAATGGTCAGAGGAAAATATAGTTTTCATCTTGTACTCACCAATCTAATCAAGAGAGTAATGAAGGTGCTAGATTATCCTACACCAGATACTTTTGGAAAAGACGTCCAAAACAAGTATGTTGTTCTTAGAAGTGAAGGCAATGAGGAAACCTTCATTGATGTAGATCTAAGCTCGTTGGTTCATCTGGTGGATCTGATAAAGTTAAGAAAACTGTTTGATGAAGAAAAATCACACAAAAGAACTGTTAGAAGAGCTATCAACAACATGTCAAATATGAGCAAGAAAGTATTTACCAGAGTAGCTCATAGTGATTTTGATCTGTGCTTACATTTCGACTATGTGATTTCAAACAAACTGCTCAAAACGCCACCCAACATAGAAAGTCCCGAAGAATTGAAGCATGTTGCAAGAATAGGTTTGATATTTGAAACACTTGAATTATCTGTTATATATAGAAATCATGAAGAGAAAAGAGTAATGTTCAGGCTTAGAGAAATCTATAAATTTGCAAACCAAACACTAAACTTCATCAAAGAATGCATGAACGAAAAACAGAAGCAGTTGGAGCCTAAAGGACTTGCAAAAAAAAAAACTGATGAAGAAAATAGAAGGTCCCATTGATGAATGGATCAATTTTAGAGAAATTTACAAGGCACAATACAAGGAATGCAGCATGCGTATTCCTTAGGATAAATGGCTGAAGCCAGGAATGCAACATGCGTATTCCTCATGATAAATACTGCATATGCTCTTTTGTTTCTATTTTGTTTAATCAATTACCTATGTTTTGGTTGATGTACTTTGAAACCTGGACAAATATTTGTTTTTGAAATATTTGTTTTGAAGTTAATCACTTTACTTACAACACTTAGGGGGAAATTGTTAGGATTCTTTATTCATTAATGTAAGTTTTGAAAAAAAAATAAAGAATCTGATCACTCAGTCAACAGGTCAAACTCAATAAAAGAAATCGACAAAAGGACATAGAAAAAAAGAATCGGCATCAGAAGAAGATTAGCAGGACATCTAAGGATAAGGAAGAAGACACGATCAGAAGAATCTGATAAATATGATAATAATCTAATGATTAGCATCCGATCTGATAAGAAAAAAATCATCAGAATTCTGATATCCCCAATTGCCATGCCTGATAAAGTATACACAGCTACCAAGATGACTAGTGGATACAACAAATGTAATGAATATGACAAAAGGAAACTTTTTCACAAGTCAAGTGCATGAATAATCAAATGTTTATTCATGACGAACATTCTCTATAAATAGGGAATAAAATCCTCGAAGTGTAAATGAGTTGTGCTTTGTATTTAGTACGTCTTACACACGCCACCACCCTTCACTCACATAGAATTCTTTAAGTATTCATTTTGTATTAGCCAATAACTAATCAATCACATTGTAATCTTTTCAAAGTGATATAAAGTTGAAAATTATGTACTTTGTTTCTTGAAAGTTTGATTTCTATTTCCGCACACTATTTTCTTTCTTGTTGAAATCGCTTGCCATTTTTTTTGTTAAAGATTGTTCATCTGGGATCAATAAGTTCTGTGAAATCCAGCAGTTCTTTTTATCTCACATTAGAAGCAGCAGTTCAATATAACATTGTAACTATTCAGTAGTTTTGCTAACTGCTTGTAGTTACATCAATTAATGAGTTGTTAAGGGTCCCTTGCAGTTACATCCTCTTATATATAGTTCGGCATTCTTATTTTAATAGTCAACGCTTAGAGCCTTGGTGCATAAGAACTAAGTGAGAGAGAGTTCATCTGGTGAGGGGGAGTACGTTTGTACCTTGTGATTATATTACATTTTGATTTGAATTCAATAAAATCATTTTGCAATCATTCCCAAATCCAACTGCGAAAGATTGATGTGTTTTTATCGCTGTTTGATTAAATTTCTAATTTGTACAATTGTTTTATTAGAAAAAAACATACACTACACTCACTCTCAGATCTAATGGTATTATGTCCTCTAACATTGGATGAACCATCGGTATACAATGTTCATTTCCTTGTATTGCCTTCAAATTGTTGTACCTCTAGGTTTACTTCATGTTGCATATCACTACTGAAATCAGTTAGAAAATATGCTAATGCTTGGGATTTTATAGCTATCCTAGGTTAATACCCGAAGTCAAATGCACTTAGCTTAACTGACCACTTAGCCATCCTGCCAGACATATCTGGTTCCATTAACACATTTTTATAGGATAGTTGGTTTTTTTGTGAATTTTGTGTGTTTCAAATTAGTGTCTCAACTTACTTGAAGCCATTATCAAAGCTAAAATAAGTTTTCAAGATAGGAATACCTAGTCTCTGCAACTAATCGACTCTTACTTACGTAATAGACAAGATATTGCTGACCTTCATGCTCCTTAACCAAGACAACACTTACAACATTCCTTGATACTACCAAGTATAGGGATAGTCATTCCCCATCTTCAGGCTTCATGAGCATAGGTGCTTATGATAAGTACTTCTTCTGTATTTGGAGAGTTTCTTCATGCTTTTATCCCCACTCAAATTTCTTATTCTTCTTCAGAATATCGTAGAACTCCTTGTATTTTTCATAGGATCTTGACATAAATTTGTTGAGGGTTGCTATTTTTCCAGGAAATTCTCTGAATATCCTTGGTATTAGTTGGTGATTTCAAATCTAGGATAGCTTTGGTATGTTCTAGACTACATTCTATCCCTCTTTTGGTAACCATATATCCCAAGAACTTTCTTGCCCACTCCAAAGTGACACTTAGGATGATTCAGCTTCATATTTTATTGATCCAGGATATCATCGAAAGCTTCCTTGAGGACCCTGAGGTGATCTTTAGCCTGTTTTTTTAATTGACCACCATGTAATCGATGTATATTTCCATGGTGCCCCACATATTCTCTTTAAACATCATGTTCACCATTCTTTGATATGTTGCACTTGCATTTTTTTTATCAAATGGCATAATAATATAGCAATATATACCTTTGGGGGTGATGAATGCAGTATCCTCCTGATTTGAAGGCTCCATTTATATTTGTTGGAATCTTGATGAAGCATCCATGAAGGTTAGAATTTCCTGACGTGCTGTTGTATCCACCATGGGAAAGGGTATTTAAGACAAGCATTGTTGAGATTAGTGAAATCAACATAGACTCTCGACTTCCTATTCTCACATTGACTAGCCATCCTGGGAACTTGACTTCCCTAATCATCTTCGCCTTTAGTAGCTTTTCTACCTCTTTAAATGATTTAAGTTCCCTTCTTATGAAATTTTCTTCTCTTTTGTTGAATAGGCCTGGAAAATTTTTCGGTACCAAACTTATGAGTAATAATATCCCTGGAAATACCTGCCATATCCTCATGTTTCCAGACGAATGTAGATATCCTGCTCTTTAGGAATCTTGTAAGTTCTTCTTCAATATCCTTAGGGATATTTATTCCTATAAGAACCAAAATTTATGGATTATCTAAATTTATGGGATACCCGTTTAACATCCTGGTCCCTTTTGTTGGTCCCAGTTGGACTTAAAAACTTCTTTTCACGTAATACGACAAGTGATTTCAACAAATATGAAAATAATGTGCGGAAATAGAAATCTGACTTTCAAGAAACAAGACCTATAGAATTTTCAAGTTTATATCACTTTGAAACAAAATGGTTTACAAGGTGATTGTGAGATTATTATCTATTACAAATGAATACTTGTATGATTCTGTGGTGAAAGGACAATGGAGTTTTTGTTGTATGTATTGAATGCTTGGCTTAACTCATCGTCCTTTGCTTGTTGAGCTTTCTATTTATAGAAAGCCCAGGGGCATGAATAAACATTTATTTATTCATGCATATGTCCTGCAAAAAGTAGCTTCTTAACATATTCATTGAATCCAATTATCAAGTTGCCTTAGTCATCATGAGATCTAATAATGTCAAGTTGCTTTGGTTATTGTGGTAGGTTAGAACTCGTTCAGACAAGTGGGGTTTTATCAGAATTTCTGATAACCACTTCATCAAAAATTATAGTGAACAAATCATCAGAAAGTCTGATGATCAGATTTGTCAGAAACTGATGATATTTCATTAGAAATATCATCAGATCCATCAGAATGGCCTTTTCTGATAATCTTCTCTTGTTCTTGATCAGTGATGTGGTTGTAGCGTTATAGGTTTTTATGTATATTTTAAGCCCTTTTTAACACTTTAGTCAAGTTTTAAATTTATAAAACACGATATTCTACTAACACTAATCACACATATGGGTAAGTGCAACCATCATGAGCGTAGTATAGCGTTGGTAAGATACCGAGGTCGTCTAAGGACACAAGAGCTTTTAGTACCGATTTATCCTCAAGGTCTAATCAAATCAAAATTTTAGAAAAAGGTTTAAACATGAAAATTAAAAACTAAAAATGCTGAAAAATAAAAGTAAAAGAAAAACAGATAGACAAGATGAATCACTTGGATCCGACTCGCCTTTAATGTAACCTTTGATGATTTCCGCACTTTTACACTTTTTAAGAGATTATCTTAGTTATAGTAGTAGGCCCCTCTTTTGAAGGTGACATTACCCTCAACCCAGTAGATTGAGTCAGCAAGGATACAATCCTAAAGGGTCGGAATATTGAAAGATAATTAATTAAGTTATTAATGTGTAATGTGGTAGGCCCCTCTTTTGAAGGTGACGTTACCCTCAGCTAAGTGGTTTGAGTCAGCAGGGATACAATCCCAAGTAGCCGGGTTAATGTATTAATAGTAGTTTACATATGAGGGGATCAAGCCATTCGCACCCCCACCATCCAATACCAGTGGGTATTGAAGGAGGTCCTAGTAAGCTTGACCCAGGTTCATGCAGGATCTGTACACTGAACAAGGCAAGAACCTTACCAAACCATTCCCTTAACCCCCGACCAGGTAGCCAACGTATCTCTATATAGACCGTAGAGATATGAATGGTGAAAATCTTTTATTTTATATAGACAGTAAAATAATGCCAAGACACCACGGACAAATGATAAGGAAGTTTCACCTTCAACATAAGAAACTAGTTATTAAAGTCATTAATACAAAACCAAATAAAAAGTGCGAAAAGATTAAAAATCAAAAGTATTACACTAAATGCTTGTCTTCACCAAGTGATGTAAGAGACTTAGGCAAACATGGCCTTTGATTGTCAAGAACTCTTACTATCAATCTTGGATCCCGAGACTACTACACACACTTTATGATGGATGATGGTGGTGGATGTGGGTGTTGTGATGGTGGTGGAGTGTGGGTGAAGTGGGAGAGAGGTGGTTTGCCAAGGGATGCCTTTGAAGTGAACCAAGCACCTCTATTTATAGCCTGCACAGAAGCCCGGACACGGCCCCGTGTCCATTAGGCATGACCCCGTGTCCATCCACTTTCTCTTTCTTCATTAATTGCAGTTTGTCTGCATTAGCTCCACACGCCCCCATGTCCACTGGGCACGACCCCGTGTGCAGAAGCGTATCTGTACTATCAAGATTTGCTTGGATTCTGCGAATCTTAGCATTGACCACGACCGTGTTGAGCTGGGCACGCCCCCGTGTCGGGAATATAAGCTTCTATATCTTTGTCCTTTCTGCAGACAACTGGCCACGCCCCCGTGTCCGCTGGGCACGGGGCCGTGGTCAGCCTTCTATTATCTTGTTTTTGCTTGGGAAGATGCTGTCGAGGGGTCGGGCATGCCACGTTTATTCTTTTTCTTGTATTTATGTTAGATTTGGCTGCATTTTTGTTCCTTTTGTTCAATTAAGCTCATTTAGTCCTGAAAATACAAAAGGAAGACAAAAGCACACTTTTTCCAACATTAGTACTAAAAAGGGTTAGTTTTATACCTCATTTGAGGTAATTTATATGTTGCATTTTACACACATCATCAGTTTCTGATTCTTTGAAGTAGATGTTGTTCTTTTCAATCGTCCTATCTGGTTTCTTCTTGTTGTTTGATCTTCAGGACTTTATCTTCTTCTTAGATCAGGCTGAATTGGTTTTTCTTCAGTACTTACAAATAAAGTTTCCTATCAGTTTCCCCTAAGTATTGTAAGAAAAACAACTATCTATGTCAAACATAAACAAACTTCAACCAAACCTTAAAAACAGAATTTAAACAACCAAATTCAGAAAATCCAAACAAGTTCCAAAACAAACAAAACAAAAAAATACTGTTTTCCAAACAGAATATAAGTTCATGAATTTATCAATTGATCTTCAGCCCACTTTTGAACTTGTCTCCTGGCTTCAACCTTTCCTTGTAATCAATCATCTTGTTAGTTGCTTTGTAAAGATCTTTGTACCAACCTCTTGCTTCCTTCCACCTTTCAATGATATCTTTAATTGCCATCCTTAGCTTTTCATTATTCTTCCCTTTCTTCTTGAGCTGCTCTTGTTTCTCATTCATGCAGTTTTTGATATAGTTCAGAGTCTGATTTGAATACCTGTTTATTTCACTGATTCTGAACAGAGCTTTCTCATCATTAGCATCTTTAAAACCACTGACATTTATGGTTTTTCAAAGATAGCTCTAGCTCTTGCTTTGGAGGGTGGAATTTCAGCTTGAATGGTGTTGTTAGGAGGAGGAGTTAGTACTTTGTTGCTGTACTCAAAGTTGATGCACAAGTCAAAGTCTTCCAGTACAGCTCTTTGATATATTTTCATTCCTGCATTCTTGATGCTTTCAAGGGCTCTTCTGATGTGTACTGTGTTGCCCTTTTCTTTATCAATGAGCTGTTTTAATTTTATTCGGCTCAGTGGATGAATATCATTAGCCAGATCTCCATCAGTAAGAGTTGTTGGAGTTCTATCTTCCTTGACCAATGTATATTTGTTCTGCTCATAAGTTCCCATGACCTTACCTTGATAACTCACACTGCTAATCTTCTCAATAGCAACCACTGGATTTGTAACAGGACTGTGCAAGAGTTTCCAACTTCTCTCATTTCTGAGTTCAATGCTTCTTGAGCTTACTAGTGAGAGTTGCCCTTCCTGTTTATCTTCATTATCATTCCAGTAGTAGTGCTTCAAGTGTTCTTCAGGTACATTATTGTATGTAGATTAGCTTTCAGGAGTGTGAATTCTTTAGGCTTTCCATCTGGTCCTTCTCTAATCACTGTCCTTGGTCTTTTTGAGGATGTCACTTCATCTTCCCTTTTTCTTTTCTCTGCTTCATGAAATTGTATGCTAAATTTTGTTTCATTTGTGAGAGCTATGGAAGATGATTCAACTGGAATTGCTTCTTGTTTTGGCACTCTTAATCTGTCTGGTTTTGGTATACTTGATGGAGGACCCATGAGTACTTTTGGTACATTTGGAGGAGGACCCATGGGTTGCTTCTGTTTTTATGGTGCTGATGTTTCTGGTTGTCTGGGTGGTTCTTGTTGAGAGACTTCTGGTTGCTTGAATTGTTGTTGAGAAATTTCTGGTTGCTTGAATTGTTGTTGAGAAATTTCTGGTTGTTTGGACTGTTGTTTAGAAATTTCTGGTCCTCTTTTTGGTTCATCTTGTGGAATTGGAGCTTTCAGATCATGCATATCAATATTTGCCAGTTTGGCAACATTGTGCTGTAACCTCTTTACTAACCATTGAACATTAGTAAGAGTTTGAACATTTGTTTCTTCTTATTTCTTCATTTTCTGAAACTCCAGTTTGTCTTGATTCTTTTGTGTAGACCATTCCACCATCAGTTTTTCAAGAGCCTCGGCCATGCTGCTGCTGTTAGCTCTTAGGATTTGAATTTCTTCAAGAATCCTTCCAGCTCTTGAGCTTTCCCTAAAACTTGTAACTTCTGGCATCTTTGTCTTGATTTCTTGGAGTTCTTTGAGAGCTTTCTCAAATTCTGATGACTTTTCTCTGCTTTCTGATGTCTGTTGTAGTTTGCTGAGAGCTGAAGTGTTATCTTATGTTTGTTTCTTCATAGTTTCAACAATTTCTGATAAAGCTTTAATGTCAGATCTTTGATTTCTGATCTCTTCTAGTATTAGATCAAGCTTTTCTTCTGTTGCTATCTTCCCAGTAAAGACAACTGTGATGTCATCAAGCACCTTGTGTAGTTGTTCTATAGACATAGTTTGATGTTGTTGGGTGACAGGAGGAACAACAGATGTTCCACCTCTAACACCAGCAGAAGACACACTTGCTGCTGTTTTAAGGTTAGAAGGTTGGAAATATTCCCAATTCTTCATACTCTTACCAGGATATTGAAACTGATTCAAATCCGGGTTTTCCTCATATCCTTGAACCTTTTCAGATTCTCCATGAGTTGTTGAGAAACTCTTGTTTTTCTCATCTAGGTTTCCTTGATTAGTAGACTAATCTCCACCTGTTGCAATCTCATTCTCCTCCTCATTTTCTGATTCAGAGAATGGGTATTTGGATTCACTCACAACTTGTTTTTCAGAAACAGTACTTCTATGTTCAATTATATAGTTTCCATGAATTGATTTATCAGAATCACTATCAGAATCTTGAACAATATTAAATTTAGAGTGTTGTGCCCCTGTTTCTCCCATATGTGAGGTTTCTGCATGATGCTCTTCTGCCAAAGGACTCATGTGTACATCTTCATCACCTTGTTGAGGTTCTGACTGAGCCTCCTGCTCCATTTGAGGTGCACTTGATTCTTGGGCATCATGCTCCGTTGGGGACACACTGTCAAAAACTTTTTTATTCTCTGGTTTCTTGCTCAACATCTTTAGATATTCTGCTTTGTAGGGTGAATCCTCTGGCATCAGATTCATCACACTTTCTGATAGAGTAGGGACATCAAAATCTGATTTCTAGGAACCCACAGCAAACCATGGTCTCATCATCTTAGTACTCCATATATTTTCTGATGCAGGAATTTCCATAATCCTTTCAAAGAATGCATCAGAAATTATGATTGATAAAAATTTGGGAAAAGGTAGATGTGAATCTATCATTCCAGTGTTGGTCAAAATTGATCTTCTGATCAGAGTAAATATTCCTGCTCCAAAATCAATGTTCATCCCTGTGATGAGGCTGAACATGATTTTCAGAACATTCCTATTTATCTGATCTGTTCCCCCAATTTTTGATGATAAGCATTTGTTCAGAATCTCCATTAGCACTTGCCAGAAGGCAGGCATCTTGTTTCTTTTAAATTCACCAATCTTTGAGATCTTTACCTTATATCCCATCACAGCATCAAGCTGTGCAAACATATCATATTTTTCTGGTGCTTCATCATAATTGTGGGTTATGGGTAACTCCAGACATTCCCTTATCTTTTCCGGTGTAATTGTAATGAAGATATCTCCCCACACGAGTGCTGTAAGCTCGGTTGGATTTGAGAGTTTGAGTGTTTTTACCACTTGTTGAATAGGCTTTTCAGGTGTATCTCTAGTCTTTGTTAGAGCTTGAGCAATAGGGCACCTTGTCAGAAATTCGATCAAAATTTGGCACTTCGTGTCGTATTCTTCTATGTTGGTGTTCATAGCTTCATTGTTGCTTTTCAATGGTAGGAATTCTGCTTCAGTGATGAATTGAACAGAGTGTTCAACTGGTGGCATGTTGATGTTGATTGCAGCCATGGTGAATTGAGTTTTTGCTTCGAAAAAGGGTTTTTAGGGTTTTTGCTTTTGAGGAAGGAAGTTGAAGGTGGAATTCTCTATCGTTTGGAAGATGTATTTATAGTGTTTTGAGATAGAGATCTTTGAGTGTTTTTCGTGGGTTGTTTGTATTTAAGGTGGTTTATGACACCTTAATGATGTTTTAATCCGTTGAGGAAACATCCGTTTTTAAAAACCTTGGTATATCTCCTAAAATTTTAATACAAATCTTTTATTAAAAATCGGATATTTTAAGGATTTAAAAGATAAACACAAGCATCCAATTTGCACCTTTTCTTCCTATGGGACCTTTTCAAAAAAATCCTTTTTGAAACTGATTTTGTTCCCAACTTGTCCTTTTGATGATTTGTATCAGAAAATCCTTGAATAAAACTTTTGAGTGTTGGATTTTCTCTATACTTTATCAGAATTCATTGGATTCAAATTTAGAGTTTAAATCTTTTTTTTTTTTTTTTTTGCGATGAGAGAGAATAAGTAGGGTTTTGAAGATATTACTTACATAGCATTTCTGAACTTCAAATCTTTGCTTTTGATCTTCAAGGAGTATTTGTTATAAAAAATTTCAAATCATTATTGTTTCATTCCTTTTAAGATTATCCAGAAAAATTTTCAATCTTGACAGAAACTATGAATCTTTTTCTACTTTGACACAAGTTTCTTTGAATCTGGTTTTAAGCAATATTAACTGTTTTATCAGTTTTTCTGGTTATCTTAAAACTTTTCTGATGTTTTAACAGATTTTCTGGTGATTTATCAGATTTTTCGATGAAACATCAGATTTTCTGATAAATCATTAGATTTTCTGATGTTTTATCAGATCCATCAGATTTCTTTGAATTTCATCAGATTTTTATCAGATATGCCATTTTGCTTCCCCCTAGATCTATTTTGATGTTTTTGAGAAAAAAATAAAGCAAATATATACTTTTCAAACAAAAAAATTACAACAACAAAAAAAACTACTCATTATAGATACCCTTAACATATAACCATAAGTAGGTTCTTTGTCCACTGTGATTAGGTGATGGAACTAGGGAGGGAACATTCAAGTTTTCATGCAAGACAACCTAGGCCCTTGGGTACCACCTTCTTACTCCTCCGAAGTCCAGCTAACTTGTTATCACCTTGGTCACAAAGTGAGGGTAGATCAGAAAAGGTTAACGAGTGCGCATGTTTGATTCCAAGTCTCTCATGAGAAACTTGGTGAAGTTGTACGGTTTCTCTTGTACAACTGCATGTACTACCTCCATCGTCCTGTAAGACAGCTCATTGAAGTGTCCAATCTTCTTTGAGAAGCAGACACTGAGCTGTGTCACCAAGTACTGGAATGGTTGAATGAAACCAGACTTGCTGATCTGCCTCGAAACGTTGGGTGTGCGATAACCCATACCCTTCAGAGTTTCTTCCATCATTTCCCTTGGGAAGAAAGTGGTGTCTGGATCATCACCCAACTAGAGGCCATCCCTAAGAGTTTCCTCGTTTAGAATGATTGTAAAGCCCATCACCTGGCTTTGTATCCACATGCTGGTGCCTCTATAGACAGTTTCTGCATTCCACCAAAACTCTTAAAGGAGTGCAGTGTAGATTCTGACATGTGTTGATATAACATGGCCAAAAGGACTTTGCTTTAACATGTTGTACACAAACTGGCGATCCTCCCATGCAGGACCTTCCAGTTTTGACCTTAGTCTAAGGTTGTGTGTTTCGTGAAGAATGAGAGGAAAGTGCTCGGTTCTGATTTCTTTTGCAATTTGAGGTTTTTGAAAGTTAAATTTTGTAGAAATGTTTTGAAGTGGCGGTTGTTGTGATGAAGAAAGTCTTCAAGAGTTGTTAATATTTATAGATGAAAGTGATAGTTATGCCATAAATGGTATTAACAACTAAAGATTTTATTTTCCTTTTCTTTCTCGTCATTTAATACAATATATGGGTTCATAGCGTATATGGCAGAGTTTGAAGCCCCCGTTTGTGAGTAGAATTGAATAAGTATGCAGCTACTTTTATAGCCCCTAATCATTTTTCATGCCCCCGTGTCTCTCTGTAATCTTATGAAAAGATGACGTTGCATGCTTTAGAAGTAGAAGAGAAATCAAATTTCTGCAAAAAATTTACCTGTGACGGTTGATTTTCCCTGTGGTGGCTTTGAATTTATCTTAAAGCAAGTTACTTTTCCCCTTTTTTGTTTTTTTTTAATATGAACAAAGAAAAGAAAAAAAATTTCAAAAACAGATTATCTACAGTTATGTATTTATACAAATATGAGATATGAATAAAGATGGTAAATTCATGAAATTTTCTGATAATAAGAGCTGTTTCTGATGTCTTAACAGATTTTCTAATGTTTTATCAGAATTTCTGATGATTCATCAGATTTTCTGATAAATTATCAGATTATTGATAATTTATCAGATTTTCTGATATTTTATTAGATTGATGGACTTTTTTATCAGAAATCTGTTGCTTCATTCTTCGATCATCAGAATTTGAACCCTGATTATCATCAGTTTGGTTTTCAGTTTGTGACTTATTGTTTTCTGAAACATCTTCATCTTTTATGTTAACCATGCCAAGTTTGTTGATTAGAAAATTGTGTCTCTTTTCATTAAGAGGTTTTGTAAAAGTGTCAGCAATTTGGTTTTCTGTTGGAACAAAGTACATCTCTATGTTAGCTTTTTCAACATGATCCTTTATGAAGTGATATCTGACATCTATGTGCTTGGTTCTAGAGTGATGAACTGGATTCTCTGTAATTGCAATTGCACTCTTTGAATCACATAGAATGGGTATCTTTGTCAGATTTACTCCATAATCCTTCAGCTGAGTTTGCATCCACAACACTTGTGAACAGCAGCTTGCTGCTGATACATATTCAGATTCTGCTGTTGATGTTGCAACACAGTTTTGTTTCTTACTTGCCCAACATACCACTTTTCTCCCAAGATTTGACATGCACCAGATGTGCTCTTTCTGTCAATCTTGCATCCTGCATAATCTGCATCTGTGTATGCAATTAGTTCAAGATTTGTATCTTTAGGATACCAGAGACCAAGTTCTGATGTGCCCTTTAGATATTTAAAGAACCTTTTGACTGCTTTTAGGTGAGATTCTTTAGGATTGCATTGATATCTGGCCAGAAAGCATGTAGCAAACATAATATCTGGTCTGCTTGCAGTTAAGTATAATAATGATCCTATCATCCCCTATAGGTTTTAATATCTACACATGTTCCTTCTTTATCAGAATCAAGTTTGTTCCATGTTGCCATGGGAGTTTTTGAGATTGAGCAATTTTCAAGTGAGTATTTGTACAAAATTGTTTTTACATACTTAGATTGACTCAGAAATATTTCATCATTTCTTTGTTTGACTTGTAAACCTAAGAAAAAGGTTAACTCACCCATCATGCTCATCTCAAAGTGGCTGGTCATTAATTTTTGAAACTTTTTGCAAAACTTTTCATTTGTTGATCCAAATATAATGTCATCAACATAAATTTAGACTAACAAAGTGTGACCCTTGTGTGTTTTAAGAAAAAAGAGTTGTATCAATTGTACCTTTTGTGAAGCCAGAACTGAGTAAGAAGTTTGAAAGTGTTTCATACCATGCTCTAGGAGCTTGCTTCAAACCATACAAGGCTTTGTTTAATTTGTAAACATGGTTTTGAAATTTAGGATCAACAAAGCCTTCAGGTTGATGCACATAAACTTCTTCCTCAATCTTACCATTCAAGAAAGCAGATTTCACATCCATTTGATATATTTTGAAGTCTTTGGATGCAGCATAAGCAAGAAAGATTCTTACTGCTTCTATTCTGGCCACTAGTGCAAAGGTTTCATCATAGTCAATACCTTCTTGTTAACAATAACCTTTGACCACTAACCTTGCCTTATTCTTGGTTATTATGCCATTTTCATCTGATTTGTTTCTAAATACCCATTTTGAGCCTATGACAGATTTGTCATTTGGTTTTGGCACCAGATCCCATACCTTACTCTTTTCAAACTGATCAAGCTCTTCTTGCATTGCTTGAATCCAATCTGAGTCATTAAGAGCTTCTTTAACAGACTTGGGTTCTATCTTGCTTAAGAACCCAACAAAAGCACACTCATGTGCTGTGGCAGATCTTGTTCTCACACCATCTTCTGGATTTCCAATGATGTCAGAATGAACATGTCCTTTTATCCATCTCAACTTGTTGTGAAAAGTTGTTGGTTCTGATGGATTTGAAGTTTCCCCTGAACATTTACCTCATTTGTATGGAATGTATCAGAATTTTGATTGTCAGTTATATTTTGATTGTTCTGATTCAAGGTTTCTGATACATTTTCCATTTGTTCTACAGGGTTAGCACATGAATTATCTATTGATTTGTTTGTGAAAGATTGATCATGTCCTAGGAATTCTTCTGTTACTATTTCAAAAAGATGTTCAAGTTTTTCTTGTTTATCAGAAAGGTTTATTTCCTTCATATATTCATCAGAAACATCTGTTTCTAATGAATCATTAAAGGATACATATAAACATTCTCTGATTGTCCTTGTGTTTAGAATAAAAATTCTATATGCTTTTGAGGGCATTGAATATCCAAGAAAAATACCCTTCTCTGCTTTTCTGTCAAATTTTTCTTGACTTTCAAAATAATTGAAAACAATACATCTACAACCAAATGTGTGCAAAAATTTTACACTTGGTATTCTCCTATTTATAATGTTGTAGGGTGTTTTATTATGTCTTTTGTTGATTATGGACCTGTTCTGGGTAAAACAAGCATTTGTTATTACCTCTGCCCAAAAATGAGTGGGCAGTTTTGAATGAGCAAGCATTGTTCTGGCTGCTTCCACTAAGGTTCTGTTCCTCCTTTCTACCACTCCATTCTGTTGAGGTGATCTTGGAGTAGAAAAATCATGAGAGATTCCTTTGCTCACAAGGTAGCTCTCAATTTTTAAGTTTTTAAATTGTGTTCCATTATCTGTTCTGATCTTTCTGACTGTCAATTTTAACAGATTTTCAATTTTTATGATAAAATTTATGATTAGATCAGGAGTTTCACTTTTCTTTCTTAAAAACTCGACCCATGTGTATCTGGAAAAATCATCTACAATGACAAGTATGTACTTCTTTCCAGAAAAGCTTTCAATGCTTATGGGTCCACAAAGATCCATATGCAAAAGTTCTAAATTTTGTGTTATTGAAGATTCAGAAATTGTTTTGTGTGAGCTTCTTTTAGATTTACCCATTTCACAAGCTTCACAAATTTTGTCCTTCTTTAAGGATATGAAATTTAATCCTTTTACCAGTCCTTTGCTTGCTAATTTGCTTAAATTTTTAAAGTTTAAGTGGGCTAACCTTTTGTGCCACAACCAACTACTACCTTTGTAATTTTTGGGCAAAATTGCACTTCTGTCCTTTATGTTTCAGGTTTTCTACAGGCGCTGTCCTTTAAGTTTAAAAATTACACTCTATGTCCTTTATGTTTGCAACCTATAACAGGCGGTGTCCTTTCTTGTCAACCCAGTTAACTTTTGATGTTAAAACCCCTCATGTGCACGTCACGTGAGGGTATATTCGTCTTTTTCCCCCATTAAATATCTCTGAACTTTCATTTATTAACTATTCATCTTTAATCAAGAAGAATAATTAACCCCCAACTGCTCATTTCCCATTAACACCAAATGCTCATTCCCCTTTGAAATCCAACGATGAATTCAAGCGATCAAGCCCTAATTCACACGCGATGAGTGAAGGATTCTACATTCGAGAGACATTAGACCAGCGGGATGTTGATGAAATTTATGGTGAGTAGCTGATATTTTAGAATTGTAATGATCAAACCCTAATGCTTATTTTTTGAATGTCTTTTTTGAAATGCAGAGGTGTATGATACCCTTTTTACTGCTCGGTTGCATCATGGTGGGATTTTCACACAACTTCCTGGTAGACAGTATGTTAATGGTAAGCATGACTTCATCGATCTTCTAGACAGTGACAGGTTCTCAGTACACGAGTTGGATATTGCGATGATAATGTTAGGTTATGAAGAAGGTTCCATTATGTACTATCATTTTTTAATACCAAGAGAGAGTTTAGATAGTGGTCTTCGTAGCCTTGCTTGTGATGCTGATGTGATAGAACTTTTAAAATATGTCCCTAAACATAGGGTTGTACATTTTTAAACTGAACATGGTAATACAAATGTTAACTACAATAGATCAGGGGTGGCTATTGAAGAAATCAATGAAGAACAATTGGTTACCAATGGGTTAAGGGTTCTAAAGTTGGGATGGCATGAAGTGGGCGAATCAAGTGGTGTACAACAGGAAGTTTTAGCCATAACAGACTATGAAAAGGATGCAGATGTAGATGATAAGGCTGATACTAATGTAGATGATAATGCTGATAGTAATGTAGATGATAATGCTGATGGTAATGTAGATGAGGGTGCTAATGTAGATGAGGGTTTAAATGAAGATGAGGGTGATCAGGGTGGTAATCCAAATGATAAAGATGATACTAATGTAGATGAGGGTAATGATAAAGATGAGGGTGATGATAAAGATGATACTAATGTAGATGAAGGTTTAAATGAAGATGAGTGTGATAATGTAGATGAGGGTGATGATGTAGATGATACTAATGTAGATGAGGGTTTAAATGAAAATGAGGCTGATAATGTAGATGAGGGTGATGATGTAGATAAGGGTGATAATGTAGATGAGGGAGATGATGAAAAGGAGGATGATAATGTTGATGAGGGTGCCAGTGAGAGTGATAGTGACTATCTTGTTGATAAGGATAATAACATGGATGATCCAGAGGTGGATATGCAGGATTATAAGATGAATATTGATTTGAGTGTTAAAGACTTCAAAGTAGTTGATAAGTATGAATTTGAAGAGGAGGTGTTGGACAATGAGACATTTGACAGTGGTTTAGAATCAGATGATGAGGGTAATAGTATCAGGAGACATAGTTTAAGGTTTTTAAGGAAACAAAATGTGAACAACAACACTTTCTTTCTAGGTCAGATATTTGGCACCAAACAAGAAGCAAAGGAAAGAATTAAAAAACATGCTGTTGAAACCAGGAGACTTATTAAGATTGTTAAAGATGATAAGAAAAGAGTTAGGGTAATTTTTCAAGGACAAATGCCAAAGTTTGAGGTTAAGGAAGATGGTACACAGGTTTTGAAAGATGAGGGACCAGTTGTGGAAAAGAGCCAAAATGAAAAAGTAAATGTTGGTGGTAGGGGAAAAAGACAAATCCCCACCAATATCTATGTCCATGGGTCCTTTTAGTCTCAAAATATGGAGATCAGGAATCTTGGATTGTCAAGACCTTGAATACAGTTCACAAGTGTGTTTACTGCAGGGATTTGTATGCTTGCACTTCAACATTCCTTTCTCTTCAAATGTTGGAGCAGATTGAAGAAAATACAGGAATACCAGTCCAGGCTGTACGGGAGCAGTTTCAGAGGAAATATGAAGTGAATATCTCTAAGATGAAAGCCTACAGAGCCAAAATAAAGGCAAAGAGACAGGTTCAGGTGGATTACAAGACACAATATACTTTGTTGAGGTCATATGTGGAAGAACTGTGCAACACAAACCTCGGGTCAACTGTTCATATTGAGGTTGAACCTGTGAGAAATCTGGATGACACCACAAGAGTCTTTAAAAGGATATATGTATGCTTGGGTGGTTTGAAACAGGGGTTTAAGGCCATAGGGAGGCTTATGTTAGGGTTGGATGGATCTTTCATGAAAAGTCAATATCCGGGTCAAGTGTTATCTGCTGTTGGTGCTGACCCAAACAACAACATATATCATGTTGCTTATGCAATAGTGGAGGCTGAGAATCTTAGCTCATGGGTTTCTTCAATGTTTGGGTGATGATTTGGATCTAGGCAGCAACTCACACTTCACATTCATTAGTGATAGATAAAAGGTCTGTTTTCTACACTATTATTGTTACTAGCTGATTACAGTATATATTTTGAAGTTGTCTTTGATTTTGTTTTATTAGGGTCTTATGGCTGCCATACACAAACTGTTCCCATTGGCTGCACACGGGTTTTGTTTAAAACATATTCATGAGAATATGAAGCTGTCATATAAGGGTAAACTTTACAAGGATAAGCTTTGGAAACAGCCAAGTGTACAACTATTGTTCAGCAAACTTTACAAGGCCATGGAGGAGTTGAAGGCATTCAACAAAAATGCTCATGCCTGGTTGTCAAAAATACCACCTCAACATTGGACCCTATCTCACTTTTCAGGTTTGTAAAACTGTCTTTTTGTATAGTTGTTAATCTATTTGTTGATCCATTGTTATCCACACATAGGTAGGGTTGTGTCTAACATGCTGATGAACAACATGTGTGAGTCTTTCAACAGCAAGATCATTGATGCTAGGGATAAGCCAATAATATCAGCATTGGAGTATATTAGGGAGTATCTCATGAGAAGAATTGTCACCATACTGATGGTCCAAGAAAGAACTGAAGGACTCCTAACTCCCTATGCACAAGAGACATTGGAGGAAATCAAAAAAGCGGCAACCAGGTATTCTGTGCAGTGGAATGGTGATGATCAGTATCAGGTCAGCGGGAAAAGTCAATGTGTAGTTCATATGGACAGGAAGTGGTGTACATGCAGGGCATGGGAGATATCGGGCATACCTTGTAGACATGCTGTGGCTACCATATGGTTTATGGCAACCAATGGTAAGCAAGTTGGATGTTTAGAAAGTTGGGTGAATCCCTTGTATAGGTTAGACAACTGGAAGAAGGTGTATAGATTCAAGGTCAACCCAATCAGTGGCAGGTCTATGTGGCCCAAGTCAATGGTTCCTACAACTCTAAAGCCACCTAAACATAAAAAAACAAGCAGGTAGGCCTAAAAAAAGCTAGGAGGAAGTCAGCTGTTGAAATGGAGGATATGACAAAGGGTGGAAAGCTATCAAAGAAATACGTAGTTCTGACTTGTGGAAATTGCAAGGGGAAAGGCCACAACAAGAGGTCATGTTCAAAAAAACCAAGTGAGGGTGGTGCCATGGTCAAGACTGCAGTTGGTGGTGATGCGAAAGGCAAACGGAAGCAGCATGTTGATGGTGGTAAAGGCAAGGCTGCAAAGAAAAGCAAGAAGGCTTAACTTATGTCCGTGGGGTTCAACTTTTGTTATCGTATGTTAACTATGACTTATGTTCTCTTTTGTGATCTAAGACTTATGTTTAGTATGATTGATGTTTGACTAAGACTAAGACTTATGCTTGATGTTTGATGTTAATGACAAATATGGTTGATGTATAATATGGTTAGTAGTTGTCATAAATGATGTACAGGTATGTTGGTTGGCTAAACATTCAATGGTTGTGTAACCATTTAATACCAGTTTACAATTGCACTTCATTTCAAATGGAACAGGTTTGGTGGTTGGGTTACCATTACATTTGCATTCATTTCAACAAATACCATTACACCACTTTTAATACCAGATTACATTCATTTCAACAAATACCATTACATTAATACCAGATTACATTTGCATTCATTTCAACAACTACCACAAAAGAAAACCTACATACATTAACGCTTAAAAAACAGTACAACAAGCACAAAAAAAACCCAGCTAATCTTCAAATACTTCTTCAACCTCCTGGCTTCTTCAACCTGACCACGAAGTTGTTCTTCAAGTACATTTCTTCCACGTATGAGTCCAGGAATGATTTCCCTAGAACGCTGACACATCTCAGGGTCAATCCAATCAAAAAAACCACAGTTTGATTCCTGCATTTTCATAAAAATCAGTTATTCCTGCATTTTCATAAAAATCAGTTTTTTTTTTTTTAAATTAGGGCTAGAGTGAGGATGTTATACTAACCAGATTAGGGCAAGATATGAAATGCCTTCTTGGGTTTCTAACAGTCCAAGATGTACGTAATGCAGCTTCTTTTCCACACCAACAAAGCACCATTGTAAGTTCAATTTCGTTGCACAGCTTTCATGAACGATCCGATTGGATTTTTTGGAATGATTTGGAACCCTAATTTTGTGAATCAGGGGAGACAATTGGGTTTTGTTGGAACCCTAATTTTGCCAATCGCATCAGGGGAGAAGATGCATTTATATTGCTTGTTATTTGGGAAAAAAGATGAATATACCCTCACGTGACGTGCACGTGAGGGGTGTTAACATCAAAAGTTAACTGGGTTGACAAGAAAGGACACCGCCTGTTATAGGTTGCAAACATAAAGGGCATAGAGTGTAATTTTTAAACTTAAAGGACAGCGCCTGTAGAAAACCTATAACATAAAGGACAAAAAGTGCAATTTTGCCTAATTTTTGAACATAAACATAATTTTGGATGTTCATTTTCCTCTTTAAAATCAAAATAGTAGATTGATTGTCTTATTCTTTTTCCACTTAAATAGATCTTATTATCATCCATACCAATTAGCAAACATTTTTCTTGTAAAAAGGTTACCTGAAAACCTTTGTCACAGAATTGACCACAACTCAGCAGATTGTACTTTCAGCCTTCTACATTGGCTACTTTTTCGATGGTCAAACATCCATACTTTATACATCCATACCCCAAAATCCTCCCTTTTACTCCATTCCCAAAATTAACCATTTTACCAAGTTTTGAAACAAAATTACTGAGTAAGCTCTTGTCCCTAGTCATGTGCTTAGAGCTTCCAGAATCGCAGTACCAGATCTGCTACACATGATGGTCCTGAAATGGTAAAGTTAGAGGGTTTTTGGTACCCAGACTTGCTTGGGTAATTTTTCTGATGAAGTTTTAATCAGATTATCCTTTTTTGATGAACTTTCATCAGAGTATCTGTTGCATGCTGAGCCATGAACAGATTTTTCAATTTTTGTTTGGAGATGGTGTTGAACCAGCTTCAGAATGCCAACACACATACAAGTTTCTTTATCAGAAGTTTCTGATTTCTCTACTTGTGATGGAACTGTGGGATAATTTTGAAATTTTGAGTGAATCACTTCTGGAGTTTTTAAACACTTTTGTTTGGATTCACTCCATTTTGCTTTTAAGTTGAGTTTTGTGATTTTAAAAGAGTTCTTAGAACTTATTAATCTGCATGATTCTGAATCAGATTCTGATGTAAATTTATCAGAAATCTGATGTGTTGCTTTTACAAAGGTGGTGGGTTTAATTTCATTTGTTTTTACATACCCTAAACCCTCACCTATGTTCTTTGGTGTAGTTTCAATAAAGTTAATGAATTCATTTGCTTGTTGAAAAACCTTTACATTTATTTCTTTATCATGAATTTTCTTGTATAGATCTTTTCTTTCTTTTTCATAAAATTCAATTGTTGCTCTGTGATCTAAGCTTTCTTCTATCAGTAACTGGTTTTCAAGTATAACTTTATTCAAGGTTCTTTGCAACTCATCAGATTTTTTACTATCTGATTTCTGTTTATCTTGCAGATTTAGAAAATCTGACATGAGTTTGTTTAATTTGTGTTCAATGTCAAGATTATCTAGATTTACCTTATGTTCTGATGTTTCAGGTAGGTCATCAGAAAGTGCCATGAGGCAAAAATTAGCCATCTCTTCTTCTTCTTCATCAAAAGAGTCATCTGACAGCCATGTATCTGTCCCTGCTATCAAACTAACTTGTTGTTGTTTTTTTTGCTTCTTCCAGCTTCTTCTCATAGTATGCAACATCCTTCAGTTTCTTGGTTTTGCACTCTGATGCATAGTGACCCTTTTGTTTACATTTGTAACACACAACTTCTACCTTTCCCATATCCATTGATCTTCCTTCATCCCTATATCTTCCTTCCATCCTCCCTTTATCACTTTTCTGGTATCTTTGTCCACCTCCCCTTAACCTCTGTTCAAAAGTTTTGGTGAGCAGTGCAATTGCTTCAACAAATGTTGAAAAATCTGATGATGTATCAGAATTTTCAATATTTTGACTGTTTGAGGTTTGTGGATCATTGATGGGTGTTCTTTGTGAGTTTGAGATTAAAGCTAAAGATCCCCCTCTCTGAATTGATTCTTCAAGTATCTCTTCTTCTCTGGGGACCAGAATGCTATATAAATCATGAAGACTCATATTACCTAGTTCTAAGGTTGAGGACAAAGTCAAGGTTAGACTTCTCCATTCTCTAGGCAAAGCATCCAGAAATTTTATGTTTCTTTCATCATTTGATTTTGTAATCCCAAATTTCTTTAGCTCATTCAAAAGTTTAGCAAATCTATGATAAGTTTCATAAAGTTTTTCATTTGGTATACTTTTAAACCTCTCATATGAGGAAACACAATTGTTCTTTTGTTTCTCTTCATGCTTTCTACTCCTTCACAAAGATTTTCTAACTGATCCCATATCTCTTTAGCTGATGCACATGCATCAACTTGAGAGAATATGTCATTAGGAAGAGCCATTATTAAAAGTGATTTTGCCCTTTCATCTGCAGCAATCAGGTCCTTGTCTTCTTGGCTCCAAAGACTTTGAATTTTGGGAGCCAAGGAGGCAGGGACTCCTGGTGATTGATCAGTTGGTGGAATAGCTGGTATTTCAGTCGTTGGTACATATGGACCCCTTACAATGGATTGAAACAGAGTTCGGTCATGTCCATTAAGGAAATTGACCATCCTGATTTTCCATTGTGGGTATTCCTCTCTGACCAAGGTCGGAGGTTTAGACTGTAAGGACCTTCAAAAAATGTCCCTAACCAACCCGTAAGTAAAAACCCGGACCCCTGAAACCCTACTGTGCATGAAAAATCAAGAAATCAAGATTTTTAGGTTTCAGGCGGGCCGCGTAAGGGATAGCTTAGCCTTACGCGGGCCGCGTCAACATGTGTTTGACCGGATAAGCGTGCCCATTCCACGTGTCATCCACCTGGCACACCTACTCGTGACCCAGCAAGCCTAAGCGTAGACTAGGTGGCCACGCGGGCCGCGTAAGGGTGAGCCCATGGCTCACGCGGGCCGCGAGAGCCCTATTTTTCAGCTATAAATAGAGCGGGTCATGAGCAGTTCACTGGTGTCGACGAAACATTCAAAATCAATCATATTCTGCTCGAATTTTACTTTCAAAGTAGTGAGGTTCTGCTACAATACCGGGTATTAACTTGATCGCTGCTACGATTCAATGTCCGATCGATTAAAACTATCCGATGAATGTTTAAGTGCTGCTCAAATTAGGGTTATACTTTGTCATTCGTCGTGAATTCGATGGATGTTTAAGTATTGCACTTTGTCATTCATCGTGAGGGTTTAATCTCGTGAGTTATCGTAAATGCTGTATTAGTTACTGACCTAGTTCCTGTGCATTGTTATTTAAATTAGGTTACAAGGCTAATCAATAGGCTAAACTCTGCCCGTATAAATCTGCAATGTTAGTCATTCTCTTTTTATCAATGATGTTTTACAATACTCCAATCATTTTCAAAAGTTATAATTACAGGGATTAAGTCGTGGTTATCTTGAATCACTGGCTAGTGGGGTATTGTGCATATTACTAATTTCTCACGGTTAGGCTAATAAATCCTAACAGTGATAAACGTCACTACTTGGGGAAAGACCCAATAGTGGTATGACCATCATCACCAGGTGACACGGTTCCAGATAAAAATAAGATAAAAGCCATTGTAATCGCTCTTATGCTGTAATTTATAACTATGTGTCATTTTATGCAAATGAATGATTCACCAGTATTTCCCCGCTGACAAAATATTTTTAAAACATGTTTCAGGCGACCTGTTGTAAATCAAGGAAAACGTGCTACGGAGCACTAACAAGCTTGATGAGGTGGCTCAATAAAAATGAATAAACATGTTTTATAAATAAGGGAATTTCCTAGTAAAATTCCTCTATTGTAAATTACGGGGTTGATCCCGAATTATGAAATAAAATAATCGGGCATTTTCAAGTCTTTAAAAGATCCTGTTAAAACTTCCGCTGTCGCATCATTTAATAAATACCACGGGTTCCTGTCCCGCGGCTCCCGACCGGGTAAAACCGGGGCTGGGGCCGTGACAGGAAAATGTGGTATTAGAGCCACTGATTTAAGCCTATAAAGTATTTAAAAATACTTAATATTCCTGATTATCGTCTTGTGATTATTTGTTTTTAACTGACTATCTGTTAGTTACAGTATGGGTATGCAAAGAATTTCGGATATCTATCTTAAATTAGATAGTTCACCGAAAGATAAGGGAAACTCATCCCAATCAAATTCCTCAAGATACTCAGCAGAAACTGAGGAATGAATATTTGTTCGTAAGGCACAATTTGAGAAACCACTTTCCCCTAATAAAAGAAGTTTGATTATTAGAAAAAGTCAAGAGAAAGTGAGGAAGTCACAATCAAAGGGAGTAATGATCAATAAGGAAACTCAGGAAATAGGAAATAATCCACCATGGGAAGATGAGTTAGATGAAAAATGGGCAGATCTCTATATGTTAGCCACTATAGCAGTAAATGCTAGCTTTTAAATACCCTAAGCCAGTACTCGCATCCATATCACCTACAATTTCGAAATTTTAAAATTTTAGTTGTACTAAAAATAAATATTTTGTTTCAATAAAATGGTTTATTAGATATTCGTAATTAATATTAATTTTCTAAATTGTTATTCTGTGATTATGTGAAAATATAATTTACAAAATTTTAAACTAAAATATTGTATGTTTCTTCATAAATGCCAAACAGCATGAATGAGTTGTCTGATGCTCTTTAGAATCTCAATCTCTATCCTGTGAAAATAGAAGTTTCCAGAGACTTTACTGGTTACTTGGCTGATGTGGAGGAACCTATGGAATTTCAAGCTCCACCTCCAGAGAAACAAAAGCCAAAGAAAAGAAGAAGATTTGTGGGCTGGAGGCGTGTGCGCAGAAGGAAACCTGCAACTAGAAAAGTTCCCAAGATAGAAAATCCCATTGATAAAGGAAAAAGGTATGGAAATTGGAGAAAATTCTAGGCAAACAGGAATAGAATTTGGGGAAAGTTCTAAGCAAACCGAGGAATTGCCACTGCAGGAAGAACTAGATCGCATACTGGCAAGTTGTGATATCATTAGGCCAATCAATGAAAACCTCTTCCCTTATCTTGTCGAAACCCAACTTCCAATAAATTTGGAACCAGCCATCCCAGAACCTCTGATCCACACCCAACCTCTAGGAATGGACGAATGGTGGACCAACGACTGGCAGTTTCAAAACCTCCTAAATAATCCTTATACCTTTTTCCCTCAGTTCGACCCAGAACCTACACCAAACCCACCAATGAGTAATGAAAACTTAGCTGAACTCCGCCATTTTGGCGAGGAGCTGATAGATGCAGGGAATAGGATCCGGGAGGTAGGAGAATAGATTTCCTGGAAATACGATGAGAGGGAACGTCGTGTCTAAAATACCAGCTGACGGGGGGGGGGGGGGAGTGTGGATGTGAAGCTGAGGTTGTATAATAATAATAATAATAACGAAAATATAAATTCTGTAAAATAACTAAAAATAAAACTTTTTGTAAGATAACAGTGTGTACGGATGCATAATATAATCTATAAAAATGGAAGTCGAGAAATCGACAATTTTGGCTATACGTGTGTTGTGATTATGTGCGATTATTTTGTTATATTCGATTGTTAATGATTTTCTGCTAATCACTTATATAAAGTAATTACCAGATGGCACATGCTGGTAATGAACCCGATAATGAAGTTAATCAATCTGAGCATATCAATGAAGATCAATTTCTGAATAGGCAAGATATCGAGAATATCGTTGCTCAAGGAATAGCCAATGCTGTTCCCGCAATCCTTGCTGCTTCCTAGAAACCTGTTGAACCTCAACAAGTTATTCCTAGTAAACGTACTCATGAAGACAATTTTAGTAATAGCGTAAACGGAGGCGGCAACCATACTAACAACAATAATGATGTACTGTAAACCCAAATTCTCAAAAGAATGAAAGCTGCAACACCTGGTTGCACTTACAAGGAATTTCTTGCCTGTAAACCAGCTGAATTTGCAGGCAATGAAGGGGCGACTGCAGCACTGCGTTGGTTGGAGAAAACCGAAGCAGTAATTATGATAAGTAAATGTGCTGAGGAAGACAAGGTCATGTATGCGTCGCATCTTTTTAAAGAAGGGGCGCTAGAATGGTGGAATACGGTACTTCAAGCCAAAGGAAGAAATATGGCCTATGCCATGAGTTGGGAAGAATTTAATCAGCTAATGGAAAGAAAATGTTGTCCCGAATATGAAAAGGAACAAATGGCGAATAAGTTCCTGAACCATCGGATGATGGGTATAGATTGTCGAGGGTATACTTCGACATTCTTTGAGTATGCTAGAGTAGTACCAACCCTGGCTTCGCCAGAGCCGGTGCTTATTTCCCGCTATATTTGGGGATTGATTGGCGAAATCCGTAATATCGTTAAAGCTGCGAGACCTCGCACTATTGACGATGCTGTGGAATTAGCTAACACCCTAACTGACGAGCTGGTACGCACAAGAGAAGAAAACCGGAAAAAGGAAGTAGCTCAAAAGATTACCCGAGGATTCCGTGTGGGTAATAGTGCCAATTTCAAAAGAAAGGGAACTGGGCAATCTTCCACTGTTCCATTTTGCAATACCTGCAAAAGAAAGCATTTTGGAAGATGCAAAGGGTATTGCAATTTCTGCAAAATCCCGAGGCATCAAGAAGAAGAAAGCAACAGTTTGCTACAACTGTGGAGAAGCTGGACATTTTAGGCCAGACTGCCCGAAATCAGTCAAACTAGCTAACAACAAAGCCAAACCTGCAGAAGGAGCTACAAAGAAGAACGTAAGAGCTTTTCAACTCACTACGCAGGAAGCCGAACTAATTCCTGACGTAATATCTGGTACGTTCCTAGTTCACGACGTTTATGCAAAAGTATTATTTGACTCTGGTGCAAACCAAAGTTTTATAAATACTTCATTCTGCCAAGCTCTTAATTTACCTTTAACCAACCTTAGGCAAATTTTTACGGTTGAAACAGCCGACGGGAATTCGGTTAAAATAAATACAGTTTTGCAGAAAGCAAATATAGAACTTTCAGGTCATAAATTCTCTGCAAACCTATTACCTATGAATTTAGCTGAATTCGATGTGGTATTAGGAATGGATTGGTTAGTAGCCAACCATGCTCGAATTCTCTGTGATAAAAACTCCATAGAAATACATTCACCCACAGGAGAGTTAATAGTGATTACAGGAGATAAGCCACGAAAGCCACTGAAATTCATTTCAGTAATGAAGTTGGCCAATTATTCAAGAAAACAAGAAATAGTATATATGATTTCAGTAATCATTAACACTAAGGGTAAGGAACTCAAAGAAATTCCAGTAGTATCAGAATACCCAGATGTATTCCCAGAAGAACTACCTCGATTACCACCTGATAGGGAAGTCGAATTTAGAATTCATCTAATTCCTGGAACTACACCGATAGCCAAGGCACCTTATCGGTTAGCACCCACAAAAATGCTAGAATTGAAAAAGCAATTAGATGAATTATTAAGCAAAGGATTCATACAACCTAGTTCATCCTCGTGGGGAGATCCAGTGTTGTTTGTAAAGAAAAAGGATGGTTCGATGCGAATGTGTATCGATTATAGAGAACTGAATAAGGTTACAATTAAGAATCGATACCCATTACCTAGGATTGATGATCTTTTTGATCAACTCCAGGGTGCTAGATATTTTTCTAAGATAGATTTACGCTCCGGATATCATCAATTGAAGGTACAAGAAGAAGACATACCTAAAACTGCTTTCAGAACTAGGTATGGTCATTACGAGTTTACAGTCATACCCTTCGGACTAACGAATGCACCCGCAGCATTCATGGACATGATGAATAGAATCTGTAAACCGTATTTGGATAAATTTGTAATTGTCTTTATCGATGATATACTTATTTATTCCAAAAGCCAGAAGGAACATTGTGAACACTTGCATGCACTCTTAACTTTGTTAAGAAAAGAAAAACTTTACGCCAAATTCTCGAAGTGTGAATTTTGGCTACAAGAAGTGCAATTTTTAGGACACATGATGAATCACGAAGGTATTCACGTAGATCCCTCCAAAGTAGAAGCAATCACCAAATGGAAAGTCCCACAGTCAGCTATGGAAATTAGAAGTTTTCTAGGGTTAGCTGGATACTATAGGCGATTCATTAAGGATTTTTCCAAGATAGTTGTACCATTAACTAAGCTAACCTGTAAAGCAGTTAAGTTTGAATAGGGACCTAAGCAAGAAGAAGCCTTTAAGATTTTAAAGCAGAAGTTAACCAATGCTCCAATTCTAGCCTTACCAGAAGGAACAGAAGATTTTGAAGTTTATTGTGATGCTTCAAAATTAGGATTAGGATGTGTACTTATGCAACGCAAGAAGGTAATTGCGTATGCATCAAGGCAATTGAAAAAGCACGAGGAAAACTATACGACTCATGATTTAGAATTAGGAGCCATAATTTTTGCCCTTAAGATTTGGAGACATTATTTGTATGGAAGTAAGTTTACAGTCTATACAGATCATAAAAGCTTAAGATACATATTTGGGCAAAAAGAACTAAACATGAGGCAAAGGAGATGGATGGAAATCCTAAGTGACTATGACTGTGATATTCAATATCACGAAGGAAAAGCAAACGTAGTTGCTGATGCTTTAAGTTGTAAGTATCATGAGAAACAACGACGAGTTCGTGCTCTTAGATTAAGTTTACAATTAGACTTAATGGAACAACTGAAAAGCATTCAAGAAACAGCAATCAAGGATGATGCTGAAGGAATGAAGGGACGAGTAAAGGAATTAGAACAAGGAAGTGATGGAATTTGGAGATTCCATAAGAAAAGAATTTGGGTACCTAAGCAAGGAGAATTAAGAAATAAGATTTTAGAAGAAGCCCATAAATCTAGGTATACCATGCATCCTGGTAACAATAAAATGTACCAAGATTTAAGGAATAATTTCTGGTGGATAGGAATGAAAAAGGACATAGCTAGATATGTTTCTAAGAGTCTTACTTGTTCACAAGTTAAGGCAGAACACCAGAAACCTTCAGGTTTACTTCAACAATTAGAAATGCCTGTATGGAAATGAGAACTTATAACCATGGACTTTGTTACTAAGTTACCCAAAACCAGAAAAGGTAATGATGCGATTTGGGTAATTGTGGATCGATTAACCAAATCAGCTCATTTTCTACCCATGAAGGAAACCTTCAGCATGGAAAGATTAGCCAAGTTATATGTAGATGAAGTAGTATCCTTACATGGAGTTCCGCTCTCCATTGTATCAGATAGAGATAGTCGTTTCACTTCCCATTTCTGGACAAGTTTCCAGGAAGCAATGGGAACCCGATTAAATCTAAGTACTGCATATCATCCTCAGACAGACGGAAAAAGTGAAAGGACAATCCAAACTGTGGAGGACATGCTCAGGGCATGTGTGATAGATTTTGGTGGAAATTGGGATGACCACCTACCATTAATTGAATTCTCCTATAATAATAGTTATCATTCAAGCATTGAAGCTGCCCCATTCGAAGCATTATACGGATGAAAATGTAGAACTCCAGTTTGTTGGGCAGAAATAGGAGAAAGTCAATTATCAGGTCCTGAAATAGTGCAAGAAACTACCGACAAGATCACTCAAATCAAGGAAAGACTGAAGACGGCTCGTGATCGTCAGAAAAGTTATGCAGACAATTGATGCAAGCCATTAGAATTCCAAGTAGCAGACAAAGTACTTTTGAAAGTTTCTCCTTGGAAAGGAGTAGTTCGGTTCGGTAAGAAAGGAAAGCTAAGTCCAAGATACGTAGGACCATTTCCAGTAATCCAACGTATAGGACCAGTTGCTTATCGCTTACAACTACCAGAGGAATTAGCTGGAGTACATGACGTATTTCATGTATCCAATCTCAAAAAATGTCTAGCAGACGAATCTCTGGTAGTACCTCTTCAAGACATAGAGGTAAATGAAAAGCTAAAGTTTGTCGAGAAGCCACTGCAAATAGAAGACAAAAAGATCAAGTTTCTCAAACACAAAAGATTGGTACTCGTCAAAGTCAAATGGGATTCCAAAAGAGGACCCGAATACACTTGGGAGCTGGAATCGGAAATGAAGCGAAAATATCCTCACTTATTTCAGTAAATCTCGAGGACGAGATTTTAAATAAGGTGGGGAGGATGTAAAGACCTTCAAAAAAATGTCCGTAATCAACCCGTAAGTAAAAACCCGGACCCTTGAAACCCTACTGTGCATGAAAAATCAAGAAATCAAGATTTTTAGGTTTCAGGCGGGTCGCGTAAGGGATAGCTTAGCCTTACGCGGGCCGCGTCAACATGTGTTTGGCCGGATAAGCGTGCCCAGTCCACGTGTTATCCACCTGGCACACCTACTCGTGACCCAGCAAGCCTACGCGTAGACTAGGTGGCCACGCGGGCCGCGAGAGCCCCATTTTCAGCTATAAATAGAGCGGGTCATGAGCAGTTCACTGGTGTCGACGAAACATTCAAAATCAATCATATTCTGCTCGAATTTTACTTTCAAAGTAGTGAGGTTCTGCTACGATACCGGATATTAACTCGATCGCTGCTACGATTCAATGTCCGATCGATTAAAACTATCCGATGAATGTTTAAGTGCTGCTCAAATTAGGGTTATACTTTGTCATTCGTCGTGAATTTGATGGAAGTTTAAGTATTGCACTTTGTCATTCGTCGTGAGGGTTTAATCTCGTGAGTTATCGTAAATGATGTATTAGTTACTGACCTAGTTCGTGTGCATTGTTATTTAAATTAGGTTACAAGGCTAATCAATAGGCTAAACTCTACCCGTATAAATCTGCAATGTGATTCATTCTCTTTTTATCAATGATGTTTTACAATACTCCAATCATTTTCAAAAGTTATAATTACAGGGATTAAGTCGTGGTTATCTTGAATCACTGGCTAGTGGGGTATTGTGCACATTACTAATTTTTCACGGTTAGGCTAATAAATCCTAACAGTGATAAACGTCACTACCTGGGGAAAGACCCAATAGTGGTATGACCATCGTCACCAGGTGACACGGTGCCAGATAAAAATAAGATAAAAGCCATTGTAATCGCTCTTATGCTGTAATTTATAACTATGTGTCATTTTATGCAAATGAATGATTCACCAGTATTTCCCCACTGACAAAATATTTTTAAAACATGTTTCAGGCGACCTGCTGTAAATCAAGGAAAACATGCTACGGAGCACTAATGTTGGATCGGTTCCGTGACCCTAAACAGTTAGTAAAGGCAGTTCATCATATCATTTACTAAGGAAGAATCAAAGTAAACAACGTCACACAGCTTATTCCTTTTAACTTTCTTTTCTATTACTGATTTCTGAGTCTTTACAACGATTTCTGATGAAAATCCGACAGCACCTCGACTCACACACAAGACCAGGTCCGCTTCAAATGACAACACACAACATCTATAGATAGACTACAGGACTTCGCTTGAGGATGATACACACCTATTCAAGCGAAATCACATGTGATGATTTCGCTTGAATTGGTCAATGTCACCTTCAAGCGAAATTACACTTAAACATGTAATCTAACCCTAATTTTGACCCTGTTGAGTGTTCATTCAACCTATCTAGACAAAAGACTCGATTAAGACGAAGTTAACAGACATTAAATGCACCAACAGACTCCCCGTTGGATGTTGACGAAGTCTTCGGCGTCGAGTCTTTAGTCTTTGTCTTTTTATCCAAAATTTTCTTCTCATTGTAAAAACTCCTTCAATATTTATCTTTAAACTTTAATCTTCAATCTCCCCTTTGAGTGTTGATCCAGAATTTTGACTCCCCCTTTCACAGACTCCCCCTCTCGATAAGCTAGGATTCAAATTCTAGTTCAAACTTTGACTTTTTCATTGCCATGAGGATTCCTATTACCTGCATCAACCTCTACCTAAATATAAGATATATGATAATAACAATTTCAATCCAAACTTACCTTTGAACTTTCAGTGTTAGAAATCCACTTAAGTATTCAAGTCCAAACTAATGACCCTGATTACTCAATTAATCTACCAAGTTCAACTTAATGACCTTGGTTGATCAGAGACAAATCACAGTGACATTTTGATCAAACATTTTCTGAAAATTACAAGTTTCAAATTAATGAACTTGCTTTAACTTTCCAACTTTCACAAACTTATCATGTTTTAGCTCCAAACTCATCATCCATCCCAGAAACTTCCTGCATCTGCTTCAAATCGAATCTGAAGATCAACTCTCCACTTTGGTTTGTCAAAAATAAAGCAGAAGTGTAAAATCTTTTTGGATTTTTAATAAAGCTTCTAAACTAGAAATGAAATACAGAACTTAAATGCAATAAAAGTAAACTATTTACAAACATATTTTTGGCGAGCGTGTTAGGAAATCATATCAGCTATGCGATAAGTTACAAGTACCGTTAAGCTTTAATTTCATACTCATAATTAAACAATTCGCTTAGATTGTCGATGTACTGATCCACTTTAAATTCTCACACAAATTTCAATCTGTCCAGGATACGGATTAGATGTTTTAAAGACTTAAACTTATACGTGTGTCCCACCTCTTGAATATACTCCCGTATCCAGATCCCAGTATTCAGTCTTACAGATGAGTATACCACAGATGATATATGTAAGGGAATAAATTAAATAATAGTACGAAACCGTGAGAGCTCAGGTCAGAACTACCGTTCAGCAGAGAGATGACGGTTCGACTTGGGTGTGTCCCCTTTAGAGGATCTTTTTTACAACAGCATTGATTAGCAATTTTATTGTCTCATCATTTATGATGAGGGTGGCGCTATGTTTCAAGCAATGCAGAAAGTATTATTCGAGGACTAGGCCATTGCTTCCGCATTATCAAAAGTCCCGGAATAATACCCCAGATATCACTGAGTATAAAGACCTAGTATCTCAGAAAGAGGGATCTTTCAAACAAGATTTCAGGGGTTACCTATATATCCAAGTTGTGTTCCCCACGAAATAAGTAAGTAAAGATTTTAGGTTTATATCCCGAACAAACCTATTAAATGTGCAAAAACCTATCGGCATATCATCAGCGAGACTGTTTAACGCATTTAAACTTTCCATTTCTTTAGCATACCGTGACTGTCAAGCCGATGTACTATCATTTTCCCTTTTTACACAAGCTCTTTTTCATTTTTTATTGTTTTTGGATTTTGAAAAAATCTCATGTTTTTGTATTTTTGTCATTTTTTACTGTTTTTGTATTTTCTGAAAATATTACCCTATACTCTCCCCCTAAATACCAAAACAAGTAAAAAATCGACAAACCATTGCAGATTGCTTCTCAACATCATCATCTACAATAGTACCTTCATCAACGCCAAGAATCTCCTCCAACACCGATAAAAGCTTCATACCGTTCAATTTTAGCAAATATTGAAAACGTGTTTTATCAAATGCTTTGGTATGTAAATCAGCTTTTTGTTCGTCAGTGTGGATTTTCTCAATTCATATCAACTTCTTCTCGAAACAATCGCGAATGAAGTGATGACGAATTTCAATGTGTTTGGTTTTAGCGTGATGAACAGGATTTTTAGTAATGTTTATCGCTGTCTCATTATCAACAAAGATAGGGGTGTTTAGAAATTTCAAACCGTAGTCGCGCATCTGTTGCTGGATCCACAAGAACTGTTCACAAACACTTTCTTCTCAGCAAACTTCTTGTTCTGAAAATTCTTTCTTTGATAGTTCTTACCACCCTGATATCCCTCCGACCATTTGTTTCGATTGTTGTTATAAAAACGTGGTGGAACAACAGGCTTTTTGTAGTAAGCTTTGTCTTTTTCAAAATTCATTTACCTCTTTGGTTGATTCAAACCTTCTACTTCAGACAAATTAATTTCAACCAGTTTGAAAACGTTTTTTTCAATTTGTTCACATTAACATTCTCCAGTGGAAACTCAGAATCCGAATACAACTTATCAGATCCAGCCATCTTGTACATCACAAGACCCGGTTCATCACCTAAGTTGTTTTTGGATTTTAGTTTCGGAGTGTATTTGTCCAAAAAACATTCATCTTCCTCAGTAGTGTCACTTTCAGATTTTAAAACATTCTCAGCCACACTTTTTACCACGTCAGTTTGGACACTATCTTCATCAGAAGATGAAGTGAATGTGACATCAATTGTGTCCGGAAGTTTCACTTCCTTATCATCCTCAACATCAACCAACCCAGACTGTTTTTTCGAATAATTGTCTAGAACTGGTGGTGGAACTTGATGAAAACCCACCCCGGTTCCATCCGAAAAGACATCTTCGCCAGCTTTGTTTTTGCCTATAGGTTTTGGAACAATGTGTTGCAAAACAAAGCTTGCGGAGTTGTAACTTTTTAATTTCAACTGGTTTCGTTCATTCTCAATCTTGGCTTCTTCAAATTGAAGCTTCAACTTAGCAATCTCATCAAGTTGATTGTTGATTAACTCTTCTTTTACCCAAAGCACTCCCGACAAATGCACATTTTCTTTATATGTTTTACCATTTCTGTCATCATTATCTTTAACTGTTCTTTTAAGCTTCTCAAATTTTTCAGTAAGCTGACGATTTTCAAGAACTAACTTCTCATTTTCTTTCCTAACCTTTTCTTGGTCAATTTTATCATTTTCAATTTTGTTAGTTAATTCTTTTAATCTGTCAGTTGAAGCTTTCAACATTTTATCACGGTCAAGGATCTAATCCTCAACACTTATGACTCTAGCAGTTAGATCATCAACCTTTTTACCATTGAGATATGTGATTGTACTACAAACTTTGCATTCTTTGATGCAATTTTTGCAGTCAGCATCACCATTGACTTTCTTACCTGACTCAGTTGTTGACGCATTTGTACTGACCTGGCTTTTAGACTCAGTTACAGACTTAGAGTCTACCTCAAGTGCCTTAGCAGCCAGCACCTTGTCAGCCATCTTTCCCATGTTTTCAGCATTCAATTCTTGAGTCGTGTCAATGATCCCATTATCAACCTTCTTTGGATTTTCTTCTTTCTCTTTCTCTTCTTTCTCTTCACCGCTACCCCACCATTTTCTTTGCCAATACTCATCTTCATCAGCCATTTCTTTAATTATGGTTTCAAGATCAAGAGTGTTATGATCAATAGCAATGTTCCCTCAGGGTCAAGATAACATTCTCTGTCTGGATCCCATCTCCTCGCTCTTTTTGCTTCAAGATAGATACCAGATATTCTGATCATTCTTTGCTGGGCTATCATCTTTCTGTAACCATACTTCTGTTCTTCAGTTCTGTTGTCTATCCAAGGAACAAGTTCAGCAGATTTTGCCATGAAAGCATATCCAACCGCATCCTCCTCAGGTAACAACTCGCTCCAGTCGAAACCTTCATCGTCGTGAATCACAGCAAGAGCTCTAGATTTCTCTTTGGTATCCTCAAGCTGCTTCATTCTTGGCGGTTTTGATTTATTCTGATGATAAATTGCTTTCTTGTAGTAATCTTCTCTGAAAGGGTTTTCAGACTCATCAGCATAAGCATTTCGGCATTCACGCTTAAAGTGACCTTTCTGATTACACTTGAAGCATGTCACTTTAGACGTGTCAAAGCCTAGCTTGGTAGATGGTCCACCAATCGACTTTCTCCTGGTTATCTCCATGAAACGCTGTGCCCGACGAACTGCACTGGCCATGCACCACCTTATTTCAATCAATTCCATCTCCTTAGGATCTATCTGATCGTAATCTTCTTTTGTCAGGTTGGTGTTGCCAATCTTCCCTGCCACTAGACTTTCATATGATTCTAGCACAGAAGCGAGAAAAACCATCTGTTGCTTTGCCAACTCCTCGCTAAAGTTTTGAGCGTTCTTTAAGTCTACAACGATATTGCATTGAAATAGGTTCTTTGCATCAGACTGGTTTGAATGTGACGAAGAACCACTGTGAAATCCACTGCTTTGATTTTCATTGCTTGATGTGTAGGAATTTTCAACAGAAAATGCAGTCTTAGGAGATGTATTCTTTGGCATCATGCTTTTTGGATAATACAAATCCAAGTTCTGTTGATATGACGAGTGATTGACTTTGTGCATTTTCTTTATCTCCAGCTCGTGACTCTCTAGGCTTTCAATCAATAGATCCACCGTAAGAACTTCAGGCTTAATCGTATTCTTCAACATCAAAGCATAATATTGCCAATCCATCTCATCTGGCAATGAATCAAACAATTTGTCGATTAGCTCTTCTTGAGAATAGAAAATTTCATGTCTCGCCAGCTCCAGGTTCAGGTGCCCAAACCTCTCAATCATTTTACAAACTGATTCATTTTTTAAACACCCAAACAAACCAAACTCTTTTCTTAGTAGTTTCTTTTTGTTTTTCACTATTTCTGCACTTCCTAAACATTTAACTTTCAACTTTTGCCAGAGATCTTTAGCATTAGTGTATTCGATCAAAGATATTATATCTTCTCGGACAGACTGAAATAGCAGTGCGATGCATTTTTGCTCAGCAACAAACGTTTCTATTTCTTCAGATGATGTCAAGCTTTCACCAGTTTTGCCTCCATCAATATATCCGTTCTTTAGACTCTTCCAGCTAGTATACGAAAAGGCCTTCAACCATTCTTCAAACTTCTTGGCCCAACGACTGTACTCTTCGATAGCCATTAACTTCGGGGGTTTGTTATATGTTCCAAAAGCACTTTCAACTTCCAAAGCATCTGATAAGCTTTTCTTTGTATTCAACGTGTTCTCATTGGTGTTGTTTGTCGTGTCGTTCGAATTGTCATCTCCACCGTTTCCAGCAAAAGCAAACATATCACTAAATGGATTCATGAATAGATCATCCATCTTGCACTTACCTAAAAAATCAGTCAACACTTAGAAAATTTTTAAGTTTTGAAAAACAGCAAGTTCAAGCGAAATCACTTGAAGCGAAATCAGCTTCAAGTGGAATCACTAGAATTTCAAGCGAGATCTGATTTAAAGAGATAATCTCTTCAAGCGAAATAGTAAATCAAGCTCAAGCGAAATCCTTCAAGCGAAATCAAATTACTTGAAGCGAAATCAGTCTACTTGAAGCGAAACCACTAATATTGTTTGACTTTCAAGCGAAATCACAAAAATGTGTATACTTCAAGCGAAATCAATCAAACTTTTCAAGCGAAATCTGATTAAATGTACTTTTTCAAGCGAAAACAGCAGTATATTCAAGCGAAATCACGATGACATCATCTTTTACTAACAGTTTTCAAGCGAAATCAATGATTTGATCAAGTTTTAAGACGAATTTTAGTCCAAAACTTTCAAGGATTAGTTAACAATGTGTTTCGCTTGATATGTGAGAATTTCAGGCCATTTCAACCGTAAAATATGTCCAAATCAGAAAAGAATGAGTAGAAGTAAGAAAATCCGATTATTTCAAGCTGCAATGGTATGAACTCCTCGTCCTAAGCTCTGATACCACTTGTTGGATCGGTTCCGTGACCCTAAACAGTCAGTAAAGGCAGTCCATCATCATTTACTAAGGCGGAATCAAAGTAAACAACGTCACACAGCTTTTTCCTTTTAACTTTCTTTTCTATTACTGATTTTTGAGTCTTTACAACAATTTCTGATGAAAATCCGACAGCACCTCGACTCACACACAAGATCAGGTCCGCTTCAAATGACAACACACAACATCTATATATAGACTACAGGATTTCGCTTGAGGATGACACACACCTGTTCAAGCGAAATTACACTCAAACATGTAATCTAACCCTAATTTTGACCCTGTTGAGTGTTCATTCAACCTATCTAGACAAAAGACTCAATTAAGACGAAGTTAACAGACATTAAATGCACCAACAACTAACAAGCTTGATGAGGTGGCTCAATAAAAATGAATAAACATGTTTTATAAATAAGGGAATTTCCTAGTAAAATTCCTCTATTGTAAATTACGGGGTTGATCCCGAATTATGAAATAAAATAATCGGGCATTTTCAAGTCTTTAAAAGATCCTGTTAAAACTTCCACTGTCGCATCATTTAATAAATACCACGAGTTCCTGTCCCGCGGCTCCCGACCGGGTAAAACCGGGGCTGGGGCCGTGACATAGACATAGAACCAATGTTGAAAGTGTTATTCCACGTTTGAAAGTTTGCCATATTTAGAGAAAAAGAGATGAGCAATTGATCGTTTGAAAATTATTTATTCAATGTGCCCTGATACCAATTGTTGGTCCTAGTTGGACTTAAAAACTTCTTTTCACATAATATGGAAAGTGATTTCAACAAATATGAAAATAGTGTGCGAAAATAGAAATCTGACTTTCAAGAAACAAGACCTACAGAATTTTCAAGTTTATATCACTTTGAAACAAAATGGTTTACAGGGTGATTGTGAGATTATTATCTATTACAAATGAATACTTGTATGATTTTGTGGTGAAAGGACAATGGAGTTTTTGTTGTATGTATTGAATGCTTGGCTTAACTCATCGTCCTTTGCTTGTTGAGCTTTCTATTTATAGAAAGCCCAAGGGCATGAATAAACATTTGTTTATTCATGCATATGTCCTGCAAAAAGTAGCTTCTTAACATATTCATTGAATCCAATTATCAAGTTGCCTTAGTCATCATGAGATCCAATAATGTCAAGTTGCTATGGTTATTGTGGCAGGTTAGAACTCGTTCCGACAAGTAGGGTTTTATCAGAATTTATGATAACCACTTCATCAAAAATTCTGGTGAACAAATCATCAGAAAGTCTGATGATCAGATTTGCCAAAAACTGATGATATTTCATCTGAAATATCATCAAATCCATCAGAATGGCCCTTTCTGTTAATCTTCTCTTGTTCTTAATCAACTTCTGATTCTTTGAAGTAGATGTTGTTCTTTTCAATCGTCCTATCTGGTTTCTTCTTGTTGTTTGATCTTCAGGACTTTATCTTCTTCATAGATCAGGCTGAATTGGTTTTTCTTCAATACTTACAAATAAAGTTTCCTAACACCTTTCCTCTAGAATATCACGTGCTTGGTTATTTAAATGTTATCCCTGTCGGGATTTCATTATGGATTTCATGCAGGATGTATAACATTCCTTTGCGTCATGTTGATCACTGTCCATTTTCACCACTCAAAAGGAGATGGCAACTTCACACACTGGTGGTATGTTGAAGGTATGGCCTTCATATCATGTATCCATGGTCTACCTAGTATAATATGATAATAGGATAAAGAGTCAGTAACGCAGAGATAGTTTACCCTTTAATATATACTGGTAGCGTTATCTCTCCCATGATATTCTTGGCTTCACCACTGAATTTAACTAAGACTGAGGACTTTGTGATGATCTATGTTTTTGGGATGTTCATTCTTTTCAAAGCTTCTAACTGAATGTTATTGACAGAGCTCCCTCTATCTACAAAAATCCTGAGAACAAAACGGTTGGCAATATATAAAGTAATTACCAGTCCATCATGGTGAGGATCCTCGACATTATCCCGGTCTTCTTCCTCGAACGTGATCACCTTGTTATTTGTGAAAGTCATGGTTCTATTCGGTCTTTCTCCTTTCTCTGCTCTGGCCTCCTTTGCATGTCTTTTGGCTACGGAATAAGATGTACCACAAATGTTAGACCCACCAAAAATGAAATCGATTACCTTGGTGTCTTGCGGTGGAGATGTTGCTCTTTTAGGATTTCTGTCAGAATCCTGAACCCTATCCTTATTTTTCCTCAGCATTCCTTCACGTCCCCTGTACTCAAGAGGTAGCTAATTTTCTTTCTAAGTGCAATGCAATCTTTAGTATTATGGCCAATACCTTGTGGTATGCATACCACTTGGATTTATCCTTCCAAGCAGAATTCTTGTCATTTTTCCTTGGCCTCCTAGCTTTGTCTCCAAGATCACTCATAGCATACATCAAACCTGAAATGGCTAGTAGAAAAACAATAATAAGTTAATTTGGGATAATCTTCATCATCCTCTACAACATTGACTCTGTTATTATCAGATTTCAGATAAGTCATCAATATATAGGATTTGGATGAAGATTTTGATTTTTTTTGTCGGAACTATCATATGTTGTGAATGCATCAATCTACTGTTGAATTTTCTTATCATCATCTAGCCTAATAAACCTTAAGGCTCTATTCTTGACTTCATCAAGATTCCTAAAAGGATTCATTACAAGATCTATGTAATATGGGGAATCCTTCTTCAAGCCCATTTTAAATGCCCGTACCGCTGTAGCAACATCAAGGTTCGGGATATCCAAGGATCCAGACCGAATTTGCTAATATAATCCCTTAAGGATCCATCAGCACCTTGTGTTCCCATATATAAATCACTAGTTAGCTTTTCAAAAGTCCTTCTACAAGATAATTGATAATTAAATAAGTTAACCAAATATGCAAAAGAGGTAATTAAATAAGGAGGGACACTTAGGAGCCATTTCAAAGTAGATCCTTTTAGAGTAGATCCTTTTAGAGTAGATCCAAATCCTTCGCACATGCAGGCATCTTTTTGTTTTAAAGAAATGGGATTGATCTTCATTCTTTCCCTAGATTGTGCCACGTGTTCCTCGAGATCCGTAGATCCATCAGATTACTTCGTGTTTGGAGTTTGAAATCTCTTCGGGGTTTCAGCATCACAGATTGGCGGAATGAATCTTGATATCCTATAGTTAGTAGAGGATACTTCCGGTATAGGTTGAAATACACCAGGCACACTTGATATCATATCCTTAAGCTCTATAGTTCTTTAGCTTTTATCAGGCCAATTTCGGAATTCTACATAGCCTCAACATTGTTAGCATTAGAAATATTATTATTTGAAATCTTACCAAAATGCAGATCATGTGGTAGTGATCCTAAAGTGAATCCTGGAGTAAATCCTGAATCCATGGTAGTATAAACTCTAATAGCTTGAGAAGTATCAACCATAGCATTCTAAGGCTGCTTTGTAACATCCGTTAAAATTGATTCCCAAAATCCGACTCGTTTGGAAAGATCTGAATCCTAACCTTTGAAACCACAGAAATTCTTCGCGAATTAAATAATCGTCGAAAGATTTTTATTTGGTTAATGATCTGTTTAATTAATTATTTATTTTGGTAAAAAAAATCAATATAATAATTAATAAACAAATTAATTTATTTTAAAGGTTACATAGGTAACCTAGTTAGTTATAGGAAATCTAACGTAAACCAAGCTAATCTAACTATTTATTTAACTCTTTAAAGTTGAGGGACTAATTGTGTAATTACTTAAAAGTATAAAATGGACCCAAACCCTAAATTTTAAAGGAAGGCAGCTGCTCCCCTTTCTCTCCCTTCACTCCGGTCGCCGGAGCGATTTCCGGCCGACTCCGGTATGAACTCCACTACCCCTCTCCTTCTCCTACACTACAACCCCCCCCCCCACTCTCACTCGTCCCTCTCGTTCTCTCCGACGAAGACCAAGACCAGCGGCAAACCAGCGACCGGTGACTCTCCGGCACCCCCTCTTCTTCTCCGACCACTCACGAAAACCCTTGCTCACCTCCTCTCTCTCCTCGACGTGGTCACAGGAGAAGCTCAGATCGTCTTCTCAATCACCGGAAACGGCGGCGGTGCTGGGGCTTCTTCGCGGCGGCTGGGTTCAGTTTCTGACGAGTGGTTCCGGTCAGGTTAGTTTCGAGTCCAGGTTCTGCTTTGATGTTACTTGATTTAAATTCCGATTAGTTTCGATTCAGTCGTTTTGTTCAATTCCGGCACCGGCTTCAAGATCTGGTCAGCACTCGGTCAACATCAAGTTCTGGTACGGTGGCTATGGAAGTGGCTCCGGCTTTAATCGTGTCAGTTTTGGTTCGGGATTGTTTCGAGTTTAGTTGCAAGAGAACAAGTATGTTCAGTTCGGTTCCGGTCGATAATGGTTAGCTTCGGTTCAGTATTCGGGTCAAGTTCTGGTTTGGATTCGGTCGCGACTCCAGATTCAGGCTTTATTGCGATTCGAGTTTTGATCGGACTCGGGTCAGCTGTGGTCATTCCGGTTCGAGTCTCGGTTCAGGTCTTGGTTCAACTCGAGTTCGGTCAAAGTTGGTCAAAGTCACTCAACTGGTCAGACTCGGTCAACTGTCGAACTAACGGATTACTCACGAGACTTGGTAAAACATTTACGACGCGAGTATTTTTATAGTATTTCATTTATATATTTTTATACTTTATAGTCGTACCGATACACTTGACATTTAATCATATTCTAGCGCTTGACATGAATTCTTATATATATTGTTGTACTTGTTGAGTTTTGACAAATATATCGACAACTTGTGTTGTCGGGATCATCCAAAAACAGAGGGAACTCTGTCCATTTTTGTAAAAATCCTTAAAACCAAACGCGTTAAATAATAAAACGAGCCTGTCGGATTCTGTTAAAAATTTAATCAAATATATATATATATATATATAATTATTCTAACAACATTTCATTACTTACGTTTACCCATGTATGATGACCTCGGTGTTTGCCGTTTAACTCTTCAATTCCTCGCGGGATTTCTAAAGGAAACTTTGCAAAATGTGAGCATGCTCGACCCTTTTTACGCTTTAACACATTTTTGGGTGCAACATGTATTAACTAACAAAACCCACTTTATACAATCAAACATGCTCGACCACTCAATCCATCGAACACGTTATTTGTTATGCTTAGGTTATTTATGCCTGTTAGTTCCAACTTGTATATCCATGCTAATTGTTATGCTTAGGTTACTTATACATGTTAGTTTCAAGTTGTATACCCATGCTATTTGTTTTGCTTAGGTTGCTCATGTATGCTAGATTCAACTTGAATATAAATTGCCACGTTGGATTGAGATGAACTTTTAGACTTATACTTATATTCAAACTTGTATGCTCGCCAATACTTTTTGTATTGAACTACGCTTTTAATAAATGTTGCAGGATTTTGATGATGCAAGGAATCTAGTAGGACTGCCTAGAAACACATTGAAACTTTAATACTTTTTGTGTTGTAATTTATTTTCAAACATGTTGTATTTTGTTTCAAATCTTTATATTGAACCCTTATTAATGAAACAAAGTTTAATTACTTGAATATTTGTTGTATATTATTTATTTCAAACTTGTGGTACTTCTAGTCCAAACAATGTAAAAGGTAACTATTAAATACTCATCACAATTAGTGTTATGAAGTCTCTTACAATCTAGTTTTCGTCTCATCCCGATGTTTCCGCCATCGGTTGGGGTGTGACAGATTGGTATCAGAGCCATAACTATAGAGAATTTGGTAGAATTTCCATGTTCGACCTAGTCTATAGTCTAAGTACCAAAACTTGACCATTCCTTATTCTTGCTTAATATGTGATTCTTCCTATTCGCTTCTACCTCTTCTTTTGTCTAAATATACAATGTGTCTTTTCTAAAACATTTCACACAATGCAAACTTGAAGATACTCATATTCCACAATCGAAACGACTCACTGGAATATGAGTGATTCCCACCTTTGGTGACGAATTTCAATCCACCTTACATGTTATTTTGCACGAAATTACACCATCAAGTCAGGAGTGATATCCGTATCTTGATGGGAATTTCCATTTCATACTCTAGTGGTTCCTTATTGACGAGTCGAGATTTTATCTTGTTTCATTCAATAAACCACATTTTGGGGATGAAATTGTCAAGCTAGGATTGATATCCACACCTTGGTGACTGGTCCCGCCCTACGATTTTCAATCTCGCCAAAGTTTCGTATTTTCAATCAAATTAGGGACATGTACTAACTGGAAGGGTAAAATACCGTTAACCGCCTGGCGACGAGAGTATTATACCTATTAGGCCAAAGCATGTCTCCCTAATTCGGAAGGACTTGCGATTCACCTTGGAATAGTCGAAGTTTCTAAACCCGAAGCACTCCAATACTTATCAAGCCTCTCTTTTATATTAACTTAACTTTTATGCGATTTGATACTTGTTACCTAATCATCGTTTTATACAATAAACAAATACACGCCTACTAATACATTATACTTGATTCGGGATTACTGGACATTCTTTATGTGATAAACTGGTCATTAACTTCGGATGAAGCCACACCTTGATATATGTAGTGCTTGTGAAGCACTATAGGAGTAGCACACCGCCGCATGGATTTGTGGTAATGTCAAGACATTCATTCATACATTACGGATCTTTTCATAGCAACGAAATGATGACATATGCTATGATTAGATGATGCTTTATACATTACGGATCTTTTCATAGCAACGAAATGATGACATGTGCCATGATTAGATGGCACTTGCGTTAAACGTTGGGTTGACATTTTGTCATTAACTTTGATCAAGCCGCACCTTAACATATATAGCGCTTGTGTAGCGCTATAGGAGTAACGCCCGCCGCATGGACTTGCGGTCATGTTAAGTCATTCATGCATTCATACATACATACATACTTGCGGACACGATGGTTTGACCAGTGAGATCACATGCCAGTAATGCGTTAATCTAGTTAACTAAAATATCTCATGTGGACTATTCAAATAATTTAATCATACTCATACATATACTTACACCTTATGACCTCTCTCATACTTAAATACCAATCATGCTTACATACTTAAAATACTGTACGTTATCATTCTCACTCGTAATACGTTAATAAACCCTGACCCATACACTACTAGTACAAGCTATGTGGATCATGCAACGATCAATATAATCACGGGTGCACACGGGTTTATAGTGATAGGCGCATGAGAATCATAGAGTGTACTACTGTGTATGGTAAGACACGGAATGTAACATGACACGAATAACGAAACAGACGTAGCATGGTCAAAACATGGTGGATACGCCACTGGTACTTACTATATATAAGTGTTTTCATCATGTTACCAAACTTTCATAAGACGTGCCATGAGAAATTCAGTGTTTTGCAGGCCTTTAGACCTAATTCAAACTTTAAACAACTCACAAACGCATTATATCCGATTATCCACGACGAGACTTCATTCTTAAGCACGCTACTTTCATCTACCCAGCACTTATGCTATTTCTGATACTCGCATTCATGTATTCAACATCAATCGTTCACTTTTATACTCCAATTATTATTCTTTATTCTTTGTCTTTTATACGAACCCCGTTCGCGATCAAGTCTCATCTATTCTCTCTGTTGAATCTTTGGATGTCATCTTTTCAAAAGTCTTCCTCTTAGATTTCGAGGACGAAATCACTGAAAGTAGGGGAGACTGTAACATCCGTTAAAATTGATTCCCAAAATCCGACTCGTTTGGAAAGATCTGAATCCTAACCTTTGAAACCACAGAAATTCTTCGCGAATTAAATAATCGTCGAAAGATTTTTATATGGTTAATGATTTGTTTAATTAATTATTTATTTTGGTAAAAAAAATCAATATAATAATTAATAAACAAATTAATTTATTTTAAAGGTTACATAGGTAACCTAGTTAGTTATAGGAAATCTAACGTAAACCAAGCTAATCTAACTATTTATTTAACTCGTTAAAGTTGAGGGACTAATTGTGTAATTACTTGAAAGTATAAAATGGACCCAAACCCTAAATTTTAAAGGAAGGCAGCCGCTCCCCTTTCTCTCCCTTCACTCCGGTTGCTGGAGAAATTTCCGGCCGACTCCGGTGTGAACTCCACTACCCCTCTCCTTCTCCTACACTACAACCCCCCACTCTCACTCGTCCCTCTCGTTCTCTCCAACGAAGACCAAGACCACCGGCAAACCAGCGACCGGTGACTCTCCGGCGCCCCCCTCTTCTTCTCCGACCACTCACAAACACCCTCGCTCACCTCCTCTCTCTCCTCGACGCGGTCACAGGAGAAGCTCCGATCGTCTTCTCAATCACCGGAAACGGCGGCGGTGCTGGGGCTTCTTCGTGGCGGCTCGATTCAGTTTCTGACGAGTGGTTCCGGTCAGGTTAGTTTCGTGTCCAGGTTCTGCTTTAATGTTACTTGATTTAAATTTCGATCAGTTTCGATTCAGTCATTTTGTTCAATTCCGGCAACGGCTTCAAGATACTCATATTCCACAATCGAAATGACTCACTGGAATAGGGGTGATTCCCGCCTTTGGTGACAAATTTCAATCCACCTTACATGTTATTTTGCATGAAATTACACCATCATGTCAGGAGTGATATCCGTATCTTGATGAGAATTTCCATTTCATACTCTAGTGGTTCCTTATTGACGAGTCGAGATTTTATCTTGTTTCGTTCAATAAACCACATTTTGGGGATGAAATTGTCAAGCTAGGATTCATATCCACACCTTGGTGACTGGTCCCGCCCTACGATTTTCAATCTCGCCAAAGTTTCGTATTTTCAATCAAATTAGGGACATGTACTAACTGGAAGGGTAAAATACCGTTAACCGCCTAGCGACGAGAGTATTATACCTATTAGGCCAAAGCATGTCTCCCTAATTTGGAAGGACTTGCGATTCACTTTGGAATAGTCGAAGTTTCTAAACCCGAAGCACTCCAATACTTATCAAGCCTCTCTTTTATATTAACTTAACTTTTATGCGATTTGATACTTGTTACCTAATCATCGTTTTACACAATAAACTAATACACGCCTACTAATACGTTATACTTGATTCGGGATTACTGGACATTCTTTATGTGATAAACTGGTCATTAACTTCGGATGAAGCCACACATCGATTTCTACTGTAAGTGCAAGTGAATTCTCATAGTGTGTCATGTCCCTAATCGACCAGTTTAGCCTCATTATATAGTCGAAAAAGCCTAACTAAATATCCCAAAATTCTTGGGATATATATTCTTTAGTGAACGTTGAAGACTTCTTCAACCATGACCAATGGTCATTCTTCAACCACAAGTTCGAATTTCCGGTTGACTTGTTCACATCTGTTTATTCTCTGCATTAGTTATATAACACGTGCAAGAAATGAGTTAGTGAAATATAAGAAATACGTTCAGGATATCAAATCTATCGGTTATCCCGGGTTGACAACTTAATTCTGGAATATTAACCAAAATATTCACCCATACCAATTGTATATTCTTTCTTTGCTGATTGGGCAACACCATTATGGTTTGATCCGACCTTGAGTGGCGTTTCCCTGCTAATTCAAAGCGATATGGTCGAGTGTGCTAGGGTCCCTAACAAATAATTACACAACTTTATGCATTTAGACACGTAGTTCCTCGTCTAACAGTCGTGCCCTTGTTAACATATGATAAGGTTTAGTTAACAAAACATCAAGAGGTAGGCGTATCCTAAACACCCCCGTTTTGTTGTCAATGATTTGTATCTTTTTATTTATATCTTCATTTTTATTTTAAGCCATTGTAACCTTTTACTTTAGGTTTGAGTAGACACTAACGAAGACTCGGTATTAGAACCCGTTATATTCTTGGACGACCTCGGTATCTTACCATCACTATATTACGCCAATGATGGGTGCATTTACCCAACGTGGTGAAGTGTAGTGTAATAATATTTTATCATGTTTTTACAAATATTAAAACTTGAACCAATATATATATATATATATATATATATATATATATAATGGCTAAAAATATATCACTTTTTATATACACAGCACACCACCTAGTTAAAAATGCAAGGTTGGTGGTTAGGGGACAAAATTTTGGCTGAACAATTGGGCTGGCGATGGTATGTATAAAACTCTTGACCAATCTCTATTCAGCCAAGAAAAAGACAAAGGATGTTGGCTAGCTGATTGACTTAAAAACTTAGATGACAAACTTGGAAGGTGTTCTGGAAATGGAGAAACAAACGCTTGTAAACATGCTTTATGGTTGCAATTTATGTGATTAAAAGGACAGGTAGTAATATTGAGTTGGTGGTATTGGACCCCTAGAAAGGTACATTTCTTCGTATCGAAAGCGTTGTTAAATAAACTTCCATAAAAAATGGAGTTACAAAAAAGGGTGTTTGAGGTGGGTGGTTCATGCGTTAACTACGTTGCTTCGCCAGAAACGATCATCTTCTGGTAGCTTGTAGTTCGGCTATGGATGTGTGGTGGAAGATAAGCAGGTGGTGTAACATATGTGATCCTGGGTCACTTGGATAAAGGAGGCGTTGGATATGCCAGGTTGCGCTTCCTTCCCGAACGGTCATGGTTCTTTTGGAAGGGAAGTATCGGATTTAAAGATGGGAAGTCATTGTGGAATCCATTAAAGCAAACCCTTTTGTTAGATTGGGATGCATAGTGTAATTTTAGCTCTTTTAAATCTCTTCAGGGGCGGACCTAGCACTTTACGAGCCGTAGCACGGGCTACGGCTCAACTTCGTATCGGTCAGGGGCGGATTTAAGAGGGGTTGAGGGGTTTTCTTGAACCCTTATCCGTAAAAGCGTGATACGCTATTGCATGGGTTCAAGAAAAAAATTTGGGATACCCCTGAATTTTTCTTTTAGTTCCGCCACTGAATCTCTTTATATCTCTGTGCTTTTTCTTCTAGCTACTGGCTAGTTTTTAATGAAGTCGTTGTTCAAAAAAATGATTTTTTTTTAACGTCCAACATAAGAATCGCCGGGTACTCCGTACGCGGCACCCATTGGCCAAAAGGTAGCCCACGGCAGCCCAACCTGCACGCACGAAGCCCCTAGCCCACCATGCCACCAGTTCTGGGGAAAACCCGACCCTGCATCCGCCCGAGGGCACGGTAATGCAGAGCTGGTAAAACCCGGGTGGATCAGGAATCGAACTCGAGACCTTTCGGTCAAGAGTCTTCCTTCATTTCCATAACCACTGAGTCAAAAAAATGATTAAATAAGTTTTTATTAATGGAAAATAAACTACACATATTTTCTTAAACTGTCTTAGGCCCTGTTTGTTTGCATCTTAATTGCCTCTTAATACCCCATGTCTGATTGAGTCAGATTTCAGATTGTTTGTTTCACCCTCTTAAAACTTACCCAGCCTCTTATTTGTGTGTCATACATGGGGTGGAGTCTGACTAAACTCTGAATGACAATTGTGACTTGTATACCCCTCAATCCTAAAAAACACAAACATCTCTCTTGCATCCCACCGGAGCCACTGTACACCTGCATCTAGCAGAATTTTTTTGCAAAAGTAGGTGGATTGAGCAAGAAAAGAGTGCCTTTAGGTGGTCAAACTTATTGTTTTCAGTTTTAGGTAAGTTGTTGTTTCATACAGCGACTTTCAAACAACTTTTCTGCCAAAATCTGCAAAAGCTGCAAAAGGTGCAAAACATTAAGAAGGTTGATGTTTGATACAGTGACCTTGTGAAAGTCGCTGATTGATATCACATCCTTGTTTAAGGTCGCTGAATGATAATACAAGCTTGAAGAAAGTTGCTGTTTCATGTTACAAAGTTGCTGAAAGTTGCTGAATGGTGTCACAACCTTGTTTAAGGTCGCTGAATGGTTTTACAAAGTTGCTAAAAGTTGCTGTTTCATGTTACAAAGTTGCTGAAAGTTGTTGAATGGTGTCACAACCTTGTTTAAGGTCGATGTATCAGATTGCTTTGTTGCTGAAAAATATAAGTTTAATGTTAAATAGTGCATGGCAGGGATCACATGTGAGTTATAATATTAAATTGGGGATACGAGATTATATGGTTCAAACAAAAAAATTAGAACTACTTAAAACGAATAATAAAATCCGAATAACTGACTAGTTGAAACAAACAGTGTCGTATATGTATTTAAAGTTGTTTTAAGAGAACTTAGTTTTTTACTTTTAATTCTCTTCTTTTGAAGTAAATGATGTATTTTTTTTGGTTAAAGTATCAGTTTGCTTTGAACAATAAAATAAACGTAAAATATATTGCACAAATAACAACAACAAAAAAACACACTATATTTAATCAAAAATGTATTACACTATGCAAACTATGGGTCATTTGGTGGAAACATGTTCAAGTCGAGAGTCCAGTCTAAGGGGTTTGGTTCAACATTTTCATATCGGTTCCGGTGATCTTCGTTACTTTGGCTTGGGGCCCAGTACTGAAAGTCTGTTTGCGTCTCCGGCATAAAGTTGATCATCTGTGACGCGGGGGTAACAAACCCTGCCTGACTTATGTTGTGGTCCATGATATGTGGCGAGGGGCTAAAAAACCCTGCCTGACTTATGTTTTGGTCCACAAACTGATTGTTGTTGTTGTTACCCATATCATTTTCTTGGACCTCCAATAAGTCGGTGACGTCAATACCGTCGGAGTTGACGGCCGTAGCCAACAATGACTCCCATGGCTCAGTATTATCATTGTTTGCCGCTAGATTAGCGTCCGCAAACATAGTGCCAACGTTTTGTGACCCACCAAAGTTTCCCGCAAAATTTTCATTTTCGTTGACACCGGATCCTGACCCCCCCTGTTTCGAAGTTTGTGCCCCAATTTGATGTCCCGGGCTCTTGAACGTTTCTACCACCACGACCACGACGTCGTGGCCTCCCTAACCTCTGTGTACGAGGATATGAAGCAAGGTCCACCGGCTCCTGTGTGATATGAGTCGGATATTGTGTGTATTCTGGAACATTAGACATCTCAAGGGCCCGATACGCCGCACCCTGAATAACGTCCAGATCTTGAGATCGGTGAATTAGACCCATCGTCTCCGACTGCAAAAAAAAAATTAATAAATTAATAATTAATTTTTATACTAACAATAATAAAGGTAACTTTGAATAATTTTAAACTTGTATATACCATCATTTGGACCCTTGCTCCTTCGTCTTGAAAACCCCTCGTAGGGCCAGCTGGCAACTATGGGTTCGTCACATATAACACGGTATGTTGCGTGTACCATGTCATGTAATCATTGGCAACGGAAAAAGATGTGATGAGTTCCCCGTTGACCAAGGTTTGATGACGTGCCTCCCACCCACGAACATACGGTGCGTGACGAGTTAACCAGTTCCACCCGGTTTTCTCGCTCCTATCCTTGGAATGAAGCCTGGCATGCTCAGTATTATCTATGGCAATTGGGTTAGGTCTATACTGGAACATGCCAAACTGTCTCATCACTCGTTGAGGATAGTGATGCTCCACAACCGAGTAGTATAGCAGACGGCAACAACTCCGCCAAATTCCCATACCACTCTGACATATATCGGGGAGTCTACCCACAATGTCGTCGTATGGTCTCCAATTAAACTGAAACAAAAAAAAAATCTTTAGAAATGTGTTCAAACAAACTTTAATTTTATATGTCAACAACTAACAACCATACCATTGGCTCGATCATAAATTGCAGCTGAGATCTATATGTTCTCAGGCAATGTGTGGAAACATCTGTACACGTTAAGCTTCCCTTCCACCTAAAAAGATAAATAATAAATTAACATAGTGTTATATACATACCAAATAATAAATTTAATTATTTCCAATTCAGACTACCGAGCAGCTAACGGGGCATTGTAGTGGAACCCGGCAATAGCAGGAGCAAAACAACGAAACCTCTCCCAAACCCACACTTGTAGAAGAGCAACTGGGCCAGTAACGGCTATAGCATTAGGTGCTGCAGCGTTACAAAGGTTTCTGTAAAGGTGAGCTAACACAGCACTGCCCCAACTATATCCCGAACATGCGGGCAAGTCTACAAGAAACTCTAAAAATTTGACATCAATCAGGTGGTTTGCATTATCAGGTAAGACTGTGCACTCTATCAAATAAAATATTATTTGACGTGCATGAAAAATGCAGTCTTGATCTGATGCTTGGTTTTCAGAAAAATTCTTTATTTCTTGTAAAACTCGCGTGGACTTAACCCTTTTGCCCTTCACTTCAGCTTCCAAAGGGGTAAACCCCAACACCTCTTGACACTTGTCTCTTACAGTATACATTGCCATACCGGTGTCAACCCCAGATATAGGCAACCCATCTATTGGTAGCCCCCACAGCACGTTGACATCCTATAATGTCACAGTGGTTTCGCCAAAAGGAAGGTGAAACGTGTGAGTTTCTGGCCTCCACCTCTCAACCAACGAAGTTATTAAGGCGTGGTCTACATACCGGTACCCAATTTGCAGTATCCCGCTGAATCCTGCTGCACGTATTAAACCTTCTACCCTTTGACCAACCGGATTTTCTTTCATATGCTGCCAGAACGTTCGATCTGATCGTCTAATATTTATTGGCTCATCATACTTTGCTGGATTTTTGAATACCTCAAACGCCCGGTGATTCTTGTTCAAGAACAACACCGATGCATCAAGAGGACCAGGATGACATTCAAGGCTCATCTTCGGCGGATCAAAGTTGACTGAATATTTATCGGTAATGAAAGGATTGAAGCTTCGTTTGATATTGAAAATGTGTCTCGAGTGCTTTGCTTTATGTTCAAATTTAAAGACTTCATTCTGTGCATCAGTTTTCGAATTCATATTGAAGCACAGTGTTTTTCTTACAGACCCGAATCTTGGGCCGGCCAAGTTGGGCAGGCGCACAAGGCCCAAAAATGTTAGGGGCCCGGTAGAAGTTTATAAGTTAATTATGTTATGTAACCATAAAAGGCCTAAATGTTGAACTGCTGAAGATTAAAGGCCTAAACGTTGAGCTGCTGAAGATTAAAGGCCCAAATGTTAAAAAAGGCCCAAAATAAATGACATTTCAGTGGGGGCTGGCTGTGCGCTCAAAAAAAAGAAACAAAACCTGCAAGAATTACGATGGTATTATGCGCTAAAAAAGTACGACATTTTGTTTATTTTATAACAACTAATAGGTTACACCCGCGCTCTGCGGCGGGGTGACCCAATTTTTTATGGAAACGTAGACGCAATAGTAAAAACAACGTTAATGCAGGAATTTGTTTGATATTGGTTCGGTTCATTAAGATACCGACACTTGCCGAAATAGAAACAAAAAAAAGTCATGATATGACCAAAAAATACTGAGATATGTTTACATCGATCTAACAATAAAAACGAATATCAATTTCGGCACTGACGTTGTTCGGTCAGTATTAGACCATTCGTTTTGTTACATGTACAACATCAGATTCGATTGAAACTTAAAAAACAAAAACCAAAAAATAGACAAAAAAAAAACAGCAAAGATGAAAAAAAATCACAAAAAGACAAAAATAAAAGAATTCACTAAAAGACAAAAATCACTGTAGCTAAGAAATTCATACATTATATATATAATAATTAATCAATTATGTTGTAGCGTGGTTTTTGGATATATAAAATGATAGGTTTCTATTATAAGGGGTCTAACTTTTTTGTCTCGCACGAGGCCCAAAAGTTTTTTATCATTCTCAGGGACGACACTGTTTTCTTACACTACACAGTTGATTTCTTACACAAAACTATTACAGTTTGCAGGCTTGATTCTATATCATGTGAGAGACCCTATGGTTTAGTCATAACATCTATACATGCAAGGTTACTGTATGGCCATAAATTCAATTTCACCACTCACATTTCCTGCTGCAAAAAGACAAGGTCAAACAGTCACCTAGTACAAACAAAAGTTGCATGTAATCCCGTTGCCCCAATTTAATATTATAACTCAGCAACAAAGCAATCCGATACAGCGACCTTAAACAAGGTTGTGACACCATTCAACAACTTTCAGCAACTTTGTAACATGAAACAGCAACTTTCAGCAACAAAGCAATCCGATACAGCGACCTTAAACAAGGTTGTGACACCATTCAGCAACTTTCAGCAACTTTGTAACATGAAACAGTAACTTTCAGCAACTTTGTAAAACCATTCAGTGACCTTAAACAAGGTTGTGACATCATTCCGCGACTTTCAGAAGGTCGCTGTATCAAACAGCAACCTTCAAATTGTTTGGCAGCTTTTGCAGTTTGGCAGGTACTTTATGCAGAAAACTAATTCAAAGTCGCTGTATGAAACAGCAACTTACCTAAATCTGAAAACTAAATGTTTGACCACCTAATGGCACTCTTTTCTTGCTCAAGACACCTATTTATGCAAAAAATTCCATCTAGCAGGAAAACAACAAGCTCAGCCACCGGCGACGTCTTCGGGTTGCCGGAAAAACATCGATGCCACGTTCTCTCTTCCCGATATATCTCTCTCTCATTGATCTCTCTCTCTTCTTCCTGCTTCGAACCCGCTGTCCGACACCACCACTTTCGCCATCAACCATCGCTATCATCATCATCATCATCATCAACATCATCATCGGCACGGATGACGGAGACACGAGCGGCGGATGATCGGGAGGAAGATCCTGGACGTTGATTGAAGGAACGTTGACCGATCCACGGTGAAGAGGATGCGTTAAGCTTGACAAAACTTGCAGACACCATTGGTGTGTGTGTGTAGAAGAAGAAAGAGGATTTACCCAGGTTTGAGTCCCGAGTGTTTTTCAAAGAGGCTTTTGTCTTCTACCATTAGGCTACAACCCAAGTGGTATTTAAAAAAATAAGTAACATTCGATTAATGATAACAGAAAGTAACTGAATGCCGTTTAAAAAATAGACTATTGGGTTTTTTAATAAAATATCAGATGCTGTTAGAGATTCTCTTTTATTACCACCTAGACATCGCATGGACGCTTGCTCGATATTTTTAACATAACACTTAAAGAAAGGTTTTCTGGATTAACAATCAATATTCTTTTGGTAGTTGCACCTTGTTTTATTAGCGTTGCTCTTTTTAAATCAGAAATATTTCTGAATAACAATTATACATTATTATTATTATTATTATTATTATTATTATTATTATTATTATTATTCATTCATATTAATTCTAACTCCTCATGAATACTAATAGTAATTTAATATATATTAGTTTTTTTTATCTTTTTTATATTATATAATATGAGATACACGTAATATCGTTTAATATTACATATAACGTTGTTAGACAAAAATAAAACACTCAGTACACCAAAGTAGGGGGATAGTGCACGGTCCTCCCAACCGCCGGAGTGATCCCACTCCAGGAGCCGCTACCCGACCAAGCTAGCTCCGCGGTGACTTCCCCTTGCCGAGTTCTTACCCTGGGCGACATATGCCACTCCCAAGACTCGAACCCGGTACCTCTGGGAAGAGGTGGGTGTCGGTGGCCAACTGGGCTGTAATTACAATAATATTGCTATAGTATCATATCGAACAATATCGGGGTAGTGGTACTGTACCGGTACCGAACCATACCGAACCGGGTATATTCTGTACCGGTACCGGTACCCACTTTTGGAGATTTTCGGTACCGGTTCTTTCGGTACCGGTACCGGTTCGGCACCGGACGGTACCAAGCTCATCCCTAGGTACACCAGTATGTAGATTCATTTTTATGGTTTTAGGTTTGGATAATATCAGTAGCGGTACAGCGATATCTAAATTCATCTATGTGGTTTCAGGTTTGATAATATTTCATTTATACAACTCTGTATGTGCAGACAAATGAATATCAGTACCAGTACGGTTACGATTTGAACTGATCGATACTGTTTGAACATCAGTGTTAGTACCGAGGTTTGTTCGTACCGGTACTGTAACAAATTGAAACAATACCCATTGTCTCCTCATTTTAATGTACCGCCGCAACGCACGAAGAAACACCCTAGTTACAAATAAAGAAAGGTTCTCTGGATTAAAATCAATATTCTTTTTGTAGTTGCACCTTGTTTTATTAGCGTTGTTCTTTTTAAATCATAAATATTTCTGAACATGCAATAGTCTCAACAAAATAACATTGCAAATAAACAAATAATAAAACAAAACAGTTGTATCGAATATTCTTCTTGTGTCTATATATATGGATGCTTGGTGGCAATCGTGGTAGGGAGTTTCCATTCACAGATATGATGAACATGTATTCTGTTTTGGCAAAAATTTTTGTTCTAACATTAGTTGTCACGGCTATACCTTTTTGTTCAACTTCCAACACCTCAAAACGCTACCAATTCAATGTACTGTATGCCCTCGTGTGTGTGTGTTTGTTGGTGGTAATCTTGGTGTGTATAACATTCGAAATCATAGAATAGGTTTGGCTAAATTATGCGTTTTGGTCGATTTTCAGGTGGAATGGAAAAACATAACTCGTGTATGCAGTACGAAAGCCATATTGACAGTAAATGGTGAGTATCCAGGACCAACGATAGCTGTAAACGAAGGAGACAATGTGGAGATTAAGGTTACCAATGGTGTTTCCATAAACACCACTATCCATTGGTTAGTTTCATCTTTTAATCATCTGTTTTCCTCATACTTGTTTGATCATTGGTTGACAAATTTGTTGGTGTGGGCAGGCATGGAATCAAGCAACTTAGAAGCGGATGGGCCGATGGGCCTGCATATGTTACGCAATGTCCCATAACACCTGGACGGTCTTATACATATAAGTTCACAGTTACCGGCCAGAGGGGTACCCTTTGGTGGCATGCTCATATTGCTTGGCAGCGTGCCACCGTCTATGGTGCTATCATCATATACCCGCATATGCCCTATCCATTTGAGGCTCCTGTTGAAGCTGAAATCCCAATAATATTTGGTAAGTGTGATCATATGTAACGTGATACCTCTCTTTATGTTAGATGTCTCTTTTTGATGTTTGTAATTTACAACTCGCAGGAGAATGGTGGAACTTACCTGTTGAAGGAATCGAAGAAGAAATGTACAAGTATGGCACTGGCCCGAACTCATCAGACGCTTATACGATTAATGGTTTGCCTGGATCACTGTACCCTTGCTCAGTCAAAGGTTAGTAAACTTGTTACCTTCCTTCAAAACTGGAGAATGAAAACACTTGTCTCAAAGAAAATTAAATATATTCTTATATTCATCTTCCACATTTAAAAAAAAAAATTTGAATTTTTAATAAACGGGTTTTACAAAGTTTATTTTGTGAAAGGATTTTACAAAAAGGGACAGCCGTCCTTAGCCTATAGCGTTTTCATACAAATAAAGGGTCACTATACTCTTCAGCAAACTTGGCTTATTCGTAGAATTTTGTGTAGAAAGTGTAGGAACCGTTCGCGTAATTAAATAAAATAAAACAAATTTTATTAAAACAATTACAATCAGGAAAAAGAAAGCTAAAATACAAGAAAGGTGTAGAAGCAGAGTTTGACTGAGGCACGTGTTCAACACGCTTCCCTTAAAACAAATTCCGAGTCTCCCAAGAGTACTCGTTTTGTTTCCCAGGGTACAACAGCCGGAGCAGTAGTACTGCCGGAGTAGACCTACAACCCGAAGGTTACCTTGAAACTGCAAGAAAAAGAAGATCACAAGTAGTAGAGAGAGAGTTGTTTGCTGTTGTTACTGGTCAATTCTTCTGCTGGGTATGGAGCTGTATTTATACAGCTCCCGGTTTGAAACAGCCAAAAACGAATTAAATGAGAGGTTTAAATTGCATTAAACGTCTTCAATGCAATTTAATACGTCAGTTAATTCTCAGTCAAAGCCTGTTAACTCGTCAGTTACGAAGCTGGACTGAAACTGCACTGTCATTCAATGCTGGAAGCTTCTACGCGTGCGCGCGCGCAAGCCACACTGGTGCGCGCGCGCCCAGGTGTGCACGCCATGCGCGGTGCGTCCTCTTGGCTCACACCCATGCGCGCGTGCGCCTCACTGACTCAGGTCCATGCGCGCGTGCGCCACGTCACCTGTGAGCCTCTACGAGCACGCCACACAGTCGCACCGTTTTGGCTCACTTTGGTGCGCCGCGCACGACACCTCCAGACCCATGCACCATGCGCAACCGCGCGCCTTCGTGCCACGTATACCCGCGCGCGGACTGCCACGTCACGCGCTTCGAACCTGCACTCCACTTGGTCCCTGCAGCCCATGAGATCCACCACGCGCACGTGGTCAAAAATACAAAGGCGGCTCGCGGCGATGCGAGCGTGCGAAGTGCAAAGTGCGCCATCAAAGCGCCACATTGCGCCTCATCGCCCACGCCACGCGCGCGCGCGAGCGTGTGCGAGTGCGTGTGCGAGTGCGAGTTAGGGTGCTCCGCACCCTTCGCGAGTACACTAGTGAGTGCTCCCATGAAACAATAAGGATGGAGAGTTCCCACTTAAATACCCCTTTAAGTTCCATCTCTCATCCGATGTGGGACAAGGTGCTACTTTCCCTTTTGTTTCAGCATTGAATGTTCCAAACACCCAACTTTGAGCATCGATATCTCATTCATCTTAGCTCCGTTTTGGACGTGGTTTAGTTCGTTGCGAAGCTCTCCCAACATAGAACACAAACCCACAAATAAATATATAAAACCCGCTCATTTTATTATATTTATTTATAGTCCAAAATAGGAAAAAATCATTTTCCTATATTTGTGAAAAATGCTATTTTCACCTATTTTTCCAACAATCCCCCACATGAAAAATGCTATTTTCATCAAATTTCCAACAATCCCCCACATGTATGGAAATGGATCTTTTCCTTACACTTTTCAACGATAAACTTCGACAGTTGAGTATTGCAAGATAGGTAGGTTGAAGCCTTTGAACCTTCTTTTGTGAAGCGCACTTAGCTTACTAGCGGTGTGTAGACGCGATGTCCTTGAACATACCCCCATTTGTGTAAACGACAATACACTTCACACAATACTCTCCTTGGTTTGGCCAACTCCTCATTGTCGTGTCCTATTATGGTCCTGGAACACTAGCCTGGTTCTGCGAGAGCTCTAGGATTTGCGCACCCCACAAATCCATTTGAAGCGACCTCACTTCTCTCTAACATAGATGATTCCCCTGAATCATTAAAAGCATCATGGTTATTTGATTTCCCGAAATCGTTAACCTTAATATGCTTAGCCTCACATCAATGTCACTGATTGGAATGGACTAGGAAGTATATTTAACTCCCTTTTAGTTTTGTTTGGGGTACTCCCCCACAGTGACTCCGTTTTGGTAATATGATTAAGTTGTCCTATTGAACTTAGATCTTGGGATCTCCAGTCAACTAAGTTAGGTTTCCCTCATATTCCCATTTACCACGGGCTTTAGTCCCATTCCTCTTGACGACGTTTCTACTAACTCTCTGCTTAAGCCTTTTGTAAACGGGTCCGCAATGTTATCCGCTGATCTCACATAATCAATTGTGATAACACCCGTTGAGAGTAGTTGTCGTATCGTGTTATGTCTACGTCGCATATGCCTTGATCTGCCATTGTACATCAAGCTTTGGGCTCTACCAATCGCTGATTGGCTATCACAATGTACACATATGGCTGGCAAAGGCTTTGGCCATCTTGGAATATCTTCCACGAATTGACGTAGCCATTCCGCCTCCTCGCCTGACTTATCCAAGGCGATAAATTCAGATTCCATTGTGGATCTCGCTATGACCGTTTGCTTAGAAGACTTCCAAGCAATAGCAGCTCCTCCAAGTGTAAATACGTAACCACTTGTTGATTTGGAATCTTTATTATCCGATATCCAGTTTGCATCAGTGTATCCTTCGATCACTGCTGGTTGTCGGGTATAATGCAGTCCATAATCTCTTGTGTATCTTATGTATCTAAGCACCCTCGTGATAGCTTTCCAATGATCCGCGCACGGATTGCTGGTGCATCTACTTAGCCTACTCACCGCGTAAGCCAAGTCGGGTCTAGTACATGTCATTAGATACATTAGACTGCCAATAATTCTTGAATACTCTAACTGAGCAACTCCATCTCCCTTATTCTTCTTAAGATGTTGGGAGGTATCAACTGGAGTTCGAGCTACACTCGTATCTCCCGAGTTGAATTTTTCAAGAATTTTATCCACATAGTGAGATTGACTTAACACAAGACCATCTTGGGTTCTTATGATCTTTACTCCAAGAATCACATCAGCTAAACCCATGTCTTTCATGTCAAATCTCGCTTTCAACATGCTTTTAGTAGCTTTGATAATTTTATCATTACTCCCAATAATAAGCATATCGTCTACATAAAGGCATAATATCACATAACCTTCATTTGTGTCTTTGAAATAAACACATTTGTCGCACTCATTTATTTTGAATCCATTGTCAATCATGACATGATCAAACTTTTGGTGCCATTGTTTTGGTGCTTGCTTCAAGCCATACAAAGACTTGACGAGTTTACATACTTTACCCTCTTGACCTGGGGCGGAGAAACCTTCAGGTTGCTCCATGTAAATCTCTTCTTCTAAATCGCCATTTAGAAATGCGGTTTTAACATCCATTTGGTGAACTTCCAAATTTCTTAAAGCCGCTATAGCAAGAACCAATCTAATCGAGGTTATGCGCGTCACAGGCGAGTAGGTATCAAAGTAATCTAGACCTTCCTTTTGTCTAAATCCTTTAATCACCAACCTAGCCTTGTACTTATCAATACTTCCATCAGTTTTCATCTTCCTTTTGAATATCCAACGATATCCAAGTGGTTTGCAACCAGGTGGAAGATCTACTAACTCCCAAGTATGATTTTGCAATATAGAATCTATTTCATTTCTTATTGCTTCTTTCCATTGAGGTCCTTCTGAAGAAGAAACCGCTTCGCGATATGTATTGGGCTCGCCCTCAACCATATAGCTAACGAAGTCTGGACCGAAGGATTTTTCAACCCTTGGCCTTTTGCTTCGCCTACGGTCACTTTCTTCAACCTCAGGTTGTTCATGTGTCTTATCATGAACTATCTCATCAACTCGTCTAGATGAGCTTTCACCTACTTCTAAATTAGGTGTTGATGACGTTGCATGTGTTTGTCTTCTCAAAGGAAACACATTTTCAAAGTAAGACACAACGTTAGGATTCACCTCCATGATAGTGTTTACGTGTACATCAGGATTCTTGGACTCATGTACAAGAAAGCGATGTGCACTACTTTGATGCGCATACCCAATAAATATGCAATCAACAGTTTTGGGTCCTATCCTAAGAGCCTTAGGAGGTGGTACAATCACCTTTGCTAGGCACCCCCACACTTTCAAGTATTTATATGAAGGCTTTTTCTTTTTCCATAACTCATATGGAGTCTCGTCTCTCTTTTTCAATGGTATCTTGTTCAAAAGATAATTGGCCGAGAGAATGGCCTCCCCCTACATATCCTGGCTCACCCCAGAACTTATCAACATGGCGTTCATCATTTCTTTCAATGTGCGGTTCTTTCGTTCCGCTACGCCATTTGATTGTGGAGAATAAGGAGGTGTACACTCATGTACAATGCCACTTTTTGTGCATAAATCAGCAAAAGGTGCAACATATTCGCCTCCTCGGTCGCTTCGCAAAGCTTTTATCTTCTTTTGAAGTTGATTCTCAACTTCATTTTTATACAAGATAAATTTACTTATTGCTTCATCTTTACTTTTTAGTAAATATACATAGCAATATTTAGTACTATCGTCAATAAACGTGATGAAATACTTATTTCCACCTCTTGTGGGTACCGCTTTTAAATCACATATATCGGTGTGAATTAAATCAAGGGGTTCGGTTATTCGTTCAACCGATTTGGATGATGTTCTTGTAAGTTTGGATTCAACGCATGTTTCACATTTATAGTGTGAATCAATATGGAATGTTGGTATGCAATTTAAATTGATTAAACGGCGTATAGAATTAAAATTAACGTGACCTAATCTACCATGCCATTTATTCGATTCAGAAAACTCAAGCATATAAGTAAAAGTAGTAGCAATTTTATTCATGTTCTTTTTGACAGCCATTACATTCAATTTGAACATACCATTTTGGGCATAGCCCTTGCCTACATACATTCCTCGTTTAGTTAGTACAAATTGATCGCTCTCAAAAACTAAACGAAATCCAAACTTATTAAGCAACCAACCCGAGACTAGGCTCTTGCGCAAGTCTGGGACATATAACACGTTGCTTAAAGTGAGCTCCTTCCCTGAAGTCCACTTCAAAATCACCGTTCCTTCACCCTTGATGTCCGCGGTGGCTGCATTTCCCATGTACAGCTTCTCATCTCCCGTAAGCTCCTTGAAGGTGGTAAAGAGGCTCCTGTCTGGGCACACATGACGGGTCGCTCCCGTATCAATCCACCACCCTTTTGGAGTGTTGGTCACAGCATTGACCTCATCCAACATTGCGGTTTTGTCGGAAATCATTGCCACCAAAGGCATTCCGTCTTCATCCACCATGTGCGCGCGCTCACGCTTTGGTTTCTTGCATTGGTTAGCCCGATGCCCCGGCTCGTCACAGTTGTAACAAGTCCCTTGGAACGTTGGAGGTTTCTTTTTCGCAACCCCTTTCTTCGGTCCAAGTTTGCTAGCCTTTGCTTTCTCTTTGTCCTTTTTCCCCTTACCCTTCGCGCCCTTAGAGGATTGCCCAAGCTCAACCACGTTTGCGCTCGCAGAAGGTTGCGCTTGGCTGCCTTTTAGGGCAATTCTATTTCCCTCTTCAATCCGAAGACGAACAATAAGGTCCTCTAAAGTCATCTCCTTTCGTTTGTGTTTAAGATAATTCTTAAAATCCACCCAACCAGGAGGTAACTTTTCAATCAACGCAGCCACTTGGAATGTCTCGCTAAGTGTCATGCCTTCCGCAAAGATGTCATGTAGTATAATTTGGAATTCTTGGACTTGATTCATAACACTTTTAGAATCAACCATTTTGAAATCCAAAAAACGGGCTACCACAAATTTCTTTGTGCCAGCATCCTCCGTTTTGTACTTCTTGTCCAAGGCATCCCAAAGGTCTTTGGAAGTCTTGACGTTGTAGTACACATTATACAACGCATCCGACAGGCCGTTTAACACATAGCCATGACATATGAAATCCGAATGCTTCCACGCATCTACCGCGCATTGTCTTTGTGCGTCGGTCTCCCCTTCCACAGGTTGGGGAGCGGTTTCCGTCAAGAACCTCGCAAGGTTCATGGTGGTCAAGTAGAAGAACATCTTCTGCTACCACCTTTTGAAGTGTAGACCCGAGAACTTCTCGGGTCGTTCAGCGTGATTGGCCACTGTGGACGCTACCACAGTGGTGGCGTTAAGGGGGGTTCCCGTCACAACATTTGTGGTGTTGTTAACGTTGACGTTTTCGTTCGACATGCTGGGGAAAAAAAATTAAAATTTTTAGTCAAAAATTCTGATTTACGCACAAACCAGAAGGAAACTACTAAATTTTAATTTTACCACAAATTTACTGTTTAGGCTTCTAAGTCCAACTTTGAAGACCAAAAACATAAAATTCTTAATATTTAAAACTTACTGACTGGCTTCTAAGTCCAACTTTGAAGACCAAAGACAGAAAGTTTATTAGCAATTTAGGACAATCTGAATGTAACCAAAATAGTTTTCAACCAAAGTCGCTCCTTTGAAGATGAAAACCAAAAAAAATCTGTTTTTAAAACTCAAACTGAGTGAAAACAAAACTAGTTTGAATCACAAACAGAATGGTTTTGATTACACGAACGGTTTTAAAAATTTGTTTTAAGATTGTAGGAACCGTTCGCGTAATTAAATAAAATAAAACAAATTTTATTAAAACAATTACAATCAGGAAAAAGAAAGCTAAAATACAAGAAAGGTGTAGAAGCAGAGTTTGACTGAGGCACGTGTTCAACACGCTTCCCTTAAAACAAATTCCGAGTCTCCCAAGAGTACTCGTTTTGTTTCCCAGGGTACAACAGCCGGAGCAGTAGTACTGCCGGAGTAGACCTACAACCCGAAGGTTACCTTGAAACTGCAAGAAAAAGAAGATCACAAGTAGTAGAGAGAGAGTTGTTTGCTGTTGTTACTGGTCAATTCTTCTGCTGGGTATGGAGCTGTATTTATACAGCTCCCGGTTTGAAACAGCCAAAAACGAATTAAATGAGAGTTACGAAGCTGGACTGAAACTGCACTGTCATTCAATGCTGGAAGCTTCTACGCGTGCGCGCGCGCAAGCCACACTGGTGCGCGCGCGCCCAGGTGTGCACGCCATGCGCGGTGCGTCCTCTTGGCTCACACCCATGCGCGCGTGCGCCTCACTAACTCAGGTCCATGCGCGCGTGCGCCACGTCACCTGTGAGCCTCTACGAGCACGCCACACAGTCGCGCCGTTTTGGCTCACTTTGGTGCGCCGCGTACGACACCTCCAGACCCATGCACCATGCGCAACCGCGCGCCTTCGTGCCACGTATACCCGCGCGCGCGGACTGCCACGTCATGCGCGCGAGCGTGTGCGAGTTAGGGTGCTCTGCACCCTTCGCGAGTACACTAGTGAGTGCTCCCATGAAACAATAAGGATGGAGAATTCCCACTTAAATACCCCTTTAAGTTCCATCTCTCATCCGATGTGGGACAAGGTGCTACTTTCCCTTTTGTTTCAGCATTGAATGTTCCAAACACCCAACTTTGAGCATCGATATCTCATTCATCTTAGCTCCGTTTTGGACGTGGTTTAGTTCGTTGCGAAGCTCTCCCAACATAGAACACAAACCCACAAATAAATATATAAAACCCGCTCATTTTATTATATTTATTTATAGTCCAAAATAGGAAAAAATCATTTTCCTATATTTGTGAAAAATGCTACTTTCACCTATTTTTCCAACAGAAAGTACCTAATCATTGGTCATGTATTCCAAAATCAGATAATAAAAGCGACCGAAATTGAGATTCGGATATCAAAACGAACAAAGGATATTAAATTTACTTCGGCCAATGAGGTAGTGGTAGAATGCTGGGGGAAAGACTTGGTGTTCCTTGTGACCCAGGTTCGACTTCCACTCTCCACATTATTTTATGTGGCATCCAGGTGAAGGCGAATACGGGTGGCATCGGTTTGTATTGGATGGGAGGCGAGGTTTTACCGATTATTCCACTGTCGTGCATTCGGGCGGGTAGAGGTCGGGTTTCCGCGCATCTGGGAGAGCCAAGTGGCTGGCGGTGGTCAAGTAGTCGACGTTGGCCACAACGCCCGGTGTCATCGTGGTTGGCACGTCGTTCCTTACCGTTAAAAAAATTAAATTTACTTCGATATTGTCATTAACAACACTATTTATCACTAAAATAACAGGCTTTTTTTAGAATAAATATGGAAAAACCTTACATACCGGACCAGTCTAGTGAAAAAAAAATTCAAATGTTTCTAAGCATTCTAGATAGTGATTCAAAACTTGAGTTCGGATATTAAATTAACTTTGAGTGTCTATATTAACAGTTCCAAAGAAAAATATAAAAAAGCATATCCACCAAATGCAACAGTTTCAAAGAAAAATATAAAAAAAGCATATCAACCAAATGCATATGAATTGTGATACATTACAACTTTAAATACTTTAGATAGAAAACAATTTTCGTAGATGTATCAACGAAATTATCGATATATTACAATTCTACATACTTTAGATAGTTGAAATTTGTATATACGCTATACTTTAATACAAACACATAACCAATTACAAAAAAATGTATAGTTGTGCCTATTTTTTACCATGTTTTTCTTATCGAATTTAGTTTACAGTTTTAATTTACTCTTTCGTAAATACATGACAGACAACCAAATTTAAACGGGATCTAGGTCACAACTGAGTCACTAAATTTGCAACCTTTATATTTTCGATTCATATATCCATTTTAGTGACCGTTTATGAATTTTTTTGTGCAGATACTTTTATCCAGACCGTGGAACATGACAAGATCTACATGCTTAGAATCATTAATGCCGCACTTAACGATGAGCTCTTTTTCGCAATATCCAACCATACACTTACAGTGGTTGAGATCGATGCTTCTTACACGAAACCCTTTGATACAGAAGCAGTCATGATAACCCCAGGACAGACATACACTGTCCTCCTAAATGCAAATCAACACAAGCCAGACTCCAGTGGGTTGTTTGTAATGGCAGCAAGGCCATATCTCACTACTGTATTCCCTTTTGACAATTCCACCACAATAGGTTTCTTGAAATACAAAGGAACCAATGCTGAACACATGGTTCTCCCTAAACCATCAAATCTCGTCTTGCCTCATCATCTCCCTCGAATGGAAGATCATGCATATGCTACAAAGTTTGTAAGCAAGCTTAGGAGTCTTGGAACAACGCGGTACCCATGTAAAGTGCCGAAAAAGATCGATAAGCGCGTTGTCATCACGATAAGTCTTAACCTTCAAGATTGTCCTGCTAACGAAACATGCAAAGGATTTAACGGGAAGAGATATGCGGCATCTATGAATAACCAATCCTTTGTTCGTCCTATGACATCCATACTTGAATGGCATTACAAAAACTATTCTTCTATGCAGTATTCTCACGATTTCCCACTACAACCACCACACGTTTTCGACTACACGGGAGTGGACCCTTTAACACATAACCTAAATCCCAAATTTGGTACTAAGTTGTTTGCGGTCGAGTATGGGACACAGTTAGAAATCGTTCTTCAAGACACGAGTTTTCTTAATGTAGAAAATCACCCAATTCATGTTCATGGGCATAACTTTTTTGTAGTGGGTAGGGGATTTGGGAATTTCAATGCGGAGAAGGATACGACACAATATAACCTTGTGGATCCGCCTGAGCGCAACACAGTTGGGGTACCGATGGGAGGATGGGCTGCAATTCGAATCAATGCTGATAATCCAGGGGTATGGTTTATGCACTGCCATCTTGAAGAGCATACTTCCTGGGGTCTTGCTTCAGGCTTCATCGTGAAGGATGGTGTGAAGCCATCTCAAAGATTACTTCCTCCACCAGATGATCTCCCACCATGTTGAGATATCAAAGACGATCTTTAATCTAGACATGCTTATGTACTCGTTGGTTATTTTGAGGAAATATGTTGTTATATACAAAAAGTATTTTCAGGTTTTCTAGTGGATTTTATTAATAGTTTCAAAGTGAGTTTCATATGGTTTTGGAAAAATCTTTGACGCTTAAAAAATGTAATTTGTTAATGTTATACTAATATAGGTTTGAAGAATCCGTTTAACAAACATATAAGCCTTGAGGATATGGTTTGGTCACCATAAATTCAATGAGTTGAACAGGTGATGTACCATCAATTATACATATTTATTATATGAATTTATCCCAATTTATTAATACCTTTGAGGCAATTAATAAATGAAACACTACCTAAATTGTTCCTTTTCAGTTTTACATGATTTGAAGGTCCAAAATAAATAGGAAGCAAAAACGATGAAAACCGGACGAGAATACGAAGTTTCAAAAAAGCACCCCCGTGCACAACAAGGCATGACCGTGCCTCTCGCCTCAACCCACCTTTTGAAGAACTAGAACAACTTCGTGCATACACATACACGGTCGTGCCAACCATAAAAGACAAATTGGAATAAAAACAAAAGCTAGAGACCAAAGTACACTTGCTGCAACCATTTTCAGGACATATCACCATGCATGGCTGTGTATGGCTAGGCACGCTCGTACCCAAGACCCCAGGGAACAGAAAAGACATATTCTAGAAGCTTCCAACGAGACTCAAATAACAGTCTCATTCACTCATTTGAGGCATGCCTTTCTTTTCTTTCTGTGCCTCTAAGGCCTTGTTCTCTCACCCTTGAAAGTTCTAGTCCCTTGGAGAAAGTGTGGATGATACTTGGAGCTTGACTAATCAATAGCCAAATATGCCATGATCATGATGCTTCCTAAGCCGCCTTTGCTTGGAAGTGAGAGGTTGATCCTTAGGGAAGGCCTTCATGCCAACCAAGACTAAGGCATCGTACCATTGATCATCCATGTTAAGAATAAGGTATCGTTAGATTAGTTCACTAAACATATGTAATAAATACAAGTTGAGAGACACTTTGTTGCAAACTTACTTGCACTTGCGTTAGAGCTTGAAGATAATGACATGTGGTAATCGCCATTGGTAAAAGTGTATCACATGGTTATAATCTATATTTCTTCTCAAACTATTGGATTAGTTGATTTTATAAATATAGTATTATTATCTTATTTAATATGTTTATCTTTTACTAATTCTCAGCTTATTATCTTTTGTGACAGATTGCATGACCTTTGAAACTAAATTGACTTAACATCTTACTTTAACTGTATTAATCTAACCTAACTTATAACTTGACTAAGGTGTGCGTACGACTTCTGGTACCCTTAATCATATCTGGGGTTCTTGATAACATTGGGAGGTGAAGCTTATTAGTACATTCACGGCGTGTAACAACCCATATACTAATAAGGGAAATCCGAACTTGTCCTATCAAGATTTTTATTATGTAAACTTTTAGTGTTGGTCCAGATTCGGCTGACAAGCTTCTGGTATCGAACCAGATCTTGGGGTAATAAAAGGCTTCTAATATTACATCGAGATCCTTGGGGAGGTTTCTAGCAATGCACCAAGATCCTATTGGGGGATAAAAGTTAAGATAATAAATTAATGAGAGAATAAGGCAAAGAAGCATATATTTCCATCGAAAACATTATAAAACATTTATAAAGGTGGGGTCGCGTTACTCACTGTTTAGTTGTGCTTCTCGGAGTTGTGGAACAAGTGAGTCACTCGTCTACCTACAAGTTATATGCACAAACAAGATATCAAATCAAATCCACTAACACATGATTAGGACTTTCCCCTAAACAAGATGCACATAGTGTTGATGAGGTTGTTAATCGTTGTTTATTCGTGAAACAACTGGTTTAACATTTATTTATCGAACTAGGGCTTTATACTTTAATTATTTATATTTATGTGACCAAATATTATACTCTAAATCAGCCTCAAATATTAGACTCTAAATTAGCCTTGGGATGTAAGAATATGTCTTGTAAAAAGTGTGACAAGTTTTTTGGCTTATAGTTTATATTTCCGACACTTGTTGGTTTTATCGTTTATTACAATTTTCCCTCATTTTTAGCAACTGTTTGTAGTCTTCAAATACATTGTTGTGAACTAAAAAATCAAAAGGATTTTATTTCTATATTTTATAGGTGTCGGTTTTGAAATAAAAGTCGTTAACAACACCTGTAGAGATTCTAAATTTACTAAAAATATTTCCAAAGCTCAAATAACTCCAAAAAAAATCCAAAATTTATCTTTGACCTTAAAATTTTCTGGAAAAAATATTATTTTTGATACTTTTTTAGTAATTTTTCTAATAAAATGTAATAAAAAGTCTTTAAAGTGTATATTTAAGCCATAAATTAAACCCATAGATCCTCTTATCATTTTCACTTAATTTTTGGTGTGTACGCCGATAATAATAACAATAAAATTTTGAGAATTTTCTGGGTGGTCTAAGAATTATATTTACTTTTGATTCTTATTTATACTATTTAATTATTAAAAATAATTAAGCACTTCGGAAAAATATGATTTTAGGTCGACATTTATATTTTGAAATCCCAGGTCCAATGTAAAAGTTTCTGATTTTTCACACTTGTTGCTAGGGTTTTCATCTTTATGCTTACTTTTCGGTTTTTCAGCATATATTCTTGTTTATTTATTCACAATAGGTTTTTGTCCAAATTTTCTTTAATAACCACTATATTAGTCTTGTCTAAGTACCACATAAATGGATCATCAAAACATGATGAATCTAGACATTTTTGAACACGTCTTGTAGCCTAGGGCTTGTTTTATGTCTATTTTATACACTTTTTGTTCTGTAACTTCTTAAACTTATTTTCAAAAGAAAAACTTTATATTTTTATAACCCTAACAACATTTTGGTGATGTTGGTTTAAGAATCATTCACAAACAACACTTATTTTGCAAGATGTAATGAAAAATACTTGTTAGTTTTAGTGTGTTGTATGTTTCTTCATGTTTTAAGGTGAGTTATTGAAGAACATCCTCACATATTTATATGTTTAATCGATAATTCTTCTATCACAACACGATTTTAACACAACAACCATTAAAAACTATAAGACAAGTAAAACACAATATGGAATCCTTCACACAAAGATGTCATCCATAGATGTTTTCATGTATAGATCGTAGCATTACCAAGTTCTTTCATCACTTGAAAGTTTTGAGGATGCTCCAGTCTTGTTCATTTTCCTTAGAAAAGATTAAGAATTGATGGAAGTTTACTTGGAAAAACTTGAGAGAGTTTGAGAGTTTGTTAGGGAGAGTTAAGAGAGGGAGAGAGTGATAACGTGAGGGTGTGGTAGAGAGATGGTGGGTGTTATGATGCCTTGAACATCTTGAGATGATGATTTAGGTTGTCCTTGGTTATAAAGGATCACATGGCTAATTAAGCATGTCTTTAAGTTTGACAAAGCACCCTTTATCTCTAACTAACTCCATCTTCTAGAACACACAAATCTGATTTGGTTAGTTTAAGTGTGTATTTATACACTTAAAATACATAATTTATACATGCTAACAGTATTTAAGGTAATTTAATATAGTATGGTAACTAGTTAATGTATTGTGTATTTTTAACACACACTTTATCTAAGTGGAGATCACGTATGTTTAGATGAAAGTTTGGATAAAATACTAATTCGGTAGAAATTTCAGCAACATAACGTTTAAGTTGGCCTGATTTTATAGCTTCCATTTCTAAGTAAAAGAGTATACATCAATAAACACTCGGAGAGACCAACAAGATTGATCTCCTCTCAAATCAGAAATCTCCAAAACTTATGAAGGCAAGCGCATGACTCTACTATTTATAGGAACATGCTCCTGTAGAGGTTCATGTCATGCTCTCCTATACCTTCCTAATCTCATATACAACTATTCAATATTTAACACATGCTCTATCTAGCTTATTCGCACACTAACAGACACACAAAATGCACCAATAGATTCCCCCTTGTACGTTGTTGTCGAATATTAAGCTTGAAATATGAGAGCCGTGTTTAAATATTCTCCAACTTCAATCAAGCATTTGTTGATGTCGTAGCACGCGTCAACAAATTCCCCCTTGATTGATGCTTCGGGTTTGCATGTGATTCAATGAATTCCCCCTGAAATGACACTTCAGGTCTTTATTTGCACCATAACACAATCCTCAGATTTTCTAAACTGCAATCTTTATGAATATTAACCAACTTGAAATTAATCAATGTAGCCTTTTTCATTTTGACGTTTACCACGTCCGCATTCGGTTTTAACGCACTCCTTGCTCGATCCTCCAATCTTCAAAACCCCAACCGACAATTAATAGAAACTTCGAATACCAAACTGATAAACTTCAAATCAGCATATCCTCACGAAAACTTGAAATCTCGTTTTCTGTAACCATCTTTATGCTTTACCAACTTTAATGACTAATCAGGGTAGACGATAATCTCCCCAATCAGTAAATCTTTATTGGATCAGTAATTATCTGATAACACACTATGTAGTCTTTTCCTTTAGAAATGATAGCAAATATATAATCTTCTCTGTTAGTCCCAGCAGCAACTTAATCTTCAAACATCATTATTCCCTGGTGATTAGTTCAGAAAATAACTCATTTTCCTGGAAATTAAAAATGTTGTAGAGCTATCGTGTATCTAATATCTTGAAAGCTCTCTAAAAAATTATAATGTTGATAAAGACTTGAATTTGATCACGAACTAAAGAATCTGAGATACTATGCATCACTAAAGGGGATAATAGATATGGTAACAACTACCAAGGGAGAAACTTCTTCAAGCTAATTGTCGATATCTTATCCTTCTTTTACAATTGGTTAATTGTAAGTATTACATTTGCGTTAATGAGATGTTAAATGTTTTAATTCAAATTTTCAACCCTAGTTCCCAACATAACACGCCTCATTTCATCTTTTTTACTCTTTTCTTTGATTTCAACAAATCTAGTTCTCCTTTTCCTTCAATTTTCAGAACATTCTCCCCAAACCATAACAAAGTCCTTTTCCTTCAATTTTCAGAACCTTCATTGTGAACTTGAGAACAGGAAGCTCAACAATGGTGGTAGTAAGTCTACTTATGACTTTGTTTATCTACCCATTGATTTCAAAAAAAAAAGTTATTAACTAACTCAAACAAAGTTCGTAGTTCTAAACACAAGGCTCAAGGAGGTTTCTTACACTATCTTATAAAATAAAGTTACTTACAAAGGAAGTTGGATAAATGTATACGGGTCGTATGTCGTTACGGGTCGTATACAAAACATAAACACTGCTCGTATGTTGAGTATAAGATCGAATAAAAAATTCAAAAGGTTGTATAGGACCCGTAATACTTTATACAGGACGTATATAACTTTGTTGAAACTGTTGCCACAGCATTGTATTTTTATTGTAGATTTAACTTGCAACATGCATGGTTGGTTTGCTCATGTGTCATATGTGTCATATAGCTATAAAACATAGTCTACAACAACATGTTCATTGACTGAATACAAATACATAGACAACAAACAAGATCCAACTGCAAAACAAGTAATAGTTCCAAGTTCTTGCTTTTTCTTCAAGTGTTCTTCTTTGTTCTTAACTTATCTTCATACTCGTTCTTTCACTTCAGCATTTCCGCATTTTATATATCATGTCATCGACCAACTGCTCATCATTAAGAAGTAATGACTGCTGACTAATTAGTGGAAGAATCTCGTTCCGTATTTTCTCCTTTTGCTAGTTCTCTAAGAATCGTTCCGTATTTTCTCCTTTCTAGTTCTTGAAAATCTTGTTCTGTATTTTCTCCTTTTGCTAGTACTCGAAGAATCTCTTTCCGTATTTTCTCCTTTTCTAGTTCTCGAAGAATCTAGTTTCGCATTTTCTCCTTTTCTAGTTCTCGAAGAATCTCATTCCGTATATAGATGTAAATGATAGATGTCAATCAAAGTTAAACAAGGTAATTAAACCTTACAAAAACCATCTAAAAAGTTATATAATATGCTTCAAGGATTCTAAACCCTAGCTACAAACAACCCAACAAACCCTAACTTTCACATGGACAGTTGTTAGGAATTGTCTGAGAATAATTACAAGGAAAGTTGTTACAAACCTTACAAACACCATCTAAAAACTTATATTGAATAGTTGATATGATGATTAGACACAAACCTTATAGTGAATAGTTGATATGATTAGACACAAGGGTTCTCCAATTCCAGATCAGCGATATTGTTGAATCTGTTGCTGCAACTCTATACATTGATTATGGATTTAACTTGCAACATACATGGATGGAGAAGGTGCCAAACAGAAACTAAATGAATTATGCAACGGAGATTGAAGGTGCCAAACAAAAACTAAATGAATTATTCAACGGAGATTGAAGGTGCCAAACAGAAACTAAATGAATTATGCAACAGAGATTGAAGGTTCCAAACAGAAACTAAATGAATTATGCAACAGAGATTGAAGGTGCCAAACAGAAACTAAATGAATTAGGCAATGGAGATTGAAGGTGCTAAATAGAAACTAAATCAATGCTTCAAGCATTCTGAACCCTAGCTACAAATCACCCAACAAACCCTAACTTTCACATGGACAGTTGTTAGGAATTGTCTGAGAATAATTTGAAGGCTCACAAATTTTGTGGCAAACGGTAATTTACGGCCCTTAATCACACAAAAAACAGACATTAGGACGATTAAAAGTAGTGTAATTAGACGTAAATTAACTTATTAGGCCTTTAGTATGCCTAGGAACGCCTAACCGACTTTACAGTGCGCGAATGGTGATTTATTACGAATATTTTATACTTATAAATTTAGTTTTGGGAATTTATTTTGCTTCTGTACGTCACAAACACAAAAGCAAACGTGCACGAAAAACGCGATTGTAGGAAACGCACTGGCAAAGAAACGGAAGCATCGGACACGTGTGTTACCTTCAAAAATTAAATTTTACGTTATATTTAGCTCCGTAAGTAAATTTTAATAACCGCAGTCGAAACCGGATCGAAAAACGGATTATAACGACAATGACACAATTTTACGTGATTTTTACCGTAATCGACAAACAAGCGCGTCAAACATTGATTTCTTATGTTACTTTACGCATTTTAACCCTAATATTATATCCTACGACATTTCTACGATGCTCGGGTTTGAAAACGGATTCGAAAGTGCTGATGGGCTACCTAAAACACAGGGATTGGGCTTGTGGGCCTTAGGCCCAAGCCCATTAGAGAAAAACCTAGTATTTAAAAGCTCAAACCCTGTTTACCCTCTCTACCTGTGGTGGGTGGTGTCAGCTGTAGATCTCGGTAGAGAGAGAGAGAGGCGCGAGGAGAGAGGTAGATAGATTGGAGAGGTGGTGACGACAGTGGCAGCAGCGCCACCGTCTATGGCGTCTCAGCAGCGGAGTGGGGGGGGGGGGGGGGGTTCACGGCGTTGATGACGATGATGGTGTGCAAACAGCGACGGACTCACGACGGCAGCGCCGCCGCTCACAGCGGCGGTGGCATGTTCTCTCCGATAAACTTTCCGATAAACCCCCGTTCTCTTTATTTCCTGAAAGTTGAAGATGATGATGTTTTTGCTATTGCTGATGATGTTCGGTTCATGTTTGGTTATGTTTCAGTTCAAGTTTCACGGCACGAGTCGGCACGGGGAGAACTACGATGTTTCAGGTCTCGTTTGGTTCCAATCAAACCTGGTCAAAGCTTGGTCAAGACGGTCAACAGCAGCCTCGGTCCCAGTCAACTCAGCTCGGTGCGAGTCAACTCAGTTTGGTGTGGTCAAACCGAGTCAACTCGGTCAAACCCGGTCAACCCAGTTGACTCGGTCAACTCAGTCAACATGCTCGGCGAAACGGCACGAAGATGGGTACAGTCTAGCAACGCGATAAATGATTTCGTTATTTTCATAGTTTTAATTTTTACGTGACAAACGAGCTTGAACCGATTCGACTAGATTATAGTTTACATTTTGAAATATTTAACAAAATTTATAAATTATGATTGAATTTTGTTGAGTTTTGAAAATATAACGATAACTTATGTTGTCGGGGCCGTCCAAAAACTGAGGAAGCTCTGCCCGTTTTTCGAGAAAAATATGTAAACTAACGTGTTTTTACTATAAAACGAAAACTATCGGATTCAAACGATTTTTATAAAAACAAACACAAATGTATATTACTTTCGATGACACTTTACAACTTACGAAAACGACGATAACGGGAACCCATTTTATAAAAATAAATATAGTTATATATTTACTACAAACATCAAAAATTCAGATATTTCTTTTATAAAGCAAATACAATTTTCTACGTTTATTTCCGACAACAAAATTCGAACATCTTTCATAAACGAATACAATATTTAGTTTAAACATCAAAAACCCAGAAATTCTTTATAAAATAAATATGATTATTCTATTTATTTCAAACGCCGAAAACTCGACAATTCTTTATAAAATAAATATAATTACTATATTTATTTCAAACATATTATAATCGGCAATTATATAAGATAAACATAATTATCATTTATATTTATTTTACTTTAAGCTTCCACAACTCGAACACCTTATAAAATAAATTTAACTTTTTATATTTATTCAATCGCTTAAACGACATACGATATATAATACGAGTTTGTTATATATTATTTTCATATAAATATTCGTTACATACACGTATGACTTCTCGAGATGACTAATGCGGTTCAATCGATATATTTATATATTTTATATAAATATTTATATATATTAAATCTCTTGAAAACTAAGTCTTTCCAAGACTTATTTATAAATACCGACATTAAACGAAACTTAACAAATATATCTTTATCGTTTTCATTAAGTTAACAACTACCGTCGAATCGTTCGGTTAGCGATTCGGTAGAGCTCGGTGACACGTAGTTTAGTTACCGCATTTATTTAGAAACTTATAAGTTATTCCGTGTTAGGGATATTATAGAATGCACACTAGCGAATCACGTCTTGGAAATGACATCACGAAGTCGTATTAAGCTAGCTTTGCACAAGGATATCCAAGTTTTATGTTTTTACAAATATTTTCGGGGTGGAAAGACATGCACATTTTGCAAAAACATAAAAGGTTTAAACTCACATAAATGATTTGTGATTTTCAATAAACTCAAATAGTTTACGAACGGTTTATACAAAAATACCGGTTTTCCAAACAAACGTATTTTCAAAACGTGCATACAAACGTTTTCTATTTTTCTAAACTTGGGTGAAAATACACGTACAAACGGTATGTTAAAACAAAGGAATGATACATAGATCATGTCATGAATAGGGTATACGTAAGCACCATTAATCTAAGTTAGACTGAAAGAGCAAGGGTTAGATCTAGCAGGTCCGGGTAGCCTCACTCTCTTGGCGGCACATTGCCATGGCGTACTTTGGGTCACAGTCAAAGGGTAATCGATGTTAAAAGTCGCCTAGGTTTGGATGTTTCCTATGTCGTCACACATGTTAATGTCCTTGCAAAACATTAGCGATCTCGATTTCCTTACAGTTACAACTCATAAACTTACATTTTACAGTTTATAACTTACATTTACATACCGTGTTTTATACAAATACAACTCATAGGTTCATGCATGCATGTTGTCATTGTCAGGGTGGACATTGACGGTTACACAAGTTTTACAAACACAAAACTATAAAATTACAAAGTTTTACAAACATGAAGTTTTACACATACGTAGTTTACAAATACAAGGTTTTGATTTAACAAATTTGAAAATGAGTTTTATTTCATTTTCTCAACAACATTTAACAGATTTGATTTACCAGATTTAGTTTTATGAAAAGATTCTGAAACTTCTGGTTTTAAGGATTTTGAAGAACTTGGTTCCCTATTTAAAGCCATTTCAACAGCTTTGACGTTTTGATGTCGTTGTTTCTTTTCTTGTTCCTTAACAGTTCTTTTATCATGTTTTGGTGAAACGGGACGACGTTGAGAGTGAACCTTTTCAGGTGGTGCTTTCTAAACAAATTTATTCTTGGGAGTGTTTGCATAATTTTTAATGATATGTCCTAATTCTCCACACTTAAAACATGTTCTCCTTTCCACAAACTTAGGAGAATCTGATCGACGAACAGATGTCGAACCCGTAGAACCCGAGGTACTTGCTTTTTCATCACACCCGTTTGTATGTTTAGTGTAATTGTTTTGACTGTTACGCTTTAAAATTGTGACTTGTTGGACAAAATCGGTGTTTGATTTGTTTTCAAAAGTCTCAATTTTATCCGTACCCTTAGATGCTACAAATTTGACATTGCTGTTTTTCTTTTGATAACGAGCCCTTTTGTTTCAAATTTAGATTGAGAAACGTTAGGCTTTTGAGCTCGCTTTTCTGGTTGATTACCCTTAGCAGCAATAGGTTGTTGCTTTGTCGGTGGTTTCTGATTTCCAAATTGTTTTCTGATTTCAACTTTTGGAACTGGATCACATTGAGTTACAGTAACTCCTGGGATCGTCTTTTCCAAAAACTTGATTGTGTTATCTTCAAAAACTTTGTCAATCGAAGATGGATTGACATTTTTGATTGGAAAATCGTTGTCTGAATAAATTTTAACATCCCCGACCAAAGTATACAACACGTTATTGCTCTTAATAGCAGACACACATTCCTTGTCATCTTTGATATCCTTGACAGGATCTATCACTTGTTTGACAACTGATTGAACAGCAGGAGTAGGAGGATCACAAAGAATTTAATACTCAATTGGAATATCTACTCCTTTCATTTTATCAAGTGATTTATCCTGATCACTTACATCTGATTCATCATCCGATGACTCATGGTCCTCAATAATTGGAGCACTTTGATGCGTCGATGTTGAAGTTTCAATTTCATCGGATGAAGTACCTGAGGAACTGTCCGATTTGAACCCTAGGCCAGTAGTAACTTCCTCATAATCAAGAGGCACACTGGGTTCAAAACGTGGCATTTCTTCTTCATCGGGCATATGAGTATAATTATGTCTCAAAGGGGGCGGACACTTCTTATACCCTACGCCTTTCTTGTTTCCCTTCAGTTGTTGAGCGTCAATGATGTGATCGAGCACATATCAGGAGTTAGAATAACTCTCCAATTTGAGTTTGATTGCATCATGCTCGCATTTGGCAATGGCTAGTTCCTTTTTGGTTTCCTCGATGATATTAATGTAATTGTTAATACCAATTTGTTTATTGAAAACAATTTTTGTTAGCTCGGAAACACTTTTCTTTAAGGTTTCAATCACAGATTTAAAATCCTTTTCATTTCTTGCTAAAGCCATATTTGCCTCTTTGCATTTGGACAACTCAATAACCAAACTTTGATTATGGCTATGAACCTTTTCAGATTCAAGCTTTAAATCTGCACAAACATTACAAACACTAGGAGCAGGAGTTTCAGATTTTACCTGACTCGTAGAGGCTGAGATATTTGCCATAAAGGTAGTCTGATAAGAAAAAGATCCATCTTCTGAGAAGAACTTCTCCATTTCTTTTGATGCGACTCCAGCCTTCTTGATGAGAATAGATTTCTGACTCTTCAACTCCTCTGCTTCATTCAATAAATCATCAACATCAGAATTCCCTTCTTCTTTCACATCAGATTCCGAATTGTAACCACCAGAATTAGAACTTTCTTCATCAGAACTCCCGGTATAACCCGAACTGTCGTCACTTTCAGAAAATTCTTCCTTGTGAACGTGCTTGATGTGATTGATGATCTTTGCATAACAAGCTGTTCCTCCTCCTCCTTCTTGATCACCTTCATCAAATTGTACAGACCAGTTACACCCTTCATCAGCTTGAACAACTAATGCTCTGGTGGTGTTTGAAGGTCCAGACTGGTTCTGGTTCTGGTTCTGGTTCTGATTGTTATTCACCTCTACCATCCTTCGTTCACGATTGTCTTGATTGGCATTAGAAGTACTCGTCTGATTTCTGAACGGATTCTGATTTCCAAGTCTGCTCGGTCGGGTACACTCACGTTTGAAGTGACCCTTTTTGCCACAATTGAAACATGTAACCGCATCTTTATCAAACCCGTACTTCGTATCCTTCTTACTTTCCAACGAAGTTCTTCCCGTTCGACTCATGAAATCCTTTGCCTTTCTAACAGCACTTGCAAACGCCCACTTTATATCCATCAACTCCATTTCATCACGGTCGATTTGTTGATAATCTTCATTGGTCATATTGATGTTTCCAATTTCACCTGCGACCAAACCACAGTAAGCACTGACCACAGTATTGATGAGTTCCATATGTTCCTTCGCTACTTCAATGCTAACTTTCGAGAGGTTTGAGGTATCAACTCTGACTGTGTTGGTGTTTTGGGGTGGAGGATTGTTGGTATAATGTGCTTGATGTTGCTGTTGTTGTTGTTGGGCTTGTGGTTGAGATTGTGGAATATAAGCACTTGGATCAAACTGTGGTTGAGTAGTGGTAACTTGAGGTGGAGGTTGGGGTGTTGGTAGCCATGCACTTGCATTAAATTGAGGTTTTGAGAAAGCATGAGCTTGAGCAATCATATGTGCTGGCGGATGATAGGCACTCGGATCGAAAACCTGAGGTGGAGCTGATTGTGGAAACGGAAAAGAGCTTGTATTCGACATAAACGCCGTCTGTAGCTTCGGTTGCTGAACTGAACTGGAACTGGAACTAGCTAAAGAGTTAAAACCTGCAAGATACATTTCGGTATTTTGAGGAACAGGAATTCGTTTAGCTTTCCGGATTTCTTCATCATTCTTGTGCTCCAACTTCTGAATAAATTCATAGATATTGACAGTATCTAAAGCGCTCGTATGCTTTAGAAGCTCAATGAATGGGCTCCACTTTGGAGGTAGAGCATCAGCAAACCGTGCAACCATTTCCTGTTGAGTTGCACGAACAGTATAAGAATACATTTCACTAATCAAATGATAAAAACGAGTAGTCATATCATTTAGGGTTTGATTCTCCAAGAATTGAAATTATTCAAACTCATTCTTCAATAGATCATGGTGTGTCTTTCTAGTAGCTGCATTTCCTTCTCCTCTCGCTACCAATGCATCCCATAAAGCTTTCGTGCTGGTACAATAGCCGAATAGATGATAGATATCTTTGTGGAGTGCTTGTGTGAGAATAGCAAATGCCTTCTTCTCAAGATCATACGCTTTCTTGTCGTCTTCAAGCATATTTGCCAATGTCGCCGCACTTGAACCTGCTTCTTCGAGGTTTGTGTTGTATGGAGAGGTGAAACACGTCCATAATTCTGTGTTTTGCCCTAGAACGTAAGTATGGAAATGACCCTTCCATGATGGATAGTCGTTCATGTGATTCAACTTTGGCGGGCGATTATTGCTACCCGTTTCACTCTCGCTAAGAAAAAGATTTTGAATGCTTTGATTTTGATTCGATACCAAAGCCCATTGACTTGCACTTATAGATTGCGGTGGCATAACGTTCCTTAACCACGCGGCTGCGGAAGTCTGATCTTCACCTGGTCTTGGTTCCATACTCCAATCCCAAGGACTAGTACAGCTCATGATTGATATATGTATGATAAAACCTGATTAAACACTTGAAAACACAATGTTAAAACACTTTTGCAAGTCCTCTATTTAAAATTGACAATTGATCACGACGAAACTCCTTCCACGAAACTCAGAAGTTTCGTCGAAGTGCTTTTGACGAAACCTAGGGGTTTCGTCGAAGTGCTTATGACGAAACTATAAGGGTTTCGTCAGAAATCCTTGTGACGAAACTCAAAGGGGTTTCAAACGGGTTTCGTCGTGTATGGGTTTCGTCGGGATAAGGTTCAGACAAGTGGGTGAGAGTTGGTGAAATTTTTCAAAGTAAATCTTATCTGTTTACTAACACAGGACACACAATTTCAACTCACAACATACCTATTTTACCAAACAAGTATGGTGACCAATATTTAATTCTTTTATCAATTTCTTTTAATTTTAAATTCAATGAATTATCCAAGAACAGTTTGAAGGTTCTATGAAGATATGAAGACTAAACCCAGAACAATGAACTTTCCGGTCACTGAACTATTTTCCGAAACACGAATTTGCACAAACTTTTACTGAAAAACCCGGTTTTTATCTTGTGAACAAGTAAACAAAGGTTTTTAACAAAACTTTGGCAAACAAGCAAGATCCAAACAGATTTTAAGCACTTTTCCAGAAAATATGAGTTTTTCAAGAACAAGATTTCCAGAAAATCATAAAACAACAGTTTTCAACACTTGATAAAAATCCAACTATGTTTGATTTTAAACAAGGACAAGAGCCAATACTCTGATACCACTTGTAGGTCCTGAATTCTGAGGATCGAATACGAAAACCGAATCCTTGTTTATAACAAACACGGTCACGAGTGCGGAATCCTCGTGACTATGCCAAACCAAACATAGATAATACAAACATGATATAACCAATGAATCACACTCAATTGATTAAAAGGATGAGAACAAAGATCAAACTGATACACACAAAGTTTGACAGTATACTTTCAGACACAGGTTATGCTCTCATGAGTTTCACACAGAAACTATGAGGTGTTTATATAGCAGCCCAGGTCCATACATCGACAAAACATTGATTGGGCTCGACGAAACCTCTGATGGGCCTGACGAAACCTCCTGGATGACGAAACTCTAGGAGTTTCGTCATCCATCTCGACGAAACCTGGAGTATTTACCATTTGGGGGTTTCGTCATGGTGATCTCGACGATACCTAGGGTTTCGTCGAAGACTGCAAAGGTTGTTTGGCTGCAAACTGTTAGACAGTTTGCAGCAACCATAATTAACACATAACCAACATTAAAACCCATAATATGCAACATGCATTGTCATTTGAACATACATAACAAACTGAGATAACTAGTCGGACACAAGTAGGATAGGAGGATATCCGACTTGGTCGACGGCGAATTACAGACTCGATAAACATAAAAGACCGTACATTACATCGTTAAATAAGACAAGTTACAGACACCAAAATAATGCATCAACAGTATCAAACTTGTATACTCTCCTTTGCTTTTGCATTGAACTTTATTTTAAACATGTTACAGGTTGAGGATGACGATGCTATGAAATGAAGTAGCGATGATGCTTAGATACCCATTTAGACATATTAGGTTAAAAATGTTGTATCAATTTTGTTCTTGTTGTGATGTATTCCCATTAAACTTGTTGTTATTTGAAATTCTATGTAATGTTTGACAATTTGATTTATGAAATGAAAACGGTTTGATTTAAATATTGTCAAAATTAGTGTTACTGACACACCCCCAAAATACCACCTAGGGAGTGTTCCTGTTAGGCGTGTGACGTACCAACAATGAGCCACTAATCACATTGAACCCATACAAATTTCTAAATAACGTTCTCAATCATTAATAAAATACCATCAACAAGTTTAAATGAAAACCAATATGTTCAGCGGAAGCAAATAGTAAACCAAGTTAAACTGTTTCAAAACCAAAATATAGTATCAAGAAATCAATCACATAAATCCTTCTGGTCGACCCATGACCACTCCAGCTACTCCAGACAGCAAGTTCCCAAATCCAAGATATCTAACGACCTGCGAGCATGCAACAAGTGTATCAGACAACGCTGGTGAGTTCATAGTTTTATGAAAACGTTAGTTACCAAGTGTTTAGTTAATCCATTAAATTTAATGTTGATAATACCCCGAATACAATACCGCTTCTGATTTACATTGCCCTTTCTCCAATGCTCCTATCAAATCATTGGTCATGATTAGGTCATTAGTTCAACACCCGTCCTCCCAGGTACGGGGTTAGGTTGCCAAACCTAAGTAGCACTACTAACTAATACCATGTTACCTCTCAGGTAACCAAACAACACGGAGGGACTTTAATGGTGATAGGATGAGTATATTATCCAACATTCCCGTTTTAACCCAAAAGACTTATCCTTCCCCGGGATACCCACTGACTGTCCCAACTACCGGGACGCATGCTCAAGAGAGATGAACTCACCTTAGAGTGCTCGGTAGATTATGTTACTTGTTTATCAGTTGATTAAGTACGTCCTATCATGGTTTACCAGTAACAATCAGTTTAGTATTAACGTCTAACCACGTATTTCGTCACAAGTTGCATTCATGATAGATATATATATATATATATACACGTAATATCATGCGACAAGTAATAGTTGATCATGTAACACACTTAACCATAGCCTACTTCGAAATCATTACATGTACTAGACACTTGCGTCACATGGAAATTATATCACATATTTGGTGTTTTAAATCTTCCAATATCTATTAGTTCGTAAGACCACGTTTAAAAATTATACATCTTAACAGTGTGTGATCCATCGGGTATGTCTATGGCCCAACTAACATCACAATGTTTAAATGAAATGTGCGGCCCAAGTCCCTACTGGATCCATTTGTTAAATTCATTGTGCAGCCCAATTATCATAACCGGCCCAAGTGAGTGTATAGCATGTTGCTAGTGTGTGGTTGCATGATCAGTGTATGACATGCATATCATTCTATTCATTAACGTATATTATCAATTCATTATTGCATGTGAAGCAACAACAAAAGTTTGTCGGCCATTTACCTGAGTGGCCCAATCAATTAAAAGGTCCAATTACATGATTAAATCTCATAGCCCCAACCCACAACAGGTACCCTTAGTGACGAAAGATCAAGTTTCGTCGGATAAGTTATGCCGAAAACCATAATGTTTCGTCGGGTATTTGTGCGACGAAAGACCCTTCACTGCCGTTGTGATTTTCTACCAAAACCCTAATTATTGCATGTACATCTCCTACATTGAGGAATCAGTTTATCAAGCATCATTAGACCTTTAACATCAATCTGATTAGAATCATAAACATCATCATCCGATTTTTATCCCAAGTTCAACATAATGAACGTCATAACCAGGTTTATATCAACGAAAGTATTAGCATACGGACATCATGTAATCCTAATTTACTGTATAAGAACGGTTTGCCGAAACTTTTACGAAAACGGAATACACAGGAAGCAACAGGAATCATAAATCACAACCATATACTTATTCAAAGAAACAATACAACAAGTCATCACAACAATGCCAACTGCTCGGACTAAAGAAGAATCTCGTACTAACCGTGAGAGATGTGCGAGCAAGAAGAGAACAACGAGAGGAGGGAGTCGCAACCGGGAGGGGAGGGGATGTCTCCTTGCTGTCGTCGAGGTATAGGCAGGAAAAGAAGAGTAGGGTTTTGTTTTAAAATATGGAGATTATGAGATAATAAAAGGGGTCACTTCAATCCGTGAATATAACTTCACAATTTGACTAGGATATAATCGGGCCTAATTCAAACACTACTTGGGCCGAAACTAAAAGAGATTAAGTTCATAAGTGTGGGTGCACTTTTAATCCACTAACTGGCCCACTAATACTATTAATCGGCACCACTTGGGCTCTACCCAACCCAAACATGATCTCGGTGTATAATGTGCACGGGTTGGGCTTCGGGTGTGTGTGTGCCCAAACGTAAACATGTATCGCGCGCCCAAAAGGAGTGTGTTGCGGCCCAATATCATATGTGGCTTCTATAAATAATTGACACCCACTCAAATACGATTACACTCGACGATTTTTATCATAACAAAACGTTTAACCACAGTTTAATATAGCAAGGACGCGAAATGGAATGCTTATGAGGAATTATGATCACGAGGCTAACGACACTAGCCTTGAAAGTTCGGGTTGTCACATCATCCCCAACTTAAAAGAAATTTCATCCCGAAATTTGATAAGTAAGCACAGAGGAGTGAAGTGAGAAATCAAGAAGTGATAACTCAAGATTGTTGCAGGTTTTCCTCAGGTGTCACATCATCCCCAAGTTGAAAAGGAATTTTGTCCCGAAATTCACCAGTAGTACCCGAATTAGATTGGTCATTAGGAAAAAGTTGAGGATACTTGAGTTTCATTTGATACTTGCGTTCCTACATGAGCTCCGGTCCACGTCTTGAGTTCCAACGAACTCTCACAATCGGAATACGACTATGTTTACGCGCCTTGACTTCCCGGTCCATGATCTCTATAGGTTATTCGACAAACTGCAACTTGTCGTCGATCTTCAGCTCTTGGAACGGCACAATTAGTGTTTCATCAGACAACCACTGCCTTAGATCCGAAACATAAATGACATCGCGTGCGTTACCCGATTCGTCGGGTAACTCGAGTTTGTAGGTTATGCTACCGATTCCTCCCAGACTGTTGAATGGTCCATCGTGACGTCAGTTAAGCTCACCATGCTTCCCAAGCATCCCACACCCTCCCAGGGTGAAACCTTCAACACGATACGATCGCCTACAGCGATCTTCCAACGTTTCCCCAAGTTTATCTGCTTTCCGGACGATCACGCGTTGCTGCCAATCGACTCCCGATCCAAACAACCCTCCCAAGAGTTTCGAGTACCAGTCCTGGACCAGTCATTAAGTTGTCAACCATCTCAGTCTAACAAGATGGTTGGCATTATTGTCTATGTAATGCCTCAACGGAGCTGTCTGGTTACCAAGATGATAACTGCCATAGTAGTACTCAACTATAGGTAAAAGTCCTTCCAATTTGCACCAAAGCCAGTCACACACATGCTCACAGCATGTCTTCGAGTGCTAGGAGAGTTCATTTTCTCTGATCGTTTGCCAAAAGAACGATAAGCATTGCTCTGGTCCTGACGTGAGCCAAGGGTGTTGTGTATTGCCTGATATAAGTCATGCATAAATCTAATTCAGAGGTAACAGGAGTTGGCACCTCGTACCTGAAAGCCGCCTCTCTCAGGGGAACATTCACAACTGTGAAGACTCTTCAGTTTTCTTGATTGCAAGAAAGTGTGTTGGTAACTTGAGTCCACCAATGATCACCCAGGTGATAATGTTTCCGTTTCGACTTGTAAGTAGACTAGTGACAAAATCCATGGCAGCCTGTTCTCATTTCCATACATGTGTTTCTGGTTGCTAATATCCCACCTTGACTTTCCCACATGTCAAACTTCGTTCCCTTGCGTGGCTATGTGGGCCTTCAGGCCCGGTCACCCGTACATGGTCTTCAGGTGTTAATACATCCTATCAAAACTCAGATGAATAGGATATCGAGGCCCGTATGCTTCGCCTGCACCAGTTCCCTAAGGTTGCTGTATAGTGAGATCCATATTCATTCCATGAAGTAGCAAATATCGTCCGTCCTGCCAAAGGTTGCTTCCCCATGCCCCGCATGGGTTAATCTTGAGAACTCTCTTCCTTTAGTTCTTCAGTTTGGGTAAGGCGAGTCTGATCAGGTATGTTAGAGTCGATAGCAGGCTGCAAAGCTCGTGCACGTCCAGGTTTCACGGTCGTATTCATCTAATAGCTCCATTCAGCGATGTCGTTACATGTTTAGCTCCTTCGAAACAAGGGTATACGGGAGGCCCTTGTGATCGGTCTAGGTAGTGCATTTGGTACCATCTAAGTAATGCCTCCAACTTAAATCCAAAGACCATGGCTTCCACCGTAGGTCGTGACTCGTGCAGTTCTTCCTTTAAGTCCACCACGTGGGCCATCTCCTTCTCGTGCTGCATTGATGTGTAACTGGGACTCTGATTCGAACCATCATGATATACAGCCAGATCATCAGTACCCTCAGATAGAAGTGATGCTCAATGCGTTGCAGGGTTGGGTTTCAAAAGCTGAAGAAACGTTCCCCTGTTTTATTTCCCATGAATTCACAGCTCCCCGCTGTGCTAAGGAGGTTGAAGTTGCGCCATCTTCGAAAATCCCATGATGAATCTGCGATAGTATCCAGCGAACCCAAGGGATTGCTGTATCCCAGAAGGAATCTGAAATTGCATAAGGTCAATCTGAAATTCCACTTGACGATGTGGAGGTAAACCAGGTAACTCTTCAGAAAACACGTCAAAACATTCACGAACAACTGGAAGATCCTCGATCTTCCTTTCTTCAGGTTGCGAATTGATGACGAGAGCTAGTATAGCAGGGTAGCCCTTCCGTAGACACTTCCGGGCTTTCATGACTAAGACGATGCAAACAATGGCACCACTACGATGATCTTGAACTGATAAGGATTCCCCACTAGGGAGAGGGATACGCACGATTTCCGCTTGATGCATAGATATCCAAATCCATGTCAACGACCACGTCAAAACTTGCAAGGGTATCGAGAAGTAGGTCAATGTCGAACACTTGACCCATGAGATCAAGTTTACAACAAAAAAGAAAATGAGAAGCTTTTATCGATGTACTATCAGCTAATTCTACTACATGCTTATTTTACAAGAGGGGTGGGAGTCAGTCCTAACTGACGACTGAACTCCAAAGACACATAACCCCCATCGGCACCAGAGTCGAATAAAACAGAAACAAAAATATCATTCAAAGAAGACGTACCGGTCTCAACATTGCCCTTCATTGCGAGCTTCCCCAGCGCCAATAGTAAATACTCTTCCACTTGCCCCGTTCCCACCATTGTTCCCGTTGTTATTATTCCCAGTATTGTTGTTGTTGCCAGCATTCTGATTAAGCTGAGGGCAATCCCTCTTAAAATGACCCTCATCACCACACTGAAAGCACCCCTTTCGATTACCCTGATTCTGTTGAGGCTGCTGTCTCTCCTGTTGTTGTGGCTGCTGCTGTTGCGGCTGCTTAGGAAGCCAGACCCTACAATCTTTAGCCATATGACCCACCTTGTTGCACCTATGACATACCCGGGTGCACGGTCCGCGATGGTGGAACATACACTTATTACACTTTCGTAGCTTTCCCTCATAAGAACCCTGATTTGATTTGTTGCTCTGATTCTGGTTCACAGAACACGACTAGCTAAAACTGCGGTGGATGCTATTGTCTGCCCTTTTCTGAGATTGGCTGGCACTGGTTGCTTTGTCAATATCGTTCCATTTTCGCTTGTGATCACTAGCAGGTGTGGTAGCTGTAGCTGTCGAGGTAGTAGCAGAAACACGTGGCGGCAGGTTGCCATATTCGACCTCTTGGTCAGTAATCTTATGTGCCAATCGGACGATACGGGGCAGATTGTCTAGGTTTGCAGCAGTAACGTACCCCTTAACAGCTGGTGCTAAGCCCTTGAGATACAACTCAATTCGCCGATGTGGGGGTGGAGACAGATTAGGGCACAAAGTTGCTAAATCATTAGACCTCCTCGTGAATGCTTCAATCTCAGATCCCTCCATTTTCAGATTGTAGTACTCGTTCTCCAGTTTCTGAACCTCATCACGAGGACATTACTCCTCCCTCATCAACTCCTTAAAGTCTTCCCAAGTGGTGGCATTTTCCATTTCGATACCCAACATCTGAACCTGGGCATTCCACCATGTCAGGGCACCATCCTCGAGTGTGCCCATAGCATACTTCACTCTGTCCCCAGCAGGACAGTTACACATTGCAAATACCGATTCTGCCTTCTCAAACCATCGCAGGAGTCCTACAGCCCCTTCAGTCCCACTGAAGGTCTGTGGCTTACAGTCCATGAACATCTTGTACGTACAAGCAGGTGGAGCAGGTGGATTGTTTTGATTCGCAGGTTGACCTAAAACGAAAGAACGTACAACACACAAGTAAGATTCGAGTGTACGACACAAGGATAGAAAGTAATTGGCACATATCGTACTAGCCTGGTAAGCCGCTAGGGCTTCAGCTACACGAGTGTTGATCAAGTTGGTTAATTCGGCTTGCGTCATAGCAATGTGGTCGCGTCCATGGCCTCGTCCGCTCATGTTTCTATACAAGAAGAGGAAGGATTTAAAATGCAAGTTCGAGTAGGAGTCAAGTATTACTATGACCTCTATAGACTACTGAGTTCTAACATAACGCCAATTAGCTGAGCGGAACCCTTTTCACACTCGTTAAGCCTCACTAGGACTCACATGCACCTCACGTTATTATTATGTATGCACCCATAATAATAAGGCGATTTGCATGCTTATCTCAGTGCCTCTTAACTTGCGCTAAAAGGTTCCCCACATTCAAATAGCAAACGAATGGTTTTACAGGATCAAGAATCACAATAGTCGAAGGGTAGTGTCACACTAACAGTTCACATAACAGGGGTTGGTAACATAAGGGCTCATACTGTTGTGCCAGGTGTGCATTCACGTGTAATGTTATACATAAGTGTACACTAGATATACTATGCAATAGTAAATGAGAAACGAACCTTGCAGTCTGGAGCTGAGTGTCATGGTCGATTTCGGTATTGTTCGGTTATAGTCTGGTTTTATAAAAACGTTTTTTAAAACCAAGTTCACTATAACCAGTGTCTCTGATACCAAACTGTCACACCCCCAAAATACCACCTAGGGAGTGTCCCTGTTAGGCGTCTGACGTACCAACAATGAGCCACTAATCACATTGAACCCATACAAATTTCTAAATAACGTTCTCAATCATTAATAAAATACCATCAACAAGTTTAAATGAAAACCAATATGTTCAGCAGAAGCAAATAGTAAACCAAGTTAAACTGTTTCAAAACCAAAATATAGTATCAAGAAATCAATCACATAAATCCTTCCAGTCGACCCATGACCACTCTAGCTACTCCAGACAGCAAGTTCCCAAATCCAAGATATCTAACGACCTGCGAGCATGCAACAAGTGTATCAGACAACGCTGGTGAGTTCATAGTTTTACAAAAACGTTAGTTACCAAGTGTTTAGTTAATCCATTGAATTTAATGTTGATAATACCCCGAATACAAGACGGCTTCTGATTTACATTGCCCTTTCTCCAATGCTCCTATCAAAGCATTGGTCATGACTAGGTCATTAGTTCAACACCCATCCTCCCAGGTACGGGGTGAGGTTGCCAAACCTAAGTAGCGCTACTAACTGATACCATGTTACCTCTCAGGTAACCAAACAACACGGAGGGACTTTAATGGTGATAGGATTAGTATATTATCCAACATTCCCGTTTTTACCCAAAAGACTTATCCCTCCCCGGGATACCCACTGACTGTTCCAACCACTGGGACGCATGCTCAAGAGAGATGAACTCACCTTAGAGTGCTCGGTAGATTATGTTACTTGTTTATAAGTTGATTAAGTACGTCCTATCATGGTTTACCAGTAACAATCAGTTTAGTATTAACGTCTAACCACGTATTTCGTCACAAGTTGCACTCATGATATATATATATATACACGTAATATCATGCGACAAGTAATAGTTGATCATGTAATACACTTAACCATAGCCTACTTCGAAATCATTACATGTACTAGACACTTGCGTCACATGGAAATTATATCACATATTTGGTGTTTTAAATCTTCCAATATCTATTAGTTCGTAAGACCACGTTTAAAAATCATTCATCTTAACAGTGTGTGATCCATCGGGTATGTCTATGGCCCAACTAACATCACAATGTTTAAATGAAATGTGTGGCCCAAGTCCCTACTGGATCCATTTTTTAAATTCATTGTGCAGCCCAATTATCATAACCGGCCCAAGTGAGTGTATAGCATGTTGCTAGTGTGTGGTTGCATGATCAGTGTATGACATGCATATCATTCTATTCATTAACGTATATTATCAATTCATTATTGCATGTGAAGCAACGGCAAAAGTTTGTCGGCCATTTACCTGAGTGGCCCAATCAATTAAAAGGTCCAATTACATGATTAAATCTCATAGCCCCAACCCACAACAGGTACCCTTGGTGACGAAAGATCAAGTTTCGTCGGGTAAGTTATGACGAAAACCATAATGTTTCGTCGGGTATTTGTGCGACGAAAGACCCTTCACTGCCGTTGTGATTTTCTACCAAAACCCTAATTATTGCATGTACATCTCCTACATCGAGGAATCAGTTTATCAAGCATCATTAGACCTTTAACATCAATCTGATTAGAATCATAAACATCATCATCCGATTTTTATCCCTAGTTCAACATAATGAACGTCATAACCAGGTTTATATCAACGAAAGTATTAGCATACGGACATCATGTAATCCTCATTTACTGTATAAGAACGGTTTGCTGAAACTTTTACGAACACGGAATACCCAGGAAGCAACAGGAATCATAAATCACAACCATATACTTATTCAAAGAAACAATACAACAAGTCATCACAACAACGCCAACTGCTCGGACTAAACAAGAATCTCGTACTAACCGTGAGAGATGTGCGTGTAAGAAGAGAACAATGAGAGGAGGGAGTTGCAACCGAGAGGGGAGGGGATGTCTCCTTGCTGTCGTCGTGGTATAGGCAGGAAAAGAAGAGTAGGGTTTTGTTTTAAAATATGGAGATTATGAGATAATAAAAGGGGTCACTTCAATCCGTGAATATAACTTCACAATTTGACTAGGATATAATTGGGCCTAATTCAAACACTACTTGGGCCGAAACTAAAAGATATTAAGTTAATAAGTGTGGGTGCACTTTTAATCCACTAACCGGCCCACTAATACTATTAATCGGCACCACTTGGGCTCTACCCAACCCAAACATGATCTCGGTGTATAATGTGCACGGGTTGGGCTTCGGGTGTGTGTACCCAAACATAAACATGTATCGCGGCCCAAAAGGTGTGTGTTGCGGCCCAATATCATATGTGGCTTCTATAAATAATTGACACCCACTCAAATACGATTACACTCGACGATTATTATCATAGCAAAACGTTTAACCACAGTTTAATATAGCAAGGACGCGAAATGGAATGCTTATGAGGAATTATGATCACGAGGCTAACAACATTAACCTTGAAAGTTCGGGTTGTCACAGTTATGAAGTCTCTTGCAATCTAGTTTTCGTCCCACTCTGATGATTTCGCCATTGGTTGGGGTGTGACAGATTGGTATCAGAGCCATAACTATAGGGAATCAGGTAGAATTACCATGTTTGACCTAGTCTATAGTAGGAACCATGTTTTTTACCATTCTTGTTTCATGCTTAAAATATCATTCTTCCTACTTTGCTTCTTTCTCCTCTTTTGGTCTAAATACTTACATTATGTTTTTCCTAAGACATTTTACACAATACATTTGAAGACACTCTTTATACAAAAGAGACGAGTTTACCAAAATAGGCATGAATCCCACAATTTGGTGAATGACTCTCATCCCGCTTATACTTTATTTTTGCATGAAATTACGCCATTAAGTTAGGAGTGAAATCCACATCTTAATGGTAAATTTTCAATTCAAACTCTAGTGGACCCTCGTCAAAGTGTTTACATGCAGTGTACAATGTTCTAATATCACCATATTCAACCATTCTGAACCCTAGCTACAAACAAACCAACAAACTCCGGATACTGAAAACGTTATCTAAATAATTACTAAAATTTATTAAACGGTTGTTCTGTTTTACACAAAAAAATAAAAAATTTAAAAAATATATATATACGGGCCATATAACCTTATACGCCCCGTATACAGATCTTAAAACCCAAAAACCTTATCAAACCTAAAAAAATAAACACATTTGGCCGTATAACATTATATTGCTCGTATATATATGTATACGGGTCGTATAATGTTATACGACACATATACATGTAAAACAAAAAAAAAGATTCCATTGCATTTCTTTCTCTGCAAAATCATTCTATACAGTCTGTATAACCTTATACGGCCCGTATACCCTAGGGGATGTTAAAATAAGATTATAGAGGTGTGTGTATATTATTGCCTAAAAATAAAAAAACTGTAACTCAGATGGCATGTAGGGGAACTTGATTGGCTACACCCAGTTGCAGAAATCGGCCTAGGCGGCCGATTAATCGGCGCCTAGGCTGTAATCGGAGGTCCATCGCCTAAATTTTGCCAAATCGGCCATACTAGGCGGTAATGGTCAACATCGGTCAAAGTCGTCAAAATCAGTCAAAAATCGCAAAAAAATCGGACCTAGTCGGTCAAATATGAGGTCAAAATCGGATCATAATGGGCCAAAATCGAACCAAATCAGTAAAAAAGGAACGAGTTCTTACCTCGATTCGAACAAAAATCGGATCTGAACTCGTCTCCATTGTGTAAAATTGACCCACATTGAAGAACTAATTGATTAGATGAAGCGAAACTAGTCATAGAATTTGTGTTCTTGTGTTGTCTGGTGAAAACAATGGATATGGGGGTAGGAGGCGGTGTATAATGAACGTGGGTGGGGATTAGGTTATATTAAGTTTAGGTATTTTAACATTTAAGCCCCTCTATCTTTCACTAGTTTACATATGGTTCCTAAACTTTTAAATTTATTAATAAAAAGTATAAAGTTATCACCTAAACTTGTAAATTTATTAATAAAAAGTATAAAGTTATCTATATATATAAAAATTTGTAAAATTATACCTAAAAAGTCCAATCAGATTAATCCCGATTAATCCCTAGTCGGTACCTCACCGCCCGACTAGCGCTTAACGCCTTCTACAACATTGGCTACACCTACCTGTGAACCAAGTATAATCATTATGGTTCAAGTTTAAATTGTTATTATTATTATAATAATATTAATTGATGTGATGTTTTTATAGGGGAGGGGAGTGTAATTAGTAATTAAAGGGGTGTATTTAGAATGAGCCATTTTTTAAACGACATTTAGTTACTTTCTAAATAAGGGGGGTGTTGCTTTTGACACCCCTATCTATAACACCAACTATTAGTGTAATTATTACCTAGTAATAACAACATACTTATTACCTAATTATATATGGACATGTCTATTCACACACCCATGTTGTCTATCCATACACCCCCCAGTGTTGAGCTGTGGTCAGAGCGCAGTGTTTTGGTCCGGTTAATCAGACAAAGACTGACGGGTGTCTGACGGGTCTGTTGACCGGACCAAAATGCCGAGCTTTGGCCGCGTTCTGGTCCTGTCAACCAGACAAAAGACTGACACCCGGTCAGTCTTTTGACTGGTTGATAGGACCAGAACGCGACCAAAGCTCGGCGTTTTGGTCAGGTCAACAGACCCGTCAGTCTTTTGTCTGGTTGACCGGACCAAAACGACGCGCTCTGGCCACAGCTCGACACTGGGGGTGTGTGAATAGACAAAAATGTAGGTGTGTGTGTGTGAATAGCAAGACCCTTATATATATATCTAATTTGTAACATTCTTATGCATTGCTACTTGTACTTTGTGTTTTAAAATTTGTTTGGTGGTTTCTATGAAACCATGGGTGGGTTTCTTTTCACGTGTTCAACCCAAAAATGATTGGAACCCTAAGAAGGCTACGTGTTCATCTTCTTCTGATCATCAAGACTATGAAATCATCAAGAGTCTTGCGGTGAAGTAAACAAACATTAGAGAGAAAAGGAAGGCTGGTGAGGGTGGATCGAGAACAGAGACCAGTATTTCCGTCGTGCAAGCTTCTTAAGCGTGGCAGGGGAGGTTGACCGGCGATGGCCGTTCAACTGGTGGTACTCCTCACCATTTCAAGCTCTTTAATCCGAATTTCACACCTGCATTCATCAGGTTAAATCCCCCAATTTTATGCAGCAATCCTTTTTCCCTGATTTTAGGGTTTTTAGAGACCCTACTTCCTTAATCAATTACTGAAATTTGTTTGAAGACTGTATTTGTTTTTAGGTTTTTGATGTTTAGTTTTGATATTTGTGTGTTTATGATGTTGTAATATTGCTTATGTGTTTGTATGGAACATATTGTTGTTAAAATTTGTGTTGTAATGTATTGTGATGTTATGTGATGTTATGTGTAGGGAAGTTGTTGTGGATGATTGTGTTGTTTATCGAACATGAGGTTTTCTTAGGTGATGGAAGGGATGATGATGATGATACATTCAGCTGGGATTTTGCTTATGGTTACTACTTACTTGCTTCATACGTGGTTAACTATCCTCAGAAGAGATTATTTTATAATGGATGTGCAGTGTATCACACTAGATGGCACAAGGATAAGAGCAACTCCAAGAATCATAACAAATCTTAATTAGCATCCAGAATACAGCCACGTGACCCCATCTGAACCTGAACAACACAATGATAAAAATCTTAGTATTAATGTTTGTTTTATAGCTATCAACATTTATTAGAATGAGAAACAATAAGTATTTCAAATATGAATTAACATTAAGTCTATATACAAATTAATGTTTGTTTCGATCTTAATTCGTAAATTGATTAACTAAGTTGTTTTTACGCTTCTGATCAGGCCGACGACAACAAAATTTGCAGCCATTGGCAATACAAAGGCTTCTATTTCTTTTCATGTCTTCTTTCTTTGTGACGTTGTATCGTGCTTCATTTTTCTGCATTCTGTTTCTGCCATGTGTTCTATTTCAGGTTTGTTTGTCGGTACTTTGATTTGTGCAATCTGTTAATTTGCTCATATACCATGTATGTAACTTGCTTGAAAATTGTGATAATTTGTATTAGCAGTTTTAAGTGATGTAGAATTAGTAACATGCGAGAATGTAACGCATTACAAATTATAGTTATAATCCAGATGCAAATTATAAAAACATTTAGGGTTATTAAAGAACATGGTCGTGGTTTATGCTTCATAGAGTCTAGGAATACTTTTGATTATTATAGATGTTATGGCCTTGCATTTGGTAACAATAAAATAAGAATAAATAAACAAAAGAAAGGCCAACTGGAGCTGGTGGGTGGCATAATAATTCGATTTTTTTTTATTTCAATAAACAAGTGCTTATATATGTTTAAGCAATACAAGATGCACACATAAGTTATCTCTTTGAGTTAAACTGATCAGATGACATACATTGGTAGCAAATCCTTTCTATTTTGAAGTCATTTTTTGAAATCTTATAGTATTTCCATGTTATAACTTAAAGAGTAAATTACGTTTTTAGCCCATGTGGTTATATCACTTTTACTATATTAGCCCAAAATAAGAATTTTTAACATATCTGCCCTCATGGTCTCTATAACTAACCATTTTAGCCCCCATGATCTCTAGACTTAGGGGCCAAAATGGTTAGTTATAGAGACCATGAGGGCATATATGTTAAAAATTCTTATATTGGGTTAATATAGTAAAAGTGATATAACCACAAGGGCCAAAAACGTAATTTACTCTAACTTAAATTATAGTAAGTTTTGAAGTCATTTTTTGAATATATAGTATTTCCATGTTATAACTTAAATAATAGTAAGTTACCTGCTTCTGAATCAGATTACACACATTTTTTTTTGTTTTTTATTGATATGCTATGTCAAGTGTATATTGCTTTAGGTATTGTAATTTCTAAGTTTGTGGAATCCTTATATAATGGAAACTGGCTTTTGTAATATTGGGTATGAGAAAATAGTCGAAGGGTCACAGGAAAAAGCAGACATCCTAAAGTAGATCAATGACATAAAGAATCATCGTTCCCATTTGGATAGTAGTGTAGATGCGATCGGGGTGCAGCTATTTGACTCGGGCAATGGTTTTATGATTGTCAACTCTCTTCGGGCTCAAGGGAGTCAACAGTAGATGATTGGGGATGCCTAAAGTCCATGGTAAGTACCATTAATTTGTCTATTTAGGTGAGATCTAAGACTAAGGGCATGTTTGGGTAAGCTTTTTAAAACAACTTATTGACTTATTGGCTTTTTGGAAAAGTCAGGATTTTGTGACTTATTGACTTATTGGCTTTTTCCCCTCACATACACCCTCTTTGCCAAACATCATTTTAGAGCTTATGACTTTTCAAAAAGCCAATAAGTCAATAAGTTGTTTCAAAAAGCTTATCCAAACATGCCCTAAGACTTTTTTAAAAAGTTGAAATTTATGATGTTGGTTTTATATCATCAGGATCGTGTGTTTGAGATGCATTGTGGTGCGCTGACAGAATAACAATAATGTTACCGAGGCCGCCATGGCATCGGCCTTGGTAGATGTTTGTGGCGAGCATGATGATGGGCAGTGGAGTCCTTTGAAGGTGGGATGTAGTGCATGATTAAGACGATTGTGATCTAAAGAAAAAAAAGCCGAGTTAGCTAAAGCACGAGGAGATATTCATAAAGCTACTACTCAAAAAAGTTTTGCATTGTCTAAAAAGAATGGAAGTTTCATCTCGGAGGTAACCATGTAAAGGAATCCATTTTCCTTTTTTGTGTTAAGTGCTTAATAGGCTTAATCATAAAATTGAATTAGGAATTATGCCTTTGACTGAAGTAGTTGAACCTGAGGTTAAGGAGGATGGATATGCAAGTTTGGGAATCGGGCTAAGTAAGGTGAGGCCTTTTAGCTATTATGTGGTAAATTGTTCCTATGATGCATTGATTGCATTCATGAACCTACAAATTATTATATATTATATAAACCATGTTCTGGTACCGTGGTCACTCACTTATTCAGATTTTGCCACCACACTATTGGTTTGAGTAGTAATGCAATATTGCAAACCACTGTGAACACCATCAACCGTTTTATTAGCTTATGTTAAAGTTGTGTTTTTTGAACAATTAGTTTTATTAATAAACAAAATTTTTGTATTCTTAATTTTCTAAAAAATATTTTCTTTGTGCATTATATTTGTGAAGATCGGTGATTTTTTATTGAATTTCGAACTAGGTTGTGTTGGATTAGGAGTAGATGTTATAGTTTTTCTTGGAATATGTGAACAAATCGCTTCCTTTTTAATATGATTTTGTGACTTGAACTCCATGATTTGAATATGTTAATTTGTAATATGTGAATTTGTAACTTTCTGGAATTCATAGTTTTTCAGGTCCAATTCCTAATCACACCTATAATTCACATATATGATTTTGTAAATTGAAGGCGGTGGCGGTGATGATAAGTTGCGACCATAACACACATATTAAACCTAGACACAAACTTTTGGGTCTAGCTTATGCATTTAACTAAATCAATGTGACTTAACGACAATCGGCCGAATATAGCTTTAAATCTAGCCCCCGCCGCATCGCGGCGGGTTGCATTTCTAGTTATAATTATTTACCAATACTATAATCTTTTTTTTTTAATATTTCTGTTTTTTCATGTTAACTTTTAATTTTCTTTTAGAATATGTTGTTATATTTATTTTTACTCATTTTTTCTATAAATTTTTATATAAGAAATCTAAAAAAGAATACATTAACAAGCACAAAATGATATTTTTATATAAATATCGTCGATAACATAAAAATATAAGATAAAAATTAACAGCTATCCTCAATATGTATAAAAGCGTTATCGCGATCACAAGGATTGAGTTGTTTATAAAGTTGTAGACGTTGCGTATACATGTGTTGCCATCCAACTGTAGATGGGGCTCTGTGACGAATCCAGTACGCTGAAATGCGAGGCATAGGGTACTCTCCTTCTAACCGTACCATTACATAATGGTTACCATACACGTGTGCAATTGTTATCGTCTTATGGTGCTGAAAATGTTCTGGGCCTTTCCAAATAGGAAAGCAAGTTATACAACCTTGATTGCTTAAGCAATTGAGAACCATACCAAATTTGTTGGCAATCAAGATACCAGTCTTAGGCATAACCATCCAATGTTGTCGTGGTGCAGGTGATTGTGAGAATAACAATGAAAGATGTACTTCATTGATTCCACTAGTTAAAACCGTTTCATAGCCAATTTATGCATCTAATAACTCGTGTAACAATTGTTCTTTAACATAGAGCCACTGGTCTTCACCATACCCAAGACAAGCACCTATTGCTCTAAACCCACAATTACATCACCCACAATATCTTCTATATGTGTGACATAAGGGTGAAAGATTTGTGGAATTTCTTCCATTAATGGATGCATATAAAATGATTGAAAGATTTTAGGAATTTCTTCCATTTTAGGAATTTCTATATGTGTGACGTGTATGAATCTGTCTAGGTCACATTTTGCTATATCCAAATGCTTTTTTAGTTTAGCGTGTTGGCTTTCAACTCTGTTAGTTATTGAATTTCCAAAGTTGATATGCTTGTCTATCCATAGTGACACAAACCTTTCTGCATAGTTATCCAGCCAGGTAGTATGCAAGTAATGAAGAACGCCTAAAAAGCGTAGACAAAAAAGTTAATATTTTAAATTAAATGAATACTTGTTAAATAGTAGATTTCAACATATACCTGGATATTCAAACAATAAAGCTTGAAGGTCAACATATTTTTGCATGTATGCAGCGTTCGTTGGAGACGTAACTAATGTATTCCACATCCAAAGAAAATGAACCCAGGTCTGTTGCGACCTAATACGTGGTCTGCAATGCTTTATGATATCATTTTGGATATGCCATCTACAAAGTAAATGATTACTTTGTGGAAACACTTCCGCACATGCTTTCATTAAAGCAAGGTCTCTATCCATAACAATAACACAAGGGTAAAGAGAATCATTAATAGTCAATTTCAGACTAGTTAATGCCTAGATATAGTTGTTTGCCTTTTCTTTGTTCATAAACGCGAATGCAATAGAAAATGTTTAATTGGTAGAAGTAACACCAACAATTTCAAGAAAGGGCAAATTATATTTGTTTGTCTTATATGTAGCATCCATCAACACCACATTTGGAAATGACTGCCATATATAGTTAATGATGTTGGATGAACGAAGAATAATTCTTCCAACTCATTAGTAATGTCGTGTACACGATAGTAAAAAACGTACCCTTTGCTTTGCAAAGTGTACATAAGATTCTGCATTGGGGTTCTACCTGCTTGCTCGGTCTTGCGAAACTTGTAACGAGCATTGTATATGGTCTTTAGAACAGACACATTTTTTTTCATTTTGCTTCTTCAACGTTGACAGAATATCACGCGGTTTTACATTTAATCGTGTCAAATCTTGCACCAAACGGTTTTCATTAGAAGACAATTGCATTGCTTGTGCATGTCCCTCCATATACAATGCGGGCGGATGATTATGTTCATCACATACGACTTTTAACTTCCAAACATCATTCTTCTTTGAATACTTTCCCACCAATATCTTTTCCTATCTTTACTTCGAGACATACCACCACACTAACAACCAAGTACAATGTTCGAAATATAGCCAAGTCGTTATAGTAACAATAACAAAACCAAGAGAGCGTGCCACATTCCGCACCCAAGTCGTTAGATCTTCACGAGATCTAAATACCTTAAATTAATAAATAAATAGATTATGTTAAAAAAAATTAGATTTAAAAAAACTACTAACTCACACTTCTATATAACAATAAAACTAAATATCATAATATTATACCTCATCGATGAAGAAATTTGAATAAACTAGTCATCCTTTTTCTGTTGTTAAACTAAATATTTACCTAAAAAAGAATCATAACATCAAATAAACCACAAAAGAAAATCGTAGATATATTTTCTCATGTATATTTGTTATAATAAATTATATATTATATTTATAGATACATAAACATGGAAAGTTGCAACAAAATAGGTTCTACTCTTTCTGAATTCATATTGATTGTCATATTAAACAAAATGGGTTCTACTCTTTACAAATTCATATTGATTGGCGTATTGAACTAATAATATGTGAACCAATAAAAAAATTATATCTAATAAAAAATATTAAATGCGGAATTAATGTTGGATATAATACGTGAACTAATAAAAAATTTTATATCTAATAGAAAAACATTAACAGCGGAATTAATGTTTGGATATATTAAAATACTATTGTATAAAAAGAGACTAACTAAAAGATTAGATAAAGGGTAACTTACCGGAAAATCTTCAAAATCTTCATGGCAAGAGAGTTTTTGTGTTATCTATTTTTTAATTAAGAATGGTGAAATATATATACATACTCTTGTTTATGGTTTTCTATAAAAAAAGAATGTATTTAATAAAGTTGTTGAATGTTAACTATTAATAACATTTTAAGAATTGAAGTACAGTTAGAGTGCGAGTTTTAAGGAGTAGAAAGATTGAAAGAATGAGATTTTTAAGGTGGAAAGAGAAATAGTCAAATGTTAATATCAGACCAAATTTTATTCATTTTTAAGGAGTAGAAATTCCTAAAATGGAAGAAATGATGGGGTTTAAGAGTAATTATGTCATTCTCCCTTTGAGATTAGGCTACATGGTATGATGATCATCATCCCTTTGAGGATGATCCGTCACCTAGGCGCCACATCATAGTCCTTATGAGGATGGTCCATCCCAAAAAAACAATGAAAATAGGAGGATGATCCTACCCTACTAGTTTATTATTATTTTTTAATATCTTCCACTTTTTTTAACATTTAACAAATAAAATAAGAAAATACTTTCATTAATATTAAAAAAAAAACAATACATAAACTTAAAAAAAAAACATAAACTTAAAAAAAATCCTAATAAATTAAAAAAAACATAAACTTATAAAAATCATCCACTTTGATGCTTCTTCATGATGTCATTTTGCAATTTTATCAAGCGTTTCGGTTCGGAATAACTATCAACATCCATCGTTAATATTTCTCACTCCTTGAGTCGAACCTTATCATCGGACAATCGTAACTTTTCTCCCGCCAAGCGTGACTTTTCTTCGATCGCCCGTTCCTTCACCCTCGCCTTTTGGGCCGTGTCCTCGGTGTATGTTTTAAATTGCGTCATAAACTCCTCCGTCTTCAGATCGACCTTTTGCTTTTCTTTCTTTGACGCCGCCTACTTCTTTGATTTGTCCCGGACCGGGGGACGTTCCGCTTCCTTTACGGCATACCCTTCTTCATCGAACTCAGCGTCGTCGTTTAAATTTATGTGGCATCTCGCGTCCGATCCGCCGGCGCTATAACTACCGGTCTCCGAGGTTCTTTGCCGTTTTTCCATCTCCAACTCGTTCGGAATAGGTGCCCACTTTGGGCCGTTCGCATAACTTCCCACGCCCGAACGTGTGCGAACGTGGTGTGATGGTTCGACTTGTAATTTTCCAAAGCCTTTTTGGACACATCCTCGTCGCTCATCCCACTACGACGCCCACTTGAATATATTTTATTATATTCTTCTTAAAACTTGTTGATAAACCCGCTCATTTTTGCCACTTAGAAGACACCGAGTCGACATCTCGATACGACCCTTGTTCCATTAGCTCAAGAAACTTCGCTAAAACCGATTTCGAAAACCCCTCACCCATTTGATTGTTACCTATATTGGACAAAAATATATGTTACAAAAAATTAAAAAAATTAATACTACAAAGTATACACTTAAAAAAAATACAATTTATTTTTACGTACCTTTAATGGGGTTTGTGGACGAGCCTATATAAGCCTTCGCTAAGGCTTCTTCCTCGAGTTGCGTCCATTGTTTCGGCTTCGGTTTGGACGCTTGGTTTTGCTCACCCGCAACTTGCTTGCCTTTTTTTTCGTTTGTTTTTTTGCGGTTGGGTGTCGGGAACAACTTCAACAACATCTTCGTCGGGTTCGGTTCGAATGGGTTGCGATGGCTGTTCAGGTTGAACGGGTTGCACGGGTTGGATATTAAAAGGATTACGCATCATCAAGTATTGGATGGCTTGAGTTTGTTGCGTGTTCGCAAAAACATTTGGTGAGTTTTGGAAAGCGGCGAAAGCGTTTGCGGAAAATTGACCGAATTGGTTCGGTTCCATCGTCGGATAGTACCCCGGCACCGAAAATACATTCGGGGGGGGGGGGGGGTTCGGGTTGTTCGGGTTGTTGGGAATGTCTGGGTTGTTCGGGTTGAAGGGATCCATGGTAGAATAATTTTTTATAAAAATGGAAGAATGCTTTAAAAATGAGAGAGAGAGATGAGTTGTATTGGATGAAAAGGTGTGAAAAATGGTGTAAAAGGGGGGATATATATAATTTTTTGTTGGATTTTGGTAAAAAAAAAAAGGAAATATAGTCGTTTGTTATTTTTTTGAAATTGGAATTTTTTTTTTCAAACGGTAACATACATGGGAAAGAGGGAAAATTTTGTCTTTTTGTGCTCCGTCTCCAACGTGTGGTATGCGACGGGGAGGACGAGGACCGGGGGGGGGGGGGGGGGTTCCCCATATCGTCTTGCCTTAGGGTTAAGACAGAGAGCCATACTGACATACCGTGAATGACATGAAATGATGGGGTTTAAGAGTAATTATGTCATTCATTTTTATGAATCTTTCTAGCTTTGGGGTCAGTCACAACTTCTCTCATCGTCATACAGTGACGGTGATGAGGGTGTGCGAGAAGGACCATCGTACGTGGCCCGTGATTAGAATCATTAGAATCATTAACTACAAATTGACATGGTGATTCTCAAATATGTTTCTCTTCATTTAGCAGCATCTTAGTTTTAAACTAGATATCGGTGCTGCCAATGGTGAGCAGAGCCGGCCCAATGGGCTTCAGACCCTAGGCACAGGCCTAGGGCCACCCAAATTAAAAGGCCTCCAAATTTGTAATGATTACTAGGCCAGTTCTTCAGTTTTATATTAAACAACCCCCAAACTTAAAGGGAATAACGGCCCAACTATCTATAGCCCAGACTATCCAAATACATTAGGAATTTAACCTCGTACACATAAAAGGCGTGCAGTTGAAAGAATGAGGCGGTTGATATGGAGGAAACCTCGTAATCTCCAGCAAGCGTGAAGCTTCGATTGACGATTGAGTAATCCGAAGATGAATGATTCGCAATTAGTATAGGACCGCGGTAGTGAAATTGGAATGATTCGCAGTTAGGGCTCGATTGAGTTATCTGACAGGTAACTATTAAGTATTAACGGCTCTTTTTTACTTTTCTGCATATATATTGCGATTTGATATACAAACAAACCCTCAGTTCCTCAAACATTAAATCAGTTTTGATATCTTCGATTTGTCGATTTGGCTGGCTTGGAACTCGGTTTTGATTTGTCGATTTAGCTGGGTTGGAACTCAATTTTGATTTATCGATTTGATATTGTGGCAGGCTTGGAACTCAGTGGCACTCAGACACTCGATTTGATATTGTGCTATTGTGGTTGGCTTGGATTGGAACTTGGCAGTGTGGGTATGGCACTCAGGTTAGATATATGATATCCTCATTTTTTATTAGGGAATTACTGAATTAGGGCTTATTCTTCATTCATTATTTACTGATTTAGGGAATTACTGAATTAGGGCTTGTTTGTTTGTCGATTTTAATTTTTTGTTTAGGGAATTAGGGCTCATTGTGGTTGTCAAAATTTAAATTTAGTAATTTATGATATGGCTATCTCTTGTAAAGGAGGAGGGTTTTGTTACTAAATATGTTGAAAAGGGTAATTTTGTAAAAAGGGCCTCCATTTCGTAGTTCGCTTAGGGTCTCCAAAAACGTAGGAACGGCTCTGATGGTGAGGAGCCAAAGGCGATATCCTGCTAGATACGCAGTTTGAGGTGCAGATATCATCAAAATATTATTAACAAAATACCCTCTAATTCCTAAGATACACTCTAAAACGATTAAAGGAAAAGACAAACAACTGTGTTTTGGTAACCCATACAAAGAAAAAGTCACTATACTCTTCAGCAAACTCGACTTTTTTGTAGATTTATCTGTAGCAAACTCGACATATGCATATAGTTTATATGTAGAAAGGGATATATTTTTAACTATTAGTTTCTACTTTCTAACACAATCATTGGTCATGTATTCCAAGATCAAGTAATAAAAGGCATCGAATTTGAGAACAAAAATAAAAACAAACCTTGGATATATTAAATTTATTTTAATCTGTTGGTAAAGCTAATTATTTATAAAAAAATGGACTTTTATTTAGAATGCACATGAAATTTAAAAATCAAAAGAGGATAGCCTAGACAGTGGTTTCCCAATGTAATAGTATTTATCTTATTAGTGTTTAGACTAGCTAGAAAAGATGATAGGATTTGCACAGATGTTTACAACATCTATAAAAACTTTTCTGTTAGGAATGTTAAATATCATTATCAAGGTGATGCCAGCCAATTTCTGAACAGAGCTTTCATACTTAGTATAAATATATTACACGTGTTAGTGATCTATTATCACACACATCACTTTTTCTCTTGTACGAACAGATTTGTTATGTGATTGGCTGAGGGGGTGTTTGTAGAGTCAATCGATTGTAAAACATATTGTAATTATTGAATTATAATTGAAAAGCAATCGTTAATGATGAATTTCTACTTGTGAATTATATTGTTATTAATCAATATTTGTTTACAAGTATCAAACTCAGAACTAACAATTGGTATCAAAGCTTGGTCACATTAAACTCGATTTCACAACCAGTTTAACATATAAAAATCAGCTCTACAAAGATTCAATAGTGTTCGTAGCTCAGAGTTATATAGTGAAGAATTAATTAGTGTCTTTCACATACTCTATTTTTCTGATAAAGAATAAGAGAAAATGGCATAAAATGATCTCCACAACATCGGCTTCAGTAATAAACCACCTATACTTGTCAGATCCGAATTTAACATCCGGCGATGTAGGATGGGACATATACTAGCTCAACAAAATACAGGGTGTTGGATGTATGTTGTGTTCGGACCCCATATTCCAATGGTACCGAGTGCCAATAACCCAAATGTATTTGAGCCGAAGAAGCCGGAGAACTACTCTGAGCAAAACTATCAAAAATTCGAGCTAGATGAGAAAGCCTTTAGTATTGTGGCTATGACTCTGCCAAATGATATAACAGTGCCAAAGAGTTGTGGGATGCACAGAAGGAACAATTTGGTGGGACGGAGGATGTTATCGAGAATACTTGAGAAATCCTGAACCAACAATATGAAACCTTCACTCACGTCAAAGGGGAGGCCCTGACTCAACACTTTGAGTGATTTTCATGTTTATTAGTGAATTGAAGTTGGTTAAAAAAGAATTTACTAAAACAACGTTAAGCAACCGATTTCTGAGATCTTTTCCTGAAAAACGGGACACTATTTCTATAGTGATAAGAACATCCCTAGATTTCAAGGACATGAGCCTAACTTAGCTACATTGAAAGCTCCTAACCTTTGAGAGGGAGCTTGTCCAAAAGAAAAAGCTCCAGGAAACTGGTAATGTGTGTAATATTTACGTTTTTTTGGTAACACAACACTTTTGAGTCAAGAAGGATCATCTACTGGAATGGGAAATGATCAGTGTTTTGATCATTTTATTGATATATCAACTAGAATTAACTCTGATCAACATTCCACAAGTTATGCTTTCACAGCAAACAATGACGCTCATGTCACTGATAATTTGTCATTTGTACTCGTTCTTAAGCACATAGACCCAACTGACCTAGAGGAGATGGACATATTTCACCAGGTAGCCCTACTCAGTCTAAGAGCTAAAAATTTTTACAAAAGGACTGGTAGGACTTACCCAAGATTAAGCGGGAGGTAAAAGTGGGGTTGGATAAATATAAGATTAAATGTTTTAAGTGTACTAGGCTAGGACACGTTGTAGAGAATGCAAGAGTAAAACAAGTTACTTTGCACCAATTATCACAAACCCTAATCAAAGCTCTCAACCTAATACACAACAACAGTTTTATCCCTAAAATACCCCTGGACCAAATGTGCAAAACAAAGCCCGCTTTGCACAAAACATGAATCATGTACCAGTGCACTATGGTCATGCACCACAAGTCCCTCAGGTTCAGTATGTCCAAATGCCAATTGCACATGTTCAAGCACCACCAGCTACTCTTGTTCTTGCATCTACAGAGCTTAGTCAATAGTGCTTCTTCACGCAAAGCTAAGTTGACTGGAGTAGCTTGCTAGAGAATTTAAAAGATGAAAATTTTACTTTAATAGCAAATGACTGTGATGAACATGAAAACTTTTGTTTTATGGCTCTTGAGCATGCTTCAGGTGAAGAAGATCTAGTTCAAACAGTTGTTGGTAAAGGAGTTGTTGGTGAAACTGCTGAAAGCCTTGGTCAAACATCTTTTGATGACTAAGAGCATACAAGAAGGATGGATGAAGAAAATCCCAAAAGTTCCAAAGATTGTATTAGTGTGGATCATGTTAAATTGGCTGCTTCTAAGGTATTACCTGAAACTCTTAAAGAGTTGTTTCTGATAATTGCATCATAGCTTTTGCTAACATTAATGAAGTGAATGAAAGTCTTAGAGAAAAGGAACAAATCAGTGAAATAATTCTTGAAACATTGAAAAGATATTTTAAAACAAGAATTGCTGAAAAAGACCTTGAAATAAGCAGTCTGAAACATGAAGCATCCATAACCAAGGACCAACTCTAATCAATGATAGAAAAATATCAAAATTGTAAAAAGGAGATGGAATCCACACAAATCACCTGTGAACGGTGGGTGGAGTCCTGCAATGGTTATGAGATGCTCTTAGAAAAAAAAAGAACAATGTGAAGTTTAGTGTTGGTTTTAGAAAATATGACTAGGAACAAGAAACCAATACTTCCATTTGTTAGGCCTCTCGCATGATCTGTTCTCATGGAAGAACGTGTCGGAATCGATCAGTGGCGAGGTGCCGAATCCCTCGACAATGTCCGAGAATCACATACAACAATCTCAACGCTTAACATGTCTGATTTCATTGATAAACTGTGAAAATACAAAAGTTCCAGATGAAAGTCAGACAGAGCTTCACTACAGTGATCTGTCTAGACAAATGGGCCTAACCTCCTATTTATAGGCAAACAGGGAAGGGAGGTGTGTCACCCGTTCGGATGGTCATCCGATCGGATGGCCATCCGTTCAGATGACATATGTCGTCCGACGGATTTCACTTTGACAATTACGCGCCGTTCCCTGATTTGTCTTGTAACACCCCAAAAATGGGTTTGGTAATTTAAACCCGGTTAATATAAAGGAACAGGTAAAAATACCGTTAGGGGTAAAAGTGAACCCGTAAATGAATATTAACTAGGAATAATTAACCTAGTTGAATATTAGTATCGTTGGTATTAAACGAAGGGTTGTAGCCTTATTTATTTAAACAAAACATGAGGGACCAAAGTGAACAACTTGAAAGTTGTTTTATTAAAAGAAAACAACACACACACATACATACACACACATCGTGTGTGTGTTCATCAACGAGCAGGGAAGGCTCCCATGGAGCCAAAACCCTAAACTTCATCAAATTCTCCAAATTGAAAGGATAAACGAAGCCCAAATTCACAACCGAACATGAATTAACGATCACCTTCACAAGGGGATCATAAGGTATGTCTTAAAACTTAGATTTGATGATCTTGTTTGAAGTGGGGTATGATCAATCCATGAATTTGTATGAAATTAAGCATGTAGAGGTGTTAGAAACACCAAATAGAACTTGTGTTATGAATAATTTCAAGTAATTGGGTGATTTAGAATGAAACCCATTGCATGAGTGTGAAGATGATGATCATGATGAACTTGTAGATGTTATAGTGTGATCTTGTGATGTATAAGGTGTTATATGATAGACTGAGATAGATAAACTTGATGTGGAATTTATGATTATGAGATTTTGCTTGAATGTGATGGTTCATAAGATGATATAGGGAAGAACATGCTTAAAGCACTTGTACATTATGCTTAGAAAGTGATATGCGCACCAAGTGTTTGATGAAATGCTTAGGAGAAAATGATAAGTGAGATTGTATGCTAATAATGAATAAATGTATGTAGAATGTGATGATGATGTATTAGATAATAGATTTGTATAAGGAATGTGTTTTGAATGGATTACAAGTGAGAAATTAGTTTGATAAGATGATATGGAAAGAAACCATCATTAAAAGGTATGTATGCTCATGTATGCTAATCATGTTATGATGAATGTGATGACATGTACGGATAGGAGTCATGTCAACATGGACACAAGCATGGAAGGGCAACGTGCCAAGGATAAACACGGAAGCTATGCTTGAACTCGGAAGCACGAGGTAAGTGAACTCCGAACTTACCCTTTTGTTTGGTAATGTATTTATGATATATGGTAATTATTGAATGTAATGTAAAAAGATATGAATCGATGTTATTACTAAGTTAAGTTTTAGTGGAAATGGGTCGGAAGTGGTTAAGAAAGATATTTGATTAAGTTTAGGTAAGAAAGGGAACTTACATAACGAATTATGCATAAAGATGAATTAAGGAGTTATACATGTAGGATGTAAATTGTAAGTACGTGTATGAATAGAAAGTGAATACATGCTTGAGTGAGTATTTAATTATATGCTTGAATGAATAAGATGAGTTATGTGTATTCGAGGACATGTTCATATGAAGGGAAGCTAATGATACTAACCGTTTTTCTATTGAGAATTAATGTGAAGTATAGGCATGTTAACAATGGAAGTGAAGGTTGACTCCGCAATCCGATGCGAGTGATCGAATGGATGGATGAAGGGGCTAGTATAAGAGAAAGCATGATATGTTGATGCCTTATTATGCATGTGTTAAGATTTTGTATTATGTCACCGGTTGCTAATGATGTGATTGAAATGTGGTGACTGCAAGCTGTACAGGTTTATGGATGTTTCATCAAGAAGTGTACGCGGTTGAAGATCGAGTCAAGACATGGATTGTATGTGGGTGTGTATGTGGTCACATAATTTGATATAAGTATGTTAGTTTTTGATTAATTTATAAAAAGGGATTAATGTATTTAAGTGAAAGAAAGAATTTCATGAAAGAAATTTTAGGTATGTACTTTCCGCTGCAAATTAAGGGTAAGAATGTGTTAGGGCATCACATGTCTAGACATACAAATACATACATATATAAAAACACACAAACAGGACAAAATACATAAGACTTGATGCAGACGGAAGCTACAGACATAATGCACTAACAGACTCCCCCTTGGATGTAGCTGTAGTCTTCCTTCCTGCATAGTCTTCAAGTCGTCTTCCTGCTACGTCTCCTAGCCTTCGCTTTCTGCCTTCTCTTTTCATCTCTCTCAGCAAGCATCTTTAGCCTTAGAGGCCTACCAACTTCATTCCAGTACTTTAGATATTCAAGATCTCCATCTCTCTTTCTGTCCCACCTTGGGATTTTGTTTTCTTCTTTTTCGATCAGTGCTTGGTCGGTTGGTGGAGGTCTCATCAGTTTCCATCTTCCAAGTTTTGCTGCTTTATCAGAAATCTCCTTGAATCTTTGACTGCGCTTCTCTCTTTTCAGGAATTCGTCTATTTCCAAGTCTCTGAACTTTGACTTCCAATACCTACCCGAATTGATATCCTTTGAGAAGCATAAGTTGGCCATCTTTTGATATTGTTAAGCCTGTGCTTTATCAGGTGCATCATAAACAATCTTGTTGAAGCACAAGCACTCAATATCTTTCTTTGAACAGTTCACTAGCCACATAGGATCCACCACACATATCCTCCTTGATTCTCCAGTCTTCTTGTCGAACAAATAGATAACCGCTTCTGCCGTGCTCTGATTATACATCCATCCTTGGAAATCTTCATAGAAATCTTGTTCCGTAGCACGCAGTGGCATATTTTTAAGACATCTTGGCGGCTTTATCTTCAAAGTAATATCTTTTTCTCCTGATTCCAAAATTTTGACAATTTTCTCTGGAAACTGCGGCTTCCAATCAGGAAATCTATGCTTTGCTTGAAGTTTGATGTAGTTCCATAGCTTTTGATCGTGCACTTTCACATCTAGACCATGATAGAATTGCTTGATGTTCTTGGTCTGTACCAACTCCTCAACATCCTACCAAGGGAGTGTTTTAATGTCTGCCAAGAATTCAAAGTAGTGACACCCATGTTCTCTTCTAATCACATACACCTGCAAGTCTTCAAGATATCCCCATGAAAGTATGTTACCCAAAGACTTATCTGGATTATCTGTGAAGTATTGCAGTGGACGTCTAAACTTTCTTTCTTTGGGCATAACTTTAAACCAGTTCTTCCTGCCTTCTAACAAAGTCTCCTGTGGAACAACTTTCGGAATACCTTCAGTACTTATCTTCTCCATGACTTTCCTTCTATTTTCATCTTCATTCTGTTCTTTGAACATATCAGCTAGTGTTGGGAAAGTATCATCAATGCCAGAATAATGAAAGGGCGTATCTTCTTCAGATGTATCTGAGCCCTCTTCAACCTCAAGATGATCAAAATTATCTACTTCATTGACAAACTTGAACTCATATTCTTTTTCTGGTGATGAAGGAATATCATCTTCTATGTCGAACTTAAATTTCCCATCATCTAACCCCAATTCTTCTAACATTTTAGCCCTGGACCTTGGTACCTCTATCTCCCCCAAAAATGGAGAATTTAAGTAAATGACAGTAGGTTGTGTGAGGAATACCTGGTCAGAATGTTGCTTTCCAGAAGAAGAAGACTCCTGATGTGTATCTTCAGGTTGTTCATTCAGTTGGTCATTCAAGTAGTCATCAAAATAAAATTCATTCAAAGGTTTAATTAACAACCCTGATCCACCTTGATCCTTATCATCATCATAACCTGTTTTAGGATCAAAGTTTTCTATCACATCTAACCAATCATCCAAATCTAAATCCTCTTCTTCTTCTTCTTCATTCTTATCTTCAACTTTTTCTTCTTTCCATCGTAGAAGCTTTACTTCAGGTTCTCTCATCTTTCATTTTCGTTGTGCAACTTTTACCAAACGAATTATATCATCAAAGTTATAAAATAGAGAGACTGAATCACCAACCAGTATGAAGCTTGGATCTTGATCAACATCCATATGTTCTGCTTCATTCACCTCAGCATCTGCCATTGCAATATCACTTTCTGGTTGACTCGAAGAACCTCCAACTTCTTGAGTTTCAACAATTAAGTCTTTCTTTTTCTGAGTTGCTTCTTCAGCCAACTCCTTCTCTCTTTGAGCTCTTCTTGCTTCAACCCTTTGTACTTCTAAGTTATTGTATACAGCTTGAACATTGATACCAAGATGATGTTCCATGACAGTGTATAATATGTTAAGCTGCTCATCTTTCACAGTCTTGTCAGCCCTTAGTGCTTCAATTTCCAGCTTCAACACTTTGATTTCATTTGCAGACGCTTCATAAAGTTCATCTAACATTTGATGCAGTGTCTGATTAGTTTCATTCATGTTCTTGTACTTCACATTTACTTCAGAAATCTCTGCGGAGAGTTGCTCAAAGAGTTTAGCATTATCGTCCACATCTTCAACCAAAGTCTTTATCTTCTTTGCATGATTCTTCACAACAGACTTCATTTCTTCATTTACTTCAATCAACTTCTCAAGTTGCTTCTTCAACTCATCTCTTTCAGCCTCAGCCTTAGCCTTTTCTTTCTCAAGAAGACTTACTTTCTTTGTTAAATCCTTTACCGTTGCATCATGAAACATGCCATATTCTTCATCAGGAAGAATATCATCTGTGAATTCGCCTTGAACATTTGGAAAACCTTCAAATAAACCAGGTAGAGTAGTTTTCTTTGTCTTTGGCGTCTCTGCATCGTCTGGACTATGAACTGTTGGATTTTCTGGTGGTGGTGTAGATATTCTTTCACTAGTAATAACAACTTCATCATCATCACTTGCTTTTTTTTCAACATTCTGAACTTGTTCAACCTCAGGAACTTCAACATTTTGATCTTTAACAGCTTCAGGACCCTTTGAAGTTACCACATGCTTTTCACTTTTGCCACTTTGAATCTCAGGCACAGAAGCAGATCCCTTTCTTGCTCTGACGCTTCTTGGAATGACACCTTGAGGTTTTGCTTTTCGCTTTAAGACTCCTTTCTTCTTTTCTGCTTGTGGCGTAGGAATATATGTCGAATCCTCTTCATCAGAACCCTTTTTTCTTTTTCTGAGGCTTCTTCTTCAAAGTAACCTTTCCAACACCAATCTTTGACATGTCTATATCTGGCTCTGTTTCAGAAGATTCATCATCAGCATCACTTGAATCTTCACGAGCAATGCCTTCAGCAACCTTTTCCTTAATACTTTCTGATTGATCTTTTGCAACTTTAGCAACTTCTACTTCCTCGTTCTTCTTTAGGAAACTTTCAAGTGACACTTTCAACAAATTAACACCTCCTTGAAGAACCTCTGCTGGAGGGATCACCGTTTCATCAATAGGTTTCTATGGAGATTTCTTTGAAGGCCCTGTGAAATAAGTATTAAACATTCATTAGAATGATGTAATCATTAAATATTCTAACCTTTTAGTGACTCCCCCTTTCAACTATACCCTTAATAATAATCTTCGGTGTTTTCTTCTTAGGAGTAGCCACTGCAGGAGAAACCTTCGGTGTTCTCTTTCTTTTGCCATCCTTAACAAACCAATACCGCAACTTTTTCTCATGCATGTCACTTAGGCTATTTGTTTCATCTTCAGAGTTGCTGTTTTCATGCCTCCAAGCATCATTTTCAGGAGCTATATAGTCTGATTTTTCAATCTTGCATATCATTCTCTTAGCCCTCGGCTCTGGTTCATCTTTCTTCAGACCTTTGTATTGATTTAATCTACTCAAAGTCTCAGCTGTCATATGATGTAAACCTAACTCATCTTCAGAATCCTTCACTAGATCTTTCACTTGATCAACAATAAGCATTTGGATGAATCTAGGGTACATAATGTACTTCTCACCCCTGATATTATCAACCATGTGATCAAATATCACTTGAGAAATATTGTAAGGCATGTTAAGCACCAAACAAGTGACAATATTCATGATATAGTCAGATGGCTCGTCGTATGCTCCTTTTCTGTGGGATAAAGCATGTATCACGCAGTGAACTGGGAACTTATATGGTCTGCTAAACATAGACTTGAGATATCCCTTGCATAATCTTTCCGGAACTATAGTAGGGTCCTCATCATTATCTCCTGAGTCTAACACTCTTCTCACGTCACCCATATTGAACTTCACTTCTACATCAACGTCTTTATCATTCTCGTCCTTCTTCTGTACTGCTGAGTATATCATCTTTTCCTTATCATCATATCTTGTTGACTTCCAGAACATCCTGACATGAGACTCATATACTATCGTCGTATCAGTAAGTGCCTTGGCAATTCTACTCTCTCTTAAAAACTTCGCCATGTCTTTGAAAGGCTCCATATTTGCATAATTCTCTTCCAAAATACAGTAAATATTGTGAGACTTATGCCAATCTGATGCTCTGGCCTGCAAGAATAATCAACTTTAGATTCTGCACGAGTTTCGAGATATCAAGTGCCAAATGACAAAAATTTTGAAAAACTCAAAAAATTTTCTAACTCTGGAATCACTCTAACACTCTATACAGCACTGTAGGATCGGATGGCCATCCGATCGGATGGTCATCCAATCGGATGAAACCTCACCTTTGAAGAACAAATCAGTTGACATAAAGTGCATTTGGATCGGATGACCATCCGATCGGATTGTCATCTGGTCGGAAAATGACTAACATTTCAGAACTTTTGACAAGTCAACCAATTGGAAATGTGATTTTGGATCGGATGGCCCTCCGATCGGATTGCCATTTTATCCAAAATGTTTAACAGTTTGAGTATCAGCTGAAAATCACATGAATGTGTTTTTGGATCGGATGGCCATCCAATCGGATTGCCATTCGATCACAATGACAAACACAGGTAAAGCATGAAATAATCCAACACTTTAAAAAAAAAATTCAAACACCAAATGATATACATTGGATCGGATGGCCATCCGATTGGATTGCCATCCGATCGAACTACCATTCGAACCAAATATGAAGAACATATTGAATACTCTATGAACATCAAACAATTTCTAACAATTTTACAAAATTGAACATGTTTTCACGTAGAGTTTTTGCCGATTTACAAAACCCTATGTTCAGATTTCTCTAAAACTCAGTCGTTTGGGTTTAATTTGACTAATAGTGCACCAATAGCCGACACCTATAAAGTCTCAATTTATCAAATTTAACATTTTTAAGTACAAATTGAGACGGTAAACATATAGATCTAAGGCCGATCTACAAGTCCCCTATGTTTGAATTGAATCAAAACTGCTTAAACAAGCCTAGATCTAGGTTTTTCTCTATGACAGTCGTTGACACCCTCTAAAACTATCAAAATCCTCAAAATTTTGCGGTTAAATTCAGAAAACTTACCTTTCCCATTGTGAAGGTTGAGCGTGCCAACAATCCAATGTAGTGTGGAAAGCAAGAGTGAGAATTAAGAACAAGAAAATTGAGAGTGTTTGGGTGTGAGGGTCGGAGGGCACTTCGAACAGAAAGGTTTGACTGAAGCACCTTGACCCTTATTTATAGACATGCCACCAATCGGATGGCCATCCGATCGGATTGCCATCCAATCGGATTGTCATCCTATCCAAACACCCTTTTGACTTTTGAATGTTTTGACTTTTTTAACGTTTTATTAGGTTTGGTCAGTTTTAGAAATCCACTTAAGTATCTAGGTCCAAGTTAATGACCCTAGGCACTTAATTTGTCTACCAAGTCCAAGTTAATGACCTTGGATGACCCGAAACGAAACAACTGACATTTTTGTTCAAAATTTTTCAAACACTTTTCTGAAATTTGTACAAGTAACAACTTAATGAACTTGTTTTGACTTTGAAATTTCTTAAACTTTTCAAGATTAGCTCCCAACCCTGTTATCCAGTTCAGAAAACTTTCTGCTTTGCTCCATGACTGAGAGTCTGAAGATCAGCTTTCCACTTTGGTTCGGCGAAAAACTAAAGCAGAAATATAAAATCTTTTTGGAATTTTAAGAAAGTTTTTACTGAAGCACACTAAAATCTTTTTGGGTTTTGATGCTAAACTGAAACTGAAATGCAGTAAAGAAGTAAAGTATTTACAAACATATTTTTGGTGAGCGTGTCAGAGGATTATATCAGCTGCTGACAAGTTACAAGTATCGTTGAGCTTAATTACACACTAAGTATTAAACAATTCACTTAGATTGCCGATATACTGATCCTTTTAAATTTTCACACAAATTTCAACTTATTCAGGATACGATTTAGTGTTTTAAGTACTTAACTTATACGCGTGTTCCACCTCAGAATATTCTCTCGTATCCAGATCTTTATATTCAGTCTTACAGGTGAACGTACAATAATGATATCTGTAAAGGGTAGTGCGAGGCCATGAGAGCTCAGGTTAGAACTTCCGTTCAGACAAAGAGATGATGGCTCGACTTTCGGTGTGTCCCTCTTGGGGATCTTTTCTTCAACAACACATGATTAGCATTTTGCAATGTTTATCATTTTTTATGCTGAGGGGAGGCTTTAAAGATTAAAGCAGTGCATAGTATTATACGAGGACTGTGCTATTGCTTCCGCAAAATCAGAAGTCCTGGTATAATACCCCAGATATCATCAAGTACATAGACCTAGTATGTCAGAAATAGAAAATCTTTCAAACAAGATTTCAGGGGTTACCTATATATCCGAGAGATGTTCCCCACGAAATAAGCAAGAAATGATTTTATGTTTATATCCCGAACAGTCTACTAAGTGTGTAAAAACCTATCGGCCTATCATCAGCGAGACTGCTTAACGCTTCTTAAACATTACATTTCTTTAGCATACTGTAACTGTCTAGCTGATGTACTATCATTTCCTCTTTTTACACAAACTCTTTTTAGTTTTCTATTGTTTTTGGATTATTACATTTTTTATTGTTTTTGTATTTTCTGAAAATATATCTATCTCCCCCTAAATACGAAAACAACTAAAAAATCGACAAACCATTGCAGTCTGCTTCTCAACATCGTCTGTAGTGGTTTTCTCATCAACGCCAAGTATCTCCTCCGCATCCGATAACAGCTTCATACCATTCAATTTTAAAAGATATTGAAAATGAGATTTATCAAAAGCTTTGGTATGTAACTCTGCCTTTTGTCGTCGGTGTGGATTTTGTCTATTCGTATCAACTTCTATTCATAACAGTCGCGCATGAAGTGATGACGAATTTCTATGTGTTTAGTTTTAGCGTGATGTACCAGATTTTTCGTTATTTTATTGCAGCCTCATTATCAACAAATATAGGAGAAGTAAGAAATTACAAACCGTAATCGCGCATCTGTTGCTGAATCCACAGGATCTGCGAGCAGCAGCTGCTGGCAGACACGTACTCTGCTTCACATGTTGATAAAGCAACAGAGGTTTGCTTCTTAGACTGCCACGTGACCAGTCGGGGTCTGAAGAATTGGAATCCTGCAGTTGTTGATTTTGCGTTAAGTTTGCAGCAACTGAAGTCAGAATCTGAGTATCCTTCGAGCATGAAGTCACCATCTTTGGGATACCATAACCCCAGGCATGGGGTTCCTTTCAGGTAGCGTAGGATCCTCTTGATGATAGACATATGCGAGGCTCTAGGACTTGACTGATATCGGGTTGTGAGGCATGTCGGGTACATTATATCAGGTATGGATGCTGTCAGGTACATTAGCGAACCAATCATTGAGCGGTATAGCGTCTCGTCAACCTTCTCTCCGGTGAGATCAGGGTTTATACCATGATTCGTTGCTAATGGGGTGGACATTGGTGCCGTCTCGGGCATTCCAAATTTCTCCAGAACATCGTAAACGTACTTCGTTTGATGTATGAAAGTTCCTTTAGGCATTTGATCGACTTGCAGCCCTAGGAAGAACTTCATCTCACCCATTGACGACATCCCGAACTTCTGGTTCATCACTTTTTCAAAATCTTTGCAGAGTTCTTCGTTTCTTGACCCGAAAATAATGTCATCAACATATATCTGAACGATCAGCAGATGACCAGCGACTTCCTTAGTGAAGAGAGTGGCGTCCACCTTGCCTCGGATAAAGTCGTTGGTAAGCAAGTGTTGAGAGAGCGTCTCGTACCAGGCTCTCGGGGCCTGATGTAAACCATACAACGCTTTGTCGATCAGGTAAACCTTGTCTTTGTGGATTGGGTCGGTAAAGCCCGGTGGCTGACCAACATATACCTCCTTTTCACCTTTCCGTAAAGGAACGCCGACATGACATTTAGCTGGTATACTTTAAAACCTTTCCATGAAGCAAAAGCAAGGAATATTCTGATGGCTTCGAGTCGAGCAACTGGAGCGTAAACCTCTGTGAAGTCTATCCCCTCTTGCTGACTAAAACCCTGGACAACGAGTCGAGCTTTGTTTCTGATAATCACTCCCCGGTCGTCTCTTTTGCATTTGAACACCCATTTTGTGTTTATCTTCCGGTGTCCATCAGGTAGATCCACAAGCTTCCATACACCAAGTTTTTCAAATTGACTCAGCTCCTCCTGCATCGCATTGACCCATGATTCTTCCGTCAGTGCTTCCTTGTATGTCCGCGGTTCGATCTGCGAAATAAAGCAACTGAGTGAGAATTCAGTTTGTAATGGAGCAAGTTTAGTATAAAAGCAAGTAAGGCCATGGTCAATTTGGCTTCTTGTGCGAACTCCTGATTGTAGCTCTCCTATTATCAACTCCTCGGGGTGGAAGTTTGGATTTGCTCCACCTCGCCTCCCAAATTAGGCTTCTTCCTGGAACATCCACCTCGCCTTCCAAATTAGTGACATTTTGGTCCGCAACTTGTTCATTGTAAAGAACTGTCTGATCTGAAGATTGGATTTGCTCCCCCTCAGATTCTGAATCACCATGATCAAAAGTAGGTCTATCATCAGATTCTGATTCATCATTGACTGCCGTCTAATTTTCAAGAGCAGGCTCGTGTTCTGAAGTAGTCGGAGTTTCCTGAACTTCATCATTCTCTCCAGCGTTACTTGGACCAGCTTCATCATTATTGGAAGTTTGTTGTTGACGTTTATAAGATCTTGCTGGAAATCTTCCCTAAGATGCTTCATATTCTCATAAAATATCTAAATCATCAAAGAACTCTGGCTCTTCTTCTAGATCGAATGAATCCCATAAGGCATCATAGTTGAATCTCCATGAGTCTGCGGGTTTTTGTGGAGGCATTGTGTAGCCTTGACATTCAACATGTTGTGCTTCGATGATCCTCCTGAGACTTGGAACGAAGACGCGTCTGAGTGGACTGGAATACCCCATAAAGATACCTTCCAAGCTCTTTGAACCAAACTTGCCATCTGGATCTAGAACTGTGCAGGGAGACCCGAACAGCTCTAGATATTCAAGATTTGGTTTGCGATTTTTGATCAGCTCGAAACATGTTTTGTTGTGCTTCTTCACAGTGAGTACCCGGTTGAGTGTATAGCAAGCGGTGGATACAGCTTCTCCCCAAAAGTTGATTGGTAACTTAGAATCAGCTAGCATCATTCGCGCTGTTTCGATCAGCGTTCTGTTCTTTCTTTTTGCGACTCCATTCTGTTGTGGAGTGTATGGTGCGCTGAACTCTTGCAATATACCTCGTCGATCACAGAATTCCTCCATTCTGTTGTTTTTGAATTATGTACCATTATCACTTCTTAGTCTTCGAATGCGGGTTTGGTACAAATTCTCTATCTTTCTAAAAAGCTTCAGCAAACTCTCAAATGTCTCGTCTTTTGACTTCAGGAACATCACCCACGAGAATCTCGAATAGTCATCAGTGACCACCAAACAATAAAGATCACCAGTAATGCTTTTGACATTCACAGGACCAAAGAGATCCATGTGAAGTCTTTCTAGTGGCTTTGAAACTGAGTTCATCTTCTTACATGGATGAGATTTCTTTCGTTGTTTTCCCTTTATGCAACTGATACACTCTCCCTCCAGATGAAAATTCTTCAAGTGAACCCCTCTTACAAGATCGTTATGCACCAGGTAGTTCATCTTGCGTAGGTGAATATGGCCCATCTTTCGGTGCCATAGCACTGACTCCTTTTCAGTAGCTCTTGATACGAGGCATTGAGGTTGACCCGTGGTAGTAGTAGCAACACTCATATCCAACGCGTACAGATCATTAACCCTTGGTGCTCTCATGATAATCCACTCCTCGGGGATGACAAACCTCGGCTTCAGGATCAGACATTCTTTGTCAGTGAAATGAGTTGAATACATTCTATCACAAATTTGAGAAATGCTGAGTAAGTTATTCTCCAGGTCGGCTATGTAGTTAACTCTCTCAAATGTAATCACACCATTTGACAATGTTCCTTCCCCAATAATACGTCCTCCTTGATTTCCTGCGAAACCGACGTAACCACCATTAAAACCTCTAACATCATATAACAGGGTCTTTCTCCCTGTCATGTGCCGGGATGCTCCGCTGTCCATAATCCACTTCGAGATAGACCTCGGGAGCTCCTGCACATTTCACAAACATTAAGTTAGATTTTGAAGAAACCCAAGCCTCTTTTGACTTGGGTAGCTTGACATTAAGGTGAGATTTTGCTGTGTATAGAGGTGGAAAGTTGTTGTCATTCACTTTTAAGCTTTCCTCTGTTCCAACTTCTACTTTTGACACATTTGTTGGAGGAACATATGTCTTTGGATCAAATTTCTCAAAAAATATGGAAATTTGTTCCTTTTGACCATTCTTTTTTGGAACATACTTCATGACTGGTGTAGTCTTAGAAGTTTGTTTCTCTCCTTTCTAATTTAAACCTAAAGGTACATCCTTCTTAACCGATTTGGTTGAAGATGGTTGTTTTGACAGAACCTTTGGTTTTGAATCATCTGATGTCTTAGCTTGTGATTTTGATTTTGGCTTCCAAGTTTATTGCGGATAAGCGACTCGTTTGTAAAAATGTTCATTTTTCTTTACCTCATGTCTTACGGGTTCAGTTTTGACTTTGATGTTTTCATTTTTCAAAATCTTCTTCTCAACAAACATTGGCGCTTTCCCTTTGACATCATTTTTCTTTCTTGGATTCTCAACAACCACAGACTTAGGTTTTGAGTTGGTGCACTTTCATGCAATGTGTCCAACTTCATTGCATTTGAAGCAAGTACGAGTGTCAACAACTCGACTATTACCTTCAGTCTAGGGCTGTGAGGCCCTCTTTGCAAAGAATTCTTCATTCGTTTTCGAAAAGATTTCCGATTCTTGCTCGGAAATTAAGCTTGAACTTTTAACAAACACTTTCTTTTCAACGAACTTCTGTTTCTGAAAGTTCCTTCTTGGAAAGTTCTTACCACCCTGATAACCACCCGACCATCTGTTTTGGTTGTTCTTATTAAAACGTGGTGGTACAACAGGTTTCCTATAGTAAGATCTGTCTCTTTCAAAGTTCAAAAACCTTTTGGAACTTTTTAACCCTTCAACCTCAGAAACATTAATTTCAACAAGTTTGAAAACTTTCTTCAACTTATCGACCTTCACATTCTCAACGGGAAACTCAATATCCGAGTACAACTTATCAGAACCAGACATCTTGTACATGACAATAGTAGGTTCGTCATTTGAGTTGTTCTGGGATTTTGGTTTCGGAATGTAGTTGTTTATAAAACACTCATCATCTTCAGTGGAATCACTATCTGATTTTAGCACATTTTCAACAACATTTTTTACCACTTCAGATTGGACACTATCTTCTTCAGATGATGAAGTGAATGTGACATCAATTGTTTCTGGAAGTTTTTCAGCATCGGTTTTCTCACGTGTTTTACAAATGTTATCCAACCCGGACTGTTTCTTTGAAAAATTGTTGAGCACAGGTGGTGGAACTTGATGATAACCCACCCCCGTTCCATCCGAGTAGATATTCTCACCAGCTTTGTTCTTCCCGATTGGTTTAGGAACGATGTGTTGAAGAACAAAGCTAGCGGAGTTGTAACTGGTCAATTTCAGATTGATTCTTTCGTTTTCAATCTTAGCTTCTTGGAATTGAAGCTTAAGATTTGCGATCTCATCCAGTTGCTGGTTGATTTGTTTTTCTTTTGCCTGAAGAACTCTAGACAAATGAACATTTTCTTTGTAAGTTTTACCATTTCGTTCGTCAGAATCTTTTACCGTTCTTTTCAACTTTTCAAAATTTTCTGAAATTGTTCTGTTTTCAAGAGTTAAATTTTCATTTTCTTTCTGAAAACGCTCAACATCACTTTTATCTTTTTCAATCTTTTCGTTTAATTCTTTGATTCTCTCATTTGAAGCTCTAAGAAGTTTATCTCGATCTAAAATATGTTTTTCAATCATATTGACCTTTTCAACCAGATCCTGGGTCTTTTTGAGTGAGAGATACGCACGCATATGTGCTGCAGACTTTGCATTCTTTCATGCAATTTCTGCAATCACTTTCTGTTTTAGCACCATTAGTCTTACCTGATACATTGTTTGAACCACTATTACTGACCTTGTTTGTTGACTCGGAACTAGAAGTAGACTTGGAATCTACCTCGAGTGCTTTTGCCATAAGAACTTTGTCGGCAATTTTCGTCAGGTTTTCTACCGTCATTTCTTTAGTGGTGTTGATGATCCCATTGTCTACCTTCATTGACTTTAGCCTTTCTTCTTCGGCTTTCTTTGCCTCGTCTCTCTCTCTATCTCTTTGTTCTTCAGTTTCTGCTATCGATTTTATGAGAGTTTCGAATTGAACTGATGATGGTTCGACAATGATGTTTCCTTTTGGATCTAAGTAATATTCCCGATCCGGATCCCATCGTTTTGCTCTTTTGGCTTCTTTCCAAGCTGCGTAGTTACAACACCTCGAAAATTCACGTCCTATAATGTATTGACATGTGTCATAAGTATGAATGTGTGAAAGAATACTCTAGAAGGACTAAAGTTGACAAACGTGGAAAACTATGTGAATAAAAGGGTTTAAATTGTCAACAGGGAATAAATATACTTTACAATAACCCAACATGATGTTTATACCATCAAACGAATAAATCATGGATCATACGAAGCCAAATATGAAAGAAAGTGAGAGATTACAAACTACAAGGGTTAAATGTGTCAACATGTTTAAGTTATACCTCTGAGTGACCTTTTAGCAAACCCGAAGCTTTGTAACGATTATTTATGCTCACTAGAATGCACGATAAAAATTTCGTAAAGTTTCGTTATCATATGAGAAAGTTATGATCAAATTCGTATACGAGGGGTTAAAGCGTCAACGTTGAAAATCATGACCTTTCGGGTAAACATGAAGTGACCAAGGACTTAACAAAGTGGGTATAAGTCATGAACCCCTTATAAGTCAAGATGGGGGGCTCAAATTGCAAGAAATAAAGTTGGTTGACCTTTCGAAAGGCCAAGAGACAAGATGCAACAACTAGAAAAAGTTTAAACCTGAATACAAGGCTCAGGTGGGCCGCGTAAGCATTGACAGGAGCTTACGCGGGCCGCGTCCGATCCCCAGTAACAGAAAGGTTGGACAACAGCCTGTTTTCACGCTATAACCGACTTTAAACAGATATTTCACTCCATGGGCGACCCCTAAATAATTCCTAGGCCCTTAGGGACATCTGTGGATGATCCATGGCCATTGCTAGGCTTGTGTGTCAATAATCTATGAGATTAAAAGCACTATATAAGGCCCTCTTGTTGCAACCATTTGATCACAACTTCCTTCTGCATTTCTGGAGCTTCCTGGAGTTCAAGAGCAGACCTTAAGCCTTCCTAATCGTGCATAGGACTTCAGTAAGTATGCTTAACCTTTCCTAGTTGAGTTTTTACTTAGTTTTAGCTTAAAAGTCAAACCGTCGTAATTACCGTTTGAGTTAGCGATTGATCATTAATGGTCCAGTGATTAGTCGAATTGAAGGTAGTTATAAGTTGGTAATTATGTGGGCATTAAACCCTTAAAAGGGCACCCTCTGATTCCCACTCTATCTAGACCATTTGTCGGGTCAAAGTTGATTAGAAAAAGTCAACAGAATGCTAATCTTCGAATTAACGCATAATTAACAATGCAGAAGGCGTGTAACCTATTTTATCACTCATATAACTTGGTAATAAGTATAATAACAGGTCTAAGCTTGTTTGATCCGACAATTTTCTGTTTAGACCCGGTTCAGAACCGAAAGTCGCAAAACTTTGACTTTTGCTTTGACTTCAGTTCTGACCCGTTTTAGTATGATTTGGAAATGCCTTAGAGCTTCCTTAGGACCAAGTTGCATGCTAGTATAACCCTCTGTGATTATACACCTTGGTTCATTAGTTATCCAATTAATATGCATGATTCCGTTAATTGCCTATATGTTGACTATTATGCTCTTTTCACCATAAAACATGATTTTTAAAAATGTAAAAGAGTAGAAACCTTAGTTACTGATATATAAACTTGTACCCAAAATTTGACATCAGTTTGAGGTGTAGATTGAGAGTTATGCTCGTTAGCGTAATTAGAAAACTTTTTAGCGATTTAACGGCATAATTAGCATATAGCCTATTTAAACCTACTTTTTGATATCAAACTTCTTACCCACTGATGTAATATATTATTTTGGGATTTTTAAATATTTTTAATTAATTTTAGGCTGAGCATAACTTAGAGTTATAAGCTTGAGTCGGTAATTGTCGGTTTTGCCCTTTTGGACTATAAAATGAGTTTTACATATCTTTTTGACCTCAAACCTTTTGCTACTGATTTTATATGATAAATAAATTATTTTAAACCTTCTGGAATAATAAAAATATCAGCTTTCTATATAGAACCCGGAAACGGCTTCTAATCGCCTTTTTAAGCGTTTTTAACGCATAGTATGTACTAAAACTATTTTAAACATACAAGGGTTGATACCTACTGATATTTTAGGTAAATTATAATATTTTAACAGTAAGCAAAAGTTGTTTAACTCAGACTTCAGTTTTGAGCTTTTCGGCTTATGTGAAATTACCAAAATGCCCCTACGGTGCATAGTTTGGTTATAATTGATAAATTTCACATATATGCAATACGCTACTGTTATAACTTATCAAATTAAGTATTTTTTACTAATGCAATACCAAAATACCCCTACGGGGCATAGTTTGAGTTTAAATTCGTTACGGGCATAATAAAAGATATCTTACTGATGTCGCAACATATTTGAGGCATATTAACTTAGGAAACATGTATATGGATTTTATGGTTACCCGTTACGCCTCTTGCGCATTCGGTTCGGTTTATGTAACTAGTTTGCATAAACTAGCCGAAACGGGTCAAACCTTATCGGTTTTATCTTAAAAATCCAGAATGTGTTTAGATTACCCATATAAGACAAGTCTTCAAACTTTCCGGGTCTAAATCACATTCTATTCCGGTCTTCGCTTAATCGTGCGTTTGAACCGTATCTTTCTTTAAAACTAACCGGTATAAGCTTAAGCTTAACTAAAGACCGTTAGGATTCTAATAGGTTATTATAAACCTTTGTTCCAGAATAGGAGAACCGGTAAAAGCTACCCGCATTTGCTAATTGTGATTTATACTTGCAAAGGTAAATACTTTTAACTTATTTTCCCTTATACGGGCTTGGGGTACGGTATATAAAATACCGCTTGGTCGGGCATTCGACCTTAATCGATTGGTGGTTAAGTATTATCGAGATGACCCGTTTAAAATATGTTTTGTTTGCTTAACGCCTTTGGGGGTTAATGACCATGTCCCGGATATCATTGGCATCATTTTACGAAATGGCCACGACCTAAGCGCGGGGTGCAGGCGTACCCTCGTCAGTGCATAAATAAATAATGTGGTGTGTCTATTGATCTTTAACCCGGCACGAACCGGGCTACTAAACGCATAAGGAACATGTAATTCTTTTACAAGTTTATATATTTAAATAATTATCCCAAGTTATAAAAAGTTTGTGCCACGTGCATTCAAATCAATTTTATTAAACTTTTCAAAATGAGTCAGTTGAATGTATTTACCAGTGTAAACTGACGTATTTTCCCAAAAAGTTTAAGTGCAGGTACTAAGCGAACTAGGCTGGCTTTTCTCCTAGCGTCCACAATAAGTTTCGCAAGCTTGGACGTCAAAACTGTTGAACAATGTTTCCTATTTATTTTTGATCCACATGTGGATTAATTTCAACTGTTGTGATACTTGATATTACAATTGTATTCGGTTGAAATATACCTTTCATTTGCTTTCGCTATGCATTTAAATATTGTGTTGTTTGACTGTAATGTTACCAACCACGTCACGATACTCCCCCACCGGGCCCACCGGTCAAAGGTGGAAATATCGGGGTGTGACAGGTTGGTATCAGAGCCAACATTGAGTGAATTAAACACTAGCCTTTTGTGTTTAATCTCAATGACACAATTGCACATTCCTAAATTTTTCGAGTCTAGACAAATAACATAGGAATAATCCAAAATGTTCTTGTTTTTATCTCAACTTTGTCCTTTATATTTTGTTGTTATCTTATGTTATATTGACAGGTCTAAATATGCCACCAAGATTTTTCAGACGAAGAGGACGAGGCAAGGGGCCAATCACCGCCCTCAATGATCACGAAGTCGGGCCTTCGCACAGGCGAGCTCCTTCTACCACTGCGAGTGCCGATCCGCGAGAGAACTGGAGGACCAATGTGGAACCCGCTAGACGGTCTGTTTCACATAGCTCAACACCTCCTTACCGCCATTCCTTCTGGCCACATTTGGAAAACGAGCCCGATAACCCACAACCTTCATATATACCTCTCCAGAGATCTCTTTCGCACAACTCCTTTGGCAACCCTACTCCTGTTTTTCGGGGCCGGTTTAACCCGGCAAATTATATTCAAGAACCAGTGGGTTTTAACCCATTGGGACCAGAGGACCACTTCTCCGAAGACAATGCAATGGACATGGACGAGGACACGGATCCCGTCGAACCTGCAAGCGGTACACCTAACCATCCCATCGAGATCTCTGATGGATCTTCTTTTCAGGGATCACCCTACGGTGGTCCGGACAGTTACCAAGCACGGTTTAACCAACATGAATGGTACTTCACACCTTCTCACCATTCATCACCTCGCCAGCAGCAGCAGGATCCCTCTGGGGATTCACGCTTCGTGGCTGTCACGCCACCGCCTCCACCACCGCCAGTTCATCAAGCACCTCCAGAACCGCCAAGGCGTAGGAGGACAGGCGCACGGATGTCCGCGCGAGGAGGGGATCTTCACTTTAGCTCCCCTCATCACTCAAGTGGTTGTCATTATCCGCCACTTCATGAAGACCCGCAAATGGGTGGGCCTTCAAACCCAGTTGCACCGCAACCACCACCGATGGGTTTTGATAACCCGATTCCTGCATACACTGGTTCAATGGTGTACAACCCGTTTGAGCAGCCGGCTCACACCAACTATAATTACGCTGAAGTCGACCCATACTTGGTAGCGGCCAACTATAACGCCCTTCATCCTGAAGGACCGTATGGAGCTCCTTGGGGAGTAGGGTACCCAACTCATGGGTACCAAATACCTGCTAGACCTATAATTCGGCAACAATCGCAGCCGCCATGGTTTTCCCCACCCGAATGGGAAGAAATTCTTCAAAGATTGGACTAAGTCGAGCGAGATTTTCACAGAGATCGCAGGGAGCGACAAAGTTTCTTCCAGGGATTGACAAGTTTAATAAAAGGGAAGAGCAAGAAGGACCATTGAACCCTTCAATTATTGATTGTATTTTCCTTGCTGTTTTGACCCCTGCGTGGGTATGGTTGTCTTTTGAGCCCCTGCGTGGGCCTATCTTTCTGTTAACCCCTACGAGGGTATGTTTTTTGTTTAAGTCCCTGCGTGGACTAGTATTTCAGTTTGACCCCTGCGTGGGTATGTTGTTCTGTTAAAAAGTCCCGTTTAGGGAAAGGTGTAATCTTTTTAATAATTTATGGAATGTTAAGTTTATAAATTTCATTTTTGTCATTATATGCATAAATATATGAAATAAATAAATCAAAATCATTCCTTTTAAAATAATCTGCCTATTTAAATATTAACTAAGAATCTTAAAGGTATAACCTAGCCTGTATGTCATTATAAGACTTGGCCAAGATGGTAAGACCTGTTTAAAAGATTCAGATCCCTGTTAACATCTGGAAACAGGTTAACACTCCTGGCAGACGTGATTCGTTGAAATCACACACGTCATTTTTATAATAGGATTCTTCAAAAGATTCCTAACCCAACTTAATGATCTATAAATCATGGGTTTAAATCATCAATTAAGATGATCATATTTTGACCATACATTGGTAATATAGTGCCTACGGGCCATACTCATTGTCATATAAGACAAAGGACAGTGGTAGTCTACGACTCCCTGTCAGAGGAAGGTAATGAACTATGTTCAAACCTTAATACCGTGATTCTCCGAAATCATGGCTTATAATTTAAAAATGTCCCCGTGACTAGGCCTTTTGTGCTACTAATATTACTGTTATTGTTTTATAATTAGGATAAGTTATAATAAAATCCTAAATAAATGTGAGTAACAAATTAACCAAATATGGTCTATGTTTAACATGGTTAATGAATTGCCCTAAAAGACAATTCCATAATAAACTCCCGAATAAATTATTGTCAATATTTTATGTAACAGTTTAAAAACTGCAATGGCTGACTCGGATGAAATAAATAGTCGCCCAAGGGAGAACAATGATAACGCCCGAATTAATATAACGGGTGCTGAACTGCAAGCGTTGATAGACGACGCTGTCACAAAGGCCATAGAGCGGCAGTATGAAGAATATAGTGGGACTCGAAGTAGGACCCTATCTTCACCGCATTCAAAGCCTAAGACCCACTCTGAGGCTCACAGTAAGCCACCCTCCAAGAAGGATGAACCCAAGAAAGAAGATGACGATCGTCACTCTTCAAATCATCGAAGTGATCCATCTCAAAAGATCATGTTGAATCAAGGACCCCGTGATAAGGGTTGCTCCTACAAATACTTTGTTTCATGTAAACCCAGGGATTTCACTGGGGAAAAAGGAGCAATAGACTACATGACATGGCTGGATGAGATGGATACAGTGGTGGATATCAGCGGGTGCGCGGAGAAGGAAGTGGTAAAGTTTGTGTCTCAATCGTTCAAAGGTGAGGCCTTAGCCTGATGGAGATCGTTGATTCAAGCTACTGGGAAGATCCCATTGTAAAATATGACATGGGAACAATTTGTTGCACTCATCAGGGAAAACTACTGTCCTCAGCATGAGGTCGAAAAGATTGAGTCTGATTTTCTGTCATTGGTAATGAAAAATCTGGATTGCCAAGCTTACCTTACGAGCTTCAACACACTATCAAGATTGGTTCCGTATCTGGTGACCCCGGAACCCAAAAGAATAGCTCGTTTCATTGGGAGTTTAGCCCCAGAAATTAAGGCAAGCGTGAAGGCCTCTCGGCCAACTACTTTCAGATCGGTAACTGATATATCTTTGTCCCTCACACTGGACGCGGTCAGACAGAGATCGCTGAGGAACACGGATGCCGAGAAAAGGAAACGTGAAGTTGACAATTCACGAAGGTCAAACAAGAAGCACCGAGGAAATAATGACCACAAGAAAGGGTCTGAGTCTAAGAAAGATGGGCATCACTCTGGTGATAAGCTCAAGTGTAAGATCTGCAAGAGGCAGCACTTCGGGAAGTGCAGGTATGAATCAAACTCGCAGACACAGTCGAGAACTTTTGCATGTGGGATATGCAAGTCCAAGGAACACAAGACCTTGGATTGCAAAAAGTTGAAGGACGCAACGTGCTACAGTTGCAACGAAAAAGGGCATATCAAGTCGAACCGCCCAAAACTCGTAAAGAAAGCTGATGAAGGAAAGAAGACCAATGCTAGGGTCTTTAGGATGGATACGAAGGAAGCTGTGCAGGACGATAACGTGATCACATGTACCTTTCTCATAAACGATGTCTATGCAAGAGTACTTTTTGATTCAGGCGCTGATAAATCGTTTGTAGATAATAGGTTTTGTGAATTGTTGAAATTGCCTGTTAAAACTTTAAGTGTGAAGTATGAAGTGGAATTAGCTGATGGAACCATAGAGACCGTCTCAACTGTGTTAGATGGATGTGTTATATCCATTAAGAACCACTCTTTTCCTTTGTCCCTACTTCCCTTTAAGTTAGCCGGTTTCGACATAGTTTTGGGAATAGACTGGTTATCTCATAACCAAGCCCAGATTGTCTGCAATAAGAAGCAAGTGGTGATTAAGACTCCGTCTGGTGAATCACTTACCATTCGGGGAGATACCCAGTATGGACTGCCTGAGCAAGTGACTATGCTCAAGGCCTCTAAGTGTTTGAAGAAGGGTTGTGTCATCTACATGGCACAAGTGACTATCGATGAGCCGAAACCGAAGATGGAAGACATCCCTGTCATTTCTGAATACCCTGAAGTTTTTCCTGAAGAACTACCTGGTTTACCACCAGATAGGCAAGTGGAATTCAGGATTGACATCATCCCTGGAGCAGCACCTATTGCTAGAGCACCTTATAGGTTGGCACCAACAGAAATGAAGGAATTGAGAACGCAACTAGATGAACTGCTAGCCAAAGGTTTCATTAGACCGAGTTCGTCTCCTTGGGGAGCACCAATATTACTTGTCAAGAAGAAGGATGGATCGATGCGTCTGTGCATCGATTACCGTGAGCTTAATAAGGTCACTATCAAGAATAGGTACCCATTGCCCAGAATCGACGATCTGTTCGATCAACTTCAAGGGGAAAGCTACTTCTCTAAGATCAATCTGAGGTCAGGCTATCATCAATTGAAGGTTAAAGATAAAGATGAAGATGTACACAAGACTGCATTTAGGACTCGTTATGGTCATTACGAGTTCCTAGTGATGCCTTTTGGGCTCACTAATGCACCTGCCGCATTCATGGATCTCATGAATCGCGTCTGCAAGCCCTACTTGGACAAATTTGTCATCGTCTTCATTGACGACATCCTCATCTACTCGAAGAACAAAGCTGATCATGAGAAGCATCTTCGATGTATTCTTTCACTACTTCAACAGGAGAAGCTTTACGCCAAGTTTTCGAAGTGTGAATTCTGGCTTCGAGAAGTCCAATTCCTTGGACATGTGGTTAGTGAGCATGGTATCCAAGTGGATCCCGCTAAGGTTGAAGCTGTCATGAATTGGCAAGAGCCGAAGACGCCCACAGAAATTCGCAGTTTCTTGGGATTGGCAGGATATTATAGGCGTTTCATTGAGAATTTTTCAAGGATTGCTGCACCCCTAACCTCTTTGACTCGGAAGAAAGTAAAGTTCGATTGGGGTCCTAAGCAGCAAGAATCCTTTGATATTCTCAAACAGAAGTTGAGCAATGCTCCTGTGTTGACATTGCCTAATGGAATAGAAGATTTTGTAGTTTATTGCGATGCATCGCACACAGGTATGGGATGTGTGCTTATGCAGAAAGGAAAACTTATTGCCTATGCGTCACGCCAATTAAAGGTGCTAGAAAAGAATTACACCACCCATGACTTGGAGTTGGGTGCCATTGTATTTGCACTGAAGCTATGGAGGCACTATTTATATGGTGTCAAGTGTGTGATCTATTCTGATCACAAGAGCCTCCAGCACCTGTTCAACCAAAAGGATTTGAACATGAGGCAACGACGTTGGATGGAAACCTTAAATGATTATGATTGTGAAATCCGATACCATCCAGGCAAGGAAAATGTGGTTGCTGATGCCTTAAGTCGGAAGGAAAGAGTGAAGCCTATAAGAATCAATGCTAAGAGCATTGAGATAAAGAATGGGTTGAATGAAAGGTTGTTAGCTGCGCAGAAGGAAGCTGTGTTGGAAGCTAACTATCCTAATGAAAGGCTAGGAGTAACTGAAGAGCAATTATCTCAGGGCAAGGACGGAATCCTGAGGTTAAATGGACGAATATGGGTTCCTGTTTATGGAGGACTTCGAGATGTTATCCTCCAGGAAGCCCACAGCTCTAAATATTCCGTTCATCCTGGAGCTGATAAGATGTACCAGGATCTGAAGGCAAATTTTTGGTGGATAGGCTTGAAGAAGTCTATAGCCGCTTACGTAGCAAAATGTTTGACGTGCGCGCAAGTCAAATCTGAACATCAAAAGCCGTCAGGTTTGCTACAACAGCCTGAACTTCCCACGTGGAAGTGGGAAATGGTGACAATGGATTTCATCACCAAGTTGCCAAAAACAAGGAAGGGAAATGATACGATATGGGTGATAGTGGATAGACTGACTAAGTCAGCACATTTCCTACCCATCAAGGAGACCTATAGCTCCGACATGTTAGCCCAATTGTACGTAGATAAGATTGTAGCTCTACATGGCGTACCTGTGGCTATTATCTCTGACAGAGATACTAGATACACGTCACATTTTTGGAAAAGTTTCCAACAATCTTTGGGCACGCGCTTAAATTTCAGTACGGCTTACCATCCTCAGACAGACGGACAGAGTGAGCATACAATCCAAACGTTGGAAGACATGCTTCGTGCATGTGTGATTGACTTAGGTGGTAGTTGGGATAACCACCTGCCGCTAATCGAATTCTCCTACAACAACAGCTACCATACCAGCATTAAGGCTGCGCCCTTCGAGGCCATATACGGTCCAATTGTCGGGACCAAAAATAGTCTTTGAAATGACGGACAAAATTGTCCAGATTCGTGACCGCCTGAAAGCTGCCAGGGATAGGCAGAAAAGCTACGCAGATTTGAAGCGTAAACCTTTTAACTTCGAGGTAGGTGACAAGGTGTTGCTTAAAGTATCACCCTGGAAGGGAGTGATGCGATTTGGTAAGAAAGGCAAGTTGAGCCCGAGATACATAGGACCATTCGAGGTCATCGAACGTGTCAGATCAGTTGCCTATAAGTTAAACTTACCTGAAGAGCTCAGTGGTATTCATAATGTATTCCACATCTGCAACCTGAAGAAGTGTTTCGCTGACGAATCACTAGTTATACCACATACAGATGTACACATAGAAGAGAGCTTGAAGTTTGTTGAAAAACCTGAGTCGATCGAGGATCGACAGGTTAAGAAGCTTCGAATGAAGCATGTGCCTATTGTAAAGGTAAAATGGGATGCCCGTAGAGGTCCCGAGTATACGTGGGAGGTAGAGTCCACAATGAAAGAAAAGTACCCTCATTTGTTTCAGTAAATCTCGGGGTCGAGATTTCTTTTAAGGGGGTGAGGATGTAACACCTCGAAAATTCACGTCCTATAATGTATTGACACGTGTCATAAGTATGAATGTGTGAAAGAATACTCTAGAAGGACTAAAGTTGACAAACGTGGAAAACTATGTGAATAAAAGGGTTCAAATTGTCAACAGGGAATAAATATACTTTACAATAATCCTACATGATGTTTATACCATCAAACGAATAAATCATGGATCATACGAAGCTAAATATGAAAGAAAGTGAGAGATTACAAACTACAAGGGTTAAATGTGTCAACATGTTTAAGTTATACCTCTAAGTGACCTTTTAGCAAACCCGAAGCTTTGTAACGATTATTTATGCTCACTAGAATGCACGATAAAAATTTCATAAAGTTTCGTTATCGTATGAGAAAGTTATGATCAAATTCGTATACGAGGGGTTAAAGCGTCAACGTTGAAAATCATGACCTTTCGGGTAAACATGAAGTGACCAAGGACTTAACAAAGTGGGTATAAGTCATGAACCCCTTATAAGTCAAGATGAGGGGCTCAAAATGCAAGAAATATAGTTGGTTGACCTTTCGAAAGGCCAAGAGACAAGATGCAACAACTAGAAAAAGTTTAAACCTGAATACAAGGCTCAGGCGGGCCGCGTAAGCATTGACAGGAGCTTACGCGGGCCGCGTCCGATCCCCAGTAACAGAAAGGTTGGACAGCAGCCTGTTTTCACGCTATAACCGAATTTAAACAGATATTTCACTCCATGGGCGACCCCTAAATAATTCCTAGGCCCTTAGGGACATCTACGGATGATCCATGGCCATTGCTAGGCTTGTGTGTCAATAATCTATGAGATTAAAAGCACTATATAAGGCCCTCTTGTTGCAACCATTTGATCACACCTTCCTTCTGCATTTCTGGAGCTTCCTGGAGTTCAAGAGCAGACCTTAAGCCTTCCTAATCGTGCATAGGACTTCAGTAAGTATGCTTAACCTTTCCTAGTTGAGTTTTTACTTAGTTTTAGCTTAAAAGTCAAACCGTCGTAATTACCGTTTGACTTAGCGATTAATCATTAATGGTCCAGTGATTAGTCGAATTGAAGGTAGTTATAAGTTGGTAATTATGTGGGCATTAAACCCTTAAAAGGGCACCCTCTGATTCCCACTCTATCTAGACCATTTGTCGGGTCAAAGTTGATTAGAAAAAGTCAACAGAATGCTAATCTTCGAATTAACGCATAATTAACAATGCAGAAGGTGTGTAACCTATTTTATCACTCATATAACTTGGTAATAAGTAAAATAACAGGTCTAAGCTTGTTTGATCCGACAATTTTCTGTTTAGATCCGGTTCGGAACCGAAAGTCGCAAAACTTTGACTTTTGCTTTGACTTCAGTTCTGACACGTTTTAGTATGATTTGGAAATTCCTTAGAGCTTCCTTAGGACCAAGTTGCATGCTAGTATAACCCTCTTTGATTATACACCTTGGTTCATTAGTTATCCAATTAATATGCATGATTCCGTTAATTGCCTATATGTTGACTATTATGCCCTTTTCACCATAAAACGTGATTTTTAAAAAATGTAAAAGAGTAGAAACCTTAGTTACTGATATATAAACTTGTACCCAAAATTTGATATCAGTTTGAGGTGTAGATTGAGAGTTATGCTCGTTAGCGTAATTAGAAAACTTTTTAGCGATTTAACGGCATAATTAGCATATAGCCTATTTAAACCTACTTTTTGATATCAAACTTCTTACCCACTGATGTAATATATTATTTTGGGATTTTTAAATATTTTTAATTAATTTTAGGCTGAGCATAACTTAGAGTTATAAGCTTGAGTCGGTAATTGTCGGTTTTGCCCTTTTGGACTATAAAATGAGTTTTACATATCTTTTTGACCTCAAACCTTTTGCTACTGATTTTATATGATAAATAAATTATTTTAAACCTTCTGGAATAATAAAAATATCAGCTTTCTATATAGAACCCGGAAACGGCTTCTAATCGCCTTTTTAAGCGTTTTTAACGCATAGTATGTACTAAAACTATTTTAAACATACAAGGGTTGATACCTACTGATATTTTAGGTAAATTATAATATTTTAACAGTAAGCAAAAGTTGTTTAACTCAGACTTCAGTTTTGAGCTTTTCGGCTTATGTGAAATTACCAAAATGCCCCTACGGTGCATAGTTTGGTTATAATTGATAAATTTCACATATATGCAATACCCTACTGTTATAACTTATCAAATTAAGTATTTTTTACTAATGATATCAGACCTGTAACTCAGGTTAATACATGAACTCTTTTATAACTTTATAAATGACCAAAATACCCCTACGGGGCATAGTTTGAGTTTAAATTCGTTACGGGCATAATAAAATATATCTTACTGATGTCGCAATATATTTGAGGCATATTAACTTAGGAAACATGTATATGGCTCTTATGGTTACCCGTTACGCCTCTTGCGCATTCGGTTCGGTTTATGTAACTAGTTTGCATAAACTAGCCGAAACGGGTCAAACCTTATCGGTTTTATCTTAAAAATCCAGAATGTGTTTAGATTACCCATATAAGACAAGTCTTCAAACTTTCCGGGTCTAAATCACATTCTATTCCGGTCTTCGCTTAATCGTGCGTTTGAACCGTATCTTTCTTTAAAACTAACTGGTATAAGCTTAAGCTTAACTAAAGACCGTTAGGATTCTAATAGGTTATTATAAACCTTTGTTCCAGAATAGGAGAACCGGTAAAAGCTACCCGCATTTGCTAATTGTGATTTATACTTGCAAAGGTAAATACTTTTAACTTATTTTCCCTTATACGGGCTTGGGGTACGGTATATAAAATACCGCTTGGTCGGGCATTCGACCTTAATCGATTGGTGGTTAAGTATTATCGAGATGACCCGTTTAAAATATGTTTTGTTTGCTTAACGCCTTTGGGGGTTAATGACCATGTCCTGGATATCATTGGCATCATTTTACGAAATGGCCACAACCTAAGCGCGGGGTGCAGGCGTACCCTCGTCAGTGCATAAATAAATAATGTGGTGTGTCTATTGATCTTTAACCCGGCACGAACCGGGCTACTAAACGCTTAAGGAACATGTAATTCTTTTACAAGTTTATATATTTAAATAATTATCGCAAGTTATAAAAAGTTTGTGCCACGTGCATTCAAATCAATTTTATTAAACTTTTCAAAATGAGTCAGTTGAATGTATTTACCAGTGTAAACTGACGTATTTTCCCAAAAAGGTTAAGTGCAGGTACTAAGAGAACTAGGCTGTCTTTTCTCCTAGCGTCCACAATAAGTTTCGCAAGCTTGGACATCAAAACTGTTGAACAATGTTTCCTATTTATTTTTGATCCACCTGTGGATTAATTTCAACTGTTGTGATACTTGATATTACAATTATATTCGGTTGAAATATACCTTTCATTTGCTTCCGCTGTGCATTTAAATATTGTGTTGTTTGACTGTAATGTTACCAACCACGTCACGATACTCCCCCACCGGTCAAACGTGGAAATATCGGGGTGTGACAGTAGTGTTTGTCTTTCAGAGATTGAGGTATAAGCTTTCGACGGATGTATGTTCTCTCTTCTTGTTTTTCCTTCGAAACTTATGGTGGTTCAATTTGTGCCATAAATGCAAAACCTACTGCATCTTCATCTGGCAAGAATTCACTCCAATCGAAACCTTCATCATCCTGAATTACAGCTAAAGCTCTCGACTTTTCTTTTGGAGTCTCCACGATCTGTTTCATTCTGGGTGGTTCTTCGCGGTTTCGGTGATAAACAGCTTTCTTGTAATAATCATCATGAAAAGGATTAGCTGTTTCATCTGCTGCTGAGTTTCTGCATTCAAGCTTGAAGTGCCCCTTTTGCTTACACTTAAAACATGTCACTTTGGATTTGTCGAATCCAAGTTTTGTCGATGGACCTCCAATGGAATTTCTTCCTGTGATCTCCATGAACCGTTGTGCTCTGCGGATTACACTCTCCATGCACCAACGTATATCGATCAATTCCATTTCCTCAAGATCTATCTGGTCGTAGCCTTCTTTTGTAAGATTTGTATTTCTGATCTTTCCAGCTACCAGACTTTCATACGACTCTAAGATAGAAGCAAGGAACACCATCTGCTGTTTAGCTGTCTCCTCGTTGAAGTTTTAAGCGTTGTTCATGTTAATAGCGATGTTGCATTGAAAACATTTTGGGGAACATTTTGTTGTTGCTGATTGTTTGGAATAGACGAAGAAGAACCACTTCCATGATAACCACTGCTTTGCGAAGAACTGCTGTTGTTTTTATCTTGATTCACAGTGTTTGTACTTTCAGCAGTAAATGCGGTTCTTGGTGATGTGGTTTTTGGAATCATACTTCCCCGATAGTAGAGATCAACATTCTGTTGATATGGGGTGCTGTTTACTTTGTTCATTTTCTTGATTTCCAATTCATGACTTTCGAATCTCTCGATCAACCAATCAACTGTAATTTCTGCCATAGGTTTGGTATTTTTCAGAACCAGACCATAGTATTTCCAATCTTTCTCATCTGGCAGAGATTCAAACAACTTTTCAACCATCTCATCTTCAGCTATCGTGATCCCATATCTGACGAGTTCTATCTTCAGGTGGCAAAACCTTTCAATCATCTGTAATACACTCTCATTTTTCATACAAGCAAATAAATCAAACTCCTTTTTCAGCAGTTTTTTCTTGTTTTTCACAATATCATCTCCCCCAATACATTTCTTTTCTAGTTTAGCCCATAGATCTTTTGAATTATTATAGTCAATCAGGGAAATAATATCGTCTCGGACTGATTGATGAAGCAAGGCTATACACTTTTGTTTAGCAATAAACATCTCCTGTTCATTTTCAGCCAAGTTTTCAAAATCTTGTCTTGCAATATCGTAACCATTCTTCATACACCTCCTGCTCGTGTATGCAAAAGCCTTCAACCATCCATCAAACCTATTGGCCCATCGGTTGTAGTCTTTAATCGCCATCAACTTAGGTGGCTTGTTATATGTTCCATAGGCATTGTCGACGCTTAAAGAATTTGCGATTGCCTTTTTAGGGTTTGTGTTGGTATTGTTGTTTGTGTTTGTCGATGTTTCTCCAGTGTTGTATGCAAAGATGTCACTGAATGGGTTCAAAAAGTCGTCTCCCATATTGAAACACCTGGAAAAGTCAAACACTTAGAAAAATTTCACAACTTTTAAAACTTTCAAACTTTTGCACTTGGATCGAATGCCCGTCCGATCGAATGTCAGTTCGATCGGATGACACAAATGAGTAATGAAACAAGTGCACAAGTGTCGGATGGCACAAGTGTCGAATGGCTATCCGATCGGATGGTGATCCGATTAGATTGTCGTCCGAATGGTGACTTGTGTTTAAAAGACTTTAAATCTCAAAACCAATCCGATCGGATGGTGATCCGATCGAATGAGTTTATGATGCCAGCAATGATAAGTGATCAAAATCTAGTCTGATCCGATCGGATTGCAATCCGATCGGATGAATGACGTCAGCAAGTGCGAAGAACACGACATGGTTTTTTATTAATTTGAAGCTGTTTAGACCGAATTTTGGATTAAAATTTTGTAGGATTGTTCTATTATGAATTCCGATCAGTTTGATACCAAATTCAGTCAATTTTGTCCGTAAAATCTAGCTTAATTTTGAGTTTTTCTGGTTTTTAGGTGTGAAAGTATGAAAAAAAGCAAGAAATGTAGAAGAAGATAAAGAAATTGTCATAATCTCTGGTGAGATTTGACTGAAATATGCAGAAAACGGCTGAAATCTCGGTGAAACTACTGTTGATGTCTCCAATCCGACCTCCTGTTGCTCTGATACCACTTGTTAGGCCTCTCGCAGGATCTGTTCTCGTGGAAGAACATGTCAGAATCGATCAGTGGCGAGGTGCGGAATCCCTCGACAATGTCTGAGAATCACATACAACAATCACAACGCTTAACATGTCTGATTTCATTGATAAACTGTGAAAATACAAAAGTTCCGGATGAAAGTCAGACAGAGCTTCGCTACAGTGATCTGGCAAAAAGTTTTAGACAAACGGGCCTAACCTCCTATTTATAGGCAAACTGGGAAGGGAGGTGTGTCACCCGTTCGGATGGTCATCCGATCGGATGGCCATCCGTTCGGATGACATATGTCATCCGACGGATTTCACTTTGACAATTACGCGCCATTCCCTGATTTGTCTAGACATACAAATACATACATATACATATACATTCATATACAAAAATACACAAACAGGACAAAATACATAAGACTTGATGCAGACGGAAGCTACAGACATAATGCACTAACACCATTGACTCTGAATTGGTTGAAGTCATACCAATCATGTCAAAGGGTAAAGAAATCAAGATCACTGAACCTAGTAGCAAGAAAATAACTCTTTGATGCGTGTGAAGTGTATATATAAGTTTAACTATATTTTAAGCCCTTTTTACACTTTTTAGTCAAGTTTTAAATTTATAAAACACGATATTTACTAACACTAAACACACATATGGGCAAGTGCACCCATCGTGAGCGTAGTATAGTGTTGGTAAGATACGGAGGTCGTCCAAGGACACAAGAGGTTTTAGTACCGGTTTATCCTCAACGTCTAATCAAATCAAAAGTTTAGAAAAATGTTTTTAAACTAAGAAAATAAAAATTAACTAAAATGCTGAAAAATAAAAGAAAAAACAGATAGACAGGATGAATCACTTGGTTCCGACTCGTGTTTAGTGTAACCTTTGATTATTTCCGCACTTTTGCACTTATTTAAGAGATTATCTTAGTTATTGTAGTAGGCCCCTCTTTTGGAGGTGACGTTACCCTCAACCCAGTAGTTTGAGTCAGCAAGGATACAATCCTAAAGGGTCGGATTATTGAAAGATACTTAATTAAGTTATTAATGCAAATTATGGTAGGCCCCTCTTTTGAAGGTGACGTTACCCTCGACTAAGTAGTCTGAGTCAGCAAGGATACAGTCCTAAGTAGCCGGGTTATAGTATTAATAGTAGTTAACTTATGAGGGGATCAAAGATTTTGGACCCCCGCCATCCAATACCGTTAAGTATTGAAGGAGGTCCTACTAAATTTGACCCAGGTCCCTTGCATGATCTCTAAACGCTGAACAATGGCAAGACTCTTACCAAACTGTTCCCTTAACCCCCGACCAGGTAGCCAACATACCTCTATATAGACCGTGGAGATATGAATGGTGAAAATCTTTTATTTTATATAGACAGTAAAATAATGCCAAGACACCACGGACAAACGATAAGGAAGAATCACCTTCAACATAAGAAACTAGTTATTAAAGTCATTAATACATAACCAATTAAAAAGTGCGAAAAGATTAAAAATAAAAAGTATTACACTAGACACTTGTCTTCACCAAGTGATGTAAGAGACTTAGGCAAATATGACCTTGATTGTCAAGAACTCTTACGATCAATCTTGGATCCCGAGACGACTCACACACTCTACGATGGACAATGGATGATGGTGTTATGGTGGTGGTGGGTGAAGTGTGAGAGAGGTGGTGTGCCAAGGGATGGTTTGAGCTCAAGCCAAGCACTCCTATTTATAGGCTGAACAGAAGCTCGGGCACAGCCCCGTGTCCAGTGGGCACGACCCCGTGTCCACATCCTTCTCTTTCTTCATTTATTGCAGCTTATCTTTATTAGTTGACCACGCCCCCGTGTCTGCTGAGCACGACCCCGTGTGCAGAAGCATATCTGTACTATAAAGATTTGCCTAGATTCTGCGAATCTTATAGTTGACCACGGCCCCGTGCCCGCTGAGCACGGCTCCGTGGTGGGCAATAGAAGCTTCTACCACTTTGTCTTTTCTGCTGACACCTGGGCACGCCCCCGTGCTGGTTGAGCACGGGGCGTGTTCAGTCTTATGTCTTCTTGTTTTGCTTGGGAAGATGCTGTCGTGGGGTCGGGCATGTCACGTTTGTTCCTTTTTCTTGTATTTATGTTAGATTTTGCTGTCTTTTTGCTTCTTTTGTTAATTTGAGCTCATTTAATCCTGAAAATACAAAAGGAAGACAAAAACACACCTTTTCCAACATTAGCACTAAAAAAGGGTTAATTTTATGCCACAATTGATGTAATTTATATGTTGCATTTTTCACACATCACTCTTCAAAAGCCACTAAGTTCCATTCAATCTGGAAAACAAAAGTATGAGTTTAAACCTACTTGGTCAGATGAATGTGTTGTTCTTGAGAACTATAAACCGATTTACTTCACCAACCCAAATGGTCTTGACCTGCCCAAGATAAAAATAATTCTTATTACCAACTCTCAAACAGATGTTAAAGCATTTATTTCAGAAAAGAGTGACAAGGGTAAAAGGAAAGATAAGATTCTAGCCATGCTGTGTGAGTTATTTGGAAAAACAAATCATTGGGCAAAAGACTGCTTCAAGTTAAAAGCCTATGATATTAATAAAGGTAACAACATCTGTGAATCCACACTTGGGTGCACCATTTGTGGACAACTCAATCATTTGACCTAACAATGCTCTTTTCTTAATGGATGAGATATTTAATGAGATTCGAAGAGCCATGGGTGTATGTGCTGTTAAAGAAGACAGTTAAATATGGTCTTGTTTAAGGGGAGGAGATATTGGATTGCATGAACAAAGGTGGCCATGCATACACATGCATAGTGGGTTTGTGTTTTTGTTTATGTTTAGAAGTTGTTTTTAATCAGCCAGGGTCTTTTGGGACTTGAGTTGTTATTTTAAGTCAACGTTATGGAGTGGGTAGGCTAATCCTTAGACTAGAAGGTATGGTGAGCCTTATCCTTAAGGAGATGGGCTGTCACGTCACCGTCACGTAAGCAGGGGCCTAAAGGGGATGGACCTAGGGGGTGGCGGATGAACCCCTTTATATATATATATATATGTATGTATAGGTGTGTGTGTGGGAGTGAGGGGCGTCGAACCCGGCTTGTGGAGGCAGGGCCGACTCAATCATTTTGGTGGCTTAAGGCGAAGTAAAATCTTGTGGCCTTTTTCCCAAAAAAAAATGTATGTAATTGAAAGTTAAACTTGAAGGGCCCAAGTGTAATTATTTGAAAGATTGTGTTAAAATTTAAAAACAAGGAAAAAAAAATGGTGAACCAGGGATTTGAACCCGGGTCTCACCAACATCCATACATACACAAAACCACTACACTACTAACCATCAACCTATTAATAACCCACACACTAAATGTTTTATAAATGGACTGTGATTTCATCAAATTATAGAGACCCTATAGTTTTGATGGCCCAAGGCCCAAGCATCATTTGGCTTACCCTTGGGCCGGCCCTGTGTGGAGGACGGAGATGACGGGCCTAGCCCGGCGCCGGAGCAAGGGGGTGGGGAAGACGGGACGGCGAGACGGCGAGATGGGGATGGGCATAGGGACGGCCCCCATACCCTCCAGTCTAAGGAATTTGTTGAGTTTTCTTAGTTTGTCATGGGTTTCCTGTTTTTCTAGTTTAATTTGTTTATGCACGTGTTTTGTTCTGGGCAATTTAAAGCAGGCTTTGTTGATTTATATAATATGCATTTGAATATTGTTTTGTTGAGTGAATTGCAAGTTTTGTCTTTTATCTTTAGGCCTCTTTGCAGGCGGTGTTCTTTATGTTTAAATTTGACGAGTTTTGTCCTTTATGTTTAAAAATCAAGCACGTTTTACCCTTTGGGCCTAACCCAGTCTGTTTTCCCAGTTAAATCTGATCATGTGCCTTGCACATGAGGGTAATTTTGTCGTTTCACCCTTTTAAGGACTAATTATATAAATAACTAAATATTTAAGCATTTTATTAAAATTAAAAAAATACTAGCTTAAACCACTCTCTCTCTCTCACCTTTCTCTCTCTATCAACCTCGTCTTCTTCCTAAAACACCTAAACAAATATTTGTCCAGAGAAAAAAAAGCTTCTCCTGACTTTAAAATATTAACTGATTACCATTCAAACACCTCAACAAAAAATAATGTAAATAATCCCATCATCATAACCTTTATTCAATCCTTTAATGGCTTCTTTTTAGCCAGATCTGAACAATGAAACTCCTAAACAAGATCTGAATTTGTACAACGAGGTGGTTGCTGCAGCGTGAAGCCGCCAACACCATACTTCAGTGGCTCCTCACGTCCCCGTCCCCCCTCGTAAACGTGGTTTCCCTCATTGTTAGTTTGTGCAATTTTGGGTTTTTTTATAATCCTCTGCATAAAATTTAGGGATTTGGGGTCAATTGTTTAGAACTTCAGATTTGTGGGTGGGTGTGGCGATGGCAGCACCCGGGTGGTGAATGGTGGGGCAGCGGTTTGTGGGGATTTAGAGATGGTGGTTGTGATGGTGTTGAGTGGGTGGTGGATGGTGGGGCAAGGTGGTGTGGGGTGGATGGTGGTTTGGGGTGGTGGTGGTGGTGGTACGGGTGTGAGGGAGATGGTGGCAGGTTGTTGAAGAGAATTGTTGCAGGTTGTTTAAGAGAAATTAGGGTTTTGAAATGGGATTGATTTGGGGAAGAAAGGGTTTTGCTATGATATATAATTTTTTTTTCTTTTTTATGTATTTTTAAAGAATAGGATGAAAAGACAATTTTACCCTCATGTGCATTGCGCATGACCAGATTTGACAGAAAAATCTAACTGGGTTAGGGCTAAAGGACAAAACGTGTATGATTTGAAAACATAAATGACAAAACTCGTCAATTTTAAACATAAAGGATAGCGCCTGCAAATGGGTATAAAGATAAAGGACAATCTTTGCAATTCACTCTTGTTTTGTTTATACATATTTGACACTTAGGGTGTTTCATTTTTTATCTAAGAATCTTTTTTCTAAAAAAATATTAATGCCTGTAATATTTAATGTGTTTTTTCATTTTATAAATCTGAGATTGTTTTATAAAAAAATCTAACTTTTTTTAAATGTACTTTTAAATTTGCTTTAGTGCATCCATAATGCAAAATTTAGAAATCTTTAAAAACCTCTAACTCAGTATCTCATATCATATTTCAATGTTACTCAAAAATCTTTTTTTTTTCCACAACACTAAAAATACATAAACTTCGACCTATCACTCAATAGTCCACATGTTTTTTTTACTCACATGAATTTCAATTGTGGGCCCTCCTTAGTCCACTTAAAATCCACAAAACAAACCACACCCACCGGACTTGGGTTTCGAACTAGCGTCACCACACATGATGTTCGTGAGGGTGAGGTTTGAGTTTTCGGATCATGCATACGCAAACATGCATGCTCTTAAAGTTGATACCCTTCTTTCATCAATACATTTGAAATACAATTATCTTATTCTCATAGTACGCATGAGTAGATATATCTAGTCCATAACCTTACACTACTACTGAAATGATTTGTCTAGGCGGTGGAAACGAAGGTTATGAGCGGTTTTCTGACCGCCCAAACAAAGGTCGCAGGAAAAAATGGGTCACTTAATCTGGGCGGTTAACAACCCGCCCAAAATAAAACTAAGACCGCCCAAAAAACCTTGTAAATGTTTAGCACTTTGTATCATTTTGGGCTACAGTCAAACCGCCTAAAAAAATTCAAATGATTAAAGGCTACAATCAATCGCTCAGAAAGAATTCATATACGATAAAATTCAAACTAAATGAATTGTGAATTTAGGGTATATTAGAATATGGGGTATGGGGCGGGGGTTGTGGTGTGGGTTGGGTACAAACGCCCAAGTCATCACCCCAGGTGGGCTTGGGTTTCGGCGTGGCCCCTTGGGCGGGGGTGTGGCGTGGGTTGGGTACAAACGCCCAAGTCACCACCCCGGGTGGGCTTGGGTTTCGGCGTGGCCCCTTGGGCGGGGGTTTCAGCCCGAGCGTTGGACGGGGCTATCAAGATGACATGGCGGGATCTCATTGGCCAAGACAAGTAGCCGTTTGGGCTAGCCGTTGGCCAACGGCTATGTGTTTTAAAAAAAAAATTATTCACTATAAATACTCACACTTCTATTCATTTTTTTTACCACAACTACTCCACCTCTTCTATAATCATCTCTATCTTATTTTAAAAAAAATTCTCATCCAACCACAATACGAAAAATGAATCCTCATAATCGTGGTAAAGACCCGAACAATCCGTGGGCATTCCAAGAAACACCTAGCCCAACATCTAATCGTCCAATTGCTCCATTTTTAATACACTCCACGATGCCGGATATGGCTGGTTACGCACAATGTTGTAGAAGGCGCTAGGCGCTAGTCGGGCGGTGAGGTACAACCTAGGGATTAATCGGAATGGGATTTTTATATGTATTTTTTCAAAATTATATATATATACCCAATAATATAAAAATAATACTTCAAAATTCACATAAATACTTCAACTTTCAGATAGTATGGTTCGATTTTGACCAATTTTGACCGCCTAGGACCGCTTAGGACCGATTTTGATCGATTTTGACCGACTAATATTGTCCGATTAATCCGATTTTTGACCGCCTAGGACCGATTTTGACCGATTTTTTACCATGACCGATTAATTGACCGTCTAGCTCAAAATTAGGCAGTAGATGACCGCCTAGCGCCTAGGCGCCGATTAATCGGCCGCCTAGGCCGATTTCTGCAACCATGGTTACGCATCGTTTATCTCGAATCGTTTGAAGAATGATGTCGGTCGAAAACACCAATGCCTTTCGCGCAACGCGCTGAATTTAAAGTGTCGATGAACAGTAACAAAAATATTAATTTTTTATTATTATAATACTTGTAAATAAATCAAATAGATGGGAAGGGCCTTTGAATGGCAATCGGGGAAAGTGGGCCATCCCAAGTAATACGTAATGTGATTACTAATTAATTAGGTAGTACTAATATTAACACATAATGTGATTTTAGTTTCCAATTGTAACAAACCACAAAAAAGATTATATTCATCCTCATTACCTAAGGTATTTAACTAACATACAGATACTAATAACGAAGGACAATGCGATACGATATCATCTTATGAATAATAGTAACAAATCAATTTTGAGGATTTGTTTTTTTATTAATACCTATTTATCATTTATTTGATTTTTAGTAATAAATAATAATTGATCATATTTAAGTATTTGTTTTTTTTAACTTTTAATATTTGTTATTATATTTTATTTTTAGAAATAACTTGCATTAGTTAACTATTTTAAAATTTTAAATCCGAAACATTTATTTTCATAACATTCTAAGTTATCTGGTCGCATGTTGTGACGATATGTTACAACGAGCATTAGATCGGTATTGATTCGGTTAGTTACAATACTGATATAATACATGCATTCGGTAAAGAAATCAAGACGTGATTTATATTGACCGAAAACGATAAAATCGAACACTGGCACCAACACCGATGTTTGAACGGTATCGATCGGTTCAGATTGTCACAATACAGTTTTCGATATTCATTTATCGTTGCGAACAAAGTTGTATAAACGATTTTTTTTAAATCGGTAACTATAAAAATAAATACAAGTACCGTTTCTGATGTTGTTCTGTACGATACGGTAGCAATAGGATGTCAGTTTATTTATCGAAAGAAAACAATAAAAAAATAGTTTTACCGAAACCGATGTTTGTTCAGTTCGCTGTGGTAGCGACAATGTATCTGTTATAAAATCGAAAGCCATAAAAATGAATATATTCCGGTGCTGATGTTGTCTGGTACGGTAAGGTAGCGATACAATGTTTGTTTATCGATAGCAAAAACAATAATTTTAAGTACACATACCGACACATATGTTGTTCAGTCGGGTTCGGTTTGGTTGGATATGATAGCAACACCCGCTGCAAAGCACGAGGAATCTCGCTTATACAGTGTAAGTTTATCAAAAGCAAAAACAATAAAAATAAATACCGAAAACAATACATATGTTGTTCAGTCGGGTTTAGTTAGGTTTGGTACGATAGTGGCACAATATTCGTTTGCAATAAGATTTATATCAGAATGTTGTAAAAAATAAACGGGTAGAACGGAAAGAAACAAAATGAATCAATATCGACTAAACAACATCATATTCGTTTTTATTGTTTTTTATCGATGTAAGGTTTTCTCTCTCTGTTACTATAGCAAATGTCGATACCATAACGATCCGAATAGATAACACTGAATTCCCGCCGCAAAGCGCGAACGGGAAACTCACTAGTTAAAAAGGAATTTAAAAATAAATTATAATAATTTCACCAAAACAATATCAATAGAGCCAAAAAGAAAAAAACCCAAACAAATTCATATATAAAACCTGTTTAATTACATTATAACTTGCATGGTTTACAAAAATTTTTCAAACACAATACAAAACTAACCTAACCGTATCTAGCTACTATCATTAAACTAGCAGATTCAGCCCGCACGTTGCACCCATTCATAGAGGATTGTTCACCCAAGAAATTGCTTTCCACAAATCAACTAACTGGACATCATGGTTCTTGTTAGCTAACTCTTCAACTGACCACTAGTGTCGTTGCCTGCTCTATGTGGCGAGTTTAAAGTGCGATGTGCAATGATAAATAGTCTGAGCGCGTTGTGGCGATTCTGGTGAAAATTGACACTATGCATACATACCTGTTAACCCAAGTTATAAGTTGTTCAAGTGTAAAAAAATGAGCTAGGATTTTGCTTTTGAGAGTTAAAAAGTAAATATATCATTATATGAACTCTTTAGTCTTCAACTAATCAGAGAAAGTTTTTTTTATTTCTATGCAAAAGTTGTATATTTACAATGAATGAGAAAATCCCTACAAATAGGAAAACAAGACAAAACATAGAAAGGAAATATGGCTGGAAAACATATCTAATTGATCTTAACGGCTAGATAATTCTTGGCTGAGCTGTAATCAATTTCTTAAATAAGGAAATGAAGAATTCATTCTGAGCCTATAACTTTTATTTTTCTAACACTCCCCCTCAAGTTGAGTTGTGGGATCTCCGATACTCAACTTGCTAAGACAATTGTTAAAAAAACTCCCGTTGACAGCTTTGGTTAAAATGTCTGCAAGTTGATCTTTTGAGCGAACAAATGGAAGTTCTATAATTCCTGCTTCAAGTTTTTCTTTGATAAAATGTCTATCAACTTCCACGTGCTTCGTACGATCGTGTTGAACAAGATTTTCTGAAATCTGTATGGCTGCTTTGTTATCACACATGATTTTATTAGACTAGGTTTGAGGAAACCCAATCTCTGACAGAAGTTTGCGTATCCAAAGAACTTCTGCTAATCCTCGTGCAATGCCTCGGAATTCTGCTTCGGCGCTGGATAAGGCGACAACCTTTTGTTTTTTTGCTTCTCCATGTAACTAAGTTTCCACCAACCAAAGTAAACTACCCTGAAGTTGATCTTCGATCTTCTTTACTTCCTGCCCAGTCTGCGTCTGTATAGGCTTGGATCCTTAGATGTTTATTTGGCTTAAACAAGATTCCGTGGCTTGCGGTCCCTTTGAGATACCTTATGATCCTTAGTACTGCATCCATGTGACTGTCTTGAGGTCGGTGCATGAACTGACTGACTACTCCCACTACATATGCAATGTCAGGGCGAGTATGTGAAAGGTATATAAGTTTTCCCACCAATTGTTGGTAATTTTCCTTATCTGCCAATTCTTTTCCTTCTTCTATGCAAAGTTTCTGGTTGGTCATCATTGGAGTATCAACTGGCTTGCAGTCAACCATCCCTATTTCTGTTAGGAGGTCTAGGACATATTTTCTTCTGGCATATGAAAATCCCTTGCTGAGACCTAAGGACTTCAATTCCAAGAAAGTACTTAAGTCTTCCTAAATCCTTCATTTCGAATTCGGTGAAAAGATTTGTCCTCAAATTCTTTATTTCTTCTTCATCATTACCAGTAATAATCATATCATCAACGTATATAATTAAACAAGTTACAAATTTACCTCTTTGTTTAAGGAATAAGGTATGGTCAGAATTGCTTTGCCGAAAACCATATCCTTTCATAGCTAGTGTAAACCTGCCAAACCAGGCCCGAGGGGATTGTTTAAGACCATAAAGGGTCCTTTTTAACCGACATACTTCCTCAGTTTTGAAGTTCTTTGTGAATCCTGGTGGAGCTTCCATGTAAACTTGTTCTTTCAATTCTCCATGTAGGAATGCATTTGTAACATCAAACTGACGAAGAGGCCATCTTTCGTTTGTAGGGATGGAGAAGAGCACGCGGATTGTATCAATTTTAGCTACTGGGGAAAAGGTCTCGGAATAGTCAATCCCATATGTTTGGGTGTAGCCTTTATCCACAAGACGAGCTTTATATCTTTCAATGGTCCCATCAGGTTTGTGTTTGACAGTAAAGACCCAGCGACAGCCTACTGGTTTCTTTCCCAGGGGAAGAACACATTTTTCCCATGTATCATTCCTTAGGAGTGCTTTCATCTCTGTTTCCATAGCGTCTTTCCAATTTTCAGAATCCAAGGCTTGTTCTACGGATGTTGGAAGTTGTTCATTATATAGGGAGGTATTGAAAGCTTTGGCTTCCCTAGATAAGTTACCATGGGCAATATTCGCCATGGGATATCTAGATGATTTTGTCTTTTTGTCTAGAGAGTATCGTTTCGGAGGGAACCCCCTATTGGCTCTTGGAGGCAGGACATATCTTTCGGTTATTTTTTCTTCCATATGTTGTTCCTCCTGATCTTGTATTGGTTTTTCTTGATCCTGTATTGCCTCTTCTTGCAAATTCTGTTCTAATGCTATCTCATTGTTATCGGTTTGAGATTCAGTGTTTTGAGTCTCTTCTGTGTCAGAGTGACTTACCTCGTGTAGGATCGAGTTGTGACCTAAATGAGTCATTCGGAAGAGCTCTAGTCCGTTTCAGAGGCGGAAACTAAGAAACGGATGTAAAAACAGCTTGAATATCACTTTAAACGTCTTGTGTATTGATTTAATAGCAAATACAATCACAAGGAATACCGGCAGCACCTCGGTATCAAATCTGGAATCCTTACAAATGAATAGCTCTCATGCCTATTTATAGTGTTCCTGGTTTCTATTGAAAACACACATGTCAGCTTCAATAGAAACCTTTCAAGAGAAACCTACAAGTTCCACTTTCAAAAGAAACCTCCAAGTTCCACTTTCAAGAGAAACCTACATATTTGACTTTATGCACGAACATAACCGCAACAAGTCCAAGACTCGATATAAGACGAAGACGACAGATGAATGCACCAACAGACTCCCCCTCAGATGTTGACGAGTCTTAAGTGTCGAGTCTTTGCATCTTCAGTCTTTATCAGTCTTCGAGCTTCTCTCCGAAGTATTTTCCATTGTAAGCATCCTCAAACAATCTCTTACTCTTTCTCAAAATCTTCAGGATCTGAATCTGACTCTACTATCTTCAGACTCTCTCTCGATGTCTTCAGATTCCCTCTTTCACTAGGCTGGGATCGTAGTCTGGAATTCTCTTTCCACAGATTCTTAGATCGTAACTTGGCACTTCATCAAAATCAGGTTTCGGAACCTGGCTAACCTGCATAAACTCTACCCAAAAATAAATTTTCTGATAATCATTTGTGGATAAGATTTTCAAATCTAATTTACCACTTGCAGGAATACCGTTTTTATTGCAAAACCTTTTCTCATTTCATTTCAACAGTCCTCAAATACTTTCACCCAAACCATATGTTCATCATGTTTAGCACTTGGAATTTTGAAAATCAACTCTCCAAAATCAGTTGTCGAAAATCTTTTTGGATTTTTTTAAAATTTATGCTAAAACACACTGAAAATCTTTTTGGATTTTTTAATGAAAAGGAACGCAGTAAAGAAATATTTACATACAATATTTTTTGTGAGATTGTGCAAGAGGATCATATCAGTTTATGAGACAAATCACTAACACCGTTAAGCTTGATTTCATTTTAAGTTTTAAACGATTCACTTAGATTGTCAGTATACTGATCCACTTAAATTCTTACACAAAGTTCAATTGCTTCGAGATACGGATGTTAATGTCTTAAGCACTTAAACTCAATCGCGTGTCCCACCTCAGAATATACTCCCGTATCCAGATCCCAATATTCAGTCTTACAGGTAATTATGACACAAATGATATCTGTACATAAATTAGGTAATGCGAGGGCCGAGGGATCTCAGGTCGATACTTCCGTATACGCAGAGAGATATCAGCTTCGACTTTTCGGTATGTCCCCTTTAGAGGATCTTTTAGCTACAACAGCAGCGACTATCAATTTTATTGTTTCATCAGCATGCTGAGGGTTTATGCTATGTTTCAAGCATTTGCGGAAAGTATTATCCAAGGACTAGGTCAGAACTTCCATTCAGCAGAAGTCCTGGAATAATACCCCAGACATCACTGAGTATAAAGACCTAGTATATCAGAAAAAGGAATCTTTCAAACAAGATTTCGGGGGTTACCCATATATCCGAGAGATGTTTCCCCACGATATAAGCAAGTTTGAAATTTAGGTTTATATCTCGTCACAATCTACTAAATGTGCAAAAACCTACTGACACATCATCAGTGAGACCGTTTATCACTTTTTAACTTTCCATTTCTTTAGCATGCTGTGATAGTCCACTGATGTACTATCATTTCCTCTTTTATGCAACAAAACTCATTTTTCATTTTATCATGTTTTTGGCTTTTTCAAATTTTCTAATGTTTTTGGATTTTCTAAAATTTCTTACTCCCCCTAAAATGCAAACACATTTTAGGAAATTTGAAAACAAACTGTACAAGTAACTTGACAACTGATATTGAATTGCCTCAATTCTCCATCCACTTGACATAAACAATCAGAACCCCCCCTTACAACAAACTATTTTCCCATTATGATCTCAAAACACTTAAGTTTGTTTTAATCAAAATGGTTTTTCCGAAAAATTAGTTTTGTTGATTTTGTAAAACCATTAGTAGATTAGGGATTTGGTTCATCACATTGTTTTTTCAACCACTTGTAGGAAATCAGATACAACTTAATGTCCCTGATTTACCACTTGTAAGATCAATCCAATCAATCATTTTCAACCAAACATCCTCTGTTGGTTGAATTCTCAAGGTGCCGATTCCTACTCCTCGCTTACCAACCTGGGAGTTCCGGCAAGTCCTGCTTTTCAAAAACACATTTAACATGATAAAGAATGATGTCGATTCATTATCCACGATTACCAACTTGGGATCTCCGGCAAGTCAGGTTTTTATTGTTTGAAAAATATATCCACCCAAGCCTGACCTTCCTTGGGTGTTACAACATTTTCTTCTTCATCTTTTCTTTCAACAGACTTGTGAACACGTCTTTTAGAAGCATAAAATTCTTTGACACTTTTGGCCTTACCATTGACCATTTTGCCAAAAATATGTTTCACAGTTCCATTGAAAGCCTTATCAACATCAAATTTCTTCTTATCAGAATAAAATTGATTTGATATTTCAACTTTTCCAACTTTCTTCATAAAATTTTCAGCACACAACGGTGGAAAATTTTCATCGTTCATAGTTGGAACTAATTTTTCAACCTTTTTCTCAACATGTGGCTCCTCTGATTTTGTGGAATCAGATTCATCACCAGAATTATTACCTGAACCTTTCACAACCCATTTTTGATTTTTTACATTTTCTTTTCCTTTCAAAACACTCTTTGAACATTCTCCCTTCTCAAAGGTTGAATTTTCAAAGCCAGTAAATGGTTTGGTTGTAAGTTCAGTTTTCTCCACAACTTTCTCTTTCAATTTACCAGATACTTCCTGTTTTGGTTTGAATGTTTTCGGACAATTCCTAGCAACATGACCAGCAATCTTGCACTGAAAACAGGTTCTGGTTTCTATCTTCTTTGGAACAACATTTTTCTTCAACTCTTCTTGCTTCTTGGCAAGGAATTCCTGATTCGTCTGTTTTCTGAATGCTTGTTCTTTCTCATAATCTAAAGATTTTCCTGAAACAAACACAGTTTTTGGTTTAGAAAATTTTTCATTTTTATAATTTTTCGGTGGTACAAAACCTAATCCTTTCTTTTTGTAATTACGATTATGGTTTGGTTTCTTTTGGAAACTGTAACCACAATTGTAACCCATTTTCTTGTTAAATATTTGTTGATCTCTTGAAGTGTATTGTTTAGGTTTTCCATTAAGATTTAAATCTTTTATTTCAGAAATATTAATTTCTGTGATTTTGAAAACCTTTTGAATCATTTCAAATCTAACACTTCTTATTGGAAAACTCTCATCAGAATATAATTTGTCAGAACCTTTCAAAGTATATGCTACTTTGACTGATTCATCATTCAAATTAGATTTCGATAGCAAAAACTCTTTATCATAAACCCGTTTGTCCTTTTTGACTGTTGACTTTGACGTATCGGACTCAGATTTTGACTTGGATTTGGATTCAGGTTTTGACTCCTCACAGTCATCTTTATCTAACACCTGATCGACCACACTTTTTATCAACTTTGACTCATGATCAGTATCAAACGACGTGTACGTGACATCAATATTTTCTGGCAAGTTATCTGACGGCCCAGACTCCCATTGTAAATTTATTGCCTTTTCGACTCTTTCAGAATTTGGATTTCGAGGTAAAAATCCGTTTTCGACCGGGGGCGAACATCTAGTGTAGACTACACTTGGTTTCTCACCAGAAATCTTCTCTTCATCATCTTTTCTTGTCTCTGACTTCTTTCCTTCTGAAGTCTTCACTTCTTCAAAAGTCTTCAAATTCTCTACAACCGGATAAATCCTGTCAACAACAAAAATAGAACATGAGTAACTTTCTAATAACTTGTTGACTCTTTCAGTTTCTATCTTTTGTGTTGCCAACTTCAACTCTAGATCAGCACATTTCTTTATGTGAAAGTTGACATCATCAAGTTGTCTCAGGTACGCTTTCTTCAGCGTATTCATTGCCACAACTTGTTCACCGTTTGAATCAGTATACTTGTTAATTTCTCTGTTCATTGTATCATAGGATTCTTTCAATCTGTTTATATTGTGCAGCAACTCATTGTTCTGCTTGATTAAAGAATCACAATTCATGCACTTTTCAGGAACTTTGACAGGTTCTGCATCAACTTTGACTTCAAATTCAGGAACCTCTTTAACTGTTCTGTTTGATTGTAAAAATTCAGCTCTTCTCTTTTTCTCAGCTTTAGCTTCAGCTTTTAATCTCTCTTCCTCTTCTTCCTCTTCTTCAAGCTTTTTCCGTCTTGCTTCAGCAGCTTCCATTACTTTTCTGCACTTTTCGGCACATTTCAGATCGTAAGCATTTGCAATGAAAGCTTTAGCATTTAAAGTGTCTTGTTCCGGACAAAAATCATTCCAATTGAAATCTTCAGCTAACTTTTCATCGTCTTGTTCTGCCAAACACACTTTGCTGTTTGTTGGAAGATATTTATCCTAACTAAAATTATCATATTTGCCCTGATTAACTAGACACGCTCTTTTTGAACCTTCAATCACATCTCTTCCATGTGCAGTTTGTGCCTGATGCGATGCTGGTGGTGTGATTTGATGATAAATCGCCTTTTTGTGATAATCGTTGTTTCCAAAAGGATTCTGGGCTCCAGTAGCTTCACGATTTTTGCACTCTCTCTTGAAATACCCCTTTTCCCTGCAACGAAAACATGTAACTTTAGATTTATCAAAGCCTAAATTTGAAACACTTGCATCAAGAAAATCATTTCTTCCCGTAATTTGTTTAAACTTTTCAGCTCTTCTCATTACACTGGCCATGCACCATTTAATATCCATCAATTTCATTTCCTCAGCATCGATTTGATCGTAATCCTCTTTTGTGAGCATTGGATTACCGATCTTTCCGGCCACAAAACTACTATAAGACTCTAGAACCATTCCCAACAAAGACATTTGATTTTTGGCAACTTCTTCAGAATAATCTTGGTCACTTTCAAGATTTAATACAATGTTACACTGAAGTTTTCTTCCATTCTTTGTTGCAGAAATGTTTGGATCGAATGATGAAAATCTTGTGCTGCTTGATCCCTGGGATGATTTCTTTTCTGAAGAATCTTTTGCACTGTAAGCAGTTTCGACTTTTGGAGAAAAATTTGACTTTTCGTTGACACCACCTTTGTACTACAAGCTGATATCTTGTTCTCCATCGTAGTTCTTCATCCTGGCAATCTTCCTCTGCTCCATCTCTTGAGCTTCTAAATGTTTGATGAAGTCTCCCAGTGTCATGTTTTTATAATCTTTTCTATTGGATCTCAGCATCATCAGAAATGTTCCCCAAGTTTCATGAGGTAGTGCATCTGCAAGTTTTTCAATCAATTCTTCAGTATCTTTTTTAATACCAAGTTTTGTCATATTTCTCACCAAGTTACAATATCTATAAATTATTTGCTTTGTGTTTTCAGATTTTAAACCACGGAATAAATCAAACTCTTTCTTCATGAGAGACATCTTGTTTTTGAGCATATCATCACTTCCAACAAATTTTGCTTCCAATTCTGTCCAAATTGAATAAGCAGTTCCATCATGTTGAAGCAGTATCAAGATATCTTCTTTTATCGCTTGCTGAAGCAGACTCACCATCAGTTTCTCATCTCGATATTTCTTTTTATCTTCCGTACTCATTTCTCTAATTGTTTGCTGCACACCATTTGTTGTGGGTTTAACATAAGGTTCCTCAGTGTGTTCCCACGCATACAAATGATAAGCTTCAACCCAATTCCCAAACCATTCAGACCATGCGTTGTAATCAACAATATCCATGAGTTTGGGTGGTTTCTGAGACGTCCCGGTTTCATTTTCATGCAAAGCACTCTGAGTGATTGTAATTGGACTAGCAAAAGCGTTATAAAACTCGTTCTCCATGTTTCGTTTTTCAAAATTCACAAACAAACTGTTTCAAACGAACTGGTTCTCCTTGTGAAATATCTCGGTATTTTCAAGCTAAACCTCAATGTATTTTCAAGCTAAATCAGATTAATCTTCAATAGAAACCTGATTAACCTTCAATAGAAACCTGATTAATCTTCAATAGAAACCTGATTCACCTTCAATAGAAACCTGATTCACCTTCAATAGAAACCTGATTAATCTTCAATAGAAACCTGATTCACCTTCAATAGAAACCTGATTAACCTTCAATAGAAACCTGACAATTTCAAACGAAACCTGTCAATTTCAAACGAAACCTGTAGTGTTCGTTCAATAGAAACCTAGTTTTTGTCCAATTTTGTCCATTTTAAGTCCGTATTTTAACATGAAACTTTCAAGGGTTTGTCTATGTCCAATTTCGAGTGTACTGTGAAAATTTGAACCAATTTGGACCGTGAAATCCTGTTCGATTGAAGAAAGAAGGTGTAGAAACGAGAAATTTCAATGAAAATCAGCTGTAATCTGCAAAACTCTTCCAACCGGCTCTGATACCAATTGTAGGATCGAGTTGTGACCTAAATGAGTCGTTCGGAAGAGCTCTAGTCCGTTTCAGAGGCGGAAACTAAGAAACGGATGTTAAAACAACTTGAATATCACTTTAAACGTCTTGTGTATTGATTTAATAGCAAATACAATCACAAGGAATACCGGCAGCACCTCGGTATCAAATCTGGAATCCTTACAAATGAATAGCTCTCATGCCTATTTATAGTGTTCCTGGTTTCTATTGAAAACACACATGTCAGCTTCAATAGAAACCTTTCAAGAGAAACCTACAAGTTCCACTTTCAAAAGAAACCTCCAAGTTCCACTTTCAAGAGAAACCTACATATTTGACTTTATGCACTAACAGAACCGCAACAAGTCCAAGACTCGATATAAGACAAAGACGACAGATGAATGCACCAACACCTCGGTATCTGGACTAGGAGAATCTTGGTTAGTAGCACTAACGGTAGGAGCATCGGACTGTGAGGAAGTATGTAACTCATCTGGAGTATTGTGATTAACGTCTTCTGATAAAGGAGTTGATAAAGGAGTCCATTTTAGCCAACTCAGAGTGTCATACTCTTTCTCCCCCTGACCACTGTGTTGGGAGGTATAAAAAAATTCGGTTTCAAGAAAGTCACAGTTAAGGGTTGTGTACATATGCCGTTGTTTTGGACTATAGCATCGGTATCCTTTTTTATCGATACCATAGCCAACAAATACACACTTCTCAGCACACGGGCCGAGTTTGCCCCAATCATGTTTTGGTATATGAGCGTAGACAGTGCATCTAAAAACCCGTGGTTGTAATGTGAGAGGTGGAGGAATTTTGGTAAAATTGGACAAAGTTTGGAGGGGAGTTTTCAAATCAAGTGCTTTAGTGGGTAATCGGTTAATCAAATAAGTGGCGGGTGGAGACTGCTTCAGGCCAAAATACCATAGGAACCCGAGATTCAATTAATAAAGCTCGTGTTATTTCTAAAAGGACACGGTTTTTTCGTTCTGCAGTGCCATTTTGTTCGGGGGTGTATGTACACGTTTTTTGGTGAATAATACCTTTGTTTTGACAAAATTGTTTCATGGAATTATTGATATACTCTCCTCCATTATCAGATCGAAGTACCTGGATATTAGTTTTAAACTGTGTTTGTATCATGGCATAAAAATCGTAAATTTCTCAAAAACATCATTTTTGTGTTTCAAAAAATAAACCCATGTCATGCGAGTGCAATCGTCAATAAAAAGTACAAAAAAGTAAAAATTTTGTCCCCCAATAACTTCAGCGGGTCCCCAAACATCAGAGTGAATAATAGAAAATGGTGTACCAACTTTTGTGTTATTTAATTTATAGGTTTGTCTATGGCTTTTAGCTAAAACACAAGTTTCACAATTGAAATTATTGTTTGAAGGAAAAAGTTGTGGAAATAAAAGATTTAAATAGCCGATAGAAGGGTGTCCTAATCTCCTATGCCAGAGCTAAGCTTCCCTATTTGCTGTTCCATGAGCTAGCATCACACTTCCCGATTGAGTCACTTCTTCCACATAGTACAATCCTGACCGTTCAGTGCCACACCCAATGATCATTCCCGTCCTGATATCCTGGAGGACACAAAAGGTTGGATGCACCAAGACGGTGCAATTTAACTCTTTTGTAGCATGACTAATGGATAACAGTTTATGTGACAAGGATGGAACGTAAAGACAGTTTGAGAGTTTTAAAGTAGGAGATATTTCGATAGTTCCTCCTCCTTTGACAGGAACGACCCCCCCGTCAGCGGTTTTGATGTGGTTGATCCTAGGGGTATTCCTTTTTATAACGTCAGATAAGTCATATGTCATGGTGTCAGTCGCACCACAATCAAATATCCATGAGTTATCCAAGATTTCACAGTTTTTAGCTATATTGGCGTGTGATTTCGAAACATCCCCCCCCCCCCTTAAAACACTTAGATTTTTTACGTTTATTTTTCATAATAAAGTTTTGAGCTTTATTATTTCTTTTAACAAAACCATTATTATCGTTTTGTGTTTTATTAGTTTTTTTCAAAAAACAAAGGTTTTAAGGTTTCACTTATTTGGCCAGTATCATAAACTTCTGATTGTGAAAGGGGGTCTTTTAGCAAGTCTAATAATTCATAATAAAAAAAAATTTAGGGTTCAATAATGGAGGATTTGAGATTAGTCTCTCAGACCCGTTACCTCTTTCGTCGACTTCTGGTACTCCGGCGAAGGCAACACGGCCGAACCCACCGCTGCTCTGCGGCTCACCGTCTCTGCCGGAATCTCCGGTATGATTTGTAGCGACTGCCGCTTTCCCTTCGTCCTTATTACTCTTCTTGTGTACATCATTCCACCATTCGGGGAAGCCATAAATTTTGAAGCACTGATCTTTGGTGTGCCTCATCATTCCACAATGATCACACTTAAGTTTGGATTTATCTTTTTGGTTTGAGGGAAGAGTCCGGGCGGCGCCCCTGTCCCCTGGCCGCAAGCCCTAGGGCTTTACCACTGTTGTCAGATTGGGTTGTGGTTAGTCCCGCCCCAATTCCCGTTTGAGTTTTGGTGGTAGTCCCAAGGATGTTTTGGTGCGCGGTTTCCTTCCGAACAACCGCATAAGCTTCTTCTGCCGTCGGTAGGGGATCCATTCTAAGAATCTCCCTCTTGATTGTATCGTATTGTCTGTCAATTGCGTTCAGAAATTGGAACAATTTTTGTTCTGTTCTCAGTTTATTGTAGGTAGCAATATCCACAGGGGATGTCATGGGATTCGGGTCTCTTCGATCGATCTCTCCCCAGATCCCTTGTATTATAATCTAGAACTCCTCAAGAGGGGTTCCATTCTGTTTAATTCCATTCGCTTTGACATGTAAATCAAATGTTTGGAGTTTATCTTTACCACTATTGTACGTGGTTACGAGTGCATCCCACAAAGCTTTAGCAGTTGGAAACTCGGTCAGATTGCTCGCAATTGTTGGTTCAATATTTTGTATCAGCCATGAAAACACTACGAGGTCGTCTTGTTCCCATTGCTCATACCCGTCTTCGGTCGGTTTGGGTGATGCCGGATTTCCAGACAAATAACCAAGAAGTGATCTTGATTTACCTCTGATAGCTACTCGGATCATACAAGCCCATAGGGCATAATTTTGGTTATTAAGTTTGAGACTGATCTTGAGGCTATCGGACATGTTGTGTTTGGTGTTTTGGTTTTGGGATGATTGGATTCCATTGAGAAAGTTGGCTAATTGAATTGAAAGATCATTGTTGTTTTGAGGGCTGTTGTCGGAAGACATGGTGGCTTTGGCTATGGTTGTTTTTGAAAAGAACAAAGGTAGATGATGAGCAGTTCCCTGGATTGATTCAGGTCAGCTCTGATACCATCTTCAACTGATCAGAGAAAGTTTTTTTTTATTTCTATGAAAAAGTTGTATATTTACAATGAATAAGAAAATCCCTATAAATAGGAAAACAAGACAGAACCTAGAAAGGAAATATGGCTGGAAAAAATATCTAATTGATCTTAACGGCTAGATAATTCTTGGTTGAGCTGTAATCAATTTCTTAAATAAGGAAATGAAGAATTCATTCTGAGCCTATAACATTTATTTTTCTAACATTTAATACTAATTTTAACCTGAGTTCAGTATTGAGTTGAGCTACTCGTTCTCACTTTTTTTGTTTTAGCCTTTTGCTCAGCTTTCTTTTGCGGTTGTTTTTAAGTGCAGTCCTGTGTTCTGCAGTTATGTAATTGATGTGTTCAAAATGTAACATATAAATTTCATCAAATGAGGCATAAAACTAACCCTTTTTTAGTACTAATGTTGGAAAAAGTGTGCTTTTGTCTTCCTTTTGTATTTTCAGGATTAAATGAGCTCAAATTAACAAAAGAAGCAAAAAGACATCAAAATCTAACATAAATACAATAAAAGGAACAAGACGTGGCATGCCTGACCCCATAACAGCATCTTCCCAAGCAAAACAAGAGATCAGAAGCCTGAACACGCCCCGTGCTCAACCAGCACGGGGGCGTGCCCAAGTGTTAGCAGAAAAGACAAAGTGGTAGAAGCTTCTATTGCCCACCACGGGGTCGTGCTCAGCGGACACGGGGCCGTGGTCAACTATAAGATTCGCACAATCCAGGCAAATCTTCATAGTACAAAGATTCTTTTGCACACGGGGTCGTGCTCAGCGGACACGGGGGCGTGGTCAACTAATAAGACAACGCTGCAATTAATGAAGAAAGAGAGGATGTGGACACGGGGCCGTGCCCACTGGACACGGGGCCGTGCCCGAGCTTCTGTTCAGCCTATAAATAGGAGTGCTTGGCTCAAGCTCAAACCATCCCTTGGCACACCACCTCTCTCACACTTCACCCACCACCCACCACCACCATAACACCATTCATATCTCCACGGTCTATATGGAGGTATGTTGGCTACCTGGTCGGGGGTTAAGGGAACGGTTTGGTAAAGGTCTTGCCATTGTTCAGCGTTTAGAGGTCCTGCAATGGACCTGGGTCAAATTTAGTAGGACCTCCTTCAATACTTAACGGTATTGGATGGCGTGGGTCCAAACTCTTTGATCCCCTCATAAGTTAACTACTATTAATACTATAACCCGGATATTTAGGACTGTATCCCTGCTGACTCAGACTACTTAGTCGAGGGTAACGTCACCTCCAAAAGAGGGGCCTACCATAATTTGCATTAATAACTTAATTAATTATCTTCCAATAATCCACCCTTTTAGGATTGTATCCTTGCTGACTCAAACTACTGGGGTGAGGGTAACGTCACCTTCAAAAGAGGGGCCTACTACAATAACTAAGATAATCTCTTAATCATGTGCAAAAGTGTGGAAATAATCAAAGGTTACACTAGATACGAGTCGGAACCAAGTGATTCATCTTGTCTATCTGTTTTTTCTTTTTATTTTATTTTCAGCATTTTAGTTAGTTTTTATTTTTCTTAGTTAAAAACATTTTTCTAAACTTTTTATTTTGATTAGACGTTGAGGATAAACCGGTACTAAAAGCTCTTGTGTCCTTGGACGACCTCGGTATCTTACCAACACTATACTACGCTCACGATGGGTGCACTTGCCCATATGTGTGTTTAGTGTTAGTAAAATATCGTGTTTTATAAATTTAAAACTTGGCTAAAATAAGTGTTAAAGGGGCTTAAAATATACACCTAATATATATAACACTTCACACGCATCAAGTTTTTGGCGCCGCTGCCGGGGATACAAGGATTTTAAGAAAGCTTAAAATCGACGGCCTAATCAGTTTTTCAAAACCTTTTTAAAAGCGCGCACATTTTTCTGCATTTTAGTTTAGATTTGCATTTACAGTAGCCTGTACACGGGGCCGTGTTCGCTGAACACGGGGCCGTGCTGCACATTTTCATAAAAACACCCAGTAACAGTAGCTTGAACACGGGCCGTGCTCACTGAACACGCCCCCGTGCTCAACGAAATTAGTAAATTTAATTAAAACGCCCAGATACAGTTCCTGAACACGGGGCCGTGTTCACTGAACACGGGGCTGTGTCCAGCCTCTGTTTCTGTTTTATTTTTGTTTTCTGATCTCGAGACTCGGTTGTGGTCTGCTGAGTGATTCTTATGGATCAATACTCAGGAGGTTACAACTACACCTATGAGGAGGATGATTATAGGGGTAATTATTGCACTAATTGTCGTAACACACGCTCGGTTCAATACAATCACTCATATCAACCATCCAATTCATACACCTACTATGAGGAGCCCAGGTACGAGCCATCAACTTCATACACATCCTATGAAGACCAAAGGTATGAACCTCCTCCCTCATACTCATATTTTGATGAACCAAGGTGTGAACCTTCATACTCATACTTTGAGGAACCAAGATATGAGCCACCACCTTCGTATGCTTATTATGAGGAACCATGGCGTGAACAACCCACCTCATATGAGTATTATGAAGAACAAAATTACGAACCTTATCCATCATATGCTTACAATGAAGGACAATGGTGTGAACCATCTACTTCATACGGGTATTATGAGGAACAAAGGGTCGAACAACCGGATTCAAGCTTAGAAAATCCCGATTCTTTTTCTATAACCGAAGCTCGAGCAAGGGAAGAGGAGTCCCGCGCAAGAGAAGAATTAAAAAACGAAGAGATAACCGAAAGTGTAAAAATGGCAGAACAAATAAGTGAAAAACCGACACATGAGTTAAACAACGAAAAAGGTGAGTCCGACAACGTTAAAATTCAAGAAGAGTCTAATTTTGAAGAAATTAATCTCTTGTCACCTTCTTTTGAAAATCATTGTTTAGTACCCACTCATGCTAAGTTTTTAAAAGAGTTAAACACTAACACTAAAATTGACGAAACGGTAAGTGTTAAGTTAACTAATGATCAAACTTCACTAATAAAAGAAGACCCATTTGAAATTAACATTACACCGGTTCCATGTTTCTTTCAAAATTCGTTTATTAGTAATGTCACAATTGATAAAGATCTTTGTGTTAACATAATGCCTAATTACATTTTCGAAAAATTAAGTATTAGTGATTTTTCTCCACTTCAAATACCCATTTTTCTATCCAATCGGAAAGTAATAAAATCAATCGGTATAGTTGAGGATGTCTTGGTTCAAACAAATCAAATGGTGATCCCGACCGACTTTGTCATCCTAGATGACGCTCCTCTAATGTTGGGACGACCATTTGTAAAAACTCATGAAGCTTTGAAAAACCGGAAGTTCAACAATCTACCTCTTCAATTAGGGGCATTTAAAAGAAGTGTCGATCTCGAACGATCAATGAAATATCCATTCGGCAATAATGACCCCCTAATTGAAGATGAAGATGAACCACCCGATACAAGTGAAGAGATCGACCACTTTGTTGAAGAAGAGGTCGCCATAGAACAAACTTTTAAAGTTCTTGATCGAAATGAGCAACCAAATAAGGAGTCTCCTAAAGACCCACCACTTGAGCTCAAAGAACTTCCAAAAGGTTTGGAATATGCTTTTCTAGACAAAGAGGGTAAATTACCTGTAATTATTTCGTCTAAATTAGATAGCTTAGAAAAAGAAAAATTAATTAGTCTTTTGAAAAAACATAAAAATGCAATAGCTTGGAAACTTGTAGACATAAAAGGAATTAGTCCTTCTATGTGCACACACAAAATTTTGATGAATGATGACTACAAATCAGTCATACAACCACAACGTCGAGTAAATCCAAATGTTCAAGAAGTGGTTAAAAACGAGGTCATCAAATTACTTGACGCCGGACTTATCTATCCTATCTCCGATAGTCCTTGGGTAAGTCCCGTCTAAGTAGTTCCAAAGAAAGGAGGTATGACGGTAATAACTAACGAAAAGAATGAATTAATACCAACGAGAACCGTCACAGGATGGAGAGTTTGTATAGATTATAGACGATTAAATGAAGCAACAAGAAAAGACCACTTTCCTTTGCCCTTCATTGATCAAATGTTAGAAAGATTATCCGGTCATAAATTTTATTGTTTCTTGGATGGTTTTTCAGGTTACTTTCAAATTCCGATAGCACCCGAAGACCAAGAAAAGACAACTTTCACATGTCCCTATGGAACTTTTGCTTATCGACGCATGCCGTTTGGTCTATGTAATGCCCCCGCAACATTCCAACGTTGCATGGTAGCCATCTTCCATGATATGATAGAAAAGACAATGGAAGTCTTCATGAATGACTTTTCTATCTTTGGGGATTCATACGACCAATGCCTCGATAACCTTGAACGAATGCTATCCTGATGTGAGGAAACTAACCTCGCCCTTAATTGGGAAAAATGCCATTTCATGGTAACGGAGGGAATAGGACTCGGTCACAAGATCTCGAGCGAAGGAATGGAAGTGGATCGAGCCAAAATAGATACCATTTCTAGATTACCACCTCCATCCTCCGTAAGAGCTATCAGAAGTTTCCTAGGGCATGCCATATTCTATAGACGGTTTATCAAAGACTTTTCTAAAATCTCAAGGCCCCTAACAAAATTACTTGAAAAAGATGCCCCCTTCATCTTTGACAAGGATTGCAATCAAGCATTTCTAACCTTAAAGGAAATGTTAGTCAACGCACCTATCATGATAGCGCCTGATTGGAAATTTCCTTTCGAAATCATGTGTGATGCTAGTAACTTTGCAGTTGGAGCTGTCTTGGGACAAAGAAAAGAAAAGCATTTCCACCCAATTTATTATGCTAGTAAAACACTTAATGATGCACAAGAAAATTACACAACAACTGAAAAAGAATTACTAGCTGTGGTTTTTGCTTTTGATAAATTTCGTTCTTATCTTGTTCTTTCTAAAACCATAGCCTATACAGATCATGCAGCCATTCGATATCTCTTAAAAAAGCAGGACGCAAAACCACGTTTGATTCGGTGGATTCTACTCCTCCAAGAATTTGACATTGAGATCAGAGACAAAAGAAGAGCAGAAAATACCGCAGCAGATCATCTTTCGCGCTTAGAAGACCCAGCTTTGGAGGCAACCAGGGATGAGCAAATCAACGAAAAATTTCCAACAGAGTCCCTGGAAATGGTGGAATATAAGGAGGAGCCATGGTACGCCGACTATGCTAACTACCTAGCTAGCGGTATAGTCACAAGAGGATGGTCACATTATCAAAGAAAAAAATTCTTTGCCAATGTGAAACACTATTTTTGGGAAGATCCATATCTTTTCAAAATGTGTGCCGACCAACTCGTCCGACGATGCGTACATGGTAATGAAGCACGAAGAATTCTCCGCCATTGTCATGAAGGTCCATACGGAGGGCATCATGGTGCCACTAGTGCCGCACGAAAGGTATTTGATTCAGGATTTTATTGGCCAACCATTTACAAAGACGCCCAAAGTCTTGTCAAGACATGTGATGCTTGCCAAAGAACAGGTAATATTTCTTCCAAAAACAAAATGCCACAAAATGGCATTCTTGTTTGTGAAATTTTTGATGTGTGGGGACTCGACTTTATGGGACCTTTCCCACCATCGAAAGGAAACAAATATATACTTGTGGCAGTAGACTACTTGTCTAAATGGGCCGAGGCCGAGGCACTTCCAACAAATGATGGAAGAGTCGTGGTAAGATTTCTAAAAAAATTATTCTCTCGTTTTGGCACACCTAAAGCATTAATAAGTGATAGAGGTACCCATTTTTGCAACCATCAACTTGAAAATTTTTTAACAAGATATGGGGTCTATCATCGGGTCTCAACAGCGTATCACCCTCAAACAAACGGGCAAGCCGAAGTGACTAATAGAGGTTTAAAACGAATACTCGAAAAAACCGTAGGGTTAAATAAAAAGGAATGGGCGGATAAATTAGATGATGCTTTATGGGCTTTTCGAACTGCTTATAAAACAACAATAGGTACAACCCCATATAAGCTAGTCTATGGAAAAAGTTGTCATTTGCCAGTAGAAATTGCACACAAAGCCTACTGGGCAATCAAAAATGTAAACTTAGATTTAGAATTTGCTGGTAAAAATCAATTTTGTCAGTTAAATGAATTAGACGAACTTATGAATTATGCATACTCAAACTCCGAAATTTATAAGGAAAGAATGAAAAATTTGCATGATAAACATATTAAACCTAATGAATTTTGGGTAGGGGATCTAGTTCTTTTGTTTAATTCACGACTTCGATTGTTTCCTGGTAAATTAAAGTCTAGGTGGTCAGGACCTTTTTCCATCACCCATATTTTCCAACACGGTGCAGTAGAAATTAAATCTCGAAATGGGCCTCCATTTAAAGTCAATGGCCAACGGCTGAAACTCTATCAAGGATTCATTGAGGATGAAGAAGAAGAGATTTCGCTTCAAACGGTGGAAGAATAAAGCATCATGCCTGGTAAGTTACGAACGATTGAGACAACAAAAGCGGTAAGTTTTCTAACCAAAGCTTATGGGAAACAAGGGCACTCACACGAGCACTAAAAAAAAAATTTCAAAAACTGTGCTCGGCACGAGGCCGTGTCCGCTGGACACGGGGCCGTGTCCGCGCTGCAGTCGGGATATATCCCCTTTTTCAAAACAGTTACTTCATTCCACACGCCCCGTTTCCCCGAAAAAGCTCTGGTTTCAGGCGATTTTTCGCAGAATTTCAACGTCTCCTATCGCTCTAACAACATCAAGGTATGATTCTATCAATTTTAGTAGTTAGATTAGTTACTTGCATGTAGTTAAAACACCAAAAATTCGGGGAAAAATCTAGGGTTCTTGAAGTTCATCCGGATCGAACCTCAAATTTTTGTTTAGATCTGTTTGCATTTAGTTAGATTAGTGTTATGGGAAGTAAATACACTTGTATTGTTCATAGATTCACCCAATTTCTCACAAAAACCCCAAACCCTTGTTCTTGAATCGAAAAAGATAAAATTGATAGGGTAAACGGGATATTTTGGGAAAACGGCACTTAGGGTTTCATTTTCGGGGGAAACCGCACCTGTTGGACCAAAAATTTTCAAGTTTTCGAAACCGGGTCGAAAAATGGAATTTTTGAGTAACAGACGCCTGGACACGGGGCCGTGTCCGCTGAACACGGGGTCGTGTCCAGACCACTGTTTGCAGTTTTGTCCAAAAATATTTCTGTTTCGTGCTAACTTTTAGTGTATTCTTTCAGATGGCTAGGAAGTTCACAAGATTTAACGCCAATGAGCTCGACGCTAGAGCTCGATACGAGATACTTCAAACAAGGCCAGAGGGATACCCGAGGCAAGCATGCACGGACTTGCTAACCTTGGTGAATCAAATCGACCGCTTCAACAACATTGTCACGGGACCACTCAGAGTAGCCCTAACAACTCGACTCCGTTCCGTCCATGAATGCACGTTGGAGTTCTATAGCACCTTCACATTCAACTCGAGGTGCGACCCGTTCGACAATGACGGGGTAGCATTCCGATGTGGCGGAACGAAATATTCGATCTCTATGGCTCAGTTTGGATCGATTGTCGGGTTGTATGCGGAAGAGGATGCGGGAAACGAAGAAAATACTGGAGGAATGAGAGAGATTGACGAGAACGAACGCCAAGCTATTTGGGCTCAGATTGGTGAAGAGTACTACAATCCGAGCAGCACTAAGAGTACGAAGTTGAGGGATCCGCTATACAGATACATTCATAGGCTCCTCGGCTACTCTCTTAGCCAAAGGCATGATAGTAGTGGCGTCGTTGGGTTAAGAGATTTGGTTGTCCTCCACTGGATCCACAACCGCAGGCCGCTCGATGTTTCGTTCCTCATGCTCCGAAACATGCATCATAACCACCTTGCTAGTGCACCGACTCCTATCTTCTTTGGGGGATGGGTGTACCGTCTCTTTAGGCACTTCGCCCACATACCTAGGTCATTTGAGAAGAGCCCATGGTCGGGTATGGTAGATATACACATATGCCGCTCAATGAACCTGATTTATGAGGCGGAGGATGGAACGGTGAGCTTTCAAAGGATGCAAGGTCATGCATGGAACCCGCAAGAAGCACTGGTCCTCCAAGCTCCGCAACATCATCAGTATCAATACCAACCCCATGGTGATCCGGGCCAATCATCCTCCTCCGGAGGCGGTTTTCCTAATTTCCAAAGTTTGCATGATTTGTTGCAGGAAAACCTTATGTGCACCAGGAACACTTACAACATGGCGAGCAACACCTACCACCGGGTCGGAGCTATCGAAAGAAACATATCCGATATCCAAGATGATGTTGGATACATACGAGACCACATTGCACGCCATGGAGGGGATGATGATGATGATGATGCCATGGAGTAGGCGGGAGAAGCGGAGGAAGCAGAGGTTGTTTGATGGTTCCCCAGGTTAACCCTTTTCCACTCTTGAACAATTGATGGCCTGCGTGCCAAGTGTCGAACAATTTACTTTCCCTAACTTTTATTTTTCTGCATTTTTTTTTTCTTTTTAACTTTGACATGGATGTTAACTTTGGTAAAAGTAGGATGTTTGCTATGTTTTGGTGGAGTATTCATTGATTAAACAGGTACAAACGAGGCTTAGAGTGCTAAACATTAGTACTACTAAAGCCGGGACAGGAAAACAGACGAAAGAAACCTGTTTTTCAACTTTGCAGACTGTCCACACGGGGCCGTGTCCACCCGACACGCCCCCGTGCCCACTCTCCTAAACCTGCTGTTTGTATTTATTCTGCAGACCTTGACAGACACGGGGTCGTGTCCAACCAACACGCCCCCGTGTTCACCTTCTGTAAGTTTTCATTACTGGCACCTGAACACGGGGCCGTGTTCAATCAACACGGGGTCATGTCCAGGTAGCCAGTAACACAAAAATTTTGCTTTCTACACCTTTTTACACATTCAATCAACCTAAAAACTTATTTTTGGGACACATTGAGGACAATGTGTAATTTACGTGTGGGGGGGATGCTAAAACCTTGAATCTCGCAAGTCCTAAATACAAGCCTTACACAAAACTCTATTGGAATTGCTAATCACCCCAAATTTTTTCAAAAATTTTCATTTTTTTCTACTTGTCTAGGTTTAACTCGGGAAATTCAAGTTCTAAAAAGGTTATATTTTTTACAAATTTACAACCGATAGCGTCATGATAAAAAGAACCAACATAAGAAAATTATGAAAAGGCATGACAAGCTTAGTTAAAATTTGATTATACATACTTGATCACATAAAAACCCATTCCCACAAAAGTGAGTTTTGAGCCTTTATTGAGCATACAATTACATATCATTAGAACTAAATGCTCATTTTTCGTTTCTTGTGTGAATAGCCGCTTGGTTCTCACGACTCTAGAACTTGCCATGACGATACATTCCCGGTCCTTACCAACTTAAAACCCGAGTAAGTAAATGATGGAGGCATTAGGACTAACCTTTTTATTTCTACACCATTATTTTTCTTTTTTTTAACCACCTACCCAAAATCCCCCTAGTTAGCCCCTTTGAGCCTAAATCTTTTCATTTCATAACCCAAACCAAACACCCTTTTTACCCACCAAAACCTTTTTCATTTTTTTACCCTTTGTTTTAGTAACAAGTCCGGTTCTTCATATGACTTTAAAAAAAAAATAATAAATAAATAAATAAAATAATTTTTTTTTGTTGATGATGAAAAAAAAAAACAAACAAACAAGTTCATCAAAAATAACTTTGTTTGAATAAATAGCTTCATCAAAATAAAAGTTACAAAAAATAGAAAGTCATACGAAAACCGACACTTGTTACGCTTTTCGCCCTTTTTCTACTAACCACTAACCACCAACCCAACCACCTACCTTTAACCCAAGCCTAACATTTAACCCACAAAGTCCTCTTGATATTTACAAAGGTATATAAGTTAAAAAGGAGGATGATTGATGGCTTGGCAAGCCTATGGTATGAGTAAGTTCCATGCCGCTCTCGAGTGATCCACAAAAATACATTTCCGGCCGAGTGTTGAGTGATCCCCGTGAGGTATGTGAACTTGTATATAAATAGAATTTTACAAAGGCATGTTATGCCCTAATAAGTAATTTATCTTATGAAAAGTTTTAAATAAATCATGACGAATATGATTGTAAATAAATAAAAATAAAACTTAGTAAAGAATCTTGGAAATCCCGACACTCTACGACAAGCCCAAAAACCTTCTTTTCTACCCATTCCATTTGGGAGTGTAAATAACCACATATTAAAGAGTTTTGCTTGAGGACAAGCAAAGATTCAAGTGTGGGGGTATTTGATGTGTTCAAAATGTAACATATAAATTTCATCAAATGAGGCATAAAACTAACCCTTTTTTAGTACTAATGTTGGAAAAAGTGTGCTTTTGTCTTCCTTTTGTATTTTCAGGATTAAATGAGCTCAAATTAACAAAAGAAGCAAAAAGACATAAAAATCTAACATAAATACAAGAAAAGGAACAAGACGTGGCATGCCCGACCCCACAACAGCATCTTCCCAAGCAAAGCAAGAGATCAGAAGCCTGAACACGCCCCGTGCTCAGCCAGCACGGGGGCGTGCCCAAGTGTTAGCAGAAAAGACAAAGTGGTAGAAGCTTCTATTGCCCACCACGGGGCCGTGCTCAGCGGACACGGGGCCGTGGTCAACTATAAGATTCGAACAATCCAGGCAAATCTTCATAGTACAAAGATTCTTCTGCACACGGGGTCGTGCTCAGCGGACACGGGGGCGTGGTCAACTAATAAGACAAAGCTGCAATTAATGAAGAAAGAGAGGATGTGGACACGGGGCCGTGCCCACTGGACACGGGGCCGTGCCCGAGCTTCTGTTCAGCCTATAAATAGGAGTGCTTGGCTCAAGCTCAAACCATCCCATGGCACACCACCTCTCTCACACTTCACCCACCACCCACCACCACCATAACACCATCATCCACCACCATCATCCATTGTCCATCATAGAGTGTGTGAGTCGTCTCGGGATCCAAGATTGATCGTAAGAGTTCTTGACAATCAAGGCCATGTTTGCCTAAGTCTCTTACATCACTTGGTGAAGACAAAGTGTCTAGTGTAATACTTTTTATTTCTAATCTTTTGCACTTTTTATTTGGTTTCGTATTAATGACTTTAATAACTAGTTGCTTATGTTGAAGGTGATCTTTCCTTATCGTTTGTCCGTGGTGTCTTGGCATTATTTTACTGTCTATATAAAATAAAAGATTTTCACCATTCATATCTCCACGGTCTATATGGAGGTATGTTGGCTACCTGGTCGGGGGTTAAGGGAACGGTTTGGTAAAGGTCTTGCCATTGTTCTGCGTTTAGAGGTCCTGCAATGGACCTGGGTCAAATTTAGTAGGACCTCCTTCAATACTTAACGGTATTGGATGGCGGGGGTCCAAACTCTTTGATCCCCTCATAAGTTAACTACTATTAATACTATAACCCGGCTATTTAGGACTGTATCCCTGCTGACTCAGACTACTTAGTCGAGGGTAACGTCACCTCCAAAAGAGGGGCCTACCATAATTTGCATTAATAACTTAATTAATTATCTTCCAATAATCCACCCTTTTAGGATTGTATCCTTGCTGACTCAAACTACTGGGGTGAGGGTAACGTCACCTTCAAAAGAGGGGCCTACTACAATAACTAAGATAATCTCTTAATCATGTGCAAAAGTGCGGAAATAATCAAAGGTTACACTAGATACGAGTCGGAACCAAGTGATTCATCTTGTCTATCTGTTTTTTCTTTTTATTTTATTTTCAGCATTTTAGTTAGTTTTTATTTTTCTTAGTTAAAAACCTTTTTCTAAACTTTTTATTTTGATTAGACGTTGAGGATAAACCGGTACTAAAAGCTCTTGTGTCCTTGGACGACCTCGGTATCTTACCAACACTATACTACGCTCACGATGGGTGCACTTGCCCATATGTGTGTTTAGTGCTAGTAAAATATCGTGTTTTATAAATTTAAAACTTGGCTAAAATAAGTGTTAAAGGGGCTTAAAATATACACCTAATATATATAACACTTCACACGCATCAGTAATCTCTTTCCTGTGCATAATCACCGTGAAAATCTTATCTTCCAAATCATGAAATCCAATTAAAAAATATAATATAATATATAGACTATAGAGCAAGTATATGTTTATCTGATGTTGAAACTCTTTTACACATACCTTTGCTTTCAGTGCCATGCCAATATATTTCTTATCTTAATATCTTGACGAACATAACGGGCCTTTTTATAATGTAATACAATATTTAAAACATCACTTGTTTATAAAACCAATGCAATAAAAGACAAGAAATGATAACAGGTTGGCTAGACTCCTTTGACCCACAACAACGCAATTCGCCACCTCTATTCAAATAATTTAGAGAAGAGGGTCTTAGGAAATAGTTACCTCTGCGTCAAAAGCATCTCCTCGTGCGTCTCTTTTTTATGTGGATCTCCTTAGTCTGATTTTCCTCCAAATTGTTTGTCATCAAAATATGTAAACAGGTAACTATGAAGAATATAATGGTGTAAGATAACAAAATGAATATACACAGATATAAAATCACATTTGTGACAACTCGAAATTTAGAACCTTTCGTTGTGCGCTTGAACGTTTAGTGACTAACTGATTTGATGATTTAATGAATACATGTGAACTTATATGATTATGTGTTATGTTACATGTATGCTTGTGTGTATGTATGCGAGTATGTATATGAACCGAGACAACACGAACCCGACTCGAGACCATGTGGTCTCGAGTGAACAACGACTTATGGGCCGGTTGGGCCACACACACACACACACCCCTTAGCCCATTCAAAGACCCATTAGGGTGCACTACTTGGGACGGGTATATAACCTTAGTAGCTACCCATGTTTACCATTTTGGACAACACTCCTACTCTCCTCTACACACACACTCTCCATTCTCTCACTAAAACCCTAGACACCAAGCATCACACTCTTCTCCTTCTTCTCGGATCAAACCGGTGACCACAAGGAGACCCGGCTAAGCTCATCATCATCACTCGGACACTCATCTTCCTTACCAACTCGGCACCACCTCACAATCGGTTAGTGTTCTATGTTGTTGTTATTGTTAAATGTTGTGAATGACATGGTGTAGCTAGAATAATTGTACAAATGATGATTGAATGCTTGTCTTCATGTATTAGTAAGTGGAAAAATGTATGATTATGGCTTTATCATGTTCTCGGATGTGTATATTGATGATAATCGGTTAAACATGTCTTGATTTTAATATATGTTGTATGATGAGTTAGTGAGATCTTGTGATTAAATGAGGTTTAACCCTTGGTTGTTGATGTTTATAGAATCGGCTTGCATATGTATGATAGATGATATTCATATAATCGGATTGTATACTCTTGTGTTAAGAACCGAATGCTCACTAGTAGGGTGATTCATTATGTTAATATCATAGGGTGCATGTTAGTATTGATAAGTTGTTGATCATGATTTTTGTTGGTTAAAGGTTGTATGAATGATGATGATGAATCACTTGAATATGTGAAGAACAACTTGAATATCATATGAACATGCTTGAATATTTGAAATCTGATATGTTTGATCCATTTTGGTAAATTGCTAGACAAATAAACATGTTTAAGTGGGTAGTACAAACTGTTTCATGAAACCAAATTTCCATTGGATAGTACACTGTGCAGAATCAGCTCCTGTCCAACCGAAACATCCAGTTGCGACTCGAGACCACCACATGATGAGTCGAAATCCCTCGGTTGCGACATCGGTTGCGAGTCGCAAACACCTGGTTGCGACTCGAAACCACACTCGATCAAGCACAAATCTTATGACTCGAAATCTCGGTTGCGAGTCCAGTTGCGACTCGTAACCAAAAGCAGCATGAACCGAAACCGTGTTTGCGAGTCCGGTTGCGACTCGAGACCGGAACCTGCATCAGTTGCGACTCGAAACCAAGTGCATGTGCACACTGTTTGGGCTTGCACCCCATTACGGGCTTAATTGTTTGGGCCGGACTCTTGGGCCTAATACACAGACCTTATATGTTACTGTTGAACGTGAATATTGTTGATCTGCCATGATTAAACGTGTATGCCATGAACGATACTTGAATGCACTGTGCTAGAAACATCCGTGTGCTACTTGGTTACGAACCTGACTTGTATGATACAACTATGATAGGACGTGAGTAGCCTCAACGTTGCTTGTTTGACTTTTCTGTGTTTCTACCGAGCAAACCAAGGTGAGTTCACACCCTCTACAAAGCATGGGATTCCCAGGGGTCGGGAATTGGGGTTAAGGAACATGGGTTCCTCGTCCTCCTTGGGTAGGACAGCAAAGGTTCAGGAATGTAATTCCTCGTCCTCACGGACAGATAACTCGTACTAGACCAAAACTCTATCACGAAGTCCCTCATCTTTGTATCGACTTAATCGCCGAGGCCAATGGCGAGCAGGTCATTAGTTAGATAGCGCTATTTAGGTTTGACAAACCTCACACCGTGCCGCAGAGGACGGGCGTGAACTAATGGACTACTGGCACGTCAATGATGATAGACATTGACAGTTCAGGGCACATAAACATGACTACAGTCAGCAGTCGATATGGTAACGAGTCTAGTGTATACATGGGGTAGCCCCCACGGCCGAAATGCCAGATAACTAACACGGGGTAGCCCCCACGGCTGGATAGCCAGAGTAACCGGGAATAAACAAGTCACGTTTTTAACTATGGGGTAACCCCCACGGCAGGATGCCAGCTAAAGGAAACTGTTTTCGAAACAACTTAAAACGAACACCCAACCGTGAACTCACTCAACTTGTTGTTGACTCGTTACTACATGCTTTGCAGGTCCCTAGGTTCTTAGCTGGAGCTTGCATGGAGGAGGATCGTTGTGGGACATGGACGATTGTGTGCCATGTTAAACTTTGAAACAATTGAACTTATGTTTTGATTTAAGACTTATGCTTCCGCTTGCAACTTAACTATGTTTTGTTTGGACACCAATTGTATTGGCTAAACTTTTATATCTTTTAACTCGCATGTTCAATATGATTGGTGGCTGGATCCTGGTCAGTCACGCCTCCAAGCGGTAGTACTCCGCAGGTGGATTTTGGGGGTGTGACAGATTGGTATCAGAGCCATTGGTTATAGAGAACTTGGTTTTAATAAAAGGGAAAAACGTTTTTGTTAAAACCAGACTATAACCTGTACAGTGCTCAACGGTCCACAACGATGCTTCACTCCACATGCAAGGCTCGACATTCTAGGTGATATGATCTGTGTATATATTGCCTACTTGTTAGTTACATAGTACGTTGCTTATGGTATGCTTGGTTAGTATAACTACTGTTGCTTGAACACGTGCGTGCTTGCTCTATTTTATCGTCGTACCTTCGCGAACCCCTCTCACTCACGTTCTTCTTGATATGAAGATCATGTCTGGACGCGTTAACCTAACACAAGCCCAGTTGACGGCTCTGATCAACGAACGAGTTGCCGCAGCACTTGCAGCTGCACACGCAGGAGGTATATCCTGCAGTCCGAACTCATTCTAGGATCTTTAGGATCCTACTCTCGTGAACCAACCTTTGTGTTAAACTCTGTCTTTTCTTTCACCCACGATAGGTCAGCATATTCAGCCACCCGTGTGCACTTTTAAGACTTTCATGGACTGCCGACCAACTACTTTTAGCGGCACTGAAGGAGCAGTAGGTCTCCTACATTGGTTTGAGAAGCTAGAATCTGTGTTCGAAATGTGCGAATGCCCTGAGGCGCGCAGGGTGAAGTATGCTACCGGTACTCTCGAGGGTTTAGCCCTCACATGGTGGAACGCTCAGGTTCAGATGCTGGGGTTGGTTGCTGCCAACGCCACCCCATGGGAAACTTTCAAGGAAATGATCAAAGAAGAATACTGCAGTCGTGATGAGATTCACAAACTAGAAGTGGAGTTCTTCAACCTCAAGATGACGGGGTCGGAAATTGAGGCTTACGTGAAAAGGTCGAACGAACTGGCAATTCTGTGCCCTACTATGGTGGACCCTCCCATCAAACGCATCGAACTATTTCTTCAGGGCTTAGTGCCGGAAATCCAAAGTCATGTGACTTCGGCGAACCTCGCCACCTACCAGCAAACTGTTCAGTTGGCTCACCGTCTCACGGATCAGGCGGTGGAGCAGAACAAGTTACCAAAACGCATAGGTGCTGCAACTACTTCTGGCACCTCTAGTGACAACAAACGGAAATGGGATGGAACTTCAAGTAAGGGTTCGACTTCTGTTCAGTCCCAGTCTCAGCAGAGGAAGACTGATGACTACAAGAGCCCTAATCAACAATCGTCTGGTGGTCAAAGCCATGGTGGGTACAAAGGAAATCACCCCAAATGCAATCGCTGCAGCCTGCACCACAGCGGGCCATGCACCAGAGGCAACTGTCATCGGTGCAACAAGCCTGGTCACGCTGCAAAGGATTGCAGGAGCTTATACCCCGCCAATCAGAATCGTCAGCAAGCTCAACAGAACCAGCGCCAGCAGCAGCAGCAAGGGGATAACAAAGGGTGCTTTCAGTGTGGAGCTGATGGCCACTTCAAGAGAGATTGTCCCCAACTGAACAGGAACCAGAACAACAACAACAATAACAACAATCAGGGGAATGGTAACAATGGGAACAACAACAACAATGGCGCCAGGGGGCGGGTGTTTGTGATTGGCCAAGGTGAAGCAAGGAATGACCCCAATGTTGTGGCGGGTAAGTTCCTTCTCGATGACTTTTATGTTTCAGTATTATTTGATTCGGGTGCCGATACTAGCTACACGTCACTAGAAGTTAGTCGAATGCTTAAGCGTATTCCAACACCCTTGAAACAACAAGCACACCGTAGAGCTAGCAAATGGTAAGAGTTTAGAAGCCACACACGTAGTCAAGGGTTGTAAACTTATTCTCGCTGACCAGACCTTCTATATCGACCTCATCCCTATTGTCTTGGGTAGTTTCGACGTTGTCATTGGGATGGATTTGTTATCCCAACACCGAGCAGAGATTCTTTGCAACGAGAAGGTTGTCCGTATTCCAGGACCCGATGGCGAACCTCTCATGATTCATGGCGACAAGAGAAGTGCTGTTGAGAATGTCATTTCTCTCCTTAAGGCCCAAAAGTGCTTGCGAAAGGGCCACACTGCCATTTTGGCTCTCGTTACTGACACCTCAGAAAAAGAGAAGAAGATAGAAGATTTTCCAGTTGTACGCAACTATCCCGAGGTATTTCCTGAGGAATTACCTGGTCTTCCGCCTCGTCGCCAAGTCGAGTTTCAGATCGACCTAGCTCCTGGAGCTGCGCCTATAGCTCGTGCACCTTATCGTTTAGCTCCATCAGAGTTGGAAGAACTCTCTACGCAACTACAAGAACTCTTGGATAAGGGTTTCATTCGTCCTAGCTCATCGCCCTGGGGAGCTCCAGTACTATTTGTGAAGAAGAAGGACGGTACCTTCAGAATGTGCATCGACTACCGGGAACTCAACAAGGTGACGGTGAAGAACCGTTATCCTCTACCGCGTATTGACGACTTGTTCGACCAGCTGCAAGGGTCGAGCTACTATTCGAAGATTGATTTGAGATCGGGATATCACCAGCTGAGAGTCCGAGATGAGGACGTCTCCAAAACAGCCTTTAGAACTCGCTACGGGCACTATGAGTTCTTGGTCATGCCTTTTGGGATGACAAACGCACCTGCGGTTTTCATGGACTTAATGAACCGAGTGTGCAAGCCTTACCTGGACAAATTCGTTATAGTCTTCATCGACGACATCCTGATCTATTCCAAGAGTCAGGAGGAACACGAGCAGCATCTGCGACTTATTCTGGAACTCCTTCGAACAGAACAGCTTTATGTAAAGTTCTCGAAATGCGACTTCTGGCTTCGAGAAGTCCATTTCCTAGGCCACGTGGTAAACAAGGATGGGATTCACGTTGATCCATCCAAGATAGACTCGATTAAGAACTGGCCTGCACCTCGTACACCAAAGGAAATTCGCCAATTCTTGGGTTTGGCGGGATACTACCGGAGATTCATAAAGGATTTTTCTAAGATTGCACAGCCTCTCACCTCACTAACACAGAAGGGCGTTGTTTATCACTGGGGAGACGCACAGGAGTTGGCATTTCAGCACCTAAAGGATAGACTTTGTAGCGCACCTATCATTTCCTTGCCGGAAGGCACAGACGACTTTGTGGTTTACTGCGATGCATCAATTCAGGGTCTTGGTTGCGTGTTGATGCAACGAGAGAAAGTTATAGCCTACGCCTCACGCCAACTTAAGGTTCATGAAAAGAACTACACTACGCACGATTTGGAGCTGGGAGCTGTTGTTTTTGCACTTAAGTTGTGGCGGCATTACCTGTATGGTACCAAGTGCGCGATCTACACCGACCACAGGAGCCTCGAGCACATCTTCAAGCAGAAGGAACTGAATATGCGGCAACGACGATGGGTCGAACTACTGAATGACTACGAGTGCTCGATCAGGTATCACCCGGGCAAGGCCAATGTTGTGGCTGACGCCCTCAGTCGGAAGGACACTGCGCCTAAGCGCGTGCGAACTCTACAACTCACGATCCACTCTAGTCTCCCTTCCCAGATACGAGCAGCTCAGATAGAAGCACTGAAACCAGAAAACGTCAGGGCTGAAGCCCTACGCGGATCGAGGCAACGCTTAGAACAGAAGGAAGACGGTGCTTACTACGTAACGGGACGCGTTTGGGTTCCCCTCTATGGCAACCTACGAGAGCTTGTGATGGATGAAGCACACAAGTCTCGCTACTCGGTACATCCCGGATCGGATAAAATGTACCACGACATCAAAACTACGTACTGGTGGCCTAGCATGAAGGCCCACATAGCAACTTACGTCAGCAAGTGTTTGACTTGTGCGAGAGTCAAGTCGGAATACCAGAAACCATCAGGCCTACTCCAACAACCAGAGATACCTCAATGGAAATGGGAGCAAATTTCCATGGATTTTGTCACTGGCCTGCCTAGATCCCAGCGCGGGAACGATACTATTTGGGTGATCGTGGATCGACTCACAAAATCTGCACACTTCTTGGCTATCAAGGAGACGGATAAGTTCTCCACTCTTGCAGAAATATACATCAAGGAAATTGTTTCGAGGCACGGGGTGCCCACCTCCATTATCTCGGATCGAGATGCACGTTTTACTTCAGAGCTGTGGCAAGCAATGCACAAATCCTTTGGCTCACGATTAGATATGAGCACAGCGTATCACCCTCAGACGGACGGGCAGTCCGAGCGCACCATTCAAACCTTAGAAGACATGCTTCGTGCATGTGTAATCGACTTTGGCAACCGCTGGGAAAAGCATCTGCCACTTGTGGAATTCTCGTACAATAACAGCTACCACACCAGCATTAAAGCTGCTCCGTTTGAGGCATTGTACGGACGTAAATGCCGGTCTCCTCTTTGCTGGGCAGAGGTGGGAGATAGTCAGATCAGTGGTCCAGAATATGTGGTAGATACAACCGAGCAAATCGCTCAGATACGAAAACGCATGACGGCTGCTCGCGAACGTCAGAAAGTTTACGCCGACAAGGGCAGGAAACCCCTTGAGCTCCAGGTTGGGGAGCGGGTACTACTCAAAGTTTCACCCTGGAAGGGTGTGGTTCGTTTTGGTAAACGCGGTAAACTTAACCCACGATACGTTGGACCTTTCGAGGTCATTGAGAAAATAGGCAGGGTGGCCTACAGATTAAACTTACCAGCGGAACTCGGTGCAGTTCACAACGTTTTTCACGTGTCGAATCTGAAGAAGTGTCCGTCAGATGAGACCCACGTAGTTCCCCTGAAGGAACTCACTATCGACGAACAGTTACGATTCGTCGAGGAACCAGTCGAAATCACGGACCGGGATGTTAAGGTCCTCAAGAGCACCAGAATACCTCTCGTTCGAGTTCGTTGGAACTCACGTCGCGGCCCAGAGTTCACCTGGGAGCGCGAAGATCAGATGAAACAAAAGTATCCCCAACTGTTCGCAAACAGTACACCCACTACTGAGGCTGAAGCTACGGAATTTCGGGACGAAATTCCAGATCAACGGGGGGTGGATGTGACACCCCAGGAAAACCAGGAAAACCATACAACTTAACTAGCTTCCTCAGTGAGTGCTTATCAAATTTCGGGACGAAATTTCTTTCAACTTGGGGATGATGTGACAACTCGAAATTTAGAACCTTTCGTTGTGCGCTTGAACGTTTAGTGACTAACTGATTTGATGATTTAATGAATACATGTGAACTTATATGATTATGTGTTATGTTACATGTATGCTTGTGTGTATGTATGCGAGTATGTATATGAACCGAGACAACACGAACCCGACTCGAGACCATGTGGTCTCGAGTGAACAACGACTTATGGGCCGGTTGGGCCACACACACACACACACCCCTTAGCCCATTCAAAGACCCATTAGGGTGCACTACTTGGGACGGGTATATAACCTTAGTAGCTACCCATGTTTACCATTTTGGACAACACTCCTACTCTCCTCTACACACACACTCTCCATTCTCTCACTAAAACCCTAGACACCAAGCATCACACTCTTCTCCTTCTTCTCGGATCAAACCGGTGACCACAAGGAGACCCGGCTAAGCTCATCATCATCACTCGGACACTCATCTTCCTTACCAACTCGGCACCACCTCACAATCGGTTAGTGTTCTATGTTGTTGTTATTGTTAAATGTTGTGAATGACATGGTGTAGCTAGAATAATTGTACAAATGATGATTGAATGCTTGTCTTCATGTATTAGTAAGTGGAAAAATGTATGATTATGGCTTTATCATGTTCTCGGATGTGTATATTGATGATAATCGGTTAAACATGTCTTGATTTTAATATATGTTGTATGATGAGTTAGTGAGATCTTGTGATTAAATGAGGTTTAACCCTTGGTTGTTGATGTTTATAGAATCGGCTTGCATATGTATGATAGATGATATTCATATAATCGGATTGTATACTCTTGTGTTAAGAACCGAATGCTCACTAGTAGGGTGATTCATTGTGTTAATATCATAGGGTGCATGTTAGTATTGATAAGTTGTTGATCATGATTTTTGTTGGTTAAAGGTTGTATGAATGATGATGATGAATCACTTGAATATGTGAAGAACAACTTGAATATCATATGAACATGCTTGAATATTTGAAATCTGATATGTTTGATCCATTTTGGTAAATTGCTAGACAAATAAACATGTTTAAGTGGGTAGTACAAACTGTTTCATGAAACCAAATTTCCATTGGATAGTACACTGTGCAGAATCAGCTCCTGTCCAACCGAAACATCCAGTTGCGACTCGAGACCACCACATGATGAGTCGAAATCCCTCGGTTGCGACATCGGTTGCGAGTCGCAAACACCTGGTTGCGACTCGAAACCACACTCGATCAAGCACAAATCTTATGACTCGAAATCTCGGTTGCGAGTCCAGTTGCGACTCGTAACCAAAAGCAGCATGAACCGAAACCGTGTTTGCGAGTCCGGTTGCGACTCGAGACCGGAACCTGCATCAGTTACGACTCGAAACCAAGTGCATGTGCACACTGTTTGGGCTTGCACCCCATTACGGGCTTAATTGTTTGGGCCGGACTCTTGGGCCTAATACACAGACCTTATATGTTACTGTTGAATGTGAATATTGTTGATCTGCCATGATTAAACGTGTATGCCATGAACGATACTTGAATGCACTGTGCTAGAAACATCCGTGTGCTACTTGGTTACGAACCTGACTTGTATGATACAACTATGATAGGACGTGAGTAGCCTCAACGTTGCTTGTTTGACTTTTCTGTGTTTCTACCGAGCAAACCAAGGTGAGTTCACACCCTCTACAAAGCATGGGATTCCCAGGGGTCGGGAATTGGGGTTAAGGAACATGGGTTCCTCGTCCTCCTTGGGTAGGACAACAAAGGTTCAGGAATGTAATTCCTCGTCCTCACGGACAGATAACTCGTACTAGACCAAAACTCTATCACGAAGTCCCTCATCTTTGTATCGACTTAATCGCCGAGGCCAATGGCGATCGGGTCATTATTTAGATAGCGCTATTTAGGTTTGACAAACCTCACACCGTGCCGCAGAGGACGGGCGTGAACTAATGGACTACTGGCACGTCAATGATGATAGACATTGACAGTTCAGGGCACATAAACATGACTACAGTCAGCAGTCGATATGGTAACGAGTCTAGTGTATACATGGGGTAGCCCCCACGGCCGAAATGCCAGATAACTAACACGGGGTAGCCCCCACGGCTGGATAGCCAGAGTAACCGGGAATAAACAAGTCACGTTTTTAACTATGGGGTAACCCCCACGGCAGGATGCCAGCTAAAGGAAACTGTTTTCGAAACAACTTAAAACGAACACCCAACCGTGAACTCACTCAACTTGTTGTTGACTCGTTACTACATGCTTTGCAGGTCCCTAGGTTCTTAGCTGGAGCTTGCATGGAGGAGGATCGTTGTGGGACATGGACGATTGTGTGCCATGTTAAACTTTGAAACAATTGAACTTATGTTTTGATTTAAGACTTATGCTTCCGCTTGCAACTTAACTATGTTTTGTTTGGACACCAATTGTATTGGCTAAACTTTTATATCTTTTAACTCGCATGTTCAATATGATTGGTGGCTGGATCCTGGTCAGTCACGCCTCCAAGCGGTAGTACTCCGCAGGTGGATTTTGGGGGTGTGACAGATTGGTATCAGAGCCATTGGTTATAGAGAACTTGGTTTTAATAAAAGGGAAAAACGTTTTTGTTAAAACCAGACTATAACCTGTACAGTGCTCAACGGTCCACAACGATGCTTCACTCCACATGCAAGGCTCGACATTCTAGGTGATATGATCTGTGTATATATTGCCTACTTGTTAGTTACATAGTACGTTGCTTATGGTATGCTTGGTTAGTATAACTACTGTTGCTTGAACACGTGCGTGCTTGCTCTATTTTATCGTCGTACCTTCGCGAACCCCTCTCACTCACGTTCTTCTTGATATGAAGATCATGTCTGGACGCGTTAACCTAACACAAGCCCAGTTGACGGCTCTGATCAACGAACGAGTTGCCGCAGCACTTGCAGCTGCACACGCAGGAGGTATATCCTGCAGTCCGAACTCATTCTAGGATCTTTAGGATCCTACTCTCGTGAACCAACCTTTGTGTTAAACTCTGTCTTTTCTTTCACCCACGATAGGTCAGCATATTCAGCCACCCGTGTGCACTTTTAAGACTTTCATGGACTGCCGACCAACTACTTTTAGCGGCACTGAAGGAGCAGTAGGTCTCCTACATTGGTTTGAGAAGCTAGAATCTGTGTTCGAAATGTGCGAATGCCCTGAGGCGCGCAGGGTGAAGTATGCTACCGGTACTCTCGAGGGTTTAGCCCTCACATGGTGGAACGCTCAGGTTCAGATGCTGGGGTTGGTTGCTGCCAACGCCACCCCATGGGAAACTTTCAAGGAAATGATCAAAGAAGAATACTGCAGTCGTGATGAGATTCACAAACTAGAAGTGGAGTTCTTCAACCTCAAGATGACGGGGTCGGAAATTGAGGCTTACGTGAAAAGGTCGAACGAACTGGCAATTCTGTGCCCTACTATGGTGGACCCTCCCATCAAACGCATCGAACTATTTCTTCAGGGCTTAGTGCCGGAAATCCAAAGTCATGTGACTTCGGCGAACCTCGCCACCTACCAGCAAACTGTTCAGTTGGCTCACCGTCTCACGGATCAGGCGGTGGAGCAGAACAAGTTACCAAAACGCATAGGTGCTGCAACTACTTCTGGCACCTCTAGTGACAACAAATGGAAATGGGATGGAACTTCAAGTAAGGGTTCGACTTCTGTTCAGTCCCAGTCTCAGCAGAGGAAGACTGATGACTACAAGAGCCCTAATCAGCAATCGTCTGGTGGTCAAAGCCATGGTGGGTACAAAGGAAATCACCCCAAATGCAATCGCTGCAGCCTGCACCACAGCGGGCCATGCACCAGAGGCAACTGTCATCGGTGCAACAAGCCTGGTCACGCTGCAAAGGATTGCAGGAGCTTATACCCCGCCAATTAGAATCGTCAGCAAGCTCAACAGAACCAGCGCCAGCAGCAGCAGCAAGGGGATAACAAAGGGTGCTTTCAGTGTGGAGCTGAGGGCCACTTCAAGAGAGATTGTCCCCAACTGAACAGGAACCAGAACAACAACAACAATAACAACAATCAGGGGAATGGTAACAATGGGAACAACAACAACAATGGCGCCAGGGGGCGGGTGTTTGTGATTGGCCAAGGTGAAGCAAGGAATGACCCCAATGTTGTGGCGGGTAAGTTCCTTCTCGATGACTTTTATGTTTCAGTATTATTTGATTCGGGTGCCGATACTAGCTACACGTCACTAGAAGTTAGTCGAATGCTTAAGCGTATTCCAACACCCTTGAAACAACAAGCACACCGTAGAGCTAGCAAATGGTAAGAGTTTAGAAGCCACACACGTAGTCAAGGGTTGTAAACTTATTCTCGCTGACCAGACCTTCTCTATCGACCTCATCCCTATTGTCTTGGGTAGTTTCGACGTTGTCATTGGGATGAATTGGTTATCCCAACACCGAGCAGAGATTCTTTGCAACGAGAAGGTTGTCCGTATTCCAGGACCCGATGGCGAACCTCTCATGATTCATGGCGACAAGAGAAGTGCTGTTGAGAATGTCATTTCTCTCCTTAAGGCCCAAAAGTGCTTGCGAAAGGGCCACACTGCCATTTTGGCTCTCGTTACTGACACCTCAGAAAAAGAGAAGAAGATAGAAGATTTTCCAGTTGTACGCAACTATCCCGAGGTATTTCCTGAGGAATTACCTGGTCTTCCGCCTCGTCGCCAAGTCGAGTTTCAGATCGACCTAGCTCCTGGAGCTGCGCCTATAGCTCGTGCACCTTATCGTTTAGCTCCATCAGAGTTGGAAGAACTCTCTACGCAACTACAAGAACTCTTGGATAAGGGTTTCATTCGTCCTAGCTCATCGCCCTGGGGAGCTCCAGTACTATTTGTGAAGAAGAAGGACGGTACCTTCAGAATGTGCATCGACTACCGGGAACTCAACAAGGTGACGGTGAAGAACCGTTATCCTCTACCGCGTATTGACGACTTGTTCGACCAGCTGCAAGGGTCGAGCTACTATTCGAAGATTGATTTGAGATCGGGATATCACCAGCTGAGAGTCCGAGATGAGGACGTCTCCAAAACAGCCTTTAGAACTCGCTACGGGCACTATGAGTTCTTGGTCATGCCTTTTGGGATGACAAACGCACCTGCGGTTTTCATGGACTTAATGAACCGAGTGTGCAAGCCTTACCTGGACAAATTCGTTATAGTCTTCATCGACGACATCCTGATCTATTCCAAGAGTCAGGAGGAACACGAGCAGCATCTGCGACTTATTCTGGAACTCCTTCGAACAGAACAGCTTTATGTAAAGTTCTCGAAATGCGACTTCTGGCTTCGAGAAGTCCATTTCCTAGGCCACGTGGTAAACAAGGATGGGATTCACGTTGATCCATCCAAGATAGACTCGATTAAGAACTGGCCTGCACCTCGTACACCAAAGGAAATTCGCCAATTCTTGGGTTTGGCGGGATACTACCGGAGATCCATAAAGGATTTTTCTAAGATTGCACAGCCTCTCACCTCACTAACACAGAAGGGCGTTGTTTATCACTGGGGAGACGCACAGGAGTTGGCATTTCAGCACCTAAAGGATAGACTTTGTAGCGCACCTATCATTTCCTTGCCGGAAGGCACAGACGACTTTGTGGTTTACTGCGATGCATCAATTCAGGGTCTTGGTTGCGTGTTGATGCAACGAGAGAAAGTTATAGCCTACGCCTCACGCCAACTTAAGGTTCATGAAAAGAACTACACTACGCACGATTTGGAGCTGGGAGCTGTTGTTTTTGCACTTAAGTTGTGGCGGCATTACCTGTATGGTACCAAGTGCGCGATCTACACCGACCACAGGAGCCTCGAGCACATCTTCAAGCAGAAGGAACTGAATATGCGGCAACGACGATGGGTCGAACTACTGAATGACTACGAGTGCTCGATCAGGTATCACCCGGGCAAGGCCAATGTTGTGGCTGACGCCCTCAGTCGGAAGGACACTGCGCCTAAGCGCGTGCGAACTCTACAACTCACGATCCACTCTAGTCTCCCTTCCCAGATACGAGCAGCTCAGATAGAAGCACTGAAACCAGAAAACGTCAGGGCTGAAGCCCTACGCGGATCGAGGCAACGCTTAGAACAGAAGGAAGACGGTGCTTACTACGTAACGGGACGCGTTTGGGTTCCCCTCTATGGCAACCTACGAGAGCTTGTGATGGATGAAGCACACAAGTCTCGCTACTCGGTACATCCCGGATCGGATAAAATGTACCACGACATCAAAACTACGTACTGGTGGCCTAGCATGAAGGCCCACATAGCAACTTACGTCAGCAAGTGTTTGACTTGTGCGAGAGTCAAGTCGGAATACCAGAAACCATCAGGCCTACTCCAACAACCAGAGATACCTCAATGGAAATGGGAGCAAATTTCCATGGATTTTGTCACTGGCCTGCCTAGATCCCAGCGCGGGAACGATACTATTTGGGTGATCGTGGATCGACTCACAAAATCTGCACACTTCTTGGCTATCAAGGAGACGGATAAGTTCTCCACTCTTGCAGAAATATACATCAAGGAAATTGTTTCGAGGCACGGGGTGCCCACCTCCATTATCTCGGATCGAGATGCACGTTTTACTTCAGAGCTGTGGCAAGCAATGCACAAATCCTTTGGCTCACGATTAGATATGAGCACAGCGTATCACCCTCAGACGGACGGGCAGTCCGAGCGCACCATTCAAACCTTAGAAGACATGCTTCGTGCATGTGTAATCGACTTTGGCAACCGCTGGGAAAAGCATCTGCCACTTGTGGAATTCTCGTACAATAACAGCTACCACACCAGCATTAAAGCTGCTCCGTTTGAGGCATTGTACGGACGTAAATGCCGGTCTCCTCTTTGCTGGGCAGAGGTGGGAGATAGTCAGATCAGTGGTCCAGAATATGTGGTAGATACAACCGAGCAAATCGCTCAGATACGAAAACGCATGACGGCTGCTCGCGAACGTCAGAAAGTTTACGCCGACAAGGGCAGGAAACCCCTTGAGCTCCAGGTTGGGGAGCGGGTACTACTCAAAGTTTCACCCTGGAAGGGTGTGGTTCGTTTTGGTAAACGCGGTAAACTTAACCCACGATACGTTGGACCTTTCGAGGTCATTGAGAAAATAGGCAGGGTGGCCTACAGATTAAACTTACCAGCGGAACTCGGTGCAGTTCACAACGTTTTTCACGTGTCGAATCTGAAGAAGTGTCCGTCAGATGAGACCCACGTAGTTCCCCTGAAGGAACTCACTATCGACGAACAGTTACGATTCGTCGAGGAACCAGTCGAAATCACGGACCGGGATGTTAAGGTCCTCAAGAGCACCAGAATACCTCTCGTTCGAGTTCGTTGGAACTCACGTCGCGGCCCAGAGTTCACCTGGGAGCGCGAAGATCAGATGAAACAAAAGTATCCCCAACTGTTCGCAAACAGTACACCCACTACTGAGGCTGAAGCTACGGAATTTCGGGACGAAATTCCAGATCAACGGGGGGTGGATGTGACACCCCAGGAAAACCAGGAAAACCATACAACTTAACTAGCTTCCTCAGTGAGTGCTTATCAAATTTCGGGACGAAATTTCTTTCAACTTGGGGATGATGTGACAACTCGAAATTTAGAACCTTTCGTTGTGCGCTTGAACGTTTAGTGACTAACTGATTTGATGATTTAATGAATACATGTGAACTTATATGATTATGTGTTATGTTACATGTATGCTTGTGTGTATGTATGCGAGTATGTATATGAACCGAGACAACACGAACCCGACTCGAGACCATGTGGTCTCGAGTGAACAACGACTTATGGGCCGGTTGGGCCACACACACACACACACCCCTTAGCCCATTCAAAGACCCATTAGGGTGCACTACTTGGGACGGGTATATAACCTTAGTAGCTACCCATGTTTACCATTTTGGACAACACTCCTACTCTCCTCTACACACACACTCTCCATTCTCTCACTAAAACCCTAGACACCAAGCATCACACTCTTCTCCTTCTTCTCGGATCAAACCGGTGACCACAAGGAGACCCGGCTAAGCTCATCATCATCACTCGGACACTCATCTTCCTTACCAACTCGGCACCACCTCACAATCGGTTAGTGTTCTATGTTGTTGTTATTGTTAAATGTTGTGAATGACATGGTGTAGCTAGAATAATTGTACAAATGATGATTGAATGCTTGTCTTCATGTATTAGTAAGTGGAAAAATGTATGATTATGGCTTTATCATGTTCTCGGATGTGTATATTGATGATAATCGGTTAAACATGTCTTGATTTTAATATATGTTGTATGATGAGTTAGTGAGATCTTGTGATTAAATGAGGTTTAACCCTTGGTTGTTGATGTTTATAGAATCGGCTTGCATATGTATGATAGATGATATTCATATAATCGGATTGTATACTCTTGTGTTAAGAACCGAATGCTCACTAGTAGGGTGATTCATTGTGTTAATATCATAGGGTGCATGTTAGTATTGATAAGTTGTTGATCATGATTTTTGTTGGTTAAAGGTTGTATGAATGATGATGATGAATCACTTGAATATGTGAAGAACAACTTGAATATCATATGAACATGCTTGAATATTTGAAATCTGATATGTTTGATCCATTTTGGTAAATTGCTAGACAAATAAACATGTTTAAGTGGGTAGTACAAACTGTTTCATGAAACCAAATTTCCATTGGATAGTACACTGTGCAGAATCAGCTCCTGTCCAACCGAAACATCCAGTTGCGACTCGAGACCACCACATGATGAGTCGAAATCCCTCGGTTGCGACATCGGTTGCGAGTCGCAAACACCTGGTTGCGACTCGAAACCACACTCGATCAAGCACAAATCTTATGACTCGAAATCTCGGTTGCGAGTCCAGTTGCGACTCGTAACCAAAAGCAGCATGAACCGAAACCGTGTTTGCGAGTCCGGTTGCGACTCGAGACCGGAACCTGCATCAGTTGCGACTCGAAACCAAGTGCATGTGCACACTGTTTGGGCTTGCACCCCATTACGGGCTTAATTGTTTGGGCCGGACTCTTGGGCCTAATACACAGACCTTATATGTTACTGTTGAACGTGAATATTGTTGATCTGCCATGATTAAACGTGTATGCCATGAACGATACTTGAATGCACTGTGCTAGAAACATCCGTGTGCTACTTGGTTACGAACCTGACTTGTATGATACAACTATGATAGGACGTGAGTAGCCTCAACGTTGCTTGTTTGACTTTTCTGTGTTTCTACCGAGCAAACCAAGGTGAGTTCACACCCTCTACAAAGCATGGGATTCCCAGGGGTCGGGAATTGGGGTTAAGGAACATGGGTTCCTCGTCTTCCTTGGGTAGGACAGCAAAGGTTCAGGAATGTAATTCCTCGTCCTCACGGACAGATAACTCGTACTAGACCAAAACTCTATCACGAAGTCCCTCATCTTTGTATCGACTTAATCGCCGAGGCCAATGGCGAGCGGGTCATTATTTAGATAGCGCTATTTAGGTTTGACAAACCTCACACCGTGCCGCAGAGGACGGGCGTGAACTAATGGACTACTGGCACGTCAATGATGATAGACATTGACAGTTCAGGGCACATAAACATGACTACAGTCAGCAGTCGATATGGTAACGAGTCTAGTGTATACATGGGGTAGCCCCCACGGCCGAAATGCCAGATAACTAACACGGGGTAGCCCCCACGGCTGGATAGCCAGAGTAACCGGGAATAAACAAGTCACGTTTTTAACTATGGGGTAACCCCCACGGCAGGATGCCAGCTAAAGGAAACTGTTTTCGAAACAACTTAAAACGAACACCCAACCGTGAACTCACTCAACTTGTTGTTGACTCGTTACTACATGCTTTGCAGGTCCCTAGGTTCTTAGCTGGAGCTTGCATGGAGGAGGATCGTTGTGGGACATGGACGATTGTGTGCCATGTTAAACTTTGAAACAATTGAACTTATGTTTTGATTTAAGACTTATGCTTCCGCTTGCAACTTAACTATGTTTTGTTTGGACACCAATTGTATTGGCTAAACTTTTATATCTTTTAACTCGCATGTTCAATACGATTGGTGGCTGGATCCTGGTCAGTCACGCCTCCAAGCGGTAGTACTCCGCAGGTGGATTTTGGGGGTGTGACAACATTACAGTTCAAATTTAGATCAAACTAACAACAATTGAGCAGCCAATTTGTTTATGTAACTTTTTAATAATAGTCTAATCATTAAGTATCTAGATGAAAACATTAACATAGTTTAAAGTATGTGAGATATTCGTAGGAATTCAGATTCAAATTGCATAGTTCATGTGGGCACTAGGGTAGGAATTCAGAATCAAATTAAAAGCAAAAGGAGGTAAAGAACACATAATGTGTGGGTACTTACCTGAACTTTGCACCGAAAACGGAGTGAAATAACTGAAGTTCTTCCTAGAATAATTGCAGTTTTGAAAATTATATCAGTGTCAAAGTGAGGCAACAAAACTTGGAGCATGCATTTTGTTTATGGTGCCTGTAACATTATTGTGTGGAAAAAATGTAAACTACTGGATTGTTGCACAGTTAAGCATACATTTGATAACTTTGTGTTGCAAAAAGCTACAGTACAGTGACTTGTTTATCTACGTAGGAACCAAAATTAGTGTACTTATATGATTTTTGTATAGCATATGTTAGGGAATGTATAAGAGTAGCAAGTGGATACATAGTATTTTCTTACTACATGACATGATTAATCAAGTGTCCATCCATAAAACACAATATGCTTGTAGTCTTTTGGTGCCAAATGGATTGTGAGTTTGCATAATCATAAGCATTAAGCAGGTCATGGATCACCTTTTGGTTTGGTCGAACGAACCCATACCGATGCCAAACCGTATGGCCATCTTTAACTTGATTGTACCGACGGACGACGGCTAGCAATTCCGGGTCGCAATTGCTATCAATAAGCATATTAACTATAACACTTATAGTTATGTCCAACAGAAAATATGCAAAAAAACCTACTACAGGGCCGGCTAAGCCCATGTGCAGAGTGGGCCTGTGCACAGGGCCCAAACCAGCATGGGGCCCAAAAAAAACGAAAATTCTGTATGTTATTATATAGGCCCAGGTTTTAATGAATTGAATTATTGAAATAGGCCCAAATCCAAACAATAAGGCTCCAGATCCCATCCCAGATCATTGAAAAAATTCACGGATTGGGAAAGTGGAAGGAAACCAAAAGACGCTGATTCGCTTAATGCTGATCACGCAGAGGCAGAGCCGCAGAGGAGACAAAAGGTCGACTTTAATCCGCTCAATCGTATTGCACGCACAGGAGTCAGGAGACAAGGATTTCGGAATCGAATCGGTCAATCGGATTATCGGAGTATATCAGTAGCAAATCGCAATTATCATCAGTCTGAGGTATGTTAATATCAGTCGAAAATTCATATGTTTTTTGTGATTTTGTCTTTTTGATTTCGTTTTTTGATTGAATCAATGAATGTATTTTTCTTTTTGATTTCATAATATCAGTCGATTCGATTTCATATGAGTGTTTTTAACTTTTTATTGAATGAATGTTTTTTGATTGAAATATTGAATGAAATCATGAATGTTATTTGATTGAAATATTGAATGAAATCTTTTTGTGCAGAAGAGAAAGTTATGCAACTGAACTGTATGGAAGTAAATGCGAGGGCCCGAAAAAGACTGGGATAAAACAAGGGTTAATTAGCGGGATCGGGTTTGGCGTTTCGTCTTTTTTACTCTTTTGTATGTATGCCACTAGTTTTTATGCAGGAGCCCGGTTTGTTGAGGCGGGAATAACTAATTTCACAGATGTTTATAAGGTTTTCTTTGCTTTAGCAATGGCGGCTTTAGCAGTGTCTCAATCAAGCTCGTTTGCACCTAATACAAGTAAAGCCAAAGGCTCCGCGGCCTCAGTTTTTGCAATTCTTGATCGAAAGTCAAAGATTGACCCGGGTGATGAATCAGGTTTGACTTTGGAAATGGTGAAAGGGGAAATCAGGATTCATCATATTAGCTTTAGATATCCTAGCAGACCCGAAGTTGTGATATTCCGTGATTTGTGCTTAACAATCCATAGTGGCAAGACGGTGGCATTGGTTGGTGAGAGTGGAAGCGGGAAATCCGGATTCGGGCTCTATCACATTGGACGGAACTGAGTTGCAAAAATTTAAACTCAAGTGGCTGAGGTTGCAGATGGGTTTGGTTAGTCAAGAACATGTCTTGTTTAATGACACCATTCGGGCCAATATTGCTTATGGAAAGGATGGTGACGCCACCGAGTCTGAAATAATAGTTGCTTCCAAGTTAGCCAATGCCCACAAGTTCATTAGTGGCTTACACCAGGTTTGTCTATATGCTTGTGTTGATCTATACATATTTTATAAATAGTTATGCTTCTATTACGATTACAAAGCAACACCTTTTCTAGTAATAATTCAAAATTTATTAGAAACGGATGGGGTGTGAATTGCAGGGTTACAATACAATGGTAGGGGAAAGAGGGGTGCAAATGTCAGGTGGACAGAAACAAAGGCTTGCTATTGCTAGAGCCATAATCAAGGAGTTGATCGAGAGCTTTTCTTCAAAAAACGCTAGAAGAACCACACTTTTCGCTTAGCAAGTACGTTCTATAACTTGATATATTTGTTACACTATTTTTGTTAATTTGTTTTATCTATTTGATAACAATTATCGTAGTATTATGGGTTATTTGATTGAATGATCGATGAGTTTATATTATATGAAGATTTACGAATAGGGCCCAAATTTTTTTTCTCGAACAGGGCCAAATTTTTTTTTGTGATTTTCGGAGACGGCCCTGACCTACTATATGCTTAATCAAGATCTAACTCTCTAATATGTAGAAGATTAAAAACAAGACGTTGAATAATTAAAAAACAAACATGACTTTTGTCATCAAAATTTCAAAAACATATCCATCTGGGGTTTCAAGAGACTTATTTAAGCAATAGAACTATAATAAACTTAAATTTAGTGGCTTTAAAATGTAAAGCTATCTATAAGAAATAAGAATGAAAGATCACCTATCAAATTACTAGTATAAAAAGGGCATAATATAATAATAATAAGCCATAAACGAAGATTAAAAGAAAACTTTATTGAATTGAAGAAGGAATAACAATGCACTCATACACACATACATATATTATATCAAAATCAACCAACAAATATAAGAGACCACATGAGATACTCATAAACCCCTAAAAATATATCAAAATATGACATAAAGGACCACACATGGAATTATATATCTAGCAAAATCCATTAATCCAACACATTATCGATTTAGGATTCATAAACCGCTAAAAAGTAACACAAATGTATCGACAGAATATAAATAGAGGTAGATAACATAACCTACAAAACAACTCAAACTTCACAAATCTCTTCAAAATAAGCTCCAACATGGATCAACAAACTAAAATTCTAGAATCATTCAAAAGATTACACTAGAAAGGAAAGATATAAGGAAAAAAAAAGTAGGGTTGTTACCTCTTTCTTCTGTGCACTGCGATTTGAGGAAAGAGAGGTTAGGGTTTCAAGTCTCTAAGTTTTTTTTGGAGGATCCATTTTGAGGTAATTATTTTTTAGTGAAATGTTTGGCGGTATCATTTGCCGCTTATATGAAAAATCTTATTTTTCTGGGCTTTCACCAAATTTGGCCCAAAATAAGATAGTTGTTTGGGCGTGTTCACTGTACACCGCCCAGAATAAGTTAGTTGTTTATCGAAACTCTTTGACACCCTTCAAAATCCGAAATTAGTGTTGGCATAATTTAACGAATCCATCAAACAAAACATCCAATATCATTATCCACCTAAATGTTGTATGAGTTTAAACAACCAACACCACACTAGCTCATTAAAATGGATTTTGTAAATAAGCTCCATCTTAACCTTTTAACCATGTCCTCAATACCACACAAGCCCTAATTCAATTTGGTTTTTATTTGGTGGAATAATCTTATTTCTCATGTGTTGATTTCGTATGCTACCTCAATCATAATAAATAATAAGTAAATTAATATAAGGATCATTATTCACCTTAATGAATAATTCTAAATAAACCTCCTCTCCGTTAAAAGAAATTGATATACCATAATGCTTAGGTTAATAAATTATACTATATAATATACAGATAAAAATACAAGAATTGCTATATCTCTTGAATATAACGATTTTACATATTAGAGATCAAGATTATATTCGCCTCTAAGACATACGATAAAGGGTCAATATATTTATTTAATATGTCTGTATTTAATATGAGTATCTTTTAAAATCAAAAGACTTTTAATCGTTAGTTTATTATTATTTATAACAAAACTACTATTATTTTTTATTATTTTTATTAGCATCTCCAATTTAATTATTTATGCATTATTATAATAACTTTATTTGGTAATATAACACCTCATTAAGATTAACCATATATATATTTTTAAACCAAATGATTTAAACTATTAATTATTGATAAAGATGGTAAAGTTATAAATAAAACATCAAATCTAATTTAACTTTTAATATATGATTCCAATTATTGTCACGTGTCACTTTTTTCTTCAACCTTACAATTTAGATTTACATTTTATTTTAAAATATGTTTAATTCTTATCCTTACTAATGTAATAATTTTAATTTAAATATGTTAATAACCATACTAGGATGCCACTAATTAAATAATATTATTAGGAAAAAAATTACACCGTTAGTCCTTGTGGTTTCTGCCAAATTTCAAAACCGGGTACTAATAGTTTTTTGTTGCAACATCAGGTATTAACGTTCTAATTTGTCACAATGTTAAGTACTAAGACCACACTTGTCACAATGTTGAGTACTAAAGCCAAACATTGTTAACTTTTTTGTTAATTATTACTAAAATGCCCTTTTAAAACTAGAGGGTCTATTTTTAATTAATTATAAACGACTAATATAATCTAAAGTAATATTTTCTATTTTATTTATATTTTTTTATAAAATTAAATGAATTTGAAGTTCATTATTTAGAAACTTTGAGTTTATAAATAATATGCTAGTAAAATAAACGTTTTAACTTAGTCTAAAAAATAAACTCAAAGTTTATAAATTATAAACTTCAAATCCATTTAATTATATAAAAAATTACTTTAAATTATATTAGTCAAATATAATTAATTAAAAATAGACACTTTAGTTAATAAAGGACATTTTAGTTATTTTAGTAAGATTTAAGAAAAAAAAGTTAACAAGGTTTGGGCTTAGTACTCAACATTGTGACAAAGTATGACCTTATTACTTAACATTATGACAAATTCAAACGTTAATACCTGATTTTGCAATAAAAAATTATTAGTACCCGACATTAAAATTTTGGAGAAACCACAAGGACCAATGTTGTAACTTTTTCTATTATTAGATAAATACAATGTATTTTATTAAATATTATCGTAAAATAAAAAATACAATAACTAGATTTTTTTTACTAAACTATCTTTATATTAATACTAACTGGAAAAAACGTAATAATTAGATTATATTATTATTACACTTTTTTAACTATGTGATCAAGATTTATATAGAATTATGATTTACATTTGTTTTATTTGTAACACTTATAAATTAAAATATTATTCAAGCTAAGTTTTTATAGTTAATTCATATAATACACGGATTTATAAGTTAGTATGTAATACAACGGTTTCTTAATTAATAGTTATATCTACTAAACCTAACTTGTTATTAAAAATTAAAATCATCAATTTTGGGCTTTAGAAACTAAGTTAGTATGTAATACAGCGGTTTCTTAATTAATAGTTATATCTACTAAACCTAACTTGTTATTAAAAATTAAAATCATCAATTTTGGGCTTTAGAAACTAAACTGGTTAAAAAGATGTTACTTGTATTACAAACAGACAATTTAGAGGACACCAAAATCAAGAACACAAAACTACTCTAATTCTTGTTTGGTAAAATCTCAAGAGCAAAAGAAACCAAAAGGATTTATAGTATGAATTTGTCAAGACTATCTATGTTAGCATCCAGTGATCACCTTGAATGAAATTGTGCACCGAATACACACTAACATGATCAGCCGGAGTCCGACTGCTCCACCACACTCTTGCAGACAAATTAGACCCTAATCCAACATTACCAAACTCCCCAAAGTAAAGTGTCTTCAACGCAAACTCACCATCCCAGCGCATCCATCCAAATGGTGAAACAATTCCCTCCAATCTACACCTCAAAAACACACTCCTTGAGTACTCCTTCCATGGTCTCCCAAGGAACACACTAGGGTTTTTGGGGAACAACTGCATGTATTCTGGGGTGCCACTTAGCACGCAATCTTGGAACACGAATCCGGTGGTCTGCGCAGGGTCGAACCGACCATGCGCTGAGATGACGCTGTTGCCCGCTTTTACGAGCTCGCGAGGGCGGACGAGGATGGTGCAGTTATGGAAGATAGCAGCCGAGTTGCCGAAGATGAAGTCGACATTGCCTTGGATGATGCATGATTTGTAGTACTGACGGAGGGAATGGGCATATAGAGTGTCTTGATTACCGATGAATTCGCAGTTTTCGATCACGGATAAATCACTGTCTGACCGGAAAGCTACTGCTTGTTGACCGACTGGACCGGCTGTGTTTTGGATTGTTAGATCTCTTGCCATGAAACCATCACCGACAACCCCTGTACAATGTAGCATTCATAATTACTCGTTATTAATCACTCATGATTAAGAAATAAAGCACTAGCTCGTACAAGACCAGTGATTGAGAAGATTAATGTTTGAAATAATATTATAAAATTAAATGGAATGAAAAATATAATTAAATATAATTGATTGTATGACATCGGAGAACACATCGTGGACAAATTATTTTTTTATTTAAAATATAGTCAACTAAAGATATAAAATTAACACAACATATTCTAAGGTGTACAAGGCCATGTGTAGTCATAACCCCTTTTGGGGGCGTTATGCGCCACGTGTCGCGCCACGTGTGCGGGTGGGGGTTATAGGGCGTTATGCATTTAAGCCCGTAGTCATAAAGTCCCCCGCCTAATCATTACTCAATTATTAATTTCTAATTTTTTATAATTATTTTCGAACTTTATAAAATTAAAACTCATTTTATTAAATTAAAAAAACATTACACTAAAATTAAAAAAAAAACATTACAGTAACAAAAAAAAAAATGCAGGGACCAAAGTGTAAAATGCAGGGACCAAAGTCTATAAACCAAAGTGTAAAATGCAGGGACCAAAGTGTACAAAAAAAATGCAGGGACCGGCTGTCTTCTTCTCCGGCCTTCTTCTCCGGCTTCTTCTCGGTCTTCAGGTCCGATTTGCAGGACCTATACTGTTTCCTCTCCGATTTGCAGGGACCAAACATGGTCAAACAATTAAACCTTTCTCACATCACGCCGCGATATGTATCGCGCCCTCCCCCCATTTTTGATACATAGCGCCGGTTGTTTTCGTGTTCCGGGCGTTTTGGCGGCGCCATGCTATGGCATACCGCCCCACTACGTATGCTCTAAAGAGGTAAATGTGAAGTAAAAAATATTCTCTCTTTGTTTTTTTTTCTGTGATTTTGTGTCATAATTTCATGTATTTAAAATAAAAATGTGTGTGCATGTATTTTACACAAGATGTTATAAATATCATTTGTGTCATGTAATACATCAATTGTTAAAACAGTTAACTTATATACACTTATTAAGTGAGTAATTATTTTTGTTTTATTTATTTTATAACAGTTATCGTCGTATTATACGTTTTTATTTTTTATATTGTGATCTAACTAGTTGATGAGTTTATACTATAGACGGGTAGGGCTCGATTTTTTTCTCGCACAAGACCTAATAACATTTTCGGAGACAGATACGAAGGACAATAAAAACAAATACAGTTGGTAAATAATAAAAGTCACTAAAATGAAACATTTGACTCACCGACAGTGGCTGTGTTGTATGTTGGCATCCCAAGCTTACCGACATTCAAGGACCCCGAAATTACTGTTTTACCAATACCATCTCCAATCAACATAACATTTCTCTTTGCCAACCCAACACGAACAACCTCTTCATAAACACCCTCCTTTATAAGAATCACGAACCGCCGTTCACCTCCAAGGTTATCCGGAGCCGCATCCACCGCCATCTGAACCATCTCAAAACTACAAACCCCAGCACCTTTGCACACGGTCACATTCGGCTTCAAACCCACAGGAACCCTGGGTTCATCACCCGATGAGCCGCCACCGACACTCTCCCACACCCCGTTCCTCTCAGTCCTCGGAGGGCCCCACCAACTAGTTCGGTTTCCAAATCTTTGGTATGACATCATCATGCTCAATGCGTTACTTGTGGACGTCATCAACGTGTTGTTCATGAACAACACCGTTTTAGCCACCAGTTGTGTGTCGTTGACCTTCTTCAACCCGGACAAGCAATCGAACTGGTAGCTTAAGGCCGCGCTCGTCCAAGCACGTGCGTCCTTCATTCGGCTATGTTGTAAAGCCTTCTTGGAGGATGCGAGACGGTACACCGAGTGGCGGAGGGACTCCACGCAGAGTTCCGCGGTGGTTGTGAGGTTATGGTTGTCCGCGTTGTACTTGTCTTTTAAGATCCTTTGGACCATGGACTCTGCTGTGGCCAGGTTCTTAGAAGACAGGGACAACGCGGACAGTAGGATTTGGAAAGGCTTAGGATCCGTAGGGACTATACCGGATTTGGTTAGTGAAACATGGCATGTTTTCGGGAACCTTGTGGCTTTGCAAGCTTCTTTGATGGCAGATGATGTAGCTTGGACACAGTTACGGTGGTGATAGGCGGCAGTGTAGATGAAAAGCAAGAAACAGAAGTGAAAATGCGGGGCCATGAAATATGGTAACAACAAATGGCAAAGGTTAACTTGGAGAGTGTTTTGAAAATTGTGTGGATCACGGGATGGATCTGATTTTATGGTGTGAAGCAGTACATATGATATTTGGTTTGTTGGTTGGTGGTTGGTGGTGGAGGGTACAAACTACAAACTTCACATGGATGGATTTAATACGACAGTGTTTTTTTGGATGTGCAAGAATGCATATGCTAGTGGATTACCTGAAAATATCAAACAAGAGAGCATATTAAGTAAAGCGGTTACAAAATTAAGTATGATGTATGTAAGCTGGTAACTATGGGTGCAAACAAGTAATTCGAGCCGGGATTCGATAGCACTCAACCTTAAACATGTTGGGAATTCTAAACAATACAACTGACTTGGCGTGCAAGGCTCAAGGAAGGTTTTAAGGAGTGGATAATCAATTAACGGACCCGAATAACATTAATATTAATAAAAAACAAAGAAAACAAGAAAATCCCTACGCTCGCGGGCCGCAACAGACGAAGGCAACTCCTTCGCGGGGCGCGAGGCCCCATTATTTGCGGATCACATGTGTCGCAACCCCTGTCGCCTAACTACCCGGGAACAGGCGACTGCGGCCAATTTTGGTGGTATCTTGTGTTTATCCATTTTGGCAGCGTAAATTTCATCAGTATCGTAGTTATAAAATATTTTATCAGAGTAAAATACCACACCTTTAATATATTAAGTATATGGGAAAATTCCAAGTTTCAAGTACACACATTTTTATAGGGATAAACCATATTTTATTTAATAAAAATATCTATTTATTTTAGGTAACTTTATAGCCACTTTTCCAAGCCTTCAGTGCTATCCAGCTGGCTTCTATTTGACTTTCACATTTTGTCACCTGAAACTCGTTTAAAAACATTTTGTCAGTGGGAAATACTGGTTAGTGAATCTCAGTTTAATCATGTTTAATAAAACCATTGTAAAGTATTGAGGGCGGTCGTGCATACTAATTACCACCCACGGTACTGTCGTCTCGACTTATGGTCATGTTACTCCTCGCAAGGTAGTAACAAATTTTGTATACAAAACCCCAAATATACCGACGATAATTGTATCCTTAAACATACTCAATAACTGTTTAATATATAATTAATCGTGTGAGGTTTTGTAAAAACAATTTACAAAAAGGAGATTACTCACATTGCTGTCTTAGGTTTTCTGTAAGGGTTTCTTGGTGACAATCTATAAATTACACAAATACACACGCGTTAGTATAATAACCCATTTTAACATTAGTAATACCTTCCCCGAGACGACATTCCAACGACTACGTCGGGCAGAACCACGACAGCCGTTACGGAACCCAAGATCAATCGGGCAGCGTATCTAATACGTATCCAGGGGTTATGATACTTACAACGGAGCAGAACTTCGTTATTTAGGGGGTATTTTTGCCCGTGTATCGTGCCTACTATAGAGAATATTGAGAGAGAGAGATTGAGAATTTTGAACGATTGAAACTGAAGCCTGAGCTCCCAATTTATAGGGCTGCTACGGCAGTCCCTCGCGCCCCGCGACGGAGACAGGAGGGGCTGCCGCGCCCCGCGATGTAGGGTGTCTAGGCCGTAGCCTTGTCCGGTCATGGGGTAGGCTCAACACGCATGAAGACACGTGGCGGCTCCGGGTGCGGCCCCGTAGCCAGGCGCTCGCGGCCCGCGAAGACTCAAGTGTAGTCTGTCGCGCCCCGCCACAGACCAATAAATTTTGTTTTTATTTTATTTTAATAAAAATTAAGGTATTCGGGGTCCGTTTTCACGTATGGGGTATATTTTAGGACATATTGGGACATTCTAATTATTTTTAGGGTGTCGGAAATATTTCGAGGGTTGTTATATCCTCCCCACCTTGTTTTAGAGCTCGTCCTTGAGATCTACTAGAACAAGTGTGGATATTTCCTTTGCATTTCTGATTCAAGCTCCCATGTGTACTCTGGTCCTCTTTTGGAGTCCCATTTCACTTTGACCAGAACTAATCTCTTGTGCTTAAGGTTCTTGACTTTCCTGTCTTCAATCTGTAGAGGCCTTTCTACAAATTTAAGTTGTTCATTTACCTCTATATCCTTAAGAGGTACTAATAATCTCAAAAGGTCCAACATACCTGGGACTTAGCTTTCCTCTCTTGATGAATCTTACCACTCCTTTCCAAGGAGAGACTTTTAATAACACTTTATCTCCTACTTGAAATTCCATCGGTTTGCGTCTGTTATCAGCGTAGCCCTTTTGTCGATCACGTGCTGCTTTCAGTCGTTCCTTGACTTGAATGATTTTGTCGGTTGTTTCTTGTACTATCTCAGGTCCTGATAGTTGCTTTTCCCCAATTTCTGCCCAACAGACTGGAGTTCGGCACTTTCGTCCATAAAGTGCTTCGAAGGGTGCAGCATTGATACTTGTGTGACAACTGTTATTATAAGAAAATTCTATTAAAGGTAAGTGTTCATCCCAATTACCTCCAAAATCAATTACACAAGCTCTAAGCATATCTTCCATTGTCTGAATTGTCCTTTCGCTTTGTTCGTCCGTTTGAGGATGATAAGCTGTGCTTAGATTCAAGTTGGTTCCCATTGCTTTTTGGAAACTTGCCCAAAAATGAGAGGTAAAACGACTATCTCTATCAATTGATAAAGGAATTCCATGTAATGAAACTATTTCATTTACATATAGCTTAGCTAACTGTTCCATACTGAAAGTTTCCTTCATCGGTAGGAAATGAGCTGATTTGGTTAACCTATCTACAATCACCCAGATTGTATCATTACCCTTCCTGCTTTTGGGTAATTTGGTAACAAAATCCATTGTTATCAATTCCCATTTCCATACGGGCAATTCTAATTGTTGCAGCAATCCTGAGGGCAATGTTGTAGAAGGCGCTAGGTGCTAGTCGGGCGGTGAGGTACCGCCTAGGATTAATCGGGATTAATCGGAATGGGATTTTTATATGTATTTATTCAAAATTATATATATATACCCAATAATATAAATATTATACTTCAAAATTCACATAAATACTTCAAGTTTCAGATAGTATGGTTCGATTTTGACCGATTTTGACCAATTTTGACCGACTAGGACCGATTTTGACCGATTAATATAGTCCGATTAATCCGATTTTTGACCGCCTAGGTACCGCCTTTGACCGACTTTGACCATGGCCGATTAATTGACCGACTAGCTCAAAATTAGGCAGTAAGTGGCCACCTAGCGCCTAGGCGCCGATTAATCGGCCGCCTAGGCCGATTTCTGCAACACTGCCTGAGGGTTTTTGATGTTCGGCTTTGACTTGTGAACAGGTTAAACACTTAGAAACATAAACTGCTATATCCTTTTTCATTCCTATCCACCAAAAATTCTTTCTTAAATCCTGATACATCTTATCACTTCCTGGATGCATCATATACTTAGACTTATGAGCTTCTTCTAATATACGATGACACAGGTTTCCTAATTTAGGTATCCACATTCTTTTCTTATGGAATCTCCAAATTCCATCGGTTCCTTGTTCTAATTCCTTAATCATTCCTTTTAACTTTTCAGTATCCTCCTTGATTACTGATTCTTGTGCTTCTCTAATTTGTTCATTTAAATCTACCTGTAGATTTAACTTAAGAGAACGCACTCTTTTTGGCTTTTCATGATACTTTCGACTTAAAGCATCAACTACCACATTTGCTTTTCCTGCATGATACTGGATATTACAATCATAATCGCTAAGAATTTCCATCCAGCGTCTTTGCCTCATATTCAACTCTTTTTGTCCGAAGACATACCTTAAACTCTTGTGATTGGTAAAATGGTAAACTTACTACCATAAAGGTAATGTCTCCAAATCTTAAGAGCAAAAATTATAGCTCCTAATTCTAAATCATGCGTTGAATAATTCTCTTCATGATTCTTAAGTTGTCTAGATGCGTAAGCTATAACCTTTTGGTGTTGCATCAATACACATCCATAACCTAACTTAGAAGCGTCACAATAGACTACAAAGTCTTCAGTTCCTTTTGGTAACGCTAGTATGGGTGCATGGGTTAATCTTTGCTTAAGAATTCTAAAGGCTTCTTCTTGTTTTGGTCCCCATTCAAACTTAATGGATTTACAGGTTAGCTTAGTTAAAGGAATGACTATTCTAGAAAAATCTCGAATAAATCTCCTAAAATAACCGGCCAATCCTAAGAAACTTCTAACCTCGGTTGGTGATTCAGGGGGTTTTCCATTTGGTAACCGCCTAGATCTTGGTGGGATCCACATGAATTCCTTCATGATTGACTAGATTTCCAAGAAACTGTACCTGTTCTAACCAAAACTCGCACTTTGAAAATTTAGCATAAAGCTTTTCCTTCCTCAATAAACGTAAAAGTGCGTGCAAATGCTTTGCATGTTCCTGCTTATTCTTAGAATAAATGAGAATATCATCTATAAAGACAATTATGAATTTATCCAAATATGGCTTACATATTCAGTTCATCATGTCCATAAATGCGGCTGGGGCATTGGTTAAACCAAATGGCATGATAGTAAATTCATAATGACCATACCTTGTTCTGAAAGCGGTCTTAGGAATGTCCTCTTCCTGTACCTTCAATTGATGATATCCTGATCTTAAATTGATTTTTTAGAAAAATTGAGCTCCTTGCAACTGGTCGAACAGATCATCGATTCTTGGTAATGGATACCGATTCTTAATCGTGACCTTGTTCAATTCGCGGTAATCAATGTACATACGCATCGATCCGTCTTTCTTCTTAACAAATAAAATCAGTGCTCCCCACGGTGATGAACTTGGCTGTATGGATCTTTTCTCCAACAATTCGTCCAATTGTTTCTTTAGTTCCTGCATTTCTGCTGGTGCCAAACGGTAGGGTGCTTTGGCGATTGGGGCTGGTCCCTGGTAGCAGATGGATTCTGAATTCAACTTCTCTGTCTGGCGGCAATCCTGGTAATTCTTTCGGAAACACATCTGGAAACTGAGTTATTACTGGAATATCTTTCAGTTCTTTTCCTTTAGTGTTAGTGACTATGGAAATCATATACACTAATGATCCTTTTCTTATATAACTGGTTGTTTTCATTACAGATATTAATTTTGTGGATTTAGATGGCTTATCTCCTTTAATTGTGATCTTTTCACCCCTTGGGAATTTACTTGAATTGTCTTTTGATCACATAAAATATTGGCTTTATTGGCTATTAACCAATCCATTCTTAATACAACATCAAATCCTGCTAGATTCATTGGGTAAAGGTTTGAAATAAACTTTTGATTCAAAATTTCTACTCTTGCTCCCTGCAAGATTTCAGAAATTCTAATGGTTTCCCCATTTGTTGTTTCTACTAGACATTCTTGTGAGAGTTTAGTTAATGGTTGATTGAGAAGTTTGCAAAATGAAGTATTAATAAAACTTTGGTTTGCACCAGAGTCAAATAATACTTTAGCAAAAACATCATTAACTAAAAACGTACCGGCTATCACGTCCGGAATCATCTTGGCTTCATCTGCCGTCAGAACAAATGCTCTAACATTTTTGGTAGTCTTATTGCCCACGGCTGGAACTAGTTTCGGACAATTTGGCTTGATGTGACCTTTTTCTCAACAGTGAAGCACATCCCATTATTAGGCTTTCTCCTGCAATCTTCTTCCTTGTGTCCTGGTATCTTGCAGAAATTGCAATAAGTGGAGCATTTTCCCGAATACTTCTTCTTACAAGCCTTGCAGTACGGTGCAGAGGTAGAACCTACGGTTGGAATTTCCATAACGAAATTCCTGGGTAAGCCTTTGAGCTAGGTTTCTCCTCTGGTCTTCTTCTCGAGTACGCACTAACTCATCTATCAAGGTGTTTGCTAGTTCTACAGCTTCTTCTATAGTTTGGGGTCTAGGTTCCTTGACTACATGCCTAATCTCCCCGATTAATCCCCAGATGTAACGGGAGATCAATACTAGTTCTGGTGATGCAAGGGTTGGTACTATTCTAGCATATTCAAAGAATGTAGTAGTATAACCCTTACTATCTACTCCAGTCATCCTAAGGTTTAAGAACTTATTTGCTATCTGTTCTTTTTCATTGGGAGGGCAGAATTTCCTTTCCACCATATTCTTAAATTCCTCCCATTCCATATTATAAACCCTATCACTTCCCCTAGACTGAAGGATAGTGTTCCACCATTCTAAGGCTGAGTTCTTAAACAGATTAGAAGCAAACATTATCTTATCCTCTTCCGCACATTTGCTTATTTTTAAAACAGCCTCAGTCTTTTCTATCTAGCGTAGAGTCGCAATGGGTCCTTCATTGCCCGAGAATTCTATTGGTTTGCAGGACTAGAATTCTTTGTAAGAACAACCATGAGATATGGTTCTTCTTCTTTTGGGAATGGGCACTTGAAGTACAGGTCCATTGTTCACGCTGTGTTCCGGTTCAGTTAGTCGCTTACTGCTATGTTTACTTTTATTATCCGCTTCCCTAACTGTTTGGATAATAAATGGCATTGCATCTATGATTCCTTGTGCCACTATATGTTGGATGACACTATTGTTCGCTTGGTTTCCATTGTTATTGTTGTTCGGGTTCTCATTATTCGGGTTATTGTCGTTCTGGTTATTATCATTCTGGTTTTCCTGGTTCACTTCGTTGTCCATCTGAATTTTAAACATTTACCAATTATTAATGTCACAAGATAATATTTAATACAATCAATCACACAACATACAGGTTGATCAAAAACGTCGAGCATTGCGACTTACTCTTTCTTATATATATAATATGCATCTAATACAAGCCAACACTGGAAATAAAAATTACAATACAACTGAAATGGAAATTACACTACTAGTAGTAGGCATTCGTGTATATATATATAGTGTGTGAGGTTCATTGGGGAACACTAAAAAAGTGGGGAACAGTGGGGAACCAACTCAAACGAACTCCGATTGGACTCATTCCAGCGGCGTTGAAACCGTCTCGTCGAACCCTAACTAGGATCTCTTAACCCTAAACCCTAATCATAACCCCTAAACCCTAAATATATTAGGGTTTGGCTTTTAGGGTTTAGCTTTAGGGTTTAGCCTTAGGGTTTAGCTTTAGGGTTTAGAGTTTAGCTTTAGGATTTAGGGTTTAGCTTTAGGTTTAGCCTTTAGGGTTTAGCTTTTAGGGTTTATAGTTTAGATTTTACGGTTTAGCTTAGGTTTTAGCCTTATTTTTTAGCTATAAGGTTTAGAGTTTGGGAGTTAGGATTTATGGTTTAGGGTTAAGAGATCCAAATTAGGGTTCGATGAGCCGGTTCCAACGACATTGGAATGAGTCTAATCGGAGTTCGTTTGAGCCGGTTCCCCGCTGTTCCCCATTTTTTTAGTGTTCCCCAATGAACCTTCCCCTATATAGTGTATATATATATATATATATATTCATACACACATCATACATATATTATTATATTATTATTATTATTATTACCATCTCCACCATCACTTTAACTGATATGGATTCATCCAGAAATCCATATTGCGCTCGTCGTACTTCCAGACGAGTCGCTCTCCCACCTGTCTCATTCTCTCGCTACTTTCTAAGATTTTCTCACCAAATGTCCTGAGTTCTTGCACATTTTCTGCACTCATTGGGGGTGCAGGTTCTGGGACTGGGTTTAGAATCTGGGGCATGGGTTCCTGATATGGGTAAGGATTTTCTAAAATTTCCCTAATGTACTGATCACTATCGTAGTAGGGATCTAGAGGGTCCAAACCTGGGTAAGCTCCTAGATTCGGCATAGGCATCTCTTCTTGTATCGGGTAACGTTGCACATAGTCCCTATTGTCGTCCCACCACGGGTCGTAATTTAAGTCTAAGGGATTGGGTGCTGGTACCTTAGATATCTTCTCTGGGTTAAAATCATGCATTTCGACTTGATTTTCTGGGTTATTTTCTATTTCAATTGGCTGGTTTGGGAACAGTGGTAGTGGTTGGGGTGCTATTAGTTGCTCCAGGTTAGGGTCGGCTGCTGGGGTTGCTAGGATATGGAAATTGGCTAAACTCCTATTTAACATATCCTAGGCATGGGCATATGTCTCTCTTTTAGCGGCAGCTAGGACTCTCTGTTGTTGCAACTTTTTCATTCGTTTCCTACGCTCATGTGCTCCCCTACTGAACCATCCTCTCTTTTTAGGAGGGAATGGCTCTTTAGACTGAGCCTTAAACACGAATATTCCTTCTTCAGTATCAGCAGAATACCCTGAGAGGGCAGACTGTGAAGAGGCGCCTTCGCTTCTAGGCGAATCAGACAACGGACGATATGCGTCGGATGGCCCTTGGTCGCACATACTGTAAACTAACAAATACTCCAATAACACACAACAATAAAATACAATTATGCATGTGTTTCCATAATTTATTTCCTAACATTTTTAAATAACTTTTGGTTTCAGCAGAACACTTCTGTGGCTGAATCAGTGGCTTAGCTCTGATACCACCTTCGGTCGCAACCCCCGTCCCCTAACTACCCGGGAACAGGCGGCCGCGACCAGTTTTGGTGGTATCTTGTGTTTATCCATTTTGGCAGCAGAAATTTCATCAGGATCGTAGTTAGGAAATATTTTATTAGAGTAAAATACCACATCATTAATATATTAAATATATGGGAAAATCCCAAGTTTCAAGTACACACATTTTATAGGGATAAACCATATTTTATTTAATAAAAACATCTATTTATTTTAGGTAACTTTAGAGCCACTTTTCCAAGCCTTCAGTGCTGTCCAGCTGGCTTCTATTTGGCTTTCACATTTTGTTACCTGAAACACGTTTAAAAACATTTCGTCAGTGGGAATTACTGGTGAGTGATTCTCAGTTTAATCAAGTTTAATAAAACCATTATGCAGTATTGAGGGCGGTCGCGCAATTACATTTGTTTCCAAGTCATACTAATTACCACCCACGGTACTGTCGTCTCGACTTATGATCATGTTACTCCTCGCAAGGTAGTAACAAATTTTGTATACAAAACCCCAAATATACCGATGATAATTGTATCCTTACAAATAGTCAATAACTGTTTAATATATAACTAATTGTGTGAGGTTTTGTAAAAACAATTTACAAAAAGGAGATTACTCACATTACTGTCTTAGGTTTTCTGTAAGGGTTTCCTGGTGACAATCTATAAATTACACAAATGCACACGCGTTAGTATAATAACCCATTTTAACATTAGTAATACCCTTCCCGAGACAGCATTCCAACGACTACGTCGGGCAGAACCACGACAGCCGTTACGAAACCATAGATCAATCGGGCAGCGTATGTCACACCCCCAAAATCCACCATGCGGAGTACCACCGCTTGGAGGCGTGACGTGACCAGGATCGAGCCACCAATCATATTGAACAACACAATTAAGTAAATGAAACCAACTATAATACGATTGGTGACCTAAAGAAGGTAACCAATTTTTAAGATAACAGCGGAAGCATATAAGTAAATCCAAAAGCATAAGTCCATAGTTTATAAGTTAGAGTTCAAACATAAGTTCCATAGGTTTATAAAGTTCAATTATTAAGTATGGGATATAACAACCCATATTCCACAACAACCTTCTCCTCGTGCAAGCTCCCAAAAGCATCTAGCGACCTGTAAGGCATGTAACAACTAGTCAACAACAAAGTTGAGTGAGTTCACGTTTGGTTGTTTAGTTTTAAGTTGTTTCTGAAAAACGTGGTTTGACTTTCGTTGGCTTATTTGCCGTGGGGGTTACCCCGTAGTTGAGAGTATGTTTAACCATTTCCCTTTTTCTTTACCCAATCCATAACCATGATCAGTGGGGGTTTTCCCCGTTTGAACTACTAGACGGTATGATATCGACTGCTACGCAAATAAGTTGTGCCCTATATCAGTGTCTATCATCACTGACAATCTGCCATAGTCCATTAGTACACGCCTGTCCTACCGGCACGGTGTGAGGTTTGTTAAACCTAATAGCGCTATTAACTAATGACCCGCTCGCCATTGGCCTCGGCGATTAAGTCGATATAAATTGAGGGACTTCATGATAGAGTTTTGTCTAGCTAGTTTAAAGGTTGTTGTCCTGCACCAGGAGGACGAACGTACGTATTCTGCACCAGGAGAATTCGTAGGTTTAATAATGGCATCCACTCTATGGAGGATGGCCGTACATATCCTACCCAAGGAGGATATGTAGATTTAGTTTTAATTCTTTAACCCATTCCCAAACCACCGGGAATCCCATGCCTTAGAAAGTGTGTGAACTCACCTCGGTTTGCTCGGTTAGATTCTCAATATAGCTAACAGTCAAGGTCGGTCAATCACGTCCTAGTATGATTTACCAGTTAGTCATTTAGTGGCTTTCAAATAGAACACAAAGTTCCTACACGTATCTATCACACAACATGCATCACTGTAACGGTTTATGCCCATCTAAGTTTCCCATCCATTCCCCACTCAAAATCAAACATACGATAATGCACATAACATATATAACATGCTAAATCATTCACAGATAACATACTCGACATTTAGACACGCAAGTCACAACTTATGTCAATTCAGCATTAATACTCAAAACCGGCTGTTTTCGGACATTTAAATAAAATAGTTAGATTATTCCAAAAATTCCCAAATTTTTATAGAATGTCATAAACATTCCATATTTTATTGTGTAAAAATATCGGGGTCCGGTTCATTACCAATATTTTATAAAAATTCATATTCGGGACTGAACTCAGATTTATGTATTTCTGACCACAGTCCACGAAAAAATTTATTAAAAATTCATCGTAAGTCCGATTTGCGAAATTCCAGTGGGGTAATTACAAATACTTCAGTTGTCATCTACAGTAAAATTTTCATGGTCCGATTGATCACAAAACTCAGGTTATGACTGAAAGTATGACACCCATTTATTGCTGTAAAAATTCAGCTTAAGCTGTTGTTACAAATCGACACATTAAAAATAGTAAACTAAGTCCAAAAATTACGATTCCGGTGCCATTAGAACTGTATTTCATAACAAAATATTTTAGATTCAAAATATCGGTTTTTCGTTGAATTTATGCCCTGTTTACAGCCAACTGAAGTTGGCTGTAAAGTATGGACAGATTGCTGTTATTAGTTTCTAGCTTACTAGTTTGTGTTCGGTTGATTTCCGTTAACATGTTTAGTGATCACAACAATATTAAACATCAATACTAACCAGCAAAACATCAAAAAAATCAACCAAGAATCATAACCACACAAGATCTACATGATTTACACACATAACTTCTCTTTATCCATACTTTAACACATTATGTCCAAGACTTGTTCATGAGCTTTAAGGTTTCTTAACTTTTTATCATTCTAACATCTATTAACCACTTAAATAACATAAAGAATGAATGGATCTAAGTTCTTACCACTAGCTCAAGGCTAGGGAAGTTCGAGTGAGGAAATGTGGTGGTTAATAGCAAATAGAGAAGGTCCTTCAAGATCCGCTTGCACCGAGCATCGTTAGGCCCCTTGTATCACCTTGATGTACACTTAGAATGGATGAACTTGGATCAAAAACAATGATGGTGGTGATAGGAGGTTTCGGCCGAGCTTTTTGAGAGGAGAGGTAAGGAGTGGTGAAATGCAAATGAAGATGTTGATGTGCTTTATAATAATAATTTCTATGGACCAAAGGGTATAGTGTTCCAATAAGTACCAACAATATCTAACCATATCTATGGAATATTTAAATAAGAGATTTAGTGAATCCATAAAGGATTTGAGGTGGGAGTTGTTTGGGCCGTAGCCCTTGAAGGAGATGGAGGTGATTTTGTGGGTTTTGGATGTTGATGGAGAATGTTAAGTGTTTAGGACTTTTGGGTTTTTTTTTTATAAACTTAATCTCCAACATATGTTTGCATGGTGGTTAATGTGTCTAATATCATCCTAGCATATCTAATATAATATTCAAACAAAATCAAAGTGTGGAGCCCCTATGGTAACCGTCCACTTAGGGGGGGGGGGGGTCCTAGTTCCATTTCAACTTCTAGTTAGTGATCTAGTTAGGAATCTAGTGTTAATTTAGTGGTTTATGGTGTGTGGTTAATTATATAGTGGGTTAGGGTGTTCGGGGACCCTAACTAGCTTAGAAAAATAGAAATAATGCTTCTAGCGTTATTTTAGTATTCCGGGTAAGGTCCGGTTGTTCGGTTCGGTGTTGTTCTGTTAAAGTGTTTAATTATTCCGTAACGTGTCCTATATGTATATTTTTGTAACGTTTTTAATTTCTAACACTTAGGAAACCACACAGGACTATTTAGTGACTTTTCTGCATATTACTAGTATGTTAACAAATACATGTAAGTATAACACAGATATCAGGAAGCAGTTAAATGATTCCACACAGTCGTCAAACACTTTTAATTATCAAAAATAAATTGTACGGAAAACATGGGATTATGAGGGTTGTCACATTCTCCCCCTGTTAAGGGAATTTCGTCCCGAAATTTAGCGTGTGGTTACTGAGGAAGCTAGTTAAGTTGCGTTGTTTTTCCTGATTTTCCTGGGGTGTCACATCATTCCCCCGTTGATTTGGAATTTCGTCCCGAAATTCTGCAGTAGCTTCAGCCTCAGTAGTGGTTGCGTTTTTCTTAAACAGTTGGGGATACTTGAGTTTCATTTGGTCTTCTTGTTCGCAGGTATAATCTGGGCCACGACGAGCATTCCAACGAACTCGAACCAGAGGTATCCTGGTACTCTTGAGAATCTTAACATCTCGATCCGTAATCTCTACTGGTTCCTCAACGAATCGCAGCTGGTCGTCGATTGTGAGTTCTTTAAGAGGAACTATGAGGGTCTCATCTGACAGACACTTCTTCAGATTTGACACATGGAAGACATTGTGAACTCCGCTGAGTTCTTCAGGTAGATTCAACCTGTAGGCGATTTCGCCAATTTTCTCGGTGACTTCGAATGGTCCGACATAACGCGGATTGAGTTTTCCTCGTTTGCCAAAGCGGACTACACCTTTCCAAGGTGAGACTTTGAGTAGCACTCGATCCCCAACCTGGAGCTCGAGTGGTTTTCTTCCCTTGTCAGCATAGCTTTTCTGACGGTCACGAGCTGCCGCCATTCGCTGTCGTATCTGAGCAATTCTCTCGGTGGTGTCTACCACATGTTCTGGGCCAGTGATTTGGCTGTCACCAACTTCTGCCCAACAGAGAGGTGATCGGCATTTGCGTCCGTATAATGCCTCGAACGGAGCGGCTTGGATGCTGGTGTGGTAGCTGTTGTTGTACGAAAACTCCACTAGCGGGAGGTGCCTTTCCCAGCCATTACCAAAATCGATTACACATGCCCTAAGCATGTCTTCAAGGGTTTGGATGGTGCGTTCAGGTTGCCCATCCGTCTGCGGGTGATAAGCGGTGCTCCTATCTAAACGTGAACCAAAGGACTTGTGCATTGCTTGCCACAGTTCTGAAGTAAAGCGCGCGTCACGATCAGAAATGATGGAGGTTGGCACTCCGTGCCTGGATACCACTTCCTTTAGGTAAATGTCTGCAAGAGTAGAAAACTTATCTGTTTCTTTGATAGCCAGAAAATGTGCAGACTTGGTTAGTCGATCTACGATCACCCAAATGGTATCGTTTCCGCGTTGAGATCTGGGCAGGCCGGTAACGAAATCCATGGAAATTTGCTCCCATTTCCATTTCGGGATCTCCGGTTGTTGAAGTAGGCCTGATGGTTTCTGATATTCAGACTTGACTCTCGCACAAGTCAAGCACTTGCTGACGTAGGTTGCTATGTGGGCTCTCATGCCAGGCCACCAGTATGTGGTCTTTAAGTCGTGGTACATCTTATCCGAACCAGGATGTACTGAATAACGAGACCTATGTGCTTCATCCATCACAAGCTCGTGTAAGTTGCCATAGAGTGGAACCCAAATACGCCTCGTTACATAGTAGGCGCCGTCTTCCTTTTGTTCTAGCCGTTGCCTCGATCCTCGTAGGGACCCAGTCCTGATGTTCTCTGCTTTCAATGCTTCGACCTGGGCATCACGAATTTGAGCGGGAAGGTTGGATTGGATGGTAAGCTGTAAAGCACGTACACGCTTAGGTAAAGTATCCTTTCGACTAAGGGCGTCAGTCACAACATTGGCTTTGCCCGGATGATACTTGATAGCGCATTCATAATCATTCAAGAGTTCGACCCATCGGCGTTGTCGCATGTTTAACTCCTTTTGCTTGAAGATATGCTCGAGACTCCTGTGGTCGGTATAAATGGTGCACTTTGTACCGTACAGGTAATGTCTCCATATCTTTAGCGCAAAAACAACTGCTCCCAGCTCCAGATCGTGAGTAGTGTAATTCCTTTCGTGAACTTTAAGTTGGCGCGATGCGTAGGCAATGACCTTGTCACGTTGCATCAATACGCAACCAAGTCCTTGGATGGAAGCGTCGCAATAAACCACGAAATCATCGGTGCCTTTGGGCAATGAGAGGATAGGCGCGCTACAAAGTCTATCCTTTAGGTGTTGAAATGCGGACTCCTGTGCATCACCCCAACGATAGATGACACCCTTCTGAGTCAGCGAAGTGAGAGGTTGCGCAATCTTGGAGAAATCTTTTATAAACCTTCTGTAATATCCGGCCAAACCCAAGAATTGGCAGATCTCTGTTGGTGTTCGGGGTGCAGGCCAGTTCTTGATCGATTCAACCTTAGATGGATCCACACGAATTCCATCCTTGTTTACCACGTGGCCTAGAAATTGGACTTCACGAAGCCAGAAGTCACATTTTGAAAACTTGGCATACAACTGCTCTTTTCGAAGAAGTTCCAGCATAAGTCGTAGGTGCTGCTCGTGTTCCTCCTGACTCTTAGAATAGATCAGGATATCGTCGATGAACACAATAACGAACTTATCCAGGTAAGGCTTGCACACTCGGTTCATGAGATCCATGAAGACCGCTGGTGCATTCGTCAGCCCAAATGGCATAACCAGAAACTCGTAATGGCCGTAACGAGTTCTAAATGCTGTTTTGGAGACGTCCTCATCTCGGACTCTCAGCTGATGGTATCCCGATCTCAAGTCAATCTTGGAGTAATAGCTCGACCCTTGCAGCTGGTCGAATAAGTCGTCAATACGTGGAAGAGGATAACGATTCTTCACAGTCACCTTGTTAAGCTCGCGATAGTCAATACACATTCTGAAAGTACCGTCTTTCTCCTTTTCGAACAAGATTGGAACTCCCCAGGGCGAAGAGCTAGGACGTATAAAACCCTTTTCCAAGAGTTCTTGTAATTGCGTGGACAGTTCTTTGAGTTCTGATGGAGCTAGACGATATGGCGCTCGAGCTACTGGCGCTACTCCAGGACCTAGCTCGATTTGAAACTCAACTTGGCGATGAGGCGGAAGACCAGGCAATTCCTCAGGAAATACCTCAGGAAAATCGCGCACAATAGGGATGTCTTCAATTCTCTTCTCTTCTGTTGATGTGTCAGTAACGAGCGCTAGAATGGCAGTGTGGCCCTTTCGTAGACACTTATGGGCCTTAAGGAAAGAGATAATGCCTACAACAGCACCACTCTTATCGCCCTGAATCACTAGAGGTTCTTTACCATGATGAGGAATGCGGACGATTTTCTCCTTGCAAACAATCTCCGCTTGATGATGAGATAGCCAATCCATCCCAATAACGACGTCGAAACTACCCAGTGTGATAGGAATAAGATCGATAGAGAAAGTCTGACCAGCCAAGACGAGGTTACAACCTTTATCTATGTGTGTGGCTTCAAGACTTTTACCGTTAGCTAGTTCTACCGTGTGTTTGGTGTTCAGAAGTGTTGGAGTGCGCTTAAGCATTTGGCTAACTTTTAAGGACACATAACTAGTATCGGCACCCGAATCAAATAAAGCAGTAACAAAGAAGTCGTCCAGAAGAAACTTACCCATCACAACGTTGGGATCCTTCCTTGCATCACCTTGACCAATTACGAACACACGACCCCCTGCTCCGTTGCCATTATTGTTACCCCCGTTATTGCCTCCATTGTTGCCTCCAGTGTTGTTCCCGTTTCCGTGGTTGTTGCTGTTCTGATTCCGGTTCAGTTGGGGGCAGTTTCTCTTAAAGTGGCCTTCAGCGCCACACTGAAAGCATCCCCTATTGCCCTGTTGTTGCTGCTGCTAGTGATTCTGTGGAGCTTGTTGTTGTTGACGATTCTGATTTGCAGGACGCGTTCTCCGGCAATCTTTGGCTTCGTGTCCAAACTTGTTACATCTCTGACAACGGTCCTTGTTGCACGGCCAGCTGTGGTGCAAACTACATCGTTTGCACTTAGGGTGATTTCCCCCGTATCCACCCTGACCTTGATTTCCAGAAAACTGCTGACTGGGGCTCCTGTGCTCATCTGTCTTTTGCCGCTGGGACTGAGACCGATCTGGAGTGGAACCCCTGCCCAAATTTGCATCCCACTTGCGCTTGTCATTGCTGGGAGCATCAGTAGTAGTAGCGTTAATACGCTTGGGTAGCTTGCCCTCTCCCACCGCCTGATTGGTGAGCTGGTGTGCCAAACGAATGACTTGCTGGATTGTGGGAAGGTTGGCCGCACTTACAGACCCTTGGATTTCCGGGACTAAGCCTCTGAGGTATAGCTTGATTCGCCTAGATATGGGTTGTGACATGTTAGGGCATAAGGCTGCCAAGTCGTTGGACCTCTTTGTATATGCCTCAATCTCTGATCCTTCAATCTTCAAACCATAATATTCTATCTCAAGTTTCAGAATGTCATCCAGGTGGCAGAACTCTTCCTTAACCCAATCCTTGAAGTCGTTCCAGAGGATGGCATTCGCGTCTGCCAACCCGAGCATCTGAACTTGTGCGTTCCACCAAGAATACGCTTTCCCTTGCAACATGCCAGTAGCGTACTCTACTCGTTTGCTGGCAGGGCTTTCACTCTCTTCGAATGTATATTCGATTCTCCGGATCCAATGTAGAAGGCCGATTGTCCCTTCAGTGCCGTCGAAAGTGGGAGGTTTGCATTCTAGGAACGCCTTGAAGGTGCCCATGCGTATTTGAGGGTGCATGGGTTGGCTCCCTGTTTGGGTTGCTAAGGCTTCAGCAATCCGTTCGTTGATCAAGGTCGTCAGCAGACCCTGGGTCATGTCGAGACGTCCACTCATGATCTTCACGTCGAAGGGACACACGTAAGAAAGGTGTCGCAAGTGCGTAAGTGTGGAGTGACAGAAAAGAGTAAGCACACAAGGTTCAAATAGCAAGTATCACGTTATCTAATGCACAGTGAGAACTATCTAACCAACAATATAACATAAATCATACCACTTATGGTGTCAAGTCTTGCACGTGGAGCGAAGCGTCGTTGTGGATCGTTGAGCACTGTACCGGTTATAGTCTGGTTTTATCAAAAACATTTCCCTTTTTAAAACCAAGTTCACTATAACCAATGGCTCTGATACCAATCTGTCACACCCCCAAAATCCACCATGCGGAGTACCACCGCTTGGAGGCGTGACGTGACCAGGATCGAGCCACCAATCATATTGAACAACACAATTAAGTAAATGAAACCAACTATAATACGATTGGTGACCTAAAGAAGGTAACCAATTTTTAAGATAACAGCGGAAGCATATAAGTAAATCCAAAAGCATAAGTCCATAGTTTATAAGTTGGAGTTCAAACATAAGTTCCATAGGTTTATAAAGTTCAATTATTAAGTATGGGATATAACAACCCATATTCCACAACAACCTTCTCCTCGTGCGAGCTCCCAAAAGCATCTAGCGACCTGTAAGGCATGTAACAACTAGTCAACAACAAAGTTGAGTGAGTTCACGTTTGGTTGTTTAGTTTTAAGTTGTTTCTGAAAAACGTGGTTTGACTTTCGTTGGCTTATTTGCCGTGGGGGTTACCCCGTAGTTGAAAGTATGTTTAACCATTTCCCTTTTTCTTTACCCAATCCATAACCATGATCAGTGGGGGTTTTCCCCGTTTGAACTACTAGACGGTATGATATCGACTGCTACGCAAATAAGTTGTGCCCTATATCAGTGTCTATCATCACTGACAATCTGCCATAGTCCATTAGTACACGCCTGTCCTACCGGCACAGTGTGAGGTTTGTTAAACCTAATAGCGCTATTAACTAATGACCCGCTCGCCATTGGCCTCGGCGATTAAGTCGATATAAATTGAGGGACTTCATGATAGAGTTTTGTCTAGCTAGTTTAAAGGTTGTTGTCCTGCACCAGGAGGACGAACGTACGTATTCTGCACCAGGAGAATTCGTAGGTTTAATAATGGCATCCACTCTATGGAGGATGGCCGTACATATCCTACCCAAGGAGGATATGTAGATTTAGTTTTAATTCTTTAACCCATTCCCAAACCACCGGGAATCCCATGCCTTAGAAAGTGTGTGAACTCACCTCGGTTTGCTCGGTTAGATTCTCAATATAGCTAACAGTCAAGGTCGGTCAATCACGTCCTAGTATGATTTACCAGTTAGTCATTTAGTGGCTTTCAAATAGAACACAAAGTTCCTACACGTATCTATCACACAACATGCATCACTGTAACGGTTTATGCCCATCTAAGTTTCCCATCCATTCCCCACTCAAAATCAAACATACGATAATGCACATAACATATATAACATGCTAAATCATTCACAGATAACATACTCGACATTTAGACACGCAAGTCACAACTTATGTCAATTCAGCATTAATACTCAAAACCGGCTGTTTTCGGACATTTAAATAAAATAGTTAGATTATTCCAAAAATTCCCAAATTTTTATAGAATGTCATAAACATTCCATATTTTATTGTGTAAAAATATCGGGGTCCGGTTCATTACCAATATTTTATAAAAATTCATATTCGGGACTGAACTCAGATTTATGTATTTCTGACCACAGTCCACGAAAAAATTTATTAAAAATTCATCGTAAGTCCGATTTGCGAAATTCCAGTGGGGTAATTACAAATACTTCAGTTGTCATCTACAGTAAAATTTTCATGGTCCGATTGATCACAAAACTCAGGTTATGACTGAAAGTATGACACCCATTTATTGCTGTAAAAATTCAGCTTAAGCTGTTGTTACAAATCGACACATTAAAAATAGTAAACTAAGTCCAAAAATTACGATTCCGGTGCCATTAGAACTGTATTTCATAACAAAATATTTTAGATTCAAAATATCGGTTTTTCGTTGAATTTATGCCCTGTTTACAGCCAACTGAAGTTGGCTGTAAAGTATGGACAGATTGCTGTTATTAGTTTCTAGCTTACTAGTTTGTGTTCGGTTGATTTCCGTTAACATGTTTAGTGATCACAACAATATTAAACATCAATACTAACCAGCAAAACATCAAAAAAATCAACCAAGAATCATAACCACACAAGATCTACATGATTTACACACATAACTTCTCTTTATCCATACTTTAACACATTATGTCCAAGACTTGTTCATGAGCTTTAAGGTTTCTTAACTTTTTATCATTCTAACATCTATTAACCACTTAAATAACATAAAGAATGAACGGATCTAAGTTCTTACCACTAGCTCAAGGCTAGGGAAGTTCGAGTGAGGAAATGTGGTGGTTAATAGCAAATAGAGAAGGTCCTTCAAGATCCGCTTGCACCGAGCTTCGTTAGGCACCTTGTATCACCTTGATGTACACTTAGAATGGATGAACTTGGATCAAAAACAATGATGGTGGTGATAGGAGGTTTCGGCCGAGCTTTTTGAGAGGAGAGGTAAGGAGTGGTGAAATGCAAATGAAGATGTTGATGTGCTTTATAATAATAATTTCTATGGACCAAAGGGTATAGTGTTCCAATAAGTACCAACAATATCTAACCATATCTATGGAATATTTAAATAAGAGATTTAGTGAATCCATAAAGGATTTGAGGTGGGAGTTGTTTGGGCCGTAGCCCTTGAAGGAGATGGAGGTGATTTTGTGGGTTTTGGATGTTGATGGAGAATGTTAAGTGTTTAGGACTTTTGGGTTTTTTTTTATAAACTTAATCTCCAACATATGTTTGCATGGTGGTTAATGTGTCTAATATCATCCTAGCATATCTAATATAATATTCAAACAAAATCAAAGTGTGGAGCCCCTATGGTAACCGTCCACTTAGGGGGGGGGGGGGGGGTCCTAGTTCCATTTCAACTTCTAGTTAGTGATCTAGTTAGGAATCTAGTGTTAATTTAGTGGTTTATGGTGTGTGGTTAATTATATAGTGGGTTAGGGTGTTCGGGGACCCTAACTAGCTTAGAAAAATAGAAATAATGCTTCTAGCATTATTTTAGTATTCCGGGTAAGGTCCGGTTGTTCGGTTCGGTGTTGTTCTGTTAAAGTGTTTAATTATTCCGTAACGTGTCCTATATGTATATTTTTGTAACGTTTTTAATTTCTAACACTTAGGAAACCACACAGGACTATTTAGTGACTTTTCTGCATATTACTAGTATGTTAACAAATACATGTAAGTGTAACACAGATATCAGGAAGCAGTTAAATGATTCCACACAGTCGTCAAACACTTTTAATTATCAAAAATAAATTGTACGGAAAACATGGGATTATGAGGGTTGTCACAGCGTATCTAATACGTATCTAGGGGTTATGATACTTACAAAGGAGCAGAACTTCGTTATTTAGGGGGCATTTTTGCCCGTGTATCGTGCCTACTATAGAGAATATTGAGAGAGACATTGAGAATTTTGAACGATTGAAACTGAAGCCTGAGCTCCCAATTTATAGGGCTGCTACGGTAGTCCCTCGCGCCCCGCGACGGAGACAGGAGGGGTCGTCGCGCCCCACGACGTAGGGTGCCTAGGTCGTAGCCTTATCCGGTAATGGGGTAGGCTCAACACACATGAAGACACGTGGCGGCTTCGGGTGCGGCCCCGTAGCCAGGCGCTCGCGGCCCGTGAAGACTCAAGTGTAGTCTGTCGCGCCGCGCGACAGACCAATAAATTTTGTTTTGATTTTATTTTAATAAAAATTAAGGTATTTGGGGTCCGTTTTCACGTATGGGGTATATTTTAGGACATATTGGGACATTCTAATTATTTTTAGGGTGTCGGAAATATTTCGAGGGTTGTTATAACATGTGCTGCCACGTGTCTTGACACGTGTCAAACCTACGCAATGACTCAGCAACCCTATCGCCACCTTTAGGGCTCTCGCGGGCCGAGAGAGATGAAGAGAAGGCTGTCGCGGGGCGCGACCCGCCCCTGATCAGGCTGTAAAAGGGGTCAAGATCAGCATTTTCAATCCGTTCAATTTTCTTTATTCTCTCAACTTCTCATAGGCAGAAACTAAAGCCAAATACCCCTTGAAAACCCGAAGCTCTGCCTCGTTGTAAGTATTATAACCCTATTTATTACCCTACACGATCGATCTAGGGCACCGTAACGCATGTTAAGGCTCTGTCTGACTCGGTCATTGGAGTTCTCTCTCGTGTTACACCCGATTGATCTAGGACTTCGTAATTCTTGTCAATGCTTTGCCTAACTCAGTTATTGGAGTTCTGTCTCGAGTTGTAAGGTTAATGCAATTTGGGTTATTTTACTAACACTTGTTTATTGTTTAATTTTAATAAATAATAACTAGGAAGCCTGTAGAAATACCTAAGTCTGCAAGTGTGAGTACATTCTCTTTTTGCCACCTTTTTGTAATTATATTTTATGAGTCAAAATGTTTTACCAAAACCTCAAATGTTTTAACACTTAACAGTAATTGAGTATTTGTGATTCTACAATTACTGCCGGTATGTTGGGTTTTGTATACAAAAAGTGAAAGACGTTACCATTGGACAAAGAGTTAGCCAATGAGTAATATGACCCACAAGTCAGATGCTGACAGTACTGAATGAGTAATTGAGTAGATATAAACAAATGTAATTGCGGATGCCCTCAATACTGTAAAGTTGTAAAACTTTTTTGATTAAACTGGGATGCACTCGCTAGTATTTCTTGCTGATAAAATGTTTTTAAAATGCGTTTCATGAAACTTAGTGTGAAACCAATAAAAGCCAGCTGGAGAGCACTGAAGGCTTAGAAAATTGGCTATTAAATTTACCTAAATAAAAAGGAGATCATGTTTTCAATAATGAGGGTTTATCCCTATAAATGTATTATCAGCAAAACTTGGGTTTTATCCCATTATCTATTTTAAACATTTTGGTGTTTAACTCTGATAAAAATATTTCCTAACTACAGTCCTGATGAAAATTCCCGCTGCCAAATTAATAATCACCGATACCATCTGACTGGGTCGCGGCTCTCGCTCCCAGGGTGGGGTCGGGGGCTGTAACACTATAACCAATAACCGGGTGTATGCGGATTATCAACAACTTGAGGCCAATCGTCTTTTGTGGAAAATCATTGTCAACAAATTAGTCGTCACTGATTCATCACTAATTTTAAGAGAAGATTTCGGTTAAGATTCTCGTCCATGCATTTCAGTTGTTAGCGGACGAACAATCTATTGGTAACCCGTCGGTAAATTATGGATATACAACAACAACAACAAATGTATCCAATATATATCCCACAAGTAACAAAGATATTAGTAAGGTCATCAGAGGGTAAGATTTAGGAAATGATTAGCTCTATCTATGGAGATAGGGAGTCTTTTTTAACAAAACCCGCTACTTATAAAATAGACAACAAACAAGCAAACAGCTCAACAATATCGGGATTGAAAGGTAACGGGGAACAAAAGTAATGACAAAGCTAGGTTACATATGCATCATCCCCTAAAAGTCCATTGGCTTAATCCTACCATGAACTTCTATCCTAGACCATGTATCACAGAAGTGCAACTCTAGCAAACAATGTCTAATCTGCTAATGTGTCATCATTTATGCATGTTTTGTGGACATTTTGTTGGAAGTTCATGTCCGGTTTGATAAGTCAACGCTACCAACCGGGTTTTAACCTGTAAGAGTTACACCGAGGATGTGAGTGCATATGTCTATCGCTTACGTCAATCACGTATTGTAGCTTAACCAGATGAGACAAGACTGGTGCTAAACTGAGCAGATCACAAAGTTGATGTATGCTGAAGTCCATTCGGACGAATGGACATTTAGTCCATTCGAACGAATCAGCTTTATAGTCCATCCGTCATCAGCAAGCCCATTCAGACAAATGGAAAAAAGAGTCCATTCGTAGGGTTATATCTATTCATTAGTGTCCATCGGTCCAGATGAAGTCCATCTGTAGGTAGCTCGGTCCGAATGGGTAACTAGTATAAATAACTTGCATGTCTTGTTCATTTAGTATCTTTGTGACTTGAGAGGGGAAACTCTTGTCGTTTGTTTTCGTGGTTTTGTATTTGTCAAATATCAATACAAAACAACATTTAATTACATCTTTGTGTTCAATCTATACACGTACTTGGATTCCGCACAAGATATATGTTCTTCGCATTCAACGGTTGAAGATTCGATCCTCAGAGCGAAACCACAAATGGTATCACAGCAGGTGATTGTTTGCACGGATTGAAGACATAAAGATTCAAGCATCTTCATCAGATTCAGAGTTGAATTCATCATCTTTTACACATATCTTCTTCTACTCATTTTCTATTCATTCTTTTTGAACTTTAAACTCAGATTCACAAAGATTTCATGGTTAATTGGCTAAAGTTTTGATATGTTGTGTGAAAACCAGTTTTAATCAATCCTACAAAGTTTCTGTAACAACTCTCATTAAAAGTCCTATTTATTTTATTATTCTATCCAATAGGAAACCCTAATTAAGACACCCAAATGATTCTACACAAACCCTAAAATTTTCAGAACAATCAGAATCAGGATCAGGGCCCCTAAAACTCAGGGGGGTATTCCCTACTTGACGATTATCCTCATATCTCGTTGTAAAATATGAGATTCTTCGATCCGCCGACTCAGCTAACCTACAAACACACGTGGCAAACCTATAGTGAAAAGGTGTCCCTTACGGACCGTAAGGGATAAGGCTTACGGTCCGTAAGCCTGTCAATTTTCGTGTATAAATAGCATACATTGGGACTTGAATTCTTGCGCTTGAACGACGATAAAATTCAATTCATACACTGAGATATCGTCCAAATACTACAGAAACACACACAACACGAAACGCTGCCGCAATACAGGGTATTAACTCGATAGCTACTACGATTCAATGTCCGATCGATTGAAACTATCCCACAGGATGTTTAAGCGCTATCCTTTGTCATTAGTCGTGATTCCGACAGGATGTTTGAGTACCACCCGAACTCAGGGAATACTCTGTCATTCGTTGTGAATCCGATGGATGTTTAAGTGATTGCACTTTGTCATTCGTTGTGAGGGTTTTAATCTCGTGAGTTATCGTAATTGCTGTATTAAGTTACTTACCTAGTTCGTGTACACTAGGTTACAAGGCTAAATCTGCAATTTATCAAGGCTTATCTGTAGACTAAACTTTGGCCGTATGAATCTGCATGTTTATAATGTGAGTCATTCTCTTTTTATCAAAATGCTTTATAAATTCTTAAATATTTTCAAAGTTATAATTATAGTGATTAAGTTTATGTAATCACCAAGTTACAGCCGGTATGTGGGGTTTTGTATACATTACTTGATAATCTTCACCATTGGGGCAGCAAAGGGGTGATATGATGTCACACCCCGATTTCCACGTGTCACCGGTGGGCCCGGTGGGGGAGTATCGTGACGTGGTTGGCAACGTAATAGTCAAACAACACAATATCAATATGCACAGCGGAAGCAAATTTAAAAATATGATACAACCGAATTTATTTATTGTAATATCAAGTATCACAATGTTCGGATGTTTATCCACAGAACGGATCGAAACAAAATAATATTAATGGTTCAACAGACTTCAGGCATCCTAAGCTTGCGAGACTTTTTACTGATGCTTAGGAGACAATCCAGCCAATTTTGTTTAGTACCTACATTCAGTCTTTTTGGGAAAATACGTCAGTTTACACTTGTAAATACAATCAACTGACTCATTTTGGAAAATGATTGAAAATTGGTTTGGATGCACATGGCATAAACATTTTATAACTTGGGAGAATTATTTAATATTATAATCTTGTGAACGAATTACATGTTACTTATGCGTTCAGTAGCCCGGATCTTGTCCGGGTTAAAGATCAATAGACACACCACATAATTGAGTTATACACTGACAGGTGTACGCCTACACCCCGTGCTCAGGTCGTGGCCATCTCGTAAGATGATGCCAAGGATATCCGGGACATGGTCATTAACCCCCCAAAGGCTGTAAAGTAAACAAGACTGTTTAAACGAGCCGATCAAATTATTCAACTACCCACTTAATGTGGAGATTTGATGCCCGATCAAGCGGTATGCTATATACCGTAACCCAAGCCCGTATAGGGAAAATAAGTTAAAAGTATTTACCTGAGTAAGTATTAATCACAATAAGAAAAATGCACGTAGCTTTTACTGGTCCTCCTAATCTGGAACGAAGGTTTATAATAACCTATTAGAATTCTAACGGGCCTTTTATTAAGCTTAAGCTTAGACCGGCTAGTTTCAAGATACGGTTCGTACGCACGATTAAGCGAAGACCGGATAGAATGTGATTCAGACCCGACAAGTTTGAAGACTTTTTTAATATGGGTTTATTATTCACATTCTGGATTTTGAGATAAAACCGATAAGGTTTGACCCGTTTCGGCTAATTTATGTAAACTTGTTACATAAACCGAACCGTGCGCGTAATAAGCGTAACGGGTATCCGTAAGAGCTATATACAGGTTTCCTAAGTTAATATGCTTCAAATATGTTGTGACATCAGTAAGATGTCTTTCATTATGCCCGTAACGTGTTTAAACACAAACTAGGCCCCGTAGGGGTAGTTTGGTCATTTTAAAGATTGTAAAAGAGTTTAGATGTTTAACTAAGTTACAGGTCTGATGTAAACAGCAAACATACTCCATTTACCAAGTTACATCAGTAGGATAAAGCATATATGTGAAATTTATCATTAATAACCAAACTATGCCCCGTAGGGGTATTTTGGTAATTTCACATAAGCCGAAAAGCTCAAAACCGGAGTATGAGTTAATCAACCTTTGCTTACTGTTAAAATATTCTAATTTGCCTAAAATATCAGTAGGTATCAACCCGGGTATGTTCAATATGATTTTAAAACATACTCTGCGTTAAAAACGCTAAATAAGGCGATTAAAGGCCATTTCCGGGTTCGATACTTAAATCTGATATTTTTACATTTCCAGAAGGCTTAAAATAATTTATTTACCATATGTGATCAGTAGCAAAAGGTTTGGAGTCGTTTAGATATGTAAAACTCATTTTATGGCCCGTAAGGGCAAAACCGACAATTACCGGATTAAGCCTACGACTACTAGTTATGCTCAGCCTAAAATTAATTAAAAATATTTAAAAATCCCAAAATAATATATTACATCAGTGGGTATTAATTTTGATATCAAAAAGTAGGCTTAACTAGGCTATATGCTAATTACGCCATTTTATTAACATAAAGCTTTAAATTTGCGATATTGAGCATAACTCTTAATCTACAAGTCAAACTGATGTCAAACTTTGCATACAAGTTTATATATCAGTATTTAAGGTTTCTACACTTTTACATTTTCATAAATCACTTTTTAAGGTAATAAGGGCATAACGGTCAACATATGAGCAATTAACGGAAACATGCATATTAATTGGATAACTAATGAACCAAGGTGTATAATCACAGAGGGTTGTTCTAATATGTAACCTAGTCCAATTAAAGCTCTGAGGAATTTCTAAAACATGCCTTAACGGGTCAGAACTGGAAGTCAAAGTGAAAGTCAAACTATGTGACTTTCGGTTCCGAACCGGGTCTAAACAGGAAATTTTCGGGTTGAACATGTTTAGACATGTTCTTACACTTATTACTAAGTTATAACAATGATCAAACAGGTTGTATATGGTCTATAATGTTAATTATGCATAAATGACATTTTAAGCTTCCTGTTGACTTTTTCTAAACTAGTTTGACCCGACTTTTGACCTGGCTAGAGTGGTGATCAGGGGAAACCCTTTTGAGGTTTTATTACCCACATAATTACCAAGCTATAACTACTTTTAATTCAAGTTATGACTGAGCCATTATTGACTAATCTCGAAGTCAAACCGTAATTACGACGGTTTGACTTTTAGCTAATTAAACAAGCTAAACTCAATTAAAGAAGGACTAGCAGACTTACAAGAGTCCTATGCACGACTTATGATCAGTTGGACCTGCTTGAGAGCTCCAGGAATGACCAAATATGCAAGAAGGAAGTGTGAAGAACAATGGTGCACTCTTGGTCCTTATATAGTGAAATTAAGCACCACAATTGGTTGACAACTAAGTCTAGCACTGACCACTACCTCCCAACATGTGTCCCTAGTGTCTAGGACTATTTAGGGGCCGCCCATAATGCAAAAATATCGTTTAAAGTCGGTTTGTGCGCGAAAAACGGCTTCTGTCCAACTTTTCTGATGCTGGGCGCCTGAGGCGGCCCGCCTCAAGTTTTGTTATTAGCCACGCGGGCCGCGTGGCCCTTCTGATCAGCCCAAAAACGCTTTTGAGTCTTGGCATCACATCTCTTGGCCTTTCGAAAGGTCAAGCAAGCTTTTAATTGCAATTTGAACCCTTTATATTGTCACATAAGGGCCTCTAGACATATACCCACTTTGCCAAGTCCCTGGACACTTCCGGTTAACCCGAAAAGTCTTAACTTTCATCGTTTACGCTTTAACCCCTCGCACACGAATTTGATCATAACTTTCTCATATGATAACGAAACTTTATGAAATTTATATCGCGCATTCTAGTGAGCATAATTAACAGTTACAAAGCTTCGGGTTTGTCAAAAGGTCACTCAGAGGTATATCTTTAAACATGTTAACACGTTTAACCCCTGTAGTTTGTAATCTCTCACTTTTAGTTTCGTATGATCCATGATTTATTCGTTTGATGTTATAAACATCATGTAGGGTTATTATAAAGTATATTTATTCACTGTTGACATTTAGAACCCGTATGATCACATACTTTCCATGTTTGTCAACTTTAGTCCTTTTATAACATTCTTTCACACGTTCAAACTTTATGACACGTGTCAACACATTATAGGACGTGAATTTTCGAGGTGTTACATCCTCACCCCCTTAAAATAAATCTCGACCTGAGATTTACTAAAATAAGTAAGGGTACTTTTCTTTCATCGTGGCTTCAACCTCCCACGTGTATTCGGGACCTCTACGGGCATCCCATTTGACCTTTACAATAGGTACGTGCTTCCTTCGAAGCTTCTTTACCTGTCGATCTTCAATCGACAAAGGTTTTTCCACAAACTTCAAGCTCTCATCTATGTGCACATCTGTATGCGGTATAACCAGTGATTCATCAGCGAAGCACTTCTTCAGATTGCAGATGTGGAACACATTGTGAATTCCACTGAGCTCTTCTGGTAAGTTTAACTTATAGGCAACTGACCCAGCACGTTCGATAACCTCGAAAGGTCCTATGCACCTCGGGCTTAGCTTGCCTTTCTCACCGAACCGCATCACTCCTTTCCAGGGTGACACTTTAAGTAGGACTTTGTCACCTACTTCGAAGTGAACATCCTTATGCTTTGGATCAGCGTAACTCTTCTGCCTATCCCGAGCAGTTTTGAGACGGTCTCGAATCTGGACAATGTTGTCCGTTGTTTCGAATACTATCTCTGGTCCTGATAATTGGACATCTCCAACTTCCGCCCAACAAATAGGCGATCTACACTTTTTACCGTATAATGCCTCAAAAGGCGCAACCCTAAAGCTGGTATGGTAGCTATTGTTGTAGGAGAATTCGATTAATGGTAAGTTCTTATCCCAACTACCTCCCAAATCGATCGCACACGCACGTAGCATGTCTTCCAACGTTTGAATAGTACGCTCACTCTGACCGTCAGTCTGAGGATAGTAAGCCGTACTAAAATTCAAACGTGTGCCCAAAGATTGCTGGAAACTCTTCCAAAAAAAAATGCGACGTGTACCTAGTATCTCTATCAGAGATAATAGCCGCAGGTATGCCATGTAAGGCTACAATCTTATCAACGTATAACTGGGCTAACATGTCGGAGCTATAAGTCTCCTTGATGGGTAGGAAATGTGCTGACCTAGTCAGTTTGTCAACTATAACCCATATCGTATCATTTCCTTTCCTTGTCTTGAGTAACTTGGTAATAAAATCCATAGTTACTATTTCCCACTTCCACGTAGGAAGTTCAGGTTGTTGTAGCAAACCTGATGGTTTCTGATGTTTGGCTTTGCCTTGCACATATGTCAAGCATTTAGCTACATAGGTGGCCACAGACTTCTTCAAGCCTATCCACCAATAGTTTGCCCTTAGATCCTGGGTAGCTGATGGAAATTCTTAATCGTTGCCTAATTAGGGTTGCGGTATGTATGCATAAGCAATATGAACCATCTTTCTTATTTAATAACATAAAACCCTCAGAATATTGAGTCAGGCTATATGAGCCTATGTCTTAAAACCTACTTAATCAAGGTTTCGATTATTCCATAATCAATATGGAGTTTTCACAATACTCCCGCCCACCGCGGGATACAAATCTTAATTCTACCTGCCTTCCAGGAGGTAAGCAGGGAAAACTTATGAGAAGATAATCAAGATGTAAGGAGGCTACAGAGATTTTCCATATCTCAGGCTCCAGTTCATCCATCACTGCTCGTGTCAAATAAGTGACACATTTATGTTATAAGTCCACGAATTCCTTGATCGGGAACATGTACTTGGACAATTCCATTCTGGATATCTTCCTTGAATACTACTAGTCGACTTTAGTACAATATGATCATTGGGATATCTTAGGGGTTCCATGTATTAAACCTCCATACTGATCAGGCATGGAAGCAATCTATGGGAAACACTAGGACACGCCAATCCTCATATGGCACTTTTATCAAACATGGTTTGGCATTCGTAGGCGATAGAAAAACAATGGGAAAATAATTAAATAACATATGTTGTCGTACTCTATGCGAAGAAAGAGTACTCTTGGATTTTTCGGAAGGTTTTTCTTGCCGATACGAGAAGAATCGGTTACTATGGTTTCCTTGGTAATTTATACCTTGTGGATAATATAAAAGTTTGCTAAGCTTATGGTTTATGAAGATTTATTATTGCCTGTATATAAAAAAAACAGGACACTTAGCAAAAATTATCATTGGTAAATGATAAGGAATGTATTTGAGGACATCGTGAACTGCCTCTTGGCGTTCGTCAGGTGAGTTCAGGCATTTCTTCCCTTAACCTTTCCAGTGTTTAGTCAATCATAAGCAAGCCAAGAGTAACCGAAACATAGAGGTAAATTCTTGGATTCTAATACTTAGTCAACACAAGGAGGATAAGTAGGTGACTTATAGTAAGAAGTAAGGAAGTTATTGTACATGTGCTTATATTTAACCAAAAATGGAAATTTCACAAACTAGGCACCTAGCTCGGTTGGCTAGGCGCGCGAAAGGGTGCGGCCTAGACCCAGGTTCGATTCTGGGGACGGCCGGTTCCACCATTTTTTTGTTGCTTTTTATTAAGCATGTACTTGCTCTCTTCCTTAGATTTCTAGGAGTCATCTTCCTCCTTTGGTTCATCCTTCATATACGAAGTGCGAACAAAACTCTTCTCATGAGCAATTGAACATGGTTTTCCATGAAATTCAGAGCGAGGAGCATTCGGCTCTTTGGATTGTTCCATGATCTTTCTATTGTTCTTCCAACTGTTGCGTCAACCACAACCTGGGGATTAACTCCATTAATATTGAGGTTTACGTTTGTAGTTTTATTAACCTTCGTTGCATTAATAGTATTGCGACTGTCGTCTACCTTATCCGAGTTTTCGATACTCGAAACTTGGTACTAATCACCAAGATTTAACAATTATTAGTCATCATTCTGATGACCTGACTTAGATTAGCCACGGCATTCATAATCCGTATGGGCTATTCCGTTCTGAACATTCTTAATGAATGCTTTTTTTTTTTTGAATGTATATCTATTACATTTTGCTTAGGTCACAAAAGGATTATCAATGGCATTTACGGTTTGGAGCGAGTCCAATACCTGCTTGACAGGGGACCATAATGTCACAACTGTCTTTGTCACAAGGACGATTATAAATAGCTCAAAAGGCTTGCCTTACAAGACCTTTATTATATGTATACACATATGGCATAGAAGCCTGTCTCGATGGACGTAGAAAGATATGGCATAAAGCCTAGTCACGAAGGACATAAATGATTATACGGCACGAAGGCCTTGTCGTAAAGGTCATTTAGATATGGCACAAACGGCCTTGTCATAAGGACATTTATCAAATCTGGCACAAAGGCATGTCTCCAGGAATGTTAACATTTTAATATGTTAGCTTGTCTCGAATGACAATTTATAGCACATAGGCTTGTCATGAATGACTTTAAAACATGACTCGATGGTCTATCATCAAGGACCTTAATTTATTAGCCGCAATCTTATTAGATTAGGGCTTCAAGGTTTGAACGTGGTTCTTCACCTTTGGACAGGGAGTCATAGACTACAACTGTCATCGTCTTTGAAAGACGATTCCTTTGGCAGAAAGGTAAGTCAAATCAACATCACTAATGGATGTTTATATATAACCATCATATTTAATGATATTAGTCATGATCACATCGATCATATTGACTATTAGGTTTGGGTATATTCACACCATTTTGAACAGGGGATCATAACGATCACTACTATCTTTGTCTTACCGACACTAGAATAAAGTATAGCCCGTAGGCATTTCATCACGAGGGATGTTAATATTGTGATCATCATACTGATGATACTAGTCAGGATCATAATGATAGTATAGACTATGGGATTTGAGTATAGCTCACCCTCTTGGGCAAAGAATCCCAAAAGATTACAATTGCCTTGTCTCAATTGGACAATATAATATAGCTCTTAGGCAAAACATCATTAAGGATGTTAAAATTTTTTAATCATCGTATTGATGATTTTTGTCATGATCGCATTGATCATATAGACTATTAGGCTTGAGCAGAGCTCACTACCTTGCACAGGGAATCGTAAATATCACAATGTCTTTGTCACACATGGACAATATAATATGACTCTTAGGCGAAACATCATTAACGGATGTTTATAATAAGTTCATTCTATTAGGTGATATAAGTCATGATTGCATTAATCATATCGACTATTTTGCTTGAGCATAGCTCACCACTTCAGACAAGGAACCATAAAGATAACAATGTCAATGTCCCAAATGGACAATATATTATAGCCCGTAGGCAAAGCATCACTAAAGGATGTTAAATAATGTGATCATCGTATTAGATGATATTAGTCATGATCGCATTGATCATATAGACTATTATGTTTGGACATAGTCCAACATTTTAGACAGGAGGTCAAAGACCACCACTGTCGTTGTCTTATCGGACAACTAGTTTAGCCCATAGGCACTTCATCACTAACGGATGTTTATAATATGATCATCTTATAGAATGATATAAGCCATGATTCCTAAATCACTAGGCTAGATAAGGGAATGGGAAGAATCCAATATAAGGATGACTGTTGTGATTTTCTCGAATCACATTTGTCAAGAGTGCTAACACGTTCTTAGGTGTTAACAAGTATTTGAATCCCTTGAGTAGGTTTCACCATCCTGGCTGCGTAGGCTAGGTTTCACCTTTAAGATTCCCTTTTTACAATTGCATACTGATAGGGAAGGAAGGATATTTATTTTATTCAGGATTTTTTTTTATCATAAATCCTAATTTATAAGTTAATAATAGCACAAATGGCCTAGTCGCGTAGACAAGTTTAATTTATAAGCCATGATTTCGGAGAATCGAGGCATTAAGGTTTGAATCAAAGTTCATTACCTTTTTCTTGACAGGGAGTTGTAGGCTACCACTGTCTTTTAGTCTCAGAGGACATTAACTATAGCCCGTAGGCACTTCCCTTCTAAGGGATGTTTATTACAGGATTGCCCCTTAGGGAATTTCATTAACCATGGTAAACAGAGACCATATTTGGTTAATTTATTAATCATTTATATTTAGGATTTCCATTATAATTTATCCTAATTATAAAACATTAACAGTTTTATTAGTGGCACCCAATGGCCTGGTCACATGGACATTTATAAATTATAAGCTTATGAAAGCAACAATAACAGTTTTATTTAATAGCACCAAAGGCCTAGTCACGAGGACAAATTTTAAATTTTAAGCCATGTTTTCAGAGAATCAGGGCCTTTAAGTATATTAGCACAACAGGCTTAGTCACAAGGACATATATAGATTATAAGCTATGATTTCAGAGAATCAAAGCCTTGAGGTTTGAACCTAGTTCATTACCTTTTTCTGACAGGGAGTCATAGCTACCACTGTATTTTGGCTCATGTAGAAATGAGCAAGGCCCGTAGGCACTATATTACCACGTATGGTTAAAATATGATCATCTTAATTGATGATGTGGACCCAGGATTCAGAGATCATTAAACTGGGTTAGGAATCTTTAGAAAGATCCTTATATAATAATAACGTGTGTGATTTTAAATGAATCACATCTGTCAGGAGTGTTAACATGTTTTAAGATGTTAACAGGGATTTGAATCTTTTAAACAGGTCTTACCATCTTGGCCCGGTCTTATTATTGACACGAAGGCTAGGTTTCACTCTTAAGATTCTTAGTTAATGGTTTGAATCTTTTTAACAGGTCTTACCATCTTGGCCCGGTCTTATAATTGACCCGAAGGCTAGGTTTCACACTTAAGATTCTTAATTTAATTAACGCAGAACAATTTTAAATTGAGGTGTTAATATGGATCTGAATCTAATTATGGAACTACCATCTTGGCCCGGTCTTAAAATGACCCGAAGCTAGGTCTTGTCCTTTTTAGATTTTGCCATTTTATTATAATGGTAGACCTTGCAAAAGAAAATGATATTTTCCATTTATTTAATATTTCTTGTTTAGAATGAAAGTTTAAACTTAATCATTCCATTATATAAAAATAAAAGTATAAAGTTACCCTAATCGGGACTTGAAAGAAATAATGTTGTCCTCGGAGGGACTGAAAGATAATTATGTCCTTATAAGGACTAATAAGGAAACGATCTTCAGTAAAAGGAGTTCCTTCTTCATTTTATTTCTGAATGCTTTCTCCTCAGATGCTCATTTCATTCTAGCCGCGGTACGAAGCTCAGCATCTCAGGGCTCCGGGTGTGGAGAACTCCTATTATGGCTTCTTCGCTTGGCGACGTATCCAATAAAAATTTGGAAGTAAAAATTTCTAGATTAGGATTGAGAATATTCCTAAGTTAAGTCTAGACTCAGAAGTTTAGATATGTGCAATTGTGTAACTGAGATTAAACACGAAAGGTTAGTGTTTAATTCACTCAGTGTTGGCTCTGATACCAACCTGTCACACCCCGATTTCCACGTGTCACCGGTGGGCCCGGTGGGGGAGTATCGTGACGTGGTTGGCAACGTAATAGTCAAACAACACAATATCAATATGCACAGCGGAAGCAAATTTAAAAATATGATACAACCGAATTTATTTATTGTAATATCAAGTATCACAATGTTCGGATGTTTATCCACAGAACGGATCGAAACAAAATAATATTAATGGTTCAACAGACTTCAGGCATCCTAAGCTTGCGAGACTTTTTACTGATGCTTAGGAGACAATCCAGCCAATTTCGTTTAGTACCGGCATTCAGTCTTTTTGGGAAAATACGTCAGTTTACACTTGTAAATACAATCAACTGACTCATTTTGGAAAATGATTGAAAATTGGTTTGGATGCACATGGCATAAACATTTTTATAACTTGGGAGAATTATTTAATATTATCATCTTGTGAACGAATTACATGTTACTTATGCGTTCAGTAGCCCGGATCTTGTCCGGGTTAAAGATCAATAGACACACCACATAATTGAGTTATACATTGACAGGTGTACGCCTACACCCCGTGCTCAGGTCGTGGCCATCTCGTAAGATGATGCCAAGGATATCCGGGACATGGTCATTAACCCCCCAAAGGCTGTAAAGTAAACAAGACTGTTTAAACAAGCCGATCAAATTATTCAACTACCCACTTAATGTGGAGATTTGATGCCCGATCAAGCGGTATGCTATATACCGTAACCCAAGCCCGTATAGGGAAAATAAGTTAAAAGTATTTACCTGAGTAAGTATTAATCACAATAAGCAAAATGCACGTAGCTTTTACTGGTCCTCCTAATCTGGAACGAAGGTTTATAATAACCTATTAGAATTCTAACGGGCCTTTTATTAAGCTTAAGCTTAGACCGGCTAGTTTCAAGATACGGTTCGTACGCACGATTAAGCGAAGACCGGATAGAATGTGATTCAGACCCGACAAGTTTGAAGAGTTGTTTAATATGGGTTTATTATTCACATTCTGGATTTTGAGATAAAACCGATAAGGTTTGACCCGTTTCGGCTAATTTATGTAAACTTGTTACATAAACCGAACCGTGCGCGTAATAAGCGTAACGGGTATCCGTAAGAGCCATATACAGGTTTCCTAAGTTAATATGCTTCAAATATGTTGTGACATCAGTAAGATGTCTTTCATTATGCCCGTAACGTGTTTAAACACAAACTAGGCCCCGTAGGGGTAGTTTGGTCATTTTAAAGATTGTAAAAGAGTTTAGATGTTTAACTGAGTTACAGGTCTGATGTAAACAGCAAACATACTCCATTTACCAAGTTACATCAGTAGGATAAAGCATATATGTGAAATTTATCATTAATAACCAAACTATGCCCCGTAGGGGTATTTTGGTAATTTCACATACGCCGAAAAGCTCAAAACCGGAGTCTGAGTTAATCAACCTTTGCTTACTGTTAAAATATTCTAATTTGCCTAAAATATCAGTAGGTATCAACCCGGGTATGTTCAATATGATTTTAAAACATACTCTGCGTTAAAAACGCTAAATAAGGCGATTAAAGGCCATTTCCGGGTTCGATACTTAAATCTGATATTTTTACATTTCCAGAAGGCTTAAAATAATTTATTTACCATATGTGATCAGTAGCAAAAGGTTTGGAGTCGTTTAGATATGTAAAACTCATTTTATGGCCCGTAAGGGCAAAACCGACAATTACCGGATTAAGCCTACGACTACTAGTTATGCTCAGCCTAAAATTAATTAAAAATCTTTAAAAATCCCAAAATAATATATTACATCGGTGGGTATTAAGTTTGATATCAAAAAGTAGGATTAACTAGGCTATATGCTAATTACGCCATTTTATTAACATAAAGCTTTAAATTTGCGATATTGAGCATAACTCTTAATCTACAAGTCAAACTGATGTCAAACTTTGCATACAAGTTTATATATCAGTATTTAAGGTTTCTACACTTTTACATTTTCATAAATCACGTTTTAAGGTAATAAGGGCATAACGGTCAACATATGAGCAATTAACGGAAACATGCATATTAATTGGATAACTAATGAACCAAGGTGTATAATCACAGAGGGTTGTTCTAATATGTAACCTAGTCCAATTAAAGCTCCGAGGTATTTCTAAAACATGCCTTAACGGGTCAGAACTGGAAGTCAAAGTGAAAGTCAAACTATGTGACTTTCGGTTCCGAACCGGGTCTAAACAGAAAATTGTCGGGTTGAACATGTTTAGACATGTTCTTACACTTATTACTAAGTTATAACAATGATCAAACAGGTTGTATATGGTCTATAATGTTAATTATGCATAAATGACATTTTAAGCTTCCTGTTGACTTTTTCTAAACTAGTTTGACCCGACTTTTGACCTGGCTAGAGTGGTGATCAGGGGAAACCCTTTTGAGGTTTTATTACCCACATAATTACCAAGCTATAACTACTTTTAATTCGAGATATGACTGAGCCATTATTGACTAATCTCGAAGTCAAACCGTAATTACGACGGTTTGACTTTTAGCTAATTAAACAAGCTAAACTCAATTAAAGAAGGACTAGCAGACTTACAAGAGTCCAATGCACGACTTATGATCAGTTGGACCTGCTTGAGAGCTCCAGGAATGACCAAATATGCAAGAAGGAAGTGTGAAGAACAATGGTGCACTCTTGGTCCTTATATAGTGAAATTAAGCACCACAATTGGTTGACAACTAAGTCTAGCCCTGACCACTACCTCCCAACATGTGTCCCTAGTGTCTAGGACTATTTAGGGGCCGCCCATAATGCAAAAATATCGTTTAAAGTCGGTTTGTGCGCGAAAAATGGCTTCTGTCCAACTTTTCTGATGCTGGGCGCCTGAGGCGGCCCGCCTCAAGTTTTGTTATTAGCCACGCGGGCCGCGTGGCCCTTCTGATCAGCCCAAAAACGTTTTTGAGTCTTGGCATCACATCTCTTGGCCTTTCGAAAGGTCAAGCAAGCTTTTAATTTCAATTTGAACCCTTTATATTGTCACATAAGGGCCTCTAGACATATACCCACTTTGCCAAGTCCCTGGACACTTCCGGTTAACCCGAAAAGTCTTAACTTTCATCGTTTACGCTTTAACCCCTCGCACACGAATTTGATCATAACTTTCTCATACGATAACGAAACTTTATGAAATTTATATCGCGCATTCTAGTGAGCATAATTAACAGTTACAAAGCTTCGGGTTTGTCAAAAGGTCACTCAGAGGTATATCTTTAAACATGTTGACACGTTTAACCCCTGTAGTTTGTAATCTCTCTCACTTTTAGTTTCGTATGATCCATGATTTATTCGTTTGATGTTATAAACATCATGTAGGGTTATTATAAAGTATATTTATTCACTGTTGACATTTAGAACCCGTATGATCACATACTTTCCATGTTTGTCAACTTTAGTCCTTTTATAACATTCTTTCACACGTTTAAACTTTATGACACGTGTCAACACATTATAGGACGTGAATTTTCGAGGTGTTACATATGACCATAGTCACAGACACCATTGGACAACAGGAGGGCCAATGGGTCGAGTGAAAAAATACCGTGGGTAGTTGGTTTGATATCTGGAAACATTGTAATCTCTCTTAATACTGTAAATTATAACAAATATGTCGTTTTAGTAAAATGAATGAACTCACCAGTATTTCCTGCTGACAAAACCTTTTTAAAATGCGTTTCAGGTAATTACTGTAGATTGAAGTAAGAGATGGATACGACACTGAAAGGCTTCAAGAAGTGGCTTATTTTATTAATTAAATCAAATTAAGAAATATTGTTTTATGTAATCAAATTTATCTTTATTAAAGCTACCATTGTAAAACATGGTTTTATCCCATCTATTTAATAAAATCCGGTGTTTTCTAAACTCTGATATTTTTCCTAACTCACGATCCTGATGAAATTTCCGCTGCAACGTTTTCAAAATAATCACCGGTACCACGTGGCTGTTCGCGGCTCCCGATTCCGTCCAGGGTGGGTTGGGGGTCGTGACAGAAGGTGGTATCAGAGCCACTGATTTAAGCCAATAGGTGTTGTGATAATAATACCTGATCTTATATAAAAGAGTTAGGAGATTGCTATTAATTGGTAGCACACATGATAGCATTTAGACTTGAACCTAAGGAAAGATGCCTTAGTATAAGTTTCGAGATAAGTTAAGTACTTGTGTAAATAACGTATGATGGATTTTGGTATGCCGTAAGAATGACGATTAGAACATTGCAGGCAATAGCACTTAATTGCTATTAATTCTTGCTTAGTGATATTACTTGGTTTAGAATAAGATATGTTACGGGAATACAAATTTCCCTAATTCTGGATAAAAGCCTAAATAAAAGAGGCACTTTTAAAATCTTGAAAAGATACTATTTATGGGAAATATAAAATTTTCTCCGACAAGGGTATGGTGTAGCAGACTCTCCAGCTTGTCCGGATATACTGGGATTACCTCTCCGACGCGAACCGGATAAGACGGGGTATATAATATGTCAAACAAGTGACAAGATTTCCCTAAATAGTATCATGACCAGATATTTGACTAGTTCTTGGAAATACAAATCTGTTAAATACATTATGAAGTGTATGTATATTACAGTATGTGAAATATATGATTATATAGATATGTATATCTATAAGGAAATCCAAAAACCATAAGGATTGACAATTTGGAATAAAGCACAAGCATATGTGTCAATAATAATTATAAATTTCTTTATTAGGAATCTCTCGTATATATCTATAATTCCGATATCAAACATTATTTCGTTTGATCATTTACCACGTAACCCGTGCGACAATATAAACGATGGAAACCCTTTAAGTTGGTACACCATCAAAAGTATAAGAATTTCCAATACGTTACCATAAACTATTAACGCAAGAAAGAATCATGAAAAGTTGTGCTAATGCACAAGAAAACACATGAAAATTTAAGTATAAATCCACAGACGTTGAAGTATATTACACACGACTTCCAAGGCAAGACCTTTGGAAAATACAAATTAGGCATGATGACACCAATGCTAATTCCGTCAGTAGAAGAACTACTAATAAAAAAGAAGCACTTTGCCACGCGATCCTACAAACGACATGAATCTCACTGAGGTACGTTGTAACAAGATTTCACAATCATCGGTGCACAGTCTAATCAGAATCATAATTATTATCACTGAAAAAGGAGTCACATACCTTTGCAAATTCCCTATTTCATTTTATTCGACATTCTCTGGTAATGTCACTTAACAACGGTTATTACACAAAATTCCAGATAAAAGTTCTTATATTTCTTCATTGAATTTTTGACTTCTGCATATAATGATTTGACTTTCGTGTTTCTACTTCCCCTAATGGTCATCATACCATGAGGAATTCTTTCATAGTAGTGAATATTGATCTATTTCATTTCTTGGTAAATCCACACGTTACACATGCACTGTTTGTTGCGCATGTGGTTCGTTTGATTTATGAAGACCACTGGAGGGCTTCATTCCGATTGGTTATTTTATCAAAACTCAAATATCATTTCGCTATACTTGATTTTGGTACTGTAAACCGCATTATTACAAAACGATAACTTTTTGATATCGAGTCAATGAATTTCTTGAAAAAAACTCAAATTTCTTTACATGGTTTTTGTTGTGACCATGTCCGAACTTATTAAAACTCATTTTGTTTAAACCGAGTTCAATTATTTGAATTTGCTCGCATTACATATTCAATTCAAGATTCCATATGATGAATTAAAACCATCATATTCGAAATAATCTTAACAAGCATTTCAATTTTCTTGAACTACAACATGCTTGTGTGATCCTCGACTTCATTAAATCATTTCTTTGATCACGATCACCTTGTGGTGATGTTTTCACAAAATCTGAAGCTTGCGTTAATCTCGGATTTAATTATTTGATCATTTATATTGAATCCGCTTGGTTGATTTATTCTATACAAGAAATCTTAACACGATCATGTGCTAAGATAATGATACGCAAATTCATTTCATATTTCAGTGTATCTCTTAATAATTCTTACAACATCAATCGAGCCTTTCGTGATATTATTGCTTTATCATCGTTGATCGAAAAAAAAAATTATATAAATATAAATATAAATTTAATTGATTAATTACCTAATTTACAATATAGTATTCCTATATTTAAAAAAATTCTTGTTAAACCATTGAGGTGAAGAATTTATATTTTTATATATATACAAAATTATGTTTGAGGTATACTCTTATTTAAATTTATATTTAGTTTTATTATAATAGTAGCAGTGTTAATATTATTTTTAAATACTAGGATTATTATTAAGGGCAGGTATTGGATAGCCTAGCCTTAGTTAGGCATGGACTGATCAACTATGCTTAAACAAGGCAGCACTAACCAATATCCAACCATGATAATAACTAGTTAATGTATATAAATTAAGTCATCATACTTAATTAGTAAATTTTAATTGTATATAAAAATATTTTACTTTGTACTGTAAGGAGAAGACATATTTTCATAAAACAATACAAGAATTAAAGGGACGAATAAAATTATATAAATATCACATGTTTTGTGGTAACTATGTACCGTAACGCTCTGTCAAGAAAATGACCATATAAGAATAATATGGTAGTCATCAATTACGTTGGGTTAGGGGAACATTATGATATATAAGAATAGTCCTCATTTTCACTTATTTACAACATTTGTAAATACATTCACAACGTTATATGGTTTCAAAATGAAAATAAGTAATCGCATAGAATTGACCCATTAAGTGTTATATATTTACAAAATATTTTACAAATACTTTTGTACAATAAATATTTTTACACCTTTATTTACAACTTTCATTTAACGTTATAAAAAAATGATTTCTTTTACAAAATAATAATACTAAAATATTTTGTAATGTAATAACTTCATTGCAGTGTTTTGTAATATATATTACATAGTAAATATAAGTATTTTACATAGTATAGTAAAATACTAAAATAATATTTATTTAAAAATGGTGACCATTTACATATAGTAAAAATGCGTAACAAATAATATATATTACATAGTATTTATATTTGATATATAAGATACGGTTCAGACAAGGACACAAATAATATATATTACATTTGCTTTACAAATATAATATAATGATTAGTCATGCCAAAACAACTTGTTCTTATTATATTTCAATCTCTAGGACATAGTATGAAAAATATGGTCACTAATAGTGTACTGTCACATTGTTTCACAAATTAAAACAACTTGGAACTCTAAACAATGATACACTAACTCTATTGTCTTTTGGTGTATCTTTGCAATTCACTCATTTCAACACTTTGATTTTCTCATATCATAAATATTTGACAAATCATTTTTCATGTTTTTATTTCATTTGGAACCTGTCAATTCTAAGTCTTCCTCAGTTGCCAATCAAAGTAAGCTTTCTTTTGACAAAGAATTTTATTGATTCTAAAAGTCCTTCACATTCATTTTAAATATCTATTGATCATATATCTTTTGGCTTAAACCTAGTCACCTTAGAAATTATATCATTTCATCTCATTTGTTTGTCATCGATTTCTTGAACTAATTCAGTTGAATCATTGAATCCTACCTATTGTACAACTCATATTCACAAAATTTGATATTTTAATTCTGTGTCATCTACCTTAATATTGTTTTATTGACTAAAATATGGCATAAGTCTAAAAGAAATATCGTAACCCAAATCTCGAGGACGAGATTTTTATTAAGGTGGGGAGAATGTAACAACTCTCATTAAAAGTCCTATTTATTTTATTATTCTATCCAATAGGAAACCCTAATTAAGACACCCAAGTGATTCTACACAAACCCTAAAATTTTCAGAACAATCAGAATCAGGATCAGGGCCCCTAAAATTCATGGGGGTATTCCCTACTTGACGATTATCCTCATAACTCGTTGTAAAATACGAGATTCTTCGATCCGTCGACTCAGCTAACCTACAAACACACGTGGCAAACCTATAGTGAAAAGGTGTCCCTTACGGACCGTAAGGGATAAGGCTTACGGTCCGTAAGCCTGTCAATTTTCGTGTATAAATAGCAGACATTGGGACTTGAATTCTGGCGCTTGAACGACGATAAAATTCGATTCATACACTGAGATATCGTCCAAATACTACAGAAACACACACAACACGAAACGCTGCCGCAATACATGGTATTAACTCGATCGCTGCTACGATTCAATGTCCGATCGATTGAAACTATCCGACATGATGTTTAAGCGCTATCCTTTGTCATTAGTCGTGATTCCGACAGGATGTTTGAGTACCACCCGAACTCGGGGAATACTCTGTCATTCGTTGTGAATCCGATGGATGTTTAAGTGATTTCACTTTGTCATTCGTTGTGAGGGTTTTAATCTCGTGAGTTATCATAATTGCTGTATTAAGTTACTTACCTAGTTCGTGTACACTAGGTTACAAGGCTAAATCTGCAATATATCAAGGCTTATCTGTAGACTAAACTTTGGCCGTATGAATCTGCATGTTTATAATGTGAGTCATTCTCTTTTTATCAAAATGCTTTATAAATTCTTAAATATTTTCAAAGTTATAATTACAGTGATTAAGTTTATGTAATCACCAAGTTACAGCTGGTATGCGGGGTTTTGTATACATTACTTGATAATCTTCACCATTGGGGCAGCCAAGGGGTGATATGACCATAGTCACAGACACCATTGGACAACAGGAGGGCCAATGGGTCGAGTGACAAAATACCGTGGGTAGTTGGTTTGATATTTGGAAACATTGTAATCTCTCTTAATACTGTAAATTATAACAAACGTGTCGTTTTAGTAAAATGAATGAACTCACCAGTATTTCCTGCTGACAAAACCTTTTTAAAACGCGTTTCAGGTAATTACAGTAGATTGAAGTAAGAGATGGATACGGCACTGAAAGGCTTCAAGAAGTGGCTTATTTTATTAATTAAATCAAATTAAGAAATATTGTTTTATGTAATCAAATTTATCTTTATTAAAGCTACCATTGTAAAACATGGGTTTATCCCATCTATTTAATAAATCCGGTGTTTTCTAAACTCTGATATTTTTCCTAACTCACGGTTCTGATGAAATTTCCGCTGCAACGTTTTCAAAATAATCATCGGTACCACGTGGCTGTTCGCGGCTCCCGATTCCGTCCAGGGTGGGTTGGGGGTCGTGACAGTTTCAAATCAAAATTCTAACAAAATCATCATCAAATCACTGAAAAACATGGCTATTCATGTTCAAACAGTTACGAACGGATAAAGTTGAATTGTCCGGATCCACACTTATCCATTCGTCCGGATCGACATAAAGTCCATCCGTTCGAATCAAAAATATTTCCCCATCTATCCGAATCAAGAATAGTCATCCATCCGTCCAAATCAAAAATATTTCCCCATCCGTCCGAATCAAGAATAGTCACCCATCCGTCTGAATTGACTATTCTTCATTCATCCGAATCGGGTTTTGTGTTTGTTTGATTGATTTTCAAATCTGATCAATTGATTGTGTGTTTGCAGGTGATTTTCAAGGATCAAGATCATGGCTGAAGAATTTTACAACGAGTTTTACAACGCGTTTACTTCCCAATCATCCGAAACAACAATAACTGCACCGAAAAACATTTCACAAGCTATCACTGAAAAATTGAAACATGATAATTTTTACGGAACTAACTCAAAACCACCGAAACTTAATAATATTGAAGATTATAACTGGTGGAAAGAGAGGTTTATTAACTGGGCAAAAGCTTATGCTCATGAGAGTTGGTTTTGTATGGAATTTGGATATAAAAGGCCGATAAATGAGAGTTGGTTTAGGAAAAGAAGATAAACAGACATTTTCTCGTGAACAAAGAATGATTGCTTTAATTCAACAGTCAATCAGGGATGATATCTTTGCATTACTTCAGCATGAAGGTTCTTCAAAGTCTGTGTGGGAGGCATTACGTGTGAAAGCTGAAGGTGGTAAACAAATCAAAAAGAACAAGATATCATTGTTAAAGAAAGAATTTGATCTGTTTGATTGTATAAAGGGTGAAACTGTGAGACAAATGATTGAAAGATTCTGTCATATTAAAATTGAACTTAAAGGTTTGGGATTACAAAAACTGGAGAAGAAATTATTGACAAAGTGATTGAGGCTTTACCACGTGCAGATCACTGTCAGACATTTGTCATAATTTTGAAAAATGATTCACAGTTTGATGAGATTACCCTGGATACATTGATTGAGAAGCTTGAGGGACATGAACTGGAGTTGCAAAAACAGAACAAAATAAAGAGTTTGACCTATCAGCAAAATGTGGATCTTTACTACAGAGGAAGCTTACCCTCAACCAATCAATCATCAAAGTTTGGTATAGCTTTCAGTGTTGAAAAGTCAAAGGATTCAAAAAAAGGAAGTTCATCAAGTTATAATCCAGGTTATTATTCTTCCTCGATAGCATCAAACACAGCAGAACCTGATGAGATTCAATGTAATATTGCCTTAAAACTGAAAAATTCTCCAACGATGAGTATTAATGCTGCTACAACAGATGAGTTTCTTAGCAGCGATTCTGGAGTCACATGAGATTCTGGTGGCGGGTAGGATCGGAAACCCTGAAATGACAAAGGAAGACTATGACCAGATAGACCCGGAAGAGATGGAACTTATCGACATCCAATGGTGTTTGGCTAGTGGTATTAGGAGAGCACATCGTTTTATGGTGATTACAGGCAGACAGTGTTTGGATGGTTTAAATACAAAGCAGGGATTTGACAAGTCAAAGGTTACATGCTTTCGATGTAAGCAGAAAGGTCATTTCAAATGAGAGTGTGTCAACCAGGAAGTAGCTGATCATGTCAATCCTTTTCATGACGATTACTACAAGAAAGCCATTTATCATAAAAACAATGAACAATCGTCGAGATCAACTGTAAAGCAAATTGGTGAAGGATCATCAAGAGAAAAGACACAGGCTTTAGTGATAACTCATGATGACGAAGAGTTTAACTAGAACAAGTATCTACCAAAAGAAAAGTTTGCTTTGGTTGCTGAAAAGAAAATTCTTCAAGAGAAAACACTTAGAGAAAGACAATTTTGTCACACCCCAATCGATGGCGGAATCATCGGGGCATGGCACTAGGCGAATCAGATTGCTCAAGAGAATCCATAACAACTATATTGCGATAATATTTATTACATTCGTTATCCCATACTAACAAATAATACAATCACATAAGTCATCACATATTTCCTGTCCTCTCGAACAATACAAATCCGACAACCTAGATTTTAGGCGAGTTTCTAGACTTCCTAGCTTGATTTATTAGGAACGTATGTTACACCCAAAAATGCGATTAAAAGGGGTTCGAGTATACTCACAGTGCGTATTCGGCAAGCTAGCACCGCTTGGTTGGATTGGCGGGAAAATGTCTGAGATTACCCTGATTTCAGACTGATTGCGTGAGCGTTTGATAGCGCGTTAAATGATAGCGAGATAAACAGGGAGTAAATGACCATCCGATCGGATGCCGGCCCATTCAGACGGCTGCAGCCCGATCGGCTGGGCTGCCCGATCGGCTGGCCTGTCCGATCGGCTGGCCTGTCCGATCGGCTGGCCTGTCCGATCGGCTGGCTGTCCGATCGGCTGGGCTGTCCGATCGGCTTGCCTGTCCGGTTGGCCGGCCTGTCCAGCTGTAATTAACAAGTTTGAAGGTTTTTCGACGGTTTTAGTCGAGACGATGCTGTGGCGTGCTAAGCAACTAAAATTCCATCAAGTCCGACATGTCCTAACGGTCGGGAACCACCCCGTTCCATCAGGTCTGGCCGTTCTTGACGATTTTTCCATGTTTAACCCGAAATTGATCATCCCTTTGTTAGAAATCAGATCTTAAACCAACACGACACTAGGAACGAGTAGAAGGTCGGTATAAGCTCCGATTCTATCGGTCTTGGGTGCTTTGAGTGTAAAAGAGTTGAAAGAAGGTTAGAAAATCCATCTTTCAATCCTTTCATTCATGATTATGTGTAGATCTGTGGGAAAATGTTATTCATTCTTGTGGAAATCCTTCAGATCTGAGTGGTTCTTGGTGGAATGAGGCCAAAGCTTGAAGTTCATAAGAACTTCATGATGACATCACCCTAGAACACCTCAAATCCGTTGATTTCACGGTTAAAACTTGAGATTTAAAAGATAGAAAGGTGAAGAAGTGCGCATAGATCATAGAAGTACAAGATTTAGGTTGAGAACTTACAAGAATCGCGAGAAATCGAGAGATGAAGGGGTTGGAGCGTCTGGTCGAACAGTAGTAGTCACATCAAGTGTTCTTGATGTGACTGAGGGGTATTTATAGGCAAAGAGGAGGAGAGAAAGGTGAGTGTGGACCGTCCGTTCGGCTGGCCCATCCGATCGGCTGGCCCATCCGATCGGTTGACCCATTCGATTGGTTGGCCTCGCCGTTCGGCTGGCCCATCCGTTCGGATGACCGATCCGTTCAAATGTCCTTCGGCGAGCTGTGTTTAGGTGTTCCGTTTTGTTCGTTAAACATCGCGATAGTTTGGTTACACCGTTTCGTATAGATATATATGTATTTAGTATATATTTAATTATTCATAAGGGGTCGTATGTCCGTATTCATATTATATATTTAATTATCCAAAGTTGCGATACAATAACCGGGTTTCGTTTCGAATATGCGATTACTTTGTGACGCTTCACGGTCGTTGAGGAGGGTAGTATAGGTCCTCACTCAATGTCATCGTGAACGTTAATGTGCGTTTATGAGGAGGGTAGAATAGGTCCTCTCTCAATATCATCACGGCTATCAAGGAGGGTAGAATTGGTCTTCACTTGACATCTTCGTGGTTGTCAGCAAGTGAAATGTGATGTGATAGTGTTAAAATATGCGATAATATGCGAAAATACTGCGATTTAGCGATTTATGCGATATAGTTACATTATGATCCGAATCTCTGGTGCTAGGCGTAACGAGTATAACGAGTAGTAACAACGCACGAAAGTGCGGGTTGTTACAGTCTCCCTTGCTTTAGGAAATTTTGTCCCGAAATTAATCCACCAGCAGTGTTTAGCCTTAGGGTTTAGAGTTTAGCTTTAGGGTTTAGGCTTTAGCTTTAGGGTTTAGCTATAGGGTTTAGCTTTAGGTTTAGCCTTTAGGGTTTAGCTTTTAGGGTTTATAGTTTAGATTTTACGGTTTAGCATAGGTTTTAGCCTTATTTTTTAGATTTAAGGTTTAGAGTTTGGGAGTTAGGATTTATGGTTTAGGGTTAAGAGATCCAAATTAGGGTTCGATGAACCAGTTCCATAGACATTGGAATGAGTCCAATCGGAGTTCGTTTGAGCCGGTTCCCCGCTGTTCCCCACTTTTTTAGTGTTCCCCAATGAACCTTCCCCTATATAGTGTGTGTGTATATATATTCATACACACATCTTACATATATTATTATATTATTATTATTATTACCATCTCCACCATCACTTTCACTGATATGGATTCATCCAGAAATCCATATTGCGCTCGTCGTACTTCCAGACGAGTTGCTCTCCCACCTGTCTCATTCTCTCGCTACTTTCTAAGATTTTCTCACCAAATGTCCTGAGTTCTTGTACATTTTCTGCACTCATTGGGGGTGCAGGTTCTGGGACTGGGTTTGGAATCTGGGGCACGGGTTCCTGATACGGGTAATGATTTTCTAAAATTTCCCTAATGTACTGATCACTATCATAGTAGGGATCTAGAGGGTCCAAACCTGGGTAAGCTCCTAGATTCGGCATAGGCATCTCTTCTTGTATCGGGTAACGTTGCACATAGTCCCTATTGTCGTCCCACCACGTGTCGTAATTTAAGTCTAAGGGATTGGGTGCTGGTACCCTAGGTATCTTCTCTGGGTTAAAATCATGCATTTCGACTTGATCTTCTGGGTTATTTTCTATTTCCATTGGCTGGTTTGGGAACAGTGGTAGTGGTTGGGGTGCTATTAGTTACTCCAGGTTAGGGTCGGCTGCTGTGGTTGCTAGGATATGGAAATTGGCTAAACTCCTATTTAACATATCCTGGGCATGGGCATCTGTCTCTCTTTTAGCGGCTGCTAGGACTCTCTGTTGTTGCAACTTTTTCATTCGTTTCCTACGCTCGTGTGCTCCCCTACTGAACCATCCTCTCTTTTTAGGAGGGAATGGCTCTTCAGACTGAGCCTTAAACACGGATATTCCTTCTTCAGTATCAGCAGAATACCCTGAGAGGGCAGGCTGTGAAGAGGCGCCTTCGCTTCTAGGCGAACCAGACAACTGACGATATGCGTCGGATGGTCCTTGGTCGCACATACTGTAAGCTAGCAAATAGTCAAATAACACACAACAATAAAATACAATTATGCATGTATTTCCATAATTTATTTCCTAACATTTTTAAATAACTTTTGGTGTCAGCAGAACACTTCTGTGGCTGAATCAGTGGCTTAGCTCTGATACCACCTTCTGTCGAACCCCCGTCCCCTAACTACCCGGGAACAGGCGGCCGCGGCCAGTTTTGGTGGTATCTTGTGTTTATCCATTTTGGCAGCAGAAATTTCATCAGGATCGTAGTTAGGAAATATTTTATTAGAGTAAAATACCATATCTTTAATGTATTAAATATATGGGAAAATCCCATGTTTCAAGTACACACATTTTATAGGGATAAACCCTATTTTATTTAATAAAAACATCTATTTATTTTAGGTAACTTTAGAGCCACTTTTCCAAGCCTTCAGTATTGTCCAGCTGGCTTCTATTTGGCTTTCACATTTTGTTACCTGAAACGCGTTTAAAAACATTTTGTCAGTGAGAAATTGTGACAACTGTGTTCTGTAATCATCGTATAATGTAAAACAATGTTGGTTATCAATAAAACAATGTGCTTTGGTGTTATTATATGTGTTTTGGTGTTATTATATGTGCAATTGTTTTTAATAATTTTACAATTTGATTCGATTCCGATTTCAAGCTTTAAATCACTTTCTGGAAGGTTATACGTAAACTGGTGCATAAACGCAATCAGTTTAACGCAACGTACACTCCGGAACTATGACGTAAGCTAAACATACCCTAAATATCCCTTACATGACTTAGAAATAAGTTTCGAAGGATTCGGTATGGCAAAAACACGTTTGTTTGAACTAAAGAACTAATTACGACAAAACTGTGAAACAAACGTTAGTGACCGCCCGGATAATATCTAAATCCCAAAAATATTCTGTTATGATTAAAAACTTATTTTTAATCAGGTCCGTGTTCAAAAAATAAATTAAAACGCTTAAAAACGTTATTTTTCAAGTTTAAGCGCATACCGCGTGTTTCTGCGCGACACAATGCTTCTACTGCAAAACGCAGACAACGCGGCCAGTCTTGGCAACTGAAATTTATTTCAGTAATATTTTGGCAAGGTTATTTTTATAGAATATTAAAAATAATTTAGAACGCCATAAACCGGGGTTTAAATGCTAGATAAAATACCCGGTATCCAGTTAAACACCCGTTTTAGCCTACATATGGCATGTTTATATAAAAATTTACACTTGGACCCCCTCCCCCCTTGAAATTCATGGCTATATTAGGTGGCCCCCAACAAATATTTCAATAATCTTGCAAAATATCACATTTAGACTTATATGGACAAGTGGCTTTGCATGCCACATTCATATCTCTTCCATATATCTTTTATAAATCTCCAAGATCACTCAACATCTTCACAACACTCAAACTCCTCTCTCCCTCCTCCCTCATAACCGTCCACACCCCACCACCTCTCACTCTCATCTTTTGCAACTTTGTTCTAGTAAATCAAGCTCCATTTCAACAATATTTCATGTAGTTGTGAAGAATCAAAGGTGTTTTCAAGTGATTCAAGCTTCCTATCATCAAAATCCCATCCCACAACCTACTTGAATCTTGAAGGTATAACATTTATTTTTAAATCATACTTTAGATTCTTGGTTGTTCTTGATGACTTGAAGTTTCTCTTGAATCTTGGGATTTTCACTAAACTTGAAATCTAAAATGAAATGGGTCATGTTACAAGTAAAAATGGTATTGTACATATATGTATGTATAACCGTACATATGTATGTGTATATACGAGTGTTGAAGTTTGTTATCTTGTTAAGTACTTGTTTATGTTGTTACATGTTCTTGAATGGTGGTAAAAATGCAAGTATTTGGTGATTTATGTATGATATGTTAAATGTAAATTACTTCAGCAAATAAATCTGAATAAATCTCATATTTGATGCTTTTAAACTCAAAAAAAAAAAAAAAAAAAATGATGTTGCTATGATGGTATGCTTTAGGCACTTGTACATGTGAAAATATGTTGGTTTAAAGCTCAAGAGATGATGAAAAATGGTTAAATGACAAAAACTGTTTTAGATCCGGTTATAAACACTAAGAATAATATTAATTGACGTATTATAGTGGCATGAAACTTTGACATAGATTTGATAGCTTTGCATGTTGTACATATAGCTTAGAAAGTGGTAAATTATGTGAAATTTGCATGATTTATATGCTTTGTTTAAGACCTGCACTATCATGAGTATAACCATTATTTTATTCAGTAAATAACATGGTTTGTGTTAAAATTTCAACTTATATTAAGTTTACTATAAACGGTCAAAAATCGCCTTTTCGGAGGATTTTTATTAAACTATTTTAGATCAGTAACCAAACTGATATTTTTGATATAAAAACAAGTATTTTAACTTATATTAAGTTTACTTGGTGTTCGGTTAGTCATACGTGAATTCCGACGCCCAAAAATGTCACCGAATCGCTAAAACAAGTGTTTTTCGACATAACTAGAATGGGTTGTACATAAGTAAATTTTATGTGTGACAATGTGCTATGTATTTTGAAATATGTGTATGATGATGTGCTAGTGTTGACAAGATTATGTGTATTACGCTTGAGTATATCTATATACAAATGCACCAAAATAATCAAAAATAATAACTTTTCGAAAAAAACTCAAAGTTATGTGAAAATTCTAAGTATCGGAGAAACTTCGGTATTTTGTGGGTTTTTTATTATTAAAATCATTCTTATTTAATTTAGGACGCATAAAAAATTAGAGGGATTGTGTTATCATATAAAAACGCACCCAAATGTGAGTACATAGATCCCCTCTTTTTACTGTTTTCGAATGCTTTGGGGTGATTCATATGTATCAAAACGATTTCGATATTCTAACGATGGTTTCAAAAACGAATAAGATGGTTTATACAAAACTAATAACGATTTCGATAATGTGAACGAACTTGTTGGTGGTTGTTACATAACGAATGACATTCATTAGCATTGATCAAGCCGACCAGTATTAGGTTATGGTACCATAGGATCCGACAAATCCCGTTATCCGACCGCACCCATGGTTATGTGTGGGTTAGGTGGGTAACGACTGAAGCTAATGATTGTTAACTTACCCTTTGGTGGTTTGTTAATACGAGAACGAGTGGAACGATGAACGAGTCACGAAGGTTTGAATGTTATTAGCAAGACGACCAAAAGTAGTTTTCACAATTAAAACAAGAACGATTGGAACGAGAACGATATTTAACGATTGTACGATTTTGAACGATTGAACGATTTTGAACGATTTAAACAAGTGAACGATGATCTATAACGAGAACGAGTTAATCGATGTTACACAACGAGGTTTACTAAACGATATAAACCATACGAGTTTTATTACGAGGACGATTTACGATTTGGTTTACGAAAACAAATGTTTTGGGTTAAGATTCATGGCATCAAGGTTTATAAATTATAACCAATCTGTTTTGACTTGGTTATTCATTTTATAATACAAACATTTTACAAAACAAGGTTTCAAATATCGAATAACAAAGTTGTACGAGATATTTCAATGAGTCATGAATCTGACACTCACACAAAAACTATGTACTCGCCAGCATTTCTTTGCTGACTTTGTTTTTACATATGTTTCAGGTGAAGTTGGTTAATGTTGATTGCAAATAGGATGCATGCTCACTTAGGACTGGACGAGGCCTTAGTGATTAAATAACGATGATAGACTATGGTTGACTTGTTTGTTTAACTTTAAGACAATGTTTAATATTTAATAAAACGAAACTCTTTGTATCCATGGTTTGAAACAATAATTCTGTTACAACACTCCCCGACGTTTCCGCCACGGTTTGTTGTTTTACGTGGTCGGGGTGTGACAGAAGAGTTGGTATCAGAGCCAATGGTTATAGGGAATTAGGTTATTAGTAATGTTTTGACCTAGACTATAACTTTCTAGGACCCCAACACAAGTTGATTGCGTTTATATTTTTAACACAAAATCCGAATCTGCTTCGAAAATTAATCAACCGTTCTAGGATGATTGATTACTAGGTTTTGAACCCTCTGTTGTAAGGTTTTGAACCCTTCCAGTTTGACTCATTTTTGGCTTAGTGCCTTCTGAGTTTTCAAAATCTCATCAAAGTTTGGATCTAAATAATGTGAACACGTGCAAACTGGAAGAGTGAATGCCTGTACCCTGAGTTTTCTGTCTAAGGCTAGAGTGTTCGTACAAATCCACATAATCGGACCAGTCACTCTTACCTGGGAACTCTTGGGGTGAGTGTTCACTTATAGGCGAGCATGTCTTCGCGATACATTATTTTGATTCATTACTTTGATTAGTCACTGCGTGTCGTTTGTTTGTTCGAGGTAACGAACAAATGATCGCCTTCCTTATGTTTCGTCGATATTTTCAATACCTCTTTTGTTTTTCCTAATTGTCGACCTCACTCGTTTCTCATACTTCCTTGTTAGACAATGCCTCCTCGACGTGATGCACAACCTTTTACTGCTGAAGAAATCGCAGCCCTTGTCTCTCAGCAAATGGCTGCTGTGCTTCCAGGTGTTGTGACCCAAATCCATGAGCTATACAACAACAATAATAACAATGCACAATGTAATTTCAAGAATTTCAATTCTGCTAAGCCGCTAAAGTTTTCTGGGTCACAAGGAGCAACTGTGGTCCTTCAATGGTTCGAGAGTATCGAGAACACATTCAGACATGTGCAATGTCCGAATGGGCGGAAGGTTGAATTTGCATCAAGTGTGTTTGAGAAGCGTGCTCTTACGTGGTGGAACGGAGTGATGCGCGACAGGGGTGCCGAAGTGGCGTTGGCACAAACATGGGAAGAGCTTCGAGCACTCATGATGAGAGAGTTCTGTCCCCGTCACGAAATTCGAGCTTTGGAACGAGAGTTTGACGATCTGAAACAAGATGGGGGAGAACACTGTGCGTATACGGATCGATTTGAGAAGCTCAGTCTTTTGTGTCCTACTATGGTTACCCCGTTGGAGAAAGCGATAGAGAGGTATATCGATGGTCTACCCGATTATATTCTGGATATGGTGACCGGTGTTAATCCTACTACCCTTCGCCAAGCAATCGAGTTGTCTGCTACCCTGACTGAGTCTCAAGTCAGGAAGGGTAAACTCACCCGCAAGGGTGATAAAAAAAAGGCGACGGATTCTGGGAAGGACAAGAAGAAGGGTAAGGGTAAAGAAGGTGAGTCATCGAAGAAGTCAAGAATGCGAAAGGGTGCTCAGAATTTTGCAGTAACTGCACAAACTGCTCAGAACCCTCAGAACCCACCAGCTCAACAGCCTGTGAAGAAAGCATATGCTGGTACCGCACCTCATTGTGCTCGCTGCAACGGTCATCATGTTGCACAACAAGCTTGTAGACAATGCACAACGTGTGGTAAGCTTGGGCAACTGGCCAACGTCTGTCGTTCGGGTCAGAATCAGATTGTTCAGAATCAAGCTCCAGTTCACGGGAACGCTGCTAGATTCCCATCGGGTTCATGTTTCAATTGTGGAGAGTTTGGTCACTTCCGCAACAACTGTCCGAGGCTGGTGAATGCAAACGCGAATGTTAATGCGAACCCGAATGCTAATGTCAACGCAAATGTGAATCCTGCTCGTGGGCGAGCGTACAATCTGAATGCTAACGAAGCGAGGGCTGACAACGAGGTCGTCAATGGTACGTTTCTTGTTAACAATCGACCAGTATCCATTCTTTTTGATTCTGGTGCCGATAGAAGTTTTGTTTCACTATCTTTTGAACCTTTGCTTGCGATACCTAGAACTAAACTGAGGAAACCCTTATCTGTCGAAGTTGCTACTGGTAAACCTCTTGTTCACGATTCTGTTATCCGTGATTGTCAGTTAAACCTCGATAACCATCTTTCTCCTATTGACCTCACACCGATGCAACTTGGGAGTTTCGATATTATCGTGGGGATGGATTGGTTAACCAAACATCATGCTGAGGTGGTTTATTTCGATAAGATTGTTCGTATTCCTTTGTCTTCTGGTGAGGTTTTAGAAGTTCGTGGCGAGAAACCATCTGGTGGATTGAAGCTTATGTCGTGTACAAAGGCCCAAAGCTATTTGCGAAAAGGATATGTTGATTTCCTGGCACATGTCACCGAGGAGAAAGGCAAGAGCAAAAGTATTCAGGATATTCCGATTGTTCGGGATTATCCAGAGGTGTTTCCCGATGAACTGCCTGGTTTGCCTCCAGCTCGTCAAGTCGAGTTTCATATTGACCTTGTACCCAATGCCAACCCGATTGCAAAAGCACCTTATCGTCTTGCACCATCGGAAATGCAAGAGTTATCGAAACAGCTTCAAGAGTTGTCTGATAAAGGATTCATCCGTCTGAGCTTTTCGCCTTGGGGAGCTCCTGTCCTCTTTGTGAAAAAGAAAGATGGATCTGTTCGAATGTGTATTGATTATCGTGTGCTTAATAAGCTTACTATCAAGAATCGATATCCCCTACCTAGAATTGATGATCTCTTCGACCAACTGCAAGGTGCTTCATGCTTTTCCAAGATCGATCTGTGTTCTGGGTATCATCAACTTCGCGTGTTCTAAGAAGATATCCCCAAAACTGCTTTCCGTACAAGATATGGGCACTACGAGTTCACTGTCATGCCTTTTGGTTTGACGAATGCCCCAGCTGTCTTCATGGACTTAATAAATAGGGTTTGTAAACCTTATTTAGATAAGTTCATCATTGTGTTTATCGACGATGTTCTCATTTATTCAAAGTCTCGAGCCGATCACGAGCAACACCTTCGTTTGACCTTGGAACTTCTGAAGAAGGAACAACTTTTTGCTAAATTCTCCAAGTGTGAGTTCTGGCTTAAAGAAGTTCAATTTTTGGGACATATAGTCAACGAGCAGGGTATCCATGTGGATCCTTGCAAAATAGCAGCTATTAAGGATTGGAATACACCGACGACACCTACAGAGATTCGATCATTTCTTGGTCTTGCTGGTTATTATCGTCGATTCATTTCTAATTTCTCAAAGATCGCGGTTCCACTCACTGCTTTGACTCAGAAAAATAAGCCTTTTGAGTGGGGACCTAAGCAAGAAGAAGCATTCCAAACGCTGAAACAGAAGCTCTGTGATGCTCCTGTTCTATCTCTACCTGAGCGAAACGATGATTTTGTTGTCTATTGTGACGCGTCGAATCTAGGACTTGGTTGCATTCTTATGCAACGAGGTAAAGCCATAGCTTATGCGTCTAGACAGTTGAAAGTTCACGAGAAGAACTATACGACTCATGATCTTGAGTTGGGAGCTGTGGTTTTTGCGCTTAAAATCTGGAGACACTATCTCTATGGAACGAAGTGTGTGGTTTTCACAGACCACAAAAGTATCCAGCATATTCTCCATCAGAAGGAGCTGAACATGAGGCAACGACGTTGGGTTGAACTCTTGAACGATTATGATTGCGAGATCCGCTACCATCCTGGTAAGGCGAATGTTGTGGCCGATGCGCTTAGTCGAAAGGAACGAGCCAAGCTTCATTCTGTTCGAACTCTATCTGATATTCAATCTCGTGTTCTTCAAACTCAACGATCTTGTGTGATCAAAGGCTTATTGAAAAATGAGCTACCGCTTCAACTTGAGCTTAAACTCGAAAGGAAAGACGATGGGTTGCTATATTTCCAGGATCGTTTGTGGATTCCGAATCAGGACAATCTTCGCACCTTGGTAATGGACGAATCTCACAAGTCTCGATATTCTATCCATCCTGGTGCTGATAAAATGTACAAGGATCTTCGCACTCAGTTCTGGTGGCCTGGTATGAAGAAGGATGTTGCCTTGTATGTATCGAAATGCCTAACTTGTCTCAAAGTCAAGGCCGAACATCAACGACCTTCTGGTTTGCTTGTACAACCAAAGATACCGGTTTGGAAGTGGGAGAACATTGCAATGGATCTCATTACTAAGTTACCGCGTACATCTAAAGGTCACGATGCTATTTGGGTTGTAGTTGATCATTTAACAAAATCTGCTCACTTCTTACCAATCCGTGAGGATTTCTCTGCTGAAAAGCTTGCCAAGATCTATGTAGACAAGATTGTCTCACGACATGGTGTTCCTTTGGATATCATTTCCTATCGTGATGCTCGGTTTTAATCTCATTTCTGGAAGACCATGCAATCTGCTTTGGGAACTCAACTGAATCTAAGCACTGCTTATTATCCCCAAACAGATGGTCAATCTGAGAGAACGATTCAAACTTTGGAGGATATGCTTAGAGCATGCGTGATAGACTTTGGTGGTAATTGGGATTCTCATCTTCCACTGATCGAGTTCTCTTACAACAACAGTTATCATGCTAGCATTAATATGGCACCATTCGAAGCTCTCTACGGTCGAAAATGTCATTCACCTGTGTGTTGGAATGAGATTGGTGAAGCTCAGCTGACTTGACCTGAGCTCGTTCTGGAAACAACAGACAAAATCAAGAAAATTCACGATAATCTTGTGACAGCTAGAAGCCGTCAAAAGAGTTATGCGGATTTGCGACGCAAGCCCATAGAATTTCAAGTCGGAGACCGTGTCCTACTCAAGGTGTCACCTTGGAAGGGAGTGGTGAGATTTGGAAAGAAAGAAAAACTTGCACCATGATATGTTGGACCATTTAAGATTGTTGAAAGAATTGGAAAGGTTGCTTATCGACTAGAACTACCTCCAGAGCTTGGAAATGTTCATCTGACTTTTCACGTGTCCAATTTGTGAAAGTGTTTAGCTGATGCTGATCTTCACATTCCTCTCGACGAGATTTAAATTGATGAAACGATGCACTTTGTCGAGGAACCTGTGGAGATAGTGGACCGTACATACAAACAGTTGAAGAACAAACGAATTCATTTGGTCAAAGTTTGCTGGGAATCCAAACATGGCCCCGAGTTTACTTGGGAACGTAAGGACTAGATGAAGATGAAATATCCGCATTTTTTTTCACAAGTTTCCTCTAAATAAAAATTCGGGACGAAATTTCATAAAGTAGGGGAGACTGTGACAACTGTGTTCTGTAATCATCGTATAATGTAAAACAATGTTGGTTATCAATAAAACAATGTGCTTTGGTGTTATTATATGTGCAATTGTTTTTAATAATTTTACAATTTGATTCGATTCCGATTTCAAGCTTTAAATCACTTTCTGGAAGGTTATACGTAAACTGGTGCATAAACGCAATCAGTTTAACGCAATGTACACTCCGGAACTGTGACGTAAGCTAAACATACCCTAAATATCCCTTACATGACTTAGAAATAAGTTTCGAAGGATTCGGTATGGCAAAAACATGTTTGTTTGAACTAAAGAACTAATTATGACAAAACTGCGAAACAAACGTTAGTGATCGCCCGGATAATATCTAAATCCCCAAAATATTCTGTTATGATTAAAAACTTATTTTTAATCAGGTCCGCATTGAAAAAATAAATTAAAACGCTTAAAAACGTTATTTTTCAAGTTTAAGCGCGTACCGCGTGTTTCTGCGCGACACAGTGCTTCTACTGCAAAACGCAGACAACGCAGCCAGTCTTGGCAACTGAAATTTATTTCAGTAATATTTTGGCAATATTATTTTTATAGAATATTAAAAATAATTTAGAACGCCATAAACCGGGGTTTAAACGCTAGATAAAATACCCGGTATCCAGTTAAACACCCGTTTTAGCCTACTTATGCCATGTTTATATAAAAACTTACACTTGGACCCCCTCCCCCCTTGAAATTCACGACTGTCTTAGGTGGCCCCCACCAAATATTTCAATAATCTTGCAAAATATCACATTTAGACTTATATGGACAAGTGGCTTTGCATGCCACATTCATATCTCTTCCATATATCTTTTATAAATCTCCAAGATCACTCAACATCTTCACAACACTCAAACTCCTCTCTCCCTCCTCCCTCATAACCGTCCACACCCCACCACCTCTCACTCACATCTTTTGCAACTTTGTTCTAGTAAATCAAGCTCCAATTCAACAATATTTCAAGTAGTTGTGAAGAATCAAAGGTGTTTCCAAGTGTTTTCAAGTGATTCAAGCTTCCTATCATCAAAATCTCATCCCACAACCTACTTGAATCTTGAAGGTATAACATTTATTTTTAAATCATACTTTAGATTCTTGGTTGTTCTTGATGACTTGAAGTTTCTCTTGAATCTTGGGATTTTCACTAAACTTGAAATCTAAAATGAAATGGGTCATGTTACAAGTAAAAATGGTATTGTACATATATGTATGTATAACCGTACATATGTATGTGTATATATGAGTTTTGAAGTTTGTTATCTTGTTAAGTACTTGTTTATGTTGTTACATGTTCTTGAATGGTGGTAAAAATGCAAGTATTTGGTGATTTATGTATGATATGTTAAATGTAAATTACTTCAGCAAATAAATCTGAATAAATCTCATATTTGATACTTTTAAACTCAAAAAAAAAAATGATGTTGCTATGATGGTATGCTTTAGGCACTTGTACATGTGAAAATATGTTGGTTTAAAGCTCAAGAGATGATGAAAAATGGTTAAATGACAAAAACTGTTTTAGATCTGGTTATAAACACTAAAAATAATATTAATTGATGTATTATTGTGGCATGAAACTTTGACATAGATTTGATAGCTTTGCATGTTGTACATATAGCTTAGAAAGTGGTAAATTATGTGAAATTTGCATGATTTATATGCTTTGTTTAAGACCTGCACTATCATGAGTATAACCATTATTTTATTCAGTAAATAACATGGGTTGTGTTAAAATTTCAAGTCGTTTCGATTTGGGATGGTTCGGGTAACGTTTGATGCAAAACTATGCGGTAAAACGGTCAAAAATCACCTTTTTGGAGGATTTTTATTAAACTGTTTTAGATCAGTAACCAAACTGATATTTTTGATATAAAAACAAGTATTTTAACTTATATTAAGTTTACTTGGTGTTCGGTTAGTCATACGTGAATTCCGACGCCCAAAAATGTCACCGAATCGCTAAAACAAGTGTTTTTCGACATAACTAGAATGGGTTGTACATAAGTAAATTTTATGTGTGACAATGTGCTATGTATTTTGAAATATGTGTATGATGATGTGCTAGTGTTGACAAGATTATGTGTATTACGCTTGAGTATATCTATATACAAATGCACCAAAATAATAAAAAATAATAACTTTTCGAAAAAAACTCAAAGTTATGTGAAAATTCTAAGTATCGGAGAAACTTCGGTATTTTGTGGGTTTTTTATTATTAAAATCATTTTTATTTAATTTAGGACGCATAAACAATTAGAGGGATTGTGTTATCATATAAAAACGCACCCAAAGGTGAGTACATAGATCCCCTCTTTTTACTGTTTTCGAATGCTTTGGGGTGATTCATATGTATCAAAACGATTTCGATATTCTAACGATGGTTTCAAAAACGAATAAGATGGTTTATACAAAACTAATAACGATTTCGATAATGTGAACGAACTTGTTGGTGGTTGTTACATAACGAATGACATTCATTAGCATTGATCAAGCCGACCAGTATTAGGTTATGGTACCATAGGATCCGACAAATCCCGTTATCCGACCGCACCCATGGTTATGTGTGGGTTAGGTGGGTAACGACTGAATCTAATGATTGTTAACTTACCCTTTAGTGGTTTGTTAATACGAGAACGAGTGGAACGATGAACGAGTCACGAAGGTTTGAATGTTATTAGCAAGACGACCAAAAGTAGTTTTCACAATTAAAACAAGAACGATTGGAACGAGAACGATATTTAACGATTGTACGATTTTGAACGATTGAACGATTTTGAACGATTTAAACAAGTGAACGATGATCTATAACGAGAACGAGTTAATCGATGTTACACAACGAGGTTTACTAAACGATATAAACCATACGAGTTTTATTACGAGGACGATTTACGATTTGGTTTACGAAAACAAATGTTTTGGGTTAAGATTCATGGCATCAAGGTTTATAAATTATAACCAATCTGTTTTGACTTGGTTATTCATTTTATAATACAAACATTTTACAAAACAAGGTTTCAAATATCGAATAACAAAGTTGTACGAGATATTTCAACGAGTCATGAATCTGACACTCACACAAAAACTATGTACTCGCCAGCATTTCTTTGCTGACTTTGTTTTTACATATGTTTCAGGTGAAGTTGGTTAATGTTGATTGCAAATAGGATGCATGCTCACTTAGGACTGGACGAGGCCTTAGTGATTAAATAACGATGATAGACTATGGTTGACTTGTTTGTTTAACTTTAAGACAATGTTTAATATTTAATAAAACGAAACTCTTTGTATCCATGGTTTGAAACAATAATTATGTTACAACACTCCCCGACGTTTCTGCCACGGTTTGTTGTTTTACGTGGTCGGGGCGTGACAGAAATACTGGTGAGTGAATCTCAGTTTAATCAAGTTTAATAAAACCATTATGCAGTATTGAGGGCGGTCACGCAATTACATTTGTTTCCAAGTCATACTAATTACCACCCACGGTACTGTCGTCTCGACTTATGGTCATGTTACTCCTCGCAAGGTAGTAATAAATTTTGTATACAAAACCCCAAATATACCGATGATAATTGTATCCTTACAAATACTCAATAACAGTTTAATATATAACTAATTGTGTGAGGTTTTGTAAAAACAATTTACAAAAAGGAGATTACTCACATTGCTATCTTAGGTTTTCTGTAAAGGTTTCCTGGTGACAATCTATAAATTACACAAATGCACACGCGTTAGTATAATAACCCATTTTAACATTAGTAATACCCTCCCCGAGACGGCATTACAACGACTACGTCGGGCAGAACCATGACAGCCGTTACGGAACCATAGATGAATCGGGCAGCGTATCTAATACGTATCCAGGGGTTATGATACTTACAACGGAGCAGAACTTCGTTATTTAGGGGGCATTTTTGCCCGTGTATCGTGCCTACTATAGAGAATATTGAGAGAGACATTGAGAATTTTGAACGATTGAAACTGAAGCCTGAGCTCCCAATTTATAGGGCTGCTACGGCAGTCCCTCGCGCCCCGCGACGGAGACAGGAGGGGTCGTCGCGCCCCGTGACGTCGGGTGCCTAGGCCGTAGCCTTGTCCGGTCATGGGGTAGGCTCAACACACATGAAGACACGTGGTGGCTTCGGGTGCGGCCCCGTAGCAGGCGCTCGCGGCCCGCGAAGACTCAAGTGTAGTCTGTCGCGCCTCACGACAGACCAATAAATTTTGTTTTTATTTTATTTTAATAAAAATTAAGGTATTCGGGGTCCGTTTTCACGTATGGGGTATATTTTAGGACATATTGGGACATTCTAATTATTTTTAGGGAGTCGGAAATATTTCGAGGGTTGTTATAACATGTGCTGCCACGTGTCTTGACACTTGTCGAACCTACGCAATGACTCAGCAACCCTATCGCCGCCTTTAGGGCTCTCGCGGGCCGAGAGAGATGAAGAGAAGGCTGTCGCGGGGCGCGACCCGCCCCTGATCAGGCAGTAAAAGGGGTCGAGATCAGCATTTCCAATCCGTTCAATTTTCTTTATTCTCTCAACTTATCGTAGGCAGAAACTATAGCCAAATACCCCTTGAAAACCCGAAGCTCTGCCTCGTTGTAAGTATTATAACCCTATTTATTACCCTACACGATCGATCTAGGGCACCGTAACGCATGTTAAGGCTCTATCTGACTCAGTCATTGGAGTTCTGTCTCGTGTTACACCCGATTGATCTAGGACTCCGTAATTCATGTCAATGCTTTGCCTGACTCAGTTATTGGAGTTCTGTCTCGAGTTGTAAGGTTAATGCAATTTGGGTTATTTTACTAACACTTGTTTATTGTTTAATTTTAATAAATAATAACCAGGACGCCTGTAGAAATACCTAAGTCTGCAAATGTGAGTACATTCTCTTTTTGTCACCTTTTTGTAATTATATTTTATGAGTCAAAATGTTTTACCAAAACCTCAAATGTTTTAACACTTAACAGTAATTGAGTATTTGTGATTCTACAATTACTGCCGGTATGTTGGGTTTTGTATACAAAAAGTGAAAGACGTTACCATTGGACAAAGAGTTAGCCAATGAGTAATATGACCCACAAGTCAGATGTTGACAGTACTGAATGAGTAATTGAGTAGATATAAAAAAATGTAATTGCGGATGCCCTCAATACTGTAAAGTTGTAAAACTTTTTTGATTAAACTGGGATGCACTCGCTAGTATTTCTTGCTGATAAAATGTTGTTAAAATGCGTTTCATGTAACTTAGTGTGAAACCAATAAAAGCCAGCTGGAGAGCACTGAAGGCTTAGAAAATTGGCTATTAAATTTACCTAAATAAAAAGGAGATCATGTTTTCAATAATGAGGGTTTATCCCTATAAATGTATTATCAGCAAAACTTGGGTTTTATCCCATTATCTATTTTAAACATTTTGGTGTTTAACTCTGATAAAAATATTTCCTAACTACAGTCCTGATGAAAATTTCCGCTGCCAAATTAATAATCACCGATACCATCTGACCGGTTCGCGGCTCTCGCTCCCAGGGTGGGGTCGGGGGCTGTAACACTATAACCAATAACCGGGTGTATGCAGATTATCAACAACTTGAGGCCAATCGTCTTTTGTGGAAAATCATTGTCAACAAATTTGTCGTCACTGATTCATCACTAATTTTAGGAGAAGATTTCGGTTAAGATTCTCGTCCATGCATTTCAGTTGTTAGCAGACGAACAATCTATTGGTAACACGTCGCTAAATTATGCATAAACAACAACAACAAATGTATCCAATATATATCCCACAAGTAACAAAGATATTAGTAAGGTCATCAGAGGGTAAGATTTAGGAAATGATTAGCTCTATCTATGGAGATAGGGAGTCTTTTTTTAACAAAACCCGCTACTTATTAAATAGACAACAGACAAGCAAACAACCCAACAATATCGGGATTGAAAGGTATCGGGGAACAAAAGTAATGACAAAGCTAGGCTATATATGTATCATCCCCTAAAAGTCCATTGCCTTAATCCTACCATGAACTTCTATCCTAGACCATGTATCACAGAAGTGCAACTCTAGCAAACAATGTCTAATCTGCTAATGTGTCATCATTTATGCATGTTTTGTGGACATTTTGTAGGAAGTTCATGTCCGGTTTGATAAGTCAACGCTACCAACCGGGTTTTAACCTGTAAGAGTTACACCGAGGATGTGAGTGCATATGTCTATCGCTTACGTCAATCACGTATTGTAGCTTAACCAGATGAGACAAGACTGGTGCTAAACTGAGCAGATCACAAAGTTGATGTATGCTGAAGTCCATTCGGACGAATGGACATTTAGTCCATTCGAACGAATCAGCTTTATAGTCCATCCGTCATCAGCAAGCCCATTCAGACAAATGGAAAAAAGAGTCCATTCGTAGGGTTATATCTATTCATTAGTGTCCATCGGTCCAGATGAAGTCCATCTGTAGGTAGCTCGGTCCGAATGGGTAACTAGTATAAATAACTTGCATGTCTTGTTCATTTAGTATCTTTGTGACTTGAGAGGGGAAACTCTTGTCGTTTGTTTTCGTGGTTTTGTATTTGTCAAATATCAATACAAAACAACATTTAATTACATCTTTGTGTTCAATCTATACACGTACTTGGATTCCGCACAAGATATATGTCCTTCGCATTCAACGGTTGAAGATTCGATCCTCAGAGCGAATCCACAAGTGGTATCAGAGCAGGTGATTGTTTGCACGGATTAAAGACATAAAGATTCAAGCATCTTCATCAGATTCAGAGTTGAATTCATCATCTTTTACACATATCTTCTTCTACTCATTTTCTATTCATTCTTTTTGAACTTTAAACTCAGATTCACAAAGATTTCATGGTTAATTGGCTAAAGTTTTGATATGTTGTGTGAAAACCAGTTTTAATCAATCCTACAAAGTTTCAAATCAAAATTCTAACAAAATCATCATCAAATCACTGAAAAACATGGCTATTCATGTTCAAACAGTTACGAACGGATAAAGTTGAATTGTCCGGATCCACACTTGTCCATTCGTCCGGATCGACATAAAGTCCATTCGTTCGAATCAAAAATATTTCCCCATCTTTCCGAATCAAGAATAGTCATCTATCCGTCCAAATCAAAAATATTTCCCTATCCGTCCGAATCAAGAATAGTCACCCATCCGTCTGAATTGACTATTCTTCATTCGTCCGAATCGGGTTTTGTGTTTATTTGATTGATTTTCAAATCTGATCAATTGATTGTGTGTTTGCAGGTGATTTTCAAGGATCAAGATCATGGCTGAAGAATTTTACAACGAGTTTTACAACGCGTTTACTTCCGAATCATCCGAAATAACAACATCTGCACCTAAAAACATTTCACAAGCTATCACTGAAAAATTGAAACATGATAATTTTTACGGAACTAACTCAAAACCACCGAAACTTAATAATATTGAAGATTATAACTGGTAGAAAGAGAGGATTATTAACTGGGAAAAAGCTTATGCTCATGAGAGTTGGTTTTGTATGGAATTTGGATATAAAAGGCCGATAAATGATAGAAATGAAGAAATTCCACTTGAGAGTTTAGGAAAAGAAGATAAACAGACATTTTCTCATGAACAAAGAAGGATTGCTTTAATTCAACAGTCAATCAGGGATGATATCTTTGCATTACTTCAGCATGAAGGTTCTTCAAAGTCTGTGTGGGAGGCAATACGTGTGAAAGCTGAAGGTGGTAAACAAATAAAAAAGAACAAGATATCATTGTTAAAGAAAGAATTTGATCTGTTTGATTGTAGAAAGGGTGAAACTGTGAGACAAATGATTGAAAGATTCTATCATATTAAAATTGAACTTAAAGGTTTGGGATTACAAAAACTAGAGAAGAAATTATTGACAAAGTGATTGAGGCTTTACCACGTGCAGATCACTATCAGACAGTTGTCATAATTTTGAAAAATGATTCACAGTTTGATGAGATTACCCTGGATACATTGATTGAGAAGCTTGAGGGACATGAACTGGAGTTGCAAAAACAGAACAAAATAAACAGTTTGACCTAGCTATCAGCAAAATGTGGGTCTTTACTACAAAGGAAGCTTACCCTCAACCAATCAATCATCAAAGATTGGTATAGCTTTCAGTGTTGAAAAGTCAAAGGATTCAAAAAAAGGAAGTTCATCAAGTTATGATCCAGGTTATCATTCTTCCTCGACAGCATCAAACACAGCAGAACCTGATGAGATTCAATGTAATATTGCCTAAAAACTAAAAAATTCTCCGACGATGAGTATTAATGCTGCTACAACAGATGAGTTTCTTAGCATCGATTCTGGAGTCACATGAGATTCTGGTGGCGGGTAGGATCGGAAACCCTGAAATGACAAAGGAAGACTATGACCAGATAGACCCGGAAGAGATGGAACTTATCGACATCCGATGGTGTTTGGCTCGTGGTATTAGGAGAGCATAGAGTTTTATGGAGATTACAGGCAGACAGTGTTTGAATGGTTCAAATACGAAGCTAGGATTTGACAAGTCAAAGGTTACATGCTTTCGATGTAAGCAGAAAGGTCATTTCAAAAGAGAGTGTGTTAACCAGGAAGTAGCTGATCATGTCAATCCTTTTCATGACGATTACTACAAGAAAGCCATTTATCATAAAAACAATGAACAATCGTCGAGATCAACTATAAAGCAAATTGGTGAAGAATCATCAAGAGAAAAGACACAGGCTTTAGTGATAACTCATGATGACGAAGGGTTTAACTGGAACAAGTATCTACCGAAAGAAAAGTTTGCTTTGGTTGCTGAAAAGAAAATTCTTCAAGAGAAAACACTTAGAGAAAGACAATTTTGTCACACCCCAACCGATGGCGGAATCATCGGGGCGTGGCAATAGGCGAATCAGATTTCTCAAGAGAATCCATAACAACTATATTGCGATAATATTTATTACATTCGTTATCTCATACTAACAAATAATACAATCACATAAGTCATCACAGATTTCTTGTCCTCTCGAACAATACAAATCCGACAACCTAGATTTTAGGCGAGTTTCTAGACTTCCTAGCTTGATTTGATGTAGTTAGCAATCTAACCTGCAACATATGTTAAAACAACGTCAATACAAAAGTATTGGCGAGTATACAAGTTTGATAGTGTAGCGATAAAATAGTTAAAATGTGTTGCGAATTACCAAATACATAAACGGGATACCTCAACATACATGCATAAAGACAGATACTACAGCTAAGTCACTTGAGCTTCGACCGCGATTGCTATTCATCCTAACTAGACCCCGTCGGGTGCTATAGTACTATACTAGTTAAGGCGGGACCTCGCGAGTATGAGTCTTAACGCGTATGTAACTAGCATCACGTATAAATATGCATAACAGTTATTCGCAAGTGATAAATAGATTGATTGAATAATTCGTTTGATAAGTTCGATTTATTAGGAACGTATGTTACACCCAAAAATGCGATTAAAAGGGGTTCGAGTATACTCACAGTGCGTATTCGGCAAGCTAGCACCGCTTGGTTGGATTGGCGGGAAAGTGTCTGAGATTACCCTGATTTCAGACTGATTGTGTGAGAGTTTGATAGCGTGTTAAATGATAGCGAGATAAACAGGGAGTAAATGACCATCCGATCGGATGCCGGCCCGTTCAGACGGCTGCAGTCCGGTCGGCTGGGCTGCCCGATCGACTGGCCTGTCCGATCGGCTTGCCTGTCCGATCGGCTGGCCTGTCCTATCGGCTGGCTGGCCGATCGGCTGGGTTGTCCGATCGGCTGGCCTATCCGATTGGCTGACCTGTCCAGCTGTAATTAACAAGTTTGAAGGTTTTTCGACGGTTTTAGTCGAGACGATGTTGTGGCGTGCTAAGCAACTGAAATTCCATCAAGTCCGACTTGTTCTAACGGTCGGGAACCACCCCGTTCCATCAGGTCTGGCCGTTCTTGACGGTTTTTCCATGTTTAACCCGAAATTGATCGTCCCTTTGTTAGAAATCAGATCTTAAACCAACACGACACTAGGAACGAGTAGAAGGTCGGTATAAGCTCCGATTCTATCGGTCTTGGGTGCTTTGAGTGTAAAGGAGTTGAAAGAAGGTTGGAAAATCCATCTTTCAATCCTTTCATTCATGATTATGTGTAGATCTGTGGGAAAATGTTGTTCATTCTTGTGGAAATCCTTCAGATCTGAGTGGTTCTTGGTGGAATGAGGCCAAAGCTTGAAGTTCATAAGAACTTCATGATGACATCACCCTAGAACACCTCAAATCCGTTGATTTCATGGTTTAAAGTTGAGATTTAAAAGATAGAAAGGTGAAGAAGTGAGCATAGATCATAGAAGTACAAGATTTAGGTTGAGAACTTACAAGAATCGCGAGAAATCGAGAGATGAAGGGGTTGGAGCGTCTGGTCGAACAGTAGCAGTCACATCAAGTGTTCTTGATGTGACTGAGGGGTGTTTATAGGCAAAGAGGAGGAGAGAAAGGTGAGTGTGGACTGTCCGTTCGGCTGGCCCATCCGATCAGTTGGCCCATTCGATCGGTTGGCCTAGCCGTTCGGCTGGCCCATCCGTTCGGATGACCGACCCGTTCAGATGTCCTTCGGAGAGCTGTGTTTAGATGGTCCGTTTTGTTCGTTAAACATCGCGATAGTTTGGTTACACCGTTTCATATAGATATATATGTATTTAGTATATATTTAATTATTCATAAGGGGCTGTATGTACATATTCATATTATATATTTAATTATCCAAAGTTGCGATACAATAACCGTGTTTCGTTTCGAATATGCGATTACTTTGCGACGCTTCACGGTCATTGAGGAGGGTAGTATAGGTCCTCACTCAATGTCATCGTGAACGTTAATGTGCGTTTATGAGGAGGGTAGAATAGGTCCTCTCTCAATATCATCACGGCTATCAAGGAGGGTAGAATTGGTCCTCACTTGACATCTTCGTGGTTGTCAGCAAGTGAAATGTGATGTGATAGTGTTAAAATATGCGATAATATGCGAAAATACTGCGATTTAGCGATTTATGCGATATAGTTACATTATGATCCGAATCTCTGGTGCTAGGCATAACGAGTATAACGAGTAGTAACAACGCACGAAAGTGCAGGTTGTTACAATGCAGATATCAGATTAGATGAAATGCAAAAAACATATGATGAAGCTAGGAGAATGGGAAGATGGGACAAGAAGAGAGAATGCTACACCGATTACAAAGGAAATCCGGTTGTAGATTCGAGTAAGGTGATTTATGAAGATCTACTTGCATTTATTACTCTTTCTGGAGAATATTACTCGAAGAAAGAAGCAGATAAAGATTATCTCTCAAAGTTGGATAAGATAATCAGAGATGTGATGACAGCAAGCTTGAGGAAGAGAGACTACAGAAAAATGTAGAAAAGATGGTGAATGAGTTGAAGAAAACAACAGATGTAGGCAGTGGTGAAGGTGAACAGAAGGATTATGAGAGTTTGAAGAAGAAAGAAGAAAAGGCTGGTGAGAAAAATCAGGAGCAGGTTGATGAGAAGCTAAAAAATTCAGTTGGGGAAGCTGTTGCTGAAAAACAGCAGGTGATGGAAGAAGTTCAGAAACAGACGGCAAAAGAAGCCGAGGTGCCAAAAACAGAGGTAATAACTCAAACTAAATCTTCTTAATCGTTAAATAAAATTGATAATAAAACTAATAAGCAGTGCAAACAATGCATGGAAACGTGCAGTACTTGTACTGAAAAGGATGAAAAATTCAGAACCAGAGATATGGAATTTTCTAAAACTGAAAGAGTTTTCAAAGATAAATATAAAGAAATGTAATAGATCCGATGATATATCTCCGCAGATGTTTGCAACATCTACGGAGTCTTTTATGTTAGGAATGTTAGATGTCACTATCAGGGTGACGTCAGTTGATTGCAAACAGGCCTTTTAGACTTGTATAAATAGATCTCAAGTGTTAGAGATTTATCATCACATTCCATTCTCTTTTGTACGAAAAAATGTATATGTGATGAGGTCGAGGGGAGTTTGTAGAGTCAATCGTACTCTAATCAATTCATTTGAGTCTGATATAAAACAGTCCTTGATGATAATTCCCTGCTTGTGTGTTTGCATTTAAATTTGTCTTTCAATTTTTAAATTGTTTGTTCTTATCGTTTTTCTTAAAAAAAACCACAAGTATCAAACTCAGATCCTAACAATTGGTATCAGAGCTAAGTCATATTAAACTTGACTTCACAATCAGTTTAATATTCAAAGATCAGCTCACAAAGATCCAATCTGTATGTAACTCAGGGTTGTAGTGTGTTGATTTCAAAAAGTATTTCATATATACTCTGTTTTTCTTCAAAAGAATAAAAGATATGGCACAAAATGATTCCCCTAACACCGGCTTCAATAACAAGCCTCCCATGCTTGAAAGATTTGAATCTAATATCTGGCAACAAAGGATGGCTCACATACTTACTCAACAAAACACCGGGTGTTGAAAGTCCGTTGTATTCGGACCTCACATTCCAATGGTACCTAGTGTCGAAAACCCGAGTGTTCAAGAACCAAAGAAGCCGGAAAACTAATTAGAGCCATATTTCCAGAAATTTGAGCTAGATGTAAAGGCCTTTAGCATTGTGGTCATGGCTCTACCAACTGAAATTTATGCCGACCTCTTACATTGCAACAGTGCTAAAGAGTTATGTGATGCATTGAAAGAGCAGTTTGGTGGAACGGAGGATGTAATCGAGAACACTCGATAAATCCTTAACCAACAATACGAGACTTTCACACATGACAAGGGATAAACCCTTACACGACATTTTGAGAGATTTTCTTATTTAATCAGTGAACTTAAGTTGGTAAACAAAGAATTTTCACAATCAACTTTAAGTAACAGATTTTTAAGGTCACTTCCTGAGAAATGGGATGCAATTGCAATAGTGGTGAGAACAACTCCTGATTTTAAGGACATGACGTTGACTCAGCTTCATGGAAAGCTCTTGACATTCGAAAGAGAGCTTGTTCAGAAAAAAGAAGCTCCGTGAAACTGGAAAGATGTTTGATGACGATGTCTTCGATAGCATAGTACTTTTGAGTCAAGAAAGTTCATCATCAAGAGTATCTGTTGATCAGGGATATGATCATTTTAATGATATATCATCAGGATTTCTGATTAATACTCCTCAAACTGTGCATTTATAGCAAATGATGACAGTCATGGTTCTAACAATTTATCATTTGTTCTTGATGATCTAAAGCATATTGACGCAACTAACCATGAGGAAATGGATATATTGCACCAAGTGGCCTTACTCAGTCTTAGAGCAAACATTTTTTTACAAAAGGACTAGTAAGAAATATCCAAGGTTGAATGGGAGGTCAAAGGTAGGGTTAGATAAATCTAAAATCAAATGTTTCAAGTGTAATAGATTAGGTCACTTTTCAAGAGAGTGCAGGAGTCAATCAAATAACTCTGCAGCATTGATCACATATCCTAACCAAAATCCTTAATCTAACACACAACAACAATTTTATCAAAATACCCAAACTACCCTTGGACCAAGTGTACAAAACACTGCCCATTTTGCACAAAGCATAAACCCTGTTTCTGTGCATAATGTTCAAACAATTGTTGTTCCTCAGGTTCAGTATGTTCAAGTGCCTGTTGCACAAATTCAAACACCTCAAGTTACTCTTGTCCCCGCAATAGCAGAGCGTAATCAACAAAGCTTTTTCACCCAAGGCTATGTTGATTAGAGCAGCTTGCCAGAAGATTTAGCTGATGAAAAATTTGCATTAATGGCAAATGACAGTGACGAACATGCAAATTTTTGTTTTATGGCATTTGAATGTATCTCAGATGAAGCTAATATAGAAGAAAAAAAAACAAATGCTGGTGGAAGCTCTGTTGGTGAACCTTCTAAGAGCTTAGAACAAACATCTGTTTACGATAAAGGGCATGCAGAGAGGATTGGAGAAAACTATCCCAAAAGTTCCACTAAATACATCAAAGTTGATATTGTGCAAACTATTGTTTCCAAGGTATCACCTCACATTCTCAAAGAATTATGTTCAGAAAAATGCATCATAGCATTAACAAACATTAAAGAGCTGAATGAAAACCTTAGGGAGAATGTCCAAGTTAGTGAAATTGTTCTTGAAAAAAATAAAAAGAGATTTTAAAACAACACTAGCTGAAAATGACCAAGAAATCAACAGTCTCAAACATGAAACAACCATAACCAAGGACCAACTCAAAAACTATGATAGAGAAACATCAAAGTTACAAAAAGGAGTTGGAATCCACTCAAATCACCTGTGAAAAATGGGTTGAGTCATGTATTGGTTATGAGATGCTTTTGGAAAAACAAATTAAGAGCAATGTGAAGTTTGGGGTTGGGTTCAGAAAACATGATAATGACCCATGCTCAACATAATACACTCACATTGAAGCTCAAATGGTTGAAATGAAACCAACAAACACAAATGGGGAAGAAATCAAGATCATAGAACCAAGTGGTAAAAAAGATAACTCTTGAAAAACCACAAAGTTCAATTCAGACTGAAAAAGAAAATTATGAATTTAAACCAACATGGTCTTGGTCTTATGAATGTGATGTTCTTGAAAACTTCAAACTTGTTGATTTTACAAACCCAGATGGTCTCAAAGAACCAAAGATAAAAATCAGTCTTATCACTAAATCTGAAACAGATGATCAAACATTCGTTGCCAAAAAGGAAGAGAAAAGTGAAAAGAACGATAAGATTGCAAATCTGTTTTGTAAAAAAACAAATCATATGACTAAAAATTGATTCAGATTAAAAGCATATGATATTAATAGAGGAAACCGTAACTGTGAATCTCAATCTGGGTGCACCATTTGTGGTAAAAGTAATCATGTGACTCAACAATGCTCATTTTTAAAACCCCATGACATCAACAAGAATAAGTCAAAAGGGAAAATGGCTGTCAAAAGGGAAGTTGGTCCTATCAAAAGGGAACCACAACCAATTCCTAAAATACTTGAGTTTTTTCAACCACCTGTCACAAGAATATTTAACCAAACCTCTATACACAAGAGTGTTCAAAACATGGCTGCATCATCATCAAACACATATCCCGAATGATATGAGCAACCCCCATGTCACAAAGTACCTTATATGTATAATGAATTTGCACACATGCCCCAAAGGCCAAGGATAAACAGGCATCCTCATGGATACAATCAACGCATTGGAAATGGTCAAACACCTGTTCACCCAAGTGTAAAAGCACTTTCAGGGTCATACCCATTCTCAACCGCAAAAACACTCAGCCTATTCCAAGGTTCATGCGTGGGACCTATCCGCATACACGCAACCTCGACATCTCATGAAAATGCACCAGTACAAATGGTAGCAATCTGCGGCTGATCAGCGTACGCCAAAGCTCTGTCCAGCCAATTCCCATGATGAATGAACAATCGTGCGCCTTTCACTGCTCTTTAATCTCTACTCATAGACAACAAAGCTCCACCTAGCGCTTACACGCAGAAGCAACACTAGACTGGGGGACTTGATGAGGTATGGTATTTGACCGCCTTAAATGGTCGGGTGTTCCTTTACTTATTGCTTTTTATTATTTTATTTATTACTGTGTACTAACATGCGAGACCCAACGCGATGTAGTTTACACGACACTAGGTTGTGGGCTTGTAAAGCCAACTCCTAACTAGGTGTGGTCCATTGAGGTTAGGGTGGCATATGTCTCCTATGGTCTTCACATAATTATTAGGGCAAGAGACAAGGGAGGCAAACATACTTTTTGTAACTGGAAAAGGGGGATTCTTCAGCTACCCGCCGTCTCTACATCTCTACTTTTCTCTCTTCTCCATACAGATCTAGATTCAAGAGGAAGAGAAAGGTTTGATTCTCGGTCTCTTAGAGAAAGCGGTTCCAATCACCCCAGCAGTGATTATGTGTTTCTTCAGCCAAAGTATGCCATCATTACGGCCGCGTTGAACCCTCTTCGAAAGCGGATCACTGGCTAAATTAAAATCGCAGGAGAACATACCACTCAGATTGGCTTTTGACTTGGATTCCTAGATGATAGGTATGTTTGACATGGAGCTTTTATGAGCTTCTAGCTTTAAGCTTTTAAGAAGAAGCTCCTACTCAATAAAAACTCTTGTTTCGTTGAAGGAACTTGAAACTTTTAGGTTAGGAGCTTGAAACTTTTGGTTGAACGCCCCTACTAGTAGCGTTTAGATGGAGCTACAAGCTTTTAGGGAAAAATGACTATTTTAAACTCTGAATATAGTGAACTTTATAATGCACCAACTTTTTAGATTTTTTCTAAAGATGACGAAAAAATCAAGTTCTTAGTTATCTTTTAAACCAATTCTTTGATTATATATACACGATCTTCGTATGCTGTTGTTCCCATACGCCCTTCTTCGATCGTCCCCTTCACCGATTTTCTGGTACGTTATCTCTTCCCTTACACCTGAAAATTTTGACTTTATCGATTACTAAAACTTGTGTGTATAAACAATATCTTGGTTGATCAATATAGGGTTATTGGATTTTAATAATCTTAGGTTTCACCAGTTGACCGATAATAATCCCAACTTTAAAAATTTCCTCCAATAATCACAACTTGTAAAAGTTTGGCCGCCATTGATCCTTTTCTAACATAGGTGCACTTAAATCAATTAAAAAGTCTCTAGGTGTAATTGAATCTATTAAGTAGACCAAATTCTTATATGTTTGAAAAGGATCAATGGCAGCCAAACTTTTACAAGTTGGGATTTTTTGAGGGGATTTTTAAAGTTGGGATTATTATCGGCCAACTGGTGAAACTTAGAATTATTAAAATCCAATAACCCATCAATATACAATGATTATTTGATTAGTTTTTATCCACATTGTTTCATATATGTTGCATAAAATGACTTTTAGTTAATTGTTTGATTTGTATTTAATTCATCTTTAGTTTATTAGTAATAATATAATTAAATACAAATTGACATATCACATATATAGATTAGATTGTTTGAAATTAAATTAACTATTATATTAAATTGTAAACAATATTCAAGTTGCTAGATGAACTCTAAAAAAGAGAAAGGCTAAAGAGAAAGTTGGACAAAAGAAATGGTATTAGAGTTATGTCTATTTTTGTCATTTTATATATTTTATTAAAATATCCGGCTACTCTGACAAACACATAAATATATATAAAAAGCTACGGCTTCCACCCAATAGCTACTTTTGCCAAATATACATAATATGTAAGTTTTATTTGCTTTTGGCTACCTGCTCTTTGTAAATCAAAACTAGCCAAGTTGATTTATAACTTAATGATTTGAGCAGTTTGTACTCTATGCATGCACGGTTATACATTGTAGTTCATGCATTATTTGATAAAGGAGATTTTAATACCCTAAAAATCTTATCACAAATATTGAGATAAGGTAGGGACCATTAGTATACATATTGCACCAGAACACCTTAATGCGTTTTCAGATCAACCCATGGCAACTTTCTTTGGTTCTCCACCAATTGTGTCTCCTCCGGTGGTAAGAACTCACCACTTATCTTCATCATCACAACCACCGCCACCGCCATCACAACCGCCATCCCGGCCACCATCACAGCAGCCATCCCTCAGTAAGAGTTCACAACCACAAGAGCCATTGGTGGTGGCTAAAGATAAGGTACAACGAGGTGGTAATGTGGATTCAACAGATTGGATAGCTTCGAGCTTGACAAGAAGATTTGGTCTTGGTGCCGGGCTGGCTTGGGCGGGTTTTTTAGCATTTGGTGTTGTCTCTGAACAGATCAAGACCCGTCTTGAAGTCAGCCAGGAAGAAGCTAATACAAGGTTTGTTAAGGTTTAAAAGAAACATACAAGACGTGCATGTATACGGGTATGAGATGTGTATGGTATTATGTGATGCCCTAGTCCAGTTACCCGAAACATAAATACATGCTTACCCTAATCATACCCCTTAACATTTTCTATTTTATTTTTATTTGTCCTTGGGTAATAGAGAAATTTGCTGATCCAATGACTTTTTTTTTTATTTTTATATTACTAATTTTCATGGCTAATAAAATTTGGAATAGTAAGAAATGAACCTCGGAAACCTCACAGGTCATCTCTAACAAATTAACGGATATACCATACCATGTACCAGAATGCTAATATGGTACCCGATGGGTAGTAGACACGGTTTAACATTCGAGTATAAGATTGGGATTACCAATGCCCGAGTATTAACATGCCTACTAAGTTTCATCGAAATGCTTTGTGACTACGAACCACGGTGTTGGGGGTTCGAATCCCTCCTCGCCCACAACTGGCCCAAAAGGGAAGGGCCTTTCCCTCTGGGGGTAGGAAAATCATGATCGGGATAGCGGACCAAAAGCTATGGAACTTGGGTGTAGGTCTTTTGTCGAAATGAAATGGCCTTTTTCTTTATTATTTATCGCAAATGAGTGAAGCATTACACATAGCATGCCCGTCCCCCATCAGCGTATTTTTTTGTTTTACGCGCCCGTAACTCTTCCTCAGCCAGGATGGGGTAGAATAGCAGAGCAAGTACAAGTATTAGTAGCATAACAAAAACGCGTTCCTCGTCATTAATATGTTAACTTGTAATAGAATTGATGCGTGAGAGAAATAAGAAATATTAGATTACATAGAGTTGACGAATGAGATGGGTTCATTAACAATCCAAACACTATATATTTTGTGTTATTTCACAATTTTTTCTAATATCTTTGATCTAAGCATTGTATCTTTTTGTTGGATTGATATAGGGATGTAGAGAAGGAAGAGGAGGTGGTATTACCTAATGGCATAAGGTACAATCATCCCATAAAACATGATGTTGGTTTTAAAGTAGTTTATCTTTCAAAATAATAATATAAATGTTGTAAAATGAATAATATATGAAAAGATTATTGAATGAATATACAAGGGTTTTTTTATATAGGTACTATGAGTTAAGAGTGGGTGGTGGTGCTATACCAAGGAAAGGGGATTTAGTAGTTATAGATATCAAGGGAAGTGTGGTAGGAGATGGTGGTGTGTTTGTGGACACCTTTGGTAGGGACAAAAAGCCATTGGCTCTTGTGGTAGGATCAAGGCCTTATAGCAAAGGAATGTGTGAAGGGGTCGAAACTGTTTTAAAAACCATGAAGAACGGTGGAAAGCGAAGAATCATAGTGCCGCCTGCTCTCGCCTTTGGAGACGAGGGTGCAGATTTTGGTTCAGATCATGTAAAGATTCCTCCTTCGGCGACACTTGAGTACATTGTGGAGGTTGAAAAGGTTTCAATTGCACCTTCTTGACTGATTTTTCCTGTTTTTTTCTCTTGTTGATGATAAGCATTTCAAATAACTATCATTTCTAATTCTTCAAAGAAAAAAATAAGTAAGATATTATGTACATCATGATTCGGTTTACTAGACAGTTGTAGAAAAGCAGTAAACAAAATCAAACAGGTTTGTTGGATAAGGTGGATGGGCCAATACAGTTTGGTTAGATTTTTGTTGTTATTTAAAATTATTGAGGTGAAATAAGGGGTATATTAACTAAAACGCAGAATCAATTTATAAAAACTATTATTTACTATATAAGTATAGAGGGCTGGCTCATCGGTTTTGAAGGCTCAAAGCGAACTAGAGATCTGGAGCCGTACACCCTTGCCAAAATTAATGTTATTATAACCTTAAATTACTATACAATACAAAAACCAACTTGAGGTATGTTTAAGGATCGCGTCCCTGCTTCATAAGTTAGGAAAGCAACTGACACCGGTTGGCATTGTAAGGCATTTATTACCGTCCAAAAAGCAAAATCGGTTCCAAGTATTGCGTCGGTTCCTATGACAGTTCATAAAAGTTATGCAATGCATTAAATGATTAAAAGCAGGTTGGTAGTTTCCACCACTTCCACGTATTAGAATTTTAAACCGACACACCCTTTCAAACAATTAGGATAATATATTGACGCGGTTCTTCTTCAAATGGGCTTTCCAGTCTTATGGCGAAACTGGATGAGAGGTATTCTAAAGTCGGCAAGAGCTTCGGTTCTGATTAACGGGTCTCCGACGAGTGAGTTTCAATGCGAAAGCGGGGTCAGGCAAGGGGATCCTTTATCTCCTTTTCTTTTTATACTTGCTATGGAAGCGCTAACGGGCTTCGTTCGAAAGGCTGAATCAGCAGGTATAATAAAAGGGGTGAATTTGCCTAACGATGGACCGAGGCTCACTCATTTAATGTATGCTGATGATATAGTCTTCTTGGGCGAATGGGCAGAAACAAATGTAAAGAATACTATTAGATTAATGCGGTGCTTCAACCTCATATCTGGGCTAAAAATAAACCACTTAAAGTCTAGCCTCTTCGGGATAGGGGTAGAAGATGCAGCAGTGGAAACGTTAGCGTCAAGGTTGAACTGTAACGTTGGGGTCTTTCCCACTAAATACCTCGGCCTATTACTTGGTGCTAACATGAATCTAGCTTGAAACTGGAAATGAGTTATTGATACTATTAAATCGAGGTTATCAAAATGGAAAGCGAAAACTCTGTCAATGGGCGGTAGAATGACTTTGTTAAAATCTGTGTTGGATAGCTTGCCGTTACATTTTTTCTCCTTGTATAGGGCGCCTAAATGTGTACTGGAAGTTCTGGAGGGTCTCCGAAGAAGATTTTTCTGGGATGAAAAAGAGAAGACAAGTTGGGTTTGCTGGGAACGCACCATTGGACCAAAAGATAAAGGCGGCATTGGTTTAGGGTCTCTACGCGATATGAACGTCAGTCTTCTTATGAAATGGTGGTGGCGATATAGAGTTGAGGAAGGGAGCCTATGGAAAAAAGTGGTCAAGGCAATCCATTTTAACCAGAGGGCTTGGTCTTTCTTACCAATTAAACCTGGAATACCCGGGGTGTGGAGTGCGATCACTAAAATCGACAGCGATTTGGCCAATGCAAATATTCAGGCGGACAGTTTAATTAAAGGGGTGGTGGGTGATCGCTCGAGGATTCGATTATGGATCGATAGGTGGGTGGGGGAGGAACCTTTAAAAAACTTATTTCCACATCTCTTTCTTTCGATTGGAAGTTGATAAAAATGTGACTATTGCTGGAAGATACAATGGGCTGGAAGAGAATAGAAGATGGAATTGGGGGTGGAATAGAGAGTCGTCGTCACTCGTGGAACTACAAGAACTGGCCAAGTGCAATACTTTGCTGTGTGGGGTACAAATTTCAGACCGCGCGGACGAATGGAAATGGGTGTTAGATTCTGATGGTTTGTTTTCGGTCAAATCATGTCGGGAGCATTTCTCCAGATTTGCGGTTCCTTTTTACCCTTTCGATTGGGTGAAATGGTTACCGAAAAAAATCAATTTATTCGGTTGGCGGGCTGAACAAGATAGATTAGCGACATTAGTAGGGTTGAAAAAACGTAATATTCATCGGGGAGAATCCTTATGCAGACTATGTCAGACCGGGGAGGAAAATGCGGATCATTTGTTTACATCATGTTACGTGGCCGCGGTAATCTGGAACAAGGTTAGTCAATGGTGCAAAATTCCGCAAATTTTTGCTTTCAATACGAGGGATCTACTAAGTATACACAAAAGACCTGATATAGGTGGTATAAAGAAGCAGGTAATTCAAGGCATTGTGTTGGTAGCCTGTTGGTCAATTTGGAAGAGCCGAAATGAAGCAATCTTCTCTGGGAAACGGTGTAGTAGCGACAAAGTTTTTGGCGATATTCAAGCGTCTTCTTTTATGTGGTATACGAGTCAAACGAGGTGTCGGGATATGAACTGGGACCGATGGCGAAACTTCTGTTTGGGTTGAGATCTATAATGTAAGGCAAAAGGGTAGAAGTATGGGTTGGTACTGGTAGTCTGTTTTCTTTTTGTTTTTTGTTTGGTGAGCTTGGGTTTGTTCAGCCTCTAATTACTTGATAGAGGTCTTGATGTAAATTTTTGGGTGTGCAATAATATTTCAGCAGTTCAAAAAAAAAAGGATAAATACCAATGGGGTGGTGGTCTATTGGCAAAGGCAGAGCCTTTAAACACCTTGGGAGGGGAGGTCTTGGGCTCAAGTCCCACAGACGACAGAAATAAAAGAAATTTGCCGTTCAAAAAATAATAATAATAATTAGGATAAATGAAACGCCATTAATTGAAGCATCTCACTCGCCATTGTTTGATTCGCTCCCCATCCATTCCTTCCATCATCAATCATCATCATTTCCATCGAGTAATCAAATACGCTTATTCAGGTTTTATATGTTCATTTTTTTATTTTGAATAAATGTTGCTTATCATTCAGATTTGGGTTGCTAATGAAGAAACAAATCGTCTGCATAGAAATCACTTTAACCAATTCTGAATCATGTCTGCAAAGGAAAACAAAATCTTCATAAATAAGAATTAAATGTGAAAGTTTTATTGGAATAAATCATAGCCTGTTTTGTTAATTTGAACAAAAGCGATGGAACCATACAATAATCCTCTTCTTATGGTATTATGTGTAACACCCTGTGTTTTCGGGAAGCCAAATTCAAAGTCAAGGTCAAAGTCAACGACCGATTTCGCGCAACCCGACTTGTAGAGAATTTCTTTTATGTGTTTAATTTAGTTGTATTATGTGGAGTAAGTTTCAATAATTACAACAACCGACGTATTACAATCGCCATCTAATCGACTTACGACTATGAACTGTAGGAAGTAACAATGCGATAAAGTTAACGAAACGATAATCATAGTATGCTAATCAAATCGACATCGAATCAAATCTCAACTCGAAATACGCATTTGGAATATTGTTATACGTGTGTGTGTGCCTTACGTGTTACCTGTGCATGTTTATTTATGTTATGTTGTGGTAATCAATCGAAATGCAATCGAACTCAATCGACATCGAACTCGAATCACAATCGAACTATGATAATTAGTGGAGAAAGGATAGCACAAGATATGAGGGGTTGGGATTAAAAGTAATTTGACTAGGAAACCCTATCGTATCACCCTATCGTATCGAACCGCTCGCAACCGAAATCGAAATATCAAAAATCGTCGCACCGAACACTCGAAACGTGCAGTTGATCGATCAGGCTACCAGCCGATCGAACAGCCAACCGAACGGACTGCTGTCCGATCGGTCAGGCTGTCCGATCGAGCTGCCTGGTCGATCGGCCAGCACTTTCCCCTTTTGGCATCCTATAAATACCCCTATCATTGTCATCCTTTCCACTTTTGGAAACCTCTGTTCGACCAGCACCCTTAGTTCATCCTTTTCTCAGATTCCTCTCGATTCCGGTAAGATTTCGTCCTAAACCTTGTACTTTCTTAATCTACACGCACTCCTACACCTTTCTATCTTTCAAATCTTAACTTTTAACCGTGAAATCATCAAGATTCAAGTGTTCTAGGATGATGTCATCATGGGTTCTTGAAGAACTTCATGTTTTGGCCTCAACCCACCAAGAATAACTTGGATCTAGCCGATTTCCACATAAACAAACAAAGATCTTTCATAGATCTAAACATATACCTGGTGAAAAGGATTGAAAGATGGATTTTCCAACTTCCTTTTAACTCTTTTTCACTCAATGCCTTCAAACCAATAGAAATGGAGCCTGTGCCGGCTTACAACTCACTCCGGTGGTTGCATGGCTCAAGATCCAGATTCTATCCACGAGGTTAACCGATTTCGGGTTAAACGATAAACTCCGTTCCGAACAGTTCACCAGCCGAATTTGGGTGATTCCTGTCCGACCAGGGGAACCAAGTAAGGACGAGGGATCTATGGTTCGACTCGTTGCCAAAATACCTCAATAAAACGACAAACAAACAGAACAACCAAGTGTTAGACGAATAGGCTGATCAGGTCAGGGTGCTGACCGATCGGAGTGCTGTCCGAACGGACAGCCAGCCGATCGGAACAGTCAGCCGATCGACTGGCCAGCCGATCGGTTAACACATGGTCCCACACTTAATCAATTTATTGTGAAGACTAGTATTGAACGAACTGTTGTTCGATCGGACTACTGTCCGATCGGATTACTCTTCGGATCATGAGATACTATACTTCAACACTTAATCGATTTTTCAACATGTTCGATGCACTAGGAGTGCCACCCGATCGAACAGCCGTCCGATCAGGTGACACCTTGCTAAATAGTGTTCGATCGATCAGTTATCTGATCCATTACACCATCCCTTGCATTTCATTTGAAGTTGTTGACTATTGTTGACTTGCCAACCGATCGGTCAGCAAATCATTAAAGTTTTTGACTTGTTGACCTGTCCGATCGAACACCTGTCCGATCCAAAGCAAATCACTACAATTCATTAAAATACCTAACCGATCGGGTTGCCGGCCGATCGAACAGCCGTCCGATCGACAAACCTGAAGGGTAAAGGTACATCAATGTTTTCAAATGCTACAACGAAAACTTCAAAAGTCAAACCATCATACACAAACACATCTTTCTCAAAGGAAGAAACAATCCACTCGAACAGCCATCCGATCGGCCTACCGACCGACCAGACAGCGGTCCGAGCGGACTGTCAACCGAACGGTCAGCCGTCCAATTGAACTACCGTCCAATCGACCAGCTGTCCGACTCTCCAACACTTGTTTTCCGTTTTACGCATCGCTTATTATTATGCTATCAATCCATTCAGGCTAACTTTACTCACTAAGCGCTCCCTTCAATCCATCAACCGCTGTGAGTATACTCGATCCCTTTTTGCTTTATGCACTTTTGGGTGTTACATACGTTACAACTATTCAAATCACATCAAACACGCTACTCAATACTATTTGAACGCTAACCGTTAATGCATGTTATACGTGGCTTATGAATGCTTGTTTGTTATGTTTACACATGGAATGTTATCTACCTGCCTTAGCAACGATTGTACTATAGTTTGGACTCAGCACCCGTTCACACGGGGGTTGTTAAGGACAATTACTTGCATGGATTACGGTGGTAATCATGTATTGCGAACTGCCTCGGGCAGTCAACCCGCAGTCATTGGTATCGATGGGTCTATGTCGATAACTAACGTGCTTCATTTCACTATGTGTACGTGCTGGTTATGCGTAAACGAATTCGAACTTTATATGATATTATCAAACTTGTATGCTCACCTTTACATTATATGTATTGACTTTATTTTAACGTATGTGACAGGTGCTTAAGTTGTTTATATGCCTAGCTCACTGTGAAATCGAGGCTAGGAAAGGTCTAGGATGCTCTCTGCGCAGTGATGAAACAAAGCTAGGAAAATAGGTCCTAGAAACCAATAAATAAACTATCTATGTATAAATCTGAGTTGTCGGAATAGAGTTATTTGCCTAGATTTTATCTGTAATAATTTGTTTGCTGTTTGAGACATGGTATGGGACATGTTATTTTAAATTGAATGGTAATGATAATTGTTATGGAAACTTCTGGACAATCTGTTTTGCTCAGTGCCATGCCCCGATGATTCCGCCATCGGTTGGGGTGTGACATTATGAATGTTAGCATCTTGGTGTATGACGATGGTTATGTTGGTGCAAGAAATGTCTGTTGACTTCGTATACGTCAAGTCTTAGGTCAAGATGTTCAAGATTGGAGCTTGAAAGTTGAAATTAGGGTTTTAGTGTGAGATTTCGCTCATAATGACATGGTTGTCATTAAAAGCGAAATCAGTTATAACTATTTCGCTTATATGAACATTTAGGTTAGTGATTTCGCTTATTAGGTCACTAGGGGTTTCGCTCCAAGGGTACTAGGGGGTTTCGTTGATTAGTCACATGGGGTTTCGCTCATAAGGCATGTCTTATGAGCGAACCAGCCACAACTATAAATACCCTGACATGTGATCATTAGTAGGTGACATTGGAGCGAGACCTAGTCATACGCTTTGTAACCGAACTCTGTCAAAATCATTCCAGAAAGCAATAAAAGATAAGGAATTGAAAAGGAAAAGCTGTGTAACTTCATTTACGTTGATTCCGCCTTCGTATGTGAAGATGAACGTCCTTGACTGACTTTTCAGGGTCACAAAACGGTCCAACAAGTGGTATCAGAGCTTCAGGACGAGGAGTTCATACTACTACAGCTGATTCAACAAAATTCTCTCACTTCTACTCACTTTCTCTCATACTTTTTCGATTTAAACTGATTCCTACGGTTAAAATGGTCTAAAATTCGAGTATAACGTGTTAAATACAGTAATAACAAACCCTAGAAAGATTCAGGTTAAACCTCGGCTTAAAAATGGTAAAAATCAGTTAAAAAGGTGATTTCGCTTTTTCGAACATCAAAGGTTTCGCTTTTACAGACATCTCGCTTTTACGGACATTCTAGTTGCCTGATTTTGCTGATTAGAACATTCCAGTTGTTTAATTTCGCTGATACGGACATAAATTACCTGATTTCGCTGATAGTGACATCAGCTAGGTTCGTTCATAGTGACATCAGGTAGGTTCGCTCATAGTGACATCTGGTAGGTTCGCTCATACGGACATTCTGGTTTCGCTTTTGTGACAAAAGTGATTTCGCTTATCAGTCACATTGACTGATTTCGTTTTTGTGTCATCAAAAACTGATTTCGTTCGAGTGTACATCTTGAGATTTCGCTCGAAATCAGTTTCTATCTGATTTCGCTCATAGTGTTTCTGTTTGATTTTGCTAATAGGTGATTTCGCTCGAAGTCACTGTTTTCAAAAATTTCGAAAATTTCTTTAAGTGTTGACTGATTTTTGCAGGTGATTCGAGGTGATTTACAAGGCGCAAATACCAAGAAATCAAAATGTTTGACGAAAAGGAAAACAAGAATCTTGAAAATTTAAATGATTGGCTTTGTGAATCTTGGTGTGGGAGATTAGGTGATAAGGATGTTTATGTTAAAAGATTCGAAAATTTGTTGTGTATGAAGAATGAATCATTGGAGAAGTTGGTAAAACGATTTAATGAGTTAGTTTACAAGTTAGAAAGACATGGATATATTTTTCAAAGGATGAAAAAATTTCAAGATTTGTTAATGCTTTACCTTTGGAATGGGATAAATTCGGGAATGAACTGAAACGGGATTCTAGTTTATCACGCTTTGATTTAAGAAGTTTCATCAATACAATAACAAATCATAGGCTTGATGAAGATTCAAGAAAAAGGAAGTTATTGGATGAAATAAAAGAAGAATCAGGAAAGATAAATTTGGATGTAATCATTGAAATGAGAAAACGAATCACTGTGTGTCTTGCAGCAAAAAATGTTATGAGATACGATATTAAGAGGGGTTGTTATATTGATGAAAATATGAATCCTCTTGATTTTGTTAAAATTTTCTGTGCAGGAACATACAAGATGGAAACAAAGAAAGAAGCTGTTGTTGAAAAGATGAATGAAAAATGCTCAAATTGTGATAAAATTGGAGTAGACAATGTCAATCTCTTGAAAGATGTGGAGAATTTGACATTGGAAAACAAAGCTTTGAAAGATGGGAAGAAAGCTGACGATGAACAGATTCTGGAGTTGCGCTTGAACTACGAGAAATTGAGATCGGAAAATAACAAACTTTTGAAGAATGTTGAGAGTTTGTCATCAGAAAACAAAAATTTTTAAAAATTAGAAAATGATTTCAAAAGTCAGTTAAAGTGTAACATCCATGCTTGTAATATTTATGAACAGTTCTTTTATCAATAAAACAATGTTATTTGATCCCAATGTTTGTTTGGTTGTGTTTTACATTTTTCATGTTTTGACTTTTATCCAATTTCAAACTCTATATCGCTTTCTGGAGTTATACGCAAACTGGTGCGTAAACGTAACCAATTTAACGCGAAAAATACTCCGAAACATCATCATATACTTAACATACCTTAAATAACCTTTACATAACTTAGAAATAAGTTTTGAAGGCTTTGGTATGGCAAAAACAAGTTAATTCGCTTACAGGGACTAAATTTGACAAACTACGAAAGTATGCCAATTTGAACTGTAACAGACATTCTGGAACATGACCATAAGTTAAACACACCTTAAATATCCTTTACATAGCTTAGAAATAGGCTTTGAGGTGTTCGGTGTGCTAAAATAAACTTTTGGGTCATTCAGGGACTAAAAGTGTCAAAAAAAAATGCACAAGTTTGCATTTTCGCGCATAACTTACGGTCTGAATACATCCGGACATCCAAAAATTTATGTAAGCACTAAAATATTTTAGTTTAGTGTTTGGCATGAGAAAAATCCATTCGTCACGCAATTTGGATCGTTTTTCACGCTTATGCGCATTCCGTCGTAATTAACCGAACAACGCGATTGTACGGCTAAATGAACCGACATCCGGCATATTTTTGAGCATGTTTCATGTTCCCTATACTTTAACATCCTTGTGAAGCTTAAAAATGGGCTTGACGGGTGTTAGAAGTGCCAAAACACGACGATACGCGCTCAGGAACCAAAACTGCAAAACTGCAAAAAAAAAATATAAAAAAATAAATAAATAAATGCAGCAAAAAGCCATTTTAAACATAAGTTAGCAGCCCCTAACACTTCCCAAAGGTCAAGTGTCACATGTTAATCTCCTATGGTGGCCAAAATTAGTTACCACAACATTTTGACAAGTGTACGGCCTAGATCGTGCCCCCTTTTCCAAGAAACGATCCTAACGGTTGTGGGTTTACTATAAATACCCAACCCATTTTCACTCATTCCTCACTAGAATCTGATCTAAAAGACTCTAAGTTGAAACCATTGTTTCATACCTGAGTTATTTGGATCTAGATTAGCATTCGGGGACCTTTCGTAAGTATTCTTTCGTTCTTTTATCGCTTTCGAGTCCGAAAGTCAAACTTTGTTTGACTTTCTGCATTGACCAGTTTATGGTCGATGCGAAGTTCGTTTGAACTTCATAACGTGAGCGTGATCACGATGGTTATAGTCCCTAGTGACTATACCTACTGATTACCACGTTATCTAGGCTCAGTGACGAGTCGTAGTTTCGGACAGAATACGTATTCTTGCGTATTTTGTAACCAAACTACTTATGGGTATCAAAACCGTTTGTTTTGATACCAAACCTGTTTTCTAAACTTAGTTAAGCATGTTTTAACATGCTTAGCTCGTCACTTTTAGTTGTGCTTGTATAGGGTCGTAAGGTAAGCGATCTAAACAATCGCTTATACTTTCGAACCCGACCCATTTGGTCGATCATTAGGATCCGACCAAATACATTAGGTGACCATAGTATATAGGGAATAACCCTCTGAGGTTATACCTTATGGTCGCTACGTTTAAGTAGTTGTATGATAGGTAATTTATATGCCTTAGGTAAATTACCAAAATACCCCTTTATGCCAAAATTCATTTTTAAACATATGTAACATAACTTTTGACATCTAAACTGATTTGACAACCATATTAGACATGTTAAGGCATATATTACTTGTCATAGGACTAGTTAGGCGGTCCGAACGCGTTTCACGCGAACGACGCGTTAAAGTAGCATAAGCTACCTAAACGGGTCGTAATGGGTCACAAGCACTTAGGATAGGTTTCATTTAGTATGTAGGCTTTGTTAAACCATACTACATGAGTTCCCATACTCATTTGGTTTACGAACCCTCATTCTATCCGATCTTCCGATTTAGGTCCGGTTTATTAATGTAGTTACCTATATTAGGTGCCGTTTGATATTCCGAGATCTCTAGCATTGCTTGGTGGTTATCTTAGGACTTCTGAGCAATCTCAAGTGAGTACATAGACCCCTCTTTTACTGTTTTCCAAACATTTTGGGGTGAAACACATGTGCCTACTTGTTACTTTCATGCTTTCCTGTTTTCACATCATATACCTGCTATGTTTGTTAGTACATTATAGTACATGATTTCATTACGTTTCATGCTATGTATGTCCATTGTGTGCATATTTAGAACATTGTTTTACATTACATTTCTGCTATGTATGTTAACTGATAGCATGCTAGCACATTGATTTACATGACTTTTCTGCTTTGTATGTTAACTTAGCATACTTAGTACATTGTTTTTATATAACATGTTCACTTTTGCTATGACATTTGGTTTGCACAAACGAGACTCTTATACGTTCATTAACATTAGCTACGCCGCTCGGTAGTAAGTACTGGTACCATAGGACTTGACAAATCCCATTCCTGACATCCCGGGTTTGTTTGGATGTAAGGAATGACTGAATCCGAAAACATTTCTTTTGATAACCTTGACTGAAAGGGTTATCCGACTGTCTCAAGGCTTGAATGTATGCGTTAACTTACCACATAAATGTTTGTATCAATGTAACATGTATTACTTTGCGAAACATAACTTTTTGATACATTCAAAATACTTTGTTTTGTACATTTCTACATTTGGACTATTTGACAATACTTTACTTACAAGACATAACATTTGTTACACATTACTTGACTACTTTTGGACTATCAACATTTGACATGGTTTATACAAGGACTTTTGACAATTGGTTTAAACATAGACATTATACATTGTTGGTTGGTTAAGTGACTTAAGTAACGAAATGTGAGTAATATGATACAAGCATGGTGGATACGCCGCTGGTACTTCCTATATATAAGTGTTTGTATTATATTACATATCATAGCGTTATTTAAATCATTGATTTTGGACTTATACATTTTATACAAGTAACATGTTTTCACAAGACTTTGTTTTACAATACGGTTTATTTTATACAACTCATTTTACATGGTTATTCATTTAACCATACCTTATTCTTTTACTTATACATATCATCTAAACTTATTGTTTTTCAAGCGATTTACAAAACAAAATCAAATTACAAGGTTCATGACTAAACATTTCTTAAACTTAAGTCATGAATCCTATTTTCACAAAACCTATGTATCTCACAGGCATTTTTATGCTGACGTACCTATTTTCACATGTGTTTTCAGGAGCTTTTCCGTAGGATGACGATCATGACACTAGGGCGGACCTGTGCCTTAGAGATTTAAAACGAAGATAGACTATGTTTAATTATGTTAAAAACTCTTTGATTCCTGTTTAAAACAATGAAACTCTTGTGTTTATAAATAAAATACAACTTTGAATGCCATGGTTATGAAACAATTAATTCTGTTACAACACTCCCCGACGTTTTCCGCCACGTCTTGTATGTTATACGTGGTCGGGGTGTGACAGAAGAGTTGGTATCAGAGCCAATGGTTATAGGGAATTAGGTTATTAGTAATGCTTGACCTAGACTATAACCTTTCTAGGACCCTAACACAAGTTGTCTTGTGTTTAGATTTTAAAACATGTACATCACCTATCCTTAGGTGATTATCAAAACAAGAAACCAAATGTTTCGAAACGATTTTTGAAAAACAATCATCTGTTTTTGGATGATTTATTACAAGGTTTTGAACCCTCTTTTGTAAGGTTTTGAACCCTTCCAGTTTGACTAAATTTTTGGCCTTGTGCCTTCAAATTTTCAAAATCTCGTCAACGTTTTGGGTTTTAAATAATGTGAACACGTGCAAACTGGAAGAGTGAATGCCTGTATTCTGGGTTTTCAGTCTAGGCAAGCACTTCGTATACATCTCATCAGACGCGAGACCAGTTGTGCTTACCTGGGAATTCTTGGGATGAGTGTTCACTTATAGGCGAGCATGTCTTCATGATACATTATTTTCAATCCATTTACTTTGATTAGCCACTGTGCGTCGTTTGTTTGCTTGGTAATGCGGACAAATGACCACCATCTTTGCGTTTGTTAATTTTGTTTCATCTCATTCTTTTCATCCAATCCTCTCACTCGTTTCCTTTCATGTTTTTCCTCTTTTAGAATGCATCCTCGACGCGAACACCAGATAGCAACTGCCGAACTGGCAGAAATCATTTCGGAGCAGATGGCTGCTCAGTTCCCAAATCTCTTTGCTCAATGGCACGCAGCCAACAACAACAACAATGCTCCATGCAAATACAAGGACTTTAACTCGGCTAAACCACTCAAGTTTAGTGGTTCTGAAGGAGCGACTGGGCTTCTTCAATGGTTTGAGAGCATTGAGAATACTTTCCGCCACGTGCAGTGTCCGGATAATCGCAAGGTCGAGTTTTCTTCGAGCGTATTTCAGAAGAGGGCTCTCACATGGTGGAACGGGGTTATGAGAGACAGGGGTGCAGAAGTTGCTCTAGCACAGACATGGGCTCAACTCAGGGCCCTTATGATGAGGGAATTCTGTCCTCGCCATGAACAGCGAGCGTTGGAGAAAGAGTTTGATAATTTGAAACAAGATAGTGGTGAGCACATGGCATATACTGACAGGTTTGAGGAGTTGAGTCTGCTTTGCCCAACTATGGTTACCCCACTCGACAAGGCTATCGAAAGGTACATCGACGGCCTACCTGACTCAGTACAAGACATCCTTACTGGGAGAAACCCTACCACACTCCGTCAGGCGATCGAGTTAGCAGCGACATTGACTAAGTCGCAGGTTCGAAAGGGAAAGCTGCATAAAAAGGGTGACAAGGGTAAGAAGCAGGTGTCTGATAAGGAAGATAGCAAGAAAAGTCAAAACAAGAAGGGAAAGAATTCTGGAGGGTCTAGGAAGCGGAAGGCTTCCCAAAACTATGCCGTTACTGCACAGGCCCAAGCTGCACCAAATCAGCCTGCGCAACCACTAGCCAAGAAGCCTTATCTTGGCACTGCACCTTTGTGCAACAGGTGTAACGGCCATCATCAACCACACCTCCAGTGTCGTCAGTGCACCAACTGTGGAAGATCTGGTCATCTTACTGCCGCCTGCCGCATTCCTGTTAACCAGAACCAGGCAGTTCAGAACCCGGCTCAACAAGTTGCTCAGCCTCTTGCTCAGCAACAAGGTCAAGCTACACGACCTCATTTTCCTCCTGGTTCGTGCTACAATTGTGGGGATCTGACCCACTACAGGAACCGGTGCCCAAGGCTAGCCAACCAAAATCAGAATCAGAACCAAAATCAGGCTCAGGCTCGAGGTCGAGCTTTTAACTTGAATGCCCAAGAGGCGCAAGCGGACGATAATGTGGTGAACGGTACGTTCTTTATTAATAATCAGCCTGCATCTGTTCTTTTTTATTCGGGTGCCGACAAGAGTTTTGTGTCATTGTCTTTTGAGCCATTACTTCGCGTGTCTAGAACAAAACTAGGTAAACCTTTGACAGTAGAAGTTGCTAGTGGTGAACCCATTGTTCTTGATTATGTTCTTCACAACTGCCAGTTGAACCTTAACGATCATCTTTTTCCTATTAACCTCATGCCTATGCAACTTGGAAGCTTCGACGTCATTGTGGGTATGGATTGGTTATCCAAGTATCACACTGAGATAGTTTGTTCTGAGAAGATTGTTCGTGTGCCGCTTTCGACAGGCGAGATCCTACAGGTTCAAGGTGAGAAACCTGCCGGTGGTCTCAAACTCATGTCTTGTTTTAAAGCTCGGAAGTATCTGCGGAAGAACTATGTGGCTTTCTTAGCACATGTTACAACAGATAAAGGCAAGGGTAAGTCTATTTCGGATATTCCTGTCGTTCGGGATTATTCTGAAGTTTTCCCTGAAAAGTTACCTGGTCTACCCCCAGCACGCCAAGTCGAGTTCCGCATTGATCTCGTACCTGGTGCAAATCCCATTGCCAGAGCTCCATATCGTCTTGCACCGTCTGAGATGCAAGAGTTGTCTAAGCAGCTTCAGGAGCTTTCTGACAAAGGCTTTATCCGTCCCAGCTTTTCACCCTGGGGTGCTCCCGTTCTTTTTGTCAAGAAGAAGGATGGATCCTTTAGGATGTGTATCGATTATCGTGAGCTCAACAAGCTTACTATCAAGAATCGATATCCCCTACCGCGCATAGACGACCTCTTTGATCAATTACAGGGCGCTTCTTATTTTTCGAAGATTGATCTACGTTCCGGATATCATCAACTTCGTGTGCATGAAGAAGATATTCCCAAGACAGCGTTCCGCACTCGTTATGGGCATTATGAATTCACAGTCATGCTATTCGGTTTGACTAATGCTCCTGCTGTTTTCATGGACTTAATGAATAGGGTATGCAAACCTTATTTGGATCAGTTCGTCGTTGTTTTTATTGACGACATCTTGATTTACTCCAAGACGCGAGCTGATCACGAGCAACATCTTCGTCTTACTTTGGAACTCCTAAAGAAAGAGCAACTTTTCGCCAAATTCTCCAAGTGCGAATTTTGGCTTAAAGAAGTTCAATTTTTAGGACACATCATCAACGAACAAGGTATTCATGTAGATCCCTCCAAGATCAGTGCGATCAAGGATTGGGATACGCCTACTACTCCTACTGAGGTTCGTTCTTTTCTTGGTCTAGCGGGTTATTATCGCCGCTTCATTGAGAACTTCTCAAAGATTGCAGTTCCTCTAACTGCTCTAACTCAGAAGAACAAGCCATTTGAGTGGGGATTCAAACAAGAGGAAGCTTTTCAAAACTTGAAGCAGAAGCTTTGCGACGCGCCTGTTCTAACTTTGCCTGAGGGCAATGATGATTTCGTCGTTTATTGCGATGCATCTAAACTGGGTCTTGGCTGTGTTCTTATGCAAAGGAACAAAGTCATAGCATATGCATCAAGGCAGTTGAAGATACATGAGAAGAACTACACCACTCATGATCTTGAGTTGGGTGCAGTTGTTTTTGCTTTAAAGATCTGGAGACACTATTTGTACGGTACAAAATGTGTGGTTTTCACGAACCACAAAAGTCTTCAGCATATCTTCAACCAGAAAGAACTCAACATGAGGCAACGACGTTGGGTTGAGCTTTTAAACGACTATGACTGCGAAATTCGCTACCATCCTGGTAAGGCGAATGTCGTAGCTGATGCATTGAGTCGTAAGGAACGTACTAAGCTTCATTGTGTATGTGTTCAATCTGTTATTCAAGCTCAATCCGATATCCAAGCACGCATTTCTCAGGCTCAACAATCTTGTGTTTCACAAGGTTTAATGGATAAGGAATTTCCCTATCACATAACGCCTGCCTTGGAACTGAAGGACAATGGATCGTATTACTTCATGGACCGTTTGTGGGTCCCAAGCCAGGATGATCTTCGGACCTTGCTTATGGATGAAGCCCATAAGTCTCGTTATTCTATTCATCCGGGCTCAGATAAGATGTATAAGGATCTCCGTATTCATTATTGGTGGCCTGGTATGAAGAAAGGCATTGCCTTATACGTATCAAAATGCCTTACTTGTCTTAAGGCTAAGGCTGAACATCAGCGTCCTTCTGGTTTATTGGAGCAACCAGAGATCCCAGTTTGGAAATGGGAAAACATTACTATGGATCTTGTTACTAAACTTCCGCGCACAAAGAAAGGTCATGATGCCATCTGGGTAGTTGTTGATCGTCTTACTAAATCAGCGCATTTCTTGCCAATCCGTGAGGATTTTCCTGCTGACAGACTTGCTCAAATCTATGTGGATGAAATTGTAGCTCGACATGGTGTTCCTTTGAACATCATTTCTGACAGAGATGCTCGTTTCACTTCTCATTTTTGGAGAACCATGCAATCTGCTATGGGGACCCAACTTAATCTGAGCACAGCTTATCATCCGCAAACAGATGGTCAATCTGAAAGAACAATCCAGACTCTGGAGGATATGCTTAGAGCTTGTGTGATCGATTTTGGTGGTAGTTGGGATTCAAATCTTAAGTTGATTGAATTCTCCTACAACAACAGTTATCACACCAGCATCAAAATGGCTCCTTTCGAGGCTCTCTATGGTCGAAAATGTCGTTCACCAGTCTGCTGGAATGAGATCGGCGAGGCTCAACTTACTGGACCTGCCCTCATTTTAGAAACTACTGACAAGATCAAGAAAGTTCGTGATAACCTTCAGACAGCTAGAAGCCGTCAGAAGAGTTACGCGGACCCAAAACGCAAGGCCTTGGAATTTCAAGTCGGTGATCGAGTATTACTTAAGGTCTCACCTTGGAAAGGTGTGATCAGATTTGGAAAGAAAGGAAAACTTGCACCAAGATACGTTGGACCATTCAAGATCGTCGAAAGAATCGGAAAGGTAGCCTACAGACTTGAGTTACCTCCTGAACTTGGATATGTTCATCCAACTTTTCACGTGTCCAATCTCAAGAGGTGTTTAGCTGATGAGAACCTCCACATACCGCTTGACGAAATTCGTGTTGGCAAAACACTGAAATTTGTTGAGAAACCTGTGGAAATCATGGAACGTGAAGTCAAGTGGTTTAAACGCAAGCGCATTCCTTTGGTCAAAGTTCGCTGGGAAGCTAAACGTGGACCTGAGTTTACTTGGGAACGCGAGGATCAAATGAAGGCGAAATATTCGCATCTTTTCCCACGAGTTTCCTCTAAATAAATTTCGGGACGAAATTTCCACAAGTAGGGGAGACTGTAACATCCGTGCTTGTAATCTTTATGAACAGTTCTTTTATCAATAAAACAATGTTATTTGATCCCAATGTTTGTTTGGTTGTGTTTTACATTTTTCATGTTTTGACTTTTATCCAATTTCAAACTCTATATCGCTTTCTAGAGAGTTATACGCAAACTGGTGCGTAAACGTAACCAGTTTAACGCGAAAAATACTCCGGAACATCATCATATACTTAACATACCTTAAATAACCTTTACATAACTTAGAAATAAGTTTTGAAGGCTTTGGTATGGCAAAAACAAGTTAATTCGCTTATAGGGACTAAACTTGACAAACTACGAAAGTATGCCAATTTGAACTGTAACAGACATTCTGGAACATGACCATAAGTTAAACACACCTTAAATATCCTTTACATAGCTTAGAAATAGGCTTTGAGGTGTTCGGTGTGCTAAAATAAACTTTTGGGTCATTCAGGGACTAAAAGTGTAAAAAAAAAATGCACAAGTTTGCATTTTCGCGCATAACTTACGGTCTGAATACATCCGGACATCCAAAAATTTATGTAAGCACTAAAATATTTTAGTTTAGTGTTTGGCATGAGAAAAATCCATTCGTCATGCAATTTGGATCGTTTTTCACGCTTATGCGCATTCCGTCGTAATTAACCGAACAACGCGATTGTACGGCTAAACGAACCGACATCCGGCATATTTTTGAGCATGTTTCATGTTCCCTATACTTTAACATCCTTGTGAAGCTTAAAAATGGGCTTGACGGGTGTTAGAAGTGCCAAAACACGACGATACGCGCTCAGGAACCAAAACTGCAAAACTGCAAAAAAAAAAATATAAAAAAATAAATAAATAAATGCAGCAAAAAGCCATTTTAAACATAAGTTAGCAGCCCCTAACACTTCCCAAAGGTCAAGTGCCACATGTTAATCTCCTATGGTGGCCAAAATTAGTTACCACAACATTTTGACAAGTGTACGGCCTAGATCGTGCCCCCTTTTCCAAGAAACGATCCTAACGGTTGTGGGTTTACTATAAATACCCAACCCATTTTCACTCATTCCTCACTAGAATCTGATCTAAAAGACTCTAAGTTGAAACCATTGTTTCATACCTGAGTTATTTGGATCTAGATTAGCATTCGGGGACCTTTCGTAAGTATTCTTTCGTTCTTTTATCGCTTTCGAGTCCGAAAGTCAAACTTTGTTTGACTTTCTGCATTGACCAGTTTATGGTCGATGCGAAGTTCGTTTGAACTTCATAACGTGAGCGTGATCACGATGGTTATAGTCCCTAGTGACTATACCTACTGATTACCACGTTATCTAGGCTCAGTGACGAGTCGTAGTTTCGGTCAGAATACGTATTCTTGCGTATTTTGTAACCAAACTACTTATGGGTATCAAAACCGTTTGTTTTGATACCAAGCCTGTTTTCTAAACTTAGTTAAGCATGTTTTAACATGCTTAGCTCGTCACTTTTAGTTGTGCTTGTATAGGGTCGTAAGGTAAGCGATCTAAACAATCGCTTATACTTTCGAACCCGACCCATTTGGTCGATCATTAGGATCCGACCAAATACATTAGGTGACCATAGTATATAGGGAATAACCCTCTGAGGTTATACCTTATGGTCGCTACGTTTAAGTAGTTGTATGATAGGTAATTTATATGCCTTAGGTAAATTACCAAAATACCCCTTTATGCCAAAATTCATTTTTAAACATATGTAACATAACTTTTGACATCTAAACTGATTTGACAACCATATTAGACATGTTAAGGCATATATTACTTGTCATAGGACTAGTTAGGCGGTCCGAACGCGTTTCACGCGAATGACGCGTTAAAGTAGCATAAGTTACCTAAACGGGTCGTAATGGGTCACAAGCACTTAGGATAGGTTTCATTTAGTATGTAGGCTTTGTTAAACCATACTACATGAGTTCCCATACTCATTTGGTTTACGAACCCTCATTCTATCCGATCTTCCGATTTAGGTCTGGTTTATTAATGTAGTTACCTATATTAGGTGCCGTTTGATATTCCGAGATCTCTAGCATTGCTTGGTGGTTATCTTAGGACTTCTGAGCAATCTCAAGTGAGTACATAGACCCCTCTTTTACTGTTTTCCAAACATTTTGGGGTGAAACACATGTGCCTACTTGTTACTTTCATGCTTTCCTGTTTTCACATCATATACCTGCTATGTTTGTTAGTACATTATAGTACATGATTTCATTACGTTTCATGCTATGTATGTCCATTGTGTGCATATTTAGAACATTGTTTTACATTACATTTCTGCTATGTATGTTAACTGATAGCATGCTAGCACATTGATTTACATGACTTTTCTGCTTTGTATGTTAACTTAGCATACTTAGTACATTGTTTTTATATAACATGTTCACTTTTGCTATGACATTTGGTTTGCACAAACGAGACTCTTATACGTTCATTAACATTAGCTACGCCGCTCGGTAGTAAGTACTGGTACCATAGGACTTGACAAATCCCATTCCTGACATCCCGGGTTTGTTTGGATGTAAGGAATGACTGAATCCGAAAACATTTCTTTTGATAACCTTGACTGAAAGGGTTATCCGACTGTCTCAAGGCTTGAATGTATGCGTTAACTTACCACATAAATGTTTGTATCAATGTAACATGTATTACTTTGCAAAACATAACTTTTTGATACATTCAAAATACTTTGTTTTGTACATTTCTACATTTGGACTATTTGACAATACTTTACTTACAAGACATAACATTTGTTACACATTACTTGACTACTTTTGGACTATCAACATTTGACATGGTTTATACAAGGACTTTTGACAATTGGTTTAAACATAGACATTATACATTGTTGGTTGGTTAAGTGACTTAAGTAACGAAATGTGAGTAATATGATACAAGCATGGTGGATACGCCGCTGGTACTTCCTATATATAAGTGTTTGTATTATATTACATATCATAGCGTTATTTAAATCATTGATTTTGGACTTATACATTTTATACAAGTAACATGTTTTCACAAGACTTTGTTTTACAATACGGTTTATTTTATACAACTCATTTTACATGGTTATTCATTTAACCATACCTTATTCTTTTACTTATACATATCATCTAAACTTATTGTTTTTCAAGCGATTTACAAAACAAAATCAAATTACAAGGTTCATGACTAAACATTTCTTAAACTTAAGTCATGAATCCTATTTTCACAAAACCTATGTATCTCACAGGCATTTTTATGCTGACGTACCTATTTTCACATGTGTTTTCAGGAGCTTTTCCGTAGGATGACGATCATGACACTAGGGCGGACCTGTGCCTTAGAGATTTAAAACGAAGATAGACTATGTTTAATTATGTTAAAAACTCTTTGATTCCTGTTTAAAACAATGAAACTCTTGTGTTTATAAATAAAATACAACTTTGAATGCCATGGTTATGAAACAATTAATTCTGTTACAACACTCCCCGACGTTTTCCGCCACGTCTTGTATGTTATACGTGGTCGGGGTGTGACATAAAGATTTTAGAAGATGAGAGAGATGTTTTTGGTAAAAATAATCTTGAAAAACAGATTGAAATAAATTCTCATCTTCAGAAAATCATTCGGCTTGAATATGAAGCTGAAATTGCTCGAAATAAAATTAACGAGCTTGAGAATAAATTGAAAGGTTTTGTGAATTCTACATCTCATGTTTGTCCAAAACCGATCAATTCTGTTCCAATAAGTGACAATGTCACAAATTTTGACAAAGTCAAAATTGAAAATTGTGATGAAATATCTGATGATGAAAAAGAAAAGAAAAGAAAAATATTTTTAGATTTACAAGAAAAATTTAAAAATACTGTTTTGCAATCTACTGAAACAGGTGAATGTTCTAAACAAAAACCTGTTAAGAAGAGTGTAGAACAGAAACAAAAAGTTAAAAATTTGAAAAAATTTAAAAATGAAAATAAAAGCTCATCAGATAAGTCATCCAATAATTATCAAAAATCCCAAAATTTAAAAATGAAAACTCACAAAATGTTGGTAATAAGTGGTGCAGGTTTGACCACAGTGCTTCAAAGCCAAAACCAGTTTTCAAGAAGAGTGATGATTACCACAAAGCCAGACAATGTTATGATCTAAGCATATGGTGTGAAAGTGGTGAATGGTACGATAACAGAGTGTGCTACACATGTGGTGTGAGAGGACACATTGCTGTTAACTGCCAGAATTGGAATTATGAAACAAGAAGATGCTATAATTGTCATATCAGAGGACATATTGTCAGAGATTGCCCAAGGAGATCAAATGAAAGATTGAGGGTTAATTCTCAAAGAATGGCAAAGAAGCCAGTCAACGTCAAGCCCCATGAACAGAAGGTTCTAAAACCTAAAGTTCAAGATCAGACAATTCAAGAAAAGAAAGTTAAACTTTCACAGGGGCAGAAAGACAGACTGCGAAAGAAAAGGAAGAAGGCAAGAGAATATCTGGAGAAGATTTTGTCTTCGGGTTCACCGGACAGATTGAATAAGAGTTCTGATGAATCAACTAACTCGATTGCAAAGTCAAGCAAGATGAATTCATCGGATACAAATCTGAGGATAAAAGAAGAAAAGAAGAAGAAGAAAATGGTCGGCGATGAATCTGATGTGTTAAAGTCAGACAAGCAACCATCAGGCAATGAATCTGACAGGTCAAAGTCAGACAAGCCATGTGCAGGCAATGATTCTGGTTCGTCAAAGCCAGAGGAGCCTAGTGTTGAGGTAAAATATGAGAATTCAGGTTTAACAATGGATGATGCAAATTTTCCATCATTGTTGAACAAGAATTCAAAATCACCCAAGGCTGGTCAGACTTGGGTGAATCTTTTCAAATAGAAAAACCTGACTTGCCGGAGTTCCCAGGTTGGTAAGCATGGAACATGAATCGGCACATTTCTTGAGAAATTTCACTCTGGTGATTTTTCGTCTTACATGTGGTAAATCATGGACATTAAGTTGTACTTGATTTCCTACAAGTGTTTGTGTTGATAGAATCTTGAACTGTTAAATCTTTCAAAATGGTTAAAGGAGAACAAAGTGATGAAGTAATCCCCTAACCAACAAGTGGTTTGTTAATTCAACAAAACTAATTTTCCGAAAGAAACATTTGATTAAAACAAACTTAAGTGTTTTGAAATCACAATGGGAAAATAGTTTGTTGTCAGGGGGAGTTTTGATTGTTTATGCCAAGTGGATGGCGAATTGAAGTAATTCGATATCGGTTGTCAGTTTGTTTTCAAATTTTCCTTGAAAATCAAAATTGAAACATATTTTGATTTTAGGGGGAGAAAAATTTAAAAAAAAAATTGAAAATGCCAAAAACATTGTAAAAGCAAAAATGAGGTTTTGTTGTGAAAAAAAAGGAAATTATAGTAAATCAGTGAACGATCACAGCATGCTAAAGATATGGAATGTCAAATGTGATAAACGGTCTCACTGATGATATGCCAGTAGGTTTTTGCATATTTAGTAGATTGTGACGAGATATAAACCTAAATTCAAACTTGCTTATATCGTGGGTAACATCTCTCGGATATATGGGTAACCCCCGAAATCTTGTTTGAAAGATTCCTTTTTCTGATATACTAGGTCTTTATACTCAGTGATATCTGGGGTATTATTCCAGGACTTCTGCTGAATGGAAGTTCTGACCTAGTCCTTGAATAATACTTTCTGCAAATGCTTGAAACACAGCATCACCTTCAGCATTAATGATAAGACAATAAAATTGCTTAGCAATGCTGTTGTAAAAAGGATCCTCTAAAGGGGACACACCCAAAAGTTGAGTCATGATCTCTCTGTTGAACGGTAGTTCTGACCTGAGCTCTCATGATTCTTCATAATTTATTAACCCCTTACAGATATCATTTGTGTTATACTTACCTGTAAGACTGAATATTGGGATCTGGATACGGGAGTATATTCTGAGGTGGGGCACGCGATTAAGTTTAAGTGTTTAAGACATTAAATTCGTATCTCGAAGCAGTTGAACTTTGTGTGAAACTTTAAGTGGACCAGTATACTGACAATCAAGGTGAATCGTTTAGAACTTAAAATGATTAAAGCTTAACGATGCTTGTGATTTGTCTCATAAACTGATATGATCCTCTTACACAAACTCACAAAAATATTGTTTGTATATATTTCTTTACTGCATTTCTTTAAACTTAAAATCCAAAAAGATTTTCGGAGTGTTTTAGCATAAAATTTTGAAAATTCAAAAAGATTTTCGACAACTGATGTTGAAGAGCTGATATTCAAAATTCGAGTGCTAAATATGATGAACTACATTGGATTGGGAGAATTTGTTGAAAACTTTGAATGTCATATACAAATCTTTTGAAAGTTTGTGTGCTTAGTTAATCAAGGTCATTCATTTGAACTTGATGTAACTAGTATGTTTGTTGGTAAAAATTGATGTCTACCAGTAAGTTTATTAAATTCAATTGTTATAAATTTGTGAAACTTATGTTGAGGTAGAGAAAGTGCAGGTTAATCAGGATGTAAACTTCATCATTCCCACGGAAGCTAAATGTCAAAGCTTGAACCAGATAAAGACCTCAGATTCTAGCATATCGAGAAGGGGAGTCTGTGAAAGGGGGAGTCTGGATCAACAGTCAAAGGGAAGTCTGAAGATGGAGCCAGGACAAGATTGTGAACTTGTGAAGATAGAGTGCTTATGATGAGAAGACAGAGAGTTGGAGAAAAGACCAAGACTGAAGACTCGGAGCTGAAGACTTCGTCAACATCCAAGGGGGAGCCTGTTGGTGCAAGAAATGTCTGTTGACTTCGTATACGTCAAGTCTTAGGTCAAGATGTTCAAGAGTGGAGCTTGAAAGTTGAAATTAGGGTTTTAGTGTGAGATTTCGCTCATAATGACATGGTTGTCATTAAAAGCGAAATCAGTTATAACTATTTCGCTTATATGAACATTTAGGTTAGTGATTTCGCTTATTAGGTCACTAGGGGTTTCGCTCCAAGGGTACTAGGGGGTTTCGCTGATTAATCACATGGGGTTTCGCTCATAAGGCATGTCTTATGAGCGAACCAGCCACAACTATAAATACCCTGACATGTGATCATTAGTAGGTGACATTGGAGCGAGACCTAGTCATACGCTTTGTAACCGAACTCTGTCAAAATCATTCCAGAAAGCAATAAAAGAGAATGAATTGAAAAGGAAAAGCTGTGTAACTTCATTTACGTTGATCCCGCCTTCATATGTGAAGATGAACGTCCTTGACTGACTTTTCAGGGTCACAAAACGGTCCAACAGGTTACTTTATCTGTTAGGATCAGGATACACACACGAACACAGAACTCACACACACACCCAATTTTCTGTTGAAGAACACAAAGATTTAGAGTGGTTCGGTCGATTCTGACCTACATCCACTCTCGGTAACTAGGAATATTTGTATTAAGATTTTGGTACAATTTTCAGTTACATAACAATCTCATATATATATAAGATTGAGGAAAGAGAAGAAGTCCCAAAACATGATCCGTGAAAAAAGGGTTCAGAGAAGATTGGATCATCTCAGCCCTTTATCTTCTTATCCTGTTTTGATCAGAAATCCTTTTTTGATGTCCACTTGCTCAAGTGGGCTTCACACTCAACAATCTCCCACTTGAAGCCACGGAATAATCTTCACCTGTGCTTCAACTGTGCATCAGTATCTCTGAAAAAAAACTTTGATCTTCATACATTCCTAGTTACCTGGCCTTCTCTTCAATTATCCTGAAGGCCAGTTGAAGCTATGCAAAGCTTCAACATCTCTAAGGTGACAACCTTAGTCAACATATCAGATGGATTTTCACTTCCTTTGATCTTCTTCAACTTCAGAGTGCCTTCAGTAACTTGCTCTCTGATGAAGTGATATCTCAGCTGTATGTTCTTTGTCTTCAAATGGAAGACAGGATTCTTTGCAAGATGAATTGCACTTTGATTGTCACAGAATAGTGCACAATCAACTTGTTCCTTGCCGAGCTCTTTGAGAAAATTATTTAACCATATAAGCTCTTTGCTTGCTTCAGCAACTGCCATATCCTCTGCTTCTGTGGTTGAAAGGGCAACACTTTTCTGCAGTCTGGACATCCAGCTTACTACAGTGCCTCCCACTGTAAAGACATATCCGGTGGTGCTTTTGTAAGATTCTTTACAACCACCAAGGTCAGTGATGCGTGTGAAGTGTTATATATATTAGGTGTATATTTTAAGCCCCTTTAACACTTATTTTTAGCCAAGTTTTAAATTTATAAAACACGATATTTCACTAACACTAAACACACATATGGGCAAGTGCACCCATCGTGAACGTAGTATAGTGATGGTAAGATACCGAGGTCGTCCAAGGACACAAGAGCTTTTAGTACCGGTTTATCCTCAACGTCTAATCAAATCAAAAAGTTTGGAAAAATGTTTTAAACTAAGAAAAATAAAAACTAACTAAAAATGCTGAAAATAAAAATAAAAGAAAAAACAGATAGACAAGATGAATCACTTGGTTCCGACTCGTATCTAGTGTAACCTTTGATTATTTCCGCACTTTTGCACTTATTTAAGAGATTATCTTAGTTATTGTAGTAGGCCCCTCTTTTGAAGGTGACGTTACCCTCACCCCAGTAGTTTGAGTCAGCAAGGATACAATCCTAAAAGGATGGATTATTGGAAGATAATTAATTAAGTTATTAATGCAAATTATGGTAGGCCCCTCTTTTGAAGGTGACGTTACCCTCGACTAAGTAGTCTGAGTCAGCAGGGATACAGTCCTAAATAGCCGGGTTATAGTATTAATAGTAGTTAACTTATGAGGGGATCAAAGAGTTTAGACCCCCGCCATCCAATACCATTAAGTATTGAAGGAGGTCCTACTAAATTTGACCCAGGTCCATTGCAGGACCTTTAAACGCTGAACAATGGCAAGACCTTTACCAAACCGTTCCCTTAACCCCCGACCAGGTAGCCAACATACCTCCATATAGACCGTGGAGATATGAATGGTGAAAATCTTTTATTTTATATAGACAGTAAAATAATGCCAAGACACCACAGACAAACGATAAGGAAAGATCACCTTCAACATAAGCAACTAGTTATTAAAGTCATTAATACAAAACCAAGTAAAAAGTGCGAAAAGATTAGAAATAAAAAGTATTACACTAGACACTTTGTCTTCACCAAGTGATGTAAGAGACTTAGGCAAACATGGCCTTGATTGTCAAGAACTCTTACGATCAATCTTGGATCCCGATACGACTCACACACTCTATGATGGACAATGGATGATGGTGGTGGATGATGGTGTTATGGTGGTGGTGGGTGGTGGGTGAAGTGTGAGAGAGGTGGTGTGCCAAGGGATGGTTTGAGCTTGAGCCAAGCACTCCTATTTATAGGCTGAACAGAAGCTCGGGCACGGCCCCGTGTCCAGTGGGCACGGCCCCGTGTCCACATCCTCTCTTTCTTCATTTAATGCAGCTTTGTCTTATTATTTGACCATGCCCCCGTGTCTGCTGAGCACGACCCCGTGTGCAGAAGAATCTTTGTACTATGAAGATTTGTCTGGATTGTGCGAATCTTATAGTTGACCACGGCCCCGTGTCCGCTGAGCACGGCCCCGTGGTGGGCAATAGAAGCTTCTACCACTTTGTCTTTTCTGCTGACACTTGGGCACGCCCCCGTGCTAGCTGAGCACGGGGCGTGTTCAGTCCTCTGTTGCCTTGTTTTGCTTGGGAAGATGTTGTCGTGGGGTCGGGCATGTCACGTCTTGTTCCTTTTCTTGTATTTATGTTAGATTTTGATGTCTTTTTGCTTCTTTTGATAATTTGAGCTCATTTAATCCTGAAAATACAAAAGGAAGACAAAAGCACACTTTTTCCAACATTAGTACTAAAAAAGGGTTAGTTTTATGCCACAATTGATGTAATTTATATGTTGCATTTTGCACACATCAAATACCCCCACACTTGAATCTTTGCTTGTCCTCAAGCAAAACTCTTTAATATGTGGCTATTACACTCCCAAATCGAATTGGTAGAAAAGAAGGTTTTTGGGCTTGTCATAGAGTGTCGGGATTTCCAAGATTCTTTATTTAGTTTTATTTTTATTTATTTACAATCCTATTCGTCATGATTTATTTAAAACTTTTCATAAGATAAATTACTTATTAGGGCATAACATGCCTTTTTAAAATTCTATTTATACACAAGTTCACATACCTCACGGGGATCACTCAACACTCGGCCGAAAATGTATTTGTGGATCACTCGAGAGCGGCATGGAACTTACTCCTACCATAGGCTTGCCAAGCAATCAATCCTCCTCCTTTTTAACTTATATACCTTTATAAATATCAAGAGGACTTTGTGGGTGAAGGGTTAGGCTTGGGTTAAAGGTAGGTGGTTGGGTTAATGGTTAGTAGAAAAAGGGCTAAAAGGGGCTAACTAGGGGTTTTCGTAAGACTTTCTATTTTTGTAACTTTTATTTATGATGGAGCTATTATTCAAACAAAGTTATTTTTGATGAACTTGTTTGTTTATTTTCTTTTGCTTCATCATCAACCCATTTTTTTTTTTTTAAAAGTCATATGAAAAACCGAACTTGTTACTAAAACAAAGGGTTAAAAATGAAAAAGGTTTTGGTGGGTAAAAGGGTGTTTGGTTGGGTTATGAAATGAAAAGGTTTAGGCTCAAAGGGGCTAACTAGGGGGATTTTGGGTAGGTGGTAAAAAAAAAAAGAAAAATAATGGTGTAGAAATAAAAAGGGTTAGTCCTAATGCCTCCATCATTTACTTACTCGGGTTTAAGTTGGTAAGGACCGGGAATGCATCGTCGTGGCAAGTTCTAGAGTTGTAAGAACCAAGCGGCTATTCACACAAGAAACAAAAAATGAGCATTTAGTTTAATGATATGTATTTGTATGCTCAATAAAGGCTCAAAACTCACTTTTGTGGAAATGGGTTTTTATGTGATCAAGTATATATAATCAAATTTTAACTAAGCTTGTCATGCATTTTCATAATTTTCTTATGTTGGTTCTTTTTATCACGACGCTATCGGTTGTAAATTTGTAAAAATATAACCTTTTTAGAATTTGAAATTCGCAAGTTAAACCTAGATTAGCGGTTCCAATAGAGTTTTGTGTAAGGCTTGTATTTAGGACTTGCAAAATTCAAGGTTTTAGCATCCCCCCCCCCCCCCACACTTAAATTACACATTGTCCTCAATGTGTCCCAAAAATAAGTTTTTCGGTTGATTAAAATGTGTAAAAGTGGGTTAAAAACAAGTTTTTATGGTACTGGGTAGCTGAACACGGGGTGGTGTTGGCTGAGCACGGCCCAGTGTCCAGACTGCCAGTACCAAAAGTAAACAGAAGGTTGGGCACGGGGGCGTGTCCAGTGAGCACGGCCCCGTGTCCGGGTACCTGAACTGGGCATTTTCAACAGAACCTTGGGCACGGGGCGTGTTGGGGTGAGCACGGCCCCGTGCTGAACTTGCTGTAATGAAGAAAAATCGTCGGGAGGCTCTGTTTTTGTGTATGGGGTGTTGGTTCAAGCTTCCCTTATCATCCTTCACCATCCCGAGTGTGTTTTATTCCTGAAAATTAAAACTAAACTAGAAAATATAAAAGTTATACTAATCTAAAACTAAGGATAGTTCCGCGGAATGCCTCCATGGTGCGCCACGTTTATAAGGGTCCATGGCTAGACCCACCTTATCAGGTGGTTCTTGCTCATCTTCAATTAGGGGGTCGTCATTGCCGAATGGATATTTCATTGATCGCTCAAGGTCGACACTTTTTTTGAATGCCCCTAATTGAAGAGGTAGATTGTTGAACTTCCGGTTTTTCAAAGCTTCGTGAGTTTTTACAAATGGTCGTCCCAACACTAGAGGAGCGTCATCGAGGATGACAAAGTCGGTCGGGATTACCATCTGATTTGTTTGAACCAAGACATCCTCAACTATACCGATTGATTTTATTACTTTCCGATTGGACAGAAAAATGGGTATTTGAAGTGGAGAAAAATCACTAATACTTAATTTTTTGAAAATGTAGTTAGGCATTATGTTAACACAAAGATCTTTATCGATTGTGACATTACTAATAAATGAATTTTGAAAGAAACATGGAGCCGGTGTAATGTTAATTTCAAATGGGTCTTCTTTTATTAGTGAGGTTTGATCATTAGTTAACTTAACACTTACCATTTCGTTAATTTTAGTGTTAGTGTTTAACTCTTTTAAAAACTTAGCATGAGTGGGTACTAAACAATGATTTTCAAAAGAAGGTGACAAGAGATTAATTTCTTCAAAATTAGACTCTTCTTGAATTTTAACGTTGTCGGACTCACCTCTTTCGTTGTTTAACTCATGTGTCGGCTTTTCACTTATTTGTTCTTCCATTTTTACACTTTCGGTTATCTCTTCTTTTTTTAATTCTTCTCTTGCGCGGGACTCCTCTTCCCTTGCGCGAGATTCTTTTACACAACGATCGATAACTCTAATGTGTTCTAATATCCTATCGGTTACTTCGGTTATAGAAAAAGAATCAGGATTTTCTAAGCTTGAATCCGGTTGTTCGACCCTTTGTTCCTCATAATACCCATGTGAAGTAGATGGTTCACACCATTGTCCTTCATTGTAAGTATATGATGGATAAGGTTCGTAATTTTGTTCTTCATAATACTCATATGAGGTGGGTTGTTCATGCCATGGTTCCTCATAATAAGCATATGAAGGTGGTGGCTCATATCTTGGTTCCTCAAAGTATGAGTAAGAAGGCTCATACCTTGGTTCATCAAAATATAAGTATGAGGGAGGAGGTTCGTACCTTTGGTCTTATAGGATGTGTATGAAGTTGATGGCTCGTACCTGGGCTCCTCATAGTAGGTGTATGAATTGGATGGTTGATATGAGTGACTATTTTGAACCGAGTGTGTGTTACGACAATTAGTGCAATAATTACTCCTATAATCATCCTCCTCATAGGTGTAGTTGTAACCTCCTGAGTATTAATCCATAAGAATCACTCAGCAGACCACAACCAAGTCTCGAGATCAGAAAACAAAAATAAAAACGGAAACAGAGGCTGGACACGGCCCCGTGTTCAGTGGACACGGCCCCGTGTTCAGAATCTGTATCTGGGCGTTTTAATTAAATTTACTGATTTCGTTGAGCACGGGGCGTGTTCAGTGAGCATGGCCCGTGTTCAAGCTACTGTTACTGGGTGTTTTTATGAAAATGTGCAGCACGGCCCCGTGTTCAGTGAACACGGCCCCGTGTACAGGTTACTGTAAATGCAAAACTAAACTAAAATGCAGAAAAATGTGCGCGCGTAAAAAAAAGTTTTGAAAAACTGATTAGGCCGTCGATTTTAAGCTTTCTTAAAATCCTTGTGTCCCCGGCAACGGCGTCAAAAACTTGATGCGTGTGAACTGTTATATATATTAGGTGTATATTTTAAGCCCCTTTAACACTTATTTTTAGCCAAGTTTTAAATTTATAAAACACGATATTTCACTAACACTAAACACACATATGGGCAAGTGCACCCATCGTGAACGTAGTATAGTGATGGTAAGATACCGAGGTCGTCCAAGGACACAAGAGCTTTTAGTACCGGTTTATCCTCAACGTCTAATCAAATCAAAAAGTTTAGAAAAAAAATTTAAACTAAGAAAAATAAAAACTAACTAAAAATGCTGAAAATAAAAACAAAAGAAAAAACAGATAGACAAGATGAATCACTTGGTTCCGACTCGTATCTAGTGTAACCTTTGATTATTTCCGCACTTTTGCACTTATTTAAGAGATTATCTTAGTTATTGTAGTAGGCCCCTCTTTTGAAGGTGACGTTACCCTCACCCCAGTAGTTTGAGTCAGCAAGGATACAATCCTAAAAGGGTGGATTATTGGAAGATAATTAATTAAGTTATTAATGCAAATTATGGTAGGCCCCTCTTTTGGAGGTGACGTTACCCTCGACTAAGTAGTCTGAGTCAGCAGGGATACAGTCCTAAATAGCCGGGTTATAGTATTAATAGTAGTTAACTTATGAGGGGATCAAAGAGTTTGGACCCCCGCCATCCAATACCGTTAAGTATTGAAGGATGTCCTACTAAATTTGACCCAGGTCCATTGCAGGACCTCTAAACGCTGAACAATGGCAAGATGTTGGGATTGAACCCTATCAGAGGAACAGATAATTAAAGCCAAAACTGGATCAGAGCAGTGGATCCAGAATAAGCAGACGATCACAGTTGGTTTATACAAATATCTCCCCTTGAAAGTGGTTTCATATCTGCTGACCTCCTATCTGCTGATCTTACTAAGTGCTGACCTACAACTGCTGCCTTGGTTCTACTGACCAATGTCAAAGACTGATGGAAGACCAAAGCTCTGCTGATTCAATCTACTGCCTTGAGTCAAGTACTGCTGATCCGGACAAGCACTGCTGGGTTCACAGCAGTGGAAGGATGCAGCGGTAACACCCCGTGTTTTCACGAGTGAAAGTCAATGTCAAGGTCAAAGTCAACGACCGATTTCGCGCGACGTGACTCGTAGAATTGTTTATATGATATTTAGATTATGTGGAGTAAATGTCGTTCATTACAATAATCAAGTCATACTAACCGCATTTCAATCAACTTACGGCTGTGAACGATAGGAAGTAACAATGCGATAAAGTTAATCAAGCTATGATAATCAAATCGACATCGAATCGTAACTCGAGCTATGTATTTTACCTGTCTTTATACGTGTGTGTGTGCCTTACGTGTTACCTGTGCATGTTTATTTTATGTTCTGTTGTGATAATCAAGCAAACTCAATCGAACTCGAAGTCTAACTCGAATATAAACGAACCCAAACCCGAATCCCGAGTCGAACCATATAAGAAGTAGTTGGGACTGAAAGTAATTTGACTAGGAAACCCTATCGAATCGCTCGCATATCGAAACCGAAGCAACATCGCACCGAACACACCAAAGGAGGCGGCATCCGCACGGATGGTCAATCCGCACGGATTGCCAATCCGCACGGATGACCAGTCCGCGCGGATAGCCTACCCGGGTACGTGCCATGCGCACGGCTCACCCTTTTCCTTTTTGGCATCCTATAAATACACGGGTCACTCCTCACTTTTTCCACTTTTGGCAAGTGACGTCCGAACCACACGCATTCTTCACCTTTTCTCAGATTTCTCTCAATCCAGGTAAGATCTTGCACTAATTCTTGAACACCTTCGATCACTACACAATTCTACACATTTCTATCTTTCGAATCTCCGATTTTAACCATGAAATCATCCAGATTTGAGGTATTCTCGGGTGACGTCATCATGAAGTTCATAAGAACTTCAAGCTTGACCTCATTCCACCAAGAATGTCTCGGATCTAAACGATTTCTACAAGATTTCATAATAACCTCACCTAGATCTAAACTTTACTAAGGATAAAAGAGTTGAAAGAAATAAACTTAAGTTCTCTCTTTCTTTTACCCTTAACACCGGTACGGATCCGATCAGTTCCAGTGTTCTACCCGTCAATAGTGATGCACTAGTTCTAGATCTGGAATCCTACCCAAAGACAACTGATCTCGGGGTTAACCGGGATGACTGTTCTGAGTCGCCGACAGGCCGAGCTAGGGTGGTTCCTGACCGGTCTAGTCACGCGGGTAAGAACACAACTCCAAGTGGTTGCCACGTAATCAGAACGTCTCGATAAACGACAACAGAAACCAAGTGTAGACGAACGGAACAACCAGACCAGTTGTCCGCACGGACAAGCAGTCCACACGTACAGGTCATACGCACGGGTTGTCACCCGCACGGACTACCCTTGGGACCCACTTTCCAGACGAGGTTTGAGTATCGACGAACGAGCAATCCGGACGGACGACCTCTGAATGGATTACTCTTCGGATCATGAGATACTAAGGCCTTAAAATGAAAATCAAACAATCTTCATCCGCACGGCCGAGCCGTACGCACGGACAGGCTATCCGGACGGATTGTCTCTGCCCGCGTGCACAGGCTGCCCGCATGGACTACCATACGCACGGACTGCCGTCCGCGCGACCGGCTTGAAAAGTAGAAACACTTAGATGTTTTCTAAATGCTACAACGAAAACTCCAAAGCATAAGCCATCATACACAAACACATCTTAGGAAGAAACAATCCACTTGAACATTTATCCACACAAACAATCTAACCGTACGGATAAGTCATCCGCACGTGCAACTAGTCCGCACGGGTTGCCACCCGCACGGACAGTCACACGCACGGATAGCTTACCCGGATGGAACACCATCCGCACGCATCACCATCCGCACGCATCACCATCCACACGGATAGGTCATGCGCACGGATGACTTCTACTCACGGATAACTGATCCGCACGATCAGTCATCCTACCCACTCTCACTTGTACTGTTTTACGCGTCACTTATCGTTACATTATCGAATCTATTCAGGCTAACCATACTCGCTGTAAAAGCGCTCCCTTCAATCCATATCGCTGTGAGTATACTCGAACCCTTTTTGCGTTAGCACTTTTGGGTGTTACATACGTTACAACTATTCAAACTACAACTATCACACTACTTAAGCTATTTTAACGCTTAACCATTAATGCATGTTATACGTGGCTTATGAATGCTTGTTGTTATGTTTACACATGGAATGCTGTCTACCTGCCTTAGCAACGATAGTACTATAGTTTGGACTCAGCACCCGTTCACACGGGGGTTGTTAAGGATCTTTTACTTGCATGGATTACAGTGGTAATCGTGTATTGCGAACTGCCTCGGGCAGTCAACCCGCAGTCATTGGTATCGATGGATCTATGTCGATAACTAACGTGCTTCATTTCACTATGTGTACGTGCTGGTTATGCGTAAACGAATTCGAACTCTATATGCTATTATCAAACTTGTATGCTCACCTTTACATTTTATGTATTGACATTATTTTAACGTATGTGACAGGTGCTTAGGTTGTTTATATGCTTCTCGGGCTGTGATGAAATTGAAGCTAGGAACTGGAGTCCTAGAAACTAACAAATAAATTGTTATGTTTAAATCTGAGTTGTCGGAACAGAATATTTGTTTAGTTTTTGTCTGTAATAACTTGTTTTGCTATTTGAGACATGGTATGGGACATGTTAACTTAAATTGAATGGTAATGATAGTTGTTATGGAAACTTCTGGACAACCTGTTTCGCTCAGTGCCGCGCCCCGATGATTCCGCCATCGGTTGGGGTGTGACAGATTGGTATCAGAGCCATAACTATAGGGAATTAGGCAAGACTCGACCTAGTCCGGGTCGAAGTCTCAGAGACCTAGACTATAGTTAAGAACCAACAGACCAACTCACGCGTATGCGTAAAATCGCCACTATCACTCACTCTTTTCTATCATTGCACTCGAATTTTCAAGTTGTGAACAGGTAATAAGGCCGAGAATAGGTGTGAAAACCGCAACTCTCGACTAAAGTTGCCTAATCAGCTTGCGTTTTAGCTACAAACGAGGAGAATTATACCAAATCAGGAGTGAAATCCATATTTTGATGAATAATCTCCTCAATTTTTATCAAAAACGAGGACGGAAGTTGCAAGATAGGGGTGAATCCCTAACCTTGACGATTCGTCCCGCTTTTATACAAGAACTCCACCAAGGTTCGATGGACTCCAACGGTCTAAAGACACAACCTAACCAAAGGGAATTGCGCCAACGCCCGAGAATCGAGGCAAAGGCATAGCCCTGGAGGTCGTTGTGCAGGATCCTTGCGAAAAGTCGAGCTACCTTGGTTAGTCGAAGTCTATTAGCCGCAGACAATCTACCCTCGATTTATCGATCTTTATGAAAATTTTATGAATTTTTCTGTTATTTGTTAACTTTTTAAGGTACTATTGGTTTCGACCCAACACTATTGCTTCTGCTAAAACACAAAACCCACACAACTCATCGCTAACGAATCGACAATAGAGGTAGCCAGAATGGTTTGTATGCTCGTAGGTGCTTTTAGTGACTAAGTACGTGTGTTTCTTGCTGTTATGCTTATGTGATTAGGAATGTTAAGATTTTGTGCTCTATGTGATTATGTGATTTTGTGCCACTCTGTGATTTTGTGACTATATGCGTTACATGGTACGTGTTACTGAGCTTTAGTAGCAGTAGACGTGTGAGGTGAGATTCGAATACATGTGTTGAGTCCATGGCGATGTCTATTGCAGACAATGTCGTCTGGATCCCGTCATCAACTCTCTCGCCAGGAAAAGAGGGACAGACGCCTTGCTTCCATCGTCGCGAAAGCGGTAGCAAAGGTTGTGAGCGATGTCTGCGAGAATGCCAGCAAATCATCCGAGGAATCGAGGACTGAGGGTCCTAGAGCTGCCGCGAGACCTTTCAGCTTCAAACAATTCAAGTCATGTGGGCCGAAAGAATTCACAGGCGAAGGAGGTCCTACTGCTCTATTCCACTGGTTTGACTCTGTCGAGGTTACTCTGCGACAAAGTGGTTGCCCTGATGACCTTCGAACTCTGAACGCTACCGGCGTCTTTCAGTCCCGTGCTTTGGACTGGTGGACGGCCGAGAGGAACAAGAGAGGAAATGATGCCGCTTATGGTTTGTCGTGGGATGAGCTCAAGGAAGTCATGCTAGAGGAATTCTGCCCTCCTCACGAGCGTCAAAAGCTTGAAGATGAATTTTGGCACATACAACAGAAGGATGGAGACAATGCTGGTCTCACTGATCGCTTCAAACAGCTCAGCATTATCTGTCCCGACCAGGTCAAGACTCCTGATATGACCATCAAGAAGTACATTCGAGCTTTGCCCGACTGCGTTGCTGATTTCGTGCAAGCGGCCAAGACTACCACGATCGAAGAGACCTATCTGCTGGCCGCTGAAATCAATGACAAAAGGGTTAAGGCTGGGGTGTGGGAAAAGACCTCCAAGCATCTGCATCAAGCTACCGCTACTGCACCAACTGCTGAACCTACCTCGTCAAGCAACAAGAGAAAGAACAAGAGAAAGAACAGCTCCACCAACAAGAACTGTGCGATTACTGCTGCACCAATCCAAGTTGTACCTGCCCAACAGCGTCAAGTAGTGGCGCCTGTGGCCAATGCACCGCCTGCAAAGCGTGCATATACTGGGCCACATCCACTCTGCCCTACTTGCACCTATCATCACCCGACTGCCATTCAATGCCGCTTCTGTGCTCATTGCAACGTCTACGGCCACTTTACTGCCAACTGCCGTATTCGTCAAGCTCCTGCCAATCAAGCTCTACTCGCTGCCCCACAGGGTCAACAAGCTCCTCCGGCACCCGCAGTCAAAGCCAGAGCATGCTTCACGTGTGGCGACCCGAATCACTTCGCCAACATGTGCCCGAACAGGGTGGTGAAACAAGAACCCCAGCAGCAACAACAGCAACCACAGCAGCAACAATAGCAGCAGCAACAGGCCGCACGAGCCAGAACTTTCAATCTCAACGTGCGTCAAGCCCAGGCCGACAACAACGTGGTCAATGGTACGTTCCTTGTGAATGGTATTTATGCTTCATGCTTGTTTGATACTGGAGCCGATAATTGCTTTGTGTCACTCGAATTTGAGAAACTCCTTAGTCGTAAACGTTCTCGACTCTCCTCTGCATTCGATGTTGAAGTCGCTACCGTAAGAACCGTCGCTGTAAACTCTGTTATTCGTGATTGCACTCACGAGCTCAACAATCACATCTTCTCGATTGATCTCATTCCAATGCAACTAGGAAGCTTTGATGTCATAGTAGGCATGGACTTTCTTCGCGAAAACCATGCCGAAGTTGTGTGCTTCGATAAAATGATTCGTTTCTCGCTCGCCAACGGTGATTCATTGTGCGTTTATGGTGATACTACTTCGAAGGGTCTCAAGCGTATGTCATGCCTACAAGCTAGCAAGTATCTCCGTAAGGAATACAGGGCTTTCTTGGCTCATGTCGTAGCAGCGGAGAAGGAAAAGAAAGAGAAGAAGAAAGTAAAAGACGTTCCAGTGGTTCGAGAATTTCCTCAAGTTTTTCCAGAGGATCTTCCCGGACTACCTCCGAAGCGTGATATTGATTTTCGCATTGATCTCATTCCTGGAGCCAATCCTATCGCCAGAGCTCCTTATCGACTCGCGTCGTCCGAAATGCGCGAACTCTCAACCCAACTCCAGGAATTACTTGAAAAAGGCTTTATTCGCCCGAGCACCTCTCCTTGGGGTGCACCAGTCCTTTTCGTTAAAAAGAAGGACGGGTCGTTCCGGATGTGCATCGACTACCGGGAATTGAATAAGTTGACTATCAAGAACCGCTATCCTCTACCTCGAATCGACGATTTGTTTGACCAGCTACAAGGCGCTACGTGTTTCTCGAAGATCGATCTACGTTCAGGATATCATCAGCTGCGTATACAAGAGGAAGATATACCCAAAACTGCGTTTCGCACTCGTTACGGCCATTACGAATTCGTTGTCATGCCTTTTGGCCTCACAAACGCACCAGCAGTTTTCATGGATCTGATGAATCGAGTGTGTAAACCATACCTCGACCGTTTCGTCATCGTATTCATCGACGATGTCTTGATCTATTCCAAAACGAGAGCCGAACACGCGCACCATCTACGTTTGGTTCTCGAGTTACTCCAGGGGAACCAACTCTACGCCAAATTCTCCAAGTGCGAGTTTTGGTTGGGGGAGGTTCAGTTTCTGGGTCACATCGTAAATAGTCAGGGTATCCACGTCGATCCTGCGAAGATTGAAGCTGTTAAGAGCTGGGTTACGCCTAAGAACCCGAATGAAGTCCGCTCCTTTCTTGGACTAGCGGGCTATTATCGACGATTTATCGAAGGATTCTCGAAGATTGCAGTACCACTCACTTCTCTCACTCATAAGGATCAGCCTTTTGTCTGGGGAACCAAACAAGAGTCTGCCTTTCGAACCCTCAAATACATGCTCTGCAATGCTCCTGTTCTCACACTACCCGACGGAAACGATAATTTCATTATCTACTGTGATGCTTCCAACCTTGGTCTCGGTTGTGTTCTAATGCAACGGGACAAGGTCATAGCTTACGCATCTCGTTAGCTCAAAATCCACGAGAAGAACTATACAACCCACGATCTCGAGCTAGGCGCAGTTGTTTTTGCATTAAAGATTTGGCGACACTACCTGTATGGTACAAGGTGTACGATCTTCACCGATCATAAGAGCCTACAACATATCTTTAATCAGAAGGAACTAAATATGCGTCAACGCCGATGGGTGGAACTTCTCAACGATTACGACTGTGAGATTCGTTATCACCCAGGCAAAGCAAATGTTGTTGCCGACGCACTTAGCAGACGGAGCTATCTGCTTAGCACTCGAAATGTTCAAGCCCAGTACAATCTCGAAGCTCTCATTCGCAACGCCCAGCATGCATGTTTCAACGAACGCACCTTGAAGAAAGAAAGAATCTACCACGATGGAGCCCAGCTTGTGAGCAAATCAAACGGGATATTCCACTTCTTAGACAAAATCTGGATTCCCAAGCGAACCAACCTGCGACAGATTATCATGGATGAAGCCCACAAATCACGATACTCTATTCATCCTGGTGCCGACAAAATGTACCATGACCTTCGATATAGGTACTGGTGGCCAGGAATGAAACGGGATATCGCTCTCTACGTCGGAAAATGCCTAACCTGCGCTAGGATCAAGGCTGAACACCAACGACCCTCTGGCTTACTCGAACAACCTCCAATTCCCATGTGGAAGTGGGAGAGCATAGCTATGGATTTCGTAACCAAGCTTCCAACCACGTCATCAGGTCACGACAGCATTTGGGTTGTTATTGACCGTCTGACTAAATCAGCTCACTTTCTGCCGATACGAGAGGACTACAAGGTAGAACGATTAGCCCGAATCTACACCGACGAGATCATTTGTCGACATGGGACGCCTCGTGACATCATCTCTGATCGTGATGCTCGGTTCACTTCACGATTGTGGGAAACATTTCAAACGGCACTCGGTACAACGCTTAATCTAAGTACTGCGTTCCACCCACAAACCGACGGTCAGACTGAAAGAACGATCCGTACACTTGAAGACATGCTCTGTTCGTGTGTTCTAGACTTCGGTGGTAATTGGGATAGACACCTTCGGTTGGTCGAATTCTCGTACAACAACAGTTACCAGGCTAGCATCCAGATGGCACCTTTCGAGGCCTTATACGGAAGAAGATGTCGATCGCCTATTGTGTGGTACGAGATCGGTCACTCGCAACTAACCGGTCCGGAGCTGCTACAAGAAACGACAGACAAAATTTTCCAAATCCGAGACAATCTAGCGAAAGCTCGGGATAGACAGAAACTTCCCGCCGATAAAAAGCGCAAGCACCGTGAGTATGGCGTTGGTGACTACGTACTCCTAAAGGTATCACCTTGGAAGGGTGTAGTCCGATTCGGCAAAAAGGGGAAGCTCGCGCCTCGATATGTTGGACCTTTTAAGATTCTGGAAAGGATCGGAAAAGTCGCCTACAGACTCGAATTACCGGAGGAACTTAGCAATGTCCATCCGACTTTCCACGTGTCGAACCTCCGAAAGTGCATCTACGACCCTGACTTACATGTTCCTCTAGACGATCTACAGGTGAACGAAACATTACACTTCGTGGAAAAGCCTGTCGAAATCGTGGATCGCAAAACCAAAGAACTCAGGCGCTCACGCATTCCTATTGTGAAAGTCCGGTGGGAAGGCAAGCGGGGCGCGGAGTTCACTTGGGAACTCGAAAGCGACATGAAGGCCAAGTACCCGCAGTTGTTTAATTAGAGAGATAATCTTAGAGAGAGAAAGTCTAGAAAGAGAAAGTCTCTCACGTGATTTCCGGAGCTTGTAATCGTCAGATCATCAATAGAATCACGTTAAAAATTGGACATTCTTGTGTATCGACCTCGCTCGTGCACGGATTCCGCACGTCGTACGAGTCGGATCGCAATCGAAGCGAATTCAAACCGGAACCTACAACAATCAAGGTTTTGAAAGAAAAAAAAAAGGTTTTGAAAATGAAAAATTAAAAAAATTGACAAAGGATTTCTTTCAAACGGCTTTGAATTGAAATCTAAAAACTTTATAGACTTTTAGATTGAATGTTTTCGCATATCATATCCGAAAATTATCAATTTTAACCGTAAAATCCTGATTAATTTGACGATTTTCAGTGGCCCAAACGAAGAACTCTCACACGTGATTCACGAACTAGTTACAGCTTTCGGCTTAATTTCGGGACGAAATTCCCTCAACAAGGGGAGGCTGTAACACCCCGTGTTTTCACGAGTGAAAGTCAAAGTCAAGGTCAAAGTCAACAACCGATTTCGCGCGACGTGACTCGTAGAATTGTTTGTATGATATTTAGATTATGTGGAGTAAATGTCGTTCATTACAATAATCAAGTCATACTAACCGCATTTCAATCGACTTACGGCTGTGAACGATAGGAAGTAACAGGCCGAGCTAGGGTGGTTCCTGACCGGTCTAGTCACGCGGGTAAGAACACAACTCCAAGTGGTTGCCACGTAATCAGAACGTCTCGATAAACGACAACAGAAACCAAGTGTAGACGAACGGAACAACCAGACCAGCTGTCCGCACGGACAAGCTGTCCGCACGGACTAGCTGTCCGCACGGACTAGCTGTCCGCGCGAACGAGCCGTACGCACGTACAGGTCATACGCACGGGTTGTCACCCGCACGGACTACCCTTGGGACCCACTTTCCAAACGAGGTTTGAGTATCGACGAACGAGCAATCCGGACGGACGACCTCTGAATGGATTACTCTTCGGATCATGAGATACTAAGGCCTTAAAATGAAAATCAAACAATCTTCATCCGCACGGCCGAGCCGTACGCACGGACAGGCTATCCAGACGGATTGTCTCTGCCCGCGTGCACAGGCTGCCCGCACGGACTACCATACGCACGGACTGCCGTCCGCGCGACCGGCTTGAAAAGTAGAAACACTTAGATGTTTTCTAAATGCTACAACGAAAACTCCAAAGCACAAGCCATCATACACAAACACATCTTAGGAAGAAACAATCCACTTGAACATTTATCCACACAAACAATCTAACCGTACGGATAAGTCATCCGCACGTGCAACTAGTCCGCACGGGTTGCCACCCGCACGGACAGTCACACGCACGGATAGCTTACCCGGATGGAACACCATCCGCACGGATAGGTCATGCGCACGGATGACTTCTACTCACGGATAACTGATCCGCACGATCAGTCATCCTACCCACTCTCACTTGTACTGTTTTACGCGTCACTTATCGTTACGTTATCGAATCTATTCAGGCTAACCATACTCGCTGTAAAAGCGCTCCCTTCAATCCATATCGCTGTGAGTATACTCGAACCCTTTTTGCGTTAGCACTTTTGGGTGTTACATACGTTACAACTATTCAAACTACAACTATCACACTACTCAAGCTATTTTAACGCTTAACCATTAATGCATGTTATACGTGGCTTATGAATGCTTGTTGTTATGTTTACACATGGAATGCTGTCTGCCTGCCTTAGCAACGATAGTACTATAGTTTGGACTCAGCACCCGTTCACACGGGGGTTGTTAAGGATCTTTTACTTGCATGGATTACAGTGGTAATCGTGTATTGCGAACTGCCTCGGGCAGTCAACCCGCAGTCATTGGTATCGATGGATCTATGTCGATAACTAACGTGCTTCATTTCACTATGTGTACGTGCTGGTTATGCGTAAACGAATTCGAACTCTATATGCTATTATCAAATTTGTATGCTCACCTTTACATTTTATGTATTGACATTATTTTAACGTATGTGACAGGTGCTTAGGTTGTTTATATGCTTCTCGGGCTGTGATGAAATTGAAGCTAGGAACTGGAGTCCTAGAAACTAACAAATAAATTGTTATGTTTAAATCTGAGTTGTCGGAACAGAATATTTGTTTAGTTTTTGTCTGTAATAACTTGTTTTGCTATTTGAGACATGGTATGGGACATGTTAACTTAAATTGAATGGTAATGATAGTTGTTATGGAAACTTCTGGACAATCTGTTTCGCTCAGTGCCGTGCCCCGATGATTCCGCCATCGGTTGGGGTGTGACAGCAGCAGCTGTTTAAGTGTCTTTTATGTAAAGAAATGTAATAGCAGTAGTTAGTACATCAGTGTTTGTATAGATCAGAGGTTAGAGTTTGTTAGGAGGTTAGATGTCACTTTCATGGTGACGTCAGCTAAGATGCTCAGTGGTTTGCTAGTGCCTATAAATAGTTCTGTACTTTGTACTGTTCTATTAGCTCTTTGGCAACATCGTCTTCTTTGCACGAACAAACTACTGAGCTCTGGCTGAGGGGGAGTTTGCATTCATTCATCAATCATTGTAATCGTTGTTGAAACAAATTCAATCTTTCGATTCTCTGTGTAAAGATGTTTGATTAAAGTATTACTCTCGTTTGATTGTATGCAAAGTTTGTTTTCATCTTAATTCCGCTGCACAACTCTTACATTTCCATCTTAATTTCAAACGAAAATACAATCAGAAACAAACTCAGATCCAACAATTGGTATCAGAGCTTGGACAGTCAAATTTGATTTAACAATCATTTTGACGTAAATAGTTCGGCTCATAACAGTTGATACTGATCGTTTGTTCGTCCGTTGAAAAACAGAGCAAGGATTAATCACCATTAAAGTTGATTTCTCAGTGTCTGTAAAACAACAAGAATGACGTCACAATCTCAGGATGATAAAAACAACATCGGCTCACTCTTTAAACCACCTATGCTAAAAAGAAATGAGTACAACATCTGGCAGAGAAGGATGGGTCACATCCTTGCTCAACAAAGCACAGGTTGTTGGAGGTCTGTCATTTATGGTCCCCATGTTCCTTCAGTACCAAGCGCTGAAGATGCTAAAAAGTTCGTTCCAAAACCAGTTGAAAATTATACCGAAACCGACTTTCAAAAGATCGAACTAGATGCTAAAGCTTTTAGCATCATAGCATCAGCGCTGCCCAATGAGATATACGCTGGACTGTTACACTATAACAGTGCCAAAGAATTATGGGACGCACTTAAGGAACAGTTTGGGGGAACTGAAGAAGTCATAGAAAACAACAGGGAAATCCTGAACCAACAGTATGAAACATTTTGCTACGTTAAAGGTGAATCACTAACGCAACAATTTGAGCGTTTCAGTTGTCTCATCAGTGAACTGAGGCTTGTTAACACCACTTTTACAAACTCAACTCAAAATAGCAGGTTCCTCAGGTCACTGCCAGAAAAATGGGACACCATAGCTTTTGTCACTCGAAACTCACCTGAATTTAAGGATCTAACCTTGACCCAACTCCACGGTCGACTCCTGACCTACGAAAGGGAGTTGAACCAGAAAAGGAGGTTACAAGAGTCAGGAAAAGTTACCGATGATTACACTTTCGGTAATACTGCTCTTCTGGGTCAAGAAGAATCTGGGAGCAGTGGTAAGGATCAGGGTTATGATCACTTCATTGACATAACTGCTGGTGCAAATTTCAACAACCCTGATCCTCACTCTGCAAGTTATGCATTCACTGCAAACGAAAACCAGATGTCAGATAATCTAAGCTTTGAACTCAATGATTTACAACATTTCGATCCCACTGACTTAGAGGAAATGGACATCTTGCACCAACTGGCCTTGCTAAGTGTTAGAACTAGCAAATTTTACAAAAGAACAGGGCGAAAATTCCCAGGGTTGCATGGGAATCTAAGGGTTGGGTTGGATAAATCGAAAATCAAGTGTTACAAGTGTAATAGGTTGGGACATTTCGCTAGGGAATGTAGGAGTCAAACTACTGGTCCCATAATTACTCATCCTAGCTCAAATCCTAGACCTCAAAACCAAAGCACTGTGCACTATGCCCAGTATACCCCAGCAGCTTAAGTGAATACTGCTCACTATGCTGCTGCCCCTGTGCCAGTACACTATGTCCAAACTACTGTTCCTCAAATCCAATATGTTCAAACCCCTGCTCCACAGGTACAAGTGCAACCTGTTGCACATCAAACCACTGTTCCAGCAGCAGCACAACCAGATCAACAAAGTTTTTTCACTCAAGGGTTTGTTTACTGGAGCAGTATGCCTGAAGATCTTAGTGATGAAAATTTTGCACTCTATGCTTCTAATGATTCTTCACATGATGAGTTTTGTTTGATGGCATTAGAGTCAATACAGGAGGGGGTTGAAACTGAGGAGGAACAGCAGAGCTTTGAAACAGTGGAAGAGGTGACTGAAGCAGTGCTTACTGCTGTGGCTGGTGAACTACTGTTGGGAGAAAGTTCAGGTACTCTGATTGAACCATTGACAGACCCATGGTCCAAAGAGGACAAAGAAGAAGAGAAAGAAGAAAAGGCTGGTGAAAAGAAAGTGAAAGCTACTGATGAAGAGGATCATCAATGTGATTGTGCAATGATGGCAGCTGCCAAGGTATCTCCTCAAGTTCTTGAAAAACTGTGTTCTGACAATTGCATAATTGCTTTTGCTAACATTAAAGAGGTGAATGAAAACCTTCGGGATAAAATCTTGACTGATGAGGTTAAATTTGAAAAGTCTTTAAAAGAACTTAAAAACAAATTGACTGAAAAGGAAAAAGAGATCAGCTGTCTAAAAGAAGAGCAAAGCATAACCAAAACCCAACTTCAAACTATGGTAGAAAAATACCAAGTTTGTAAAAAGGAGTTGGAATCCACCCGGATTACTTGTGAAAGATGGGTGGAATCCTGCAGAGGATATGAGGTTATGCTTGAAAAACAGAGAAAAAGCAATGTGAAATTTGGGGTTGGCTATAGAAAACATGATGATGAAAACACTGCTTTTGAAAAATCTGTTCAAACCACTGATGAAACCACTTTGTTCATCCCCACAAACAAGAATGGCCAAGAAGTGAAAATCACTGACAAACTTGGTAACAAAATCACACTTGACAGACCAATGGGATCCTCTACTTTTGAGGAGCTTGAAGAATACCAGTTTAAACCAAAATGGTCTGATGAGTGTGACATTCTTGAAAATTTCAAGCCAATGGACTTTACATCAACTGATGGTGTCAAGGCTCCAAAAGCTAAAGTCATACCTCTCAAGGACATCCCAGCAGTGGTTAAAACCTCTGCTGCAAAGGAGTCTGAAAAGAGAAAGAAGAAAGAAAAAATTGATAACTTGTTTTGTGAATTCTGTGAGAAAAGGAATCATCTAACAAAAGATTGTTTCCACTTAAAAGCTTATGATTTAAACAGAACAAGTGTCATTGTTTCAGCTGAAGGTTGCATTGTCTGTGGTAAAACAAACCACAAAACTCAAGCATGTGTGTATTTCAAAAACTTTGATGTGAAAAAGAATGAGTACATTGCTAAAACATCCTTGAGTCCATCATCATCATCAACATCTGTCAAATTCACCAAGAAACAACCACTGTTTGTGCCAGTTCAAACAGCTGTTACAAAACAGCTGAACCAAACATCTGTCAAAAGAGATGTTCAGGTTACTGATGCACCCCCTGCCAATCAGTTCAGAAAAGGCAGAGAAAAACAGTCTTACCAAAGGATTCCACACGTTTATGAAGCCTACAAAAGGCCCTCTAAACCCAAAGTGAACAGGCATCCTTTGGGTTACCAGCAGATGATTGGTCAGGACCCACAACAGTGGTTAGAGAAACACTGTCCTAAAACAGTTCAAACCCCTGACCTAACCACTGTCCACCATTCTGCATCCATCCCAGACACTGTTGAGACCCCATCCAAAGCCTTGTTGGCTTTGGAGACCTTAATGAACTAATCCTTTTACTTCATGTGCAGGGAGCTTCTGCATGCTTTGATAGTCTTTGGTATGTAGATAGTGGAGGCTCCAGGCACATGACAGGATGTAAAGCCCTCCTCAAAGACTTTAAAATCCATGGAGGGGGTGATATATCCTTTGGGAATAATAGTAAAGGGAAAGTTATGGGGTCTGGTACAGTACAATCCGGGAATGTAAATTTTGAAAATGTCAATCTAATAGACAATCTAAAATTCAACCTTCTGAGTGTGTCCCAAATGAGTGACAAGGGATTTGGGTCATTCTTCACAAAAGACTGTTGTAGGATTGTTGGACCAGAAATGGTCAAAAAGATTGAAGCAATAATCAAAACTGGTCAAACTAAACTTGTTGCTCAAAGAAGTGGCAATGTTTATGTTGTTGACATGTCAAAAGAGTGTCCCAGAGCCGATGTCTGTCTGTTCTCAGCTGCCTCTAACAAAAAGACAGAACTTTGGCACAGAAGGCTGGGGCACACAAATCTTAAGACAATCACAGAAATTTCAAAAAATGGTTTGGTGAGAGGCCTACCACAAAAATTGTTTTCATGTCCTGAACATTGCATTTCCTGTTTAAAAGGAAAACAGCATAAAAGTTCTTTCAAGTCCATTGAAGAGTCCAAAACAACCCAGTGTTTGCAAATGCTACACATGGATTTGTTTGGCCCAGTTCAAGTCATGAGCCTCAAAAAGAAAAGATATTGTTTGGTTATTGTTGATGACTTTTCTAGATTTACATGGACTTTCTTTTTACACTCAAAAGATGAGACTGTAGGCATTTTGCAAGACTTTGTAACACAGGTTGAAAAGCAATTTGACCTTCCAGTGAAAAGCTTCAGGAGTGACAATGGCACAGAATTCAAAAATAGGGAGTTGGATGCCTTCTGTGTGAAGAAAGGGATTGTAAGGCAGTATAGCATCCCTAGAACACCAGAGCAGAATGGGGTAGTGGAAAGGAAGAATAGAACTCTGATTGAGGCTGCCAGAACCATGCTTGCAGATTCAGGTTTGCCTTTAACTTTCTGGGCAGAGGCAGTAAACACTGCTTGCTATGTCCAGAACAGAGTTTTAAGAAACCCCAGGCACAAAAAGACTGCCTATGAAATTCTGTATAAAATTAAACCACTGATTTCATACTTCAAGGTGTTTGGCTGCCCATGCTTTATTTTGAACTTAAAAGATTCCATTTCAAAATTTGCAGCCAAAATTGATTGTGGTTATCATCCGGGATACTCAACCACTGCCAAGGCCTACAAAGTGTTCAATACACGGACCAAGGCAGTGGAGGAGACTTTGAATGTTAAGTTCAATGAACTTTCATCAATGAAAATCCCAGCAAACCCTGCAGATCTGTTTGATCTTGAAAAATTTACTTTTGAAAATACTGCTGTCAAGACTAACAGTGCAGGTCCATCAGAGGATACAACACCAGACTATGGGTATGAAATCATCATCCCTCAAAGGCCTGCCACAAAGGGAAAAGCACCAGCTGTTCAAAACAGTTGTCAAAGCTCAACCACTGCTACCTCAATAGTTGTTGACCAAAGTAGCCCATCAACCACTGCTTCCACATCCTCAAACACTGCTGACAAAAGTCCTCAAACAGTGGATAAAAGTCAGCAGTTGTCCACTTCATTACCTCCTATTCCACCACCTTTTGAAGCCACTGCTGGATCATCAAAGTCCCCAGCAGTGGTTAGCTCAGATGATACACATTTACAGCCTTCACCAACCAATGCCATCATACCATACCAAGGAGATTTAATCTTCTTGCGATCTCATCCACCTGATCAAATTATTGGCAACATAAATGAAGGGGTGCTCACAAGAAGCCAAACCCAAAACATTTGTCTTTTTGCTGGTTTTCTATCACTCCATCAGCCAGTCAAGTACCAAGAGGCACTGAAAGACAATAGCTGGGTAGAAGCCATGCAAGAGGAGCTCCAACAGTTTAAAAGACAACAAGTATGGGAGCTTGTACCACTGCCAGAAGAGGTTAGTCCCATTGGCACAAAGTGGGTCTTTAAGAACAAAACTGATGAAAGGGGTATTGTTGTCAAGAATAAAGTCAGGCTTGTGGTTCAAGGTTACAGACAGGAAGAGGGGATTGATTATGATGAAACATTTTCCCCTGTTGCAAGATTAGAAGCAATTAGACTGTTCCTGGCCTTTGCTGTCAACCACAAGACGAAGGTGTTTCAAATGGATATCAAAAGTGTTTTCCTCTATGGTACAATTCAAGAAGAGGTGTATGTTTGTCAACCTCCAGGTTTTGAGGATCCATTTTATCCAGATCATGTCTACAGGCTAAACAAAGCCTTGTATGGATTGAAACAAGAACCAAGGGCCTGGTATGAAACTCTTTCCAACTTCCTACTCTCAAATGGTTTCAAAAGAGGTACCATTGATAAAACACTGTTTTTAAAATGGAGAGGGAAGGATTTAATGATTGTCCAGATTTATGTAGATGACATTATTTTTGGAAGCACATGTAACTCAATGTGTGAAGAGTTTAGAGAACTCATGACAGCAGAGTTTGAAATGAGTGCAATGGGTGAGCTGCAATGCTTTCTTGGTCTCCAAGTACAGCAATTGCAAAATGGAACTTTCATTCATCAAAGCAAATATGCTAAAGAACTTTTAACCAAATTTGATATGAATGATTGTAAACCATGCAGCACACCCATGGCAACAAATAAGCTGGTCATGTATGATGAAAAGGATGAGCTGATTGACCAAACACTTTATAGAAGCATGATTGGGTCTTTATTATACCTAACTGCATCTAGACCAGACATCATGTTTGCAACATGTATCTGTGCAAGAAGTCAATCAGCTCCCAGAAAATCAAATCTCATTGCTGTAAAAAGGATCTTCAGATACATAAAAGGTGCTCCCACACTTGGTATCTGGTATCCAGCTAATGGGAACATCAAGCTTTCAGGTTTCTCAAACAGTGACTTTGCTGGATGTCACACCACAAGGAAGTCCACATCAGGAGGGTGCCAGTTTCTAGGTGATTGCTTAGTTTCATGGCAAAGCAAAAAGCAAGCAGCTGTTTCAACATCCACTGCTGAAGCTGAATACATTGCTGCTGCAAGCTGTACAGCCCAACTCCTGTGGCTTCAAAATCAGTTACTGGATTTTGGTATCACTGCCTTAAAGACACCACTCATGTTGGATAGCCAGGCAGCAGAAAATATCATCAAAAATCCAGTTTCCCATTTAACTACCAAACACATCGACATCAGACATCACTTTGTGAGGGATTGCTATGAAAAAGGTTTGATTTCTCTGCATCATGTCCCAACTAAAGATCAGCTGGCAGATGTGCTCACAAAAGCACTTGATACAGCCACTTTTGAAAGTTTGGTCTCTAGAATTGGGATGCTGAACATGGAATAACAAGCAACATCTTGTTTTCCTATGAATAAAAGCAACAAAATGTTTTCAGAAAATCAAAACTCCATCCTTAAAAATAGCTAAAAATGATATTTTTCATTAAAATCCTTAAAAGTCTGCCATTAACCACTGATTGTTCAAAAGTCTGCTCTACTTCAAAAGTCTGTCCACTGCTGAAAGTCAACCCCTGCTCTCTCATTCCTTTGATAAACTCTGTTGTTCAAAAGCAGTGTCTTATCCACTGATATGCTATCCACTGATAGTGAAAATCATCCACTGCTTTCATACCACTGCCTTCATCAGTCACTTTCACAAAAGTACTGTCCTTCACTTTCACAAGGGGTTGTCACGTGGGCACTACATATTGGTCAGACTTTTTGTAACGGCTGCCACCTCAGCATTCACTTTCTTCCCTATAAAATCCCCCACTCACCACCAAAACAGGGTTTTACTGTCGAATTGAATTCTTAAAAATTCTCTTCTCAAAGCAGTTTTTTCTTCTCATCTCTCACAAATTCCTTCGATCATTTATCTTCAAAATGACAAAATCGAAGTCATCTTCAAAACCCTCCTCCAAATCATCTTCGAAAACAGCCTCTCAAAAGGCAATCTCCACTGAAATTCCACATAAACCATCTCACAATCTCCTGGGTCTTCTCACAAAACCTGGAACCACAAATGTTTTCGATTCCATCATTGATATCATGGCAAAATCAAAGTACAAAACTTTGTTCACCGCCGATGCACCAATCTATTTGGCGACCCAAAGGGAGTTCTGGAAGAATGCAACCCTTGAAAAACAAGGAGACACTGCAAACACCATAAACTCTTCTATAAAGGGTAAAGCTGTCCAAATCACGCCACAATCCATTTCAGAGGTCTTTCAACTCGGTGATCAGGAAGGTAAAATTTCTTTCACTGAAAACGAGTTACAAACTGACTTTATTGAGAGAGGGTATGAAGCCACAATGATGAAGAAAATTACCTTAGAAAAAGGTTATTTTCCTTCTACAACCAGATTTTTATTTCATACCCTCCTACTATGTGTTTCAAACAAAACCACTTCTTTCAATGAAATCCCTTTAAAGATTCAAAATCTGGGATATGCAATTCTTCAAGGAGAAAATTTGAACTATTCTCGGGAAATTTTTAAAGATTTGGTTAATAATGTTGAAACAAAATCATTCTTACTGTTTCCAAGGTTTTTAAGTTACTATTTTGCAAAGAAATTCAGTAAGGATGATTTAGCTGTAATAAACCAAGGTGATTCCACTCAAATAAACAGTTTAACAACTGAAACTTTTTCAAGAATGTTAGCACCTTGCAAAACACAAGCATAGGTGCCTGAGCAGATTTTAGCAGTTACAACTGCTCCTCAGGCATCTGCTGCTGAGCCCACTGCTCAAGGTGATCAAAGCAGCAGCACAACTGCTTTGAAACCCACACCTAAAATCTCTAAAAAGCCAAAAAGAAAAACTCAAAAACCCACAAAACCCATCAAAAAGGCAACTCTGGAGGATGAGATACCAGAGCTCCTGCCTGTGACAACACAAATGTCATAAGAAACCACTGCTGCTACTTCCTCACAGCAGTTGGTACAAATATCTCAACCCATAACCACAACTCCTCCTGCTTCTTCACAAAAAGAACAGGTTGTACAAATAGGGTCTCCACATCATGATGCTCTGGAAACACTCGTTTCTATCATCCACAGCTCAATACCCGGGGCAAATCCACTTTCTACACCACCCTTCACATCCACAATTCCCCCACCAACTAAACTGCTGTTGGATGCAATTGATTTGAACCAGGCATTAACCAGTCCTTCTCAATCACCTATCAATGAGAATATACCTCAACAACTGACTGGGTCTGATGTATCAATCTTTGCTAACCCACCAACACAACCTGAGGAGGTTAGACCCCTTGAGTTACAAGTAACTCTTGGTGGTAATCCAAGTGAAGCAGCCACTACAATTATTACACCCACTGGGTTACATTTGGACAGTGGTTACATTAATAAGACTTCCTTGGAGGCAATTCCTTTTATAGCACCTCTGTCAACCACCAGTGGATTTATTTATCCTACTGGCAACATCAAAAGGTTGTCAAGTGTTGAAGGAAGAAGACCCCAGTACCAAGAAAAAGGGGCATCAGTGGTTAATGTTTGGAGTATACTCCCTACCTCAACCACTGATAAAACCACTGCTAGTGGGAAATCAGATGATCCCATTAACTTGGGTGATGATTTAAAATATCAGGATTTGACGGATCGTATTGGAAAACTTGATAACTCTGTTGCAGAACTCAAAGATATGCTACAACAGGTGTTACAAGTACAAAAAGCACAATCAACTGGTGTTCCATCTCAAGCACCTGCTCCACAAAGGGCATCTGCTACAAATGAGCTCTGGAATTTGTTTCAACCTTTCCTCCATCAACAAGCACAATTAGCAGATCAGCAACATGAAAAACATGTCCAACAGCTGAGAAATGCAATGGAGTCAAGGTTCAAGAACACGCAGGCTGATTTAAAGGCTCTCAAAACTCAGATCCTACAAACCACTGGCACTGCTCCTCCAACAGTACTTTTCATCGATCAACTCCCAGACGATAATGCCAAAAAGGGGGAGAAAATTCAGGAGTGGAAGAAGAAAGGAATAGATGATGGTCTCTACATTGAACCTGAAAAGGATGCTATGACCAGAAAAATTCCTGTGCCAGATGGTAGTAAAAAGGTTGATGCTACTCAAGAAGCACTTGATGAAGGAGTAGCAAGTGTAAAAAGAGATAGAATGGCAAAGGATGTTTCAAGGTGGAATGAGGAGAAAAGAGCTTTCATGGAGCTGTATGAGCAGGGTTGTTCTGGTTCAAAGGATACTAAAAATCCTAAGACAAAAAGGAAGCCTAAGTCCACCTCATCCAGATTTCCAAAGCCTCCAAAACCACCTTCCAAAAGCCATCAGCATCAAACCTCCATCCAAACAGCTGTTGTAACTCCTGCTGTATCAACTACTGCTGGTACCTCAGTGGTTTAAACATCTGTTCTCTCTTCAACACACACCACTTCAACACACACCACAACCACCATTTTACCACCACTGTCACCATCAAAAACCATTTCACCACCACTTTCACCTGCTGACAAAAAGCAGAAGACAACAGATGTTATAACATCTGTTGTAATGACAACAGTGGTTGAAACACCAGTTGTTTCAACAACTGTTAGTCAATCACAAACCACTGCCATACAATCTACCACCACTGATCCACCCAAAACATCATCTGCTTCTTCTAAAACAAAAAGGAGAAGGATTTATATATCAGATGATGATTCACCTTCACCACCACCAACATCTTCAAATTCCCTATCACTTGTCACTATTCCAAAACCCATACCTCTCTTTTCAGCTCAAATTTTAAAACCACTACCTCCTGCTGGTGTCTCATTTCCTCTAGAACTCATTGCAGTTAGAGAAGAAATAAAATCCTTTTATTATGAGGATGACCCAGCCAAAAGGAGTTTGCCATCAATTGCAGGATATCCCAGGCCCAACAATATTGAAGAATACTTGAAACTCAAGGCCAAACAAGCAGAGGATACTGCAATCAAAAACAGAAAAGGGAAATCTGATAGAGAATTTCAACAAAACTATTAGTTTTTACTCTCACAGGTCAATGCGATGGAGCGTTTTGCTAAAAATGTATGTCAGCAAATTTCAGAAAGGGCAGATGAGTCCTTGAAGAAAGACTACATTGAGAACATCATGACCTACAAGAAATACAAGGGGGAGAAACACATGTACAAGAACTGGACCATTCCTGAGCTTGAAAAAGAAGCAGCCAGGATTCAAGACATGATCAAAAATAAGGTCAAGCAGACTCCTCCTGAAAAGTTTAAACAATTTAAAGCTGAGAAGATGTTAGAGTTAAGGAGAATGAAAGAGGAGCTGATTGCAGCTGATTATGGGTCAAAGAACTCTGTGACAAAGTGGGGAAAAGATAGAGTCAGGGCAACCTATAAAAGCTTAGAGGAACTTAGGAAGAAAGATCCAAGAGTTCCACAAAAGCCTGACTATTCCAAAGCAGAGGTCTCAAAAAGACCACCAAAGCTGCAAGCTAAAAGAACCACTGCTCCAGCTGGTGCTGCCATCTACAAAAGAAGGAGCAAAAACCAGTAGAGTATGGAAACAATTCAAGATCTATTAGCTGGAGATGCCATTGTAAAAGCAGGCACGAAAGTAATGATAAAAGAAGATCTTGAATTAGAACAATCTGCAAGTGCTGCTCAGCCAGCTATGAATAGGCCAGCCTCACCAAATACTTCTGCAAATAAACATCTCCCAAGAAACCCACCAGGCTCAAAAATACAAAAGTGGGAAACTGACAAACAGACCTGCGTATTAACTTTGCTCAGGTCTGGTGGAGAAGTGGAGAAAATATCAAGGGAACAAGCTCTTGGCCTGAGTCTTGAAGATTTGCAGGATCTCCTTGATCTTCCACTTAGCAGGGATGATGAAGATACAGATGCCCTAGACTTCGAATTACAATTTAAAGGTCAGATAAGGGAACTGTTGATGAGGCAATAAAGTCTTCCACAAATAATGAAGAGTTTTGGCATTATCTGTTCCAGGGGGAGATTGTTGGGATTGAACCCTATCAGAGGAACAGATAATTAAAGCCAAAACTGGATCAGAGCAGTGGATCCAGAATAAGCAGACGATCACAGTTGGTTTATACAAATCTCTCCCCTTGAAAGTGGTTTCATATCTGCTGACCTCCTATCTGCTGATCTTACTAAGTGCTGACCTACAACTGCTGCCTTGGTTCTACTGACCAATGTCAAAGACTGATGGAAGACCAAAGCTCTGCTGATTCAATCTACTGCCTTGAGTCAAGTACTGCTGATCCGGACAAGCACTGCTGGGTTCACAGCAGTGGAAGGATGCAGCAGCTGTTTAAGTGTCTTTTATGTAAAGAAATGTAATAGCAGTAGTTAGTACATCAGTGTTTGTATAGATCAGAGGTTAGAGTTTGTTAGGAGGTTAGATGTCACTTTCATGGTGACGTCAGCTAAGATGCTCAGTGGTTTGCTAGTGCCTATAAATAGTTCTGTACTTTGTACTGTTCTATTAGCTCTTTGGCAACATCGTCTTCTTTGCACGAACAAACTACTGAGCTCTGGCTGAGGGGGAGTTTGCATTCATTCATCAATCATTGTAATCGTTGTTGAAACAAATTCAATCTTTCGATTCTCTGTGTAAAGATGTTTGATTAAAGTATTACTCTCGTTTGATTGTATGCAAAGTTTGTTTTCATCTTAATTCCACTGCACAACTCTTACATTTCCATCTTAATTTCAAACGAAAATACAATCAGAAACAAACTCAGATCCAACAATTGGTATCAGAGCTTGGACAGTCAAATTTGATTTTATATAGACAGTAAAATAATGCCAAGACACCACGGACAAACGATAAGGAAAGATCACCTTCAACATAAGCAACTAGTTATTAAAGTCATTAATACAAAACCAAGTAAAAAGTGCGAAAAGATTAGAAATAAAAAGTATTACACTAGACACTTTGTCTTCACCAAGTGATGTAAGAGACTTAGGCAAACATGGCCTTGATTGTCAAGAACTCTTACGATCAATCTTGGATCCCGAGATGACTCACACACTCTATGATGGACAATGGATGATGGTGTTATGGTGGTGGTGGGTGGTGGGTGAAGTGTGAGAGAGGTGGTGTGCCAAGGGATGGTTTGAGCTTGAGCCAAGCACTCCTATTTATAGGCTGAACAGAAGCTCGGGCACAGCCCCGTGTCCAGTGGGCACGGCCCCGTGTCCACATCCTCTCTTTCTTCATTTAATGCAGCTTTGTCTTATTAGTTGACCACGCCCCCGTGTCTGCTGAGCACGACCCCGTGTGCAGAAGAATCTTTGTACTATGAAGATTTGCCTGGATTGTGCGAATCTTATAGTTGACCACGGCCCCGTGTCCGCTGAGCATGGCCCCGTGTCCGCTGAGCACGGCCCCGTGGTGGGCAATAGAAGCTTCTACCACTTTGTCTTTTCTGCTGACACTTGGGCACGCCCCCGTGCTGGCTGAGCACGGGGCGTGTTCAGTCCTCTGTTGCCTTGTTTTGCTTGGGAAGATGCTGTCGTGGGGTCGGGCATGTCACGTCTTGTTCCTTTTCTTGTATTTATGTTAGATTTTGATGTCTTTTTGCTTCTTTTGTTAATTTGAGCTCATTTAATCCTGAAAATACAAAAGGAAGACAAAAGCACACTTTTTCCAACATTAGTACTAAAAAAGGGTTAGTTTTATGCCACAATTGATGTAATTTATATGTTGCATTTTGCACACATTAGTCAGCATCAGCAAAACCCTTCAGAATAACCTCTTTGCCCTTAAACTGTAATGCCACTTTTGAAGTCCCCTTCAAATATCTTAGCAGCCATTTAACTGCCTCCCAATGTTCTCTCCCTGGATTGGACCTAAACTGACTAACAACTCCCACTGCATGAGCTATATCTGGTCTCGTGCATACCATTGCATACATGAGGCTACCAACTGCCGATGCATATGGAACTTTAGCCATTTCTGCTTTGGCTTCATCTGATCTGGGTGACTGAACTTTAGAAAGCTTAAAGTGACTTCCCAAAGGTGTGCTTCGAATCTTGGCATCTTTAAGGCTGAATCTTTCTAACACTTTCTCAATGTACTTCTCTTGAGAGAGTGTCAAAGAACCATCTTCTTTGTTTCTGAAAATACTCATCCTGAGTATTTGGTTTGAAGCTCCTAAGTCTTTCATCTCAAACTATTCAGACATCTGTTTCTTCAGCTTTTTGATCTCTGTCATGTCTGAACCTGCAATCAACATATCATCCACATATAGTAATAGAATGATATAAGAACCCTTGAATCTCTTGATGTAACAACAATGGTCATTGTCACATCTCTTGTATCCGACTCTTCCCATGAAGTTATCAAACTTCAAATACCATTGTCTGGGCGCTTGTTTCAGACCATACAAACTCTTCTTCAACTTGCACACCAAGTTTTCTTTGCCTTTAACCTGAAAACCTTCTGGTTGTGTCATGTAGATATCTTCTTCTAGGTCACCATGTAGAAAAGCTGTCTTGACATCTAGCTGCTCTAGATGCAAACCTTCTGCTGCTACAATACTGAGAACAAGTCTGATAGTAGTCATCTTCACCACTGGAGAAAATATTTCATTGAAATCAATTCCCTCGTTTTGCTGAAATCCCTTGACCACTAATCTTGCTTTGTACCGTTTGGTACCATCATGTTCATCTTTGACCCTGAAAACCCACTTGTTCTGAAGAGCCTTCTTCCCAGCTGGAAGCTTTGTTAAGTGCCAGGTCTTGTTCTTCTCAAGCGACTTCATCTCATCTTTCATTGCTAACTCCCACTGCAATGAATCTTTCAACCCCATGGCTTCTGAGTAACACTGGGGTTCACCATTTTCTGTCAAAAGTATGTAATTGACGGATGGTGAATATCTGTCTGGTGGTCTAACGACTCTGGAGGATCTTCTTGGTTGAAACTGAGGAGTTTCTGGGGATTCTGGAATTTGAGGAGCGACCTTTTCTTCTTCTTCTGCAGAATTATTACTAGAATCATCCCCTGAGCTCCCACTGTCGATTGACTCATTCCCATTTTCTGGAATGTCGACTAAAGCTTCTTTTCTTGTTTCACCACTTTCAAATTCAACATAGTCTTTCTGAACTTCTGGTCTTTTGGTGTTTCTGTCTTTATACAATTCGTTTTCAATAAAGACGACATTTTTGCTTCTGATTACTTTTCTGCCTTCATTATCCCAAAGTCTGTAACCCATTTGTTCTGATCCATAACCAATGAATGTGTACTTCTTGGATTTTGAGTCTAACTTATCCCTGTCACCAGCTTCTAACAAATCGTAAGCACTACAACCAAAGACTCGTAAGTGTTCGAGACTTACCTCCTTTCCTTGCCACATTTCTTCAGGCAACTTGAAATCTAAGGGACCGGTTGGTGAACGGTTGATCAAGTAGGCTGCAGTGCTAACTGCATCGGCCCAGAATGTCTTGGGCATCCCGGCATTTAGCCTCATGCTTCTAGCCCTCTCATTTAGAGTTCTATTCATTCTCTCAGCTACACCATTCTGCTGAGGAGTTCCGGGAACTGTCTTGATCATCTTTATCCCTTCCTTGGCACAATAGTCAGTGAACTGCTTGCTTATGTATTCACCACCATTATCAGACTTTAAGCACTTTACCTTCAAGTTAGTTTCATTTTCAACAGCAGATTTCCATATCTTAAAAGCATCAAATACGGCAGATTTATGCTTAAGAAAATATACCCATACCTTTCGTGTTGAATCATCGATGAAAGTAACATAATACCTTGAGCCTCCTAGAGATAAAACTGAGGTTGGTCCATATACATCCGAGTGAACAAGCTCTAACTTCTGAGCTTTCGGTGTCCTCCCTGTCTTTACAAAAGTAACCCTCTTTTGTTTTCCAAGAAAACAAGGTTCACAGAATTCAGTTTCCACTTTCTTCAAGTCTGGAAACTTACCTTTCTGAGCCAACATCTTCAATCCCTTTTCGCTCATGTGTCCGAGTCGGTTGTGCCATAAATTTGATGGACTCGGACCGGTGGTCATTGCATGAACACCTTCAGCAGAAACTTCTGCGATGTATAGAGTACCTTGCTTCTTTCCTTTGGCAATCACTAAATTGCCTTTGATCACTTTCCATTGTCCACCCCCAAAGTGAATATTAAACCCTTCATCATCTAGTTTACCAACTGAAATCAACTTTCTCCTCAAATTAGGAATAACCCTGACATTTTTCAATGTCCATATAGTTCCTAATGAGGTCTTCAAGTCTACATCTCCAATACCTGTGATATCAAGCATTTGATCATCTGCTAAACGAACTTTACCAAAGTTACCTGCTCGTAGATTCTTGACCATATCTGGGCATGAGATAGCATGGAAAGAAGCACCCGAATCCATAATCCAAGATTCAACTGAATCTTCAACAGAACAGATGAGAACATCACCTAATTCTTCCGAGGATACACTGTTTACTTCTTTCTTTGAAGCGGGTTTTGTACATTGGCTTCTATAGTGACCTTTTTCTTTGCAATTCCAACATTCAACGTCTTTTCTGTTCTTTGACTGTCCTCTTCTTCTGGACGTGGGCCTGCCTTGACTATGTCCTCTTTCGTTTCTTCTTCCTGTACTTTCTGTATGCAATAAAGAACTAGAATTAGAAGTCTCACCGTTGATTCTCCGTCTGATATCTTCATTTACTATCAAGTCACGAATACTCTCGAAAGTGAGTTTAGTAGTGCCGGATGCACTACTAACAGCTGTGACTGTGCCTGACCAACTGTCGTGCAATGATGATAAAAGGAGTAGTGCTTGAACTTCATCTTCAAACTTTATTTCAACCGAGGCTAAACGAGAGATAATCGAGTTAAACTCATTTATGTGAGCGGTAACCGACATGCCTTCCTTCATCTTGGTGTTAACCAATTGTCGGATGAGGAATACTTTGTTTGAAGCGGATGGTTTTTCATACATGTTGGACAAAGCTTTCAATACACCATATGTGGTTGTTTCATTGACAATGTTGTAAGCAACACTCTTTGCCAAAGAAAGCCTAACCACACCCAAAGCTTGTCTATCCAACAACTTCCATTCTTCATCATACATGTCATCTGGTTGTTCACCCGACATAGGCAAATGCAAACTTTTCTGATACAACAGATCTTCAATTTGCATTTTCCAAAATCCATAATCACTTCCATCGAACTTATCAATATTGATTTTACTATCTTCTGCCATTTAAAAAAATTACCAAGTTACTACTAACCAAACGGGTTTGTACTGCTAAGTGGTAATTTATACGAGCGAAAGCAATAATCAAAAACAAATAACTTATCTGTTTCAAGCTTTAATGGCAAGGGACAAGTAGTAGTGGGTTGTGATAGATACTTGTCAAAGTTGAGGGGCCTTTCTGTTCAACTGAGAAACTTAATTTCTCCAACAGAAATAAAAGGAAAGATGTACGTGTTTTCTTCCTCAATTCCACAGAACAAAAACAAAAAAAAAAACTCTGCAACTTTTCTTTTCTTCTTCTACTCCACCTCCTCGATCTCCCAAGAGAAACAAGAAGGCCACGGGTTCGTCGGAACACAGTCGCGACGACGGCGGCTGCTTGTGACGGCGAAAAGAGCGGCAGCAGTGGCGGTTCTGGCGGCGGCTGAGCGGCGGAGCAGAGTGGGTGACGGCTGGTGTGTTGTTTCTGGTTTTCAATCGGAAACCCTAGTTTCGCGATTAAGAGAGCGGCAGCGGCTGACGAGCAATCCGGTAGAAACTGATGCAAATCGGAACCCTAGTTCAGATTCCAGCACCTTCAGGTATCTCCTTCTTCTACACCTTCGTTTCTGTTCGCTTCTGTTCGAATCTGATCGATTTCTGTTCGATCTGTTCGGTTTCTGTTCGTCTTCTGATCGATTTCTGTTCGATATGTTCGGTTCAACAACAAGAGTCTGAGCTCTGATACTAGTTGTTAGGATCAGGATACACACACGAACACAGAACTCACACACACACCCAATTTTCTGTTGAAGAACATAAAGATTTATAGTGGTTCGGTCGATTCTGACCTACATCCACTCTCGGTAACTAGGAATATTTGTATTAAGCTTTTGGTACAATTTTCAGTTACATAACAATCTCATATATATAAGATTGAGGAAAGAGAAGAAGTCCCAAAACATGATCCGTGAAAAAAGGGTTCAGAGAAGATTGGATCATCTCAGCCATTTATCTTCTTATCCTGTTTTGATCAGAAATCCTTTTCTGATGTCCACTTGCTCAAGTGGCCTTCACACTCAACATTATCACCAACATAATTTTACCAACAATCCTCTTCTTTATCCTCATCCGCAACATCATCAATAAAGTTGGATCTCCGCCGCGTACAGTCTCCGCCACCGCGACTGTTGTCGTCGTTGTACTCATCTATCCGGCGAGACATCGTTTGTTTGATGATTTTGGATTGATATTGTAGGTTGTGGTGATTGTATTGAATTGCCTTGGTTGTGATTTGGAATTTGGTGTGTAATTTATGAAACCTAGAAACAGGAACAATGTTTATATTTAACCGTGCATGTTTTCAACTGATGAACCGACGTATTAAATGCGAATGACATGATTGTGAAAAGGTGCAGTCACGTATATAAGACAACCGCAACATTTGCTTCAAACATCCGATTTTCACACAAAGAAAAGAATGTTTTGAATAAACTTAAGAATTTTAACATCTAAAACAATGATACTAAAACACTCATAATCAACTAACTACCCGCCGCAACGGACGGACTGACGTTAAGTTGTTAAATAACAATGGAAAAAAACAAATCAAATTGTTGCGTAGAACTTGTTTTTTAAAGTTTACGAAGAACATTTTGTAACTTGCACTTGGATAGTAAATTTATTTACATTTTATTTAAGATTTAAAGGTCATTTAAGTATTAACAGATTATAATTATATTAATAATATATTAACAAAATGAATTAGTCAAATACAAGTCAGGTCATCCTACGTCACAAACAACTCATAAGATAAGGACGTTGACATAGCAAAATAGATCTTCTCTATCGACGTATCTAATTTAGGAAAATGGTCCATCAATTAATAATATTTTTTTTATCTCAAGTAATGCACATATGCAAAACGTAATATCATAAGTATAAGCATTTATTTTTCTTAATCTATTAAAAAGAAGTATATCAAATCTTATGTCATTTTAACTAATTAAACGGGTAAATGAAATAAACTCAAGTCTTTATACATCGATTGCAGAAATAAAGTATCCAAGCACGACATGAATTAACGTGTTTTTTGAGTTGTTGACATAGTCCCCTTTCCTATTGGCCACTACCAGGAACCAAACATGTATGAGTTTACTTTGACAAGGTCAAATGTATCTAAAGTCAACTCCTCCAGCCTGCCTATAACATTATTCTTCACTAAATGCAAATCACCCACCAATTGTAGAGAGAGAGAGAGAGAGAGAGATGGGTAAGTTGATGCACAACACACAAATCAAGCACTCAAGCCACCCTCATCTCCTGCAGTTATCCTCCAACTTGCAACTTCAAAACAATATCAGTTGTGCAGGCTGCAACCACCCCCTTTCTTCATCAGACCACCTCTACTCGTGTAGACCATGCAACTTTTTCTTGCACGCGTCATGCTCTAAGTTTCCAGAACTCATCACCCACCCGTCCCACCGTCAACACACACTTTCCCTTCTTCCCACCTCTATCTACCCCGGTGGTTTCTTTCGATGTGATGCCTGCACTCAGCAAGGGACTTGCTTCAGCTATCATTGCCAAATCTGTGATTTTGACTTGCATGTGTTATGTGCTACTAAGCCTCTCTCGGTCAACCACCCGTTCCATCAACACCCGCTTGTCCTTACTTTTTCCTCTCCTTACGGCGAAAAGTTAGGCTTCTCCTGTGATGTATGCCGCAACGTCGGGTCGCCTGACCAGTGGCTCTACCGCTGTGTTGCTTGTGAGTTTGATGTTCATTTAGACTGTGCCACTGCCAAGGCTCTACAGCACAGTCTCTCGTATCCAGCTCCAGGTTCTGCGTCCCATCAACCTCAGCCGCTTGCACATAGCATGAGCACGGGCCATGCTCAAGCTCAAGCTCAAACTTACTGGCAAACACCTGTGGGCGTTCCAAGTTACCAGCGTCCCCCACAGCAACAAGCACCTGCTGGTTTTCAAACTTACCATGGTCCCCCACAGCCACAGCCACAGCAACAGCAACAAGCACCTGTCGGTTACCCACGGCCACTGACACAGCAACAACCACCTGTTGGTTTTCAAACTGCACAACCACAGCCGCCAGCACCTGTCGGTGGTCAAAATTACCAGATGCAGCCGGCACCTGCTGCAGCCAACCAAAGTATGGCAGATGTGATGGTGACAGGATTTGTCGATGGCATGATGCAGCAGATTGGCCAGAATTTTGTACAAAGTCTTACAGGAGGTGGGGGTGGTGGTGGCGGTGATGTGGTCAACGTTAACGTTGAATGCAGTAATACGAATGACTACGAATGCGCTACTATGAATGACTATGAATGCAGTACTGTGAGTGAAGACTATTAAGAAGTTGTGAATGTAACAAAGTTTGGATTTGTATTCCCTGAGTGTGACCTACTTATGCAATTCTTCTATTCTGCTTGTGACATGATCTTTCTGGTGCAACATTACCAATTATTCAAAGGCTACATAAAATCTGAAGGGGCAGCTTAGTTTACAACCCTAAAATTTGATATAGTAAAATACTTTAGAAAATCATTGAATAAATACAGACATAAATATCATGCAACCTTATCTGATATTGCATCTTCAAGTATCTTTATCAGTTTCTTACTTCCGCCTACTCGAGCTTCATCAAGAGGCGTGTTACCCCATCTGCAACCAAACCAAACAGTTATTAGTCACATCTAAATGAATGTTTCAGAACCCATATAGAAAATACAAGGAAATTGAGCTGTAGATTTAATATAATAGATCCTATAAATAAATGTGTATGCTGTTCACTCATTTGATAATGATATTAATGACGCGTTAAACTTAGCAATCGAATACAAACCTTGTGCAGCTTGTTGCCCGTTTTACCAACTATCTCGATGTAAATTCATAACGCGTTAAACTACAATTTTAGTTAATTAATTATTATGATAAAACTATTTCGGGGGCTTAAAAAGTAAACGTATTTGATCAATTCTTTAGCTAATTTTTTTTTATTTAACCCTTTAAAAATCGAACAAACACAGCCTGTTCAAAAGTACATGTTGGAAATTGCTGCCTCTACTTATGTGGTTTTATGAAAGAATATGTGAAGCTTAACACATACCTATCTTTGGATGATACACTCCCTCCAGCTTCTAGGATCAACTTAGCAATTGAATACAAGCCTTCTGCAGCAGCAACATGAAGTGGTGTACGAAGATCATAATTCCGGGAGTTGGGATTAACCCCGTTATCCAAAACTCGTTTTAGAAACACTATGTCCCCCTTTGCAACAGCCATACAAAGACAATTCCCAGCATTGTCCATATCCAAAAACGCTCCGGCTCCCACAAGCATGGAAACCACCACATCATGCCCGTTCTTGATTGCTTCAAATAAGGGAGTATTTCCATTATCATCTACATCACATGTTTTAAATTGTTATTAGTTATATGTCACATCAGGGGGGGGGGGGGGGGGGGTCAAAACATGTTTGGATTGGAACAGGTCACTTTGTTTAGATCGGCCCATTTATAACTAAATGGGCTGATATTTTCCACCTCGATTGTTGTAGTACTAACACAACACTCAACACTGCAAACAAAAGCTTGCCTGTAGCATTGACTCTTGCTTCCTTTTGCAAGAGAAACTGAACAAGGTCTGCAAATCCCTTGATTGCAGCAATATGCTGTGAATAGATCATTAGTATGCCATGTTAGATGATTATTAATATACTTGCACTGCTTGAGAAAGAAATGTTTCCCCTTAGCAACAAATCATTAAACACAATTATCATAACTAATATATTATTGGTAATTGACATAAATAGACTTAAATAAAAAAAAAAGGGTAAATACTGAAATTTTGAAGGGTTTTCATGTTTTAAGTTTGGCTCCATACTGCACATTATGGACTAACCATTTCATTAAAATGACATATATTTTAAATATTCAATGAAATAAATTCACAGAAAATAAGCAAAAATACCAAAGGCGATCTTCCATCATAATCTGTGTTATTAGGATTTATCCCAGATGCAACCAAACGCTTTACACGATAGAGGTCACCGCTATAAACAGAAAAATTTAACCTCAGAGCCAACTCAGATTCATGTTTTGCTACATGAAGTGTTAAGTCAGACTCCAATATCTTTTTACGAAGGCGTGTTTGATTTCCCTGATAACAGCAAAAGGGATTTCAGACAAAAACTCTAAACTTGAAAGTTAAAAAAAGAGATCAACTGCATATCGATTGTAGTTTAATTTTCAAATACATGTTATGCATTAGTGAGAAACTAACACTGCGCTTAAAAAAAGCTTCTTGCACGGTTGCACTAAATAAAGGTTAAGGCAATCATTCACAATGTTCTGGTTGAATTAACTTTCTAAATCAATATTTTACAATCATTTTAAAGAGAGTTAAAATAGATAAGGTAGTCACTAGTCACAATTTTTTAAATTGAATGGCAACTTGGCGAATTAATATAGAGAAGTAGTCTAAACATACAAGTTATAAATAACTATAATCAGAAAAACTCCATTGACTGGTTAGAAAGATAAATATATATAGGAATGAGTTCAAATGAGAACCACGAGACAAATAGGAACTAAAAGAATCGCTTTTTAACCTTTGATCATTGAACGAACTGGAACCATCCATTGAAATATGATCCAAATGCTAAAAAGCAGTTCACTTGGTTCCGAATTATTTGATCCAAATGCATTGTGTCTTAAATTGTTATGTTTGGTGTTTTTCTTGCCAAGACAACCCGAAACATCATGCATAAGTTCAAAACATGATGTCTACATGTCATTTTTACAGGATCCTAAGACATTGTATATATACATATATATGTACTACCAAACGTACCCAGTATAATCTCACTCATATATTGTACTGGAGAGGATATTAAACTGAAGTAACTGACCTCAAGAAGGTTATCTAGAATGATCCTCCCATCAGCAAAATGTATCTCCAATATATCTGTAAGAGATTGCTTATCAATGCGCAGTAGCTTTGACAGCTCCGCAACACGAACCGTATCAGGTACTGGAATGTTACAAAGAACAGACAATTCATTCAGAGAGCTGTATATTTCCAATGTCCTAACACATTTTTCTGCTTCATTCTCACTTCTTTCAACATCCTCCTATACAACAATATTATGACAGTTAATATTAGTCTCTTTTATAAAAGACTCATAGATTCTCTGTTATGTTTGACCCGTTTCCATTTCAGCGAACCCGTTTTTTTACCCTTTTGACATGTAATGTAACCCGATTCATAAGAGAATGGAAAATTGTTACCTCCAAAAGAAAATACAAGCATTTCATAACCGTGAAGAAATGACTGAAACACGTACCAACTTTCCGTAACAAACAATGTAAAGCTGGTCTGCTATATTTCCTTCTTCAATAATCACTTCTCCTGGTAGAAAAAGTTCTTCCTGAACTTTAATTGCCTACAAGATCAAAACGAAATACGTTATAAGTGAGAAACATGAGTGTCTCAAATTTTATTGAGTTAAAAACTTAAAATAGTTTTGTATTGTTATACACACCCCTAAGAGGGGACCACATGTGAAGTATAAACATGCAGATATCATTTTTTTTATGTAAAACATGTCCTGTTAACAGACCTTCCGAATAACCAAACAATAAATTGCATGTTCAAAATGCAGACAAGAGTTTGCAATCACAATGTAAAATTGTTGACAGAAACAACTTACTATCTGCTTGATAAATGGAAGTGAGCATCCCTTGAAAAGAGGAACTTCTTTGATGTAAGGTTCATATAACTTTTGTGAGATCTGTAAAACACAAGTATTAACGCAATAAATTCATCTGATTAGTAGAAACCTAAATCTCACATTCAAGTTCAGAATAAACATTATAAAGATCTAGTCATGGTTGTCAGTATATATAATAGAGGTGGTGATTTTAACAAATTTATAAGTTGGCTCATTTCGGTTGTATTAGAAAGAACGGGTAAAACGAAAAACAAAAATCAATCAAGGAAACGGGTCAAATGGAGCAGAGGAGTTAAACGAGTCAGAAGCTTTCTTGGTGCATCTAAAAACATTAAAACCTCCAAAATCATTTTATTTAAAGAGTATATAGTTGTTTTTCTGTAACACAATTTTTGTAACTATATCTGACTCAATGTTTACTTATAAAATTCAGAAAAATTGACATAGGTCAACACGGCCCAACCTTGACCAAAACTTAAGGATGACCCATTGTGATCCAACCCGCCCTACCTGTCCATTTTACCAACTTTATTTGATTACTACAACTTCAAAACATTGTCTGCATCATATTTCACCTTGGCTTTAAAAGTAGCAGGAATATCCTGAAGAACAGAAGCCTCGTTGTAGCTGGTCTCATACTGTAAGCGCACATGGCCTTTGATCTCTTTACTTATCTGCTTCCCAAGATCATGTTTATTCATATATTTTATAATATCCGTCATTTTATCCCTGAACCTTTCTGTTCTTGATCCTTTCACAATTAGTGCTGCCATATTACCTAGTAAATAAGCACCAAGAATCATATCACCCGAAATATACATGATTATGAATATCATTTCTCTATTGTTCACAGCATGTATATCTCCGTAACCTGCAGCATATGCAACAAATGGCAGGAATCAGTTAAATCCAATAAAGAATGGCACCAAATATTTTGTCATATGCTTGGTTCGTGAGACACGTGCGCGAGGCGTTGCTCTATGTACAACCATATAAGCTTTATTTGCAACCAAATATTTTGAGGCGTTTTCCATCTCGCCTTGCGCATCGAACACGCCTTTTAAAACCAAGCCATATATACATAATAAACTAAAAGCAATTGATTTGACAAGGGTGTAAAAATAGCAACAAGCAAGCCATAATAAAAAGGTGTTAGTGTAGGCTAACCAACAGTTGCCATGGTGACAATGGCGAAATATAGAGAAGTTATATAGCGTGTCCACAAGTCTATATCTCGAAATTCGGAATAATTGTAGTCTCCCATCTTCAAACTCCCTATCCATGTGTACCCTTCTTGAGCTGGAGGCAGAGTGGTGGCCAGGTAGTAGAAGAAACAGGCAGCGGTGTGTGTACAATACAGTTCAACAACAAAAAGTTTAATAATTCTTGTAAACAGGTAGTTGATTCGAATATCTTTCTCCAATGCCTCAAAGAATTCAGTCACTCTAAGAGCCCTACTTAGCCTGATCCATAGCAGGTACCTCACAACTTCGTTTCTGTTACAAGCCTGTTGTTCAAATGGATGCATGCATACATACATACATACATACACTCTTGTGAATAGAATAGAATAGAATAGAACAGAACGGAACAGAATCGAATGTAAGAAAGAAATACCTTATAAATGGCATCGAGCGGCAAACAACCAAGAAAGTCAAGTATGAAACGAGATTTTAGGTAGCTGCAATGCGACAGTGTAAACCGAAGGAATCAAAGGATGGCGAAAGGACCCAAACCATGCATTCTCATTACACGAACCATAACAATAACATACATAGATATTTCTTTTAGCAAACTAACGTGTATACGGATAACAAACATGAAAATTGAGCGAGGAGTACTAACCGAATGGCGATTTGATTATGGTTAGAGACAAGGCGATGGGAATGGGAGTCCTTAAAGGCGAGGAAGAAATGCAGGAAAATGTCAATGAAAAAAGCAAGTTGGCCGGCACTGTCCAGGAGGAATAACTTCTCAGGTAACCCTCGGAAGAATCCGAACTCAAGGGGTGTGAAGAAGGAGGAGTATACCGCCCATATCAATATGAATTGCTTCCATCCTAGATACCACCTGCATTTTCATTAAGGGACCAAAGTCAAGTGACCGTTTTTTTTCAAACATAGAGATAACAAAAGATATTCACACCACGCCACCCTTTCACGCCCCATCCCACTCCACCCTTTTTGGCATCATGCCACTTTTCTGACAATTGTTGACGTGGCTTCCACGTTACGCCATTTTCATACCTCCGTCATGCAGTATTTAGTAAAAAGGCTAAAAAATGGATATATTAGTCCTTTTGGTTCTCACTCTTCCCATTTTTAAAGATTTTTGGACAACAATGGAGATTCCATAGACGGATCCGGTTACCACATCACATGGACATTTTGTTATTTTAGCTTGAATATGGTAATGAGAATTTGTAACATCCTGTTTCTTTGTAATTGTATATATGAGATTATTATGTTTTAAGAATGAAATAAGCAGTCATTTATCCGTGTTGATTTGTTATATAAAACTAGTGAATTCCTCCATGTGTTGCGGTGGCGTCGAAACGTAAAGTAACCTGAACTTATATCGTCTAATGAAAACATTTGACCTGAATCGTTTCCGAACAAAAGTTGCGTCAAAACGTAGATCAACTGAAAACGTATATAAAAATAAGCACGAAAACGTATTATATTTGATCCGACTTATTCATGAAAGAAATTTACGTCGAAACATTAATCAACTTGAATTTATACCGACACGTACATCAAAATAAGCACCTAAGAAAAATATGTTTTTAGTCAAATAAAGGTATGGCGTGTTGCAGCGGCGTCGAAATGTAAAATAATTTACATTTATATCGTCTAATGAAAACGTACTATATTTGACCCGATTCATTTTATAACAAAAATTATGTCAAAACGCAGACAAACTAAAAACGTACATAAAAATAAACACAAAAACGTATTATATCCGAGCCTACTTATTTCTAAAAAAAATTACGTCGAAACTTAAATCAACTGGAATTTATACCGATACGTAAAAAAAGTTATAAAACTTTTACAAAGATGAGGAGTTGTAAGTGTTAATAAGTAAAATACAAAAAACAATTACGTGAAGTTAGTATATAATATTATATACGTACTTCAAATTGTAGTTATATATAACGTAATATTAACGTTAAAATTGTCAAATGACCAACTTAATCAACCACAGTCAAATTCTGCAGTCAAAGTTGACTAAAACCAACTAACCAAGTTTGTTTTATGGTTAAATCAAAACCAAAAAAAAAATTGAGGGGTCAAAGTTAACTTTAAAATTGAGTGGTTAAAACTGTCTTTGACAAAAGGTTAATTCTAGAACTAATAGAACTAAGATAGAAAGAGTGTTGATCGCATCAGACATTCTTCGAAAAAGATTAAAGCGTTCAAGTTTACGCGTGGTTGAATTTCATACTTAAATGATTACACACGAAAGATGGGTATCGGTTTCTAGTCTATAGTACAACTATTATAAAGCGTTTTCCGTTGCAAGTTTTCTTAATTACAGACTCTTCTTTAGTTATAAGTGGGTATTTTCCCACTATTAATTTACAATATTCTTTTGTGAGTTATTTTTACTATTCAATTATGTGCAAGTGTTTTTAGCTTTCTTAACAAGTGATTGAAGCATGTATAATTTGGGTAGTGTTGCATATTTATGTAAAAGTTAAAGGGCATAAAGTGAATTTATACTCACGTGCATGTCACACAAATACACAATGCCTTACGGTCAATTTCTAAGTTTCAAAATAATATATTCTTTTATACTAATTTCTGTATGTATTAACAGGGAAACATGCCTATACTCACAAAATGGCACTATTCGAAAATTGTATGCTGTCACACGGTGGTCTTTTTATTTTCTAATACTAGAGTTTTTAAATTCTACTAATATACATGTTTACTACTTTTACTTTAATAAAGTTTAATCAACACAATATTAGATTCTAAACTTTATTAATAATATGTTTAGTGTTTTAATAAAGTTTCTAAATCCTTTTTTTTATTTCTTTAACTCTACTAATAATATGCATGCTATTTATTTGTTCTACGTTGTCACATTAACTTTTATATCACCATTTTTAAACTGACCGGCTTTTGCACGTATAACAGTTACGTTTGAATGTTCTTTTCCACACAGTTTAACATTATCTCTTTTGGTTGATATATCAAATGTTAGTATTGTAATGCTAATCATATTTTCGCTGCAACGCGCGGGGCTAAAAAACTAGTTGTGTTTAAAAACTCAAAACTAGGTCCTGAGAGGAATTGCGGCTTTCAGTAGTCTAGAAGGTTCTTATTCAACATTAGTTTTTTTTTAACGGCTAACTAATCCTTCAAATAGTTTTTTTTTTAACTCCATAGTTCTAAATATGGCATGTTAGTTATATTATTGGTTATAAATAGAACATGGGCAATTATAGATTATAACTTTTCTTTTTAACCATTCGTAAATGAAAATATATTTAGTTGGTGGAGGTTTACGTCAATTCAACTGTGAAATTTTGGTCAGACAAATGGGTGGGCTCGACAGTGTTAAAAGATAGGTGGCCTAAACTCTATTGTTTGGAAAGAGATAAACAATGTGTGGTGGCGGATAGGCTGGTTTGGGATGGTAGCTCGTTGAGGTTCTCGCCGAATTGGAAACATTGTTTAGCTACGGTTGAGGAGTTATCGGAGATGCAGGACGTCGATTTTCTTCTTAATAGTAGTTCGTTATCTAGTGAGGTTGACCGATGGTTTTGGGGTGAAGATGGTAATGAGCCAATGTCGGTTTCGTCGGTGAAATCTTGGATCAGGAAGGGCTCTGAAATACAGAGAGAGCATTCGATGAGATGGGAATCTTGGGTCCCGAATAAGGTTAAGATTTTTGTTTGGCGGGCGGAGATGGGTCGTATCCCGACTAAGGAGGCTCTCATTCGGAGAAATGTTAATATTCTAGATGATGCTTGTCCTTTTTGTAACTAAGGAGTCGAAAGTGTGATGCACCTTTTTACTGGGTGTTACTTTGCTTGTGGGGTTTGGGCGGCTGTGGGTCTGTGGTGTGATATTGGGCGGATCTTGGTTTTTTACTTCAGTGATCTTCTTCACTTGCAGGATGGCGCGCAAAGAGGGAAATGGGCTCAAAAAATTATTAGGGGTATTATTTATATTACTTGCTGGGTTATCTGGAAGTTGAGGAATGAAAGAGTTTTAAAGGGGCTAATCCAAAGGTTGTCGATGCGGTTGCGCTGGTGAAGTCTTGGTCTTTCTTATGGTTAAAATATAGATCTAAATTCACATGTATAAATTGGAAAGATTGGGGTCGTAATCCTCTTTATATGTTGTAAGTGGTTTTGGTGGCGGTCCTTATTTTGAGGGCTCGCCCTCTTTTAAAAAAAAATAGGTACGCATGAAATAGAATGGGCAACCCTTTTACTTCTGTTTTTGTTTGTTGAATATAGTAATTTTAAATATATTAATATAGTAATTTTAAATTTATATTAAAAACATTGCTATAAAGTAATGTTTTGGTTTGTATTATAATAATTTATTAAACTGCATCATGTTAGATATAATTAGGTTTTTTCTTTTGTATTTTGGTCATCAAAACTTTTTATTTTTGGATTTTAGTGTAACACCCCAAAACCCGAATGTTTATATTCGGTAAATGTTCTGATATGGTACATCGTGAAATAAACAACTATGCTATTTAACCTAGTTAGGAATGTGGTAAAAAGCAATTAAAGGATGATAGTTGTGCCAAGATTATTTAGTGGCAAACTTGAGGGACTAAAGTGGGGCAAAATAAAAGTGGAATTTAATATATGAAAAACACACACAAACACACAAATCGTGTGTGTTCTAGAACGAGCAGGAGCTCCATGAGCTCAAGAAACCCTAAGCATGAAGAATCATCAAATTGAAGGGTGAATCGAGGTCTAAATTCATGAATAAACACGGATTAATGATCACCTACACGAGGGGATCATAAGGTATGTCTTAAATGTTAGATTGGTGATCTTTCACGAAGTGGGTTATGATGTAAATTGCGAATTTGTATGAAATTGAGAACGGGTGTGTGTTAGAATCATCATATAGAACATGGATTATGCATGGTTTAGGTTAATTTGATGTTTAATGGTGAAACCCGTTTGTTATGGTGAAGATGATGACATGGGTAAATCATCTATGTCTAAATTCTTGCTTAATATTGATGTATTTTGATATGTGTGGTAGAGGAATTGAAAGAAATGTGATACTAGTATGTTTGATGTTATGCATGAATGATCCATGTTGATTAGAAGGATAATTTGATGAATTATGTATGAGATTAGAAGAATATGCATGAATTGGTTGTACACTATGCTTAGAAAGTGGTATGCACACCAAGTGTTTGATGAAATGTCTAAGTGAAGTTAAGATGTGAGATTGTATGAAATGGCTTGATATATATGAATAAGATGAGGTAATGATGTAATTAGTAGTATACTAACTTGAAGAATGTGCTTTAGATGGAACTCATACAAGAATTCGGGTTGAATGCGTGTCTTGGTCAATACTATGCATTAAGGACTTGTACGTTGTGTTTAATATAACTAGGTGATCATGTGATTGTAAGCACATTTGCATCGTGAGTAAGAAATGTATATAGTGTCTTTGATATAGCATAAATGATGTTACGGATATAGGTGAATAAGTCGGAAGTACATATGATAAACCGTTGACTTCTGAAAGTCAACTACGCATAGGAAGCATAATTTGACTTGTTGTTGTAAAGGTAGGATATTAGAAAGTCGTATGGTACATGTTACATCTATACACGTTATATGAAATGACATGGTAAATTGTATGAGTTTGAAAGGATGTGAAATTGGGTTTATGTCTTATGCTTGTTATAATTGACTAATGAAAGTCAAATGTGAAATATGCAATTGATATGATCTTTAACATGTACAACTGTGTATGCTAACGAGAATGTGAATTGGTGGCATGAAAGTAGAGGAATCATATCAAGATGGACTCAAACATGAAAGGCTAACGGGTCAAGAGGAGGCAAGGAAGTGGATACGGACACGGATGCACAAGGTAAGTGATTTCCGGAATCACTTCTTAGTTTATTTAAGCAAAGTTGTGTACTAGTTATTTATGCATGATAATTGAAGTCTAATAAGGTTTGATTATATATAAGTGATGATTTTCGTTAAGTAGACCATACGGGTCAAAATAATGATTTATTGTAATACGGAATGGTTGCATAAGTAATGACGACGGTATGATAACCGGGTAATGGATAAAATTGTACGTAAGCATGCTAACCGAGTAACGGTGATGCGGGTTAATGGGCAAGAGGTTCGGTAGGAAATTTCGAGTAAATGAATAAACAATTTCATAGATGGAAATTGTACTATCTAATGTTCATTTACGTAATAATGAATGAGTTTAAAGCATACCGGGTAACGGGTGCGTAAACCACAAGTACGAAACTCCGGATAACGTAAAAGTATTATGGTTTTAAGGTTCATGTAAGTTTTGGGCTAAAAGGAATGAGATGTTTGATGAAAACATGAACGGGTCGAATAAGTGAAAGCGGGTATATAAAGCCGAGAGCTTTAAGTGAATATTTTCCTTAAACCGGATGTTGGATTTCAAGTTCATATGATAGAATGTGAATTTACAAGCATGTAGGAAGAAACGGGAGGTTAAACGGGTAAACGGTTCAAAAGGTATGCGCGTTTTAGTGCGTACGGACGACGAAACGGAACTGCAGAAAAATGCAAAATCTAGAGGGCGTCGCCGACGGGTATGGGGGCGTCGCCGACGGGCTCTGGAAAGTCAGTTTTTGGCTGACGGGTTATTTGACTGTCTACGGAAGTTTTGGGCTACGGGCATTTGCAAGGGTCGTCGCCGACGGCCTCCCCATGTTCAAATACCTGAAATTTGCTATCTAAGTTGATTTGGGTATAGTAGGCTTCGGTTTGTTATCCGTAGACCACGACGGGCATCCCAAACATGATTTTGATCATTCCTTTGACGTTTATGGGCTATAAATCTAAGTCTAAGTACCATGTAATTAATGTATGGATATATAAGAGGTATGTAAGATCTTGAACGTGTACGTATGAGTGTATGTACATATGTAGACGTGTATCTAAGTATATATAAAGGTACGTATGAGTGTATGCAAGTAAGTAGAGACGTAGTAATGTATGTACGTATGTAGATATGCATTTATGTATATGTGAAGATACGTATGTGTATATGTACGTATGTAGAGACGTAGTAATGTATGTACGTATGTAGATATGCATTTATGTATATGTGAAGATACGTATGTGTATATGTACGTATGTAGAGACGTAGTAATGTATGTGCGTATGTAGATGTGTGTTTAGTATATATGAAGGTACGTATGAGTGTATGCATGTTTGTAGAGATATAGGAAGGCATGTACGTATGCAGATGTGTATGTATGCATGTAAGAATGTATGTACGCGTGATTTATATACGTTGAGTAATACGTTATTAATAGGGTGCCTTGAGAATGAAAGGTAATGCAGGTACATTATTGAAGCCTCACCAGGACATGGATATGCAGATGAAATGCTTAAAGTTAGAAAGATAACGAAATGGGAAGTGTACGAGATTGAATCTTGTTTATGTATTGTATACTAATGTTATGAATGTATGTGGTGAGTGCAGGTTATACGAATCACAGGCGGTTATCACGAGGAATAGAGATCGAAGATCGGGTCACAAAGTAGATTGTACGGGGATAATTGAGTATGTACTTTAGTAAACATGACTTATACCTTATTTTTGTAAAAGATTCATATTAAAACGAACTTTCAAGTAAGTCAAGACGTTTGTAATGAAAGAAATTTTACGGCATGAATTTCCGCTGCGACTTTTTGTCAAATACGTATTAGGGCCTTACATTTAGCCACATGAAATATAGGCATTTTTTATTATATATATATATATATATATATATATATTTTTTTTTGTTTTTAGAATAATTATAGTTTTATCTTATTTTTATTAGAATTATTTATAATTGTAATTAATTTGGATATGTCACTGTTTTACTCGAGTTTAATTTAGGCAGTAACTTTTCGTTATTTGCGAATATACCGTCACATGTGTTTTTATCTACATTTCGACACAAGTGTTTTTTATCTACATTTGTACGGTTTTCCTCGAGTTTAATATACGATGTGACGTACCGTTGCAATGTGCGAGGTATTTTATATATATCCGTATGGTTTTCTTCTATTTGTTACATTTTATTAAATGTTTGTTTGTTTTACACATTTATATTTTGTAGCTTTATACTGGTGTTTACCATTTGGTTTGTACGCTAATTCCCCGCTGCAACGCGCGGTGGGAAATTCCTAACTTATTATTATTATTATTATTATTATTATTCAAAGTTTTTTAATATGTTTGATTTAATATAAATGTATATAATAGGGTTGCATTAATGTTTTTGGAAGTGTTAAAATCCCATATAGTTTTACATCGGTTTTAAAATGAGACCTCAAAATTTACAAATTACAATCATCGTTTCACTTGTTCTCAAACTTCATATAAATTTATATACTATTAAAGAGAAATGTCGGTGCAAAACAAGACAAACATCTTTCTCTTTCTCTGGGTTCATCGAGAATCTCACTTCACCGCTCCAAGCCTTCACCGCCCTTCATTATACATACACTTCAGTCATCATCATCATCTAGGGTTTCGTCACGGAGAAAGGTCGGTGGCAAAGCCACCAGTTAACAAAGCCCTAAATCAACCAAACCTGAGCACCAGTACGAACAGCAGCTTCAATAATCGAAGAACTATTAAGATAACTCGATCGAGCCGGTGGCGGACCGATCTTAACCGCCTCATCAGCGGATTTCACATGCAAACTATGGCTATCGGCATCACTATAAACAGCAACCGTCTGTATACCTAACCTCTTCGCTGTTCTCATAATCCTACACGCGATTTCTCCTCTGTTCGCTATTAGAAGCTTCTCGATCTTCCGATTACTGTTCTCAGTGTTCGTTAGGTTCGTTGATGAAGATGATAGTCTGTGATGCGTGTAAATGAATTGTTTGTTCAAGTTCCGGTGAATTAAAATCGAATTCGGGTTTTGTTCGTATCAAAATGACGAGTTTCGTAAGCAGAAGAGGGAGTGATTCTCCAAATTGCGTTTTTTCTCTCTTCCTTGACTTGATTCGAAGATTATTTGTTATATTTCTTTTCAAATCGAGGCATTTTTATGTTCAGTTTCATCTAGATATTTTGATTTTTGTGATTTTAGTTTGATATTTGTTAGCTATGTCTTCAGCCTAACGAGATAAGGGATTGGATTGAGGCGAGTTGATATTTGCGTGTTTTTCGCTTTTTTTTAAGGCTGCTTTATGCTTTTGTTATTAACGTCTCTTGCTTGATTCACATTGCAAATTTGCTTTTACAAATTTGAGGGACTCTTCTGTATCTGTGTACAACAGAATGAAGAGATGTAACTTTCCGTAATCGTCTTCCTGCTTGGTATGAAGTTTCTACCATCAGCTTGGTTTAGTTTTTGTGCCATGGCTTAATTTATGTGGTTTAATTTCACTTAATTGCTGCAAAATCAATTGATGATGTGCAACGATGAAGTCTAAGGCCAACCAATTAGTAAAAACCAACTGAAGGAACAAATATAACCTGTGTGCCACAGAACCCAACAACATACAAGGTTTAATTTATGTTTTATACTAGATATATTAGTATATCAATATTGTGAAATTGACTTACTTACAATTCTTAATAAAGTTGCGGCCTTATATGATTTATGTGTGCTACTATTATGATGGCATACACTATAGTTTTCAGACTAGATATTTTATTCTCTCAAATGCTATGAACTTGCTTTGCTGCTTTATGTAATTTAAGTGTGCTGCTATAATTATAGTCTACATATGGGTTTTTAATTTTGTTGCTTAAATTCAGACTTTAAGATTAAGTTGTTACAACATTTTATAAAACTTGCTTAACATCTACTTTAAATTCTATCTTTAGGATATTTAGAAGGAAACACATCTTTCTTCAGGCAAAGATTTCCAGTTTTGTCTTTGTTTTCCCTGCATTTATGTAAACATTTACACCCTCATGTTGTTTTTAGTTTTTATATAATTTTTTTGCTTTTGCTGTTTATGTTTAGCATACTTTCAACCAAAAACGTTTTTATGTGTCTTTTAATTACTTAGTGCTTATTCATTCCAATGAACTCCTACACAACTACTTTCAGCTTATATCCTGTCTTTTAATTACTTACTGCATACTTATAGCGATAAACTTCTGGCTAATTAATTACTTCCAGCTTTTAGCCATTGCCTTTTGTGTTTATTGTCATCTTACGTAACAGTTCACATGTCGTTTTCAAGAAAACGTGGGCCTGATACTAATACTTTAGTAGCTCTTACTTCAACTTCTAATTTATCTTCTTATATAGACAACGGCGACTGTCGGCATTTGTGTGAGTATTGTAATGCGTTATTTTGGTATGACGAGCGTGCTATCACATCGTCCATTAATAGACGACCTAAGTACAATCAATGTTGCAAACATGGTCGGATCAAACTTCCTTTACCCAAGGAACCACCTCCTCAGGTTAAGTGTCTTTTTGATTGTCCTGCTTTTCTTGACAACATCATTTAGCGGAGACATCAACGATTCTATTAACGACAGGTCTGGCCCATATGTATTCAAAGTTGAAGGCCAAATCTATCATTGGATTGGTAGCTTATGTCCTCCACCCAATGAGAAGCCTCGCTTCCTACAAATGTATGTATACGACACTGATCATGAGGTTTCTAACAGGCTTCGATTCTTTTCTGATAATACATGTCCCCAACTAGAAGCTGAGATTGTTGAACAACTCATTTCTGTATTAGAGCATTGTAACGGGTTAGCTAAACTTTTTCGTACAGCTAGAGACTTATGTCGTTCCACGGAACGTGTTTAACAAAGTTAAAAACGCATCACGTCACGCGTGGGCACCACACTTTAATGTCATTATCCTAACACGTATCACAAAGTCACAAACGTGACATTGCCGCCGCAACGCGCGGCACGGGTAAAAACCTAGTTGATGGAAGGAACCAATAGATATACGCTAAGGTCAAAAAAGAAGTTTAATTGTGACCCCATGTTGGTGAACCAATAGTCAATGCTTGAAAAGTAATCTACTTTAGCAATTATATTTGACTTTTCACATCTTTATATAATTTAATTAAAAAATACATTTTCTTTAATTTTTTTATTTTTAAATTTTTTTCACATCCTAATCTTTATTCATATCTCTATTTATTTTAAGAGTAAATTGTCATTTTAGTCCTTGAGATTTATCTTAAATTGGCATTTTAGTTCAAATAGTTTTTTTCTCCTCTTTGTCCCTAAGGTTTTTTTTTCCATTTTGGTCTAACTCACTAACTACGTTAAAAATGTCAGTTAACTCGTACTAAATAGTTTGGTAGTTGCCATTTTCACCCAAAAAATATTTTTTTTTCTTTTATTCAGTTATATATATATATATAAACTTTAAGTGAAAGCCATTAAACTAAAAAAAAATACATATTACTATATAAAAAAACCTTTAATTAAAAAAAAAGAATATCAATTAATATACATTAAAAAAAACCTTTTAATTTTTATATATAATAAAAATCCACCAATCCCCAACCCACCCTCTCTCTCTCCCTTTAATTTTTTAAAGACTTTTGTATAAAAAGTTATATACAAAGTTTTTTTAAAAATTAAAGGGTTTTTTATAATATAAGTTAATTAATATTCTTTTTAAAAGGTTTTTTTTATATATTAATATGTATTTTTTATTTTTTTTAGTTTAAGGGGTTTTTACTTAAAGTATTTTTATATATATAACTGAATAAAAGAAAAAAACTGATTTTTTGATGAAAATGACAACTACCAAACTATTTGGTGTGAGTTAACTGTTATTTTTAACGAAGTTAGTGGATTTAACCAAAAAAATGGAAAACTCAAGGACTCATAGAAGAAAAAAAAACTATTTATATTAAAGTGACAATTTAAAACAACCTTCAAGGACCTAAAATGGCAATTTACTCTACTTTTAAACCATCTTACTTTCAAACGCTTTTTTTATTACTTTTTTCTCTTTACCATCCACTCACATTAAAATACAGAGGGTTAGTCTCTAATTTTAAAAGTGTATTTTATATTTTTTTTTCTATTATAGAGAATCCATGTTTTTATTTTAACCTCTTTTTATATATTATATAGAATGTACGAATATTCTTTTTTTTGTTTTTGTATATGTTTGTATCTCATGAGCTATTCAAACACTTTATATATGACTTATGCTCGCAATCAAAATTTGTATATCACATTGGGATTAAGTTTTTAAATGTTTGTGTTACATAAAGACAATATTTTTACCATACTTCATTTTAAATTAAAACACTTTACACGGGTTCGTAGGAGGGTCAGAGTGGGTGGTCAGTGGCGGATCTAGAAAATCCGCCAAGCCGTAACGTTTTATTAAAAAGCGGTAACGAAATCAAAAAAACGTTATATTTTCCCAAAATTTACACTAATTTTAAGCTACCGTCGGAGCGCCAAGCCGTAGCGGGGGTTGCCCCTTGTTATATGCTGGATCCGCCCCTGTGGGTGGTCCTAGGGTTTGAATCTTTAAAAAAAGAGAAAATTACAAAATTAGCCAAGAAAAAAGTCAAATTACCAATCTAGCCACCTCATGCGTCCTTGGAAGGCCACTCACAGATCCCAAGTCTTTTGATGCGTCTGCATGGCCAAGTATTGCGTCCGCCAATCCCCAACTGACACGTGGAAAGACTCATCCCATCCCACACATGAAAGACTCATCCCATGCGTCCGCGGACTCATCCCATGCTTGAAAGACTCATCCCATGTTTGAAAGACTCATCCCATGCGTCCGCGGCCATGCGTCCGCAGACTCATCCCATGCGTCTGTGGCCACGTGTCTATTTTTTATTGGGTTTCTCCCCAAGGACTCATCCCATGCTTGAAAGACTCATCCCATACATGTGAGTGGTCTTCCAAGGAGGCATGAGGTGGCTAGATTGGCAATTTGATTAAAGTCTTGGCTAGTAATTTTCTCTTAAAAAAATATCTATATTTTTAAAAAATTATATGTTTTAATTTTTTTTATATTTTAAAGGACTGTTTTTTTCTGCTAGCTTCAAGCTCTATGTTTCCGAAAATCCTCGTGGATGGCCTAGTTGTTTTTTATTGTATCGAACAAATAATTTGTGGTTCAAATTTTGTTGGGTGAAGACTTTTAAGTGGAACTATATGTCATGTTCTTTTAGCATTGGAATACTTTATTGGTGTCTCAAATTAATTAAACAATCATTCCTTATAGATAGATAGATTGATTTTTTTTTTTAATCATCAATAGGGCATTTAAACTTCACTCGTGGCTAGCTCATTTAAACTTGAGCTTGACTAACTGCGAATTTTATTTCAAGCTTAACCACGGCTTACAAACGATTGATTAATTATTTATTTATATATATTTAAAACAATACCTATATATTGTTAATTTACTTTTTATCCTATTATATATATATATGTGTGTGTGTGAGAGAGAGAGAGAGAGATTTGATTCCGTCTTGAACTCTAGCTTGTAAGCTCGATTTGGATTCAAATTTTTATCGAGTAGTTATGTACATACATGACTCGTTTAAACCAGAAACCTTTTTATACAATAATGGAAGTAAATTAACAATTTTTTTATCCAAAATTGTTTTTTATCTATCGAATATTAATGTAACCAGAGCTTTTTCTATAGACGTTCACAATTTCAAAAGTAATATATCTTAAAGATAGTAGTGGGTGACGTCATACCAATTTTGTGGATGAATAATAAAGCGATTGGTGGTGGTGCCACCGTCACTAGGTGGTCGCCACCTCGATGGGCCGTTTTGCTCCTCCTCCTCCTCTTCTTCTTCAAACTCAACTACCTCTCTTGTGCTTGACTCCATTTTCAAACCTCTAATCATGATTATAAACTTACATGCCCATGCATGCATGCATATATATAATAATTGCTTTTATTAAGAATCATGCTTTTATAAAAGGAGATGAATAAAATATATTCTTAATTAGGGGACTTTATAGACTCAATTTTATTTTTATAGGTTTAATGAATCCATTTAAATTAAACCAAAAATATATTGTATGTTTATATATGTTTTAGCGCTATTTTTTAGTGTATCGATCATATATGCCAAATGAAAAAACTACATTTTTTGACAACTTTGGAATATTATACCTCAACTAATGACAATGTATTATGTCAATAAAATAATATCAAGCTATTTATTGTACGATAAAACTAGTGGTAATTATGATTGTCTTTGACAAGAAGAATATAAAACAAAATATAGTGGTGAATACTCGTGATAGAATATATACTCTCTTATCATGTCAATCTCAAATAACCAGCGTGTGTGAAACAGGGGGTAACACGTTAACCTCTTGAGATTTATTATTAAAAAGCTTAAAATAAGCCGGAGCCAAATTTAAGACTATCTCCAATGCTATCCTTACAAATCCTTAGAAACCGTAATTTCATCTCCAACCAGTGGTGGATTCAGAAATTTTGGTGAGAAAGTGCCAAAACGGGTCCAACCAATAATGTATATGGATTTAACTATGCATAGAGAAATGGTTTGGCCTGGTACTATATCAAAACGGGTTAAGGTCACAACATGCCATTTCATAGCGGATTTGGTTATCCATACATCCCCCATTTTATTTGTACATCCCTGGAACCCTATAGGAATCGTATAGGGCAATACGGTTCCTCTGGGTCCAAGCGTATTGAGCTATACGTGTTAACAGTTCTTTTAAGATCTAATGGAAAACACTTTAGGGATCTTGATATACCTGACAATCCAGTAGTGGTTAAAGATGAAGAAGAAGCCATCTTGATCGGTTCCCGTTTAGGGTGAGCAGTTAGGATGGATGGGGATGATGATAGCAGTTAGATCACCATTTGAATACGAATTCGATTATTGTAGTGAGGGAGGCCGAAATTTAGAGTGTGTATTTAGGGTTCCCCAATAACCTGTATTTATATGCTTCACCCAAGGGAAACCTCTAATTAACTAGTACGGGCCTTTACGTCTATCAAATAAAGCTCTGATAATTTTATACGGATATTAAGGTAATTGATCTGGTTATTAGATAAATGATCAATAAGGGCACCATAAATTATTTATTAAATAATTAACGCTAACATTCTCGCACTTGGCCGAGTGATCATTTATTATGAGTATTAGATAAGCCTGATAAGGAGTTAATACTCATTTTAGTTTTAAACCAAAATTGTAGCAGAAAAATACAGTCGTTGAGTCAGTTATTCAACTCAGGACCCCCACTAATCATACTACAGTCCCAAATTTAAAACCTAAGCAAAGTAAGGATCAATTTACAAGTAAGCCCTTAAACGACGATGTCACACCCCAACCGATGGCGGAAACATCGGGGTGAGGCACTGAACGAAACAGATTGTCCAAGAGAATCCATAACAACTATTAATTATAATAAATTTAAAGTTAACGTCTCATACCATCAACATATAAAATAAAACAGTTATTACAGATACTGTTCTCAAAGACAAATAGCAGTTCCGACAACTCAAATTTTATTTAGTTTGTTTCTATACTCTCCTAGCTTGATTCCACAGAGTTCAGCAAAACACAGCATCCTAAACACCTGTCACATACGTTAAAATAGGTCAATACACATAGTGTAAAGGTGAGCATACAAGTTTAATTAACATATAGTATATCGAAATCGGTTTACGCATAACCAGCATGTAACACGTAGAAATGTGAAGCAAGTAAGTTATCGACAATGAAATATGCACAGACATGACTGCGAGTTGTAGAATGCGCAACACATATCACCACTGTGACACGTGAAGAAATACCCTTAACAACCCCTGTCCACGACAGGTGCTGAGTCCAAACTATAGTACTATCGTTGCTAAGGTGTCAGGCAACAATCACTGTGTAAACATAACATACAAGCATTCATCGAATAACACATATAACATGCAGAGCGGTTAGCGTATAAAAAGTGTTTGCGTTGTTGTCGATGTGATTTGATATAGGTAACGTATGTAACACCCAAAAGTGCGTTAAGAAAAAAAGTGATCGAGTATACTCACAGTTCGTGTTTAGTAAATAAACACAAGCTTGGATTGAAGGGAACGCTTGAGAGATTAGCCGGATCACAGTACGACAGTATAAGCATTGAACAGTGCGTAAAACAACGTGTCGGTGAACTGAGGGAGCGAATGGTGGTTCGATCGGATGACCGTCTGGACGGATTGTCATCCGGCTGGATGACCATTCGGTCGGAGGGTCGTTCGATGGTGTGAGTGTGTTAGTGAAAAGCTTTGAACTTTGAAGTTTTCGTTGTAGCATTTTGAAAAGTGAGAAGTTTCTCTATATGTCCAGCCATCCGGTCGGATGGTCATTCGGATGGATGGCCGTTCGATCGGATGGTGGTTCGTTTGGATGGTCGTCCGATCGAGCAACTGGTTCGTTTGGAAACTTGTAAAATCAGTTAAGTTAAAAGTTTTGCGGGTCAACCGAGATGGCATGATGACGTGTTAAACAATGGAAACCACACCAAGTTCAGCTCATCCACTCGGACGGGAATCACCCCATTCGGTCAGACTTAGGTGTTCAAGATGAAGTTTCATGTTCAACCCGTGAATCGGTCGTTTCTTCGTTAGTAATCCGTTCTCAGACCGACACTTCACTAGAGAATGAGTAGAAGCCCGAACGAGTCCAGATTCTAACGGTGTTGAGTGAAAGAGTGTAAAAGAGAAGTATGAAAACATCCATCAACTCTTTTAATCCTGTGGGGTTTGTGTAAAATAGGGTAGAAACCTTTAGATTCGAACCGTTCTTGGTGGAATGAGATCACACTTCAATGTTCATAAGAACTCCATGATGACGTCACCCTAGAACAGCCCAAATCCAATGATTTCATGGTGGAAAGTAGTGATTTGTTGGAGAAGATGATATGAAAGTGTGTAGAGATCAAGGAAGTACAAGATTTAGGAAGAAAACTTATAAGAATCGCAAGGAATCGAGAGAAAAGTGGCTGAGAGTGCACTGGGTCGGAGGGAGTTGTCACATCAAGGAACAGTTGATGTGACAGGTGAGGTATTTCTAGGTGAAGAGGAGAAAGGTGGTGCAATTTAAATGGGTCGGACGGCTGTTCGATCGGATGGCCATCCGATCGGATGACCATTCAATCGAACGGTCGTTCGATTGGACGGCACGTGCGAGTTAGTTTCCGACTTCCGTTTCGTGCGTTGAGCATTGCGATACGTTTTAGCGAGTTGCGAGTAAGCGATGCGATTGTTAAACAAATAATATAACTAACACATAACAACATACAAGTAAGTAAATCTGCGTTAAGCGTTTGCGATGCGATTGCGTTGCGATAGAGTTGCGATTGCGTTGTGAATAACACCTTTAAACATATATAAACATGCACAAGTAAACACATAATAATACACACACATAAAACAATCAAATAATTGCGATTCGAGTTGCGATGCGATGCGATAGCGATGAGATAGCGTTAAGTAGATTAGCGTTTAATTACGTTTATCGCATTGTTACTTCACATATTACAAATCGTAAAAGGAAAAAAAATAGTGTTAACTAACGTTTCGATTATCGAGGTTCGTGAGTACAAGCAATAATTAAGTTAGAATGACAGACCTAAATAGAAATCTTTTCTTCCTTTGAATTTGACTTGTACTTTGACTTTAAAAAGTCGGGTTGTTACAGCCTCCCCTACTTTAGGGAATTTCGTCCCGAAATTAAGGCGCAGGCGTAACGAATAGCTGTGGATACTTAGCCTTCATGTCACTTTCGAGTTCCCAGGTGAACTCGGTGCCGCGTTTGCCTTCCCAGCGAACCTTCACTATAGGAATGCGTGAGCGTCGAAGTTTCTTGGTCTCTCGGTCCATGATCTCGACTGGCTTTTCCACAAAGTGTAATGTTTCATCCACTTGTAGATCTTCAAGAGGAACATGTAAATTCTGCTCGGCTAGACACTTGTTGAGGTTCGAAACATGGAAAGTCGGGTGGACGTTGCTGAGTTCCTCCGGTAGTTCGAGTCTATAGGCCACTTTGCCAATTCTTTCCAGAATCTTAAAGGGTCCAATGTATCGAGGCATGAGCTTTCCTTTCTTGCCGAATCGGATCACTCCCTTCCAAGGTGAAACCTTTAGGAGTACGTGATCACCAACGTCAAATTCAAGGGGCTTGCGGCGTTTATTGGCGTAACTCTTTTAACGACTCCGAGCTTTCAGGAGATTGTCTCGTATCTGGAGGATTTTCTCAGTCGTTTCTTGCAATAACTCAGGACCGGTAATTTGCGCATCTCCGATCTCATGCCATACAATAGGCGATCGACATTTTCTTCCATACAATGCCTCAAATGGTGCCATTTGAATGCTAGAATGATAACTGTTGTTGTACGAGAATTTGAATAAAGGTAAATGCAAATCCCAATTACCACCAAAATCTATCACTCACGAGCGAAGCATGCTTTGAGGATGCAAATCATGCGTTCAGTCTGAGATGGAAAACGGTACTTAGATTAAGAGTAGTACCGAGGGCAGATTGAAATGTTTCCCAAAGACGCGAGGTAAACCGACCATCGCGTTCAGAGTTGATATCATGAGGCGTCCCGTGTCGACATATAACTTCATCGGTATAGATCCGTGCTAATCGTTCTACCTTAAAGTCTTCTCGTATCGGTAGAAAATGAGCAGATTTGGTGAGACAATCAACGATAACCCAGATGCTATCGTGACCTGTTGACGTGCACATAAGTTTCATTATGAAGTCCATAGCTATACTCTCCCATTTCCACATAGGGATCTCGGGTTGTACGAGTAAGCCAGAGGGTCTTTGCTGTTCAGCCTTGACTTTCGAACAAGTCAAGCACTTCAAAACATAGACAGCGATATCCTTCTTCATTCCAGGCCACCAATACCAAAGACGAAGGTCATGGTACATCTTGTCGGCACCGGGATGAATGGAATATCGAGACTTGTGAGCTTTAGTCAACAATATCTCCCGAAGGTTATTGTGACTTGGAATCCAGATGCGATCGAGATAGTAATAGATACCGTTTGATTTGGTGACAAGTTGGGTTTCAGCACCGCACTTCTTCATTTCCTCTTTCAAGGTATTCTCAATGAAGCAGGCGTGCTGAGCGTCACGAATTAGAGCTTCGAGGTCGTGCAGGGCTTGAGTATTACGAACGCTATGCAAATAGCTTCATCGGCTTAAAGCATCGGCAACGACATTTGCTTTGCCAGGGTGGTAACGGATCTCACAGTCGTAATCGTTGAGCAGTTCAACCCATCGGCGTTGGCGCATATTCAGTTCCTTCTGGTTCAAGATATGTTGCAGGCTCTTATAGTCGGTGAAGACCGTACACTTGGTACCATAAAGGTAGTGTCACCAAATCTTTAACGCAAAAACAACTGCACCAAGCTCGAGATCGTGGGTTGTATAGTTCTTCTCATGGATCTTGAGCTGACGAGAGGCGTACGTGATAACCTTGTCCCATTACATGAGAACACAACCGAGACCGAGGTTAGAGGCATCGTAGTAGACTACGAAGTCATCATTTCTGTCGGGTAACGCGAGGATAGGAGCATTGCAGAGCATATGCTTTAGAGTCTGAAAGGCTTCCTCTTGTTCGGTTCCCCAAACAAAAGGCTTGTCTTTATGCGTCAGAGAGGTAAGCGGAACGGTGATTTTCGAGAAATCAGCGATGAATCGGTGGTAGTAGCCCGCCAATCCGAGGAATGAACGAACTTTGGACGGGGATTTTGGTGTAACCCAACTCTTAACTGCTTTAATCTTTGGGGGATCGACATGTATACCTTGACTATTGACGATGTAACCGAGGAATTGAATCTCCTCTAGCCAAAATTCACACTTGGAGAACTTGGCATAGAGTCGATTCCCTTAGAGTAATTTGAGAACTAAATGTAGATGGTGCGCGTGTTCGGCTTTCGATTTCGAATAGATAAGGATATCATCGATAAACACGATGACGAAGCGGTCGAGAAAGGGTTTACACACGCGATTCATCAAATCCATGAAAACCAACGGTGCGTTGGTTAAACCAAAGGGCATAACGACGAATTCATAATGGTCGTATCAAGTTCGGAAAGCGGTTTTAGAGATTTCTTCCTCCTGAATTCGTAACTGATGGTAACCTGAGCGCAAATCGATCTTCGAGAAACACGTAGCACCTTGCAATTGATCAAAAAAATCGTCGATTCGGGGCAAGGGATAGCGATTCTTGATAGTTAGCTTATTAAGTTCCCTATAATCGATGCACATCTGGAACGATCCGTCCTTCTTTTTGATGAAAAGGACAGGTGCGCCCCATGGAGATGTGCTAGGGCGAATGAAGCCTTTATCAAGCAATTCCTAAAGTTGACTCGAAAGTTCGCGCATTTCAGACGGAGCGAGGCGGTAGGGAGCTTTGGCAACAGGGTTAGCTCCTGGAATGAGGTCGATACGAAAATCAATATCACGATTCGGGGGTAAACCAGGTAAATCGTCAGGAAAGACAGCAGGAAAATCATGAACCACAGGCACCTTATCCATTACCTTCTTTTCCTTTTCCTCCGCTACTACGATGTGTGCCAAGAAAGCTTTGTATTCCTTTCGGAGATACTTGCTCACTTGTATGCACGACATAAGTTTCAGATCCTTCGATGACACTTCGCCATAGACACAGATTTGATCACCATTTGCGAGTGAAAAACGAATCATCTTATCGAAGCAAACGACTTCAGCACGGTTTTCGCGAAGAAAATCCATGCCTACTATGATATCAAAACTACCAAGCTGCATCGGAATAAGATCGATCGGGAAGACGTGATTGCTGAGTTCAAGCGTACAATCACGGAGAACAGAATTAACAGTGACGGTTCTTCCAGTGGCAATTTCTACGTCGAACGTCGTTGGGAGATTAGCGCGTTTACGTTTTAGGAGCTTTTCGAATTCTAAGGATACAAAACAGTTATCGGCTCCAGTATCAAATAAACACTAAGCATAAATACCATTGACAAGAAACGTACCATTGACAACATTGTTGTCATTTTGGGCCTGGCGGACATTGATGTTGAATGATTGTCCGCTGGCTACTAGTTGGTGTTGCCGCTGCTACTGCTGAGGCTGCTGCTGTTGATGTTGTTGCTGCGCTGGTTGTTTCTGTGGCTCTTGCTTCACCACTCGGTTCGGGCAGACATTTGCGAAGTGGTTAGGATCACCACATGCGAAGCAGGCTCTTGTGTGAGTAGCGGGAGCAGGAGCTGCTTGAATGCCCTGAGGAGCGGGAAGAGGAGCTGGCACTGCAGGAGGAGCTTGAACTTGAGCTTGAGCTTGACGGGGACTAGTACGGCAGTTGGCGGTAAAGTGTCCGTAAAGGTTGCAGTGGACACAGAAGCAGCATGCGATCCCAACAGGATGATGGTAAGTACAAGTAGGGCACAGTGGGTGCGGACCAGTGTATGCACGTTTCGCAGGAGGTGCATTAGTCACGTGTGCGGCTACTTGGCGGTTCTGGTTCTTGGGTTGAGCAGGCACAGCATTGAGAGGAGCGGCTGTCACAACACAGTTCTTGTTGTTGTTGTTGTTCTTGCGCTTGCGGCGTGATGACTTGGAAGCTTGAGGTGCGGCGGTTTCAGAAGCGGGGGTAGCGGTGACTTGGTGGAGACTTTTGGGGGTGTTCTTGAAGTAACCAGCCCTAACTCGCTTGTCATTGATTTCTACAGTGAGTAGATAAGTCTCTTCGATGGTAGTCGTCTTGGCGGCTTGCACGAAATCTGCAACACAATCAGGTAATGCGCGGATATATTTTTTGATTGTGATGTCAGGAGTTGAGACTTGGCCGGGACAGATGATGCTTAGCTGCTTAAAGCGCGCAGTAAGACCAGCATTGTCGCCACCTTCTTGCTTAATGTTCTAAAACTCGTCCTCCAGCTTTTGAAGCTCGTGTGGGGGACAAAATTCTTTCATCATGATTTCCTTCAATTCCTCCCAAGAAAGCCCAAAGGCTGCGTCGTTACCTCGCCTGTTTCTTTCGGCAGTCCACCAATCAAGAGCCCTGGACTGGAAAACGCCAGTTGCGTTGACAATGCGGAGGTTGTCTGGACATCCGCTTTGGTGAAGAGTGACTTCAATCGAGTCGAACCATTGAAACATACTAGGCCCGTCTTCACCAGTGAAGTCTTTGGGGCCGCAGGCCTTAAACTGCTTGAAGCTAAAAGTAGCACAGGGCAAGTCAGTCCTAGATTCCTCATAGGACTTGCTACTAATAATTGATTTCGCTGACGATTTGCGGAATGACCTTAGCCATTTCCTTGGCGACTAGCGAGGCGATGCGTTTGTCAGCGTGGTTGCGGCGGGCAGCGCGAGAAGTATGAGATCCAAACGACGACATTGTCTGCAATAGACATCGTCACAGGACTCAGACGTGATTTCAATTAAATCGAGTATAGTCTAGCGTATCACCAAGAGCTACTTTATATAAAGCACAGGAACACATCTACACATAATCACGTAGGCACATAATCCACATAGGCACATAAACACATAAACATGTAGAGCACAGAAGCACACATTAAACTATATTTTGCACGTATTCACCTACATATATTGCACGTATTCACCTATCATTCAAGTCCGCGAAGCGCGTTCGAGAGTAGCGATTGCGAGTAACATAACGAGTAGTATAATGTGCGATTTGTTAGCGTGTTGAGATAAATGTGCAGTGCGAGTTGTGCGTGTTTATCAAAGCGAGAAGCGGAAAAGCGTATAGTCTCCAAAATCGAAACACATAATCATCTAAAACCATATAAAACACATAAAATCGAAGGACCAGCAATTGCGAGCTCAGAATCGGAACACATTAACACATAAAATCAGCGATTGCCGTTTGAAATTGGTGTGTCTGGGTATGAGACATTGACTAACCCAAATGATTCGCCAATTCTCAAGGACTTCGAGTACACGTTTTTGGCCTAATAGACTGTGCTCTCTCACCGACATACAGTGATTGGCACGCATCCTTTCGGTTAGTACGTGAATTGAGTCGTTGGAATCCATCGAGACTTTGGTGAGAATTTTGTAAAACCAAAATAAAGAGCGGAACAAGTCATCAAGATTCGGTTTTTATAACAACCCTCCAAAAACACTTATAGCGTCCCTATACGCCCTAAAATACACCACGTATACAAAAAATGGGCCTAAAATACATTTTATTTAACAAAAATAAAGAAAATCAAGATTTAAAGGGCGCTCGCGGGGTGCGAAGCCCTTGGCTACCTCAGTCGCGGGGCGCGACAGCTGGGCCACCAGGCCGCTCCCTAAGCCGCCACGTGGCATGTGTGTGTCAAGCATAGCCAGTGATTTGCCAAGGCTAGGGTCTACCCTGCCTAGCTCGCGGGCCGCGACGGCCCTGTCCTCATCTTTCACGGGGCGCGAGAAAGGGTCGATCAGACCCTATAAATAGATGGGATCGGCCTTCAGTGGCAAATCATTTAGAGTATCAATCTCTCTCTCGAATTCTCTAATATTAGAATTAATATCGGGTATTATACCCACTAAAATAGCGAAGCTCTGCCTCGATGTAGGTATCATAACCCCCGGTTACGTATTAGATACGCTGCCCGATTGATCTAGTGCTCCATAACGCATGTCAAGGCTCTGCCTGACTCATTCGTTGGAGTTTCTGTCTCGGGGAGGGTATAACTAATGTAAATTGGGTTATTATACTAACGCGTGTGCATTGTTTAAAGTAATAGATTATAACCAGGAAGTCACAAAGGAAATACCTAAAGTAGCAACGTGAGTGATTCCTCTTTTCACAAATTATTTTTACAAAACCTCAAATGTTTTACATTATAATTCATAGTGATTGAGTATTTGTAATTCTACAATTATCGTCGGTATGTTGGGGTTTTGTATACAAAATTTGTTACTACACTGTGAGTAGTAACATGACCACAAGTCGGGTTAACAGTATCGTGGGTGGTAATTAAGGTAGAAATATAAACAAATGTAATTGCGAGGTCGCCCTCAATGCTGTACAATGATAAAACCTGTTTTGATTAAATTGCGATTCACTCGCAAGTATTTCTTGCTGATAAAATGTTTTTAAACGCGTTTCAGGTAACAAAATGTGAAAGCCAAATAGAAAATAGAAGCCAGCTGGACAGCACTGAAGGCTTGGAAAAGTGGCTATAAAAGTTACCTAAATAAAGAACATGTTTTATTTCAATAAAATAGGGTTTATCCCTATAAACATGTTTGTAATGGAAACTTGGGAATTTCCCATGTATTTAATCTTATAAAAATGTGGTATTTTACTCTGATAAGATATTTCCTAACTACGGTCCTGATATAAATTTTGCTGCCAAATTGATAAACACCGAGACCACTGATACTGGTTCACGGCCGCCCGTTCCCAAGTGACTAGGGGCCGGGGGTTGCGACAGAGAGTGGTATCAGAGCCACAACCAATGATTTCAGCCACAGAAGTGTTCTGCTGACACCAAAATTTTATCCATTTTTTTAGGAAATAATCTACGTGATTATGTGCATATCTGTATATTATTGTTTTGTGTTATTTGACAATTTGTTAGTTTACAGTATGAGTGATCAAGGTCCATCAGACGCTTATCGTCAATTGTCTATTTCTCCTAAAGATGAAGGAACTTCTTCCAAGCCTACCCCCTCGGGGTATTCAGCTGACACATAAGAGGAGATTTTCATTTTTAAAGCGCAATCCGAAGAGCCATTCCCTACCAAAAAGAGAGGATGGTTCAGTCGGGGAGCTCACGAACGTAGGAAAAGAATGAGGAAGTTACAGCAGCTGCAAATAGGGAGATGAATTGCCAGACTCAGGACATAATCAATAGACGACTGGCCAATTTCCACATAATAGCTACCACAGCCGCATACCCGAACTTAGAACAAATCATAGCACCACAGCCACTACCCTTGTTTCCAACTCAACCCATGGAAATAGAACCTAACCCAGGAGACCAGATTCCAGTACCTGCTTTCGCCCCAACCGAAATCCCTAGAGTCCCATCACCCCATCCTCCAGATTATGACCCATGGTTTGACGACCATAGGGATTATCGAGAACTCTCCCACAGGAGGAACCCATACAAAACCCAGTAGCACCTTACCCAAACCTTGACCCTCTAGATCCCTATTGGGACAATGACCAATATATTCGGGAAATCCTAGAGAACCCATATCCATACGAAGAACCGATGCCACAGTACCCTGACCCGATACCAGCACCCGCACCACCCATGAGCACCGAGAACGTGCAGGAACTCCGCACTTTTGGTGAGGAGTTATTAAATGAAAGTGAAAAGATAAGACAAATAGGAGAGAGGCTCGTTTGGAAGTACGGCGAGCGTAACATGCAATATTGGATGAACCCCTATCAATAATAGTAATAATATATATAATATATATATATATGTTATATATATATATATATATATGTTTGTAAGTTGAAAAAAAATCAACTAAAATAGATAATCCTATAGCTACTGATGCATACTAGTATTGTATTTTAAATTCCAGTTACCGTTTATAATAGATATAGATATATATAAAATAGAGTAAATGTCGCAATGCACGACAACTTTGACCAACCTGTTTCTGTTTGTGTGATTGTTTGCATTATATATTGTTTTGCGATATTAATACTTGGTAAATGTTTATAATCCAGATGGATAACGAAGTGAATCAAGAAAACCCGAATAACGATAATAACGGCAACCAATTAGATAACAGTGCCATCCAACACATAGTGGCACAAGGGATTATAGACGCCATGCCATATATTATCATAATGGTTAAGGAAGCGGAAAATAATAAAAGTAATAGTGGAAGTAAAAGACCACCTACTGAACCTAGTCAAAGCATAAACAATGGACCCATACTTCAATTGCCTATTCCAAAAAGAAGAAGGACCATGTCTTATGGTTGTTCTTACAAAGAATCCTGGTCTTGTAAACCAATAGAATTCTCGGGCAATGAAGGAGCCATTGCAGCTCTACGCTGGATAGAAAAGACTGAGTCAGTCTTAAAAATAAGCAAGTGTGCAGAGGAAGACAAAATCATGTTTGCCTCCAATCTTTTTAAGAATGCCGCTCTAGAATGGTGGAACACTATTCTCCAGTCTAGGGGAAGTGACAGAGTCTATAATATAGAATTGACTGAGTTTAAGAACATGGTTGAAAGGAAATTATGTCCTCCCAATGAAAAACAACAGATAGCTAATAAGTTCTTAAACCATAGAATGACTGGAGTTGACTGGAAGGGTTACGGTACCGTATTCTTCGAATATGCTAGAATAGTGCCAACCCTAGCTTCACCAGAACTAGTATTAGTCTCCCATTACATCTGGGGATTAATAAGTGAGATTAGACACGTAGTCAAGGCAGCTAGACCACAAACTATAGAAGAAGCTGTAGAACTAGCAAATACCTTGACTGATGAACTAGTACGTACACAAGAAGAAAATCAAAGGAATAACCTAGTCCAGAAACTTACCCAAGAAGTTTGCTATGGTAATTCCAACCGTGGGAGAAATGTAGGTTCTACTTCTGCACCTTATTGTAAGGCCTGCAAGAAGAAGCATTCAGGAAAATGCTCCACCTACTGCAATTTCTGCAAGACACCAGGGCATAAGGAGGAAGACTGTAGGAAGAAACCCAGTAATGGAGTATGCTTCAGTTGTGGAGAAAAAGGGCATATTAAGCCGAACTGTCCGAAACTAGCTCTAGCCATGAACAACAAAACTACTAAGAATGCTAGGACATTTGTTCTGACAGCCGAAGAAGCAAAGATGATTCCGGACATGATTGTCGGTACATTTTTAGTTAATGATGTTTTTGCTAAAGTATTATTTGACTCTGGTGCGAACCAAAGTTTTATTAATACTTCATTTTGCAAACTTCTCAATCAACCATTAACTAAACTTCAACAAGAATGTCTAGTAGAGACAACAAATGGAGAATCCATTAAGATTACTAAAATCTTGCAGGGAGCAAGAATAGGAATTTTAAACCATAGTTTTATTGCTAATCTTTACCCAATGAATCTGGCTGGATTTGATATTGTATTAGGAATGGATTGGTTAGTAGCCAATAAAGCCGGTATTCTATGTGATCAAAAGTCAATACAAGTAAATTCACCAAAGGGTGAAAAGATCACAATTAAAGGAGATAAACCACCTAGATCCACGAAATTCATCTCTGTGATGAAAACATCCAAATATGCAAGAAAATGATCATTAGTGTATTTGATTTCCATAATCATTAACACTAAGGGAAAAGAATTGAAAGATATCCCTGTAGTATTTCAATTCTCAGATGTCTTTCCCGATGAGCTACAAGGACTACCGCCAGACAGGGAAGTCGAATTCAGAATTCACCTGCTACCAGGGACAACACCCATTGCCAAGGCACCTTACCGTTTGGCACCAGCAGATATGCAAGAATTAAAGAAACAATTGGACGAAATTTGGGAAAAAGGATTCATACAGCCAAGCTCATCGCCATGGGGAGCACCGATCTTATTTGTCAAGAAGAAAGACGGGTCAATGCGTATGTGCATTGATTACCGAGAGTTGAATAAGGTCACGATTAAAAATCGGTACCCATTACCAAGAATCGATGATCTGTTTGATCAATATGAAGGAGCTCGATTATTTTCTAAGATCGATTTACGCTCAGGTATCATCAACTGAAGGTACAGGAAGAGGATATTCCTAAGACCGATTTTAGGACAAGGTATGGCCATTATGAATTTACCATCATGCCATTTGGTCTAACCAATGCCCCAGCCGCATTTATGGACATGATGAACAGAATATGTAAACCATATCTGGATAAATTCATAATTGTCTTTATAGATGATATTCTCATTTACTCTAAGAGTAAAGAGGAACATGCAGCGCATCTGCATGCACTCCTAAATTTGCTAAGAAAAGAAAAGTTTTATGCTAAATTTTCAAAATGCGAATTTTGGTTAGAATAAGTGCAATTTCTTGGACATTTAGTTAATCATGAAGGAATCCATGTGGATCCCACAAGGATTGAGGCAATTACTAAATGGAAAGTCCCTGAATCACCAACGGAGGTGAGAAGTTTTCTAGGACTGGCAGGTTATTATAGACGGTTTATCCGAGATTTTTCTAGAATAGCCATTCCCTTAACAAAACTGAACTGTAAATCTGTTAAGTTTGAATGGGGACCAAAACAAGAAGAAGCCTTTAGAATTCTTAAGCAAAGACTAACCAACGCCCCCATACTAGCATTACCTGAAGGAACTGAAGACTTTGTAGTCTATTGTGACGCTTCTAAATTAGGTTATGGATGTGTGTTGATGCAACGTCAAAAGGTTATAGCCTATGCGTCTAGACAACTTAAGAATCATGAAGAGAATTATACAACCCATGATCTAGAATTAGGAGCCATAATTTTTGCCCTGAAAATTTGGAGACATTACCTTTACGGTAGTAAGTTTACCATTTTTACCGATCATAAGAGTTTAAGGTATGTTTTCGGGCAAAAGGACTTGAATATGAGACAGAGACGCTGGATGGAAATTCTTAGTGATTATGATTGTAGTATCCAGTATCACGCAGGAAAGGCTAATGTAGTAGATGATGCTTTAAGTCGAAAGTATCATGAAAAGCCAAAAAGAGTACGTTCTTTTAAATTAAATCTGCAGATAGATTTAAGTGAACAAATTAGAACCATACAAGAATCAGTAATCAAGGATGATACTGAAAAATTGAAAGGAATGATTAAGGAATTAGAATAAGGAACATATGGAATTTGGAGATTCCATAAGAAAAGGATTTGGATACCCAAACAAGGAAACCTGCGCCACCGAATATTAGAAGAAGTCCATAAGTTAAAGTGTACGATACATCCAGGAAGTGATAAGATGTCTCAAGATTTAAGAAGGAATTTCTTGTGGATAGGAATGAAAAAGGATATAGCAGCTTATGTTGCTAAGTGTCTAACATGTTCACAAGTTAAAGCTGAACATCATAAACCCTCAGGTTTATTGCAGCCATTAGAAATGCCAATATGGAAATGAGAATTGATAACAAGGGACTTTGTTACCAAATTACCCAAGACACGAAAAGGTAATGATACAATCTGGGTGATTGTAGATAGATTAACCAAGTCTGCTCATTTCTTGCCAATGAAGGAAACTTTCAGTATGGAACAGTTAGCCAAGTTGTATGTAAATGAAATGGTTTCATTACATTGAATTCCTTTATCTATTGTTTCTGATAGAGATAGCCGTTTTACTTCTCATTTTTGGACAAGTTTCAAAAAAGCAATGGGAACCAAGCTAAATCTAAGCACCGCTTATCATCCTCAAGCGGATGAACAAAGCGAAAGGACAATTCAGACAATGGAAGATATGCTTAGAGCTTGTGTAATTGATTTCGGAGGAAATTGGGACGATCACTTACCATTGATAGAGTTTTCCTACAATAACAGCTATCATACCAGCATCAATGATGCACCATTCGAAGCACTTTATGGACGAAAGTGCCGAACTCCAGTCTGTTGGGCAGAAATTGGAGAAAAGCAATTGTCTGGACCAGAGAAAGTACAAGAAACAAAGGACAAGATTATTCAAGTCAAGGAAAGACTGAAAGCAGCACGCGATCGATAAAAGAGTTATGCTGATAACAGGCGAAAACCGTTGGAATTTCAGGTAGGAGACAAGGTATTATTAAAAGTTTTTCCATGGAAAGGAGTAGTTAGATTCATCAAAAGGGGAATGCTAAGCCCCAGGTATGTTGGACCTTTTGAGATTATTAAAAGAATAGGACCAGTACTTTATTAGCTACAACTGACAGAGGAAATGGCAGGAATACATGATGTATTTCATGTATGTAATCTCAAGAAATGCTTTGCCGATGAATCCCTAGTAGTACCTCTTAAGGACAAAGAGGTAAATGAGAAACTTAAATTTGTAGAAAGACCCCTACAGATTGAAGACAGGAAGGTCAAGAATCTCAAACACAAGATATTAGTTCTAGTCAAAGTGAAATGTGATTCCAAGAGAGGACCAGAATACACTTAGGAGCTTGAGTCAGAGATGCAGAGGAAATATCCACACCTGTTCCAGTAGACCTCGAGGACGAGTTCTAAAACAAGGTGGGGAGGATATAATAACCCTCGTAAAACACTTATAGCGTCCCTATACGCCCTAAAATACACCCCGTATACGAAAAATGGGCCTAAAATACATTTAATTTAACAAAAATAAAGAAAATCAAGATTTAAAGGGCACTCGCGGGGCGCGACAGCTGGGCCACCAGGCCGCTCCCTGAGCCGCCACGTGGCATGTGTGTGTCAAGCCTAGCCGGTGATTGGCCAAGGCTAGGGTCTACCCTGCCTAGCTCGCGGGCCGCGACGGCCCTGTCCTCATCTTTCGTGGGGTGCGTGAAAGGGTCGATCAGACCCTATAAATAGATGGGATAAGCCTTTTGTTGCAAATCGTTTAGAATATCAATCTCTCTCTCGAATTCTCTAATATTAGAATTAATATCGGGTATTATACCCACTAAAATAGCGAAGCTCTGCCTAGATTTAAGTATCATAACCCTCGGTTACGTATTAGATACGTTGCCCGATTGATCTCGTGCTCCGTAACGCATGTGTAGGCTCTGCCTGACTCAGTCGTTGTAGTTTCTGTCTCGGGGAGGGTATAACTAATGTAAATTGGGTTATTATACTAACGTGCGTGCATTGTTTAAATTAATAGATTATAACCAGGAAGTCACAAAGGAAATACCTAAAGTAGCAATGTGAGTGATTCCTCTTTTCACAAATTGTTTTTACAAAACCTCAAATGTTTTACATTATAATTCACAGTGATTGAGTATTTGTAATTCTACAATTATCATCGGTATATTGGGGTTTTGTATACAAAATTTGTTACTACATTGTGAGTAGTAACATGACCACAAGTCAGGTTGATAGTACCGTGGGTGGTAATTAAGGTAGAAATATAAAAAAATGTAATTACGAGATCGCCCTCAATGTTGTACAATGATAAAACCTGTTTTGATTAAATTGGAATTCACTCGCCAGTATTTCTTGCTGATAAATGTTTTTAAACGCATTTTCAGGTAACAAAATGTGAAAGCCAAATAGAAAATAGAAGCCAGCTGGGCAGCACTGAAGGCTTGGAAAAGTGGCTATAAAAGTTACCTAAATAAAGAAGATGTTTTATTTCAATAAAATAGGGTTTATCCCTATAAACATGTTTGTAATGGAAACTTGGGAATTTCCCATGTATTTAATATTATCAAAATGTGGTATTTTACTTTGATAAAATATTTCCTAACTACGGTCCTGATGTAAATTCCGTTTCCAAATTGATAAACACCGATACCACTAATACTGGTTCGCGGCCGCCCGTTCCCAAGTGACTACGGGCAGGGGGTTGCGACAGGTTTCACCCCTAACTTAACGACTACATTCCTGTTGGTGTGAGAGAATCACGAGAGATATAGGGAGAATCTCGTCAAGATGTGGATTTCACTCCTGACTCAATGCAAATTCTCGTGTTTACAGTAAAAATGCGCGTTGAACGAGCGATCTAGTTGAGAGTTTGCGGTTTTCACACCTAATCTCGACCCAATTATTCGTTTGTTTTCGAAAAATCGTGTGTGTTGCTAGCCTTAGGAAAGGCTAAATGATAGTGTTCGTCCTTAGGAAAGGCCGATAGAGTGTAGTGTGTTCGCGAGTCGAGAAGGAGTAACAGAAATAGGCTCGTGCCGAACCCCTGCTAGGTTCGCACAAGGCGGTATGTTGGTACTTAGACTATAGACTAGGTCATTTCTAAGACATCGACCCAGACTAGGTCGAGTCTTGCCTAATTCCCTATAGTTATGGCTCTGATACCAATCTGTCACACCCCAACCGATGGCGAAAACATCGGGGTGAGGCACTGAGCGAAACAAATTGTCCAAGAGAATCCATAACACCTATTAATTATAATAAATTTAAAGTTAACATCCAATACCATCAATATATAAAATAAAACAGTTATTACAGATTCTATTCTCAAAGACAAATAGCAGTTCCGACAACTCAAATTTTATTTAGTTTGTTTCTAGACTCTCCTAGCTTGATTCCATAGAGTTCAGCAAAACACAGCATCCTAAACACCTGTCACATATGATAAAATAGGTCAATACACATAGTTTAAAGGTGAGCATACAAGTTTAATTAGCATATAGTATAGCGAAAGCGGTTTACGCATAACCAGCATGTAACACGTAAAAATGTGAAGCAAGTAAGCTATCGACAATGAAATATGCACAGACATGACTGCGAGTTGTAGAATGCGCAACACATATCACCACTGTCACACGTGAAGAAATACTCTTAACAACCCCTGTCCACGACAGGTGCTGAGTCCAAACTATAGTACTATCAGTCAGACTTAGCTATTCAAGATGAAGTTTCATGTTCAACCTGTGAATCAGTCATTTTTTCGTTAGTAATCCGTTCTCAGACCAGCACTTCACTAGAGAATGAGTAGAATCCCGAACGAGTCCAGATTCTAACGGTTTTGAGTGAAAGAGTGTAAAAGAGAAGTATGAAAACATCTTTAACCTCTTTTAATCCTGTGGGGTTTGTGTAAAATAGTGTAGAAACCTTTAGATCCGAACCGTTCTTGGTGGAATGAGGTCACACTTCAATGTTCATAAGAACTCCATGATGACGTCACCCTAGAACAGCCCAAATCCAGTGATTTCATGGTGGAAAGTAGTGATTTGTTGGAGAAGATGATATGAAAGTGTGTAGAGATAAAAGAAGTACAAGATTTAGGAAGAAAACTTACAAGAATCGCGAGGAATCGAGAGAAAAGTTTATGAGAGTGCATTGGGTCGGAGGGAGCTGTCACATCAATGAACAGTTGATGTGACAGGTGAGGTATTTATAGGTGAAGAGGAGAAAGGCGGTGCAAGTTAAGTGGGTCGGACGGCACGTGCGAGTTAGTTTCCGACTTCCATTTCGTGCGTTGAGCGTTGCGATACGTTTTAGCGAATTGCGAGTAAGCGATGCGATGGTATTAAACAATAGTTACACAAATAATATAACTAACACATAACAACTTATAAGTAAGTAATTCTGCATTTCACGTTTGCGATGAGATTGCGTTGCGATAGAGTTGCGATTGCGTTGTGAATAACACCTTTAAACATATATAAACATGCACAAGTAAACACATAATAATACACACACATAGAACAATCAAATAATTGCGATTTGAGTTACGATGCGATAGCGATGAGATAGCGTTAAGTAGAATAGCGTTTAATTGCGTTTATCGCATTGTTACATCACGTATTACAAATTGTAAAACGAAAATAATAGCGTTAACTAACGTATCGAGGTTCGAGGTTCGAGAGTACAAGCAATAATTAAGTCAGACTGATAGACCTGAATAGCAATCTTTTCTTCCTTTGACTTTGACTTATACTTTGACTTTAAAAAGTCAGGTTGTTACCGATGATTTGTAGTATAATAGTCTTTACGTCATTAGGCTAGCGAAACATAGTTAGAGATTGAAGAAACACTGGTTTAATTGACCGGAATCAACTGAACCAGGGGGTTTGAATCTGAATAAAAGGGGTTAAATCTTCTCATTTGATTCGTGTGTGAATGGTCTTCTTTCTCTAGCAATCACTGCAAAACAACAGCCGTTAGACTCGCCATGGGGAGAATGGAGGTTCTCTCCGTGACCACCCTCCGGCGTGAGAATAAGTACAAGGTTTGATGAAGAAGAAGAAGTGAAAGTAAGTGAATGTAACTTGAGAATTATACCGGAATTATCCTCTATTTATAGCCGAAGTTTGGGTGGGAAAATTTGTTGATGAAAAGTTGACGGAAAGTGCTTTTCTGTGAGCGGTTATTTTCCCTCCCGTTAATCACGAACGAGTGTGTGTGCACACGGATCGTGATCTCGATCAACGGTTAGGGTGTTGCCACGTGGAAAGTGGGTGAGTGTAGATCTTTATTCAATTTCGTGCCATCATCGTAACCTTGAGGGAGCCTGGGATGATGCCATGTGGTCATTTGGTTATAACCGAATGGTGGTGCATGATAGAGTCTTCTAGAGGGATACAGCTGTAATCCTGTGTGACTCTTCTTCACGTTAACTTCGTGGTAACAGAGAAGTTATTTTTACCCAAGTCTGGATATTATTTATGCAGAAGTGTTTGATAGGATTTTTATCCTTCCTGCTATGGAGATCGGTGCAAGGATTTGTTAGTTTCCTTTTAGCGCGTAGATATTGAACATTTTTTTTCGTTCTAAGTTCTTTTTGTAGAACAAGTGCGCGGCCGCACAAGGTCTATTAAAGAAGGCTTAAAGACGAGGTTGTGGTATGGTCTCAAGTACCTGCAGCAAGGTTTTTGGGACCTTACCCCTTCAAGTCCCCCCAGTCTAGTGTTGCTCTTATGCAAATAAGTGGAGCACTGGACTATGAGAGATTGGTGCTTTTGCTGTAGAGTTTTTGTGGGTTTTGTAAAAAATGGAAATCTTCTTGGAGAAGATTTTTGTATTTTTTACTTTATTTTGAACTGTTCACTTGAGTGAAAGGTTTTTTAATCATGAGTGGAGTGTTTGTTACGTCACCCAAAAATGAAAATGCATTTTTGTATTACCTCTTCGTCTTCTTACTGAACTGTAGCCTTGAGAATATGTGCCGACTTTGTTAGAGAGTATTTAATGTGATATGACGATTGCAGTGGCAGCGCCATTTCTAAGGGAGGTGATTTGACACTTAATCATCACAAGCTTTCCTTTCAATGCTGACGTTAGCTCTTCCCGGCTATATATTTATATGGAGTGGGTTTATATTTTTCCAAATTTGGAAAAAATGAGGACCAGGCGAAGGTTTCGATCCCGGAGGATTTCCGAAATTCTAAAGGCTTTTGATGCTGCCGAAGCTCTGCTTCTCCTTTCCAGCTTGTCAATTGAAACTGTTGCCGGAAATGGAGGTGTTCATGGTGCTGTTCCTCTTGTGTCTTCAAGAAATCATGCTCCTTCTCGCACTGTAGGTGATAATAACGAAGGGGTTACGAGGCTGTCGGCATATGCCGTAACTCAAGCATTTCCGGTTGACTGGAGAGGCCGTTGCTCAATAGTCTACCAACGGCGTTGCCGTGGTCTTTGGTTAGCCCCTCCGGCCGAGATTCCGACCGATGTGCATACGATTGTTCCTGCTATGGGTGATGGGGAAGGTGAAAACCCTTGGATTGTTGATCCTCATCCTCTTGCCTGGTATGGTGAAGTAATGCATACCCCGTTGGATGTGTTGGATATGTTTCCTGAAGTTTAGTTTGTTTATTTTGTAACTAATGTTTTGATACACTGCTGTGTTCTGTATATTTTGTTAATGTGCTTTGTTGCACAAGTAACTTTTTGATGCACTGCTGTGCATATGGGTTTATTACAATATGTTACATGTGTATAATTACTTTATTTAGGTAAAGCGAATAAGGATGGTATTGAGCTCATGTGTGAACGTAGGTCTGGACTGTACGCGGGACTTGTGCCCGTTTGACCGTTCATGAGACTTGCAATGTTTTACCATAGCGTTTTCGCGCGTACCAAAAGGAATTACATGCATTTTGTAATAAACAATAAAACATATAAGGATAAGCTTTGTATTGATAAGGCGCGGGGTCGATGGATACAAAGTGAATAATTAGAATAATTATGTTGCCTGCGCATGTGTCCGGCTTTTTACGTGAGATGGCTTGATTGGTTATATGTAGCACCCGCGCAGTTGCTGCGCGTTCCAGGTGCGAGGCACGTTTGTTCCGTCAAGCCTTTTTAAGGTATATGCACCTTTGCCTAGGACTTCGTGGATGATGTACGGTCCTTCCCATTTAGGTGCTAGTTTCCCTAGCTTTTCCGCGTTAGATGCTTTGTTATTGCGCAGGATGAAAACTCTTCGAACGAAGGTGCACACGCGTACGTGCGTGTTATAGTATTTCTCTAATTTTGATTTATACATGGCTTCTGCAATGGCTGCGTTCTTGCGCCTTTCTTTGAGAAGGTCCAGATCCATTCTTCGTTCTCGTTCGCTATCTTGTTTTTCCATGGCGATCATAGGCGGTGATGGGAGGCCGACTTCTGCCGGTATTATTGCCTCTGAACCATATACAAGGCTGAACGGGCGCCTGTACTGGTTTTCGGCATGGTGCGATGGGCCCATAAGATACTAGGGAGTTCGTCCACCCATCCACTACGTGCGGACCCCAGCCTTGCCTTGATGCCATCCATTATTTGTTTATTCACACTTTCAACTTGCCAGTTCGCTTGTGGGTGTGCCATAGAGGCGAAGCTGTGCTCGATGTTCATTTCTTTAAACCATTTCTGGAGGTCTTCTGATGCGAAGTTTGTGCCATTATCGGAAATGATGCGTAATGGTAACCCGAATCGACAGATAATATGTTCCCATATGAACTTGCGGATTACCATTGCTGTAGTCGATACTAATGCCTTAGCCTCCACCCACTTGGTGAAGTAATCCACTGCTAGTACGATGAATTTAACTGCGCCTGGCGCATCGGGGAAAGGACCGACGAGGTCGATACCCCATTGTTGAAAAGGCCAGGCCGAGGTGACCGGAACTAGAGGATTTTTCGGACGGAGAGTCTTTGGCACGTGGCGCTGACATGATGCGCATTTGCGCAATAGTTCTACGGCGTCCACATGCATTCCTGGCCAATAATAGCCTGCATTCATGATCTTCGCCACTACCATGCGTGGTCCGGCGTGGATCCCACATAATCCTTCGTGAATTTCTCTGACTAAATATTGCACATCCGTCTTATCGACACAGCATAGAAGTGGACCCATGAATGATTTCCGGTATAAGATACCATCCGCCATTTCGTAGTTCAGCGCTTTGTGTTGGATTTTTCTAGCCTCCGCCTTTCCTTCTGGAAGTTTGCCATGCTGCAAGTATGTAATGATCGGGGACATCCAGGATGGATTCCCGACCTCGATGATGTTCACTTGTCTTAGGGGAACGGATGGGTTAGATAATACCTCAATGCGAACTTCCTTTGCGAGATGTTTGAAGCTGGTGGCGGCCAGTTTGCTCAGTGCGTCTGCACGTTTATTTTCACTTCTATTGATATGGACTATCTTGAACGTTTGGAACTGGTTGATAAGCATTCGTGCTTGCTCCAAATATAAAGCCATGGCTTCACCTTTAGCGTCGTAATGACCATTGACTTGTTCAGCCACTAGCTTGGAATCGACGTGTGCTTCGAGGTTCTTTGCTCCTATTATAAGTGCCAGACGGAGGCCCGCAAGAAATGCCTCGTATTTTGCCTAATTGTTTGTACTTTTGAAATCTAGGCGTGTTAGGAAACTTTATTGTATTTGTTGTTAAAAATAGTTTAAGTTACTTAGAAATAATTCCGTCAACACGAACCGACCGACGAACCGTCCTAGAAGCACTAAATATGAAGACCGAGAAAGAAAAAATCAAGCTTCTAAATTCTTTGATTAAAGATCACGACAAGGTTACAAGACTTCAAAATGTTAGCGGGACATTATGGAGTATACAAGATACAAAGTCAAAGAATTGTGTTAATAAGATAATATATCTTATTAACACATTAAATCTTTTCTATGAAAAAGGCTTTCATAAGAAAAAGGATTTCTAATGAATGATTCAAGAAAAAGGAATTCTGATGAAAAGGAATCTTTTCTTTTCTTTCAACAGAAAAGAAAAGGAATCTTTTCTTTTGGATAACAATCATCAGAAATAGAAAATGAATCGTTCCTTTTCTAAAAGCATTTCATCAGAAAAGGTATTTCAAAATCTCAAATTGTGAATATTATTCACCAGAAAAGGAAGCAAGTTGGTTCAAATTTAAGATAAGGCACATGCAAATGGATGGGCACATATATCGAATTCTCCCATCAACCAATCACATTTGAGATAGGCTTATGAAATTCTCTATAAATACATAATTCCTACGAAGGAATTATGTGTGTCTTGTAAAGTATTATTTTTCATATAGAGTTTTTCTTGTGAGTTTACCCCCTGGTTTGGCCCAGATGGTGACATTTAGATTCGAGTTTTTTCTCGGATCGACCCCTTCTTCTTTGTTTGATTCCGCCAAATAATGATTAATTCTTATGTTCATAGAACTATACATTTATTTTATAAGAATTAATTATTGAAGAAATATCACTCTCACTGTCTCTATTTTTATTCTTTGAATGTTTATACACTGTATGAGAGACGTATATTCATGATCTGCCTAAGGTAAAAAGAAAATTTTTATGCAAATCTAAATAAAAAAATAATGTATGTAGTACTGTTATTATTATTTTTTTCTGATATTTTCATTACTTTTATTATTGCTTTTCTTACTATTACTATTATTATTATTATTATTATTATTATTATTATTATCTTTATTAGTATTTTTTTCTTTCTAGTTTAAAAAAAAAAGAGGTGTAGAAAAAGGATATAAAAACACAAAAAAAAAAAAATGAGTTAAACAAAGATAAATGAACTTTAGTTTATCAGAAAGAAAAATTTTGACATTTAAAAAGAAAGTTTCTGATAAAAGAAAGTTTATTCGTATCTTATCTAGTGAAATAACTTCAAATTCTGGTTAGTTAATCTTCAAAAAAAAAGGAATTATAATGGTTAAAGGAGATTAAAAAAAACTGTGTGAAACTTTAGAAAACATACTCATGACTATTATCTTTTAAAAAGTTTTCACAAAATATTCCTTGAAGAAAAGAACATGTACTTACACTTCCACCAGAAAAATATTTGTAAGTAATATCTATTTTCTTTACTTATTACCTCGCATCTCAAAAAAAAATTCAGATTTTCTGATGCGTTCGTCAGATTTTCTGATGATTTCTGATGCGTTCGTCAGATTTTCTGGTAAAAAAAATCAGAAGAGGCCATTTCTGATGAATCTGATGGTATTTCTGATGAAATACCATCAATTTCTGGCGATTCTGACTATAAAAAAGATTTATTAGATTTTCTGATTATTTTATCAGAAATGTCATCAGATTTATCAGAAAACATCAGAAATTCTGTTTAAAAAACGTTTTTTTTTCGGTTTTCTGATATTTCATCATATTTTCATCAGATTTCATCAGAATTCGAACCGAAAAAAAAAACCTCGACGGTTCAAGATCATTTTAATAGCTTGCATGATTCGTTATTTTTTGAAGCCTCATCAATCGACAGCCTAAACACTTATCATATATTGGATAGAAGACACTTATATCCTATGTTGTGGGGATACAAGATATAATGCTTACATTTAGGTGGATTTATAAATCGAGGTGAAAAATTATAACAACAAATGTAATATAATCAGATGATCATCCATAAAAAGTCAGACGTTTGCCAAATAAACTTTCATGCCAATGAAGATACAGTCAACGAATATCACTAAAAAGGTGCCTACATGATAACATGACAAGAAGGAAAGAAAGATACATCTTCAGCAAGTTTATTTGTTATTTCTAAGTATAAGTGCGTTGTTTATATTTTCAACAACAAATAGGGGGTGACTGTTAGGAAACTTTATTGTATTTGTTGTTAAAAATAGTTTAAGTTACTTAGAAATAATTCCGTCAACACAAACCGACCGACGAACCGTCCCAGAAGCACTAAATATGAAGACCGAGAAAGAAAAAATCAAGCTTCTAAATTCTTTGATTAAAGATCACGACAAGGTTACAAGACTTCAAAATATTAGCGGGACATTATGGAGTATACAAGATACAAAGTCAAAGAATTGTGTTAATAAGATAATATATCTTACTAACACATTAAATCTTTTCTATGAAAAAGGCTTTCATAAGAAAAAGGATTTCTAATGAATGATTCAAGAAAAAGGAATTCTGATTGTAGGATCGTTTGCACGACCAAAACGAGTCATTCAGAAGAGTTCTAACCAATACGAAAGGCGGAATCTAAGGTATCGGAGTTATTTCAGCTGAATTTGCACGTAGAATCACTTTAAATTGTCTCTGTATTGATATTAGATCGTTTTACAATGCTGGAGACACTTCGGCAGAGCTTCGCTACCAGAATCAAAAAACGTTACAAATGAAATCACAAGACACGTATATATAGGCATCACCATTTCGCATGGAATGACTCACACGAAATGGCTAATGTCATTTCGTGCGAAATGGTCTTTCCCACATATTTCACACTTTTCTCGTATTACGTGTCCTGATCTAACCAACCTAATATAAGACTCGATACAAGACGAAGTCGACAGACATATGCACCAACAGACTCCCCCTTGGATGTTGACAAAGTCTTCAGTGTCGAGTCTTCGGTATGTCACATCTTCAGTCTTTATCAGTCCTTTCGCTCTCTTCAAAGCATTCTCCATTGTAAGCATCCTCTATCAAACTTTTTCTCTTCTTCTCTTTCTCTTTTCCAGAATCTCAATCTGTCTCTATCTCTTCTTGATCAGATCTCTTGATTCCTTAAGTTCATCAGCATCAGCAGCTTGCATGAACAACAGTTCCAGAATCAGAAATTGGCTCCTTCAGACTCCCTCTTGATGTCTTCAGACTCCCCCTTTAGCTAAGCTGGGATCGCAGTCTGGAATTCTCTCATTCTAGGATTGTGACCTGGCACAAATTCTGCTACTTTCACTGGTTCATGACCGTTGCCTGACTCTTTATAATCACAGAATCTGGAACCTGGCTTTCACATATCTTTCGGGAGTTGTATCCTGGCTGCTTCTGCCTGCAAAAAACTCTACCTAGAAATAAATTTCACAAATTTAACAATTTTAACAATTTTAAACTCTACTTACCACTTTCAAACTCAAACAATCTCATGTAAATATCATCCAAAATGATTTAACATTTATAATCTCAGATGACCACTTGTAAACATATATTTTTATTAAACACACTCTCCCAAACCTGTTGTTCATCATGTTTAGCACTAGGAATTTTGAAAATCAGCTCTCCAACATCAGTTGTCGAAAATCTTTTTGATTTTTCAAAAAAATTATGCTAAAACACACTAAAATCTTTTTGGATTTTTTTTTGTTTTAAAGAAAAGCAATAAAGAAATATATACAGACAATATTTTTGTGAGTTTGTGTAAGAGGATCATATCAGTTTATGAGACAAATCATTAACACCGTTAAGCTTTAAACATTTTAAGTTCTAAACAATTCACTTAGATTGTCAGTATACTGATCCACTTAAATTTTCACACAAAGTTCAATTGTATCGAGATACGAGATTAGTATTTTAAGCACTTAAACTTATTCGCGTGTCCCACCTCTGTCACACCCCGATTTCCACGTGTCACCGGTGGGGGAGTATCGTGACGTGGTTGGCAACATAATAGTCAAACAACACAATAATTATTATGCACAGCGGAAGCAAATTTAAAAAAAGATATAATACAACCGAATTTAATATTGTAATATCAATGTCACAATATTCGGAAGTTTATCCACAGTCGGATCGAAAATAAAATAGAGACAATAGTTCAACAGACTTTTAGGCATCTTAAGCTTGCGAGACTTCTATTGATGCTAAGGAGAAATATCCAGCCAATTTCGTATAGTACCTGCATTTAGCCTTTTTGGAAAATACGTCAGTTTACACTGGTAAATACAATTAACTGACTCATTTTGAAAATGGTTTAAGAAATTGATTTGGATGCACGTGGCACAAAATATCTTTTATAATTTGATTAAAATGCACAGAGGCAAAAGTAACCTTTTATAACTTGGGAGAATTATTTAATATTATAATCTTGTGAACGAATTACATGTTCCTTGTGCGTTCAGTAGCCCGGATCTTGTCCGGGTTAAAGATCAATAGACACACCACATTATTCTTTTGTGCACTGACGAGTGTACGCCTACACCCCGCGCTTAAGTCGTGGCCATTTCGTAAAATGATGCCAAGGATATCCGGGACATGGTCATTAACCCCCCCAAAGGCTTTAAGTAACAAGACTGTTTAAACGAGCTGATCAAATTAGTCAATTACCCACTCAACGGTGGAGGATTTGATGCTCGATCAAGCGGTATGCTATATACCGTAACCCAAGCCCGTATAGGGAAAATAAGTTAAAAGTATTTAACTGAGCTAAATATAAATTCAATCCCAGCCGTATATCAAATCAGCAAGTACAGATAGCTTTTACTGGGCTCCTAATCTGGAACGAAGGTTTTTAATAACCTATTAGAATCCTAACGGGTCTTCAGTTAAGCTTAAGCTTAGACCGGTTAGTTTCAAAGACACGGTTCGTACGCACGATTAAGCGAAGACCGGATAGAATGTGATTTAGACCCGACAAGTTCAGAGACTTGTTTAATATGGGTATTTCATACACATTCTGGATTTTGAGATAAAACCGATAAGGTTTGACCCGTTTAGGCTAGTTTATGTAAACTAGTTACATAAACCGAACCGAACGCATAATAAGCGTAACGGGTAATATTGAGAGCCATTTACAGGTTTCCTAAGTTAATATGCTCCATATATGTTGTGACATCAGTAAGATATCATTTATTATGCCCGAAATGAATTTAAACACAAACTATGCCCCGTAGGGGTAGTTTGGTCATTTTAAAGGTTGTAAAAGAGTTTAAGTGTTAACCTGAGTTACAGGCCTGATGTAATCAGCAATTATGCTCAATTTTCCAAGTTATATCGGTAGGTTAAAGTATATGTGTGAAATCTATCATTTATAACCAACTATGCACCGTAGGGGCATTTTGGTAATTTCACATAAGCCGAAAAGCTCAAAATTGAAGTCTGAGTTAATCAACCTTTGCTTACTGTTAAAACATTCTAATTTTCCTAAAATATCTGTAGGTATCAACCCGTATATGTTCAATATAGTTTTAATACATACTATGCGTTAAAAATGCTTAATAAGGCGATAAAAAGCCGTTTACGGGTTCGATACATAAAGCTGATATTTTTATACTTCCAGGAGGCTTAAAATAATTTATTTATCATATGTGATCAGTAGCAAAAGGTTTGGAGTTGATTAGATATGTAAAACTCATTTTATGGCCCGTAAGGGCAAAACCGACAATTTACCGGATTAAGCTTACGACTACTAGTTATGCTCAGCCTAAAATAAATTAAAAATCTTTAAAAATCCCAAATTAATATATTACATCAGTGGGTAATAAGTTTGATCTCAAAAAGTAGGCTTAACTAGGCTATACGCTAATTATGCCGTTTAATTAACATAAAGCTTTAAATTTGCGATAATGAGCATAACTCTCAATCTACAATTCAAACTGATGTCAAACTTTGCATACAAGTTTATATATCAGTAATTAAAGTTTCTACTCTTTTACATTTTCAAAAATCACATCTTAAGGTGAAAAGGGCATAATGGTCAACATATGAGCGATTAACGGAAACATGCATATTAATTGGATAACTAATGAACCAAGGTGTATAATCATAGAGGGTTATACTAACATGTAACCTAGTCCAATTAAAGCTCTCAGGCATTTCTAAAACATGCCTAATCGGGTCAGAACTGAAAGTCAAAGTGAAAGTCAAACTATGTGACTTTCGGTTCCGAACCGGGTCTAAACAAGAAATTGTCGGGTTGAACATGTTTAGACATGTTCTTACACTTATTACCAAGTTATAACAATGATCAAACAGGTTGTATATGATCTACATTGCTAATTATGCATAAATTGTAGTTTAAGTATCCTGTTGACTTTTTCTTAGCAAGTTTGACCCGACTTTTGACCTGGTTAGAGTGGTAATCAGGGGGAACCCTTTTGAGGGTTTATTACCCACATAATTACCTATTTATAACTACTTTCACTTCGACTAATCACTGAGCTAACAATGACTAATCGTTAAGTCAACCGTTAATTACGACGGTTTGACTTTTAAGCTAAAACTAAGCTAAAATTTAATTAAGAAAGGTCAAGCAAACTTACAAGAGTCCTAAGCTTGATTAGTGATCACTTGAGAGTGCCTTGGAGCTCCAGAAATGATCAGATTGCAAGAGGAAGGTGTGAAGAACAATGGTGCACATCATGGTCCTTTATATAGTGTTTAATCCACCACAAATCCTTGACACATGAGTCTACAACCCACCACAACTGATCAACATATGTTCCTAGTGCTTAGGGGGTGCCTAGGGGTCAAGCATGAAGAGGCAAAGTCGATTAAAGGAGGTTACAAGGGCTGTGGCAGACAAAGATCAAAGGAAATCAAAAATCTGTCCAGACATGGCAGTCGCGTAGCGCGACTGCATGAGCTGTTAAGCTCGCGCTACGCGAGCATGTGGTAACATCCAACAACATTTTCATTAATTGCAGTTTTGGTCCTTGGCTCTTCAAACTTTGATTAGACCTTATTTTCTTGCATTTTGAGTCCTCGTAATTGACGTATAAGAGCTTCAAGACATATACCCACTTTGTTAAGTTCCCCGGTTAACTTTATTGTTACCCGAAAAGGCCTAACTTTCAGTGTTGACGCTTTAACCCCTCGCACACGAATTTGATCATAACTTTCTCATACGTTGACGAAACTTTATGAAATTTTAATCGTGCATTCTAGTGAGCATAATTTACCGTTAAAAAGCTTTGGGCTTGTCAAAAGGTCACTCAGAGGTATAACTTAAACATGTTGACACATTTAGTCCCTGTAGTTTGTAATCTCTCACTTTTAGCTCCGTATGATCCATGATTTATTCGTTTGAAGGTATGAGCATCTTGTAGGGTTAATGTACAATATATTTATTCACTGTTGACATTTAGAACTCGTATATTCACATACTTTTCATGATTGTCAACTTTAGTCCTTCTAGAACATTATTTCACACGTTCAAACATATGACACGTGTCATCACATTATAGGACGTGAATTTTCGAGGTGTTACATCCTCACCCCCTTAAAAGAAATCTCGACCCCGAGATTTACTGAAATAAATAAGGGTACTTTTCTTTCATCGTGGACTCAACCTCCCACGTGAATTCGGGTCCTCTACGGGCATCCCATTTGACCTTTACAATAGGTACATGCTTCCTTCGAAGCTTCTTTACCTGTCGATCTTCAATCGACAAAGGTTTTTCCATAAATTTTAAGCTCTCATCTATATGCACATCTGTATGTGGTATAACCAGTGATTCGTCAGCGAAACACTTCTTCAGATTGCAGATGTGGAACACATTGTGAATTCCACTGAGCTCTTCAGGTAAGTTTAACTTGTAAGCCACTGACCCAACACATTCGATAATCTCGAATGGTCCTATATACCTCGAGCTTAACTTACCTTTCTTACCAAATCGCATCACTCCTTTCCAGGGTGATACTTTGAGTAACACTTTGTCACCAACTTCAAATTTCATAGATTTACGCTTTGGATCTGCGTAACTCTTCTGCCTATCTCGGGCAGCTTTGAGACAGTCACGAATCTGGACAATCTTGTCCGTCGTTTCAAAGACTATCCCTGGTCCTGATAATTGGACATCTCCAACTTCCGCCCAACAAACTGGCGTTCTACACTTTCTACCGTATAATGCCTCAAAAGGCGCAGCCTTAATGCTGGTATAGTAGCTATTGTTGTAGGAGAATTCGATTAACGGTAGGTTCTTATCCCAACTACCACCTAAATCGATCACACAAGCGCGTAGCATATCTTCCAACGTTTGAATAGTACGCTCACTCTGGCCGTCCGTCTGCGGATGGTAAGCCGTACTAAAATTCAAACGTGTGCCCAAAGATTGTTGGAAACTTTTCCAAAAATGTGACGTGTATCTAGTATCCCTGTCTCCTTAATGGGCAAGAAATGTGCTGACTTTGTCAGTCTATCATCTATAACCCATATCGTATCATTGCCTTTCCTTGGCTTTGGGCGAAACACACCCTTCAATCACTGGTGTGCAATGTATTGCGAGCTCCGCCAAGCTCCTTGAATTGGTTTTAACTTATAAGCTACTTGATCTTGATACATTCGATTTCCTTCGAATGGTTCTATTTATTCAGAGCTTAACTAGCCTAACATTTAACAAATTTGGCACACCCTTCATGGGTGATACCTTTTGTTGAGCCTTATTCTTTAACAAAATCTTAGGAGGTTTGCTACCTTCGTAAATTCTTGATTTTTCTGCCGAATACTGGCAGCTTACATATGATTAGAGATTTGAATGAATCTTATTCATTGTTTCCAATGCAACTTTCAGATTCTTACATGTGGACTTCTCAAAGTCTCGTCCATCCTACGGATGTTTCGATATTCCATTCATACGAGGTCTCCAAAGGAGCCACCTTGATACTTATATAGTAACTATTATGGAAAAGCTCATCTTAAGGTGAGATGGTTATTCCAACCACTGCTCAAAACTAATCTTAAGGAGTAGCTAATCCTTACAGTTTGTCGAACAAATCGATGATCCTGGGCAGCTGATGGCGATCCTCAATCGTTGCCCAAATTAGGGTTGAGGTAATTAATGCATAAGCAAAATGAACCGTCTTCCTTATCAAACTCTCAGAATATCAAGTTAGGCTATATGAATCTCTTATCTTAAAGTTTGCTTAATCAGGGTTCGATTATTCCATGATCAACACGGAGTTCTTACAACACTCCAACCATAAGCGGGATGTTAATCTTAACTCTACTAGCCTCAGGAGGTAAACAGGGTAAATCTTTGGAGAAGGTGATCAAGATACAAGGAGGCTACAGAGATTTCCCATATCCCAGGCTCCAGTTCATCCATCATTGCTTGTGTCAAATAAGTGACACATTTATGCTATAAGTCCACGAATTTCTTAATCGGGAACATTTACTTGGACAAGTCCATTCAGGATATCTTCTTTAAATACTACTAGTCGACTTTAGTACAATATGACCATTGGGATATCTCAGGGGTTCCATGTATTAAACCTCCATGCTGATCAGGCATGGAAGTAATCTATGGGACACACTAGGATACGCCAATCCTCATATGGCACTTTTATCAAACATAGTTTGGCATTCGCAGGCGATAGAAAAACAATGAGAAAAATAATTAAAATAACATATGTTGTCGTACTCTATGCGAAGAGAGAGTACCCTTAGATTTTTCGGAAGGATTTCTTGCCGATGCGAGAAGAATCGGTTACTATGGTTTCCTTGGTAAGTTATACCTTGTGGATAATATAAAAGTTGCTAAGCTTATGGTTTATGAAGATTTATTATTGCCTGTATTAAATCAGGACACTTAGCAGAAAATTATCATTGGTAAATGATAATGAACGTACTTGATGACATCGTGAACTGCCTCTTGGCGTTCATCAGGTGAGTTCAGGCATTTCTTCCTTTAGTCTTTCCAGGCTTAGCTGCACTTTCTTTGGCAGCTTTATGGTATCTAGTTCTGATGCGGCCTTACTCACCACAGCCGTGATAGACTGCATTATTTATGTCCCTACATTCCTGGGAAATGATGACCTGTTCCTTAGCATATGTCACACTGCTTTGGTCCTGGTTCTATTCGACACTATCCCTAGTGTCTTTGATAGCAATTCTTACATACAGGCTTCTTATTGAACTTTCGTTGCTTTTTATTAAGCCTGTACTTGCTCTCTTTCTTAGATTTCTGGGAGTTATCCTCCTCCTTTGGTTCATCCTTCATATCCGAAGTGTGAACAAAGCTCTTCTCACGAGCATTTGAATGTGGTTTTGGATGAAATTTAGAGCGAGAAGCATTCGGCTTTTTGGGTTGTTTCATGACCTTTTTCCCCTTGGCCTTTCAAACTGCTGCGTTAACCACCGCTTGGAAATTTACTCCATTAATATTAAGGTTTACGTTTGAGACATTATTTGCTTTTGTCGCATTAATAGCATCGCGACTATTGCCTATCTCATCCGAGTTTTCCATACTCAAAACTTGGTACTAAATATCAAATTAAACCATTATTAGTCATCATCCTGATGACCTGACATAGATTAGCCACGGCATCCACGAACCGTATAGGCCATTATGTTCCGAACATTCTTAATGAATGCTATTTGAATGTATATCTATTACATTTAGCTTAGGTCACAAAAGGACTATCAATGGCATTCAAGGTTTGGAGCGTGTCCAATACCTGCTTGACAGGGGACCCATAACGTCACAACTGTCTTTGTCACAAGGACGATTATAAATAGCTCAAAGGCTAGCCTTACATGACTTTGGTTATATATATATATATATATATATACATAAATGGCATAGAAGCCTGTCACGAGGGACGTAGAAAGATATGGCAATAAGCTTAGTCATGAAGGACATAAGTAATCATATGGCGCGAAGGCCTTGTCGTAATGACATTTAGATGCGGCACAAATGGCCTTGTCTCTAGGACGTTATAGGATATGGCACTAAGGCCTGTCACCAGCGATGTTAACATTTAGTATGTTAACTTGTCACGAACGACGAATTATAGCACGGAGGCTTGTTATGGGTGACTTGAAATATAACTTGTGGATTTGTCACAAGGACATCAATTCATAGGCTGCAATCTTATTAGATCAGGAGTCTTAAGGCTTGAACATAGTTCTTCACCTTTGGACAGGGAGTCATAGACTAAAACTGTCATCGTCTTGACCTGAGTGTAAGACTTTAGCTTACTGTAAAAATATGATAATTTACTTAAAATATCAGTAGGTATCAAACCTTATGAGTTTAAAAGGGCAAAACCGGCATTAACCGAATTATACTTAGAACTCTAAGTTATGCTCAGCCTAAAAATAAATAAAAATCTCCAAAAATCCCTAAATATTATTTTATATCAGTGGGTAGAAAGTTTGGTATCAAAAAGTGGGTATAGATAGGCTATATGCTAATTACGCCATTTAATTACTAAAAAGCTTTCAAATTACGCTAATGAGCATAACTCTTAATCTAGACCTCAAATTCAAGTCATATTTTAGGTGCAAGTTTATAAATCAGTAACTAAGGTTTCTACTCTTTTACTTTTTCAAAAATCACGTTTTATAGTCAAAAGGGCATAATAGTCAACATTTAAGCATTAATCGGAAACATGCATATGAATCTTATGGTTACTCGTTACGCACGTTTCGCGTTCGGATCGGCTTACGTAACTGGTTTACATATATTAGCCGAAACGGGTCAAACCATATCGTTTCCATCTCAAAATCCAGAATGTATTTAGATTACCCATATTATACAAGTCTTCAAACTTGTCGGGTCTAAAACACATTCTATACCGGTCTTCGCCTTATCATGCGTTTGAACCGTATCTTTCTATAAGACTAACCGGTCTAAGCTTAGGCTTAATTAAGACCCGTTAGCATTCTAATTGGTTATTTATACCATCATTCCAGACTAGAGCCTTCCGGTAAATGGTACCTACGCTTACTTAAGTGAATACGGCTGAGTTATTAAATTCTTACTATTTAAGACAGGAGCTAGCTCAGGTAAATACTCTTAACTTATTTTCCCTATACGGGCTTGGGATACGGTATTATAATAATACCGCTTGGTCGGGTATTGAATATTTAATCTTATTATGGTTAAATTATTGAGGTAACCCGGTTTAATCTGTATTGTTTGAAATAAAGACCTTTAGGGGTTAATGACCATGTCCCGGATATCCTTGACATCATTGTGTTATAAAATGGCCACGCCTTATACACGGGGTGTAGGCATACACCTGACAGTTGTTTAAGGAAAAACGGTATCTCACTCTCTTGTGGGCCTATACTTGTGGCGTGTCTGTTAATCTGACTCGGTTTCTACATCGGGCCCTGAACGTATAACAAACATGTAAATCTATATACAATATTATAACTATAATTGTCCCAAGTTATAAAGAGTTTGTGCCTTGTGCATTCAAATCAATTTTTATTAAACCTTTTCAAAATGAGTCGGTTGAGTGTATTTACCAGTGAAAACTGACGTATTTTCCAAAAGGGTTAAGTGACAGGTACTGGACGTAATTGGCTGGAAGCTCAGAGCGTTAATAAGGAATCTTGCAAGTTCTAGGCGTCTAAAGTCTGTTGAATAATGTTTATGTTTTAAGATCCGCCTGTGGATCCTTTACTTTCCGTTGTAATACTGGATATTACGTTATATTCGGATTGTAATATAATTTACCTTTTTCTTCCGCTATGCATTCATTTATATTGTGTTGTTTGACTATGATGATATCAACTACGTCACGATACTCCCCACCGGGCCCACCGGAAATACGTGGAAAGTCAGGGTGTGACAACCTCAGAATATACTCCCATATCCAGACTCATATATTCAGTCTTATAGGTGAATGTACACTAGTGATATCTGTAAAGGGTTAAATGCGAGACCATGAGAGCTAAGGCTATTGCTTCCGCAAAATCAGAGAGATGATGGTTCGACTTTCGGTGGGTTCCCTTTAGAGAATCTTTTCTTCAACCTGTGACACCTGTGTCACTTCAACCATCAAACAAATACCAAACCAATGAAATATTGTATTTCATACTTGGGATTTGTATAAATATGTGTATCATTTGCACATATCAATTCTTGTTCGATTTCGGGCTCTAAATCGCTTTCTAGAGGGTTATACGCGCCCTGATGCGTAAATATAACCAGTTTAATGCAACAAACACTCTGGAACAGTGACATAGGCTTAACATAGCTTAAATAACCTTTACATAACCTAGAAATAAATTTTAGAAGGTTTGGTATGCCGAAATCAAGTTTATTCGCTTACAGGGACTAAATTCGACAAACGGCGAAAGTATGTCAATTTGTACTGTAACGGACATTCCGGAACTTGATCATAAGTTAAACACACCCTAAATATCCTTTACATAGCTTAGAAATAGGCTTTGAGGGGTTCGGTGTGCTAAAATAAACTTTTGGTCATTCAGGGACTAAAAGCGTCAAAAAGTGCATAAGTTTGCATTTTCGCGCATAACTTACATTATGAATACATCCGGACATCCAAAAATTTATGTAAGCATTAAAATATTTTATTTTAGTGTTTAGCATAAGAAAAATCCATTCGTCACGCAATTTGAATCGTTTTTCGCGCTTGTGCGCATTTCGTCGTAATTAAGTGAATATCGCGATCGTACGACCAAACGAACCGACATCCGGCATATTTTTGAGCATGTTTTATGTCCACAATGTTTAGGCATCATTTTAGGGCCTTAAGGTTGGCTTAAGGGGCCCAAAACATGTCGGAATGGAGCTTAAAACACAACAGGACTGAAACTGTCATTTCTGAAAGTTGTTTGCTGATCAGAAGACTCAGGCGGCCCGCGTAAGCCCCCATTAAACCTTACGTGGCCCGTGTGAGACTGCCAGATGTGCAGAAAGTTGATTCCAGCCATTTCCAGCCTGTTCCAGCTGTTTGTGAGTGTTGCAAATGGTATTTTAGATACTATGGGTCATTCTAGGGGTACCCAAGGTTTCACAAAACAAGGGGCACACATGTACGGTTGAGATCGAGGCACATTATTCGATGAACGATCCTAACGGTGGTCCTTTTCCTATAAATACCCCCCATCCCTTTTGTTGCAAGCCACTTGATTTCTGAGATTTTCTCTAAGTTGAAGTGTGAAACACTTCATACCTGAGAAATACTTGGAAAATCAAACTTGCGGGGACCCTCTGTAAGTATTCCTTCGTTCTTTTCATTCGTTTTAGCGTTAAAGTCAAACTTTGTTTGACTTTCTATATTGACCAGTTTATGGTCAATGTGAAGTTCGTTTGAACTTCATAACGTGAGTGTAATCATGATGGTCATAGTCCCTAGTGACTATACCTACTGATTACCACGTTATCTAGGCTCAATGACGAGTCGTAGTTTCCGCCAAAATGCGTATTCCTGCGTATTTTGTAACCAAACTACTTTTAGGTATCAAAACCATTTGTTTTGACGGTTTTGATACCAAACCTATTTTAAACCTCGTTAAAAATGTTTTAACATGTTTAGCTCGTCACTTTTAGATTTATCCTTGTCTAGGGTCGTAAAGGGAAGCGATCTAATCAATCGCTTATACTTTCGAACCCGACCCGTTTGGTCGATCATTAGGATCCGACCAAACACATTAGGTGACCATAGTTGTATAGGGAATAACCTTCCGAGGTTATACCTTATGGTCACGTCGTTTAAGTGGTTGTATGATAGGTAGCTTATATGCCTTAGGTAAATTACCAAAATACCCTTTTTACGCATAAATTCATTTTAAGCATATGTAACCAAAATTTCAACATCTAAACTGATTAGGTAACTATATTAGACATGTTAAGGCATATTTTACTTGTCATAGGACTAGTTAAGCGGTTCGAACGCGTTTTACACGAACGACGCGTTAAAGTAGCATAAGCTACCTAAACGGGTCGTAAGCACTTAGGTTAGGTTTCATTTTAGTAGGTAGGCTTTGTTAAACCATATCATATGAGTTCCAATACTCATTTGGTTTACGAAACCTCATACTATCCAATCTCCCGATTTAGGTCCGGCTATTTATGTAGTTATCTATATAGGGTGCCGTTGATTTCCGTGATCCCTCTAGCTTTGCTTGGGTGTTGTTCAAGACTTCTAAGCACCCTCAAGTGAGTACATAGTCCCCTCTTTTACTGTTTTTCAAATGTTTTGGGGTGAAACACATGTGCCTAGTTGTTACTTTCGTGCTTTTCATGTCTTCGTATCATATACTTGCTATGTTCATTAGTACACTATTAGTACATGATTTCATTATGTTTTGCTATGTATGTTTACTTAACATGCTAGCACATTGTTTTACATTACATTTCTTTTGCTATGTATGTTTACTTAACATGCTAGCACATTGATTTACATTTTCTTCTTTTGCTATGTATGTTTACTTGGCATGCTAGCACATTGTTTTACTTTACTTTTTCTACTATGTATGTTGACTGAACATGCTAGCACATTGTTTTACATGACTTTTCTACTTTGTATGTTAACTTAGCATACTTAGTACATTGTTTTACATTGCATCTCTGTTGCATATGTTCTCGTAACATATGGACACATTGTTTCATATCTCTACCTTGTATGTTCACTTAGCATACTAGGTACATTATCTTCATAAAACATGCTTACATTTGGTATAACATTTGGTTTGTTTAACGGGTCTTTATTACATTCATTAACACCGATCATGCCGCTCAGTAATAGGTAGTGGTACCATAGGACTTGACAAATCACGTTCCTAAAATCCTAGGTTTGTTTGGGTGGAAGGAATGACCGAATCCGAAAACATTTTTCTCTGATAACCTTCACTCTAAGGTTATCCGTCTGTCTCAAGGCTTGAATGTAGGCGTTTAACATTACCGCATAAATGGTTGTATCAGTAAAGCATGCATTATCTTACAAAACATAACTTTTGATTATATTTTATCAAATGCCTTGTTATGTACATTACTTTCGTATAGGGTTGAATAAATGCTTTTAATCAATAAATGTTTTTATTCACTCTACATAACATTTGTTTACACCTTACATGATTTACATTTGATGGTTTTTACATAAACATATGACATTTGACTATACATAAACATTTTTACATTGATGGTTTGTTTTGGTAAGTGATTTAAATAACGAGGCGTGTGTAATAAGATAAAAGCATGGTGGATACGCCGCTGGTACTTCCTATATATAAGTGCTTTTATAGTATTACATATCGTAGTGTTATTTAAACCATTTCAATATTTGACATATTACATTTTACACAAATGACATATTTTCACTAAACAATTGTTTTACAAAATAACTTATTTTATACAAACTCATTTTACTTGGTTATTCATTTAACTTTACATTACTCTTTTACATATCATCTACTTTATCATCGCTTTTCAAATGATTTATAAAACAAAGCATTTTACAAGGATCATGACTGACTTTTGTTAAACAACCTTTTTCTAAACTTATAAGTCATGAATCCTATTTTCACAAAACCTATGTATCTCACAGGCATTTTTATGCTGACGTACCTATTTTCACATGTGTTTCAGGATATGATGCATAGGATTTATCAAGATACACTTAGGCGGACTTGGGCTTAGTGACATTAAAAGATGCAAGACTAATTAATTATGTTGTGTTTCTTTGTTATTAAGACATTGTAACTCTTTTAATCAATAAAACAAAATTTCAAATTTCCATGTGTTATGAAACAATGATTCTGTTACAACACTCCCCGATGTTTCCGCCACGATTTGTTGTTTTACGTGGTCGGGGTGTGACAGAAAAGTTGGTATCAGAGCTCATGGTTATAGGGAATTAGGCTATTAGTAATGCTTTGACCTAGTCTATAACCTTCCTAGGACCCTAACGCGAGTTTACTTGCATTTAGTCATAAAACAATACCATCACCTATCCTTAGGCGACAACCACAACAGGAACACAAATTTCAAAACTGCTTTGAAAAGCAATCATCTGTTCTAGGATGATTAATTACTAGGTTTTGAACCCTCTAAGTTTTCAAATCTCGTCAAAGTTTGGGTCTTTTGATGTGAACACGTGCAAACTGGAATGCCTGTACTCTAAGTTTTCTGTCTAAGGCTAGAGTGTTCGTACAAATCCGCAGAATCGGACCAGTCATTCTTACCTGGGAACTCTTGGGGTGAGTGTTCACTTATAGGCGAGCATGTCTTCAGTGATACATTAATATGACCCGTTTACTTTGATTAGTCACCGTCTCATTTGTTTGCCTTAGGTAACAAACAAATGATCGCAAATTCTATGCGTTGTCATTTTGTTTTGATTTTCCGATAACATTTCACTTGTTTCTTCCTATGTCTTTCATTTTCTTCTAGAATGTCTCTTCATCGCGATGACGCCCAGATATCTGAGCAGACTGCCAAATTCGCTCAGCGAATAGGCGAAGTCGTCCTGAAGACTGTTGAATTAGCTACTGCCATGTACCATCTCCAGGAAGAAGCCACTCAAGAAGCATCGAAGGAAGCAGAAGTCAAGCCTGCACCAAAATCAAGGAAGCGTAAGGCTTCAAAGAAACCCGCAGCAGTTACACCTAATCAAGCGGGACCTAGCCAAGTGGCAGCGCCACCAGCTAGGAAGCCGTACTTAGGAGTTGCCCCATGGTGCAAACGATGCAACCGTCATCATTCAAACCTCTTACCCTGCTTCAAATGTACCTACTGTGGACGGTGGGGACATCTGATTATCATATGCCACTTTGCTATCCAAAACAAAGCTGTTATAAACCTTGCTGCTACCCAACTCCAAGTCAACCCTACTCAAGCTCGTTTTTCGTCTGGTACTTACTACAACTGTGGCGAGACGAGCCATTTCAGGAACAAATGCCCAAAGATTGTCAATGCAAATCCAACTCTTGGATGAGCATTTGACTGATTAGAAGAAGTTGCTGCTTTAAATAATTTGTATCTGTTGCTTTTGTTTCTTTTGTTGAACTCGGAAACAATGTGTTCAGTTTATGAATAAATTGTTGTTCACAATTCTGATGTACAAGTGTAGTTACATGTGTGTATGACCTTTCCCTATGATACCTACATCAAGGAACTGTGTTCTTTACAAACTACTCTTGTGAATCTCCCTTTCAAGTGATCGCTCATGATTTCCTCGAAAAATTTTAAGTACTCGTTTCATTCTAGGAGACGAAGTACAAGAAATAAAGCGAAATTATGAGTAATCATGCTTTTGCACATCTGTGCCTTTGAATCCTTGGTTAGATAACTAAGGGTATTTTCAAATCTCATACCCTTTACGTTCTGATTTTTTTTTTCAACATGCATAACATAAGTTTTCAAAAACAACCTCCATGATTTCAAAAACATTGTCTATGTTTTCAAAAACAACCTTCATGATTTCAAAATGTTTCATATAGTTTGAAAACAATATTAATACAGTATAATTACTTATATCAAGTGCATGATTTCAAAAGCATCATTCATTCTTTCAAATACCTTATACATAATTTCAAAATTCATCTCGCATGATTTTAAAACATTTTTATCTAATACACCTACTTATGATTTCAAAAGTATTATGTAAGATTTCAGAAACATTAAGCACATTTTCTTTAAGAACTCCGTGCATAGTTTCCAAAAATAGTTTTCTCATACATTGACTTAACTTTCAAATTCTGCTTCATATGTCGCCTTGGTATATCTAGCATCTCAACTTCATAAGCATTTTACCTCATGTTTTGACTTAAGCACATCCAGTGCAAGGTTTCAAAACATCTGCAACTTCTAAAATCCATATGGGATCTTTTTATCTTCACAATTAGACCCTTGGGGATGATTATCATTCAAATCAGAGTCCTTAATTGGATTCCTTGTGTACCTTAATTCGAACATTTCGGTTCCTTATAATCGAAGTCGAATTTTCTCTTTAAAGATCTTCCTATCTTTATAGTTAAATCCTTGATAATATTTAAAGGACCAATCAAAATCCACGAATTGGATACCTGGTGTGCTTTAAATACATGTGCACAATTAACAAAAACAAATTAACAAAATGATAACAAATTAAAGATCAAGATAAACAATTTTGTGGTTATGTGACTATGTGTTTATGCATTTTGCGTTTTCTTTTATGCATTTTGTGTTTTTGTATACTCTGGATATTCGTCATCCAAATCCTCGTAGAATCTTTCATATCTTCATATGAGGGATTCGTAGAAGGATATTCAAAAAGGTACTACCTAAAATCCTTATTGGGCTTCTACATGATAGTTAAGACCCTTGGATTATATAGTACCACTCCATGATTCATAAGAGACCCGTTTAGTGGTCTAGTCAAAAGATTGATTCAGAATCTGGTTAAAAATGACATGTGGTGATGTAGCTGAACAGACTCCTTGGTAGTCTATTTGAATCATTTATTGATTTAATTAAAAAGGACCCTATGGTGGTCTAGTCACAATCATCACCAATTCGTTCATTATTTTCTTCCCCTACACATTATAAAATACACTGTGTGGACTATGCAAGGAATTACGTAATTATGGATGCATACATAATTATAAAATTCAGTGCACGGAAACCACAATAAGATTTTTCATGTGTAAGAACCTATAGTGGCAAAAATAACGAAATGTAAACACTGTAATGGAGGTACGGTGGACGCACCAATAACGCTTTATATATTTGTGTATAAGTGTCCCTCTCACATTGCAAGCATGATGTTATTTAAAGTTACTAGAAGTTCAAGACTCTAACCAGTATTGTTGAATCTTTTCAAATTCATGTTTCAAACTCTCACAAGTTTCCTCTAAAATAAATTCCGGGACGAAATTTCCTGAAGTAGGGGAAACTGTGACACCTGTGTCACTTCAACCATCAAACAAATACCAAACCAATGAAATATTGTATTTCATACTTGGGATTTGTATAAATATGTGTATCATTTGCACATATCAATTCTTGTTCGATTTCGGGCTCTAAATTGCTTTCTAGAGGGTTATACGCGCCCTGATGCGTAAATATAACCAGTTTAATGCAAAAAACACTCCAGAACAGTGAAATAGGCTTAACATACCTTAAATAACCTTTACATAACTTAGAAATAAATTTTAGAAGGTTTGGTATGCCGAAATCAAGTTTATTCGCTTACAGGGACTAAATTCGACAAACGGCGAAAGTATGTCAATTTGTACTGTAACGGACATTCTGGAACTTGATCATAAGTTAAAAACACCCTAAATATCCTTTACATAGCTTAGAAATAGGCTTTGAGGGGTTCGGTGTGCTAAAATAAACTTTTGGTCATTCAGGGACTAAAAGCGTCAAAAAGTGCATAAGTTTGCATTTTCGCGCATAACTTACGTTCTGAATACATCCGGACATCCAAAAATTTATGTAAGCATTAAAATATTTTATTTTAGTGTTTGGAATAAGAAAAATCCATTCGTCGCGCAATTTGAATCGTTTTTCGTTCTTGTGCGCATTTCGTCGTAATTAAGTGAATATCGCGATCGTACGACCAAACGAAGCGACATCTGGCATATTTTTGAGCATGTTTCATGTCCACAATGTTTAGGCATCATTTTAGGGCCTTAAGGTTGGCTTAACGGGCCCTAAACATGTCGGAATGGAGCTTAAAACACAACAGGACTGAAACTGTCATTTCTGAAAGTTGTTTGCTGATCAGAAGACTCAGGCGGCCCGCGTAAGCCCCCATTAAACCTTACGCGGCCCGTGTGAGACTGCCAGATGTGCAGAAAGTTGATTCCAGCCTGTTCCAGCTGTTTGTGAGTGTTGCAAATGGTATTTTAGATACTATGGGCCATTCTAGGGGTACCCAAGGTTTCACAAAACAAGGGGCACACATGTACGGTTGAGATCGAGGCACATTATTCGATGAACGATCCTAACGGTGGTCCTTTTCCTATAAATACCCCCCATCCCTTTTGTTGCAACCCACTTGATTTCTGAGATTTTCTCTAAGTTGAAGTGTGAAACACTTCATACCTGAGAAATACTTGGAAAATCAAACTTGCGGGGACCCTCTGTAAGTATTCCTTCGTTTTTTTCATTCGTTTTAGCGTTAAAGAAAAACTTTGTTTGACTTTCTGCATTCACCAGTTTATGGTCAATGCGAAGTTCGTTTGAACTTCATAACGTGAGCGTAATCACGATGGTCATAGTCCCTAGTGACTATACCTACTGATTACCACGTTATCTAGGATCAATGACGAGTCGTAGTTTCCTCCAAAATGCGTATTCTTGCGTATTTTGTAACCAAACTACTTTTAGGTATCAAAACCGTTTGTTTTGATACCAAACCTATTTTAAACCTCGTTAAACATGTTTTAACATGTTTAGCTCGTCACTTTTAGATTTATCCTTGTCTAGGGTCGTAAAGGGAAGCGATCTAAGCAATCGCTTATACTTTCGAACCTGACCCGTTTGGTCGATCATTAGGATCCGTCCAAACACATTAGGTGACCATAGTTGTATAGGGAATAACCTTCCGAGGTTATACCTTATGGTAACGTCGTTTAAGTGGTTGTATGATAGGTAGCTTATATGCCTTAGGTAAATTACCAAAATACCCTTTTTACGCATAAATTCATTTTACGCATATGTAACCAAAATTTCGATATCTAAACTGATTAGGTAACCATATTAGACATGTTAAGGCATATTTTACTTGTCATAGGACTAGTTAAGCGGTCCGAACGCGTTTTACGCAAACGACGCGTTAAAGTAGCATAAGCTACCTAAACGGGTCGTAATGGGTCGTAAGCACTTATGTTAGGTTTCATTTTAGTAGGTAGGCTTTGTTAAACCATATCATATGAGTTCCAATACTCATTTGGTTTACGAAACCTCATACTATCCAATCTCCCGATTTAGGTTCGGTTATTTATGTAGTTATCTATATAGGGTGTCGTTGATTTCCGTGATCCCTCTAGCTTTGCTTGGTCACTGTTCAAGACTTCTAAGCACCCTCAAGTGAGTACCTAGTCCCCTCTTTTACTGTTTTTCAAATGTTTTGGGGTGAAACACATGTGCCTACTTGTTACTTTCGTGCTTTTCATGTCTTCGTATCATATACTTGCTATGTTCATTAGTACACTATTAGTACATGATTTCATTATGTTTTGCTATGTATGTTTACTTAACATGCTAGCACATTGTTTTACATTACATTTCTTTTGCTATGTATGTTTACTTAACATGCTAGCACATTGATTTACATTTTCTTCTTTTGCTATGTATGTTTACTTGGCATGCTAGCACATTGTTTTACTTTACTTTTTCTGCTATGTATGTTGACTGAACATGCTAGCACATTGTTTTACATGACTTTTCTGCTTTGTATGTTAACTTAGCATACTTAGTACATTGTTTTACATTGTATCTTTGTTGCATATGTTCTAGTAACATATGGACACATTGTTTCATATCTCTACCTTGTATGTTCACTTAGCATACTAGGTACATTATCTTCATAAAACATGCTTACATTTGGTATGACATTTGATTTGTTTAACGGGTCTTTATTACATTCATTAACACCGATCATGCCACTCGGTAATAGGTAGTGGTACCATAGGACTTGACAAATCCAGTTCCTAAAATCCTAGGTTTGTTTGGGTGGAAGGAATGACCGAATCCGAAAACATTTTTCTCTGATAACCTTCACTCTAAGGTTATCCGTCTGTCTCAAGGCTTGAATGTAGGCGTTTAACATTACCGCATAAATGGTTGTATCAGTAAAGCATGCATTATCTTACAAAACATAACTTTTGATTATATTTTATCAAATGAATTGTTTTGTACATTACTTTCGTATAGGGTTGAATAAATGCTTTTATTCACTCTACATAACATTTGTTTACACATTACATGATTTACAGTTGATGGTTTTTACATAAACATATGACATTTGACTATACATAAACATTTTTACATTGATGGTTTGTTTTGGTAAGTGATTTAAATAACGAGGCGTGTGTAACAAGATAAAAGCATGGTGGATACGCCGCTGGTACTTCCTATATATAAGTGTTTTTATAGTATTACATATCGTAGTGTTATTTAAACCATTTCAATATTTGACATATTACATTTTACACAAATGACATATTTTCACTAAACAATTGTTTTACAAAACAACTTATTTTATACAAACTCATTTTACTTGGTTATTCATTTAACTTTACATTACTCTTTTACATATCATCTACTTTATCATCGCTTTTCAAATTATTTATAAAACAAAACATTTTACAAGGATCATGACTGACTTTTGTTAAACAACCTTTTTTCTAAACTTATAAGTCATGAATCCTATTTTCACAAAACTTATGTATCTCACAGGCATTTTTATGCTGACGTACCTATTTTCACATGTGTTTCAGGATATGATGCATAGGATTTATCAAGATACACTTAGGCGGACTTGGGCCTTAGTGACATCAAAAGATGCAAGACTAATTAATTATCTTGTGTTTCTTTGTTATTAAGACATTGTAACTCTTTTAATCAATAAAACAAAATTTCAAATTTCCATGTGTTATGAAACAATGATTCTGTTACAACACTCCCCGACGTTTCCGCCACGATTTGTTGTTTTATGTGGTCGGGGTGTGACACAACAGCACATGATTAGCATTTTTCAATGTTTCATCATTTTTTATGCTGAGGGTGAACTTTAAGATTAAAGCAATGCAAAGTATTATACGAGGACTAGGCTATTGCTCCCGCAAAATCAGAAGTCCAGGTATAATACCCCATATATCACCACGCACAAAGACCTAGTATATCAGAAATAGAAAACCCTTCAAACAAGATTTCAGGGGTTACCTATATATCCGAGAGATGTTCCCCACGAAATAAGCAAGATTGATATTTAGGTTTATATCTCGACAACAATCTACTAAGCATGTAAAAACCTACTGGCATATCATCAGTGAGACCATTTATCACATTTTAACTTACCAATTCTTTAGCGTGCTGTGATAGTCCACTGATGTACTATCATTTCCTCTTTTTCACAACAAAACTCATTTTTTTAATTTTCTCAATGTTTTTGTCTTTTATAGATTTTATCATGTTTTTGGCTTTTTCAAATTTACGAAATTTCTAAAAAAATTTACTCCCCCTAAAATCAAAAATATGTTTCAATTTTTGATTTTCAAAGAAAATTTGAAAACAAACTGTACAAATAAACTGACAACTGTTGTGAATTGCATCAATTCGCCATCCACTTGGCATAAACAATCAGAACTCCCCCTGACAACAAACTATTTTCCCATTATGATTTCAAAACACTTAAGTTTGTTTTAATCAAAATGGTTTTTCCGGAAAATTAGTTTTGTTGAATTCACAAACCACTTGTAGGTTAGGGGATTAATTCATCACATTGTTTTCTTAACCACTTTTGTATGAAAGTTAAATCAAGTTCAACTTAATGACCTTGATTAACCACTTGTAAGTGAAAACCTCTTTATCAACCACTTGTAAATTCACTTATCAACCATATCATCAGTAAAATGAAATATGACAATATTCAAGAATACTACCACTTGTAGGTCGAAATATCACAAATGTGAATTTCTCAAGAAAGATGCCAATTACTGCTCCACGATTACCAACTTAGGAGCTCCGGCAAGTCCAGAGTTTAGTCATGATAGGTTCTATCCCAGTTACTAACCTGGGATGACCCATCTTCATCTGGTTTCTTCGTTTTCTTTCATAAAATTCCTTTACCCCTTTGACCTTCCCGTCAATCATTTTTCCAAAAATATTTTTAACTGTGGGGTTAAAGGCTTTTTCAACATCAAATTCTTTCTTTTCAGAAAAGAATTGATTTGAGATTTCAACTTTGCCAATTTTTTATTTTAAAATTTCAGCCCGCAATGGTGGAAAATTTGCATCATCCAAAGGCGGAACTGATTTTTCTTCTTTTAGCACAACTTGTGGCTCTTCTGACTTTGACGAGTCAGATTCATCGTCAAAACTAGCATCAGATTTCTTAACAACCCACTTTTGGTTGTTAAGATTCACCTTTCTTTTGTAAAAACTTTTTGAACATTCACCAACCTCAAACTTTGAATTTTTGAAAACTTTGAATTTTTGAAAACTTTAAATTGTTTGGTTGGTGGTTCATTTTCAATCATCTTTCCTTTCAGTTTGTTAGCGACTCCCTGTTTTGTTTGGATTGCCTTTGAACAATTCCTGGCAATATGACCAACTGTTTTGCATTGAAAACAAGTTCTCGTTTCTTTCTTCTGAGCAATATCCTTCTTCATTTATTCTTGCTTCTTAGCAAGGATTTCTTTGTTTGTCTGCTTCCTGAACAAATTTTCTTTTTCTTCTTCTGATGATGTTCCTGAAACAAAAACAGTTTTTGGTTTATAAATTTTCTCATTTTTATGATTTTTCGGTGGAATAAAGCCTAGACCTTTCTTTTTTGAAATTACCGTTATGGTTTGGTTTCTTTTGAAAACCAGAACCAGAATTGTAACTTTTTTTCTTGTTAAACCTTTGTTGATCTCTTGAGGTGTACTTTTTAGGTTTTTCAGAAAGATTAACATCTTTTATTTCAGAAATATTAATTTCTGTTAGTTTGAAAACCTTTTTAATCATTTCAGTTTTAACACCTCTTATTGGAAATTCTTCATCAGAATATAATTTGTCAGAATCATTCCAAGTATATGCTACTTTGAATGTTTCGTCATTCAAATTATTTTGTGATAACAGAAATTCTTTATTATAAACCCGTTTGCCCTTTTCGACTGTTGGACTTGAAATGTCGGACTCAGACTTTGACTTTGATTTTGACTCCTCCGTTTCATCTTTATCCAACACCTGATCGACCACTTTCTTTATTAACTCGGACTCATGATCAGTGTCGGATGATGTGAAAGTGACATCAATGTTGTCTGGCAAGTTATTTGAAGGCTCAGATTCCCACTGTAAGTTGGTTGCCTTTTTGACTCTTTCCAAATTTGGATTTCGTGGAGAATATCCATTTTCAAGCGGGGGTGGACACTTATTATAGCCAAAACTTTGTTTATTACCAGAAATCTTCACTTCTGTATCCTCTTTTGTTTCGGAATTCTTCTCTTCATATTTTTCTTCTTCAAATGCCTTCATGCCTTCAACTGTTGGATAAATCCTGTCAATCATATAAGAAGAACATGAGTAACTTTTCAACAATTTGTTTACTCTCTCTGTTTCGATTCTCTGAGTTTCCAATTTTTGTTCAAGCTCAGCATACATCCCAATGTAATAATTGACCATATCTTGCTTTATCATGTATGCTCCATTGAGTGTCTTCATGGCTGTAGCTTGTTCACTGCTTGACTCGTTGTATTGATTCATTGCTTTGTTTAAGACATCATACGATTCTTTCAACCTGTTCATGTTGTGAATCAACTCATTGTTTTGCTTCTTCATAGTCTCACAGTTTTCACAATTCTCAGACACTTTTTCTGCAATAGCTTCCTTTTTAGTCTCGAAAGCTGGAACTTCTTTGACTTTTAGCACTCGAACCTCTTCTTCATCTTTCTTACCTTTCCTTCTTTCTTTTTCTCTCTCAGCTTGAAATTTTAAAAGCTCTTTCATTCTTTCTACCTCATACGAATAATCATCATCACGATCATCTTGTTTTTCAACCTTCTTCTTTGCCATTCGAGCCCTTTCAGCATCTCTTTCGGCTAGATATTTTAAATGCTCTTTCATACTATTTGCCCAATAATCATCATCATCATCTTCAACCTTTTGAGCAACAAAAGCTTTATAATCTGCTGTTCTGTTAGGATCATAATCATCCCAACTGAAATCTTTTGGAAGTCTTTCATTATCTTGATCTGTCATACATGCTTTACTTTCAGCTGAAATATATTTATCACAACTGAATACTGATGTGTGCAAAATGCAACATATAAATTACATCAATTGTGGCATAAAACTAACCCTTTTTTAGTACTAATGTTGGAAAAAGTGTGTTTTTGTCTTCCTTTTGTATTTTCAGGATTAAATGAGCTCAAATTAACAAAAGAAGCAAAAAGGCAGCTAAATCTAACATAAATACAAGAAAAGGAACAAACGTGGCATGCCCGACCTCCCCGAAAGCATCTTCCCAAGCAAAACAAGAGAACAGAAGGCAGAACACGCCCCATGTTCAGTGAACACGGGGGCGTGCCCAAGTGTCAGCATAAAAGACAAAGTTGTAGAAGCTTCCATCGCCCACCACGGGGCCGTGCTCAGCGGACACGGGGCCGTGGTCAATTATAAGATTCGCAGAATCCAAGAAAATCTTGATAGTACATATATGCTTCTGCACACGGGGTCGTGCCCAGCGGACACGGGGCCGTGGTCAACTAATGCAGACAAAATCAATTAATGAAGACAGAGAAGAGGATGGACACGGGGCCGTGCCCAATGGACACGGGGCCGTGCTCGAGCTTCTGTTCAGCCTATAAATAGGAGTGCTTGGCTCAAGCTCAAACCATCCCTTGGCACACCACCTCTCTCACACTTCACCCACCACCCACCACCACCATAACACCATCATCCACCACCATCATCCATTGTCCATCATAGAGGGTGTGAGTCGTCTCGGGATCCAAGATTGATCGTAAGAGTTCTTGACAATCAAGGCCATGTTTGCCTAAGTCTCTTACATCACTTGGTGAAGACAAAGTGTCTAGTGTAATACTTTTTATTTTTAATCTTTTCGGACTTTTTAATTGGTTATGTATTAATGACTTTAATAACTAGTTTCTTATGTTGAAGGTGATTCTTCCTTATTGTTTGTCCGTGGTGTCTTGGCATTATTTTACTGTCTATATAAAATAAAATATTTTCACCATTCATATCTCCACGGTCTATATGGAGGTATGTTGGCTACCTGGTCGGGGGTTAAGGGAACGGTTTGGTAAGAGTCTTGCCGTTGTTCAGTGTATAGATCCTGCAAAGGACCTGGGTCAAATTTAGTAGGACCTCCTTCAATACCTACCGGTATTGGATGGCGGCGGTCCAAACTCTTTGATCCCCTCATAAGTTAAACTACTATTAATACTTTAACCCGGCTACTTAGGACTATATCCCTGCTGACTCAGACTACTTAGCCGAGGGTAACGTCGCCTTCAAAAGAGGGGCCTACCATAATATGCATTAATAACTTAATTAATTATCTTTCAATAATCCGACCCTTTAGGATTGTATCTTTGCTGACTCAAACTACTGGGTTGAGGGTAACGTCACCTCCAAAAGAGGGGCCTACTACAATAACTAAGATAATCTCTTAAATAGTGCAAAAGGGCGGAAATAATCAAAGGTTACACTAAACACGAGTCGGAGCCAAGTGATTCATCTTGTCTATCTGTTTTTCTTTTTATTTTTCAGCATTTTAGTTAGTTTTATTTTCTTAGTTTTAAACCTTTTTCTAAACTTTTGATTTGATTAGACGTTGAGGATAAACCGGTACTAAAAGCTCTTGTGTCCTTGGACGACCTCGGTATCTTGCCAACACTATATTACGCTCACGATGGGTGCACTTGCCCATATGTGTGTTTAGTGTTAGTAAATATCATGTTTTATAAATTTAAAACTTGTCTAAAAAGTGTAAAAAGGGCTTAAAAGATACAAAAACTTATATACACACTTCACACGCATCAAATACTTTAGACGATCTTCCATCATCTTGATTAACAAGATAAGCTTTCTTTGATTCTTCAATCTCCTTCCTAGCATGAGCAGTTTGTGGTTGTTGTTGATATGGCTGTTGAGTAACTTGATGATAAATCGCTTTCCGATAATAATCATTATTGTTGAAAGGATTTTGAGCTCCACTTGCTTCGTGGTTTGTGCATTCTCGCTTGAAATGCCCTTTTTCCCTGCAACGAAAACAGATAACTTTAGATTTATCAAAACCTAAAGTAGAAACATTTGCATCACGGAAATCATCTCTTCTCGTAACCTGTTTAAACTTCTCAGCTCTTCTCAACACACTAGCCAAACATCACTTTATATCCATCAACTCCATCTCCTCAGCATCAATTTGATCGTAATCCTCTTTTGTCAACATTGGATTTCCGATCCTTCCTGCCACTAAACTCCCATAAGACTCTAACACAGTCACCAACAAAGACATATGGCTTTTGGCTACTTCTTCAGAGTAATTTTGATCATTCTCAAGATTTAGCGCAATGTTGCATTGTAGCACTTTACCACTCTTTGTTGTTGAAAAATTTGGATCGAACGATGGATATGAAGAAAATCCCGTTTTGCTACTTGATCCTTGAGATGAACTTTCAGAAGAACTTTTGGCATTGAAAGCAGTTTCGATCTTTGGTGCAATGTTGGTTTTATCACTGACACCACCTTTGTAATACAAACCAATATCATGTTTTCCATCATAGTTCTTCATTCTAGCTATCTTTCTTTGTTCCATCTCTTGAGCTTCGAGTTGTTCAATAAAATCACTCAGCGATAGATTGTCAAAATCAGGTTTATTTTTCAACATCATAAGATACGTGCCCCAAACATCATGTGGCAACGCATCGGCCAACTTTTCAATCAATTCTTCTTTATCTTTATTGATGCTCAATCTTTTCATATTCTTCACCAAATTACAGTATCTTTCTATAATCTGCTTGGTGCTTTCATTTCTTAATCCATAAAATAGATAAAATTCTTTCTTCATAAGCGACGTTTTGTTCTTGATCATCTCTTTACTCCCAACAAATTTCGATTTCAGTTCTTTCCATATCGATTGTGCACTACCGTTGTGTTGTAGTAAGATCAAGATTTCATCCTTTATAGCTTGCTGCAAGAGACTAACCATCAAATTTTCATTTTTGTATTTATGTTTCTCTTCAACACTCAGATCTTTAATATCAACCTTCTTTCCGTCGTCCTTAACAGGTCTAATATATCTAACTCAGTATAATCCCATGCATCCAAATAATATGCTTGAACCCAATTTTCAAAACGTTCTGCCCATCCACTATACTCCTCAATACTCATCAGCTTACGCGGTTTTTGCGTAGTGCCCGTTTCATTTTCTAGCATCGTGTTCTGAGTAATAGTAATCGGACTAGCAAATGCGTTGTAGAATTCGTTCTCCATGACTCGGTATCAAAAGTCCACAAGATCAGGCTTTTCAAATGAAATGAATTAAGTTTCACACGAAATGAGACTTTCAGGCGAAATGGATCCTGTTCAAACGAAATGACCAGCTCAAACGAAATGGAGACACTAATGTTCGATCCATGCGAAATGGGTAATCAAATCGTGCAAAATGAGATAATTTTCAAACGAAATGGCCTTGGTGCGAAATGGAAGCTCTTTCGTACGAAATGATGTTTGTTTCAAGCGAAATAGCAATTGGTGCGAAATGAAGCTCTGTTTCGTGCGAAATGGCACAAGTTCAAACGATCTGATATCCCATTTCGTGCGAAATGAAGATGACGTCACACTTTCGGACAGTTTTTTCAACAAAATGATCAGGTTTTCCTTCGAATTAAGGTCTGATTCTTTCAAGGCTTTGTTAAAACACTATTTCGCACGTTATATTTGAAAATCAAGCCATTTTATCCATGAAAACTCAGTTAATTTTGAAAAGAAGGTGTAGAAATCAGAATTTTCACCTGGAATGGTAAGAACTCTTCCTCCTGAGCTCTGATACCACTTGTAGGATCGTTTGCACGACCAAAACGAGTCGTTCAGAAGAGTTCTATCCAATACGAAAGTCGGAATCTCACGTATCGAAGTTATTTCAGCTGAATTTGCACGTAGAATCACTTTAAACTGTCTCTGTATTGATATTAGATCGTTTTACAATGCTGGAGACACTTCGGCAGAGCTTCGCTACCGGAATCGAAAAACATTACAAATGAAATCACAAGACACGTATATATAGGCATCACCATTTCGCACGGAATGACTCACACGAAATGGCTAATGTCATTTCGTACGAAATGGCCATTGCCATTTCGTGCGAAATGGTCTCAACACCATTTCGTGTGAAATGGTCTTTCTCACATATTTCACACTTTTCTCGTATTACGTGTCCTGATCTAACCAACCTAATATAAGACTCGATACAAGACGAAGTCGACAGACATATGCACCAACACTGATGAAAAGGAATCTTTTCTTTTATTTCAACAGAAAAGAAAAGGAATCTTTTCTTTTGGAAAACAATCATCAGAAATAGAAAAGGAATCTTTCCTTTTCTAAAAGCATTTCATCAGAAAAGGTATTTTAAGATCTCAAATTGTGAATATTATTCACCAGAAAAGGAAGCAAGTTGGTTCAAATTAAAGATAAGGCACATGCAAATGGATGGGCACATATACCAACTTCTCTCATCAACCAATCACATTTGAGATAGGCTTATGAAATTCTCTATAAATACATAATTCCTATGTGTGTCTTGTAAAGTATTATTTTTCATATAGAGTTTTTCTTGTGAGTTTACCCCCTGGTTTGGCACAGGGGGTGACATTTAGATTCGAGTTTATTCTCGGATCGACCCCTTCTTCTTTGTTTGATTCCGCCAAACAAAGATTAATTCTTATGTTCATAGAACTATACATTTATTTTATAAGAATTAATCATCGAAGAAATATCACTCTCACTGTCTCTATTTTTATTCTTTAAATGTTTATACACTTCACAAACACCCGTCTCAACGAGAGAAGAAAGTTACATCATTCGAACATGGCCGCCAAAGGGGACCAACAAGGCGTATTGCGTGTGTGAGCTCGTGGTTGTCCGGGCTAACCAGTCGAAGGCCTGCGCTTGCACCATCATCGTTGGAGGCGCCGTCTGTGTGTAGTGTCCAAACCCTATCATCGAAGACTGGAGTAGGGTTTTGGATTGCCTCACATTCTTGGATTTTGTCAACAGGAACTTCGGTGGCAAAATATGCTAATACTTGCCCTTTAATTGCTGGTCGGGGTTTATACAGGATGTTGTATACTCCTAGCTCGATAGCCCATTTGGCCAAATGCCCCGCGACATCAGGTTTAGACAGAATTTGTCCCAGATGATAATTTGTGAGTACTGTGATAACGTGGCCAGAGAAATACCGGCGCAGTCTTCGTGATGCGTGGACCAGTGCGAGGACGAGTTTTTCTATCATAGAGTAGTGTGTCTCTGGGCCAGTTATCATCTCACTGATGTAGTATATCGGAGTTTGAACGCCATCTCTTTCTACCATTATTACCGTGCCAACTGCTACTTCTGCTGCGGACAGATATAAGATTAGCGGTTCCTCCTTTCGTGGTGCTGTTAAAGTTGGTAACTGGATTTAACATTCCTTCATTTGTTTGAAGGCTTTCTCCGCTTCTGGTGTCCATTGAAAATGGATTTTCTTGGCGCAGTTGCGCAACATGCTAATGAACGGATAAGATTTCACGACGTGATTTGCCAAGAATCTGTTTAGTGCTGCTAATCGACCCGCGAGTCGTTGCATTTTTTTAACTGTCGCTGGTGACGACATTAGTTGGATGGCCTCTACTTTTTCTAGATTGACCTTGAAGCCGTCTCTGGTTACTATGAACCCTAGAAATTTGCCTTCCTCCATTCCGAAGGAGCACTTTGCTGGATTCAGTTTTAGATTGACACTGCACAAAGAGTCAAAGGTGCGCTGAATGTTCGCAAGCGTGGTCTCTTCTTCTTGTCTCATGATGACGAGGTCATCCATGTAAACTTCCACTGTTACGCCAATGTCTTCCCCGAAAACTCTATCCATCAAGCGTTGGTAAGTAGCCTCTGCGTTGCGGAGACCAAAAGGCATTTTTGTTTAGCAAAAGATACCTTTATCTGTACGGATGGCCGTTTTGTCTTCATCTACCTCCTTCATCTGTACTTGATGGTAGCCTTTATAGCAATCTAGAAAACACTTCCAGCGGAAGGATGCTAGAGAATCGACTTTCTTGTCTATTTCCGGGAGTGCGTAACAATCTTTTGGTCAGGCTTTGTTGAGGTCTTTGAAGTCGACACACATGCGCCGTAACATCCCGAAATTTCAAAACTTTATACTAGAAATATAAAGTGTATAATAAACAAGAATAAACTAAGTAGGATAAATAACCCAGTTAGTTAGAAGTCTTGTAGTAACATAGGAATGAGTTAAAAAGCCAAAGATATAAACTAAATAAGAATGGAGGGGCCTAGGTTGTCAAAATTGAAACTTAAATTACTAATATTTAGTAAAATAAAAACCAAATACTCCATTTTGGAGTTCCTGGTCGATCAAGAAACCACAGGGGCGACACCCACACTATCACAACCCTAAATTCTACTAAACTCTCAAATTGAAGGCTCAAATCATGTTGTAATCGAAATCTGAACATAGAATCGTGATCTCCTCGTCAAGGAGGTCATAAGGCAAAGAATCCAGAACGTCAAGTGGACACGCCAGAGGTGATACTCGCGGAAAAGGTGTGCTTTAAAGGTACGTGGCTTTAGTCCCGTTAAATTATGCTTAAATGCTTTTGGTTGATATGTAAATGATGTTGTAGTGTAAAAGATGCGTTTGATGTGTCGTTAAAGTGGCGAAGTGCACTCGACCATTAAACGGGTTAAAATAAGGATTTGGAATTTAGTTTGGCATGTCAACAAAGTGATACTTTTCACTAAATAGCCAAACGGGTCAAAAGATGCTTTTAAAAGAATCATGAGAATAGAGACTTGAAAGTCTCATATTTTGTTAAGCGGTGGATTGTACCACGCTATTGAATTGGTTATATTAATTTAAGTCTAAGAACCCGGGAAATCGGGTCAAACAATAGAAGCTCTATGAAAGTGTCGTTTGAAACGGGATGATTGAATTCTGAAGAAACAAGTATTTAGCCCTAAGGGAACGCAAAGCCAAGGAATGGCGCGAATATACCAAGTATGTGAGCCCGGGAAATTGGGTAATTATGTCTAAAAGGTTTTTAAGAATGGAAAAGAGGTGCTATGCACTTACACTAATGGGTTGGATAATTGAAATGAGGAAATTGTGAACCGAGTATCGGTATTTCGGTTTCCGTAATGAGAAATTTACGTGGTCCGGTCAGTAATTTTATTACGGACTCGTAGGAAAAAGAATCAGTTAAAACGGACTAGCGAGTGAAAAGTTATGATCTTTTTAAGTTGAAAATTTGATAAAGGGCATAGATGCAGAGCCCACCGTAAATTACGGTACCACCATAATTTACGGTGGACATCAAAAGTGTTACGGTGTGTTACTCCTGTGTTACGGTAGAACCAGACACACTCAGGGTCTACCGTAACTTACGGTAGACACCGTAAGTTACGGTGGAACCCAGAAAACTTATGATTTATTTGTTATTTCTCGATGTTGAAATTCGTTTATATGTAACATATTATACACAAAACTAATGTTTTTAGTGTATGACCCTAGGTATGGTTGAAGCCCTTCCGGATGGTGATCAATTACGTTGTCAAGAACCGAACACGCATTTTGAAGCTTCCGCACTAAACTTAATCTTGTCTAAACTTTAAACATGTTGTAAATACTTTTGTTAATCGTGTTTTGAATCCTTTAAACTAGTTATTATTTGACTAGTAGGGGTTGACTTTAAACTGGTTATGCACTATCTTGGATGTGTTTGGTATTATCACAAGTGTGTAGGGTTTTAAACACGAAATGTTTTTGTATACTCTGATTTTTATAAAGTTCTTTTGAATATTATGTAAATGCTGTTCAAAATATTAAGGGTGTTACAAGTTGGTATCAGAGCCCAAGGATGTTAACAAGTGTGTTCGGTTCAAGCTTGATCAAACATCCGGTAAGAGTTAATTGTTCTTAGTAGAGTTATTAAGTATAAAGAGGGAATAATGAATAGATATGCATGGGAAGAGTGTGTTAACACACTCAAACCCGGAAAGTGCATTAAATAAGAACGGTGAAAACAAGTCACGAACTTGAATAAACCGAAGTAAATGAATCATATGTTATAGATGAAATGTTAACGCTTGATGTAAACATTTCAGTTAAAGATGGCGAATAAAGGTAATGATGAAACGGTGCCAAGAGTCACCGGGCAAACGAGAGAAGTGATTGCTGAGGAGGTAGGAAAAGCAATCGAAAACAGTTTGTCGGGTTTTATCGACAAAATCCAAACACGGTATTATCAGTGGTGGAAGAAAGGATCAAGAAATTGGAGGATAATACCAATTTAGCAAAGGAGAAGTCGGGAGGACGAAAATCTTGCCCTTATAAAGAGTTCATGGCGTGTAAACCGCCAATCTACAATGGGGAGGTTGACCCGATAATATGCCAACGGTGGCTAAGTGATATGGAGGGAGTATTTGAAAGGACCCATTGCGATGAGGATGACTTCGTGGCTTATGGCACGGGTCAGTTAAGGGGTCAGGCGAAAGATTGGTGGGATAACAAGAAGAAAGAGATCGGAAGTGAAGCGGCTAAGGCTATGACATGGGACGAGTTTAAGACGCCGTTCCTTAAACATCATAGTCCCAAGGCAATCATTAACAAAATCAAGGAAGAATTTATGCAGCTTCGACACAAGGGTGAATCTATCGATAAAATCACGGGAACGTTCATGGATAAAATGAAGTTTTGTGATGATCTCATAACGAATGAAGAGCAGAAAATATATTATTATTATAATATGCTGAGCGCCGAGTATAGGGAGTTTATGACTCCTTCGAAGTATGAGACTCTCACCGAAATTATAAACGTTGCTCGGGAACGGGAGATAGAGTTGAAGAAACAGATAGAAAGAGGCGAAAGAAGGGCACAGGTAGTCAACCTAAGCCCGACGAAAAAGGCACGTCCGAACGAATCCTCAAAGAAACAAGAAGGAATAAGCGGGTCATCAAGCTGCAAGATATGCGGGAAAGGGCACAAGGGTGAGTGCCGGTTTAGGGACAAGCCGTGTCCTATTTGTGGGAAAACCGGGCACACGGCTGCGTTGTGCTCGGGGAAGGTGTCGGTGTGTTACAAATGTTATCAGCCGGGTCACAAGAAATTGGAGTGTCCGGAATTGATCGGGAAGAAAGATGACAAGGATACACGTACCGAGACACCAAGAGCAAAAGCAAGATCCTTCCAGTTAACGGCAGCCGAAGCAAAGGTGGAACCCGATGTGGTTTCAGGTATATTTGCTATAAACTCGATTCCTGCACATGTGTTATTTGATACGGGTGCGAATAAATCCTTTGTTTCACATGGATTTATTCGACATCCTTCTTTTGTACTAACGAAATTGCCTATGCCATTAGAGATAGAAATAGGTGATAACAAAAGTTTCCTTGTATGTGATGTATGTCGAGACTGCAAAATAAACATTGATGATGAGGAATATTTAATAGATTTGATCCCTCTGTCAATGGGAGAATTCCAAGTAGTGGTCGGGATGGATTGGTTATCTCGACATCATGCAGAAGTGATATGTTTCCGCAAGGAGATAAAATTTACATCTCCAAGCGGAAAACAAGTCACCATCTATGGCGAAAAAGGGGGCAGTCCCGTTATGTGCTCAATACTAAAAGCTCATAAGCTTATGAGGCGCGGATGTAAAGCGTTTATGATTTACGCAAATGAACCCGATAAAGAGACGCCGAAGATTGAAGACATACCAGTAGTACGCGAATACGCTGATGTATTTCCGGAAGATTTACCGGGAATACCGCCAGAACGGGAGGTAGAGTTCGGAATTGAATTGATTCCGGGCGCGAAACCTGTGGCCAAGGCGCCGTATCGGCTCGCGCCATCAGAATTGCAAGAATTGATGTCCCAAATCCAAGATTTGCTTAAGGGATTTATTCGGCCAAGTGTGTCTCCATGGGGCGCACCAGTATTATTCGTGAGAAAGAAGGACGGGAGCATGCGTATGTGCATTGACTACCAGGAGTTGAATAAACTCACGGTAAAAATCGATATCCGCTTCCAAGAATTGATGACCTATTTGACCAATTACAAGGTGCAAGTTGGTTCTCAAAAATCGACCTCAGATCGGGGTATCATCTGTTGAAAGTCAAAGAGGAGGATGTACCGAAAACGGCTTTTCGTACACGGTACGGACATTACGAGTTTCTCGTGATGTCCTTTGGGTTAACTAATGCACCCGCGGCTTTCATGGATCTCATGAACCGGGTTTGCAAACCCATGCTAGACAAGTCAGTGATAGTGTTCATTGATGACATCTTGATATACTCCAAGAATGAAGCAGAACACGCAAGTCATTTGCGTGAAGTGTTGGAGACACTCAGGAAAGAGAAATTGTATGCAAAATTCTCAAAATGTGCCTTCTGGTTACGAGAGGTGCAATTTTTTGGGCACCTCATTAGTGCAAACGGGGTGTTAGTAGATCCTTCAAAGATAGAAGCTGTGTCAAGATGGACTCCACCGAAGAATCCTTCGGAAATCAGAAGTTTCTTGGGGCTTGCGGGTTATTATCGGAGATTCATACAAGATTTCTCCAAAATTGCTACGCCATTGACCAAACTAACCCGTAAAGATGAAAAGTTCATTTGGGCCGAGGATCAAGAAAGGGCGTTCCAAACGCTCAAGGAAAAATTGACCCATGCACCGGTATTGACATTACCGGACGGAAAGGAGGATATGGTAGTTTACTCGGATGCATCGCATTCGGGACTTGGCTGCGTTTTGATGCAGCGGGGCAAGGTTATAGCCTATGCCTCGAGGCAGCTAAAGACTCATGAGAAGAGATATCCTACCCATGACCTCGAGCTGGCAGCAGTGGTGTTTGCCTTGAAGATATGGAGGCATTACTTGTATGGGGTGAAGTGCCTTATCTTTACCGACCACAAAAGCTTAAAGTATTTCTTCAATCAGAAGGAATTAAATATGAGGCAGAGGCGGTGGTTAGAAACTGTCAAAGACTTTGATTGTGAAATACATTACCACCCCAGGAAGGCTAATGTAGTGGCAGACGCGTTGAGCCGAAAGACAGATTATACGCCTATTCGAGTATGATCGATGCAACTAATTGTGACATCGGGTTTGCTTGAACAAATCCGAAAATCTCAAATTGAAGCAATCAAGGAAGAAAATGTGAAGAAGGAAAGGATAGTTGGGCAGCTAAAAGACCTGGAGGATGATAACCAAGGATTGAAAACTCGGTTTGGGAGAATTTGGGTTCCAAATACGTGTGGGGCCAAGGCGCGTCTACTTGACGAGGCCCATAAATCTCATTATTCGATTCATCCGGGGGCGACCAAAATGTATAATGACTTAAAACAAAACTATTGGTGGCCCGGAATGAAAAGAGATATTGTGAAATATGTGGAGAAGTGTTTGACTTGTTTACAAGTCAAATCGGAGCACCAAAAGCCGTATGGTAAGTTGCAACCGCTGGATATCCCAGTTTGGAAATGGGAACAAATCACGATGGATTTGTTAACCAAATTGCCCAAAACAAATCGCGGATTTGATGCTATATGGATAGTTGTGGATAGATTGACAAAAAGTGCTCACTTCATTCCGATTCGTGAGACTTATACATCCGAGAAGATGTCAGAGGTGTACACCAATGAAATAATAGCACGTCATGGAGTGCCGATATCCATTGTATCAGACAGAGATACTCGGTTTACTTCGAAATTTTGGCACGAATTCCAAGAACAAATGGGAACTAAATTATTCATTAGCACTGCTTACCATCCACAAACGGATGAGCAAAGTGAGAGAACGATACAAACGTTGGAAGATATGTTGCGGGCTTGCATTATCGACTTCGGGGGTAGTTGGGATGTCATCTACCCTTGGTCGAGTTCTCATATAACAACAGCTATCACATGAGCATTAAAATGGCTCCTTACGAAATGTTATATGGAAGAAAGTGTCGAACCCCGGCATGCTGGGGAGAAGTGGGTCCACGAGGACTAGCTCCTACTGATATAATCCGGAATACGAATGAGAAGATCGACTTGGTCCGAGCTAACCTAAAGGCGGCTCAGGCTCGACAAAAAGCGTACGCAGATAAACGGAACATACCAATTGAATTTCAAATTGGCGATAAAGTAATGCTAAAAGTATCGCCATGGAAAGGAATTATACGGTTCAGAAAAAGAGGAAAGTTTAGTCTGAGGTTCATTGGGCCATTCAGGATCACTGAACGGGTTGGTAAGGTAGCATATCGCCTTGAACTACCCGAGGAGTTGAGTGGAATTCATAGCACATTCCATGTGTCACATCTCCGAAAATGCTTAGCAGATGAAACAGCTCGTATCCGCTATGATGACATCGAGGTGGATAACAGCCTCAACTATGCAGTGAGGCCAATTGCAATTTTAGATCGAAAAGAGAAGGGTTTGAGAAACAAAGTAATTAACCAAGTGAAGGTTAAATGGGAGCACAGGAAAGGTGCGGATACCACGTGGGAATCCGAAGAAGAGATGCAACGGCTCTACCCTAAACTATTTGGTACGTATTACGGTTTCGGGGACGAAACCCTTTTTAAGGGGGGTGGACATGTAACATCCCGAAATTTCAAAACTTTATACTAGAAATATAAAGTGTATAATAAACAAGAATAAACTAACTAGGATAAATAACCCAGTTAGTTAGAAGTCTTGTAGTAACACAGGAATGAGTTAAAAAGCCAAAGATATAAACTAAATAAGAATGGAGGGGCCTAGGTTGTCAAAATTGAAACTTAAATTACTAATATTTAGTAAAATAAAAACCAAATACTAAATTTTGGAGTTCCTGGTCGATCAAGAAACCACAGGGGCGACACCCACACTATCACAACCCTAAATTCTACTAAACTCTCAAATTGAAGGCTCCAATCATGTTGTAATCGAAATCTGAACATAGAATCGTGATCTCCTCGTCAAGGAGGTCATAAGGCAAAGAATCCGGAACGTCAAGTGGACACGCCGGAGGTGATACTCGCGGAAAAGGTGTGCTTTAAAGGTACGTGGCTTTAGTCCCGTTAAATTATGCTTAAATGCTTTGGGTTGATATGTAAATGATGTTGTAGTGTAAATGATGCGTTTGATGTGTCGTTAAAGTGGCGAAGTACACTCGACCATTAAACGGGTTAAAATAAGGATTTGGAATTTAGTTTGACATGTCAACAAAGTGATAGTTTTCACTAAATAGCCAAACGGGTCAAAAGATGCTTTTAAAAGAATCATGAGAATAGAGACTTGAAAGTCTCATATTTCGTTAAGCGGTGGATTGTACCACGCTATTGAATTGGTTATATTAATTTAAGTCTAAGAACCCGGGAAATCGGGTCAAACAATAGAAGCTCTATGAAAGTATCGTTTGAAACGGAATGATTGAATTCCGAAGAAACAAGTATTTAGCCCTAAGGGAACGCAAAGCCAAGGAATGGCGCGAATACACCAAGTATGTGAGCCCGGGAAATTGGGTAATTATGTCTAAAAGGTTTTTAAGAATGGAAAAGAGGTGCTATGCACTTACACTAATGGGTTGGATAATTAAAATGAGGAAATTGTGAACCGAGTATCGGTATTTCGGTTTCCGTAATGAGAAATTTACGTGGTCCGGTCCGTAATTTTATTACGGACTCGTAGGAAAAAGAATCGGTTAAAACGGACTAGCGAGTGAAAAGTTATGATCTTTTTAAGTTGAAAATTTGATAAAGGGCATAGATGTAGAGCCCACCGTAAATTACGGTACCACCGTAATTTACGGTGGACATCAAAAGTGTTACGGTGTGTTACTCCTATGTTACGGTGGAACCCAGGAAACTTATGATTTATTTGTTATTTCTCGATGTTGAAATTCGTTTATATGTAACATATTATACACAAAACTAATGTTTTTAGTGTATGACCCTAGGTATGGTTGAAGCCCTCCCAGATGGTGATCAATTACGTTGTCAAGAACCGAACACGCATTTTGAAGCTTCCGCACTAAACTTAATCTTGTCTAAACTTTAAACATGTTGTAAATACTTTTGTTAATCGTGTTTTGAATCCTTTAAACTAGTTATTATTTGACTAGTAGGGGTTGACTTTAAACTGGTTATGCACTATCTTGGATGTGTTTGGTATTATCACAAGTGTGTAGGGTTTTAAACACGAAATGTTTTTGTATACTCTGGTTTTTATAAAGTTCTTTTGAATATTATGTAAATACTGTTCAAAATATTAAGGGTGTTACATGCGCCAGCCACCATTGTGTTTTTGTACCATTACTGGGTTGGCTACCCAGGTTTGGTACTGTACTTCGTGCAGGATCCTAGCGTTAAGCAATTCTGTTACTTGTTCGTTCATTGCTTCTACTTTTTCTGCACTGAGACTGCGCCTTCCCTGCGTGACAGGTTCCACTGAAGGTCGGATATTTAAACAGTGTTGCGCTATGTCTCGTGGTACTCCAGTCATGTCCGCTGGGGACCAGGCGAAGATGTCCATGTCGTTGGAGAGAAGTTCTTTCAACTTTACTCAGATTGCCGGGGAGATGGCATGCCCTAACAAGATGGTTTGTTCCGGATACTCCTCATTGAGGACCCATCTTTCTGGTTCGTTTGATGTCGAAGGTTTGGCAACCTTTGCTGGTGGTTCGTCGTCCACATACATAACTTCCTTGCAGGAATACAAAATTGCTACCCCTGTTTCCGTCGGAAAACCACAAGCGGCGTGTGGTATGGAGGTAATCATGCTGAATTCTCTCTGAGATCGTCTTCCCAGTAGTACATCATGACGCGACGTTGCTGGCATAACCATGAAATTAACTGTGACAGTGCGCGAGTGTTCGCCGTCTGAGAGAGTCACAGGAAAAGCGATTTGACTCAGTGGAAAGACAGCTTCGTTGCAGAAACCAGTGAGGGGAAATTCGGCTGGTTTTAGGCGTGCCTTATCTTCTGGGTCAAGTTGCTTGAAACATTGTTCATAGATTATATCCATTGAACTTCCTGGATCTATGAACATATAATCAGTTCGGTAATGGCCGAAAATACCAGTGATAATTACTGGACGTTCTTCTTAAGGACCTCCGGGGACAACAGGGAAGACTACCTATTGCTCTCGCCAATGCTGATTATGGCTTCGTTTGTTCGGCCTTCGCGAGGGGCCTCCTTGTACCATATTTATCTGTCTTGCTTTGACTTCATGGTGATTGGTATCTTCTGAATTTTGTTCCATATCTCCTTGGCTACTGAAATGGATGTCCCACTGATGGGCTGACTGTGGGTCCAACGTTGCAGTGCCGGATTTTCCCTTGTTTTCTTCTTGAGTATCAGATCTGTTGTATAATAACTCAGATCTGACGTTTTGTACAAAAATTTGGTTCATGGCGTTCTGGAACCTGGTAAACCAGTACTCTGGAGTTTCCTCCGGGAGTAGATCTGGGCTATTATGAACTCCTGTTTGTATAACGGAGTCCCTTCCCTCTGGATAACTTTTATTACTGTCTACGTTGCCCATGATTCCGTCGATCTGAATACCTTGTGTTACAGTACCCTTGATTTCAGATCGAGGAATTGATGGGTGAATTGACGAGTTCTCTGCCATATGAAACAGAGAATGAAGAGAGAACGAATTGAAACAAGAAGAGATGAATAAAAACTGAGAAATCGGTGGGCGCCAATGAAGAAACGCTGGTTTAATTGACCGGAATCAACTGAACTAGGGGGTTTGAATCTGCATAAAAGGGGTTAAATCTTCTCATTCGATTCGTGTGTGAATGATCTTCTTCCTCTAGCAATCACTGCAAAACAACAGCCGTTAGACTCGCCACGGGGAGAATGGAGGTTATCTCCGTGACCACCCTCCGGCGTGAGAATAAGTACAGGGTTTGATGAAGAAGAAGTGAAAGTGAAGTGAATGTAACTTGAGAATTATACCTGAATTATCCTTCTATTTATAGCGAAGTTTGGGCGGGAAAATTTATTGATGAAAAGTTGACGGAAAGTGCTTTTCCGTGAGCGGTTATTTTTCCTCCCGTTAATCACTAATGAGTGTGTGTGCACACGGATCGTGATCTCGATCAACGGTTAGGCTGTTGCCACGTGGAAAGTGGGTGAGTGTAGATCTTTATTCAATTTTGTGCCATCATCGTGACCTTGAGGGAGCCTGGGATGATGCCACGTGGCCATTCGGTTATAATCGAATGGTGGTGCATGATAGAGTCTTCTAAAGGGATACAGTTGTAATCCTGTTCTTCTTCACGTTAACTTCGTGGTAACAGAGAAGTTATTTTTACCCAAGTCTGGATATTATTTATGCGGAAGTGTTTGCTAGGATTTTTATCCTTCCTGTTATGGAGATCGGCGCAAGGATTTGTTAGTTTCCTTTTGGCGCGTAGATGTTGAACATTATTTTTCGTTCTAAGTTCTTTTTGTAGAACTAGTGCGCGGCCGCGCAAGGTCTATTAAAGAAGGCTTAAAGACGAGGTTGTGGTATGGTCTCAAGTATCTACGGCAAGGTTTTTAGGACCTTACCCCTTCAGAGATAAACAAATCAAATGAGGAAATTTTTATCATTAAAACCCAAGTAAGTACAATATGCATTTAAATAAGGTCTTTACAAAAGCTCATCTTCAAAACATGTTCTTCGAATACTTTAGGTGGGAGACCTTTAGTCATCGGATCCGCAAGCATATTTTCCGTACTTATATACCCAATATAAAGCTTATTTTCCTCAACACGTTCACGTATGAACAAATAAATTATATCAAGATATAATCCAGCTCCGGCTGAACTGTTACTATTCGAGAAGTTAACGGCAACTGAGTTATCACAGTACAGCTTCAATGGTCTAGATATGGAATTAACAACTTTGAGTCCAGTAATCAGATTCTTTAGCAACATTCCATGACAGGTAGCGTTATATACAAGAATGTATTCTGCCATCATAGTGGATGTTGAAGTTAGCTGTTGTTTATGACTCCTCCATGAAATAGGTCAGCCGGCTAACATAAAGATATACCCTGAAGTGAATTTATTGTCATCTTTGCATTTAGCAAAGTCAGAATCATATAACCAACCACTTCCAAAACATCACTTCTTCTATAAGTTAAGTTATAGTCTTTCGTCCCCTAAAGACATTGAAGTACTTTCTTCGTTGCTTTCCGGTGATCAAGGCCAGGATTAGACAGATAATGGCCTAGCATCCCTGTAACATAAGCGATATCTGGACGATTGCAGACTTGAGCATACACGAGGCTCCCAACTACTGAGGCATAAGTTATCATTCTCATTTGCGCCTTTTCATCCTCAGTTTTCGGACATTGAAAAGAATCGAAAACATCACCTTTAACTACTGGAGCTACAGAGGGAGAGCTGGGTTGCATGTGTTATATCAACTAAGGACATGATCAATGTAAGCCTTTTGTGATAAGCCCAAAATTCCATTACTTCTATCTCAGTGTATTTCGATGTCAATAACATAAGAAGCCTCTCTGAGATCTTTCATGTCAAAGTTATGCGAGAGAGCGCTTCGATTCATGCAACATATCTAAGATTTTACTTGCCAATAGTATATCATCTACGTAAAGGACAAGAAATTGCTCCTACTCATCTTGAGGTAGGTGCATTGATCCACTTGGTTCTTTATAAAGCCTTGCGTCTTCATGACTTCATCAAACTTAAGATACCATTGATATGATGCTTGCTTCAAACCGTATATGGATTTCTACAGCTTGCAGACAAGTTGTTCTTGACCTTCAGGTTTGAACCCTTCAGGTTGCTTCATGAACACGTCTTCATACAAGTCTCCATTGAGGAAAGCAGTCTTGACATCCATTTGATGCAGCTCTAAATCAAAATGAGCTACTTGGTCCAAGAAGATCCTTAAGGAATCTTTTCGAGAGACAGGTGAAAAGGTCTCTTGATAATCGATTCCGTATTTCTGAGTGTAGCCCATTGCAACCAATCTTGCTTTATATCGTTCAACGCTTCCATCCGGATTTAGTTTTGTTTTGAAGACCCATTTACATCCTACGGGTTTAACACCGTCGAGTAATTCAACCTCCCAAATGTCATTTTTCTTCATGGAGCCAAGCTCGTCAATCATAGCTTTGTTCCATTCAGAAGACTGATCACTACTAATGGCTTCATTGTAAGAGGTAGGATCGGTAAACTTTCCATCATCTGATACGGCTTCAGCTAGGTATGTTTCATAATCATCAAAATTAGTGTGCCTTCTCGCCTTAGATGACCTCCTAGGTTGATTCTCAACTTCGACATTTGAGGTTCCTTCATTCTCAGGTATATGCGGAGCAACATTTAATTCTGGATGAGTTGGAGGTGGTGTAATGACATGCGGTGTAGCATCGAGTACATGAGGAGTAGTAATAGGAGGTAATGAAATGGATGAATGTCTCCCCCCCCCCCCCCCCCCCGCGTCTTGTACTTCTTGTAAATCATTGTAAGGATTTTCACTACTCCCACTGACCTTAAAGTTCTCAAGAAACCCTTTGAGTGATCCGAATATCCAATAAAAAAACAACTTGTTGTTTTCATATCCAGTTTCTTTAAGAAAGGGTTATAAAGTTTAGCTTCGGCAAGGCAACCCCATACTTTTATATATCTAAGACTCGACTTCCTTCCTGTCCAAAGTTCATAAGGAGTTTTAGGGACAGATTTTGAAGGAACTCTATTGAGTATTAGAACAGCTGCTTTTAAGGCCCCGGTCCAGAGGAATAAGGGCAAACCTGAGTTGGCTAACATACTGCGTACCATGTCCATTAGGGTTCTATTTCTTCTTTCATCAACACCGTTCTGCTGAGGAGTACCGAGCATAGTACATTAGTACCGAGCGGATGGTCATCCGGACGGAAGTCCATTCGATCGGATGTCCATTCGGACAGCCTGATCTCGTTTGTTAGTTTTCCAACTTTCGTTTTGTTCGACATGTTTTGTTGCGTTAGGCATTGGGGATACTTTAAGCGTTATAGCGAGATAAGTAGTGTCGTGTTAAATTGTGTTTCAGTGTGATAGATTTAGTTGCGCGTGCCAGCGAGTGCGCATTTTAGACAGTTTCAATACTTAGATATTATTATTATTATTATATATAACAGGTCATAGCATAAGTAAATGTGTTTCGAGTTTGCGTTGCGTTAGCGTCGCACCACGACAAGCGAGGGGAGCAGCTTAAGTACTCACGCGATGTCATCATTACCGTTAGCGTTTGCGTTGCATCATGATGAGCAAGGGGAGCAGCTTAAGCGCTCACACAATGTCATCGTTTGCGTTAGTGTATGCGTTGTGATGTGCAATATAGCGTGTTGAAAGTATGCGATATATGCGAAGTAACGTTGTAAGCGATATAGTTACATTATGATCCGAAACTCTGGTGCTAGGCGTAACAAGTGTAACGAGAGTAACAAGCACCAAAGTGCAGGTTGTTACAGCCTCCCCTGCTTTAGGAAATTTCGTCCCAAAATTAATCCCTAAGGAGGGCTGCGAGAAGTGATACGAGAAAGAGTAGCGAGTATAGACACGAGTAAGTGGCAAATAAGCGTTAAGGTAAGCGATGAGTGAGGGAGTAACAATTGGGTATTGGCGAGTGAGAGCGTCTCGGTAACGTAGGGAAAGCGTTGAATAAGGCGATTCGTTTGACTAAAGGTTGGTAATGCACGAGTTAGCGATCCAAAAGCGTTTTAAGTTCTCGAAAAGTTTGATGGCAATGAGATTTTAAGGAAAAATTTGGTTTTAGGAAAATTTCTGTACGATGTGGCGTGGAACCTGAGTCGATGTTCACACCAGTGTTGCCGAAAAGGTTTCGTTGAGTTATCAAAAGATCTTATGGAAAACTTGATTTACGAAAAGTTCCTTATGATGTGGTGTTAACCTAAGTCGATTGTTAAACCAACGTTACAGGAGAGTTTTGGTTTGTCTTAAAGGGTTTAAATTAAAAAAAAATCAGAAAAATTCCATTTATTCTTAGAAGTTTTGTTAGAAAATTTTGTTTTCACAAAATTTTTAAACAGTTCAAAAAGTTTTAATTAGCATCGAGCCCCACATTGCACCTTTCCACGGAAGTTTGTTAATATGGCTAAAACACTTATATATAGGAAGTACCAGCGGCGTATCCACCATGTTTCAGCCATATTGCCTCTCTCCCGTGAAGCAATGTCATGTGTGTCGATATAGTATGGATAGACATTGCGTCCTCGGTCCAAGCGATTAGTGGTTGGACCAAGTTCGAGAGGGAGATTGAGCAAACTGAGCGGTGAAGTTGTTTGCAACTCAGTTGGCGAGGAGAGTGTGCGCGAATGGTTCGGCGATTGATAGCGTCGAAGTAGTGCGAGTGTCAAGTACGAAGGGCGAGGGGCGGTAAGCGAAAGCGATAAGCGATAAGCCATCAGCGATAAACGGCAAGAGATAGGTGTTAAGCGGCAAGCGTTAAGCGACAAGCGTTTGGCGACAGGAAGCGAGCGATAAGCGAAAATCGATCAGTGATAAGTGATGTGGGCAGTGTTATACAAGTTTTTAAATATATTTTAAGCCCTTTTTAACACTTTAGTCAAGTTTTAAATTTATAAAACACGATATTCTACTAACACTAAACACACATAAGGGCAAGTGCACCCATCGTGAGCGTAGTAAAGCGTTGGTAAGATATTGAGGTCGTCCAAGGACACAAGAGCTTTTAGTACCGGTTTATCCTCAACGTCTAATCAAATCAAAAGGTTAGAAAAAAGGTTTTAAACAAGAAAATAAAAACTAACTAAAAATGCTGAAAAATAAAAATAAAATAAAACAGATAGACAAGATGAATCACTTGGATCCGACTCGCCTTTAGTGTAACCTTTGATGTTTTCCGCACTTTTGCACTTTTTAAAAGATTATCTTAGTTATAGTAGTAGGCCCCTCTTTTGAAGGTGACGTTACCCTCAACCCAGTAGTTTAAGTCAGCAAGGATACAATCCTAAAGGGTTGGAATATTGGAAGATAATTAATTAAGTTATTAATGCGTAATGTGGTAGGCCACTCTTTTAAAGGTGATGTTACCCTCGACTAAGTGGTTTGAGTCAGCAGGGATACAATCCCAAGTAGCCAGGTTAATGTATTAATAGTAGTTTACATATGAGGGGATCAAGTCATTCGCACCCCCGCCATCCAATACTAGTGGGTATTGAAGGAGGTCCTAGTAAGCTTGACCCAGGTCCTTGCAGGATCTATACACTGAACAAGGCAAGAACCTTACCAAACCATTCCATTAACCCCCGACCAGGTAGCCAACATATCTCCATATAGACCGTGGAGATATGAATGGTGTAAATCTTTAATTATATATAGACAGTAAAATAACGCCAAGACACCACGGACAAATGATAAGGAAGTTTCACCTTCAACATAAGAAACTAGTTATTAAAGTCATTAATACAAAACCAAATAAAAAGTGCGAAAAGATTAAAAAACAAAAGTATTTCACTAAATGCTTGTCTTCACCAAGTGATGTAAGAGACTTAGGCAAACATAGCCTTTGATTGTCAAGAACTCTTACTATCAATCTTGGATCCCGAGACTACTACACACACTCTATGATGGATGATGGATGATGGATGATGGTGGTGGATATGGGTGTTGTGATGGTGGTGGAGTGTGGGTGAAGTGGGAGAGAGGTGGTTTGTTAAGGGATGCCTTTGAAATGAACCAAGCATCCCTATTTATAGCCTGCACAGAAGCCCGGACACGGCCCCGTGTCCAGTGGGCATGGCCCCATGTCCATCCACTTTCTCTTTCTTCATTTAATGCAGTGCGTCTGTATTAGTTGACCACGCCCCCGTGTCCGCTGGGCACAGCCCCGTGTGCAGAAGCGTATCTGTACTATCAAGATTTGCTTGGATTCTGCGAATCTTAGCGTTGACCACGGCCGTGTGGAGCTGGGCACTCCCCCGTGTTGGGAAATAGAAGCTTCTACAACTTTGTCCTTTCTGCAGACACTTGGGCATGCCCCCGTGTCCGCTGGGCACGGGGCGTGTTCAGCCTTCTGATGTTCTATTTTTGCTTGGGAAGATGCTGTCGAGGGGTCGGGCATGCCACGTTTATTCCTTTTCTTGTATTTGTGTTAGATTTAGTTGTCTTTTTGCTTATTTTGTTCATTTACGCTCATTTAACCCTGAAAATACAAAAGGAAGACAAAAGCATACTTTTTCCAACATTAGTACTAAAAAGGGTTAGTTTTATGCCTCATTTGATGTAATTTATATGTTGCATTTTACACACATCAAATACCCCCACACTTGAATCTTTGCTTGTCCTCAAGTAAAACTCTTTATAATGTGGCTTACACACCTAAATGGAATGGGTAGAAGATAAGTTTTGGGCTTGTCTAGAGTATCGGGATTCCAAGATCTTTATTAGGTTTTATTTTTATATTATTTACAATCCTATTCGTTATGATTTATTTTAGAACGTTTCATAAGAGAAATTACTTATTTGGGCATAACATGCCTCTTTAAAATTCCATTTATATACAAGTTCACATACCTCAAGGGGGATCACTCAACACTCGGCCGAAGATGTATTTTTGTGAAACACTCGAGACCGGCATGGAACTTACTTCTACCATATGCTTGCCAAGCAATCAATCCTCCTCCTTTTTAACTATTAACCTTTGTAAATATCAAGAGGACTTTGGGGAAGGGTTAGGCTTGGGTTAAAGGTAGGTGGTTTTTGGGTTAGTGGTTAGTAGAAAAGGGCTAAAAGGCGTAAAAAGCGTAGGTTTTCGTAAAACATTTTGTTTTTGTGACTTTTTATTCAACCAAAGTATTTTTCAAACAAAGTTTCTTTTGAGGAACTTGTTTGTTTATTGCTATACTTCATCATTTTTTTAATAAGGAATGTCACATGGAAAATCGAGCTTTTCACTAAAATAAAGGGTTTAAAATGAAAAAGGGTTTTGGTGGGTAAAGGGTGTTTGTGTTCGGTTTAGAAATGAAAAGATTTAGGCTCAAAGGGGTTAAGTAGGGGGATTTTGGGTAGGTAGTAAAAAAAAAGAAAATAATGGTGTTGAAATAAAAAGGGTTAGTCCTAATGACTCCGTCATTTAATTACTTGGGTTTAGGATGGTAAGGACCGGGAATGTATCGTCATGGCAAGTTCTAGAGTCGTAAGAAACCAAGCGGCTATTCACACAAGAAATGAAAAATGAGCATTTAGCTTAAATATGTGTATTTGTATGCTCAATTAAAGGCTCAAAACTCACTTTTTGTGGGAATGGGTTTTTAATGTGATCAAGTATATATAATCAAATTTTAACTAGATTTGTCATGCTGTTTCATAATTTTCTTATGTTGGTTCTTTTTATCACGACGCTATCGTTTGTAAATTTATAAAAATATAACCTTTTTAGAACTTGTTATTCCCAATATAAACCAAGACAAGTAAAAAAAATGAAAAGTTTTTGAAAAAAATTGGGGTGTTTAGCGGTTCCAATAGAGTTTTGTGTAAGGCTTGTAATTAGGACTTGCAAGATTCAAGGTTTTAGCACCCCCCCCCCCCCCACACTTAAATTACACATTGTCCTCAATGTGTCCCAAAAATAAGTTTTTAGGTTAATTTAATGTGTAAAAATGTGTGTTAAACAAAAATTTTATGTTATTGGGCACCTGGACACGGGCCGTGGTGTCCGGGCATGGCCCCGTGTTCAGATTGCCAGTAACAGAAATCAACAAAAAGTAACAGAATGCTGAGCACGGGGGCGTGTTCAACGAACACGCCCCGTGTCCAGATACCTGAACTGGGCATTTTTCTGCAGACCCTTGAGCACGGGGCCGTGTTGGCTGGGCACGGCCCATGCTGAACTTGCTGTAATAAAGAAAAATGTTCGGGAGGCTCTGTTTTTGTGCATTGGGGTGTTGGTTCAAGTCTCCCTTAGTACCCATCACCATCCAAGTGTGTTTTACCCATTATAACATCATCCAATCACCAAATAGTTTTAAAAACCATCATTCATTAAAGAGAAATTGAAAGCTAAAAATTTCCTAAGATAGTTAGGTCAAGTGATACATGAAATTATCCTAACGAGTTCTACCCTTATTATAGGGATATCAAAATCCTGGAAATAGATTCCCAGTATTTCATAGGTAATGTCGAACTCGGAGCCGAGAGGTGTCTCCTATATGTCGTTGAGCCATTCCTCTATCCCTTTTGGGAGGAAGAAGGCGAGCTCATTTTCCTCAACATCTTGTGGAGGAGGAGCGGTGGCGACCGGGACCCCAGGGAGTATGTCACGAGGGGGGTCTGTATGCACGGCGTACCACTTGGCCGGTATGATAACTTCTGGTACTACATTCCATGCCCTTTGTGTAATGATTGGTACCAAAAGAGGAGAAGCGAGGAAATTCAACCTCTGGTGCAAAAGGTTGACCTCCCTAAGACACCTTTCTAGACCCACCGATAAATGATTGATACGGTCGACCAAAGCTTCCTCAACCCCCGCCATTTCGTCTATGGCCTCTCTCAAGGCATAGACATAGTTGACGAGGGAGTCTTCTACCGATGACCTTCTCCCTTGTCGGTTGTTTCTTGAGTGTGATGATGATGTTCCATTGTTTTTGCTCGACATTCTAAGAAAACAAACCGAAAAGAATTCATTTTAGTGAAACAGTACCTCGAACACTGCCCCGTGCTCACTGAGCACGGCCCAGTGTTCACCGCTCTGTAGATTTTTATAACAAGGAACCTTGGAGTTTTAAATTATTTTTCTGACTTTTGAAGCATTTTTAAGCAAAAATAACTTAAAACAATGTTGTAAAACTTACTTTTTAACAAGATTCATTGAATCAAAATCTAACAAACATCGTAATAAAGCTTGAAACCATGGTGATTTCAAGCTCTAATGGAGGTTTTTGAGGTAAAAATGAAGAAGAAGGCAATGGACAAAAGTAGAAAAGACAAGATGGTTGTTGAGAACCTTCTTTAGAATATACCTAGGATGGTATGTGTGAAGATCCCACCAAATCTCTGTCTTTGGAATAGTCCAAATGTGTAGGAATCTTGCTGTATTTATAGAAAACGACAGCACGCTGGACACGGCCCCGTGTCGGCTAGACACAGCCCCGTGTGCAAACAAGATTCTGACACATTTTGTCCGTATTCTGACGGAAAGTCAGACGAGAATGTTTTGGTGGACACGGGGGTGTGCTGACCTGAACACGGCCCCGTGCCTAGAGGCTGTTTATGAAGATTTGTCTATTTTCAAGGAATTTTTCAGATCGGGCGGTTCCTTACTGGATGGAACAACACCGAAGTGCCTGAGAGACCTAAGTTGCCCTAGATTTAGACGAGAACGCAAGAGGTTATCGGAAAGGGTGATTCCTATTCTAAATGTAGGTGGACAAGTCCAACCCTTATCCGGGCTCTCGTTTAAGAAGGTGTATGTCGAATCGCTCAGGTCTATGTATGCATCGACGGAAGTCAATGGGGAGTCCTTCACGACACAATCGACACAGGGACGACTATCGCTCAAGTCTTTGCAAGAGTTAGAGGTGATTTCGGGAGCGACGATGTTGTTTTTATCCGAATGCGATCTCAATAATTCTTCTTGGATTTCGTCTTGAGATGAATTAGTTATATCCATCTCAAGCTCTCTTATCCAATTAAGAATTAAATCTTCCAATTGAAAGAATTCATCAAGAATCATTTCATTTAGAATAGATGTTTGAGAGCATTCTAGGGAGAGATGGGGATTATTTTTACTCTCGCCCCTCTTAAGGTTACAGGAAAACACTGGGTCTATATAGTGGGGAGTATAATTTAAAAAATAACATTTTAAATCTTCATGATTTCTGCCACATAATTGACACCACGTACCATAAGAGGAGCGGTAGTAAAAAAAATCAGTATCGCTCATGTTTGTGTCAGAAATTACCAATCGTCGGGATCTTACGGTTCTGTTTTCAGTATCTGATACTTGGGCACGGGGCGTGTCGATTGGGCACGGCCCCGTGTTCAACCACTGTCTGACTTAAAACAGGATTGCCAGTACCAAATACTGGGCACGAGGCGTGTTCAGCGGGCACGGCCCGTGCTGAGCTCTGCAGAAGCTGAAAATCTAAGAAAAATCCTAAAAAAAAAAGAAAAATGATTAGGTCGTTGATTCCTAACTTTCTTAAAATCCTTGTGTCCCCGGCAACGGCGCCAAAAACTTGATGTATGCGGTGTTATATAAGTTTTTATATATATTTTAAGCCCTTTTTAACACTTTAGTCGAGTTTTAAATTTATAAAACACGATATTCTACTAACACTAAACACACACATGGGCAAGTGCACTCATCGTGAGCGTAGTATAGCGTTGGTAAGATACCGAGGTCGTCCAAGGACACAAGAGCTTTTAGTACCGGTTTATCCTCAACGTCTAATCAAATCAAAAAGTTAGAAAAAGGTTTTAAACAAGAAAATAAAAACTAACTAAAAATGCTAAAAAATAAAAATAAAATAAAACAGATAGACAAGATGAATCACTTGGATCCGACTCGCCTTTAGTGTAACCTTTGATGTTTTCCGCACTTTTGCACTTTTTAAGAAATTATCTTAGTTATAGTAGTAGGCCCCTCTTTTGAAGGTGACGTTACCCTCAACCCAGTAGTTTGAGTCAGCAATGATACAATCCTAAAGGGTTGGAATATTGGAAGATAATTAATTAAGTTATTAATGCGTAATGTGGTAGGCCCCTCTTTTGATGGTGACGTTACCCTCGACTAAGTGGTTTGAGTCAGCAGGGATACAATCCCAAGTAGCCGGGTTAATGTATTAATAGTAGTTTACATATGAGGGGATCAAGCCATTCGCACCCCTGCCATCCAATACTAGTGGGTATTGAAGGAGGTCCTAGTAATCTTGACCCAGGTCCTTGCAGGATCTATACACTGAACAAGGCAAGAACCTTACCAAACCATTCCATTAACCCCCGACCAGGTAGCCAACATATCTCCATATAGACCGTGGAGATATGAATGGTGTAAATCTTTTATTTTATATAGACAGTAAAATAACGCCAAGACACCACGGACAAATGATAAGGAAGTTTCACCTTCAACATAAGAAACTAGTTATTAAAGTCATTAACACAAAACCATATAAAAAGTGCGAAAAGATTAAAAAACAAAAGTATTACACTAAATGCTTGTCTTCACCAAGTGATGTAAGAGACTTAGGCAAACATGGCCTTTGATTGTCAAGAACTCTTACTATCAATCTTGGATCCCGAGACTACTACACACACTCTATGATGGATGATGGATGATGGATGATGGATGATGGATGATGGATGATGGTGGTGGATGTGGGTGTTGTGATGGTGGTGGAGTGTGGGTGAAGTGGGAGAGAGGTGGTTTGTCAAGCGATACATGATACGCGATGAGGGAACAGCGATACGCGATGAGCGATAAGCGAACATCGATAAGCGAACAGCGATACGCAATAAGCGATGAGCGAACAGCGATATGCGATAAGCGATAAGCGATAAGCGAACAGCGATACGCGATAAGCGATGAGGGAACAACGATACGCAATGAGCGATAAGCGTGTCACACCCTGACTTTTGCGGAAGCGTATGATGTGTGACTGGTTTAATATCATTGCATTCAATCATAATAAACAACTACATGATCAAAACGATGTTCATCCATTCATAAAATTTGAGTATTACAAACTCCGGTTATTTAAGTTTTAAAACACAACCTTCGACTAGGTTACAAACCAACAAAAGTGGATGACATCTAAACTTGAAGTCTACTTCTAGTTACGACACCCGCGCCCAAGATCCATCCTGTCACCTGAAATACATGTAATTTTGGAAAACATCAACAAAATTTAAGCGAGTTCATGCATTTTGTGTGAGTACTGTAATCTTGTAAATCTTTGAGAGACTCCTTTGTAAACAGGTATGAAAAGCGTGTATGAACATAATTGTTTTACAAGGATTTTAATGCATGTGAGGACATAGGGAGCACTCGTAATGAGTAGGCATATACCCTTGTCGATTTCCCTCGACTATGTCGATTTCCCTCGACTATGTCGAATTTCCCTTCGACTATGTCAATTTACCTTGACTATGTCGATTTCCCTTGACTATGTCGATTTTCCTCGACTATGTCGATTACCCTCGACTATGTCGATTACCCTCGACTGGGACTCCGAAGCACTCAAGTGATCACATGGGGACCATGAGTGGGGCTCGGCCGTACCCGTTAGATCTAACCCTCGTCCCTAATTAAGTATTAATGGCATTTCAATATCTAGTCTATGCTCACATGATCTAGTATATCATAGGCATTTCATACCGTTTAAGCATTCGTAACATGTATTTCACCCCCGAGAGTTATAAAACCAAAAACAGTTAAAGAAAAGGGGGAGCATGAACTCACTGTTTTGCGTCTTCAGTACTCGTAACTCAAATCTCGTCAGCAAACACGACTACCTACAATGTGCTAGGGTCTATTAGACGAGCGGGCCGTGCCTTGCCTTAGTATTCATGTTTTGAGTTACATTTCCTTTATGTCTTTAACATTATCCAAAGTTATAATACTTCTCAAGTATTTATTTTCGTATTTCCTTCCCAAGGATGGGAGTATTTCCTACATGTGTATTTGTATTCTCGTATTTGTAGTTTCCAAAATAATATATTTTCAAGTCTTACTTCAGAAAATATATTTAAACTTGTTTTGTCCCAAAAATAATGTATTTCAAGAAAATGTATATTTTTCTCAAAAATCATATATCTTCTAAATATTCTAAGAAAATATATTTTTACTTCCAAAAATAATATATTTTCTCTTTGCCGAAAATATGATATACTTTGTAATAATAATGAAAATCATATTTTCATTCCTTGTGTCCCAAAATAATGTTTACCAAAAACATATTTATAACGGTATTTTCCGGAATATTTTGTAGGTTACGTTCTTGCGTTTGATTTCACAATACTGAGTGTGTAACTTATATATTTATTCCTTGTGATTTTTGGTATTATTTTGGATTGTAAATTCTTGGTATTTTGTTAAGTTATATTACTTTAATTCCTAAAATAACATAACTATTACACCAAGTATACAAATAATCACACACAATGTGTTATAAGTGTAAATATATATTCTAAATACATATTTATCCATTTTTGTTTATAAAAACCAACCTCCAATACTTGTATTTTTGTAACAAAATCTATGGAAAAGTTTATATTGAAAACCATAGTTAAAACTCGCTTGTAAATACTTGTTTAGAAAATATGTTTCTAAGTGTTTGTATTTTTAGAAAATTTCGCCATAGTTTCCCCTAAAAATGGAGGTGTCCATGCTTTTTAAGCATATCATTTTCTTTTCAAAAATCATCATAAGCAATCAACAATCATCCTTAAACAACTTTTACTTACCAAGTGCCAAAGCATTGCATTTTACATAATAGTCATGAACTTGAGTTTTCATAAAAACTTGTAGTAACTTGGTAGTATGTTTAGTAGACTTAGTTACCCCTTTAAAGTGTGTTTATTTCTTTAAAAATCTCATTCTTAAAAGATTTGAATGTTTACAACTTGTTAGATGATTTTTCCAAAAATCATTCTGTTGAGTTTTTCTTGTAAACAATATATTCTTACCCTTGTTTCACTACTAGAAACATGGTTATTTTCTTTAAAACTATGTTCATGTAAATCTTGTGATTTAACTTGGTTTCTTTGGAAAACTATTTTAGAAACCATCCACTTACAAGACTTGTATTTTATTTAAATCACCATCATATGAAAATAACTTTTATTATTCAAGTTCATGAAAGACATAAAGCTTGATGATCTTGATCTTTCACAAGATCACCACTTTAACTTACTAGATCATGTGTTTAATCACAATCTAGTGGGTTACTTATGATGTCTAGCATCACAATCACTAATAATTAATCAACAAGAAGCAAACAATCATAAATCAACAAGATTTCATATGTTTATAAGCTTATGTTAGAGATTCATGAATATGTCTTTTAATGTTCATCTTGTTTAACATTGTTCATCACTTATTAACCAACTATATATGAAAGATCAAGAGATCATAAGAGCCTTACTACTAGCACAAGGCTAGGGAAGAACACTTGATGTTGATGATGACAAAAGTGATGGATAAAAGCAAATGATGAAGGTCCTTCAAGATCCGTTGCTTGCAACCTCCCTAAATAGGCTCGAGACACCTTAGATCACCCTTGGATAGTCTTGGAATGGATTAGAAAAATTGATGGAGGTGAGGGGGTGTTGGGCCGTAAGTTAGAGCAGGAGGAAGGAGGTGGATGGAGGTTGAAGATGGTATGTAAGAGAATGAAGGTCTTGTGGGTATAATATACTAGTTCAACAAAATCTTTTAAGATATCTAACCAAATCTAGTAAGATTAAGTGAATGAAATAAGATCTAGAGAAATCTTGCAAGATTTTGGAAGATCACACAAAATCTAGGTGGGGCCACACCTTCATAACCGTGAACATGAAGGGGGGGGGGGGGTAAATGTAAGTTTTGATGGTAAATGATGTTAATTAGTCGGAGGTTAAGTGTAAAGTCTAGTGTTTTAAGTGTATCATGCATTATATAGTATGTTAGAGTGTTCAGTGATCATAACTAGCTCAGAAATAAATAAACAATGCTTCTAGTATAATTTTGGTGTTTCGGGTAATGTCCGGTTGTTTGGTTAGATACCGGTTCGTTAATGTGTCAAACTATTCCATTTAGTGTTCTTTATGTACCCTTTTGTAACGCTTTTAATCCCCGACACTTAGGAAAGTATTCAGGACCATTTAGTCATATTTTTGCATGTAATAAACTTGTTAAAATGCTGAATTTTGCTGATTTATGCAGAATTCTTCACTTTATGTGGGTTTTAGGCACTTTCCGGCACTTTATCTAGCACCTAGAAAAGCAGTTTTGTGGTCCTTACTTCCCTACACACTATACTAGTGTAATACGTAGTCTCTGGCTCATACTGGGCCTCGAAACACTGTCTGTCTATGCACTGAACTTCGTCAGCATTTTAGTTTGTCTGGTAATGGTGCCAATTCTGTTCTGTGCATTATTAGAACTATATCGTGTTGCATGTGGCAACGATAAAAGTCTTGAAACATGAAATTCCATTATATGTATATAATAGTGATCAGAAATTCATTTGTCTTGTAAACTAGATCATGCACAGTTATTAAAGCACAGACTAATGTTCAATTAGTGTACGGAATGTACGGAAAAGTGACAGTTGTCACAGACTCCATCCGTTAAAAGAATTTCGTCCCGAAATTCAAGTGATGCCATCGGTCGCAGGGGAGTTGTGAATCAAACGTGGTCACTTATGTTTCAAAATTAGTCTTCATGTTCCCATGTACTCTGGGTCATGATATGAATTCTAATGTACTCAAGTAAATCAATTACGTCTTTTCTGTGTTTTGTGGACTCTTGGTCCGCAACCTTAACAGGTTCTATAGTAATTTTGTCGTTTGTCATTGACGTGAATCTTATTTGTGGGAAAAACGACTGTTCCTTGAGTCAGACTCCTCTAAAGACTAGACACATGGACTGTGTCGCGATCACTACTGATCTTTTTCTGGAAGTTTCAACTTGTGAGCAATGGTTCTGATCCCTACACCGGGGGTCCAACCTTTTCGTTTTCTAAATCACACCACGCCTTCTCTAGGAGAAGCTCCCATTAAAGCCATACTTCTTATTCCAAATTCCTACGATTTCCGCTGCTCATCGGCGCAATCTTTCTGTATTCCGCGGGCTGTCTTGATATGATCACATATCTGAACGATCTTGCCTCTAGTTTTTCCTGAACCAACTCGGGCCAGTAGATTGTTTATCTCCGGTCTCCGTTCAACACGACGGGGGTCGACTTATTATGTTCCATCTAAAGCTTCACACGAGGCGGTTTAAACAGCGGTATGATAAATACTGTTGTAGGAAAACTCCACTAAGGGCAAGTGAGTGTTCGAACTTTTCATCAAAGTTTATCACACAAGCACGTAACATGTCCATACAGTCTGCATCGTTCAGTAGCTTAGTCCATCTATGTTAATATTCAAGTTCTTACGATCAACGGTGTGCTGCAACCCTTGTGATCAGTAAAGGTCGTGCAGCGTTTTCTTACAAGTAATGTTGTCAAATTTGCGGCGCGCAATCACTGTATCTAGATCATGGTTTCTTCCTATGATCCCTTAATCAACGTGATGCGTATGCAATGCCGTGGTCTCGTTGCATCGACGCGCAATCGAGACTTTGTTGAGAAACGTCACATAATTGCAATTCTAACTCCTTAGCTCTTGATTGCAGGGTGGGCATGAATCTCGTTCTTATCTACTATGTATCCTAAAGTTCTTTCGAAATCCGTTTTTCGACATCTTATCACATAACTGTTCTTTCTCTAAGAGTTGCAAGATAAATTGCAGCTGTTGCTCACGACCTTCCTTGGTCGTTGGCCATATAAGAATGTAGTCAATAAATATAATCATGATATATCTAGGTATGGCTTACACGTTAGATTCATGAGTTCCATGAATATTGTTGATACATGTGTTAAGCCAAATGGTACGACAAGGAACTCGTAACGCTCGAAGCGAGTCCTAAAGGTCGTTTTAGGGATATTTCCTTCTTGTATTCATAGTTGAGGATACCCTGTCCTCAAGTCAACCTTTGAGTGGTAACTAGAACCTTACGATTTGTCTGCTCATGTCATCAATCCTTGGCAAAGGATACTGATCCTTGATATCCAACTCTCTAGAATTAATGCAAAGTGGAAACTGTCAACTTTCTTCTTGTGTCCTTAACTGAGGATGTCATGTCCTTGATTCCCTCTGTCTAGTAGCTCTTGCAGTTATATTGGAGGCTCATGCTTTGCGGACGAAGCTAGTCGGGAAGGCGTCATTCGGCACTGGTGCCGCTCCTGGAACTAGGTTCATCCTAAACTCCTCTTGTTGCAGTGGAGGTATTCCTGGCAAGTCTTCAGGAAAGGCTTCTAGAAATTCCTCCACCACGGGTGTTGGTGCATACGTCTGTCGACTTCGTCTTGTATCGAGTCTTGTATTAGAATTGTTAGATCAGGGCACGTTGTACGAGGAAAATAGAGTTTGAGTGTGATTGAGCTATTTCGCACGAAATAGCAAAGAGCTATTTCGTACGAAATAACCATTGGTTATTTCGCACGAAATAGCTAGATGTCATTTCGTGCGAAACACCCTCACCTATAAATACCGTTTATGCGAAGTCATTTGTAAAGTTCGTGATTCCGGTACCGAAGTGCTGCCGACGTGTCGTTTGATCTGAAAACGTGTTTTATCAATAAAACAAGACAATTAATAGTGAATCAAGCTGTTATAAAGTCTAATCAATAAATTCCGCCTCTGATTAGACCGAGAACTCTTCTGATAGACTCGTTTCGATCGTCTCACGATCCTACATGTGGTATCAGAGCTCAGGAGGAAGAGTTCTTACCAATTTCAGCTTGATTTCTTGAAATTTCTGGCTTCTACATCTTCTTTTCAAAATTAAACAAGTTTTAACGATCAAAATGACTTGAATTTCACTCATTATAAGCGAACCACTTGTGTAACAAAGCCTTGAAAGAATTGGATCTAAAATCAACCTAAAAATTGATCAACTGGACAAAAATCAGATCGACATGGTGACGTCAGCAGTATTTCGCACGAAATAGACAATTGTTTTCGCTTGAAATTGCTATTTCGCTTGAAAAATACACTTGATTTCGCACGAAATCACTGTATTTGGTTTATTTCGCACGAAATCACCGTAGATTTGTTATTTCGCATGAAATCAGCTTGTAATTTCGTACGAAATCAGTCATTTCGCACCAAAAAGGACTTCATTTCGTATGAAATCATCATCTATTTCGTACCAGAGGTTTATTTCGTTTGAAATTGGTATTTCGTGTGAAAGATTGATTTCGTTTGAACGGCTATTTCACACCAAACTGATTTCGTATCAGTGTGTTATTTCGTGTGTATTCTCATTTCGTGTGAACTTTCATTGTTGTTTGAACGTTGTGAATTTGTGAAACAGGTTATCGAAACATGGAAGAGGAATTTTACAATGCATTTGCTACACCAGTTGCTCCAGTTACAACTGCTGAAACTCTTTACAGTGAGAACGAGACGGGAACTTATCAAAAACCGCCGAAGCTTATGTACATTGAAGATTTCAGAGGATGGCAGTTTGATAACTGGGTGCAAGCTTATAAGTTTGACGCTTGGTGTGCATTAGAGGTAGATTATGAGAAACCGAAAAATGAACGTGGGCTTGAAAAAGCGTTTAGTGACTATTCAGATGTTGAAAAATTGAAATATACAAGTGAAAAAATGATGATCAATATTCTTCAACAAGCAGTTAAAGAAGATATTTTTGTTTTACTCCAACATGAGGGTACTGCTAGATCAATTTGGACAGCATTGATTCAAAAGTTCAAGGGAAGTGCTGATATGATAAAAAAACAAAAAGGCTTTATTAAAGAAATCATTTGATATGTTTGTGGCTTTGGAAGGTGAAACAACAAAAATGACCATTGATAGATATTGTCATCTAGTTTTGGAAATGGGAAGATTGGAAATAAAGAAAGACGACGATGAATGGATTGATAAGTTAGCTGATGCGTTACCGCAGAACAAATGGGGAACATATTTGTTGATCTTAAAACACCTGAGAAAATCAGAAAATATGAACTTGGCAAAGTTCATTCAAAAGATTGAAGAACATGAATTGGACATTCAGAAAACAACTATCTTGAGTAATCCAAATGCGCAACAAAATGTCAGTTTATACTACCGAAGAAATAAATTTGAAACTACTCCAAGTCCAAAGATCAAGACTGCTTTTAGTGCTGATGGTTCTTCTGGATCGAATGTTAGCACTACAACTCAGAGTGGAGGTTATTCATCATCATATTCGAGTTTTGATCCGAATCTTACAACACCAAGTACTCAACGACAGAATTCAACGAATCTTAAATGCAATGTTACTTTGAACATTCAAAATGGTCAAAATTTGTCACCAGAAATAGCTAAGCAACACATGGCGTCACTGGTTGCTATGTTAGAGTCATATGAAAGCTTAGTTGGTGGACGAATTGGAAACCCGATGCTCACTAAAGAGGATTATGACCAAATAGATGCTGAAGAACTTGAGTTGATGGATGTTAAGTGGTGTTTGGCCAGTGCTGTAAGAAGAGCAGAAAAATTTCAACAAATCACTGGTAGAAATGAGTTTAGTGAGATGTCTAAATCCCCGATAGGATTTGACAAATCAAAGGTTACTTGTTTTCGTTGCAGAGAAAAGGGACATTTTAAATGAGAGTGTAAAAACAAAGAAGCAACCGGAAAACAAGAAAAGAACGATTATTATCAGAAATCCATTTTTCATCAGATTGCTCAACAACCATCATCATCCAGTGCAATTGATGACGGAAAGAAGAAAGCTTATCTTATTCATCAAGATGATGAAAAAGTGGCAGAAGGATTTAGCTGGGATAAATACATTCCACCCGGTTCAGGCCTTGTTACTAAAATTCTGGAAGAAAAAGAACTCAAATCTAGTTCGAAAAGAATACCAATTTTTCCAGACTTTGGAAGTGATGCAGATACCGATGATGAAGAAGAATATATTAATAGAGCTAGAAAAGGTCTAGATCCTTATAGTTTTAATTTGTTTTTTGCAGATAAAGTTGAGATGCTGAATGAGAAGAAAGCTGCCAGATTGAAGAAAGACTTGGAAGCAAGAAAAACTGCTGAAGAAAAGGCAAAATTGGAAGCTGAAAAAGCAGAAGTAGAAGAAAATTCAAAAGAAAAAGTCGTAGCTGAAGGATGGGAAAAAGAGTTAGAATTCAATGAAGAACCGGATATTGTTGAAAAGGTGGTAGAGAAAATTGTCGAAATAGAGAAAATTGTTGAAGTAGAAAAGATTGTTGAAAAAATCGTCGAAGTTGAGAAAATCATCGAGGTTGAAAAGATAGTTGAGGTCATTAAACCTTGTCAGAAATGTTTGGAGTCTTTCAAACATTGTGAAGAAAAAGACAAGAAGATTCGTGAACTTGAAGAGTTGAAAGAAAAACTGTTGTTTGATGTGAAGTACGTGAAGGAATCATATGATGTGTTGAACAGAACAGTTGATGGTCTGAAAAAGACAAATTTAGAAGTTGATGCTGCTATGACAATGATGAGCTCAACATTAATGACAAAGCAGAAGGTCATCAATGAGTATATTGAAGACTGTGCAAAGCTGAAGCAGGATTTGGAACTCGAAAAGATTGAAAGTGAAAGAATCAAACGATTACTGTTGAGTTATACAACTTGTGATTATTTGATTGATCGGGTTTATCCTACTGTTGCAGGTCTTGAAGCGTTTCAAGATAAAAAGACAGAAGATATGGATACTGGTAAGAAACAAAGTGTCAAGTATAACAAGTGTCCGCCCCCGATTTGGAATAGTTATTCTCCCAGAAAGCCATATGAGGAACGTTTAAATAAGGCTCTCAACATAAAGTTAAAGTCTGAAACCATTGATGAGTTACCAGACAACATAGATGTCACATTCACAGCGTCTGACACTGATCATGAGTCTGTGTTATTAAAGAAAGTGGTCGATCAGGTGTTGGATATGGATGCAGAGTCAAAGTCGGAGTCTAAATCTGAAAGTTCGAGTTCATCAGAAAAGAGTCTGAGTTCACTGGTTAAACGGGTTTACAATAAAGAATTCCTGTTATCAAAATCTAATTTGAATGACGAACCAATCAAAGTGGCATATACTTTGAATGATTCAGACAAATTATATTATGATGAGGAATTTCCAATAAGAGGTGTTAAAACTGAAATGATTAACAAGGTTTTCAAACTAATAGAAATTAATATTTCTAAAATAAAAGGTGTAAATCTTGCTGCGAAACCTAAACCTTACACCTCAAGAGTTCAACAAAGGTTAAACAAGAAAAAAGGTTACAGTTCTGGTTCAGGTTATCGAAAGAAACCAAACCATAACGGTAATTTCAAAAAGATGGGATTGGGTTTCATTCCTCCAGAAAATCATAAAAATGAGAAAAATTATAAACCAAAAACTAAATTTGTTTCAGGTGCAAGCTCAGTAGAAGAAGAAAAGAAACAATTTTGGAGACAGACAAACAAATAGTTTCTTGCTGAGAAGAAAAAGAAGATGGTGAAAGAATCTGAGAAAAGGGTTGAACGAAGAACCTGTTACAAATGTCAAGAAGTTGGACACATTGCTTGGAATTGTCCAAAACCCAACAACTCAAAATAGGGAGTTTCTTCTAAACCAAAGATGAATGAAAAATGGGTTAACAAAACAACAGAAAAGTTAAAATTGTTAAAAAATTCGACTTTCGAAATTGGTGAAAGTTCGAAGCGTTTTTACAAAAGAAAAGTTGATTTGAACAAACAAAGATGGGTTGTAAAATTTGAGAGTAGTTTTGACAATGAATCTGATTCCATAAAATCAGAGGAGTCATCTGTTGAGAAAAAGAATGAGAATTCCGTTCCAGAGTTGAACGATGAAAACTTTCCGCCATTGTCGAAAGATAATTTGAAATCCAAAGTTGGTAAGATTGAGATTTCAGATCAATTCTTCTCTGGTAAAGAAGAATTTGATGCTGAAAAGGCTTTCAATGGGAAAGTCAAACATATATCTGGAAAGATGGTAGATGGGAAAGTGAAAACTGCAAAAGATTTTTATAAATCGAAAGGAGGTTGGGATAGAGATGAATCAAAATCACCCAAGGCTGGTCAGGCTTGGGTGACAGAATTTTCAAACTAAAACCCTGACTTGCCGGAGCTCCCAAGTGGGTAATCGTGGAGCATGAATCGGCATCATTCTTGAAAAATTGTTTTTGTGAAACATTTAAAATTTGTTAAAATTCTACAGGTTGTGAACTTGCCGGAGCTTCCAAGTGGGTAATCGTGGAGCATGAATCGGCATCATTCTTTAAAATTTTTGTGAGACATTTAAAAATTGTTAAAATTCTAATGGTTGTGAACTTGCCGGAACTTCCAGGTTGGTAAGTGTGGAGTAGGAATCAGCATTTTTCCTGCAAGTGGTATTTCAGTTTACAAGTGGTAGTTGTTCTTTAAATTGTCATACGTTGTTTTACAACTGGTAGATTTGAACCTACAAGTGGTTGAAACCGAGATTTTCATCTACAAGTGGTTAATCAAGGTCATTAAGCTGAACTTGATTTAAATTTCATTCAAATGATTGAGAAAACAAAGTGATGAATGAATCCCCGATTTTTACAAGTGATAAAATCAACAAAACTAATTTTCTGAAAAAACCATTTCTGATTAAAACAAACTTAAGTGTTTTGAAATCATAATGGGAAAATAATTTCTTGTCAGGGGGAGTTCTGATTGTTTATGCCAAGAGGATGGCGAATTGAAGCAATTCGAATCAGTTGTCATTTTATTTGTATAGTTTGTTTTCAAATTTCCTTTAAATGAATTTGAATTTTAGGGGGAGTAAGAAATTTTGGAAAATCCAAAAACATTAGAAAATTTGAAAAAGTCAAAAACATGATAAAATCAAAACGAGTTTTGTTGAGAAAAAGAGGAAATGATAGCACATCAGTGGACTATCACAGCATGCTAAAGATTTGGAAAGTCAAAATATGATAAACGGTCTCACTGATGATATGCCAGTAGGTTTTTACACGCTTAGTAGATTGTGTTCGATATATAAACCTAAATATCAAACTTGCTTATCTCGTGGGGAACATCTCTCGGATATATGGGTAACCCCCGAAATCTTGTTTGAAAGGTCCCTCTTTCTGAGATACTAGGTCTTTATGCTTAGTGATATCTGGGGTATTATCCCGGGACTTCTGATTTTGCGGAAGCAATGGCCTAGTCCCCGTATAATACTTTTCGCTTGCCTGAAATATAGCACTCCCCTCAGCATAAAAAATGATGAAACATTGTAAAATGCTAATCATGTGCTGTTGAAGAAAAGATTCTCTAAAGGGAACACGCCTAAAGTCGAAGCCATCATCTCTCTGATTTTGCGGAAGCAATAGCCTGAGCTCTCATGGCCCTCGCATTTAACCCTTTACAGATATCATCTAGGTATACTCACCTGTAAGACTGAATATTGGGATCTGGATACGGGAGTATATTCTGAGGTGGGACACGCGAATAAGTTTAAGTCTCTTAAAACATTAATCTCGTATCTCGAAACAATTGAAATTTGTGTGAAAATTTAAGTGGATCAGTATACTGACAATCTAAGTGTATCATTTAGAACTTAAAATGTTTAAAGCTTAACGGTGTTGGTGATTTGTCTCAAAAACTGATATGATCCTCTTACACAAACTCACAAAAATTTGTGTCTGTAAATATTTCTTTACTGCATTTCTTTAATATCAAAAATCCAAAAAGATTTTCAGAGTTTTTAGCATAAATTTTGAAAAATTCAAAAAGATTTTAGACAACTGATGTTGAAAAGCTGATTTTCAAAATTCCGAGTGCTAAACATGATGAACAACAGGGTTGGAAAAGTCTGTTGAAATGAAAAATGTTTTTGAAATGATTAAATGGTTCATTCAGTTGAAACCAAATTTGAATGTGTCATAGACAAATGGTTAAGAGAATTTGTGAAATGTCATATTATTACAAGATGATGTTTTTGAATTTAATTAATACAAGTGGTATGCAGAAAGTTTAAATTTGTCAAATTTTAAATTTGTGAAATTTACTTTGAGGTAGAGAATGTGCAGGTAATGGCTATGAGAAGGCCAGATTGCGATTCTAGAACATGTGAAAATCAGACTACGATCCCAAGCATTCTTTAAGGAGGAGTCTGATGATGAAGAGCTTAAAGAATCAAGAGATCTGATCAAGAGAATGTGAAAAGATAGATTGAGATTTAGAAGTGTTGAAGATTGAGGATGCTTACACTGTCAAGATAACTTTGAAAAAGCCCGAAGACTGATAAAGGCTGAAGATTGTGAAGACTCGACACCGAAGACTTCGTCAACATCCGAGGGGGAGTCTGTTGGTGCATACGTCTGTCGACTTCGTCTTGTATCGAGTCTTGTATTAGAATTGTTAGATCAGGGCACGTTGTACGAGGAAAATAAAGTTTGAGTGTGATTGAGCTATTTCGCACGAAATAGCTAGATGTCATTTCGTGCGAAACACCCTCACCTATAAATACCGTTTATGCGAAGTCATTTGTAATGTTCGTGATTCCGGTACCGAAGTGCTGCCGACGTGTCGTTTGATCTGTAAACGTGTTTTATCAATAAAACAAGACAATTAATAGTGAATCAAGCTGTTACAAAGTCTAATCAATGAATTCCGCCTCTGATTAGACCGAGAACTCTTCTAATAGACTCGTTTCGATCGTCTCACGATCCTACAACGGGATTGTCTTCTAGCTCCAGCTCCTAGGTCTCCTTATCGGCAACATGAGCTAGGAAGGCTGTGCAGTCTACTCGGAGGCGCTTCTGTGTCTCTTCGACCAATGAGAGATGTCGCAGACCCACGGTCTAGTACCCTTGCAACTATTGCAAGAAGGTTGTGCACTATAAATGTTTCATCATTCGCAAGAGGGATGCGAGTGATTTTTCTTATATCGAACGACTTCAGCTCTATACTTGGATATCCAATCCATGCTGACTATCATATCATGACTTCCCAAGTCAATGGTAACAGAAAGTTCCGGTCTTCTGAGTCCCCAAAATATAATCCTTAATTGCTTCTTCTGCTTAAACTAGCCTTCTATATGCCCATTTATAAAGAATATGGGACGTCTATTCTACTTGAAACTAGGCCAAGCAGTAATCGCGTAAAAATCGGCGATTATTGGCTCAAAATAGATGGAGTGTCTGGGGTGTTAGGCATTGACTACCCAAAGTGATTCAACTATTCTTAACAAGTTCAAACACACGCGTTGGCCTAATGGATTCCGCCCTCACCAGGATGCGGCTACGGCACTCATCCTTCAAGCTACAACGCGGTTCAAGTTGTTGGTATAGTCGAGACTTTGGTGAGAGCTTTTGAAAACCATTTTAGGGAGTGGAACGGGTTATTAAGTTGCGGGTTTCACCCCTAACTTAACAACTTCGCTCTTAGCTGTGGTTGTGCTCACCGGATATCTCCGGGAGTTCCACCAGATAGAAATGGAGAGCTTCGTTGAGATGTCACTCCTAATTATCTCCGGGAGTTCCACCAGATAGAAATGGAGAGCTTCGTTGAGATGTCACTCCTAGCTCAGCGAAAGGTTCTCGTGCTAAGAATAATGCCCTGAGTGAGCGATCTTATCGAGAGTTCCTGGTTTTCACACCTAATCTCGACAAAATCTCTCGGTTGTGTTACGCGAGTATCGTCAAACGTGTGTATTGGGTTAGCCTTAGGAAAGGAAAAGTATGTTTTCAGCCTTAGGAAAGGCTCCTTCGTACGAAGCTGTATGTGCGGGAGTTCGTACGAAGATGTAGTTTTCGCGAGTTCGAATGAGAGCATCAAAAGTAGGCTTGTACCAAACCCCTACTGGGTTCGCACGAAGCTGGTCTGTTGGTACTTAGACAATAGACTATGTCAATTCTAAGACATTAAAACCCGGACTAGGTCGTGTCTTTCCTAATTCCCTATAGTTATGGCTCTGATACCAATCTGTCACACCCCAACCGATGGCGGAATCATCGGGGCGCGGCAATAGGCGAATCAGATTGCTAAAGATAATCCATTACAACTATTTAGTGACAATATTTAATGCGTTCATTATCCCATACTAATAAACAATATATCAGCAAACCATTATACAGATTTCATGCTCTCTCAAAAAATACAAATGCGACAACCTAGATTTATTGTGAGTTTCTAGACTTCCTAGCTTGATTTCGAGGTAGTATGCGATTAACGTGCAACATACGTTAAAAAAATGTCAATACAAAAGTATTGGCAAGTATACAGGTTTGAAATAGTAATAAAGTAGATAAAAGCGCTGCGAATTTCCACATACATAAATGGGATACACAACATACACACTACAGGACAAATACTACCAGCTAATTCACTCGATGACTGTGATAGAGATCCCTAAAAGGGCGTGATTTCCTTAACTAGACCTCGTCGGGTGTGAGTCCAACTATAGTACCATACTAGCTAAGGTGGGACGTCACGAGTAAGAGTCCTAGCAGATATGTATCAAGCATCACATGTAAATATGTACGTCAGTAATTCGCATGTGATATTAGTTTAGAGTATAGACTGCGTTTTGATAAGTGCGTTTCTGATAGGAACGTATGTTACACCCTAAAGTGTGTTTAAAGCATTTAAAAAACGGGGGACAAGTATACTCACAGTAGGTGCTTAACAAGTAAACACAAGTTGATTGGACTGATGAGAGCGCGTCTTAGTTAGCCTGTGAACAGTAGCATAAGTCGTGGAACAGCGTGTAAACAGTGCGTCGAAAGAGTTAGGTGTCGAATGGTGAGTCGAACGGATGGCCATTCGAATGAGATGTGTGTGTTTGTAAATCGTTTCAAAACTTTTGAAGTTTTCGTTGTAGTATTAAACAAGTCATCCGGTCGGATGGTCATCCGGACGGATGGCCATTCGATCGGATGGCTATTCGATCGAGAGTTTAGTAGTTCGGAGTTTAGCTAAGTTGTTTTGAACATGGAATAGTATAACAGGACAAATCACCTGGTCGAATGGTCATTCGATCGGATGCTCATCCGATCAGATGATCATTCGATTGGGTAATCTGTTGTTTTGTAAACTTTGTAAAATTTTTAAGTAAAAGTTTTCGAGTTTAAACGGAGAAGGCGTGACGACGTGTCAAACAACGGAAAACACCCCAAGATCCAGCTCCTTCGATCGGATGGGAATCACCCCATTCGATCAGTCTCACTGTTCTTGACGAAGTTTCAGGTCTGACCCGTTAGTCGATCATCTCTCCGGTGGAAATCCGTTTTCAAGCCGGCTCTAGACTAAGGAACGAGTCTAAAGTCAGTTTGAGTCCAAATCCCATCGGTTTTGAGTATAAAGTGAAGAAAAGTTGAAGAAAACGTGAAAATAGTTGGAAAATGTTGAGTTTTCTTGTTGAGATTCGTGTTAAAACGTTTGGAAATCCTTTAGATCTGAACTATTCTTGATGAGGTGACGTCACACTACAGTTTGCATAAGAAACCGTGTGAAAACCACCTTCAAGATGTCCAAATCAGACGATTTCAAGAAGAAAACAGTGATTTTGATGGAGAAAATGATGTACAAGTGTGTGGTGATGATGATTGTACAAGATTCGGGGAGAAATACTTACGAAATAGCCTTGAATCGTGATGAAAAGTGAGTGAAAGTGACTTGGGAGCAAGTGGTCGGATGAGAGAACCAAAGTGTTGAAATGAGACACAATGGCCCTATTTGTAGACAAGGAGAAAGTTAAGGCGGTCGAATGGATCAGATGGCTTTCGGTCGAATGGTCATCCGATCGGATGGCCATCCGAGCGGATAGTCATCCGAACGGAAGTCCATTCGATCGGATGTCCATTCGGACAGCCTGATCTCGTTTGTTAGTTTTCCAACTTTCGTTTCGTTCGACGTGTTTTGTTGCGTTAGGCATTGGGGATACTTTAAGCGTTATAGCGAGATAAGTAGTGTCGTGTTAAATTGCGTTTCAGTGTGATAGATTTAGTTGCGCGTGCCAGTGAGTGCGCGTTTTAGACAGTTTCAATACTTAGATATTATTATTATATATAACAGGTCATAGAATAAGTAACTGCATTTCGAGTTTGCGTTGCGTTAGCGTCGCACCACGACAAGCGAGGGGAGCAGCTTAAGTACTCACGTGATGTCATCGTTAGTGTCAGCGTTTGCGTTGCATCACGATGAGCGAGGGGAGCAGCTTAAGCGCTCATGCGATGTCATCGTTTGCGTTAGTATATGCGTTGTGATGTGCGATATAGCGTGTTGAAAGTATGTGATATATGCGAAGTAGCATTGTAAGCGATATAGTTACATTACGATCTGTGTCTCTGGTGCTAGGCGTAACGAGTGTAACGAGAGTAACAAGCACGAAAGTGCAGGTTGTTACATTAAGTGTTCTCGTGAAATGTGGCCTAAACGTTGATGCCACAACATGGATGAAGTTTCTAAGTCTCGTTTGCGTTTTCTCTTTGTTAAGCTCTCATTTATATTATATGATCACAAAGACTTGGAAAAATAATCATCTAATTCTAATCGATAGAGACCACCGTCCAAAAAGCCATAACCAAATATTTGAGAATTAAAACTGATAGTAAGTTTGCCATGCCCATGAGAAACAAGAAATCTGTCTACGTCTAACTTTGGTCCTGATATAAGATTCCGAGTAATCTCAGGAATATATAAGGTATCATAAAGTTTAATAGTTAAACAAATTTTCATAACTAAATCTAATACTCCCACGACCTCGACTACTAGCGGCTTTCCATTTCCCAGCTTAAGCATTCTTTGGTTTCTTTCCAGCTTCCGGATTGTATGGAATCCCTGTAAGGAATTTGTTACATGAACCATAGAACCAGAATCAAACCACCAAGTATTAGATGGAACATTTAAATTAAAGGACTCAAGTATCATGAAAAGATTATCACCTTTCTTGGCTAGCCACTCCTTAAAGTCCGGGCAGTCCTTCTGCGTATGTCCCACCTTACAACAGAACTTGTAGTGAATCTTCCATTTGGAGTCATTAGAGCCAGAAGCACTTGCACCTGCATCCCGCTTTTGGACCATTGCATTAGACTTCTTATTGTAGTTCCCCTTCCTTTTCTTCGAGTCAGTAGTCATCAGGTAAGCAACATCGGTTTTCTCCAGTTTCAGACATTCTTCTTCTTGCACGCACATGGCAATCAACTCGTTCATCTTCCATTGGTCCTTCTGAAGGTTATAGTTGACTTTGAATACTTCATAAGATGCGGGTAGAGACGCCATGATAAAATGCACCAGGAAGCCATCACTAATCTCCATGTTTAATCCCTTGAGCTTTAGGGCCATGTCATTCATTTTCAGAATGTGCTCACGAATACCGCTGACCCCATCATACTCTATAGTCACCAATTTCAGAATGAGGGTGCTGGCTTGCGCCTTAGATGTCCCTTGGAATTGAGCCTCCACATTAGTCAGATATTCCTTAGCTGTAGTAGCGTTAGGAATGGCTCCCCTAATAACAGGACTTATCGAGTTTTTCATGAAGATAAGTGTAATGCCTCGCTTTTCGCAGCTTTCCGCTTTTAGAAAGTTCGTCTTGTAATCCTATTTTTGGAAACTCGTTTCCTTTGTAATCGTATTCTATTTTTGAATCATTGTAAATCCGAGACTTGATCGTAATAAAATTGGTCCTTTGTGAGGAATATACATCGTTTATACATATTTATACATTGATACGTGCATTCGTTTGATACATGATACATAATTCCCATAAACATAAGTTTAACTCGTAGACAATGATCGTGTATTCGTGATTCTTAAACATTCCTTTCATGCAAAACACTTGGTTATTCGAATACGAGACTTGTAATTATTTAACACATCATTATATGTTACAAAAACTTGTTTAAACCTTTCAATATTTCACTTAATTCTTACAACATAAAAATCATGTTTGCATCCTTGTTTTGACACTTGATTTCATGTCTTGTATGCACTTTAGGACTTGTAACATGTTGTTATTACATTAAACATTATGTGACACACTAATGTACAATAATTATACAACTTATAATGTTCAAAAAAAAGATTAGAGACAGCAGCAGTTCCGATCGGAACATTCAGCCTGCATTAACTCCTTTTTTTGTTTAATTAACCTCCAACCACTTATCTTAAATGTCCAACCACCTAAACCCTAAACCCCTAAGTATAAATACCCTCTTATTCCAGCCTTTCGACAACTTTTGCTACACTTAAACACTCTCAAAACTCTCATAAACTCAGCTCTATTCCATCAGAAACCAACAAAAAGTTTCAGCCCCTTTTAAGTGAGTTTAACTCACTTCTTCTTCTATTTCTTCTTTGTTCTTTCTTCCAAAACACTTTATTTACTCCTTTATACTAACAATGGTAATAGTATATTGAAATAAATTTATATTAAATTTATTGAACATAATATTTTGGAATAAAAAGGGTAAATCACCAAAAGAAATGAATTTAATCAAAATATAAATTTTCTGGATTCTTTTAGAAAAAAATTATAATAGATAATACAAAATTGGCGTTTCTAAATTTGATCCTTAATGTATTAAGTGGTGAAGTATTACTCCTATCTCAGAATATATATACATATGACTCAAATATAATTTAAGGGATGAGTTAAATTATTAAATAGTAAAAATCCTTAAGCTATTTTATGTCGATATGTATGTGTTGTGTACATATATTTTAAATCATCTAGTTATACAATACCAAATTGTTTTGTACTTATTTGTATGAAATATCATTTGTTTCTTTAATATAGGTTATAAAATATAAAATATTTTATATATATATTTGCATACTTTTCATATAGATGAAAATGTACATGTGCTTATAATATAACATAATCATATGGAATAATATTTTCATAGGGTTATTATGAAAATCTTGTTTTTAATTATTGTATTTAAACAATAAACATGTTTTAAGTATGCTAAAATATTATATTTTAACAAAATAAAATAATTATATGTTTTGTCAAAATTTTGACAAAAATATATATTTAAGTCGAGTAAAATTTTAGGTTATATCATAAATCATAAAACATACTACTTGCATCGAATAATATATTATATTATGATATTTCAGAGATATTATACCTAAAGCGTGTTATCTTATATCTTTGATTAATATATTAATGTCAATATCATAATATTATTATAATTTATATTGAATCGTATTCACATAAATATATGGGTATGATATATATCACAAAATTTAATATTAATATATTATAAATATATCTCCTTTATATATTTATAGCATAACATACTGTAAGATACAAATAGGGGTTACACATACTGAGAATTTAAATGACATAAAATCATTTAGGTATAATACATGAATTGTATTATTTTTAATATTTATGATATTTTCGAAGTATCATACCTGAATTATGTTATCTTATATTAAAATTAAGATATTAATGTTAATATCGTAATATTATTATAATGTTATAAAATTTATATTGAATTCTATTCATATAAATATATAGGTATGATATATATATATAGAGTGGGATCCTACGGAAAGTGTGTTTTTCCTAAAAAGTGTAAAAAGTCATAAAACACAATAATTTCAGGCATAAAACACACCTAAAACTCACAAATAATAGAATGAATATTACTAAAACACTATATTCAAACTCTAATAGTCCATAAAAACTTCAAACGCACCATCGTAGAACTATGAATATAAAACACACAATGCTAAACAACATAAAACACAATAATATTTGTCATTCCACAATCAGAGCCTTAACATCTAAAACACAACACAAAACCCACATACATGATGTTTTAGTAATCTTCATCATATTATTTGTGGGTTTTTGGTGTGTTTTATGGTTGACATTATAGTGTTTTATGACTTTTTACACTTTTTAGGAAATTTGGACTTTCTGGCCAACTCCTAGCCTATATATATATATATATATAATATTAATAAGGCATAACATTATTAACATCTCACCTATATATATATATATAATGTTAAACATAGCCTAACTGTAAGATACTAATTTCCTAACATAAATGTTTAAGGTTTAGGTATTAGAAGAACACCTAAAGGGCTTAAACAAATGGCTTAGCTCTGATACCACCTTCTGTCACAGCCCCCGACCTCACCCTAGGAGCGAGAGCCGTGAACCAGTCAGATGGTATCGGTGTTTATTAATTTGGCAGCGGAAATTTTCATCAGGACCGTAGTTAGGAAATATTTTTATCAGAGTTAAACACCAAAATGTTTAAAATAGATGAATGGCATAAAACCCAAGTGTTGGTGCATATGTCTGTCGACTTCGTCTTGTATCGAGTCTTGTAATAGGTTTGATAGATCAGGGCATGATTTACGAGAAAAACGAGAAATGTATAGGTTTGAGCCATTTCACACGAAATGAAAAGGCCATTTCGCACGAAATGGAGATGTCCATTTCGCATGAAATGGAGCTGGGCATTTCGTGTGAGCCATCTCGTGCTGAATGGGTTGCCTATAAATACGTACCTTGTCCATTTCATTTGTAACTTTCTGATTCCGGTGCCGAGGTGCTGCCGAAGTGTCTCCAGGCTGTAAAACGTTGTTACATCAATAAACAAGACAATTATAGTGTATATCAAGCTGATTCAAAGTCGATACGTTTGTTTCCGCCTCTCGTATTGATTAGAACTCTTCTGAACGACTAGTTTTGGTCGTGCAAACGATCCTACATGTGGTATCAGAGCTCAGGAGGAAGAGTTCTTACCGAATTCAGCTTGATTTTATCAAAATTCTGACTTCTACACCTTCTTTTACAAGTTTTTTGAAAATTAATCAAGATTTCACGGTTAAAATGGGCTAAGTTTCACATATAACACGCGTAATACTGTTTTAACAAATCCTTGAAAGAATTAGACCTAAAATCGACCTAAAACTTGATCTGCAAAAACCACCTGATCGTGTGACATCAGCATCATTACGTACGAAATGGTCCTTTTCGTTTGAATCAGATCATTCATTTCGCACGGCTTGGCAGGATTTGACCCATTTCGCTTCAAAGGGTTATTTCGTTTGTAACATATTTCCATTTCGCACGAAATGGTTATTTAGTGAGGCCAGATCGCTTGAAAGTAGGTCCATTTCGCACGAAGTGGGTAAAAGGGTCCATTTCGTTTGAAAGTTGTGCCATTTCGTACGAAGTCGTCCATTTCGCACCAAATTATCCATTTCGCATCAGATCGTCCATTTCGTTTGAGATTGTCAGTTTGTGTGAAATTAGAGTTCATTTCGTTTGAAAGCAAGTTTGTGAAATTTTTGAATCCGAAACATGGAAGAAGAGTTTTATAATGCCTTTGCTACTGCCCCGGGTACTCCTGTTACCATTGCTCAGAGCGTGAACATGGAAAATGAAACAGGAACGTTACAGAAACCTCCAAAGTTGATGGGCATTGAAGAATACTATTGTTGGAAAGACCGTTTTGAAAATTGGGTTCAAGCAAATCATTTGAGGTCTTGGGAGTGTATCGAGAAAAAGTATGTTAAACCTCGTACAGATGTGGGAGTTATCAAAACTATTTCTGAATTGTCGGATAAAGAGAGAGATATGTATAAGGCAGAAAAAATGATGATCAGCCTACTTCAGCAAGCTGTGAAAGAAGACATTTTCATACTTCTTCAACATGATGGTACTTCACGTTCGATTTGGGAAGCACTTCGAATTAAGTTTGAAGGAAGTACAGAGATGATCAGGAGTAAGAAATCATTATTAAAGAAAGAATTCGATTTGTTTACTAGCTTGCGGGGTGAATCTACAAAGAAGCTCATTGAGAGATATTGTCATTTAGTGCGATCAATGTCTCTTTTGGATATAACCAAAGATCGAGAAGAATGGGTTGACAAATTAGCTGATGCTTTACCTCAGAAAGAATGGGGTACATATCTGATGATCTTAAAGAACACTGGAGAATATGATAAATTGACAATTTCCCAGTTCATTGAAAAACTTGAAGGACAAGATCTTGAACAACAAAAGATTGCTAGAATTAACAATCCAAGTGGTCAACAAGACATCAAGATGTATTACAAAGGGAATATTCAGAATGTTGAAGCAAGTCCGAAGGTCCAAACTGCTTTCAGCGCAGAAAATTCATCCGGATCAGTTAATCAAAGTCCAATCAGTAACAGTGGATTTTCTTCATACTCGAGTGTTAATCCGAATGTTTCAACCTCAAGTTATCAGTCTCAAAGCTCAAACAATGGTAATGGTCATGTGATACAAAGCAACATCGCGTTGCATCTTCAGAACGGTCAAAATTTCTCTGAAGAAGTCGCTAAAGGTCATATGGCATTACTAGCTACAGTGTTAGAATCATATGAGGGTTTGGTTGCAGGAAGGATCGGAAATCCTATGTTGACAAAAGAGGATTACGATCAGATCAATGCTGGGGAAATGGAGCTTATGGGTATTAAGTGGTGTTTAGCGAGTGTGTTGAGGAGAGCTGAGAAATTTAAGCTGATTACAGGAAGAGATGACTTCCGTGATGCTAATGTTTCTACTTTAGGTTTTGATAAGTCTAAAGTTACTTGTTTTCGATGCAGGGAAAAAGGACATTTTAAGAGGGAATGTACCAATCGAGAAGCAGGTGGAGCTCAGAATCCGTTCAGGAATAATGATTATTATCGGAAAGCTATATATCAACAAGTTGCTCAACAACCGTCATCATCTCATGCTATTGAAGATGGAAAGAAGAAAGCTTATCTGGTTAATCAAGATGATGAAAAAATGCCAGAAGGTTTTAGCTGGGACAAATACATTCCAGATGATTCCAAGTTTAGAGCATTCATTGCATAGATCATTCAAGAGCCAGATTTGATGAAGGAATGGATGGATGTGTTTGCCAATAATGAGAAAAGTCAAGATGAAGAGTTTGTCTCTTCAGAAGAAAGCTCTAGAAAAGACACCAGTCTTTGATCAATCATCAACTGATAGCAGTGATGATGAAGAAGAAATACAAATAAACATTGGAAAAACTCAATTATCTCCTGAAAGTTTTAAATTTTATTTTGCAGATAGATTGGAGAAACTAAAGGAGAAGCGAGCAGCAAAAGATCAGAAAAAGAAAAAATGCGAGAATGTTACTCAGGAAGAGAAGTCTAAAAAGAGTGAAGAAGTTAAAGTTGCTGAGAAGGTGGTTGAAGTTGAAAAGATAGTCGAAGTTGAAAAGATTATCGAAGTTGAAAAAATTGTTGAGATCACGAAACCTTGTCTAAAATGTTTGGAACCATGCAAACATTGTGAAGAGAAAGATGAGAAGTTTAGTGAGCTTGACAAGATGGAAGAAAAATTATTGTTCGACGTTAAGTATGTGAAAGAATCGTATGATGTATTGAACAGAACGGTGAATAGTCTGCAAAAGACAAACTCAGAAAGAGAAGATGCTTTAACCATGATGAATGCAGTGATGATGTCTAAACAGAAGGCTATCAATCACTATATTGAAGAATGTGCAAAGTTGAAGCAGGAGTTGGAGACAGAAAAGATAGAAAATAAAAGAATCAGACGATTGCTGCAAAGTTATTCAAGTTCTGATTATTTGATTGATAGAATTTATCCAACTGTTGTAGGTTTTGAAGCATTTCAAGATAAGAAGACTGAAGAGAAGGATATTGGTAAGAAACAAAGTGCAAATTATAAAAAGTGTCCGCCTCCGATCTGGGAAGGTTATTCTCCCAGAAAACCAAATGAGGAACAAGTCAAAAATGCAGTCAATATAAAGTTAAAGTCCGAAACAACCGATGTTTTACCAGACAACATTGACGTCATATTCACATCGTCTGACACTGATCATGAGTCTGAGTTAATAAAGAAAGTGGTTGATCAGGTGTTGGATAAGGATGAGGAGTCAGAGTCAAAGTCCGAATCCGAGAGTTCGAGTTCATCATCAGTTGACAGTCCAAAATCATCTGTCAAAAGGGTTTATATTAAAGAATTTCTATTATCAAAATCTAATTTGAATGACGAAACATTCAAAGTAGCATATACTTTGAATGATTCAGACAAATTATATTCTGATGAGGAATTTCCAATAAGAGGTGTTAAAACTGAAATGATTAACAAGGTTTTTAAATTAACAGAAATTAATATTTCTGAAATAAAAGGAGTAAATCTTGCTGAAAAACCTAAACCTTACACCTCAAGAGTTCAACAAAGGTTAAACAAGAAAAAGGGTTACAGTTCTGGTTCAGGTTATCAAAAGAAACCTAACCATAACAGTAATTTCAAAAAGAAGGGATTGGGTTTTACTTCACCCGAAATTCATAAAAATCAGAAAATTTCTAAAACAAAAACAATATTTGTTTCAGGGTCAAGTTCTGAGGAAGAAGAAAAGAGCTCATTCTGGAAGCAATCGAACAAAGCGTTCCTTGCAGAAAAACAGAAACATGAGAAGAATGGAGTTCATCAGAGAAAGGAGACAAGAACTTGTTATAGATGTCAAGAAGTTGGTCACATCGCCTAGAATTGTCCAAAGGCAACTAACACAAAACAGGAAGTTGTTTCTAAACTCAAAGAAAAAGTTGTTGATAAAATCGAACCACCAACTGAAAAATTCAAAGTGTTTAAAAACTCAACATATGAAGTTGGTGAATGTTCAAAAAGGTTTTATAAAAGAAGGGTAAATCTTAACAACCAAATATGGGTTGCTAAGAAAACAGATGTGAAATCTGGCGATGAATCTGACTCGTCAAAGTCATAGGAGCCACAAGTTGAGCTAAAAAGAGAAAATTCAGTACCGCTAATGGATGATGTCAACTTTCCACCATTGCGTGCTGAAAATTTAAAATCAAAAGTTGGAAAAGTGGAAATTTCAAATCAATTCTATTCTGAAAAGAAAGAATTTGATATCGAAAAGGCTTTTAACGACAAAGTGAAAAATATTTTTGGAAAAATGGTCGAGGGTAAGGCCAAAGGGGTAAAAGATTTTTATGAAGAAAAAAGGAATGTTCAAACTCCGAGTGAAACTGAAAAGATCACACCCAAAGCTGGTCAGGCTTGGGTGTCTGTATTCCATATATAAAAATCTTGACTTGCCGGAACTCCCAAGTTGGTAATCGTGGAGTAGGTATCGGCATCTTTCTTGAGAAATATCACTTTCGTGAATGGTGGTTGTTAGATGATATTTCGACCTACAAGTGGTAGTATTCTTGAAAATTGTCATATTTCAATTTGCAAATAGTATGGTTGATAAGTGAACCTCCAAGTGGTTGAAAAAGAGGTTTTTACCTACAAGTGGTTAATCAAGGTCATTAAGTTAAACTTGATTTAACTTTCATACAAATGGTTGAAGGAACAAAGTGATGAATAAATCCCCAATTTTACAAGTGAAATCAACAAAACTAATTTTCCAGAAAAACCATTTTGATTAAAACAAACTTAAGTGTTTTGAAATCATAATGGGAAAATAGTTTGTTGTCAGGGGGAGTTCTGATTGTTTACGCCAAGTGGATGGAGATTTGAAGCAATTTCACAACAGTTGTCACTTTACTTGTACTGTTTGTTTTCAAAATTTCCCAGAAAATCAAAAATTGAAACATATTTTTTATTTTAGGGGGAGTACAAATTTTTAGAAATTTCAAAAATTTGAAAAAAAATCCAAAAACATGATAAAATTTGAAAAAGCCATAAACATGAGAAAATGAAAAAGAGTTTTGTTGTGAAAAAGAGGAAATGATAGTACATCAGTGGACTATCGCAGCACGCTAAAGATATGGAAAGTCAAATGTGATAAACGATCTCACTGATGATATGCCAGTAGGTTTTCGCACACTTAGTAGATTGTATTCGAGATATAAACCTAAATATCAAACTTACTTATTTCGTGGGGAACATCTCTCGGATATATAGGTAACCCCTGAAATCTTGTTTGAAGGGCTTTCTATTTCTGACATACTAGGTCTTTGTGCGTGGTGATATCTGGGGTATTATACCTGGACTTCTGATTTTACGGGAGCAATAGCCTAGTCCTCGTATAATACTTTGCATTGCTTTAATCTTAAAGCCCGCCCTCAGCATAAAAAATGATGACACATTGAAAAATGCTAATCATGTGCTGTTGAAGAAAAGATTCTCTAAAGGGAACACAGCTAAAGTCGAACCATCATCTCTCTGATTTTGCGGAAGCAATAGCCTGAGCTCTCATGGTTTCGCATTTAACCCCTTACAGATATCATTAGTGTACATTCACCTGTAAGACTGAATATAGGAGTCTGGATACGGGAGTATATTCTGAGGTGGGACACGCGAATAAGTTAAGTCCTTAAAACACTAATCTCGTATCTCGAAACAGTTGAACTTTGTGTGAAAATTTAAGTGGATCAGTATACTGACAATCTACGTGAATTGTTTAGAACTTAAAATGTTTAAAGCTTAACGGTGTTAGTGATTGGTCTCAAAAACTGATATGATCCTCTTACAAAAACTCACAAAAATATTGCTTGTAAATATTTCCTTACTATTTTTCATTAAAAACAAAAATCCAAAAAGATTTTTGGAGTGTTTTAGCATTATTTTTTTGAAAATTCAAAAAGATTTTCGACAACTGATGTTGAAAAGCTGATTTTCAAAATTCCAGGTGCTAATCATGATGAACAGAGGTTTGGGAGAGTTTGTTGGAAATGAGAATTGATTTTGAAACGATTAAACGGTTCATTAAGTTGAAACAAAATTTGAAAGTTATTCTTACAAGTGATCTTCAAAGATTATAAATGTTAAATCATTTTGAACAATACCTGCAAGAGGTTTATAAATTTGTCAAATTGTTAAATTTGTGAAATTTATGTTTTGGGTAGAGGATGTGCAAGTTAGCCAGGTTTCGATTTCTGAAGACTTTCCGCATAAAACCTGAGCAGAATTTGAGCCAGGACACGATCTATGAACGAAAAGCTATGTCAGATTGCGATCCCGGAACAACTTAAGAGGGAGTCTGCTAGCAAAGGGGAGTCTGAAGATGCAAGAGCCAGATTCGAATCCTGATGATCATGCCAGCTTCTAATGCTGACGAGTGAGAGAAAGAGGAGATTGAAGATTAGATCAACATTCAACGGGGAGTTTGAATGGTAAAGAGCCAGGTTAAGATCCTGGAGAAGAGAAAAAGATTGAAGGATGCTTACACTGTCAGATACTTTGGGAAGAGCACGAAGACTGATCAAGACTGAAGATGTGACATGCCAAAGACTCGATACTGAAGACTTCGTCAACATCCAAAGGGGAGTCTGTTGGTGCATATGTCTGTCGACTTCGTCTTGTATCGAGTCTTGTAATAGGTTTGATAGATCAGGGCACGATTTACGAGAAAAACAAGAAATGTATAGGTTTGAGCCATTTCGCACGAAATGGAAAGGCCATTTCACACGAAATGGAGATGTCCATTTCGCACGAAATGGAGCTGGCCATTTTGTGTGAGCCATCTCGTGCGGAATGGGTTGCCTATAAATACGTGCCTTGTCCATTTCATTTGTAACTTTCTGATTCTGGTGCCGAGGTGCTGCCGAAGTGTCACCAGGCTGTAAAACGTTGTTATATCAATAAACAAGACAATTAGAGTGTATATCAAACTGATTCAAAGTCGATACGTTTGTTTCCGCCTCTCGTATTGATTAGAACTCTTCTGAACGACTAGTTTTGGTCGTGCAAACCATCCTACACCAAGTTTTGCTGATAATACATTTATAGGGATAAACCCTTTTTATTGAAAACAAAGTCTCCTTTTTATTTAGGTAACTTTTATAGCCACTTTTCTAAGCCTTCAGTGCTCTCCAGCTGGCTTTTATTGGCTTTCACATTGTGTTACCTGAAACACGTTTTAAAAACATTTTATCAGCAAGAAATACTGGTGAGTACATCCCAATTTATAAAACATCAGTTGTTATAACATTACATTATTAAGGGCGATTACAATGTTTATATCTACACAATTACTCAGTCAGTACGTGTCACTTGACGGATTTGTGACTGGTCATATCACACATTGGATACCCGTGCCTAATTGTGAAGGTTATCAAGTACATTATACATACCCCATAATACTGGCAGCAATTGAAGAATTACAAAGACTTAATCACTGTAGTTATAACTGGTATATATTTATAGTTTTGGAAAACATTTGAAATAAGGGCTCACAAACTGTGAGAAAAGAGAATGGACTCACATTTGTAGGCTTAGGTATTTCTACAGGCTTCCTGGGAATATTATAGCTTCCTGGTTATATTATAGCTTCCTGTTGTTTCTCCTGGTTATTATTTATTAAATAATGCACACGTGTTAGTAAGATAACCCAAATCACATTAACCGTACAACTCGAGACAGAACTCCAATGACTGAGTCAGGCAGAGCCTTGACATGCATTACGGAATCCTAGATCAATCGAGTGTAACACGAGACAGAACTCCAACGAATGAGCCGGGTAGAGCCGACATGCGTTACGAAATCCTAAATCGATCGTGTAGGGTAATAGCAGGGTTATAATACTTACAACGAGGCAGAGCTTCGCTTATTAGGGGTATTATTTCCTGAGAGTTTTAGCTAATCAGAGAATTTAAAGAAAGAAAAGAAATGAACGATGAAGAAATGAGGCTGAAGCCTTTTATATAGGCTGGTCGAGGGGTCCCTCGCGCCCCGCGAGGACCACCTCTATCTCTGTCGCGGCCCACGAGGGCCATAAAGGTGGCGATAGTGTTGCTGAGTCAGCGAGTAGGGTTGCCACGTGTCAGGACACGTGGCTTGTTGGGTGTCCGGCAAGTTACCATCTGTCGCGCCCCGCGACAGACTTGAGGGTCTTAGTAGCCGCCCGCGAGCGACCCATTTTGCTTGTTTTATTTGATTTTTATTAATATATAGGTTATACGGGTTCGTTTATCACATACGGGGTGTATTTAGGAGCGTTTATGGGTGTTTCTCGAGGGTTGTTACATCCTCCCCACCTTGTTTTAAATCTCGTCCTCGAGATTTGGGCTATGATATCTCCTCGGAGTTATGTCACATCTTTAAATTAGTAAAACATTATATCAATGTATCTTGAAATAAAATCAAAAGAGAAAATATAAAATATCATAGGGTAACTGGAATTCAATGGTCCAGAAATTTGTTTCAGGAATCGATGTTAACTGAACGAGATGAAATGATACAATCATCAAGGTGACTGAGTTTCACAAATCAATTGAGATATAAGAATCGAATGACTTTTTAGATACAATAGGATTCAATGTCAAAAGAGAACTTACTTTGATCGGTAATTGAGGAAGACTCAGAATCAATGATAGAAGTATGAAAAATGATTTGTCAACTACCAAGCCAGAAATTTGTGACAATTATTTGAATGGTAGAGATACACCGAAATACAATAGATATTAGTGTATCGTTGTCATGATACATAATTGTATCAAGACCATTTAAATGATGAGTCGGGCGAAAGATGTATGAATTGATATGATCATGATTAGTTCAGGCTACCAATTTATACAGACACCACAAGGTGTTTGTAATGATTGAAAGAATTCAATGATTATGGTGACCGAATGATTTTACCATTCTCGAAGTTAACGGAAAGTTTCAAGGAAGTGAATCTGGATATTCAAAATATAGGATGTTCAAATGAAGGAATAAATGAATATCGAAGGATTGATCAAATATGAAAGAAATGTTGGAGGTACATTGGAATAGGAATTTAGGTACCTTTATCTTAACACATAATTGTATTAGGACTGGTTTAGGATAATAAACCAACAGAAGATGGATAATTTTACACCTTAGGTGTGGAAATGAAATGAATTCAAATTTCAAAGAGAATGTCACCACAGGGTGCCATGATTTAACAAATGATTTGTTGGAGTTGAACACTTTAAACAAGTCTACTATAATTCAAACAAATGAAGGGTTAGTTGAGATTACCTCGAATATGATTATCTCAATTCATCATATGGGATTTTGAATTGAATATATATATATGAGCAAGTTCAAACAATTTGAGCTTTGGTTTGGACATATTCCAACAATGGATATATGTATTGACAAGAAATGGTTACAATGAAATCCGGTAAGAAACTTTGAAAAGAAAAGGAGTTTTCCAAGAAATCTGTTGACTTGATATCAAAAGTCAACGTTTTTGCAATCATAGGCATTGTCAAAAATGAGGAGAATAAGATCCGAACTCGTGAATAAAAGATCTTTTGAAATGAAATCACGTGCGTAATAAGCAATGCATGTACGACGTAGGAATTTGTCAAGAGATGAGACAAATGAGTGTTGGCTTTATGAAAGAAAAATAAAGACCTTTTATTTATAAAATTTTGATTGGAATCAAAAGTCAACTAATACTTTAGTACAGACAAAACGTATGGGTGCTTATGTTAGAATTTGCTATTGCTTCCTGTGTCGTAGCTATTTATGTGTTCTCCTTAGCTTCATCTGGGTTTCTAGCCTTGTTGCTGGGTGCTTTAGATAGTTTCGGACAGTAGGGACGGATGTGACTTGGTTCTCCGCATTTGTAACAGATGTTATTTTTCTTTCTACATTCTTCATCTGTGTGTCCAGTCTTCTTGCAGAAGTTACAGTGGAGTGTCTTCCTAGAATGGTGTTTTCTTGAACGCTTTTTGTTGTTGCAGGCAGATTGCATGATTGCTAGTTACATTCCTTTGTCCTTATATGATTTGTCAGAGCGGAATTCCATATAAGAGTAACTATAGGTTGTGGTTTTCTTTCATTTGGAAGATGGATTTTTTATACGAATACCATGACCTCCATTGATACTAGGGTTTGGTTTGAAGTGATGAGTATGCCTACAGTGGGTAGTAGGATTCTCGTTTATAGGCACAGAAATTTTAATAGCTTCAATGATCGAAGGTATGGCATTAGATATTCCTTGAGCTATTATATTTTCTATAGTATTCCTATCCCAAGAATTTTCATTACTAGACTTAATTTCCTGATTACATGCGATTTACTTTGACATCTGAATTGCAAACATGTTCGGATATAATTATCACATAACTAAATAATTACACAGGCACATTTTATTGCTTATATTACATTAGCATAATTGTAATCATACCGGTCAGTATTATGCGTTGATATATATATAGGGGAAGGATCTATGCAGAACAAGATTTAATAAGAGAACAGGAAGAACTAATCTAGACCGTATATTAGATTTGATCTAGGATGTGGACTGATGATGGCATTTTTGTAAATCTTTTAGCCTTTTAGGATAAAATATAAGGGGTTAAGGGTATAATCGGAATTTTCTTTTGTAGGATCTTTTTATTAGATACGGCAGTTCATATCAATTGCCTATATTTTCGCCCCATTTTTCTTTAATCTCGCTGTAGATATATTTTCAGATGGCAAATTTTATAAATAATCTGGGAATGGTAATTTTGTTGGTTCGACATGTATCAAAATCCAAGGCGCCAACTGTAAGGGTGTTGATTCATACAAGTTTGTTGCTGTTGAAGGTTTTTATTCAAACGTGAAGGGCTGTAGACTTGTAGTATTATGTTAATTTTTTTTTTTTTTTTTTGAATACGAGTATGATGAAATTGTTTGTACGTAGCCTAATAGATGTAGGGTAGTAAGTATTGTGGATGTAGGATTTCAAAATGTTTGTATTAAAATCACTGAAGGATATGATGAATATATTTACATGTAGGTAAATAGGGCTGTAGACTTGTAGTATTGAATTTGAATTCAAAATTTACGGTGGAAACAAACAAATCTTGAAGCTAAATCTTTTATCCCTAAATTAGTGGATATGAGTAAAATTAAGTAAATAGACAATGACTATAATACCCTTATCATAAAGATAAATAAAAATTATAAAGAAAAAAATTTGATTGGCTAGAATTTGTTCTTTTTGTTCTTGCATTTATGAGTGTTCTGAAATGATCCATCCTCTCTCTCTATATATATATATATATACATATTATATTTTAACATTTACTTTCACTATATATTTTATCAAAATATAAGGAAAGTATATATATTATATTATGTGTTGTTTCTTTCTTATTGTACTAGCTTTTCTCCACATCGCCTTAGCTTAGCTATATTTTTAGAGCGTATGGATGGATAGGTATTCGGGATGTATGGTGAAGATTTATGGTTGTGATGGTGGCTAGAAATAAGGGTCTTATATAAGATCCTGAGATTTCCCGTCATTGGTCCTATCATCATTCCCTTGGTGCTAATACAGGGGTTCTTAGGGTTTCTTTTTGGGTTAAATGCTGTTAAGGGTTTGAAAAATCATTTGGAGAGATTTGGGGTAAATATGTAGGTTTGTTTCTTCTATAAAAGCTTTTCTCTACAGAAAATATTGTATATACTATCCAAAAATTTTGTCTTGTATATGCATACGTATATAAAATTTTAAATTTCCTGTAATATATATATAACACTAAGTCATTTTTGATAACTATCCAATTATATAACTAATGGTATTAATTATCCTGCTTATTCCCATAACTTTATTTATTCCTTTATACTAACAATGGTAATAGTATATTGAAATAAATTTCTATTAAATTTATTGAACATAATATTTGGGAATAAAAAGGGTAAATCACCAAAAGAAATGAATTTAATCAAAATATAAATTTTCTGGATTCTTTTAGAAAATTTTTATTTTTGACTGACAGGTTGAATCATTTTGGTTGTAAAATATTAGGACTTGATTCTTAATTTATCATTTTTATTTATTTAAAGAATCATAATAGATAATACAAAATTGGCGTTTCTAAATTTGATCCTTAATGTATTAAGTGGTGAAGTATTACTCCTATCTCAGAATATATATATACATATGACTCAAATATAATTTAAGGGATGAGTTAAATTATTAAATATTAAAAATCCTTAAGCTATTTCCTGTCGATATGTATGTGTTATGTACATATATTTTAAATCATCTAGTTATACAATACCAAATATTTTTGTACTTATTTGTATGAAATATCATTTGTTTCATTAATATAGGTTATAAAATATAAAATATTATATATATATATATATATATATATATATTAGCATACTTTTCATATAGATGAAAATGTACATGTGCTTATAATATAACATAATCATATGGAATAATATTTTCATAGGGTTATTATGAAAATCATGTTTTTAATTATTGTATTTAAACAATAAACATGTTTTAAATATGCTAAAATATTATATTTTAACAAAATTAATATAATTATATGTTTTGTCAAAATTTTGACAAAAATATATATTTAAGTCAAGTAAAATTTTAGGTTATATCATAAATCATAAAACATACTACTTGCATCGAATAATATTTTATATTATGATATTTCAGAGATATTATACCTAAAGGGTGTTATCTTATATCTTAGATTAAGATATTAAAGTCAATATCATAATATTATTATAATCTATATTGAATTGTATTCACATAAATATATGGGTATGATATATATAACAAAATTTAATATTAATATATTATGAATATATCTCTTTTATATATTTATAGCATAACATACTGTAAGATACAAATAGGGGTTATACATACTGATAATTTAAATGACATAAAATCATTTAGGTATAATACATGAATTGTATTATTTTTAATATTATGATATTTTCGAAGTATCATACCTGAATTGTGTTATCTTATATTAATATTAAGATATTAATGTTAATATCGTTATATTGTTATAATGTTATAAAATTTATATTGAATTTTAGTCATATAAATATATAGGTACGATATATATATATATATATATATATATAATATTAATAAGGCATAACATTATTAATATCTCACATATATATATATATATATATCTAATGTTAAACATAGCCTAACTGTAAGATACAGATAGTGGTCACACATATTGGAGATTCACAATTTGTTAAATGACATAAAAATCATGACATGCATATTAAGATTTTATTTTCACAGAATATGCATAAGGTATTAATTTCCTAACATAAAAGTTTAAGGTTTAGGTATTAGAAGAACACCTAAAGTGCTTAAACAAGTGACTTAGCTCTGATACCACCTTCTGTCACAGCCCCCGACCCCACCCTGGGAGCGAGAGCCGCGAACCAGTCAGATGGTATCGGTGTTTATTAATTTGGCAGCTGAAATTTTCATCAGGACCATAGTTAGAACATATTTTTATCAGAGTTAAACACCAAAATGTTTAAAATAGATGAATGGGATAAAACCCAAGTTATGCTAATAATACATTTATTTGGATAAACCCTTTTTATTGAAAACAAAGTCTCCTTTTTTATTTAGGTAACTTTTATTGCCACTTTTCTAAGCCTTCAGTGCTCTCCAGCTGGCTTTTATTGGCTTTCACATTGTGTTACCTGAAACGCGTTTTAAAAACATTTTATCAGCAAGAAATACTGGTGAGTACATCCCAATTTATAAAACATCAGTTGTTATAACATTATATTATTAAGGGCGATTACAATGTTTATATCTACACAATTACTCGGTCAGTACGTGTCACTCGACGGATCTGTGACTATGGTCATATCACACATTGGATACCCGTGCCCAATTGTGAAGGTTATCAAGTACAGTATACATACCCCATAATACTGGCAGCAATTGAAGAATTACAAAGACTTAATCACTGTAGTTATAACTGGTATATATTTATAGTTTTGGAAAACATTTGAAATAAGGGCTCACAAACTGTGAGAAAAGAGAATGGACTCACATTTGTAGACTTAGGAATTTCTACAGGCTTCCTGGTAATATTATAGCTTCCTGGTTATATTATAGCTTCCTGTGTTTCTCCTGGTTATTATTTATTAAATAATGCACACGTGTTAGTAAGATAACCCAAATCACATTAAACGTACAACTCGAGACAGAACTCCAATGACTGAGTCAGGCAGAGCCTTGACATGCATTACGGAATCCTAGATCAATCAAGTGTAACACGAGATAGAACTCCAACGACTGAGTCGGGCAGAGCCGACATGCGTTACGAAATCCTAAATCGATCGTGTAGGGTAATAGCAGTGTTATAATACTTACAACGAGGCAGAGCTTCGCTTATAAGGGGAATTATTTCCTGAGAGTTTTAGCTAATCAGAGAATTGAGAGAAAGAAAAGAAATAAACGATGAAGAAATGACGCTGAAGCCTCTTATATAGGCTGGTAGAGGGGTCCCTCGCGCCCCGCAAGGACCACCTCTATCTCTGTCGCGGCCCGCGAGGGCTGTCACACCCCCAAAATACCACATGCGGAAACCCCCGCGAGGCGTGTGACATACCAGGATCTTAGCCACCAATCATATTGAACTCGTAAGTATAATTAAATAAAACTTTCATTTATTAACAGAAAGTATTTCAAAACGTTACATATAACTCATAGTACACAGCGGAAGCATAATTCATTTGTTAAATGTTATATAAACCACGCGTAAGTAAGCCATTAGACTTGTGTTGCGATTCCATGTATCTCGACCCATGACCATTCCAGCATCCCAGACAGCAAGTTCCAACTATATGCACCTAAAAGCCTGCAAGGCATGTAGCAACGAATCAACAACAAAGTTGAGCGAGTTCACAGTTGGTTGTTTAGTTTTAAAAGTTTGTTTTGAAAACCATAAGTTGTTTCGTAAACCACGAGTTAACCAGTATCTTTGTTTCCCAAACCATATCCATAACCAGTGGGGGCTTCCCCATGTGAACCACTAGACCATTACCATATCGACAACTGACGAACAATAGTTGTGCCATACGTCAATGTCTATCATCATTGACTAAGTGCCCAGATCCATTAGTACACGTCCGTCCGAACGGCACGGTGTGAGGCTTGTCAACCCTAATAGCGCTATTAACTAATGACCCGCTCGCCATTGGCCCGGAGATTAAGTCGATATAAAAATGAGGGACTTCATGATAGAGTTTTGTCTAGTAAGTTAAGGTTGTTTTCCTACCCAAGGAGGACGAACGTACGTATTCTACCCAAGGAGAATACGCAGGATTAATATTGGCATCCTACCCATGGAGGATGGCCGTACATATCCTACCCAAGGAGGATATGTAGGTTCCGCTTTAATTCTTTAACCCATTCCCAACCACCGGGAATCCCATGCCTTAGAAAGTGTGTGAACTCACCTTTGGTTGCTCGGTTTGACTCTTAAAAATAGCTAACAGTCAAGGTCGGTCAATCGCGTCCTAGTACGATTTCCAGTTCGTCCATTAGTGGTTTCAAATAGGGCACAAAGTTCCTACACGTATCTAACACGTAGCACATTTAATCATACAATGCTAATTATCACAACATAGTTTAGCGACAACACAAGTGTCACAAAAGGTTCAAAATACTCTTCAGTAAAATTCAGCAATATAGTGCATTTTCGGACAGTTTTCGGAGTGTTATCCGGAATAGTTCGTGTAGAGTAAAATTCCCAAAAAATTACAGAATGTTTTAAACGATCCAAATATTATTGTGTCAAAATCCCGGGATCCAATTCATCACCAATTATTTTATAAAATTCATTTACCGGGCTGCAATCAGATTCGTCACTTTCTGACTGCAGTCCACGGAAAAATTCATTTAAAATTCATCGTAAGTCCGATTGACAAAATTCCAGTTAGAGGTTTGCACGGATACTTAAGAGCATCTATAGTAAAAGTTTCAAGTCTAAACTGTAAACACATATCAAGTTATGGCAGAAAATGTGAGCTGCGTTTTCTGCAGAAAAACGCAGCTTTAATTGCTGAAACTAAATAATTTGTTTAAAATAGCAAACGATGTCCAAAAATCATGATTCCAGAGCCATTAGAAGTGTATTTCAAAATAACACGTTATAGACTCAAGAAAATATAATTTTCGTTAAGTTATGACCCCGTTACAGCCGATTAAAGTCGGCTGTAACTGGTGGACAGATTCTGATTTCGCTTCCCAAACCCCGTGAACGCTTCATTAACGAACCCGATCAGTTGTAACATTAATCACAGCAGGTTTATATTATAGATAGGATCATATAGTAACTAATTTATCACTAACCACCGAGTTAAACTCATAAACAAGACCCGAGAGACATACCCGAACCCAAAATCGATTCAAACATTGTAAACACATGATCTAAACCACTCGAACTACAAGTATCAACATAACATCAAGAATCATCAATCAAAACATGTCATCAATCACAGAAAACGCAGCCATATTAATTCTGATTGAACAATCAAAAGCATGTATAATATTCTAAAACTCAAATTAAACTCGAATACTATACATAGAGATGAAGTAGAAGTATTATGGAGCCTTGAACCGAAAGTTCTGAAGGATTTCTTGGGTCTTGCTTCCGTTGACAGTGGCGAGAGAGGGAGGGAGGCAGAAACCATGTATTTGATTTAGGGTTTTGTGAGTTTGTTATAATAAGTCATGCATGTTCACGTAGTGTACTAGAAAGGATTATAAGGGTGGGGCGGTTTGGAGGGTACATGGGGATTGGGCCGATAATTACTTAGAGAATAAAAATTGACATGTGAACTTGGGGATTTTTGGGCTGCACCATTGTCACGCAAAACAAGAAGAATTGGAGATGGTTATGGTTGCTTTTATATTCACACATATGCACACATATATGTCTATTTTTTTTATCAACAAACACTAAAGAATAATTAATTAACTATAAAATGAATAATTAATTAACTAATATAAATTATAATATCCATACCAAGGTTCGGGCCTCAAAAGTTTCGAGCTATGCGAGTGAGTTGGATCGGCACGCGAGACAAGTGGTTTGGTTCAAACGGTTCGGGTTGGTTCAACGCGATATGGATAAAATATAGTTAGTTCATCAAATAATAAGTGTGTATGATTTGATTTATAAAAGTGAAACAAATGGGTTTTTACCTCAAAGTTACGAGTTGTCACATCATCCCCAAGTTGAAAGAAATTTCGTCCCGAAATTTACAAACAGTCGCTGAAGAAGCTAGTTGTGTTGAATGTTTTCCTGGTTTTCCTGGGGTATCACATCATCCCTCCGTTGGTTTGGAATTTCGTCCCGAAATTCCGCAGTAGCTTTAGTAGTGGACTCACCTTTCTTAAACAACTTGGGATACTTGCGTTTCATTTGGTCTTCTCATTCCCAGGTGAACTCTGGGCCACGACGAGAGTTCCAACGAACTCGAACAATAGGTATCCTGATGTGTTTGAGAATCTTGACCGCCCGGTCCAAGATTTCCACTGGTTCTTCGACAAATCTCAACTGATCGTCGATGGTGAGCTCCTTGAAAGGAGCTATGAGGGTTTCATCTGACAGACACTTTTTCAGATTCGACACATGGAATACGTTGTGAACTCCACTGAGTTCTTCGGGTAGATTCAATCTGTAGGCCATCTTGCCAATTCTCTCCGTGGTTTGGAAAGGTCCAACATATCACGGGTTGAGTTTGTCTTGAACTACACCTTCCTAAGGTGAGACTTTAAGTAGTACTCGATCCCCAACCTGGAACTCGAGTGGTTTCCTGCGCTTATCGGCGTAGCTTTTCTGACAGTCACGAGTTGCCGCCATTCGTTGTCGTATCTGAGCAATCTTCTCTATTGTGTCTACGACGAGTTCTGGGCCAATGATTCGGTTGTCGCCAACTTCTGCCCAACAAAGGGGTGATCGGCACTTCCGTCCGTACAATGCCTCAAACGGAGTAGCCTGGATGCTGGTGTGGTAGTTGTTGTTATACGAAAACTCCACTAAAGGGAGGTGTCTTCCCCAGCTGTTGCCAAAGTCGATTACACATGCTCGAAGCATGTCTTCAAGAGTTTGGATGGTGCATTCAGTCTGCCCATCCGTCTGTGGATGATATGCTGTGCTCATGTCTAGACGTGAGCCAAAGGATTTGTGCATCGCTGGTCACAAATCAGATGCGAATCGTGGGTCGCGATCAGAGATAATGGAAGTTGGCACCCCGTGCCTAGCAACCACTTCTTTCAGGTAGATGACTGCAAGTGTAGAAAAGAAACTTATCCATTTCCTTGATGACTAGAAAGTGTGCTAGTTACGTGAGACAATCAACAATCATCCAGTTGATATTGTTTCCGTTCTGAGTTGTAAGTGGACTAGGGACCAAATCCATGGCAGTCTGTTTTCGCTTTCCATATAGGTGTTTCTGGTTACTAACACTTCGCCTTGACTTTCCCACAAGTCAAACACCATTCCCATACCTAGCTAGGTGGGCCTTCATGCCCGATTACCAGTACAAGGTTTATAAATCTTAATGCCTCTCATCAGGACCCCAGACGACTAGAATATCAAGGCCGTTGCTTTGCTCAACATAAATTTCCTACAATTACTGAATAATGAGATCTACACTCGTTTCATGAGGTAGCAAATATCGTCCGACCTGCCAAGGTTACTTCTCCATGCCCCGCATGGGTTCAACTTGAAAATCCTCTTCCTTCAGTTCTCCAGTTTGAATAGAGCGAGTCGGATCAGGTAAGTTAGAGTCGATAGTGAGCTGCAAAGCTCGTGCACATTCAAGTTTCATAGTTGTAACCATCCAAAAGTTCCCTCCAGCGATGCCATTAGCTGATTTAGCTCTGTCGAAGCCAAGGTACACGGGAGGCCCTTGTGATCGGTTTAAATAATGCATCTGGTACCGTCCAAGTAATGCCTCCATCTAAAATCCCCAGGCCACGTTTTCACCGCCAGTTGTGTCGTGCAGTTCCTCTTTGTAACTCCATCACGTAAGTCATCACTCACTCGTGTTCCGTCGGTGTGTAACTAGGACTCTGATTCTGACCATCATGGTATACCACTAAATCATCAATACTCTCGAATAAGGAAGATGCTCCGTGCATTGCAGAGTTGGAATTCGAAAACTGAAATGACGTCCTCCTATTTTGTCTGCCACGAACATGGCACCCTGCTGTGCTAAAGAGATTTAAGCTGCGCGATCTTTGAAAATCCTGAGATGAATCTGCGATAGCATCTAGTGAGACCAAGAAGTTGCTGTATCCTTGAAGGGATCTATGGTGTCGATCTGTTTCTTTCGAAATGAGTCCCATCGAGATCCACGTGTATTCCCACCTTATTTATATGACCCAAAATGAATCCAGACGTTACCATTTAATAAGTCTTTGCGCGGAGTGGCTCCTCCCCCAAAGTTCCAAAATAGAATACATATGCCGCCCATGTTGTTCCTTGCTCCTGGTAATGATTCCAAGCATCGACCACAAACCCGGTCGATTCCTGTGGTCCATAAAGCTGCTGATGTGTTGATCAATTCAATGGTCACGATGTACAAAGTCGAAGTGGCCGCATTTGCGTTCGATGTGTCGTCCTAAGAGCCTTCTCCCCTTGGACCTTCTTCTGATGATAGTTCGGTCGTTAGTCAATCCTCAAATGGAAGCTTGTTCCTTATAACTGGTCGACAGGTGGCCAATGCATGGTCGAGACAAGCGGTTCCTAACTTTCACATTGTTACGTCCTCGATAATCGATACACATACGAAAAGGCTTATCTTTACTGGTATAACTGGGGCTCCCCAAAGCGAAAAAAAGAACTGGGTCTGACAAACTCCTGTCCAACAGTTCTTGAAGTTGATTAGACAGTTCTTGCAACCTTCCTGGTGCAAGACAGTAAGGAATACAAGTAACAAGGGCTGCTTCTAACATGATACCAATCTGATATTCCATCTGACGATGTGAAGGTACGCCTGATAGTTCTTCTGGTAGCACTTAGGGAGAAATCACGAACAATTGGAGGATCCTCGATCCTCCTTTCCTTAGCCTTGACATCAGTAACGAGCGCTATCATGGCGGGGTAATCCTTCTGTGGACATTTCTGGCCTTCACTGCTGAATTGATGCTAACCTCTGCACCGCTCGGATACTTTATGACAGGCGACAACCTTCCCCTCACAGGGTGTAACTGCGCGATATCTGATTAACCAACCCATACTGACTACTGTATTAACACCATCGTGGGTAGTAGAAGGAAAATCGACGTCGAAAACTTGTCCCACACGGTTGAATTTGCATCCCTACAACATATGATGCCTTAATCGACTTGCCACCAGCCTTTCGAGAAGCATCAGGGTTAAACAGGACAGAGACGAAGCGATTAGCTACCCGTTCAAGCTTCCAAGTTGCCACCAACCTGGCATCGCCCACGTCAACCCTAAATGCCCTTCCATGAGCATCATTTCCAGTGTTGCTGTTTTCATTACAAGGATTTCAAGTGCTGACGTTGTTCCTTTGGTCGTTGTCTTTTTAACTTAACCACGGCCAATCCATGTTGTAGGCACCTTTCTTTCCATACTGTAGGCTAGGGTTACGAATACCTGGTTGTCGCTATGACAGCTGCTCTCAATGTCGTTGCTCGAAATGAAGCCCCACGATTCTTCACCATCAAGGTCCATCTTTTCACATTCTGAGCCACGTCCTAATGTGCTACTCACTATGCTGGCAGTTACACATTCCACGTTATAGTCGATTGTCATTGCTTGCATCCTGATTGATTTGTAAGAGTTGACTCCCATGAGTCGCTGACATGGGTTAAGGATTCGATTGAGGCCAATTCGCTGGTGCTCGTTGCCGGTAATCAGGGTCGTCAAAGTACTGAGGTTGGTGAAGTACTACGCTCATCCTCCTGTTCATCGATGTTGCAAGTTGTTTGAGTAATGCACGGTCGGTTACGAGGGTATTGCAAAAGTGATCACACTTCGGGATCCAAGACGTCAACACATGAGTTCCAGCAAGCGAAGAGGGGTAAGAAAGGTATCGATCAATCATTCAACGCTGCGACATCCAACTCAGGGACGTTCGTATAAGCACCTAACATTCTACACGGTTCGCTAGGTGTTCAGATGGGTGTTCAGGTAATACTCGATAGCATCGAGATTCGAAAGGATCCAGAGATGAATGGAAAGTTCACGTTCGAGTAGGGGACAATCACTACTATGACCCCTATAGGTTTGTTACATTTCACATCGATCAATTAACGGAACGGAACCCCTTTCCCACTTGTTAAGGCTCACCGGGACTCGCATGCACCCCACATTATTATTATGTGTGCACCCACAATAATATTGTGATTTGCATGCTCATCTCAGCTCCTCTTAACTCATGTCAAATGGTTCCTCAAACTCGAGTAGCAAACAAAGAGCATCACGATGCGTAAGTCACGAATGTTTAGGGAAATACCACCCTATCAGTCACATAACACATGCAAGTAATACATAAATTCATACTGTTGTGCTAAACGTGCAATCACATTCAATATCATATGTAGGTGCCCACTAGTTATGTAGTACAATGAGTATACGAGAGACGAACCTTGCAATCTGGAGCTGAGTGTCATGGTCGTATTCACGTTTTCAGAACTGTTTGGTTATAGTCTGGTTTTATAAAAACGTTTTCCCCCTTTTTAAAACCAAGTTCACTATAACCAATGGCTCTGATACCAATCTGTCACACCCCCAAAATACCACATGCGGAAACCCCCGCGAGGCGTGTGACGTACCAGGATCTTAGCCACCAATCACATTGAACTCGTAAGTATAATTAAATAAAACTTTCATTTATTAACATAAAGTATTTCAAAACGTTACATATAACTCATAGTACACAGCGGAAGCATAATTCATTTGTTAAATGTTATATAAACCACGCGTAAGTAAGCCATTAGACTTGTGTTGCGATTCCATGTATCTCGACCCATGACCACTCCAGCATCCCAGACAGCAAGTTCCAACGATATGCACCTAAAAGCCTGCAAGGCATGTAGCAACGAATCAACAACAAAGTTGAGCGAGTTCACAGTTGGTTGTTTAGTTTTAAAAGTTTGTTTTGAAAACCATAAGTTGTTTCGTAAACCACGAGTTAACCAGTATCTTTGTTTCCCAAACCATATCCATAACCAGTGGGGGCTTCCCCATGTGAACCACTAGACCATTACCATATCGACAACTGACGAACAATAGTTGTGCCCTACGTCAATGTCTATCATCATTGACTAAGTGCCCAGATCCATTAGTACACGTCCGTCCGAACGGCACGGTGTGAGGCTTGTCAACCCTAATAGCGCTATTAACTAATGACCCGCTCGCCATTGGCCCGGAGATTAAGTCGATATAAAAATGAGGGACTTCATGATAGAGTTTTGTCTAGTAAGTTAAGGTTGTTGTCCTACCCAAGGAGGACGAACGTACGTATTCTACCCAAGGAGAATACGCAGGATTAATATTGGCATCCTACCCATGGAGGATGGCCGTACATATCCTACCCAAGGAGGATATGTAGGTTCCGTTTTAATTCTTTAACCCATTCCCAACCATCGGGAATCCCATGCCTTAGAAAGTGTGTGAACTCACCTTTGGTTGCTCGGTTTGACTCTTAAAAATAGCTAACAGTCAAGGTCGGTCAATCGCGTCCTAGTACGATTTCCAGTTCATTAGTGGTTTCAAATAGGGCACAAAGTTCCTACACGTATCTGACACGTAGCACATTTAATCATACAATGCTAATTATCACAACATAGTTTAGCGACAACACAAGTGTCACAAAAGGTTCAAAATACTCTTCAGTAAAATTCAGCAATATAGTGCATTTTCGGACAGTTTTCGGAGTGTTATCCGGAATAGTTCGTGTAGAGTAAAATTCCCAAAAAATTACAGAATGTTTTAAACAATCCAAATATTATTGTATCAAAATCTCGGGATCCAATTCATCACCAATTATTTTATAAAATTCATTTACCGGGCTGCAATCAGATTCGTCACTTTCTGACTACAGTCCACGGAAAAATTCATTTAAAATTCATCGTAAGTCCGATTGACGAAATTCCAGTTGGAGGTTTGCACGGACACTTAAGAGCATCTATAGTAAAATTTTCAAGTCTAAACTGTAAATACATATCAAGTTATGGCAGAAAACGTGAGCTGCGTTTTCTGCAGAAAAACGCAGCTTTAATTGCTGAAACTAAATAATTTGTTTAAAATAGCAAACGATGTCCAAAAATCATGATTCCAGCGCCATTAGAAGTGTATTTCGAAATAACACGTTATAGACTCAAGAAAATATAATTTTCGTTAAGTTATGACCCCGTTACAGCCGATTAAAGTCGGCTGTAACTGGTGGACAGATTCTGATTTCGCTTCCCAAACCCCGTGAACGCTTCATTAACGAACCCGATCAGTTGTAACATTAATCACAGCAGGTTTATATCATAGATAGGATTATATAGTAACTAATTTATCACTAACCACCGAGTTAAACTCATAAACAAGACCCGAGAGACATACCCGAACCCAAAATCGATTCAAACATTGTAAACACATGATCTAAACCACTCGAACTACAAGTATCAACATAACATCAAGAATCATCAATCAAAACATGTCATCAATCGCAGAAAACGCAGCCATATTAATTCTGATTGAACAATCAAAAGCATGTATAATATTCTAAAACTCAAATTAAACTCGAATACTATACCTAGAGATGAAGTAGAAGTATTATGGAGCCTTGAACCGAAAGTTCTGAAGGATTTCTTGGGTCTTGCTTCCGTTGACAGTGGCGAGAGAGGGAGGGAGGCAGAAACCATGTATTTGATTTAGGGTTTTGTGAGTTAGTTATAATAAGTCATGCATGTTCACGTAGTGTACTAGAAAGGATTATAAGGGTGGGGCGGTTTGGAGGGTACATGGGGATTGGGCCGATAATTACTTAGAGAATAAAAATTGACATGTGAACTTGGGGATTTTTGGGCTGCACCATTGTCACGCAAAAGAAGAAGAATTGGAGATGGTTATGGTTGCTTTTATATTCACACATATGCACACATATATGTCTATTTTTTTATCAACAAACACTAAAGAATAATTAATTAACTATAAAATGAATAATTAATTAACTAATATAAATTATAATATCCATACCAAGGTTCGGGCCTCAAAAGTTTCGAGCTATGCGAGTGAGTTGGATCGGCACGCGAGACAAGTGGTTTGGTTCAAACGGTTCGGGTTGGTTCAACGCGATATGGATAAAATATAGTTAGTTCATCAAATAATAAGTGTGTATGATTTGATTTATAAAAGTGAAACAAATGGGTTTTTACCTCAAAGTTACAGGTTGTCACAAGGGCCATAAAGGCGGCGATAATGTTGCTAAGTCAGCGAGTAGGGTTGCCACATGTCAGGACACGTGGCTTGTTGGGTGTCCGACAAGTTACCCTCTGTCGCGCCCCGCGACAGACTTGAGGGTCTTGATCGCGGCCCGCGAGCGACCCATTTTGCTTGTTTTATTTGATTTTTATTAATATAAAGGTTATACCGGTTCGTTTATCGCATACGGGGTGTATTTAGGAGCATTTAGGGGTGTTTCTCGAGGGTTGTTACAAAACACCCCTTTTATTTCTATTTATACATGTTAGTTGAATGATGAAAACAAGCACAAGTCATCATCTTCCATAGGATGAACTTGTGACTTGTGAAGTGTGAACAAATGGAAGCTTTCCGATTATCCGTGGATTGACGATTTGTTGAGATTGGGGAAACGAAGGTGCATGGTCGCTTGGAATTTATGGAATAGTTGGATTTGGAACTTTAAAGTATGTAAGTATATAGTATGAAAGTTTGTTTAAAACAGAAAAAAAAATGTTATGTTCGAATGCTTGTGACGGAAACTGTAACAAGAATCGTGGAAACAAAATAACGGGAAAATTAAAACACAAACTGTTCGGACAAGAGAACAGTTGGCACGACAGGGCCTTTCGCGCGAGTGGAACCACCCTTTCGCGTGAGAGGAACTGTTTGGTGAACCGATCTTCGTTTGAACGTTTTAACTATCGATCAGTTATGTTCGTGTTCAGTTAAGTTATTTAGTTATAGTTTAGTATATTATTAGTCTAGAATGTTCATAGAAGTCATGCATAGAGGTATACACCTCGTTATCGTTCACCAAAGCACAAATCAGCTAACTTAGTTAACTGATCGGTTGGTCATGAATATGGAATCGGAAATAACAGAATGTAAATAATAGCCAAACAACCGAACAAGGACAACCAATGTGTACCAACACGACATGGAAAGAATGAACTAAGTGTCGGAGGCTGGACTGGGTTAACTTGTTCTAGGTCTAGGAGATCGTTTGGGTGTTTGTTTTACATGTTCAAGTGAGGTGGTGGAACTAGATTGGAAGCCAAGGCTTCCACAGATCACACACTGGTATTACAGAGTCGGCTATATCGAGAATATGGATCTACAATATCATACAACACTTAAAAATTGTCGGAACGTAGTGAAACAATCTATTTCGGACGACAGGAGTACCCTCTCGCGTGAGAGGGTTATCCTCTCGGGCGAGTGGGTCATCATTTCCGACGACTGGAACTGTTTCTAGGTGAAATCAGTTCAGTTTATGTTGAACTAATCACCTTCTCGGCTGGAATTGGCTCTAACATGAAACCACAGCTAGACTTAGCTTGTAAGCTCAGAGAGTCTCAGATTCGGCCAAGTTCAAAGTCAGAAAGTTTGCTTATAAAAGTTTGAAAGATTATCTTCACTTCCCAGCTTGGTCCTCAACGAATTGAGAGTTAGTATCAGTCTGCCTTTGCAAATCTAAAAAACCAAGTGAAAGATTTGTGAAGAATCTTGTAAAAGTTTATAAAAAGTGGAAGAAAGTAGAAGAAAGAGAGTGTTAGCGAGTATTAAACTCACTTTGGAAGTGGCTGAGACAAGCTCCAAGGAATGCTTGAAGTCAGATTTGAGAGAAAAGTTTGGAGTTGTGAAGGGTTGAAATGAAGGAAATGAGCTAGTATTTATAGACTGAGGGACAAGTTTGGGACGAGTTGGATTTGGGACTAGTGGGCATTTGGGACGACTGGGTCCTCTCGTACGAGAGGGACCTGTCCCTTATGCTTGAAAGTTAAAGTTGTGTATTTTATCGGTTTTAAGCGTTTTAAACGTGTAAGTGAAATGTATAAGTGGGATGTATAAAATAACGAATGACTTTGTATGTATGATAAGTATGAGGTTGCATAAAAATGTATTTAAGCGATCGATTGAATGAGTAACAAGTATGTATAAAATATGAATTTCGTTATGATCAAGGTTTCAAATTGCGAAATTGGGAGTGGATTATGAATATGATATGAAGGCAAGTTTCCAAAGATAGAAATACAAGTAATCTTTCTAATTGAGGAAAGTTCCAAAAGGCGAGGCATTACACAAAGTCTCGGATTACAATACTGGATACGAATACGAATACAAGTTTCCAAAAATAGAAATACGATTACGCTTTCTAAATAAGGAAAGTACAAAAAATGTGGAGCATTACGCATAAGACTTGACAAAAACTCCATTATATAACATGCAGGGATCCATGATTCCCTAGAGCAAAAAAAATAGATAACTAGCCGTTATCAGCTAGATTGAACTCTTTCATAACCTCTTCCCATCCGGATTCAAACTCTTCGGGTGTAAGTGCATCAGTCCATACAACACCGCATATACGTTCTTTAAAGTTGGTGGAATTGCATAGCCTTACACTGACCTACATAACACGAAAACCCCCTATAAAAACGAAGGATAATAAAATACTTTAGGGCGTTTTCTCCAGATCCCTTTTCTCTCTCTCCCTATCTCTCTCTCTCTCTATATATATATATATATATAGAGTGGGAGTTGGCTAAAAGCCTAAGTTTCCTAGAAAGTCTAGGAAGCAATAGGGAGGTGACATGTAGCTTTTAGTTTTTTTATTCAAAAGGGCATGATGGTAATTTGATTATTAATTTAATTTTGGAATATTACATATCCTAAACTAACTATCCAAGTAGTTATGGAGACGTATATCTCTTTGACAATTTCAAATCATTATGATTTCAAAAGGGCAGTTACTTTAAATTACGAAGTTCAAATCATTAACAATTTCTTCACGTTCTGTTTTATCAGTTATTGGGTTCATCACAATGTGTTTTAGCAGTTACTGGTTTCAGTTACTGTTTCATCACAATGTGTTTTATCGGTTACTGGTTGATATGATTTTTGGCATTCTTGATGTTGTGTTTTATCAATTACTGGTTCACGTTGTGTTTTATCAGTTACTGGTTTCATCACAATGTGTTTTATCAGTTACTAGTTTCAGTTATTGTTTCATCACAATGTGTTCTATCATTTACTGGTTGATGTGATTTTGGCATTCTTGATGTTGTGTTTTATCAGTTACTGGTTGATATCATTTTTGGCATTCTTGATGTGTTTTATCAATTACCGGTTTCATCACAATATGTTATACTAGTTATGATTCATGAATGGCATGTTCTTTTGTATTTTATCTACTGTTTCATCACAATGTGTTTTATCAGTTACTGGTTGATGTGATTTTGGCATTCTTGATGTTGTGTTTTATCAGTTACTGGTTTCATCACAATGTATTTTATCAGTTACTGGTTGATATGGTTTTGGCATTCTTGATGTTGTGTTTTATCAGTTACTGGTTCACGTTGTGTTTTATCAGTTGGCATTCTTGATGTTGTGTTTTAGCAGTCAGTCACTAGTTCGTCACATTGTGTTTTATCGCTAAAACACACTACTATGAACACATCTAGATCTGATTTTATCATTATTTTTTGTATGATTTGGTGTTTTCAAATGTGAGGGATTAGAGAGAGAAAAAAATTGCGATATTTTTGGAGGTGGTTTTATGATTGGTAGTTATTTCCTTATTTAAAACAACTTAAATGACACATATACCCCCAATCAATTAAATTAGCCTATTTTAAAGACACGTGTATTACCAAAATGCCACCAAAATGATCTCAACCATTAAACACACTCATCTGATGGCCCAGATCGCTTCCTACACTTTCTAGAAAAAACACACTTTCCGCAGGATCCCCACTCTATATATATAAATATTTAGATAATCACCCACCAACGCGTCGTAAAGTTTAACGTTATTTTATGAAAGGTTAACATCTCAGATTGTCTAAAACAAGTTTGGTGAACAACTTGTCGGGTAGATACATGTTTAGACCTAGTGTCTTATTTAATTTAGGACACGTGTAGGTCGAGGGTTATTGTTCGAACACTTTGATTTTTCTAGTATTTGCACAGAACACTTAGGTGAGTTTCACAACCCTTTTTATCTATTTAAATGTTTATTTAAATCGGGGTAATTTCATGCTTGGTTATGGGGTATGATAATTGGGGATGAAATCCATTTCAGTCTATTTATGTACGCATAAGTTGGTTAGTTTGAGCTCGAGAAGCCCTCGTGGTGGTATTTAATTTTAGTAACCATTAGTCGTGGTACGACTGCGGAACAGTCGAATAGATCTATTGGGTGTAACAAGCCCTTCTCCTAGTCGGTCGTGACCCCGTGGGAGTGTGATTATGTCCTACTTGTCCTGCATCGCCTTGAATGGTGATGTGGCGATATGGCGAAGTAACATCGTTATGGTTTGGTTTGGTTACGGCTTATGTCGACACATGAGTCATGGTTCCGCAAGACCATGATTTGACTATCGTGATTTTCGTTAAACTATGCATACTAAACTTTTATCAAATGATTCTCATTGTGTCATTTAAACCTGTGAACTCGCCGACATTATGTTGACGTTTTAAGCATGCTTTTTCAGGTAAGTGAACTTCGATTCACCCCTTTTGTAAGTTGCAAGCATCTTAGACTATACCTTTTGTGGGTTTTGACTAGTATTTCTCATCCTATATGGATATACATGGCAAATCCTTGAATCTTTAGAAACAATATTTCTTTTGGTCAGGTGTCTTTAAACATGGTGTTTCAAATTTGGTACATGTAAACTAAATATATTGTTATGGCTTATAACCTTTAAACTACCGGTATCGTTTATACTTAATCATATTAGATGTTTGTTTATCGTATGCTTGAAAACCTTTTGTGGTCACTCCTCGTGTTTATGTTTTTGGCGAGGGTGTGATAGAATCTTGGTTGGTGTTACTTTCAGTTTACATGTTTTACAAATTTTCTTTTGTTTCTAGATCTTTTGTTCATGGTGTTTCTACTATTTGTTTTGTCGTGTTTTTTTTCGTAATTATGAGTAACTAAACTCTTTAAGCTACCTAGGTTTGGATGAATACTTTGTAGAGTCGTTTATTCAGTTTTGGATTAAGTTGATTGACTAATGTTTTGGTAAAGAATCATGTTCCGTAAGTTTCTCTGATTGATTGAGTATTATTTGATTAGGATTGCATGTGCTTTTCACTTACTTAGTGTTTATGATTATCTTGTTGTTATTAGACGTAGTAAACCCTAGGAACAAGTCTATGAGTTAGTTGAACCTAGTGTTCTGTCATTCTTGAGACCGAGAGGTAATAGAGTGTCAGGTTATCTTTGTCTTTGGGTGTTCGGTAATAATTGTGCGGGAATGGGTTGCCCCTAAATAACTTAGATTTTAGTAACTTCAAGTAATAACCGGTGTAACCAGAATACTCCTTTACATCTTTGGGTGTATTATGATTAGTGAGTCCGGGTGGAGATCTTGTCTTTGGGCGCCTTAACATTCAATGTTTTATGAGACCGGGAGGAGAACTAAACCAAACACCGGCGAGCTTTACACATCCCTTAGGTTTGTTGAGTTGTAACATTGAGACCATGTGGTGATCTAACACACATTAGTGTCATCTAAGTAACGAATCTTTAGAATCCGGTAGCAAATTAGTTATCCAGTTCCGAGAGTTATGAGCTTACTAGTAAGATTCCTTGCCTAGGTAGTTTCCTTCCCAAATCTGATATCCTATGAGATCTAGTCGTGTCCAAGTTTTCCTCGCCCTCTTTCTTTCTTTAGCTTTCTTGTTTATTGCTTTCATGGTATTCAAATAAAAATCAAATCATTCTCATTAAATTCAGGCTGGGGGTCGATAGAGGTTTTGCATTCAGTGTCTGTGTTTAGGGATGACAATCAAACCCGATGGGTAAACCTGAAACCAGCCACATTTGGGACGGACAATCGGATTTAGGATTAGTTTTTATTTTTTTTCGCGGATTTGGGACGGTTTTGGGATTTAATGATATACCCGTTTACCCGACCCGATAAAGTGTATCAGCTGACCCGATATAATTTCTTTCGTTTTTTAATATGTATATACATAAATATCCAATTTTTCTTTATTTTATAGGCGATTGGCATACACTTTCTTTTTATACTCTTTTGGTGTAACTATTTTGGAACATCTCGTTGTCAATTTGTCATCTTGTGTTAAAAATCGTCAAAATTGGCATACACGATTTTTGTAATCTTTACATTTGAGTATTTTTTTTATATACATATAGGTAATTTATGTTATACAAATTGTACTTTTTGATCTTAATTTATGTTATACAAATTGTACTTTTTGATCTATTTCTATAATGACATTCCTAAATGTAATTAATTAGTAGTAACCTTATATATACCCGACAAGTTTAGGGTAGAGTATACCTAACAAGTATTTTTTTTAATGAACGGGTTTATCCGAAACACACGGGTATACCTGATGGGTATTTACCAGATAGAAACCCGACGGGTTTGAGACAAGCTTAATTGGGTTTGAGGTACCTAAAAACGTCCCAAACCCATTTCATTGCCATCCCTAGCTACATTGCGACGGTTTAGTAAAATTTAATAAGATTAAAATTCCCGTTTCTAAGAAAAAAATCTAATAACCATCTTAAATCTTAACTTAATAAAATTAAAACTCTTTTTTTAACGGCCAACAAAATCAATCTCAAGCACTCTCAGGGCACTTATTGGACCAAACGGAGAGTACTCCGAGAGTAACCCGAGTCCGCCGTTAATTCCGGGGAAAATCCGGTAATTTTTTTTTAAATCTAGTAATCCATCCGCTTGTAGATACAACGGTAAAATTAGTGATAAAACTCGTTTAACTTAAAGAATCGAATCAGGTTTCTCTGGATTGGGCCGATTGGCTACCTCATGTTCTGGTTTTTTAGCAAGGAAAGTGGAGGAAATAATTTGGATTGGCGACCACGCATATGCAACCTTGGCTTGGTTCCCAAGGATAAATCAAACTATAATTACGGTCACCGCCTCATTCATTCCTCCTCCAACTCATCATCGTATAATAAACTAGGTTAAACCAATTTCCCTTCTTTCTCTTTCTCTCTCTCTCTCTCCCTCCCTCCCTACCACCCATCTTTTCCTTTGATCCACCCCCCTTTCATTAGATTTCTGATTCCGATTCATCCATAACCCAGCCAGATTCACGTCGCCGCCTCCTTCAGAACTACTGCCTCCATCCTCCGATCAGGTAACATTTTCTTTTGAAACTAGGGTTTTCCATCCAGTTCCCAATTCATTTGTTTATGGGATGAAATTAGGGTTCTAATCATTCGTAATACTCTATGTATGTAGGTGGACATGAGCTCTCACGCTCCTCGAATTGATAGAAGAGACAATAACAATAATAATAATAATAACAGGCCCAGGTTTCCTCGTCGTCAAGAATGGATTCCCAGAGGATCATCCACCGTAACAGTTGATGCTAATCCCCCGTCGTCAACTGTTGCTTCAAATTCAGATGGAACCGCATCGCAATCGCATAATGGTGTTGTAGATATACCACGATCAGGTCCGCACTTGCATTTGCCTAATGGTCAGAGGAGGCATGGACCTCGGGGGGCTGTTAATCAGAATCGAGATAGACGAAGGGAGGCCCCTCGAGGTTCAAATTCAAGCGCTTCTGCTGGTGCTTTACCTCAGCTTGTTCAAGAAATTCAAGATAAACTTTTGAAGGGGACGATTGAGTGCATGATATGTTATGATATGGTCAAGCGATCTGCTCCCATTTGGTCTTGTTCCAGCTGTTATTCCATTTTTCATTTGCATTGTATTAAAAAGTGGGCTAGGGCTCCTACTTCTATCGATTTGTCTGCTGAGAAGAATCAAGGGTTTAATTGGCGATGCCCCGGGTGTCAGTCGGTGCAGCTTATGTCCTCTAAGGATATCCGGTATGCTTGTTTTTGTGGAAAGAGGCCGGATCCTCCTTCAGATCCGTATCTCACACCGCATTCTTGTGGGGAACCTTGTGGAAGACCGCTCGAGAAGGAGATTGCTGCTTCAGGTTCTGCTTCTGGTGTAAGTAGAGATAGAGATGATCTTTGTCCTCATCGTTGTGTTCTTCAATGCCACCCTGGTCCCTGCCCACCTTGTAAGGCTTTTGCTCCACCAAGAGTATGTCCGTGCGGGAAGGAAGTTATCACTTTAAGATGCTCTGATCAGAAGTCGCTTCTCACTTGTGGCCAGCGTTGCGGTAAACCTCTTAAGTGTCTACGCCATCATTGTGACAAGATATGCCATGTGGGTCCTTGTGATTCTTGTGAGATCCTCATTGATGCCTCTTGTTTCTGTAAGAAAAAGACAGAGATAGTTGTTTGTGGTGAGATGACGGTGAAAGGACAAGTAAATGTAGAGGAGGATGGGATCTTTTCATGCAGTTTGTCTTGTGGAAAATCTCTTGCTTGTGGTAACCATATCTGCAAAGACACATGTCATCCTGGTGTTTGCGGGGACTGTGATTTGTTGCCGGGAAGGATTACATCATGCTATTGTGGTAAGTCGCCTTTACAGGAGGAACGCCATAGTTGTTTGGATCCAATACCGACCTGCTCACAGATATGTAGCAAAACCCTCCCGTGTGGGTTACATGGTTGTAAAGAGACATGCCATCCAGGACCCTGTCCACCGTGTAAGGTGATGGTCACTCAAAAATGTCGTTGTGGGTCAACCTCTCGTTCTGTGGAATGTTTCAACACCACCACATTCACATGTGACAAACCCTGTGGGCGCAAGAAGAGCTGTGGTAGACACCGTTGCAGTGACAAGTGCTGCCCTCTTTCAAATTCAAACAATGCTGCTACTCAGGGTATGGACCCACACTTGTGTTCCAAGCCTTGTGAGAAGAAGCTAAGGTGTGGGCAGCATGACTGCGGGTTATTGTGTCACAGTGGCCATTGCCCGCCTTGCCCCGAGAGAATTTTCACTGACCTGACTTGTGCTTGTGGAAGATCTTCGATTCCACCACCACTACCTTGCGGTACACCACCCCCCTCTTGTCAATACCCATGCTCGGTTCCTCAGCCATGTGGTCATGTTTCATCTCACAGCTGCCACTTTGGGGATTGTCCACCTTGTTCGGTTCCTATACCAAAGGAATGCATTGGGGGACATGTTGTTCTTAGAAACATACCATGTGGTTCGAAAGATATCAGGTGTAATAAACTCTGTGGAAAAACAAGACAGTGTGGAATGCATGCATGTCTAAGGACTTGCCACCCGGCCCCATGTGATTCTACGACCAGTGGTGGGTCCACTTCTGTTAAGGCTTCATGTGGTCAGACATGTGGTGCACCACGTAGAGACTGTAGACACACATGTACCTCTCTTTGTCACCCTTATGGCGCATGTCCGGATGTAAGGTGTGAGTTCCCGGTCACAATAGCATGTGGTTGTGGTAGAATTACTGCAACTGTTCCTTGTGATGCTGGCGGCAACAATAGTGCTGACTCTGTTCTTGAGACATCTGCAATTCAGAAATTGCCAGCGCCACTTCAACCAGTCGAATCAAATGGCAAGAAGATCCCACTTGGACAGAGGAAGCTTATGTGTGATGATGAATGCGCGAAAGTGGAACGTAAAAAAGTTCTTGCAGATGCTTTTGGTGTGACCAATTCAAATTTAGAGGCACTCCATTTCGGTGAGAATCCTGCAGTTTCAGATGTGTTGGGGGACTTATACAGACGCGATTCAAAGTGGGTTTTGGCAGTGGAAGAGAGATGCAAGATGTTGGTTGTTGGTAAGGGTAGAGGTGGTGTGAAGGTGCACGTGTTCTGTCCGATGTTGAAAGAGAAAAGAGACGCATTGAGGTTAATTGCTGAGAGGTGGAAACTGTCAATAAGCGCTGCTGGTTGGGAGCCTAAACGGTTTATCGTCATTCATGTTACACCAAAATCTAAGGCACCTAGTCGGGTTATTGGAGCGAAAGGGTTGCATCCACATCCACCGAGTTTTGATCCTCTGGTAGACATGGATCCGAGGCTAGTTGTGGCTTTGTTTGATCTGCCAAGTGATGCAGATGTAAGTGCTTTGGTATTGAGGTTTGGTGGGGAATGTGAACTTGTGTGGTTGAATGACAAAAACGCATTGGCGGTGTTCAGTGATCCGGCTAGAGCTGCAACTGCTATGAGGCGGTTGGATCATGGGTCTGTGTATTACGGGGCCGCTGTAGTAAACAGTGGCACAACATCATCATCAGCATCATCAACCTCATCATCTGGTAATGCTTGGGCTTCCTCAGCCGCAAATCCATGGAAGAAAGCTGTTGTGCAGGAGAGTTCATGGAGTGGTGTTGCAGACCCAGAAACAACAACAGCAGCAGCACCGTCACCGTCACCATGGATGGTAAACGAAGGTCCGATAATCACGACTGCAGCTGCAAACAGATGGAGCATCCTGGAGTCAGATCATGAATCTGGTCCATCTGCAACAAGTTCTGTTGTACCAAAGCAGGATGATGTTGTGGAGGACTGGGAAAAGGCTTACGAGTAACTAACTATCTATATTTGTTTGTTTCGATGCATTTGTTTTTTTTTTTTTTTCTTGATGCTCTCTGCTAAATTGGAAACATTTGGCCAATGGTGATGCTTTGGGTATAGTGGTCAGCATTTGAATTGCAACTTTAGAGCCCTTGGTTATTTTGAAAATTATCACTTGTATGATGCTCAAGACAGTTTTATTCAACATTTTATCAATATATATGGTTTTCGTTTGAATTGATTTTGATGATGGTGGTGGTGGTAGAGAATAGAGATAGACTAGTTGGTTAAGAGAGTGAGCACCGAGTATATGGTAAACTTTAGTAACAAAGTGCAGGATTTGATTTTGCTGATAAATTACCTAACATAAAAAGCTGATGAAATACAAATAACAAGAGATAAGTCTCTTTACCTTTGATACAATACTTATTACCAAAGGACATATTGATAGTGTTAGGTGTTGCTATTGACAAATATTCCTACTGAATATATGGGCAGGATTAACACTTTATCTTGAAGAAGTCAAAGATCAAATTGTTGTTGTGTCCACACTTATTATTCAGACTTGAATGTAACTAATAATATGTTTCATAGAATAAAGGAAACACTCTAGTCATAGATATATGATAAATCAATTGAGAATTGCTATTTGATCAAGTTCTTGTTCATAGTGTGTATTTTGTTACTTGTTAATCTTTCTATTGCTTAACAAACTAGCAATACATATAACACAACCTGATCCACAAATGGTATCATAGTGAGGTCGTTTAACTAATCCATCCGTCACTCGTTACTTGATAACTCTTAAAATAAATATTCACTGGATAATGGGTATTGTACCGACACGATTGGCCTGCTGCACATCTTGAGCTCTTTCTAACATAGTTCCTTTGGCCTTCCTGTTTTTTTCTGTCCTTTACTGAGCATTGAGAAAAATCTTTCATCACAACTATAAATGCTATTTGATCCGGATCAATAGAAGGATCAGTTGGTATATGGTGTCCATTCAAAACTGAAATCCAAACTCAAAGCTGTGGATGTTGAGATTTGAGGAAGTGTGCTATGGCAAAAAAAAAAAAAAAAAAAAAAAACCCTTATGGTGTGGAGTGCAACGGATCTTTGCTTTTCAGATACAAGACTTGCTAGATCTTCACAAAAACGTAAAACAAGGGTAAACTTATTCTACAAAGGCTATTGAAAATAAGAAGTGTACAAAGACACAATGGATCGCAAAATATAACACAATGCGGTAAAATATAAAAAAGATACAATGATAAATAAAAAGACACAATGATGTAAACAAAAAGTCTAAAATCTACAAGCTAAACATTTAAAAACAAAAACCTAAAATCTCACATTGTAGAGTTCAACGATACGGTTCCAATGCCGCTTGAATGAGATCAGTCGGAGTCCGTTTGATACCCTTCTTACGACTTCTTATTTTTAGAAGACTTTGTATTTGATCCTAACCAGGTAAAACAAAACCGAAAAAAAAGCAAAATAAGCCTTGCTGACTTTAAGAAATAGTTATGTCGAGGTTTTCAAACTTTTTTTGATTAAAAATAAAGGGTTATTGGATTTTATCACACCAAACTATCAGCTATTAGCCGCCGCCACCCCCAACTTAACACTTAGTGTTTTCTGTAACCACGTCATTAACTGATCACTCACTTTTGATCCTGTTATACATTTTGGGTGTCATATGGATCTTAGAAAGGTTTTAGGGATCTTATAACACTCCCAAAAGTTAGTGATCAGTTAACAGCGTGATGACAGAACACACTAAGTGTTAAGTTAGAGGTGGCAGATGTCAAAGTGATAGTTGTGGGTGACAGCAGCCAATAGTGAATAGTTAGGAGTGATAAAATCCAATAACCAAAAATAAAAACCCTTTGATTAGCCACACTTCATGTGAGATTCACTTTTTTTAACCGAATCACCTTTTTGAGCTTTCAAACAAATGTAAAATGCTTTTACTCTCCCCCACTAGATTTTCTTAGTAAAGTCTTTAACCAGGCAACATAACGTAACTGATCCAAAAGCATCAGTTAATTAAAATAATGATGAGCAAAATTAATATTTGACCTCTAACCCTAACACTACCGTATAATATTTGTTATAGCTAAAAGTAGTTTGTAAGGAGGTAACATTGAGACAGACAACTGTGAATACATATTTGACTCATTGTCTTAACAAGACCAAGACAAACCTACCTATGAATCATCCATCAAACTCCAGTATTGTTTATGTTTTCCAAAGATATAACAGCACCAGATCCATTAGCGACTGCAGTTTGTGATCTGAAAATATACAACACCCAGAAATGGAGGCATACAAGGTAAACTATACACCATACTTTTCCCATTGGATTTCTTCTTAGGAATGTCCAGAAGATAGAGTCCAACTGCCTCACCAATGACCCTATAATAATATGTTTTTGCCCTCCCTTCTCTTGAAACCGCACCCCTGATTCTATATCATTCATTTTTGACGTTTTCAAGCTCTCGTCCAATGATCTTGAAACAGTCTATTCAAAACAAAGAATCCTTGTTATTACCAACCAATTTAAGCAACAGTTGGAAATATCAACAATGTGTACCTCGATTCTGAATGTTAGCATCGCCTTCTCTGATGATAATGCCTCAACCTAATGTCAAAGTATGTATTTAATTAATATATAGGAATATCAGTATTCAGTAAGAGAGCAATTGATGAGGAGGATGACCTGGGCTTGTTTCTGAATCAAATGATCCGTCAGCTGGTTAAGCCTGCGCTTCAGTTCAACCTCCACTTCACTTGGATTTTCAATCTCCTTTCGAGTTTCTTCTATGTCCCTTTCAAGTGTCTTCACCTGTGTACCAAACATGTATCTTCCTCAGATTCACATAACATGTGGGTACATATAACTGAACCAGTAACTACAGTTTTGGAAAAAGACAAACTGAACCGCCAAGGTTGGTTGGTTGGTTGGTTGGGTCCGGCAGAACCAGCCGGTTTTCACGGTTTTATGGTTCGGTTTTGGTGGTTTAGCAGTTTTAGACAAAAAATTAAAACGATAATTTTGTATTGATTTTTAGAAAAATGATAAAGATTGTTCATGGAAATAATATATACACATAACTTTAAATTCCTAAAATGAAAAATAAATAAATAATAAATGTTAAACGGCCAGTTCGGTTTACACAACTGGTTTCAAGTTCCAAACATTCTTCGGTTTGGACAGTTTGGTCGGTTCCAGCATTTTGCAAACACCCCTATAATATACCATACTATGCAGATTATCAACAGACCCAATACCTTAATTAAACTCTGGTGCACATATTCAAATAAATTCTCTCTTTAGAAACTTGTAAAAAGGAACCGAGAAATCTTATAGGATAACGCCTCACCTTTTCTTGTAGTTGTCCAACTTTATCTGCCACAAAAGCATGCTCAGCCTCCAGTATCTCGTGCTCAAATTCAACTCCTCTTGAAGCCGTCAGCTACATTTACGGTACCATACAAGTTTGAAACTTTGAATAATAGCTAATTAATTATGCATGCAATTTGATACTTCCAAATAAACTTACTTTACTTCCACTCGGTCCAGTTTCTTTCTTTGAGGTCAGCTCTACATGAAAAGGGTGGATAAGATTAGAATTTAACATCAAATATATCATCAAGCTTAAATAAGCAGATCATAGAATTAACCGTCACTTAAATCCATGCATGCATTAAAAAAATAAAAATACTGGTGGTTGCCTATTGCCTCTCTATTCCTACAGGGTAGAGGTAAGGCTGTCTACATCTTACCCTCCTCAGACCCTACCTTTGCTTTGCTATTGGTGGGATTTACCGAGTATGATGATGATGATGATGATGATGGTGGTGGTGGTGGTGGTGGTGGTGGTTGCCTGTTGCCTACTTCATTTCTTCATGCGTATTGAGGATCATTATAGTAAACAAAATTAACACTTCATGCAAAGAAATAAAAATTTTAAAAAATGAGCAGGTGCATACTAAAGAAAGGTCTAGACGTTTAAACTTAAAATGAAATGTCTTATCACATATTAGACAAGTTTAGTTAGCTTTTATAATTATTGTAACTAGATGGTGCTTAAGTGTAATATCATAACCTATATAAAGGATCTTATGTAATCTTTTCATTATCAAATCAATAATATAACATTCTAGTTTAGTTATTGTAACTGCCGTGAACCTGCTGCTGCTGCTGCTGCTGTCAACAACCTGCTGCATCAATTCAGTAACCAATTTCTGGTAACCATATTTTTTTTTCTGATATTCATCCTTTAATCAACTACCTCAATGGCAATGATTAGTGCTTTCACTACCGTGGAGAAAACAGCCCATGATTCCCATAAGTTTGCGTTCAAACTGTCACCTAATAACTATGGCTATTGGAAAGCCATGATCCAACCGTTCTTGATAACCAATGGCTTGTTTGGATACATTAATGGAACCATCCCATGCCCGAGACCAAAAACCGCAGCCACAACTGACACACCATCCATGGATAATCCTAGCTATCTTCATTGGATTTCCAATGATGCGCATGTCCGAATGATCCTCATCTCAACTATCTCTGAAGCATCCTTTCAACATGTTCAAGGTATTACTTCAAGAGATCTTTGGCTCGAACTAGAAAGAGCATATGCACCAGCAAATTCTTCCCGTGAATACACACTCAAATCTCAACTTTTAAAAATTGAGATGAAAGGAGATGAAACTCCAATAGCCTACCTCACCTGTGCACAAGAATACGCCACTGCCCTAGCAAATATTGGCGAACCCTTTAAGGATAAAGACTTGGTTATGTTGGTTCTTTCTGGCCTCAGAGAGGAATATAATGGTCTGAAAACAAACCTGCTTACCCGTTCTCCTCCAGTTGTCTTCAATGAATTGCATGGTCTTCTAACTGACCATGACTATATGTTAAACCGTATCAACCGATCAGCCCCACAGGTCTTTACGGCCTCCACTGCTGACCTCACCTCTAAGCCTAATGCACTTCAGTTATCTCAGGTGCAAACCTTGCAACACTTGGCGTCTCAACTCGGGTACCAACTACACCCTATTGTCTCCCCAACCTCGCAACCTCAGGCCTTCTTTGCCAATCGTCCGTCAAGCAACTATCGTGGTAATCGACGTGGCAACTCACGTGGTGGCTCGCGCGGTAATTATAATCGAAACCGTGAAGACACTCGTGGAACCGGAGGAAATCAAACCCGACAACCACAGTTTGCATGGGCTTCTACTCAAAACACTGTGTACGGTCATTGCAACCGTTGTGGCATAGGGCATATCCCATCTCAATGCCCAAATCAGTCCGGCTCCTCTGCTTCTAATACACCATCCCAGGCCAACTATGCACACTAGGCCAACTATGCACACTACTCTGAAAGCAGATCATCCGGCCCCGGCTCTACCTGGAATCCCGACACAGGATCTAACAGGCATGTCACACCAGACTTAACAAATTTGGATAACTCGGATGCATACTATGGTAACGACTCACTCCACGTTGGTGACGGTAATCCTTTACCCATTTTTCATATTGGTTCTTCCAAAATTTATTCACCAAACAAAAATTTTCAATCTATCCAATATTCTTCATGTACCGGACATTAAGAAAAATCTTCTTTCTGTCCAACAATTTTGCACTGATAATAACGTGTTTTTTGAATTTCATTCGTCCTTTTTTGTTGTGAAGGACGAGTCTACACGTGCTATCCTACTCATGGGTCCAAGGTGATGGTGGTCTCTACTCTATTCGTCTCCCACAATTGAAATCTCTTCCACGTCTTACCTTTACAGCCACCAAAGCATCTTCAACAATCTGGCATCAACGTCTTGGACATCCTCATGCTCGTGTTTTTCAGTCTATTGTTTCTGGTTTTTCTTTACCTGTTTCGAACAAATTGTTTCCTACTATATGTTCTGCTTGTCAACAGGGAAAATCCTCAAAATTATCATTGAACAATTCTAATTTTCACAGCAATAACATTTTAGATTTGGTTTATTGTGATGTTTGGGGTCCTGCGCCTTCATTATCTTTTGATGGGCATAGGTTCTTTATGTTATGTGTTGATCACCATACTAGATATACTGTATGTGGTTTTATCCATTAGCAAATAAATCAGATGTTTACCTCACCTTTAAATCTTTTGTAACAATGGCTGAAAGACAATTCCATACAAAGCTTAAAAATGTACAAACTGATTGGGGTGGCGAATTTCGCAATCTTGCCCCATTCTTTTCGTCTCTTGGTATTAACCATCGACGCTATTGTCCGCACACGAGTGAACAAAACGGGATTGTAGAGCGTCGTCATCGTCATGTCGTGGAAACGGGTCTTACACTTCTTGCTCATTCTAACACACCACGTCGTTTTTGGAGCTTTGCTTTTGAAACGGCTGTTTAATTGATAAACCGCTTACCATCTCGTACGTGTTCCAACAAATCACCTTTTGAGCTCATCTTTAAACGACCTCCCGATTACTCCTTTCTTCGTGTTTTTGGTTGCCAATGTTTTCCCTACCTAAGGCCATATAACCATCACAAAATGGATTTTCGGTCTACTCCGTGTGTTTTTCTAGGATATAGTCCTATACATCATGGGTATCGGTGTTTAGATCTGGACACCGAACGCGTGTACATAGCACGCCATGTTCGATTCAATGAACATTTCTTCCCTTTTACTCCTACCTAAACCCCTCCCACTCAACCAGATCCTTATTTCTCCTATTTTCCCTCACCTACTTTGCCCACTCCTACAACCTCTTTGTCACCTGACTCACACACCTCACCCTCACAACCCCATTCACCAACTTCACCAGCCCATTTTGAACCGGCCCAAACGGCGCAAACCACTTCCCCACCCGAACCAGCCCAAACAACCCATTCAGCTTCCCAATCTGAACCATCCCAGTCGGCCCAAACAGAAACAGCCCAAACCGCTCCCTCAACCCGTCCTCGTCCAGCAAATCTTCGCCAAAATCCTAAACCTCCAAATCGCTACACTCCATCCTCTTATCACACTTCCACCGGTCCATCTCCTTGTCTTGAGCCCACCTCATTTACCGTTGCTAACAAATCACCGGAGTGGCGTCAAGCCATGGCTGAAGAGTTTGATGCTCTTGTTAAGAATGGCACGTGGTCTCTTGTTCCTTATGTTAAAAACACTAACGTTATCGACTCAAAGTGGGTTTACAGGTTAAAAACAGATCAAAATGGCAAGGTGATTCGTCACAAAGCCCGCTTGGTTGCTAAAGGCTTCAATCAAAGGCCGGGCGTTGATTTTCAAGAAACATTTAGTCCTGTCATCAAGGCTTCTACAATTCGGGTTGTTCTATCTCTTGCAGTTACAAATCAGTGGTCTCTCAGACAACTTGATATACAGAATGCTTTCCTTCATGGTGACTTGCAAGAAACGGTATATCTTAGACAACCAGCTGGCTTCGTTGACAAAAGTCGACCGGATCATGTTTGTCTTCTACACAAGTCTTTATATGGGCTCAAACAGGCTCCGCGAGCATGGTTCCAACGTTCATTTGCTGCACTGTGTCAACTTGGCTTCTCTAGGCTCTAAAACTGATCCCTCCTTGTTTATTATGAAGTCTAGGGGTACTCTCGTCTATGTTCTGGTTTATGTTGATGACATTATTGTCACTGGAAACAATAACAAGGCAGTGAATGATGTTATATCACAGTTAAGTACCTCCTTTGCGGTTAAGGATTTGGGAGATCTACATTATTTTTTGGGTATTGAGATCATACCTCATGGCAGGAACATTATATTGTCACAACGCAAATATATCTCTGAGCTTATTACCAAAACTGGGCTTTCTGAATGTAAATCGGTTTCATCTCCAATGAGCACTTCTCAAATCTTAGCTCTTGGTGACAGCCCTGCCCTTTCGGATCCTACCAAGTATCGCCAAACTGTTGGAGCTTTACAGTATGTCTGCCTCTCGAGGCCCGATATTACTTTTGCCGTGAATAAAGTATGTCAATTTATGCATGCTCCCACAGAAAACCATTGGTCTGCAGTTAAACGTATTTTGCGTTACCTCAACGGCACCTCCCACTTTGGTCTTTTTATTCGGCATAATTCTGGATCTTCTCTTCAGGCTTTCACTGATGTTAATTGGCAAACCAACCTTAAGGCCTTCTCTGATGCTGATTGGGCTGGGTGTCCTGATGATCGTCGATCCACCGGGGGATTTGCCATATATCTTGGATCCAATCTCATCTCCTAGAATGCACGCAAACAACGTACGGTCTCCCGCTCCTCAACCGAATCCGAATACAAGGCTCTTGCTGACACTGTGGCCGAATTAACCTGGTTGGAAGCATTGTTGACTGAACTCGGAATATTGACCAATTCCCCACCTACACTGTGGTGTGACAACTTAGGTGCCACTTATCTTTCGGCCAATCCAGTCTTCAAAGCTCGTACCAAACATGTTGAAGTTGATTTTCACTTTGTCAGGGAGAAAGTTGCTAAAGGCAAACTAAAGGTTCAGTTCATCAACACTAATGATCAAATTGTTGATATCTTTACTAAACCTCTACCATCACAACGATTTCTGCTGCTACGGTTCAAGTTGCAGGTCGTTCCCCGCCCTCAACTTGCGGGGGAATATTAGACAAGTTTAGTTAGCTTTTATAATTATTGTAACTAGATGGTGCTTAAGTGTAATATCATAACCTATATATAGGATCTTATGTAATCTTTTCATTATCAAATCAATAATATAACATTCTACGGTTTATCTTCACACATACACATTTCTTGCTAATTAGATATGTATGGCATCCATCCTTAGCACATACTTGTAAGAGCTTACACAGAAAGTAGTTGGTCATAAAAATTACAAGGGTAGCCTAGTCGAGTTTACATTACAATTCAGACATGTGTGGTCTCATTGCACTCATAGAGCATCATGTAGATGGATTCATTCATATTTGTCATGTCCATCTGATTACAGACTAGTTATATCATTTGCATTGCTTCAATGAATTTGTAACTTGATGGAAATTAACCAAGTTAACAGACAACTATGCGTATAACTCAGCATCGAAAGAAATTGTTCATCTGTCAATAGGCCATTACACTCCAAAAAGTGGAGGTCGATGACAACTTCTATTTATACCAGTTAGATAACAATACGCAAAACAACTAACTCAAAAGTTAAGTATTAACTAGAAGCGAAAACTGAAAAACGCCCTTCTCGATCGTCGGACTCATGTTACATATCCAATACAGGAAACGGAGACTTATGAAAGCTTGAAAATTTGTTGGTTTTCTGTACCGATACATGAGTTTTCAAAATAAAGAGTAGAGGTGACTAAATGAGAGTGTTGGGACGTGTGGGTTTTTTAGAATCGGGTCAGGCAGATTGGGTGAAACCAGGATGGATTGGATTTTCCCGCTATTTCCTTTTAACCAATAAAATATATACAGTTTTAAAGCAATTTATTAGTCTCATATATAGTGATTAAAGAGTAACATCAATGCACTAATAAATGTAAAAGAAGTATCTAATTTAGTTATGTGTTACTCTCAAGGCCTCAAATGATGCCTTCTTAAAAAAATCAAGGCTAGACATCAAACTACAGAAGTATTCCCCTCAAAATTCAGTAAATGATACACTGATTGCTCACTCAAACAATAGCATACCACCCCACTAATATTGAGACATCTAACCCACTTTATTAATACAAGATTAGGAGAGGTGAACAAGGTAAAACATGTATCTAGTAGTGATCTATACATAATTACATACACATGGCATACAGGGAGTGTTGTGGTTTTAAAGTAAATAAAGAGAACTCTAATGACAAGGCAGCCTAAAATGTGTACCTTCATGACTAGCTTCCTTCAACTCGATCTGTCTATGAAGTTCTGCTACCCTCTTAACCTAATACAGTACATCAATGTGTCAATAGATCATGTTGAGTTGAGTTAACATCTTGCACAAGTCACAGATAGAAGAAATTAAACACACACACACAGATGACAAATGATGATGAGGATGAGGATGGCGTGAAGACATTATAAAGGTCGCTATTCCAAAAAATAGCTCATACAACATTTATTGAATATTTGCTAGATGATATTGATCATAAACATTACTAGGGGAATAGATTTTGATTTTGAATTGTTTGCTTATGTTCACACTGTTATAAATAGGAATATAGGATAATAAGTCATAAGTTTCAGCCCTATGCTTTCAAGGTATAAGTAGTGATCCTTCATATGAACCCAGGCTATGACAACGCCCAATGACCGTATGTTTGCCTCAAATCAGAAACTCATACATGTTGCAGATCAAGAAACCATCGCATTCCAGGAAAGTGTATGTGTTCCGGTGCTCTTAATCAAAACTTTTCCGGTGTTTATAATTGTGATTATACAGCCACCTTTTGTCCTATCAGTTCCCATTACAAGTATGGGTTCTAGACAGCATCACTAGTTACATGGTCTTGTTTTGGTTCCTAGTATTTATGTTGTACTTACCATTTGTACCTGATGCTTTAATGACAAGTATCCGTTGCTTGGTGACATCACTTCCTATGTTCTTAGTAGTGAAATCACTAGTTTCTGGAAGAAGACTTATGAGTTGTCCATCAGGTCCAACATTTAGGGTTGTCTACAACTCTACAAGTATTTTATGTTCTCATCGACAAGGTAGATAGGTTGTTCTGGTGACTAGGGTAGAGGGTATCTGTTACTTTACTTGAGGTACCTTAAGGCTTCCCTTGGAAAGCTATCATACATTCCGTTCAACAAAACAGGAGGGGTAAGGATTATTTTCAAACAGTCTATCGTTAACTGAAATTGACATACCTCTACTTCTAGACTCCATTGGGCAGCAGCAAGTGACTTTGCAAGCTCCGCATTTGTAGTCTGCAAAAAGGCAAACAATTTCATAAACCTTCTGGTTATAAGTATTTCCAATCTGGCAAACATGAAATTAGCACAAAGAGGATACGGAAAACACTAATACGCACAAAATAAATAAGAAAATAGTAAATTCATTTATGCTGATGTTATTGATACAAAATTACCTCAAGTTTAGCCAGCTTCATTAGCGCTTCCATTCTTGTATTATTATGTTTTTGCTTCTCTAAATCAACAGCATCCATAGTCTCCATCATTGTCATTTGCAGTTGTGAAGCCTGAAGCAAAGCAAAGCAAAGAATAAATTTACAAGTAACAAACAGACAAAACCACTCAAATACCAAAAAAGTTATGACCAATAAGACCCTGACGTTATTTAGCACAACAAACTGGAACATACCATATATTTAGTAATTTATCTGATAGATAACATGTATTTAGTTACGAAACCGTACTATAGTACTTTTATAAGCATATGCTAATTTATCGTAGTATGTTTATTTAAGTTTTACTCTTTCTTCATAAGGACAGTAAACAGCTCTTAATCCTTAAGAAATAAATGAACAACTATTTTATGAGTTTATCAAGGTCATTGAAGGAATCACTAAACTAAAAAGTTATCTGCTTGCAGAAGAAAATGTGAATTAAGCAAGGTACAAAATCATGAATAACTGAAGATATTAAACAGAAAATAAGACATTACCTCATGTGCTTGTTGTTTAGCCCTTTCATCAATTATTTTCTCTAAACTTTGTTTCTCCCCCTCCAATCTAGCAACGAGATTTTCACGATCTTTAATGGCTTCGATGGCTTTAGCAGCAGCTTTCTCAGCAAGAAGGCGCTCCCTCCTCTTCCTCCTCTCCTCCCTTTCACGTTCGCTCTCAGAATCTGAACTTGAACTTGAACTTGAATCTGAATCTGTCTCCACATCCAACTCACCATCACTTGCTGACACTGATTCTGTCTTCTTCGATGAACTAGTTATCGCAACTCCACTGCCAGGCAGCATGCTGCTATCGGACACGATTTTTTCATTCTTCACTTGTAGGTTTAAATCAGGAACAGAATCAGAAGCCGATTGCATTTCATGACCGTTATTCGGAGGAGCAGGCAACCCCGTGTTTGTCCCATCATTTTCATCTGTCACAACAACTACATCCTTCCGTACGGTTTCGGTTTCACTAGACAAGTTTTCAGCAACACCTTGCCCTCCAGCACCCGCTTGCATCGAATTAAAACCACCGTGATCTCCATCTCCATCTACTCTTTCAGCGTTCCCTTTATCCCCCAACGTCCTGGAACTCTTATTCACAACAGCCTGGCTCCGTTTACGGTCCAAAGCTAACAAATTCGAACCGGACCGCACCGGTCTCTTCCCATCTTTCAACAAACCTGATACCTTAGGCAATCCTCCATTGCCCTTACTAGGGGCGCTAAGCAGTTGGGTCCAATCACCATCAGTTAAAGTAGATTTAGGGTTTACATTTACCTCAGTATCCACTTTTAGACTAACATCATTGCGTGATTGTGATTTGGCAACAAAATCAGTCTGTGATTTCTTCTTCTTCTTGTTGAGCTGGTCTTTCAATGGGGGCAGAATGTTCTTAGGTATAGCAGCATGACTGGAATCAGCATCATCATCATCATCAGCGGATCGTGATGCCTCGTTCTTGCGAAGAGATTCGGCCGCTTGCTGGTCTATCTGAAAAGTTAAAATTGAATCGATTAGAAATATGAATTGTGGAAGAATTAGGTTAGTTTTGTGTAGAGAGAGAGAGAGATGCCTGCTGAAGAAGAGTCTCGGCAACTTTGAGCTTGGAGGAGATCCAACCGGACATTGTGGTTGTTGTTGAATGAATCTCAGATCAATAAGGGGAAATTACAATTTAACAGGTCGGTGGTGAGACATTGATCAAGATATTCACCTTGTCAAATGCAAATGTCTGAGTTTATGTTTGTGATATTATATTTGGAAACTTAGAAATATCAAAGCAAAAAGTGTGAAAACTTGAAAACTAAATAAAAAACCTAAAAAAACATACCAATTATTTTTTCTTTTTGGGCCCTGTTAAGACAACACACTGGCCAGAGTGGGGTGATGGTGCTATCCTGTCGTTGGATAGCAGCGGTCTTATCGTTTGTTGTAATGCCCGCCATTCAAAAAAAAAATTTATTTTTTCTTTTTGGGTCATTTTGCCAGTTTAGCCCAAATGTTTGAAACGTTGCCATTTTAGTTCAAATAGTTTTAAACGTTGCCATTTTAGTCCTTGGGTTAACTTCATCCCTTTATTTTGTTAACAATAAAGGCATTTCGGTCATTTTAAATGTAATTATGTTAACTAGAAGGGTAATTCGGCCGTATAAAATGATCGAATGACCCTTCTAGCTAACATAAAAAATGGACGGAGTTAATCCAATGGACTAAAATGGCAACGCTTGAAACTATTTGGACTAAAATGGCAACGTTTCAAACATTTGGACTAAACTGGTGTAACGCCCCAAAACTCGAATGTTTATATTCGCCATATGTTCTTATATGATACATCAGAAAATAAATAACTAGGCTATTTAACCTAGTTAAGTGTATGGTGAAAACTATTAAAGGAGGAAAGTTGTGCCAATTATGCTTTAGTGGCAAACACTATGGACTAAAGTGGGATAAGATGAAAGTTGAGTTATTATATGAAAATATCAACACACAAACACACACTTCGTGTGTGTTCTAGAACGATCAGAAGCTCCAAGGGAGCCAAAACCCTAACTCAACCAAAATCATCAAATTGAAGGGTGAATCGAAGCTCAAATTCATGAACGAACATGAATTAATGATCACCTACACGAGGGGATCATGAGGTATGTCTTAAAACTTAGATTGGTGGTCTTGTATGAAGTGGGTTATGTTTAATCCACGAATTGGTGTGAAACTGAGTATGAATATGTGTTAGAATCACCATATAGAACATGTATTATGCATGATTTGGATCAATTCGATGTTTTGAGGTGAAACCCATTTGTTATGGTAAGGATGATGACTTGGATTATCATCCATGTCCAATTCTTGTTCAATGTTGATGTAATATGTTGTGTATGATGAATTCTTGTTAGATGAACTATAAGAAATGTGGTGTTGATATGTTTGATGTCTATGTGTGAATGATACTTGTTGATTAGTAAGAAGATTTGATGAATTATGTATGAGCTTGAAAGATTATGCATAAATTAGTTGTACATTGTGCTTAGAAAGTAGTATGCACTCTAAGTGTTTGATGAAATGTCTAAGCGAAATTAGGAGGCAAAATTGTATGAAATAGCTTAATATATATGAATAAGATAAGGTAATGATGTAATTAGTAGTATACTAACTTGAAGAATGTACTTTAGATGGAACTCATACAAGAATGCGGTTGAATGTATGTGTTGGTCAAGACTATGCATTAAGGGCTTGTACATTATGCTTAATATCACTAGATGATATGTGATTGTGAGCACATTTGCATCGTGAGTAGAAGATGTATATAATGTCAATTGTATAGCCTATTATGATGTTACGGATATATGAGGATAAGTCGAAAGTTCATATGATAAACTGTTGACTTCTGAAAGTCAACTACGCATAAGAAGCATAATTTGACTTGTTGTCGTAAAGGTAGGATTATAGGAAGTCGTATGGTACAAGTTAAATCAATACGCGTTATATGGAATGACATGATGAATTATATGAGTTTGAAAGGATGTGAATTTGGGTATATGTCTTATGCTTGTTAGAATTGACTAATGAAAGTCAAATATGAAATGTGCAATTGATATGATCATTAACATGTACAATTGTGTATGCTAACAAGAATGTGATTTCGATGACATGAAAGTATAGGAATCATGTCGAGATGGACTCAAGCACGAAAGGCTAACGAGTCAAGAGGAGGCAAGGAATTGGATACGAACACGGATGCATAAGGTAAGTGATTTCTGGAATCACTTCTTAATTTGTTAAGAAAAGTTAAGTACTTGTTATTTATGTATGATAATTGAAATCAAGTAGGGTTTTACACAGAATGGAAATGTTAGGATCCGGGTCAAAATTATTAGTGTATTAAAGGTTTGGTTATATAAAAGCGATGGATTTCGCTAAGTAAACCAAACGGTCAAAATGAGATTTTATTGTATACGGGAATGGTTGCATAAATAATGACTTCGGTATAACACCCGGGTAATGGGTAGGATTGTATATAAGCTCGCTAACCGAGAAACGGAGACGCGGGTTAATAGTCTAAATACTCGGTTGTGAGTTATGATTAAATGGACAAACCATTTCGCATATGGGAATTGTAGTAACAAAGTTCATTTACGTATACTTGAATGAGTTTAACGCATACCGGGTATCGGGTGCATAAACCCCATGTATGGAACTCCGGATAATGGAAAACTTTTATAGTTATCATGTTCATGTGAGTTTTGTGTGTAAACAAATGAGTTGTTTGATAAAAACATGAATGGGTCGAATAATTCATAAATGAATATTAAGTCAAAAAATTATAAGTTAAGAATTTCCTTAATCCGAATGTTGGATTTCGAGTCCATATGATAAAGGACCAAATTATGATCATGTGGGAAGAAACGGATCGTAAAACGGACAATAAATGAGAAAGTTATGACCATATTTGTAAACATTTGTTAAGCTGAAAGTTGCAGCTCTGAACCAGGCGCAAGGTTGCGCCCCCCAGGCACAAGGTTGCGCCCCTGCCTGATGTCATCTGTATTGCGCCAGAACTGACACAAGGTTGCGCTAGATTGGTTTCTTCTTGCGCCAGTCGCTGGTTCTTTCATATTTTTCGCATTCTTCAACTCCAAACTTGTGTGAAGGCTATCTAACTATGTTATATGCATTATATAACTATATGTAAGTATGTAAGCATGTACGTATAGACGTGTTTATGTTTGCATATTGTTTTTGGGTGTATGTAAATAGATGTATGAGTATATGTATATGAACGTGTGTATGTATATATTAAATGGGATTGAATGTACACAAAGAAATAAAGCTTGTATGTATTCATGTAGGTATGTATGTGTGTATGAATATACGTGTGAATGTACGTATGCACGAAGTAGGATTTATCGCCCATGAAATAATGGGGCATGTATGTATGTATGCATAGTTTCAATACGTTTAAGTATTGACGTTACTAATAGTGTGCCTTGAGATTGAAATGTAATACAGGTACATTATTGAAGTCTCACCAAGAATTAGAAACCCAGATGAAATGCGTGAATTTAGAAAGATATCGGAATGGAAAGTATACAAGGATAGAACGTAACGAGACTCCATAATTATGAATCTTGTTTATATATAATATGTGCTAATGTTACGAATGCGTGGTGAGTGCAGGTTGTACAGAATTATGGATCAATTTTATGAAGAGCAAGTGATTGAAGATCGAGTTAAAGAGACATGGATTGTACGGAATGGGTGGTCATGTAATCTGTATTAGTATGTTATAATCGGTACATTAATGAAAGGTAAACGATGTAGTTCCTTACATAAAGATGTTTTTAAATGATTTTCAAGTATAAAGGAACATTTTAAGAAAGAAATTTTATGGTACGTATTTCCGCCACGTCTTTTTGATCAAAACATTTTAGGGTCTTACAAGTTGGTATCAGAGCCCTGGTTTGAGATAATCAAGTACGAGAAGTTAGGTACTTGAACTCAATCCAGTGTGCTCTTGTGTTAAGGAACCCGTACAATCCATGACTCGATCAAGATCTTAAGGTAGAAATGGAATGAAGCATGTATTTATGTACTCATATAAGGAAGCTAACAGTTTTGTATATGCAAGGTAAGCTTAAATGTTTGAAGAGGATGATTCGAGAATGCGGTCTAGGATGAATACCCAAGTCATGTAATTAGACAGATGAACCCTAGGTACGCAATGTTAGTATATATGGGTACCGACGTTAAAAGAAAAAGGAAATCTCCTTGGGGAGGGTAAATATTAAACAAAAGACAACGATGTTGTCTTGGTAAAGTTCTAAAGGTGTTGCATGAAACTGAAACCCACTTCTTCGGACATAAGATGATGATTACATGAAGGCACGGAACTAGTATGTGGATTGTGCACCTGGCCAGTACGCAAGAAGCATATGACGTTCGTGAGACCGTGATAATTATCGCAGGTACGTCTGGTATAATTGGGTAACAGGTGGACGTGCGGGTGAAATGGGTAGTAAGACTCTCAGGAAATTGAGAGTACTATGTAAGAATGAAAAACATGAATGATAAGAATGAATAATGTTGAATCCGTAAGTACGGATCAACAAAGTATGAATGAAATGTTTGAATCTGCAAGGCGGATTCAAAACATAGAAGGAATGAAAGGTATGAATGATATGTTTGAATCCGCGAGACAGATTCAAAATATAGAAGGAATGAAAGGTATGAATAATACGTTTGAATCTGCGAGACGGATTTAAAACATAAAAAATGATGAAATTAACCTACCTAAGAATGTGTTGACAGTTTGACCATGATTGAGTCAAACGGGTCATATAAGTAAGTATAAAATAAATGGCGATAGTATAACAAAAGAATGGTCGTAATTGGCACGCAAAACTAAATTTTATTTGAAAGAAAGGGGCATTGAATAAGTTACGTGTTAGATGTGTTAGTAATCGACTCTTGGGAGTCAAAATGAATGACGGGCTACGACCCGGACAATAACTTAAGTATGGACGGGAATGGTAGGTTTTGGCAAGAATACTGAATTGATGTAATGAAGTTTGCTAGAAAGCATGAATGGAAAGAGGTACGAACATGTACTCCAATACATCTACGATAAGTAAGAAATGCCAAAAGTCAAACTGCAAAAAATTGAAGAAAGAACTAACAAAATGAAAGAATTGTATGTGAGAAATGGAATGTGTAATGTGTTATAGCATGTATGTAGGAAATTTGTAGAAGAATTATAGGTGAATAATCACTTAGTGGAATGAATGTTTGAATGAAATGTGCTAATCGCCAATTTTGTAGAGGATAGTGGTAGAACTCTTAATGTGATGAAACCAAACGAATTGGTGAAATGATTTGCACGAGCGGAAGCTCATTACACGGATGAATGAAATTTGGCCTGGTACGGTGAGTACTTGTGAAGAAGCGGATCGATCTGGTTTACGGATCGTTGATTTATGCAATGAAATCGAGGTTAGTAAAATGTTTAACTCATGTTGGATAGGTATGAGTTAGCAGATTGAAAACGACCTATGAAATGAGATGATTTGAGGTTAACGTAGATGTATGCATGGTATAAGTAACTGTAGGAAACTTAGAATGATGTTTAACTTTGGAGTTAAGCACGAATGTGTGAGTACGAAATAGTAGTTTTGTTGCGATAACAAAACAATAATTAAATGTTATATAATATATGTATGGAATGTAATCTTAAGAGACAAGATGAAGGTATTAGATCCGTTGTAAACGGATCATACGAATGTAGGTACTATTACAAGTTTGAAGAAGTATATATATTGACCCGTTACTAACGGGTCAAGGAAACGAGAATGTTATGTGAAAGTATGGTATGGAAAGTATGGACTTGTTAGAAAGAAGTCAATTGTATGAATAGTTTATGAATCAAGATTGGATAATTACTTATTATTATGATGTACCTATCGCAGTTAAACATACATGTATTTGTGTAAATTACGAAGTAAGATCGTATAGTCGATGAGAATAATATGAATAAATAAATAAATAAAAGGAATGTTATTAATGGGATGTTGGAAATTGTTTCAAGTAAACAAAATGATATATTGTACATGATATACGAGTAGAATGAAATAAATCGGATAAATTGATTTATTACGATTAGTAAATGTATAAATGCATTATGTTTAATTCGAAAGAAAGAAACCAGCCGTAAACTTAGGTTTATACGAGCATTAGAATGATGAATGAACCGCTAGCGATAAAGTGCGATAGAAGCTAGCGCTATTTAGTGAAAGCGACACTAATAAGAACTCTGGGTCGGGTTCTTGAAGTTAGAAGATCGTCATCGAGATGGGCTCGTGGTCATTTGGATGGGGCGGGAAGAAAAGATAATTAATGTTAAATGGAAGTGAGAAAGGTTTTGGGGACGAAACCTCCTTTAAGGGGGGGGGGTAGACTTGTAACGCCCCAAAACTTGAATGTTTATATTCGCCATATGTTCTTATATGATACATCAGGAAATAAATAACTAGGCTATTTAACCTAGTTTAGTGTATGGTGAAAACTATTAAAGGAGGAAAGTTGTGCCAATTATGCTTTAGTGGCAAACATTATGGACTAAAGTGGGATAAGATGAAAGTTGAGTTATTAAATGAAAAAGATCAACACACAAACACACACTTCGTGTGTGTTTTAGAACGATCAGGAGCTCCAAGGGAGCCAAAACCCTAACTCAGCCAAAATCATCAAATTGAAGGGTGAATCGAAGCTCAAATTCATGAACGGACATGAATTAATGATCACCTACACGAGGGGATCATGAGGTATGTCTTAAAATTTAGATTGGTGATCTTGTATGAAGTGGGTTATGTTTAATCCGCGAATTGGTATGAAACTGAGTATGAATATGTGTTAGAATCACCATATAGAACATGTATTATGCATGATTTGGATCAATTAGATGTTTTGAGGTGAAACCCATTTGTTATGGTAAGGATGATGACTTGGATTATCATCCATGTCCAATTCTTGTTCAATGTTGATGTAATATGTTGTGTATGATGAATTCTTGTTAGATGAATTATAAGAAATGTGGTGTTGATATGTTTGATGTCTATGTTTGAATGATACTTGTTGATTAGTAAGAAGATTTGATGAATTATGTATGAGCTTGAAAGATTATGCATAAATTAGTTGTACATTGTGCTTAAAAAGTAGTATGCACTCTAAGTGTATGATGAAATGTCTAAGCGAAATTAGGATGCGAAATTGTATGAAATAGCTTAAATAATATGAACGAGATAAGGTAATGATGTAATTAGTAGTATACTAACTTGAAGAATGTACTTTAGATGGAACTCATACAAGAATGCAGTTGAATGTATGTGTTGGTCAAGACTATGCATTAAGGGCTTGTACATTATGCTTACTATCACTAGATGATATGTGATTGTGAGCACATTTGCATCGTGAGTAGAATCACTTCTTAATTTGTTAAGAGGAGGCAAGGAATTGGATACGACCACGGATGCATAAGGTAAGTGATTTCTGGAATCACTTCTTAATTTGTTAAGTAAAGTTAAGTACTAGTTATTTATGTATGATAATTGAAATCAAGTAGGGTTTTACACAGAATGGAAATGTTAGGATCCGGGTTAAAATTATAAGTGTATTAAAGGTTTGGTTATATAAAAGCGATGGATTTTGCTAAGTAAACCAAAAGGTCAAAATGAGATTTTATTGTATACCGGAATGGTTGCATAAGTATTGACTTCGGTATATATAACACCCGGGTAATGCGTAGGATTGTATATAAGCTCGCTAACCGAGAAACGGAGACGCGGGTTAATAGTCTAAATACTCGGTTGTGAGTTATGATTAAATGGACAAACCATTTCGCATATGGGAATTGTAGTAACAAAGTTCATTTACGTATACTTGTATGAGTTTAACGCATACCGGGTATCGGGTGCATAAACCCCATGTATGGAACTTCGGATAATGGAAAACTTTTATAGTTATCGTGTTCATATGAGTTTTGTGTGTAAACAAATGAGTTGTTTGATAAAAACACGAACGGGTCGAATAATTCATAAATGAATATTAAGTCAAAAACTTATAAGTTAAGAATTTCCTTAATCCGAATGTTGGATTTTGAGTCCATATGATAAAGGACCAAATTATGATCATGTGGGAAGAAACGGATCGTAAAACGGACAAGAAATGAGAAAGTTATGACCATATTTGTAAACATTTGTTAAGCTGAAAGTTGCAGCTCTGAACCAGGCGCAAGGTTGCGCCCCCAGTCACAAGGTTGCGCCCCTGCCTGATGTCATCTGTATTGCGCCAGAACTGACACAAGGTTGCGCCAGATTGGTTTCTTCTTGCGCCAGTCGCTGGTTCTTTCATGTTTTTCGCATTCTTCAACTCCAAACTTGTGTGAAGGCTATCTAACTATGTTATATGCATTATATAACTATATGTAAATATGTAAGCATGTACGTATAGGCGTGTTTATGTTTGCATATATGTTTTCAGGTGTATGTAAATAGATGTATGAGTATACGTATATGAACGTATGTATGTATGTATGTATGTATGTATGTATTAAATGGGATTGAATGTACATAAAGAAATAAAGCTTGTATGTATTCATGTAGGTATGTATGTGTGTATGAATATACGTGTGAATGTACGTAAGCACGAAGTAGGATTTATCGCCCATGAAAGAATGGGGCATGTATGTATGTATGCATAGTTTCAATACGTTTGAGTATTGACGTTACAAATAGTGTGCCTTGAGATTGAAATGTAATACAGGTACATTATTGAATTCTCACCAAGAATTAGACACCTAGATGAAATGCGTGAATTTAGAAAGATATCGGAATGGAAAGTATACGAGGATAGAACGTAACGAGACTCTGTAATTATGAATCTTGTTTATATATAATATGTGCTAATGTTACGAATGCATGTGGTGAGTGCAGGTTGTACAGAATTATTGATCAATATTATGAAGAGCAAGTGATTGAAGATCGAGTTAAAGAGACATGGATTGTACGAAATGGGTGGTCATGTAATCTGTATTAGTATGTTATAATCGGTACATTCGTGAAAGGTAAACGATGTAGTTCCTTACATAAAGATGTTTTTAAATGATTTTCAAGTATAAAGGAATATTTTAAGAAATAAATTTTATGGTACGTATTTTCGCTGCGTGTTTTTGATCAAAATGTTTTAGGGTCTTACAACTGGTAAAATGACCCAAACCACAGGGACTAAAATGGTAGTTAACTCTATATAAAAAGTAGCAAAAATTTGTAAAAAAATTGAAAAAAAATGGCATGGTTTTTAGGCTTTTTTAATTAGTTTTCAAGTTTCACTTTAATTAGGTTTTTAATTGAACCATCCCATATATATATATATATATATATATATATATATATATATATATATATATATATATATATAGTGCAAGGTTCATTGGGGAACACTAAAAAAGTGGGGAACAGTGGGGAACCGACTCAAACGAACTCCGCTTGGACTCATTCCAGCGGCGTTGGAACCGGCTCGTCGAACCCTAAATAGGGTCTCTTAACCCTAACCCCTAAATCATAACCCCTAAACCCTAAATATATTAGGGTTTGGCTTTTAGGGTTTAGCTTTAGGGTTTAGCATTAGGGTTTAGCTTTAGGGTTTAGTTTTAGGGTTTAGGGTTTAGCTTTAGGGTTTAGGGTTTAGCTTTAGGGTTTAACATTAGGGTTTAGCTTTAGGTTTAGCCTTTAGGGTTTAGCTTTTAGGGTTTATAGTTTAGATTTTACGGTTTAGCTTAGGTTTTAGCCTTATTTTTTAGCTTTAGGGTTTAAAGTTTAGGAGTTAGGATTTAGGGTTAAGAGATCTTAGTTAGGGTTCGACGAGCCGGTTCAAACGCCGCTGGAATGAGTCCAATCGGAGTTCGTTTGAGTCGGTTCCCCGCTGTTCCCCACTTTTTTAGTGTTCCCCAATGAACCTTCCCCTATATATATATATATATATATATATATAGATGTTGGTAAAAAGTGATAGCAACAAGTACAAACAGAATCATAAATATCCTTGCACACTATCATATCACCTCTCTCTTCCCACCTTCCCCTTTCTCTTTCTATTTCAAATTCTGAAAAAGAAGATCAAAGACAATTTTCTAGGGTTTCTTTTAAATTAATTTATTGAAGGTTAAAATGATGGTTGGAGTGGATAAACGATTCTTACGAATGTCGTTTGGAGAGTAAGTTGCAGGTGGTTTAAGCTTCGATTGAATATGAGATCAACATTTAGGATTTTGTTGTCTCTGAAAAGGCAGCAGAAGTTGAGGAGATCGTCGAGAAGGTAAGTTCGTGTTCATTTTTGGTTGAAAGTGTCTAATGATTCGCAAGAAAGATTATATTTTTAGGGTTTTTCTAGGTCAAAACTTTTTCGAGGAACATAAAATTGGGGGTTGTTCTATGCAGTTAATATCGGTGATATATAGGTGAGATATCGGTTATATCAGTCATATCGGTCCCCTAGTAAAATATTGGTGTCAAATATCGGTCAGAATATCGGTACTGATATTATTGGCGATACTGACCGATATTTGACCGATATAACCGATATCTCACCGATATTTGACCGATATAACTGATATATCACCGATATTTGACCGATATAACTGATATATCACCGATATATCACTGAATTATTATTGTTAAATTGCTATATATGTAAATTTTGCATTATATTAAAATTACCGATATCTCATCGAGATAACCTATATCTCGAATACCGGTCCTTGACCGATATTGGATATTTTACCGCATTAACTGCATAGGGGTTGTTTTAATTCATAGGTTGTGAAAAAAATCTTTTGGGGTTGTCTTTCAGGGTTTTTTGGTGAACAAAAAATAGGGGTTGTGTAGTACATCGATTGTGTTAGTAGTTTTATTTTGATTTAAGATGATTATTTTTAATTGTTAGCCTGTTTAGTCATTTTAAAACTTTTTGGAGCTACTTTTAATATGCTATTGTTTAGTCATTTTAAAACTTTTTGAAGTGTGTTCGACGTGAGCAAAACAAACTAAAAATCTTCACTTGGTGTGTCTGTTAGAAATTTGGTGTCCGTTTTTATGTAACTTAATTTGAGGAAATTGTGTAGGTGTGATGGATATACTGTGTAGGTGTTTTGTTGTACATGAACTATGGTAGTTGACAATAAATATGGTGTCCTTTTTCTTGTGCAACTTAATTTGATCTTTTTTTAGTTGGTTACATTTGTTACTTGGTTTTCCAGGTAACATGTTTAACATATGCTACATCCTATGCAACTACTTTATGTAACATGTGTAACACATGCTACATCCTATTTTCTCTCACTTATGTAAAAATATGTTACATGATGGCGAGGTTGAAAACCGAGCGTTAATGTTATTATCATACGTGTTTTATTATGTTTTTGGTATTTATATGCTTTGAATGTGATAACTACGCGAGATTATGATTTTTCAGGTTAAACGCGGAATATGGTGAAGTTAGAGTGGTTAGAGATGGAGTGAAACGTCCAAAGTTGATAAACAAGGTTGTTTTGGTCAAAAATTACCGAAGCAATTAAGTGATCAAATTAGTTAAGTGAGGTAGTGTAGAAATGAGTGTCGAAAATAAGTTAATCAAGTTAATTGCAAAAACAGTTTCAGGATACGGCTCAGGATATAGAGCTGTATCTATGATCAAACAATGAGCAAAAAAGTAAAGGTTGACACGTGATGTACGAGGAAAGCCCTTGATCAATCTAGATCGCCGGCACAAAACCTCGGGAGCTGACAATCGCAGCTGCCTTGTTCTTCTATTGCTTCAAATATCAGGATACAGTGCAGGATGTGATGCGGATCAACTATGTGTTACAATGTAATTCGATTACAAGTGTTTGTGTGTAGTGACTGCTGAAAGCTAGAGAGAAAAAGTGTTCGAAAGTGTGTGTGTAAGTTGTGTGCCTTAATTTGATCCGCCCCCATCTATTTATAGTAAAAGAGATGCAACAAACTATCCTAATAAACCGGGATCCGGCGAATATTCCCCACTCGAACGTTGTAGACCTGGTCTTTCGGGTTCAACGTCTTTCACATAACAGATACGCCCGAGTCTTGAGGAGAAGAAGTCCATCTGACCGTTAGTAACCCACATCCTCTAACCTGCACGTGGTTAATTTAGTTAACACCAGGATATCGCCCAGGATGTTAGCAATATCCTAATCCAGTATCCTGATCACAAGTAAACAACCAAAAGCAGGATATTAGTCAGGATAGATATACTCATAAAATGGCCCATAACAATTATCCCCAAATATATCTGTTGGTATACCAATCCAACGGATATATTTTAAAAATTCTATCTCGTAAATCAAGGCAATTAAATCGAGACGACGGTCAAGATCACATCATAACTTCCAACGCGCTTTTAACTCAATGGAGATCTACGATGCTCCTATATCTTCCCTCTTCTTGTTTGAAAAGCAGATATCTCCAGTGGAGTCCCCAGGTAATTCCCTACTTCTCATTCATTTTTTGTCAATCTTTCTTCCTTTATCTGCAATGGCTGCCAGAACGTATTCCCAAACCGGTGAATCATCCGAGACCTTCATTCAGCAGAATCTTCTCAAAAATCCCGAGAAGGAGGTCTGTGCTTTTGATAACGCAGACATTACGGCTTTGAAAGCTTCCGGTGCTTTCCCCGATAACACGATCTTTAGACCATTCGATCGGTCAATTCGATCGGACATTTCTTCTATCGATTGGGTTTGCTTCCCAGCATACCCTTTCTCGCTAGGTCTTCGATACCCTTTTCCCGAATTTATGATGCAATTCTTCCGGACCACCGGTATCTCCTTTGCTCAGACCATGCCCATGGTCTGGAGGGTATTAATCGTACTTAACCAAATTAAAAATCTTCACTGTCCCGACCTTTGTATCGAAGATCTGCCAATCGCTTACCGCCTCCGATCCCACGGTTCTAGCCGGTTTTTGCTTTTTTCGACTTCCAACAAACCCCTTATTCTTAAAGCCACCAAAAACGAAGACGGATGGCAACGCAAGTTCTTCTTTGTCAAACGAGACTCCATTGATGAGGGTGCTAGCCTTCCGATGGAGTGGTTAACCACCGGTAGGATCATAAATGTTCTCATGTACCTTTAGACTTTTATCTTTTACTAATATCCTCATTTTTTATCCCTTTGCAGTAAATTTCAAGGAAGAAGCTCCCCCTACCGCGGAATCAGAGAAAAGAATCAAAACTGTTTACCAATTACCTGCAAGTGACAGGAGTTTTACCACACATATCCCGAGTTCCAGTCAATATTCATCATCTGAAATGTCTGGTAAGGATTACTTGTGAAATAATTAATCAGCACAATACAATATAATGAAAGGTAATAAAAATGTAAGACTTTTTCCCTTTACGCAGCACCGGCCAAGATCCCTGAAGTCTTTGACCTCGACGAGCTGGACAGTTATTCCGATCAGGTTCAGATCAAGAAGGAACCTAGTCCCAGGGCCACGGCCTCATCCAAACCCAGCAGTTCCAAGGCCATCGTCATTCCCAAACCTTCGCCAGCTACCAGGCCCCGGAGTTCTAGCTCCCGTAAAAGGAAAGAGCCCGATTCCCCCGTCATCTCTGATACATTCCCCTATGAAAATTACGGGTTCATCGAAGCAAGCGGATTTATGACTTCTTTTCTCAACCAGGTTAGTATCCTTGAACCATATCCTACAGCTTATAACACTTATAAGTATTTATTAAAATCAATACCTGTCCTCTTAATCTGCAGGGTCTCGAACGTTTGGTTCACTTATATTAGGAATCCTATGGGCTCAACAAGACGCTTGAATCCAAGTTGAAGAAAGCTGAGGTCACCATCTCTGATCAGGGTATGATTGCAGCCGCCAAATCTCGGCACTACGAGGAGAAGTTCAAGGCTATGACCCAAGAACACCAGGCCGCTCTCAACAAAGCTACTCTTCAAGCCCAAGCCGATCTTGACGCTGCCCATGCTCAACATGAACAGGATATGGTCAGCTACCGGGAAAGCCTTAAAAGTTCCGTCGTCACTTCTCTCCTCCAGGCCAGGCTAAAGATGGCCAACGAAGCCAAAACACTAGGCTTCGAATGCCCTTCTTGGGACGTCAGTGCATGGGAAACAAAGCTAAAGAGCCTTGGCGGCATTTTTGCCAAACCTGCTGCTGAAGGATCTTCAAAAGCAGTTGAAAAACCAACCGTTGCTGAGAAGGATGCTGAGAAGGATGCCGAGACGGATGCTACTGAAATTACCATGAACAAAGAAGGCGCTGCCTCCTAAAACTAATTTTCTTTAAATTTGAGAGTTATGCTTATGTTTGAACAATTTTATTTCTGTATCAAAACAACTTGATAGCCGAAGGTGGATGAGTCCTGGGTTTTAGGATGAAACCTTCGGTTATCAACTGGTATTGCTTATTTCAAATAATTTCATCTTTCAATCGACTTGCTATTGTTTTCTGTATTTCTCAGTGTAGATTTTAGCTTTGCAAAATTTTGTACAAATATCTTTTGAAAATATCCTAATTAATATACTTAGTGATATATTACGAAAAATTTTATTAAATAGAATTTCTAAAAATTCAATCAACTTTAGAAAAAACTTCTAAAGAATAAAAGATAGTCCACTTTCTAAAACCTGTTTTGACAATACTTGTTTAATCAAGGTTTTAATTTCAAACTAGTATCACTTCCAAATATTTCAATCAAATATCCCGAAACGCATCCCAAAAACACATTTTGAAGATATATCCTGAAGATATATCCTTTTCAGGATACTTAAAGCTTAATCTGAGTTATAAAATTTATGTAAGGTTTATAAGGGAAAGATCATACCAGGAACTGAGTCTAACCCTAGTATTAATCTCCAATCCCTTTTGCGACTTCTCCTACTAAGATGTCCCCAGTTCGAGACTCTTAGCTTAACTTTGATCCTCTGTACATCATACAATCACTTTAGATGGAATGTCCCCTGTGCATGAAGTCCTCAAACACTTAGAAAATTTTTGAACACTAGTTCCAATCGTATAGACAATTTTTTGTGTTACAGGGGTAAAACCCAAAATATACTGGAGATAAATCCTTCGTATCCCGGGGGAAATCCCAAATTTTCGTGCGCTACAGGCGGGAGTGTATAAACTCCAAGACTTAGAAAGGTGAAAACCTTTAAACCTTAGAGAGTATGAAAATACCCTTTCGTGAGAGAGGGTGATCAATCCTCATATACCTCCAGGATTCAGGATATAGCCAACAGTAACGAAATTGTCAGCCACTTTTACATGGACTGGTCCCGCCACCTTGAACTATTCCCGAATAACTTGCACTCCAGTCGGGGTGTTTAAACCCAATTCGGAAGAAAGGTGAATACCTTTAAACCTATGAAGGGATCAGGATCCCTTATACGTGAGAGAGGGGGCCAATCCTCTAATCTTCCGAAGTATCCTGAGTGTGTATCCTGGTGCTATATCCCGAAGTATATTCTGCAAAACCACTATAAGCTAAGGTGGGTGTTAGCCTGGCTAACACCCCTCCGATGCTTAAGTCAGTAATAGGTTTAAAATAGTAAATAATATAAAATTTTAATAAGAGAGACAGAATTCATACCATCCTGAGTTGGAATTTAAATTCCATACTCACTTGAAATAGAGTTTTAGATGTATAGCATTCCAAGATCTTGGTAGCATATCCCCCTCTATATTCTTGAGTCGGTATGCTCCTTTTCCTGATTCTGATTCAACCTCATAGGGTCCTTCCCACTTTGGAGCCAACTTTCCATCAGCAGGATTAGTAGTATTCTGAAAAGCCTTTCTTAACACCCAATCTCCAACTTTGAACCTTCTAGTCCTTATATTCTTGTTGTATGCTTTAGATATCCTCTGTTGATATGCTGCCATCCTTAGCCTTGCAGCATCTCTTGTCTCATCAATAGTATCCAGTTCCTGGCATAGGACTTCAGGATTCTGCTCAGGATCCCTGAGGTTGGATCTTGCGGTAGGTATCACCATTTCCGTCGGGATCACCGCTTCTGCTCCAAACACCAAGGAAAACGGGGTTTGGCCAGTTTCATTCTTCACCGTTGTCCTATCAGCCCACAAAACAAAGGGTAATTCTTCTGCCCATCTCCCTTTCTTAGCCCCTAGTCTCTTTTTCAAATTGTTGACAATTATCTTGTTCGATGATTCTGCTTGTCCATTTGCTTGAGGATGTACCGGAGTAGACGTAATCATTTTGATTCCCCAACTCTTGCAGAAGTCAGTAGTCCTTTTACTTATAAATTGAGATCCGTTGTCACAAATTATCTCAGCTGGTACTCCAAACCTAGTCAGGATATTCCTTTTTATGAAGGATAAAACTTCTTGATCTCTGACTTGAACAAATGCTTCTGCTTCAACCCACTTGGAAAAATAATCCGCCATTGCCAACATAAAAACCTTTCCTCCTGGAGCCTTTGGAAGCTTTCCCACTATATCCATCCCCCATTTCATGAACGACCAAGGGGAAATAATAGGATACAGCGGTTCAGCAGGCTGATGTAATATGTTACTATGTCTTTGACATGCGTCACATCTTCGAGCATATTCCGTGGCGTCTTTCCTCATCGTCGGCCAATAATATTGTGACAACCCGAGTTTCAAGGTCTCTATTCGATTTAACTTATAACTTATTTGCAAGTGTGTTTTTATAATTACTTGATGTGCAATACAAGTGTTGATTGTAGATTGTAGTGTACATGTTATGTGTATAGATGTTATGCATATTGTATTGATTAAATAATTAAAAACAAGATGGTGGAACCCTACCCCACTCACGAAAACACCTCCCACCCGAAATCACCCCTACCCTCCCCCACGAAAACCCTTTTGGATGAAAACACCTTAGTGTTTTCGTCAGAAGGTGGGCTAGCGAAAACAACAACTGGGCTTTTGCCCAGTAACAATCTGTTTTAATATCTGTTCCCCGCTATCACGTAAAAAGATTAGTCGCCAAACCCTAGAGGTTCTTGAATCACGACGGCAGTAGACATCCCCTCCTCGAGGCATCATCCCACTTGATCGAGATCGTGGTTAGTATAATCTTATTTGTTTTAGTTTTGAATTGATTGCTTTTATCTATATGTGCACCGATGTAATGTATGTTCAGAATTGTCTGAGTATTTATGTTTAGAATATAAGATTGCATGAATCAGTGGGTCATCCTAATCATGATTTGGTCATCGTCGGTCATGTGTGAAGTGTCTTGATTTATTGGTAATTGATCTAGAATTTAATAAAATAATGATTCTGTATGAGTGGGCCGCACTTGGTGATTTTCAAATTGTTATTGTTGCCGATCATGAGAGTGGGCCGCACATGTGATCTGCAAATTGTCAGAATCTAATTCTTTTATAGCATCACAATCTATAGAGTCGGTGGTATGTATGAATTAAGAAAAGGTTATGATATTGATAAAGATTCATGATTGGACAATGATTGGTAGTTTATTCGATTTCGTGACTTGGTATGATCTGTTTACATGTAATACATACTAGGGATGATGGATTGTATGCATGTGATCCACTAACAAGTTGTAGGAATATGTGAAAATTATAAATGGATATCATGATCATTACCAATACATGTGACAACCTAATAATCGGCCAGTCTTATACCTTCTAGTAGTCAAAATCACACATGTGTTGTCAGGAGAATTTATCAAGTTTCATGTGGAGAACTATCATGCACGGCAGTCTTTGTCGGCTATTTTAAAAGAACAATATGTATATACATGTGCAATATGATTATGTGATGATTAAATTGATGTCATGAATTGATTTGTATAACTGTTATTGATGATGAGGTATCCGACGAAAACCTCCACCCAACGAAGACCCTATCCCAATGAAAACACCTTGGGGATTTCGGCCCAAGTGTTTTCGGCCCAAAGGGATTTCGACCCAAAGGGATTTCGGCTCAGAGGGATTTCGTCCAAGTGATTTCGTAATATATGTGTTTCATCATGTGTTCTTTGTTAAGTTAAGCATGCAAATTCTGTTAAGTTATTAACCATGTTAAGTCTGTAACTCAGTTAAATGTGTTAATCCTGTTAAGCTTGTTAACCTTGTTAAGTATGTTAATCTTGTTAAGCCTGATAACCCTGTTAAGTGTGTTATTGAATAACTATGTTAGAATTGACCAAGAACTCAGTCATATGATGCATGATTGTATGAATGTGAAATAACGGTTATGTGTTACATGACGATGATTGCTTAAACACACATTGTGACATATATTGCATATGAATCTTTACGAACTTGAACTGATTGTATATACTTGCGTACTATAGGTCGTGATTGATTATTTGTAAGCGTGTATTTCTTTAGCATACCGAGCAAACCAAGGTGAGTTCACACTCTTACTAGGGCATGGGATTCCCGGGGTTGGGAATGGGATTGAATAACTACTCATACTTGCAACATTACTAGACTACTTACTACCGTCCTCGGATTGGGAAGGACGCCTGTGCTAAAATATACGTAAAACCTACGTACTACTGTCCTCGGATTGGGAAGGACACCAGCACTAAACCTACGTAAAACCTACGTACTACCGTCCTCGGATTGGGAAGGACGCCAGTGCTAAATCTACGTACTCGCTACGTACCACTGTCCTCGGATTGGGAAGGGCACTTACATAAAACCTACGTAAACTTATACTTACTAATATCCTCGGATTGGGAAGGATACTTATGGATACAACTAGTCTAGTAACTTACAACATGGGAAGCCCCCACTAATGGAAATTACAACATGGGAAGCCCCCACTAATTGAACTTACAACATGGGAAGCCACCACTAATGGAAATTACAACATGGTAAGCCCCCACTAATTGAACTTACAACATGGGAAGCCCCCACTAGATGAACATACAAATGGCCTAGTAATACACGGCATGGTTATAAACGAACTTACGATTTGTTAAACGATCTTATTACTGTACAACCTACTGTGAACTCGCTTAACTTTGTTGTTGACTCTCTGTTACATGCCTTGCAGGTCGTTAGGTATCTATGGAGCTTGCATGGGAGTGGAGAGGAGTCGTTGTGGGACATGGACGGCTGTGTGCCATGCTAAACATTTGAAACATATAAACTTATGTTGGGTTTACATACTTATGCTTCCGCTAAACACTTAACTATGTTATAGTTTTGAACACCTTTCGTATTGATGAATGACTTTTATTTATTACTTACAATGTTCAATATGATTAGTGGCTTGATCCTGGTCATGTCACGCCTCCATGCGGTGATACTCCGCGTGTGGATTTTGGGGGTGTGACAGATTGGTATCAGAGCCATTGGTTATAGTGAACTTGGTTTTAATAAGGGAAAAGTTTTTTGTTAAAACTAGACTATAACCTGTACAGTGCTCAACGATCCACAACGACGCCTCGCTCCACGTGCAAGACTCGACATTCTAGGTGATATGATTTATGTTTACATTGCCTACTTGCTAGATTACATAGAACTTTGCTCATAGTATGCTTAGATAAACGTAACAACTAGTGTTTGAAAACACATGTGTGCTTACTCTCTTCTGTCATCGCACTTTCGCGAACCTCTCTCACTCATGTTTCCTTTGATATGAAGATCATGAGTGGATGCGTTAACCTAACTCAAGCCCAGTTGGCGGCTTTGATCACTGAACAAGTTACTGCAGCACTCGCAGCTGCCCAGGCAGGAGGTATAACCTGCCATCACCACTTACTCTAGGATCTTTAGATCCTACTCTCGTAAACCAACACTCGTGCTTAAGTATGTTTACTCTTACGCACACGACAGGTCAACACGCTCAGCCACCTGTGTGCACGTTCAAAACTTTCATGGACTGTCGTCCTAGTACTTTTAGTGGCACTGAAGGGGCCGTTGGACTCCTCCACTGGTTCGAGAAGCTCGAATCGGTCTTCGAAATGTGTGAATGCCCTGAGGCTCGTAGGGTGAATTACGCCACGGGTACTCTCGAAGGTACTGCGCTAACTTGGTGGAACGCGCAAGTTCAAATGCTGGGGCTGGCGGCTGCTAATGCCACCCCATGGAATGATTTTAAGGAACTGACCAAACGTGAATAATGTAGTCATGATGACATCCACAAGCTGGAAGTGGAATTCTTTAACCTGAAGATGACGGGGTCAGAGATAGAAGCGTACACGAAACGATCCAACGAACTGGCAGTGTTATGTCCAACTATGGTGGATCCTCCCATCAAGCGCATTGAGCTGTACCTCAAATGCTTAGTACCAGAGATTCAAAGTCATGTGACTTCTGCTTGCCTTGCTACTATTCAAGATGTTACTCGTCTTGCTCATCGTCTCACAGACCAGGCAGTGGAAGAGAACAAGCTGCCTAAACGCATTGGTGCTACTACTACTACTACTACTACTACTACTTCTGCTATTCCCAGTGACAACAAGAGAAAGTGGGATGGAACCTCCAGCAAGGGTTCAACTTCAGTTCAGTCCCAGGCACGGCAGCGAAAGATTGATGACTATCAGAGCCCTGGTCAGCAATCTTCTGGTAGTCAAGGGGTGTAACCTCGTCTTAGCTGGTCAGACGTTCTCCATCAACCTCATTCCTATAGTCTTGGGTAGTTTCGACATCGTCATTGGGATGGATTGGTTATCCCAACATCAAGCAGAGATCCTATGCAAAGAGAAGATTATTCGTATTCCCCGTTCGGGTAAAGAACCTCTCGAAATTCAAGGCGACAAGAGTGGTGCTGTAGTGGGCATCATCTCCTTTCTTAAGGCCCAGAAGTGTTTGCGAAAGGGCCACACTGCTATTTTAGCACTCGTTACTGATGCATCGACGAAAGAGAAAAAGATCGAGGATATCCCAGTAGTACGCGATTTTCCTCAGGTGTTTCCTGAAGATTTACCTGGGCTACCGCCTCATCGCCAGGTCGAATTTCAGATTGAGCTAGCTCTTGGAGCAGCACCCATAGCTCGAGCACCTTATCGCTTAGCTCCAACCGAACTGGAAGAACTGTCCAAACAATTGCAAGAACTCTTGAATAAGGGTTTCATTCGTCCTAGCTCTTCGCCCTGGGGAGCTCCAGTATTATTTTTGAAGAAGAAAGACGGTACCTTCCGTATGTGCATAGATTACCGCGAACTAAACAAGGTGACCGTAAAGAATCGCTATCCTCTTCCACGCATTGCCGACTTGTTCGACCAGCTGCAAGGGTCGAGCTACTATTCAAAGATTGATCTGAGGACAGGCTACCATCAACTGAGAGTCTGGGACGAGGACGTCTCCAAAACAGCATTCAGAACATGCTACGGCCATTACGAGTTTTTGGTCATGCCATTCGGGCTAACAAACACGTCTGCAGTCTTTATGGATCTTATGAACAGAGTGTGCAAGCCTTACTTGGATAAGTTTGTGATTGTATTCATCGACGACATTTTGATTTACTCCAAGAGTCAGGAGGAACACGAGCAGCATTTATGACTCATTTTGGAACTCCTTCAAGCAGAGCAGCTGTACGCCAAGTTTTCAAAATGCGACTTCTGGCTTCGTGAAGTCCACTTTCTAGGCCACGTGGTAAACAAGGATGGGATTCATGTTGATCCATCTAAGGTAGATTCGATCAGGAACTGGCCTGCACCTCGCACACCAACAGAAATTCGCCAATTCTTGGGTTTGGCAGGTTACTACAGAAGGTTCATCAAAGACTTCTCAAAGATTGCACAGCCGCTTACACTACTGACACATAAAGGTGTTACTTATCGTTGGGGTAATACACAGGAAACAGCTTTTCAGCACTTAAAGGATAGACTCTGCAGCGCACCTATTCTCTCATTGCCAGAGGGCACAGATGATTTTGTGGTCTACTGCGACGCATCAATTCAGGGTCTTGGTTGTGTATTGATGCAATGGGATAAAGTCATTGCTTATGCTTCGCGCCAACTTAAGATTCACGAACGGAATTACACTACACACGATCTAGAGCTGGGAGCTGTTGTTTTCGCGCTCAAGATATGGAGACATTACCTGTACGGTACCAAGTGCACCATCTACACCGATCACAGGAGTCTCGAACATATCTTCAAGCAGAAGGAATTGAACATGCGTTAACGCCGATGGGTCGAACTACTGAACGATTACGAATGTGCCATCAAGTACCATCCAGGCAAAGCCAATGTTGTGGCTGACGCCCTTAGTCGAAAAGACACTATACCTAGACGCGTACGAGCATTACAACTTACTATCTAGTCTAGTCTTCCAGCACAGATACGAGATGCTCAGGTAGAAGCATTGAAACCAGAAAACGTCAGGGCTGAAGCCCTACGCGGCTCAAGGCAACGGTTAGAACAAAAGGAAGACGGCGCCTACTACATAACCGGACGCATTTGGGTCCCACTGTATGGCAACTTACTCGAGCTTGTGATGGATGAAGCACATAAGTCTCGTTACTCGGTACATCCTGGTTCAGATAAGATGTACCACGATCTCAGAACTACGTACTGGTGGCCTAGCATGAAAGCCCATACAGCAACTTACGTTAGCAAATGTTTGACTTGTGCGAGAGTCAAGACCGAATACCAGAAACCATCAGGCCTACTCCAACAACCAGAGACACCACAATGGAAATGGGAGCAAATTTCCATGGATTTTATTACTGGCCTGCCTAGATTTCAACGTGGTAACGATACTATCTGGGTGATCGTGGACCGACTCACAAAGTCTGCACACTTCTTGGCTATCAAAGAAACAGACAAGTTCTCTACTTTAGCAGACGTTTACTTGAAGGAAGTGGTTTCGAGGCACGGGGTGCCCACCTCTATTATCTCTGATCCTGATGCATGATTTACTTCAGAACTGTGGCAGGCAATGCACAAATCTTTTGGCTCTCGATTAGACATGAGCACCGCTTACCATCCGCAAACAGATGGGCAGTCTGAACGCACCATCCAAACCCTAGAAGACATGCTGCGGGCATGTGTTATCGATTTCGTAATGGCTGGGAAAAACATCTCCCGTTAGTGGAGTTTTCGTATAACAACAGTTACCACACCAGCATTCAAGCCGCTCCATTCGAGGCATTATACGGGCGTAAATGCCGATCACCTCTTTGTTGGGCAGAGGTGGGTGATAGTCAGATCATGGGTCCAGAACGTGTAGTGGACCCAACGGAAAGAATTACTCAGATACGGCAATGCATGGCGGCAGCTCGCGACCGTCAGAAAGCCTACGCAAACAAGCGCCGGAAACCACTCGAGTTCCAAGTTGGGGATCGAGTGCTACTCAAAGTTTCACCCTGGAAGGGTGTGGTTCGTTTTGGCAAACGGGGCAAGCTCAATCCGCGATATGTCGGATCGTTTGAAATCATTGAGAAAATAGGCAGGGTGGCCTACAAACTAAACCTACCAGCAGAACTCAGTGCAGTTCACAGGGTTTTTCACGTGTCGAATTTGAAGAAGTGTCTGTCAGATGAGACCCTCATAGTTCCTTTGAAGGAGCTCACTATCGACGATCAGTTACGATTCTTCGAGGAACCAGTTGAAATCACGGACCGAGACTTTAAGGTCCTCAAGCACACTAGAATACCTCTTGTTCGAGTTCGTTGGAACTCCCGTCATGGCCCAGAGTTTACCTGGGAACGAGAAGATCAAATGAAACTCAAGTATCCCCAGTTATTCGGAAACAGTGCAACCACTACTGAGGCTGAAGCTACTACAGAATTTCGGGACGAAATTCCAAATCAACGGGGGGATGATGTGACACCCCAGGAAAACCAGTAAACTACACAACACAACTAGCTTCCTCAGTAACCACGTGCTAAATTTCGGGACGGAATTTCTTTCAAGTTGGCGATAATGTGACAACCCGAGTTTCAAGGTCTCTATTCAATTTAACTTATTACTTATTTGCAAGTGTGTTTTTATAATTACTTGATGTGCAATACAAGTGTTGATTGTAGATTGTAGTGTACATGTTATGTGTATAGATGTTATGCATATGGTATTGATTAAATAATTAAAAACAAGATGGTGGAACCCTACCCCACTCACGAAAACACCTCCCACCCGAAATCACCCCTACCCTCCCCCACGAAAACCCTTTTGGATGAAAACACCTTAGTGTTTTCGTCAGAAGGTGGGCTAGCGAAAACAACAACTGGGCTTTGGCCTAGTAACAATCTGTTTTAATATTTGTTCCCCGCTATCACGTAAAAAGATTAGTCGCCAAACCCTAGAGGTTCTTGAATCACGACGGCAGTAGGCATCCCCTCCTCGAGGCATCATCCCACTTGATCAAGATCGTGGTTAGTATAATCTTATTTGTTTTAGTTTTGAATTGATTGCTTTTATCTATATGTGCACCGATGTGATGTATGTTCAGAATTGTCTGAGTATTTATGTTTAGAATATAAGATTGCATGAACCAGTGGGTCATCCTAATCATGATTTGGTCATGGTCGGCCATGTGTGAAGTGTCTTGATTTATTGGTAATTGATCTAGAATTTAATAAAATAATGATTCTGTATGAGTGGGCCGCACTTGGTGATTTTCAAATTGTTATTGTTGCCGATCATGAGAGTGGGCCGCACATGTGATCTGCAAATTATCAGAATCTAATTCTTTTATAGCATCACAATCTATAGAGTCGGTGGTATGTACGAATTAAGAAAAAGGTTATGATATTGATAAAGATTCATGATTGGACAATGATTGGTAGTTTATTTGATTTCGTGACTTGGTATGATCTGTTTACGTGTAATACATACTAGGGATGATGGATTGTATGCATGTGATCCACTAACAAGTTGTAGGAATATGTGAAAATTATAAATGGATATCATGATCATTACCAATACATGTGACAACCTAATAATCGGCCAGTCTTATACCTTCTAGTAGTCAAAATCACACATATGTTGTCAGGAGAATTTATCAAGTTTCATGTGGAGAACTATCATGCACAACAGTCTTTGTCGGCTATTTTAAAAGAACAATATGTATATACATGTGCGATATGATTGTGTGATGATAAAATTGATGTCATGAATTGATTTGTATAACTGTTATTGATGATAAGGTATCCGACGAAAACCCTCCACCCAACGAAGACCCTATCCCAACGAAAACACCTTGGGGATTTCGGCCCAAGTGTTTTCGGACCAAAGGGATTTCGACCCAAAGGGATTTCGGCTCAGAGGGATTTCGTCCGAGTGATTTCGTAATATATGTGTTTCATCATGTGTTCTTTGTTAAGTTAAGCATGCAAATTCTGTTAAGTTATTAACCATGTTAAGTCTGTAACTCAGTTAAATGTGTTAATCCTGTTTAGCTTGTTAACCTTGTTAAGTATGTTAATCTTGTTAAGCCTGATAACCCTGTTAAGTGTGTTATTGAATAACTATGTTAGAATTGACCAAGAACTCAGTCATATGATGCATGATTGTATGAATGTGAAATAACGGTTATGTGTTACATGACGATGATTGCTTAAACACACTTTGTGACATATATTGCATATGAATCTTTACGAACTTGAACTGATTGTATATACTTGCGTACTATAGGTCGTGATTGATTATTTGTAAGCGTGTATGTCTTTAGCATACCGAGCAAACCAAGGTGAGTTCACACTCTTAGCAAGGCATGGGATTCCCGGGGTTGGGAATGGGATTGAATAACTACTCATACTTGCAACATTACTAGACTACTTACTACCGTCCTCGGATTGGGAAGGACACCTGTGCTAAAACTTACGTAAAACCTACGTACTACCGTCCTCGGATTGGGAAGGACACCAGCACTAAACCTACGTAAAACCTACGTACTACCGTCCTCGGATTGGGAAGGACGCCAGTGCTAAATCTACGTACTCGCTACGTACCACTGTCCTCGGATTGGGAAGGGCACTTACGTAAAACCTACGTAAAGTTATACTTACTACTATCCTCGGATTGGGAAGGATACTTATAGATACAACTAGTCTAGTAACTTACAACATGGGAAGCCCCCACTAATGGAAATTACAACATGGGAAGCCCCCACTAATTGAACTTACAACATGGGAAGCCCCCACTAATGGAAATTACAACATGGGAAGCCCCCACTAATTGAACTTACAACATGGGAAGCCCCCACTAGATGAACATACAAATGGCCTAGTAATACACGGCATGGTTATAAACGAACTTACGATTTGTTAAATGATCTTATTACTGTACAACCTACTGTGAACTCGCTCAACTTTGTTGTTGACTCTCTGTTACATGCCTTGCAGGTCGTTAGGTATCTATGGAGCTTGCATGGGAGTGGAGAGGAGTCGTTGTGGGACATGCACGGCTGTGTGCCATGCTAAACATTTGAAACATATAAACTTATGTTGGGTTTACATACTTATGCTTCCGCTAAACACTTAACTATGTTATGGTTTTGAACACCTTTCGTATTGATGAATGACTTTTATTTATTACTTACAATGTTCAATATGATTGGTGGCTTGATCCTGGTCATGTCACGCCTCCATGCGGTGATACTCCGCGTGTGGATTTTGGGGGTGTGACAGATTGGTATCAGAGCCATTGGTTATAGTGAACTTGGTTTTAATAAGGGAAAAGTTTTTGTTAAAACCAGACTATAACCTGTACAGTGCTCAACGATCCACAACGACGCCTCGCTCCACGTGCAAGACTCGACATTCTAGGTGATATGATTTATGTTTACATTGCCTACTTGCTAGATTACATAGAACTTTGCTCATAGTATGCTTAGATAAACGTAACAACTAGTGTTTGAAAACACATGTGTGCTTACTCTCTTCTGTCATCGCACTTTCGCGAACCTCTCTCACTCATGTTTCCTTTGATATGAAGATCATGAGTGGACGCGTTAACCTAACTCAAGCCCAGTTGGCGGCTTTGATCACTGAACAAGTTACTGCAGCACTCGCAGCTGCCCAGGCAGGAGGTATAACCTGCCATCACCACTTACTCTAGGATCTTTAGATCCTACTCTAATCCTGCAATTAAAGCCTCATATTCTGCCTCATTATTAGTAGCAGGAAATTCACACCTAATAGCCTGGGGTAATATGTCCCCCTGTGGCGATTTTAGTAGTATTCCTAAACCTACACCTCTTACGTTTGATGCACCATCAGTATACAATGTCCAACATTCTAAGTTTTCTCCTAGCTGCTGTACTTCTAAATCTACTTCATTTTGAATGTCACTACTGAAATCAGCCACAAAGTCAGCTAAAGCCTGAGACTTTATGGCATTTCTAGGCTCATACACTAAATCATAAGCACTCAGTTTTACTGACCACTTAGCCAACCTACCTGACATCTCGGGTTTCCTAAGCACATTTTTAACAGGATAATTGGTTTTAACATGAATCCTATGTGTCTCAAAACAATGTCTAAGTTTTGTTGATGCCATAACTAGGGCTAATATCAATTTCTCTAGATGAGAATATCTAGTTTCAGCATCTAGTAAACTTTTACTAACATAATAGACAGGATATTGCTGACCTTCATGGTCCTTTATAAGAATGGCACTTACAGCATTCCCTGATACAGCGAGGTATAGGGATAGTGGTTCACCATTTTCAGGCTTCATCAATAGAGGTGCAGTTGAGAGATATCGCTTCAAATCCTGCAAGGCTGCTTCATGCTTTGCTCCCCACTCGAACTTCTTATTCTTCTTGAGGATATCATAAAATTCCTTGCATTTTTCCGAGGATCTTGAAATAAATCTGTTCAATGCTGCTACTCGGCCTGTTAACCTTTGACATCCTTCATATTCGAAGGTGATTTTATATCCAGGATAGCTCTAATCTGCTCCGGGCTCGCCTCTATGCCTCTTTTGGTCACCATATATCCTAGAAACTTTCCTGCCCCCACTCCGAAATGGCACTTAGCAGGATTTAGTTTCATGTTATACTGATCCAGGATATCAAATGCTCCCTTAATATCCTGGAGGTGATCCTCAGCCTTTTTAGATTTCACCACCATATCGTCAATATATACCTCCATGGTGTCCCCCAGCTTGTCTTTAAACATCATGTTTACCAACCTCTGGTATGTTGCACCTGCATTTTTCAAACCAAAGGGCATAGCAGTATAACAATAAATACATGTTGGTGTCATGAAGGCAGTATCCTCCTGGTCCGAAGGCTCCATTTGAATCTGCTGAAATCCTGAGGATGCGTCCATGAAGGTTAACATCTCGTGCCCGGCAGTAGCATCCACCATTGCATCAATATGGGGGAGAGGAAATGGGTCTTTAGGACAAGCCTTGTTCAAGTCCGTTTAATCTACACAGACTCTCCATTTCCCATTTTTCTTCTATACCACGGCTACATTTGCCAGCCATCTTGGAAACTTGACTTCTCTAATCATTTTGGACTTCAACAATCTTTCAACTTCCTCTTGTATTAATGTATTTCGTTCAGGAGCAAACTTCCTTCTTTTTTGCTGAACAGGCTTGAACGACCTGTCAATTCCAAGCTTGTGAGTAATAATGTCTTTGGATATACCTGTCATATCCTCATGCTTCCATGCAAATGTTGATATCCTGCACTTCAAAAAGTTTATTAATTGTTCTTCAATATCCTGAGGGATATTGGTCCTACGAGCACTGAGACATCGGGATTATCCTGATCCAGGATAACTTTCTTGATATCCTGCTCGGAAGCCTCCACGATATCCTGGGCCCGCATCTTTAATTGCTATGCTGGATTAGGCTTGGTTGAGGATTTCATTGAGGATGAGTAGCATTCCTTCGCCTCCTGCTGATCACTATCAACTTTGATGACCCCCCAAGGGGTAGGGATCTTGATGCACTGGTGATAAGTCGATGGCACAGCCTTCATGTCATGGATCCATGGCCTGCCTAGTATGATGTTATAGCAGGATAGGGAGTCCATCACACAGAAGCGTTGTATCGAGTTGACCCCTTCAACATATACTGGTAACTTTATCTCTCCTACGGTATTCCTAGCTTCTCCACTGAAACCAACGAGCACAGTGGACTTCGAAGTAATGTCCATTGGAGATACATTCATCCTCTTCAATGTTTCCAGCTGAATTATGTTGACAGAGCTACCATTGTCCACCAATATCCTGCGTACAAAATGATTAGCAACATACAATGTTATTACAAGAGCATCATGGTGAGGATCCTACACAGTATCCCTGTCATCACTGTCGAAAGTGATCACTTTATCAGTTGTAAGGGTGGTCATCCTGGCTGGTTTGTCTCCCTTTTCAGTCTTAGCTTCCTTTGCATGTCTCTTGGCCGCAGAATACAAAGTCCCACAAATGTCGGATCCTCCTGAAATAAAGTTAATTATTTTGGCATCTGCTGGGGGTGATGCTGCTCGTTCAGGATCCTTCTCATGATCCTGCCCTTTATTCTTCTTTCTTCCCAACAAATCCTTCAAATACCCCTTGCTTAATAGGTAGCTTATTTCTTTCCTTAGAGCAATGCAATCCTCGGTCACATGTCTGAAATCTTCATGGAAGGCACACCATTTGGATTTATCCTTCCAATCAGCTTTCTGCTGATTCTTCCGAGGCCACCTAGCTTTGTCTCCTAAACCCTGCATAGCATACATTAACTCAGGTATATTAACAGAAAAGCAGTATTCCGATTCTTCAGGATCCTCGTCTTCAACAGCATTCACTTTCTTGTTATCATTTTTGCCATATGGCTTGGAGTGATATGGTTTATACGAGGATTCTGATTTCTTGTTGGTTGATTCGTAGGTTGAGGTAGAATTCATCCTCTCTTGCATCTTTTTGTCATCTTCCAAGCGGATATATCTCAAAGCCCTGTTACGAGCTTCGTCGAGATTCCTGCAGGGATTCATTACAAGATCCTGATAAAACTGAGAATCCTTTTGTAACCCCATCTTAAAAGCCTGCACAGCTGTTGCAACATCAAGATGTGGGATATCCAAGGATTCCCGACTAAACTTGTTCACATAATCCCTCAAGGATTCCTGAGGTACTTGAGTTATCCTGTAAAGATCACTGGTTAGTTTCTCAAAACTTCGGCTGCAAGAAAACTGACTATTAAATAAATTAACCAAATGAGCGAACGAAGTAATTGAGTGAGGAGGAACATTTAACAGCCATTTTAAGGCTGATCCTGTCAAGGTAGAACCGAAACCCTTGCACAAGCATGCTTCCTTGAGCTCCGGAGGGATAGGGTTAATCTCCATTATTTCTCTATACTGGGCAATATGCTCTTCAGGATCCGTAGTCCCATCATACAGTTTCATGTTGGGGGTCTGAAATCTTTTTGGGATTTCAGCATCACAGATAGGATACGCAAAGCGGGATATCCTGTGGCTGTCTTGGGATACTTCCGGAATTGGCTGGACCACTCCAGGCACACTGGATATCATGTCCTTCAATTTCTGAAGCTCCCTAGTAAATGTTGACGTCATACCTGCATCCTGCAAAGACCCATTATTGTTAGTAGCTAGAGTATTATTATTTGACATGTTACCGATCTGAGGATTCTGGCCATATCCTGAAGCGTATCCTGAGCTCCTCACAGTTGACATCCTGACCGAGGAGGGTATCTCAGGAGTATGATTCTGAGAACGGCTTGGCACGATGTTCCCCCGGTTATCCTCAGTGTAAACTGCAGAACTGAAGTTCAAAGCCCTAGGCTGTAAAGGAGTGACAGTTTCTTCAGCAGGTCTACTTGGGCCGGATTTCAAGAGTTGTATCTCTCTCATCAGCATCCGATTAGTTTCCTGCTGCTGCCTCATCTGTTCCTGTACACTACCAAACAAATTCAGAATTTCATCATTAGAAGCCAAAATAGGACCGGATCCCTGGGTACTGGGAGCGGGGATAACATCCCGAGCCACATGACTTTCAGTTCCGTGTGAAGAAGCTTGCATTCTTGGAGGAGGAGGTGGAAGCACCGAACCGATTATTGCAGAGGTTGTAGCAGACATGGTGAAAGAGCTCATGTTTGATCTCGAGGCCATTGAAAACAATGTAGCAAAAAGTTTTGACAATAGAAAGCCGAGTAATGATTTTACTAAAGTTTTTAGCAAAAATAGCACCACTTGCCCCACGGTGGGCGCCAAACTGTTTTGGTCAAAAATTACCGAAGCAATTAAGTGATCAAATTAGTTAAGTGAGGTAGTGTGCTAGAAATGAGTGTCGAAAATATGTTAATCAAGTTAATTGCAAAAACAGTTTCAGGATACGGCTCAGGATATAGAGTTGTATCTATGATCAAACAATGAGCAAAAAAGTAAAGGTTGACACGTGATGTACGAGGAAAGCCCTTGATCAATCTAGATCGCCGGCACAAAACCTCGAGAGCTGACAATTGCAGCTGCCTTGTTCTTCTATTGCTTCAAATATCAGGATACAGTGCAGGATGTGATGCGGATCAACTATGTGTTACAATGTAATTCGATTACAAGTGTTTGTGTGTAGTGACTGCTGAAAGCTAGAGAGCAAAAGTGTTCGAAAGTGTGTGTGTAAGTTGCGTGCCTTAATTTGATCTGCCCCCATCTATTTATAGTAAAAGAGATGCAACAAACTATCCTAATAAATTGGGATCCGGTGAATATTCCCCACTCGAACGTTGTAGACCTGGTCTTTCGGGTTCAACGTCTCTCACATAACAGATACGCCCGAGTCTTGAGGAGAAGAAGTCCATCTGACCGTTAGTAACCCACAGCCTCTAACCTGCACGTGGTTAATTTAGTTAACACCAGGATATCACCCAGGATTTTAGCAATATCCTAATCCAGTATCCTGATCACAAGTAAACAACCAAAAGCAGGATATTAGTCAGGATAGATATACTCAGAAAATGGCCCATAACAAAGGTGAACCGTGTAAGGTCTAAAAATTCTTATTAAAATCATAAAAGTTTTAATCACAAAAGAACCAAACGGGTATCAACTTATAAAATTTCCATAAAGTTCATCATAAACTAACCAAGATAATTTACTTAAAAGTTTACAACCAAAATTCTTAGACAACCAACATAGACTAAAGAACAAGAGTTTCGACATCCTTTCAAGTTTAGTTTTTACAAAAGACCCAACATAACGGAAAACCTTCTAACAAAAGTTTTGACCCATTTATCAAGCATCATAGCGGGAGCGTGCGAATCGGTGTGTCCATTCCAATGTAGCGCCGACTATCAAGACGATTTACCTACATTCATAACAAACGATTAGCCACTTTAATATAACCGAACTTTAAGGTTAAATCTTAGTTCAAACTTAATGGTGTTTACTTCGAGAATTCCTTCCAACAACCCTTCTAATGAAATTCATTATCAATCTCTTTGCATTACCTTATACTTGGTTTAACATCAAGTTTACAATTCGACATATGACATGTTCTACTCGTTTGACCCATATCCATGATGTAAACTATAACATAAACTCATTTGACATACCAATTTACAAATCTAGTTTAATAACATATTCTAGACATTATACATTGCTAAAGTTGTAAGCGTAAGAACTTACCTTTGTCGTTGTTTGTTTGCTATCCGGAACGGCTTGAGCTTTCTTCCTTAATTCCTACAAATCCAAAATCGTTTACTTTAATCTCATGTCATTCTTTTCATTATGTTCTTAACATAATCGAATTAGCAACTAATAATTCCCAAATTCCAACCATTTAACATTGTAAAATCATTTGATCATTTCCTTCGAGCATTTTAACAAACACTTGGCGTGCATACTATTAATTAAGCATAGTGTACAAGTATCATATGCATAACCTAGCCAATTTCCAAACTATAAATTAGAAACATCCTTTTGCTTTATATACTTGTAACAAATGTATTGGGAGCTTTTAAAAAAATTGCATTTTTCACTTTCAACCCAATTTTTTTTATCTCTAACATTTTAACCCCTTTGGCTTTTTTTTGTTTTAACACAAAGCTTTTCAACTTTTAAATTTAACCCCAATACTTTTTTTATTTTCAACTTTGGTCTCCCCATACTTTTCAACTTTCGCAAGTTTTTTGTAACAACCCGCACGTTCGTGCATTGTTACTACTCATTATACACGTTACGCCTAGCACCAGAGATTCGGATCATAATGTAGCTGTATCGAATACATCGCTACTTCGCAGTATTTTCGCATATTACGCATACTTTATCGCTATAACACATCACATCGCACACACTAACACTCACGATGACGTTGAGCGAGGACCTATTCTACCTTCCTCGATAGTCGTGATGTGTCGCAATGCAACGCACATTCGAAACGCGCATCTCCATTATCGCAACGCAGACTTTGAAATGTGGATATTTATACGACCCAATGTGACTAATTATAATAAATATATGAATATGTGTGGCAAAATGTGTGACCAAACTATCGCAACGCTTAACGATCGAAACGAAATGCCAAAACTCAAATCGCCGGAGGCGTTTGATCGAGTGACAATTCAATCGAATGGCAACCCGATCGGATTGCCGTCCGATCGGATTGTCATCCGATCGGATTGCCGTCCGATCGGATTGCCCTCCGATCGAAGTTCCACTCGATCGGATTGCCATCCGATCCGACACCTTGCACCACCTTTCCCTCGTCTTCACCTATAAATAGCACTTGTCACATCACTGTTCAAGTGATGTGACAGCTCTCACTCGACCAGCACGCTCTGGGGGTATTTTCTCTCGATTTCTCGTGATTCTTGTAAGTCCTACCTCAAATCTTGTACTTCTATGATCCACACGCACTTCTTCATCATTTTCACCTTTGAATCTTAACTTTTAACCGTGAAATCAACGGATTTGAGGTATTCTAGGGTGATGTCATCATGGAGTTCCTATGAACTTCAAGTTTTGACCTCATTCCACCAAGAACAACTCAGATCTGAAGGATTTCCACAGGATTAAACATGATTTTCGCATAAATCTAAATGTTTTCAAAGTTAAAAGGATTGAAAGATACTTTTCCAACTCTCTTTCAACTCTTTTACACTCAATGCACTCAAAACCGATAGAACCAGAGCTCATTTAGATCTTCTACTCATTCTTAGTGAAGATTCGGTCTGAGATCTGATATCTATCAAAGGGACAACCGATTTCAGGTTGAACAGGATCAATCGTCACGAACAGTTAACTGACCGGATTGGGGTGATTCTCGTTCGATCGAGTAACCTGGGTCAGACGGAGTCCCCGTTGTTCAGCACGTCATCATATCATCTTGAGCAAACCGCAAAAACTTCCATAATAATCAAGTTCAAGATGATCAGATTCGTGGGACGGATTGCTGTCCGATCGGATTGCCATCCGATCGAACTGCTATCCTATCGGATTGCACTGGTTCCAAAACTTAAACATTTTCAAACTATTCAAGGATCTGAACGTCGAACGGGTTGCGTCCGATCGGATTGCTATCCGATCGAACGACCATCCAATCAGTTGACATTTGGACTTCAGCACTTAATCAATTTCATAATTTTTAAAGATAATTAGTTCTAACGGATTGCCATCCGATCGGATTGTTATCCGATCGAGTGGCAATCCTGCTGTGAACTTGTTCCCACTAAGTGTCCTGCCAATCGGATCTCTATCTAATCGAACAACCGTTCGATCGATCGACCTGAAAGGTAGAGATACTCTTCTGTTTTCAAAATGCTACAACAAAAACTTCAAGGCCATCATACACAAACACATCCACCCCAAACGAATGTCCATCCAATCGAATGGCCATCTGATCGGATGACCATCCGAACGGATTGGCATCCGATCGAGTGGCCAACCGATCGGATAGCCATCCGATCGGATTACCATTCGACACTTGGTTCACCCTCCACCGTTTAACACACTATTCAACGCTTACGCTATCAATCGGCAATCAGGCTAATCTCAGACGTGCTCCCTTCAATCCAACCAAGTTGTGTTTACTTGCTGAGCACCAACTGTGAGTATACTCGAACCCTTTTTATCGCATTTTTGGGTGTAACATACGTATCTATCAAATCAAACTAATCGACTGCTTAAACTATTTATCACTTGCGAATAACTGTTATGCATAGTTATACGTGATGCTAGTTACACATGTGTTAGGACTTTTACTCGCGAGATCCCGCCTTAACTAGTATAGTACTATAGTACCCGACGGGGTCTAGTTAGGATGAATAGCAATCGCAATCGCAGCTCGAGAGACTTAGCTGGTAGTATCTGTCCAATATATGTGTGTTGTATCTCGTTTATGTATGTGGTAATTCGCAACACTCTCTATTCATTTACGCTACTCCATCAAAACTTGTATACTCGCCAATACTTTTGTATTGATGTTGTTTTAACGTATGTTGCAGGTTTAGTCGCAGTCTACATTAAAACAAGCTAAGAAGTCTAGAAACTCACCTAAAAATCTAGGTTGTCGGATGTGTATTGTTCGAGAGGATAAGAAATCTGTGATAACTTATGTGATTGTACTGTTTGTTAGTATGGGATAACAAATGTAATAAATATTGTCGCTTCATAGTTGTTATGGATTCTCTTGAGCAATCTGATTCGCCTAGTGTCGCGCCCCGATGATTCCGCCATCGGTTGGGGTGTGACAGATTGATATCAGAGCCATAACTATAGGGAATTAGGCCAGACTAGACCTAGTCCGGGTCGATGTCTTAGAAACGACCTAGTCTATAGTCTAAGTACCAACGGGCCGGCTCATACGAACCCAATAGGATTTATACGGGCCTACTTGATACTCTCATTCGAATCCGCTAAAAATGAAAACTTCACGTGAACACCGTATACTACAACTTCACACGAAGCGCATTTCCTAAGGCTGGAATATTACTTAGCCTTTCCTAAAGCCAACACAATACACACTTTTTCGAAAATATTCGCATAACACAACCAAGTGGTCCAGTCAAGATCAGGCGTGAAAACCAAGAACTCTCGATAAGATCGCTCACTCAACGCATTTTTCTAGCACGAGAATTTTCCGTTGAGCTAGGAGTGACATCCACATCTCAGCGAAAGCCTCCATTTCGAAATCTAGTAGAGCTCCCGAATTTATTCGAAGAGCACAACCACAGCTAGGAGCGACGTTATTAAGTCAGGGGTGAAACCCGTATCTTAATAAACCGTTGCACTCTCTATAAAATGGTTTAAAAAAAACTCTCACCAAGGACTCGACCATAACGATAACTCTAGCCCCGCGATGACTAGGAAGACGAATGCCATGAGTTGCATCCCAGTGGAAGCACAAGTCTTCTAGGGCAACGCGCGTGCACGAACTTGTTGGGTATAGTTGTGTTAGCTTGGGTAGTCGATGCCTAAACACCTGAGGCACTCTATCTATTTTTCTAGCATATGACTTGTCGATTTTACGCTTTACTGAACTTATTTACGCTTTTGTGGCTACGATTTAAAACTTTACGCTTTATCGATTTCTCGATTTTCGCTCCCTGCTTTATAAACGCACAACTCGCACGACCATCGCAATCTAAAACGAAAACCGAATGTTCGCAACAAAACTAATGTCTAATTACTCGCTTTCGCTCTCTCTCCCTCTTCATCGCGTTCTCGTGCATTCCACACCGACATGTATGTGTGTAAATATAAACTACAACTATTTATATGTACAAAACGAATCAATTGTGTGGGAATTTAGGAATCTCGTGTCTCCTATGTGGCTCCTATGTGAAATCTATTATATTACTCGCAACAAGTTTTGATCGTGCTCAATCGCATCGTAAAACTCAAAAATCATTATGATCGAATCTCACTTCAAATCTCTCTCTATCTAGATGTCTTCAAACGACTCTACCTCGAGACAAACAGCTAGGAGAAGAGCCAAACGAAGCGCCGAGAAGAGGATTGCCTCGCTTGTGGCCAAGGAAGTGGCCAAGGTCATTCCTCAAATTGTCGCTTAAGTGCACTCTCTCAGCAACTCTCGAACCTCGGAAGACTCTAAGACAGAAGCGCCGCAATCTGCTTTCCTCTACAAACACTTCAAGGTCTGTAACCCGATGGAGTTCACAGGTGAAGGGGTGTGCCCCAGCTACTCCAGTGGTTCGATTCTATCGAAATTACCCTTCGACAGAGTGGGTGTCCCAATAGTTTTCGTACTACTTGTGCAACCGGAGTATTTCAATCGCGAGCACTCGACTGGTGGACCGTTGAACGTAACAAACGTGGGATCTCCATAGCTTATGCTCTCTCTTGGGATGAGCTGAAGGAGCTCATGAAGAAAGAGTATTGCCCTCCCTACGAAGTCCAGAAACTAGAAGACGAATTTTGGGAAATCAAGCAAGTCGAAGGTGACAATACTGGCTACATCGCAAGGTTCAAACAGCTTAGCATAATCTGCCCAAGTCAAGTCAACACTTTAGAAAAAGCCATCATGAAGTACATTCGCGGCTTGCCTGAATGTGTGGGCGATTTTGTCGAAGATGCAAGGCCTGCTACCATCGAAGAAACCTACCGCTTGGCCGTAGAAATCAACGATAAACTAGTCTTGGACGGATTCTTCTCCAAGAATCTTGTCAAACAAGCTCACCAAGCAACCGTCATCGATTCTTTTGACAATTCTTCCGACGATTCTTCAAGTGAGTCCTCAGACGAATCCTCCGATGATAACGCATCGCTTCAGGAAGCTCAGCTCAGCCGCAAATGAAAGACCATGAGCCCAAGCTCTTCAACAACTGAACTATCGCAACCAGAACCTCTCCAAGCAATTCCAGTTCACTCGAAGCGCGACTACAACGGAACTCAGCCCCTGTGTCTCAGGTGTGCGTATCATCACCCGCTAGAAGCTAACTGTCGCTTTTGCGCAAATTGCAACTGGTATGGTCATCTTACCCAGCACTGCCGCATGGGGCCGCAAACTTGAGGAATTTCAGCAACAATTGCAGTCTCCACAGAAGTCCTCTACAACAACATCAGTTATGCTTCCAATGTTGTTGTAATGCTACGATTTTCACCGTTAGTTTCTTTTATGTGTTGAATTTGTTCTACTTCTCGACGCAACGTGGACTCTATTTATCTCTCATTCTCTTGCACTCACGCACGGACTATATACTATATGATGTGTTTTGCCCCCCATAATGCATTCTTGAAATGAGGTACGATAAACGTGCAAGGGACAACTTAGTCACGGGTGCACACGGGATTATTTTGGCTAGTGCACGAGGATCGTAGTAAGTTCCAATGATTCCACAACGTTCAAAGGCATGGTTAAGCATGGTGGATACGCCGCTGGTACTTCCTATATATAAGCGTCTTGACCATGTTTGATAAAGTATGACACCTATTCACGGGGTAGAGGCGTATGGTTGAAACATGGTGGATACGCCTCTAGTACTTCCTATATATAAGTGTTTCGCCATGCCAACCAATGTCTTGTGAAGAAAGTGCCATGCAGGTGGAACGTTATTAGACCAAGTATACTATTAAATCTACTTTCGACACACTAAACTACATCACAAGGTGTAACAATCTCAATCGCAACTCAAAGCGTGTAATCGATAGACTTTTCGTAAGTCAACACGCTCGCAATCGCATTATCGCTGGAATCTATCTCGCAATCTCAATCGCTTATTGAGTGTTCGCTCAATAGCTTATTGTGTGTATAGCGCTATCGCCTATCATGTGCATTGCTCTATCGCTCATCATGTATCGCTTGACGCTTATCGCTATCGCTTACCGTTATTTATGTTATCTGTGTTATGTTAGCACACATAACCCCGCTTCACAAGACGAAACCGATATGGCTAAAACATGGTGGATACGCCGCTGGTACTTCCTATATATAAGTGTTTTAGCCATATCAGCAGACTTTCGTGGAAAAAGGCCATATGGGGCTTAATGTTAGTTAAAATTTGTGGTGTTGTTGAATCTAATCAAATCGCATATTCCCATCACTTGCAACGCATCAATCGTCTCGACGGTTGTCGCTATCGCTCGTCGCTTATCGCTTATCGCTTTTCGCCGTCGTCTTCGCTCATTATGTTTGTGTTGTGCTATCGAATTTTTTGCGTACCGCTTATCGCTTATCCCACTCGCTCGTATCGCTGAACTGAATTCGTAAACGACTTCATCTCCCAGTTTGCTCAATCCCTCTCTTACACTTGGTCCAACCATCTTTCGCTTGGACCGAGGGAATCGAAATCTATTAGTACTATGTCGACGCACATGACACTGCCTCACGGGACAAAAGCCATATGGCTAAAACATGGTGGATATGCCGCTGGTACTTCCTATATATAAGTGTTTTAGCCATATTGTCGAACTTTCGTTGGAAAGTGCCATGGGGGGCCGACTTTAAATTTAAAACCTTTGGATTATTTAAAACCTCTATGTAAATAAAGCTTTTCTTACAAACTTTTTCTAAAAAAATCAAAATCTTTGTACAAAACGAGATTTTCTTGTAACGTTGGTGTGACAATCGACTCAAGTTAATGCCGCGTGACAAGAAAATTTCATAAAACGAGTTTTAATCACCCTAAAATATTTTAGTAACCTAATGAAACTCCTCTCATAGCGATGGTGTGAACATCGAAACAGTTTCACACCGCACTGTGGGAAGATTTTTCATAAATAAGTTTTTCCCCAACCTTTCGAATTAATCAACTTTTCAAGAATTCAAAACACTTTTTGATCGCTTTTCGTGTGCTGCCATCTTTTGTTATATGAATTGCCTTACTCGCTGCCATCGTCAGTCGTCGCAACACTCTCGCTCGTCAAATTTCAATTGATCGCTCGCTTATTTTGACGCTTTTACCGCTACTCTCACTCACATCAATTCTCGCAACCCTTTTTGTGGATCAATTTCGGGACAGAATTTCCTAAAGCAGGGAGACTGTAACAAACCACACGTTCGTGCATTGTTACTACTCATTATACTCGTTACACCTAGCACCAGAGATTCAGATCATAATGTAGCTATATCGAATACATCGCTACTTCGCAGTATTTTCGCATATTACGCATACTTTATCGCTATAACACATCACATCGCACACACTAACACTCACGATGACGTTAAGCGAGGACCTATTCTACCCTCCTCGATAGCCGAGATGTGTCGCAATGCAATGCACATTCGAAACGCGCAACTCCATTATCGCAACGCAGACTTTGAAATGTGGATATTTATACTAACCAATGTGACTAATTATAATAAATATATGAATATGTGTGGGAAAATGTGTGACCAAACTATCGCAACGCTTAACGATCGAAACGAAACGCCAAAACTCAATTCGCCGGAGGCGTTTGATCGAGTGATAATTCGATCGAATGGCCACCCGATCGGATTGCCATCCGATCCGACACCTTGCACCGCCTTTCACTTCTCTTTACCTATAAATAGCACTTGTCATATCACTGTTCAAGTGATGTGATAGCTCTCACTCGACCAGCACGCTTTGGGGCTATTTTCTCTCGATTTCTCGTGATTCTTGTAAGTTCCTACCTCAAATCTTGTACTTCTATCATCCACACGCACTTCTTCATCATTTTCACCTTTGAATCTTAACTTTTAACTATGAAATCATCGGATTTGAGGTATTCTAGGGTGATGTCATCATGGAGTTCTTATGAACTTCAAGTTTTAACCTCATTCCACCAAGAACAACTCAGATCTAAAGGATTTCCACAGGATTAAACATGATTTTCGCATAAATCTAAACGTTTTAAAAGTTAAAAGGATTTAAAGATACTTTTCCAACTCTCTTTCAACTCTTTTACACTCAATGCACTCAAAACCGATAGAACCGGAGCTCATTCAGATCTTCTACTCATTCTTAGTGAAGATTCGGTTTAAGATCTGATTTCAATCAAAGGGACAACCGATTTCGGGTTGAACAGGATAAACCGTCACGAACAGTTAAATGACCGGATTGGGGTGATTCCCGTTCGATCGCGTAACCTGGGTCTGACGGAGTCCCTGTTGTTCAGCACGTCATCATATCGTCTCGAGCAAACCGCAAAAACTTCCAAAATAATCAAGTTCAAGACGATCAGATTCATGGGACGGATTGTCGTCCGATCGGATTGCCATCCGATTGAACTGCTATCCGATCGGATTGCACTGGTTCCAACACTTAAACATTTTCAAACTATTCAAGGATCTGAACGTCGAACGGGTTGCCGTCCGATCGGATTGCTATCCAATCGAATGACCATCCGAGAGTTGACATTTGGACTTCAGCACTTAATCAATTTAATAATTTTCAAAGATCATTAGTTCTAACGGATTGCCATCCGATCGAATTGCTATCCGATCGAGTGACAGTCCTGCTGTGAACTTGTTCTCACTAAGTGTCTTGCCAATCTTATCGCTATCCGATCGAACGACCGTTCGATCGATCGACCTAAAAGGTAGAGATACTCCTCTGTTTTCAAAATGCTACAACGAAAACTTCAAGGCCATCATACACAAACACATCCACCCCAAATGAGTGTCAATCCAATCGAATGGCCATCCGATCGAGTGGCCATCCGATCGAGTGGCCAACCGATCAGATTACCATTCGACACTTGGTTCACCCTCCACCGTTTAACGCACTATTCAATGCTTACGCTATCAATCTGTAATCAGGCTAATCTCAGAAGCGCTCCCTTCAATCCAACCAAGTTGTGTTTACTTGCTGAGAACCGACTGTGAGTATACTCGAACCCTTTTTATCGCATTTTTGGGTGTAACATACGTATCTATCAAATCAAACTATTTGAATGCTTAAACTATTTATCACTTGCGAATAACTGTTATGCATATTTATACGTGATGCTAGTTACATATGTGTTAGGACTTTTACTCGCGAGGTCCCGCCTTAACTAGTATAGTACTATAGTACCCGACGGGGTCTAGTTAGGATGAATAGCAATCGCAATCGCAGCTCGAGAGACTTAGCTGGTAGTATCTGTCCAATATATGTGTGTTTTATCTCGTTTATGTATGTGCTAATTCGCAGCACTCTCTATTCATTTACGCTACTCCATCAAAACTTGTATACTCGCCAATACTTTTGTATTGACGTTGTTTTAACGTATGTTGTAGGTTTAGTCGCTGTCTACATCAAAACAAGCTAGGAAGTCTAGAAACTCACCTAAAAATCTAGGTTGTCGGATTTGTATTGTTCGAGAGGACAAGAAATCTGTGATAACTTATATGATTGTACTGTTTGTTTGTATGGGATAACAAATGTAATAAATATTGTCGTTTCATAGTTGTTATGGATTCTCTTGAGAAATCTGATTCGCCTAGTGTCGCGCCCCGATGATTCCGCCATCGGTTGGGGTGTGACTTTTTTCGTTTTACGTTTCATTCGAAATTTTACGAGTCAAAACGCAGCAACATGTGTGTGGGGTTCAACATTTTTTGCCTGTTTTCCCGTTTGATAGGCCAGTCGCAACGTGTCTATTTTTCTCCGTTTGACAAGTTCGTCGCAACGCACGGATCCTAGATCAACTTAGTTATTATTTTCTCCATTTTACGTTTTTGTCTAATTGCTCCGCATTAACACGCCACAACGGGCGTGCTGGTTCATCGATTTTGCGTAAGTTTTTTGTTCAGTGTTATGTTTTACTTTTTTATTTATTTTATTTTTACAAGCTTTTCTGGTGTTGGTGTTTGCTGGTAGTGGTTTAACTTTAGTGCTACTTGGCACAATTTTATGAACGTATTTAACCTATTAAGTTTTTTACTAATAATTTATTTTGAGTTTACCTTTATAGCTCCTTTACTTAAGAAAAACTATTTTTCATATGTATATTTTTATGTACGTACCTGTATAAATTCGATTTGCTCTACGTGTCGACATAAACTTTTTCTGGAAAGGAGTCAGGTGAAATATAATACGTTTTCGTTTAAAAAAAATATTTTTTACGTGCATACTTTTATGTACGTTTCCGAATATATTTGAGTTGGTGTATATTTCGACACAAACTTTTTTAGGAAACGAGTCAGATGATGTTTTGTAAAATTTGTTTCGAACCGAGTGAAGTCAAACTGTGGTTTCTTTTTTTCTATTTTATCAAAACTTCTAATTCATCTCTTTTGATTATATGTGTCAACTTTTCCATTATACCTGTTACATTTTCTATGTATGACTCGGGTCACATATAATACGTTATGATTGTACGGTATAAATTTGATTTACTTTATGTTTGATCCAACTGCAATGCTTATATAGGTTACATTGAGTTCAATCAGATACGTAGAAACGTGTGTTTTCATATGGTTAACACCTCACATGACGTTCGGACTAATCCACTCGATGTTTGCGATGTACCGCGCCGCAACGCGCGCGGGTGTTACTGCTAGTTTACATCAATTAACATCAAGAACATCCATTCAATCGAAATCTCGTACAACCTTCATCATAAATCGATTTCACTTAACAATATCTAATTATGAACATCATCATACAAAATCATTATACTAATTTACATAAATGTTCATCATTATATCTCATAACATCCCTATTTTAAGTGGGTTTTCATTCTAATCACAAGGAACATCAAAATTCAAGTACAATTCAACTTTTACATGTTTATTCTATCAAATATTCCTACGTAACTACATTCAATTTAAGTGTTTGATTATAACCCACTTATGAAAGTTCATCAAATCGCAAAATTCAACTTACCTCTTGTTAGACTAACTTGGATGAATGATTCTATGTGTTCATGCAGTGATTAATTGCAAGATTTCCCTTCAATTTCTTGATTTTGTGAAGATGAAGGTTTTTCCCCTTCTTTTCTTGTTCCAGGCGACACCCACACACACTATGTGTGTGTGGTGTGTTTTTTGTTTATTTTATATAATTATCTTTCATTATTTTCACATTTGACCCCTCAAGTATGTATGCTTCTTTTTAAATGGTCAAGCACTTATTCCTTTTTAGTTAAAGTTCTAATTTACATTCTAACTAGGTTCCCACTCCTAGTTATTTCTAGTAGCATACTATAGCAATATATATTTAAATGAAAATAATTAAATTTTGGGGCGTTACAAACCGGTATTGTTCGGAACTTGATTCGGGCCAAGATATGGTTTTGAAGCTCAATAAATGAGAAATAATGAAGTTCAGGGGTAATCGTGTCAATAAGTGAAAGTTGAAACCAAGTATACATGGATGGGGAGAATAGACGTAGGTTACGGACCGTGGGCCGTAACTTACGGTTGTTGTTTGAAGTGAATAAAGAATTCACAGAAGGTTGGACATGTGGCTTACGCTTGAAGACGTGGGCTTACGGTTTAGAAGGATTTTCAGAAACGTTGGAACCGTAACTTACGGTCCGTAGACCGTAAGCTACGGCGGGTTCTACGGGTCCGCGTGGAATTGACCTTTATGGCTGGAATTAATGGTTTTTAACCCTAGTTTTCATAAGACGTCAATCATTCACGAATTTGGCAGCAACAAAACACACTTTTGGCTCTCAATCTTCAGCATCTTCATCATAGTCTTCACCATAACAACCAAAACAATCATGAATTCAGTCGTTCAACAATCTTTTGACGATCAATCAGCTACTATGGCTGAAACATCGGGGTGAGGCATTGAGCAAAACAGATTGTCCAAGAGAATCCATAACAACTATAATTACCGATTATTTAATGTTACGTCCCATACCATAACATAATAAGCAAAACAGTTATTACAGACATAGTGTTCTCAAAGACAAAAATTGTTCCGACAACTCAAAAATTATTTAGTTTGTTTCTAGACTCTCCTAGCTTGATTCCACATAAATTCAGCAACATAGCAAGCATCCTAAGCACCTGTCACATACATTAAAATAGGTCAATACACATAGTGTAAAGGTGAGCATACAAGTTTGATATTATAATAGTAGCGAAAGCGATTTACGCATAGCCAGCATGTAACACGTAGAAATGTGAAGCTAGCAGGTTATCGACAATGAAATATGCACAGACATGACTGCGAGTTGTAGAATGCGCAACACATATCACCACAGTGATACGTGAAGAAAATACCCTTAACAACCCATGTCCACGACAGGTGCTGAGTCCAAACTATAACACTATCGTTGCTAAGGTGTTAGGCAACAATCACTGTGTAAACATCATACAAGCATTCATCGAATAACACGTATAACATGCAGAGCGGTTAGCGTATAAAAGTGTTTGCGTTGTGTGATAGATGTGATTTGATATAAGTAACGAATGTAACACCCAAAAGTGCGTAAAGCAAAAAGGGATCGAGTATACTCACAATTCGTGTTTAATGAATAAACACAAGCTTGGATTGAAGGGAGCGCTTGAGAGATTAGCCTGATCAGATAACGACAGTATAAGCGTTGAACGGTGCGTTAAACGGGGACGAGTGAGATGAGGGACGGGAAGTAATCCGATCGGATGACCGTCCGGACGGATGACCATTCGGTCGGAGGGTCATTCGTTGGGAAGGATATGCTTGTGTATTGTTTGAACTTTGAAGTTTTCGTTGTAGCATTTATAAAAGTGAGAAGTATTTCTATTTGTTCAGCCATCCGGTCAGATGGTCATCTGGACGGATGGCCGTTCGATCGGATGGTGATTCGTTTGAGTGGAATTTACAAAGAACTACATCTCCCGTCGGGATAGTCATTCGATCGGATGGTCATCCGATCGGATGACTATTCATTTGGAAGTTGTTATCCCTTGAAGTTTTGCAAAATTATTTAAGTGTTGAAATCACGAGTCACCTGATCGGATCGTCGTTCGATCGGATGGTGATCCGATCGGACGGTGATTCGTTCGGGTAACCTGTTCCGTCTTGAAAACTAGTAAAATTGGTTAAGTTTAGAAAGTTTGCGGTTGAACCGAGACTGTATGACAACGTGTCGAACAATGGAAACCCCATCAGATCCAACTCATCCGGTCGAACAGGAATCACCCCGTTCGATCCATACCAGCTGTTTATTGACGGTGTTTCATGTTCAACCCGTGAATCGGTTGTCTCCCCGATAGTAATCCGTTCTCAAGCCGGCACTTCACTAGAGAATGAGTGGAAGGCCTGAACGAGCTCAGATTCTATCAGTTTCGAGTGAAAAGTAAAGGATGTTGAAGAAAAGTTTGAATCTGGTTGAAAATGTTTAGATTTAGGTGAAATCAGTGTTTGAACATTGTAGAAATCTGTTAGATTCGGACCGTTCTTACTGGAATGAAGTAATTGTCCAAAGTTCATACAAACCCGTGATGACGTCATCATTGAACAACCCTAGATCAGGTGATTTTATCGTTAAAAGTTGTGATTTGTGGGTGAAATTGATGGGAAAGTGCGTGTTGATTGTAAAAGTACAAGATTTGAGATGAAAACTTACAAGAATCGCGAGGAATCGAGAGAAAAGTGGCCAAGAATGTGCTGGGTCAGAGGGGAACTGTCACATCATGAACAGTGATGTGACAGGTGGGGTATTTATAGGTGAAGAGGAGAAGAGGCGGTGTGGAGTGGTTCGGTCGGATGGCCATCCGATTGGATGACCATTCGATCGAACGGTCGTTCGATCGGACGGCGTGTGCGAGTTAGTTTCCGACTTCCATTTCGTGCGTTGAGCGTTGCGATGCGTTTAAGCGAGTGTCGAATAAACGATGCGATAGTTTTAAAATAATAGTTACACAAAAATAACATAACTAACATACAACAACATAAGTAACCTTGCGTTTAGTGTTTGCGATTAGATTGCGTTGCGATAGAGTTGTTATTGTGTTTTCAAATAACACCTTTAAACATATCATCTACACACACAAGTAAGGCACATAATAGCACATACACATAGGACGATAACCAATAAATGCGATTCGAGTTGTGATGCGTTAGAGATGAGATAGCGTTAGGTAGATTAGCATTTAATTGCGTTTAATGCATTGTTACTTCACATAATACAAATCATACAGCAAAATAGCGTAAACTAAGGTATCGATTGACGAGGTTCGAGAGTACAAGCAATAATCAAGCAAGAAATGTCAGATCTGATTAGCAATCTTTTCTTCCTTTGACTTTGACTTGTACTTTGACTTCAAAAAGTCGGGTTGTTACAAGTGGTTTCCTCTGGATGGAGGATTCTCATAAGTTTTGACTTTTCTGTGTTTGAACAATTGTGAACTCCGATAATCTAAGCATTCGATGCTTTTTACCGTTTGATTTTGTTTGATTGAGTTGTAAACAATTGATTTTACTTAATGCTTAATTCTAATTCATTCAATTCCCGAGAATTCTAGCAATTGGGATACATTTGACAGGGGTTAGGGTTAGTAATTCTAATTTATTGTTCTTCTGATAAGCTTCCGTTTTTTTTTTACAATCGAAGTAAGTAGTCTTAGGATAATCACAATCATTTAATTGAATTCAACAATCATATCTATGTGATTCTCACAACTTAAACACGTTGTCATTACTTTGAATCTAAAGTCCGAAGGAACCGTTGTTTCTCTTATTGAATACATCTTCGTTTTCTTAGTAATTTTTAGTTAATTAAACTCTCAAACAAACCAATTTTATATTATTGCAATTAAGTTAGTAGTTCTTGATTCATAACGCTTTCCACAATACTCCTCTGGTTCAATATTACATGTGTTACACATAAAGGTAACAGGTGTAACGTGGCTATACAAGTGCTAGCCTCTGGTGCAGAACATGCAACTACTCTATGTAACATGTGTAACACATGTAACATCCTGTGTTATCTAAAAATATGTTACAATCGGGGTAACACGTATTACAAATGAAAGGTAACATGTGTAACTTGGCTATACAAGTGTTGGTCTCTAGTGTAGATCACGTAACTACACTATGAAACATGTGTAACTTGGTTGTACATGTGTTATCCACTTTGGATAACACATGTAAAACATGGAAATCGATAACAAGATAGTATCCGATCAAAACCTTCATGAACATATGAGCCATACTCATCACTCAATTGATCTAAAAAATGGTGGGAGCAATAATTACGTAGGGTAAGGCTATTTGTGACAATTTATACACAGTAAAAAATTTGTAGCATATGGGAACCCTTGTAGCATATACAACAACTGTGCTAGTTAAAAATGATGAAATATGCTGTGACATATGTTAAACCAATATACGGTTACATATGTTGCAGGTTTTGATATGTTTAAACCTTTGTAAGATGAGGGTGGAACAAAGATCCCAATATATAACCATGTAACCTATGTTCCAAGTAGTGTTGCATGTATTAGGAGTATAAAGTGTCATACAATCCAACACTATTACATCATTTATGGAGTAAAAAACATGATGGTCTCATAAACGTAGTAGCAAGGGGCTGTTGTTGATCATCTGTAGAAAAGTAGACATGTGAGAGGTTAAAAAACACATTTACACGTGTATACTCAGGTCGTAGGCCTGAGTCTCTAACATAAGGGTGTAACGTGTATATCATGAGTATACATATGTTACCACTTATTGCTAGTGACAATCATCATTTGACCACTCTAAATCAAAGGAATGCTCCCCTTCGTACAACTTATGGTACCAAGAAATTTTGCTCAACTCTAAAGTCAATGTAAGTAATTAAACAAGAAATTCCACTCAAATCCAAAGTCAACGCAATATCATCCAACTCCTCTATACATGTACTCATGTCTAACCATGATGTTGTAACACATGTATACTGATGTGTAACCTTGACATAATTGAATGAGTGAGATTTAAACTTATGTAAGGAAACTGTGCAATAGAAGTAATTGAATAAAAATAAAGGACTGCAGTTACACATGTGTTACGTGTGCTAAAAAACACCGTTACTTAGGTAACAGTGGTCTTTACATACGTAACTTGTTGAATGAAAAAAAATTTAACTATATTAAATGTGCCAGCTATTGAATACCATGAATGGGTGAGATTAAAACTTATGTAGGGAAAGTGTGCAAATAAAAGTAACTTAATGAAAAGCAAAGGACTGTAGTTACACATGTGTTAAAAAAAGCAACGTTACATATGTAACAATGGTCGTTACATATGTAACTTGTTGAATGAAAAATATTAAACTACTATTAAATGTGCCAGCTATTGAATATCCATTACTACTTAATAAGACTCTCATTACATATATCTACAAAGAACAACCAACTAAACAATAATATCTTCAAAGTCATTATTTCCTTAGCTTTGGTGATTGCCATTTCATCTTTCTTTTCTATGCAGGGATTACCATCTCACGCCTATGTACTAGTTGTTGATTTGTGAGACATTGTTCTTTAACTGCCTACGAGTTGGAAGAGAATGAGAGACAATTTAATCAAGTTTAGATCGTACTAGTTACATGTGTAACTAGAATTGTTTTTAGTAATGTTACACGTTTAACATATATACTCATGCGTACCTTTGATGTTGTACATGTGTTTCCCTCTAGTGTAACACATGTTACAAACATGTGTTACATATGTCCAGCCCCTTTGTTACCAAAAAGGGGCTAGTGTAAATATAAGTAATATGTGCAACGTTGACACTGCATTGTACTAGTTACATGTGTAACTAGAATTGTTTTTAGTAATGTTACACGTTTAACATATACACTCATGTGTACCTTTGACGTTGTACATGTGTTTCCCTCTAGTGTAACACATGTTACAAACATGTGTTACATATGTCCAGCCCCTTTGTTACATATGTACCCCGTATGAGAATACGGAAGATGAGCCCTTCCTCTTCCTCCCTAGGGATATCGAGGAAATGCTTAATGACTTTTGAGGGGTACACCCTCCGGAGTGAAGTTCTAAGAGCCCTTATTCACCGGAACACCATTTTCGGGTTTTTGTTGTTTTTAACATGTAAACATCTAGGGTAGAACTTCTTTATGGTTTAAATTTCTTGCATCTATCTAATTCTAGGACTTTTATAATTTTAAATTTTTAGGACCGTTTGTATCTCGCACTCTAATATATGAAGTTTTAAGTTATTGTGTGGTGTTTGGATCTTATATAATGGCTTAAACAAACGAGAAAAGATGAAAACTACCAAAGGGACGTTAAAACCACACCCCATGCACGTAAACAGTGCCTTCTGACAACTTTTTCAGCTTCCCAGCATGTGCAGCACGGGGTCATGCCCAACCCAACACACCCAGTGCCAGGAATCTATAGAAAACAGCAACTGGTCAGGTAACTGACCACGGGCCGTGCCTAGTGGACACGCCCCGTGGTCAGGCTTCTGTATATTTTGTTACTGGTCCTCTGACCACGGGGCCGCACCCGGACCACACTGTAACAACCCGACTTTTCAGGAAAGTCAAAGTCAACCTTCAGATCTGTCATTTCTGACTTAGTTATTACTTGTACTCGCCGACTCGATAATCGATATTTTGGTTTACGCTATTGTAAATTACGAATTATTTATTTTGTGAAGTAACAATGCGATAAACGCTATTGAACGCTATTTCTACTTAACGCTATTACATCGCTATCGCATCACAACTCGAATCGCAGTTATTGGTATTGTTCTATGTGTGTGTGTTATTATGTGTTACTTTTGCATGTTTATATATGTTAAAGGTGTTATTCGTGAATGCAATCACAACTCTGTCGCAACACAATCTCATCGTAAACGCTAAACGCAAATTTACTTAGTTATATGTTATTATGTGTTAGTTATGTTATTTGTGTAACTATTGTTTAAAACTATTGCATCGCTTACTCGCAACTCGATTGAACGCAACGCAACGCAACGCTTAACGCACGAAACGAAAGTCGGAAAACCAAAGCGAAAGCCCTCCGATCGAACGATCGTCCGACCAGTCCAACCCCACACCGCCTCTCACCTCTCACACTATAAATACCTCACCTGTCACATCACTATTCACTGATGTGACAGCTCCCTCCGACCCGTGCACTCTCAGCCTCTTTTCTCTCAAATTCCTCGCGATTCTTGTAAGTTTTCTTCCTAAATCTTGTACTTTCATCATCACTACACACTTCCTCATCATCTTCTCCATCAAATCACAACTTTTCACAATGAAATCATCCGATTTGGGTTGTTCTAAGGTGACATCATCATGGGGTTCTTATGAACACCAAAGTGTGACCTCATCTCATCAAGAATGGTTCGGATCTAAAGGATTTCTACACGTTTTACACCGATTTCAACAAAGATCTAACCACTTTTCACTGTTTTCAAACTTTTCTTCAACATTCTTCATGTTTTACTCAAGACCGTTAGAATCTGGACTCGTTCGGGCTCTCTACTCATTCTCTGGTGGAGAACCGGCCTGAGAGTGGATTTATATCGAGGAGATGACCGATTCACGGGTTGAATATGAAACTCCATCAAGAACAATTGGTTCTGATCGAACGGGGTAATTCTCGTCCGATCGGACGAGTTGGGCTTGATGAGATTTTTGTTGTTTAACACGCCATCATGCCGTCTCCGTCAAACCGCAAACTTTCTAAACTTAACTGATTTTACAAAGTTCTCAAACAAACCGGTTACTCAATCGAATAGCCGTCCGATCGGATGACCATCCGATCGAACGACTATTCGACCAGGTGACTTGTAATCTCAAACACTTAAACAATTTTCAAACTTTAAAGGATATCAGTTTTCTATCGAACAGCCATCCGATCGAATGACTTTATTTATACTACAATGAAAACTTCAAAAGTTCAACATTTTACAAACACACCTCCCTCAGTCGAATGACCGTTCGACCGAATGGTCATCCGTCCGGATGGCCATCCGATCGAACCACCATCCGATCACTTGTCTCACACGACGCACCGTTTTACGCATTGTTCAACGCTTATACTATCATACTGTGATCAGGCTAATCTCTCAAGCACTCCCTTCAATCCAAGCTTGTGTTTATTTATTAAACACGAACTGTGAGCATACTCGAACCCTTTTTGCTTAACGCACCTTTGGGTGTTACATACATTACCTATATCAAATCACTTCGACACACAACACAAACACTTTTATACGCTAACCGCGCTGCATGTTATACGTGTTATACAATGAATGCTTGTGTGTTATGTTTACACAGTGATTGTTGCCAGACACCTTAGCAACGATAGTACTATAGTTTGGACTCAGCACCTGTCGTGGACAGGGGTTGTTAAGGGTATTTCTTCACGTGTAATAGTGGTGATATGTGTTGCGCAATCCATAACTCGCAGTCATGTCTGTGCATATTTCATTATCGATAGCTTACTTGCTTCACATTTCTACGTGTTACATGCAAGTTATGCGTAAATCGCTTTCGCTACTATTATGCTATTAAACTTGTATGCTCACCATTACACTATGTGTATTGATCTATTCTAACGTATGTGACAGGTGTTTAGGATGTTATTCTAGGCTTGCTTGCTGTGATGAATCAAGTTTAGGTGGTCTAGAAACCCACGAACAATTTATGAGTTGTCGGAATAGTTTATGTTGTTTTTGAGACAATTATCTGTAATAACTATTTTTACTTTATCTGTTAGTAGTATGGGATAATAACGTTAAGGATTTGGTAATATATTAGTTGTTATGGATTCTCTTGAACAATCTATTTTGCTCAGTGCCACGCCCCTATGATTCCGCCATCGGTTGGGGTGTGACACACACGGGCCCGTGGTCAGGTGCCCAGTAACATAAAATCTTGTTTTTAACACGCTTTTACACATTCGAATCAACCTAAAAACTTATTTTGGACACATTGAGGACAATGTGTAATTTAAGTTTGTGTGTGTGTGGGAGGGGGAGAGGCTAAAACCTTGAATCTTGCAAGTCCTAATAACAAGCCTTACACAAAACTCGCATTAGAACCGCTAATCAGCCCAAATCTTTTCAAAAATTTTCATTTTTTTACTTGTCTTAGTTTAATTTGGGAATAAAAAGTTATAAAAAGGTTATGTTTTTACAAATTTACAACCAACAGCGTCGTGATAAAAAGAACCAAACAAGAAAAATTCTAAAAAGGCATGACAAATCTTTTTAAAATTTCGATTATATATACTTGTTCACACTATAAACTCATTCCCACAATAAGTGAGTTTTGAGCCTTTATTGAGCATACATGCATACATCTTTAAACTAAATGCTCATTTTCGTTTCTTGTGTGAATAGCCGTTTGGTTCTTATGACTCTAGAACTTGCCAAGACGATACTTTCCCAGTCCTTACCAACTTGAACCCAAGTAAGTAAATGATGGAGACATTAGGACTAACTTTTTTTTTTTCAAAACCATTGTTTTCCTTCTTTTTACTTCACTACCTAAAATTCCCCTAGTTAACCCCTTTGAGCCTAAACCTTTTCGTTTCAAAAACCCGTAAAGAAAACACCCATTACCCACCAAAACCTTTTTCCTTTCAAACCCATTTGTTTTAGTAAAAAGCTCGGTTATCTTGTGACACAAAAAATAGAATTTTGCAATAACCAAACAAGTTCCTCAAAAATCTTGTTTGAATATGCTTACTTTGAATAAATGTCACAAAAACAAAAAAAAAAGTTTTACAACAACCGACGCTTTTTACGCTTCTCGCCATTTTGCTAACTACTAAACCAAAAACCACCTACCCTTAGCCCAAGCCTAACCTATTCCAAATTCCTCTTGATACTTACAAAGGTTTATAGTTAAAAAGGAGGACGTTTAATCGCTTGGCAAGCATATGGTAGAAGTAAATTCCATGCCAGAATCGAGTGTTATCCAAAAAATACACCTTCGGCCGAGTGTTGAGTGGTCTCCCGTGAGGTACGTGAACTTGTATATAAATAAAATTTTAAGGAGGCATGTTATGCCCAAATAAATAACTTTTCTTAAAAAGTATTCTAAATAAATCATGACGAATAGGATTGTAAATAAAACAAAAACAAAATTAAATAAAGATCTTGGATTCCCGACACTCAAGATAAGCCACAAAACTTCTTCTCAACCTATTCCATTTGGGTGTGTAAGCCACATTTAAAGAGTTTTGCTTGAGGACAAGCAAAGATTTAAGTGTGTGGGTATTTGATGTGTACAAAATGCAACATATAAATTACACCAATAGAGGCATAAAACCAACCCTTTTTAGTACTAATGTTGGAAAAGCGTGTTTCTTTCTTCCTTTTGAATTTGCAGGACCAAATGAGCTTAAAAGATCAAAAGGAACAAATAAGCAACCAAAAACCAACATAAATACAAGAAAAAGGAATAACGTGACATGCCCGACCCCTCGGCAGCATCTCCTAAGACAAAAACAAGAAAATAGGAGCTGACCACGGGGCCGTGCCCAGCCAGGCATGGGCCGTGGTCAGACCTCACACATAAAGACAAGACCAGAAGAAGCTTCTACGCCCACCACGGGGCCGTTCCCAACTCACCATTGGGCGTGGTCAACTCTCAGATTTGCAGAATCTTCATAGTACAGCGAAGAGTTGACCACGGGGCCATGTCTAGAAGCCACGGGGTCGTGTGGGGCCCTCTGGTGACAGCTGCAATTAATGAAGGAGGAGAAGGAGCTGGCCACGGGCCGTGCCCAATGGACACAGGGTCAGGGCCGGGGTACTGTTCTGACTATAAATAGGGGTGCTTGGTTCACTTCAAAGGCATCCCTTGGCAAACCACTTCTCTCTCACTTTGCCACCACTCCACCACCACTACAACACCAACAACCACCACCATCGTCCATCTTTCATCATTAGAGTATGTAGTAGTCTCGGGATCCAAGATTGATAGTAAGAATTCTTGTCAATCAAAGGCCATGATTGGCTAATCTCTTACATCACTAGGTGAAGATAAGTCTTTAATGTATTACTTTTGATTTTTAATCTTTCGGCACTTTTTAATTGGGTATGTATTAATGACTTTAATAACTAGTTTCTTATGTTGAAAGTGAATTTTCCTAACCATTTCTTCATGATGTCATTGATTTGCTCATTCGTGTCTTTACGATCTATATAAAGCGCGTTAACTACTTGGAAGGGGGTTAGAAGGGTGGTTTGGTAAAGTTCTTGTCTCGTTCAGTGTATAGGTCCTGCGAGGACTTGGTTCAAGCTTACTATGACCTCCTTCAATGCCCCAAAGGTATTGGATGGCGGGGGTGCGAATAGCTTGAACCTCTCATATGTAAACTACTATTAAAACATTAAACTGGCTTCTTGGGATTGTATCCTTGCTGACTCAAACCACTTAGTCGAGGTTAACGTCACCTTCAAAAGAGAGGCCTACCACTTTTCGCATTAATAACTTATTTAATTATCTTTCAATATTCCGACCCTTTGGGGTTGTATCCCTGCTGACTCAAACCACTCGGTTGAGGGTAACGTCACATTCAAAAGAGGGGTCTACTACTATAACTAAGATAATCTCTTAAAAAGTCCGAAAGTGCGAAAATCATCAAAGGGTTTGGATCCAATATTCCGACCCTTTGGGATTGGATCCAAGTGATTCTATCTTGTCTATTTGTTTTTCATTTTATTTATCTTTTAATTTTTAGATTGACTTTCATGTTTAAAAACTTTTATCAAAAATTTAGATCGATTAGATGTTGACAATAAACCGGTATTAAAAGCTCTTGTGTCCTTGGACGACCTCGGTATCTTACCAACACTATACTACGCTCGCGATGGGTGCACTTGCCCTAGTGTGTGTTTAATGTTAGTACAATATCGTGTTTTATCAATTTAAAACTTGACTAATGTTTAAAACTAACTTAAAATATTAATAAAATCATATCACGCTCGACATGCACCAAGTTTTTTTGGCGTCGTTGCCGAGAACACAAGGATTTTATGAAAGTTTAAAATCAACGGCCTAATTATTTTTTAGCAATTTTTCTTTTTTAGGATTTTTCTCAATTTTTAGCAAATTCTGCGCTTTCTGCAGGCTGCAGCACGGGGTCGTTTCCATCCAGCACGCCCCCCGTGTCCAATAAACAACAGCAACAATTCAATTTTAAGTCAGACAGTAGCTGACCACGGGGCGGCGGCCACCCAACACGACCCCGTGACCAATCACCAGTTACTGAAAATAGGACCGTAAGATCCCGACGGTTGGTAAAGTCTGACAAAAGCATGGATGATATTGATTATTTTTACTTTTTCCACTCTTACGGTGAGTGGTATCAACTATGTGGTGGATTTCATCATGATTTAGAATGCTATATTCTAAATTTTGATCCCCACTATTTAGACCCATCATTTTCCTGTGATCACCTTAAGATGGGCGAAAGTAAAAACGATCACTATTACCCGCCCAAATACCCTCAACCATCTCTTCCAACTGACATAACCTCTAATGAATTATGTCAAATGGAAGAAAGGATTCTCCAAAAATTAGAGGAAATAGAGCTTATGGGGAAAATGAGGTATTCATCACAAGACAAAAATCAAGGAGAAATGTTGAGATCACATTCGGATATAACCAACATCGATGCCATCACAAGTACCTCAACCTCTTGTGAAAGCAATAATGATAGTCGTCTCTGTGTTGATTGTGCCGTGAAGGACTCTCCACCGGCACCTGCCGATGCGCTCATAGACCTGAGCAATTCGACATACACCTTCTTTAACAAGAGCCCGGGTATGGGGAATAAAGGTTGGTTTCGCCCACCGGTAAGTAGTTTAGGTTTTACCCTTTCCGATAACCTCTTGCATTGTTGCATAAAACGGAGGCAACTAAGGTACATTCGGCACTTCGGTGTTGTTCCCTCCAGTAAGGAACCTCCCGATCACGGGAAATCCTTAAGATAAGCAAGACAACACTTCATAAAAACTCCAACTACGGGGTCGTGCCCAGTTGACACGCCCCGTGCCCACCGGAAAACTCACCACGGGGTCGTGTTCAGGCCACCATGCCCCGTGTCTCTAATACGGACAAATGTGTCAGAACCTTGTCTGGCCACGGGGCCGTGCTCAACTAGCACGAAGCCGTGGTCAGTGTGATGTCGTTTTCTATAAAGTCAGCCTTAGTGTTGCATGTTTAGACCCAGTCCAAAGACAAAGATCTCCTGGGATTTTTCACATATACCAAGGTATGTTCTTGAAAAGGTTCCCTCAAACCATCCTGTCTTTGCCACTTTTCTCACTTTCCCTTCTTCTTCAAAGAACTCAAAACCTCCATTAAAGCTTGAAGCTCCATAACTTCAAGCTTTATTCATGCAAAATAAATGTTTTTAACCAAAAACTCTCCATAAACAAATGTTTTATTACATTGCTTTAAGTTATTTCTGTTCAAAAATGTTCAAAACCAAAGAAAAAATAAGTTAAAACTATGAGTTCTTGAGTTCAAAACTGTTGCAGAGGAATGGGCACGGCCCGTGTTCGATGGACACAGAGCCGTGGTGAAATTTTAAGTTTCTTTCTCTTGAAATTTTGCTCTTGTTTTCTTAGTATGTCGAGCCAAAACAGTGGAACGTCATCGACAGGCTCAAGAAACAACCGGAGAGGAAGAAGATCATCGACTGAAGCCACCCTTGTCCGCTATGTGTATGTTTTAAGGGAATCCATCAATGAAATGACATCAGTGGAGGAGGCCCCCATCGACCGTATCAATTATTTGACGGTGGGATTGGAGAATTGCCTCCAAGAAATCAACCTTTTGCACCAAAGGTTGAACATTCTTGCGATGCCTCCCATGGAACCGATATTCCCGCAAGAAGATTGTAACCTCACATAAGAAATCATTATCCCAACCGGATGGGATAACCTCCCTCTGGAACCTCCTCTAAACGCATTGCACGAGGTCCTGGTGGTCGTCGCACCTCCCGCGTATGAGAATATGGAAGATGAGCCATTCCTCTTCCTCCCTAGGGAGATCGAGGAAATGCTCAATGACTTTTTAGGGGTACACCCTCCGGATTGAAGTTCTAAGAGCCCTTATTCACCGGAAAACCATTTTCGGGTATTTGTTGTTATTACATTTAAACATCTAGGGTAGAACTTCATTATGGTTTAAATTTCTTGCATCTATCTAATTCTAGGACTTTTATAATTTTTAATTTTTAGGACCGTTTGTATCTCGCACTCAAATATATGATGGTTTAAGTTATTGTGTGGTGTTTGGATCTTATATAATGGCCTAAACAAACGAGAAAAGATGAAAGTTGCCAAAGGGACGTTAAAACCACACCCCATGCACGTAAACAGTGCCTTCCGACAACTTTTTCAGCTTCCAGCATGTGCAGCACGGCCCAGTGGACACGCCCCGTAGTCAGCCTTCTGTATATTTTGTTACTGGCACTCTGACCACGGGGCCATGCCCGGACCACACGGGCCTGTGGCCAGGTGCCCAGTAACATAAAATCTTGTTTTTAACACACTTTTACACATTCGAATCAACCAAAAAACTTATTTTGGACACATTGAGGACAATGTGTAATTTAAGTGTTGGGGGGGGGGGAGCTAAAACCTTGAATCTTGCGAGTCCTAATAACAAACCTTACACAAAATTCGTATTAGAACCACTAATCACCCCAAATCTTTTCAAAAAAATTCATTTTTTTTACTTGTCTAGATTTAATTTGGGAATAACATGCTCTAAAAAGGTTATGTTTTTACAAATTTACAACTGATAGCATCGTGATAAAAAGAACCAAACAAGAAAATTATAAAAAGGCATGACAAATCTTTTTAAAATTTCGATTATATATACTTGTTCACACTATAAACCCATTCCCACAATAAGTGAGTTTTGAGCCTTTATTGAGCATACATGCATACATCTTTAAACTAAATGCTCATTTTCGTTTCTTATGTGAATAGCCTCTTGGTTCTTACGACTCTAGAACTTGCCAAGACGATACTTCCTGGTCCTTACCAACTTGAACCCAAGTAAGTAAATGATGGAGGCACTAGGACTAACTTTTTTTTTTTCAAAACCATTGTTTTTCTTCTTTTTTACTTCACTACCTAAAATCCCCCTAGTTAACCCCTTTGAACCTAAACCCTTTCGTTTCAAAAACCCGTAAAACAAACACCCATTACCCACCAAAACCTTTTTCCTTTCAAACCCACTTGTTTTAGTAAAAAAGCTTAGTTATCTTGTGACACAAAAAAATAGAATTTTGCAATAACCAAACAAGTTCCTCAAAAATCTTGTTTGAATATGCTTAGTTTGAATAAATGTCACAAAAACAAAAAAAAAATACGACAACCGACGCTTTTTACTCTTCTCGCCATTTTGCTAACTACTAAACCAAAAACCACCTACCCTTAGCCCAAGCCTAACCCTTTCTAAAGTCCTCTTGATACTTACAAAGGTTTATAGTTAAAAAGTAGGATGTTTGATTGCTTGGCAAGCATATGGTAGAAGTATGTTCCATGCCGGAATCGAGTGTTATTCCAAAAATACACCTTCGGCCGAGTGTTGAGTGATCTCCCGTGAGGTATGTGAACTTGTATATAAATAAAATTTTAAGGAAGCATGTTATGCCCAAATAAATAATTTTTCTTAAAAAGTATTCTAAATAAATCATTACGAATAGGATTGTAAATAAAATAAAAACAAAATTAAATAAAAATCTTGGATTCCCGACACTCAAGATAAGCCACAAAACTTCTTCTCTACCTATTCCATTTGGGTGTGTAAGCCACATTTAAAAAGTTTTGCTTGAGAACAAGCAAAGATTCAAGTGTGGGGGTATTTGATGTGTACAAAATGCAACATATAAATTACATCAATAGAGGCATAAAACCAACCCTTTTTAGTACTAATGTTGGGAAAAGCGCGTTTCTTTCTTCCTTTTGAATTAACAGGACCAAATGAGCTTAAAAGAGCAAAAGGAACAAATAAGCAGCCAAAAACCAACATAAATACAAGAAGAAGGAATAACGTGACATGCCCGACCAATCGGCAGCATCTCCCAAGACAAAAACAAGAAAACAGAAGCTGACCACGGGGTAGGGCTGGCATAACGGGTCAACCCGATCTGTTAAGACACGAACCCGAAACACGTAAACACGAACACGACACGAAATCTTATCGTGTCAAATTTTCAAAACACGAACATGAACCTGTTAATAAACAGGTTACATGAAACGACCAGTTAAGACATGAAAAAATTACCATTGTATCATACGACCTGTTTAATGTGACAACCCTCATAAATCCAGGTATCCGTACAATTAATTAATATTAATTAATGCATAATGACTATGCTGGATTACATAACTGCTTTTTGATTACTGCATCATACTTACATGTGCATCACATATTACATAATGTCACATTATTATCACATGCAAACTTTATTGACATACATGATGCACAAAGCACGGTTAGCATAGTTAATGGATAAAGCAGGAAAATGTTGATGGGGTTCGGTACATAGACAGACAGTGTTTTGAGACCCAATATGGGCCAGGGATAGGGTACTACACTAGTATGGTGTGTAGGGAAGTAAGGACCATAAAACTGCGTCACTAGGTGATAAATAAAGTGCCGGAAAGTGCCTAAAACCTACTTAAAGTGCAGAATTCTGCATTTTTCAGCTAAATTTAGCTTTTTGACAAGCTAGTTACATGCAAAAATTTGACTAAATGGTCCTGAATACTTTCCTAAGTGTCGGGAATTAAAAGTGTCACAAAAAGTAACATAAAGATCATTAAACGGAATAGTTTGACACTTTAACGAACCGGTATCTAACCGAACAACCGGACACTACCCGAAACACCAAAAATTTACTAGAAACATTGTTTAATTATTTTTGAGCTAGTCATGATCCCTGAACACCTTAACACCCACTAAAATATCTTGTAACTAACTTAACCAACTATATACTTGGTTTTGGACCATAAACTAACTAGATATCTCAAAGTTACACTTAGACCCTCCCCCTATGCCTATAATCGGCCATCACCACCCCCATACCTCAAAGATTTGATTTCTTATTTTATTAGATCCTTGCTTGATCTTGTGGACATAATATTGAGAAGTATGATTATAAGTATGGCATATGATTTCAAGAGATCATTACATTCCTCTCACTTCACAACACCACACCACTCTCTTACTCTCTCCCTCTCCTCTCGGCCTAGATAGTGCCGCCACCACCACCACCTTACATCCAGCATCCACTCATTCCATACACTCTCAAGGTTGTAAGAAGGTGTCTTGTGAAGCTTGGTGCTCGTGAATCTTGAAGAACCTCCATCAAATTGCTTTCATCCACCATTTTCGTCATCTTCTTCATCAAGTGTTCTTCCCTAGCTTAGAGCTAGTAGTAAGACTCTCACAACCCCTTGATACTTCTAATTTTAGTTGGTTAAAAGATATATTATGTTGTAAATCACAAGAACACTAAAGAACATAATCTTGAATCATGAACATAAAGCTTACATATCATGAAATCTTGATGAAATAATGTTGTTTAGAGTATGTATGATACTTGCTTGATTTCTTGAGATTATGATGTTGATCATCGTAAGGAGCTTGCTAGATTGTGATTAAACACATGATCTAGCAAGTTAGAGGATGATTATGTGCTAACACAAGAAGATCGTCCTCATACATAAATGAACTTAAACAAAAGGATGATTTCTTGGAAAATAATGAACAAAGTAAGCTAGTAAACTTATGGATCCAAGATATATGAATGATTTTCCAAAAGAACCAAGTTCAAAAATAGGATTTTTAGTAGAACTTGATTCTTACTGAAACCTACACTATTTTAGTGGAAAAACAAGTGCATAAACACTTATGAAACAAGAAGATATAATAAATAAACATTTTTGTAAAATATGTTTACAAGTTGTAAACACCTAGATTCTTTAAGAATGAGATTTTTAAAGAAATGAACACACTTTAGAGGGTAACTAACTCCACTAAATATGCAACCAAGTTACTACAAGTTTTTACGAAAACTCAAGTTCATGATCTCTATGTAGATAGCTTGTTTTTGCACTTGGTAAGTATAATATTGTTTAGGGTTGATTGTTGATTATTGTGTGTTGATTTTGAAAAGGAAAATGATATGCTTTAATAGCATGGACACCTCCATTTTCAAAGGAAACTATGACAAAAGTTTCTAAAAATACAAACACTTAAAATATTTTCTAAACAAGTATTTACAAGTATGTCTTAAACTATATTTTTCAATATAAATTTTGCCATAAATTTTGTAACAAAAATACAAATATTGGAGGTTGGTTTTTATAAATAAAAATGGGTAAATATATATTTGGAATATATATACCTATTAAGACACTTGTGTGATTATTTGTATACTTGGTGAAATGGTTATATTATTTTAGGGTAAAATAATATAACTTAACATTTACCATGAAATTTACTATCCAAACTAATACAAAGAATATCAAGGATTAAAGATATAAGTTACACACTTTATATTGTGAAATCGAACGCAAGAACGTAACCTACGAAATATTTCGGAAAATACCGTTACAAATATATTTTTGGTAAATATTATTTTGGATACAAGAAATAAGAATATGATTTTTGTAAATATTACAAAGTTGTATCATATTTTTAGACAAGGTGAAAATATATTATTTTTGGAAGTAAAAATATATTTTCTTAGATATTTATAAGATATGTAATTTTTGGGAAAAATACATATTTCCTTGGAATACATTATTGGGACAAAATAAGTTTAAATATATTTTCTAAAGTGAGACTTGGAAATATATTATACAATAATACAAATATACATGTATAAGATACCCCCATCCTTGGGAAGGAATCACGAAAATAAAATACTTGAGAAGTATTAAAATGTGGTTTAAACAATTATTCCAAAACTAAATAAAATTTGAGGTTAAAATAATTATTATTTTAACAAGTAATTATAACTTGGAATAATATTGGGAACATAAGAAACGTAATACATAAACGTAAATACTAAGCAAAGGCACGACCCGTTCGTCTAATAGACGTTAGTACACTGTAGGTAGTCGTGTTTGCTGAGGAGATTTGAGTGCCAGTACTGAAGACGCAATACTGTGAGTTCATGTCCCCATTTTCTTTAAACTGTTTTGTTTATTTACTTCGGGGGTGAAATACATGTTACAAAGGATTACTTACAATACAATTGGTATGGTTAGCCTAGGAAAGAACCATAGATCATGTGATTGGGTAGGCGTATACTTGAGGCCATCAATCCTCTTGTAGGACCGAGGGGCATGAGTGATAGATCTATTTAGGTGTAGCGAGCCCACACCCATGAGGCCAAGCCGCCCGGTGCAAGGTGTATATGTAGGTTTAAGTATATTTTAAGCCCTTTTACATTTTCTTTAGCCAAGTTTTAAATTTATAAAACACGATATTTACTAACACTAAACACACATATGGGCAAGTGCACCCATCATGAGCGTAGTATAGTGTTGGTAAGATAGGGATTATTTTTACTTTCGCCCCTCTTAAGGATACAAGGAAACGATGGGTCTATATAGTGGGGCTTATAATTTAGAAAATAACATTCTAATTCCTTATGGGTACCACCACATAATTGACACCACGTACCATAAGAGTGCCAAAAGTAAAAAGTATCAGTATCACTCATGTTTGTGTCAGAAATTACCAACCGTCGGGATCTTACGGTTCTGTTTTCAGTAACTGAATCTTGGGCACGGGGCGTGTTGAGTGGGCACGGCCCCGTGTTCAGCTTACTGTCTGACTTAAAACAGGATTGCCAGTTCCAATGATTGGGCACGGGGCGTGTTCAGCGGGCGCGGCCCGTTCTGAGTTCTGCAGAAGCTGAAAAACTAAGAAAAATCCTAAAAAAATATAGAAAAATAAGAAAAACGATTAGGCCGTTGATTCCTAACTTTCTTAAAATCCTTGTGTCCCCGGCAACGGCGCCTAAAACTTGATGCGTGTTAGGTGTATATGTAGGTTTAAGTATATTTTAAGCCCTTTTACACTTTCTTTAGCCAAGTTTTAAATTTATAAAACACGATATTTACTAACACTAAACACACATATGGGCAAGTGCACCCATCGTGAGCGTAGTATAGTGTTGGTAAGATACCGAGGTCGTCCAAGGACACAAGAGCTTTTAGTACCGGTTTATCCTCAACGTCTAATCAAATCAAAAGTTTAGAAAAATGTTTTGAACTAAGAAAATAAAAACTAACTAAAATGCTGATAAATAAAAATAAAAGAAAAACAGATAGACAAAATGAATCACTTGGCTCCGACTCGTGTTTAGTGTAACCTTTGATTATTTCCGCACTTTTGCACTATTTAAGAGATTATCTTAGTTATTGTAGTAGGCCCCTCTTTTGGAGGTGACGTTACCCTCAACCCAGTAGTTTGAGTCAGCAAGGATACAATCCTAAAGGGTCGGATTATTGAAAGATAATTAATTAAGTTATTAATGCATAATGTGGTAGGCCCCTCTTTTGAAGGTGACGTTACCCTCGGCTAAGTAGTCTGAGTCAGCAGGGATACAGTCCTAAGTAGCCGGGTTAAAGTTTTAATAGTAGTTTAACTTATGAGGGGGTCAAAGAGTTTGGACCCCCGCCATCCAATACCATTAAGTATTGAAGGAGGTCCTACTAAATTTGACCCAGGTCCATTGCAGGATCTATACACTGAACAATGCCAAGACTCTTACCAAACCGTTCCCTTAACCCCCGACCAGGTAGCCAGCATACCTCCATATAGACCGTGGAGATATGAATGGTGAAAATCTTTTATTTTATATAGACAGTAAAATAATGGCAAGACACCACGGACAAACGACAAGGAAGAATCACCTTCAACATAAGAAACTAGTTATTAAAGTCATTAATACATAACCAATTAAAAAGTGCAAAAAAATTAAAAATAAAAAGTATTACACTAGACACTTTGTCTTCAACAAGTGATGTAAGAGACTTAGGCAAACATGGCCTTGATTGTCAAGAACTCTTACGATCAATCTTGGATCCCGAGACGACTCACACACTCTATGATGGACAATGGATTATGGTGGTGGATGATGGTGTTATGGTGGTGGTGGGTGAAGTGTGAGAGAGGTGGTGTGCCAAGGGATGGTTTGAGCTTGAACCAAGCACTCCTATTTATAGGCTGAACAGAAGCTCGGGCACGGCCCCGTGTCCACATCCTTCTCTTTCTTCATTAATTGCTCTTGTCTTTATTAGTTGACCACGGCCCCATGTCCGCTGGGCACGACCCCGTGTGCAGAAGCGTATCTGTACTATCAAGATTTGCCTAAATTCTGCGAATCTTATAGTTGACCACGGCCCCGTGTCCGCTGAGCACGGCCCCGTGGTGGGCGATGGAAGCTTCTACAACTTTGTCTTTTATGCTGATACTTGGGCACGCACCCGTGCTCACTGAGCACGGGGCGTGTTCAGCCTCCTGTCTTCTTGTTTTGCTTGGGAAGATGCTGTCGGGGAGGTCGGGCATGCCACATTTATTCCTTTTCTTGTATTTATGTTAGATTTAGCTGCCTTTTTGCTTCTTTTGTTAATTTGAGCTCATTTAATCCTGAAAATACAAAAGGAAGACAAAAACACACTTTTTCCAACATTAGTACTAAAAAGGGGTTAGTTTTATGCCACAATTGATGTAATTTATATGTTGCATTTTGCACACATCAAATACCCCCACACTTGAATCTTTGCTCGTCCTCAAGCAAAACTCTTTATAATGTGGCTTTACACTCCCAAATGGAATGGGTAGAAGAGAAGGTTTTTGGGCTTGTCATAGAGTGTCGGGATTTCCAAGATTCTTTATTTAGTTTTATTTTTATTTATTTACAATCCTATTCGTCATGATTTATTTAAAACTTTTCATAAGATAAATTACTTATTAGGGCATAACATGCCTCTTTAAAATTCTCTTTATATACAAGTTCACATACCTCACGGGGGATCACTCAACACAAGGCCGAAGATGTATTTTAGTGAATCACTCGAGAGCGGCATGGAACTTACTCCTACCATAGGCTTGCCAAGCAATCAATCCTCCTCCTTTTTAACTATATACCTTTGTAAATATCAAGAGGACTTTTAGGTGAATGGTTAGGATTGGGTTAAAGGTAGGTGGTTGGGTTAGTGGTTAGTATAAAAGGGCGAAAAAGCATAGCAAGCGTCGGTTTTCGAAAGACTTTCTATTTTTTTTTTACTTTTTATTTTGATGAAGCCATAATTCCAAACAAAGTTATTTTTGATGAACTTGCTTGTTTATTTCTTTTTGCTTCATCATCAACACATTTTTTTTTGAAAGTCATATGAAAAACCGAACTTGTTACTAAAACAAAGGGTTAAAAATAAAAAAGGTTTTGGTGGGTGAAAGGGTGTTTGGTTTGGGTTAAGAAATGAAAAGGTTTAGGCTCAAAGGGGTTAACTATGGGGATTTTGGGTAGGTGGTAAAAAAAGAAAAATAATGGTGTAGAAATAAAAAAAAGGGTTAGTCCTAATGCCTCCATCATTTACTTACTCGGGTTTAAGTTGGTAAGGACCGGGAATGTATCGTCGTGGCAAGTTCTAGAGTTGTAAGAACCAAGCGGCTATTCACACAAGAAACGAAAAATGAGCATTTAGTTTAAAGATATGTATTTGTATGCTCAATAAAGGCTCAAAACTCACTTTTGTGGGAATGGGATTTTATGTGATCAAGTATATATAATTAAATTTTAACTAAGCTTGTCATGCCTTTTCATAATTCTCTTATGTTGGTTCTTTTTATCACGACGCTATCGGTTGTAAATTTGTAAAAATATCCAATAGAGTTTTGTGTAAGGCTTGTTATTAGGACTTGCATGATTCAAGGTTTTAGCATCCCCCCACACTTAAATTACACATTGTCCTCAGTGTGTCCCAAAAATAAGTTTTTAGGTTGATGGAATGTGTAAAAGGTGTGAATCAAGCAAAAAATTGTGTTACTGGGCGTTGGACACGGCCCCGTGTTGTCCGGGCACGGCCCCGTGTTCAAGTGCCAGTAACAAAAATTAAACAAAAGAAACAGAAGCCTGGACACGGGGGCGTGTTGGGTGAACACGACCCGTGTCCAGTTACCTGAACTGGGTCTTTTCTGCAGACTGTGCAGCACGGGGCCGTGTTGGGCGGACACGGCCCGTGCTGAGCTTACTGTTAATGAAGAAAATCGTCGGATGGCCCTGTTTTCCTGCATGGGGTGCTGGTTCAAGTTTCCCTTGTTATCCTTTGCCATCCCGAGTGTGTTTTATTTATTTTAACACCATCCATACACCAAGTTAACTAAAACCATCATTCATTAAGTCATAGAGAGAATTACATAGTAGTCCTAAAAATTAAAATACTAGATAATTAGGTCAAAGAAGCACAAGAAATATAAACCAAGAAGTTCTAGCCTACTACTTATTCTATTAGCAAAATTTCCGAAAAGGTAATCCCTTCGGTTAGATGTGGCTTGAAAAACTTCTTTTTTTTTCCGGGCATGGGATCCTCACACGTCGGCGAGCCACTATTCTATCTCCCTAGGGAGAAGAAAGGCGGGCTCATTGGCATGGGTTTGAGGAGGTGCAACTTCCACCGGGACTTCTTGTAGTTCTTCAAGAGGAGGTTCCACCGGAATGTCATCCCACCTGTAGGATTGTTGATTCCAAGTGCTAGGTTCCAATCCTCTTGAGGGAGGATTGGTTCCATGGGAGGTGTCACAAGAATGTTTAACCTCTGGTGCAAGAGGTTTATTTCTTGAAAACTGTTTTCCAACCCCACCGAAAGATAATTTATACGGTCTATTAGGACCTCCTCTACCGAAGTCATCTCATCAAGAGCTTCACGTAACGCCATTACGTATCGTACGAGAGTTACTTCTATTGATGGCCTCATTTCCCTTCGACTGTTACTGGAGTGCGCAGAAGAGGTTCCACTGTTTTGGCTAGACATTCTACGAAAACAAACCAAAAATAGTTCATTATTTTTCTTTTTTTTACCACCTACCCAAATTCTGGGCCACGACGGGAGTTCCAACGAACTCGAACAAGAGGTATTCTGGTGCGCTTGAGGACCTTAACATCCCAGTCCGTGATTTCAATTGGTTCCTCAACGAATCGCAACTGATCGTCGATAGTGAGCTCCTTCAAAGGAACTATGAGGGTCTCATCTGACAGACACTTCTTCAGATTCGACACGTGGAAAACGTTGTGAACTCCACTGAGTTCTGTTGGTAGGTTCAGTTTGTAGGCCACCTTGCCTATTTTCTCAATGATTTCGAACGGTCCGACATATCGCGGATTGAGCTTGCCCCGTTTGCCAAAACGAACCACACCCTTCCAGGGTGAAACTTTGAGTAGCACTCGATCCCCAACTTGGAACTCGAGTGGTTTCCGGCGCTTGTTTGCGTAGGCTTTCTGACGGTCGCGAGCTGCCGCCATGCGTTGTCGTATCTGAGCAATTCTTTCTGTTGCGTCTACTACAAGTTCTGGACCTGTGATCTGACTATCACCCACCTCTGCCCAACAAAGAGGTGATCGGCATTTACGCCCGTACAATGCCTCTAATGGAGTGGCTTGAATGCTAGTATGGTAACTGTTGTTATACGAAAACTCCACTAACGGGAGGTGTTTTTCCCAGCTGTTGCCAAAATCAATTACACATGCCCGAAGCATGTCTTCTAAAGTTTGAATAGTGCGCTCAGACTGCCCATCCGTCTGAGGGTGATAAGCTGTGCTCATGTCTAATCGTGAGCCAAAGGATTTTTGCATCGCTTGCCAAAGTTCTGAAGTGAAACGTGCATCACGATCGGAAATAATAGAGGTTGGCACCCCGTGCCTCGAAACCACTTCCTTAAGATAGACGTCTGCTAGAGTGGAGAACTTATCCGTTTCCTTGATAGCCAAGAAGTGTGCAGACTTTGTGAGTCGATCCACGATCACCCAAATAGTATCATTTCCATGTTGAGATCTAGGCAGGCCAGTAACGAAATCCATGGAAATTTGCTCCCATTTCCATTGTGGTATCTCTGGTTGTTGGAGTAGGCCCGATGGTTTCTGATATTCAGTCTTGACTCTCGCACAAGTCAAACATTTGCTAACGTAAGTTGCTATGTGAGCTTTCATGCTAGGCCACCAATACTTAGTTTTCAAGTCGTGGTACATCTTATCCGAACCAGGATGTACCGAGTAGCGAGACTTATGCGCTTCATCCATCACCAGCTCGCGTAAGTTTCTATAGTGTGGGACCCAAATGCGTCCTGTCACGTAGTAGGCGCCGTCTTCCTTTTGTTCTAACCGTTGCCTTGAGCCGCGTAGGGATTCAGCCCTGACGTTTTCTGGTTTCAATGCTTCTACCTGAGCATCTCGTATCTGTGCAGGAAGACTAGATTGGATGGTGAGTTGTAAAGCACGTACGCGTCTAGGTGTGGTATCCTTTCGACTTAGGGCGTCAGCCACAACATTTGCCTTGCCCGGATGGTACTTGATGGCACATTCGTAACCGTTTAAAAGCTCGACCCATCGACGCTGACGCATGTTTAATTCCTTCTGTTTGAAGATATGCTCGAGACTCCTGTGATCGGTGTAGATAGTGCACTTGGTACCGTACAGGTAATGTCTCCATATCTTAAGTGCGAAAATAACAGCTCCCAGCTCTAGATCATGTGTAGTGTAGTTCCTTTCATGAATCTTAAGTTGGCGTGAGGCGTAAGAAATGACTTTATCCCGTTGCATCAATACACAACCAAGACCCTGAATTGATGCGTCACAGTAAACCACGAAATCGTCTGTGCCCTCTGGCAACGAGAGAATAGGTGCGCTGCAGAGCCTATCCTTTAAGTGCTGAAATGCTGATTCTTGAGCATTACTCCAACGATAGGTGACGCCTTTCTGCGTTAGTAAAGTGAGAGGTTGCGCAATCTTGGAAAAATCCTTGATGAACCTCTTGTAGTAACCTGCCAAACCCAAGAATTGGCGAATTTCCGTTGGTGTGTGAGGTGCAGGCCAGTTCTTAATCGAGTCTACCTTAGATGGATCAACATGAATCCCATCCTTGTTTACCACGTGGCCTAGAAAGTTGACTTCACGAAGCCAAAAGTCACATTTTGAAAACTTGGCGTACAACTGTTCTGCTCGAAGGAGTTCCAAAATGAGTCGTAAATGTTGCTCGTGTTCCTCCTGACTCTTAGAGTAGATCAGAATGTCGTCGATGAATACAATCGCAAACTTATCCAAATATGGCTTGCACACTCTGATCATAAGATCCATGAAGACTGCAGGCGCGTTTGTTAGCCCGAATGGCATGACCAGAAACTCGTAAGGGCCATAGCGTGTTCTGAATGCCGTTTTGGAGACGTCCTTGTCCCGGACTCTCAGTTGATGGTAACCTGACCTCAGATCAATCTTTGAATAGTAGCTCGACCCTTGTAGCTGGTCGAACAAGTCGTCAATGCGTGCAAGAGGATAGCGATTCTTCACGGTCACCTTGTTTAGTTCGCGGTAATCTATGCACATACGGAAGGTACCATCTTTCTTCTTCACAAACAATACTGGAGCTCCCCAGGGCGAAGAGCTAGGACGAATGAAACCCTTATCCAAGAGTTCTTGCAATTGCTTGGACAGTTCTTCCAGTTCGGTTGGAGCTAAGCGATAAGGTGCTCGAGCTATGGGTGTTGTTCCAGGAGCTAGCTCGATCTGAAATTCGACCTGGCGATGGGGAGGTAGCCCAGGTAAATCTTCAGGAAACACTTGAGGAAAGTCGCGCACTACTGGAATATCCTCTAGTCTCTTCTCTTTCGTTGATGCGTCAGTAACAGGTGCTAAGAGAGCGATGTGACCCTTTCGCAACCACTTCTAGGCCTTAAGGAAGGAGATGATGCCCACTACAGCACCACTCTTGTCGCCTTGAATTTCGAGAGGTTCTTTGCCAGAACGGGGAATACGTACAATCTTCTCTTTGCATAGGATCTCTGCTTGCTGTTGGGATAACCAATCCATCCCAATGACGATGTCGAAACTACCCAGAACTATAGGAATGAGATCGATAGAGAATGTCTGACCAGCTAAGGCGAGATTACAACCCTTAACTACGTGTGTGGCTTCTACACTCTTACCGTTTGCTAACTCCACGACATGCTTGGTGTTTAAGGGAGTTGAAGCATCCCCTGTTACTTCACTGTTACTGCTGCTGGTTCAGTGGAGCGGGTGGTTGTTGTTGATAGTTCTGATTCGCAGGTCGTGAACTCCTGCAATCCTTAGCTTCATGACCCGTCTTGAGACACCGCTGGCAACGACCCCTGTTGCACTGACCATTGTGGTGTCTGTTGCATGTGTTGCACTTCGGGAGGTTTCCTCGAACTCCCCCTGCCTTTGACTACCAGAAGATTGCTGACCCGGATTCTGGTAGTCATCGATCTTTCGCTGCTGTGCCTGGGACTGAACCGTAGTCGAACCCTTGCTGGAGGTTCCATCCCATTTTCGCTTGTTGTCACTGGGAGTCGCAGAAGTAGTAGTAGCAGTAGCACCGATACGTTTAGGCAGCCTGTTCTGTTCCACTGCCTGGTCCGTGAGACGATGAGCAAGACGAGTAACATCCTGGATAGTAGCAAGGTTAGCAGCAGTCACATGGCTTTGAATCTCTGGTACTAAGCCTTTGAGGTACAGCTCAATGCGCTTGATGGGAGGATCCACCATAGTTGGACATAATACTGCCAATTCGTTGGATCGTTTCGTGTACGCTTCTATCTCTGACCCCGTCATCTTCAAGTTAAAGAACTCCACTTCCAGTTTGTGGATGTCATCACGGTTACAGTATTCACGTTTGATCAGTTCCTTAAAGTCATTCCATGGGGTGGCATTAGCAGCCGCCAGCCCCAGCATCTGAACTTGCGCGTTCCACCAAGTTAGCGCTGTGCCATCAAGAGTACCAGTGGCATATTTCACCCTATGAGCCTCGGGCATTCACACATCTCGAAGACCGATTCAAGCTTCTCAAACCAGTGGAGGAGTCCAACGGCCCCTTCAGTGCCACTAAAAGTACTAGGACGACAGTCCATGAAAGTTTTAAACGTGCACACAGGTGGCTGAGCGTGTTGACCTGTCGTGTGCGTAAGAGTAAACATACTTAAGCACGAGTGTTGGTTTACGAGAGTAGGATCTAAAGATCCTAGAGTAAGTTGTGATGGCAGGCTATACCTCCTGCCTGGGCAGCTGCGAGTGCTGCAGTAACTTGTTCAGTGATCAAAGCCGCCAACTGGGCTTGAGTTAGGTTAACGCGTCCACTCATGATCTTCATATCAAGAGAAACATGAGTGAGAGATGTTCGCGAAAGTGCGATGACAGAAGAAAGTAAGCACATAAGTGTTTCAATCAACAGTTGTTACGTTTATCTAAGCATACCATGAGCAAAGTTCTATGTAATCTAGCAAATAGGCAATGTAAACATAAATCATATCACCTAGAATGTTGAGCCTTGCACGTGGAGCGAAGCGTCGTTGTGGATCGTTGAGCACTGTACAGGTTATAGTCTGGTTTTAACAAAAACTTTTTCCCTTATTAAAACCAAGTTCACTATAACCAATGGCTCTGATACCAATCTGTCACACCCCCAAAATCCACACGCGGAGTATCACCGCTTGGAGGCGTGACTGACCAGGATCAAGCCACCAATCATATTGAACAATGTACGTAGTAAAAATAATTCATCCAAACAATATGAAAGGTGTTCAAAACCAAAGCATAGTTAAGTGTTTAGCGGAAGCATAATTGTAAAACTCAAAGTAAGTATTAAGTACGAAATAAAGTAATGTTTTAACATGGCACACACTGCCATGTCCCACAACGACCGCGCCTCCCTGTGCAAGCTCCATGAGTACCTAACGACCTGCAAGGCATGTAGCAACGAATCAACAACAAAGTTGAGCGAGTTCACAGTGGGTTGTTTAGTAATAGTATTCGTTTCGTAAATCGTATGTTCGTTTGTAACCCATGTATCGTTTTAATTAGTATCGCGGTCTCCCAGACATGTTTGCGAAGATTAGTGGGGGCTTCCCATGTGTTACTAGACCACGCGTATCGACTGCTACGAAAATGTAAGAGGTGCCCTAAGTCAATGTCTATCAGCATTGACCCTTTGCCCATAGTCCATTAGTACACGCCCGTCCGACTGGCACGGTGTGAGGTTTGTTAAACCTAATAGCGCTATTAACTAATGACCCGCTCGCCATAGGCCTCGGCGATTAAGTCGATAAATGAGGGACTTAAAGTGATATAGTTGATGGTCTTATAGTCGTACGTATCCTGTTGTATGGGGAATACGCAAGTTTGTAGTTACCGTTGTGTACGTAGGTTTTACGTACGTGCCCTTCAATCCGAGGACAGTAAAAAGTAGTTTAATAGTAATGATAGTACGAGTAGTTATTCAATCCCATTCCCAACCCTTGGGAATCCCATGCCTTGGAAAGAGTGTGAACTCACCTTGGTTTGCTCGGTATGCTAATTATGTGCACACAAGAAATCAGTCAAGTCCTATAGTTATACACATACACTCAATCAGTTAAGCTCGTATAGATTCACATGCAATATATGTCATAAAGTGTGTTTAAGCAATCATTGTCATATAACACATAACAGTTATTTCACGTTCATACAATCATGCATCATATGACTGAGTTCTTGGTCAATTCTAACATAGTTATTCAATAACACACTTAACAGGGTTATCAGGCTTAACAAGATCCACATACTTAACAAGGTTAACAAGCTTAACAAGATTAACACATTTAACTGAGTTACATACTTAACAGAGTCAAATAAAGTTAACAGAGTTAATTGGCTAACGAGGTTAATTAATTAACAGGGTTAATCAACTTGGCTTAACAGAGTTAACAGAGAGTTTCCTCCTTAACAGAGTTACCCTCTAACAGGGTTACAATACATAGCCTAACAGGGTTGATGGGTTTAACGAAGTTAATGATCTTTAACAGAGTTAACATGTTTTAACAGTGCCAATAACCTAATAAGGTTACAAGCTCAAAAGGGGTTTATATACTTAACATACTTAACACAGTCGACATGTTTAACAGAGTTATTAGACTTAACATAGTTACTATGTCACAACCCTCATGAAATCCCTTTTGTGGCAAAAACACTTGTGGCGAAATCCCTTTTGTGTTTTCGTCGTGATGGTGATTTCGTCGAACAGTGTTTTCGTCGGTTACATTCTCATCATCAATGTCAGTTACGTGCAATGGCAACCCTAATTATCTCAAACAGTTTCGCCTACTATGACAAACAATCGATCATAACTTCTCAATCATTAATACAATCCTAATCAACATCAACATCCATGTGACATGTATACAGCACCATCATTCGGTTCAGCAACTAAGCATATCAACATGTGTCATCCACTAGAATACCACAACATATCATATAATCGAACACTATTGGCATGTTAATCTGTTTTCAAATCCAAATCACATTATATCCAATTTAAAAACACATATAGCAACACATGACTTCTGACAACCACATGCAAATATGAGAACAATAGCCGACAATTATGAAGGATCCTTATCCAATTGATTGTATTTTCAAGACATCACACATGCATGACTAAGGGATATTGACTAACATAATAAGACAAGTAATGGTTTTTCTTTTACTGACCGAGATGTATGATGACTGGAACAAAGGATCCGAATGATTCAATGATTATGATAATTGCCATCGGTTTCAAAGAAAAATGAGAGAGAGAGAGAGGAGATGTGATTAGGGTTTTCTAACTTTTGATTTCGCGTACAGGTTAAGAACAACATTTTAACTAATCATTACTGGGCCAAGGCCCATTGGTTTTCGTTGGCCTCATGATGGACGAAAACACATGGGGTGTTTTCGGACATGGGGTGTTTTCGGGAGTTCCATTTTATTACTCATACACACATATAATAACAAACATACAAACATATATCAACAAATACACTTATGTTGCACATCAAATATAACATATCGATCACAATGCCATTTAACGTATTTCAAACGTGCACAGTTGTGAAACAAACAAGTCGTGCGAATAAACAACTTAAACAATTAACGCGCAATTAATGCGAAGATGAAAATCTTGGAAACTCGAGTTGTCACAGAGCACGGCCCCGTGGTGGGCGATGGAAGCTTCTACAACTTTGTATTTTATGCTGATACTTGGGCACGCCCCCGTGCTCACTGAGCACGAGGTGTGTTTAGCCTCCTGTCTTCTTGTTTTGCTTGGGAAGATGCTGTCGGGGAGGTCGGGCATGCCACGTTTATTCCTTTTCTTGTATTTATGTTAGATTTAGCTACCTTTTTGTTTCTTTTGTTAATTTGAGCTCATTTAATCCTGAAAATACAAAAGGAAGACAAAAACACACTTTTTCCAACATTAGTACTAAAAAAGGGTTAGTTTTATGCCACAATTGATGTAATTTATATGTTGCATTTTGCACACATCATGGATCTACCCACAGAACTGAATGGCGTTCATGATACATTTCATGTATCTAACCTAAAAAAGAGTCCAACTCAAGAAACAGTTGTCATACCTGCCGACGAAATCCATATTGACGACACACTCCACTTTACTGAAGAACATGTTGAGGTTACTGATTGGAAGGTTAACAAGATGCGACGGAGTAGTGTTAAACTCGTCAAGGTTCGTTGGAACGCGCGACACGGCCCAGAATTTACTTGGGAGCGTGAGGATCGTATGAAAGCGAAGTACCCACATTTGTTCCCCAAGACCCCATGTGACAACCCTCATAAATCCAGGTATCTGTACAATTAATTAATATTAATTAATGCTTAATGACTGTGCTGGATTACATAAATGCTTTCTGATTACTGCATCATACTTACATGTGCATCACATATTACATAATGTCACCTTATTATCACATGCAAACTTTATTGACATACATGATGCACAAAGCACAGTTAACGGATTAAGCAGGAAAATGCTGACGGGGTTCAGTACATAGATAGACAGTGTTTTGAGACCCAGTATGGGCCAGGGACATGGTACTACACTAGTATGGTGTGTAAGGAAGTAAGGACCATAAAACTGCGTCACTAGGTGATAAATAAAGTGCCGGAAAGTGCCTAAAACCCACTTAAAGTGCAGAATTCTGCATTTTTCAGCAAAATTCTGCTTTTTGACAAGCTAGTTACATGCAAAAATTTGACTAAATGGTCCTGAATACTTTCCTAAGTGTCGGGAATTAAAAGTGTCACAAAAAGTAACATAAAGATCATTAAACGGAATAGTTTGACACTTTAACGAACCGATATCTAACCGAACAACCGGACACTACCCGAAACACCAAAATTTTACTAGAAACATTGTTTAATTATTTCTGAGCTAGTCATGATCCCCAAACACCTTAACACCCACTAAAATATCTAGTAACTAACTTAACCAACTATATACTTGGTTTTGGACCATAAACTAACTAGATATCTCAAAGTTACACTTAGACCCCCCCCTATGCCTATAATCGGCCATCACCACCACCATACCTCAAAGATTTGATTTCTTATTTTATTAGATCCTTGCTTGATCTTGTGGACATAATATTGAGAAGTATGATTATAAGTATGACATATGATTTCAAGAGATCATTACATTCCTCTCACTTCACAACACCACACCACTCTCTTACTCTCTCCCTCTCCTCTCAGCCTAGATAGTGCCGCCACCACCACCACCACCTTACATCCAGCATCCACTCATTCCATACACTCTCAAGGTTGTAAGAAGGTGTCTTGTGAAGCTTGGTGCTCGTGAATCTTGAAGAACCTCCATCAAATTGCTTTCATCCACCATTTTCATCATCTTCTTCATCAAGTGTTCTTCCCTAGCTTAGAGCTAGTAGTAAGACTCTCATAACCCCTTGATACTTCTAATTTTAGTTGGGTAAAAGATATATTATGTTGTAAATCACAAGAACACTAAAGAACATAATCTTGAATCATGAACATAAAGCTTACATATCATGAAATCTTGATGAAATAATGTTGTTTAGAGTATGTATGATACTTGCTTGATTTCTTGAGATTATGATGTTGATCATCATAAGGAGCTTGCTAGATTGTGATTAAACACATGATCTAGCAAGTTAGAGGATGATTATGTGCTAACACAAGAAGATCATCCTCATACATAAGCATGAACTTGAACAAAAGGATGATTTCTTGGAAAATAATGAACAAAGTAAGCTAGTAAACTTATGGATCCAAGATATATGAATGATTTTCCAAAAGAACCAAGTTCAAAATTATGATTTTTAGTAGAACTTGATTCTTACTTAAACCTACACTATTTTAGTGGAAAAACAAGTGCATAAACACTTATGAAACAAGAAGATCTAATAAATAAACATTTTTGTAAAATATGTTTACAAGTTGTAAACACTTAGATTCTTTAAGAATGAGATTTTTAAAGAAATGAACACACTTTAGAGGGTAACTAACTCCACTAAATATGCTACCAAGTTACTACAAGTTTTTACGAAAACTCAAGTTCATGATCTCTATGTAGATAGCTTGTTTTTGCACTTGGTAAGTATAATATAGTTTAGGGTTGATTGTTGATTATTGTGTGTTGATTTTGAAAAGGAAAATGATATGCTTTAATAGCATGGACACCTCCATTTTCAAAGGAAACTATGGCAAAATTTTCTAAAAATACAAACACTTAGAAAATATTTTCTAAACAAGTATTTACAAGTATGTCTTAAACTATATTTTTCAATATAAACTTTGCCATAAATTTTGTAACAAAAATACAAATATTGGAGGTTGGTTTTTATAAATAAAAATGGGTAAATATATATATTTGGAATATATATACCTATTAAGACACTTGTGTGATTATTTGTATACTTGGTGAAATGGTTATATTATTTTAGGGTAAAATAATATAACTTAACATTTACCATGAAATTTACTATCCAAACTAATACCAAGAATATAAAGGATTAAAGATATAAGTTACACACTTTATATTGTGAAATCGAACGCAAGAACGTAACTTACGAAATATTCCGGAAAATACCGTTACAAATATATTTTTAGTAAATATTATTTTGGATACAAGAAATAAGAATATGATTTTTGTAAATATTACAAAGTTGTATCATATTTTTAGACAAGGTGAAAATATATTATTTTTGGAAGTAAAAATATATTTTCTTAGATATTTATAAGATATGTAATTTTTGGGAAAAATACATATTTCCTTGGAATACATTATTGGGACAAAATAAGTTTAAATATATTTTCTTAAGTGAGACTTGGAAATATATTATACAATAATACAAATATACATGTATAAGATACCCCCATCCTTGGGAAGGAATCACGAAAATAAAATACTTGAGAAGTATTAAAATGTGGTTTAAACAATTATTCCAAAACTAAATAAAATTTGAGGTTAAAATAATTATTATTTTAACAAGTAATTATAACTTGGAATAATATTGGGAACATAAGAAACGTAACACAGAAACGTAAATACTAAGCAAAGGCACGACCCGTTCGTCTAATAGACGTTAGTACACTGTAGGTAGTCGTGTTTACTGAGGAGATTTGAGTGCCAGTATTGAAGACGCAATACTGTGAGTTCATGTCCCCATTTTCTTTAAACTGTTTTGTTTATTTACTTCGGGGGTGAAATACATGTTACAAAGGATTACTTACAATACAATTGGTATGGTTAGACTAGGAAAGAACCATAGATCATGTGATTGGGTAGGCGTATACTTGAGGCCATCAATCCTCTTGTAGGACCGAGGGGCATAAGTGATAGATCTATTTGGGTGTAGCGAGCCCATACCCATGAGGCCAGGGTGGCCCATAACTATGTCTTCCAGCCAGAAGCCCGGTGCAACTTTGCTAGGTTTGAGTCTTCCTACACCGTCACACATATCAGTGGCCTTGCAAACCATTGGTGATCTTTTCCTTGTTTGCTATCATACCGGGACTTTCATACATACAATGAATACAAAGGTTTTATACATACTCACGAACACATGAACTCGCTCAACTTTTGTTGATATTTTTAAACTACATGTATTTCAGGGAACTAGTGGAATCTGGCAGGAGTGTGCATGTTTTCAAGCTGCGTATAAATAAAAGATGTCATCAGTGGTCGTAGAGTTTAGAAGATGTATCCTAATCCTGAACGGGATACATGTTTCTAAACCCGGTTTTATTTAAAGTCTTTTGTGGAGTCTTGATGAACTCATTTGAACATGTTGTGGTTTGTAACTTAAGTTTGGTGTCAACTTTTCAAACAAGTATGTTGTGGTACTTTCAAGCTTAACTTTTATGGATGAATATCTTTTGGTTTTATCATATAGAAATGTTATGATTGAATGCTATGGTATTAAGAAGTCACACCAATAACCACGCTTCCGCAAAAGTCAGGGTGTGACATTTAAGACACGAACACGACCTGCTTAAGACACAAACATGACCTGTTAAGTCACGAACACGACCTGTTTAATACACGAACACGACCGAATTGGGGAAGCTATGAACCGAATTGGGAATGGTGGTGTTTGTGGGAGAGATTTAAAAATTAGGGTTTGGATTGTGGAAAAAGAACCGCATGTGTTTGTGTATAATTCATCCTAGTTCCCACGACTGATGACCCCATTTCCACACCCATATATAATATTTTTTATTTTTAATTATTAACATGTAATTAACAGGTCTTAACATGTTAACGGGTTTTAACTTGTTTAGACACGAAACATGTTAAGGTCAAACACGGAACATGATAACTTCGTGTAGGTTCATGTCGTTTTATCGTGTTCGCGTCAGAACTGCCAGCCCTACCACGGGATCGTGCCCAACCAGGCATGGGCCGTGGTCAGACCTCCCACATAAAGACAAGACCAGCAGAAGCTTCTACGCCCACCACGGGGCCGTGCCCAACTCACCATGGGGCGTGGTCAACTCTCAGATTTGCAGAATCTTGATAGTACAGCGAAGAGTTGACCACGGGGCCGTGTCCAGAAGCCACGGGGTCGTGTGGGGCCCTCTGCTGACATTTGCAATTAATGAAGGAAGAGAAGGAGCTGCCCACGGGTCATGCCCAATGGACACGGGGCCGTGGTCGGGGTACTGTTCTGACTATAATTAGGGGTGCTAGGTTCACTTCAAAGGCATCCCTTGGCAAACCACTTCTCTCTCACTTAGCCACCACTCCACCACTACTACAACACCAACACCCACCACCATCATCCATCTTTCATCTTTAGAGTGTGTAGTAGTCTCGGGATCCAAGATTGATAGTAAGAGTTCTTGTCAATCAAAGGCCATGCTTGGCTAATCTCTTACATCACTTGATGAAGACAAGTCTTTAATGTATTACATTTGATTTTTAATCTTTCGGCACTTTTTATTTGGGTATGTATTAATGACTTTAATAACTAAATTCTTATGTTGAAAGTGAATTTTCCTAACCATTTCTTCATGATGTCATTGATTTGCTCATTCGTGTCTTTACGGTCTATATAAAGCGCGTTAACTACTTGGAAGGGGGTTAGAAGGGTGGTTTAGTAAAGTTCTTGTCTCGTTCAGTGTATAGATCCTGCGAGGACTTGGTTCAAGCTTACTAGGACCTCCTTCAATGCCTCAAAGGCATTGGATGGCGGGGGTGCAAATAGCTTGAACCTATTATATGTAAACTACTATTAAAACATTAAACCGGCTTCTTGGGATTGTATCCTTGCTGACTCAAACCACTTAGCCTAGGGTAACGTCACCTTCAAAAGAGGGGCCTACCACTTTTCGCATTAATAACTTATTTAATTATCTTTCAATATTCCGACCCTTTGGGATTGTATCCCTGCTGACTCAAACCACTCGATTGAGGGTAACGTCACCTTCAAAAGAGGGGCCTACTACTATAACTAAGATAATCTCTTAAAAAGTCCGAAAGTGCGAAAATCATCAAAGTGATTCTATCTTGTCTATTTGTTTTCCATTTTATTTATCTTTTAATTTTTATATTTACTTTCATGTTTAAAAACTTTTATCAAAAATTTAGATTGATTAGACGTTAACAATAAACCGGTATTAAAAGCTCTTGTGTCCTTGGGCGACCTCGGTATCTTACCAACACTATACTACGCTCGCGATGGGTGCACTTGCCCTAGTGTGTGTTTAGTGTTAGTACAATATCGTGTTTTATAAATTTAAAACTTGACTAATGTGTAAAACGAACTTAAAATTTTAATAAAATCATATCACGCTTGACACGCACCAGAATCTAAGGAGAAGGAGAGACAAGTTAATCAAGTTTAGAGTATATGTAGGTAACATAGTGCAAGTCAGCAATGTAACACGTTGAACATGTATACTCATGTGTGTCGTTGATATTGTAACACATGTAACAATTATATGTAACATGTGTAAAGTGGTTCTACATGTGTTACCTCTCTAGTGTAACACATGTACAGCCCATTTGTTACCGAAAAAAGAGGCTGGTGTAAATATAAGTAACATATGTAATGTTGTTACTACATTTTGTGTGCAAAAACATGTTTAAGCGTAGCCATGCGTTACTGCGACTAGATCTTAAAGTAAACTGGAAATATAATTAATTAGTAAGCGCATCCATGAGTTACTGGGACTCGATCTTTAAATTTCATAATACTAACTCGATCTTCAATTTTCACACTAAACACACACATGTTGTGCACCATTTGATTCACCAACACAAAACTACTAATGCACTAAAATATGAAACCTCAACTAACCAAAAAAAGAAACAATATATTTAAAAAAACGGCATAAATCCTGCAATTTGACCTGGTGAGTCAAAAGTACAACTTCTACATTAAAAAACAAAAACCTAAAAATGCATCCACAATTCAATTCCGGGATACAAAAACAAGAATCCAAAAATAATTTAACATATAAAGAACTAGTTGTAGGACCCATATGAACACACGGGTAGGTTTAATAACCATCGAAATCAAATACTAAAAAATAGATTATAATACATTATTTAAATTGTTTGTGTTTAGTTACATTTCTTTATAAACCATTATTAAAAACAATATGTGTTAGGACATAAAAAATTTATTACTGTGTTACGAAAAAATTATTAGCTAAGGTTTGATATAGAAATAACCTAACTAATTGATAATATGTTGTCTAAAATGAAAGCATGACCTAATTTTATGTTGTCTAATAATCAAAAGATGACCTAATTTAAATAACCAAATGTTATTGAACAATTCAATAAAGCCCATATATTTGATCCTATTAACCTTAATAATGGGTTAGAGTTTGAAAGCCCGTTAAAACCCTTATACCAAATAAGGAACATAGCCCATTCTAATCTCTCATTTACAATTCCATCTCCATCTCCGTTCTTCAAAGTGCGACAACGAAACGACAGGGAGTTTTCAAGATTTTCGCTTATCATCAAAAGGTAATCTAAAAATTATTGATTCGAGTTTTTTCTTCTGAAATCTTTTCTTCATCTAATTTTTTATACCATGCTTGTATGTTTGATTTATGATCAAAGTTGTGCCGATCTATATGAACTGTAATTTGTGATCATATTTGTGTATTTTGATGTGTTATACTTCTGTTTTTCATATGAATGTTTGTATTGATGTTCGATTGAGGTTTATACTTTTGTACTGATGTTCGATTGAGGTTTATACATTTAGGGCTATGTTTAAAATGATTGTTTATCAGTTCTTGTATAAAGATTTTATAAGATTATGGTGTTTAGTATAGTTTCAGTTGCTGTTCTTGACAGATTTTATAAGATTATGATGTTTAGAATAGTTTCAGTTCATAGTTCTTGACGTGTTATACTTCTGTTTTTCTTCATCTATTTTTTTATAATCATGCTTAGAAGTGAATAACTATATACCATAGCCAATTAATATATATTACCTAAATCTACTTTCATCTTCAAAGAATAAAAAACCTGCAAGTTCTATTTTACCTCAAAGACAAGACATCATACAAATTAAACAACTCCAAATATGTTGATGTTACAACTTTGAGATGGTAATACCCTTCATCTTCATCGTTGTTCTCTGAAGTAAACCCACATTAGTATGTGTAACTGAAGAGATAGAGATAGAGAGTCGTGTAGAAAGATAAACATATTGTTTAGACAAAAATTAATTACATATCGAAAACTCCAAGCCAATCTTGTTATAAAAACCTACTTTCTCGTCAGAGTCATAACCGCCATAGATCTGGTAACGTAGTGGCCGGAAACTGAGTCAATTCGCTGCCAAAAGCCATGGTAAATCACCACAAAAAAATCCCGTAAGCCACCTAAAGATCATTGATGATCTTGGAAATATTGTTGACGACGAGTAATAATCAAACCACTGCAAAATCTTGAAAGGTAAAGAAAGAGTGGAGAATGGTGAGTTTGAATTTGTGGGTCTAAAATTGGGTTTAGTTTTTGGTGGGTTATGGGCATATTTGGCTAAGCTTTTTGACTTCTCCTTCTCAGAAGGACTTCTCCTTCTCAAGAAGTCACAATTTGTGACTTCTCCTTTTCTCCTTCTTGAAGATAAAAAAACCCTTGAAAAGTCCTTTTCCTGCTTGTGTTTGGCTAAACTTTTCTCATCTTCCTGACTTCTCAATAATGTTTGGCTAAGTTTCTCCTTCTCAAAATGACTTTTAGCTCTATATAAGTCAATAAGTCATTTTGAGAAGGAATCCCAAACACCCCCTATATGAACCAGGAGAAAGAAGAAAGGAGATAAGATATAGGAAAGAAAGAAGATAGAGGAGAGAGAAGAAAGAAGATAGAGGAGAGATAGAGAGTTAGATGCACAAAAAATAGAAAAAGAAATAAGTAAAATGACAAAATTAACCCTTGAAACTTGAAAGTCATATGTGTATGTGGCTTAATCTTGTCCACACAATGAAGGTTTGCTAGGTTTTCTCATTTCGTAAGATTTTCCTCATATACTTACATTATATATATATAGGGGAAGGTTCAAATGAAAACCACTAGTTATCGCGGAAACTCGAAAACTAACTAAAAAAGCATAAAAAACATACCAATTTTTTTTGCATACCAATGTTCGCTATTTAAATTATATAAAAAAAATTCAAAAAAAAATTTGTTGTGCACATGTGTAACATGTGCACTACAATTTTTTTTTTTTGAAAAAATGTTTTTTTTCTATAAAAAACCTGCGATTTTTATAAAAAAAAATTGTGTGTTTTTTAGGCTTTTTTTTAGTTAGTTTTCGAGTTTTCGTAATAAAAGTGGTTTTCATTTGAACCATTCCCTATATATATAGAGAGTTGTAACAAATCATGAGAACTCATATTATCCAATAAGATTTTAACACATCACCTATATGATATATATATATATATATATATTAAACACAAATATCAGTAAGATTTACCTATTTAGTACTTCATGCTTTTTCCTTTTGGTCCTTCAGGTTTGAATTTCTATTGGCTTCAATCCATATGCATTGTTTACGTACTTAATTTTTTTCTATTTGTTTTCCCAGACTACTACGACGAAAAACAAAGTGTGCAACAACTGTTTTATCTTTCTAACCCTTCTGTTTTGGTAATTAGCATTTTTAGCCTCTATTTCATTTTACATGTTATGCGGTTTTAACCTATTAAGTTTTTTACTCAGAAACAAGTCTAACAAATATAATACGTTTTTATTCGACATAATACATTCGAGTTATTATATGTTTTGACGTCGTCGCAACGCGCGGCGGGTACAATTACTAGTTTAAATTAAATCAAAAGGGCAATATATATTTTATTCTCGATATTTAAATTAAATCAAAAGGACAATTTTTCTTTTAGGGTGTTAATAATAACACATGGTAAAATCTTATTTTAACGGCCCGTATAGAATAAGATAAACTGACAAAGCCTGTGGGCGCAACCTTTGTCAGTTTATCTTATTCTATACGAGCCGTATAACCTTATATGACCCGTATACACCATGTTAAAATAGTTTTGGTCGTATAAAACGTATACGATAGTTTTATACGGGCTGTATAATATTATACGACCCGTATAGATCATATTTTTTTTAGTTAATATTCACACATTAGGGTTTTGATCTGCCAGTCTATATAGTGTTCAGAACCATCAAATCGAACGGCTTCTGTCGTCCGATCACATTACCAACCTCATCGGATTTCCGATCAGGTAGGGTAATGGTTCTGAACACTATATAGACTGCCAAATTACACATTAGAGAGAACTAGCCATTCTCATCTTTCACCAACAAGATCCAAATAGTCTATGTTCAACACCAAATCTCATTTGACCAACAATCAAGATGGTAGACCGCAACACCACAAAACCCGGGTTCCACCCATTTCCCTTGCGCCGACCGACGAAAGGCGACTTTTAACTATCAAGGAAAATTGGTTTCAGTTTTCATTTTACTTTGAAAAAAATCTCATTTCATCAAGGAGAAAGAAAACTCAGACAAACGGCCAGTTGATAAACATAAAGCAAGCATGGAAGACTCAATAGCAGCAGCTGAATCATTATTATTGTACAGTTTCAACCTTTCTTTTCCTTCAATTTCCATAACATTTTCCCCAAACGAACATGTCACAACCCAACTGATGGTGGAAACATCGGAGTGAGACGAGCGAGATTGCTTGAGACTTCATAACACTAGACGTGACAAGTATTTGATAAATAATTTCATTTCATTGCTAAGATCAAGTACATTGTATGAAATAGAATACAACAAGTTGAAACAAAATGAATTACAATACAACAAGTATTAAAGGTTAAAGTGTGTTTCTAAGCATCCTACTAGATTTCGTGCATCATCATCAAAATCCTGCAACACATTTTAAAATATAGTTCAATACAAAAGTATTAGCGAGTATACAAGTTTTGAGTACTAGCATATAAGTACTTCCCATGTACTCTTAAATTCAACTAGGGAGCGCACATCGACTTTTGAAACCATGTTTTTGTTGGACCCGAAGAGGGATCCACAACTATAGAGGTCCTCGAGGTAACATGATTAAAGGATGATCTACTCTGTTTATTCAGTAAGTTAACTAATTTGGAGATTAATCACCTTGGAGATTAATCACCTCAGTAGTTAATAAATCCTAAACATGATCTAATTTGTAGGCTTGACATAACACAAACTAATTAAGTAACAAGAAGATAATCAAACCAAGATGGTCGGCCTTAAAACCAAGATGGTTGTGGCATATTGTTTACTAGTTTAGAGGCTAGTGATGGTCGAATGGAGAGCCTATAAAGGCGGCAGCTTCAAACCAATTTATCAATATGTTGTGACAAGATTGAGGAAAATACGGTAACCTAAACATGAGCCTCTTCCAATTTTTATAAAATGAGAAGATTTAATCGTCTTTCTCGTTTATAAAATAAATATATTAATTAAGCAAGACTTATCCAAAAGTCCATATATTACTATTTAGTCTACTAAACTACCTAAAAATAAATTCGGTCAATAATATAATAAGGTCGAGTAGGGGAAACGGATCCTTGGATGATACTTGTTTCTTAACTAAGCTATATTATACGTGATGGGTTCTTTGCTCATTGTGTGTATTTAGTCTAAATAAAAAATATTTTTATAAATTTAAAACTAGATAACCATGTTCCAAAGTTACTAAATTAACTCACTTGATTATGCTAAAAGTTATTAAATTAACTACTATTAAATCACCCGCATCAGTATTTGATTCTTACCTGGATGGGTTGTGTTTTGTTATAAAGCAACCCAATAGCATAGTTAATTAAAGGTGTTCCATCAATAAGTTATATTACAAAGTGTTTGTTGTTAATTGGATGGGTTGTATCTTATGGCACCGGGTGGTTGTACAAATTGTTTTTTGTTTTTAGTTAACATTTAACTTTTATAGTAATAGTAATTTAAATTAAAGGTGTTGGCCCAAATTAAATTATTAATTATTAAATTGAAAACAAAAAATCCAATGGTCATAGCCGATTAACTAAAACCGAAATAATTGAAATCGATTGATTTTTCCAATATCTTAACCGAAAATTTTGGTTTTGCTTATGATTATGACTCAAACCTAAACCGAACTACTACATGCACCTTAAAATTACCAACCTAAATACTTTGTTCTCGACGTATCAGGCGCACACCCACTCACCATTCAAAAGATATCTCTATTAACCCACCGTTAATTTGCAACCTTTTTTTGTCTACTTTTTACTTTTCATTTTTTTTTAATTTAATATAGCTTTTTAGTACAAGTTTGTGAACCATAAGAATCAAAGAAGGTGCTTTAAATTTAAGTTTTTTGGTTTTATTTTAATTTATTAAAGTAAAGGTTTTTCACATGCTTTTATAATATAAGAGTTAAATGCTTGGTTGGTCCCTGTGGTTTTCAAAAATTGCAGACTTGGTCCTAGTGGTTTACTAATTACACGTTTGGTTCCAAAACTTGTCAAAAATGCACTCGGTTGGTCCCCAGCCCTAACATCAGTTAAATTTCTCAGTTAAGTCCATGTTAAATGACCAAAATACCCTTGCTTATTAACTCTCTTTATAATCATCTTCATCACCAAAATCCCCAGGCCTACCAATTCTTCTTCTTCTTCTACCCTACACCACCACCATTACAAGCACCACCACCATCTTCCCTCCTCCACCACTACTGAACACCCACATCCACCGTCTCCCCTCCGCCATCGTACACCCACCACCACCGGACACCTAACCAGTCGATTTCCCAATTTTAATACCAAAATTGCACCGCCGTACACAGATTTGCATAAGTCTTGAATTGGAGGTCCGGCGATTGTTGTCGCCGTCCCTCACCGCAGCTGCTGCGTCGCCGTACACAGATCCGCCGTTACATACACCTCCGAAGGCCACCACTCCCTCTACCGCCGCCGTAGAGGGAGGCCGGAACCCGAATGTCACCGCCGTTGCTGCGCATCTTTCTCACTTCGCTGGTCTCTCTCTAGGAAATGCAGAGGTGAGTCGTTTTTGAGCGAAATTAAAGGTGGGGGACAGGGGTGTACGAAGGTTGGTGAGTTTAGAGTTGGGGTTGTGGGTGAAAATCAAAGTGAGGAGAGTGGTGTTTGGGGTGTAGTGTGCCGGAATCATGGCTCCGGTCACTGGAATCTCTGATCGAGAAGGAGGGAACAGTTCTTCTTTATATAATTTTTTTTATTTCTTTTAATTGTTCTAAGGGTAATGTAGTCATTTCACACATAGTTAACTGAGAAATTTAACTGATGTTAGGGCTGGGGACCAACCGAGTGCATTTTTGACAAGTTTTGGGACCAAGCGTATAATTAGTAAACCACTAGGACCAAGTCTGCAATTTTTGAAAACCACAGGGACCAACCAAGCATTTAACTCATAATATAATGAAGAAATTATTTTTAATTACTATTTCAGTTAAAATTTTTATGTTCGTTTTATTATCGTGTTGACATAGTTATTCTTTTTGACAAGAATGTTTTACGTTTTAGTATAAATTTTTATTAGTTAACACGTTGTAACAGACATGTGTTATTCAATCAATGCTTTTACGTCTATTTTCTTTCGGTTAAACAGGTCTGTGCAAAGCATAGGTCTTAACTCATAAGTTGAGTTGGTTATTCTTTTATATGTTTTACGTTTCCGTCAATTTTTACGAATTAACACGCGTGCGGTTGAACATTTTTAAGTGTAATTATTTCCCAGTTCGCTTTTTTAAACAGAGAGACTTGATGAAAAAGTAAAATGAAATTCCTTGGGTTGAGTTTCTCCCCAAATCACGATCTTTCCTGGAATCACGTTACTGTTCCCAAACAGCGCTTTCTTCGCTCAGGTTCTCACTCCATAAACTGCTTCTCTAATTCGTAAGCAAGTTAAGCTTTGATCCTTAGGTTTTCTGCTATATCACTTGTTTTGCGCTCTCCTTTATCAGTTTACACTCATAGATGTGTTTATCTATTTTGCTGCATGTATGTGTGCGATTTGAATTGAGTCCATACACAAAGTGGAACAAGACTTTTTAGGGTATTTGATTGATATGTGGATCATTTTGCGATGTATAGTTAGTTGAATGCACTTTTCATGCTCTCATTGATTGCTCCAGATTTGGAAATTTGGTTTTTAGGTTTATCCTGGTTGAATGGTACAGATTTATTTAGACTAGTCATTGCTGAAATTCAGTTTACTGGTAGTCTGTCTAGTTGCCGACTGTGAAAATGTTCATCGGTAATGTGATAAGGGTTTCTAAGCTGCTGCTATCAACTATACTTTGAAACATATAGGTTCATTTAAACGCCCCGCTTGCGGTATGCGCATATAATGTATATATGTGTGGGCGCTCGGGGGGCAAAAGTGAAAGTGCACTAGTTTTAACGTTATTTTACTAATTTCGTGAAAATAACGTTAAAAGAGGGGGATGGTTAATCATGCATCATGTGGTGGCGTTGATAGCCGAAAGACAAGGGGGTACATGCACTGATCGGTAGTTGTCTCAATTGCTGAGTGATATGTGCCTTATGTCCAAGGCTTGATGCAAAACTACTATCGAGCCGGGGTCTCACTGGAAGCAGCCTCTCTATTCCTACGGGTAGAGGTAAGGCTGTCTATATCTTACCCTCCTCAGACCCTACCTTAGCTTTGCTATTGGTGGGATTTATTGAGTATGATGATGATGATGATGTAATGTAATTTAATTGGAATTAGGAATTGAAATTTGATTTGGAATTTAGGTGTGTTTGTTTCACAAAATGGGATGATATCTGGATGGAATTGGAATGCAGATTTCGTTCCTTTTGTTATTCTTCAATTTCCATTCCTTCTTTTGTTGAAGCGAACAACATAAGGCCTTCCAGATTCCATTCCATTATGTGAAACGAACACTACCATTGAGACCTCCTTCCTTCTATGAACAAAAGCTACACTTTAAACTTTTATTTATCACCTTGCGCATTCAGTATTATCTGTGTTTTCTAAATATCCTTCGTTTTTAGTGACTGATGCCCCGCTTGCGGTGTGCACATATAATATATATATATATGTATGGGCGCTCGGGGGGCAAAAGTGAAATGATACTAACTGTAACGTTATTTTACTAATTTCGTGAAAATAACGTTAAAAGCAGCGGATGGTTAATCATGCATCATGTGGTGACGTTGATAGCTGAAAGACATGGGGTACATGCACCAATCAGTCTCTGTCCCGATTGTTTGAGTGTTATGTGTCTTAGGTCCAAGGCTTGATACAAAACTACAATCGAGCCGGGGGTCTCACTGGAAGCAGCCTCTCTGTTCCTACGGGGTAGAGGTAAGGCTGTCTACGTCTACCCTCCTCAGACCCTACCTCTTTGCTATTGGTGGGATTTACTGAGTATGATGATGATTTATAAAGAGTAATGTGGGGATTAAATAACTTATTGAAGTTGTATATGTTATCTAGTAGGGGATAATCATTACAATCCTAGCCTTGCCTCAATGTTCAATAAAAATAGTTATCTAGAATATTAGTTGTGTTGACATAATGATCTACACTTCTAACTTCATGTACGTATATATAACGTGATTATGATTATATTTCATGTATAATAAAACTATGTATGCTTAATCCGCAGTTCCCCACTGGCCACCGTGGCGAAAATGCTAGAACGCAACATGTTTTAGAAAGTTTTAGACATGTTCATTTTATTCTGTTTATATTGTTTCTTGCATTTAAATTAAAATTCTAAGAGTGGTCTTATCTAATTGCACTAGTGAGTTTAAAAAAACTGAGATGAAATCTCTCATTGTAGAGTCTGTTACTTTAATACCACTACTTCACTAGTTAAAACTTCAGTTCCTCAGGTCTTCAAGATGCTCCTTTCAGCCCTTACAGTTCCTTAAGCAACCCTTGTCTTCCTTGTTATTCCATATAATACCTGAACCATACTAATCATATACTAAGAATACTTGAATAACTAAAATTTACCATTTGAATTGTTATATAACAAGACCAAAAATATACTAATACCAAACATCATTCCTATCTTCCATACAATCCCAGCGGTAAACTCAGACTCATAAATGTGCGTATTGCTTCGAGTTTTCAAAGCTCCAAAGCTCAAGCTGTCTCTCTTGTAGGCTTCAACTTAAGGCTAAACAGTTTCAACTGAACCTCATCATGGATTAACCTAGCAACCTAATCAACTGAGTGGCTTCCTTTATTACGTATTCTGGCATTTCCTCTTTTTTTTTTCCAGCCATGGTACACCAACGCAGCTAGGATACGACTGCCAATTATACTTCAAGCTCCATTACTCGTTGCCGTGGTTGCATGTGATTCACAATGTCATTTCATATTTTCGACACACGAGCCGTGGAAGCCATTGTCCTCGTTTTTAAGTTTCAATCACACATATTTGGGAAATGTACATTTAAAGGACAAATGTTTCATTTGAGCTTTATCTGTATATGGTGATCTTTCCTTTGTTTCTTCTTTTTTTAGAACAAACTCAAAGAAATAAAAAGAGGAGCAAGAGAAGAGAAATAGGTACACAGAGGGGTTATTTTTGTTGGTTTGTTGATAGAAGAGAGAGACAGAGACAGAGAGAGGTTGAGAAGGTTCCCAGTTTGACTGGGATCTTCATCTGATGTGTCTTTCTTTTTTTTTCTTGCTGATCTATCAATATAATCTCACTTCTCACAGATTCAAGATTCTGTTCTATTCCATTTATATCTTGGTTGCTTGGTTAATCTGTGATATTATTCTATCAGTGTCCAGTGTTTAACAAAAACTGGATGGTCGTTTATTATCCATGGTCCGCTTGCGAGAACACCCACCTTCCCATTTTGGTTTGCCAACGTCAAAGAAGTAACCTTTGTTATTCATAATAGCATTTACAAACCATACTTCACCCACATCAATCTGCAATGCTAGTCATCTAGAGGATAGTAAGTTATTTTTCCACAGAAAAAACCATAGTGTTCTTGCATACCTTACCAACTTCAGGTTGGTGCTTGTATCTTTCCCAAAGAGATAATAGGGGGAACATAGCCAACTTTCACAACTTGAATGCCATTGACAACACCGGCATAAGAAATCCGCTTCATTGGCTACCCGTGGCTTTCACCAGTCCCCATAGCCCCCTTATTTGTAAAAAAAGACCTTCAGTTCGGCTCTGCTTTGAGTTTGGTGAGTTTCTCACTCATCATATGACCCACTTCTTCTTTACGTGAGCTGTTATCGCAACATTTTTCTGATTCACTTTGTTAGATTGTTTGCCTTTGTGCCAGTATGTTGCATGGAATTGCATCAGTGATCTCAGCCCTAGTACCAGGGTTCCCGTTAGGGTTTATCACATAAAAATCAGTTTCTTGCACATTTTTCAATGTAATCTGACACGGTCGATTGATTATCTCCTCAAGGACTTGTTTATTCTTCAGATCCTGCAACCCATCAACTTGGTGATCTCGATTGGAACCATCGTACTTCATAACAGTGCATTTTGTCACATGTTGGTTACCCTTTGTTGATTTATGATTCTTGATACGCCTTGGACAACCAGCCACCAAACCCTTTTTCTACCCTAATTTGATTATGGCATTACACCACAGATTCAGTAACACGGAGCAATTAGTAGAAGACAATGAAACAAGGCCCTATATTGGCTTTTAAGTGTGAATTTTTGTTTTGGAGTCTTGATAAAAGCGCACATTAGAATTCATAAATGAACTTGTTTCTTGCTTGAGAGTTGTGTTTTAACAATATAAATCTGGTTGATTCATATCTGCTAAAATTTAGGTGAACAAAATCCTGAGGCTATGGTACAGTTTGAATAAAAGTATAATTGCAATATTTGCTTATTGCTAAAAAGCGGGTGTGCGCTTTCTTGATTTTCTTAGTGTTGTAGTTTTGCTAAAGTTGTGGTTTTGTTAGGTCGTTGGGTGTGATTCAACTTTAAGTTAGCAAAAGAGGTTTTGAAAGATGGCTGCAGTGAGCAAAACAAGAAATATGATCGAGGGTTTTGTGAGAGATGGATCATTTAAATGGTTGCTGAAAAACAGAAATCCATTTCATGAAGAGTTTGAGGAGATGAAAGCCTCTCCATCTGCTGGCAACAATTGGATACACGAGTTATCACCTGTGGCAAATATAGTTGTCCGTAGATGTTCAAAGTAACTTCATCTTTTAGTATTTCTGTCTCTGTTATGTGGAAAAAAGTTTACTCATTTTATACATAACTACAGAATCCTGAAGATTCCTGCGGGTCAGCTTCAAGAAAATTTTAACGGGGAGGCTACTGATGCTATAAAAGACCCCTCATGTTATGCCCGGAATTTTCTGGAATATTCCTGTTACAAGGCTCTTTCCGTATATACACAAGTGAGTGGTTACATGGAGGACAGGAAGTTTCGACGTCTAACATTTGATATGATGCTTGCTTGGGAGGTTCCCGATGCTGCCAGTCAGCCTACCAATACCATGGATGTATGTATCTGTTACGCTCATAACTCTTCTTTCAAGCTTAAATTTGCCTGAATATGTTTGCCAATAAAAGAAGGGAGAGACATGAAACAAGTTTGCAAAAACAGTTTTTTCCCCTGGTCGCATAGTGCTTTCTTAAGGCTCCATGAATATAATACAAGAGATCATTTCTGTTGGTAGTTGATATCTTGTAGACAGGTTCTGGATTTCAGATCATGATCTTGTACTTTTAGTTACGATAACATGAATTTTGAAATTGATTGATACTGCAGATAGACGAGGATGCAAATGTGGGTATAGAAGCCTTCTCCCGAATTGCTCCAGCAGTTCCTATTATAGCCGATGTAATTGTGAGTGATTATATATTTGAATTTCTTACCGCATCAACTGGAAGCCGTCTTCAGTTTTCTACCTTTGAGAAGTACCTTATTGGATTGGAGAGGTATGTATATTGTTTTTAAAATATGTTATTGTTATTTTTTATCACTACTAGTAATAATACTGTTTTTATTATGATTATGCTGATGTCATCCTACATACAGGGCAGCCAGAAAACTAAAATCTCAATCAGAGTCATCTCTCCTTTCACCCCAACGATCTGAAAGAGGGGAAAGAATTCTGGAAATTGATGGCACAGTAACTACCCAGCCCGTTCTTCAGCATGTAGGGATCTCAACATGGCCTGGTAAGTTGTCTTAATCATTCTTTGGTGTTAACAGAAATGCTACTTATATGTTTTATTTATGGTGGCTGGCCCTACATACAGGTCGATTAACCCTGACAGATCATGCTATGTACTTTGAAGCTCTCCGTGTTGTATCTTATGATAAACCTACAGTTTATGAGTTGGCTAATGATTTGAAGCAGATTGTGAAGCCGGAGTTGACCGGTCCATGGGGAACCAGACTTTTTGACAAAGCTTTCTTGTATAAATCAGTTTCCTTGTAAGCCTCTTCCCATGCATTACGATATTTCACTTGTCAGTATCGTAGTCGTCGTAACACGGCCAGGTCGGGTATCCAATAATTTTTCTATATGGATTGTAAGTAATCAATACGATTTCAAAAACTTCTATCATTTCAATGTTAATCAAAGGTTTTGTTTAAATTATATATGAGTTTTATGCATCAGAAATACACTTTCTACCCATGGAAACTGTTACATTTTAAGCTAATTTTTCATATTAAAACACTTTTTACCCAATGGATCGACCCATTTATAAGTAAATGGATTGAAGTTGCCATCTCTAAGTGTAGCTGCAGTGTTAAATGTATGTGAGAGATGGATATGTTTTGAAGTAATTGGGGATTGGAATGCAATGTAGATCAGAGGCGGTTGTTATGGAGCTTCCTGAGCTGAAAGGACATAATCGGCGTGACTACTGGCTAGCAGTTATTCGCGAAATTTTATACGCTCACAGGTTTATACGCAAGTTCCAGATTAGCGGAGTTGAAAGGGAGGAAACACTTTTGAAAACAATATTTGGAATCATACGAATGCAAGCCCTGAAAGACATGATGACCTCTGCAACCCCACTCAGCTTTGAGGCAGGTCTAATGTTCAATGCTTGTGATCAACTTCCAGGTGGAGATAGAATACTGGAAACACTTGCAACAATGCACTTACGTAAGTCTGGTACAAGTGGTGGGATGTCAGCAACCACCATGGCTTCAAGCTTAGGGATTGTGTTTGGAAAAAGTTCTGAGATTGTTGGTGATGTGAGTGTTGGAGAGCTTACTCCCTTGGAAAAAGCTGTGAAAGAGTCTCGAAGCACTTACAAAATGGTTGCAAGTGCACAAGCCGCTGTTGATGGGGTCAAAGTTGAAGGCATTGACACCAACTTAGCTGTCATGAAGGTTTTCTTTCCTTTTACTTGCTTCCTAAACGACACCAAAAGAACTAGGTTTTGGGTTCTCATATCTTATTCAGGTTGACATGTTTAATATAACAAGTCATGTCCGGGTTACCCCGTTTAATTGAGCATGTCGACTCGCTAACCCGTTTGGTTAAGCATGTTGACCCGCTAATCTGTTTAGTTAAGCATGTTGACCCGCTAACCTGTTTAATCCAATATTTACGACCCACCAACCCGATTAACATGTTCACAACATGCTTACCACCTGTCAAGTGTGTGCAGGTTAGGGTTGATGTTTTTGACACAGGAGCTTCCTACACTAGTTTTAGTAGAAAATTCATAGTTCAAGGGAATATTGACAGTCAGTTTTACTTGCAGGAGTTGCTCTTTCCAGTTACTGAACTCGGGAATCGTCTTGTCAAACTATACTATTGGGAAGAGCCTATAAAGTCATTTATGTTCTGTTTGGTTTCCACATACGTCATTTACAGGTAAAATAATATCATATTTTGCTATACATATACATTTTTGTTTTTGTATTGGGGAATAAAAAAGTAAAGGTAATGATAACGGATTGTGGTGCAGGGGATGGCTTTCTTACGTGGTAGGGTTGGTGCTTGCTTTTATTGCAGTTTTCATTGTGATAACACGTTGGTTTAGCAGAGGAAGGGAGGTGGACGAATTCAGGGTGATGGCACCACCACCGATGAACACAATGGAGCAGCTTTTAGCCATCCAGAACGCAATTTCTCAGGCCGAAGAGCTAATCCAAGACGGAAATATTCTTCTTCTTAAACTTCGTGGCCTACTCTTGTCCATTTTTCCACAGGTCCTCTCTTCTTACTCTTGTTGTAAAATATTCATATTTTTTGAAGTACGTATGAAAAGGTAAGGTGTCTGGTGTCAGGCAAGTGACCGGTTTGCGGTTGCGCTTGTGATTACGGCAGTGTTTGTGGCGGTTGTACCGATGAGATATGTAATTATAGCGGTTTTGTTGGAGGAATGGACCAAGTACTCGCCTATGAGGAGATCGAGCACGGAAAGATTGAACCGAAGACTGAGAGAGTGGTGGTTTAGCATACCAGCAGCTCCTGTTGTACTGGAAAAGGTCAACGATGAGAAGAAAAAGAAGTGAGTAATATGATAATCAATGTTTGTTTGTTGTAAGCAAATGTAAATATATCATAGTTTGCTGCTACTTTTAAAATGTTTGGATTTTGTCTAATATTTCTTTCTTTGTGGATGATGAGCATTTTACAAAAATAAACTTATTTGGATGACATAATGGAGAAAGTTTGTTTCACTGAAAGGTGATGTTTAACAAAATGGAGTAAACATCCATAACTGGAACAGGACTTGAGAATCTCGTCTCACAACATAATCTTGGAAAATATTTAAATACTTTATAGATATGAATATTATATAAATTTCATGTTTAATATTAGTATGCAGTTATGTTAATTATTTAAAAAATATATAAGGTAAAAATTAAAGTAATGAAAGTTATAAAATGAATTTTAAGTGTAATTAGTTGGTAAAGACTTGTAGATAAAAATCTTTTAAAACATTTAAAAAAACAAAAAAACCTATTAAACTGGCCTAATCAACTTACTAAACCGAACCAGTGGTGGATCTGGTACATGGTCCGGACCGATTTGGTCTTTAATTTGTTGTTAATGATAATATGAAAAAGTAAAAGCGTAAAAGATAAGTGATTTATCTCTTTATTTGATTAATTTTTGGGTTATTGGATTTTATCACTCCTAACTATTGGGTATTGGCCGTTGCCACTCCCAACTATCACTTTGACTCCCGCCACTCCCGACTTAACACTTTGTGTGTTGTGTCACTCCGGTTGAGTGGATTTTGGCTCCCCTTTTGTCTTTTAGGAGCAGATTCACCTGCAGTCATTAGTAATTCATAAAGTGTTAGCCTAATATCACAAATAACACAAGTCAAAGTGTTAAGTTGGGAGTGGTGGGAGTCAAAGTGATAGTTGAGAGTGGCAGCGGCCAATACCCAATAGTTAGGAGTGATAAAATCCAATAACCCTTAATTTTTTTCTATATCATCGGTCTCTTTCTTGTCACAAGCTTTGTAACCTGTAGATCTACACTAACATGTAATTTTTTTATGATGTAAGCTCATAAGATTTGCCCACATATGCATACAACAATTTAAGTATGTGCTTATACAAGAATTGTGTATTTTAATAGTTGTGTTATAATCTCACACAAAAATGAATGTTCCGTATTATTTTCATTGTTTGTATACATATCAATGCATTTAATTATGCATAATAATGACCCAAAATAGGCAGGCATATCGAGTTGGTTTGGGGGAATTTTTTTTTTTTTTTTTTTGCATAGGCAGCAACATAACACAGAACAAGTCGAAATGGGCAGCACCTTTACATAGTTCGGGTTAAAATGGACGGCTTAAAAAGTATGTGAATTTAGAGTGGGCTTAAACGGGTCAACAACAGGTTTGTTGAGAAAATCACTTAAGGTTGCTGAAATGGTCTAATGTCTAATTACAGCCACCTACCGACAGCCACAGCCTACTCTTGTCCCCATTGCCACCATCGCCACAACCATCACATGGCGCCACAAACCAATATGCTCTATTCAGATCTTTGGCATAATAAACAAAGATTACGACCTTGATATGAAACAAATGAACGTTTAGACTGGTATTGACGTCAGGGTTAACAACTTAACAGCTTAGCAACAAATAAATTGTGTTTATCAAATGATTTTTAATTGTCAGCTTAGATTTAGAAAGCCTCCATCACCACCAGCCACCGCCTTTGACTCTACTGCCAGTGGGTTTTGCAATCTTTTTTTCAAAGGGACTCGTTTCAACACGAGGCCTTACTGGTCATAATCCGTTTCGAGACTTATCAAACTGGCCACATCAATAACAATCCATTTTGAACTGATCTCATTTTTAACCCAAATCAGTTTCACCCCACAAGTTACCTACCCGTTTTGCAAGGTTTTGGACTTGTTGGTACATTTATGTTTTTGATGCAATGTGAAGGATATTTAAGAGCAGAAATTTATGTTTACAAAAAACCACTCTAATCATCATACCAAATGTCCAGAATTCAAAACCAACAAACTCAAAATCTCTGTAAATCAAAACCACAACTAATATTTCATGTCTCAGACAAAACTCAGAGCACCACTGATAGCAGACTAATCTTCATTATCCATTCCTGCAGGTTGATCTCTCCTACCTGGCCCACCAGCTGGTTTTGACATTATTATCTGCAGAACCCATCCATCATTTAAAATTAAATGTACAATCTCCTAATTATAACGTCAAAAGAAATATATATAGCTCCAAAAATATTATAATGTTCCCTCCATTCCATAAATAGACCTTCAACTTCAATGACATAATGTCATGTAATCTCTTCAGTGAAAAGAATGGAAGAACATTGCGCTTTGGATGAAAGACGAGGTCAGTTAAGATGTTTTAAAAAACATAAAATTTTGGCATTTCTAAATTACTGGGTATGATTTTTCAAATCAAGCTCATTGTAATCCCCATGTGCGTCTATAGATATAAGTTAAGAGCCCGAAAATAGGTAAAAATGTACCTGATCAACACGTAGAACGGTACAAACTGCATCTGCAGCATACTTGAGCGCATGAAACCTAGAATTACACAAGTCAGACCACTTCAACATACGAAACTTACAGTGCTAGAAAAGAGCCAGGTTGAGGTTTTACTTTTTAGCATGCCATGATAATAATGATGCAAATTATAATACTAATGAAGTCGAGTTTTAAAAATGATGAATCCGCTGATTAAGGTTTACAATCAGATTCAGTTTTGAATGGGGTAATAAAAAGGTGAGCAGAGCTGCTTACTTGGTGACGAAAAGATCCCATATTTTCAATGTTGAGACATCCTTACATGCTCCTCCTTCCAAGTCAATGCCAACTTTGATGTTTCCGGCTGAATGCTCTGCGTATAAACTAGATATGATCTCCATGGCATTAAGCCCAGCATTTTCAGCCAAGGTTTTTGGAATCATTTCAAAGCTCTCAGCGAACTTTGCAATAGCATACTGATCTAATCTGCAATACCAATAACAAAAATGTCAAAACAAATGTCACCTCACATAAGAATTAAGTTTATGAAAGCAGATACCCTGTCTCTGTGAAAGAAAACTCCTTCAGTTTTCTGGCTAATTCAATTTCAGTGGCTGCAGCTCCAGGTACAATTCTACTGTCCCTGCATAATGCCTGAAACATAAACAGAGACTGTTAAAATCAGCGGAATAGAATAATGTTCAAGTGTGGAACATTTGTATTACACAACCTTGTAAGTATTGACACCATCATCAACAGCCCTTTCCAAATCATCCAAAATGCTATCAGTACTTGCTCGCAGCAAAACAGTGGTCACTGAGTTCCCACCTTGTTCATTTCTTACAACAGTTACCTAAATCCAAATAAATAATTATTCAAACACATCATGTTAGGTTATGCTGAAAAAAGGAAAGAAGTTACACAAATAGATAAAGAAAAGAACATTACCCTAGAACCACCGATCTCCTCAACTGAGATGGAATCGACATATCCAAGATCATCAGGGTTTACAACACTCCCAAGCTTCAACTGTGAATTCAGAAAAAATGTTTGTTAAGACAAATGATTGGCTAACACTACTGTATATTGAACAAAGACACGTTCTGCTGCTTACAAGAGCAACAGCACCAGTTGTGCGACAGAAGCGGCGAAGTTCAAACTTGGACCCAATTTTCAAGACCATGAGCCTGTAATTAGTTACAAATTTTAAATTGATATAGGTTAATGCAGCTTTTGACATAACCAAATAAGTACTAAATAAATTACACAAACAAGTGAAGAAGAAGCATACTTGTAACGCTCACAAAAATGCAGCGCCATCTCTCCGACAGCCGCTCCACTAACTATGACCTTCGCACCAGAGTCTGCGACAGCTTTGATGAGCTCTTCAACCTTTGCTTCTTCAGTTTTAGCATAATTTTCAAGCTGTAATAAAAACAAAACTCAGGTACAAACTACTAACTATAAGAAAAATAACTGAATCGGTTTTAAACTAACAAGTAACAACTATTATCATTTATCAATAAGCTTAGGTCTTTCTTAATGGTACATAAAAATGGTGGCTAATTACATCTACTTGAAAAAGAGATGCATACATTACTACAACACGATGAGCTTTAATAGGATCATTTATGGCAGCGTGATATACACAAAAAAAGAAATTAACAAAAACAAGAACAATATACTGCACCTGCTCAGCACTGTGAATCAGGACAGTTCCTTTGGTCTCAGTTGCAGTTGTGTCAACACCACCAGCTATCACAACCACCTACAAAACCAATACACACTTTCAGCTTATTTACTCAAGAAACCATCAGATGGCAACAAAAAAAAAACATTTTGAAAGCATGCATCATTTGCTGAATAATGTCGTGAATGATCCGACAAGCAGACAAAAAAGCAACCAACGATTCCAAATTTAGATCTTTTAACTTACGTTGCATTTCGTTATGACATGTCCTACACACACACGTAACTACATATATACATACATATACATGATGAGTAAAGAGCAGAAACTTTAAAGGCATTGACAGCTTGATCAATAAGCAAGACAAATTAACGATCACTTTCCTACTGCCCAAAAAAGTTGTATAGATAACTCATGCTGATCGCCAAACGGATGTCCTCATAAAGACAAAAATCAACTTGTTTATAAGTGCAGACTGGAACATTTTCCTTTATTAAAAGACTCAAATGTCTTTATCAAAGAATCAAAATGTAAAAGAGACATGCAATGTACAAAGATAGTATGCATCAACCGACTGATAACAAGGGGAAGATATAAAATTTGAGAAAGTTGAGTGCTGAGAGAAATTCCACACCTTTGCCTTCTCTATTCTCTTTACACTCCCCACTGTATCACCTTTTAGAACCATTCCTCTAACAGTTGTACAGTTATGCAGACCTCCGCCCAAGAGTTTTGCAACTCTCACATTATCAACATTGAAGTTTGTAGGGTTCTTTGGGCAAACTTGAATGCATGCCTGCAGTGAAAAATTAGCACAAACCATTCAGCCTCCTTAAGATGCCAGCCTAACGATTGATCAACAAGAAAAAAAAATTACATCTGCAATAAGCGGGCACAGAATATCTTCTTGTCCATATTGTTTGCTAGCAACAGGAGCTCTCATCCTTAAAATAACTTCATCTTTATTCCTCACATCCATGATGTCCGAACCTTCCTCAACCAATCCTTCTAAGATTTCAACAAGCTGTAACATAAAGGCAATTAAAAATACTCAAAAAGTGTACGTTAAGCATGCAGTAATTAGAGTTTTTAAAAAAAAAAGACAAACCTTGTTAATCGCCTTTGTGTATCCAATGATGATATCACTGGGATGCAGTCCCATCCTAATGAGTTCTTCTGCGCCCTGAAGAAGCTCCCCGGCAAAAGAAACTACTAAGTTGGCTCCATCACCGATTTCCTCCTGCTGTGCTTTCCCTGCCAATACCAAAAGTTTGGCTGCAGGATGCTGAACCTCAAGCTCGTTCACAATGGTTGCAGTATCGCTCGTCACAAATAGCTTGTCCAGATGGTTGATAACCATTTTATTCATGCCTAACACACAGCAAATAAGTTATAAAATACAAAAGGTAAAACAAACACTCTGCAGCCAACTTAGTCATATTAACCATTTCATGAAACATACAATTCATTCAAATAATCTTATCTTACAGATACCCTTTTGCTTTCTTTTTTAATTGGACTAATGCATCTACATTCAATGGTTAGTAACTTGTTTTGGATGCAAACATTTAAGAAAATGAGTAAAAAGCACAACACATCAAACGTTTAAACAAGAAAAAAACAGTCTTTCAGTATGTCTGAATCAGTTGTAATCTTGATTACATACATATATGCATAGATCGGTAAAAAGAGTAATCTGGCAGATTAACTGAGAAAGAGAAAAAGAAAAGGAAAGGAAAGATACCATTTGGACCGAGAGAAGTTCTGGTAATGGTGGAAAGCTGTTTACAGGCATCGATGTTCTTAATAACAGCTTCCTCTACTCCTGAAAAATGTTTGTGGCCTTCCTTTAGCATTCCCTGGATACCGTAAGGTTGAGTTTGAAGCCCCATGATTTACAGATCTCAAACTATGAATGAATGAATGAATGAAACCCTATAAATGGCGCCTGTTTTCTTTTGCTCCGGTGTGTGTGGGAAGTGTGGGAGTGGAATAGCCTAAGCCCTAATTTTACATATGTATCCATCATTTATAGAAAATTCTCGACCATTGTATGATTTTTTATAATGTTTTTTTTATGAATTAATTTCATATATATTGTCTGATTTTTTTTATAATATTTTTTATGAATTAATTTCATTTATACTCTTAAAAACTTTAAAAATTATATATACAAGGTTTATTCAGTCACTCCACAAGTTTTTCAAGCTGCTGATACCGAGCCTCTTCATCGCACCGGAAGGGCATTATTGGAAATCCCAAAAGTTTCGGGCTTTTCTAAAAACTCTAAACAACCCATCAGAATTTATTTGAACTAGTGTTTTTTAATGACGCGCGTTGCGCGGGGCGCGAAAGGCATTGGTGTTTTCGACCGACATCATTCTTCAAACGATTCAAGATAAACGATGCGTAACCAGCCATATCCGGCATCGTGGAGTGTATTAAAAAGGGAGCAATTGGACGATTGGATGCTGGGCTATGTGTTTCTTGGAATGCCCACGGATTGTTCGGGTTAAAACCACGATTATGAGGATTCATTTTTCGTATTGTGGTTGGATGGGAATTTTTTTTAAAAATAAGATAGAGATGATTATAGAAGAGGTGGAGTAGTTGTGGTAAAAAAAATGAATAGAAGTGTGAGTATTTATAGTGAATAATTTTTTTTTTAAACACATAGCCGTTGGCCAACGGCTAGCCCAAACGGCTACTTGTCTTGGCCAATGAGATCCTGCCATGTCATCTTGATAGCCCCGTCCAATGCCCGGGCTGAAACCCCCGCCCAAGGGGCCACGCCGAAACCCAAGCCCACCCGTGGTGGTGACTTGGGCGTTTGTACCCAACCCACGCCACAACCCCCGCCCACAGGCTGAAACCCCCGCCCAAGTGTCCACGCCGAAACCCAAGCCCACCCGGGGTGGTGACTTAAGCGTTTGTACCCAACCCACGTCACAAACCCCGCCACATACCTCATATTATAATATGAACTAAATTCACTGTTCATTCAGTTGAATTTTTATCATATATGAATTCAATAAAAACTAAAATTTTATGTATGTGTTTACAAAGTAGTTAAAATATCAAATATACCCAATTTAGTAAAAATAAGAGTTAAATGCTTGGTTGGTCCCTGTGGTTTTCAAAAATTGCAGACTTAGTCCCAGTAGTTTACTAATTACACGCGTGGTCCCAAAACTTGTCAAAAATGCACTCGATTGGTCCCCAGCCCTAACATCAGTTAAATCCATGTTAAATGACCAAAATACCCTTGCTTATTAACTCTCTTTATAATTTTTGTTTAGTTTTACTTCCATCATCATTTTCATCAGGAGGACCAAGTCATCTTCATCACCATCATCTTCATCACCATCCTTTCCTTGTTACCAACCTCTGGTTTATAAACAGTTTCGAGATCCGCTCCTACACTAATCTCTATCAACAACCCCTCAATTTTAACGCCCCACACCGAAATCACCAATTCATATATCTATCTATCCCATCTCACACAGCTTAAACCCACTTTCAGATCTGCAGGCCACAACAAAATCAACCGACAGTCATAAACATTTTCTCAGAAAAACAACCGTAACTAACACGAAACAAAAGTATCGCAAAAGAAGTAGGTACATGTCATGGATGAGATCGAAACGGTGAAGATTAGATGATATGCAGCCTCAATTTGGATGATTCAACCAGAGAATTCGATACGCCCAAAAACCAAACCTCTGATTCGAAGAGAGAGAGAGAGACCTGTGTTGGTGGTTCTTGTTTGAGAAGAGAGAGAGAGACCTGTGGTGGTGGTGCTTGTTTCAGAGGTTGAGGTTGAATGTTTCAGAGGTTGAGGTTGAAGAAGAAGGGTAGTTTGGTTATTTGTTTTATATAAATAAGGGTAGTTTGGTAATTTGACATGGACTTAACTGGAGTATTTAACTATGTTAGCTGATAAGGACCATTCATGTTATGAAAACGCAACCATTGGGCTCACCCGTGTTACAATTTTATAACCACTGGGACCAAGTGTGTAATTATTAAACCTCTGGGACCAAGTCTGCAATATTTGCAAACCACAGGGACCAACCAAGCATTTAACTTTAAAAATAATCTAAAAAATGATCATTTTACTATTATTTTTTTAACTTCAAGTTTTCATATTTGCTCTCATCTTTTAACTTCATATTTTTATATAACACATATTATCCCAAAAGGCTGGAAACCTTCTAAATTCAGTTTTTCACCCGAAAGAAGCTCATAATAAGTTTTGTTATGTTTTTTGACGGTTAAAACACGGTTTAACACGTAACATGTTGTGTTAATTGCTTCTGCCCAAAACATGATTTGCGATTTTGATTCGAACAACATAGTCTGGGAAGCTTCAATAAGGATTTTGTTTTTGCATTCGGGAACCCCGTTCTGTTGTGGAATATACAGAACGCTAAACTGATGAATGATTCTCATTTACCGACATAGTTCCTCAACCCTTTGATTTTTAAATTCCGTCCCATTGTCACTGCGAATTTTCTTGATTGGTAATGTGTAAGTCTTTCTAGTTGACGGAACAAATCCCTCAAAATTCCAAAAGTTTAATCTTTTGTTACTAGTATCAATATACGGGAATATCGTAAATAGTCATCAGTGAGAACTAGACAATAAAACATTCCACTAATCCTAGCAACATTTTTTAGACCAAAAAAATCTATATGCAGCAATTCAGGTGGTGTTTTAATTAAATTTTTCTTTTTCGGTTTATGTGGCTTACGTCCAATTTTACCTTTTTCACAACATTTGTTATGCATAGTAAAACTTCTTAATGGGAGACCTAGGACTAAGTCATTTTTAATCAATTGATTCATTTTCCTAAGATGCACATGGCCCATTCGACAATGCCACAACTAAGAGTCATCCTCAGCCGCTTTTGATAACAAAGAAGTTGCAACGCCATTTGAACTCATCAGTGGATGCATATCCATGACATAAGTATCATTCACTCAAGGAGCTCTCATCATAACCCAATCATCTGGAATGATGAAATCCGGCTTTAAGACGAATCATGCCTTATAGGTAAAATGCATAGTGTCCTTGTTATCACAAACTTGAGACACTAACATCAAGTTATGCTTCAACTCAGCGACATAATTCACTTTGTAAAAAGTTATTTTTCCATTCAACATGGTTCTTTCACCCGTGATGTAGCCACCTTTTTCTCTAGCAAAATTCACATAACCACCTCTTATTTGCTTCATGCTGGAAAACAACTCTCTATTCCCCGTCATGTGCCGTGAACAACCACTGTCTATATACCAAATATAGATAGCCCTCTTTAGCTTTCTTGCACCTACTAACAGGAAATTGGTCGGAGTTAGGGACCCAAGCCATGATGATCTTAGATCGTTCGTTTTCATCAACAAATGAAAATTCTTTCAAGTAACCATTTCCACTATCATTTCGTACATTTCCATTTTTAAATAGTACAACAACCCTCCTAGAACCCTTAACGTGACCCTAAAATGTTCCTTACGTACCCCGTACGCGAGAACCGAGCCCGAAACAACCCAACACTTAGAAAAATCATGAAAAACAAAATCTTTGTGTCGCTCGCGGCCCGCGACAGACGAAGGAGGATCCTTCGCGGGGCACGACGACCCTTACTTGGCCGGCACACAATAGTGCCACGTGTCATACGCGTGGCAAAGCTACCCCTGACTCGGCAACCCTATAAATCAACACGTGGGCTCTCACGGCCCGCAACGGCCGAAGCCGTAGCTCTCGCGGGGCGCGACGGACTGCCGGATCAGCCTATAAAAGGGGGTCAGGGCTCATTTGCAACTCGTTTAATTCTCGATTCTCTCTCAAACTTTCTAATAGTAGAAATTATACTCGGGCATAATACCCACTATAAAGCGAAGCTCTGCCTCATTGTAAGTATTATAACCCTGTTATTACGCTACACGATCGATTTAGGATTCCGTAATGCATGTCGGCTCTGCCCGACTCAGTCATTGGAATTCTGTCTCGTGTGTACACCCGATTGATTTAGGGTTCCGTAATGCATGTCGGCTCTGCCCGACTCAGTCATTGGAATTCTGTCTCGAGTTATACGGTTAATTTGAATTGGGTTATTTTACTAACACGTGTGCATTGTTTAATTTTTATAGATAATAATCAGGAGATTCTTAGGAAGCTTTAGTATTACCTAAATAATAAATGTGAGTACATCTGCTTTTTGCCACCTTTTTATATGAGTCAAAATGTTGTACCAAAACCTCAAATATTTTAAATTACACTTAACAGTAATTAAGTATTTGTGATTCTACAATTACTGCCGGTATGTTGGGGTTTTGTATACAAAATATGGAAAACGTTACCATTTGATAAAAAGTTAGCCAATGGGTAATATGACCCACAGGTCAGGTGTTGACAGTACTGAATGAGTAATTGGGTAGATATAAACAAATGTAATTGCGGATGCCCTCAATTATATAAAGTGATAAAACTGTTTTGATTAAACTGGGATGCACTCACCAGTATTTCTTGCTGATAAAATGTTTTTAAAACGTGTTTCAGGTAACACAATGTGAAAGCCAAATAGAAGCCAGCTGGAGAGCACTGAAGGCTTGGAAAAGTGGCTATAAAAGTTACCTAAATAAACAAGACATTTTATTTTCAATAATTAGAGTTTATCCCTACAAATGTATTGTCAAATGAACTTGGGTTTTATCCTAATAAATTATTATTATAAAAGTTGGTGTTTTACTCTGATAAACATATTTCCTAACTACGATCCTGATGTATTCCACTGCCAAATTAATAAACACCGATACAACCAGCTCTGAGGCTCGCGGTGCCCGCTCCCGGGGTAGGGGTCAGGGGTTGCGACAGAAGGTGGTATCAGAGCTACAGCCACTAGTTTAAGCCAAGGAAGTGTTCTGCTGACAATAAAATTTTAAATTCTGTGTTAGGAAATAACTTATGTGATTATGTGTTTTGTGTTATTTGACTATTTGTTAGTTTACAGTATGAGTGATCAAGGAACGTCGGACGCTTCTCGTCATTTAGATAGTTCACCGAAAAATAGGGGAACATCATCTCAACCTGATCCATCAGGATATTCAGCCGATACCGAAGAGGGAATATTTATATTTAAGGCACAGTTGGAGGAACCATCTACTACTAAGAAAAGATGTTGGTTTAATAGAGGGGCACATGAGAGAAGAAAAAGAATGAGGAAATTACAACAACAGAGGGCAATAGTCAAGGCCAAGTGGGAGGCAGATGCACAGATTCAGGAGACAGTCAATAGGCCACCTTGGGAAGAGGAATTATATAGACAGCTGGCCAATTTTCACATGTTAGCCACTACAACAGTAGATGCTAACCAAAACCAAGTAGCCGAACCGCCACTGTTACCTTTATTCCCAGACCAACAAATGCTAGAACCCGACCAGGAAGATCCGTTTCCAATCCCAGATGTAGATCCCTATGAGATTCCCAGAATTCCCCCACCAAATCCCATAGCCCAGTACACTGACCTTAATCCTTTAGATCCCTTTTGGAGTAGCGAATGGTGGATGCAGAGTGTAATAAGAAACTCATACCCTTATAGACAACCTATCCCTCAACACCCTGATCCAGTACCAGCACCCATGCCACCTATGAGCCAGGAAAATTTGGAGGAACTTCGCTCATTGGGTGACGAATTAGTAGAGGAAGGAGATAGAATTCGACTAATAGGAGAAAAGCTTATGTGGAAGCATGAGCGTAACATACATGATTGGATACATGATACTTAGAAAATACCTAGATCTATGTGTAATTATGTATTTTGATAATATATATACACACACACGGATGCATAGTATATCCGATCTCCAGTTGTAGTTTGTAATAGATGCATATATATATATATATATATATATATATGAAAAAGAGTAAAAGTCGCAATGATCGACGTTTTTGACTAACTTGTTCATGTGATTGTGTATAAATAATTGTACTCAATTTTATTATGTGATAATTAATACCTGATAAATGTTCACAATTCAGATGTCGAAAGAAGTAAATCAGGAAAACCTGAATAATGAGAATAACGGAAATCAAATAGATAACAGTGTCATCCAACATATAGTAGCACAAGGAATTATAGATGCTATGACTTATATTATCAAGACTGTTAAAGAAGCAGATAAATCTGCAAATGGAAGTAAACGCCAACACACTGAACCAAGTCACAGTGTGAATAATGATAATGGACCTATTATCCAAGCTCCAATTCCTAAAAGAAGAAAAACCGCTTCATACGGTTGTTTTTATAAAGAATTATTGGCTTGCAAACCAATAGAATTCTCAGGCAATGAAGGAGCCATTGCAACCTTACGTTGGATAAAAAAAACCAAAGCAGTCATAAAAATAAGCAAATGTGCAGATGAAGATAAGATTATGTTTGCTTCTAATCTTTTAAAAAATGCAGCGTTAGAATGGTGGAATACTATTATCTAGTCTAGGGGAAGTGACAAAGTTTATAATATGGAATGGATCAACTTTAAGGAAATAGTTGAAAGAAAATCATGTCCTCCCAATGAGAAGGAACAAATCGCTAATAAGTTCCTAAATCTTAGAATGGCTGGAATAGACTGCAACGGTTACACTATCATATTCTTCGAATATGCTAGGATAGTGCCAACCTTAGCCTCACCCGGACCAGTATTAGTCTCCCATTATATTGGGGATTAATTAGTAAGATTAGACACGTAGTCAAGGCAGCTAGACCGCAAACTATAGAAGAAGAATTAGAATTAGCCAATACCTTGACTGACGAACTGGTATGTACTCAAGAGGAAAACCATAGGAAAAACCTAGCTCAAAAGCTTACCCAAGAATTTCGCTACGGTAATTCCAATCGTGGAAAAGGAACAGGTTCTTCTATACCCTACTGTAGGTATTGCAAAAGAAAGCATTCTGGAAGATGCTCTATGTATTGCAACTTTTGCAAAATACCTGGACACAAGGAAGAAGACTGTAGGAAGAAACCCGGTAATGGGATATGCTTTAATTGTGGAGAGAAGGGGCATATCAAACCGAACTGTCCGAAACTAGCTTTAGCCACGACTAACAAGGCTAAGACAACTGAAACTCCCAAGAAGAATGCCAGAGCCTTTGTTCTGACAGCTGAAGAAGCCAAGATGATTCCGGATGTGATTGCCGGTACATTCTTAGTTAATAACATAATTGCCAAAGTATTGTTTGACTCTGGTGCAAACCAAAGTTTTATCAATACTTATTTCTATCAACTTCTTGACCAACCCTTAGCCAAACTTCAACAAGATTGTCTGGTAGAGACGACAAATGGAGAATCCGTTAAGATAAGCGAAATCTTGCAGGGAGCAAGAATAGAAATCCTAAACCATCATTTCTTTGCTAACCTTTACCTAATGAATCTGGCCGGTTTCGATGTCGTATTAGGAATGGATTGGTTGGTAGCCAATCATGCCAGTATTTTATGTGATCAAAATTCAGTACAATTAAGTACACCAAGTGGTGAAAAGATCACAATTAAAGGAGATAAGCCAACCAGAGCGACAAAATTCATCTATGTGATGAAAGCTGCAAGTTATGAGAGGAAAGCAGTAATAGTATATATGATTTCTGTAATCATTAATACTAAAGGAAAAGAAATAAAAGATATTCCTGTAATATCTAAATTATCAGACGTCTTTCCAGAAGAGTTACCTGGATTACCGCCTAATAGAGATGTTGAATTTAGAATTCACCTAATACTAGGGACGACACCAATTGCCAAGGCACCATATCGATTAGCACCAACGAAAATGCAAGAACTGAAGAAATAATTGGATGAACTTCTTGACAAGGGTTTTATACAACCAAGTTCATCACCGTGGGGAGCACCGGTGTTGTTCGTTAAGAAGAAAGACAGATCGACGCGTATGTGCATTGGCTATCGAGAATTGAACAAAGTCACGATTAAGAATCGGTACCCATTACCGAGAATCGATGATCTGTTCGATCAACTTCAAGGAGCTCGATTCTTTTCTAAGATCGACTTACGCTCCGGATATCATCAACTGAAAGTACAGGAAGAGGACATTCCTAAAACTGCTTTCAGAATGAGATACGGTCATTATGAATTTACCGTCATGCCATTTGGTTTAACCAATGCCCCAGCCGCATTTATGGACATGATGAACATGATATGTAAACCATACCTGGATAAATTCAAAATTGTCTTTATAGATGATATTCTAATTTACCCTAAGAGTAAAGAGGAACATGCAGCGCATCTGCATACACTCCTCACATTGTTGAGAAAAGAGAAGCTTTATGCTAAATTCTGAAAATGTGAATTTTGGTTACAAGAAGTGCAATTCCTTGGACATCTGGTTAATCATGAAGGAATTCATGTGGATCCCACAAAGATCAAGACGATTACTAAGTGGAAAGTCCCTGAATCACCAATAGAAGTACGAAGTTTTCTTGGACTGGCAGGATATTATAGACGATTTATTCGAGATTTTTCTAGAATAGTCATTCCATTAACTAAACTGACCTGCAAATCAGTTAAGTTTTAATGGGGACCAAAACAGGAAGAAGCCTTTAAGATTCTTACCCAAAGGTTAACCAACGCACCCATACTCGCATTACCAGAAGGAACTGAGGACTTTATAGTCTATTGTGATGCGTCTAAGTTAGGATATGGATGTGTGTTGATGCAACGTCAAAAGGTTATAGCTTATGCCTCTAGACAGCTTAAGAAACATGAAGAGAATTACACAACCCATGATCTAGAATTAGGAGCCATAGTTTTTGCCCTTAAGATTTGGAGACACTATTTATATGGAAATAAATTTGTTGTCTTCACCGATCATAAGAGTTTAAGATATATTTTTGGGAAAAAAAGAATTAAATATGAGACAGAGACGCTGGATGGAAATTCTTAGCGATTATGATTGTGATATCCAGTATCATGCTGGGAAAGCTGATGTAGTAGCTGATGCTTTAAGTCGAAAGTATCATGAAAAGCTGATAAGAGTACGTTCTCTCAGATTAAATCTACAAGTAGATTTAAATGAGCAAATTAGAAAAGTACAGGAATCAGCAATCAAGGACGGTGCTGAAAAATTAAAAGGAATGATTAAGGAGTTAGAACAAGGAACAGATAGAATTTGGAAGTTTCATAAGAAAAGGATGTGGATACCTAAACAAGGAAACCTATGCCATAGAATTCTAGAAGAAGCTCATAAGTCTAAGTATACGATACATCCCAGAAGTGATAAGATGTATCAAGATCTAAGAAAGAATTTATGGTGGATAGGAATGAAGAAGGATATAGCTAATTATGTTGCTAAATGTTTAACTTGTTCACAAGTTAAAGCTGAGCATCAAAAACCCTCAAGATTATTGCAACAATTAGAGATGCCAATATGGAAATGAGAATTGATAACAATGGACTTTGTTACCAAATTACCCAAGACAAGAAAAGGAAATAATACAATCTGGGTGATTGTAGACAGATTGACCAAATCTGCTCATTTCTTACCCATGAAGGAAACTTTCAGTATGGAACAGTTAGCCAAGCTATATGTAAATAAAATAGTTTCATTACATGGAATTCCTTTATCTATCCTATCCGATAGAGATAGCCGTTTTACTTCTCATTTTTGGACAAGTTTCCAAAAAGCAATGGGAACCAGGTTAAATCTAAGCACAGCTTAGGGACGGACGGACAAAGCGAAAGGACAATCCAAACGATGGAAGATGTGCTTAGAGCATGTGTAATTGATTTTGGAGGAAATTGGGATGACCATTTACCATTAATAGAATTTTCCTACAATAACAGCTATCACAATAGCATTAATGTTGCACCATTTGAAGCACTTTATGGACGAAAGAGCAGAACTCTAGTCTGTTGGGCAGAAATTGGAGATAAGCAATTATCTGGACCTGAGATAGTGCAGAAAACGACAGATAAGATAATTCAAGTCAAGGAAAGACTAAAAGCAGCACGAGATCATCAACAGAGTTATGCAGATAACAGACGAAAACCTTTAGAATTCCAAGTAGGAGATAAGGTACTATTAAAAGTTTCTCCATGGAAAGGAGTAGTCAGATTCGTTAAGAGGGGAAAGCTAAGCCCCAGGTATGTCAGACCTTTTGAGATTATTAGAAGAATAGGATCTATAGCCTATCAGCTACAACCGCCAGAGGAAATGGCAGGAATACATGATGCGTTTCATGTATGTAATCTCAAAAAGTGCTTAGCAGACGAATCGATAGTAATACTTCTTAAGGACATAGAGGTAAATGAGAGACTTAAGTTTATCGAGAAACCCATTCAAATCGAAGATAGGAAGATCAAAAATCTCAAACACAAGAGACTAGTTCTGGTCAAAGTAAAATGGGATTCCAAGAGAGGACCAGAATACACTTGGGAACTCGAGTCAGAGATGCACAGGAAATACCCACACCTGTTCCAGTAGATCTCGAGGACGAGATCTAAAACAAGGTGGGGAGGATATAACAACCCTCCTAAAACCCTTAACGTGACCCTAAAATGTTCCTTACGTACCCCGTACGCGAGACCGAGTCCGAAACGACCCAACACTTAGAAAAATCATGAAAAACAAAATCTTTGTGTCGCTCGCGGCCCGCGACAGACGAAGAAGGATCCTTCGCGAGGCGCGACGGCCCTTACTTGGCCGGCACACAATAGTGCCATGTGTCGTACGCGTGGCAAAGCTACCCCCTGACTCGGCAACCCTATAAATCGACACGTGGGCTTTCGCGGCCCGTGACGGCCAAAGCCGTAGCTCTCGCGGGGTGTGACGGCCTGCTGGATCAGCCTATAATAGGGGGGTCAGGGCTCATTTGCAACTCGTTCAATTCTCGATTCTCTCTCAAACTTTCTAATAGTATAAATTATACTCGGGCATAATACCCACTATAAAGCGAAGCTCTGCCTCGTTGTAAGTATTATAACCCTGTTATTACCCTACACGATCGATTTAGGATTCCGTAATGCATGTCGGCTCTACCCGACTCAGTCATTAGAATTCTGTCTCGTGTGTACACCCAATTGATTTAGGATTCTGTAATGCATGTCTGCTCTGCCCGACTCAGTCATTGGAATTATGTCTCGAGTTGTACGGTTAATTTGAATTGGGTTATTTTACTAACTCGTATGCATTGTTTAATTTTTATAGATAATAACCAGGAGATTCTCAGGAAGCTTTAGTATTACCTAAATAATAAATGTGAGTACATCTGCTTTTTGCCACCTTTTTATATGAGTCAAAATGTTTTACCAAAACCTCAAATATTTTAATTTACACTTAAAAGTAATTGAGTATTTGTGATTCTACAATTATTGTCGGTATGTTGGGGTTTTGTATACAAAATGTGGAAAACGTTACCATTGGACAAAGAGTTAGCCAATGGGTAATATGACCCACAGGTCAGGTGTTTACAGTACTGAATGAGTAATTAGGTAGATATAAACAAATGTAATTGCGGATGCCCTCAATTCTTTAAAGTGATAAAACTGTTTTGATTAAAATGGGATGTACTCACCAGTATTTCTTGCAGATAAAATGTTTTTAAAACGCGTTTCAGGTAACACAATGTGAAAGCCAAAGAGAAGCCAGGTGAAGAGCACTAAAGGCTTGGAAAAGTGGCTATAAAAGTTACCTAAATAAACAAGACATTTTATTTTCAATAATTAGGGTTTATCCCTACAAATGTATTGTCAAATGAACTTGGGTTTTATACCAATAAATTATTATTATAAAAGTTGATGTTTTACTCTGATAAACATATTTCCTAACTATGATCCTGATGTATTCCACTGCCAAATTAATAATCACCGATACCACCAGCTCTGAGGCTCGCGGCGCCCGCTCCTGGGGTAGAACTTTGACCACTATGTTGTTGTAGTCCAAATTTCTCTCAAACCTTGGAAATTCATTTTCTCTCGAAAAATTGCTTTGTTGATTACCAAAATTCGATCTTTGATTTTGAAATCTAGGAGGTGACGGATTTTGGTTATCAACATATCGATTTTGTTCATGAGGCCTCACATTAGTGTTGTAAGATCCTCCAGACAGATTCACATTGTCATTTAAACAGACATTCTCATGATTTTGTCGTCAAAACAACGTTGTTTTATGAACATCAGGTTTTACTGTAGAACTGTCCGATTCACTACCACAAAGATCAAAGGGCTCTTGTTGATTTTTATTTCTTTGATTTTGAACATTTTGTTTTACTTGTTTTACCTCTTGTGTGACAACCTTCGGTTTAACAACATTTTGTTTTGGAACATACTTTTGCACATTTTGTTTGACTTTTTCTTTCGGTTTTTCAACAAAAGGTTTTGCAAGTGAAGAATCAAGAAGCTCTTTGCCTTTCAACTTTAAAGGACAATTTACAACTAAATGTCCTTTTTCCCGACACTTATTACATTTTCTCTTATCATCCTTTTCAATATTCTAAGCTTCCGTTGAGTGTGTGATGTGTGCAAAATACAACATATAAATTACATCAAATGAGACATAAAACTAACCCTTTTTTTAGTACTAATGTTGGAAAAAGCGTGTTTCTTTCTTCCTTTTAAATTAACAGGATCAAATGAGCTTAAAAGAACAAAAGGAGCAAATAAGCAGCCAAAACCAACATAAATACAAAAAGAAGGAATAAACGTGACATGCCAGACCCCTTAGCAGCATCCCCAAAGCAAAAACAAGGCAACAGAAGCCTGACCACGGGGCCGTGTCCAGCTGGGCATGGGGCGTGGTCAGGGACCTGCACAAAAGACAAACATGTAAAAGCTTCCACGCCCACCACGGGGGCGTGCCCAGGTCAGCATGGGGCGTGGTCAACGCAAAGATACGCATAATCTTGATAAATCTTGATAGTACAGATACGAGTTAACCACAGGGTCGTACCCAGGAGACACGGGGCAGTGTGGGGGCCTCTGCTGACACTTGCAATTAATGAAGGAAGAGAAAAGACTGGCCACGGGGGTGTGCCCGCCGGACACGGGGCCGTGGCCAGAGCTCTGTGCAGGCTATAAATAGGGTTGCTTGGTTCACTTCAAAGGCATCCCTTGGCAAACCACCACTCTCCCACTTTGCCACCACTCCACCACCACTACAACACCAACACCCACCACCATCATCCATCATCCATCTTTAGAGTGTGTAGTAGTCTCGGGATCCAAGATTGATTGTAAGGGTTCTTGCCAATCAAAGGCCATGTTTGGTTAAGCTTCTTACATCACTTGGTGAAGACAAGTCTTTTATGTATTACTTTTGATTTTTAATCTTTCACCACTTTTTATTTGGGTTTGTATTAATGACTTTAATAACTAGTTTCTTATGTTGAAGGTGAATTTTTCTTATCGTTTTTCCGTGGTGTCTTGAGGTTACTTTACTGTCTATATAAAGTAAAAGATTGCATCATTCATGTCTTTACGGTCTACATAAAGGCATGTTGACTACCTGGTCGGGGGTTAGGGGAATGGTTTGGTATGGTTCTTGCCTTGTTCAGTGTATAGATCCTACAAGGACCTGGTTCAAGATTACTAGGACCTCCTTCAATACCCACTGGTATTGGATGGCGGGGGTGCGAATAGCTTGATCCCCTCATATGTAAACTACAATTAATACCTTAAACCGGCTTCTTGGGATTGTATCATTGCTGACTCAAACCACTTAGCCGAGGGTAACGTCACCTTCAAAAGAGGGGCCTACCACTTTTCGTATTAATAACTTACTTAATTGTCTTTCAATATTCCGACCCTTCGGGATTGTATCCCTGCTGACTCAAACCACTGGGTTGAGGGTAACGTCACCTTCAAAAGATGGGCCTACTACTATAACTAAGATAATCTCTTAAAAAGTCCGAAAGTGCGAAAATCATCAAAGGATACATTAAAGGCGAGTCGGATCCAAGTGATTCTATCTTGTCTATCTTTTATTATTTTTATTTACCTTTTCACTTTTAATTTTAGTTTTATGTTTCAAAACTTTTCTCAAAAATTTATATTGATTAGACGTTGAGGATAAACCGGTACTAAAAGCTCTTGTGTCCTTGGACGACCTCGGTATCTCACCAACGCTATAATACACTCACGATGGGTGCAATTGCCCAAGTATGTGTTTAGTGTTAGTATAATATCGCGTTTTATAAATTTAAAACTTGACTAATGCGTAAAATGGGCTCAAAATATTAATAAAAACATATCACGCTTCGCACACACCAATGTGCCTCATGACTATTCGAAGAAGTTGAAGTTTGTGATGATTTGTTTGGATGTTTCAAAATTTCTTTCACAAATTCAACATTTGATTGATTTTCAATTTTATCAACTTATTAATTTAAATCATTTCCTTTAACAAATCCATTGTTGAATCTAATTTGGAAACTTTTTATCCTTTTCCTTTGATGTGTCTTTGGAAAATTGTTTTGTTTCTTCTCAGTTTCATTATCACACAAATTATCTTGAACACAATTTAAAATTTCGACAATCTTTTCACTTAATTAAGTTTTCAAGATTGTTCAATTTTATCTCACTTGACGAACTATCATCACTTTTCTTCGAATGTCCTAAATCCGATTAAGCTTTAGATTCAGATTCTGACAAATTCACCGGATCTACAGTTAATGGTGCTTTTGGAACAAAAGTTGTAATTTCCGTATTGACAAATGGAGTTGACACATAATCATCATTGAACGGTGGTGGTACCCTTTGGTAACAGATACCGCCCATTGCTTCTTCTTAGTCTTTTAATCTTTGGCTATAATACAATGATCTAAAACAAGTATTGAATTCTTAAAATCATCAATTTGTCTTTGTAAATCCCAAATTAGATTTTGTTTCTCAAGCAAAATGTGAGTTTTCTCTAACACTACTTTTTGAGATTTTTCTAATTCAACTTTAAAATCACTGTTTTTAGTTGTTGATTGTGCCAATTTCCTATCGAACTTGGAAATAGCTATCTACAATGCCATAATCTTGATCCTAAATTCTTTGTCTGAAACAGACAAAGCAATATATGCTTCTCAAAGCTTTTCCATATTAGTAATCAAATTACTGTTATGGATAGCATACTGCATAACTATCAATTTAGTTAAAAATTCAACGCATCTTTGACATCTTTTATCTATTGGTTTAGCGTTTACCTCGATATCTACCACAAATGCTTGTTGTTGAATTCCACTAAGATCTCCTTGCCTTTTCATTTCCTTATCGGCAAATCGTTGAATCTATTCGTTTGATATCTTGAATTCAAACCTTTTAGAATCCTCAATGACTTCTACTTCTTCAGCCTTCTTCAGCACAACATCAATTTTATTCTTAATCCTTTCTTCTTGCTTATCCTCAAACGCTTCATTAGAATCTTTCTTTTCCAAATCAAGCTTTTCCTTCAAAACTCCTGCTACAATTGTCAATTCTCCAATGCTTTCGGCTTTAAAACTATCTCCCAAATCTTCATATTGGATAATCTATGCCATGAAAGCTTGAGTAACAATTGTTGTTGTCAACTCTTCCAATGCAATACCCCAATCAAAAGGTTCTGACACAACTTGAATCGGTTGAACTACTAAAGCATTACTTGTAGTTGGAGTAGTTGTTGTAGTATTTACAGTTGTAGTATTTGTAGTGGTAGCTTGATTTCCTTGTGGAGCTACATCATCTCTGTTCGGTTGTCTTTCCATTTTTAGCCTCTTACAATCTCTAGCAAGATGTTCGTAAATGCCACAATTGTAACATTTAACTTTTATTTTGTCTATTCTCATTCTTGTCTTTGTTGTACCACGAATGAAATTCTTTCTAGTTTTGTGCAAAAACTTCTTTTCTCTTCCATTTCATCTTGATTAATCTGGTCAAAGTCTTCATCAAGACTCAAACTTTCAACCAATTTACCCAATGCTAAATTCTTGTAAGTAGTCATAAATGACGCTAACTATTAGACCTACAAATGATATTCAAAACCTGAAACATGACCAAAGGATCAAGAAATAAACAACATACCGAACCATACTCTTCCCAAAGATACTGAATTTTGAACACTAATCAGAACATCTGTTGAAGACATGCTAACATCTATTCAAGCCTTGGAAACCACTGTTGAAGAAGAACAAAACACTAATCAAGACCAAAGTGTTGTTGAAACAAAGATCTGTTGAAGAAGACCAAACATTTGTTCAGGCAAAACAAATGTTTGATATGAAGCAACAGCGGTTTGAAGATCAGCGGTTTCATTAATGTAGCAGTATTTTGCTTTGTAACAAATGTTTAGTATATTAGATCAGAGGTTAGATTCCCACATATGCTTGCAAACATATGTGTAATCTTTTATGTTAGGAAGGTTAGATATCACTATCAGGGTGATGTCAGCCAATCATGAACAAACCTTTTGTACTTAGTATAAATAGATCTCACATGTTAGAGATCTACTTTATCACATTCCATTCTCTTTTGTATGAACATATTTGTTGTGTGATCAGGCTGAGGGGAAGTTTGTAAAGTTAATTGTATTGTAATCAAATCATTTAAATCTAATATAAAATATTCATTGACGATAAATCCTTGTTTGTGATTATTTATTTGTTTTACAGTACAAAATTGTTTGTTCTTATAGTCTTAATCACAAGCCTTGTAAACTCAGATCCTAACAATTGGTATAAGAGGTTGGTCACATTAAACTTGATTTCACAATCAGTTTAATATTCAAAGATCTAATATGTTCATAGCTCAAAGTTGTAAAGTGTTAAATTCAAAAGGTATTTTTCACTTACTCTGTTGTTTTTCAAAAGAACAAAAGAGATGGCACAAGATGATCCCCATAACACCGACTTCAGTAACAAGCCTCCCATGCTTGTCAGATCTGAATTTAATATCTAGCAACATAGGATGGCTCGCATACTTGCTCATCAGTACACCTAAATATGATATACATGTTAACATGTATGCAACTTATTTATAAGTTTATTTATGTTTAAAACCTTATTTTTAATGAAAAGGGCAAAATAGTCAAAATGTAGTATAATAACGGAACTTGTAATAAAACTCAGATTACTATTATTACTATGTAATATAGCCTCAGCGGGTTATGCTACATAATAATATGGTTATAATGGAACCTTAAAACAGAAGAAAACTAATCTAATTCGGTTCAGAATCGAAAGCCAAAGCAGAAGTCAAACTTCGCGACTTTCGGTTGCGGACCGATCCTAAACTTGGAATTGACGGGCCGAATATGTTTATAAATGTTCTAATAATTATTACCAAGTTATTAAAGTGTTAAAACATATTTTATAACACCTACATTATCATATTATGATTATTTTCAAAACTGACCCAGTTTTGCTTTTAATATTAACTAGAATTGCGACCCGCCGCAATGCGGCGGGGATTCTTTAGTTATAGCTAAGTCAATTGACGGGTGGTCCATTGGACAACCCTTAATCATGTTAAAAGACAAATTAATCATTCACTTAATCGTGTAATTATCTTGAATTAGATAACTACTCTTGTCTATGTTTCAGGTGCGGTTCGGGAGCTAAAAAGTGGATTAAACGCAGCTTTGGAGGATTCGGAGATGAGCGGGTTGAGCAAGGAGCAAAAGATGCAACAAAGAAGACAAATCAGCTCACCACCGTAAATTACGGTCCTACCGTAATTTACGGTGGACCTGGATTTCACCTAAAGCTTACCGTAAATCAGTCAAGTTGCACCGTAACATGTTGAAGTCCACCGTAAATTACGGTGGAGCCGTAATTTACGGTGGCGGCCGTGATCCAAAGTGTAACTGCCCTCATAAATCAGTTTTTATTGTGTCTTTTCAGATGTTCTCATCATTGGACGGTTTTGCAAGGACTAGGGGCGATTTTGCTTGTTCTTGCTTGGTTGCAAACAATTTCTAACATTCGGTTTGTGTTTACGATTCCTATGAACATTGAATTGGTTGTTATGATGATTCACCAAGCTATGTCCGGCTAAACTTTTCGGTGATCATCTTAGGTGCAGGTTTCTATTGAACTTTTGTGTGTTTATTTCTGAATTTCTAGAATGATAACTTGCGTTGCTTGAATATCATGGTGTATGTTTAATTGCTTGTAACTTGTTAATTGATATTGCAATTTCTAGTCTCAATCGTACGTTCTTGGTGCCGTTGGCAATCGAGATATCACGGGAAGGGTTAGGGTTGGTTATTGATTAATTGGTCATCGGGAAACAACCTCGCGTTTATATAATCCGAGTACTTTGTTCCCTTTTATCACTTCAATTATCTATACACGAGTTATGTCTATGTAACTCTTTCTAGTTGGAATTACACACAATTGTTTAAAGAAACTGAAACTTAAGATGGTCATTGTTCTCTCCTAATCTGTTTTACAACCAACATTCGATTTGAAATTAGTTTTTAATTTAGTTTTCTAAAACAACAATCCAAACCATTGATCTTTATTTTTCTGCAAATTAGGTTAATTGTAGTTAATTGCAAAGCTAGAAAATCAGCACACTTTCCACATACTCCCTGAGTTCGATACCCTATTACCGCTATCTATAGTTGTTTTTGGGATTAAATTTGCGTGACCCACGACAATCACGTCAAATTTTGGCGCCGTTGCCGGGGAGTAGTGCGCAACGTGTGTCAGTTTGTTAGTTTTGCTTTGTTATTTTCGGGTTTACACTGGTGTGTTTAGTGTGCAGGTTTTACAGGTGTATGCATACTAGAGGCTCTCACAAAGCGTCACCATTGTCATTTGATCCGGAAATTGAAAGAACGCTAAGGCAGAACCGAGTTTTACTACGCGAAAACAGAATCATTGGTTCACCTACTTCACCCATTACACCAAGAAACATCATGGACGAACCACAAATACCACCTACAACGGGTCAAACGACCTCATCATTCATTCCTACATCCACACAACCTTCACCAAATACCACCATGCCTATTTCCACTACCGAATTTACTTCAATACATGAAGTTACATCAACCAACACCACATCACCTATTACTACCCAAGTCGAACCTACTCTCACCTATAGCCCTTCCGCAACAATTCCACCACTTTCACATTTCTTTCCTCCAACTACGGGTCAATCATCTTCTACTCACTCATTACCACAAAGCTCAACCGTTATCCATACTACCTCTACATATCGACCATCGAACCAACCAGGTATGCAATATTCGTCTTATCCTTATATGCAATCTTCGGGTATAGGAGGAGATGGGTATTTTGAAGGTTATGAAGAAGAGTTTGAGGGATACGAGGAAGAAGGATATGCTTATGGGGGTGATGGAGATCAAGGAGAGTTTGGGTATGTGCCGGGTCAATCTCAAGGGATAGCAAGTGTAGGTGGAGTGCCACAACAACTTATACCGCAACATATTCGACCAAGACCACAAGGGCCACCAATGCAACGCCCTATACCTTTGCAACAAATTCGGCCACAAAATGTACAACCACAATTTCAAAGGCCAATTCAACAACCACCGATGCCACAACAACAATTTCAACAACCAATTGCACCACAAGGGCCTATACCAAGACCAATGGGTCCTATTCGTCCAAGGGGTCGATTGGGTGTTCCAAGAAGGCATCTTAGGGAACAAGCACGGGGGATAGAAGCACATTTCAGGCCAATCATTACTTAAAACCCTTCACCGGTGGTTATTCCTCACAACAACCAAGGGAGAACTTTTGAAGTAAGAACCAATTCGTTGCAAAGTTTGCCGAAATACGAAGGGTTAGCAACGGAGGAACCCTACTTCCATTTGGAAGCTTATGACTCGATTTGCAACACTCTTGGGAGTCAAGGTTTCTCGGCCGATGAGGTGAAGTTGGTCTTATTTCAGTTTTCTTTGGAAGACAAGGCAAAGAAGTGGTTCTACACTTTGCCTTCAGCATCGATTTATACTTGGGCGGAAATGCAGCAAATTTTCTTAGATGAATTCTATACCGCCCAAAAGACCAATGATGCTAGAAAGGGGTTGAGGAGCTTCCAACAACAACATGGTGAGATGTTCCATGAAGCGTTTGAACGATTCAATATGATGATAAAGAATTGCCCTCACCATGGGATTGAGCTTTGGGAGTTGATGAATGCCTTCCACGAGGGGTTGAGTGCCGAGGATGCTAGAGATTTAATGTCCATTACCGGTGGGACTTTTGGCACGAACTATGAAAATGATGATTGGGAGTTCTTAGAGAACATGGCGATTACCTCGAAAAGAAAGGCTCAAGCATCGAGGAGAGCCCGACCGGCCATTGCCCGACCTCAAGTGCACGCCATAGATGATGGTAATGTTCAAACCACTAACCAAATTTATGATGTTTGTGCTTTGTGTAATGAAATAGGTTATGCGGCTGAGAATTGCCAAGGAATGGTGGAAGGGCAATACGAAGAGGTTCATGCTATTCAAGGTCAAGGTCAAGGAGGGGGTGGTAGAAACTACAACAACATGAACTCTAATACTTACCACCCCGGGTTGAGGAACCACCCAAATTTTCGCTATGGGAACCCTTCTAATCAAGCTAACCCGAACTTTCAAGGTAGCCAAGGTAACTTTGGTTCACGTCAACCTTACAACAACCAAAGTGGTTATCGAGGTGGGAACAACCAAGGCTATCAAAAGCAATATCAAACGGGTCAAGAACAAGGGGGTTCTTCGGGTGGAAACGAGATGATGGAGATGCTAAAGAGCATGCAAACGGAAATGCAAAAACGGAATCAACTTGATGAAGTCCGAATGCAAAAAGATGAAGTTCGTGACAAAAGCATACAATCATTAACAACCCAAATGGGTCAATTGGCAACCGATGTGGCTGAATTGAAGAAGAACAAGGGTCAACTTCCTAGTGACACCAAGGTAAATCCATCACACGGTTCGTCAAGAGGTAATGTTAATGTTCATCAGGTTAGTGTTTTGAGAAGTGGAAAAGAGTTTAAAACCAATTTGTCACCCGAATTGGTTGAGGGGGTAGTTGAGGACATCACGGGTAATGATAGTGATGATGATGTTTCACCGGTTAAACCAAAAGAATTAAATATTAATAAACCGGGTTTGGGTGAAAATGAAAAGAATGAAAAAGTTGAGGGTGAACCGAGTCAAGTCCCGTTTCCATCGGCTTTACTTGACCCGGGTAGGAAAAACTTTATTGCATCAAGAGGTCCCCAAAAAGAAGAATTGTGGGACATGTTCAAGCAAGTTAAAATTAACCTCCCACTCCTTGATGCAATAAAACAAGTACCCGCCTATGCAAAATTTCTAAAAGAATTGTGTACACAAAAGAGGCAAAACAAAAAGAAAATGCCTAAGCGGGTCGATTTAACCGGGCAAGTGAGTGCGGTTTTGAATGGGGAGCTTCCTCCTAAGCTCCAAGATCCGGGCACGCCATTGATTAACATACAAGTTGGTAATTTTCAAATGGCTAAGGCGTTGCTAGATCTTGGAGCCGGAGTTAGCATTTTACCGGGGGGCTTATATGACCAATATGATTTTGGTCCGTTAGCAAGGGTGGAGACAACGGTTGTTTTAGCCAATTTGTCTCATAAGTTACCCTGGGGTATGGTTCAAAATGTCATTGTTAAAATTGATGAATTTTATTACCCTGTTGACTTTTTAGTCTTGGACTACTCGTCGGCGGACCCAAAACAACAACAAAACGTAATTTTGGGTCGGCCATTTTTGAGCACCGCACACGCAGTCATCGATTGTAGATTTGGTACAGTCGATATGACCTTTGGAAATCGGAAAATGCGTTTGAATGTTTTTACTAACAATTCTAATGCTAATGGTGTTGATGAGTGTTTCATGGCAGATATAGTTGACGGATGCAACCCGCATGAGTATGAGGAGGATGGTTTGGATGTTTGCCTGTGTGATTTTTCTGAACAGGTACATGCTTATGCACTCCGGGTTGAAGAGGAAAAGCAAGATGCAATGGCATTGAAGGAAGGTCGGCCACCATGGACCCACCAGTTTGAAGGCTTACCGGCGGAAATAGATTCGGGTACTAAACCATCGCTAGAGGAGCCGCCAAAGTTGGAGCTCAAAGACTTGCCGAGCCATTTGAAGTATGTGTTTTTAGGGGATAATGACACTTTACCGGTCATTATTGCCTCTAATTTGGAGTTGGCCCAAGAGCAAGCACTGTTGGAAGTCTTGAAGGAAAACAAGGGAGCTATCGGATGGACAATTGCCGATCTCAAAGGAATTAGTCCATCAATTGTCATGCACAAAATCATTACAACCGAAGATGCCAAACCGACACGAGAAGCTCAAAGGCGGTTGAACCCGAACCTAAGGGAGGTAGTTAAAAAGGAGGTAATTAAATGGTTGGATGCGGGAATCATCTATCCGATTTCGGATAGTGCTTGGGTGAGTCCCACCCAAGTTGTGCCTAAGAAGGCCGGTATTCAAGTAGTCAAGGATGAAAGTGGTGAACAAATGGTCACCCGACCGGTTACCGGGTGGCGTGTGTGTATTGACTACCGAAAATTGAATGCCGCCACTTCTAAGGACCATTTCCCGCTACCTTTCATTGACCAAATTATTGAAAAATTATCGGGTCAAAAATATTACTGCTTTTTAGATGGGTACTCGAGTTACAATCAAATAGCAATACACCCGGATGACCAACACAAGACCACCTTCACTTGTCCATATGGCACATTTGCCTTTCGGCGAATGCCATTTGGCTTGTGCAATGCTCCGGCAACTTTCCAACGATGTATGATGAGTATCTTCTCGGACATGGTTGGAGAGTCGCTTGAGGTATTTATGGATGACTTCTCCATTTTTGGCACTACTTTTGATGCTTGTCTCAACGAATTACAAAAGGTTTTAAAAAGGTGCGTTGAGAAAAATCTAGTGCTAAGTTGGGAGAAAAGTCATTTCATGGTGCAAGAGGGCATTGTGTTGGGTCATGTAATTTCTGAAAGAGGGATGGAGGTGGATAAGGCGAAAATAAGGGTAATAGCATCATTGCCACCTCCGAAAAATGTTAAGGGTGTAAGGTCATTCTTGGGACATGCGGGTTTTTATAGACGTTTCATAAAGGGTTTTAGTGTTATCACCAAACCCTTATGCAACTTGTTATTAAAAGATGTTCCATTTGATTTTACTAATGAGTGTATGCAAGCTTTCACTGTTTTGAAGGAACATTTGGTCAAAGCTCCTATCTTGCAACCACCGGATTGGTCAAAGCCGTTCGAGATAATGTGTGATGCAAGCGACACCACTATTGGTGCAGTTTTGGGTCAACGGGTTGATAGAAAGCCGGTGGTGATTTACTATGCAAGCAAAACTTTATCCGAAGCGCAACTCAATTACACCACAACCGAAAAGGAGTTACTAGCGGTGGTGTATGCTTTGGATAAGTTTCGTGCTTATATTTGGGGGAGCAAAGTGGTGGTGTATTCGGATCATAGTGCAGTCCGATACTTGATGGAGAAGAAAGACGCAAAGCCTCGATTGATTCGGTGGGTATTATTGTTACAAGAGTTTGATTTAGAAATCCGAGACAAAAAGGGAAGTGAGAACGTAGTGGCGGATCACTTGTCTCGGATTCCGGTGGAAGGGATCGATGATGTTAGTGAAATTAATGAGAGTTTTCCCGACGAGCAATTATTAGCCGTTTCCACTTTTGTTGCACCGTGGTATGCTCACTATGTTAACTACTTAGCCACGGGTGTCATCCCAAGTCATTGGACCAAGAAGCGTCGACAACAATTTATGGTCCAAGTGAAGCAATACATTTGGGATGAACCGGATCTTTTCAAGATTGGACCGGACCAAGTTATACGACGGTGTGTGCCCGAGACAGAAGTGTTGGAAATTTTGACCCATGCTCATTCATCCGCATGTGGGGGTCACTTTAGTGGGCACAAAACAGGCTATCGGGTGCTTTCATGTGGGTTTTATTGGCCCACAATTTTCAAGGATGCTTGTGAATTTGCTAGAAACTGCATAAACTGTCAAAAGATGGGAAGTATATCGAAGAGGGATGAGATGCCATTACAACCAATCTTGGTTGTAGAGATATTTGATGTATGGGGTATAGACTTTATGGGTCCTTTTCCAAATTCGAATGGCTTTCTATACATTTTGGTAGCGGTGGATTATGTCTCGAAGTGGATTGAAGCTATTGCAACACGAACAAACGACCATTCGGTTGTTTGTAAATTTGTTCAATCCAACATCTTTTCTCGTTTCGGCATCCCGCGGGTCATTATAAGCGATGGTGGTTCGCATTTCAAGAACTTCAACTTTGGGAAATTATTGAAGAGGTATAGCGTGAATCACCGAATTGCCACACCTTACCATCCGCAAACGAGTGGACAAGTCGAAGTGTCCAACCGTCAAATCAAGGAAATTCTCATGAAGACGGTAAGAACGGATAGGAAGGATTGGTCGAGTAAGTTAGATGATGCGTTGTGGGCATACCGAACGGCCTACAAAACTCCTATTGGCACAGCACCTTACCGGATGGTGTATGGAAAGGGTTGTCACTTGCCAATGGAGTTAGCGCATCGGGCGCATTGGACAATTAAGACGGTCAACGCGGATTATGACGAGGCGGGTAAATTGAGAAAGTTGCAACTAAGCGAGATCGAAGAGATTCGAGACGAGGCATATGAATGTGCATCGGCGTATAAAGATAAACTCAAGAAGGTGCATGATGCAAAATTACGAAAGAAAACGTTCGAAGTGGGTCAAAAAGTTTGGTTGTATAACTCAAGGCTAAAGATGTTCGCGGGCAAGCTCAAAAGTAAATGGATGGGTCCGTATGTCATTCGGAGAGTTGGTAGATTTGGTGACGTAGACATCCAAGACGAGCAAACATTGAAGCAACAAACGGTGAACGGTCACCGGTTAAAGCCGTACTTGGATGGGAACGACATAAACACCTTGGAACTTGACAAAGCGGGCTACATCTTACGCCCGGTCGATGAGGAACAACCATGAGAGGCCCAGGTTTGGTAGTGTAAATAGTAGTGTTTCATTTTGTTTGTTTTGTATAGTTGCACAATTACCGTATTTCTTTGAAACCCGTGTTTGAAACAAGTGTGGGGATATTCGGGTCACGAATTACTCTAACATTGTGTTGAGGACAACACGAGACTTTCGAGGGGGTAGGGTGATTTTTACATGTTTTGCAAAAATTAAAAAACATAAAAAAATCGAAAAAATTTAAAAACATATAAAAATGATGACTTAAAACAGCATTTTGCATGAATCCGGATCGCCCAGTATCCACCGTAATTTACGGTTTTACCGTAATTTACGGTGGTAAGGAAATATGGTTGGTCTTTACGGTAAAACTCTACTGATTTACGGTAAGAATTCATGTTCAGGTTTCACCGTAAATTACGGTCATACCGTAATTTACGGTGAGTTAAGAAAATTGTTGAGTTTTACGGTACATCGTTACTGATTTACGGTGAAAGTTTGTGATCCAGGTCTCACCGTAAATTACGGTTTGACCGTAATTTACGGTACGCATTTTTTGTGAATATGTTGGTCCGGTTTTGTGTATATATAAAAAAAAAAAACAAATAATAACAATATTACGTGACATAACCCTATCCACACATCTCTTTCTTCATCTATCAACATCATCTTCTTCACAAGAGCCCACAAGACCCCATAACCTTCTTCACCTTCAATCCTCTATAATCTTTTCAATTCTTGACCAAACTGAGTGAAATCGGAGTCTATCTTGACTAATTTTTCACGTAGATTCTGATTTTGCCAAGAAACTTAAGAGAAAACGCAGTTTTAGGGTCCGAATTCTAAACCCTAGTTCGAAAAATTTGGGGGTTTTTGGAGCTTTTGTTTCACAAGCACTTTAGCATCTTCAAGCAAAGGTATGAAAGCTTATTTGTTGTATTTTGATGCTACATTGTGAAAAGTAAGGTTATTTAGATTATTTGCCCATACCACTTGCTTGTTCTTAGATATGATTATGAAATTGATTATTTGAACATGGATATGGTTGTAGATGTAGGATTTGTGGTTAAAGTAGTGAACTTTTGGGGATCTCTATATTGTAGAGACACCATGCCCGATTTTTGAAAAATTCTTGATATACTTTTGGTTCACTAGCATCTACAACCATGATAACAAGCAAGTGTGGGGATATTTTGGAAAAGAGGGTTTAATTTGGTTTCTTTGGTTGTGTTGTTTGCTCTAATGTGTGTAGGAATGGCACGGACTAAAGAAAAGACGGGAGCTGGTTCATCTTCGTCTTCAAAAGGAAAGGGTAAACAGCCGGAACAACAACCACGGAAAAGACAATACATGGGTAGAGTGGATGAAAGCGAAAGTGAAAGCGAAGAAGAGATGGAATTGGATCCGGCGGAGAAACCGAAATGGGATTCGGGACCGTTAGATGATCAACCATTGGAATGGCAGCCAACGTTATATAATGATTGCATGAATAAGTTGAAGAATAAGGCAGCGGCCTTCATATGTGAAAGGGATGTTCGAGAAGCTGAGTTTGGGCAGTTTGGGGTGTTTGATAAGTTCCGGGCTCTAGGTTGGGAGTCGGCACTTAGTTGCTTTGACAAAGATAAAAGCAACTTGTTTATCACCGAAATCCAAGAATGGATGGCAACGCTTAAGGTCAACACGTATGACAGGCCATCGAATATGAAGCTGACGGGTGTTGTGAATGGAGTTTCCGTGGAAATGTCTTTTGATACCTTGAAGAAGCTCGGAAAATATGACAGTTTGCCAGCCCGCGATTATATGATACCGACTTTGGATGATCTTCTTGTGAAGCCGGAGAAACATCAACGATGGAATGATATGTTGGCAGCATTGTTTTTACCCGGTAGATACAGTGGTATTCTATACCGGAAGAATTTGAAAATTGAAGCTAAATTGTTGCATACAATCTGTCTTCTCAATGTTATTCCAAGAAGGGGAGATAAAGAACAGGTGAGGTTTCCTGAAGTACCTGTTCTTTATTCGTTGATGCACGGGGGTCCGCGTTTTCCTATACGTTATCTTATTATGAACCACTTATGGATCTGTCGGAACAAGTATGGAAGAGACATCGTCCCGTACTGTCGAATAATTACGGGGTTGATGAAATAACAGAAGGCGATTACATCCGAAGATCGAGGAGCAACGAAAAGGCATCAGCCTTTTACGTTGGATAAGTTGGGGAATGTTTGGACGTATACTCAGTCGGAGCGGTATCACAAGTTAAAGTCGGAAGGACAACGGTGGAGGGCACTGAAGTTGGGTGCACGAGATTTGTTACCGGGAGAGCCAGACGAGCCAGAAAGCGATGAAGAAGTAGTTCCGAGTGGAGATGAAGACTATGCGGACGAGCCGCATGGTGGTGAAAATGTGGTTCAAGGTGGTTATGGTCATGGTCATGGTGGGATGTTTTATGATTATACGCAACAATCGTATGTACCGGGTTGGGCCTATGAAGGCATGATGCAAGAGGTGATTGCTAATCAACGTCCTCCGGCATCCGTGTTTGATACGTGGTCGGGGTCGGAGAGGACGTTGTATGATCAAAACACAAGAAATAGTGCAAGTATAGAACGGGCTTTGAAACAAACTTTTGATCGTCAAGAAACATGGCAGCGCGTACATGCGTATTCCCGAGAGGTTGAAATAAATAGTCGCTATCATGACGATCAAGAAAGGAGAATGCACTCGGATTGGCATGCCGGTCGGCCGGTGGTTGTGGATCCACAACATGTGGATTATGCGTCACTACCACCGTATGATGGTAGTGTTTCGTATGCAACCCCGCCGATCCACCACTCGCAATGGATTGACCCGAGGCAACAAGAGGGAGCGCAACAACAAGAAGGAGGAAGTAGTAGTGGCTCGTTCGCGTTCGGTGAATGGAACGACGTGATGTCTTCCGTTTTTGGACCTCCGGGACCGCGCTATTATTAGTAAGGTTGTGTTTATCCTTTTGTATATTTTTGTGCATATTTGCTAGTTGGTTTGTTTAAGGATTGGGAGGTTGGGTGGTGTTTTGATATGTTGTGTTTGGGTTGGTGCTTGTTGGTGGTGTCTTATGTTAAAAAGAAGAAAAACATAATAAAAAAAAATTATAAAATGAAAAATCCAAAAAGAAATTTGGGGTTTGAGTGAAGAAGCGTTTTTGTTGATGTTGAAAAATTTTAGTGGTCAAAGCCTCTCAAAACCATACATTGGGGTCAATGTATCCCAAGTGTGGGGATGGGGGGAATTTTTTGAAGTTTTTGAAAAATTTTGAGTCAAGTGAAACGATGTGAAAATTTGAACACCCTAAATTAATCCCAAGTTGGTGCACCGGCAACCTTGATACCTTTTTCATTCTTGGTGAGAATTGTAGCCACACTTGTATATAAATAATGCTTATCTTTGATGAGAGTGGCTACGGGTGGGGGTGTATTAGAACTTGTGCTTGAATGCGATTTGAGTCCTTAGTTAGACATGAATGCAAAAAGGATAAGGGCATTTAGGTAGCCTCGTCGTTGGTGTGAGCGAGTGTGGGATTTGGGGGGTTGGACCTCATAAGTTATATATATGAGCATGGTAGTGAGAGGGGCGGGGGTTTGGACATTTAGTTGCCCATTTTGTGCCTTAAAAGCCTATCAATTGTTACCCCTAGCTACTTACTTAAAATTTTACCCAAATTTGACTCGGTCTTATAAGTGTTAGTGATAGTATTAGTAGATTTATTAGTTTGAGGTAGATATGTTTAAAGCTTTATTGTATGGTTGCTTGCTTTGAAAAAAAGAAAAAAAAAGAAAAAAAAAAAGAGAAAAGCAATGAAAAAAAAAAGTGAAGTTTAATTGTCTTGTATATAGTAGTTAAGTTTGTTTGTTTGTTTGTTTATTTTTGTAATAAAAAGACCGGGTCAAGTTTTCGCTACTTTATATATATTCCATTTCCTACCCATACACTTAGCCGTGTTTCAACCTTGAAAGTCCCTTTGATTTGCATTCATGTTTGACCCATTTTAGGAGAATGATCGATTTAGGTACAAGCTTATGATTGTGCAACCACCCGGTTGCCTAGTGTGTGTCTAGCTTATCTTTGCTAGTTTTCACTTGTAGCCGAGAGGAGAGATTTAGAGAGGGGTGCATTGGTTGGGTGTTAAAAAGGGGTTAGTAAAAAGATTGCATGTTTTTGCTTGGTTTAATTTGATCACTTGTTTTGAAACTGATTTGATGAGTTGCTTGGGACAAGCAACGGTTAAGTGTGGGGATGTGACGGGTGGTCCATTGGACAACCCTTAATCATGTTAAAAGACAAATTAATCCTTCACTTAATCGTGTAATTATCTTGAATTAGATAACTACTCTTGTCTATGTTTCAGGTGCGGTTAGGGAGCTAAAAAGTGGATTAAACGCAGCTTTGGAGGATTCGGAGATGAGCGGGTTGAGCAAGGAGCAAAAGATGCAACAAAGAAGACAAATCAGCTCACCACCGTAAATTACGGTCCTACCGTAATTTACGGTGGACCTGGATTTCACCTAAAGCTTACCGTAAATCAGTCAAGTTGCACCGTAACATGTTGAAGTCCACCGTAAATTACGGTGGAGCCGTAATTTACGGTGGCGGCCGCGATCCAAAGTGTAACTGCCCTCATAAATTAGTTTTTATTGTGTCTTTTCAGATGTTCTCATCATTGGACGGTTTTGCAAGGACTAGGGGCGATTTTGCTTGTTCTTGCTTGGTTGCAAACAATTTCTAACATTCGGTTTGTGTTTACGATTCCTATGAACATTGAATTGGTTGTTATGATGATTCACCAAGCTATGTCCGGCTAAACTTTTCGGTGATCATCTTAGGTGCAGGTTTCTATTGAACTTTTGTGTGTTTATTTCTGAATTTCTAGAATGATAACTTGCGTTGCTTGAATATCATGGTGTATGTTTAATTGCTTGTAACTTGTTAATTGATATTGCAATTTCTAGTCTCAATCGTACGTTCTTGGTGCCGTTGGCAATCGAGATATCACGGGAAGGGTTAGGGTTGGTTATTGATTAATTGGTCATCGGGAAACAACCTCGCGTTTATATAATCCGAGTACTTTGTTCCCTTTTATCACTTCAATTATCTATACACGAGTTATGTCTATGTAACTCTTTCTAGTTGGAATTACACACAATTGTTTAAAGAAACTGAAACTTAAGATTGTCATTGTTCTCTCCTAATCTGTTTTACAACCAACATTCGATTTGAAATTAGTTTTTAATTTAGTTTTCTAAAACAACAATCCAAACCATTGATCTTTATTTTTCTGCAAATTAGGTTAATTGTAGTTAATTGCAAAGCTAGAAAATCAGCACACTTTCCACATACTCCCTGAGTTCGATACCCTATTACCGCTATCTATAGTTGTTTTTGGGATTAAATTTGCGTGACCCACGACAATCACGTCATCGATCCAGGACCCGCACGTTATGTTTAACCTGTCAAATGTAAAAAAATAGACGATGTAAAAACGTTCACCCACACACGCACGTTGCCTCGTGTTAACTCACAAAATTTAGAACGAAACGTAAAAACGTTAAACCAAAGACGCACCTTGCGATGTGGTGTTAAGTCACAAAATTTAGAACCAAGCATAAAGCGAAAAATTTGCGGAAAATGAAAACTATAAAGGACAAAAGTTGAAAGTAAAAAAAGTTGTGAGGATAGTTTGCAAAAGATAAAAATTTTTGGGTTAAAAGAAAAAAAAACAAATACTTTTGGGTTAAAAGTAATTTATGAAATACTTTTAGGTGAAAAGTAAAAAAAAAAACTCAATTTTCTTTTTGGAAAACCCCCAAAGCCAAGGTTACAACAACCATATGCATAACCATTTTTTCTTTAAAAAACCCCCAAAGCACACCCCGTGTTGCGGCGGGGCGTAAAACGGTGTCAAATGGTACTAATGTCACACAACCGTCATCGACCACCAACACTGACTCGACCTAGGATCCGCGTGTTGCGACAAACCTGTCATACATGAAAAAATAGAGGTAAAAACGTTGAACTACACATGCACGTTGCGCAGTATTAACTTGCAAAATTTGAAACAAAACATAAAAAAGTTGAACCACACTCGTACGTTGCGTGTCATTAACTCGAAAAATTTAGAACTATACGTAAAACGAAAATTTGCGAGAGATGAAAAGTATAAGTGACAAAAGTTGTGAAGTTAAATTGCAAATAATGAATACTTATGGGTAAAAGTTAAAAAAAAACAAATTATGTAGGGTTAAAATTGCAAAAGGTAAAAACCTTTGGGTTATAAAAGTAAAAAAATCAAGTTTTTTTTTGAAAAAGTCCAAAAGTACAAGTTACAACCACTTATGCCTAAATTTTTTGCTTCTTTATAGTGTAATAATAACTTTGACCCGTTAATTGACCAAGCAAACGTGATTCATAGGAGGTGCCCTTTTGAGGGATTAACACCTATATAATTATGATCACGTAGGCATGTTCGCCTCGAACAATGGCTGGACCATTAAGGTCTTAACCGAAAGTCAAAAATTTTATCGAAAAAGTTTTACTATTGGCTTTTAAAAGCCTATTAACGAAAATGTAGGAGGTAGGAACACTTACAAAGGTCCTAGCTCGAACTTGCACTAAAGAGGAGTCTCCCTTTAGTTAGGAATCTCCAGGAGGAAGAGAGTGATAAATTGAGAAGGTGCAAGTGACAATGGTGCACCAAGCTCTCTATTGATAGTGCAAGGTGAGGATTTATGATCAAGCCAGCTGTTTTGAGAGGTTATAAGATCACTCCAGGTGTCCTATGATGTGTCTAAAACCAGAATTGAGCTCATGGTTTCGAATTATGTGAGTATTGGTGGTTTGTGTGGTGAACAAGGAAGAACATGGCAACTGTAACAAACATTCTACTCAGACACGCCCGTCGCGCCCCGTGACCGAGATCACCCGGGGTGGTCGCGCCTCACGAGGGCTTCCATTTTCAGCCAGACAATTTTAAAGTTTGGCAGTTTTAACCCCTTGCCTCCAAAACTCAATTAATCTTTCATTTTTGACACATTTAGCCCATCTAATCCAATATTAGGCACCCCCGGTGTAACGCCCTGCTTCTTCGTACTTTCCATAATTAGAAAGTCTTGTTGTATTTCTATTTTTGGAAGTCTTGTGTTCTTGTAATCGTTCTTACATTGTAATCGTTGTAAAATCCGAGACTTGGATCATAAATAAAATTTGTATTTCTTTAAATTCGTGTTATATATACTTCATACATGTTCATACGTTTAATTTTGTGAAACAATTGATACATGATTCGAAATTCTTGGAAACTATGTGTTAAATTTGCAAATTCATGAAATACATGAATAACATGTCTTTTGAATGTATATGATACTTAATTACAACATTCATGCGCTTAAACATACTTCATTACACTTGGTTTATGTTAATCATACTTGTTTTACCCTTATACTATGCCTTATTATCATAAAAAAACTCTTGAAACACTTGAAACTTGCAATTATAAACATGAGGGGCCTAAAATGACAACTTTTAAAACATAAAACCCTTCAGACCAGGCCCTGGCGGCCCGCGACTCGCCTGGATGTGGGTTTTGCGGCCCGCGAGCCACTTGAATCCGAGACCAGCTCTAACAGCTCCCTGGTTGGTCACTTTTTGTTGGTTTTGTTGAGTTCTTAGTGTGTTTTCTTGCATTTAAAGCTCACCAACCCAACCCTAATCCATCCCCTATAAAACCCAAGCCTCCTCCAAGCATTTTTCACTTTCCTAACACTACAAAATCACTCTCAATCACTCAAAAAACGCAGTTGTGAACAGAAGCAAGACAGATTCACTACAACTCACTAAAGTGAGCATAACTTTCTCATTTCTTAGTCTTTTTCCATGATTCTTCTTCCTAAATGCTTGAAACAAACTGAGGTATGTTTCCAATAGGTTTTCCATGGAAAACCAAGGTTGGAACATCACCAAATAAGGCTCCAAACTTTCTGTTTTGATTAAACTTTACTAAACTTGCTTGAACTTGAGTTATCTCATACACATTCCTATGTCCTTAATGCTCATAATCACTTCTATGGTTAGTTGGGCTTAAAAATAAGGTTGTGACACTTAAAATCAGAGGTTAAAACCTCATAAACTTTCTGTTTTGGTTAAGGTTTAACCCACAAGTAATGAACAAGCTTAAGGCTTGATGTTTGTGTGATTATAGGACTAGCTTGGGCTATCCTACTTGAAAATCCACACATTACTTGATGATTTCTTAGATTAGTTGTAGTTAACTTATTCTTTATTGTATGTTCATGACCCTCCTTGATTGTTTATAACAACAAGTGTAGTGGTGAACACCAAAGAGGTACCTAAATGGAAGACTTGTTCTTCCTACCTCCTACATTTATGATATACAAAAGAGGTTCCTAAATGGGGGATTCATCCTGCTACCTCATGCTTGACCTATATGACATGATGTACACTATACAATACTTATATATTATCCAAGTAATCGAACTCTTGATAATGAACTAGTGGTCATTTGTCAAGATCGTAGGTTATATCATCTAAGGACCATATGCTTGTCACGATTCTAATGGGCATTTGACCCATGAAAACATTTAAACTCTTTTGAGTTTCATAGTGTCAAGAACAAGTATTATGTGTGCTAGGAGATTATTTTCTTCATATGTTTACTTTCATGTATTTTAAACTCCGAATCTTAATCTTCCGTTAAACTCTCCATACTCACCCACCTATGTTTCTTCGTGTAGAAGGACAAGGTGCTCCAAACTAATCAACCAAACACTCGTGGAATATCAAGTGGAAAGCTTGCAAAACCGTGAGTATACTTGAACCCCCTTTTTCGTTTACCACTTTTGGGGTGTAACATGTTAAACTATAAACTACACTCAAACTTTATTCTTTATGCATGCACAAAACAATCCTTATACATGAAACTACTTGTTATGCCTGATACATGAACTTGGGTGATTCTTATGTGATACCATAGTCATTAGCTTCGTACGAGCCTCCATTTAACATGTATAGCTCTATAGGAGTAACACACTGCCCGTCACACCGCCCGTAGACTTGTGGTCATGTTAAAACATCATTCTTTATTGCGTAACAGAGGATTGACTAGGATTATCGCATGCCATGTTACGTTTATCTTGAATAACTTAAGTTGCCATGTGGATTCGTTTTAAACTTTTATGCTTATACATATATTGATTACTTTTATATTCGCCTTTGTTTTTGCTTTGAACTTTATTTTAAACATGTTACATGTTGAGGATGATGATACTATGAAATTGAAGTAGCGACGATGCTTAGATACACATATAGACGCCTTAGGTTTAATATGTTGTATCAATTTTGTTCTTGTCATTATGTTACTGTCTTGTATTTGTTGTTATTTGAATTTTCATGTAATGTTTGACAATTTGAAGTTATGAAATGAAACGTTTTTTATTTAATTATTGTCACAAAATAGTGTTATGTGTGATAAGCAATCTTTCTTCGTCTACTCTTATGTTTCCGCAATTGGTTGGGGTGTGACACCCGGGAGTATGACCGAACATCATAAGGCTTCGGGTTCGTTAAAAGGTCATTCAGAGGTATAAATTAAAAAGTTGACGCTTTTAACCGTTAAATAACAAACTTTTGAATTAAATCACAAACGGTTTCGTTCGTCCAATCAAGTGGCTCGTTAATAAATACGAACACCGTAAAAGGTCATTCAGATGCATAGATTAAGCATGATGACACTTTTAGTCCCTCCACATTCATCTTTCCATTGTTTGGTAAAAATAGTCCCTCCTAGGATTAGGGATGCATGTTAACACATCATTGGACACGATTTTACGAGGTATTACAGTAAGGCCTTCTGATAAATAAGTTTCACTTTTTTGGCCCCGAACTTGTATTTTCACTTGTTTGCCATTTTTAACCCTTCTAATTTGATTTTTAAGTTATATGAAGGGTATAAAAACATATGTAACTTGGATTTTGTTCTGAAAATGTCGTGAATACCGTTTCGCTCGATCATTACGTATTTCGTAAATAAAATATAAAATTTTATTAAATACGAAAACGATCGAAAGTGTACAACGGTTGAAATTTTACAAATGTTACAAAAACCCACCCCACGATCAGGGGGTGGTGTTCCCAGACGGGGTGTGTTATGTTTTGTTTTTTCTTATATAACATTTTCTTTGAGAAGTACTTTTAACAAAAAAATGCTACGCAACTTGCATGTTAGGTTTTTATTGAGAAGTTTATAAATTTTTTTTTAACAAAGTAAAAGCTTAAATTTATTGAGCATGAAACGAGACTTGCTGTAAAATACTTTTTAAATAAAGATTGTTATATCAAAATACGATTTGTAGTATCTTATCCTAAAACTAAAAGCAAACAGCTTGAATCGCTCTTGAAAGAAGCTCACTTAAAAGTAAATGGGTTGTAAACCACTTAAAATTGAACCAACTTTAAACAGGGCATCGTCCCAGATTACCATGAAACTAAATCTTCTTAATATAATCTAAACTTATATATTTAAAATAATTTAATTAGTTTAAAAAGAATTAGAAAAACATTAAATAATAAAAAAAATAAAAGGTGAAACATAGTAGTTTTTGAACTTATATATATAAAATATTTTAATTACTTTTGAAAACTCCTAAAATAACATCAAGTAATAGACAAATCAATAAATAATAATGACTATAATTATAACCAAGTTATATGAATTGAATTTAATTTTATAACTCTAGGGTTAAATTTATTTTAAATCAAACAGTAGGGTTTGATTTATAAATCACCTATTAATAAAGAGGACTGAGTAAAAAGCAATCAAATGAAGGTGGTCTAATTATATTTTAACTATTAATATAAGGGTCTAAGTGAAAAATTCACCATGGGATCTAGGTTGTGGTGTTCTAGGTTGGGGTAAATTTGATTTTAACAAAATAAGAAGCTATGCCAAGCACGTGTTATGTTTTGCTTTTTCTTATATAATTTTTTTGTTGAAGTGCTTTTAACAAATAAAAAAACATTACGCAACGTGCGTGTTAGGTTTTCGTTGAGAAATGTTTTTTCTATCAATGTTTTTATTTTTAATTTTGTTGAAAATTGTTAAATTCCGTCGTGAAGCACAGGTTCTCCCGCTAGTTACTATATAAATGATCTCTTATCATTCATTGTAACTTCACAAAAATTTTAAAACGCGTAACACAAGTTTAACATGTAAGATATAATTTATTAATGCCATGAAAATGATTTCTTTCCATTTAACCCTTGTTCTAAACCTTATTAGTTGGACTTATTTATAGCATGTAGACCTTTCATTGAGAAGTGTTTTTTTATCTATGTTTTTATTTTAAATTTCTTGAAAATTGGTATGTCCCCCGTCGTGAAGCACGGGTTCTCCCACTATTACTACTATATAAAGGAACTCTTGTGGCAACCATGTAATATAACTTCAATTTTAAGAAACTTATGAAGTTTTATAATGCATTTGGTACAAGTTTTAATGCATAAACGACTTCTTATTTACCATTTTATCCCACTTGTAATATTAATACCCTATTTAATGAACATAATACTTAATGATATAAATTTTACAAATATAGTTTTTATTTATAACATAATATTTAACATTTATTAATTGGTTGAATTTAACATTTTAATTTGAAATTACTTTTGTTCCTTTTTCTTATAATAATATGTTTGGTATTTAATAATACGTATTGGTATGGTTGGGTCGGATCGGGCAAAATGTCGTGTCAGAACATGTCACATAAAAAGGTCTATTTTGGTTCGATTAATTCCTCTTTATGTACCAAAGTAGTTAACATTATAAATAACCAGCAAAGATCGAACAAAGGAGAGTGTATATTTTTCCTGGAGGATACCGAGGCGAGCAAGCAAGCGAAGACAGAGACGAAGACAAGGCCAAGGTAGGGTGGTTCAACAGATGAATGGGTGATGAATACTGCAAGAGGTATCTTGTTCGATTTGCATTTGAGAAGTATATCCTTAGCTTTCTCTCTTTACCCAGAGTAGAGCATAAAGCTAGAAAGATTAAAGAGACACATTTAAGAACAAGAAAATGAACCAATGATCTCTTGGCCTAGTGGTTAAGGGGGAGGTGGGAAGCTTTGCTTCTTTTGGAGGTCCTGGGTTCAAGTCCAGGCAATGGGGTTTTAATACTAACTTGGTGATACTAACATACTAACTACTAACTCGGTTAGCGATATCCTAACTACACACCATTAAAAAAAAGAAAATGACATCGTGATTTAGATTGGATCTCGATGAAAAAGTTCATCAATGAGAAGTTAATTGAATAAGTTTAATGACTTTTTTTTTGTATTATACGTTATGAGGACGACAAACTCGTATTTAGTGAAAAATCAAAGAAAATCCTTTTATTATTATTATTATTATTACCAAAGAAAATTCTTTATTATTATTATTAAAATTAAAACTTATAAATAAGCAACACATTTAGGTTTAGGTTGGTTGTACCATGGGCTTTGGGTGCTTTTCAAAAAAAAAAAAGTATCATATGGTTCGCTTCATATGCGTGTCCACACACTATCATCTTTCCCACCATAAAACCCTACTTTCATCACTGAGTTATAAGGTTTGCGGCTTAATTGGGGGAAAGCTTGACGTCCCCCGTAGTAGCACGACGCCACCGATTTCAGTTGAGGATATCGTCTTGTTGTTTTAACGGTATGCTCTTCTGTGTTCTCTTGATTTATCCCTTTAGAGTTCTTTATTTTTTTCTGGTGGATCATGCCTACAGTCAGATTTTTCATGTTATTTTTAGGTTTAGCTGATTGTCTGATTCTAATTTAGGGCTTCTATTTTGATGTTTTCTGTTTCTTCTAATGATTCAATTTATTTTGCGTTTAGATGATTCTCACTTGGGCTATGCATTTTGACCTTCTTTTAGTCAATTTTCACACTTATAGTTTTTGTAATTGAGGGATGAGCTCATGACTATTTGCAGCTTCTTCGCCTGCACTAACCCTAAATGGACCCTTCGTTTGCATTAGGCTTTTCTTCAGTGAAAGTTTGTTTATCCTTGCATCATCGTCTAAATATAATTGATTTGCATAGAATTTAATCGTAGATTTGTGGACATCATCATGGGTTCATGGAGATGGAACGTATTACCAAGTTTCAGATGAGTAATGTTCACATTGGACCAAGAAACGACAACGACTTGGCTGGGACATTGTTCGTCTGGTAGTTACGGTATTAGATTTATTTCGTTTTCTTCAAATTTATCTGATTTTGTTGGCCTTTTGTTTTGGTTATCTATATTTTGCTAGATCCTATTGAAATGTGAACCGTTAACCAGGAACATAAAAGAAAGGAAATTTAACTGGATATGAATTTGTTTGGGTTGTAATTAGGTGATTAGATATGTTTTTGTCTTTTTTTTATTGACGATGTTGGAATTTGATGATGATAGCTTTTGTTGTAGTTTGCTTTGACAATCTACGAACCATTTTCACCACCAAAATCCCTATGCAATTACATATTTGTTTACAAGGTAAGGTTTTTTTTTTTCAATTATGGATATGTGATTTTTATTGTTAGTTCTTCAGTCAGTTCATAGTTACATATATGTCTAGATTTTTTAGAGTGTATACAAGCCCTAGAATGTTTTCAAGGAGAGGAAGGAATAAAATCATACTAAACACAGAGAAAAGAATTATAAACTTTACATTCATACAGTAGGTATGGTGTATGACAACACATTGTTTTGTAGCAACCTTTAGAGCTTTGATGTACTTTTGCCTATTCACATTCCTTGATATTCAATTTCTGATTTTTAGAAGTTTAAATAAAACTCTACATTGGTGACTATAACTGGATTATACTGACTTATGTTATCCTAAATTAACAGAACATGTAGGACTATAAATTCTCCATTATGAAGAAAGTCAAAAGTATACGCCTCATTTTAACTACATTTTTTATGAGTTCACCACAAATAATTGCAAAGTATATGATTCTTATGTATATGTGAGTATCATGCATTCATGTTACAACTAACATGTCTAAGACGCATATACTCCCTCCGTCCCACTAAAAGTGTCATATTTTGAATTTTCAAAGTCTTTATTTATAAACTTTGACCTTAAATAATTTTGTTTGTGTTAGATAATACTTGATGAAAGTTATATGATTTGAGTGTGTTTTACAAGTGTTTTTATCAGGTTAATTTTCATCAAGTTTTATATAACACAAAAAATATATAATTAAAGTCAAAGTTTATAAATAAAGACTTTGAAAATTCAAAATATGACACTTTTAATGGGACGGAGGGAGTATAATATTATAGATATCAAATGTAATTATAGAAATTATTCTACACAGTTATAATCTAAATATTAAAGAATGCGATATAACAAGTTGTTTATATTGGAGGCTTTAACTTTGCAAGCATTCCCGATTTAATCATTTTTTTTACTGTTAACAAATATGAGTCTTTAATGGTTTGATTCGAGTTGTTATATATGTACCATTATTTCCACGTCTTCCAGCTAACTAATTATTATTTAATTTCGGTTGTTCCATATCATGCATTAGTTTTACATTATTATTATTACCAAAGAAAATCCTTTTATTATTTTGTTGTTGTTGTTGTTATACGTGAGAAGGAACTTGTTTTGAAAATAGAAAAAAAAACATAGGAATCTACACATTCATTCTTTTATTTTTGAACCATATGCGTCAAAAGGCGCTTATAGAATCAAAATGCTTTCGGGTCAATATAGTTTCAGGTCAGAACATGTCACATATTATTAAGTATTTATTAATTAGTTGAATTTTGATATTTTAATTTTAGATTTCTTTTATTTTTATTTTTTGTTAATAATATATTTGTTATTTATTTATTCATATTCATTTTTCTTTTAATAATAAGTTTGATATTTAATAATACGTATTCGTCGGGTCGGACCAGATGTCACATAAAAAGAGTTATTTTGGTTCGATTCAAAACATGTTTGGTCCATTATTTAGTTGAGTTTAAGATTTTAATTTTAAATTTCTTTTAATATTTTTCTTTTCATAATACGTTTGATATTTAATAATACGCATTGGGCGGGTCATGTCGGGCAGCATGTCGCGTCTGAACACATCACATAAAAAAGGCTATTTAGTTTGAGTCAACACGAGTTTGGGTGAAAACAATCACGAGTCTAAACAAGTCATATAATATTTAATATTTCTGTAATTACTTGAATTTACATATATAACTTTTATTTATAACATAATATTTAATCTTTATTAATTAGTTGAATTTTATTTTTATTCCTTTTTAGTAATACGTTTGGTATTAATAATACGTATTGTTTGGATAAGATCGGGCAACATGTCGTGTTAGATCATGTCATATTAAAAGGTTATTTGGTTCGAGTCAAAACGGGTTTGGGTCAAATCCGTTTCGTGGCAAAACATGCCACATAATATTTAATATATTTTTAATTAGTTGAATTTAGTAATTTAGTTTTAAAGTTCTTTTATTTATTTTTCTTTCTTTTAATAACACATTTGGTATTTAACAATACGTATTGGTTGAGTCGGGTTAGGTTGAGTAGCATACCGTGTCAGAATAGTTCACATAAAAATGATTACTTTGTTTCAAGTCAAAAAGGGTTCGTGTTTTTAATTAATCAATTTTAAAATTTTAATTTTAAATTTATTTTATTCACTTTTTTAATAATATGCTTGGTATTTGATAATACGTATTGGTCGGGTCGGGTTGGGTTAGGCAACATGTCGCGTTAGAATATGTCACATAAAAATGATTATTTTGGTTTGAGTCAAAGCGGGTTCAGGTCAATACAGTTTCGGGTCATAACACGTCACATAATATATTATTTATTAATAGTTGAGTTTAATATTCTAATTTTAAATTTCTTTTATTCCATTCTCTTTTAGTAACACGTTTAATATCTAATAATACTTGCTAGGTTATAACCCGGGAATTTTCCGGGTAGGAAAATTTAATTTACAACAAATAAAAGTATAAAAATAACACTTTTAACATCTAAAGTATCATCTTTCCATTTTCTCCACCATAAATTTTTAATTCGGTTTCTTAAACTTTTTCTTGTTGTAAAGAGCCATAAAAACATACAAAAGAAAGAATGTATATTAATCATGTATATTTTTTTAGTATAACGGATTATTTTTTTAAAATTTGTATACACGTATAGACAATACCTCACTGTCATTCTATACTCTAAATCAAACTATTTTGACCCGACTCATACCTATTCCCAACCTTGCCCCACCCACATCAACTACAACAAAAAACATCAACAAAAAAATACATGTTTGGATTCTTATATTATGATACAATGACACCTACATCACCTACAACAAAAAACAAAACCAACTAACACTAATATATAAACATGGAAAAAAGTAAACTACAAATCCAACCCAGATGGCTCAGTTCGTTAAAAAAAATAATCCGTGAAACATTAATATACATTACTCAATGGAAAATACATGAAAAACTGTTGGTGGAGGTAAGATAGTTGGTGGCTATATAAGTTAACAATCTAATACGAATAGTAATTAAATTTAACAAAATAAGAAAAAAAACAATGACAAAAAAATAATAATTAGAAAACAAATAAACATACCAAAAATAATGGGTCATCTTCCTCAATAAGCTTTAAAAATGAAGGACATTTGTTACTCTGATCCACATCTGGAAATTAAATATGAAGGTTTTTTAAAAATTAAAACAGTAACTATTTATAGAAACAAACTTATAATATCGGGAGAAACTTCTAAAACAAATAATTAAAAAGGAACGGTTTCAAAAAAAATTAAAACCTATTTATTTTTAGAAATACAATCAATATTCCGTAAAAACATATCACACACTAAAAATTTACATAATCTTTAATGGATTCAAAATTAACACAATATAAATTTTATTAGTTAATCATGAAAAAAGAAAAACAGAAATAAAAAACCAAAACAAAAGAATCATTAATACATATTAATTGTTTTGGTCAAAAATTACCGAAGCAATTTAGTGATCAAATTAGTTAAGTGAGGTAGTGTGCTAAAATTATGCGTGAAAAATATGTTTACCAAGTTAGTTATAAAAACAGTTTCAGGATACGGCTCAAGATATAGAGCTGTATCTATGATCAAACAATGAGCAGAAAAGTAAAGGTGGACACGAGATGTACGAGGAAAGCCCTTGATCAATCTAGATCACCGGCACAAAACCTCGGGAGCTGACAATCGCAGCTGCCTTGTTCTTCTATTGCTTTAAATATCAAGATACAGTGCAGGATGTAGAGCGAATCAACTAGGTGTTACAAAGTGATTTGAATACAAGTGTTTGTGTGTAGTGACTGCTGAAAGCTAGAGAGCAAAAGTGTACGAGAGTGTGTGAAAGTTTCGTTGTGCCTTAATCTGATCCGCCCCCATCTATTTATAGTAAAACAAATGTAACAAACTATCCTAAATAACCGGGATCCAGCGAATATTCCTTAGTCGAACGTTGTAGACATAGTCTTTCGGGTTCAACGTCTCTCCCATAACAAATACGTCCGAGTCTTGAGGAGATGAAGTCCATTTGACCGTTGGCAAGTCCCAGTCTTTAACCTGCACGTGGTTAATTCGATCAACCTCAGGATATCGCCCAAGATGTTAGCAATATCCTCATCCAGCATCCTGGTCACAAATAAACAATAAAAAGCAGGATATTGTTCAAGATATGTATGCTTAGAAAATGACCCATAACAATTGTCCCCAAAATATATCGGTTGGTATACCAATCCAACGGATATATTTTAAAAGTTTTATCTCATAACTTAAGGCAATCAATACGACGAGACCCTTGAAAGGACAGTGGTGCAACTTCCAAAGCGTTATTTACTCTTTACCCCCTACATTCAGCCTATATTAACCGAGGGACTTCTCATTATGATTATCTTTATCTTCAACCGTATATCAGGTACTTTTCTCTCTCTCTTTTCTATTTTCTTTGTTTACATCTCCTTTCTTGCAGCAAACTTCAAGGAACTAGCTCCCCCTAGTGCTGCATCAAAAGGAAGAATAAAAGAAATCTACAAGCTTCCAGAGAGTGAAAGAACCTTTAACCTGCTACTCACAAGCTCAACTCAAAGATCAAGTTCCAACATGTCTGGTAAGCATATTTTCAGGAATTATCTTTATATTAAATCGATTATTATTTTTAGAGGTATAATAAGCCTAAAACATATTCCCTTGTGCAGTGCCAGTTATTAACCTCGAAGGCTTCCAACTCGACGAGTTGGACAGCTACTCCAGCCTCGCACCTGCCAAGCAAGAATCCAATCCAAAGTCATCCGTCACACCGAAGCCTACCAGCTCGAAGACCACTACTGCTCCCAAAGCTCCTCCGGCATCCCGTTCCCGGGCCTCTAGTTCCCGAAAGAGAAAAGAAGTTGAATCTCCCGCTACATCTCACGTGTTCCCATTTGAGAACCACGGGTTTACGGAATCCAGCAAATTTATGATCGGCTTCCTCAACCAGGTTAGTATCCTGACCTGTATCCTGCACCATATGCTAAGTAGAAATGTTCATTTAGAATAATGCCTGTTTCTTTACCTTGTAGGGCCTTGAACGCCTAGTATTCCTTTATGAGGACGCATGTGGTTTAAACGTCATGCTGGAAAGAAAACTAAAGAAGGCTGAAGCTACCATCACGGATCAAGCAGCAATCGCCACCGCCAAATCTGAACACTACGAAGCTAAGTATAAGGCCATGACCCAAGATCACCATGCTGCCATCCAAAAGATCACCCAAGAGGCTCAAGCTAAGTCTGACGCAGTCCAGGTTCAGCATGAACAAGATATGGCCTCATACCGGGAGAGCCTTAAGAATTCAGTCATCATCTCCCTCCTCCAGGCCAGACTGAAAATGGCTTACGAGGCTAGGGCTTTGGGCGTCGAATGTCCCTCATGGAACATCAAAGCCTGGGAGATGAAATTGAAAGATCTTGGCGGCAATCCTGTGGAGCCCCCTTCAAAACCTGTCATAGAGGAGCCCACCAAGGTAACTGAGAAGGTGGATGATGCTGGTGCTTCAAAGGATGCTGGTGGTGACTCTGGAGAAAATGCTGATGGAGAGGATGCTGCTGATGATGCTGAGAAGAATGCTGGAAAGGATACTGGTGGAGATGTCACGATGAAGGAGGGAGCTGACCCTTAAATGCAGCGATGTGGGCGATGATGGATATCTGTGCTGAGGCCGAAGCCCACTTTTTTAAAATTTCATGGTTATGGTCTGTAGAACAATTTACATTTCCTGTCTTTGAACAATTTATATTTCCTGCATTAGAACAATATGATGACCAAAGATGGATGGGTCCTAGGTTTTAGGATGAAGCCTTTGGTCATCGGTTAGTATAATCTGTTTTGAATATCGTAACGGTTGAAGGTGGACAGGTTTCGTTTTGAGATAAAATCTTCAACCGTTATGTAGGTATGGTAAAAACTAAACGTGCTTTTGGCGGATAGGCCTTGGTTTGAGGTGAAACCAAAAGCACAACTTTTGACTTGTTAATAATATAACCATCTCTTGACTTATTTGTTGTTGCCTTTTAATTTCTGTCATGCATTACTTAATGTAATTCTTAGCTTTGTAAAAATTTTATATTGTTATTTTTTGAAAATATCCTGATCAATATACTCAGTGGTATATTAAGAAAACTTTTATTAAACAGAATTTCTAAAAATTCAATCACCTTTAGAGAAAATTAAAAGATAGTCCATTTTCAAACCTATTATGACGATACTTGCTTAATTAAAGTTTCAAACTAGTACCAGTTTCATATATCTTAATCAAATATCCTGAAAAGTATTTTGAAAATATATTTTGAGAATATATCCCGAGAATTTATCCTAATCAGGATGTTTAACCTTTTACCAAACATAGTATTGTCAAAAACTTAAACGATGTTTACAAAGGAAAGATCATACCAGGAATAGGGTATAACCCTATTATCAAACCTCAATCCCTTTGCAACTCTTCCAATGAAGATGTCCCCTGTCTGAGACACTTAGTGCATTAGCTCCGAGCCTTATCCTTTGAGCTTTACACCATTGCCTTAGTAGGAATGTCCCCTGTGTACAATGTCTTCAAATACTTATAAATCTTCTGGATATCAGTTCCCATTATATAGACATTTTTTCATGTTACAGGGGTAAAACCCAAGAATGTACTGGAGATAAATCCCTTGAATTCTGGGGGAAATCCCAAATTTTCGTGCGCTACAGGCGGGAGTGTATAAACTCCAAGAGTTAGAAAGGTGAAAACCTTTAAACCTTAGAGAGTATGAAAACACCCTTTCGTGAGAGAGGGTGATCAATCCTCATATACCTTTAGGATTCAGGATATAGCCAATAGTAACGAAATTGTCAGCCACTTTTACATGGACTGGTCCCGCCACCTTGAACTATTCCCGAATAACTTGCGCTCCAGGCGGGGTGTTTAAACCCAATTCGGAAGAAAAGTGAATACCTTTAAACCTGTGAAGGGATCGGGATCCCTTATACGTGAGAGAGGGGGCCAATCCTCTAATCTTCCGAAGTATCCTGAGTGAGCATCCTGGAGCTATATCCTGGAGCACATACTGCAAAACATCCTTAAACTAAGGTGGGTGTTAGCTTGGCTAACACCCCTCCGATGCTTAAGTTAGTATTGGGTTTCAAAGAACAAATCAAATCAAACATATTTAAAAGAGATAGAATTCATACCATCTTGAGATAGAAATTACATTCTATTCTTACTTGAAATAGAGCTTTAAGTGTATTGCATTCCAGGATCTCGGTAGCATATCCCCTTCCATATTCTTGAGTCTATATGCTCCTTTCCCTGCTTCTGACTCAACTTCATATGGTCCTTCCCATTTTGGAGCTAGCTTGCCATCGGCAGGATTAGTGGTATTTTGAAAAGCCTTTCTTAGCACCCAATCACCAACTCGAAATCTCCTAGTCCTTATATTCTTGTTATATGCTCTGGATATTCTTTGTTGATATGCTGCCATCCTTAGCCTTGCTGCATCCCTTTTTTCATCTATAGTATCCAAATCCTGACATAAGGCTTCAGGATTCTGTTCAGGATTCCGTAGGATAGATCTTGCAGTAGGTATCGCCATTTCCGTTGGAATCATTGCTTCTGCTCCAAATACCAAGGAAAATGGGGTTTGGCCTGTTGCATTCTTTACCGTTGTCCTATCAGCCCACAAAACAAAGTGTAATTCTTCTGCCCATCTTCCTTTTTTGGCTCCAAGTCTCTTCTTTAAGTTATTGACAATTATCTTGTTTGAGGATTCTGCTTGTCCATTCGCTTGAGGATGTACCGGAGTAGATGTTATCATTTTGATTCCCCAACTCTTGCAAAAGTCAGTAGTTCTCTTGCTTATAAACTGAGAACCATTGTCACAGATTATCTCGGCTGGTACTCCGAATCTGGTCAGGATATTTCTCTTTATGAAGGATACTACTTCTTGATCCCTGACTTGGACAAATGCCTCGGCTTCAACCCATTTGGAGAAATAATCTGTCATTGCCAACATAAAAACCTTCCCTCCTGGAGCCTTTGGAAGCTTTCCCACTATATCCATACCCCACTTCATAAATGGCCAAGGGGAAACAATAGGATACAGCGGTTCAGCAGGCTGATGTAATATGTTACTATGTCTTTGACATGCATCACATCTTCTAGCATATTCTACGGCATCTTTTCTCATTGTCGGCCAATAATATCCTGTCCTTAATACTTTTGAGAATAATGACCTGCCCCCAGTATGGTTACCACAATCCCCTTCATGTATATCCTGAAGTACTTCTTTGGCTTCAGGATCCTCCAAACACCTCAAATATGGTCCTGCAAGAGATTTCTTGTATAAAACATTATTTATAATAGTGAATCGTGATACCTTCATCCTAAATGCCTTCGGATTTTCATTTCCGGGGATGTGTCCTTCCTTGAGATATCTCATGATTGGAGCCGTCCAGGATTCAGGATCCTTTTCAGGATACTCTGCTCCAGGATCCTGAATAGCCGCTACTTCTTTATCCTGAGGATTCGTTGCAGGATATAAGACATGTAATATTGGTATTTGGGTCCCTTCTGGGATCCTGATCGATGATCCCAAATTTGCTAAGGCATCTGCTTCAGCATTATCCTCCCTTGGTACCTGTTCAAGTGTAAAAACATCGAAATATCCTGCTATTTTTTTGAGAATATCGAGATATTCGATTAATTTCTCACCCTTAACTGCATAGGATCCATTAAAATGGTTAGTAATTAACAAGGAGTCAACATATACTTGCAAATTCTTGATACTCATATTCTTAGCCAACTCTAATCCTGCAATTAAAGCTTCATATTCTGCCTCATTATTAGTAGCAGGAAATTCACATCTAATAGCCTGGGGTAGTATGTCCCCCTGTGGCGATTTTAGTAGTATAACTAAACCTACACCTCTTACATTAGATGCACCATCAGTATATAATGTCCAGCATCCTGAGGATTCTCCTAACTGTTGGACTTCTAGGTCTACCTCATCCTGAATGTCACTACTGAAATCAGCCACAAAGTCAGCTAAAGCATGAGACTTTATGGCATTTCTAGGTTCATATACTAAATCATAAGCACTCAACTTCACTGACCACTTGGCCATCCTGCCTGACATCTCTGGTTTCCTAAGCACATTTTTGACAGGATAATTTGTTTTAACATGAATCCTATGTGTCTCAAAGTAATGTCTAAGCTTCGTTGATGCCATAACTAATGCTAGTATCAATTTTTCTAAATGAGAATACCTAGTTTCAGCATCTAACAAACTTTTACTAACATAATAAACAGGATATTGCTGACCTTCATGGTCCTTTATAAGAACGGCACTTACAGCATTCCCTGATACAGCGAGGTATAGGGATAGTGGTTCACCATTTTCAGGCTTCATCAATAGAGGTGCAGTTGAGAGATATCGCTTCAAATCCTGCAAAGCTGCTTCATGCTTTGCTCCCCATTCAAATTTCTTATTCTTCTTGAGGATATCATAAAATTCTTTGCTTTTTTCCGAGGATCTTGAAATAAATCTGTTCAATGCTGCTACTCGGCCTGTTAACCGTTGAACATCCTTCATATTCGAGGGTGATTTTATATCCAGGATAGCTTTAATCTGCTCCGGGCTTGCCTCTATCCCCCTTTTCGTCACCATATATCCTAGAAACTTTCCTGCCCCCCACTCCAAAATGGCACTTAGCAGGATTCAGCTTCATGTTATACTGATCCAGGATATCGAATGCTCCCTTGATATCCTGGGGGTGATCCTCAGCCTTTTTAGATTTCACCACCATATCGTCAATATATACCTCCATGGTGTCCCCCAGCTTATCTTTGAACATCATGTTCACCAATCTCTGGTATGTTGCACCTGCATTTTTCAAACCGAAAGGCATAGCAGTATAGCAATAAATACCTGTTGGTGTCATGAAAGCAGTATCCTCCTAGTCCGAAGGCTCCATTTGAATCTGCTGAAATCCTAAGGATGCGTCCATGAACGTTAACATCTCATGCCCAGCAGTAGCATCCACCATTGCATCGATATGAGGAAGGGGGAATGGGTCTTTAGGACAAGCCTTATTCAAGTCTGTGTAATCTACACAGACTCTCCATTTCCCATTTTTCTTCTGCACTACGACCACATTCGCCAACCATCTTGGGAACTTGACTTCTCTGATCATTTTGGACTTTAACAATCTTTCAACTTCCTCTTGGATGATTATATTTCGCTCAGGAGCAAACTTCCTTCTTTTTTGCTGAACAGGCTTGAACGACCTGTCAATTCCAAGCTTGTGAGTAATAATGCCTTTGGATATACCTGTCATATCCTCGTGCTTCCATGCAAACGTTGACATCCTGCACTTCAAAAAGTCAGTTAATTGTTTTTCAATATCCTGAGGGATATTGGTTCCTACGAGCACCGAGATATCAGTATTATCCTGATCCAGGATAACTTTCTTCACATCCTGCTCCGAAGCTTCCAAGGTATCCCGGGCCCGCATCTTTAATTGCTATGCTGGATTAGGCTTGGTCGAGGATTTCATCGAGGACGTGTAGCATTCCTTCGCCTCCTGCTGATCACTATCAACTTTGACGACCCCCCAAGGGGTTGGAATCTTGATGCATTGGTGATAAGTCGAAGGCACAGCCTTCATGTCATGGATCCATGGCCTGCCTAGTATGATGTTATAGCAGGATAAGGAGTCCATCACACAGAAGCGTTGTATCGAGTTGACCCCTTCGACGTATACTGGTAACTTTATCTCTCCTACAGTATTTCTAGCTTCTCCACTGAAACCAACGAGCACAGTGGACTTTGAAGTAATGTCCATCGGAGATACATTCATCCTTTTCAATGTTTCCGGCTGAATTATATTGACAGAACTACCATTGTCCACGACAATAAAGTTAATTATCTTGGCATCTGCTGGGGGTGATGCTGCTCGTTCAGGATCCTTCTCGGGATCCTGCCCTTTATTCTTCTTTCTTCCCAGCAAGTCCTTCAGATACCCTTTGCTTAACAGGTAACTTATTTCTTTCCTTAAAGCAATGCAATCTTCGGTCATATGTCCGAAGTCTTCATGGAAGGCACACCATTTGGATTTATCCTTCCAATCAGCTTTCTGCTGGTTCTTTCGAGGCCACCTAGCTTTGTCCCCTAAACCCTGCATAGCGTACATTAACTCAGGTATATTAACAGAAAAGCAATATTCAGATAAGTCAGGATATTCTTCAGGATCCTCGTCTTCAACAGCATTCACTTTCTTGTTATCATTTCTGCCATATGGCTTAGAGCGATATGGCTTATATGAGGATTCTGATTTCCTGTTGGTTGATTCATAGGTTGAGGTAGAATTCATCCTCTCTTGCATCTTCTTGCCATCTTCCAAACGGATATATCTCAAAGCCCTGTTACGAGCTTCGTCGAGATTCCTGCAGGGATTCATTACAAGGTCCTGATAAAACTGAGAATCCTTTTGTAACCCCATCTTAAAAGCTTGCACAGCTGTTGCAACATCAAGATGTGGGATATCCAAGGATTCTCGACTGAACTTGTTCACATAATCCCTCAAGGATTCCTGAGATCCTTGAGTTATCCTGTAAAGGTCACTGGTTAGTTTCTCAAAACTCCGACTACAAGAAAATTGATTGTTAAATAAATTAACCAAATGTGCAAACGAAGTAATTGAGTGAGGAGGGACGTTTAACAGCCATTTTAAGGCTGATCCTGTCAGGGTAGATCCAAAACCCTTGCACAAGCATGCTTCCTTGAGCTCCGGAGGGATAGGGTTAATCTCCATTCTTTCCCTATACTGGGCAATATGCTCTTCAGGATCCGTAGTCCCATCATACAGCTTCATGTTGGGGGTTTGAAATCTTTTTGGGATTTCAGCATCACAGATAGGATATGCAAAGCGAGATATCCTGTGGCTATCTTGGGATACTTCCAGAATTGGCTGGACTACTCCAGGTACACTGGATATCATGTCCTTCAATTTCTGAAGCTCCCTAGTAAATGTTGACGTCATACCTGCATCCTGCAAAGACCCATTGTTGTTAGTAGCAAGAATATTATTATTTGACACATTACCGGTCTGAGGATTTTGGCCATATCCTGAAGCATATCCTGAACTCCTCACAGTCGACATCCTGACCGAGGAGGGTATCTCAGGGGTATGATTCTGAGAATGGCTTGGGACGATATTCCCCCTGTTATCCTCAGTGTAAAATGCGGAACTGAAGTTCAAAGCCCTGGGCTGTATAGGAGTGACGGTTTCTTCAGCAGGTCTACTCGAACTAGCTTTTAAGAGTTGTATTTCTCTTAACAGCATTTGGTTAGTTTCCTGTTGCTGCCTCATTTGTTCCTGCACACTTCCAAATAAAGTTAGAATTTCATGTTTAGAGGCTAAAACGGGAGCAGATCCCTGAACACTTCGAGTAGGGATAACATCTTGAGGTTGTGAAGAAAATGGCATCCTTGGAGGAGGTGGTGGAAGCACCGAACCGGTAGTAGCAGAGGTCATAGCAGATACAGTGGAGGAGCTCATGTTTGATCTTGAGGCCATTGTGAACAATGTGGCAAAAAGTTTTGAAAATAGAAAATCGATTAATGATTTCACAAAGATTTTTAGTAAAGAGAGCACCACTTGCCCCACGGTGGGCGCCAAATTGTTTTGGTCAAAAATTACCGAAGCAATTTAGTGATCAAATTAGTTAAGTGAGGCAGTGTGCTAAAATTATGCGTGAAAAATATGTTTACCAAGTTAGTTATAAAAACAGTTTCAGGATACGGCTCAAGATATAGAGCTGTATCTATGATTAAACAATGAGCAGAAAAGTAAAGGTGGACACGAGATGTACGAGGAAAGCCCTTGATCAATCTAGATCGCCGGCACAAAACCTCGGGAGCTGACAATCGCAACTGCCTTGTTATTCTATTGCTTTAAATATCAGGATACAGTGCAGGATGTAGAGCGAATCAACTAGGTGTTACAAAGTGATTTGAATACAAGTGTTTGTGTGTAGTGACTGCTGAAAGCTAGAGAGCAAAAGTGTACGAGAGTGTGTGAAAGTTTCGTTGTGCCTTAATCTGATCCGCCCCCATCTATTTATAGTAAAACAAATGTAACAAACTATCCTAAATAACCGGGATCCAGCGAATATTCCTTAGTCGAACGTTGTAGACCTAGTCTTTCGGGTTCAACGTCTCTCCCATAACAAATACGTCCGAGTCTTGAGGAGATGAAGTCCATTTGACCGTTGGCAAGTCCCAGTCTTTAACCTGCACGTGGTTAATTCGATCAACCTCAGGATATCGCCCAAGATGTTAGCAATATCCTCATCCAGCATCCTGGTCACAAATAAACAATAAAAAGCAGGATATTGTTCAAGATATGTATGCTTAGAAAATGACCCATAACATTAATACAATACAAAATTTATTAGTAAAAAACAAAGATTTTCAAATTTCAAAAAATATCATAGTTAGATTTGCCAAAAAAAAAAAAAAAAACAAAATAACTTAAAAATTATAATTAACTAAGTGAACAAAAACCTTTAAAGTTAGATTTTCATCAACAACAACACTTGATTTCCCCTTTGGATCATCCTATGAAACATAAAACATTAACCTTTGAAAATGAAAAAATAAAGGTAAAACAATTCAGTTAATTACAAACTCCTATAATTTAGTAAAGGAACACAAACATTTGAACTTTGGTTTTCATCACAAAAGAACACTTGCTTTCCCTTTCGGTTCTGTTTTTTTATCCCAGTCATCTTTGAACTACATATAAGAGAAAAAAAATGTTTAACAATCTAATACGAATAGTAATTAAATTTAACAAAATAAGAAAAAAAAAACAATGATAAAAAATAATAATTAGAAAACAAATAAACATACCAAAAATAATGGGTCATCTTCCTCAATAAGCTTTAAAAATGAAGGACAGTTGTTAATCTGATCCATATCTGGAAATTAAATATGAAGGCTTTTTAAAAATTAAAACGGTTAACTATTTATAGAAACAAACTTATAATATCGGGATAAACTTCTAAAACAAATAATTAAAAATGAACGGTTTCAAAAAAATTTAAAACCTATTTATTTTTAGAAACACAATCAATATTCTGTAAAAACATATCACACACTAAAAATTTACATAATCTTTAATTGATTCAAAATTAACACAATATAAAATTTATTAGTTAATCATGAAAACAGAAAAACAGATATAAAAAACCAAAACAAAACAATCATTGATACATATTAATACAATACAAAATTTATTATTAAAAAAACAAAGATTTTCAAATTTTAAAAAATATCATAGTTAGATTTCAAAAAAAATAAACAAAATAACTTAAAAATTATAGAGATTAGCATAAACGGTAAAAACTATCATTATACCGGATCAAAAAGCACAAAAAAAAAAATGATAAAATTAAACTAAGTGAACAAAAACCTTTAAAGTTAGATTTTCATCAACAACAACATTTGATTTCCCCTTCGGATCATCCTAAGAAACATAAAACATTAACCTTTGAAAATGAAAAAATAAAGGTAAAACAATTCAGTTAATTACAAACTCCTATAATTTAGTAAATGAACATAAACCTTTGAACTTTGATTTTCATCACAAAGAACACTTGCTTTCCCTTTCGGTTCAGTTTTTTTTTATCCAAATCATCTTTGAACTACATATAAGGGAAAAAATGTTTAACAATCTAATAGGAATAGTAATTAAATTTAACAAAATAAGAAAAAAAACAATGACAAAAAAATAATAATTAGAAAACAAATAAACATACAAAAAATAATGGGTCATTTTCCTCAATAAGCTTTAAAAATGAAGGACAGTTGTTACTCTGATCCATATGTGGAAATTAAATATGAAGGCTTTTTTAAAAATTAAAACCGTAACTATTTATAGAAACAAACTTATAATATCGGGAGAAACTTCTAAAACAAATAATTAAAAAGTAACGATTTCAAAAAAAATTAAAACCTATTTATTTTTAGAAACACAATCAATATTCCGTAAAAACATATCACACACTAAAAATTTACATAATCTTTAATGGATTCAAAATTAACACAATATAAAATTTATTAATTAATCATGAAAAAAGAAAAACAGAAATAAAAAACCAAAACAAAAGAATCATTAATACAATACAAAATTTATTAGTAAAAAAATAAAGATTTTCAAATTTCAAAAACTATCATAGTTAGATTTGCCAAAAAAAAAAAAATAAACAAAATAACTTAAAAATTATAGAGATTAGCATAAACGATGAAAACTATCATTATACCGGATCAAAAAATACCAAAAAAACGATAAAATTAAACTAAGTGAACAAAAACCTTTAAAGTTAGATTTTCATCAACAACAACATTTTATTTCCCCTTCGGATCATCCTCAGAACATAAAACATTAACCTTTGAAAATGAAAAAATAAAGGTAAAACAATTCAGTTAATTACAAACTCCTATAATTTAGTAAATGAACACAAACCTTTGAACTTTGATTTTCATCACAAAGAACACTTGCTTTCCCTTTCGGTTCAGTTTTTTTATTCCAATCATCTTTGAACTACATATACGGGAAAAAAATGTTTAACAATCTAATACGAATAGTAATTAAATTTAACAAAATAAGAAAAAAATGACAAAAAATAATTAGAAAACAAATAAACATATAAAAAATAATGGGTCATCTTCCTCAATAAGCTATAAAAATGAAGGACAGTTGTTACTCTGATCCATATCTGGAAATTAAATATGAAGGCTTTTTAAAAATTAAAACGGTAAACTATTTATAGAAACAAACTTATAATATCGGGAGAAACTTCTAAAACAAATAATTAAAAAGGAACTGTTTCAAAAAAATTTAAATCCTATTTATTTTTAGAAACACAATCAATATTCCGTAAAAACATATCACACACTAAAAATTTACATAATCTTTAATGAATTCAAAATTAACACAATATAAAATTTATTAGTTAATCATGAAAAAAGAAAAACAGAAATAAAAAACCAAAACAAAAGACTCATTAATATATATTAATACAATACAAAATTTATTAGTAAAAAAACAAAGATTTTCAAATTTCAAAAAATATCATAGTTAGATTTGCCAAAAAAAAAAAAAAAAAACAAAATAACTTAAAAATTATAGAGATTAGCATAAACGATGAAAACTATCATTATACCGGATCAAAAAACACCAAAAAAACGATAAAATTAAACTTACCTCTTGTGTTCGAAGAAGATTCAGACTCCTGCAGTTGCATAAGTCATCATCAATAAGTTCAAGACATTGACCATATGGAACTTTTCCTCCCCACAATAAGCTTGCAAAATCATACAGTATTTCCTATGTATCGAAACAAAAAAACATATAAGCTTAAATAACTTATTGTCTGTTGATAAAATGAAAACCAAAGAAACATACCAAAAATATAGGATCATAGTCATCAATCAACTTTAAAAACGATTGGAGCGTTGTTTTTAGGATCCATAATTGCAAAGGAATAAAGGATTTTTTTTTTAAATATAACGGTAACTTATTTATAGAAACAATGTCTAATTACAGAAACAGAGTTATAATTGAGAACAGAAAAATTAACCTTAAAAACAGTAATGTGTTTATGGAACAAAAACATCTTTAGAAAGAAATTAAAGGTATCTTTAAACCTAAATAGAAAAACTCATAACTGACAAAACTAACAATATGAACTTCAAAAGATAATGACATAAAGTTTCAAAATTATGCCTAAACAGAAAATTTAATAAGAAATAAGAAAGAGTATACATATCAAAAAACAAACAATACCAACAACATGTAACTAACCTGTTTTGGTAGACGAACATTCCGAGTCCGAATTTCAAAAGAGATTTAGGATTCACCATGGGAAAATACAAACAATCAATCATTCAGAACATATATTACTAATTTAAAAAAAATCTAAAAACTAAAGAAACATACCAAAAATATAGGATCATAGTCATCAATCAACTTTAACAACGAAGGAGCGTTGTTTTTAGGATCCATAACTACAAAGGAAGTAAGCAATGTTTTAAAAAAAATAACGGTAATCTATTTATAGAAACAATGTCTATTTACAGAAACCGAATAATAATTCCGAATACAAAAATTAACCTTAAAAACGGTAATCTGTTTATAGAAACAAAAACAACTTTAAAAGAAATTAAAGACATCCTTAAATAATTAACAACTAACTAAATAGAAAAAAAATATAACTGACAAAACAAACCATATGAACTTTAAAAGATAATCACATAAACTCTCAAAATAAAGCATAAAGACAAAATTTAAAACCAAAGACTATAGATATCAAAAAACAAACAACACCAAGAAAATTGAACTAACCTGTTTTGGTCGACGAACAGTCCGAGTTCGATTGTCACGAAAGATTGAGGGTTCTGTAACAACCCTCGGTAAAACCGACACCCTCATAAAATTTCTGATACTTTAATATAGTTTATAATGTCCCAATATGTCTTATATTATGCCCCGTATGTGAAAACCGAGCCCTAGTTATGTTATAATTAAAAAATAAAATAAAAATCTGAAATATAGGGTTGAGGCGGGCCGCGACATACTCTACCCCTAGTTTACGCGGGCCGTATGAGAGTGTGACCGGACTCCGCTGAAACCTTTAGTTGAAGCGGGCCGCATAAGGGTTATGCTTAGTTAACGCGGGCCGCGAGAGCTCGTGAAACGCGGATATACCCAGAGGCTCACACGTGTCATGATCGTGGCGGTCTAGTGAACGACTCAGCTAAGCTACTGTGTTGACTGGCGTTGACGCGGGCCGCGTAAGGGTCCCTTGTCTTTTACGCGGGCCGCGACAGGACTCAGTATCACAACTATAAATAGCAGGCTTCGGATCTCATTTCAATTCGCTCACTTTTCAATTCTCAATCACAATTTCTGTAGGAAAGTTATTATACTCGGGTATTATACCCCTAATTAGCGAGGTTCTGCTCCGTTGTAAGTATTATAACCCCGGTTTCATAATAGTTATGCTGCCCGATTGATTTAGGATTCCGTAACAACTGTCGTGGTTCTGCCCGACGTAGTTGTTGGAATACCGTCTCGGGGAGGGTATCATTTATATTCTTTAAAGGGTTATGATACTAACCAATATATATTTGTATAAATTATAGATTATATCCAGGAAACCCTCACGCGAAGTTTAAGATAGCAATGTGAGTTGATCCACTTTTTGTAAACCTTTTTGTGAACTGTTTTACAAAACCTTACATATCTTTCCATGCGAATAAACATATTGAGTATTTGTAAGAATACAATTATAGTGGGTATGTTGGGGTTTTGTATACAAAATTTGTTACCACCTGGTCAAGGAGTAACATTTCCACAAGTTGAGTATGACAGTACCACTGATGTTAATTGTGATGTCTTGTAAACAAATATAATTGCGGGATCGCCCTCAATACTGTTCACTGTGACTTTTTATTTAAACTTGATTAAACTGGGATTCACTCACCAGTATTTCTTGCTGATAAAATGTTTTAAACACGTGTTACAGGTAACTTAGTGTGAAGCCAATAAAAGCCAGCTGGACAGCACTGAAGGCTTGGAAAAGTGGCAATAAAGTTACCTAAAATAAAATAGATGATTTTATTAAATAAAATAGGGTTTATTCCTATGAAAACGTGTGTACTATGAACTTGGGTTTCATCCCATTTGTTTAATATTATAAAATATGGTGGTTTTACTCTGATAAACATTTCCTAACTACGGTCCTGATGTAAATTCCGCTGCAAGACTAAATAAAACTGATACCACCAAAACTCTGAGATCATGTCCGCCCGTTCCCGGGGATCAGGGATCGGGGGTTGTGACAGAAGGTGGTATCAGAGCCTAGCCACTGGCTCAAGCCAAAGAAGTGTTATGCTGACACTTAAATTTTGAATTCTGTGTTAGGAAATAACATATGTGATTATGTGTTTTATATTAATTGACTATTTGTTAGTCTACAGTATGGGTAAGCAAAGAATTACGGACATCTATCGTCAACTAGATAAATCACCAAAAGATAAGGGAACCTCATTTCAACCAAATCCCTCAGGATACTCATCAGATATTGAGGAAGGAATATTTGTTCGTAAGGCATAGTTTAAGAAACCATTTACCTCTAAGAAGAGAAGTTGGATTATTAGAAAAAGTAGAGAGAAAATAACGAAATCACAACAAAAAGAAGCAATAATTAATAAGGAAACCCAGGAAACAGGTAGTAACCCACCCTGGGAAAATGAATTAGATAGCCAATGGGAAAATCTCTACATGTTAGCTACTACAGCAGTAAATGTTAACTTATAGTTGAATCGTCAAACCAGTGCCAGCACTCATGTCACCTACGAGCTAGAAACTTTAAAAGAACTTTGTTCATTTGATAAACAACCTAGTGAGATGAAAGAGATAGAATAAACCTTACATAAAAATGCATGTTGAGCATAATACTCCTATAACCTAGTTAGACTAAAATAAGTTACGGATGTATAACCAATTATATATTTCGAATTTCAGTTATAGTTTGTAATAATTATATAAATCGCAATATTTCATTTCAATCAATCTGTTCGTATAATTGTACTAAATATTTGTTTATGATAAATAAACATTCGGATGAACAACAAAGTGAACCAAGAAAACTAGAATAAGACCTAGGAGTACAAGAGAATTTTTAATGCTATGCCTTAAATATGAAGCTTTGAGGTAAACCAATTGCTTGCATAAATAAAGTATGATGGTTATTGGTATCCTGTGAGGATAATGACTAGAACAGTGCCTGTATGATAAATAAGCAATAACACTTGGCCACTGTTATTTCTTGTTTATTGATACTACTCGGTTCTAGAATATGATTCCTCATGAGAATACTAATTTCGTTATTTCTTGATGTAAACCATAATAAATGATGCCTTTTTAAGATCATGATTTGAAATAAGTTTATGGGTGGAAAATACTATGATGGTTATCTCTCCGGCAAGACCGGGTGAGATGAGATTACCTCTCCGGCAAGACCGGGTGAGATGGGGTATATGTTATGATGATAGAATTATCTAAATAGTACCATGACCTGATATCTGACTCAGGAAATTGTTAAATACTTTGACCTTATGAATGGTCTGTATATTACAATATGTGAATTATATATACAAGGAAATCCAAAAGACCCTAATAATTGATAATGAGAAATAAATTACGAACAGAGGTGTCAATTATGAATTTAGATTTGTTAAGAAATCTCTAGTGTGTAATAGACACATAGTATATGGGAAAAAAATATAGTCGCAATGATCGACGCTTTTGGCAAAAATGCGTGTCATGTGATTAACTATAGTAAGATATTAATTGTGATATTAATATGGGATAAATGTTTAAAATTCAGATGGCCGACGAAGAAAATCAAGGAAATCTGAATAACGATAATCAGAGTAACATTAACATAGTTAATGATAATCCGAGTATCAATAACAATGGAAACCAAGTGGATAATAGTGCTATTCAACACATAGTGGCACAGGGAATTATAGATGCTATGCCATTTATTCTTCAAACTGTTAAGGATGCTGATAATAAAGGTAAACATAGCAGTAAGCGACCTGTTGAACCAGAAAACAGTGTAAACAATGGACCAGTATTTCAATTGCCTATTCCCAAAAGAAGAAGAACCATGCCTTATGGTTGTTCTTATAAAGAATTCTGGTCTTGTAAACCAATGGAATTCTCGGGCAATGAAGGGGCCATTGCAACCTTACGCTGGATAGAGAAGACTGAGACAGTCTTAAGGATAAGTAAGTGTGCTGAAGAAGACAAGATATTGTTTGCTTCTAATCTGTTTAAGAATGCAGCATTAGAATGGTGGAACACTATCCTCCAGACAAGAGGAAGTGATAAAACCTATAATATGGAATGGGAAGAATTTAAAGACAAGGTAGAAAGGAAGTTCTGCCCACCCAATGAAAAGGAACAGATAGCAAACAAGTTCCTCAACCTTAGGATAACTGGTGTAGATAGTAAAGGGTACACTACTACATTCTTTGAATATGCTAGGATAGTGCCAACCCTTGCATCACCAGAACCGGTATTAATCTTCCGTTACATCTGGGGATTAATTGGAGAAATTAGACATGTAGTCAAGGCAACCAGACCCCAAACCATAGAAGAAGCCGTAGAACTAGCCAATACATTGACTGATGAACTAGTTCGTACTAGAGAAGAAGATCAGAGGAGAAACCTAACCCAGAAGCTCACTCAAGAATTTCGTTCTGGGAATTTCAATCGTAGGAACGTAGATTCTACCTTTGCACCGTATTGCGGGATCTGCAAAAAGAAGCATTCTGGAAAATGCTCCACCCACTACAATTTCTGCAAAGCACCAGGACACAATGAAGAGAACTGCAGGAGGAAATCCAGTAATAGATTGTGTTTTAACTGTGGAGAAAAAGGTCATATCAAGCCAAACTGTCCAAAACTGGCTCCAGCTACGAACAACAAGAATACTAAAAATGCTAGAGCATTTGTTCTGACTGCAGATGAAGCCAAGATGATTCCAGATGTCATCGCTGGTATGTTTCTAGTTAATGATGTCTTTGCTAAAGTATTATTTGACTCTGGTACGAACCAAAGTTTTATTAATACATTATTTTGCAAAAGTCTAAATCAGTCATTAACTAAACTACCACAAGAATGCTTAGTAGAGACAACTAATGGAGAAATCATTAGGATTTCTGAAATCTTGCAGGGAGCAAGAATAGAAATTTTAAACCAAACATTTAGGGCAAACCTTTATCCAATGAATATAGCCGGATTTGATATTGTTTTAGGAATAGATTGGTTAATAGCCAATAAAGTCAGTATTTTATGTGATCAAAAGTCAATTCAAGTAAATTCATCTAAAGGTAAAACGATCACAATTAAAGAAAATAAGCCATCTAGATCCTCAAAATTCATCTTTGTGATGAAAACTGCAAGTTCTATAAGAAAAGGTTCTATAGTGTATTTGATTTCTATAATCACTAACACTAAAGGAAAAGAACTAAAAGACATTCCAGTAGTATCTCAGTTTTCAGATATCTTTCCAGAAGAATTACCAGGACTACCTCCAGACAGGAAAAGTTAAATTCATAATTCACCTGCTACCAGGAACATCGCCAATTGCCAAAGCACCCTACCGTTTGGCACCCGCCGAAATGCATGAATTTAAAGAAACAATTAGATGAATTGTTAGAGAAAGAAATTCATGTGGATCCAACGAAGATTGAGGAAATTACTAAATGGAAAACCCCTGAATCACCAACTGAAGATTAGAAGTTTATTAGAATTAGCCGGTTATTATAAAAGATTTATTCGAGATTTTTCTAGAATAGCCATTCCCTTAACTAAATCTGTTAAGTTTGAATGGGGATTAAAATAAGAAGAATCCTTTAGAATTCTTAAGCAAAGATTAACCTATACATTCATACTAGCATTACCAGAAGGAGCTGAAGACTTTATAGTCTATTGTAATGCTTCTAAATTAGGTTATATTGATGCAACGACAAAAGGTTATAGCTTACGCATCTAGATAACTTAAGAATCATGAAGAGAATTATTCAACTTATGATTTAGAATTAGGAGCTATAATTTTTGCTCTTAAATTTGGAGACATTACCTTTATGGTAATAAGTTTACCATATTCACCGATCATAAGAATTTAAGGTATATTTACCAACAAAAGGAGTTGAATATGAGGCAAAGACGCTAGATAGAAATGCTTAGTGATTATGATTATGATATCTAGTATCATGAAGGAAAAGCGAATATAGTGACATATGTTCTAAGTAGAAAGTATCATAAAAAGCCAAGAAGGGTATGTTCTCTTAAAATTAAATCTGCAAGTAGATTTAAATGATCAAATAAGAGAAGCACAAGAATCAGTAATCAAGGATGATTCTGTGAAAATAAAAAGATATGCTAAAAGAATTGGAACAAGGAATAGATGAAATTTGGAGATTTCATAAAAAGAGAATATGGATACCTAAATTCGGAAACCTGCGAAATCATATATTAGAAGAAGCCCATAAATCTAAATATACGATGCATCCAGGAAGTGATATAATATACCAGGATTTAAGGAAAATTTCTGGTGGATAGGAATGAAAAAGGACATAGCAGCCTATGTTTCTAAATGTTTAACTTGTTCACAACTTAAAACTAAACACCAAAAACCCTCAGGTTTGTCACAGCAATTAGAAATGCCAGTATAGAAGTGGGAATTGATAACAATGGATTTTGTTACTAAATTACCCAAAACTAAGAAAGGAAATGATACAATCTGGGTGATTGTAGATAGGCTAACCAAGTCAGCTCATTTTCTCCAAATGAAAAGAAATAGCCGCATTTATTCTAGTAGATCTCGAGGACGAGCTCTAAAGAAAGGTGGGGAGAATGTAACAACCCTCGGTAAAACCGACACCCTCATAAAATTTCTGATACTTTAATATAGTTTATAATGTCCCAATATGTCTTATATTATGCCCCGTATGTGAAAACCGAACCCTAGTTATGTTATAATTAAAAAATAAAATAAAAATCTGAAATATAGGGTTGAGGCGGGCCGCGACATACTCTACCCCTAGTATACGCGGGCCGTATGAGAGTGTGACCGGACTCCGCTGAAACCTTTAGTTGAAGCGGGCCGCATAAGGGTTATGCTTAGTTAACGCGGGCCGCGAGAGCTCGTGAAACGCGGATATACCCAGAGGCTCACACGTGTCATGATCGTGGCGGTCTAGTGAACGACTCAGCTAAGCTACTGCGTTGACTGGCGTTGACGCGGGCCGCGTAAGGGTCCCTTGTCTTTTACGCGGGCCGCGACAGGACTCAGTATCACAACTATAAATAGCAGGCTTCGGATCTCATTTCAATTCGCTCACTTTTCAATTCTTAATCACAATTTTTGTAGGAAAGTTATTATACTCGGGTATTATACCCCTAATTAGCGAGGTTCTGCTCCGTTGTAAGTATTATAACCCCGGTTTCATAATAGTTATGCTGCCCGATTGATTTAGGATTCCGTAACAACTGTCGTGGTTCTGCCCGACGTAGTTGTTGGAATACCGTCTCGGGGAGGGTATCATTTATATTCTTTAAAGGGTTATGATACTAACCAATATATATTTGTATAAATTATAGATTATATCCAGGAAACCCTCACGCGAAGTTTAAGATAGCAATGTGAGTTGATCCACTTTTTGTAAACCTTTTTGTGAACTGTTTTACAAAACCTTACATATCTTTCCATGCGAATAAACATATTGAGTATTTGTAAGAATACAATTATAGTGGGTATGTTGGGGTTTTGTATACAAAATTTGTTACCACCTGGTCAAGGAGTAACATTTCCACAAGTTGAGTATGACAGTACCACTGATGTTAATTGTGATGTCTTGTAAACAAATATAATTGCGGGATCGCCCTCAATACTGTTCACTGTGACTTTTTATTTAAACTTGATTAAACTGGGATTCACTCACCAGTATTTCTTGCTGATAAAATGTTTTAAACACGTGTTACAGGTAACTTAGTGTGAAGCCAATAAAAGCCAGCTGGACAGCACTGAAGGCTTGGAAAAGTGGCAATAAAGTTACCTAAAATAAAATAGATGATTTTATTAAATAAAATAGGGTTTATTCCTATGAAAACGTGTGTACTATGAACTTGGGTTTCATCCCATTTGTTTAATATTATAAAATATGGTGGTTTTACTCTGATAAACATTTCCTAACTACGGTCCTGATGTAAATTCCGCTGCAAGACTAAATAAAACTGATACTACCAAAACTCTGAGATCATGTCCGCCCGTTCCCGGGGATCAGGGATCGGGGGTTGTGACAGGTTCACCATGAGAAAAACAAACCATAAATCATTCAGAACATATATTATTAATTTTTGAAAAAAAAATACCGAACATAAATGATAAAATCAAATATTACAAACTTAAAAAAGAGAAAACAACTATAACATTCAACTAACCTCTGTTGCTTGTTGAATGATCGGAGTCCGATTGTTATCCAAGATTTAGGGATTCACATGAAAATCAAAATAAACAAAAATCAGTAAGTTTGATAAATGTCCAAGACATGATTAACGTTCATAGACACTACATAAATCAGAGAATGTAGATGATGATAACAAAACCTCCGATCTTGATATTGTTTGCAAAAAAAAAAAATGTTCAATCGCTTAGATTAAAGATGCACAGTAGATAAACAACAAACTAAAACAACATACCTTCAATTTTATGATCGGATCTACAAAATTCAGAACAACATAACCTGTTTTGGTAGACGAACAATCCGAGTCCGAATTTCAAAAAAGATTGAGGGTTCACCATGGGAAAATACAAACCATAAATCATTCAGAACATATATTAATAAGTAAAAAAAATTAATGAACAGAAAGGATAAAATTACATATTACAAACTTAAAAAAGATAAAACAACTATAACACTTAACTAACCTCTTTTGTTTGACGAATTATCGGAGTCCGAAATCAGATCTACAGAAACCAGAATAAAGAAAAAGTTATTAGAAATCAGAACAAAGAAAAAGTTATTAGAAATCCAAAGAAAGAAAAAGATACAGTTTGATCGGATCTACAGAAATCAGAACAAAGAAAAAGTCATTAGAAATCGAAAGAATCTTTATAAAATGAACTTTATATACAATCGAACAACATAAATAACAACATACCTTTAATTTCTTTGATCGGATCTACAGAAATCAGAACAAAAATGGTTTTTAGCAATCGAAACAATATTCATAAAAACAACTTTGTATAATACAATTGAATAACATAAATAACAACATACCTTTAATTTCTTTGATCGGATCTATAGAAATGAGAAAACAAATGGTTTTTAGCAATCGAAACAATCTTTATAAAAACAACTTTGTATATACAATAACATAAATAACGCAGATCTAGGTTCGATTAGGTATATTTACCTTTGATCTTGATAAAATCTTGAAGATCCGATGAGATGATGAACAATTGTAGAAGAAAAAGAAGATAGAGAAGGGAGATTCGGTAGGTATGATTTCGGTGACAATGATTTACCTAATTTATGCGATCCGAATAACAAACCAAATTGTATTTGAAAACCATAAACACGACCCATGTGGAAACGGATCCCGCGTCCATTTTAAAGAAATCAGTCAACTTATTAGTCTATTCTCAATTCCCTCCTAAACTCAAAATCCACCTCCACCATATCTTGCCACATCATCAAAAATGGCCAAAATCACATGCCACCTAGCCCAAATACATCTCATTTATATATATATATATATAGATTGGTCGGATTGGGTCGGGAAGCATGTCGCTTCAGACATGACATGTAAAAACGGTAATCTTGGTTCGAGTTAAAACATGTCATATAATATTTAATCTTTATTAATTAGTTGAATTTAATATTTTAATTTTAAAGTTCCTTTATTCATTTTTATTTTAATAATACGTATTGGTCAAATCACTTACACATGCCGATCATGTTAAAACCTAGCAAACCTGGTAGTGAGACGCGGGCTCAATTGCGCTAGTCCCTTTTTAAAGGTTTTGGGCTTTTGTGATATTTATCATTATGGGTCATGTTATTCTATAAAAGCTCCTAATTGTAAGAAGTGTAAGAAGGATTTATAGAGTGACAAGCGTCCAATAACATAAAATTAAAACCACTACATCACCACCCAAAACCTAAACACCCACCCCCACCCCACCACCACCCAAAAACCTAACCCCCCCCCCCCCCCCACACCCAAAAACCTAAACCTCCCACCCCCACCCCCACCCCACCCCACCTCGCAAAAAAAAAAAAAAACAAAACTATACCTCACCAAAAAAACCCCCAAAAAACCTAACCCCCACCCCCTCCCCCCACCCACCCCCCACCCCATGCAAAGAAAAAAAAACTATACCTCACCAAAAAAACCCCCAAAAAACCTAACCCCCACCCCCCAAAAACCTAAAAAAAAAACTAAACCCACCCCCTCCCCCTCGGGTGGGGGTTTAGGTTTTTGGTGGTGGTGGATGTTTAAGTTTTTTTTTTTTTTTTTTTTTTTTTGTGTAGTGGGTTTTTTTAGGAGCATTTGTACCCTTTTTACAATTAGGATCCTTTGTATTTGATCCTAATCTTTATCATTATTAGACCCCCCGTAATGGGGCGTTTTTAAAAAAAAAAATTCATAAATAACACCGAAAAACGCCCGGAACCCATTACATAGGGGCGTTTTCGAGCATTTAAAAAAAAAAATTTGAATCATCGTTCTTTCAAACACGCCGGGGAGCATTTTGACCGATCAATCATAAACTAGCAACGGCTAGTTCTTTAACGGCTATTTTTTTTAAACCTTTTACCTATATATATATATATATATATAAACTCATTCAAAATTAACCAAAACTCTCTCAAAACACTACCATTTTATAAAAAAACTTGATGGATTCCCCTAGTTCTTCATCCATGGTAAATTTTTACTACAAAGAGTTTTTTGCGGATGACGATGATTCCACCGATGAGGAGGTCGAGCAAGAGGCGGTTACGAGTGCTTGTCAACTAGCGGTGAGATATGTGAAGCATTGTCGTCGCCCCCAACCAGAAAAAAATAAAAGAGGTTATATTGAACGAGAGCGACGCGCGACACACGATCGTTTGATGAAAGATTATTTTGATGAGGCGCCGATATTTTCGAACCAAATGTTTAGGCGTCGTTTCCGAATGAGTAAGCGGTTGTTTCTACGCATAGTCGACGACTTGGAAGCCAACTACAATTATTTTAAACAAAAAGCAAATGCGAGAGGGGCACTTGGATTTACCGGTATCCAAAAGTGTACGTCGGCGTTACGAATCCTTGCTTATGGAAACACAACCGACATCAACGACGAGTATCTAAAAATGGGCGAGAAAACAACGCGAGACACCTTGGAGCATTTTTGTCGCGGTACAGTTCCTATACTTTACTATAATGTTTACAATTTTTTTTGAAGCTTATGTTTGTGTATGTTTTTTTATAAATGTATTATTGATGTGTATGGTGCGCGTTATCTTAGAACGCCCACATGGGACAACCTTCAAAAGATCTACGAGGTACATTCGGCGGAGCATGGTTTGCCTGGTATGATCGGGAGCTTGGATTGCATACATTGGCGTTGGGATAACTGCCCGACCGCATGGCGAGGCCAACACACACGGGGTGACCAAAAAGGACCCACTGTTATTCTTCAGGCGGTTGCTTCACAGGACCTTTGGGTTTGGTCGGCTTACTTTGGCGTGGTCGGGTCATGCAATGATATAAATGTTTTTGAACAATCTCCGTTGTTAGAGGAGTGGATTTCTGGCAAAGCTCCAAAAGCGTCGTTTTACGCAAATGGAAACTACTACCCTCATGGATATTATTTGTGCGACGGAATTTATCCTAGGTGTCACACCCCGACCGCGTAAAACAACAAATCGCGGCGGAAACATCGGGGCGTGTTGCGACAGAATTAATTGTTTCATAACCATGGCATACAAAGTTGTATTTTATTTATAAACAAAGGTGTTACATTGTTTCAAACAGGAAAATAAAGAGTTCAGAACATAATTAAACATAGTCTATCTTCTTTTAAAGTCTCTAAGGCACAGGTCTGCCCTAGTATCATGAACAACATCCTATGGAAAAGCACCTGAAAACACATGTGAAAATAGGTACGTCAGCATAAAAATGCCTGTGAGATACATAGGTTTGTGAAAATAGGATTCATGACTTGTATTTGAGAAAATGTTTAGTCATGAACCTTGTTATTTGCTTTGTCATGTAAATCATTTGAAAACAACAAGATCAGATGATATGTATAAGTAAATGTCAGGTTAAATAGATAACCATGAAAAAAAATGTGTTTGTATAAGATAAGTTGTTTGTAAATCAATGTCTTTGTGAAAAGTATGTTATTTGTATAAAATGTTCTATGTCTCAAACTGAAATGATTCAAATAACGTTACGACATGTAATACCATACAAACACTTATATATAGGAAGTACCAGCGGCGTATCCACCATGCTTGTATCATATTACACACGCATCGTTACTTAATCACTTAATCAAACCAAACCAACCAATGTAAGAAGTCTATGTTTAACCAAATTGTCAAATGTATTGAATAATATGTCAAAGTGTTTATGTCAAGATGTAAATCATGTCAAATGTCTATGTCAAATATCCATGTCAAATGTCTATGTCAAATATCCATGTCAAATGTCTATGTCAAAATATCCATGTCAAATGTCTATGTCAAATATCCATGTCAAATGTCTATGTTAAAATGTCATGTATGGCAAGTGAAATGTCTCAACTAAACCATATGCACAAAAACAAAGTATTGAAGTAAAACTTGGTTTAAATCAAAGCTATGTCTTGTGTAAATGCATGCAACTATTTAATATGAACATTTATGCGGTATTGTGAAAATGCATACATCCAAGCCTTGTGACTGTGGTGATAAACCCTTTAAACAAATTAAAGGTCTATCTGTCTTATATCATCGAATTCGGTCATTCCTTTCTGTCCCCTTTCCCTGGGATGTCCGGAACGGGAGTTGTCAATTCCTATGGTACCACTACCTACTAACGAACGGCGTAGCTAATGTTAATGAATGTATTGTCCCATGTAAACAAACCAAATGTCATACCAAAATGTAAACATGTGAAAACAATGCACTAAGTATGTAATCATATGAACATACATAGCGTGAAATGTCATGTAAAACGATGTACTAAGTAATGCACACAATGGGCACACCTAGCAGGAAATGTCATGTAAAACAATGTACTAAGTAATGCACACAATGGGCACACCTAGCAGGAAATGTCATGTAAAACAATGTACTAAGTAATGCACACAATGGGCACACCTAGCAGGAAATGTCATGTAAAACAATGTACTAAGTAATGCACACAATGGGCACACCTAGCATAAGATGTAATGAAATCATGTACTATAATGTACTAACGAACATAGCATGTATATGATGTGAAAACAGGAAAGCATGAAAGTAACAAGTAGGCACATGTGTTCCACCCCAAAACAGTTTGGAAAACAGTAAAAGAGGGGTCTATGTACTCACTTGAGATTGCTCAGTTGTCAAAAGATAACCACCAAGTAATGCTATAGATCTCGGAATCAAACGGCACCTAATATAGGTAACTATGTTAATAAACCGGACCTAACTCGGAAGACTGGGTAGCATTAGGGTTTGTAAACCAAATGAGTGTCGGAACTCACGTGATATGGTTTAACAAAGCCTACATGCTAAATGAAACTTAACCTAAGTCTTATTGACCCATTATGATCCGTTTAGGTAGCTTACGCTACTTTAACGCATCGTGCGCGTGAAACGCGTTCGGACCGCCTAACTAGTCCTATGACAAGTATTATATGCCTAAACATGTTACATAATCAGTTACGTGACAAAAGTTTAGGTTACATATGCTAAATTACCAATTATGTATGAAAAGGGTATTCTGGTAATTTACCTAAGGCATATAAACTACCTATCATACAACTACTTAAACGATGTGACCATAGGGTATAACCTCGAAAGGTTATTCCCTACCTACTATGGTCACCTAAAGTATTTGGTCGGATCCTAATGATCGACCAAACTGGGTCGGGTTCGAGGTATAAGCGATTTATTAGATCGCTTACCCTACGACCCTAGACAACGTGGTAATCAGTAGGCATAGTCCCAAGGGACTATGACCATCGTGATTACAATCACGTTGCGAAGTTCTAACGAACTTCGCATTGACCATTACTGGTCAATGCTGAAAGTCAAACAAAGTTTGACTTTCTGACTCGAAAAGCAGTAAAAATAAGGAAAAGAACGAAAGAATACTTACGAAGGGTCCCCGAATGCTAACCCAGATCAAAATAGCTCAGGTATGAAACGAAGGTTCCAACTTAGAGCCCAAATGATCAGATTTGTGGGTTTTTAAGCCAAAGGGGGGTGGGTATTTATAGAAAAAGTAGAGCCGCTAGGATCGTTTCTTGAATATCGTGCCACGATCCGAGCCGTACATTTGTCACAAAGTTGTGGTGGCTAGAAACTTGTTCTTATCCGCTGACTAGACCCGTTTAGAATGTGTGGACACGAATCAATCAGCTGCAACTTGCTAAAAAGACATTGAATCTGGTCCAGATCACTCACTCGCGTAGCGCGACGGGTAGAGCCTTAGGGCTCGCGCTACGCGACTGCCTCCCAGTTCCAGAATTGTTTCAAACTTGGCAGAAATGGTCCCTGCACGTGTTTAAGCCATTTTTCGATGCGTTTGAACCCCGTTAACCTCATTTCAAGGCTCTAAAATGTAGTTAAAGTATAGGGAACTCAAAACATACTCAAAAATATGCCGGAGGTTGGTCCGTTTGGCCGTACGAACGCGATGTTCACTTAATTACGACGGAATGCGCACAAGCGCGAAAAACGAACCAAATGACGCAACGAATGGATTTTTCTTAAGGCGAACACTAAAATATAATGTAGTCATGCTTACATAAATTTTTGGATGTCCAGATGTATTCAGAACGTAAGTTATGCGCGAAAATGCAAACTTGTGCACTTTTTGACACTTTTAGTCCCTGAATGTCCCAATAGTTTATTTTAGCACACCGAACCTCTCAAAGCCTATTTCTAAGCTATGTAAAGGATATTTAAGGTGTGTTTAACTTATGGTCATGTTCCGGAATGTTCGTTACAATTCAAATTGACATACTTTCGCAGTTTGTCATATTTAGTCCCTGTAGTCGAATTAACTTGTTTTTGCCATACCAAAGCCTTCAAAACTTATTTCTAAGTTATGTAAAGGTTATTTAAGGTATGTTGATGTTCCGAAGTATTTCTCGCATTAAACTGATTACGTTTACGCACTAGTTTGCGTATAACTCTCCAGAAAGCGATGTAGAGTTTGAAATTACATAAAAGTCAAAACATGAAAAATGTATAACATAACAAAACAAACATTGGGATCAAATAACATTGTTTTATTGATAACAGAACTGTTCATAGTGATTACAAGCACAGTTGTTACAGTCTCCCCTACTTGTGGAAATTTCGTCCCGAAATTTATTTAGAGGAAACTCGTGGAAAAAGATGTGGATATTTCGCCTTCATTTGATCTTCGCGTTCCCAAGTAAACTCAGGTCCACGTTTAGCTTCCCAGCGAACTTTGACCAAAGGAATGCGCTTGCGTTTAAGCCACTTGACTTCACGTTCCATGATTTCCACTGGTTTCTCAACAAATTTCAGTGTTTTGCCAACACGAATTTCGTCAAGCGGTATGGAGTAGTTCTCATCAGCTGTACACTTCTTGAGATTTGATATGTGAAAAGTTGGATGAACATTTCCAAGTTCAGGAGGTAACTCAAGTCTGTAGGCTACCTTTCCGATTCTTTCGACGATCTTGAATGGTCCAACGTATCTAGGTGCAAGTTTTCCTTTCTTTCCAAATCTGATCACACCTTTCCAAGGTGAGACCTTAAGTAATACTCGATCACCGACTTGAAATTCAAAGGCTTTGCGTTTTGGGTCCGCGTAAATCTTCTGACGGTTTCTAGCTGCCTGAAGGTTATCACGAACTTTCTTGACCTTGTCAGTTGTCTCTAAAATGAGGGCAGGTCCAGTAAGTTGAGCCTCGCCAATCTCATTCCAGCAGACTGGTGAACGACATTTTCGACCATAGAGAGCTTCGAAAGGAGCCATTTTGATGCTAGTGTGATAACTGTTGTTGTAGGAGAATTCAATCAATTTAAGATGTGAATCCCAACTACCACCAAAATCGATCACACAAGCTCTAAGCATATCCTCCAGAGTCTGGATTGTTCTCTCAGATTGACCATCCGTTTGCGGATGATAAGCTGTGCTCAGATTAAGTTGGGTCCCCATGGCAGATTGCATGGTTCTCCAAAAATGAGAAGTGAAACGAGCATCTCTGTCAGAAATGATGTTCAACGGAACACCATGTCGAGCTACAATTTCATCCACATAGATTTGAGCAAGTCTGTCAGTAGGAAAATCCTCGCGGATTGGCAAGAAATGTGCTGACTTTGTAAGACGATCAACGACTACCCAGATGGCATCATGACCTTTCTTTGTGCGCGGGAGTTTGGTAACAAGATCCATAGTAATGTTTTCCCATTTCCAAACTGGGATCTCTGGTTGCTCCAATAAACCAGAAGGACGCTGATGTTCAGCCTTAACCTTAAGACAAGTAAGGCATTTTGATACGTATAAGGCAATGTCTTTCTTCATACCAGGCCACCAATAGTGAATACGAAGATCCTTATACATCTTATCTGAGCCCGGATGAATAGAATAACGAGACTTATGGGCTTCATCCATAAGCAAGGCACGAAGATCATCCTGGCTTGGGACCCACAAACGGTCCATGAAGTAATATGATCCATTGTCCTTCAGTTCAAGAGCAGGTGTTATGTGATAGGGAAATTCCTTATCCATCAAACCTTGTGAAACACAAGATTGCTGAGCTTGAGAAATGCGTGCTTGAATATCGGATCGAGCTTGAATAACAGATTGAACACGTACACAATGAAGCTTAGTACGTTCCTTACGACTCAATGCATCAGCTACGACATTCGCCTTACCAGGATGGTAGCGAATTTCGCAATCATAGTCGTTTAAAAGCTCAACCCAACATCGTTGTCTCATGTTGAGTTCTTTCTGGTTGAAGATATGCTGAAGACTTTTGTGGTCAGTGAAAACCACACATTTTGTACCGTACAAATAGTGTCTCCAGATCTTGAGAGCAAAGACAACTGCACCCAACTCAAGATCATGAGTGGTGTAGTTCTTCTCATGAATCTTCAACTGCCTCGATGCATAGGCTATGACTTTGTTCCTTTGCATAAGAACACAGCCAAGACCCAATTTAGATGCATCGCAATACACGACAAAGTCATCATCACCCTCAGGCAATGATAGAACAGGCGCATCGCAAAACTTCTGCTTCAGGTGTTGAAAAGCTTCCTCTTGTTTGAATCCCCAATAAAAGGGCATTTTCTTCTGAGTTAGAGCAGTTATGGGAACTGCAATCTTAGAGAAGTTTTCAATGAAGCGGCGATAATAACCCGCTAGACCAAGAAAAGAACGAACTTCAGTAGGAGTAGAAGGTGTATCCCAATCCTTAATCGCACTGATCTTGGAGGGATCTACATGAATACCTCGTTCGTTGATAATGTGCCCCAAAAATTGAACTTCTTTAAGCCAAAATTCGCACTTGGAGAATTTGGCGAAAAGTTGCTCTTTCTTCAGGAGTTCCAGAGTAAGACGAAGATGATGCTCATGATCAGCTCGCGTCTTAGAGTAAATCAAGATGTCATCGATAAAAACAATGACGAACTGATCCAAATAAGGTTTGCAGACCCTATTCATCAAGTCCATGAAAACAGCAGGAGCATTAGTCAAACCGAATGGCATGACTATGAACTCGTAATGTCCATAACGAGTACGGAATGCTGTCTTCGGAATGTCTTCTTCTTGCACCCGAAGTTGATGATATCCAGATCGCAGATCAATCTTCGAAAAATAAGAAGCACCTTGTAACTGATCAAAGAGGTCGTCGATGCGAGGTAGGGGATATCGATTCTTGATGGTAAGCTTGTTAAGCTCACGATAATCGATACACATCCTAAAGGATCCATCCTTCTTCTTGACAAAAAGAACTGGAGCACCCCAAGGTGAAAAGCTGGGACGGATAAAACCTTTGTCAGAGAGCTCCTGAAGCTGTTTAGACAACTCTTGCATCTCAGATGGTGCAAGACGATATGGAGCTCTGGCAATGGGATTTGCACCTGGTACGAGATCAATGCGGAACTCGACTTGGCGTGCTGGAGGTAGACCAGGTAAATCTTCAGGGAACACTTCAGAATAATCCCGAACGACAGGAATATCTGAAATAGACTTACCCTTGCCTTTATCTTCTGTAACATGTGCTAAGAAAGCCACATAGTTCTTCTGCAGATACTTCCAAGCTTTAAAACAAGACATGAGTTTGAGACCACCGGTAGGCTTCTCGCCTTGAACTTGCAGAATCTCGCCTGTCGAAAGTGGCACACGAACAATCTTCTTAGAACAAACTATCTCTGCGTGATGCTTGGATAACCAATCCATTCCCACAATAACGTCGAAGCTTCCAAGTTGCATAGGCGCGAGGTCAATAGGAAAAAGATGGTCGTTAAGATTCAACTGGCAGTTGTGAAGAACAGAATCAAGAATAATGGGTTCACCACTAGCAACCTCTACTGTCAAAGATTTGCCTAGTTTCGTTCTAGACACACGAAGCATAGGCTCAAAAGACAAAGACACGAAACTCTTATCGGCACCAGAATCGAAAAGAACAGATGCAGGCTGATTATTAATAAAGAACGTACCGTTCACCACATTATCATCCGCCTGCGCCTCCTGGGCATTCATGTTAAAGACTCGGCCTCGAGCCGGAGCCTGATTCTGGTTCTGGTTCTGGTTCTGGTTCGCCAGCCTTGGGCACCGATTCCTATAGTGGGTCAGATCCCCACAATTATAACAAGCACCAGGTGGGTATTGTGGTCTTGCAGCTTGACCCTGTTGCGGAGCAACTTGTTGAACCGGGTTCTGAACCGCGGGATTCTGAGCAGACCGACAAACATTGGCAAGATGGCCTGACTTCCCACAGTTAGTACAGAAACGGCATGGAAGTTGCGGCTGGTGGTGACTGTTGCATCTATTGCACAAAGGTACAATCCCTGAATAGGGTTTCTTCGCTGGGGGCTGTGCGGGTTGGTTGGGAGCTGCCTGGTTAGCTTGGGCAGTGATAGCAAAATTTTGGGAAGCCTTACGCTTCTTTGCCCTCTTTGAAGAACCAGAGTTCTTTCCACTCCCGTTTTGACTTTTCTTGCTATCCACCTTGTCTGCCGACTGTTTCTTGCCCTTGTCACCCTTCCGGTGTAACTTGTTCTTCCGGATCTGCGACTCAGTCAATGTCGCAGATAACTCGATCGCCTGACGAAGTGTGGCAGGGTTACTACCAGTAAGAATGTCTTGTACCGAGTCAGGTAGGCCATCGATGTATCTCTCGATAGCCTTGTCGAGTGGGGTGACCATAGTCGGGCAAAGCAAACTCAACTCTTCAAACCGATCAGTATAAGCCCTGTGCTCACCACTATCTTGCTTCAAAACATCAAACTCTTTCTCCAACGCTCGTTGCTCATGGCGAGGACAGGATTCCCTCATCATAAGGGCTCTAAGTTCAGCCCATGTCTGTGCGAGAGCAACTTCTGCACCCCGGTCTCTCATAACCCCGTTCCACCATGTCAAAGCCCTCTTCTGAAATACGCTCGAGGAGAACTCGACCTTGCGATTATCCGGACACTGCACATGGCGAAAAGTATTCTCTATGCTCTCGAACCACTGAAGAAGCCCAGTCGCTCCCTCAGAACCACTAAACTTGAGTGGTTTAGCCTGGTTAAAATCCTTGTATTTGCACGGACCATTGTTGTTGTTGTTGGCTTGTTGCCATTGAGCAAAGAGATTTGGGAATTGATCAGCCATCTGCTGCGCAATAATTTCTGCCAGCTCGGCAGTAGCTATCTGGTTCTCGCGTCGAGGAGGCATTCTAAAAGAGGAAAACATGTAAAGGAACGAGTGAGATGATTGGATGAAAAGAATGAGATGAAACAAAATCAACAAAAGCAAAGATGGTGGTCATTCGTCCGTATCACAAAGCAAACAAACGACACACAGTGACTAATCAAAGTAAATGGGTCAAAAATAATGTATTAGCGAAGACATGCTCGCCTATAAGTGAACACTCACTCCAAGAATTCCCAGGTAAGCACAACTGGTCTCGCGTCTGGTTGAGATGTATACGAAGTGCTTGCCTAGACAGAAAACCCAGAATACAGGCATTCACCCTTCCAGTTTGCACATGTTCACATTATTTAAAACCCAAAACGTTTGACGGGATTTTGAAAATTAGAAGGCACAAGGCCAAAAACCAAACTGAAAAGGGTTCAAAACCATATTACAGAGGGTTTAAAACCTTACAATTGAGGGTTCAAAACCTTGTAAAAATTTATTCAAAAACAGATGATTGTTTTTCAAAAATTGTTTCGGAAAAATTTTGGTTCCTTGTTTTGTTAATCACCTAAGGATAGGTGATGTACATGTTTTAAGATCTACACACAAGATACTTGTGTTAGGTTCCTAGAAAAGTTATAGTCTAAGTCAAAGCATTACTAATAACCTAATTCCCTATAACCATTGGCTCTGATACCAACTCTTCTGTCACACCCCGACCGCGTAAAACAACAAATCGCGGCGGAAACATCGGGGCGTGTTGCGACAGAATTAATTGTTTCATAACCATGGCATACAAAGTTGTATTTTATTTATAAACAAAGGTGTTACATTGTTTCAAACAGGAAAATAAAGAGTTCAGAACATAATTAAACATAGTCTATCTTCTTTTAAAGTCTCTAAGGCACAGGTCTGCCCTAGTATCATGAACAACATCCTATGGAAAAGCACCTGAAAACACATGTGAAAATAGGTACGTCAGCATAAAAATGCCTGTGAGATACATAGGTTTGTGAAAATAGGATTCATGACTTGTATTTGAGAAAATGTTTAGTCATGAACCTTGTTATTTGCTTTGTCATGTAAATCATTTGAAAACAACAAGATCAGATGATATGTATAAGTAAATGTCAGGTTAAATAGATAACCATGAAAAAAAATGTGTTTGTATAAGATAAGTTGTTTGTAAATCAATGTCTTTGTGAAAAGTATGTTATTTGTATAAAATGTTCTATGTCTCAAACTGAAATGATTCAAATAACGTTACGACATGTAATACCATACAAACACTTATATATAGGAAGTACCAGCGGCGTATCCACCATGCTTGTATCATATTACACACGCATCGTTACTTAATCACTTAATCAAACCAAACCAACCAATGTAAGAAGTCTATGTTTAACCAAATTGTCAAATGTATTGAATAATATGTCAAAGTGTTTATGTCAAGATGTAAATCATGTCAAATGTCTATGTCAAATATCCATGTCAAATGTCTATGTCAAATATCCATGTCAAATGTCTATGTCAAAATATCCATGTCAAATGTCTATGTCAAATATCCATGTCAAATGTCTATGTTAAAATGTCATGTATGGCAAGTGAAATGTCTCAACTAAACCATATGCACAAAAACAAAGTATTGAAGTAAAACTTGGTTTAAATCAAAGCTATGTCTTGTGTAAATGCATGCAACTATTTAATATGAACATTTATGCGGTATTGTGAAAATGCATACATCCAAGCCTTGTGACTGTGGTGATAAACCCTTTAAACAAATTAAAGGTCTATCTGTCTTATATCATCGAATTCGGTCATTCCTTTCTGTCCCCTTTCCCTGGGATGTCCGGAACGGGAGTTGTCAATTCCTATGGTACCACTACCTACTAACGAACGGCGTAGCTAATGTTAATGAATGTATTGTCCCATGTAAACAAACCAAATGTCATACCAAAATGTAAACATGTGAAAACAATGCACTAAGTATGTAATCATATGAACATACATAGCGTGAAATGTCATGTAAAACGATGTACTAAGTAATGCACACAATGGGCACACCTAGCAGGAAATGTCATGTAAAACAATGTACTAAGTAATGCACACAATGGGCACACCTAGCAGGAAATGTCATGTAAAACAATGTACTAAGTAATGCACACAATGGGCACACCTAGCAGGAAATGTCATGTAAAACAATGTACTAAGTAATGCACACAATGGGCACACCTAGCATAAGATGTAATGAAATCATGTACTATAATGTACTAACGAACATAGCATGTATATGATGTGAAAACAGGAAAGCATGAAAGTAACAAGTAGGCACATGTGTTCCACCCCAAAACAGTTTGGAAAACAGTAAAAGAGGGGTCTATGTACTCACTTGAGATTGCTCAGTTGTCAAAAGATAACCACCAAGTAATGCTATAGATCTCGGAATCAAACGGCACCTAATATAGGTAACTATGTTAATAAACCGGACCTAACTCGGAAGACTGGGTAGCATTAGGGTTTGTAAACCAAATGAGTGTCGGAACTCACGTGATATGGTTTAACAAAGCCTACATGCTAAATGAAACTTAACCTAAGTCTTATTGACCCATTATGATCCGTTTAGGTAGCTTACGCTACTTTAACGCATCGTGCGCGTGAAACGCGTTCGGACCGCCTAACTAGTCCTATGACAAGTATTATATGCCTAAACATGTTACATAATCAGTTACGTGACAAAAGTTTAGGTTACATATGCTAAATTACCAATTATGTATGAAAAGGGTATTCTGGTAATTTACCTAAGGCATATAAACTACCTATCATACAACTACTTAAACGATGTGACCATAGGGTATAACCTCGAAAGGTTATTCCCTACCTACTATGGTCACCTAAAGTATTTGGTCGGATCCTAATGATCGACCAAACTGGGTCGGGTTCGAGGTATAAGCGATTTATTAGATCGCTTACCCTACGACCCTAGACAACGTGGTAATCAGTAGGCATAGTCCCAAGGGACTATGACCATCGTGATTACAATCACGTTGCGAAGTTCTAACGAACTTCGCATTGACCATTACTGGTCAATGCTGAAAGTCAAACAAAGTTTGACTTTCTGACTCGAAAAGCAGTAAAAATAAGGAAAAGAACGAAAGAATACTTACGAAGGGTCCCCGAATGCTAACCCAGATCAAAATAGCTCAGGTATGAAACGAAGGTTCCAACTTAGAGCCCAAATGATCAGATTTGTGGGTTTTTAAGCCAAAGGGGGGTGGGTATTTATAGAAAAAGTAGAGCTGCTAGGATCGTTTCTTGAATATCGTGCCACGATCCGAGCCGTACATTTGTCACAAAGTTGTGGTGGCTAGAAACTTGTTCTTATCCGCTGACTAGACCCGTTTAGAATGTGTGGACACGAATCAATCAGCTGCAACTTGCTAAAAAGACATTGAATCTGGTCCAGATCACTCACTCGCGTAGCGCGACGGGTAGAGCCTTAGGGCTCGCGCTACGCGACTGCCTCCCAGTTCCAGAATTGTTTCAAACTTGGCAGAAATGGTCCCTGCACGTGTTTAAGCCATTTTTCGATGCGTTTGAACCCCGTTAACCTCATTTCAAGGCTCTAAAATGTAGTTAAAGTATAGGGAACTCAAAACATACTCAAAAATATGCCGGAGGTTGGTCCGTTTGGCCGTACGAACGCGATGTTCGCTTAATTACGACGGAATGCGCACAAGCGCGAAAAACGAACCAAATGACGCAACGAATGGATTTTTCTTAAGGCGAACACTAAAATATAATGTAGTCATGCTTACATAAATTTTTGGATGTCCAGATGTATTCAGAACGTAAGTTATGCGCGAAAATGCAAACTTGTGCACTTTTTGACACTTTTAGTCCCTGAATGTCCCAAAAGTTTATTTTAGCACACCGAACCTCTCAAAGCCTATTTCTAAGCTATGTAAAGGATATTTAAGGTGTGTTTAACTTATGGTCATGTTCCGGAATGTTCGTTACAGTTCAAATTGACATACTTTCGCAGTTTGTCATATTTAGTCCCTGTAGTCGAATTAACTTGTTTTTGCCATACCAAAGCCTTCAAAACTTATTTCTAAGTTATGTAAAGGTTATTTAAGGTATGTTGAGTATATGTTGATGTTCCGGAGTATTTCTCGCATTAAACTGATTACGTTTACGCACTAGTTTGCGTATAACTCTCCAGAAAGCGATGTAGAGTTTGAAATTACATAAAAGTCAAAACATGAAAAATGTATAACATAACAAAACAAACATTGGGATCAAATAACATTGTTTTATTGATAACAGAACTGTTCATAGTGATTACAAGCACAGTTGTTACACTAGGTATTCGATTTTCGTGAAGACGTTTAGTGATCCTATTGATGAAAAAAGAGCATACTGTAAAAAGGTTCAAGAGTCTTCACGAAAAGACATTGAGAGATGCTTTGGGGTTCTTAAACAACGTTGGCAATATTTGAAAAATCCTTGTCGTGCATGGAGCAAACAAAAAATGAGAGATGCTGTGTACGCTTGTATAATCATGCACAACATGATTTTGGAAGACGAAGGAAAGGCGATATGCCAGAATTATGTGTCAGAAGCCGTTCAAGAGGAGCATCCACAGACGTCAATGGAAGAAAGAGTGAATAATGCGCGAGAGTTGCGTTACGAACCGTACCATTCCGCGTTAACGGTTGATTTGGTACAACACGCATGGTCGGTTCGGTATGTACCACCTGAGGGTGAAGAAGAAACGGAGGACGAGGAAGACGAAGTTGGCGAGGGTGAAGAAAGCGAAGTCGAAAACTAGTGTAATTTTTTTTTTAATTTAGTCGGATTTTATTTTTTTTTATTTCTAGTATTGTATTTTTTTTATTTAATGAAGTATTTTTTAATTAAAAAAAATAATTGTTTAATGATTGGAATTGGCGTTATTGGGCATTATTCCCACTACGCAACTTTTGCAATAACCCCCAATAATGCCCCCATGCTGACTGGACTGCCACGTGTCGCAAAACGCCAAGAGTGGGGGCATTATTGCTCAACCCACTACACATGGTCTTATTAGTTTAATGGGTCAAGACAATTATTACGTTAAGCATTGTGTAGTTAATTGCGGGCCGAGTCTGACCATTATCACACCCATGGTTTGGGCTGTAGGCAAATCAACAGGCCGATCACATCACTATAATGAATTTAGGTTGATGAAAGGATATAGCACGTTCAGTTATCAATCTAATTGCGAACTGGTGCTATAGATCAATCGCGCCGTTTATATATTGACTGTCCAGAACATTAGGGCCGGGTGTCGCTTTGTATTTCAAGATCGAACAAAATGAATCCAAAGCAACTTGTTTGTGTATTATCATTTTGTATCGGTTTTTCGTAATCAAGTTCTATTTGGCAACATTCTATATTTGGATATTGGGAGCAACACCATTAGCTGTAGTTGCACCTTGTAACTTTCTTGTTCTCTCTTTGAACTCGGGTTTCTTAGAAATGAAGGTCCTAGTCACTCTCTCTCTCCCACTTAGAATAAAAGAATCAGATACCTGATATTAAATCATTTGCAACTTCACTTGGATTCCCCTGAAGATAAGCACTGAGACAACCATCCACTTTCTTCCATGCATCAGATTCTTCCTATCCCAAACCATCTTTCACCCGATTCCTCTGATTACTACCCGAATCTTCATTCTATGATGAAATACTAAGGTAGTGTTCGTTTCATGTATTGTAATGGAATTGGAATTGAATTGGGAATTCGCGTAGAAATTGATATTTGATTTATAATTTAGGTGTGTTTGTTTTGCAAAATGGAATGAAATTTGGATAGAATTAGAATGTAGATCTCCTTCTTCCTTATGTTGTTCAATTTCAATTCATTTTCTTGTTGAAACAAACAAAATAAAGAGTGAAATCAACATTTCAATTTCCTTAAGATTCAATTCCATTATATGAGACGAACACTACCTAAGCATCTCCACCTCAGAATATAGATTATATGAGACCATGCGTAGTCGTTAGCCCAATAATACCCCCACCCTGGGGCATTTTCTGTCATGTTGCAGTCCAGTGGGAATAATGCCCAATAATGCTCATCCAATCATTACACAATTATTTATTTTTTTAAATTTAAAACTTAAAATACTTCATTAATTTAAAAAAAAAATTACACTAGTAGAAAAAAAAAGAGAATTAAAAAAAAACTGAAAATAAAAAAAATAAAGTTAAAAAAAAAGATGATGATCTAGAGTCCGTATTTTTCCCGAATTTTTTGGCGATGCATTTGAGCAAGGATCAACGCGTCGCCTTGGAGGTGGTCGATCGGTTTGGACAAAAAACTCAATATCCTTTTCCATTTGCCTCGCCGCTTGCATCTCGTTAAACTTTTTGTTTTCGGCGACGCTTTCTTTCATAGTCTCCAAACGTTGGTGGCCGAGGTCTCGAATGTCTTGGAGACGACGGTCCATCTCCTCGAAATCTTCATTCAACTCGAGATCGGAAGACGACTCCACCGGTTTTTCCCGGTTCGCTTATCTTTTCTTCTACCGGGCGGTCGGGCCAACTCTTCTTCAACTTGCTCGTCAACGTCCACAACGACATTTAGATCGGCATTGCAGGCATCGGAAGTTGGTGTATCAGGGTCAACGGAGGATGACGTTTTTGACCGTTTAGCTCGACGTCTACTACTCGACGTCATGGTCACTACGCCCGCCCACTTTGGACTTTTTTCGTAGTAGTTCCCAACACTTATAGTACGGGAAAACGAGTCCTCGTTAAAACCCTGACGTCACTTTCTCCGCTCGGCCGATTATCGTAGTTACGTTGATAAACTTCTTGGAAGGAGTGACACTTGTTGTTGATGTCGGTCCATTTGCTAGAAATGGAATCCTTGTCACGATGTTCAGCCTTACCCCACGTGCCATAAAAGAGTGCACGAATCCTATTCCAAAATCCGGGACCCGTTTGAAAGTTTGCTACAAATAGAGAAAAAAAAGTTGTACGTTAAAAATAAAATAAAATCGACGTGTAGGAAAAAAAGTAAAAAAAAAATAAAACTTACCAATATCGGGGTCCTCCGAAACATCCACCCACGCCCGAACCAACGTGAATTCCTCGTCCTTCGTCTAAGTAACGTAAGCATGCTTACGACGAGGCTCGTTTGCTTCCTTCTTTTTATGCGACCTTTTGCCGCGTTTCGATGCCTCTCGCGGTTCGGGTTGCGTCTCCGGCACGATATCCACATCGGGTTCGGGTTGTTGTTGTGATGGTTGCGAGCCGCCGGCTTGGCCAAACCCGAAAGTGGGTGGCATGAAAGGAGTAGAGCCACTCAAGAAAGCCGCGTACGACAACATGTTCGGGTCCATGTCTTGAAGGCTAAAGGTTTGTTGCGGTTGGGTTGTGTTCGGGTTTCCGGGTCTTGAGGGAACACCAAAAGGGGGTCGGAATGGGTTCATGGTTTTATAAAATATAAAAGAAGTAGGGATAAAATAAGATTGAGAATGAGTTTTTTATAAAAAATGTGGCTGTAAAGTGGGATAAAAGTGGGTTTTTATAGTGTTAAATGGGAAAAAAATATTAAATTAAGTTACCGTTGAACGGTAAACTCGACAATCAAGGCAAGAATTCGGCGTGTTTCAAACAACGCCAAGGGGCTTTTTTCGCGAATAACACCCAGGGGCGGTCCTGGAGCGTTATTGGGCGTGATTGGACAATTTTTTATAAAAAAACGTCCGACTACATCTGATGTGTTTTTGTAGTTGTTAACTAAACTTACTAAGAGTTTTGAGGATCTCTATTGAGATGGTCTTGTGTACGTATCACTATGCGATTGCTCCCTCAACACTATCTGTAACAGCTCCTCATCATTACTGTCTCTCATTTTGGGAATTTAGTATTTCGAGTTCTTTGTTTGCATCCACCAATTTGTGGAGAGTTTTATATGAATATATGCAATAAAATAGTACCTGTGGAGATTCAGAAAATAAATTAAAGCAAAAAGCTCCAAATAATCTGCAAATTAACAACACGTCTATATTCATTAACATTTGATATATATATGTTGAACGACTGTACATCTATACAATTAATTGGGATCCAACAAATCCTTTATCTTATTACCAAATGTATATTCCGTTCTAAATCTAACAATCAACAAGCCGCAATTTTTGGCACAAACGTAGATGAAAATATTATAAAGACATCTGTAAAAAAAGCAAAAACAAATTGTCGAGTCGGTAGTTACGCCTGATGTAAGTTTCGTTTACGCGCTGATGTAAATTTTGTTACTGTGATGAAATTTTTTTACACCTCATGTAAATTTGTGCGTGCGACATTTTTAATTTCTTTTTTGCTGAAACAAGTGATTTTTTAAGATTTTTGAGATTTTTTTTTTGAAAAACCTTTTGGAAGGTTTAGTTCTCATGGTTCTCACAACTCAAGGTGGTTCTCATTTTATCCAGACCCATATATATATTGTAATTAAAATACAACATCAAATAATTAATTTCTCCTTTCAAAATCACTCTTATTAGATTTTTACACATGTGTAAATACAACAAATTTACACTACAACAAATTTACACATGTGTAAATTTTCTTTATCACATAAATTTAAACATATAAATTAAATTTCTGACATTGTATTCGAATAATAATGATAAGTGTAAAAAAAGTTTTGAATTTGAATTGTTTTTGACCTAGTTCTTGCGGTTTTTTCATTCATTCTCACGATTCTCACAATATTTAACGTTCTCATTTAAACCTTCCCATATATAAATATATATATATAGGGCCAAGATCATTTCAGAACCATAAATATTTGCAGAACTCGCAGAACTTCTAATAAACAATCTTTTTATTTATATATTTTTATGTTTAGGATAATTTTATCATTTATTACGTGTATTTTTACGATTACATACATGTTAAGAGTAATTTTATCATTTTTATATGTAATTTTATAATTACACATATGTAAACTAGTTTTTTTTACATATATGTAATTAGTTATGACACATATATATAATTTTGGCAATTAAACATATGTAAACTACTTTTAACATGTATGTAATCAAAGAAATACATATAATAGATGGTAAAAAGATCCTAAATACAAAAACTTATATATAAAATGATTGTTTATTAGGAGTTCTGAAAGTTCTGTAGTTATTTATAGTTCTGAAATGAACTCAACCCTATATATATATATATGAAAATTCCAACATGTATTATTTAAAACATTTACGATGTAGACATGATACATGCGGGTATGCCCAGTGTTCGATGGGTAAATACCCTCGTACCTAATAGATTAGGTATGAAACAAGACATTACAACCAGGCGTGGGACTAGGAGTAGCCATATCTGGCTCATTGCAATTCTTAGTATTGAGTGGTCAAGATAATATTTGGTTTGGCTAAATTAGAAGTTAGAATGACCTATGGTCCGAATATCTTCCCGTCTAAGTACTTTAGTGTGAGAATTCAACCCGTTTAATATATAATATGTAACATCTTCAGAAGGTTGTCTTACATAGTAATACTCCAACATAGGGATCCTAAATACGATGTGTTGGGGCTTTGAAGGTTTATACATTAATAACTAATTAGTGTAGTGGGCTAGATGTTAATTTGTTGTTTTGGGCTTGTAATGTGGGCGCTATGGACTTAGATTTAAAGAGAGTTGTGGGCTTGAACTCCCTTATAGATACATGTTTAGTCATTCTGTTTTAGGTTGTTGACTCTAAGTGTTTCTGCTGTAACTTGTATCAGACAATTATATTGTATGCAAGTTAAGATTTTGGTCATAATCATTTTGTTTCATCTACTTTCTTGTGCTTGTTATTGAATCAGTTTGATTGTGTGATTCTACCACCAATCAAACTAGTTGTAATATCGTTGTTTGATCTAATTTCGGGACTTACAATTGGTATCAGAGCCTGTTGAACCTGTTTCTAGGCTTAGATTGATATAACGCAGATTCTGCTTTGATTTCGGAAGTTGCTAGGTTGCTGCATTCAGAGTCTTCTCAGAAGAATAGTTGATTTCGGATAATCTGCTACTGTTCCGGATAATCTGCTGTTGTTTTCAGAATAATTCTGGGGCCTTTTCGGATAGACTGCAAGGGATTTCAGATAAAATGCAAGGGTTTTCGGATAAACTACTTAAAGGTTGCCTTGAAGCTGCTTGTGTTTCGGAAAATCTTTGAAGATCAGTGTCACACCCCGATTTCCGGTGGGCCCGGATGGGTAGGGTTTAAGCGTGACGATTGGTTAACAGTATCACAAGTTATATGCAACGGAAGAATTAGAGTAAAAATATTCATTTAATAAAAGCTTGAATATATATAAAATTTATACAAGCGTTCATGTACAAGCCCACAGGCGGGATCTAACAAAAAGAGCTTTAGACATCATAGGCCTTAAGCTGAGGAGTTGCAAATTCCATAGCCTTTATCATAGCCGACCCGGATTCCCTGCCTAATATCAAGGTTCGGTACCTATGGTTCAATCTTTTGAATATACGTCATCTTTCGCTGGTAAATACAATTAACTAACTCGTTTTGAAAATAGTTTTTTCAAAAAGAGTTTTATAGATAGAGAAAACCCGTAAGTAATCATTTACTATTTCTTGAGATTTTATCTTGTCACCTGTTTTACATACTTGTCATACAATCGGGAATGAGAGATCAGAGCCGGTTATTTTCAGTGCTATAATGGTTAAGGTACACACCAAAGTTGAATAACGCATCTTACAGTTGGCATGCCTACCCCAACACGTTATTCTGTATGGCCATAATAGTTCATGAGTCGGGACGTCCGGACACGGTACCATTAACCCCCAATTGTTTCATTTATCAAGTAATGCTGATTAAACCAAGTTCTTATATTTATAAGCAATCACAAGGTTCATTTCTATAATACCCGCTCCAAGTGGCATATTTGCCATACCCCAAGTTTTAAAACAAAAATAAGTTAAGAGTATTTACCTTTTGCTAGCTTCCAACCGACTACAATTTTAGTTTAGCAAAAGCCACAAGTCTAAGTATTATTGACCCAAGTCCGATTATCTGGGGGTTCTATAGTCCGGAATGAAAAGAATTAGTTATCTGTTAGAATCTATACGGGTCAGAGGTTAGTTCCTTAAACATGACCCGTTAATTAAGAATAGATTCGGTTTCGCTAGATTAAGGGTAGACCAGATAGTATGTGGTTTATACTTATTTGAGTGCAATGACTCATTGGATAAAGGGTATGTAACCTTACATTCTGTTTTTGAAAGGTTTTGACCCGTTATGCCTAGTTTATGTAGTTCGCATAACTAGTTATGTGCCTAAAGGCGGGTTCGGAAGGTTGGATGGATCTATGACAAGTCCAAGTATTAAATCATATTTTTAGTTGATCTATATTTTGTCCCAAAGGCAGATTATAGCTTGGTTTAGATTAAAACCATTTAATTAGCTATTACGACCACATAAGGGCATTGTGGTCATTTTTAACAATATTATCAAGACTTGTCAATTAACCCATCAAACGGAAAGACCATCTGATATAACTTCAGAGAGTTATACTCAACAATAATATGGTCTCAAAACAAGTTTAAAATAGGTCTTAACATTAACCAAACGGGTCAGAATCAAAAGTCAAAGTAGAAGTCAAATTGCTTGACTTTTGACATAGAATTGAAGTCTAAACTGAATATGACGAGTTAGACATGTTGAAACAAGTTTTATAATATTATATAAGCTGTTATAATGTCAAACATTATAGTTTAGATACTTAAAAGATCATTCGTCGTAATTTGCAAAAATCTCCGTTTTTGACTTTTTATTGTATACATGTTTGACTCGTCATATCGCCTACTAAATGTGATAATCAGAGGGTATAATCATAGGCGATTAATACCTTCATTATTATGATCATGTAGCCATGTTCGATTCGAACTTTGGCTTTACCTAAATGGTCATAACTGAAAGTCAAAGCAAAAGTCAATTTGCTTGACTTTCGGCTATTAACTAGCCTAGGAATGGAAAAGAACTGAAAGAGAACACTTACTTGTGTTCAAGGGAAGTTTAGAACTTCAGGGATGAGGCTCGAAATAATTAGGAGAAGCTCCAAAGAAGAGAGGAAGAAAATATGAAAGGTGCAAGTTCAAATGGATCATGAAAGATGGTATTTATACTAATCGTCAAGCACCCAAATCATGAAAATTGTTGCCATGAGTCATAGGAAGCTGATTAGTGTCAGGACATGTGTCCTAATGTGGTTTAAGGTGGCACAACAAGTTAGGTGGAAACTTGGCAGCCAAGGCTGGCCAGCTGCCATTTTTCTATTACTGGCACACTCTAACGTACCGTAAGGGTGATGCCTTACGGTCTGTAAGGACCTCTTGCACTCAAAAGATTTAAAATTCCCTTGCGAACCGTATAGGCTAAGCCTTACGGTCCGCAAAGGACCTTCATGAGCAAAGTTTGAGATTTTTATTTCTTAGTCCCTTGCACTTTGATTCTTTTCCCATTTGGGTAGTTTTGGTCCCTCTCCTTCCACATAGTTAGGATTAGTCGGGGAATTCAGGACATGTTTCAGTTAACGTATTTAATGCGGGTCCCTCTCCTTCCACATAGTCGGGATTAGTTGGAGATTCGGGACGCGTTTCAGTTAACGCACAATAATACTCCATCTCGTTCCCAGAGTTGGGATCAGTCAGAGATACGGGACACGTTTCAGTGAACGTACAGTGTGGGTCGTTCCTCCTTCCACATAGTCGGGATTAGTTGGAGGTTCCTCCTTCCACATAGTCGAGATTAGTTGGAGGATTGGACACGTGTTGTCACATAATTGGACGAAAATTTTCGGGGTGTTACATTCTCACCCCCTTAAAGGAAATCTCATCCTCGAGATTTATTCAAACGGATACGAGTATTTCCGTTTCATTTCGGATTCAACCTCCCAAGTGTATTATGGGCCATGACGGGAATCCCATTTCACTTTGACGAGGGAAACCTTTTTCTTACGGAGCTTTTTAATTCATGGTCCTCAATCGGCAAATGTTTTTCCATAAACCTTAGGCTCTCGTCAATTTGAACGTCATGATGAGACATGACAAGTGCTTTATCAGCTAAGCACTTTTTCAGATTAAAGATATGGAACACATTATGGATTTCACTCAGCTTTTCTGGTAGCTTAAGTCTATAAGCTACTGAACTGACACATTCCAATATCTCGAATGGTCTAATATATCTAGGGCTCAGCTTGCCCTTCTTTCCAAATCTCATTACGCCTTAACAAGGCGAGACTTTGAGCTTTACTCTGTCTCTAATTTGGAATTTGAGAGGCTTTCGCCTTTTTTTCAGCATAGCTCTTCTGCCTATCACGGGCAGCTTTGAGTCTATCTCTGATTTATAAGATTTTATCATTTGTTTTGAAGACAACCTCAGGTCCAGAGAGTTGGCTTTCACCAACTTCAGCCAAACAGACGGGTGTTCTACACTTTCTCCCGTATAAAGCCTCAAAAGGTGCGGCTTTTATACTAGTGTGATAGCTGTTATTATAGGAAAATTAGATTAGGGGTAGATGTTCATCCCAATTACCGCCTAAGTTAAACGTGCATGCACGTAACATGTCTTCCAGAGTTTGGATCATACGCTCACTGTGCCCATCAGTCTGGGGATGGTAAGTCGTACTATAGTTTAAGTGCGTACCTAACGCTTGCTGGAAACTTTTCTAGAAATGAGAAATGTATCGAGTATCTCTATCTGATACTATAGACAACGGTACTCCATGTAAAGTCACAATGTTGTCAGCATACAACTTAGCTAGCTTGTCGGAATTATAAGTTTTCCTTAACTGTCGAGAGTGTGCCGACTTAGTTAGTCTGTCGACTATGACCCATATCGTGCCATTGCCATGACTGGTCTTAGGTAACTTGGTAATCACTTCTATTGTTACCATTTCCCATTTTCCAAGTAGGAATTTATTTTGAACAATTAACTAAAGTAAATCAAATACGACTTAGTTGTTATAAGTGTTTATATATAAAACACACACACACACACACATATATATATATATATTAATAATAAATAATTAAACTTTTAGGGCATGTTTGGCTAAGCTTATTTTACCTAAAAAGGACTTTTTTGAAAAGGACTTATTGATTTATGACTTTTTGAAAAGGAGTTTTTAAAAAAGTGTTTGGATTAGCTTATAGGGTGGGAAAAACTAATAAGTTAATAAGTTGTTTTTTAAAAAGTGTTTGGCTTAGCTTATTGATGTAAAATGACTAAAAACTAATAAGTCCATAAGTTGGTTAAAAAAGTTACAATATCCTAACTTCTCAAAAATGACTTTTTCTCCTATACAAAAAGTCATTTTGAAAAGTCCTTTAGGTTTGCCAAACACAAAATCTCCTTATTAGCTTTTTGAAAAAGCTAATAAGTCAATAAGTTGGTTCAAAAAGCTTGGCCAAACATGCCCTTAGTTTTTACTGTTAATATTAACTAAAAGACAACAATGTTTTCAAGAGTAAATTACATTTTGTGACCTTAATGATAACTAAGTAAGTATATTACATTTTGTGTCCTTTATGGTATGTGAAAAGACAATATTGTCCTTACCTTGATTTAACCTAACTAAAATAATTAACCCAGTTAGGTTAAAAGGACATAAAATGTTACATAACATGGTGATTTTGGACATAATGTATAATTATTTTTTTAAAGGTCACGTTTCATAATTTGTGTTATACATAAAGGATACAAAGTGTAATTTACTCTTGAATTTATGAAACGTTATATTAATCATAGTATATCAAATTAGACCATGTGTAGTAGTTAACACACCACCCTTGGGCGTTTTGCGCCATGTGGCAGCCCAATCAGCAATGGGACATTATGGGGCGTTTGTCACACCCCAACCGATGGCGGAAACATCGGGGCGCGGCACTAAGAGAATCCATAACACTACTTGTTTCGGTATAGATTAATCAGATTTCATAATAAGCATAAAAAATGTCCTACATAAATTAACCAAATTAAATTGTATCAAAACATAGATCAAAGTTTCAACATGTTTCAGAATAATTGTCTTCCTAAGATGAGTTTCTAAGTATCATCCTAGCTTGATTTCTTCACGTCCAAACTTATCAACCTGCAACATGTATTAAAATACAATCAACAAAAATGTTGGCGAGTATACAAGTTTGAATACATAGCATAATAGTTTAAACGTACAAAACTCCAATCCAACATGAACAACATATCACAAGTTTCAACATGCTAGTTAACGTGGTTCATATGATAACCCAAGTCTCCAACGCGTTAACGTGTCTTTCCTACTTTGTCGCGATGAAGAGGAGGTAAAATAATCAAAACTTAACAATACTCCCCAAGACTCAAAGAGCGGTGCGTTACCCCTACAGCGCTATAATTGTTAAGGTAGGCTACACATAAGAATCAAACGTTCACATAGCATAAAAGTCTCAAGTATCACAAGTATCATGTTTTCAAGTTTAAAGCGGATAGAGGATGTTTCAAATAAGTTTCAAGTTTCACGTGTTTTTATATAGAATACAAGTTGCATCCCAAAAGTGTTTAAAACAAAAAAAGGATCGAGTATACTCACAGTGGGTGCTTAGAATCCTAAACACAGTAAGATTGGATCGAAAGGAGCGCTGGATCAGCCTTCGCGCGGGGAACAGAGCATAAGTCCTCTAAGTGCTGACCCGATAGGGAACAGAGTGTCGAATGGTGCGAAAACGAGTAAAGTGTTTGACAGATTTATCCAAGTGGATGGCCATCCGGACGGATGGCCATTCGAACAGTGTGTAGGTGTCTGTGAACTGTTTAAGTTTTTGATCATAGTGTCCTGTAAAAACAAACAGCAAGTGTTATCATAATCAGATCATCTGGACGGATAGTCATCCGATCGGATGACCATTCGAACAGATGGTTAGTAGGTGAAGTTTCGTAAAATTTTGTAAGCTTTGAGTTAACGGAGACAGTGTGACGATGTGTCAAACAACGGAATCATACCCAAACCCAGCTCATTCGATCGGATGGGTATCACCCCTTTCGAATAGATGAACTGTTTTTAGTGAAATTTCATGTTTGACCCGTGAATCGGTCCGTTTCTCCGGCGGGAATCAGTCTTCAAGCCGACTCTCGACTAAGGAACGAGTCGAGAGCCCGATTGAACCTGGTTTCTCGTCTGTTTTGTATAAAAACTTAGGAAAGTTTAGAAATCAGTTTGCAAAACGTGAAGTTTATCTGATCCGTGCCGGAAATGTGTGAAATTCCGTTAGATCTAGTATTAAAGTGTAACACCTCGCAAAATCATGTCCAGTACAGTGGTGACACGTGTCTTAAACCCTGATCGTGACAAAAGATAACTTGAGGGACTAAAACTGTCAAACAGTATCATGATGTAAATAGAAGGACCAAAAGCATCAACATGCCAAACTCGGGCCTCTGAATAACCTTATAAGATGTTCGTATTTATGATTAAATAAATTGACGAACACCGGAAGCTGTTATGCTTAAAAATAAAAAGTTACGGAACATAAGGGTTAAAAATGTCAACATGTTAATTTTTACCTCTGGGTGGCCTTTTAGCATTCTGAAAGTTTTGTAATATATTAATATATCCTCATGAATATCTGATATAGATTTCTTAAAGGTCCGATTCAATATTTTGATGAATAATTCAAATTCAAGAACTTGGGATCACATGTGCAAAAACGACAATTCGACATTAAATGGCCTTTTCACAAGACTCCAAGACAACACTAATGCATGGCAATGCTTTCTAGAGCAATTCAGAACTGAACAAGAGGACCCATCTGCTGAAAATGACTATAGCTTCAAGTTATGATAGGTTGCATGGTCAAATGTTAAAATTCTCAAAATTTTGTCTTCTGATCAGGGGCTTACGGACCACAAAGCATCTGCCTTATGGACCGTAAGGCAGCTTAACTGGGCGATAAATTCTGAATAGCGGTTACGGATCGTAAGGGCCAAGGCTTACGGTCCGTAAAGACTGTAACTGGGCAGTAGAAATGGACAGCTGTGGGTTGTCTCCTTCTACACCCCTTTTCTTGAAACTAGCAGCTTGTTAACGGTTTTGAAATACCTCTAGACACCTGTATGCATCAGATTACACTTGGGGGACACCTGCATTGATCTTAATCAATCCAAGAAAACTATATAAAGGCCATGACTTGTGTTCTTCATTTGCACATTTGAAAATTTTACTCTCAAATTCACTCTCTGAAGCCTCCTGCTGATTAAGGAAGCTTTCCCAAGTTCAAAATTCGTGCTAAGGACTCTAGTAAGTGTTCTTAGCTTCCATAGTTAAAGTTTTATTAGCTTAATGACCGAAAGTCAAAGATATCGTAATTAAGCTTTGACTTAGTGATTAATCACTAACGGTACAGCCATTATTCAATTAAAAATGACTATGTGTTGGTAATTATGTAGGTGTCAAACCCTTAAAAGGGCACCTTCAAATTATCACGTTATCTCAGTCTATTGTCGGGTCAAACATCTTAATAAAAAGTCAAACGGGTCAGTTTTTACAAAACAATTCATAACTGATAATACAGAAGTTGTGGAACATGTTTTAACACTAAAATAACTTGGTAAATAATATAAGAACATGTTTAGGTATGTTCAACCCGACAATTCTGAGTTTAGGCTCGGTTCGCAACCGAAAGTCCCAAAAGTAGACTTTTGCTTTGACTTTCAGTTCTGACCCAATTTAGATTAGTTTAGTTATGCCTTAGGGTTCCTTTGGGACCACATTACATGTTAGTATAGCCCTCTGAGATTGTACTATATGGTTCCATAAAAATCTGATTCATATGCATGTTTCCGTTAAATGCTTAAAATGGACCATTAAGCCCTTTTATCATCAAAACGAGATTTTTGAAAATGTGAGAGGACAAAAACCTTTATTACTAGATTATAAGTATGTCCTAAAAGTTTGACATCAGTTTCTGGTCTAAAATGAAAGTTATGCGCGATATCGTAAAATGAAAGCCATTTTGTTAATTAAATGGTATTTTGGCATAAATCATATTTAAACTCAAATTGTGGCACCAAACTTGCCACCTACTGTTAAGATATAGTATTTAGGGATTTTTAGAAATTTTTGTTGAATTTTAAACTGATCAAAACATAGAGTTCTTGCATGGACTCGGTAATTGACGATAACGCCCTTTTCGCTAATAAAATGAGTTTTACACATCCTTTACACGTCAAACCTTTTTCCACAGATTTTATATATTAAATAAAATTTTGAGCAGTTAAATCTGATAAAAATCTCAGATTTCCTTAAATAACCCGAATATCGTCAAATACCGACTTTTATGCGATTTAGGCGCATAGTATGGTTTAAAACCATATTTAGCACCTAAGACTTGATACCTACAGATGTTGTAAATAATTTTTTATACTTTAATAGTAAGTATAAGTCTTGAACTCAGATTTCCAAATTTGACCCTTAAAGCATATGTGAAATGACCAAAATGCCCATACGGTGCATAGTTTGGCCATAAATGATAAAATTCACATATGTATGATATCTTACTGATGTAACTTAGTAAAATAAATATTTTTACTGATTGTTTTAGACCAAAACCTCAGATTTTTATTTAACCTCTTTTATAAACTTTAAATGGCCAAAATACCCCTACGGGGCTTAAATTGTTTTTAAATTCGTTTTGGGCATAATGGAAGATATCCTACTGATATCCTAACATATTTAAAGCATATTAACTTGTGGAATTTGTACATGACTCACCCGGTTACCCGTTATGCATATACGCGTTCGGTAGGGTTTATGTAACTAGTTTGCATAAATTAACCGAAACGGGTCAAACCTTATCATTTTTACTTCAAAATCCAGAATGTATTTAGTTTACCCATTTTATACAAGTACTCATACTTGTTGGGTCTAAATCACATTCTAATCCGGTCTTCGCTTAATCTTGCGTTTTGAACCGTATACCTTTCTTTAAAACTAACTGGTCCAAGTTATAACTTAAATAAGACCCGTTAGGAATCTAATAGGTTATTAAAACCTTCGTTCCAGATTAGGAGTCCGGTAAAAGCTAATATACTTGCTGATTTGATATACGACTGAGAATAAAATTATACTTTAGCTCAGGTAAATACTTTTAACTTATTTTCCGTTATACAGGCTTGAGATACGGTATTATAATAATACCGCTTGGTCGGGTATTGAATGTTTAATCGATTAGTGGTTAAACCATTGAGATAACCCGTTTTAATCTGTTTTGTTTGATACAATGCCTTTGGGGGTTTAATAACCATGTCCTGGATATCCTCGGCTCATTCATTGAAATGGCCACGGCTTAAGCACGGGGTGTAGGCATACACCTGAAAGTTGCGTATGTAAAAACGGTATCTCACTCTCTTGTGGGCCTATACTTGTGGCGTGTCTATTAATCTAATCTGGCTCTTCTCGCCGGGTCCTGAACGGACGATAAACATGTAAATCTGTATACAAGATTATTTTTAAATAATTGTCCCAAGTTATAAAAGATTTTATGCCTTGTGCATCCAAACCAATTTTATAAATACTTTTCAAATGAGTCAGTTAATTGTATTTACCAGTGTAAACTGACGTATTTTTCAAAAAGGTTAAGTGCAGGTACTACGCGTAATGGGCTGGAAGCTCCTGAGTGTTAAATAAAGAGTCTTGCAAGCTTTTAACACTTTAAGTCTGTTGAACAATATTTCTTTCTGTTTTTGATCCGCCTGTGGATCTACTTACAACCAGTGTGTAATATTTTAATATACTTTCAAATCGGTTTGTAATATTATTTTTAGACTTCCGCTGTGCATTAAACTGTAATTATTGACCATGATGATATTAACTACGTCACGATACTCCCCACCGGGCCCACCGGTAATACGTGGAAATATCTGGGTGTGACAAAAAGTGTGATAATCCTTTAGATCTTGTATAAATGTTGTGAAAATCCGCTAGATCTGGAACCATTCTTGGTTAGATGGTGCTCCACAACAGTTTGCATAAGCAACCGAGTGGAAACCACCTTCAAGAGGTCCATTCGGACAGTCGATTCACGTTTGCTAGTATTCCGACTTTGGTTCGTTTTGCGAGCTAGGTTAAGCGTTGCGTTTTATTGTGAGTAGCCATTACATGGTATTATTACATAAATAACATAAAAAGTTTCTGTGTTTCCAATTCGAGTTCAAGCTAGTTTCTCGTTCAGTAAGTATCAAAGCATAACAAGTGTCAAGTTTCTAGAATATTCACATCGTTCATATATAAAGCATAACAAGAGTCAAGATTCACATCGTTCATATATAAAGCATCATAAGAGTCAAGATTCACATCGTTTATATATGAGAAGCATCATAAAAGAATCATATAGAGTAAAAGTTTCACATAGTTTAACAAAATTAAGATTCAAATAGTATCATTTCTCATTATGATCAATCATCTCGAGTGTAAAAGCATCACAAGATAGGAAGAGGAAGACTTGCCGAGATAATAAAAGTATCGAAACACAGGGCATTACAGTCTCCCCTCCTTTAGGAGATTTCGTCCCCGAAATCTAAGAAGAAGACTGAGCAAAAAGTTATGGGTAAGTGGATTTCATTTCACTCTCGAGGTCCCAAGTGAATTCGGCGCCACTCTTTCCTTCCCATCGAACCTTGACTATGGAAATTTTGCCGCGTCTTAGTCGCTTGGTACCTCGGTCCATGATTTCGACCGGTTTCTCCACAAAATGAAGGGTCTCGTTTAGTTGCAAGTCTTCATTGGGAACCTGAAGTTCCTCATATGCTAAACACTTCCGGAGATTAGAGACATGAAATGTCGGATGCACGTTGCTAAGCTCTTGGGGCAAATCGAGTTGGTAAGCCACCTTGCCAATCCTTTCGAGTATCTTGAAAGCACCCACATAGCGAGGGGCAAGCTTTCCATTTTTACCAAAACGTATTACTCCCTTCCTGGGAGATACTTTGAGTTGAACGTGGTCTCCAACATTGAACTCCAGAGGCTTATGCTTTTTATCACCATAGCTCTTTTGTCTGCTCCTAGCCTTGATCAAGTTATCGTGGATTTAAAGAATCTTATCCGTCGTCTCTTGAATGATCTCAGGGCCAGTCAGTTGCTTGTCACCAATCTCATGCCAACTGAGAGGAGATCGACATTTGCGACTGTATAAAGCTTCGAAAGGAGCCATCTGAATACTGGAATATGAGCTGTTGTTATACGAGAACTCGATCAATGGTAAATGTACATCCCAATTACCACCAAAGTCAATGACACAAGAACGGAGTATATCCTCTAGGGTTTGTATAGTACGTTCAGTCTGTCCATCCGTTTGAGGATGAAAGGCTATACTAAGGTTCAAGTGAGAACCCATAGCGGACTGAAAAGTTTCCTAAAGACGTGAGGTGAAACGACCATCACGGTCAGAGATAATGTCAATGGGTATACCATGACGACATATGATTTCATCAGTGTAGATTCGAGCAAGTTTCTCCACTTTGAAATCTTCGCGAATAGGAAGAAAGTGGGCGATTTGGTCAAACGGTCGATGATTACCCATATACCATCATGACGGGAAGGTGTGCGAGGGAGTTTAGTTATGAAATCCATAGCAATGGTATCCCATTTCCAAGCAAGGATCTTGGGTTGTTCAAGAAGACCTGAAGGACGTTGATGTTCGGCTTTGACCTTCAAGCAAGTGAGACATTTTGAGACGTACGTGGCGATTTCCTTCTTCATACCAGGCCACCAATAAGACATACGCAAGTCATGGTACATCTTATCATGTAACAACCCGCACTCTCGTGCTTGTTACTCTCATTACACTCGTTACACCTAGCACCAGAGATTCGGATCATAATGTAAATTTATCGCTTACAACGCTACTTCGCTTATATCGCATACTTTCAACACGCTATATCGCACACCACAACGCATACTACGCTAACTCTAATGATGACATCGCGTGAGTACTTAAGCTACTCCCCTCGCTTATCGTGGTGCGGCGCAAACGCTAACACAGACTCAAACACAATTGCTTATGCTATGACCTATTATACTATAATGATAAACAATAATAATAATAAAGGTATTGAAACTGTCTAAACGCGCACTCGCTGGCACGCGCAACTCAATCTATCACACTGAAACACAACTTAACACGACGGTACTTATCTCGCTATAACTCTTGAGGTATCCACAATACTTAACGCAACAAAACAAGTCGCGCGAAACGAAAGTCGAAAAACTAATTCGCACCAGTCGTTTGATCGAATGATCATCCGTTCGGATGACCATCCGATCGGATGGCCATCCGATCGGATGGCCATCCGATCAACTGGCCATCCGACCCACGCATTGCACTGCCTTAACTCTCCCTCGCCTATAAATAGGACCATTGTGTCTCATTTCAACACTTTGGTTCTTCCATCCGATCACTCGCACTCAAGGCACCCTTCAGTCACTTTTCACCACGATTTAAGGCTATTCCGTAAGTATTTCTCTCCAAATCTTGTACAATCTTCGTCACTAAACACTTTTACATCATTTTCTCCATCAAATTCACTGTTTTTTCCCTCTTGAAACCGTCTGATTTGAACTTCTTAAAGTGATGTCATCTCGGTTTCTTATGAAAACTGTAGTGTGGCATCATCGCATCAAGATTTGTCCAGATCTAAAGGATTTCCACACTATTTTACATAAATCTCAACAAGAACTCAACGCTTTTCAACTGTTTCCAAACTTTTCTTCAACTTTCATACAAAGCCCGATGAAATCTAAACTCATTCAGACTCTCTACTCATTTTATAGTTGAGAGCCGGCTTGAAAACGGATTTCCACCAGAGAGGTGACCGACTAACGGGTCAGACCTGAAACTTCGTCGGGAATAGTGAAACTGATTGAATGGGGTGATTCCCATCCGATCGGAGGAGTGGTTTATTTCCGTTGTTGACACGTCGTCCCGCCGTCTCCGTGAACCCTCGAAACTATAACCTAGAAAATTTTACAAAACAACAAGTTACCCACTCGAATGATCATCCGATCGGATGACCATCCGATCGAATGACCATTCGACCAGGTGACTTATCTTTCATACTATTCTTGTTCAAAACAAATTAGTTAAATTTCAAACTACCAAACTCTCGATCGAATAGCCATCCGATCGAATGGCCATCCGACCGGATGACATAATTCATACCACAATGAAAACTTCAAAAGTTTTGAAACAATTCACAAACACTCACCTCTCACTCGAATGACCATTCGTTCGAATGGTCATCCGCTCGGATGACCATCCGTCCGGATGACCATCCGATCGAATGGGTTCTTATCCGTTCGACTCACCATCCGACACTAATATCGTTCGACACGCTGTTTACACGCTTACGCCACTGTTCTATGCTCAGGATAACTCAGACGCACTCCCAGTCAATCCAATCAAGTTGTGTTTCCTTGTTAAACACCCACTGTGAGTATACTTGACCCCCCCTTTTTAATGCTTTGAACACACTTTGGGGTGTAACATACGTTTATATCTAAAACGCACTTATCAAAATGCAGTCAATACTCTAAACTATTATCACATGTGAATTACTGTCGTACATATTTACACTTGATGCTCGATACATATGTGCTAGGACTTTTACTCGCAACGTCCCACCTTAGCTAATATGGTACTATAGTTGGACTCACACCCGACGGGGTTTAGTTAAGGGAATCACGCCCTTTTAGGGATCTTGAATCGCAGTCATCGAGTGACTTAGCTGGTAGTATCTGTCTTGTAGTGTGTATGTTGTGTATCTCGTTTATGTATGTGAAAATTCGCAACGCTTTTATCTACTTTATACCATTTCAAACCTGTATGCAAGCCAATACTTTTTGTATTGACATTATTTTATGTTGCAGGTTAATCGCAGACTATCTCGAATTAAGCTAGGAAGTCTAGAAACTCACAATAAATCTAGGTTGTCGGATTTGTATTGTTTGAGAGAACATGAAATCTGTATAACTGTTTGCTGATATATTGTTTATTAGTATGGGATAATGAACGCATTAAATATTGTTACTAAATAGTTGTTATGGATTCTCTTGAGCAATCTGATTCGCCTAGTGTCGCGCCCCGATGATTCCGCAATCGGTTGGGGTGTGACATATCAGCACCAGGATGAATAGATTATCGGGATTTGTGAGCCTCATTCATAATGAGTTCACGAAGATTGTCGTGATCTGGCACCCAGATGCGATTGAGATAGTATTGAAGTCCATCAGACTTCGTTTCAAGCTAGTCAATAGAAGCACCTCGTATTTCAACGATTAGACTACCTTCGTTGGCTGACGAGTATTGAGCTTCACGGATACAAGCATGAAGATCACTAGTGATCTGAAAACAACCGATACTGCTAGCATGATTCTTACGACTAAGAGCATCGACCACGACATTCGCTTTGCCAGGATGGTAGCGAATCTCGCAGTCATAGTCGTTAAGCAACTCCACCCATCGTCGCTGACGCATATTCAGTTCCTTTTTGTATGTGCTGCAGGGTCTTATGGTCAAGGAAAACCACACACTTAGTACCATACAGGTAGTGTCGCCAAATCTTTAACGCAAAAACAACCGCGCCAAGCTCTAAATCGTGGGTAGTATAGTTTTTCTCATGTATTTTGACCTGTCGGGAGGCATAAGTGATGACCTTGTCCCGTTGCATGAGCACACAGCCAAGACCACGGTTCAAGGCATCGCAATATACCACGAAATCATCATTCCCATCAGGGAGAGCAAGTACAGGAGCGTTACAAAGCAGGTTCTTAAGGGTTTGAAAAGATTCATCTTACTCAGGACCCCAAGCAAAAAGGTTTATCTTTCTGAGTTAACAAAGTAAGAGGAACGACGATCTTTGAAAAGTCCGATATGAATCGACGGTAATAACCTGCCAATCCGAAGAAGGAACGAATCTCAGATGCAGATTTAGGCATACTCCAATTTTTCACTGCTTCGATTTTGGAAGGGTTAACATGGATTACTTGTTGTTAATAACGTGTCCGAGAAATTGTACTTCATTGATCCAAAATTCACACTTAGAAAACTTTGCATATAAGCGTTCACCACGTAATAATTCTAACATAAGGCGTAAATGGCGTTTATGATCAGCTCGGGTTTTCGAATAAATAAGAATATCATCAATAAAGACTATCACAAAATGATCCAAATAAGGTCTACAAACACGATTCATAAGGTCCATGAACACGGCGGGTGCGTTGGTCAAGCCAAAAGGCATAACGAGTGCGAAATGCAGTTTTGGGGATATCTTCTTCGAGAACATGGAGCTGATGATAACCAGATCGAAGGTTAATTTTAGAGAAATAACTTGCGCCTTGTAGTTGGTCAAAAAGGTCGTCGATACGGGGGAGAGGATAACGATTCTTGACGGTGAGTTTGTTAAGTTTACGGTAGTCGATGCACATGCGAAATGAACCATCTTTCTTCTTGACGAATAGCACAGGAGCACCCCAAGGGGAGGTACTTGGACGTATAAAGCCTTTATCGAGTAGTTCTTGCAGTTGACTAGATAACTCTTGCATCTCAAAGGGTGCAAGTCGGTACGGAGCCTTGACAACATGAGTCGAACCAGGTATGAGATCAATACGAAAGTCAACAGATCGAGGAGGAGGAAGACCAGGAAGATCTTCAGGAAAGACATCAGGGAAATAACACACTACTGGAACATCACTTATGCTCTTTCCCTTGCCCTTTTGTTCCACTATGTGGGCCAAGAAGGCAAAGTACTGTTTACGTAAGCATTTATTCGCTTGAGTGCATGACATCAATTTCAGTCCTCTAGAAGGCCGGTCTCCATAGACGTGCAAAGTATCACCAGACGGAAGAGGTAAACGGACGTACTTCTCATGACAAGCGATTTCAGCATGGTTCTTACGCAACCAGTCCATGCCTACTATGATATCGAAACTACCCAATTGCATGGGTATGATGTCAATAGTGAAAACGTGATCATTAAGAGTCAGGGAACAATCACAGAGAATAGAATCAACTAGAATAGACTTACCATCGGCAATCTCAACAGAGAACGACTTAGGTAGTTTAGAGCGTGCACAGTTTAGCAAAGATTCAAATTCTACGGACACAAAGCTTCTGTCAGCACCAGTATCAAATAGTGTCGAAGTGTAAAGATTATTAACGAGAAACGTACCATTAACGTCATCATTGTCATTACGTGCCTGATTCGTGTTGATGTTGAACGCTCGTCCTCGAGAGGCTTGCTGTTGCTCCTGATTCAGCTGGGGACATTGGGGACGGAGATGAGCGGTGTCCCCACATTTGTAGCATGCTCGCACGTTGTTTGTTGGTTTGGGGTTCTGCTGATCTGGATGTGCTGGTGGTGCTTGCTGAACCTGATTGGCTTGACGACAGTAAGGGGTTGTATGACTATAGCGATTGCAGGTGGTACACTGGCGACAAGTTACGTTGACAGGGTGATGATAGTTACAAGTGGCACACTTGGGATGAACCCCAGTGTACGACTTCTTGGTGTTTTTTGGAGCAGGAGGGTTTGGAGTAGCAGCATGCACAATAGCATTGCAAGCAGGGTTCTAAGACTTTCGTTTCTTACCCTTGTTGCCACTGGGCTGCTGCGTGATCTGGTTAGCTGGTTTCAAGGGAGCAGGACTTCTGAACTGTTTATCACGAACACGGTTGTTGTTCAGACTTACTGCAAGACGGTAAACTTCTTCGATGGAGTCGAGCTGAGCTGCTTCAATAGAGTCACGCATAGCAGGAGGTAACTCATGAAAGTACTTCATGATCATGCGTTTGGGAGTAGACACCAAATATGGCACGATGATGCTAAGTTGCTTGAAACGGGTAGTATAAGCCAGGTTGTCATCACTGTCACACCCTGGCTTTGCGGAAGCGTGGGTTTATTTGGTGTGACTTCTTAATACCATAGCTTAACCACAACAAAGCTATATGAAAATAAAACCATGAAGATCATCCGTTGATTTAAGTTTTAAAAGTAAAATAGTACAACATTGTTTAAAGTTGACACATGCATCGAGTTACAACCCATCGAAATAAAAACATTGTTCATACGACATAACCACAAACATAAAATAAACACCGTTTAAGACTTGCGACTCGTCCAGGTAAAAGTCACAATCCCTAAACGTGGATGACCTCATAACTCTTAAGCAGCGTGAAAACGTAGCATACTTCGCCCGATCCCTAATTCCCTGAAATACATGTAAGTTGAAAAATCGACATAAAGTTGAGCGAGTTCATGTGAAAGTGAGTATGTAAAACCTTTGTAAGTATAAAATCCCTGGTATGTAGTAAATAAGGAAATAAAGAGATCACCAATGGTTTGCAAGGCCATTGATATGTGTGAAGTGCAGTAGGAAGACTCAAACCTAGCAGATTTTTACGTCGGGTACCAAGTCACCCCGAGGTCCGTACTGTTGGGCCTGGGGCTGGGCTCGCTACACCCAGATAAATCTACCGCTAAAGACCCTCGGTCCTACAATGAGGATTAATGGCCTCCAGTTCCCGCCTACCCACTCACATGATCTAAGTAGTAACCCTCCTTACGCTAACCATACCATGTAAAAAGTATTCGTAATCATAGTAACATGTATTTCACCCCCGCAGTTTAAAAACTGAAAACCGTTAAGAGAAAAGGGGGACATGAACTCACTGAAGTGCGTCTCGAAATAGTATCTCCCAATCAACCTGCTGTGTGACGACCTACACGTACTAACTTCTATTAGACGGGCGGCCGTGCCTTGGCTTAAGGTTTAACGTTTTTGGGAAATAGTTAGGCAACTATTTCGTATTTACACTTCTTAATTATTTAATAATTATATTCCTTCCCAAGGATGGGGGTTTTAATACATGTGCGTTTTTGTAATTCCAAAATATATTATTAAGTCTCACTTAATAAAATATATTTTAATTCATTTGTCTAAAATATCCTATCTCCAAAATATACATATTTTTCCCAAAAATATTATATTTTATTCCATACAATTTCCAAAATAATACTTTGTCAAAATACGCATTTAAGAGTATTTTCCGAAAATACATAAGTTACGTTTTAAAGTTCGTGTGGTAATAACGAAACCGGTGTAACTTAAATATTTATTTGTGATAGCGTTGGTAATATTTTGGAGTCGTGTTTTCACAATGTATTCTAGTTATATTATTTTTACTCTAAAAATAATATATAGTTCACAAAATAATCATAAAATCACGCAAGCGTTTTACTATGAAATATATATTCTCAATATATATTTAACAAGTTTTATTTAAGAAAATCCACCTCCGAATACTTGGTTATTTTGTCATAAAAATTATGGCGAAGTTTGTTTGGAAAACAAGTCAAAAATATATATTCATAACACTTGTCACAAAAATATGCTAAGTGTTATTTTCTGGAAAAATTTCGCCAGAGTTTCCTCTGCCTGGAGGTGGCCACGCTTACAAGCGTATCATTTTCTTTTAAAAATTAATTCAACAATTTTCCAATCATCAATATACAATGTTCAATCATCAACTAGTCAAAATAAACATAAATCGCAAACACATGAACTTGTAAGTTGTGTAAAAGTATGTAGTAACCTTCCAACATTCTTAGTAGATCTTTCTATCTTTAAAAATGAACCGGTTTCTTGAAAAACTTTATTTTTAAAGAAGATGTAACTTTACAACTTCTAGTCAAAAATTACGGAAATATTTCTTTGTTAAATCCTTTTGTTACACAAGTGTTTACACACTTGCTTGATCACAAAAACACCTTTAGTTTATGAAAGATCTGGCTTTAAAATAAGACTTGTATCTTTTACTTGGTTCTTCTAAAATACCACTTGTAGATCTTTAGATCTACTAGTTTAAAACTCCATTTTACAAGAAAAACTGTTTTTACACAAGTTCATGTTTATGTATGGAAGGGTTCGTCATCTTGTAACTTTCCTACTTAACATAATGCTAGTTCATGTTCCATGAACATGATCTAGCGTGGTTAGGTGACGATCCGTTCCACTACTAGCAACCAACAACATAAAATAACCATAACTAAACAAGATTCACAAGTTTTACACCATTAGTTTCCTTTTATCCATCAAGTTCATCATTCTTGCAAGACTTTAAGTTTTGTTTTCGCATGTTCTTGAATTTTAACCGTTAAACTTCTTATTAACCACCTTAGACATGAACAAGAGAGTGTTTAGTATCACTTACCACTAGCTCAAGGCTAGGGAAGAATCAAAGCGAAGATAAGGTGGATAAAAGCGATGTAGTGAGGTCCTTGAGATTCCGTAAGCACCGAGCCTCCTTGTGTGTGACCTTTCACCTTTGAGTGTATGTGATATAGCAAGAACCAAACTTGATGATGGGTGGATGTGGGATGGTGGTGGCGGACGGACAAGAGAGAAAGAGAGAGAGAGTTTGAGTTGAGTTGGTTAGTGAAAATGAAAGTTATAATCTCTTGTGTTTATTTATAAACTTATCACCATTACCCACTAGATAATGTGTCACCTAGATATTTAGCATGTGGATTAAATTAATCAAAAAAATTGTGGTGTGTGTTCCCCAGGGGAACCGATTCGGTCAAGGGGGGGGGGGGGTAATATGGTTGGATTTTGATGAAATAGTTACAAGCTAGTTAGTTTAGTTAGATCTCTAAATTAGTTATTAGTGTGTTATGAAATATAACGGGTGTTAGGGTGTTCGGGGACCCTAACTGGCTCAGAAAAGGAAAAACAATGTCATTGACAATATTTTTATGTTCCGGGTAAAGTCCAGTTGTTCGGTTGGATATTAATCCGTTAAAGTGCTAAATAAGCATTTAAAGTGTCGTTAATATTAGTTTTAGTGACACAATGAATTCCCGACACTTTGGAAAGTGTCTAGTATTATTTTTCCATGTTTTTGCACTTTACTAGTTAGCTTAAATGCTGAATTTTGTATTAAAGTGCAGGATTTTGTAATTAAAGCATGTTTTAGGCACATCCGGTCACTATAACTATCACCTAGTGACGCAGTTCTACAATCCTCACCTCCCTACACTCCCTACTAGTGTAGTAATCTATTCTCGGCTCATACTGGCCTCAGAGACAGTGCCTGTCTGATGCTGGCTATGTCAGCATGTTTACTGGGTTATCCGTTCATTGTGCTACTGTGCTTTTGTGCATCTGTGCTTTTGTGCATCAAGTTTGTCACCATATTTCTGTGTAAATAATGGGGTGACGGCAATAAAGTATGATGCAAGTATGTATATGTATCAGAATTCAAGTAGCAGTTTAATCACAGTTGTAAGCAAGCACAGTAATTAAGCATTAATTAAATATTAATTAATTCGTACGTATACCTGGTTTGGTGAGGGTTGTCACAATCACCAACTTGTTTCAGATGCCAGAATTCGTCCTCAAGTTTCTGCTGCTCATGAGGAGGGCAGAATTCGAGCATCATCAGTTCCCTAACCTTAGCCCATGGTAAAGCATAAGCTTCATCATTGGAGCGGATGTTTCTCTCATTGGTCCACCATTTCAAAGCTCTGCCTTGGAAAACACCAGTAGCACGCCTAGTCTTTAGATGCTCAGGGCACTCACTGTTGATGAAAGTAACTTCGATGATGTCGAACCACTTCAGCATTGCAGTCACCCCATCACTGCCCGTGAAAGGCTTAGGGTTGCAAGAGACGAAGTGTTTGTAGTTGAAGCTCACAGGCTTAGGTTGGACCACTTTCGAGTCAACAGAGGAGGGAGGAGTGTTTGATCCCTGGATTTTAGTGACAATCTTGGGAACAATACAGGCTATTTGATCGGCCATAAAAGACATCATCTTCTTCTGAGTGTTAGCCTTTGACCTTTTGTGTGGGTTGGAATGTCGGCTCGATGACATCTAAGGATCCAAGAAAGGATCGAATGAGACGTAACATAGCATATAGTTTCACACGATCACATAAAAGACTCAAGTTATTCATCATGTTTCACATAGTTTAATCAAGTTGTTTCACATAGCATAAAAACGTTCAATCATGTTTCTCATAGTTTAATCAGGACTTCCACGTAGTATAATCATGAATGAATAAAGCATCATAAATTTAGTTTTTTCCCGAGAGATTATTATTACTGTTTTAGATTGCGGGGATAGTGCGATTCATGTACCAGTTTCGAAATGAACAAAGCATCAAGTATAAAACCACATGTAAATCGAGATAACATAAAAGATAGGCTCATAAACCATAGGATTATTTCGGGTAGAGAAACGTCGACTAAACCAAAGTAAATCGAGCCCCTTTTCGAATTAAGGTATCGTGCTTTGGCCTACTTAGACAAATACGTTCATCGATGTTAGGCCTACGATATTTGTCCTTTCGGTTACTACACGTCCTTAATCGATTGGGAAAATTCGAGACTTTGGCGAGACTAAAATCAAATAGTGGGACTAGTTATCAAGATGCGAGTTTCACCTCTAACTTGGTAACATCGTACCCTAATATTGTTGGTACTTATCAAAAGATAAGACCCACTAGAACATGAAATGGAAATTTCCCTTCAAGGTTTGGATGTCACTCCTAACTTAAGGGTAAATCTCGTGCAAAATATAAACACTACTGAGTGAAAGTCGTCATCAAAGGCGGGAATCACCCCTGTTTTGATGAGTCGTTTCAATTTTGTTACAAGAGTGTTTTCAAAGCACCCAAGTGTGTCTTGTGTTAGCCTTAGGAAAGGCATGTAAGTTTAACAAACAAGAAGAATTGCTAGGAAGCATGTAAGGTAGAATGCATAAGTTTTAAACAACAAATAAGAGACGAAGTTACTATAGACTAAGGCAAAACATTCCTACTTATTCCTAATTCCCTATAGTTATGGCTCTGATACCAATCTTTCACACCCCAACTGATGGCGAAAACATCGGGGCGCAGCACTAAGGGAATCAGATTTCTCAAGAGAATCCATAACACTACTTGTTTCAATACAGATTAATCAGATTTCATAATAAGCATAAAAAATGTCCTACACAAATTAACCAAATTAAATTGTATCAAAACGTAGATCAAAGTTTCAACATGTTTCAGAATAATTGTCTTCCTAAGATGAGTTTCTAAGTATCATCCTAGCTTGATTTCTTCACGTCCAAACTTATCAACCTGCAACATGTATTAAAATACAATCAACAAAAATGTTGGCGAGTATACAAGTTTGAATACATAGCATAATAGTTTAAACGTATAAAACTCCTACCCAACATGAACAACATATCACAAGTTTCAACATGCTAGTTAACGTGGTTCATATGATAACCCAAGTCTCCAACGTGTTAACGTGTCTTTCCTACTTCGTTGCAACGAAGAGGAGGTAAAAGAATCAAAACTTAACAATACTCCCCAAGACTCAAAGAGCGGTGCGTTACCCCTATAGCGCTATAATTGTTAAGGTAGGTGTCACACCCCTATTTTCCACGTGTCACCGGTGGGCCCGGTGGGGAGTATCGTGACGTAGTTGGTATCATCATAGACAAACAACACAATATATATAAATGCATAGCGGAAGCAAGGATAGTTTCATTTCAACTTTAATAAAGTGTAATATTAAATATCACTGATAGTTGAAACGGATCCACAGGCGGATCAAAATAAAATAAGATATTGTTCAACAGTTTATTGTCGTCCAAGCTTGCGAGACTTATTGTGGACGCTCTAGAAGTCAGCCAGCCTATTACGTGTAGTACCTGCACTTAACCTTTTGGAAAAATACGTCAGTTTACACTGGTAAATACAATTTAACTGACTCATTTTGAAAAATGGTTGAAAATTGATTTGAATGCTCATGGCACAAAACATTTTTATAACTTGAGTCAAATATTTAATATAATCTTGTGAACGAATTACATGTTACTTGTGCGTTCAGTGGCCCGGATCTTGTCCGGGTTAAAGATCAATAGACCCACCACATTATTGAGTTATACACTGACAGGTGTACGCCTACACCTCGTGCTCAGGTCGTGGCCATCTCGTAAGATGATGCCAAGGATATCCGGGACATGGTCATTAACCCCCCAAAGGCTTTAAGTGAACAAGACTGTTTAAACGAGCCGATCAAATTATTCAATTAACCACCCAAAGATGTAAGATTTGATGCTCGATCAAGCGGTATTCTATATACCGTAACCCAAGCCCGTATAGGGAAAATAAGTTAAAAGTATTTACCTGAGTAAAGTATAATTCACAACAAGAAAATTGCAAGTAGCTTTTACCGGTGCTCCTAATCTGGAACGAAGGTTTATAATAACCTATTAGATTTCTAACGGGTCTTTATTTAAGCTTAAGCTTAGACCGGCTAGTTTAAAGGACGATACGGTTCAAACGCACGATTAAGCGAAGACCAGATAGAATGTGATTTAGACCCGAAAAGTTTGAATACTTGTATAATATGGGTATACTAAATACATTCTGGATTTTGAGATAAAAATGATAATGTTTGACCCGTCTCGGTCAATTTATGCAAACTAGTTACATAAACCGAACCGAACGCGAAAAGAGCGTTACGGGTAACCGTAAGAGTCATATGCAAGTTCCCTGAGTTAATATGCTCTAAATATGTTATAATATCAGTAAGATATCTTCTATTATGCCCAAAACGGATTTAAACACAAATTATGCCTCATAAGGGCATTTTGGTCATTTAAAAGATTATAAAAGAGTTTATTTGTAAATCTGAGTTACGGGTCTGATTTATACAGTAAATATACTTAATTTAACATGTTATAACAGTAGGGTATGACCCATATGTGAAACTTATCATTTAAAAAAACAAACTATGCACTTTAGGGGTATTTTGGTAATTTCACAAGAGCTAAAAAGGTCAAAACTGGAAATCTGAGTTCAAAAACTTATACTTACTGTTATTATATAAAAATATACTAAAAACATCAGTAGGTATCAACCTTATATGTTTAATATGGTTATAGTACATACTATGCGTTAAAAACGCTTAAAAAGGCGATTTAGAGCCGTTTCCGGGTTTTTAAAAGAAAGCTGATATTTTTATATTTCCAGAATGCCCAAAATATTTTATTTATCAAATAAAATCAGTAGAAAAAAGTTTGGGGTCAAAAGGATTTATAAAACTCATTTTATGGCTTAAAAGGGCAAAATCGGTATTTACCGAATTAAACTTAGAGACCTATGATATGATCAGCCAAAAATTAAATAAAAATCTTTAAAAATCCCAAAATATTATATAACATCAGTGGGTAAAAAGTTTGGCATCAAAAAGTGGGTTTAAATAGGTTATATGCTAATTACGCCGTTTAAGTAATATAAAGCTTTCAAATTACGATAATAAGCATAACTCTTAATCTAGACCTCAAACTGATATCAAATTTTAGGTGCAAGTTTATAAACCAGTAACAAATGTTTCTACTCTTTCACTTTTTCAAAAATCACGTTTTATGGTAAAAAGGGCATAATAGTCAACTTTTAAGCATTAATCGGAAACATGCATATGGACCGGGTAAGTATTGAACCAAGTTGTAAAATCTCAGAGAGTTAAACTTATATGAAAATTGGTCCAAAATAAGCTCTTAGGCAGATCTCAAACATGCATGAACGGATCAGAACTGAAAGTCAAAGAAAAAGTCAATTTATGCGACTTTCGGTTCCGATTCGGGTTTAAACTGAAAATTGTCGAGATGAACATGTTGAGACATGTTCTTACATTAATTACCAAGTTATTTTAATTATCAAACAGGTTGCATGTACCCTACATTGCTAATCATGCTTAAATTTGCAAATACACTTTCTGTTGACTTTTTGAAACAAGCTTTGACTCGACAATTATCATACTTAGAGTGGGAATCTGAAAATACCCTTTTGAGGGTTTGTTACCCACATAAATACCAACTTGTAGGTACTTTCAATTTGAGAAAAGACTGAGCAAATTTCGTTTAATCACGAAGTCAAACTAAATTTACGATGGTTTGACTATTAGCCAAATTACTAAGCTAGAACGAATTTGAGAAGGTTATGAACACTTACAATAGTCCTAATAATGCTTAGAGATCACTAGAAAGTTGGCTTGACGTCCAGAGAGCTCCAGAGATGATCTTGTGAATTTTTGAACATGCAAGTGTTGAAGGTTGCAAGCTTCAAGTCCCTTTTATCACAATTTTGATCTGATTATAGGCTGCCACAGAGGTCTAGGAGTGTTATGAGAAGAGGACAAGTGCCCCTAAATGCATGTAAACCCATTGGAGAGCCCCAGGTATCGACAATAGCTGGAAACAACTCGCAACAGACCTGTTACTGGCATCTGTGCGCTGATACGTCGCTGGCGACCTGTAGGCGGGCCGCGAGGCCTGTTACGCGGGCCGCGTACAAGTGCTCGACCAGGTTACCCATTTTTCAACATTTACAAATCAGTCCCTGGCCTTTGTTACGTGGTTTTTGCTCCTTTTCTTGCACATTAGACCCTCAAACCTGATTTTTAAGGACCTTGGGATTCTTATAAACATGGTAAAGTCCTTGATTAACTTTGTGCTTACCCGAAAAGTCACGAAATTCAACGTTAACGCAATTAACCCTTCGTGCACGGTTTTGATCATAACTTTCTCATACGATAACGAAACTCGATGAAATTTTTATCACATATTCTAGTGAGTATATTTTATCATTACAAAGCTTCGGGTTTGCCAAAAGGTCACTCAGAGGTATATTTTCAACATGTTGACACATTTAGTCCCTGTAGTTTGTAATTCCTCACTTTCTTTCATTTTCCGCTTCGTATGATCCATGATTTATCCGTTTAAGATTATAAACATCATGTAGGGTTATTTTCGAGCCTATTTATCCATTGTTGACACTTTGGTCCCTTATATTCACATAGTTTCACTGTTTGTCAACTTTAGTCCCTCTAAAGTATGTTTTCACATATTCAAAGCCCATGACACGTGTCAATACATTATTGGACGTAAATTTTCGAGGTGTTACATCCTCACCCCCTTAAAAGAAATCTCGACCCCGAGATTTACTGAAACAAATAAGGGTATTTTTCTTTCATCGTGGATTCTACCTCCCATGTGTATTCGGGACCTCTACGGGCATCCCATTTGACCTTTACAATAGGTACATGCTTCCTTCGAAGCTTCTTTACCTGTCGATCTTCAATCGATAATGGCTTTTCCACAAATTTCAAGCTATCATCTATATGTACATCCGTATGCGGTATAACCAGTGATTCATCAGCGAAACACTTCTTCAAATTACAGATGTGGAACACGTTATGGATAGCACTAAGTTCTTCAGGCAAGTTTAACTTATAAGCAACTGACCCGACACGTTCGATAACCTCGAAAGGTCCTATGTATCTCGGCCTTAGCTTGCCTTTCTTACCAAATCGCATCACCCCCTTCCAGGGTGATACTTTAAGCAACACTTTATCACCCACTTCGAAGTTAAAAGCCTTACGCTTTGGATCCGCATAACTTTTCTGCCTATCCCTGGTAGCTTTCAAACGATCGCGAATCTGGAAAATCTTATCCGTCATCTCAAAAACTATCTCTGGTCCTGATAGTTGGACATCTCCAACTTCCGCCCAACAAATGGGCGATCTACACTTTCTACCGTATAAGGCCTCAAAAGGCGCAGCTTTTATGCTGGTGTGGTAGCTATTGTTGTAGGAGAACTCAATTAGTGGTAGGTTCTTATTCCAATTACCACCCAAATCGATCGCACATGCACGTAGCATGTCTTCCAACGTTTGAATAGTACGCTCACTCTGACCGTCAGTCTGAGGATGATAAGTCGTACTAAAATTCAAACGAGTGCCCAAAGATTGTTGGAAACTCTTCCAAAAATGTGACGTGTATCTAGTATCTCTGTCAGAGATAATAGACACAGGTATTCCATGCAAAGCTACAATCTTATCAACGTATAACTGGGCTAACATATCGGAGCTATAGGTCTCCTTGATGGGTAGAAAATAGTCTATCTACTATGACCCATATAGTATCATTTCCCTTTCTCGTCTTTGGCAACTTGGTGATGAAATCCATCATCACCATCTCCCACTTCCATGTGGGAATTTCAGGTTGTTGTAGCAAACCTGACGGCTTCTGATGCTCAGCTTTGACTTGCGCACAAGTCAAACATTTAGCTACATAGGCAGCTACAGACTTTTTCAAAGCAATCCACCAGTAGTTTGCTTTTAGATCCTGGTACATCTTATCAGCTCCAGGATGAACGGAATATTTGGAACTGTGGGCTTCCTGGAGAATAACATCTCGAAGTCCTCCATAAACTGGAACCCATATTCGTCCATTCAATCTTAGCATTCCGTCTTTGTCATAGGATAACTGCTCCTCAGTTACTCCTAGCTTTTCTTCAGGAAAGTTAGCTTCCAACACAGCTTCCTTCTGTGCAGCTAACACCCTTTCGTTCAAACTATTCCTGATTTCGATGCGCTTGGCATTGATTCTTATCGGCTTCACTCTTTCTTTTCTGCTTAAGGCATCAGCAACTACATTTGCTTTGCCTGGATGGTATTTTATCTCACAATCATAATCATTTAGAGTTTCCATCCATCGTCTTTGTCGCATGTTCAAGTCCTTCTGATTGAACAAATGTTGAAGGCTCTTGTGATCTGAATAGATCACACACTTGGTACCATATAAGTAGTGCCTCCATAGTTTTAATGCAAATACAACGGCACCCAGCTCCAAATCGTGGGTGGTGTAGTTCTTTTCGTGCACCTTTAGCTGTCGTGAAGCGTAGGCAATAACCTTGCCTTTCTGCATGAGTACACAGCCCATACCAGTGTGTGATGCATCACAGTACACCACAAATTCTTTTATACCATCGGGCAATGTTAATACCGGTGCATTGCTCAACTTTTTCTTCAGAATGTCAAAGGATTCCTGCTGCTTAGGGCCCCAATCAAACTTAACCTTCTTACGTGTCAACGAAGTTAGGGGCGCAGCAATCCTTGAAAAGTTTTCGATAAAGCGCCTATAATATCCTGCTAAACCCAGAAAACTGCGAATCTCAGTAGGCGTCTTTGGCTCTTGCCAATTCATAACTGCTTCTACCTTAGCGGGATCCACTTGGATTCCACGCTCACTTACTACATGTCCAAGGAATTGGACTTCTCGAAGCCAAAATTCGCACTTCGAAAATTTGGCGTAGAGTTTTTCATGATGTAGAAGTTTGAGAATACAACGAAGGTGTTTCTCGTGGTCAGCTTGGTTCTTCGAATAGATGAGAATGTCATCAATAAAGACGATGACGAATTTGTCCAAGTAAGGCTTGCAGACGCGATTCATGAGATCCATGAATGCGGCTGGTGCGTTAGTGAGCCCGAAAGGCATCACTAGGAACTCGTAATGTCCATAACGAGTCCTAAACACTGTCTTGTGCACATATTCATCTTTGACCTTCAACTGATGATAGCCTGACCTCAAGTCGATCTTAGAAAAGTAGCTTGCTCCTTGTAACTGATCGAACAGATCATCGATCCTGGGCAAAGGATACCTATTCTTGATAGTGACCTTATTAAGCTCACGGTAATCGATGCACAGACGCATCGATCCATCCTTCTTCTTGACAAATAAAATCGGTGCTCCCCAAGGAGACGAACTTGGCCTAATGAAACCTTTGGCTAGTAGATCGTCTAACTGCGTCCTTAACTCCTTCATCTCTGTTGGTGCTAACCTATAAGGTGCTCTAGCAACAGGTGCTGCTCCCGGAATGATGTCGATTCGGAATTTCACTTGCCTATCTGGTGGTAAACCAGGTAGTTCTTCAGGGAAAACTTCAGGATATTCTGAAATGACAGGGATGTCTTCAATCTTGGGTCTCTGCTCATCAATAGTAACTTGTGCCATATAAATGACACAACCCTTCCCCAAGCATCTAGATGCCTTGAGCATGGACACTTGCTCAGGCAATCCATGCTGGGTATCCCCCTAGATGGTAAGTGACTTACCAGATGGAGTTTTGACTATCACTTGCTTTCTGTTGCACACAATCTGGGCTTGGTTATGCGATAACCAATCCATACCTATAACTACATCAAAGCTGGCTAGCTTAAAGGGAAGTAAGGATAAAAGAAAAGAATGATTCCTAATGGATATAACACATCCATCTAAAACAGTTGAGGCTGTTTCTATGGTTCCATCAGCTAATTCCACCTCGTATTTTACACTTAAGGTTCTAACAGGTAGGTTTAATAACTTACAGAACTTATCATCAACAAAGGACTTATCTGCTCCAAAATCAAACAATACTCTAGCAAAAACATCATTTACGAGAAAAGTACCTGTAATCACGTTGTCATCTTGAACAGCTTCCTTAGCGTCCATCTTGAAGACCCTCGCATTGGTCTTCTTCCCATCCTCGGCTTTCCTGGCGTTCTTTGGGCAATTAGACTTAATGTGCCCTTTTTCGTTGCAACCGTAACATGTTGCATCCTTTAGCTTCTTACACTCCAAAGTCTTATGATTCGTAGATTTGCAAATCCCACAGGATCTCACATGAGACTGGGATTTCGACTCAAAACGACACTTCCCAAAATGGTTCTTCTTACAAGTTTTACATTTGGGCTTATCCCCTGATTGTTGCCCATCTCTCTTAGATCCCGACCCTTTCCTGTGGTCGTTATTTCCTCGGTGTCTCTTTTCTGATCTTCGTGAGGTATCGTCCTCACGCTTCCTCTTATTCTCTTATGAGTTCCTGAGTGCTCTCAACCTGACTACGTCCAGGGTAAGAGAGAGAGATAGATCAGCTGCTGATCTGAAGGTTGCAGGCCTTGACGCCTTAACACTTGCTTTAATCTCAGGGGCTAAACCCCCGATGAAACGGGCAATCCTTTTAGGTTCTGGGGTTACCAAATATGGAACCAATCGAGGTAGAGTATTGAAAGTGGTGAGGTAAGCCTGACAATCTAGATTCTTCATCACCAACGACAAGAAATCAGATTCGATCCTTTCAACTTTGTGCTGTGGGCAATAATTTTCCTTAATAAGAGCAACGAACTGATCCCACGACAAGTTGTAAAGTGGGATCTTTCCAGCAGCTTGTATAAGAGATTTCCACCACGCCAGTGCTTCTCCTTTGAACGATTGGGATACATATTTCACTACATCTCTTTCAGCACACCCGCTGATGTCTACTACCGTATCCATTTCGTCCAACCAGGTCATGCAGTCGACCGCTCCTTTCTCCCCAGTAAAGTCTCTGGGTTTACATGAGACGAAGTATTTATACGTACAGGACTTACTATGCGGTTCCTGTTTCTGCTCGACCTTCTTTATCGGGACACTGTTTTGGTTAGAGGAGTGATGATCCTCATCATCCTTCTTGAGCTCATCTTTCTTAGGTCCATCTTTCTTAGAGGGCGGCTTGCTATGAGCCTCCGAGTGGACTTTCGGTTTGGAACGTGGTGCAGATCGGGTCCTACTTCGGGTCCCGCTTGATTCACTATACTGTCTATTTAGCGCTTCGATAACAGCATCATTCACTAATGCTTTCAACTCCGCACCCGTTACTAATATTTTAGTATTTTCAGGGTTTTCTGCTGGACGACTGTTTAATTCTTCAGACTTAGCCATGTAGTCTTAATTGCTACATAAAAATAAGGACAAGGTCTATTTAGAAGTCTAAACAGTATTATCGTTCTTGACGATTTATTAACCATGGTAAATAAAAGCCATATTAGTTAATTTAATAATTTCATTCAAGATTTTTACTAGTAATCTTTTTAGAACGAAATATATTATTGGCATAATAAGCCTAGTCACGTAGACAAATTTCTAAATTACAAATTTAGATCTTATAGGATTAAAGTTTGAATAAATAAGACAAATCAATCCTTTTCTTGGCAGGGAGTCCATAAACAACAGCTGCCTTTTGTTTTTATATGACATTAATTATAACCCGTAGGCATTATGTCACAACCAAATATATATAGAAATATTAAACTTGGATAATTTATTAAAAGGGTGGCGTGTGTGATTTTACGGATCACACTAGCCAAGAATGTTAACATGTTTACAGATGTTAACAGAGATTTGAATCTTTTAAACAGGTTCTACCATATTGGCTAGATTTATGACAACATAACAGCTAGGTTTTACCTTTTAAGATCCTTATTATTTTATTAAAATGGTAAATCAAAATAATAAATGTTATTTTTCATTTATTTATACACTATGTTTATGCACATAATTAAGAAATGAAAAACTTAAATTAACCATACCATTAAAAATTTAAACCAAGACAAGTTCGCCCTAAACGGGACTTTTACATAAACAACATGCCCACGCAGGGGCCAAACAAATAAACAAACCCACGCAGGGGTCAAAATAAAAAAAATATGCCCACGCAGGGGCAGAACAGAAAGAAATACCCACGCAGGGGTAGAGTACAGAAATAAATAAATGTCCACGCAGGGACATGAGTACCACACTAAGATAACCAAACAAACAAAGGATTCAGCGATCCTTCTTGCTTTTCCCCTTAATCAAATCCACCATCTTCTTAAACATCCCCCGGTTATACCTCCGATCATGCCGCAACTCATGCCGCATCTCTTGACGCACCTCTTGTATCTCATGAAGGATTTCTTGCATTTGGGGCGGTGACATCGCCGGCGTCTGAGGTGGTTGCTGATAATGCGGGGGTTGAGGAGGCTGTGGTTGCTGATATTGCGGAGGTTGAGGAGGCGGTTGTTGATACCCATATGGTGGGTACCCATAGGTCGAGTGTCCCGTAGCCCAGGGACCTCCGTAGGGACCTTCTTGATGGAAAGTGTTGGAGTTTGCTGCTATCCAGTAGGGATCCTCTGCAAACTTGTAACCCGTGTTAATCGGCTGCTCGAAGGGGTTGAATGCTGCAGCACCAGTGTAAGTGGGAATTGGGTCTCCAAAACCCAATGGTGGCTGTGGCGCGACTGGCGCAGAGGCTACTTCTGAGACAGGGTGTGAAGATTCCCCCATCTCCGGCTCTTCGTGGACCGGTGAGTAACGGCTGCCACTCGAAAGTGGAGGGGTGCTGATGCGTATTCCCCCTCGTGCGGATATTCGCGCTGTCGTTCTCCTTCGCCTCGGAGGCGAGGGAGGTTGAAGCTGAGGCGGTGGTGGCGGCGGAGTGACCGCGACAAGTCGAGAATCCTCAGAAGGATTCTGCTGCTTCTGCTGTAGCTGATGCAGGGGAGAGTTGGGCTGAAGCTGGTGCAAGGGAGAGTGATGTGGCTGGTGCATGGGAGAGTGATGTGGCTGGTGCAAGGGAGAGTTATGATAACTGGGGGTAAACACCCAGTCATACTGCTTGAAGTTCTCCTCAAAGCTATCGGGACCATTGTAAGGTGATCCCATAAATGGTGACCCATCTGAAATCTCAATGGGATGATTGGGAGTTCCGGACGGTGGCATTGCAGGATCCGTATCCTCATCGATGTCCATCGGGTTGCCACCAGAAAAGTGGTCTTCTGGTCCAAGTGGGTTAAAAAGCATTGCTGCTCCTAAGTAGTCGTCAGGGTTGAACTGACCCTGGAAGACGGGTGATGGATGGTTAAAGGGTGAATTGTGTCCTAGTAGGGGAATGTAGGACTGTTGAGAGTTGTGGGGCTCATTCTCAGAATGAGGCCCAAATGAGTGTGGGATAGACGGGGAGGTACTCAGTGAGACTGAGCGCCTAGCTGGTTCGGTAAAAGACCTACAAAGATCTTGAGCATCTGTGTTATGAGGATCCGAAGGTGTTCGCCGGTGTGACGGTCCGGCCTCGTGGTCGTTTGGGGCTACATGTGCTCCTTGTCCTCGGCCTCTTCCTCTCATACGTGGCGGCATTTTTGTGAACCTGTCAAAAACAACAAGTGATACAACAAGAAATATAATTAAAACAAAGTTAGAAATAAAAACCAAAAATTTGGAAAATTCCTAAGTTCTTTGTCTAGACTCGAGAATCGAGGAATGTGCAATTGTGTAACTGAGATTAAACACAAAAGAATAGTGTTTAATTCACTCAGAGTTGGCTCTGATACCAACCTGTCACACCCCTATTTTCCACGTGTCACCGGTGGGCCCGGTGGGGAGTATCGTGACGTAGTTGGTATCATCATAGACAAACAACACAATATATATAAATGCATAGCGGAAGCAAGGATAGTTTCATTTCAACTTTAATAAAGTGTAATATTAAATATCACTGATAGTTGAAACGGATCCACAGGCGGATCAAAATAAAATAAGATATTGTTCAACAGTTTATTGTCGTCCAAGCTTGCGAGACTTATTGTGGACGCTCTAGAAGTCAGCCAGCCTATTACGTGTAGTACCTGCACTTAACCTTTTGGAAAAATACGTCAGTTTACACTGGTAAATACAATTTAACTGACTCATTTTGAAAAATGGTTGAAAATTGATTTGAATGCTCATGGCACAAAACATTTTTATAACTTGAGTCAAATATTTAATATAATCTTGTGAACGAATTACATGTTACTTGTGCGTTCAGTGGCCCGGATCTTGTCCGGGTTAAAGATCAATAGACCCACCACATTATTGAGTTATACACTGACAGGTGTACGCCTACACCTCGTGCTCAGGTCGTGGCCATCTCGTAAGATGATGCCAAGGATATCCGGGACATGGTCATTAACCCCCCAAAGGCTTTAAGTGAACAAGACTGTTTAAACGAGCCGATCAAATTATTCAATTAACCACCCAAAGATGTAAGATTTGATGCTCGATCAAGCGGTATTCTATATACCGTAACCCAAGCCCGTATAGGGAAAATAAGTTAAAAGTATTTACCTGAGTAAAGTATAATTCACAACAAGCAAATTGCAAGTAGCTTTTACCGGTGCTCCTAATCTGGAACGAAGGTTTATAATAACCTATTAGATTTCTAACGGGTCTTTATTTAAGCTTAAGCTTAGACCGGCTAGTTTAAAGGACGATACGGTTCAAACGCACGATTAAGCGAAGACCAGATAGAATGTGATTTAGACCCGAAAAGTTTGAATACTTGTATAATATGGGTATACTAAATACATTCTGGATTTTGAGATAAAAATGATAATGTTTGACCCGTCTCGGTCAATTTATGCAAACTAGTTACATAAACCGAACCGAACGCGAAAAGAGCGTTACGGGTAACCGTAAGAGTCATATGCAAGTTCCCTGAGTTAATATGCTCTAAATATGTTATAATATCAGTAAGATATCTTCTATTATGCCCAAAACGGATTTAAACACAAATTATGCCTCATAAGGGCATTTTGGTCATTTAAAAGATTATAAAAGAGTTTATTTGTAAATCTGAGTTACGGGTCTGATTTATACAGTAAATATACTTAATTTAACATGTTATAACAGTAGGGTATGACCCATATGTGAAACTTATCATTTAAAAAAACAAACTATGCACTTTAGGGGTATTTTGGTAATTTCACAAGAGCTAAAAAGGTCAAAACTGGAAATCTGAGTTCAAAAACTTATACTTACTGTTATTATATAAAAATATACTAAAAACATCAGTAGGTATCAACCTTATATGTTTAATATGGTTATAGTACATACTATGCGTTAAAAACGCTTAAAAAGGCGATTTAGAGCCGTTTCCGGGTTTTTAAAAGAAAGCTGATATTTTTATATTTCCAGAATGCTCAAAATATTTTATTTATCAAATAAAATCAGTAGAAAAAGGTTTGGGGTCAAAAGGATTTATAAAACTCATTTTATGGCTTAAAAGGGCAAAATCGGTATTTACCGAATTAAACTTAGAGACCTATGATATGATCAGCCAAAAATTAAATAAAAATCTTTAAAAATCCCAAAATATTATATAACATCAGTGGGTAAAAAGTTTGGCATCAAAAAGTGGGTTTAAATAGGTTATATGCTAATTACGCCGTTTAAGTAATATAAAGCTTTCAAATTACGATAATAAGCATAACTCTTAATCTAGACCTCAAACTGATATCAAATTTTAGGTGCAAGTTTATAAATCAGTAACAAATGTTTCTACTCTTTCACTTTTTCAAAAATCACGTTTTATGGTAAAAAGGGCATAATAGTCAACTTTTAAGCATTAATCGGAAACATGCATATGGACCGGGTAAGTATTGAACCAAGTTGTAAAATCTCAGAGAGTTAAACTTATATGAAAATTGGTCCAAAATAAGCTCTTAGGCAGATCTCAAACATGCATGAACGGATCAGAACTGAAAGTCAAAGAAAAAGTCAATTTATGCGACTTTCGGTTCCGATTCGGGTTTAAACTGAAAATTGTCGAGATGAACATGTTGAGACATGTTCTTACATTAATTACCAAGTTATTTTAATTATCAAACAGGTTGCATGTACCCTACATTGCTAATCATGCTTAAATTTGCAAATACACTTTCTGTTGACTTTTTGAAACAAGCTTTGACTCGACAATTATCATACTTAGAGTGGGAATCTGAAAATACCCTTTTGAGGGTTTGTTACCCACATAAATACCAACTTGTAGGTACTTTCAATTTGAGAAAAGACTGAGCAAATTTCGTTTAATCACGAAGTCAAACTAAATTTACGATGGTTTGACTATTAGCCAAATTACTAAGCTAGAACGAATTTGAGAAGGTTATGAACACTTACAATAGTCCTAATAATGCTTAGAGATCACTAGAAAGTTGGCTTGACGTCCAGAGAGCTCCAGAGATGATCTTGTGAATTTTTGAACATGCAAGTGTTGAAGGTTGCAAGCTTCAAGTCCCTTTTATCACAATTTTGATCTGATTATAGGCTGCCACAGAGGTCTAGGAGTGTTATGAGAAGAGGACAAGTGCTCCTAAATGCATGTAAACCCATTGGAGAGCCCCAGGTATCGACAACAGCTGGAAACAACTCGCAACAGACCTGTTACTGGCATCTGTGCGCTGATACGTCGCTGGCGACCTGTAGGCGGGCCGCGAGGCCTGTTACGCGGGCCGCGTACAAGTGCTCGACCAGGTTACCCATTTTTCAACATTTACAAATCAGTCCCTGGCCTTTGTTACGTGGTTTTTGCTCCTTTTCTTGCACATTAGACCCTCAAACCTGATTTTTAAGGACCTTGGGATTCTTATAAACATGGTAAAGTCCTTGGTTAACTTTGTGCTTACCCGAAAAGTCACGAAATTCAACGTTAACGCAATTAACCCTTCGTGCACGGTTTTGATCATAACTTTCTCATACGATAACGAAACTCGATGAAATTTTTATCTCATATTCTAGTGAGTATATTTTATCATTACAAAGCTTCGGGTTTGCCAAAAGGTCACTCAGAGGTATATTTTCAACATGTTGACACATTTAGTCCCTGTAGTTTGTAATTCCTCACTTTCTTTCATTTTCCGCTTCGTATGATCCATGATTTATCCGTTTAAGATTATAAACATCATGTAGGGTTATTTTCGAGCCTATTTATCCATTGTTGACACTTTGGTCCCTTATATTCACATAGTTTCACTGTTTGTCAACTTTAGTCCCTCTAAAGTATGTTTTCACATATTCAAAGCCCATGACACGTGTCAATACATTATTGGACGTAAATTTTCGAGGTGTTACATCCTCACCCCCTTAAAAGAAATCTCGACCCCGAGATTTACTGAAACAAATAAGGGTATTTTTCTTTCATCGTGGATTCTACCTCCCATGTGTATTCGGGACCTCTACGGGCATCCCATTTGACCTTTACAAAAGGTACATGCTTCCTTCGAAGCTTCTTTACCTGTCGATCTTCAATCGATAATGGCTTTTCCACAAATTTCAAGCTATCATCTATATGTACATCCGTATGCGGTATAACCAGTGATTCATCAGCGAAACACTTCTTCAAATTACAGATGTGGAACACGTTATGGATAGCACTAAGTTCTTCAGGCAAGTTTAACTTATAAGCAACTGACCCGACACGTTCGATAACCTCGAAAGGTCCTATGTATCTCGGCCTTAGCTTGCCTTTCTTACCAAATCGCATCACCCCCTTCCAGGGTGATACTTTAAGCAACACTTTATCACCCACTTCGAAGTTAAAAGCCTTACGCTTTGGATCCGCATAACTTTTCTGCCTATCCCTGGTAGCTTTCAAACGATCGCGAATCTGGAAAATCTTATCCGTCATCTCAAAAACTATCTCTGGTCCTGATAGTTGGACATCTCCAACTTCCGCCCAACAAATGGGCGATCTACACTTTCTACCGTATAAGGCCTCAAAAGGCGCAGCTTTTATGCTGGTGTGGTAGCTATTGTTGTAGGAGAACTCAATTAGTGGTAGGTTCTTATTCCAATTACCACCCAAATCGATCGCACATGCACGTAGCATGTCTTCCAACGTTTGAATAGTACGCTCACTCTGACCGTCAGTCTGAGGATGATAAGTCGTACTAAAATTCAAACGAGTGCCCAAAGATTGTTGGAAACTCTTCCAAAAATGTGACGTGTATCTAGTATCTCTGTCAGAGATAATAGACACAGGTATTCCATGCAAAGCTACAATCTTATCAACGTATAACTGGGCTAACATATCGGAGCTATAGGTCTCCTTGATGGGTAGAAAATAGTCTATCTACTATGACCCATATAGTATCATTTCCCTTTCTCGTCTTTGGCAACTTGGTGATGAAATCCATCATCACCATCTCCCACTTCCATGTGGGAATTTCAGGTTGTTGTAGCAAACCTGACGGCTTCTGATGCTCAGCTTTGACTTGCGCACAAGTCAAACATTTAGCTACATAGGCAGCTACAGACTTTTTCAAAGCAATCCACCAGTAGTTTGCTTTTAGATCCTGGTACATCTTATCAGCTCCAGGATAAACGGAATATTTGGAACTGTGGGCTTCCTGGAGAATAACATCTCGAAGTCCTCCATAAACTGGAACCCATATTCGTCCATTCAATCTTAGCATTCCGTCTTTGTCATAGGATAACTGCTCCTCAGTTACTCCTAGCTTTTCTTCAGGAAAGTTAGCTTCCAACACAGCTTCCTTCTGTGCAGCTAACACCCTTTCGTTCAAACTATTCCTGATTTCGATGCGCTTGGCATTGATTCTTATCGGCTTCACTCTTTCTTTTCTGCTTAAGGCATCAGCAACTACATTTGCTTTGCCTGGATGGTATTTTATCTCACAATCATAATCATTTAGAGTTTCCATCCATCGTCTTTGTCGCATGTTCAAGTCCTTCTGATTGAACAAATGTTGAAGGCTCTTGTGATCTGAATAGATCACACACTTGGTACCATATAAGTAGTGCCTCCATAGTTTTAATGCAAATACAACGGCACCCAGCTCCAAATCGTGGGTGGTGTAGTTCTTTTCGTGCACCTTTAGCTGTCGTGAAGCGTAGGCAATAACCTTGCCTTTCTGCATGAGTACACAGCCCATACCAGTGTGTGATGCATCACAGTACACCACAAATTCTTTTATACCATCGGGCAATGTTAATACCGGTGCATTGCTCAACTTTTTCTTCAGAATGTCAAAGGATTCCTGCTGCTTAGGGCCCCAATCAAACTTAACCTTCTTACGTGTCAACGAAGTTAGGGGCGCAGCAATCCTTGAAAAGTTTTCGATAAAGCGCCTATAATATCCTGCTAAACCCAGAAAACTGCGAATCTCAGTAGGCGTCTTTGGCTCTTGCCAATTCATAACTGCTTCTACCTTAGCGGGATCCACTTGGATTCCACGCTCACTTACTACATGTCCAAGGAATTGGACTTCTCGAAGCCAAAATTCGCACTTCGAAAATTTGGCGTAGAGTTTTTCATGATGTAGAAGTTTGAGAATACAACGAAGGTGTTTCTCGTGGTCAGCTTGGTTCTTCGAATAGATGAGAATGTCATCAATAAAGACGATGACGAATTTGTCCAACTAAGGCTTGCAGACGCGATTCATGAGATCCATGAATGCGGCTGGTGCGTTAGTGAGCCCGAAAGGCATCACTAGGAACTCGTAATGTCCATAACGAGTCCTAAACGCTGTCTTGTGCACATCTTCATCTTTGACCTTCAACTGATGATAGCCTGACCTCAAGTCGATCTTAGAAAAGTAGCTTGCTCCTTGTAACTGATCGAACAGATCGTCGATCCTGGGCAAAGGATACCTATTCTTGATAGTGACCTTATTAAGCTCACGGTAATCGATGCACAGACGCATCGATCCATCCTTCTTCTTGACAAATAAAATCGGTGCTCCCCAAGGAGACGAACTTGGCCTAATGAAACCTTTGGCTAGTAGATCGTCTAACTGCGTCCTTAACTCCTTCATCTCCGTTGGTGCTAACCTATAAGGTGCTCTAGCAACAGGTGCTGCTCCCGGAATGATGTCGATTCGGAATTTCACTTGCCTATCTGGTGGTAAACCAGGTAGTTCTTCAGGGAAAACTTCAGGATATTCCGAAATGACAGGGATGTCTTCAATCTTGGGTCTCTGCTCATCAATAGTAACTTGTGCCATATAAATGACACAACCCTTCCCCAAGCATCTAGATGCCTTGAGCATGGACACTTGCTCAGGCAATCCATGCTGGGTATCCCCTAGATGGTAAGTGACTTACCAGACGGAGTTTTGACTATCACTTGCTTTCTGTTGCACACAATCTGGGCTTGGTTATGCGATAACCAATCCATACCTATAACTACATCAAAGCTGGCTAGCTTAAAGGGAAGTAAGGATAAAGGAAACGAATGATTCCTAATGGATATAACACATCCATCTAAAACAGTTGAGGCTGTTTCTATGGTTCCATCAGCTAATTCCACCTCGTATTTTACACTTAAGGTTCTAACAGGTAGGTTTAATAACTTACAGAACTTATCATCAACAAAGGACTTATCTGCTCCAGAATCAAACAATACTCTAGCAAAAACATCATTTACGAGAAAAGTACCTGTAATCACGTTGTCATCTTGAACAACTTCCTTAGCGTCCATCTTGAAGACCCTCGCATTGGTCTTCTTCCCATCCTCGGCTTTCCTGGCGTTCTTTGGGCAATTAGACTTAATGTGCCCTTTTTCGTTGCAACCGTAACATGTTGCATCCTTTAGCTTCTTACACTCCAAAGTCTTATGATTCGTAGATTTGCAAATCCCACAGGATCTCACATGAGACTGGGATTTCGACTCAAAACGACACTTCCCAAAATGGTTCTTCTTACAAGTTTTACATTTGGGCTTATCCCCCGATTGTTGCCCATCTCTCTTAGATCCCGACCCTTTCCTGTGGTCGTTATTTCCTCGGTGTCTCTTTTCTGATCTTCGTGAGGTATCGTCCTCACGCTTCCTCTTATTCTCTTCTGAGTTCCTGAGTGCTCTCAACCTGACTACGTCCAGGGTAAGAGAGAGAGATAGATCAGCTGCTGATCTGAAGGTTGCAGGCCTTGACGCCTTAACACTTGCTTTAATCTCAGGGGCTAAACCCCCGATGAAACGGGCAACCCTTTTAGGTTCTGGGGTTACCAAATATGGAACCAATCGAGATAGAGTATTGAAAGTGGTGAGGTAAGCCTGACAATCTAGATTCTTCATCACCAACGACAAGAAATCAGATTCGATCCTTTCAACTTCGTGCTGTGGGCAATAATTTTCCATAATAAGAGCAACGAACTGATCCCACGACAAGTTGTAAAGTGGGATCTTTCCAGCAGCTTGTATAAGAGATTTCCACCATGCCAGTGCTTCTCCTTTGAACAATTGGGATACATATTTCACTACATCTCTTTCAGCACACCCGCTGATGTCTACTACCGTATCCATTTCGTCCAACCAGGTCATGCAGTCGACCGCTCCTTTCTCCCCAGTAAAGTCTCTGGGTTTACATGAGACGAAGTATTTATACGTACAGGACTTACTATGCGGTTCCTGTTTCTGCTCGACCTTCTTTATCGGGACACTGTTTTGGTTAGAGGAGTGATGATCCTCATCATCCTTCTTGAGCTCATCTTTCTTAGGTCCATCTTTCTTAGAGGGCGGCTTGCTATGAGCCTCCGAGTGGACTTTCGGTTTGGAACGTGGTGCAGATCGGGTCCTACTTCGGGTCCCGCTTGATTCACTATACTGTCTATTTAGCGCTTCGATAACAGCATCATTCACTAATGCTTTCAACTCCGCACCCGTTACTAATATTTTAGTATTTTCAGGGTTTTCTGCTGGACGACTGTTTAATTCTTCAGACTTAGCCATGTAGTCTTAATTGCTACATAAAAATAAGGACAAGGTCTATTTAGAAGTCTAAACAGTATTATCGTTCTTGACGATTTATTAACCATGGTAAATAAAAGCCATATTAGTTAATTTAATAATTTCATTCAAGATTTTTACTAGTAATCTTTTTAGAACGAAATATATTATTGGCATAATAAGCCTAGTCACGTAGACAAATTTCTAAATTACAAATTTAGATCTTATAGGATTAAAGTTTGAATAAATAAGACAAATCAATCCTTTTCTTGGCAGGGAGTCCATAAACAACAGCTGCCTTTTGTTTTTATATGACATTAATTATAACCCGTAGGCATTATGTCACAACCAAATATATATAGAAATATTAAACTTGGATAATTTATTAAAAGGGTGGCGTGTGTGATTTTACGGATCACACTAGCCAAGAATGTTAACATGTTTACAGATGTTAACAGAGATTTGAATCTTTTAAACAGGTTCTACCATATTGGCTAGATTTATGACAACATAACAGCTAGGTTTTACCTTTTAAGATCCTTATTATTTTATTAAAATGGTAAATCAAAATAATAAATGTTATTTTTCATTTATTTATACACTATGTTTATGCACATAATTAAGAAATGAAAAACTTAAATTAACCATACCATTAAAAATTTAAACCAAGACAAGTTCGCCCTAAACGGGACTTTTACATAAACAACATGCCCACGCAGGGGCCAAACAAATAAACAAACCCACGCAGGGGTCAAAATAAAAAAAATATGCCCACGCAGGGGCAGAACAGAAAGAAATACCCACGCAGGGGTAGAGTACAGAAATAAATAAATGTCCACGCAGGGACATGAGTACCACACTAAGATAACCAAACAAACAAAGGATTCAGCGATCCTTCTTGCTTTTCCCCTTAATCAAATCCACCATCTTCTTAAACATCCCCCGGTTATACCTCCGATCATGCCGCAACTCATGCCGCATCTCTTGACGCACCTCTTGTATCTCATGAAGGATTTCTTGCATTTGGGGCGGTGACATCGCCGGCGTCTGAGGTGGTTGCTGATAATGCGGGGGTTGAGGAGGCTGTGGTTGCTGATATTGCGGAGGTTGAGGAGGCGGTTGTTGATACCCATATGGTGGGTACCCATAGGTCGAGTGTCCCGTAGCCCAGGGACCTCCGTAGGGACCTTCTTGATGGAAAGTGTTGGAGTTTGCTGCTATCCAGTAGGGATCCTCTGCAAACTTGTAACCCGTGTTAATCGGCTGCTCGAAGGGGTTGAATGCTGCAGCACCAGTGTAAGTGGGAATTGGGTCTCCAAAACCCAATGGTGGCTGTGGCGCGACTGGCGCAGAGGCTACTTCTGAGACAGGGTGTGAAGATTCCCCCATCTCCGGCTCTTCGTGGACCGGTGAGTAACGGCTGCCACTCGAAAGTGGAGGGGTGCTGATGCGTATTCCCCCTCGTGCGGATATTCGCGCTGTCGTTCTCCTTCGCCTCGGAGGCGAGGGAGGTTGAAGCTGAGGCGGTGGTGGCGGCGGAGTGACCGCGACAAGTCGAGAATCCTCAGAAGGATTCTGCTGCTTCTGCTGTAGCTGATGCAGGGGAGAGTTGGGCTGAAGCTGGTGCAAGGGAGAGTGATGTGGCTGGTGCATGGGAGAGTGATGTGGCTGGTGCAAGGGAGAGTTATGATAACTGGGGGTAAACACCCAGTCATACTGCTTGAAGTTCTCCTCAAAGCTATCGGGACCATTGTAAGGTGATCCCATAAATGGTGACCCGTCTGAAATCTCAATGGGATGATTGGGAGTTCCGGACGGTGGCATTGCAGGATCCGTATCCTCATCGATGTCCATCGGGTTGCCACCAGAAAAGTGGTCTTCTGGTCCAAGTGGGTTAAAAAGCATTGCTGCTCCTAAGTAGTCGTCAGGGTTGAACTGACCCTGGAAGACGGGTGATGGATGGTTAAAGGGTGAATTGTGTCCTAGTAGGGGAATGTAGGACTGTTGAGAGTTGTGGGGCTCATTCTCAGAATGAGGCCCAAATGAGTGTGGGATAGACGGGGAGGTACTCAGTGAGACTGAGCGCCTAGCTGGTTCGGTAAAAGACCTACAAAGATCTTGAGCATCTGTGTTATGAGGATCCGAAGGTGTTCGCCGGTGTGACGGTCCGGCCTCGTGGTCGTTTGGGGCTACATGTGCTCCTTGTCCTCGGCCTCTTCCTCTCATACGTGGCGGCATTTTTGTGAACCTGTCAAAAACAACAAGTGATACAACAAGAAATATAATTAAAACAAAGTTAGAAATAAAAACCAAAAATTTGGAAAATTCCTAAGTTCTTTGTCTAGACTCGAGAATCGAGGAATGTGCAATTGTGTAACTGAGATTAAACACAAAAGAATAGTGTTTAATTCACTCAGAGTTGGCTCTGATACCAACCTGTCACACCCCTATTTTCCACGTGTCACCGGTGGGCTCGGTGGGGAGTATCGTGACGTAGTTGGTATCATCATAGACAAACAACACAATATATATAAATGCATAGCGGAAGCAAGGATAGTTTCATTTCAACTTTAATAAAGTGTAATATTAAATATCACTGATAGTTGAAACGGATCCACAGGCGGATCAAAATAAAATAAGATATTGTTCAACAGTTTATTGTCGTCCAAGCTTGCGAGACTTATTGTGGACGCTCTAGAAGTCAGCCAGCCTATTACGTGTAGTACCTGCACTTAACCTTTTGGAAAAATACGTCAGTTTACACTGGTAAATACAATTTAACTGACTCATTTTGAAAAATGGTTGAAAATTGATTTGAATGCTCATGGCACAAAACATTTTTATAACTTGAGTCAAATATTTAATATAATCTTGTGAACGAATTACATGTTACTTGTGCGTTCAGTGGCCCGGATCTTGTCCGGGTTAAAGATCAATAGACCCACCACATTATTGAGTTATACACTGACAGGTGTACGCCTACACCTCGTGCTCAGGTCGTGGCCATCTCGTAAGATGATGCCAAGGATATCCGGGACATGGTCATTAACCCCCCAAAGGCTTTAAGTGAACAAGACTGTTTAAACGAGCCGATCAAATTATTCAATTAACCACCCAAAGATGTAAGATTTGATGCTCGATCAAGCGGTATTCTATATACCGTAACCCAAGCCCGTATAGGGAAAATAAGTTAAAAGTATTTACCTGAGTAAAGTATAATTCACAACAAGCAAATTGCAAGTAGCTTTTACCGGTGCTCCTAATCTGGAACGAAGGTTTATAATAACCTATTAGATTTCTAACGGGTCTTTATTTAAGCTTAAGCTTAGACCGGCTAGTTTAAAGGACGATACGGTTCAAACGCACGATTAAGCGAAGACCAGATAGAATGTGATTTAGACCCGAAAAGTTTGAATACTTGTATAATATGGGTATACTAAATACATTCTGGATTTTGAGATAAAAATGATAATGTTTGACCCGTCTCGGTCAATTTATGCAAACTAGTTACATAAACCGAACCGAACGCGAAAAGAGCGTTACGGGTAACCGTAAGAGTCATATGCAAGTTCCCTGAGTTAATATGCTCTAAATATGTTATAATATCAGTAAGATATCTTCTATTATGCCCAAAACGGATTTAAACACAAATTATGCCTCATAAGGGCATTTTGGTCATTTAAAAGATTATAAAAGAGTTTATTTGTAAATCTGAGTTACGGGTCTGATTTATACAGTAAATATACTTAATTTAACATGTTATAACAGTAGGGTATGACCCATATGTGAAACTTATCATTTAAAAAAACAAACTATGCACTTTAGGGGTATTTTGGTAATTTCACAAGAGCTAAAAAGGTCAAAACTGGAAATCTGAGTTCAAAAACTTATACTTACTGTTATTATATAAAAATATACTAAAAACATCAGTAGGTATCAACCTTATATGTTTAATATGGTTATAGTACATACTATGCGTTAAAAACGCTTAAAAAGGCGATTTAGAGCCGTTTCCGGGTTTTTAAAAGAAAGCTGATATTTTTATATTTCCAGAATGCTCAAAATATTTTATTTATCAAATAAAATCAGTAGAAAAAGGTTTGGGGTCAAAAGGATTTATAAAACTCATTTTATGGCTTAAAAGGGCAAAATCGGTATTTACCGAATTAAACTTAGAGACCTATGATATGATCAGCCAAAAATTAAATAAAAATCTTTAAAAATCCCAAAATATTATATAACATCAGTGGGTAAAAAGTTTGGCATCAAAAAGTGGGTTTAAATAGGTTATATGCTAATTACGCCGTTTAAGTAATATAAAGCTTTCAAATTACGATAATAAGCATAACTCTTAATCTAGACCTCAAACTGATATCAAATTTTAGGTGCAAGTTTATAAATCAGTAACAAATGTTTCTACTCTTTCACTTTTTCAAAAATCACGTTTTATGGTAAAAAGGGCATAATAGTCAACTTTTAAGCATTAATCGGAAACATGCATATGGACCGGGTAAGTATTGAACCAAGTTGTAAAATCTCAGAGAGTTAAACTTATATGAAAATTGGTCCAAAATAAGCTCTTAGGCAGATCTCAAACATGCATGAACGGATCAGAACTGAAAGTCAAAGAAAAAGTCAATTTATGCGACTTTCGGTTCCGATTCGGGTTTAAACTGAAAATTGTCGAGATGAACATGTTGAGACATGTTCTTACATTAATTACCAAGTTATTTTAATTATCAAACAGGTTGCATGTACCCTACATTGCTAATCATGCTTAAATTTGCAAATACACTTTCTGTTGACTTTTTGAAACAAGCTTTGACTCGACAATTATCATACTTAGAGTGGGAATCTGAAAATACCCTTTTGAGGGTTTGTTACCCACATAAATACCAACTTGTAGGTACTTTCAATTTGAGAAAAGACTGAGCAAATTTCGTTTAATCACGAAGTCAAACTAAATTTACGATGGTTTGACTATTAGCCAAATTACTAAGCTAGAACGAATTTGAGAAGGTTATGAACACTTACAATAGTCCTAATAATGCTTAGAGATCACTAGAAAGTTGGCTTGACGTCCAGAGAGCTCCAGAGATGATCTTGTGAATTTTTGAACATGCAAGTGTTGAAGGTTGCAAGCTTCAAGTCCCTTTTATCACAATTTTGATCTGATTATAGGCTGCCACAGAGGTCTAGGAGTGTTATGAGAAGAGGACAAGTGCTCCTAAATGCATGTAAACCCATTGGAGAGCCCCAGGTATCGACAACAGCTGGAAACAACTCGCAACAGACCTGTTACTGGCATCTGTGCGCTGATACGTCGCTGGCGACCTGTAGGCGGGCCGCGAGGCCTGTTACGCGGGCCGCGTACAAGTGCTCGACCAGGTTACCCATTTTTCAACATTTACAAATCAGTCCCTGGCCTTTGTTACGTGGTTTTTGCTCCTTTTCTTGCACATTAGACCCTCAAACCTGATTTTTAAGGACCTTGGGATTCTTATAAACATGGTAAAGTCCTTGGTTAACTTTGTGCTTACCCGAAAAGTCACGAAATTCAACGTTAACGCAATTAACCCTTCGTGCACGGTTTTGATCATAACTTTCTCATACGATAACGAAACTCGATGAAATTTTTATCACATATTCTAGTGAGTATATTTTATCATTACAAAGCTTCGGGTTTGCCAAAAGGTCACTCAGAGGTATATTTTCAACATGTTGACACATTTAGTCCCTGTAGTTTGTAATTCCTCACTTTCTTTCATTTTCCGCTTCGTATGATCCATGATTTATCCGTTTAAGATTATAAACATCATGTAGGGTTATTTTCGAGCCTATTTATCCATTGTTGACACTTTGGTCCCTTATATTCACATAGTTTCACTGTTTGTCAACTTTAGTCCCTCTAAAGTATGTTTTCACATATTCAAAGCCCATGACACGTGTCAATACATTATTGGACGTAAATTTTCGAGGTGTTACATCCTCACCCCCTTAAAAGAAATCTCGACCCCGAGATTTACTGAAACAAATAAGGGTATTTTTCTTTCATCGTGGATTCTACCTCCCATGTGTATTCGGGACCTCTACGGGCATCCCATTTGACCTTTACAATAGGTACATGCTTCCTTCGAAGCTTCTTTACCTGTCGATCTTCAATCGATAATGGCTTTTCCACAAATTTCAAGCTATCATCTATATGTACATCCGTATGCGGTATAACCAGTGATTCATCAGCGAAACACTTCTTCAAATTACAGATGTGGAACACGTTATGGATAGCACTAAGTTCTTCAGGCAAGTTTAACTTATAAGCAACTGACCCGACACGTTCGATAACCTCGAAAGGTCCTATGTATCTCGGCCTTAGCTTGCCTTTCTTACCAAATCGCATCACCCCCTTCCAGGGTGATACTTTAAGCAACACTTTATCACCCACTTCGAAGTTAAAAGCCTTACGCTTTGGATCCGCATAACTTTTCTGCCTATCCCTGGTAGCTTTCAAACGATCGCGAATCTGGAAAATCTTATCCGTCATCTCAAAAACTATCTCTGGTCCTGATAGTTGGACATCTCCAACTTCCGCCCAACAAATGGGCGATCTACACTTTCTACCGTATAAGGCCTCAAAAGGCGCAGCTTTTATGCTGGTGTGGTAGCTATTGTTGTAGGAGAACTCAATTAGTGGTAGGTTCTTATTCCAATTACCACCCAAATCGATCGCACATGCACGTAGCATGTCTTCCAACGTTTGAATAGTACGCTCACTCTGACCGTCAGTCTGAGGATGATAAGTCGTACTAAAATTCAAACGAGTGCCCAAAGATTGTTGGAAACTCTTCCAAAAATGTGACGTGTATCTAGTATCTCTGTCAGAGATAATAGACACAGGTATTCCATGCAAAGCTACAATCTTATCAACGTATAACTGGGCTAACATATCGGAGCTATAGGTCTCCTTGATGGGTAGAAAATAGTCTATCTACTATGACCCATATAGTATCATTTCCCTTTCTCGTCTTTGGCAACTTGGTGATGAAATCCATCATCACCATCTCCCACTTCCATGTGGGAATTTCAGGTTGTTGTAGCAAACCTGACGGCTTCTGATGCTCAGCTTTGACTTGCGCACAAGTCAAACATTTAGCTACATAGGCAGCTACAGACTTTTTCAAAGCAATCCACCAGTAGTTTGCTTTTAGATCCTGGTACATCTTATCAGCTCCAGGATGAACGGAATATTTGGAACTGTGGGCTTCCTGGAGAATAACATCTCGAAGTCCTCCATAAACTGGAACCCATATTCGTCCATTCAATCTTAGCATTCCGTCTTTGTCATAGGATAACTGCTCCTTAGTTACTCCTAGCTTTTCTTCAGGAAAGTTAGCTTCCAACACAGCTTCCTTCTGTGCAGCTACAACCCTTTCGTTCAAACTATTCCTGATTTCGATGCGCTTGGCATTGATTCTTATCGGCTTCACTCTTTCTTTTCTGCTTAAGGCATCAGCAACTACATTTGCTTTGCCTGGATGGTATTTTATCTCACAATCATAATCATTTAGAGTTTCCATCCATCGTCTTTGTCGCATGTTCAAGTCCTTCTGATTGAACAAATGTTGAAGGCTCTTGTGATCTGAATAGATCACACACTTGGTACCATATAAGTAGTGCCTCCATAGTTTTAATGCAAATACAACGGCACCCAGCTCCAAATCGTGGGTGGTGTAGTTCTTTTCGTGCACCTTTAGCTGTCGTGAAGCGTAGGCAATAACCTTGCCTTTCTGCATGAGTACACAGCCCATACCAGTGTGTGATGCATCACAGTACACCACAAATTCTTTTATACCATCGGGCAATGTTAATACCGGTGCATTGCTCAACTTTTTCTTCAGAATGTCAAAGGATTCCTGCTGCTTAGGGCCCCAATCAAACTTAACCTTCTTACGTGTCAACGAAGTTAGGGGCGCAGCAATCCTTGAAAAGTTTTCGATAAAGCGCCTATAATATCCTGCTAAACCCAGAAAACTGCGAATCTCAGTAGGCGTCTTTGGCTCTTGCCAATTCATAACTGCTTCTACCTTAGCGGGATCCACTTGGATTCCACGCTCACTTACTACATGTCCAAGGAATTGGACTTCTCGAAGCCAAAATTCGCACTTCGAAAATTTGGCGTAGAGTTTTTCATGATGTAGAAGTTTGAGAATACAACGAAGGTGTTTCTCGTGGTCAGCTTGGTTCTTCGAATAGATGAGAATGTCATCAATAAAGACGATGACGAATTTGTCCAAGTAAGGCTTGCAGACGCGATTCATGAGATCCATGAATGCGGCTGGTGCGTTAGTGAGCCCGAAAGGCATCACTAGGAACTCGTAATGTCCATAACGAGTCCTAAACGCTGTCTTGTGCACATCTTCATCTTTGACCTTCAACTGATGATAGCCTGACCTCAAGTCGATCTTAGAAAAGTAGCTTGCTCCTTGTAACTGATCGAACAGATCGTCGATCCTGGGCAAAGGATACCTATTCTTGATAGTGACCTTATTAAGCTCACGGTAATCGATGCACAGACGCATCGATCCATCCTTCTTCTTGACAAATAAAATCGGTGCTCCCCAAGGAGACGAACTTGGCCTAATGAAACCTTTGGCTAGTAGATCGTCTAACTGCGTCCTTAACTCCTTCATCTCCGTTGGTGCTAACCTATAAGGTGCTCTAGCAACAGGTGCTGCTCCCGGAATGATGTCGATTCGGAATTTCACTTGCCTATCTGGTGGTAAACCAGGTAGTTCTTCAGGGAAAACTTCAGGATATTCCGAAATGACAGGGATGTCTTCAATCTTGGGTCTCTGCTCATCAATAGTAACTTGTGCCATATAAATGACACAACCCTTCCCCAAGCATCTAGATGCCTTGAGCATGGACACTTGCTCAGGCAATCCATGCTGGGTATCCCCTAGATGGTAAGTGACTTACCAGACGGAGTTTTGACTATCACTTGCTTTCTGTTGCACACAATCTGGGCTTGGTTATGCGATAACCAATCCATACCTATAACTACATCAAAGCTGGCTAGCTTAAAGGGAAGTAAGGATAAAGGAAAAGAATGATTCCTAATGGATATAACACATCCATCTAAAACAGTTGAGGCTGTTTCTATGGTTCCATCAGCTAATTCCACCTCGTATTTTACACTTAAGGTTCTAACAGGTAGGTTTAATAACTTACAGAACTTATCATCAACAAAGGACTTATCTGCTCCAGAATCAAACAATACTCTAGCAAAAACATCATTTACGAGAAAAGTACTTGTAATCACGTTGTCATCTTGAACAACTTCCTTAGCGTCCATCTTGAAGACCCTCGCATTGGTCTTCTTCCCATCCTCGGCTTTCCTGGCGTTCTTTGGGCAATTAGACTTAATGTGCCCTTTTTCGTTGCAACCGTAACATGTTGCATCCTTTAGCTTCTTACACTCCAAAGTCTTATGATTCGTAGATTTGCAAATCCCACAGGATCTCACATGAGACTGGGATTTCGACTCAAAACGACACTTCCCAAAATGGTTCTTCTTACAAGTTTTACATTTGGGCTTATCCCCCGATTGTTGCCCATCTCTCTTAGATCCCGACCCTTTCCTGTGGTCGTTATTTCCTCGGTGTCTCTTTTCTGATCTTCGTGAGGTATCGTCCTCACGCTTCCTCTTATTCTCTTCTGAGTTCCTGAGTGCTCTCAACCTGACTACGTCCAGGGTAAGAGAGAGAGATAGATCAGCTGCTGATCTGAAGGTTGCAGGCCTTGACGCCTTAACACTTGCTTTAATCTCAGGGGCTAAACCCCCGATGAAACGGGCAATCCTTTTAGGTTCTGGGGTTACCAAATATGGAACCAATCGAGATAGAGTATTGAAAGTGGTGAGGTAAGCCTGACAATCTAGATTCTTCATCACCAACGACAAGAAATCAGATTCGATCCTTTCAACTTCGTGCTGTGGGCAATAATTTTCCTTAATAAGAGCAACGAACTGATCCCACGACAAGTTGTAAAGTGGGATCTTTCCAGCAGCTTGTATAAGAGATTTCCACCATGCCAGTGCTTCTCCTTTGAACGATTGGGATACATATTTCACTACATCTCTTTCAGCACACCCGCTGATGTCTACTACCGTATCCATTTCGTCCAACCAGGTCATGCAGTCGACCGCTCCTTTCTCCCCAGTAAAGTCTCTGGGTTTACATGAGACGAAGTATTTATACGTACAGGACTTACTATGCGGTTCCTGTTTCTGCTCGACCTTCTTTATCGGGACACTGTTTTGGTTAGAGGAGTGATGATCCTCATCATCCTTCTTGAGCTCATCTTTCTTAGGTCCATCTTTCTTAGAGGGCGGCTTGCTATGAGCCTCCGAGTGGACTTTCGGTTTGGAACGTGGTGCAGATCGGGTCCTACTTCGGGTCCCGCTTGATTCACTATACTGTCTATTTAGCGCTTCGATAACAGCATCATTCACTAATGCTTTCAACTCCGCACCCGTTACTAATATTTTAGTATTTTCAGGGTTTTCTGCTGGACGACTGTTTAATTCTTCAGACTTAGCCATGTAGTCTTAATTGCTACATAAAAATAAGGACAAGGTCTATTTAGAAGTCTAAACAGTATTATCGTTCTTGACGATTTATTAACCATGGTAAATAAAAGCCATATTAGTTAATTTAATAATTTCATTCAAGATTTTTACTAGTAATCTTTTTAGAACGAAATATATTATTGGCATAATAAGCCTAGTCACGTAGACAAATTTCTAAATTACAAATTTAGATCTTATAGGATTAAAGTTTGAATAAATAAGACAAATCAATCCTTTTCTTGGCAGGGAGTCCATAAACAACAGCTGCCTTTTGTTTTTATATGACATTAATTATAACCCGTAGGCATTATGTCACAACCAAATATATATAGAAATATTAAACTTGGATAATTTATTAAAAGGGTGGCGTGTGTGATTTTACGGATCACACTAGCCAAGAATGTTAACATGTTTACAGATGTTAACAGAGATTTGAATCTTTTAAACAGGTTCTACCATATTGGCTAGATTTATGACAACATAACAGCTAGGTTTTACCTTTTAAGATCCTTATTATTTTATTAAAATGGTAAATCAAAATAATAAATGTTATTTTTCATTTATTTATACACTATGTTTATGCACATAATTAAGAAATGAAAAACTTAAATTAACCATACAATTAAAAATTTAAACCAAGACAAGTTCGCCCTAAACGGGACTTTTACATAAACAACATGCCCACGCAGGGGCCAAACAAATAAACAAACCCACGCAGGGGTCAAAATAAAAAAAATATGCCCACGCAGCACCAGTGTAAGTGGGAATTGGGTCTCCAAAACCCAATGGTGGCTGTGGCGCGACTGGCGCAGAGGCTACTTCTGAGACAGGGTGTGAAGATTCCCCCATCTCCGGCTCTTCGTGGACCGGTGAGTAACGGCTGCCACTCGAAAGTGGAGGGGTGCTGATGCGTATTCCCCCTCGTGCGGATATTCGCGCTGTCGTTCTCCTTCGCCTCGGAGGCGAGGGAGGTTGAAGCTGAGGCGGTGGTGGCGGCGGAGTGACCGCGACAAGTCGAGAATCCTCAGAAGGATTCTGCTGCTTTTGCTGTAGCTGATGCAGGGGAGAGTTGGGCTGAAGCTGGTGCAAGGGAGAGTGATGTGGCTGGTGCATGGGAGAGTGATGTGGTTGGTGCAAGGGAGAGTTATGATAACTGGGGGTAAACACCCAGTCATACTGCTTGAAGTTCTCCTCAAAGCTATCGGGACCATTGTAAGGTGATCCCATAAATGGTGACCCATCTGAAATCTCAATGGGATGATTGGGAGTTCCGGACGGTGGCATTGCAGGATCCGTATCCTCATCGATGTCCATCGGGTTGCCACCAGAAAAGTGGTCTTCTGGTCCAAGTGGGTTAAAAAGCATTGCTGCTCCTAAGTAGTCGTCAGGGTTGAACTGACCCTGGAAGACGGGTGATGGATGGTTAAAGGGTGAATTGTGTCCTAGTAGGGGAATGTAGGACTGTTGAGAGTTGTGGGGCTCATTCTCAGAATGAGGCCCAAATGAGTGTGGGATAGACGGGGAGGTACTCAGTGAGACTGAGCGCCTAGCTGGTTCGGTAAAAGACCTACAAAGATCTTGAGCATCTGTGTTATGAGGATCCGAAGGTGTTCGCCGGTGTGACGGTCCGGCCTCGTGGTCGTTTGGGGCTACATGTGCTCCTTGTCCTCGGCCTCTTCCTCTCATACGTGGCGGCATTTTTGTGAACCTGTCAAAAACAACAAGTGATACAACAAGAAATATAATTAAAACAAAGTTAGAAATAAAAACCAAAAATTTGGAAAATTCCTAAGTTCTTTGTCTAGACTCGAGAATCGAGGAATGTGCAATTGTGTAACTTAGATTAAACACAAAAGACTAGTGTTTAATTCACTCAGAGTTGGCTCCGATACCAACCTGTCACACCCCTATTTTCCACGTGTCACCGGTGGGCCCGGTGGGGAGTATCGTGACGTAGTTGGTATCATCATAGACAAACAACACAATATATATAAATGCATAGCGGAAGCAAGGATAGTTTCATTTCAACTTTAATAAAGTGTAATATTAAATATCACTGATAGTTGAAACGGATCCACAGGCGGATCAAAATAAAATAAGATATTGTTCAACAGTTTATTGTCGTCCAAGCTTGCGAGACTTATTGTGGACGCTCTAGAAGTCAGCCAGCCTATTACGTGTAGTACCTGCACCTAACCTTTTGGAAAAATACGTCAGTTTACACTGGTAAATACAATTTAACTGACTCATTTTGAAAATGGTTGAAAATTGATTTGAATGCTCATGGCACAAAACATTTTTATAACTTGAGTCAAATATTTAATATAATCTTGTGAACGAATTACATGTTACTTGTGCGTTCAGTGGCCCGGATCTTGTCCGGGTTAAAGATCAATAGACCCACCACATTATTGAGTTATACACTGACAGGTGTACGCCTACACCTCGTGCTCAGGTCGTGGCCATCTCGTAAGATGATGCCAAGGATATCCGGGACATGGTCATTAACCCCCCAAAGGCTTTAAGTGAACAAGACTGTTTAAACGAGCCGATCAAATTATTCAATTAACCACCCAAAGATGTAAGATTTGATGCTCGATCAAGCGGTATTCTATATACCGTAACCCAAGCCCGTATAGGGAAAATAAGTTAAAAGTATTTACCTGAGTAAAGTATAATTCACAACAAGCAAATTGCAAGTAGCTTTTACCGGTGCTCCTAATCTGGAACGAAGGTTTATAATAACCTATTAGATTTCTAACGGGTCTTTATTTAAGCTTAAGCTTAGACCGGCTAGTTTAAAGGACGATACGGTTCAAACGCACGATTAAGCGAAGACCAGATAGAATGTGATTTAGACCCGAAAAGTTTGAATACTTGTATAATATGGGTATACTAAATACATTCTGGATTTTGAGATAAAAATGATAATGTTTGACCCGTCTCGGTCAATTTATGCAAACTAGTTACATAAACCGAACCGAACGCGAAAAGAGCGTTACGGGTAACCGTAAGAGTCATATGCAAGTTCCCTGAGTTAATATGCTCTAAATATGTTATAATATCAGTAAGATATCTTCTATTATGCCCAAAACGGATTTAAACACAAATTATGCCTCATAAGGGCATTTTGGTCATTTAAAAGATTATAAAAGAGTTTATTTGTAAATCTGAGTTACGGGTCTGATTTATACAGTAAATATACTTAATTTAACATGTTATAACAGTAGGGTATGACCCATATGTGAAACTTATCATTTAAAAAAACAAACTATGCACTTTAGGGGTATTTTGGTAATTTCACAAGAGCTAAAAAGGTCAAAACTGGAAATCTGAGTTCAAAAACTTATACTTACTGTTATTATATAAAAATATACTAAAAACATCAGTAGGTATCAACCTTATATGTTTAATATGGTTATAGTACATACTATGCGTTAAAAACGCTTAAAAAGGCGATTTAGAGCCGTTTCCGGGTTTTTAAAAGAAAGCTGATATTTTTATATTTCCAGAATGCTCAAAATATTTTATTTATCAAATAAAATCAGTAGAAAAAAGTTTGGGGTCAAAAGGATTTATAAAACTCATTTTATGGCTTAAAAGGGCAAAATCGGTATTTACCGAATTAAACTTAGAGACCTATGATATGATCAGCCAAAAATTAAATAAAAATCTTTAAAAATCCCAAAATATGATATAACATCAGTGGGTAAAAAGTTTGGCATCAAAAAGTGGGTTTAAATAGGTTATATGCTAATTACGCCGTTTAAGTAATATAAAGCTTTCAAATTACGATAATAAGCATAACTCTTAATCTAGACCTCAAACTGATATCAAATTTTAGGTGCAAGTTTATAAATCAGTAACAAATGTTTCTACTCTTTCACTTTTTCAAAAATCACGTTTTATGGTAAAAAGGGCATAATAGTCAACTTTTAAGCATTAATCGGAAACATGCATATGGACCGGGTAAGTATTGAACCAAGTTGTAAAATCTCAGAGAGTTAAACTTATATGAAAATTGGTCCAAAATAAGCTCTTAGGCAGATCTCAAACATGCATGAACGGATCAGAACTGAAAGTCAAAGAAAAAGTCAATTTATGCGACTTTCGGTTCCGATTCGGGTTTAAACTGAAAATTGTCGAGATGAACATGTTGAGACATGTTCTTACATTAATTACCAAGTTATTTTAATTATCAAACAGGTTGCATGTACCCTACATTGCTAATCATGCTTAAATTTGCAAATACACTTTCTGTTGACTTTTTGAAACAAGCTTTGACTCGACAATTATCATACTTAGAGTGGGAATCTGAAAATACCCTTTTGAGGGTTTGTTACCCACATAAATACCAACTTGTAGGTACTTTCAATTTGAGAAAAGACTGAGCAAATTTCGTTTAATCACGAAGTCAAACTAAATTTACGATGGTTTGACTATTAGCCAAATTACTAAGCTAGAACGAATTTGAGAAGGTTATGAACACTTACAATAGTCCTAATAATGCTTAGAGATCACTAGAAAGTTGGCTTGACGTCCAGAGAGCTCCAGAGATGATCTTGTGAATTTTTGAACATGCAAGTGTTGAAGGTTGCAAGCTTCAAGTCCCTTTTATCACAATTTTGATTTGATTATAGGCTGCCACAGAGGTCTAGGAGTGTTATGAGAAGAGGACAAGTGCTCCTAAATGCATGTAAACCCATTGGAGAGCCCCAGGTATCGACAACAGCTGGAAACAACTCGCAACAGACCTGTTACTGGCATCTGTGCGCTGATACGTCGCTGGCGACCTGTAGGCGGGCCGCGAGGCCTGTTACGCGGGCCGCGTACAAGTGCTCGACCAGGTTACCCATTTTTCAACATTTACAAATCAGTCCCTGGCCTTTGTTACGTGGTTTTTGCTCCTTTTCTTGCACATTAGACCCTCAAACCTGATTTTTAAGGACCTTGGGATTCTTATAAACATGGTAAAGTCCTTGGTTAACTTTGTGCTTACCCGAAAAGTCACGAAATTCAACGTTAACGCAATTAACCCTTCGTGCACGGTTTTGATCATAACTTTCTCATACGATAACGAAACTCGATGAAATTTTTATCACATATTCTAGTGAGTATATTTTATCATTACAAAGCTTCGGGTTTGCCAAAAGGTCACTCAGAGGTATATTTTCAACATGTTGACACATTTAGTCCCTGTAGTTTGTAATTCCTCACTTTCTTTCATTTTCCGCTTCGTATGATCCATGATTTATCCGTTTAAGATTATAAACATCATGTAGGGTTATTTTCGAGCCTATTTATCCATTGTTGACACTTTGGTCCCTTATATTCACATAGTTTCACTGTTTGTCAACTTTAGTCCCTCTAAAGTATGTTTTCACATATTCAAAGCCCATGACACGTGTCAATACATTATTGGACGTAAATTTTCGAGGTGTTACATCCTCACCCCCTTAAAAGAAATCTCGACCCCGAGATTTACTGAAACAAATAAGGGTATTTTTCTTTCATCGTGGATTCTACCTCCCATGTGTATTCGGGACCTCTACGGGCATCCCATTTGACCTTTACAATAGGTACATGCTTCCTTCGAAGCTTCTTTACCTGTCGATCTTCAATCGATAATGGCTTTTCCACAAATTTCAAGCTATCATCTATATGTACATCCGTATGCGGTATAACCAGTGATTCATCAGCGAAACACTTCTTCAAATTACAGATGTGGAACACGTTATGGATAGCACTAAGTTCTTCAGGCAAGTTTAACTTATAAGCAACTGACCCGACACGTTCGATAACCTCGAAAGGTCCTATGTATCTCGGCCTTAGCTTGCCTTTCTTACCAAATCGCATCACCCCCTTCCAGGGTGATACTTTAAGCAACACTTTATCACCCACTTCGAAGTTAAAAGCCTTACGCTTTGGATCCGCATAACTTTTCTGCCTATCCCTGGTAGCTTTCAAACGATCGCGAATCTGGAAAATCTTATCCGTCATCTCAAAAACTATCTCTGGTCCTGATAGTTGGACATCTCCAACTTCCGCCCAACAAATGGGCGATCTACACTTTCTACCGTATAAGGCCTCAAAAGGCGCAGCTTTTATGCTGGTGTGGTAGCTATTGTTGTAGGAGAACTCAATTAGTGGTAGGTTCTTATTCCAATTACCACCCAAATCGATCGCACATGCACGTAGCATGTCTTCCAACGTTTGAATAGTACGCTCACTCTGACCGTCAGTCTGAGGATGATAAGTCGTACTAAAATTCAAACGAGTGCCCAAAGATTGTTGGAAACTCTTCCAAAAATGTGACGTGTATCTAGTATCTCTGTCAGAGATAATAGACACAGGTATTCCATGCAAAGCTACAATCTTATCAACGTATAACTGGGCTAACATATCGGAGCTATAGGTCTCCTTGATGGGTAGAAAATAGTCTATCTACTATGACCCATATAGTATCATTTCCCTTTCTCGTCTTTGGCAACTTGGTGATGAAATCCATCATCACCATCTCCCACTTCCATGTGGGAATTTCAGGTTGTTGTAGCAAACCTGACGGCTTCTGATGCTCAGCTTTGACTTGCGCACAAGTCAAACATTTAGCTACATAGGCAGCTACAGACTTTTTCAAAGCAATCCACCAGTAGTTTGCTTTTAGATCCTGGTACATCTTATCAGCTCCAGGATGAACGGAATATTTGGAACTGTGGGCTTCCTGGAGAATAACATGTCACACCCCGACCACGTGGAACATACAAAACGTGGCGGAAACATCGGGGCGTGTTGCAACAGAATTAATGTTTCACAACCATGGAAATTAAAGTTTCGTTTTATTGATTAAAAGTGTTACAATGTCTATAATTAACTAGTCTTGCATCTTTTATTCTTTTATTGTCACTAAAGCCCAAGTCTGCCTATGTGTATCTTGATCAACTTATGCAACAGCTCCTGAAAAACACATGTGAAAATATGGTACGTCAGCATAAAAATGCCGGTGAGATACATAAGTTTTGTGAAAATAGGTGTCATAACTTATGTTTGAGAAAATGTTTAGTCATGAACCTTGTTATTTGCTTTGTTTTGTAAATCATTTGAAAAACAATGAGTTCAGATGATAGGTATAAATAAGTGAATAATGTATAGTTAAATGAATAACCAAGTTAAATGAGTTTGTAAAAGATAAGTTGTTTTGTAAAACAATGTCTTGTGATAAGTATGTTATTTGTATAAAATGTTATATGTATCAAACTGAAATGATTCAAATAACGCTACAATATGTAATACCATACAAACACTTATATATAGGAAGTACCAGCGGCGTATCCACCATGCTTGTATCATATTACACACGCATCGTTACTTAATCACATAATCAAACCAAACCATCAAGATGTAAAATGTTCATGTCTAATGTAAATCATGTAATGTAAAACCAATGTCAAATGTTGATAGTCCAAAAGTAGTCAAGTAATGTATAACCAAAATGATATGTATGGTAAGTAAAATTAAGACTACTTAAACCATAAGTAAAATGTACAAAACAAAGTATTGAAGTAAAACTTGGTTTAAATCAAAGTTATGTTTTGTAAGATATATGCATGCTATACTGAATATGAACATTTATGCGGTATTGTGAAAATTCATACATCCAAGCCTTGAGACAGACGGATAACTATGTAAAAGTGAGTTATCAAGAGAATATGTATTCGGATTCGGTCATTCCTTACGTCCAAACAAACCCGAGATTTCAGGAATGGGATTTGTCAAGTCCTATGGTACCACTACCTACTACCGAGCGGCGTGATCGGTGTTAATGAATGTACATTGTCTCATTTAAACAAACCAAATGTCATACCAAAATGTAAGCATGTGATGAAGATAATGTACCTAGTATGCTAGAGTAAACATACAAGGTAGAGCTGTAAAACAATGTGTCCATATGTTACTGGAACATATGCAACAGAGATGCAATGTAAAATGATGTACTAAGTATGCTAAGTTAACATACAAAGTAGAAAAGTCATGTAAATCAATGCGCTAGCATGCTATCAGTCAACATACCTAGCAGAAATGTAATGTAAATCATGTACTAATAGTGTACTAATGAACATAACAAGTATATGATGTGAAAACAGGAAAGCACGAAAGTAACAAGTAGGCACATGTGTTTCACCCCAAAACAGTTTGGAAAACAGTAAAAGAGGGGTCTATGTACTCACTTGAGATTGCTTAGTAGTCCTTGAGTAACAACCAAACAAAGCTAGAGATCACGGAAATCAAACGGCACCTAATATAGGTAACTATGTTAATTAACCGGACCTAAATCGGAAGATTGGGTAGCATTAGGGTTTGTAAACCAAATGAGTGTAGGAACTCATATGATATGGTTTAACAAAGCCTACATACTAAATGAAACTTAACCTAAGTGTCTACGACCCATTACGACCCGTTTAGGAAGCTTATGCTACTTTAACGCGTCGTTCGCGTGTAACGCGTTCGGACCGCCTAACTAGTCCTATGACAAGTGTTATATGCCTAAACATGTTACATAATCAGTTATGTGGCAAAAGTTTAGGTTACATATGCTTAATTACCAATTATACATGAAAAGGGTATTCTGGTAATTTACCTAAGGCATATAAACTACCTATCATACAACTACTTAAACGATGTGACCATAGGGTATAACCTCGGAAGGTTATTCCCTACCTACTATGGTCACCTAATGTATTTGGTCGGATCCTAATGATCGACCAAATGGGTCGAGTTCGAAGGTATAGGCGATTTATCAGATCGCCTACCCTACGACTCTAGATAACGTGGTAATCAGTGGGCATAGTCCCAAAGGACTATGACCAACGTGATTACACTCACGTTGCGAAGTTCAAACGAACTTCGCATTGACCATTACTGGTCAACGCTGAAAGTCAAACAAAGTTTGACTTTCTGACTCGAAAAGCAGTAAAAATAAGGAAAAGAACGAAAGAATACTAACCCAGGGTCCCCGAATGCTAATCCCGACTCAAGAACTCAGGTATGAAACAATGGTTTCAACTTAGAGCTCTCAAAATCAGAATTCTAGTGAGAAATGCAATGGGGGTGGATGGGTATATATAGTTTTCGGGTAACCGTTAGGATCGTTTCTTGGAAAAGGGGAAACGATCAAGGCCGTACACTTGTCCAAATGTTATGGTGGCTAAATCTTGATCTTATCTTGCTGATTAGGCAAGTTTAAAACATGTGGATGGGGTTTAATCAGCTGCAAGTTGCAAAAACAAACATTGAATCTGGTCTGAAGGTGCCATGCGGCCCGCTTTAGATTCATGCGAACACAATGCGGGCCGCTTGGGCCCTCTGATCTGCACATATGTTTCAAAAATGACAGTTTAGGTCCCTGCACGTGTTTAAGGCCATTTCCGACACTTCTAAGGCCCGTAAAGCCAACTTTAAGGCCCTAAAATGATGCCTAAACATTGTGGACTTGAAACATGTTCAAAAATATGTCGGATGATGGTTCGTTTGGTCGTACGAACGCGATGTTCGCTTAATTACGACGGAATGCGCATAAGCGCGAAAAACGATCCAAATGACGTGACGAATGGATTTTTCTTATGGCGAACACAAAAATATAATGTAGTCATGCTTACATAAATTTTTGGGTGTCCGGATGTATTCAGAACGTAAGTTATGCGCGAAAATGCAAACTTGTGCACTTTTTGACACTTTTAGTCCCTGAATGACCCAAAAGTTTATTTTAGCACACCGAACCCCTCAAAGCCTATTTCTAAGCTATATAAAGGATATTTAAGGTGTGTTTAACTTATGGTCATGTTCCGGAATGTCTGTTACAGTTCAAATTGGCATACTTTCGCAGTTTGTCAACTTTAGTCCCTGTAAGCGATTTAACTTGATTTTGCCATACCAAAGCCTTCAAAACTTATTTCTAAGTTATGTAAAGGTTATTTAAGGTATGTTAAGCCAATGTCACTATTCCGGAGTGTTTGTTGCATTAAACTGGTTATATTTACGCATCGGTGCGCGTATAACCTTCCAGAAAGTGATTTAGAGTTTGAAATTGAACAAGAATTGATATGTGCAAATGATACACATATTTTTACAAATACCAAGTATGAAATACAATATTTCATTGCTTTGGTATTTGTTTGATGGCCGTGAAGGCACAGGTGTTACAGTCTCCCCTACTTTAGGAAATTTCGTCCCGAAATTTATTTAGAGGAAACTTGTGAGAGCTTGAAAGCATGAAGTTGAAAAGATCGAACAACATTGGTTAGGGTTCTGAACTTCTAGTAACTTTAATAACCTTATGCTTGCAATGTAAGAGGGATACTTATATACAAGTATACGAAGCGTCATTGGTGCGTCCACCGTACCTCCATTACATCGTTCTCATTTTGTTATTGTTGTCACTATCGGTTCTTACACATAATAAACCTTACTGGGTTTCTATGCACTAAATTTCATAATTATGTAGGCCTCCATAATTAGACAATTCCTTGCACAGTTCACACAGTCTATTTTATAATGCGTAGGGTAAAACCAAATGAACAATCCTGTGATGAGTGTGACTAGACCGCCATAGAGTCCCGTAGACTAGATCAATAAATGATCTAAATAGACTATCAAGGAGTCTGTCCAGCTACATCACTAGATGTCATTCTTTAACCAAATTGTGAATCAATCCTTTAGACTAGACCACTAAAAAGGGTCTGGAGTGGTACTATATAAATCCAAGGGTCTTAACTATTACATAGAAGCCCATTAAGGATTTAAGGTAGTACCTTTGAATATCCTGCTACGAATCTCTCATATGAAGATATGAAAGATCCTGCGAGGATTTGGATAACGAATATCCAGAGTATTAAAAACACAAAAATGCATGAAAGAAAACATAAGATGAATAAACACATAGTCACATAACCACAAAATTGCTAACTAGAAGTTTGTTCTGCTAACAGAGTACATGTATTTAAAGCACACTAGGAATCCATCTTGTGGATTTCATTTGGTACTTTAAACATTTTCGAGAATCCAACTATAAAGATAGAAAGATTCAAAAAGAAAATTCGATTTCGATTACTAGAACTCGAAATGTTCGAATTAAGGTACATAAAGAATCCAATTAAGGACTCTGATTTGAATCATGATCATCCACAAGGGTCTAATTATGGAGATAAAAAGATCCCATATGGATTGTTGAAGTTGAAGATGCTTTGAATTCTTGCACGGGATGTGCTTAAGTCCAAACATGAAGTAAAATGCTTATGAGGTTGAGATGCTAGATATGTCAAGGCGACATATGAAGCAGAATTTGAAGGTTAAGTAAGTGTGTGAGGAAAATATATTTGGAAGACTATGCATGGGGAAAAAAATGTTTTTGAAACCTTATATATAATACTTTTTGGAAATCATAAAGTAGGTGTATTATATAGGTATATTTATAAAAATGTTTTAAAATCATGTGAGATGAATTTTGAAATTATGTATAAGGTTTTTGAAAGACATGAATGATGCTTTTCGAAATCATGCACTTGATCAGAAAATGTATTGTGTTAATATTGTCTTCAGACTATATGAAATATTTTGAAATTAGCAAGGTTGGTTTTGATAACATGGCCAATGTTTTTGAAATAACATAGACAGTGCATCTAGAAAAATTGTTTTCAAACTATACGAAATGTTTTAAGATCATGAAGATTGTTTTGAAATACCGGTACTGTGTATGTTGAAAAATCAAAACGTAATGGGTATGAGATTTGAAAATACCCTTAGTTATCTAACCAAGGATTTAAAGGTACTGATGTGAAAAAAAGCACGATTACTCATAATTTCACTTTATTTCCTGTACTTCGTTTCTTAGAATGAAACGAGTACTTAGATCTTTCGAGGAAATTATGAGCGATCACTTGAAAGTGAGAATCACAAGAGTAGTTTGTAAGGAACATAGTTCCTTGATGTAGGTATCATAGGAAAATCATACACACATGTAACTATACTTGTATATCAGAATTTGTGAACAACGATTTATTTATAAACAAAACAGATTGTTTCACATTACACGAAAACAAAAGAAACAAAGGCATAAGACAGCAACATCCTTTGTTCAGCCAAATGCTCATCCGAGGGTTGGATTTGCACTGACTATCTTCGGGCAGTTGTTCCTGAAATGGCTCGTATCGCCACAGTTGTAGCAAGTACCACGCGGGAAACGAGCTTGAGTAGGGTTGACTTGGGGTTGGGTAGCAGCAAGATTTGCAACAGCTTTGTTCTGGATAGCAAAGCGGCATGTGTTGACCAAATGTCCCCGCCGTCCACAGTAGGTACATTTCCAGCAGGGTAGGAGGTTTGAATGATGACCGTTGCATCGCTTGCACCTAGGAGCAGTTCCTAAGTACTGCTTCCTAGCTGGTGACCTTGCCACTTGGCTAGGTCCAGCTTGATTAGGTGTAACTGCTGCGGGTTTCCTTGAAGCCTTACGCTTCCTTGATGTTGTTGCAAGACTGACTACTGCTTCCTTTGGTGTCTCTTGAGTGGCTTCATTGTCGAGACGAGAGGCTTCATTGTTAAGACGAGAGGCTTCATTGTTAAGACGAGAGGCTTCATTGTTAAGACGAGCCATGGCAATACCTAAATCCACAGTCCTCTGAATCACTTCGCCAATTTGCTGGACAAATTTGGTTGTTCGCTCGGGCATTTGACCAGTTCCAAGAGGAATAGACATTCTAGAAGAAAATGAAAGACAGAGGAAGAAACGAGTGAAAGGTTATTGGATAATCAATACAAAATGGTAACGAATGAAAATTGTGATCATTTGTTTGTTACCTAAGGCAAACAAATGAGATGACGACAAATCAAAGTAAATGGGTACATTGAGATGATGACAAATCAAAGTAAATGGGTCAAAAATAATGTATCGCGAAGACATGCTCGCCTATAAGTGAACACTCATCCCAAGAATTCCCAGGTAAGCACAACTGGTCTCGCGTCTGATGAGATGTATACGAAGTGCTTGCCTAGACAGAAAACCCAGAATACAGGCATTCACCCTTCCAGTTTGCACGTGTTCACATTATTTAAAACCCAAAACCTTGACGATGTTTTTGAAAACCCCAAAAGGGTTCAAAACCATATAACAGAGAGTTCAAAACCTTATAACTGAGGGTTCAAAACCTAGTAATCAATCATCCTAGAACAGATGATTAGTTTTCAAAGCGGTTTTGAATTTTATGTTCTTGTTGTGGTCGTCGCCTAAGGATAGGTGACGGTATTGTTTTATGACTAAACGCAAGTAAACTCGCGTTAGGGTCCTAAGAAGGTTATAGACTAGGTCAAAGCATTACTAATTACTAATAACCTAATTCCCTATAACCATTGGCTCTGATACCATCTTTTCTGTCACACCCCGACCACGTGGAACATACAAAACGTGGCGGAAACATCGGGGCGTGTTGCAACAGAATTAATGTTTCACAACCATGGAAATTAAAGTTTCGTTTTATTGATTAAAAGTGTTACAATGTCTATAATTAACTAGTCTTGCATCTTTTATTCTTTTATTGTCACTAAAGCCCAAGTCTGCCTATGTGTATCTTGATCAACTTATGCAACAGCTCCTGAAAAACACATGTGAAAATATGGTACGTCAGCATAAAAATGCCGGTGAGATACATAAGTTTTGTGAAAATAGGTGTCATAACTTATGTTTGAGAAAATGTTTAGTCATGAACCTTGTTATTTGCTTTGTTTTGTAAATCATTTGAAAAACAATGAGTTCAGATGATAGGTATAAATAAGTGAATAATGTATAGTTAAATGAATAACCAAGTTAAATGAGTTTGTAAAAGATAAGTTGTTTTGTAAAACAATGTCTTGTGATAAGTATGTTATTTGTATAAAATGTTATATGTATCAAACTGAAATGATTCAAATAACGCTACAATATGTAATACCATACAAACACTTATATATAGGAAGTACCAGCGGCGTATCCACCATGCTTGTATCATATTACACACGCATCGTTACTTAATCACATAATCAAACCAAACCATCAAGATGTAAAATGTTCATGTCTAATGTAAATCATGTAATGTAAAACCAATGTCAAATGTTGATAGTCCAAAAGTAGTCAAGTAATGTATAACCAAAATGATATGTATGGTAAGTAAAATTAAGACTACTTAAACCATAAGTAAAATGTACAAAACAAAGTATTGAAGTAAAACTTGGTTTAAATCAAAGTTATGTTTTGTAAGATATATGCATGCTATACTGAATATGAACATTTATGCGGTATTGTGAAAATTCATACATCCAAGCCTTGAGACAGACGGATAACTATGTAAAAGTGAGTTATCAAGAGAATATGTATTCGGATTCGGTCATTCCTTACGTCCAAACAAACCCGAGATTTCAGGAATGGGATTTGTCAAGTCCTATGGTACCACTACCTACTACCGAGCGGCGTGATCGGTGTTAATGAATGTACATTGTCTCATTTAAACAAACCAAATGTCATACCAAAATGTAAGCATGTGATGAAGATAATGTACCTAGTATGCTAGAGTAAACATACAAGGTAGAGCTGTAAAACAATGTGTCCATATGTTACTGGAACATATGCAACAGAGATGCAATGTAAAATGATGTACTAAGTATGCTAAGTTAACATACAAAGTAGAAAAGTCATGTAAATCAATGCGCTAGCATGCTATCAGTCAACATACCTAGCAGAAATGTAATGTAAATCATGTACTAATAGTGTACTAATGAACATAACAAGTATATGATGTGAAAACAGGAAAGCACGAAAGTAACAAGTAGGCACATGTGTTTCACCCCAAAACAGTTTGGAAAACAGTAAAAGAGGGGTCTATGTACTCACTTGAGATTGCTTAGTAGTCCTTGAGTAACAACCAAACAAAGCTAGAGATCACGGAAATCAAACGGCACCTAATATAGGTAACTATGTTAATTAACCGGACCTAAATCGGAAGATTGGGTAGCATTAGGGTTTGTAAACCAAATGAGTGTAGGAACTCATATGATATGGTTTAACAAAGCCTACATACTAAATGAAACTTAACCTAAGTGTCTACGACCCATTACGACCCGTTTAGGAAGCTTATGCTACTTTAACGCGTCGTTCGCGTGTAACGCGTTCGGACCGCCTAACTAGTCCTATGACAAGTGTTATATGCCTAAACATGTTACATAATCAGTTATGTGGCAAAAGTTTAGGTTACATATGCTTAATTACCAATTATACATGAAAAGGGTATTCTGGTAATTTACCTAAGGCATATAAACTACCTATCATACAACTACTTAAACGATGTGACCATAGGGTATAACCTCGGAAGGTTATTCCCTACCTACTATGGTCACCTAATGTATTTGGTCGGATCCTAATGATCGACCAAATGGGTCGAGTTCGAAGGTATAGGCGATTTATCAGATCGCCTACCCTACGACTCTAGATAACGTGGTAATCAGTGGGCATAGTCCCAAAGGACTATGACCAACGTGATTACACTCACGTTGCGAAGTTCAAACGAACTTCGCATTGACCATTACTGGTCAACGCTGAAAGTCAAACAAAGTTTGACTTTCTGACTCGAAAAGCAGTAAAAATAAGGAAAAGAACGAAAGAATACTAACCCAGGGTCCCCGAATGCTAATCCCGACTCAAGAACTCAGGTATGAAACAATGGTTTCAACTTAGAGCTCTCAAAATCAGAATTCTAGTGAGAAATGCAATGGGGGTGGATGGGTATATATAGTTTTCGGGTAACCGTTAGGATCGTTTCTTGGAAAAGGGGAAACGATCAAGGCCGTACACTTGTCCAAATGTTATGGTGGCTAAATCTTGATCTTATCTTGCTGATTAGGCAAGTTTAAAACATGTGGATGGGGTTTAATCAGCTGCAAGTTGCAAAAACAAACATTGAATCTGGTCTGAAGGTGCCATGCGGCCCGCTTTAGATTCATGCGAACACAATGCGGGCCGCTTGGGCCCTCTGATCTGCACATATGTTTCAAAAATGACAGTTTAGGTCCCTGCACGTGTTTAAGGCCATTTCCGACACTTCTAAGGCCCGTAAAGCCAAATTTAAGGCCCTAAAATGATGCCTAAACATTGTGGACTTGAAACATGTTCAAAAATATGTCGGATGATGGTTCGTTTGGTCGTACGAACGCGATGTTCGCTTAATTACGACGGAATGCGCATAAGCGCGAAAAACGATCCAAATGACGTGACGAATGGATTTTTCTTATGGCGAACACAAAAATATAATGTAGTCATGCTTACATAAATTTTTGGGTGTCCGGATGTATTCAGAACGTAAGTTATGCGCGAAAATGCAAACTTGTGCACTTTTTGACACTTTTAGTCCCTGAATGACCCAAAAGTTTATTTTAGCACACCGAACCCCTCAAAGCCTATTTCTAAGATATATAAAGGATATTTAAGGTGTGTTTAACTTATGGTCATGTTCCGGAATGTCTGTTACAGTTCAAATTGGCATACTTTCGCAGTTTGTCAACTTTAGTCCCTGTAAGCGATTTAACTTGATTTTGCCATACCAAAGCCTTCAAAACTTATTTCTAAGTTATGTAAAGGTTATTTAAGGTATGTTAAGCCAATGTCACTATTCCGGAGTGTTTGTTGCATTAAACTGGTTATATTTACGCATCGGTGCGCGTATAACCTTCCAGAAAGTGATTTAGAGTTTGAAATTGAACAAGAATTGATATGTGCAAATGATACACATATTTTTACAAATACCAAGTATGAAATACAATATTTCATTGCTTTGGTATTTGTTTGATGGCCGTGAAGGCACAGGTGTTACATAACATCTCGAAGTCCTCCATAAACTGGAACCCATATTCGTCCATTCAATCTTAGCATTCCGTCTTTGTCATAGGATAACTGCTCCTCAGTTACTCCTAGCTTTTCTTCAGGAAAGTTAGCTTCCAACACAGCTTCCTTCTGTGCAGCTAACACCCTTTCGTTCAAACTATTCCTGATTTCGATGCGCTTGGCATTGATTCTTATCGGCTTCACTCTTTCTTTTCTGCTTAAGGCATCAGCAACTACATTTGCTTTGCCTGGATGGTATTTTATCTCACAATCATAATCATTTAGAGTTTCCATCCATCGTCTTTGTTGCATGTTCAAGTTCTTCTGATTGAACAAATGTTGAAGGCTCTTGTGATCTGAATAGATCACACACTTGGTACCATATAAGTAGTGCCTCCATAGTTTTAATGCAAATACAACGGCACCCAGCTCCAAATCGTGGGTGGTGTAGTTCTTTTCGTGCACCTTTAGCTGTCGTGAAGCGTAGGCAATAACCTTGCCTTTCTGCATGAGTACACAGCCCATACCAGTGTGTGATGCATCACAGTACACCACAAATTCTTTTATACCATCGGGCAATGTTAATACCGGTGCATTGCTCAACTTTTTCTTCAGAATGTCAAAGGATTCCTGCTGCTTAGGGCCCCAATCAAACTTAACCTTCTTACGTGTCAACGAAGTTAGGGGCGCAGCAATCCTTGAAAAGTTTTCGATAAAGCGCCTATAATATCCTGCTAAACCCAGAAAACTGCGAATCTCAGTAGGCGTCTTTGGCTCTTGCCAATTCATAACTGCTTCTACCTTAGCGGGATCCACTTGGATTCCACGCTCACTTACTACATGTCCAAGGAATTGGACTTCTCGAAGCCAAAATTCGCACTTCGAAAATTTGGCGTAGAGTTTTTCATGATGTAGAAGTTTGAGAATACAACGAAGGTGTTTCTCGTGGTCAGCTTGGTTCTTCGAATAGATGAGAATGTCATCAATAAAGACGATGACGAATTTGTCCAAGTAAGGCTTGCAGACGCGATTCATGAGATCCATGAATGCGGCTGGTGCGTTAGTGAGCCCGAAAGGCATCACTAGGAACTCGTAATGTCCATAACGAGTCCTAAACGCTGTCTTGTGCACATCTTCATCTTTGACCTTCAACTGATGATAGCCTGACCTCAAGTCGATCTTAGAAAAGTAGCTTGCTCCTTGTAACTGATCGAACAGATCGTCGATCCTGGGCAAAGGATACCTATTCTTGATAGTGACCTTATTAAGCTCACGGTAATCGATGCACAGACGCATCGATCCATCCTTCTTCTTGACAAATAAAATCGGTGCTCCCCAAGGAGACGAACTTGGCCTAATGAAACCTTTGGCTAGTAGATCGTCTAACTGCGTCCTTAACTCCTTCATCTCCGTTGGTGCTAACCTATAAGGTGCTCTAGCAACAGGTGCTGCTCCCGGAATGATGTCGATTCGGAATTTCACTTGCCTATCTGGTGGTAAACCAGGTAGTTCTTCAGGGAAAACTTCAGGATATTCCGAAATGACAGGGATGTCTTCAATCTTGGGTCTCTGCTCATCAATAGTAACTTGTGCCATATAAATGACACAACCCTTCCCCAAGCATCTAGATGCCTTGAGCATGGACACTTGCTCAGGCAATCCATGCTGGGTATCCCCTAGATGGTAAGTGACTTACCAGACGGAGTTTTGACTATCACTTGCTTTCTGTTGCACACAATCTGGGCTTGGTTATGCGATAACCAATCCATACCTATAACTACATCAAAGCTGGCTAGCTTAAAGGGAAGTAAGGATAAAGGAAAAGAATGATTCCTAATGGATATAACACATCCATCTAAAACAGTTGAGGCTGTTTCTATGGTTCCATCAGCTAATTCCACCTCGTATTTTACACTTAAGGTTCTAACAGGTAGGTTTAATAACTTACAGAACTTATCATCAACAAAGGACTTATCTGCTCCAGAATCAAACAATACTCTAGCAAAAACATCATTTACGAGAAAAGTACCTGTAATCACGTTGTCATCTTGAACAGCTTCCTTAGCGTCCATCTTGAAGACCCTCGCATTGGTCTTCTTCCCATCCTCGGCTTTCCTGGCGTTCTTTGGGCAATTAGACTTAATGTGCCCTTTTTCGTTGCAACCGTAACATGTTGCATCCTTTAGCTTCTTACACTCCAAAGTCTTATGATTCGTAGATTTGCAAATCCCACAGGATCTCACATGAGACTGGGATTTCGACTCAAAACGACACTTCCCAAAATGGTTCTTCTTACAAGTTTTACATTTGGGCTTATCCCCCGATTGTTGCCCATCTCTCTTAGATCCCGACCCTTTCCTGTGGTCGTTATTTCCTCGGTGTCTCTTTTCTGATCTTCGTGAGGTATCGTCCTCACGCTTCCTCTTATTCTCTTCTGAGTTCCTGAGTGCTCTCAACCTGACTACGTCCAGGGTAAGAGAGAGAGAGAGATCAGCTGCTGATCTGAAGGTTGCAGGCCTTGACGCCTTAACACTTGCTTTAATCTCAGGGGCTAAACCCCCGATGAAACGGGCAATCCTTTTAGGTTCTGGGGTTACCAAATATGGAACCAATCGAGATAGAGTATTGAAAGTGGTGAGGTAAGCCTGACAATCTAGATTCTTCATCACCAACGACAAGAAATCAGATTCGATCCTTTCAACTTCGTGCTGTGGGCAATAATTTTCCTTAATAAGAGCAACGAACTGATCCCACGACAAGTTGTAAAGTGGGATCTTTCCAGCAGCTTGTATAAGAGATTTCCACCACGCCAGTGCTTCTCCTTTGAACGATTGGGATACATATTTCACTACATCTCTTTCAGCACACCCGCTGATGTCTACTACCGTATCCATTTCGTCCAACCAGGTCATGCAGTCGACCGCTCCTTTCTCCCCAGTAAAGTCTCTGGGTTTACATGAGACGAAGTATTTATACGTACAGGACTTACTATGCGGTTCCTGTTTCTGCTCGACCTTCTTTATCGGGATACTGTTTTGGTTAGAGGAGTGATGATCCTCATCATCCTTCTTGAGCTCATCTTTCTTAGGTCCATCTTTCTTAGAGGGCGGCTTGCTATGAGCCTCCGAGTGGACTTTCGGTTTGGAACGTGGTGTTGATCGGGTCCTACTTCGGGTCCCGCTTGATTCACTATACTGTCTATTTAGCGCTTCGATAACAGCATCATTCACTAATGCTTTCAACTCCGCACCCGTTACTAATATTTTAGTATTTTCAGGGTTTTCTGCTGGACGACTGTTTAATTCTTCAGACTTAGCCATGTAGTCTTAATTGCTACATAAAAATAAGGACAAGGTCTATTTAGAAGTCTAAACAGTATTATCGTTCTTGACGATTTATTAACCATGGTAAATAAAAGCCATATTAGTTAATTTAATAATTTCATTCAAGATTTTTACTAGTAATCTTTTTAGAACGAAATATATTATTGGCATAATAAGCCTAGTCACGTAGACAAATTTCTAAATTACAAATTTAGATCTTATAGGATTAAAGTTTGAATAAATAAGACAAATCAGTCCTTTTCTTGGCAGGGAGTCCATAAACAACAGCTGCCTTTTGTTTTTATATGACATTAATTATAACCCGTAGGCATTATGTCACAACCAAATATATATAGAAATATTAAACTTGGATAATTTATTAAAAGGGTGGCGTGTGTGATTTTACGGATCACACTAGCCAAGAATGTTAACATGTTTACAGATGTTAACAGAGATTTGAATATTTTAAACAGGTTCTACCATATTGGCTAGATTTATGACAACATAACAGCTAGGTTTTACCTTTTAAGATCCTTATTATTTTATTAAAATGGTAAATCAAAATAATAAATGTTATTTTTCATTTATTTATACACTATGTTTATGCACATAATTAAGAAATGAAAAACTTAAATTAACCATACCATTAAAAATTTAAACCAAGACAAGTTCGCCCTAAACGGGACTTTTACATAAACAACATGCCCACGCAGGGGCCAAACAAATAAACAAACCCACGCAGGGGTCAAAATAAAAAAAATATGCCCACGCAGGGGCAGAACAGAAAGAAATACCCACGCAGGGGTAGAGTACATAAATAAATAAATGTCCACGCAGGGACATGAGTACCACACTAAGATAACCAAACAAACAAAGGATTCAGCGATCCTTCTTGCTTTTCCCCTTAATCAAATCCACCATCTTCTTAAACATCCCCCGGTTATACCTCCGATCATGTCGCATCTCTTGACGCACCTCTTGTATCTCATGAAGGATTTCTTGCATTTGGGGCGGTGACATCGCCGGCGTCTGAGGTGGTTGCTGATAATGCGGGGGTTGAGGAGGCTGTGGTTGCTGATATTGCGGAGGTTGAGGAGGCGGTTGTTGATACCCATATGGTGGGTACCCATAGGTCGAGTGTCCCGTAGCCCAGGGACCTCCGTAGGGACCTTCTTGATGGAAAGTGTTGGAGTTTGCTGCTATCCAGTAGGGATCCTCTGCAAAGTTGTAACCCGTGATAATCGGCTGCTCGAAGGGGTTGAATGCTGCAGCACCAGTGTAAGTGGGAATTGGGTCTCCAAAACCCAATGGTGGCTGTGGCGCGACTGGCGCAGAGGCTACTTCTGAGACAGGGTGTGAAGATTCCCCCATCTCCGGCTCTTCGTGGACCGGTGAGTAACGGCTGCCACTCGAAAGTGGAGGGGTGCTGATGCGTATTCCCCCTCGTGCGGATATTCGCGCTGTCGTTCTCCTTCGCCTCGGAGGCGAGGGAGGTTGAAGCTGAGGCGGTGGTGGCGGCGGAGTGACCGCGACAAGTCGAGAATCCTCAGAAGGATTCTGCTGCTTCTGCTGTAGCTGATGCAGGGGAGAGTTGGGCTGAAGCTGGTGCAAGGGAGAGTGATGTGGCTGGTGCATGGGAGAGTGATGTGGCTGGTGCAAGGGAGAGTTATGATAACTGGGGGTAAACACCCAGTCATACTGCTTGAAGTTCTCCTCAAAGCTATCGGGACCATTGTAAGGTGATCCCATAAATGGTGACCCATCTGAAATCTCAATGGGATGATTGGGAGTTCCGGACGGTGGCATTGCAGGATCCGTATCCTCATCGATGTCCATCGGGTTGCCACCAGAAAAGTGGTCTTCTGGTCCAAGTGGGTTAAAAAGCACTGCTGCTCCTAAGTAGTCGTCAGGGTTGAACTGACCCTGGAAGACGGGTGATGGATGGTTAAAGGGTGAATTGTGTCCTAGTAGGGGAATGTAGGACTGTTGAGAGTTGTGGGGCTCATTCTCAGAATGAGGCCCAAATGAGTGTGGGATAGACGGGGAGGTACTCAGTGAGACTGAGCGCCTAGCTGGTTCGGTAAAAGACCTCCAAAGATCTTGAGCATCTGTGTTATGAGGATCCGAAGGTGTTCGCCGGTGTGACGGTCCGGCCTCGTGGTCGTTTGGGGCTACATGTGCTCCTTGTCCTCGGCCTCTTCCTCTCATACGTGGCGGCATTTTTGTGAACCTGTCAAAAACAACAAGTGATACAACAAGAAATATAATTAAAACAAAGTTAGAAATAAAAACCAAAAATTTGGAAAATTCCTAAGTTCTTTGTCTAGACTCGAGAATCGAGGAATGTGCAATTGTGTAACTGAGATTAAACACAAAAGACTAGTGTTTAATTCACTCAGAGTTGGCTCTGATACCAACCTGTCACACCCCTATTTTCCACGTGTCACCGGTGGGCCCGGTGGGGAGTATCGTGACGTAGTTGGTATCATCATAGACAAACAACACAATATATATAAATGCACAGCGGAAGCAAGGATAGTTTCATTTCAACTTTAATAAAGTGTAATATTAAATATCACTGATAGTTTAAACGGATCCACAGGCGGATCAAAATAAAATAAGATATTGTTCAACAGTTTATTGTCGTCCAAGCTTGCGAGACTTATTGTGGACGCTCTAGAAGTCAGCCAGCCTATTACGTGTAGTACCTGCACTTAACCTTTTGGAAAAATACGTCAGTTTACACTGGTAAATACAATTTAACTGACTCATTTTGAAAAATGGTTGAAAATTGATTTGAATGCTCATGGCACAAAACATTTTTATAACTTGAGTCAAATATTTAATATAATCTTGTGAACGAATTACATGTTACTTGTGCGTTTAGTGGCCCGGATCTTGTCCGGGTTAAAGATCAATAGACCCACCACATTATTGAGTTATACACTGACAGGTGTACGCCTACACCTCGTGCTCAGGTCGTGGCCATCTCGTAAGATGATGCCAAGGATATCCGGGACATGGTCATTAACCCCCCAAAGGCTTTAAGTGAACAAGACTGTTTAAACGAGCCGATCAAATTATTCAATTAACCACCCAAAGATGTAAGATTTGATGCTCGATCAAGCGGTATTCTATATACCGTAACCCAAGCCCGTATAGGGAAAATAAGTTAAAAGTATTTACCTGAGTAAAGTATAATTCACAACAAGCAAATTGCAAGTAGCTTTTACCGGTGCTCCTAATCTGGAACGAAGGTTTATAATAACCTATTAGATTTCTAACGGGTCTTTATTTAAGCTTAAGCTTAGACCGGCTAGTTTAAAGGACGATACGGTTCAAACGCATGATTAAGCGAAGACCAGATAGAATGTGATTTAGACCCGACAAGTTTGAATACTTGTATAATATTGGAATACTAAATACATTCTGGATTTTGAGATAAAAATGATAATGTTTGACCCGTCTCGGTCAATTTATGCAAACTAGTTACATAAACCGAACCGAACGCGAAAAGAGCGTTACGGGTAACCGTAAGAGTCATATGCAAGTTCCCTGAGTTAATATGCTCTAAATATGTTATAATATCAGTAAGATATCTTCTATTATGCCCAAAACGGATTTAAACACAAATTATGCCTCATAAGGGCATTTTGGTCATTTAAAAGATTATAAAAGAGTTTATTTGTAAATCTGAGTTACGGGTCTGATTTATACAGTAAATATACTTAATTTAACATGTTATAACAGTAGGGTATGACCCATATGTGAAACTTATCATTTAAAAAACAAACTATGCACTTTAGGGGTATTTTGGTAATTTCACAAGAGCTAAAAAGGTCAAAACTGGAAATCTGAGTTTAAAAACTTATACTTACTGTTATTATATAAAAATATACTAAAAACATCAGTAGGTATCAACCTTATATGTTTAATATGGTTATAGTACATACTATGCGTTAAAAACGCTTAAAAAGGCGATTTAGAGCCGTTTCCGGGTTTTTAAAAGAAAGCTGATATTTTTATATTTCCAGAATTCTCAAAATATTTTATTTATCAAATAAAATCAGTAGAAAAAGGTTTGGGGTCAAAAGGATTTATAAAACTCATTTTATGGCTTAAAAGGGCAAAATCGGTATTTACCGAATTAAACTTAGAGACCTATGATATGATCAGCCAAAAATTAAATAAAAATCTTTAAAAATCCCAAAATATTATATAACATCAGTGGGTAAAAAGTTTGGCATCAAAAAGTGGGATTACATAGGTTATATGCTAATTACGCCGTTTAAGTAATATAAAGCTTTCAAATTACGATAATAAGCATAACTCTTAATCTAGACCTCAAACTGATATCAAATTTTAGGTGCAAGTTTATAAATCAGTAACAAATGTTTCTACTCTTTCACTTTTTCAAAAATCATGTTTTATGGTAAAAAGGGCATAATAGTCAACTTTTAAGCATTAATCGGAAACATGCATATGGACCGGGTAAGTATTGAACCAAGTTGTAAAATCTCAGAGAGTTAAACTTATATGAAAATTGGTCCAAAATAAGCTCTTAGGCAGATCTCAAACATGCATGAACGGATCAGAACTGAAAGTCAAAGAAAAAGTCAATTTATGCGACTTTCGGTTCCGATTCGGGTTTAAACTGAAAATTGTCGAGATGAACATGTTGAGACATGTTCTTACATTAATTACCAAGTTATTTTAATTATCAAACAGGTTGCATGTACCCTACATTGCTAATCATGCTTAAATTTGCAAATACACTTTCTGTTGACTTTTTGAAACAAGCTTTGACTCGACAATTATCATACTTAGAGTGGGAATCTGAAAATACCCTTTTGAGGGTTTGTTACCCACATAAATACCAACTTGTAGGTACTTTCAATTTGAGAAAAGACTGAGCAAATTTCGTTTAATCACGAAGTCAAACTAAATTTACGATGGTTTGACTATTAGCCAAATTACTAAGCTAGAACGAATTTGAGAAGGTTATGAACACTTACAATAGTCCTAATAATGCTTAGAGATCACTAGAAAGTTGGCTTGACGTCCAGAGAGCTCCAGAGATGATCTTGTGAATTTTTGAACATGCAAGTGTTGAAGGTTGCAAGCTTCAAGTCCCTTTTATCACAATTTTGATTTGATTATAGGCTGCCACAGAGGTCTAGGAGTGTTATGAGAAGAGGACAAGTGCTCCTAAATGCATGTAAACCCATTGGAGAGCCCCAGGTATCGACAACAGCTGGAAACAACTCGCAACAGACCTGTTACTGGCATCTGTGCGCTGATACGTCGCTGGCGACCTGTAGGCGGGCCGCGAGGCCTGTTACGCGGGCCGCGTACAAGTGCTCGACCAGGTTACCCATTTTTCAACATTTACAAATCAGTCCCTGGCCTTTGTTACGTGGTTTTTGCTCCTTTTCTTGCACATTAGACCCTCAAACCTGATTTTTAAGGACCTTGGGATTCTTATAAACATGGTAAAGTCCTTGGTTAACTTTGTGCTTACCCGAAAAGTCACGAAATTCAACGTTAACGCAATTAACCCTTCGTGCACGGTTTTGATCATAACTTTCTCATACGATAACGAAACTCGATGAAATTTTTATCACATATTCTAGTGAGTATATTTTATCATTACAAAGCTTCGGGTTTGCCAAAAGGTCACTCAGAGGTATATTTTCAACATGTTGACACATTTAGTCCCTGTAGTTTGTAATTCCTCACTTTCTTTCATTTTCCGCTTCGTATGATCCATGATTTATCCGTTTAAGATTATAAACATCATGTAGGGTTATTTTCGAGCCTATTTATCCATTGTTGACACTTTGGTCCCTTATATTCACATAGTTTCACTGTTTGTCAACTTTAGTCCCTCTAAAGTATGTTTTCACATATTCAAAGCCCATGACACGTGTCAATACATTATTGGACGTAAATTTTCGAGGTGTTACATCCTCACCCCCTTAAAAGAAATCTCGACCTCGAGATTTACTGAAACAAATAAGGGTATTTTTCTTTCATCGTGGATTCTACCTCCCATGTGTATTCGGGACCTCTACGGGCATCCCATTTGACCTTTACAATAGGTACATGCTTCCTTCGAAGCTTCTTTACCTGTCGATCTTCAATCGATAATGGCTTTTCCACAAATTTCAAGCTATCATCTATATGTACATCCGTATGCGGTATAACCAGTGATTCATCAGCGAAACACTTCTTCAAATTACAGATGTGGAACACGTTATGGATAGCACTAAGTTCTTCAGGCAAGTTTAACTTATAAGCAACTGACCCGACACGTTCGATAACCTCGAAAGATCCTATGTATCTCGGCCTTAGCTTGCCTTTCTTACCAAATCGCATCACCCCCTTCCAGGGTGATACTTTAAGCAACACTTTATCACCCACTTCGAAGTTAAAAGCCTTACGCTTTGGATCCGCATAACTTTTCTGCCTATCCCTGGTAGCTTTCAAACGATCGCGAATCTGGAAAATCTTATCCGTCATCTCAAAAACTATCTCTGGTCCTGATAGTTGGACATCTCCAACTTCCGCCCAACAAATGGGCGATCTACACTTTCTACCGTATAAGGCCTCAAAAGGCGCAGCTTTTATGCTGGTGTGGTAGCTATTGTTGTAGGAGAACTCAATTAGTGGTAGGTTCTTATTCCAATTACCACCCAAATCGATCGCACATGCACGTAGCATGTCTTCCAACGTTTGAATAGTACGCTCACTCTGACCGTCAGTCTGAGGATGATAAGTCGTACTAAAATTCAAACGAGTGCCCAAAGATTGTTGGAAACTCTTCCAAAAATGTGACGTGTATCTAGTATCTCTGTCAGAGATAATAGACACAGGTATTCCATGCAAAGCTACAATCTTATCAACGTATAACTGGGCTAACATATCGGAGCTATAGGTCTCCTTGATGGGTAGAAAATAGTCTATCTACTATGAACCATATAGTATCATTTCCCTTTCTCGTCTTTGGCAACTTGGTGATGAAATCCATCATCACCATCTCCCACTTCCATGTGGGAATTTCAGGTTGTTGTAGCAAACCTGACGGCTTCTGATGCTCAGCTTTGACTTGCGCACAAGTCAAACATTTAGCTACATAGGCAGCTACAGACTTTTTCAAAGCAATCCACCAGTAGTTTGCTTTTAGATCCTGGTACATCTTATCAGCTCCAGGATGAACGGAATATTTGGAACTGTGGGCTTCCTGGAGAATAACATCTCGAAGTCCTCCATAAACTGGAACCCATATTCGTCCATTCAATCTTAGCATTCCTTCTTTGTCATAGGATAACTGCTCCTCAGTTACTCCTAGCTTTTCTTCAGGAAAGTTAGCTTCCAACACAGCTTCCTTCTGTGCAGCTAACACCCTTTCGTTCAAACTATTCCTGATTTCGATGCGCTTGGCATTGATTCTTATCGGCTTCACTCTTTCTTTTCTGCTTAAGGAATCAGCAACTACATTTGCTTTGCCTGGATGGTATTTTATCTCACAATCATAATCATTTAGAGTTTCCATCCATCGTCTTTGTCGCATGTTCAAGTCCTTCTGATTGAACAAATGTTGAAGGCTCTTGTGATCTGAATAGATCACACACTTGGTACCATATAAGTAGTGCCTCCATAGTTTTAATGCAAATACAACGGCACCCAGCTCCAAATCGTGGGTGGTGTAGTTCTTTTCGTGCACCTTTAGCTGTCGTGAAGCGTAGGCAATAACCTTGCCTTTCTGCATGAGTACACAGCCCATACCAGTGTGTGATGCATCACAGTACACCACAAATTCTTTTATACCATCGGGCAATGTTAATACCGGTGCATTGCTCAACTTTTTCTTCAGAATGTCAAAGGATTCCTGCTGCTTAGGGCCCCAATCAAACTTAACCTTCTTACGTGTCAACGAAGTTAGGGGCGCAGCAATCCTTGAAAAGTTTTCGATAAAGCGCCTATAATATCCTGCTAAACCCAGAAAACTGCGAATCTCAGTAGGCGTCTTTGGCTCTTGCCAATTCATAACTGCTTCTACCTTAGCGGGATCCACTTGGATTCCACGCTCACTTACTACATGTCCAAGGAATTGGACTTCTCGAAGCCAAAATTCGCACTTCGAAAATTTGGCGTAGAGTTTTTCATGATGTAGAAGTTTGAGAATACAACGAAGGTGTTTCTCGTGGTCAGCTTGGTTCTTCGAATAGATGAGAATGTCATCAATAAAGACGATGACGAATTTGTCCAAGTAAGGCTTGCAGACGCGATTCATGTGATCCATGAATGCGGCTGGTGCGTTAGTGAGCCCGAAAGGCATCACTAGGAACTCGTAATGTCCATAACGAGTCCTAAACGCTGTCTTGTGCACATCTTCATCTTTGACCTTCAACTGATGATAGCCTGACCTCAAGTCGATCTTAGAAAAGTAGCTTGCTCCTTGTAACTGATCGAACAGATCGTCGATCCTGGGCAAAGGATACCTATTCTTGATAGTGACCTTATTAAGCTCACGGTAATCGATAAACAGACGCATCGATCCATCCTTCTTCTTGACAAATAAAATCGGTGCTCCCCAAGGAGACGAACTTGGCCTAATGAAACCTTTGGCTAGTAGATCGTCTAACTGCGTCCTTAACTCCTTCATCTCCGTTGGTGCTAACCTATAAGGTGCTCTAGCAACAGGTGCTGCTCCCGGAATGATGTCGATTCGGAATTTCACTTGCCTATCTGGTGGTAAACCAGGTAGTTCTTCAGGGAAAACTTCAGGATATTCCGAAATGACAGGGATGTCTTCAATCTTGGGTCTCTGCTCATCAATAGTAACTTGTGCCATATAAATGACACAACCCTTCCCCAAGCATCTAGATGCCTTGAGCATGGACACTTGCTCAGGCAATCCATGCTGGGTATCCCCTAGATGGTAAGTGACTTACCAGACGGAGTTTTGACTATCACTTGCTTTCTGTTGCACACAATCTGGGCTTGGTTATGCGATAACCAATCCATACCTATAACTACATCAAAGCTGGCTAGCTTAAAGGGAAGTAAGGATAAAGGAAAAGAATGATTCCTAATGGATATAACACATCCATCTAAAACAGTTGAGGCTGTTTCTATGGTTCCATTAGCTAATTCCACCTCGTATTTTACACTTAAGGTTCTAACAGGTAGGTTTAATAACTTACAGAACTTATCATCAACAAAGGACTTATCTGCTCCAGAATCAAACAATACTCTAGCAAAAACATCATTTACGAGAAAAGTACCTGTAATCACGTTGTCATCTTGAACAGCTTCCTTAGCGTCCATCTTGAAGACCCTCGCATTGGTCTTCTTCCCATCCTCGGCTTTCCTGGCGTTCTTTGGGCAATTAGACTTAATGTGCCCTTTTTCGTTGCAACCGTAACATGTTGCATCCTTTAGCTTCTTACACTCCAAAGTCTTATGATTCGTAGATTTGCAAATCCCACAGGATCTCACATGAGACTGGGATTTCGACTCAAAACGACACTTCCCAAAATGGTTCTTCTTACAAGTTTTACATTTGGGCTTATCCCTCGATTGTTGCCCATCTCTCTTAGATCCCGACCCTTTCCTGTGGTCGTTATTTCCTCGGTGTCTCTTTTCTGATCTTCGTGAGGTATCATCCTCACGCTTCCTCTTATTCTCTTCTGAGTTCCTGAGTGCTCTCAACCTGACTACGTCCAGGGTAAGAGAGAGAGATAGATCAGCTGCTGATCTGAAGGTTGCAGGCCTTGACGCCTTAACACTTGCTTTAATCTCAGGGGCTAAACCCCCGATGAAACGGGCAATCCTTTTAGGTTCTGGGGTTACCAAATATGGAACCAATCGAGATAGAGTATTGAAAGTGGTGAGGTAAGCCTGACAATCTAGATTCTTCATCACCAACGACAAGAAATCAGATTCGATCCTTTCAACTTCGTGCTGTGGGCAATAATTTTCCTTAATAAGAGCAACGAACTGATCCCACGACAAGTTGTAAAGTGGGATCTTTCCAGCAGCTTGTATAAGAGATTTCCACCATGCCAGTGCTTCTCCTTTGAACGATTGGGATACATATTTCACTACATCTCTTTCAGCACACCCGCTGATGTCTACTACCGTATCCATTTCGTCCAACCAGGTCATGCAGTCGACCGCTCCTTTCTCCCCAGTAAAGTCTCTGGGTTTACATGAGACGAAGTATTTATACGTACAGGACTTACTATGCAGTTCCTGTTTCTGCTCGACCTTCTTTATCGGGACACTGTTTTGGTTAGAGGAGTGATGATCCTCATCATCCTTCTTGAGCTCATCTTTCTTAGGTCCATCTTTCTTAGAGGGCGGCTTGCTATGAGCCTCCGAGTGGACTTTCGGTTTGGAACGTGGTGCAGATCGGGTCCTACTTCGGGTCCCGCTTGATTCACTATACTGTCTATTTAGCGCTTCGATAACAGCATCATTCACTAATGCTTTCAACTCCGCACCCGTTACTAATATTTTAGTATTTTCAGGGTTTTCTGCTGGACGACTGTTTAATTCTTCAGACTTAGCCATGTAGTCTTAATTGCTACATAAAAATAAGGACAAGGTCTATTTAGAAGTCTAAACAGTATTATCGTTCTTGACGATTTATTAACCATGGTAAATAAAAGCCATATTAGTTAATTTAATAATTTCATTCAAGATTTTTACTAGTAATCTTTTTAGAACGAAATATATTATTGGCATAATAAGCCTAGTCACGTAGACAAATTTCTAAATTACAAATTTAGATCTTATAGGATTAAAGTTTGAATAAATAAGACAAATCAGTCCTTTTCTTGGCAGGGAGTCCATAAACAACAGCTGCCTTTTGTTTTTATATGACATTAATTATAACCTGTAGGCATTATGTCACAACCAAATATATATAGAAATATTAAACTTGGATAATTTATTAAAAGGGTGGCGTGTGTGATTTTACGGATCACACTAGCCAAGAATGTTAACATGTTTACATATGTTAACAGAGATTTGAATCTTTTAAACAGGTTCTACCATATTGGCTAGATTTATGACAACATAACAGCTAGGTTTTACCTTTTAAGATCCTTATTATTTTATTAAAATGGTAAATCAAAATAATAAATGTTATTTTTCATTTATTTATACACTATGTTTATGCACATAATTAAGAAATGAAAAACTTAAATTAACCATACCATTAAAAATTTAAACCAAGACAAGTTCGCCCTAAACGGGACTTTTACATAAACAACATGCCCACGCAGGGGCCAAACAAATAAACAAACCCACGCAGGGGTCAAAATAAAAAAAATATGCCCACGCAGGGGCAGAACAGAAAGAAATACCCACGCAGGGGTAGAGTACATAAATAAATAAATGTCCACGCAGGGACATGAGTACCACACTAAGATAACCAAACAAACAAAGGATTCAGCGATCCTTCTTGCTTTTCCCCTTAATCAAATCCACCATCTTCTTAAACATCCCCCGGTTATACCTCCGATCATGCCGCAACTCATGTCGCATCTCTTGACGCACCTCTTGTATCTCATGAAGGATTTCTTGCATTTGGGGCGGTGACATCGCCGGCGTCTGAGGTGGTTGCTGATAATGCGGGGGTTGAGGAGGCTGTGGTTGCTGATATTGCGGAGGTTGAGGAGGCGGTTGTTGATACCCATATGGTGGGTACCCATAGGTCGAGTGTCCCGTAGCCCAGGGACCTCCGTAGGGACCTTCTTGATGGAAAGTGTTGGAGTTTGCTGCTATCCAGTAGGGATCCTCTGCAAAGTTGTAACCCGTGATAATCGGCTGCTCGAAGGGGTTGAATGCTGCAGCACCAGTGTAAGTGGGAATTGGGTCTCCAAAACCCAATGGTGGCTGTGGCGCGACTGGCGCAGAGGCTACTTCTGAGACAGGGTGTGAAGATTCCCCCATCTCCGGCTCTTCGTGGACCGGTGAGTAACGGCTGCCACTCGAAAGTGGAGGGGTGCTGATGCGTATTCCCCCTCGTGCGGATATTCGCGCTGTCGTTCTCCTTCGCCTCGGAGGCGAGGGAGGTTGAAGCTGAGGCGGTGGTGGCGGCGGAGTGACCGCGACAAGTCGAGAATCCTTAGAAGGATTCTGCTGCTTCTGCTGTAGCTGATGCAGGGGAGAGTTGGGCTGAAGCTGGTGCAAGGGAGAGTGATGTGGCTGGTGCATGGGAGAGTGATGTGGCTGGTGCAAGGGAGAGTTATGATAACTGGGGGTAAACACCCAGTCATACTGCTTGAAGTTCTCCTCAAAGCTATCGGGACCATTGTAAGGTGATCCCATAAATGGTGACCCATCTGAAATCTCAATGGGATGATTGGGAGTTCCGGACGGTGGCATTGCAGGATCCGTATCCTCATCGATGTCCATCGGGTTGCCACCAGAAAAGTGGTCTTCTGGTCCAAGTGGGTTAAAAAGCACTGCTGCTCCTAAGTAGTCGTCAGGGTTGAACTGACCCTGGAAGACGGGTGATGGATGGTTAAAGGGTGAATTGTGTCCTAGTAGGGGAATGTAGGACTGTTGAGAGTTGTGGGGCTCATTCTCAGAATGAGGCCCAAATGAGTGTGGGATAGACGGGGAGGTACTCAGTGAGACTGAGCGCCTAGCTGGTTCGGTAAAAGACCTCCAAAGATCTTGAGCATCTGTGTTATGAGGATCCGAAGGTGTTCGCCGGTGTGACGGTCCGGCCTCGTGGTCGTTTGGGGCTACATGTGCTCCTTGTCCTCGGCCTCTTCCTCTCATACGTGGCGGCATTTTTGTGAACCTGTCAAAAACAACAAGTGATACAACAAGAAATATAATTAAAACAAAGTTAGAAATAAAAACCAAAAATTTGGAAAATTCCTAAGTTCTTTGTCTAGACTCGAGAATCGAGGAATGTGCAATTGTGTAACTGAGATTAAACACAAAAGACTAGTGTTTAATTCACTCAGAGTTGGCTCTGATACCAACCTGTCACACCCCTATTTTCCACGTGTCACCGGTGGGCCCGGTGGGGAGTATCGTGACGTAGTTGGTATCATCATAGACAAACAACACAATATATATAAATGCACAGCGGAAGCAAGGATAGTTTCATTTCAACTTTAATAAAGTGTAATATTAAATATCACTGATAGTTGAAACGGATCCACAGGCGGATCAAAATAAAATAAGATATTGTTCAACAGTTTATTGTCGTCCAAGCTTGCGAGACTTATTGTGGACGCTCTAGAAGTCAGCCAGCCTATTACGTGTAGTACCTGCACTTAACCTTTTGGAAAAATACGTCAGTTTACACTGGTAAATACAATTTAACTGACTCATTTTGAAAAATGGTTGAAAATTGATTTGAATGCTCATGGCACAAAACATTTTTATAACTTGAGTCAAATATTTAATATAATCTTGTGAACAAATTACATGTTACTTGTGCGTTCAGTGGCCCGGATCTTGTCCGGGTTAAAGATCAATAGACCCACCACATTATTGAGTTATACACTGACAGGTGTACGCCTACACCTCGTGCTCAGGTCGTGGCCATCTCGTAAGATGATGCCAAGGATATCCGGGACATGGTCATTAACCCCCCAAAGGCTTTAAGTGAACAAGACTGTTTAAACGAGCCGATCAAATTATTCAATTAACCACCCAAAGATGTAAGATTTGATGCTCGATCAAGCGGTATTCTATATACCGTAACCCAAGCCCGTATAGGGAAAATAAGTTAAAAGTATTTACCTGAGTAAAGTATAATTCACAACAAGAAAATTGCAAGTAGCTTTTACCGGTGCTCCTAATCTGGAACGAAGGTTTATAATAACCTATTAGATTTCTAACGGGTCTTTATTTAAGCTTAAGCTTAGACCGGCTAGTTTAAAGGACGATACGGTTCAAACGCACGATTAAGCGAAGACCAGATAGAATGTGATTTAGACCCGACAAGTTTGAATACTTGTATAATATGGGTATACTAAATACATTCTGGATTTTGAGATAAAAATGATAATGTTTGACCCGTCTCGGTCAATTTATGCAAACTAGTTACATAAACCGAACCGAACGCGAAAAGAGCGTTACGGGTAACCGTAAGAGTCATATGCAAGTTCCCTGAGTTAATATGCTCTAAATATGTTATAATATCAGTAAGATATCTTCTATTATGCCCAAAACGGATTTAAACACAAATTATGCCTCATAAGGGCATTTTGGTCATTTAAAAGATTATAAAAGAGTTTATTTGTAAATCTGAGTTACGGGTCTGATTTATACAGTAAATATACTTAATTTAACATGTTATAACAGTAGGGTATGACCCATATGTGAAACTTATCATTTAAAAAACAAACTATGCACTTTAGGGGTATTTTGGTAATTTCACAAGAGCTAAAAAGGTCAAAACTGGAAATCTGAGTTCAAAAACTTATACTTACTGTTATTATATAAAAATATACTAAAAACATCAGTAGGTATCAACCTTATATGTTTAATATGGTTATAGTACATACTATGCGTTAAAAACGCTTAAAAAGGCGATTTAGAGCCGTTTCCGGGTTTTTAAAAGAAAGCTGATATTTTTATATTTCCAGAATTCTCAAAATATTTTATTTATCAAATAAAATCAGTAGAAAAAGGTTTGGGGTCAAAAGGATTTATAAAACTCATTTTATGGCTTAAAAGGGCAAAATCGGTATTTACCGAATTAAACTTAGAGACCTATGATATGATCAACCAAAAATTAAATAAAAATCTTTAAAAATCCCAAAATATTATATAACATCAGTGGGTAAAAAGTTTGGCATCAAAAAGTGGGTTTAAATAGGTTATATGCTAATTACGCCGTTTAAGTAATATAAAGCTTTCAAATTACGATAATAAGCATAACTCTTAATCTAGACCTCAAACTGATATCAAATTTTAGGTGCAAGTTTATAAATCAGTAACAAATGTTTCTACTCTTTCACTTTTTCAAAAATCACGTTTTATGGTAAAAAGGGCATAATAGTCAACTTTTAAGCATTAATCGGAAACATGCATATGGACCGGGTAAGTATTGAACCAAGTTGTAAAATCTCAGAGAGTTAAACTTATATGAAAATTGGTCCAAAATAAGCTCTTAGGCAGATCTCAAACATGCATGAACGGATCAGAACTGAAAGTCAAAGAAAAAGTCAATTTATGCGACTTTCGGTTCCGATTCGGGTTTAAACTGAAAATTGTCGAGATGAACATGTTGAGACATGTTCTTACATTAATTACCAAGTTATTTTAATTATCAAACAGGTTGCATGTACCCTACATTGCTAATCATGCTTAAATTTGCAAATACACTTTCTGTTGACTTTTTGAAACAAGCTTTGACTTGACAATTATCATACTTAGAGTGGGAATCTAAAAATACCCTTTTGAGGGTTTGTTACCCACATAAATACCAACTTGTAGGTACTTTCAATTTGAGAAAAGACTGAGCAAATTTCGTTTAATCACGAAGTCAAACTAAATTTACGATGGTTTGACTATTAGCCAAATTACTAAGCTAGAACGAATTTGAGAAGGTTATGAACACTTACAATAGTCCTAATAATGCTTAGAGATCACTAGAAAGTTGGCTTGACGTCCAGAGAGCTCCAGAGATGATCTTGTGAATTTTTGAACATGCAAGTGTTGAAGGTTGCAAGCTTCAAGTCCCTTTTATCACAATTTTGATCTGATTATAGGCTGCCACAGAGGTCTAGGAGTGTTATGAGAAGAGGACAAGTGCCCCTAAATGCATGTAAACCCATTGGAGAGCCCCAGGTATCGACAACAGCTGGAAACAACTCGCAACAGACCTGTTACTGGCATCTGTGCGCTGATACGTCACTGGCGACCTGTAGGCGGGCCGCGAGGCCTGTTACGCGGGCTGCGTACAAGTGCTCGACCAGGTTACCCATTTTTCAACATTTACAAATCAGTCCCTGGCCTTTGTTACGTGGTTTTTGCTCCTTTTCTTGCACATTAGACCCTCAAACCTGATTTTTAAGGACCTTGGGATTCTTATAAACATGGTAAAGTCCTTGGTTAACTTTGTGCTTACCCGAAAAGTCACGAAATTCAACGTTAACGCAATTAACCCTTCGTGCACGGTTTTGATCATAACTTTCTCATACGATAACGAAACTCGATGAAATTTTTATCACATATTCTAGTGAGTATATTTTATCATTACAAAGCTTCGGGTTTGCCAAAAGGTCACTCAGAGGTATATTTTCAACATGTTGACACATTTAGTCCCTGTAGTTTGTAATTCCTCACTTTCTTTCATTTTCCGCTTCGTATGATCCATGATTTATCCGTTTAAGATTATAAACATCATGTAGGGTTATTTTCGAGCCTATTTATCCATTGTTGACACTTTGGACCCTTATATTCACATAGTTTCACTGTTTGTCAACTTTAGTCCCTCTAAAGTATGTTTTCACATATTCAAAGCCCATGACACGTGTCAATACATTATTGGACGTAAATTTTCGAGGTGTTACAGTAGGCTACACATAAGAATCAAACGTTCACATAGCATAAAAGTCTCAAGTATCACAAGTATCATGTTTTCATGTTTAATGTGGATAGAGGATGTTTCAAATAAGTTTCAAATGTCACGTGTTTTTATATAGAATACATGTTGCATCCCAAAAGTGTTTAAAACAAAAAGGGATCGAGTATACTCACAGTGGGTGCTTAGAATCCTAAACACAGTAGGATTGGATCGAAGGGAGCGCTGGATCAGCCTGCGTGCGGGGAACAGAGCGTAAGTCCTCTAAGTGCTGAACCGATCGGGAACAGAGTGTCGAATGGTGCGAAAACGAGTAAAGTGTTTGACAGATTTATCCAAGAGGATGGTCATCCGAATGGATGGCCATTCGAACGGATGGTCATTCGAACAGTGTGTAGGTGTCTGTGAACTATTTAAGTTTTTTATCATAGTGTCCTGTAAAACAAACAGCAAGTGTTATCATAATCAGATCATCTGGATGGATGGTCATCCGATCGGATGACCATTCGAACAGATGGTCAGTGGGTGAAGTTTCGTAAAATTTTCTAAGCTTTGAGTTAACGGAGACGGTGTGACGACGTGTCAAACAACGGAAACATACCCAAACCCAGCTCATTCGATCGGATGGGTATCACCCCTTTCGAACAGATGAACGGTTTTTAGTGAAATTTCATGTTTGACCGGTGAATCGGTCCGTTTCTCCGGCGGGAATCAGTCTTCAAGCCGACTCTCGACTAAGGAACGAGTCGAGACCCCGATTGAACCCGATTTCTCCACTGTTTTGTATAAAAACCGAGGAAAGTTCAGAAATCAGTTTGCAAAACGTGAAGTTTATCAGATCCGAGCCGAAAATGTGTGAAATTCCGTTAGATCTGGTATAAAAGTGTGATAATCCATTAGATCTTGTATAAAAGTTGTGAAATCCGCTAGATCTAGAACCATTCTTGGTTAGATGGTGCTCCACGACAGTTTGCATAAGCAACCGAGTGGAAACCACCTTCAAGAGGTCCAAATCAGCTGGTTTTCGGGGAAAAAGTTGAAGTGTTCGTGTGATATTGATGAAGAATATGGTGTAGAAGTGATTAAAGATGAAGGTTGTACAAGATTTGAGGAGAAATACTTACGAAATGGCCTTGAATCGCGATTTAGGTGACTGAGAGTGGGTTGGGTGCGTGTGATCGGATGGCAGAGTGAAAGGTGAGAATGAAGGGTTAAGTGTCCTATTTATAGATGACAGTGACAGCTCCAACCGAATGACATCGATCGGATGGGTTAAGTCGGTGCAAGTGTCAGGTGTCGGATGGCGTTCCGATCGAATGGCCATCCGGTCGGATGGTCATCCGGATGGATGGTCATCCAGACGGATGGTCATCTGATCGGATGTCCATTCGGACAGCCGATTCGCGTTTGCTAGTTTTCCGACTTTGGTTCGTTTTGCGAGCTAGGTTAATCGTTGTGTTTTATTGTGAGTAGCCATTACGTGATATTATTACATAAATAACATAAAAAGTTTCCGTGTTTCCAGTTCGCGTTCAAGCTAGTTTCTCGTTCAGTAAGTATTAAAGCATAACAAGTGTCAAGTTTCTAGAATATTCACATCGTTCATATATAAAGCTTCACAAGAGTCAAGATTCACATCGTTCATATATAAAGCATCACAAGAGTCAAGATTCACATCGTTCATATATGAGAAGCATCACAAAAGCATCATATAGAGTTAAAGTTTCACATAGTTTAACAAAATTAAGATTCAAATAGTATCATTTCTCATTATGATCAATCGTCGCGAGTGTAAAAGCATCACCATATAGGAAGTATGACGAGACTTGCCGAGATAATAAAAGTATCGAAACACAGGGCGTTACAACGTTTTCTAAAATGGGTGTAGTGGGGATGTGGGCATTGTTGGGCATTATGTTTGTAATAAAATTAAATAAAAAAACATAAAAAAAATCTGATTAGTTTTACAAAAAGGAAAATGAAGGTGATTGGACACAAGAAAAGGGGCTGGGTGTGGAATATAGCACGCTCCTCACAATTTTCTCAAAAAAACGCCCACGGGGGCCGAGCTTGAGCGTGGATGGGCTTAAAAACACCCCAATTTGAACGAGTACGCACGGTCTTATGAGTGCCATTTATGAAACGTTAAATTAATCATAGTATATTAAATTATGAGTGCCAATCAACATTTTAGTTTGGTGTTACTAAAATTAAAATTGATATTTTTTAACATAATTTTTTCCTTGATTTCATGATGTTGTAACAGTATGCATCAATAAATGAATGATTTTTAACAGATATAATGAATTAGTTAAAATGATACTGATAAATATATATTGTAGAGAAAAATGCTCGAATAGTCCCTGTGTTTTGTCCATTTTTCATCTTTAGTCCATAACTTTCTAAAATTACATCTATAGTCCCTAAGTTTTTGAATTTCATTCCCGGATAGTCTCTGACGTGGATGGAGGTTAGTTTTCTTAGTTAAGTGACTGTGAATTTACTAAAATGCCCTTCATTAAAAAATAAAATATAAATAAAACATATATCTCTATATCCCTATCTCTATCTTTATGCTCTCTCTCAGTAAAAACCACTACCACCGCCCCTTCCACTCCACAGCCGCCATCATCACTCCCCACCACCGCCGCCGCCACCATCAACCACTCATCCCTAAATCAACAACCATCATCATCATCCTCAACAGAACACTAGCTTGTTTCTCTCACCTTCAGCTGACGCTCTGGTGACATCATCCTTCGACTGCCGGAGTTTGCACCGGCTTCTGTAACCGCTCTTGTTGCTCCTCCGGCTGCCGGAGTTTACACCGGCGGTTTTGAAGGCTGTTTCGCTTTTTAATTACATTTTTTTTCGTAGGCTTAGTAACAGGATTAGTAATAGTAGAGCGAGGATTAACGCAGATCCGACTGCTATAGCGACGATTGCTCCGGTGGAGAGCTTTTTAGACTTTTTTTCTGACTGGAGGCGATGAAACCGATGACGGCAAATGGCGCCGAAGACAGAAAAAACAAGTTGTTACACGGCGGTAGAAGATTTCCACATAGATTTATGTCACCGGAGAATGATTTAGCTAACGATTTCGGAATCGAACCCTTGAGTTTATTATCCGCTAGGTTTAAATTGGATGGTGGTGGTGTTGTGGTGGCGAAGGCTTTGATGGTGAGGTGTTTGGGTTAGAGGGGGGGGGGGGTTGAAAGGGAGGAAGTGGGTGCGGGTGCAGGTGGTGGTGGTGTTGTGGTGGCGAAGGAGGACGGTGGAGGACGGTGGACGGGAGATGAACGACAGGGAATACATGGTTGACGGAATTTGCATTCTCCGAGAACGAATACATCAATTATTATTTACATATAGGATTTTTTTTGAACGTCTAAAATCATAACACTTATCCTTTTTTATTTACATATACATTAAGTATTATTTATATGTCTTTAACTTTTTTAATTATTAATTTAACAAATAAGGACATTTAGGTCATTTCACACCCACTTAACAGCAAAAACTAACTGATGTTAGGCCTAGGGAATATCCGAGAACGAATTTGTCAAAATTGGAGACTATAACTGTAATTTTAAAAATGTAAGGACTAAAGGTGAAATCGGAGCAAAGACAAAGACTATCCGAGCACTTGTCTCTATATTGTAAACTTCCTCGAATCTAGCAAACCTATGCATATATTGCTAAATTTTATTTTTACACGTTTTTCTCGAAAATTAACATTACTTTGTTTTTTCCCACTTGGAAAACCTCGTTGACTGATTTTTACGAGAATTTATGTTATTTTAAGAAACATGACAAAACATGAATATAAAAGTAAAAAAAGGGTACGAGTCAAGATTAGATATATAATTATTCCAAAATAATAATAGTAGTAGTAGTAGTTAGAGATGCTTTAAAAATCTGGGTTTTAAACTGGAACCTAAAATCCAAATGGTATATATGAAAACTATTTTGGAATCAGTACAACTTGTAGGTTTCTAACCGGTTTGTTATCATCTCATTTAAAATCGGTTTAAATTGAACATAACTAGTAAAACCTAGTCAATAGGGCTGTCCAAACTGCTCGACGATTGCTCGAAAAATGCTCGTTCGATTCCCACTCATTTTGTAAATGAGCCGCTCGGATCGGTTCGATTCAAATTCAATCCAAGCATGAGCAAAGGTCCGCTCGCTCGTCGATCGCTCGGTTTCGCTCGAATTATTTTTATTAATATATATATATATATATAGGAGAAGGATCCGTTAGGAACCACCCTTTATTGCGAGAACCGCGAGAACCAATGTAAACACAACAAAAAATACTTAAAAATAGCTAAAAAAGACACAATTTTTTTTAACATTTTTTTATAAAAAAATCGCTACTTTTAGTAGCAAAAAAAAAAAGTTTTAATTTTTTTTTGCTACTAAAAGTAGCGATTTTAATGTAAAAAATATAAAAAAAAAATTTGTGTGTTTTTTTGATTTTTTTAGGTTTTTTGGGGGTTTAGTTTTTAGCATTTTAGCTTGGGGGGGGGGGGGGTTTAGGTTTTTGGGGGGTGGGTTAGTTTTTAGCATTTAGCTTGGGGGGTTAGGTTTTTTTTTTTTTTTTTGGGGGGGGGGGGGCGGGGTTAGGTTTTTTTTAGCTATTTTAGGTTGTGTTCACATTGATTCTCGCAATAAAGGTGGTTCTCGCATGAACCTTACCCTATATATATATATATTATAGATTTTAAAGATTAAAAGCCCAAAAAATATACTAGCCCAAAAAAAATTAAAAGCCCAAAATATATACTAGCCCAACTTAATGGTTAATATCAAAATCTAACCCTAAATCCCTAATTACTAAAACAATACTCATAAACTGATTGTTCGAACTTCGAAGATCTGCATATCGCCGCTGCCAGTTGCCTTGTCACACATCAAAATCTAACACCAGAAGTTTATGGCTTTTGAACTAAATGACAGTTTGTATTTCACACTTTATTTTATGCTTGTAGATATTGTTAAGTACATTTTTAGAATCATGATTTTAGTTATGTATTGCTTTTGTTAGTAAAGTGTTGGACATGTTTTAATTAAGTTAGGATTTGTTTTTGTTGAATGCAGCCTTATAATTCAATCGAGCGAAACCGAGCGAAAACGATCCGCTCGATTTTAGTTAGGATTTGATAAAAACCGAGCAAAAACGATCCGATCGATTCAAATTCAATCCGAGCATGAGCATCACTTTTGTGCTCGGTTTTCTAAATTCAATCCGATCGGATCGGTTGTAATTCAATCCGAGCATGAGCAGACCCTCGATCGGATCGGCTCATGAGCCCCTAACTGGTTTGAAACTTAACCTGGTATAGACTTTTCGTTGATAGAATTAACTCGTTTAAGGTTTGAACCTGATTTGTACACTAGTAATAGTACTATAGTAGTAATAATCATAACTGTACAATTTTAATAATTCAAACTGTGACTTATCAGTTGATAATAATTTATGCAATTTAACCGACGCCACTCCAAGCTTTCACTTTCATATATATAAAATTCTCAAACGCATAACTATCATAAATTTTCATGATTAAAATCGAAAATAAAACACATTCTTTATAAATAAAATCAAACATAAATCTATAAGAATCTAAATAAGATAACAAAATTTGAACATGAAAGAGAATAAGAGCCCATCAACCTCATAATAAAAATATCTTATTATTACCTCATAATAAAAATATGTTATTATTTATGAAAGAGATCATTACAATCACATGACCACTTTCACAACTAAGAGGCCATCATCAAAAAAAATATCTTATTCTTTCCACTCTCGTCTTTCTAACAAATTTCCATTATTACAAAAGCAGCTCAAGAATTCCACATTTAAGAACACCAGTTTGTAACAGTTGCTTATTTTGACCATTTTCCTCAAAAAGTCAACTTCTTTTTGTCTCCCATGATTCTTCAGTAACCCTTTGTTTATTTCTTAATTAATTAGATGACATCAGTTTATGGGTTTTGAATCTTTGATCCAAACAAACAAACAGAGCTCTAAGATTCATATACGAGGAAGATGAAGAAACCCAGTATTGATATGCGTGAGATAACAGAGTTCTTAAATCAGATGCTGGTGGAGAAACCACTTTATCCGTTGGTGATTCCTCTGTTATTTGTTTTATGGAGTATTGAGAAATGGGTTTTCAATCTTTCCAATTGGGTTCCTCTTGCTGTTGCTGTCTGGGCTACTATTCAGGTTTTCTTTCTTAATTATTTCACTTTATTATTATTTATATAATTTTCTTTGTTTGTATACTTTTTTCTAGTACAATTTGGTAAACACTAAGACCCGGCTCACTCAGCTATTTTGGCGCCGCCCCTCCCCCGTCCCGCCGTAGCTAAAAGGGCTCCATGGCATGACTTCGCCAATGGGGTGGGGGGGGGGGGGGGGTTAGCGGGCGTGAAGGAGGAGAGAGAGAGTCACCCAGCCAATCAGATTTTTTTTTATTTTGTTTTTTTATATATGGTAAATGTGGGCTGGCTTTATTCCACACAGTGCAAGTTAACAATAACGCCCTCGATTACGTGTCGCCTCTCCCATATGAGGTGGCGCCTAGGTGTGCTGACTTGGCATAATAAAGCTCCCTAGGGCTTTAAACCACACCCACCAGCCTAACTTATTACTGACGGGTGGTGTCAGCTGATTCCTGTAGCGTCAGTTAAGTTCGAATATTGCTTCCACCGAATTTCCTATCATATCCGCTTGATGCCACCTGTTTAGCACAAGTTGAGATTTTTACTTGATCGCTATTGGTTAGCAGGGTATTGGTGGGATAAAATGGTTAACACACACAAAAAAAAAGATCAGTTAAAACTGGATTTCGGTTTTGGGTTTTTTAATAGGAAATTTTTGTCAAAAATATATTGAAGAACCTAAATTGATGTTAAGTTGTGTACATAAATGTTGTTTAAGTCTTAGGTTATTGAGTCACAACTTGCAGGATGGTGAATTGAACTGCACTCTAAATTTGTCTTTTTCCAAGTGAGCTTGCTTTAGACATGTTTGGTGTGTAGATCTTTGTTGTATTAACTAACTCCCATGTGCATTAAAGTGGGTTTCACATGGTTCAGTTGTTTAATACATATATAATCTGATAACAGCTTTTTTTTTTCTCTTTCGTTTTTGGTTTGACTGAAAAGCAAGGGAAGTGACATATTAAAAAATTCAAGAATCACAAAGCTGTTTATTGTATACTTGTTAGATGGTTAAAACTTAAAATATAATTATCAGTTTCTTATATACCAAGTTGATCAAAACGTTTTCATATCTTGGTTTTAAAAAGTGTGAGGCGCACGCCTCAAGTAGGCCTGTAAATGAACCGAACGAACACGAACATAGGCATGTTCGTGTTCGTTCATTTAACTTTAGCCGAACACGAACATGAACATGAACACGGACATATAATCGAACACAATTTTTTGTTCATGTTCGTTCATTAAGAAATCGGGCATGTTCGTGTTCGTTTATGTTCGTTCGTTTAAAGCCTAAACGAACATAAACGAACATAAACGAACACAAACGAACATAAACAAAAAACACTTAACTGAACATATTTGAATAAACATAAATTAACATGATTGAACAAACATAAACGGACACAAATGAACGTAATTGAACAAATATAAACAAACACAATTTAACATTAGTGAACAAAAATGAACAAGTTTAATATATTACAATTCATCTGAAAACACATCTAAATTAGGGTTCATAGACACTAAATTAAGTAGCTTTTTTATATAAATATTAAGTAAACGATCAGTTACATTTTAAAATTTCATTTTTATAACTAGAAAACTCAGTTACTAATTAGTTATATTTATATAAGTAGTTAGAAAACCTAATATTTATATAAATATAACTATTTATGTATTTACTAAAATTTAAACGAACATAAACGAACGAACGTTCACGAACATAAATGAACGAACACAAGGTGTGTTCATGTTCGTTCATTTAATTGAACGAACAAAATTTTTTGTTCGTGTTCGTTCGTTTATTAAATAAACGAACATAAACAAACTTCCCGCCGAACAAGTTCACGAACGTTCGGTTCGTTTACAGGCCTAGCCTCAAGCAAATCTTACTTGCGCCTCATGTACGACCGCACCACATGCCTGAGCGCGAGGCGGACTTTTTACTTTTAGAACCAAGTTTCATAATTCATATGCGTAAAGACGATGATATGTTTTTTTTAATGCGGGTTGATTTGCTTATGCCACAAGCTTTAAATCAGATAAATAGTTGTCTGTGCCCTTGTCTTGTAAACATTATTTATCTTTCTTTATGTACTTGATGCATGTTGTGCCAAAAGTCCTGATAAATGATGATTTTTATCGACAATTATAATGATTTATAGTATACATAATAAAATTTTATGACACTGATGTTTTACTCCGCAGTATGGAAGTCATCGTCAGCGAATTGTTGTGCAAGACTTGAACAAAAAGTGGAAACAACTAATTTTACAAACATCCGTACGCTCTTTTTTTTATAAACTTTTAATTATGGTTTCATTGACATAATACAAGTTCAATGATGCATTCTCCTTTCATTTTACTTCACCAGCATACAACACCATTGGAGCACTGTGAGTGGCTCAACAAGCTCTTAATTGAAGTTTGGCCCTATTTCATTAGCCCAAAGCTTTCATTGAAGTTTTCATCCATTGTTGAGGTGACTATCCCTTTCTTATAGCTATATATATGTGTGTGTCTATGTATATAGCTTGATCAAATTTGTTTAAAGGCTTGCATTTCAAGTAGGAAATGTATATGTGGATTTCCCATGTGATTATGTATTTTATATAGATTTGGGATTAGATTGATGAGATTAAATCATTGTATCTGTACAATACTTACTAGAGGTAACCCAATTATATGGAAACTGGTCAGTTTAAGTTGTATTTTATTGGTAATGAGTAAAATATAGAAATTTAGCTTAAAATGAAACTGGTCGAATGTGTAAAAACACGTCAAAAGTTGCCTAATGTATATTCAAATGCTTACAGGATCCTAAATCTTTTGATTTCAAGAAAGTCATCTCCTGTTATTAGTAGTACACTAGTACATGTGCTCTTATTTACTAATGCAAATCTATTTTCCTCATGCAGAAACGTCTTAAGCATCGGAAGCCAAAGCTAATTGTAAGTTATTTCATCCTTTTGAATGGTATTTACAATAATTTAATGTTTCAAAAAGCGTTGTTTTTTCTTGTAGGAAAAGATTGAGCTGCTAGAGTTCTCGTTAGGTTCATGCCCTCCTATATTGGGAATGCATGGCGCTCAATGGTTAACCGCACGCGATCAGGTCTGATCTCTTAACCACTTAAACCCTTTTTTTCCTTAGTATTTGGTCTTGAATGTTAAGAAAATCCCTTGGGATTAATGTTTCTAAATTTAAGTTGATACATACTTGCTGATTGTGCTTACAGAGATTCATCCGTATGGGTTGTGACTGGGACACAAGTAACATAAGTATTATGTTGCTTGCAAAGTTGGCTATGGGATCAACTCGAATAGTTGTAAATAACGTCCACGTCAAGGGTGATGTATGTACAATTAATTTCGTCTTTTTAGCTTACATATATACATACGTGTACTAATTTCCTTTCTTGACTCTGCAGCTTTTGTTATCGCCAATTCTAGACGGAAAAGCAATTCTGTACTCGTTTGTGTCAACTCCGGAGGTCAGAATAGGTGTTGCATTCGGAAGTGGTGGCAGCCAATCTTTACCTGCAACAGAAGTCCCTGGTGTTTCTTCATGGCTGGTAAGCTTCTGAGTTCTTACTTTACAAATTTTATTTTATGAGTCACCATTATAAGATGATAGGTTATACATTAAACTCTTAACGGGTCACTAAAAGAATAATATATCACCTTGGGTCGAAAGTGGACCAAAATGTATTCTTAAATCACAGAACTTACTAAATCTAATAATTAGTTTATTATTGAAAAATTGTAATATTTGTTTGTGATAGTAATTATATATGGAAATTCATGTTTGACAAGTGGTCTTTTGTCTTCGACCCATCCCGTACAAACAATTACTTGTTTTGCTTTTAACCTGTTTTGACCCGTCTTCGAAAGCTTCCCAGTTTGCCGTCTGTAGTCACATACGTACATAATAGGACCGTTGAATTGGTCATAACACTCTTTAGTTGATACTGTTTTCTAATCCCAGGTTAAGTTATGTAATGACTCCTTGAATAAAACAATGGTTGAACCTCGACGGCGTTGTCTTTATTTGCCAGCAGTGGACCTAAGGAAAAAGGCTGTTGGGGGTGTAATCCATGTCACGGTTGTGACAGCTGGATCACTTTCGCGTAATAGTTTTAAAGGAAGGACTAGGATAAACGATGATGGGAGTGTAGTAGTAGCAGATAATGACACCATGGGTAAAGACTTTCATACATTTGTTGAAGTGGAACTCGAAGATTTGACTAGAAGAACACTTGAAGTAGCGGGACCCAACCCAACATGGGATTCAACATTTAATATGGTTCTTCATGATGATGCTGGAGTTCTTAAGTTCAATCTTTATGAATGCTGTTCAGATAGTCTCAATTATGATTACCTTGCTACCTGTGAGATTAAGGTACGTGTGTTATGCTATTTTTTGCAGTCAAACTACTTTCACAATCAAGATGGATCATTGATATGTACACAGATTTATGGGAACGGATCAATTCAAGTTGTATTTCTATATAAAACTGAAACGGGTCAAAAGTTTCCTAACATTTATTTAAATGCTTACAGTATATAGTTTACTTGAAAGAAGATGTATTACTAATTTAGCAATTGAGTTTCTCTGATCATATTTAATACGCTAATAGTTCGATTTTTTAATAACAAAATTGCGTTGGTGGATTTGCCCAACTCGGCCCTACCCTTTCTTATTTGAACCTAGAAGTGTTCATAAACCATTGAAACTGACCGAACTGTTCAAACCGAAGCAAGTTGGCCGGTTTGAAATATGTACGGTCTGGTTAACGCTTGACAGTTTAGAACTTGGAACCGGGCCGCGTAAACTGAACCAACTATTTAACATTTATTACCTATTTTTTTTCGTTTAAGGAATATAAGTTATCTACATATGTTATATTCATGAAATATCCTTATCGTGTCTTGAAAAATTAATACAATTACGTTTTTTAAATAAAACAATTTTATTTGTCTAGAACTACTAAACCGCCAAAACCGAATCGTCAAATCGTAAAACCTTTCTGTGTGGTTCGGTTTGTCTATTTCTTAAACCGTAGTTAGCGGTTCGGCTCTGACCGAAACACCCCAATTTGAACCAATCTTGACTCGTTACCTAACACACCCATTTAGTCACATTTTGCATCAACAAATTTTGGGCTGCAGTTTTGGTTACAAAGATTCATTATAACCGTTGCAGTCTTCTTTTTGACATTAGAGGATGCGTGTTGAGTTTTTAAGTTAAATGCACCTCTTATAGAAGTTAACCTTTTCAATGGTTGCAGCTGAGATACTGCGATGATGATTCAACCGTCTTTTGGGCCGTTGGACCAGATTCAAGCGTGATAGCGAAGCATGCTGAGTTTTGTGGACAAGAAGTTGAAATGGTTGTCCCGTTTGAGGGTATTAACTCAGCAAAGGTATGATCTTTTCTCATCAGAACTATTAATGTTTAGGCCTAGTATACTGTTTTGAATCATCATACATCTTCTGTCCCTAAATAAATTAACTTTCTTTTGATTAAATGTTAAGTCTGTAAATGTTTTGAACCCAAATATTTTACTCACAGACTACATTTGACTGGATTTTCAGCATTCCTTAAATAATTAATTCTTCCAGTAATGTACGCTTCTAGCATCCGCAGGATGTGTGACAACTAAAAGGTTAAACAGGTAAAGTCAAAGTAGTCTGCTTAGAAGGTATTCGGTCAAATGGATCTAAATCCGCCCAAAGTGTATTTATAAGGCATATTTATGATACAATTTTGATAAACTAATTAACTATCAATAAAATTTTAAGTTTGGACAAAATGTGTCTCGGCTGAACTTAACCTGACTTGTTTTGCTCTGTACCGAAGAATTACTCATTTTGAGCGGTTACACAACCCTCCTTACCTGTGTATTTTGCCACCTGTACATCCTAGAAATGGTAATAATGATCTGATGCAAAGGATAATCATATTACTCGTGCAGCTGAAAGTGAAACTCACTTTAAAAGAATGGCAATATTCTGATGGGTTACATAGCTTAAGTGGTCTGCAACTTAGCTCGCGAGGATCGTCACTACATGGGTCCATCTCTAATTTTCAGCCAAGAACCGGAAGGAAGATTTATGTGACCGTTGTTGAGGGGAAAGACCTTTTAGAGAAGGAGAAAAGCGCAAAGTCTTATGTTAAACTACAATATGGGAAGGTAGATGTTTATGCTTTACTTAAGTAGAAGCCCCACCCAAAAATATATGAATTTTGGTGTGTATTATACACACACACACACACACACATAGTGCATAAAAAATAATAAAAAGTAGTGGGAAAGAGGAAAAGAGGCGGTAACATTATCATCTTGTGTATCACATTTTATATACATACAAAAGGCATGGAGGGGAATAGTGTCTGCCTGGCATTTCCCCATTGGTCCAACCAAATTACGATTTTGCCCCATTTAAATTTACAGTTTTGTCATTGGTTTTGTTTTTTCCCTCCCAGCCTAATTACGGTTTTGCTCTCGGTTTCAAATTTACAGGTTTGCCATTGTTTTTTTTCCTGTCAAATTACGATTTTGCCCCCAGTGTAAAATTACAGTCATGCTATCGTTTTAGTTTTTTTTTTTTACAAAACTATGGTATTTTTTTTGTTTTAATTGTTGACTCGGTGTAATTTTTATTCGTGTCAGGCGGTTGCCTGGCACACGCTCATTTGTCCTGAAAAATTACAATTTTGCCCCTAGTTAAGAATTATAGTCTTTCCATCGTTTTAGATTTTTTTAGCAAAAGTATTGATAGTGTTTTGTTTTAATTGGTTTTCTCGATGTAATGTTTTTTGAGTTCGTGTTATGAGTAGTATGCACATGTAACCGAAACACAGATGTATATGAAAGAGAAATATTTGGCTTAGTGCCCCGCGAGCGGGGCAAAACCTAGTTTAACACAATAGGTACATATACACTATGCGGTTCTCAACATTATATTGCTTCTGAAATGAACGGCCCTATATATATATATATATTGAGAGAGAGAATCTTGAATATTGAAATGTTTGTTCAGACAATCCAAAGAACAAGAGGTGCAACAAATTCACACCCTGCATGGAATCAGAAGTTTGAGTTTGAAGAGATCAGTGATGGTGAATATCTAAAGATAAAATGCTATAACGAAGACATGTTTGGAGATGAGAATATCGGGGGTGCAAGGGTAAATTTGGAAGGTCTGATTGATGGGGTGGTGAGGGATGTATGGGTTCCACTTGAGAAAGTCAACAAGGGTGAAGTCCGCCTTGAAATTGAAATGGTAACCATCAATGATTATAATCAAGGATCCATGGTATGCAATTACTTCTTGTAAACTTTTGACTTTTGCTACTTTCAAACTTCATATGCTTTTGTGGGTTGTTGATCTATTCTAGGCCTCACAAGGAGGTTTGATCGAGCTTGTTCTTATTGAAGGAAGAGATCTTGTTGCTGCCGATATTCGGGGAACAAGCGATCCTTATGTCAGGGTACAATATGGAAACTTGAAAAGAAGAACCAAGGTGAGGAGGAGGAACACTTGCTTTTCTCCTTTTGGCCATTTCATTCGATTCTAAGTCTGTGTTTGACTTAAACAGGTGATGTATAAAACTCTGACTCCCCAGTGGCATCAAACTTTCGAATTCCCAGATGATGGAAGCCTCTTAGCTCTCCATGTAAAAGACCATAACGCCCTTTTGCCGACATCAAGTATTGGCGATTGCATTGTTGAATATCAGAGATTGCCTCCAAATGAGATGTCCGATAAGTGGATACCTCTTCAAGGAGTCAAAAGGGGTGAGATTCATGTTCAAGTTACTAGAAAAGTTCCACAACTACAAAAGAAAGTTTCTGATTCTGAGCCACCTTCAAGTAGAGGACAAAAAATTTCTATCCAGGTTACAACTCGTATTCTGTCTCTTTTATCTGCCTCAAAATCTTTATATAGGAAACTTCAAAAATCTTTTTTATCTTAGAAAATCTTTAAACATGAATCTTGAAAGTTATACCCAGGTTACAACTTGTATGCTTTTCCATCTTAAATATGAAACTTATCATAAATATTTAAAAGTTAAACACAGGTTACAACTTGTATACTTTTTTATTATAAAAATCTTTGATTACAAAACTTATCATAAAAATCTTCAAGTATGACTCTTAAAAAAATCTGTCCATGTTACAACCTGCATTTTGTATTTTATTATTATTATTTTTTTTTTGTTATCTGCCTTTCTTGCTATGGGAATATAAAAAAAATCTTAAAAAATGAAGCTTGTCACTTAATATAGTTTTTTACATATGAATGAAACATTGAATTGGTCCTTTGAGTTCGGCAGATGAAGCAAACGATGATGAAAATCCGGTCTCTGATTGAAGATGAAAACTTTGAAGAAGCATCTTTGATTCTGAGTGAGTTGGAAAGCCTGCACGGCGTTGAACAAGAATGCATCGTTCAACTTGAAACAGAGCAGATGCTTTTACTTAACAAAATCAACGAGCTCGGTCAAGAAATCATCAACGCATCACCCAGATGACCTAATTTTTGCTTGTGGATAAAACTATAATAATTCTAATATTTTATGCAGAAGATGATGATGCTTTGTGTTTCTAGGATGGGAGTGTACTGATACAGTATATAGTCAAAAAATTATATACCTGTCAACTTCTTTGTGTAGTATACATTTTAAATCTATAAATGAAAAGGTAAAAATTTGGTGGTGGTATCTTGTATTTATTGTGGCTGATGTTTGTATGAGAATAAGTATGATGTTAATTTGTTTCCTTAATTGCAGCCTATGCTTTGAGTTTTTATTTTTATTTTTTTTATTTCTGAAGAATTATTGATTTTGTTTACTAGATGTTGGCATAGTATTCAACAATGTAAAGGAATTACAGTCTTCTTGTATCCAGATGATGAAGAAATTGTTGGCATTGTAATTCATGATAACTTGGATATCTCTGAAAATCGTACAAACACTTTCAGAATGAGTTATTAGTTGGTACTCGTGAGTATTCAATCGGATAATTCTCAGACAGATCAAGAACGAGTGCAAAATTTGTTAAGAAGCTTGTACTCTAAACTGATGAAATTGATTTCCATGTATAGGGGTGAACTAGCGCAATGAATCATCGCAACCCTTCTTGAAATGTGACGATTCAAGTCCACAGAACCGTAAATCACACAACAACAAAGGGATTAAAATCGAAATCTGCTCTTCAATTTTATTAACAAAGAAAATCACTCAAAACTTTGATCCACACAATCGAAATCTGCACGATGGATTTGTTACAGTATATGGACATCGCATGTTAAACCAAGTATTTAATATTTATTATTCTAGAAATGTTTTCCCTTTATTGTCATCTTGTATTGTAACAGAGATATGCAATCAAATACAAAACAAGTTATTGGTTCAACTTGGTATCAAACCAAGCGATCCATCTCCATCGCCGACTTCCTGCCATCAACAACAGTCTGATCAGACAACATTCCGATCAAACAACTACAATAACTTCCACATTCAACAGCCTCTGATCAGATGATTATTTTTCCAGCCATAACAACAAAATCTGACCAGACACCATTTTCCGATCAAACCACAACAATTCCAATTACACCCTGATAGGTAACAAAATTTTAATGGAGAAGATGACAGTAAATCTGTAACTATATTTGATAAACTGAAGAAGATAATACAAATACTAGCCACCGAAGTGGTCCAAGGCTATGCCCTACTCATGCTAATGCAAGAGCCTAACAACTTACTAATTTCTCTCCTACCTTCCTAAATGGCTATTGATCCTTATTTATAGAAATAGCAATTACACTTTACCCCCTCCTAGAATAGACAAATGACAATTAACTATAAACCAGATTATGATTCCTATCATTACTCCCCCCTTCAAAACAGTCTTGCCCTCAAGACTGGGAACGACAACTGACTCGACATCCAAGCGTAGATTTCCTCGAGAGTGACTCAGGTGGTCGAGGCTGCCCATGCACCACCCAAAGACGACTAGTGGGGATCATTCCTCCCTTACAACCTGAGCGTCGATCGTAGAATTCGAGCGAAAATTTCCCCCTGTCAAAGGGAACTGAAATTGGGACAAAAACCGGAGGTTTTATCATCCCCGCCAGCAATAATTTCCCAGCAACTTGGATAGAGACATGTACCGAAGGCAAGGGAAAAGAGACCAACTGTGATGCGGAATAGATGGTGTCATGAAACAGAAACTGAATTGCTGAAGTAAGTACGTCACCCGGCAATCCCAGACTTGTAGAGCCCAGATCCACAACCATTTTCTGCTGAATACGTAGGCCCACTATAGTGTCCAAGCCCAACTTTCCCTGCATACCATCTGATGTAGCCCAATCAGCCCTATGCGACCCTAAAAACCCAGCGTCAAACGATTTAGCATCAGCCGAAACCATCGAAGACGACAATTTAGAATCATCAGCTGAAGAACATGAATCTGTATGGCTAGTCGACATTAAATGTCTTAAGCCACTCAAGCGTTCCTCAGATCTGGACACCAGCGCCTCCAATTGAGCTAATACCGATCCAGATCGAAAACTAGATCCCAACGACTCTTCTTCCCCTTTCTTTTCATGTTGTCGCATCCAGTTGAGCATAATTTTACGAAATTCAGCCGACTCAGCAAGTTCTTCTTCCAACGAGTTCAACGTGGAGTTGATTTTGGTAACATCGCTCTGTAATTGTTTGATTTGAATGTCCTGAGCATCGATTCTAGCACTTGTACATGTTTTCATGGTGAAAAAAAAAACAGATCTGAGCAATTGAAATTGAAGCGATATTTTCGGAAGGTAAATCTGAAATCGAAAACTAAAATTAAAACGAATTGGATCTGAGATCCGAATGTGACACAGATCCGAAAATTGAAGATAGATCTGAAATAGAGATGTAATCGATTGAAACCCTAGAGAAAGCTGCTTGAATCGGTGAACAATTGAAAGGATAAATCTGGTTGAATTTGTGATCGAAGAACAGTGGTAGAGCAGAAGTAGCAGGTCGGACCAATGATAGGTAACAGAATTTTAATGGAGAAGATGACAGTAAATCTGTAACTATATTTGATAAACTGAAGAAGATAATACAAATACTAGCCACCGAAGTGGTCCAGGGCTATGCCCTACTCATGCTAATGCAAGAGCCTAACAACTTACTAATTTCTCTCCTACCTTCCTAAATGACTATTGATCCTTATTTATAGAAATAGCAATTACACTTTACCCCCTCCTAGAATAGACAAATGACAATTAACTATAAACCAGATTATGATTCCTATCACACCCCATGGCTTCAATTGCTGCCTTCACCCTCTCCACAACAAAATTTGTGTATTGGAAAGCGATGATTGAATCACCTGTTTGATCATGTGGATGGTACCATCCCTTGTCCAAATCCGAAGATTTACTGTTGCACCAGTCAAGGCAGGTGACTCTTCCTCCACTATTGATAACCCGAGTTATTCTTGATGGATAGCAAATGATGCTCATATCCACCATATCAACAACATGTTTAAGATACGACTTCTAGAGATCTTTGGCTTTCTTTAGAACGTGCATATGCACCAAACGCGGCCTCTCGTGAGTATACGTTAAGAACTCTCACTCATTTAACTAGAGCCATGGAATATGCAACTACTTTAGCCAATACTGGGGAACACACCAAGGACAAAGACCTTGTTATGCTAACCGTCTCTGGATTACGAGATGAATATCACGAGTTAAAATCATATCTTTTGACTTGTCACCCACCAGTAACTTTCCATGAATTACATGGCCTCTTCTTGGCTGATCAAGATTAATAAACCAACCTCTAATATTTCTGTTGCACAACCACAAGTTTTTGCTACCACTACTGGGAATCCTTACACTATCCAACCACAGCTACACAATTGAATCCTATTATGGTATTACCCCATCCAACCCTCAACCACAGGCTTACTATGCCGCTCCGCAGCACCTACCGTGGCAATTACAACAATCGGTGTTGTGACAACACCTACACTGGTCCTACCTGATAGTTTGCTTGGGCATCAACTCAAAACATGGTGTATGGCCACTGCAATTGGTGTGGTATAAGACTCCTCCCATCTCAATGCCCAAATCAAATTACCATTGCTTGGACTGGACCTCAAGTTAATTTTGCAACACCTCAAGCTAATTTTGCAAGTTTTTCAGATACCGGATCGACATCAAAAGCCACATGGTTCACTGACATCGGTGCTAAAAGCCATGCTACTCGTAACTTATCGAACCTTGACAACTCTGAAGTCTACCAAGGTAATGATTCCCTCCATGTTGGTGACGGTAAGCCGTTGCCTATTCTTCACATTCAGGGGCGGTTCTTAGAAGGGCTTTGGCAGGGCCACGGCCTGGGCAAGTTTTTCGGCCGTAGTGCTAATTTTCCGCATTTCGATCGAATTTTTTTATATATACTATGTTTGCCCCGGGCTTGCCCGGGCTTTTTTTAGTGCCCGTGTCTTTCGGCCATGGCACGTTCAACGGACAAGATCCGCCACTGTTCACATTGGTTCATCTAAATCCTTTTCACCTAATAAAACATTTAATATTTCTTATATTCTTCACGTACCCGCACTTCAAAAGATTTTATTATATGTTAAACATTTTTGCCTTGATAATAACATTTATTTCGAATTTTATTTTTCTTCTTTTGTTGTGAACACACACAACCCTTATCATGGGTGCAAGTGATAATGGCCTATACTTCATCCGTCTTCCTCCACTTAAAGCCATTCCCAAGCACGTCTTCACATCAACTAAAGCTTTATCAATCATTTAGCATAAACATCTTAGTAAAGGTTTGTGTATTTCTGTGTGTTCTACATTCAAGAATAAGGACCCATTATATAGGGTAAATTACATGACAGATATATGACAACCTATCCTATAAATATGGAAACTAGATAATTATACACAACAATATATCTGCTAAGACTCCCCTGCAGTTTGAACGGGAGGAGGACAAACGCTTAAACTGGTCCGGAATGATTGAAACAACTGTTTAGAGAGACCCTTCGTAAATATGTCCGCATATTGTAATGAAGAAGGAACATGAAGAACTCGAATGTCACCCACGCGGACCTTGTCACGAACAAAATGAATGTCGATCTCTATATGCTTCGTGCGCTGATGTTGCACCGGATTATCAGACAAGTAAACAGCGGAGACATTATCACAATAGATAATGGATGCCTGACGAAGCCGAGTATGTAATTCTAGCAGTAAATTCTGTATCCACGTGGCCTCAACCACGGCATTAGCAACCCCCCAATATTCTGCCTCTGCACTTGAACGGGGAACTGTAGGCTGCCGTTTAGACGACCAAGAAATAAGACTGTCACTCAAGAAAACACAATACCCACTAGTTGACCTTCTTGAATCAGGGCAGCCACCCCAATCTGCATCAGAGTATCCAACCAACTCATTGGTTCTTGACTTAACCATGCGAATACCATAGTCAATGGTACCCTGAATGTACCGAATGATGCGCTTCATAAACGAATAATGAGCATCCCGAGGGTCATGCATGAATAAACAAATCTGTTGCACAGCATAAGAAATATCCGGGCGAGTAAACGTAAGGTACTGTAAAGCACCTGCAAGGCTCCTGTATAAAGTCGGATCAGAGAATCGAGGACAATCCGAAGCACTCAACTTGGAGGTGTAACACCCAAAAAAAAAACGGGTTTGGTAATCAAACCACGTTAACACTAAAAGACGGCTAAAGAACCGTTAGTGGTAAAAGTTAAGCCAGAAAAATATTAGAATTTATATAACTAAATCTAATATTTTTCTAAAAAGAGAAAAAGAATGTGTTTGGGAAATAAAATTTGTAGAAGGCCCGAGTTAACTGGACTTAAACTAAACTTGGTCATAGATTCCCAAAACCCACTAATTTAATTAGGAATGTTTAACCTAGTTAATAAGTGGGGAATATTGTTGGAAATAAGTAGGTTGTGCCATACTTAATTAACTAATCAAATTAGAGGGGCCAATGTTGTTAAAATGGAAACTTATATTATCAATTTTAATTAAAAACAAAACCCAACACCTCATTTGTGAGGCCTGGTCGAACAAGAACACAGGGGGCGACATATGCTCCCCACCAAACCCTAGAGCATGACAAAATTGATCAGATTGAGGGTTCAAATCAGCTCCAAATCGATTTTCAAGCATGAATTAGTGATCACCTTGTTGAGGGGATCATAAGGTATGCAAAAATTTGATGTTTTGATTCATCTTGGATTATAGGTTAATTGGAAAAATCTGAAATTATGGTTGCATGTGTGTCTCATGATGATTTAGGAACAACTATAGTGTCTAGGGACAAACCCTAGACAAATACAAGTTGAAATCATGTGAAATTTTAGTAAAATCCATGAACACCATTGTAGGTGACTAATGGGTTATGTAGATTTTAATAAACACTAGGAAATTGGGTGATATTCTAGTGTAATTTGACAATTTGGAAGTGACTTCAGAATTATAGAAGTTAACAATCTTGTAAGATGGTTGAATTATGTGAAATTAGGGCTAAGAGATAAGCTAGAGACTTGATAAATAAACATGTAAATTTCTGCCCTTAAAGTGTTTGTTGAAATGCCTCAAAGAAGGCTCGAAACTAGAATTTTTGTAGTTAAAACACCTAATTGTGATGTTTTGGCTATTAAGCAAAAAGTGATTTAAAAAAAAAGGTTCTAAATGTGATAAAACGTGGTTAGAACTTTGCTTAAAACGGTGGTCTAAAGGTAACGCCTACCGGGTAATTAAAGAATGCTAAAACTAGTTGATGAACTCGAAAATGCAATTAGCATACTAATGGGCATTTGACTTTTAAAAAGGTCAAACTGACCTATAATACGATAAGTAGTAATTTTGATAGGAAATGCATAAGGTGGAATAATCGTATTAGATTATGATTAAACTAACCACCTTGAAAACGATGATGATTGTTTGACGCGTAACAAGCTAGGTGGAAGCTTGATGAGGGAGCGGGTCAAACGAATCAAGAAGGAAAGGAAAAGCGTAGTTCGGATGCGAGGTAAGTAAAGCTTACGCCCTTTTTCATTATTTACAAATGACATGATTGCAAGTATAGTATATGAATGCTACTAAGTGGTTGGCATAGAATGTTCCGACACGATTCAATGAGAGTCGGAACGAAAGGAAATGGTAAGAAATTATAAGTTATGGACAAAGGGGTAAAATTGTAAATTGGTCATGTAGTGACGAACAAACAAAAATGGTTTTAAGTAAAATGAGTACAAGGAAAACCGGGATAGGTTTAAAAGGGGATGAGATGGTACTTAAATACCATCTCATATGGACAATTGGTCATTTTGACTAAATAGGTCAATTGGTGTGGGTAACGCCATTTGATAATAACATTTGATCATTGCTTGTTGAGTTTTGTAATAACAGGAAATAAAATAAGCTTGCGTTGCTTTAACTATAAAGATTTAAAGCAAAAGTTAAGTAAACGGGTCAATACTTTGACCCGAGCCAGGTACGTATAACTAAGCTTTTTGGTTAATCATACAATTTTGGTTAAGATATTTAGCGAAAGTCCTTCATCGTGAAGTGAGGGACTAAAGTTGACCAAAATACCCTTGAAGGGTATATTGGGCAAACAACTCATAGGGGTCGTTTAGGAACTTGCATAAAGATTATGGAATCATTAGACATGAGTAAAGATCATAGGAATGTACATTCACGGGGCAAGTGCTCAAAAGTGGTCATTTGCGTAAAATGATCTACCGATGGGTAAAATTTGGGAAAAAGGGTTCTTCATGATAAATCCACCACAAAATAGTTGTGGTGGAATAATTGTAGTTAATTAGATATGGAACTTTTGTAGCGACAAAAGAAAGGCACAAGTTCTAGACTAAAATGCATAACTACCCTTAACGGGTCAAAATATGCATTTAAGCGTAAACGGGATTTTATTACTTAAGAGACTCGTGATTCGAGATTAATATAATGGGAGATATTGAAATAATGAATTTCATGAGTTTAACGATCAACTAAACTTGTTGGTGCGATAAAATTATGAACGGGTCAATATTTGGTAAAAAGGGTAGTAAGCCGAAGACTTAAAAGTTTGAAATTGTGTTAATCCGGATGTCAGATTTTAACTCCATAAGATGGAGAAATAAATTACGGACGCGTAGGAAAAAGAATCGGGTAAAACGGATGTGTAGTTTGAAAGTTATGCACATTTTCGTAAAAACTTAGATTGCTGAAAAATGCAGGTTGCAGATCTGAACATGCTGGAAAAGTGTATCCCCCGCGCCACGCGACGGAGGGAGTGAATTATGTCGCGGCACGCGACGGAGTCTCGCGGCCCGCGTAAAAACTCTCGCGCCCCGCGAGAGAGCCAGAAGCTGGCAAATTGTTTAATTTTATTCGTTTGACCCATATTTCTTGTTTAAACTTGCTAATTGACTATCAAAACTAACTTTTAGGTTGGTTTTGATGATAGGTGAATGTCAAGCGTACCCGGATGTAGATCAAGCAGCGTACAAGAACCGAACACAAGAGATAAAAGCTTCCGCACGTTGTTTTCGTCGTTATCTTAAACGGCAATTCCGTAGTTATCAATTTGTATTATTTTCAAATTGTAAAAGTTTTAATTCACCCGTATTATTCAACAGTATTTAAATAAAATTCCATGTTTATTTTCCTATTTAAAACGAAAATCTTTAAAATAATAACAAGGGTGTTACAAGTTGGTATCAGAGCCTTGGTTTAAGAGATTCAAGTATGGTGGGGAACTATGCTTGGACTTAAACCTTATGCTCTTAATAAAGATTGGTGTTCGGTTCGAGGCTTGATCGCAAATTCGGTAAGTACAAGTATGGTAATAGCTTAGCATGCTAAAGTGTTGTAAACAACACATAGGGCTATTGTGTGATACACGTTACCCCAATTAAAATGATTGATATAGTTGACGAAATTACGCGCGTTGACGCGTAAAGTAGAAAAAGCCTTGTATTATAATACAGGCAATTATTAAAGTTGACGTTACTAACTTTTGTGAATGTTTTAATTGAAGGACACTCGCGTTTGAAGACGATGAGAGTCAAACGAATTGTGGATATGATGATGGAACGGTCCAAAGTATGACAAAAGGAGCATGCTCACCAAGGACTAAATCGCATAACGACCACGAACAAGGTTAATGGCAAGGAACGCCCGTCGGGGCAAACATTACCAGGTGCACATTTTAAATAATCGCACAAATAGTAATATGAAACAAATAAGTAGAAATTGAAAGTTGCATAAGTAGATTAAAAACTTGGAAAAACCCGAATAGAAAATGTATTCGGGATAATTATTTCCAAGAAAAACAAATAGAGGCGTTACTTACATAGGGCGTGATGTGAAAACTATAAAAAGGTCATGTGTGTCATGTGTTAATCGCTTACTCTGGCCAAGTAAGTAGTGGCATATGATACCATGAACTTCTTATGGCGGACACATTTACATCCGATGTAGTAAGGGTGGGGTGAATGGGACTAACTTAAAAGTACCCAAATGAATCAAATGAACAAAATATTTGATAATAATGTAAACGCACAGCCGGGTGACGGAAGCGTATTACATTAGGATGATGAGCCCGAGTGAAGGGACAAGGATTAATGTAAAAGGATTAAGGTATGCAATTGGGAGGGGTGTGCTTACACTCGAACCCGGAGAATGCAAATATGACTCTTAACGGGCCAATTTTGTAAAACACTAAATTTGAGAACAAAGTAGGAATATAAAAGCGAAACGAAGTCATAATGCATACCGTAAGGGTTGCAATAATAACGACTTCGGTAAAACACCCGGTTGGTGGGTAAGGATTGAAACACATGCGTAGACCGAGAAACGGGAAACTCGGATGGAAAGTTAAAAGACTTGGAGTTTGAGTCATGACTAAAAGATGACAAGATAAAGTAAATGGAAGTTTTGATAAATCATGTTCAACTATTTTAAAGTTGAACGGGTTGAACAAATATTGAAGTTTGACATTTATAAGTGACGAAATTTCACATGAACAAGTTAAACGGGTCAGATAAAACGTAACATTGGAAAGGATAATGAGCCCGGTAATGGGACGAGATTGAATATAAATATGGGCGCAAACCAAATAAAGGAAAGCGCGAGATATTAATGAACCCATGTAATGGGTCGGAAATTAAATATGAAATGATTGCAGACACGAATCACAGTCGGAGTGAACGAAATTGTGATGCGAAAACAAATGATTTTCGAACATAAAAGATGATCTATGGGATCATCATAACCTACGGGATTAAACACAGTGTTAAGGTCTACGGGACCAAAAAGACTCTCGGGTCATAAAGAGAAGGAAACGAGTTGTTAATGTCTCACCTTAAAAGGTGAAAAATTTAAAGAAATAGCCTACGAGGCTAAGTGAAATAACCTACGGGTCAATAGTGTAAAGCAAGGGAACTAGTTATGATTCCCCGCGTAAAATGAGAACGGAAAACAATAAATTATGGGTTGTCAATATCCTGGTATGGGTAATTGACAAAAGTTAAAGAGAAGATCCTAAAACTAAAACTTCGGTTTTAGTAAGAAATAACGTATTTACAAACAAAAATTCTAATAGGAATTTAAATAGTAAGCATAAAAGATACAAGTCTTGACACTGATAGGCGCAAGGTGACATATTCGAAAAGATATATTTTCGAAAAATAAAAGGACGATATAAATTAAACATGATGTGACACGATCACGGTCAAGAAATGCAATGTGAAAGTAGAATCACATTATAACCAAGCGAGTGGTAAAAAGCAACTGGACTAATAAGTCTAGTTAGTGAGACCGGTTAAGGTCATTTAAATAAAATCGGTCGCTTGTAAGCGGTGGATTCAATATAACTGAATCGAATAAATGAGAATGAAAACAAAAGAAATGGTTGCTAAAAGTGAAAGATTTCACTAAAGACCTTTAAACGGGTCAAAGTAACGGATTCATAAAGAATTCGATAATATATGAAAGCGATGGATATCGCTAAGTTAACTAAACTAGTGGAAATAACGAGATTACGATGTTTCAAGTCGCACTATGTCGTATGAGTTATGTAGACAATTAGTAACCAAAAAGATGTTACCATACTTTTCTGGTAATACAAACTATTGGATAAAAGTATAAGTAATGTTTAAAAGATTTCTCGAATTGAATACATTGAGTTAAACTCAATGAATTATGTAAGAAAAGGTTTCGAGGACGAAACCTCTTTAAGGGGGGGGGGGGGGGTAGACTTGTAACACCCAAAAAAAAAAAAAAAACGGGTTTGGTAATCAAACCACGTTAACACTAAAAGACGGCTAAAGAACCGTTAGTGGTAAAAGTTAAGCCAGAAAAATATTAGAATTTATATAACTAAATCTAATATTTTTCTAAAAAGAGAAAAAGAATGTGTTTGGGAAATAAAATTTGTAGAAGGCCCGAGTTAACGGGACTTAAACTAAACTTGGTCATAGATTCCCAAAACCCACTAATTTAATTAGGAATGTTTAACCTAGTTAATAAGTGGGGAATATTGTTGGAAATAAGTAGGTTGTGCCCTACTTAATTAACTAATCAAATTAGAGGGGCCAATGTTGTTAAAATTGAAACTTATATTATCAATTTTAATTAAAAACAAAACCCAACACCTCATTTGTGAGGCCTGGTCGAACAAGAACACAGGGGGCGACATATTGTCACACCCTGGCTTTGCGGAAGCGTGGTTAATTTGGTGTGACTTCTTAATACCATAGCTTAACCATAACAAAGCTATATGAAATAAAACCATGCAAGATCATCCATTTAATTAAGTTTTAAAACCAAATACAACCACATTGTCTTAACGGAAACACATCCTAACGACATAAACATTGTTCAATAAACATAGCATAACATAAAGATAGTTTAAGGACTGTGACTTGTCCAGGAAAGAGTCACATTCCCCAAACCCGGATGACCTCGTAACTAGTGCAGCGGGAAAACGTGTCATACCGCGCCAGATTCTTTAATTCCCTGAAATACATGTAAGTTGAAAAATCAACAATAATGTTGAGCGAGTTCATGTGTAAGTGAGTAAATAAACCTTTGTGAGTATAAAAATAGTCTTGGTATGTAGCAAATAAGGGAATTGAGATCACCAATGGTTTGCAAGGCCACTTATATATGTGAAGTGCAAGTAGGGAGACTCAAACCTAGCAGATTTTGCCACGACATTAGTATGTGGACAAAGTCACCCCGAGGTCCGTTTCTAGTTTGGCCTGGGGCTGGGCTCGCTACACCCAGATAGATCTACCGCTCCTGTCCCTCGGTCCTGCCATGAGGACTAATGGCCTCATATTGCTCCTACCCACTCACATGATCTAAGTAGTAAACCTCCTTACGCTACCCATACCATGTATAAAGTACTTGTAATCAAAGTAACATGTATTTCACCCCCGCAGTTAAGAAAACTGAAAACAGTTAGAGAAAAGGGGGACATGAACTCACAGTGGTGCGTCTCTACCAAGTATGCCTCCAAATCAATCAGCTGTGTGACGACCTACACGTACTAATTCTATTAGACGGACGGCCGTGCCTTAGCTTTATGGTTTAAGTTTTTGGGAAATAGTTAGGCAACTATTTCGTGTTTACATTCTGTATATACTTGGTAGTCATTTTTCCTTCCCAAGGATGGGGGATTTAATACATGTGTCCGTATAATTTTCGAAATATATTATTAAGTCTCACTTAGAATATATTCTATTTCCAACTTCAAAATATAAATATTCTTCTCAAAAATATTATACTTTAATACATGTGATTTTCAAAAAATAATACTTAGTAATATTATTTTTACCCTAAAAATAATATTTACGTAGTTCACAAAATAATCATAAACACTTATACAAGTGACTTTATGAAAATATATACTAAATATGTACATGTATCACGTTTTGTTTTGTGAAATCCCACCTCCGGTATTTTGTAAATAAGTCATGGCGAAATCTATAATTTTGAAAACAAGTCAAAATGTATTTCTAACACTTATAGTGAAAATATTTCTAAGTGTTAGGTTTTTGGAAAAATTTCGCCAGAGTTTCCTTTGTAACTGGAGGTGGCCACGCCTTCAAGCGTATCATTTTCTTTTACAAATCAACCAACAATTTTCTCGATCAGCAATAAGCATTATTCAAACCATCAACCTAGTCAAAATAGATGTAAATCGCAAAAATACATGAACTTGCGGTTTTTCCAAAATATGTAGTATCTTTCCATTATTTTCAGTGGATCTTTTGTATAAATCAATCCGGTTTCGTAATAATCCCGTTTCAAAGAACTTTCATCTTTACAACTTCTCATCAATTTTTACCAAGTTAGTTATTTCGTCAAAACTTTGTGTTACACAAGTGTTTACACACTTGTGTGTTTACTAAAATCATTCTTGTTTATGAAAGATCCGTCTTTAAAAGTATGTTTTCTCTTGACACGTGGTCCTTTGAAAATACCGCTTGTAGGTTCGTAGATCTACTAGTTTTAAACACTATTCCACAAGTAAAATCGCTTTTACACAAGTTCATGATTCGTGTGTGGTAGAGTTTCATCTTTTAACCCTTGTTACTTCCAAAACAACCTTATGTCATGATCTATGATCATGACCAACCCGGGTTAAATGACGATCCGAGCTACCACAACATAGATCGGGTCCAAATAACTACACAAATCAAATACTACAAGTTTTACACAACATATGAGCTTTTAACCATCACTTTTAGTGTTTTTAGTAGACTTTTATGTATCATTTTGCATGTTTACGAGTTTTAACCGTTAAAAATCATATTACCCACTTTAAAATAGTTCGAGAAGGTGATTTAAGCAACTTACTACTAGCTCGAGGCTAGGGAAGAATCTAAGCGAAAAATGCGTGGATAAAAGCAATGTAGTGAGGTCCTTCGCCTTCCGATTGCACCAAGGTTCCTTATATGCGATCCTTAACACTTCTATGAGCTTGGAAAGGTAAGATCAAAACTCGAAAATGATGGATGGGGGTGGGGTGTGTTCGGCCGAGAGCTCTAGGAGAGGGAGAGAGTATGTGTGTTGTGGTGTGTGTTAAGTGGAGTGATTAGTGTGCCATATGATGAACTTATAGACAATTAACTTGTGTATTAACCAAGGGATCAAATGCCTTCTAGATATTAAACACTAGGATTAAAATAATGTTTTGGAGGACAAGGTATGTCCCCCTCTTGGGGACGGTTTCTAAAGGGGGGGGGGGGGTACTAGTTCACTTCCAACCAACTAGTTAGACATTAGTTAGGTTAATATAGTTAAGTTTAGGGATTAACCCGGTTAGTAGTGTGTCATGCGTTATGGCGTGGGTTAGGGTATTCAGGGACCCTAACTGGCTCAGAAAAAGATAAATAATGAAAATGACAATATTTTCATGTTCCGGGTATAGTCCGGTTGTTTGGTTGGATAGTAATCCGTTAATGTGCTTAAACAAGCTTTAAAGTGTCGTTAATACCCTTTTTAGTGACACAACTTATTTCTGACACTTTGGAAAGTGTCTAGTAATATTTTTCTCATGTTTTGGCACTTTATTAGTTAGCTAAAAGCTGAATTATTAAGTATTCTGACACTTTGGAAAGTGTCTAGTAATATTTTTCTCATGTTTTGGCACTTTATTAGTTAGCTAAAAGCTGAATTATTAAGTAAAGTGCTGAGTTTTGTGCTTAGAGCACGTTTTAGGCACATCCAGTCATTGTAACTTATTCCTAGAGACGCAGTTCTACAACCCTTGTATCCCTACACTCACCACTAGTGTAGTAAAATATTTCTGGCTCATACAGGCCTTAGGGGCAGTGTCTGCCTGATGCTGGCTTTATCAGCATGTCAAATAGGTTATCCGTTTATTGTGCTACTGTGCTTTTGTGCATCATGTTTGTCACTAAGGTTCAGCATGTAAATAATGTAGTGACAGCAAGTAAAGTATGATGCAAGTAAGTGCATGTATCAGTATTCAAGTAGCAGTTTATTCACAAGTTCAAACAAGCACAGTAATTAAGCAGTAATTAATTATTAATTAAGTCGTACGGATACCTGGTTTAGCGAGGGTTGTCACATTCTCCCCCCGTTAGAAAAATTTCGTCCCGAAATTTTAAGTTCTGCTTGTAGATGCAGGGTTCTTAGGAAATAGGTGGGGGTATTTCTCTTTCATCCGGTCCTCACGCTCCCAGGTGTATTCAGGACCATGTCTGGCATTCCAACGAACTTTGACGAGCTTGACACTGCTCCGGCGGGTCTTGTTTACTTTCCAATCCGTAACCTCAACCGGTTCTTCAACGAAATGGAGCGTGTCGTCAACATGGATCTCGTCGATGGGAATGGCAATGGTATCTTGAGTTGGACTTTTCTTCAGGTTGGATACATGAAATGTATCGTGAACTGAATGGAGTTCAGCAGGTAAGTCCAGCTTGTATGCTACTAGCCCTATTCTTTCCAAAATTCTGAAAGGACCAATGTAGAGCGGATTTAACTTCCCACGCTTTCCGAAGCGTGCCACCCCTTTCCAGGGTGAAACTTTCAATAAAACCATTTCTCCCACTTGAAATTCCAAGTGTTTCCGGTTTGGATCTGCATAGGCTTTCTGTCTGTGGCGAGCTGCTTCGATGCGTTTTAGAATCTGCGCAATCTTGTCCGTCGTCTCTTGGACGATTTCGGGACCAGCAAGCTGCCTATCACCTGCGTCAGCCCAGCATAGGGGTGATCGGCACTTGCGTCCGTAAAGGGCTTCAAATGGCGCTACACCAATACTGGTGTGGTAGCTGTTGTTGTATGAAAATTCGACCAAAGGCAAATGCTTATCCCAGCTACCGCCCAAATCCATAACACACGCTCTCAGCATGTCTTCCAAAGTCTGTATCGTTCGCTCGCTTTGCCCGTCGGTTTGCGGATGAAACGCAGTGCTCAGATTTAATTGTGAGCCAAAAGCTTCTTGGAAGGATTGCCATATCCTTGACACAAACCTTCCGTCTCTATCAGAGATGATCGAGAGAGGCACTCCATGACGTGCGACGATCTCTCTCATGTATATTTCGGCCAACTTGCTCGTGTTATCCTTCTCTCTGATAGGTAAGAAGTGTGCTGACTTTGTTAATCGGTCCACTATTACCCAAATAGTGTCATGACCTCTTGGCGTTCTTGGCAACTTTGTAATAAAATCCATTGAGATTTGTTCCCATTTCCACTTGGGAATCTCAGGTTGTTGCAGAAGTCCTGAAGGCTTCTGGTATTCGGCTTTAACCTTAGCACACGTTAAACATTTGCTCACATAAACAGCAACATCGCCTTTCAACCTAGGCCACCAATAATAACCTTTGAGATCCTGGTACATCTTATCCGCTCCAGGGTGGATAGAGTACCGCGACTTGTGAGCTTCATCGAAAATAACCTTCCTTAAACCTCCAAACAAAGGAACCCAAATCCTTTTCTCAAAACATAACGTTCCTTCCTCGTTTGGTACCAGGAGCTTCTCCATCCCATGGAGATATTCTTCTTCAAGGTTTCCTTCCTTGAGAGCTTCTTTCTGCGCGGCACGAATGCGCAAGGAAAGATCGGTTCGGATAATCATTTCTAAAGCCCTAACCCTTATGGGCTTGATCCTCTCCTTTCTACTTAGGGCATCGGCGACCACATTCGCCTTCCCTGGATGATACTTTATCTCGCAGTCGTAATCGTTCAGCAACTCAACCCATCGTCTCTGCCTCATATTCAACTCCTTCTGGTTGAATATGTGTTGTAGGCTCTTGTGATCTGTAAAGATTGTACATTTCGTACCATAAAGGTAGTGTCTCCAGATCTTTAATGCAAAAACCACTGCGCCAAGTTCCAAATCATGTGTGGTATAGTTCTTTTCGTGCACTTTCAATTGACGCGATGCGTAAGCAATAACCTTTTGGCGTTGCATCAACACGCAACCCAATCCTTGGCGTGAGGCGTCACAGTATACCACAAAATCATCCGTACCTTCCGGTAGTGCTAAGATTGGCGCATTGCAGAGCTTATCCTTCAGTATCTGGAATGCTTCCTCCTGTTTGATTTCCCAATCAAACTTCTTATCTTTCTGCGTGAGGAGCGTCAATGGTTGAGCGATCTTCGAAAAATCCTCAATGAACCTTCGATAGTAGCCAGCCAAACCCAAGAATTGCCGAATTTCGGTTGGCGTCTTTGGCGTTTCCCAATTCTTAATCGCTTCGATCTTGGTTGGATCCACATGGATTCCATCTCCATTCACCACGTGTCCAAGAAATTGTACTTCACGTAGCCAAAACTCGCACTTAGAGAACTTGGCATACAACTGTTCCTTCTTCAGCAACTCCAAAATAGCTCTTAAATGTTGTTCGTGCTCGGCCTTTGTTCTTGAATAAATCAAGATGTCGTCGATAAACACAATCACGAACTTGTCCAAGTACGGCTTGCAAACTCTATTCATCAAATCCATAAAGACTGCAGGTGCGTTTGTCAAACCAAACGGCATAACAAGGAACTTGTAGTGTCCATAACGAGTTCTGAAGGCTGTCTTCGGGATACTCTCCTCTTGTATCCTTAACTGATGGTATCCAGATCGAAGATCGATCTTTGAATAAAAGCTTGAAACTTGCAGTTGGTCAAACAGATCATCAATTCTTGGCAGAGGATATCTATTCTTGATCGTCAGCTTGTTCAGCTCCCGGTAGTCGATGCACATACGAAAACTACCGTCCTTCTTCTTGACAAACAGGACCGGAGCTCCCCAAGGCGAGAAGCTTGGTCGGATAAATCCCTTGTCTAACAACTCTTGAAGTTGTGTCGACAGTTCCTGCATCTCAGACGGAGCAAGTCTGTAAGGTGCCTTAGCCACAGGTGCGGCGCCTGGAACTAAGTCAATGCGGAACTCTACTTGTCTCTGAGGTGGCAGTCCAGGTAAGTCCTCTGGGAAGACTTCCGGATACTCCCTCACGACAGGGATGTCTTCTATTCTTGGCTCAGCAGCCTTCTTATCCACAATGTGTGCCAGGAAGGCAACACATCCCTTTTGCAAACACTTTCGCGCTTTCAGGCAGCTGATAATTCTTAACAGTGTATCATGCTTCTCCCCGTGAACCACAATTGTTTCGCCATTTTCGGTTGGGATACGAACGACCTTTTCGTGACAAACTATCTCCGCCTTGTTGCCTGATAACCAATCCATTCCTACCACCACGTCGAAGCTTCCCAACTGGACTGGTAGTAGATCCAAAGCAAACTCACGTTCTCCCAATTCGATCACACAGCCTCTGATAACTTCATTGGCTTTTACTAACTTCCCATTGGCCAATTCGATTGAGTACGGAATATCTAACTTATTAGCGGCTAAACCAAGCATATTCTTAAATTCTAACGACACGAAGCTATAATCGGCGCCAGTATCAAATAAAACGGATGCATAGCGTTGGTTTACAGGGAACGTACCAGTGACAACATTGGGATCCTGGCGCGCTTCCCTTGCTTCAATGTGGAACACTCTTCCACGGGCTTGGTTCAATTCTGGGCAGTTCCTCTTAAAATGCCCAATATCACCGCAATTAAAGCATCCAAGTCTTTGCCCGTTTCCACCTCCATTTCCAGCTTGGTTGTTGTTTTGGTTCGCATTACCAGCCTGATTCGCATTGTTGCCTCGATTCCCGTTTCCTCCATTGTTTACTTGTGGGCGATTTCCATTACCACCACGATTATTATTCCTATTCCCAAATCCTCCTTGGCCTCCCCGGCCAGCACTAGCCCAACAAGAATCCTTCAAGTGGCCCGGCTTTCCACATGCTTCGCATACTTTCACACTACAATGGCCAGTATGGTGGCGTTGACAGGTATTACACTTGGGCTGGGTGCCCTGATATCCTTTTCCTTTCTTTCCACTACCAGCTGTAACCTGAGCTGGCGTGCCTGATCCTCCTTTCTTAACCGCCACACTGGCGCCCTGCTTGAAGTTTGAGAACTTCCGTTTGTTACCTCCTGATGACTCGACGTGAGTCTCTTTCTTCTTAGGCTCAGCATCATCAAACTTGTTCAGGCGAATGGCCTCCTCTGTGAGAGCCACGCTCAAATCAATTGCCTCAGAAATCGTCGCAGGCTTGGATGAGGTCACCATGCTTATGATTTGAGGAGCTAATCCCCAAATGAAACGTTCAATCCGCTTGAACTCCGGAGTGACCATGTAGGGTACCACATGCGATAAGTCATGGAACCTTTGAACGTATTCTGCGATCTTTGGACCTTCCATTTTCAAATGCCAGAACTCGGTTTCCAATCTTTGGATTTCCGCGCGAGAGCAGTACTTTTTGCGCATAAGTTCCTTCAGTTCGGTCCAGGTTAGCGCGTAGGCAGCAGCTTCACCAAGTGTCTGTACTTGCAAATTCCACCAAGAGAGGGCTCCATCCAAGAATAGCCCTGAGATATAGGTGACTTGCTGATCTAGTGCGCATTTGCTCATGCGAAGAACAGATTCAGTTTTCTCAGGCCAACGAACAAAGGCGACAACACCTCCAGTGCCATCAAAGTTGACCGGTTTGCAGTCTAGAAACTGCTTGTAGGTGCACCCTGCACATACATTGCAACATGTGAACAGCATTAGCATCTTTGCTATAGATATCCAATTAGGTCATGGTATGTCTAAATGTCTTAGTATTACCATGAGGTGGGTTATTGTTGCCATTGTTGTTTGAGCTGCTTCCACTGGGTCCTCCTTGCGAAGCGGCGTATTGTGCGATGGCAGCAGCAATGACTTGTTGGAGTTCTGCCTCATTGGTAGGCATGCGTGTCTCACATCTCGGCGGCATCTTCTAAAAGATGGTTTACGTTGGTCACGCATAATGATAGTAATAGTACATAACATCTCGTGTTATAATCATATCAATCACACAACATCCCATGTTACAAACATCAATCACACAACATCCCATGTCATAGAATATAAATAATCAAATCAAGCATCAAGTATGATGAGAATACTGCGATTGCCATATATCGAGACCACATAGTAAGCGTACAAGTACATCACAGCGTCATACAACATCAGTCGACTAAGGGCTACATCACCCTAGTCCAAAAACTATATCAAATCAGTGTCAATACATCAAATACATGTCAACAAAAGTCAGAATCATAATGTAGTCTCCAAAAATGTTGTGCAGTCAAAAGCAATCGCCGTCTTCTCACCAGCGTCTACCCATACGGTACTGAAGAGCTCTACACGGATGGCGGTGGAGGAGGGGGAAAGTGAGTGTAAAACAAGCGACGTAAATGGAGCCAGTCCTCCTCCATGGCTCTCTGGGTACGCAAGAATGAAGCAACCTGTTGCTCCAGGGCAAAAAAGGCGTGCAGCATAGTCTGGTGGTAAAGGTCGAGAGGGCTGCAAAGGAGAGTGGGTCTGACCCTGGCACTGACACGGCGGCGGCTGGGCTCTCTCAAGCTCCTGTATGCGCTGCGTGTGTGCCTCGTGCTGGGCGACAAAAGACATCAGAACGTCCTCAATAGTATACCCCATGTGGAAAGAATGGTAGGGGTCAGTCGGTGGCATGGCAGAAGGTGACGCCCAGAGAAACGGCTCACTGGTGGGATCAAAAGGTGCCACATGAAATGGAGAAACAGGGGGAAAAGTAGCAGACGGTGGTATAGCAGGGATAGATACTGGTACATGTCCAAAAGGGTGAGCCGAAGAACCCTCTCCAGGTCGCGCTGGAGGTGTAAACCGAGGAAATGAAAAGGAGGTATCAATGTGACGGGTATCAGTGATCTGAGGGGGGATAGGCGGGACCTCGTCATCAGCAGGAATCCACCCACACTGGGCGTGCTCGTCTCGTGGGTCCACCTGTGCCTCAAAAAGTGTACGATCAAACTGAACTGGCATAAGGTCATGGTGAGGTGCAACAAGAGGGTCAACTGGTGCATCAGCAATAAGTGGGGGATCAACATGATTAGCAGCAATGACATCATCGTCCTCCAATAATGGAGCATCCACAGGGTGATCATCAATAGGTGGGTCAGCAACGACAGGCTCAATAAACATGCCAGCATGAGCAGGGTCATGCTTAAGTACTGGGTCAGGAGCAGGGTCTAGTGGCTGCTCGGGCTCATCAAAGGCCATCTCAAAATCAAACTCGGGATCGATGGGGTCAACTGGGTCGACTGGATCCTCCATAGGCTGATCCATGGGTATAAACTCTATATCCTCATCTGGGTCGAATCCTGGGGGAAAGACAGGATCGGAATCCTCCACATCATCGTGGTCGAAAGTAAAACTAGGAATAGGGGCAACAGAGGATGCCTGGTCGGGATCTGATCCATGTGAGAAGTGCTGCGCACTCTGGGTGTGTGAAGGTGCGGAGGCCACAGACTCGAAAGAGTCTGGGACCGGTGAGTGAGCAGGTGACTCCTCAGCGGGAGCATCTGCGATCAACAAAAGATCTCCAGCAGGAAGAAGGGCCTCGCCCTGAACCTCATCCTCTAAGGGCTCGTCATCAAACAGATCGACGTCGCCATCATCGTCGGCGTCGAGAAGCAAATCGTAAACAGGATATGAAGCAAGTGGTATGGGAGCAGGGATCTCCACTAATGGTAGGTCCCCGGCCAAAGGGCCATCAGCGAGCTCATCAGCACCATCAGGTAAAGCAAAGGGCTGAAGATCATCCTCGTCTGTGCTAGTAACGTCGGATGTGTGGACCTCATGCTCTGAAGGCTCTAGGTCATCTGAGACTATAGGTCTAGGTCCTGTGGTGTCTGAGTCACCTGTGCCAGAGGTGTCCATAGTGTCTGTAACATAAACACAAACATGCACAAACAGTCAATCATACAATCAAATAATCACATAAGTCACCAAGTAAGCATTCAAATAATTCTCCTAGTCCCACTAGCCTCCCAGCCTCTCAGACTGCTCTTCCTAGTCCCACTAGCCAATTCTCCTAGTCCCACTAGCCAATTCTCCTAGTCCCACTAGCCAACTACCTCGATCTCCCAGACCGAGCCTCGGCCTCCAAGACCGAGCCTCAGCCTTTCCGGACTGAGCCTAAAAACAATGAATAAAATGTGCTCAACATTTGTTTATAAAAGTTTTGGATCTGGACTTAAGTGGTATGCAGTAAAAATGTTTTCGTGAGAGCCCTAGTGATCATAGTCTAGACTCGAGAAGGAATCCTAGTTCGCTATAATCAGAGCTCTGATACCAAGCTGTCACACCCTGGCTTTGCGGAAGCGTGGTTAATTTGGTGTGACTTCTTAATACCATAGCTTAACCATAACAAAGCTATATGAAATAAAACCATGCAAGATCATCCATTTAATTAAGTTTTAAAACCAAATACAACCACATTGTCTTAACGGAAACACATCCTAACGACATAAACATTGTTCAATAAACATAGCATAACATAAAGATAGTTTAAGGACTGTGACTTGTCCAGGAAAGAGTCACATTCCCCAAACCCGGATGACCTCGTAACTAGTGCAGCGGGAAAACGTGTCATACCGCGCCAGATCCTTTAATTCCCTGAAATACATGTAAGTTGAAAAATCAACAATAATGTTGAGCGAGTTCATGTGTAAGTGAGTAAATAAACCTTTGTGAGTATAAAAATAGTCTTGGTATGTAGCAAATAAGGGAATTGAGATCACCAATGGTTTGCAAGGCCACTGATATATGTGAAGTGCAAGTAGGGAGACTCAAACCTAGCAGATTTCGCCACGGCATTAGTATGTGGACAAAGTCACCCCGAGGTCCGTTTCTAGTTTGGCCTGGGGCTGGGCTCGCTACACCCAGATAGATCTACCGCTCCTGTCCCTCGGTCCTGCCATGAGGACTAATGGTTTCATATTGCTCCTACCCACTCACATGATCTAAGTAGTAAACCTCCTTACGCTACCCATACCATGTATAAAGTACTTGTAATCAAAGTAACATGTATTTCATCCCCGCAGTTAAGAAAACTGAAAACAGTTAGAGAAAAGGGGGACATGAACTCACAGTGGTGCGTCTCTACCAAGTATGCCTCCAAATCAATCAGCTGTGTGACGACCTACACGTACTAATTCTATTAGACGGACGGCCGTGCCTTAGCTTTATGGTTTAAGTTTTTGGGAAATAGTTAGGCAACTATTTCGTGTTTACATTCTGTATATACTTGGTAGTCATTTTTCCTTCCCAAGGATGGGGGATTTAATACATGTGTCCGTATAATTTTCGAAATATATTATTAAGTCTCACTTAGAATATATTCTATTTCCAACTTCAAAATATAAATATTCTTCTCAAAAATATTATACTTTAATACATGTGATTTTCCCAAAATAATACTTAGTAATATTATTTTTACCCTAAAAATAATATTTACGTAGTTCACAAAATAATCATAAACACTTATACAAGTGACTTTATGAAAATATATACAAAATATGTACATGTATCACGTTTTGTTTTGTGAAATCCCACCTCCGGTATTTTGTAAATAAGTCATGGCGAAATCTATAATTTTGAAAACAAGTCAAAATGTATTTCTAACACTTATAGTGAAAATATTTCTAAGTGTTAGGTTTTTGGAAAAATTTCGCCAGAGTTTCCTTTGTAACTGGAGGTGGCCACGCCTTCAAGCGTATCATTTTCTTTTACAAATCAACCAACAATTTTCTCGATCAGCAATAAGCATTATTCAAACCATCAACCTAGTCAAAATAGATGTAAATCGCAAAAATACATGAACTTGCGGTTTTTCCAAAATATGTAGTATCTTTCCATTATTTTCAGTGGATCTTTTGTATAAATCAATCCGGTTTCGTAATAATCCCGTTTCAAAGAACTTCCATCTTTACAACTTCTCATCAATTTTTACCAAGTTAGTTATTTCGTCAAAACTTTGTGTTACACAAGTGTTTACACACTTGTGTGTTTACTAAAATCATTCTTGTTTATGAAAGATCCGTCTTTAAAAGTATGTTTTCTCTTGACACGTGGTCCTTTGAAAATACCGCTTGTAGGTTCGTAGATCTACTAGTTTTAAACACTATTCCACAAGTAAAATCGCTTTTACACAAGTTCATGATTCGTGTGTGGTAGAGTTTCATCTTTTAACCCTTGTTACTTCCAAAACAACCTTATGTCATGATCTATGATCATGACCAACCCGGGTTAAATGACGATCCGAGCTACCACAACATAGATCGGGTCCAAATAACTACACAAATCAAATACTACAAGTTTTACACAACATATGAGCTTTTAACCATCACTTTTAGTGTTTTTAGTAGACTTTTATGTATCATTTTGCATGTTTACGAGTTTTAACCGTTACAAATCATATTACCCACTTTAAAATAGTTCGAGAAGGTGATTTAAGCAACTTACTACTAGCTCGAGGCTAGGGAAGAATCTAAGCAAAAAATGCGTGGATAAAAGCAATGTAGTGAGGTCCTTCGCCTTCCGATTGCACCAAGGTTCCTTATATGCGATCCTTAACACTTGTATGAGCTTGGAAAGGTAAGATCAAAACTCGAAAATGATGGATGGGGGTGGGGTGTGTTCGGCCGAGAGCTCTAGGAGAGGGAGAGAGTATGTGTGTTGTGGTGTGTGTTAAGTGGAGTGATTAGTATGCCATATGATGAACTTATAGACAATTAACTTGTGTATTAACCAAGGGATCAAATGCCTTCAAGCACAGTAATTAAGCAGTAATTAATTATTAATTAAGTCGTACGGATACCTGGTTTAGCGAGGGTTGTCACACATATGCTCCCCACCAAACCCTAGAGCATGACAAAATTGATCAGATTGAGGGTTCAAATCAGCTCCAAATCGATTTTCAAGCATGAATTAGTGATCACCTTGTTGAGGGGATCATAAGGTATGCAAAAATTTGATGTTTTGATTCATCTTGGATTATAGGTTAATTGGAAAAATCTGAAATTATGGTTGCATGTGTGTCTCATGATGATTTAGGAACAACTATAGTGTCTAGGGACAAACCCTAGACAAATACAAGTTGAAATCATGTGAAATTTTAGTAAAATCCATGAACACCATTGTAGGTGACTAATGGGTTATGTAGATTTTAATAAACACTAGGAAATTGGGTGATATTCTAGTGTAATTTGACAATTTGGAAGTGACTTCAGAATTATAGAAGTTAACAATCTTGTAAGATGGTTGAATTATGTGAAATTAGGGCTAAGAGATAAGCTAGAGACTTGATAAATAAACATGTAAATTTCTGCCCTTAAAGTGTTTGTTGAAATGCCTCAAAGAAGGCTCGAAACTAGAATTTTTGTAGTTAAAACACCTAATTGTGATGTTTTGGCTATTAAGCAAAAAGTGATTTAAAAAAAAAAGGTTCTAAATGTGATAAAACGTGGTTAGAACTTTGCTTAAAACGGTGGTCTAAAGATAACGCCTACCGGGTAATTAAAGAATGCTAAAACTAGTTGATGAACTCGAAAATGCAATTAGCATACTAATGGGCATTTGACTTTTAAAAAGGTCAAACTGACCTATAATACGATAAGTAGTAATTTTGATAGGAAATGCATAAGGTGGAATAATCGTATTAGATTATGATTAAACTAACCACCTTGAAAACGATGATGATAGTTTGACGCGTAACAAGCTAGGTGGAAGCTTGATGAGGGAGCGGGCCAAACGAATCAAGAAGGAAAGGAAAAGCGTAGTTCGGATGCGAGGTAAGTAAAGCTTACGCCCTTTTTCATTATTTACAAATGACATGATTGCAAGTATAGTATATGAATGCTACTAAGTGGTTGGCATAGAATGTTCCGACACGATTCAATGAGAGTCGGAACGAAAGGAAATGGTAAGAAATTATAAGTTATGGACAAAGGGGTAAAATTGTAAATTGGTCATGTAGTGACGAACAAACAAAAATGGTTTTAAGAAAAATGAGTACAAGGAAAACCGGGATAGGTTTAAAAGGGGATGAAATGGTACTTAAATACCATCTCATATGGACAATTGGTCATTATGACTAAATAGGTCAATTGGTGTGGGTAACGCCATTTGATAATAACATTTGATAATTGCTTGTTGAGTTTTGTAATAACAGGAAATAAAATAAGCTTGCGTTGCTTTAACTATAAAGATTTAAAGCAAAAGTTAAGTAATCGGGTCAATACTTTGACCCGAGCCAGGTACGTATAACTAAGCTTTTTGGTTAATCATACAATTTTGGTTAAGATATTTAGCGAAAGTCCTTCATCGTGAAGTGAGGGACTAAAGTTGACCAAAATACCCTTGAAGGGTATATTGGGCAAACAACTCATAGGGGTCGTTTAGGAACTTGCATAAAGATTATGGAATCATTAGACATGAGTAAAGATCATAGGAATGTACATTCACGGGGCAAGTGCTCAAAAGTGGTTGATGTGCGTGAAAGTGTTATATATTTTAGGTGTATATTTTAAGCCCTTTTTAACACTTATTTTAGCCATGTTTTAAATTTATAAAACACGATATTTTACTAACACTAAACACACATATGGGCAAGTGCACCCATCGTGAGCGTAGTATAGCGTTGGTAAGATACCGAGGTCGTCCAAGGACACAAGAGCTTTTAGTACCGGTTTATCCTCAACGTCTAATCAAAATAAAAGTTTAGAAAAATGTTTTAAGTTAAGAAAAATAAAAACTAACTAAAATGCTGAAAATAAAAATAAAATAAAAACAGATAGACAAGATGAATCACTTGGTTCCGACTCGTATCTAGTATAACCTTTGATTATTTCCGCACTTTTGCACATAATTAAGAGATTATCTTAGTTATTGTAGTAGGCCCCTCTTTTGAAGGTGACGTTACCCTCACCCCAGTAGTTTGAGTCAGCAAGGATACAATCCTAAAAGGGTGGATTATTGGAAGATAATGAATTAAGTTATTAATGCAGTATTGTGGTAGGCCCCGCTTTTGGCGGTGACGTTACCCTCGGCTAAGTAGTCTGAGTCAGCAGGGATACAGTCCTAAATAGCCGGGTTATAGTATTAATAGTAGTTAACTTATGAGGGGATCAAAGAGTTTGGACCCCCGCCATCCAATACCGTGAAGTATTGAAGGAGGTCCTACTAAATTTGACCCAGGTCCATTGCAGGACCTCTAAACGCTGAACAATGGCAAGACCTTTACCAAACCGTTCCCTTAACCCACGACCAGGTAGCCAACATACCTCCATATAGACCGTGGAGATATGAATGGTGAAAATCTTTTATTTTATATAGACAGTAAAATAATGCCAAGACACCACGGACAAACGATAAGGAAAGATCACCTTCAACATAAGTAACTAGTTATTAAAGTCATTAATACAAAACCAAATAAAAAGTGCAAAAGATTAGAAATAAAAAGTATTAAACTAGACACTTTGTCTTCACCAAGTGATGTAAGAGACTTAGGCAAACATGGCCTTGATTGTCAAGAACTCTTACGATCAATCTTGGATCCCGAGACGACTCACACACTCTACGATGGACAATGGATGATGGTGGTGGATGATGGTGTTGTGATGGTGGTGGGTGGTGGATGAAGTGTGAGAGAGGTGGTGTGCCAAGGGATGAGTTGAAATGAATCCAAGCACTCCTATTTACAGGCTGAACAAAGAGCTGGGCACGGCCCCGTGTCCGCTGGGCACGGCCCCGTGCCTGTCTGACACTCTCTCTCCTCATTAATTGTAATTCGCAATTACAATAAATGCGCCTGCTGTACTTTCGACACACCCCCGTGTCCGCTGGGCACGCCCCGTGGTGGGCAATAGAAGCTTCTATAGGTTTGTCTTTTCTGCTGCTTCTTGGGCACGGCCCCGTGCTGGCTGAGCACGGGGCGTGTTCAGTCTTCTGACTTCTCTAAATTGCTTTGGAAGGTGCCGTTGAGGGGTCGGGCAGTCCACTAATGTTCCTTTTCTTGTATTTATGTTGGATTTAGCTGTCTTTTTGCTTCTTTTGCGTTTTTGAGCTCATTTAATCCAGAAAATACAAAAGGAAGACAAAAACACTCTTTTTCCAATATTAGTACTTAAAAATGGTTAGTTTTATGCCTTATTTGATGTAATTTATATGTTGCATTTTACACACATCAAATACCCCCACACTTGAACTTTTGCTTGTCCTCAAGCAAAACTCTTTAATATGTGGCTTACACTCCCAAATGGAATAGGTAGAAGAGAAGGTTTTGGGCTTGTCGTAGAGTGTCGGGATGTCCAAGATCTTTTTGGGTTTTATTTTTATTTAATTACAATTCTATTCGTAATGATTTATTTAGAACGTTTCATAGGAGAAATTACTTATTTGGGCATAACATGCCTTTTTAAAATTCCATTTATATACAAGTTCACATACCTCACGGGAGAAATCACTCACACTCGGCCGAAGGTGTATTTTTAGTGAATCACTCGAGAGCGGCATGGAACTTATTCCTACCATAGGCTTGCCAAGCAATCAATCCTCCTCCTTTTTAACTTTTATACCTTTGTAAATATCAAGAGGACTTTGTGGGTTAAGGGTTAGGCTTGGGTTAAAGGTAGGTGGTTGGGATAGTGGTTAGTGGTTAGTAGAAAAAGCGAAAAGCGTAACAAGTGTCGGTTTTCGTAAGACTTTCTATTTTTTTTTCAACTTTTTATTTTGATGAAGCTTTTATTCAAACAAAGTTATTTTTGATGAACTTGTTTGTTTATTTTCTTTTTGCTTCATCATCAACACATTTTTTTTTTATCATACGAAAAACCGAACTTGTTACTAAAACAAAGGGTTAAAAATAAAAAAAGGTTTTGGTGGGTAAAAGGGTTTTTGGTTTGGGTGATGAAATGAAAAGGTTTAGGCTCAAAGGGGCTAACTAGGAGGATTTTTGGGTAGGTGGTAAAAGAAAAAGAAAAAATAATGGTGTAGAAATAAAAAGGGGTTAGTCCTAATGCCTCCATCATTTACTTACTCGGGTTTAAGTTGATAAGGACCGGGAATGTATCGTCATGGCAAGTTCTAGAGTCGTAAGAACCAAGCGGCTATTCACACAAGAAACGAAAAATGAGCATTTAGTTTTAATGATATGTAATTGTGCTCAATAAAGGCTCAAAACTCACTTTTTGTGGGAATGGGTTTTTATGTGATCAAGTATATATAATCAAATTTTAACTAAGTTTGTCATGCCTTTTCATAATTTTCTTATGTTGGTTCTTTTTATCACTACGCTATTGGTTGTAAATTTGTAAAAATATAACCTTTTTGAGAACTTGAATTTCCCGAATTAAACCTAGACAAGTAAAAAAAAATGAAATTTTTGAAAAAAATTTGGGGTGATTAGCGGTTCCAATAGAGTTTTGTGCAAGGCTTGTATTTAGGACTTGCAAAATTCAAGGTTTTAGCATCCCCCCCCCCCCCCACACTTAAATTACACATTGTCCTCAATGTGCCCCAAAAATAAATTTTTAGGTTGATTAGATGTGTAAAATAGTGTTTAAAAAACAAAAATTTGTGTTACTGGGCGCTGAACACGGCCCAGTGTTATCCGAGCACGGCCCCGTGTTCAAGTGCCAGTAACAAAATTGAAATAAGAGAAACAGAAGTCTGGACACGGGGGCGTGTTGGGTGAACACGGCCCGTGTCCAGGTACCTGTACTGGGCGTTTTTCTGCAGGTGGTTCAGCACGGGGCCGTTTTTCTGTAGCGACAAAAGAAAGGCACAAGTTCTAGACTAAAATGCATAACTACCCTTAACGGGTCAAAATATGCATTTAAGCGTAAACGGGATTTTATTACTTAAGAGACTCGTGATTCGAGATTAATATAATTGGAGATATTGAAATAATGAATTTCATGAGTTTAACAATCAACTAAACTTGTTGGTGCGATAAAATTATGAACGGGTCAATATTTGGTAAAAAGGGTAGTAAGCCGAAGACTTAAAAGTCTGAAATTGTGTTAATCCGGATGTCATATTTTAACTCCATAAGATGGAGAAATAAATTACGGACGCGTAGGAAAAAGAATCGGGTAAAACGGATGTGTAGTTTGAAAGTTATGCACATTTTCGTAAAAACTTAGATTGCTGAAAAATGCAGGTTGCAGATCTGAACATGCTGGAAAAGTGTATCCCCCGTGCCACGCGACGGAGGGAGTGAATTATGTCGCGACACGCGACGGAGTCTCGCGGCCCGCGTAAAAACTCTCGCGCCCCGCGAGAGAGCCAGAAGCTGGCAAATTGTTTAATTTTATTCGTTTGACCCATATTTCTTGTTTAAACTTGCTAATTGACTATCAAAACTAACTTTTAGGTTGGTTTTGATGATAGGTGAATGTCAAGCGTACCCGGATGTAGATCAAGCAGCGTACAAGAACCGAACACAAGAGATAAAAGCTTCCGCACGTTGTTTTCGTCGTTATCTTAAACGGCAATTCCTTAGTTATCAATTTGTATTATTTTCAAATTGTAAAAGTTTTAATTCACCCGTATTGTTCAACAGTATTTAAATAAAATTCCATGTTTATTTTCATATTTAAAACGAAAATCTTTAAGATAATAACAAGGGTGTTACAAGTTGGTATCAGAGCCTTGGTTTAAGAGATTCAAGTATGGTGGGGAAACTATGCTTGGACTTAAACCTTATGCTCTTAATAAAGATTGGTGTTCGGTTCGAGGCTTGATCGCAAATCCGGTAAGTACAAGTATGTTAATAGCTTAGCATGCTAAAGTGTTGTAAACAACACATAGGGCTATTGTGTGATACACGTTACCCCAATTAAAATGATTGATATAGTTGACAAAATTACGCGCGTTGACGCGTAAAGTAGAAAAAGCCTTGTATTATAATACGGGCGATTATTAAAGTTGACGTTACTAACTTTTGTGAATGTTTTAATTGAAGGACACTCGCGTTTGAAGACGATGAGAGTCAAACGAATTGTGGATATGATGATGGAACGGTCCGGAGTATGACAAAAGGAGCATGCTCACCAAGGACTAAATCGCGTAACGACCGCGAACAAGGTTAATGGCAAGGAACGCCCGTCGGAGCAAACATTACCAGGTGCACATTTTAAATAATCGCACAAATAGTAATATGCAACAAATAAGTAGAAATTGAAATTTGCATAAGTAGATTAAAAACTTGGAAAAACCCGAATAGAAAATGTATTCGGGATAATTGTTTCCAAGAAAAACAAATAGAGGCGTTACTTACATAGGGCGTGATGTGAAAACTATAAAAAGGTCATGTGTGTCATGTGTTAATCGCTTACTCTGGCCAAGTAAGTAGTGGCATATGATACCATGAACTTCTTATGGCGGACACCTTTACATCCGATTTAGTAAGGGCGGGTGAATGGGACTAACTTAAAAGTACCCAAATGAATCAAATGAACAAAATATTTGATAATAATGTAAACGCACAGCCGGGTGACGGAAGCGTATTACATTAGGATGATGAGCCCGAGTGAAGGGACAAAGATTAATGTAAAAGGATTAAGCTATGCAATTGGGAGGGGTGTGCTTACACTCGAACCCCGAGAATGCAAATATGACTCTTAACGGGCCAATTTTGTAAAACACTAAATTTGAGAACAAAGTAGGAATATAAAAGCGAAACGAAGTCATAATGCATACCGTAAGGGTTGCAATAATAACGACTTCGGTAAAACACCCGGTTGGTGGGTAAGGATTGAAACACATGCGTAGACCGAGAAACGGGAAACTCGGATGGAAAGTTAAAAGACTTGGATTTTGAGTCATGACTAAAAGATGACAAGATAAAGTAAATGGAAGTTTTGATAAATCATGTTCAACTATTTTAAAGTTGAACGGGTTGAACAAATATTGAAGTTTGACATTTATAAGTGACGAAATTTCACATGAACAAGTTAAACGGGTCAGATAAAACGTAACATTGGAAAGGATAATGAGCCCGGTAATGGGACGAGATTGAATATAAATATGGTTGCAAACCAAATAAAGGAAAGCGCGAGATATTAATGAACCCATGTAATGGGTCGGAAATTAAATATGAAATGATTGCAGACACGAATCACAGTCAGAGTGAACGAAATTGTGATGCGAAAACAAATGATTTTCGAACATAAAAGATGATCTACGGGATCATCATAACCTACGGGATTAAACACAGTGTTAAGGTCTACGGGACCAAAAAGACTCTCGGGTCATAAAGAGAAGGAAACGAGTTGTTAATGTCTCACCTTAAAAGGTATAAAATTTAAAGAAATAGCCTACGAGGCTAAGTGAAATAACCTACGGGTCAATAGTGTAAAGCAAGGGAACTAGTTATGATTCCCCGCGTAAAATGAGAACGGAAAACAATAAATTATGGGTTGTCAATATCCTGGTATGGGTAATTGACAAAAGTTAAAGAGAAGATCCTAAAACTAAAACTTCGGTTTTAGTAAGAAATAACGTATTTACAAACAAAAATTCTAATAGGAATTTAAATAGTAAGCATAAAAGATACAAGTCTTGACACTGATAGGCGCAAGGTGACATATTCGAAAAGAGATATTTTCGAAAAATAAAAGGACGATATAAATTAAACATGATGTGACACGATCACGGTCAAGAAATGCAATGTGAAAGTAGAATCACATTATAACCAAGCGAGTGGTAAAAAGCAACTGGACTAATAAGTCTAGTTAGTGAGACCGGTTAAGGTCATTTAAATAAAATCGGTCGCTTGTAAGCGGTGGATTCAATATAACTGAATCGAATAAATGAGAATGAAAACAAAAGAAATGGTTGCTAAAAGTGAAAGATTTCACTAAAGACCTTTAAACGGGTCAAAGTAACGGATTCATAAAGAATTCGATAATATATGAAAGCGATGGATATCGCTAAGTTAACTAAACTAGTGGAAATAACGAGATTACGATGTTTCAAGTCGCACTATGTCGTATGAGTTATGTAGACAATTAGTAACCAAAAAGATGTTACCATACTTTTCTGGTAATACAAACTATTGGATAAAAGTATAAGTAATGTTTAAAAGATTTCTCGAATTGAATACATTGAGTTAAACTCAATGAATTATGTAAGAAAAGGTTTCGAGGACGAAACCTCTTTAAGGGGGGGGGGGGTAGACTTGTAACACCCAAAAAAAAAAACGGGTTTGGTAATCAAACCACGTTAACACTAAAAGACGGCTAAAGAACCGTTAGTGGTAAAAGTTAAGCCAGAAAAATATTAGAATTTATATAACTAAATCTAATATTTTTCTAAAAAGAGAAAAAGAATGTGTTTGGGAAATAAAATTTGTAGAAGGCCCGAGTTAACGGGACTTAAACTAAACTTGGTCATAGATTCCCAAAACCCACTAATTTAATTAGGAATGTTTAACCTAGTTAATAAGTGGGGAATATTGTTGGAAATAAGTAGGCTGTGCCCTACTTAATTAACTAATCAAATTAGAGGGGCCAATGTTGTTAAAATTGAAACTTATATTATCAATTTTAATTAAAAACAAAACCCAACACCTCATTTGTGAGGCCTGGTCGAACAAGAACACAGGGGGCGACATATGCTCCCCACCAAACCCTAGAGCATGACAAAATTGATCAGATTGAGGGTTCAAATCAGCTCCAAATCGATTTTCAAGCATGAATTAGTGATCACCTTGTTGAGGGGATCATAAGGTATGCAAAAATTTGATGTTTTGATTCATCTTGGATTATAGGTTAATTGGAAAAATCTGAAATTATGGTTGCATGTGTGTCTCATGATGATTTAGGAACAACTATAGTGTCTAGGGACAAACCCTAGACAAATACAAGTTGAAATCATGTGAAATTTTAGTAAAATCCATGAACACCATTGTAGGTGACTAATGGGTTATGTAGATTTTAATAAACACTAGGAAATTGGGTGATATTATAGTGTAATTTGACAATTTGGAAGTGACTTCAGAATTATAGAAGTTAACAATCTTGTAAGATGGTTGAATTATGTGAAATTAGGGCTAAGAGATAAGCTAGAGACTTGATAAATAAACATGTAAATTTCTGCCCTTAAAGTGTTTGTTGAAATGCCTCAAAGAAGGCTCGAAACTAGAATTTTTGTAGTTAAAACACCAAATTGTGATGTTTTGGCTATTAAGCAAAAAGTGATTTAAAAAAAAAAGGGTTCTAAATGTGATAAAACGTGGTTAGAACTTTGCTTAAAACGGTGGTCTAAAGATAACGCCTACCGGGTAATTAAAGAATGCTAAAACTAGTTGATGAACTCGAAAATGCAATTAGCATACTAATGGGCATTTGACTTTTAAAAAGGTCAAACTGACCTATAATACGATAAGTAGTAATTTTGATAGGAAATGCATAAGGTGGAATAATCGTATTAGATTATGATTAAACTAACCACCTTGAAAACGATGATGATAGTTTGACGTGTAACAAGCTAGGTGGAAGCTTGATGAGGGAGCGGGTCAAACGAATCAAGAAGGAAAGGAAAAGCGTAGTTCGGATGCGAGGTAAGTAAAGCTTACGCCCTTTTTCATTATTTACAAATGACATGATTGCAAGTATAGTATATGAATGCTACTAAGTGGTTGGCATAGAATGTTCCGACACGATTCAATGAGAGTCGGAACGAAAGGAAATGGTAAGAAATTATAAGTTATGGACAAAGGGGTAAAATTGTAAATTGGTCATGTAGTGACGAACAAACAAAAATGGTTTTAAGTAAAATGAGTACAAGGAAAACCGGGATAGGTTTAAAAGGGGATGAAATGGTACTTAAATACCATCTCATATGGACAATTGGTCATTTTGACTAAATAGGTCAATTGGTGTGGGTAACGCCATTTGATAATAACATTTGATAATTGCTTGTTGAGTTTTGTAATAACAGGAAATAAAATAAGTTTGCGTTGCTTTAACTATAAATATTTAAAGCAAAAGTTAAGTAAACGGGTCAATACTTTGACCCGAGCCAGGTACGTATAACTAAGCTTTTTGGTTAATCATACAATTTTGGTTAAGATATTTAGCGAAAGTCCTTCAACGTGAAGTGAGGGACTAAAGTTGACCAAAATACCCTTGAAGGGTATATTGGGCAAACAACTCATAGGGGTCGTTTAGGAACTTGCATAAAGATTATGGAATCATTAGACATGAGTAAAGATCATAGGAATGTACATTCACGGGGCAAGTGCTCAAAAGTGGTCATTTGCGTAAAATGATCAACCGATGGGTAAAATTTGGGAAAAAGGGTTCTTCATGATAAATCCACCACAAAATAGTTGTGGTGGAATAATTGTAGTTAATTAGATATGCATAACTACCCTTAACGGGTCAAAATATGCATTTAAGCGAAAACGGGATTTTATTACTTAAGAGACTCGTGATTCGAGATTAATATAATGGGAGATATTGAAATAATGAATTTCATGAGTTTAACGATCAACTAAACTTGTTGGTGCGATAAAATTATGAACGGGTCAATATTTGGTAAAAAGGGTAGTAAGCCAAAGACTTAAAAGTCTGAAATTGTGTTAATCCAGATGTCAGATTTTAACTCCATAAGATGGAGAAATAAATTACGGACGCTTAGGAAAAAGAATCGGGTAAAACGGATGTGTAGTTTGAAAGTTATGTACATTTTCGTAAAAACTTAGATTGCTGAAAAATGCAGGTTGCAGATCTGAACATGCTGGAAAAGTGTATCCCCCGCGCCACGCGACGGAGGGAGTGAATTATGTCGCGACACGCGACGGAGTCTAGCGGCCCGCGTAAAAACTCTCGCGCCCCGCGAGAGAGCCAGAAGCTGGCAAATTGTTTAATTTTATTCGTTTGACCCATATTTCTTGTTTAAACTTGCTAATTGACTATCAAAACTAACTTTTAGGTTGGTTTTGATGATAGGTGAATGTCAAGCGTACCCGGATGTAGATCAAGCAGCGTACAAGAACCGAACACAAGAGATAAAAGCTTCCGCACGTTGTTTTCGTCGTTATCTTAAACGGCAATTCCGTAGTTATCAATTTGTATTATTTTCAAATTGTAAAAGTTTTAATTCACCCGTATTGTTCAACAGTATTTAAATAAAATTCCATGTTTATTTTCGTATTTAAAATGAAAATCTTTAAAATAATAACAAGGGTGTTACAAGTTGGTATCAGAGCCTTGGTTTAAGAGATTCAAGTATGGTGGGGAAACTATGCTTGGACTTAAACATTATGCTCTTAATAAAGATTGGTGTTCGGTTCGAGGCTTGATCGCAAATCCGGTAAGTACAAGTATGTTAATAGCTTAGCATGCTAAAGTGTTGTAAACAACACATAGGGCTATTGTGTGATACACGTTACCCCAATTAAAATGATTGATATAGTTGACAAAATTACGCGCGTTGACGCGTAAAGTAGAAAAAGCCTTGTATTATAATACGGGCGATTATTAAAGTTGACGTTACTAACTTTTGTGAATGTTTTAATTGAAGGACACTCGCGTTTGAAGACGATGAGAGTCAAACGAATTGTGGATATGATGATGGAACGGTCCGAAGTATGACAAAAGGAGCATGCTCACCAAGGACTAAATCGCGTAACGACCGCGAACAAGGTTAATGGCAAGGAACGCCCGTCGGGGCAAACATTACCAGGTGCACATTTTAAATAATCGCACAAATAGTAATATGCAACAAATAAGTAGAAATTGAAAGTTGCATAAGTAGATTAAAAACTTGGAAAAACCCAAATAGAAAATGTATTCGGGATAATTGTTTCCAAGAAAAACAAGTAGAGGCGTTACTTACATAGGGCGTGATGTGAAAACTATAAAAAGGTCATGTGTGTCATGTGTTAATCGCTTACTCTGGCCAAGTAAGTAGTGGCATATGATACCATGAACTTCTTATGGCGGACAAGTTTACATCCGATGTAGTAAGGGCGGGGTGAATGGGACTAACTTAAAAGTACCCAAATGAATCAAATGAACAAAATATTTGATAATAATGTAAACGCACAGCCGGGTGACGGAATCGTATTACATTAGGATGATGAGCCCGAGTGAAGGGACAAGGATTAATGTAAAAGGATTAAGGTATGCAATTGGGAGGGGTGTGCTTACACTCGAACCCCGAGAATGCAAATATGACTCTTAACGGGCCAATTTTGTAAAACACTAAATTTGAGAACAAAGTAGGAATATAAAAGCGAAACGAAGTCATAATGCATACCGTAAGGGTTGCAATAATAACGACTTCGGTAAAACACCCGGTTGGTGGGTAAGGATTGAAACACATGCGTAGACCGAGAAACGGGAAACTCGGATGGAAAGTTAAAAGACTTGGATTTTGAGTCATGACTAAAAGATGACAAGATAAAGTAAATGGAAGTTTTGATAAATCATGTTCAACTATTTTAAAGTTGAACGGGTTGAACAAATATTGAAGTTTGACATTTATAAGTGACGAAATTTCACATGAACAAGTTAAACGGGTCAGATAAAACGTAACATTGGAAAGGATAATGAGCCCAGTAATGGGACGAGATTGAATATAAATATGGGCGCAAACCAAATAAAGGAAAGCGCGAGATATTAATGAACCCATGTAATGGGTCGGAAATTAAATATGGAATGATTGCAGACACGAATCACAGTCGGAGTGAACGAAATTGTGATGCGAAAACAAATGATTTTCGAACATAAAAGATGATCTACGGGATCATCATAACCTACGGGATTAAACACAGTGTTAAGGTCTACGGGACCAAAAAGACTCTCGGGTCATAAAGAGAAGGAAACGAGTTGTTAATGTCTCACCTTAAAAGGTGAAAAATTTAAAGAAATAGCCTACGAGGCTAAGTGAAATAACCTACGGGTCAATAGTGTAAAGCAAGGGAACTAGTTATGATTCCCCGAGTAAAATGAGAACGGAAAACAATAAATTATGGGTTGTTAATATCCTGGTATGGGTAATTGACAAAAGTTAAAGAGAAGATCCTAAAACTAAAACTTCGGTTTTAGTAAGAAACAACGTATTTACAAACATAAATTCTAATAGGAATTTAAATAGTAAGCATAAAAGATACAAGTCTTGACACTGATAGGCGCAAGATGACATATTCGAAAAGAGATATTTTTGAAAAATAAAAGGACGATATAAATTAAACATGATGTGACACGATCACGGTCAAGAAATGCAATGTGAAAGTAGAATCACATTATAACCAAGCGAGTGGTAAAAAGCAACTGGACTAATAAGTCTAGTTAGTGAGACCGGTTAAGGTCATTTAAATAAAATCGGTCGCTTGTAAGCGGTGGACTAAACTTGTTGGTGCGATAAAATTATGAACGAGTCAATATTTGGTAAAAAGGGTAGTAAGCCGAAGACTTAAAAGTCTGAAATTGTGTTAATCCAGAAGTCGTATTTTAACTCCATAAGATGGAGAAATAAATTATGGACGCGTAGGAAAAAGAATCGGGTAAAACGGATGTGTAGTTTGAAAGTTATGCACATTTTCGTAAAAACTTAGATTGCTGAAAAATGCAGGTTGCAGATCTGAACATGCTGGAAAAGTGTATCCCCCGCGCCACGCGACGGAGGGAGTGAATTATGTCGCGACACGTGACGGAGTCTCGCGGCCCGCGTAAAAACTCTCGCGCCCCGCGAGAGAGCCAGAAGCTGGCAAATTGTTTAATTTTATTCGTTTGACCCATATTTCTTGTTTAAACTTACTAATTGACTATCAAAACTAACTTTTAGGTTGGTTTTGATGATAGGTGAATGTCAAGCGTACCCGGATGTAGATCAAGCAGCGTACAAGAACCGAACACAAGAGATAAAAGCTTCCGCACGTTGTTTTCGTCGTTATCTTAAACGACAATTCCGTAGTTATCAATTTGTATTATTTTCAACTTGTAAAAGTTTTAATTCACCCGTATTGTTCAACAGTATTTAAATAAAATTCCATGTTTATTTTCGTATTTAAAACAAAAATCTTCAAAATAATAACAAGGGTGTTACAGGAGGATAGATCAACAGGAGTAGTACACGGATTGCAAGCAGTCATAGAAGCACGGGAGATAATATCCTTTGCATATTGTTGCTGAGACAAGAAGATTCCGTTCTTCAGCTGATCAACCTTGATGCCTAGAAAGTGATGGAGGCGCCCAAGGTCAGTCATGGCAAACTCTCGTGAGAGGGTGCAAATGATAGACTGCAACAATTTCTCATTAGATGCGGTTAACACAATATCATCAACATATAGTAACAGGTAAGCGATATTAGAGGGATCCTACTGATAAATAAAAAGAGAGTGATCACAAGCACTACTTTTGAAGCCATGAGAGGTAATGAATGTTGAGGCCGTATAAAGATTTCTTAAGAACCGACAAACAAAATCGGGGCACCAACGATCAACAAACCCCGGAGGCTGATGCATAAAGACAGTCTCATTCAAAGTCCCGTGTAAAAAAGCGTTTTTGACGTCTAACTGATGAATAGGCCATGACTTAGAAACTACCAATGAGAACACTCTCCTGATAGTTGCCGGTTTAACAACCGAGCTAAACGTCTCCTCACAATGAACACCAACTGTCTGAGAGTTGCCATTACCTACCAATCGAGCCTTATATCGTTCTAACGACCCATCAAAGCGAAACTTATGTCTGAACAGCCACATACAACGGATAATTGGTTGATCTGTGGGTCGGGGAACAAGCTCCCATGTTTCATTTTCCTGTAACGCAAAAAATTCAGTCTGCATGGCATGTAACCAGTTAGGATCGGCAAGGGCTTTGGCATAGGTTTTTGGCACGGGTGAGATGGTATCGGTGGTAAGGATGTGGTGAGGTGGTGGATAAGGATAACGGTATTTGGAACGTGTGGTCATTGGGTGTTGATTTGGATGAGGTGGTGGGTTACCCGGTGTAGCGGGCTATGATGGCTGAGGGCCAGAGGCTGGGCTGGCCGTAGGCTGGTTAGGCTGAGATGGTGGATTGGGCTAGGTAGAAGCGGGCTGAGGTGGTGGGTTGGGCCTGGGTCTACGGGAGTAGTGGAATGGGAAGGGGGTAACCAGTGATGGTGGTTTGATGGGTTGTTGGAAAGTGAAACTGAGTGGTTGTTGGTCATCAAGGAACTTATAGGTAGTGGGGGTTCGAGGCATGGAGTAGGGGAAGACATGTTCATCAAAGGTGACATGTCTAGAAATGTGGACTTTACCGGTTGTGGGATCAAAGCACCGGTAGCCTCGAAAATCAGGAGGATAACCGAGGAAGATGCACCGAATAGCCCGTGAGTGAAGCTTATGAGGCTGAGTGGCGGAGGTGTTAGGGTAGCACGCACACCCGAACACACGTAAGTGCTCGTAGTCTGGATGGCGGAGGTAAAGAGCAAAGGTGGGAGTATAAAAGTTTAACCGTTTGGTCGGGAGAATATTATGAAGGTATGTGGCGGTGTGTAAGGCTTCGACCCAAAAGCTTGGTGGGAGATTGGCATGGATTAACAAGGTTCGGATGATGTCGTTTAGGCGACGAATCATCCGCTTGGCAGGTCCGTTTTTGTCACACCCCAACCGATAGCGGAAACATCGGGGTGAGGCACTAAGCGAAACAGATTGTCCAAGAGAATCCATAACACTATTAGTGACAATATAATTAACATTCATGTCCCATACCATAAACTTATAAAGCACAAATAGTTATTACAGACATTGTTCTCAAAGACAAATAATTGTTCCGACACCTCATAAATTATTCGTGGGTTTCTAGACCACCTAAACTCGATTCATCACAACAAGCAAGCATCCTAAACACCTGTCACATACGTTAAAATATAGTCAATACACATAGTGTAAAGGTGAGCACACAAGTTTAATAGCATAATAGTAGCGAAAGCGATTTACGCATAACCAGCATGTAACACGTAGCAATGTGAAGCAAGTAGGCTATCGACAATGAAATATGCACAGACTTGACTGCGAGTTGTAGAATGCGCAACACATATCACCACTGTGACATGTGAAGTATAACCCTTAACAACCCCTGTCCACGACAGGTGCTGGGTCCAAACTATAGTACTATCGTTGCTAAGGTGTCTGATGTGTGCAAAATGCAACATATAAATTACATCAAATGTGGCATAAAACTAACCCTTTTTTAGTACTAATGTTGGAAAAAGTGTGTTTTTGTCTTCCTTTTGTATTTTCAGGATTAAATGAGCTCAAATGAACAAAAGAAGCAAAAAAAGCAGCTAAATCTAACATAAATACAAGAAAAGGAATAAACGTGGCATGCCCGACCCCCCGACAGCATCTTCCCAAGCAAAACAAGAGAACAGAAGGCTGAACACACCCCGTGCTCAATGAGCACGGGGGCGTGCCCAAGTGTCCACAGAAAAGACAAAGTTGTAGAAGCTTCAATCACCCACCACGGGGGCGTGCCCAGCGGACACGGGGCCGTGGTCAACTCTAAGATTCGCAGAATCTGAGGAAATCTTGATAGTACAGATACGCTTCTACACACGGGGTCGTGCCCAGCGGACACGGGGTCGTGGTCAACTAATGCAGAAAAACTGCAATTAATGAAGAAAGAGAAGATGGGTGGACACAGGGCTGTGCCCAATGGACACGGGGCCGGGGCCGTGCCCAATGGACACGGGGCCGTGTCCGGGCTTCTGTGCAGGCTATAAATAGGGGTGCTTGGCTCATTTGCAAACCATCCCTTGGCAAACCACCTCTCTCCCACTTCACCCACACTCCACCACCACCACACACCATCATCCATCATAGAGTGTGTGTAGTAGTCTCGGGGATCCAAGATTGATCGTAAGAGTTCTTGACAATCAAAGGCCATGTTTGCCTAAGTCTCTTACATCACTTGGTGAAGACAAATGTTTATTGTAATACTTTTTTATTTTTAATCTTTTCGCACTTTTTATTTGGTTATGTATTAATGACTTTAATAACTAGTTTCTTATGTTGAATGTGAGTCTTCCTTATCGTTTGTCCGTGGTGTCTTGGCATTATTTTACTGTCTATATAAAATAAAAGATTTTCACCATTCATATCTCCACGGTCTATATGGAGGTATGTTGGCTACCTGGTTGGGGGTTAAGGGAACGGTTTAGTAAGAGTCTTGCCTTGTTCAGTGTATAGATCCTGCAAGGACCTGGGTCAACTTTAGTAGGATCTCCTTCAATACCCACTGGTATTGGATGGCGGGGGTCCGAACTCCTTGACCCCCTCATATGTAAACTACTATTAAAACATTAATCCGGCTACTTAGGACTGTATCCCTGCTGACTCAGACTACTTAGCCGAGGGTAACGTCACCTCCAGAAGAAGGGCCTACCACAATATGCATTAATAACTTAATTAATTATCTTTCAATAATCCAACCTTTTAGGATTGTATTCTTGCTGACTCAAACTATTGGGTTGAGGGTAACGTCACTTTTAGAAGAGGGGCCTACTACAATAACTAAGATAATCTCTTAAAAAGTGCAAAAGTGCGGAAATAATCAAAGGTTACACTAAACACGAGTTGGATCTAAGTGATTCATTTTGTCTATCTGTTTTTATTTTTCAGCATTTTAGTTAGTTTATTTTTCTAGTTTAAAAACCTTTTTTCTAAACTTTTGATTTGATTAGACGTTGAGGATAAACCGGTATTAAAAGCTCTTGCGTCCTTGGACGACCTCGGTATCTTACCAACACTATACTACGCTCACGATGGGTGCACTTGCCCATATGTGTGTTTAGAGTTAGTAAATATCGTGTTTTATAAATTTAAAACTTGGCTAAAAAGTGTTAAAGGGCTTAAAATATACATTAAAAACTATACGACACTTCACACGCATCAAGTTTTTGGGGCCGCTGCCAGGGACACAAGGATTTTAAGAAAGTTAGGAATCAACGGTCTAATCATTTTTTCTTATTTTTCTATTTTTTTAGGATTTTTCTTAAGTTTTCAGTCTCTGCAGAGCTCAGCACGGGCCGTGCCTGGTCGGACACGGGGCCGTGCTCAGCGTTGTTACTGGCAATTTATTTTCCGAGTTACAGAGAGTTGGACACGAGGCCGTGTCGGTGCAGCACGGGGCCGTGTCGAGCTCCCCAGTAACAGGGATCCGGAAAACAACTACTGTATCTCCGACCCCGGGCAGTGTTCACCTGAGCACGGGGCCGTGGTGAACCTTCTGACCAACGTTCTTTTCTGTTTTTTATTGCAGGACTTGGAACCCAGGCGCCACATCTGAACTTTCTACGTAGTGTATGAGCTCCAGTTCTAGTGGAGACATAAAAGAACCTCTAGAAGAACCCGAACGCTTTCTCAGAAAAAAGACTTAAAGCTAAAAATGAAGAGAAAGTTTTGGGGGACCCACTTCCAATGGCGGATCAACGTACCCTCATGGATTACCTACGACCCACCGTGGGTAATCTTGGCACCGCTATCAATGCACCGAATGTCGAGGCCAACAACTTCGAACTTCGACCGCATTTGATACAAATGCTCCAAAACTCCGCAACCTTCCATGGGCTTGCGGACGAAGATCCCCATCTGCATATCACTAACTTTCTAGAAATATGTGATACGTTTCGGATCAATGGAGCATCAAACGACGCCATCCGCCTTCGAATGTTCCCATTTTCATTAAAAGACCGAGCTAAGGCTTGGCTTAATACCCTCCTAGTTGGCTCGGTAAACACCTGGGATGAACTGGCCCAAAAGTTTCTATATAAGTATTTCCCTCTTGCTAAAACGGCTAAATTAATGACTGAAATTAACACATACTCACAAGAGGAAGGGGAATCCTTATATGAAACTTGGGAAAGGTTCAAGGAGCTACTAAGAAAGTGTCCTCATCATGGTCTTGCAGTGTGGCAACAAGTTTCCACTTTCTACAATGGATTGTTGCCACACACAAGACAAACACTTGACTCTAGCTCCGGGGGACTTTTAGGTAATCGTCGCCCAAATGAAATCTATAATCAAATTAAGGAAATTACTCAAACCAATTTTTAGTGGCACACTCCCCGAGGCAACAAATCTATTGCCCCGGGCGCCCATAAGGTTGATGAAAGCACCTCCTTGCAAGCCCAAATTGAGGCCCTTTCTTCAAAAATAAAAAAAATTAGAAATGGCAAAAACAGCCTCAGTTATGGCTTGCGAGGGGTGTGGTGGGCCGCATGAAAATTGGAGTTGTATGAAAGAAATGGATAATCAAACAGAATCGGTAAGCTACATTGATAATAGACCTAGGTCGTCAGGTCCTCCAACGGGTACCTACAACCAAGGATGGCGTAACCACCCTAACCTTGGTTGGACAGAACCCAGCAATAGTAGTAACCAACAAAATCTAAACCAACGAACAAACTTTCAACAACCAAGAAACGAGTCGCAAAATTTCTCTCAACAACAGCAAGGGGGACGAGAGAGGCTTGAAGATACTGCATCTCGCCTCATCTCCGACTTCGAAAAGAAAAACTCAGATTGATTTCAACAACTGGAATCGAATTTTAGAAATCAACAAGCTAGTATTCAAAACATTGAAAAAAAATTAATCAACTAGCTCAAAATATGTCCGAGAGACCACAAAGCGCATTACCCAGCAATACCGAAACCAACCCAAAGGCACAAGTACATCTCATTACATTGAGAAACCGCACCATGGTTCCCGAGGAGGCTCCGCTACCCCCAGTTGAAAAGAGCCGATCTAGTCAAACCGCTACTCCACCGACGGCCGAACAAGAAGCGGCTCCTAAACCGAATCAAGAGCCCCCCAAGAATCCTCCGGATCCATTCCCCGGTCGGTTAATTCGCCAAAAGACCGATGAGCAATTCACAAAATTCATAAATTTACTAAAACAATTGCATGTCAATATTCCATTTGTTGAAGTCCTAACCCAAATGCCTAAATATTCAAAATTTATGAGGGACTTCCTCACTCACAAAAGGAAAATCGAATCATTGCAATTAGTTAATTTAAGTGAAGAATGCTCCGCCTTGCTACTCAACAAACTCCCGTAAAAGAAGATTGATCCTGGAAGCTTCACAATCCCTTGTTCGATTGGGGAATCTCCGATTCGCAATGCACTAGCCGACCTCGGGGCTAGCATCAACCTCATGCCCGCATCAATGTTCGACCGACTCGGCCTAGGGAAAACAAGCCCTACTAAAATGAGCATACAACTCGCCGATAGGTCGGTCAAATATCCACAAGGTGTCGCTGAAAATCTATTAGTTAAAGTTGGCGAATTTGTCTTCCCAGCCGACTTTGTCATACTAGATATGGAGGAAGATACCGAAGTACCACTCATCTTAGGTAGGCCATTCCTAGCCACGGCCCACGCAGTGGTAGACATGAATGGTGGGACGCTAACATTAAGGGTAGGGGACAAGGAAATGAAGTTTGGAGTTGGCAAGAGAGTAGAAGACGATGACCCGGTCAATTACATGAAGGTCATAGACTCAAGTTTGGATGATGCTCTCCGACGGTGCAACATGGGATGCAAGACATCCCACTTGGGTAACATGACTGGTTTTGGGTCTAGCCAAGGACCCTTATAAACGTGGCGCACCACGGAGGCATTCCGCGGAACTATCCCTAGTTTAGTTTAGATTAGTTTTTATGTTTTCTAGTTTAGTCTTAATTTTCAGGAATAAAACACACTCGGGATGGTGAAGGATACCAAGGGAAACTTGAACCAGCACCCCATGCATAAAAACATGGCCACCCGACAATTTTTCTTCATTACAGCAAGTTCATCACGGGGCCGTGCTCAGCCAACACGCCCCGTGCTCAACCATCTGCAGAAAAATGTCCAGTTCAGGTACCTGGACACGGGGCGTGCTCACTGAACACGCCCCCATGTCCAGCCTTCTGTTACTTTACTTTATTTTCTGTTACTGACAATCTGAACACGGGGTCGGGTCCAGACACCCAGTAACATAAATTTTTGCTTTTTCACATCTTTTTACACATTCAATCAACCTAAAAACTTATTTTTGGGACACATTGAGGACAATGTGTAATTTAAGTGTGGGGGGATGCTAAAACCTTGAATTTTGCAAGTCCTAATTACAAGCCTTACACAAAACTCTATTGGAACCGCTAAACACCCCAATTTTTTTCAATTTTTTTTTCATTTTTTACTTGTCTAGATTTAATTTGGGAATTTCAAATTCTAAAAAGGTGATATTTTTACAAATTTACAACCGATAGCGTCGTGATAAAAAGAACCAACATAAGAAAATTATGAAACGGCATGACAAATCTAGTAAAAATTTAATTATATATACTTGATCACATAAAAAACTCATTCCCACAAAAAGTGAGTTTTGAGCCTTTATTGAGCATACAAATACACATCTTTAAACTAAATGCTCATTTTTCGTTTCTTGTGTGAATAGCCGCTTGGTTCTTACGACTCTAGAACTTGCCACGACAATACATTCCCGGTCCTTACCAACTTAAACCCAAGTAAGTAAATGATGGAGGCATTAGGACTAACCCTTTTTATTTCAACACCATTATTTTTCTTTTTTTTTACCACCTACCCAAAATTCCCCTAGTTAACCCCTTTGAGCCTAAACCTTTTCATTTCTTAACCCAAATCAAACACCCTTTTACCCACCAAAACCCTTTTTCATTTTAAACCCCTTATTTTAGTAACAAAGCTCGGTTATCGTGTGACTTCCTTATCAAAAAAAAAAAATTGATAAAGAAGAAAAGAAAAATGAAGTTAGCAACAAACAAACAAAGCTCGTCAAAAGAAGGCTTGTTTGAATAATGCTTCATTGGAATAAAAAGTCACAAAAATGTTTTGCGAAAACCGACGCTTTTTACGCCTTTCGCCCTTTTCTACTAACCACTAAACCAACCACCTACCTTTAACCCAAGCCTAACCCTTCCCTCCAAAGTCCTCTTGATATTTACAAAGGTGTATAGTTAAAATGGAGGAGGATTGATTGCTTGGCAAACTTATGGTAGAAGTAAGTTCCATGCCGCTCTCGAGAGTTTTCACAAAAATACACCTTCGGCCGAGTGTTGAGTGATCCCCGTGAGGTATGTGAACTTGTATATAAATGGAATTTTAAAGAGGCATGTTATGCCCTAATAAGTAATTTATCTTATGTAATGTTTTAAATAAATCATGACGAATAGGATTGTAAATAAATAAAAATAAAACTTAATAAAGAATCTTGGAAATCCCGACACTCTATGACAAGCATAAAACCTTCTCTTCTACCCATTCCATTTGGGAGTGTAAAGCCACATTATAAAGAGTTTTGCTTGAGGACAAACAAAGATTCAAGTGTGTGGGTATTTGATGTGTGCAAAATGCAACATATAATTTACATCAAATGTGGCATAAAACTAACCCTTTTTTAGTAGTACTGTTGGAAAAAGTGTGTTTTTGTCTTCCTTTTGTATTTTCAGGATTAAATGAGCTCAAATGAACAAAAGAAGCAAAAAAAGTAGCTAAATCTAACATAAATACAAGAAAAGGAATAAACGTGGCATGCCCGACCCCCTGACAGCATCTTCCCAAGCAAAACAAGAGAACAGAAGGCTGAACACGCCCCGTGCTCAATGAGCACAGGGGCGTGCCCAAGTGTCCGCAGAAAAGACAAAGTTGTAGAAGCTTCTATCACCCACCACGGGGGCGTGCCCAGCGGACACGGGGCAGTGGTCAACTCTAAGATTCGCAGAATCTGAGGAAATCTTGATAGTACAGATACGCTTCTACACAAGGCTTCGTGCCCAGCGGACACGGGGGCGTGGTCAACTAATGCAGACAAACTGCAATTAATGAAGAAAGAGAAGATGGGTAGACACAGGGCCGTGCCCAATGGACACGGGGCCGTGTCCGGGCTTCTGTGCAGGCTATAAATAGGGGTGCTTGGCTCATTTGCGAACCATCCCTTGGCAAACCACCTCTCTCCCACTTCACCCACACTCCACCACCACCACACACCATCATCCACCACCATCATCCATCATAGAGTGTGTGTAGTAGTCTCGGGATCCAAGATTGATCGTAAGAGTTCTTGACAATCAAAGGCCATGTTTGCCTAAGTCCCTTACATCACTTGGTGAAGACAAATGTTTAGTGTAATACTTTTTTATTATTAATCTTTTCGCACTTTTTATTTGGTTATGTATTAATGACTTTAATAACTAGTTTCTTATGTTGAAGGTGAGTCTTCCTTATCGTTTGTCCGTGGTGTCTTGGCATTATTTTACTGTCTATATAAAATAAAAGATTTTCACCATCCATATCTCCACGGTCTATATGGAGGTATGTTGGCTACCGGGTTGGGGGTTAAGGGAACGGTTTGGTAAGAGTCTTGCCTTGTTCAGTGTATAGATCCTGCAAGGACCTAGGTCAACTTTAGTAGGATCTCCTTCAATACCCACTGGTATTGGATGGCGGGGGTCCGAACTCCTTGACCCCCTCATATGTAAACTGCTATTAAAACTTTAACCCGGCTACTTAGGACTGTATCCCTGCTGACTCAGACTACTTAGCTGAGGGTAACGTCACCTCCAGAAGAGGGGCCTACCACAATATGAATTAATAACTTAATTAATTATCTTTCAATAATCCAACCCTTTAGGATTGTATCCTTGCTGACTCAAACTACTGGGTTGAGGGTAACGTCACCTTCAGAAGAGGGGCCTACTACAATAACTAAGATAATCTCTTAAAAAGTGCAAAAGTGTAGAAATAATCAAAGGTTACACTAAACGCGAGTCGGATCCAAGTGATTCATCTTGTCTATCTGTTTTTATTTTATTTTATTTTCATTTTAGTTAGTTTATTTTTCTAGTTTAAAAACCTTTTTCTAAACTTTTGATTTGATTAGACGTTGAGGATAAACCGGTATTAAAAGCTCTTGTGTCCTTGGACGACCTCGGTATCTTACCAACACTATACTACGTTCACGATGGGTGCACTTGCCCATATGTGTGTTTAGTGTTAGTAAATATCGTGTTTTATAAATTTAAAACTTGGCTAAAAAGTGTTAAAGGGCTTAAAATATACATTATAAACTATACGACACTTCACACGCATCAGTATCAGATAACAATCACTGTGTAAACATAACATACAAGCATTCATCGAATAACACGTATAACATGCAGAGCAGTTAGCGTATAAAAGTGTTTGCGTTGTGTGTCTAAGTGATTTGATAAAGGTAATATATGTAACATCCAAAAGTGCGTTAAGCAAAAAGGGATAGAGTATATTCGCAGAGCGTGTTTAGTAAATAAACACAGCCTTGGATTGAAGGGAGCGCTTGGGAAATTAGCCTGATCACAACACGATAGTGTGAGCATTGATCAGTGTATAACAGTGCCTTGAGTGACACAAGTGATCGGATGGTGGTTCGATCGGATGACCGTCCGGACGGATGACCATTCGGTCGGTTGGTCATTCAACTGAAGGAGTGTGTTTGTGAAATGTTGAACTTTTGAAGTTTTCGTTGTAGTATAAATAAAGTCATTCGATCGGATGGTCATCTGGACGGATGGCCGTTCGATCGGATGGCTATTCGTTGAGAAGTTGAAGTTGCAAGAAGTAAGTCTCCTGGTTGGATAGTCATTCGATCGGATGACTATTCGACTGGAAGTGTGATATTCTTTGAAATTTTACAAAACTTCACGTGTTTAAAATTTTGAGCTTATCAAGTCAAGTTACCTGGTCGAATAGTCGTTCGATCAGATGGTCGTTCGATCGGACGGCTATTCGATTGAGCAACCTTCTATTTTGAAAATTTTTACAAAGTTTTCTGAGTTAAAAGTTTCGCGGTTTGACGGAGACGGCGTGTTAAACAACGGAAATCACATCAAGCCCAACTCGTCCGATCGGACGGGAATCACCCCGTTCGGTCAGTCTCAGCTGTTCTTGACGGAGTTTCATATTCAACCCATGACTCGGTCGTCTCTCGGTAGAAATCCTTTCTCAGATCGGTTCTCTACTAGAGAATGAGTAGAGAGCCCAAACGAGTCCAGATGCTAACGTTTTTTGAATGAAAAGTGAAAGATGTTGAAGAAAAGTTTGAAACAGTTGTTAAATGTTTAGATTTAGACGAAATCAGTGTAAAACATGTGGAAATCCTTTAGATCCGAACTGTTCTTGATGAGATGAGGTCACACTTCAGTGTTCATGAGAACCCATGGTGACGTCACCCTAGAACAGCCCTAAGCCCCTAAATCAGATGATTTCACGGTGAAAAATTGTGATTTGATGATGAGAAAGTGTGTAATGAAGATGGAAGTACAAGATTTAGGAAGAAAACTTACAAGAATCGCGAGGAATCGAGAGAAAATAGCCTGAGAGTGTGTGCGTCGAACGGACCTGTCACATTAATGAACAGTTGATGTGGCAGTGGGGTATTTATAGTGTGAGAGGAGAAAGGCGGTGTAGGGCCGAACGGGTCGGACGGTCGTTCGATCGGATGGCAATCCGGACGGATGGCTATTCGATCAGATGGCTATTTGTTGAGAAGTTGAAGTTGCAAGAAATAAGTCTCCTGGTCGGATAGTTATTCGATCAGATGGTCATCCGATTGGATGACTATTCGACTGGAAGTGTGATATTCTTTGAAATTTTACAAAACTTCACGTGTTTAAGTGTTGAGCTTATCAAGTCAAGTTACCTGATCGAATAGTCGTTCGATTGGATGGTCGTCCGATCGGACGGCTATTCGATTGAGTAATCTTCTATTTTGAAAATTTTTACAAAGTTTTCTGAGTTAAAAGTTTCGCGGTTTGACGGAGACGGCATGATGGCGTGTTAAACAACGGAAATCACATCAAGTCCAACTCGTCCGATCGGACGGGAATCACCCCGTTCGGTCAGTCTCAACTGTTCTTGACGGAGTTTCATATTCAACCCATGACTCGGTCGTCTCTTGGTAGAAATCCATTCTCAGATCAGTTCTCCACTAGAGAATGAGTAGAGAACCTGAACGAGTCCAGATTCTAACGTTTTTTTAATGAAAAGTGAAGGATTTTGAAGAAAAGTTTGAAACAGTTGTTAATTGTTTAGATTTAGACGAAATCAGTGTAAAACATGTGGAAATCCTTTAGATCCGAACTGTTCTTGATGAGATGAGGTCACACTTCAGTGTTCATGAGAACCCATGGTGACGTCACCCTAGAACAGCCCTAAATTAGATGATTTCACGGTGAAAAGTTGTGATTTGATGGAGAAGATGTTGAGAAAGTGTGTAATGAAGATGGAAGTACAGGATTTAGGAAGAAAACTTACAAGAATCGCGAGGAATCGAGAGAAAATAGCCTGAGAGTGCGTGGGTCGAACGGAGCTGTTACATCAATGAACAGTTGATGTGACAGTGGGGTATTTATAGTGTGAGATGAGAAAGGCGGTGTAGGGCCAAACGGGTCGGACGGCCGTTCGATCGGATGGCCATCCGATCGGATGGTCATCCGGTCGGATGGTCATCGTTCGATCGGTTGGCCTTCGCGAGTTGGTTTTCCGACTTTCGTTTCGTGCGCTGAGCGTTGCGTTGCGTTTAAGCAAGTTGCGGGTAAGCGATGCGATAGTATTAAACAATAGTTAAACAAATAACATAACTCCTAAATAACATAAAAGTAGAACTTAATTTCGAGTCCGCGATGAGATGGCGTTGCGATTGCGTTTACGAGTAACATCCCACAATAATTATAAACATGCACAAGTAAAGCACATAATAACACACACACATAGAACTATACCAATAACTATGATTCGAGTTGCGATGCGATAGCGATGTAATAGCGTTAAGAAAAATAGCGTTTAGTTACGTTTATCGCATTGTTACTTCACATATTAAATAAATCGTAATCTAAAATAGCGTTAACCAATATAAACAATTATCGAGTTAGAGAGTACAAGCAATAGCTAAGCAAGAAATGTCAGATCTAAACGTTGACTTTGACTTCCCTCGGAAAGTCGGCTTGTTACAGTTTTGGGAGGATGTTTGTGGGCAAGAGAAACGAAACAAAAGGCCATGATTAGATGCAAAACTCTTGAAAGTGTGATTGTCAAATTCACCCCCAAGGTCACACTGAAAAGTTTTAATGTGTCGATTAAATTGGGTAAGAATTAGTCGGTGAAATTTAGTAAAGGTTGGAAAAGCTTTAGATTTAAATTTCAACGGGTACACCCACACAAAATGTGAAAAATTATCAATAAGCACCATGTAATACTTATAACCGGATTTGCTTGGGATAGGTGAGGTCCATAAATCACAGTGTATGATGTCAAAAGTAGCAAAAGTAAATGAATTAGATGCATGAAAAGGTAAACGTTTACTATTCGCAATTGAAAAGAATTGCAAAGATTAGACATATTGTCTTTATTACAAGACAAATGAAATGTACGACTTAAAATGTCTAAGACTTGAGCCCCTGGATGACCAAGCCTATCGTGCCAAGGAAGAGCAGGTGATGCAATAAAACAAGCTTGAGGAGGCAGTTGAGGTGGTGTGAATGGGTAGAGATCCCCGGAGCTGTTATGGCGAGAGAGAGAGTCCATTTAGTGATGAGGTCCTTCAAAGAAAAACCAAATGGGTCAAATTCAATGGAAACATTATTGTCACGTGTAAAACGACGAACATAAATAAGGTTTCTAATGATATGAGGGTTGTAAAGGACGTTGGGTAAGATATAGGTACGGTTATGTAGTGTATGAAAGCCCGTACCAGATCCTTGGATTGGTACACAATTTCCATTGCCTACTAAAATTGAACCGCGTATAGTAGATGAATCAGGGAGAATGATTTTACCTTGTTCATGGGTGATGTGTGATCCAGCCCCGGTGTCCATGATATCTTGGTTCCAAGAAGTATTTTGTTACTGAAGCTACATCTGAGCAAAGGATGCACTTAGGTCTGATGGACTGAGGGCATCATAAGTGAGACCCGATGACTGATACTGTGAGACCCTGTAAAGTGAGCCTGTGGTTGCTGAATAGCAGGCTGCTGTGGTGAGAAAGTAGTATTGGGCCTCCATGTATTCTGGGTCGGGTAAGGACAGGGTGGTGGAGTCCACCAGGCCCAATTTGGGTAAGATGGTGCAGGAGAATACCTGTTCCCAAAGTAGTAGGACCGGCCACCACACGATCGACCGCCTCTGTTGTTTCTTCTACGACCCCGACCTCGGTATGAAGACTGGCCCGGGTCTTGGGACTGGTCGGGGACGGCTGAATGACCCGAAGGCTGAGCAGAATGTTAGGCTGGGGTTGCGGTAGCTGGTGCGAGAAGGACAGAGGTTGATGACCCCTTCTGAGCGTCAATTCGAATAGCTTCATCGTGTAATAGGCTAATGGCCAGATCCAAGTCAGCATCACGGTTGTTGATGAACGAGGTCGTGGTACTGTATTCATCGGGTAACCCGCGAACTAGTTGGAGAACAAGTCTGGAATCAGAGACTGAATGATCTACGTCAGCAAGTTGATTGGCCAGGCTTTTCAATTGTTTACAATAGTCATCCAATGAAGAACATGCTGTAAGGGTTAGGTTGCAGAAACGGGTTTCGAGGGCTGCAGCCCTCGCCTTCTTGTTGCTTAAAAATATTGTTTCTAACTTGACCCATGCATCACGAGCCGTTGAATTAGTCTCCAAGATCTGGTCCAAGAGATCATCTGAAACAGTACTGTATATCCATTGGAGCACGAGAGTATCCAACTCTTTCCACAGCGGGTAATCAGGATTGGTTTTATCGGGGGCTGGTGTCTCATCAATGTGGTTCGCAACCTTATAGGCTATGACGTGAAGATTGAACAGTTTGGTCCAGGATGAATAGGTTACGGCTGTGCCATCTAGGGTTTTGATTTTGGTATGAATATTTGTAACAGAGTAGGATGGGTGTAGGGAAGTTGGTTTGGGTGGTTCAAAAGATGATTCGGTTGTCTTACTCATGGTGGTCGACGACTGAGCTAGGGTTGAGAAGAAGAAAAGAAAAATCAAAGAGAGGTAGGTTGTGGACGGCTGAGCTAGGGTTTGCAGAACCGTAGCTCTGATACCATAAAGGTTTGTGTATTTCTGTGTGTTCTACATTCAAGAATAAGGACCCATTATATAGGGTAAATTACATGACTGATATATGACAGCCTATCCTATAAATATGGAAAATAGATAATTATACACAATAATATATCTGCTAAGACTTGGACATCCACATGAATGTGTTTTTCAGTCTATTGCTTCATCTTGTTCTTTACCAGTTTCTACTGAATTTTGTTCATCTTTATGTACCCCTTGTCAGTTGAAAAAATCATCCAAACTTTCTTTGGATAACTCTAAATTTCAAAGAAATAATATTTTGGATTTGATAAACTGTGATGTTTGGGTACCCTCTCCTACTGTATCTCTTGATGGACATCGTTTCTTTTTGTTATGCGTTGATCATCTTCCACAACGATTCTGGCATTTGGCTTTTGAAACCGTTGTTTATCTCATCAATCGACTACCATCCAGAATATCTTCAAATAAATCTCCCTTTCAACAGCTTTTCAATCACAAACCAGATTACTCATTCCTTCATGTCTTTGGGTGTCAATGTTTTCCCTATCTTCGACCGTATAACCGTCATAAAATGGATTTTCGCTCTACATCATGTCTTTTTCTTGCTTATAGTCCAAATCATCATGGTTATCATTGTTTTGATCCTATCACTAAACAAGTATACATTGTCATGCATGTTCGTTTTAATGAAGATTCCTTCCCCTTTCAAACTCTTGTTACTCAACCAAAAGCCCTTTCATCTTCCCTATATGTCTCTGTTTACCCCACACCAATTCCATACTCTTCTGCTGAACACATTCAAACCAAACCGCGTTCTACCACACCTACATAACCTACTTCTCCCACACCACAACAATCACCAATACCACATTCTTCACATACCATTGTTCCTCCTTCACCTCCCTCACAACATTCTGACCCTACTTCGTCAAAACCAAAACAACCACTCGTTATAATTCATCTTCTTTTAATGTCATGCGTTCTTCCTCTCTAATTGAACCTAGCTATTTTACCCTTGCCAACATTCCTTGTAGTGGCGTCATGCCATGACTGAGGAGTTTGAGGCTCTTTATTAGACTGGAACATGGTCTTTAGTCTCGTATGTCAACAACACTGACATTATTGATTGTAAGTGGGTAACCATGTTAAAGGATTTACTCAACAACCGACATGGACTATCATGAGATGTTCAGTCTAGTGATCAAAGTAACCACTCTTTGGGTTATCTTTTTTCTTATTGTGATAAGCGACTAGTCTCTTCGCCAATTGGATGTGCAAAATGCATTTTTATATGGCGACTAGTCTATTCAATTGAGAGGAATCATTGCATTACATCCCCATTTAAAAACAGAATCACAGTCCTTTTCCTTCAATTTAGGGAAAATGGGGTTGAAAGATGATAACCCAACAGTGGAGGATCTCATTCCACAACTCCGATCAACATTCTTTTCAGTAGAGTTTGAACAAGTGGCCAAAACATTGACAAATGCGAATATCGTATTAATCAGGGGGTTATATCGTGGCCTTTAATACGCATCGTATAGGCCTGTACGATGCGTATTATATCCCCAAAATTACTGAAATACCCCTTTTTTTTGATAAATTCAGGGGTATTTTTGAGAAATTCAGAGTTTAATACGCATCGTATAGGCCTATACAATGCGTATTAATCTGATATACGATACAACATAGGCCTATACCATCGTATATGGCATAATTTGAAAATTTGTTTTATCGTGTTTTCCTCGGTTCGACGCGTACCCGTGTTGTTTTTTGACAAACTTTTTCATATTTGGTCATTTTCTGATTTATACATTCAACATCCGTCGTTTCGGTGACGTTCGGTTGCGTGCGAATATCGTATTCTATAATTACGTTCAGTTTTGTTTAAAATCCACTTTGTTATATGTATACGCGTGTGGAAATATCATTAGTTGCGTATTTTAACATATTTTAGCGTATTTTGACGTATTTTATCGTATTGTTGTGTATTTTGGAGTTTTTTGACATATTTGAGCATATTCTGACGTACTTTAACCTATTTTTAGGTTATTTTTACGTATTTTGGAGTATTTTAACGTATTTCGGCGTATTTTAGTGTATTTGAAAGCTACTTTGACGTATTTTAGCATATTGCAACGTATTTTAGCTCATTTTCATGTATTTTAGCGTATTTTAATGTATTTCGACGTATTTTAATGTATTTCGTCGTATTTTAGCGTATTTTGGAGTATTTTTGCGTATTGTAGAGTATTTTAGCGTACTTTAGAGTAGTTTAGCGTATTTTCGCATATTTTAGCGTATTTTGACATATTTTAGCGTATTTTCGCATAATTTAGCGTATTTTCACATATTTTAGCGTATTCTAAAAATCACTCTAAACCTCTCTCTCTTGAAGATTATCGGATCTGCTTCTCTCTATCTTGACATCAATGTCCTCAACCTTATTCACATCTTCCATGGAGTCCCATGTCCGACAATAGGGCCCAGTGCGGTTGCCGTGAGCCTGAGGAACTTTTAATAAGCTGTCACAATTGTCAAATTCGTTGCGTACATTCACATTGTTGAGACAACAATAGATAATGAACGAATTGTTGGACTTCTTAAAAGATACAACTTTACGACACACTTACCTTAATCACATCTTCCATGGAGTCATGGATCCGACAATAGGGCCCACGGATCTTATGCCCACCCGAGACCGTCCTCTGGATTACACGTTCTCCGAAATCGATTTGGGTCACGCGTTGAATGATAATATTAAAACTGACCATCTTTCACCAAGAAGGATAACGCAAACAAGTTCTCCACAGTTTGTTATTCAGATCTATATTCGCTCATCTTTCCAAACTGCAACACACGAATGTGTGGTTTTAACGAATTGGTGTGACTCGGTAGTTAGATAACGATAAGTTTAAACTTTATAGTGTGTGATTTGACCAGGAAAGGATTGGAGGTGATTTGTACTTTCTGAAACTTATTTCTTTTGCAATTTAATAACTCAAATTAGTTATTTTAGTGCGGTTGAATTGATTGAAAAACAGTGCGGTTGCCATGAGTCTGAGGAACTTTTAATAATATGTCACAGTTGTTAAATTTGTTGCGTGCATTCTTATTGTTTAAATGGTCATATCCTAGCAATTAACATCCACTAACCGTACTGTTATTACATCCGAGACGATTCAAGTGAGTTCTATGAAGCAAGTGCCTGTCTATTCAATTGAGAGGAATCATTGCATTACATCCCCGTTGAAAAACAGAATCGCTGTCCTTTTCCTTCAATTTCTGTCCTTTTCCTTCAATTTCCAGAACAACCACTAGTAATACCAGTTTGTTACCAGTGCGGTTGCTGTGAGCCTAAGGAACTTTTAATAAGCTGTCACAGTTGTCAAATTCGTTGCGTGCATTCTTATTGTTTGAACAGTCACATCCCAACAATTAACATCCACTAACCATAATATTATTACATCTGAGATGATTCAAGTGAGTCCTATGGAGTCACAGATCCGACAATAGGGCTCACGGATCTTATGCCCACTCGCGGTACAATCGGGAATTGCAAACCGCAACCGTTTTTTACTATGGGAACGGTGGCTTTGGGAAATACAAACCGCAATCGTTTGTGACTATGGGAATGGTGGATATGGGAAACACAATTTTTCTTTTTGAGCTTGATGGATGTCCGTTATCTCAACGCTTCTCCTTACATTACTGATCTGGAATTGGAGAACTGTTGTGTATTTGCTTACTGAGTGTTGAAAAGATTTGTTGAAATCGTACTGTTCCACCCAGCAATTTACATCCACGAACCATACTGTTATTACATCCGAGACGATTCAAGTGAGTCCTATGGAGTCACAGATCCGACAATAGGGCCCACGTAAATGGGCACCAGCAGTACCAGTTTGTTACCAGTGCGGTTGCCGTGAGCCTGAGGAACTTTTAATAAGTTGTCACCGTTGTCAACTTCGTTGTGTGCATTCATATTGTTTGAACAGTCACACCCCAGCAATTTAAAGGTCTCTCTCTAAAAGATGCAACTTTACGGCAAAAATGTCCAAAGTGCTGCTTCTTCGCCCGCGTGACAGAAAGCTACATTGGAAAATTAAATCAAGACCTTCAATACGTATCGTATAGGTCTATACGATGCGTATTACTTTTTATAAGGGGGACATTATCAACCTTTGACTGACCTAGAAGTTTGAACCAACCTTAATACGCATCGTATAGGCCTATACGATGCGTATTGAAGGTGTTAATTTAATTTCCCAAGGTGTGTCAATAATACGACCCTTCTGTTATTTCATCTCTTCATATATTAATTCTTAAATTTTGAAATTCAAATAAAGTTCATTAAAAAGGTAGTTTACTTATTTATTAGACATAAATTTTAGAGTAAATTACGTTTTTGGCCCCTGTGGTTATATCACTTTTATTATATTAGCCCAAAATAAGAATTTTTAACATATGTGCCCCCATGGTCTCTATAACTAACTATTTTGGCCCCTGAGTCTAACCAAACCCCAAACTCTGTTTAATTATTACTCACATGACAGGAACATGATGTCTAAAATGGTAATTTTCCCTCCCCTTTTTAATGACACATATTAAAAACAAATCAATTCTCATTTACACCACAAAACCCCTAAATTCCCATCATCTTCTCCAACAAAACCCCCAAATCAAGCCTACTGGTATCATATACCTTATCACTCACACCATAGAGGTCTGAGCAGAGCCACCATAGCAGTTATGGCATCTGCTACTTCTCTCTCGATACTATCTTCATCTTCTCCATTTCAACCCCACAAATTTAGACTCAACAACCTCCTCAAATTCAACCCAATAACAACACAATCTTCTTTATCTATCGAACAAGATGTCGGATCCCCAGAACGATTCCTACAAAACAATTCAATCGCAGATTACATGCGGTTTAAGAAAGGAGATTCCTGTGAGTTACAAACCGTCGTCGTTAGTTACAAGAAAAAGTTCCCATGGTCTCTTATCCACCCCCTTTTTCAAGTGAGTTTCTTTAATTGATTTCGGAATTAATATACATGTGGTTTACCCATCTTGCTATTTACAGACCTGTTGATGGTGAGTTTTGTTTTGGTTTTGTAGGTTGATTTGGTTTCTACAATTCACATTGTAGATACAGAGTAAGTTTGGTTGATATGTTGATGCAGAAATTAGACTTTGATATTAAATTAATATGCAGTGTGTTGATCAGATATTGGATTATGTGTTCATGTTTTGTATGCGAGTTATGTTGCTCAAAGATGTTTTTTCATCTGTTATAAGTTTAGTTATGTGCCCCCTGACGATGGGCCTATGGGTTGCCCCATTTACCCGTCTTGGGCTACTATCGCGTGGGCCCAACAAGATATAAAACCAACAGCAGCTTACCTTGCCCATTAAGGTTCTCCTTACATAAAATGAGCGGGAAACAAGGATCAGAAGACACAGGCGACAGTTAATGCCTGATTAAAAAAGGATCTTTGGCTGGAATTGTAGTTCCTAGCCGGAAACATTAAATGAGGCTGCCATCTTACCGTTGGGGGTCAGACACGTGTCTGAGCCCCCCGAAGACTCTCGGAATCTGTTGGATCATCTCATTGAAATATCTCACATGGGAGATAAGGTCTCGGGGCTATATAAGGGAGAAAAAGGATGATCATAAGGCAGGCTCTAAGGTATTGCATTAAGTGCTCTCTCATTTATTCCGACCAATATTCTCCTACATTAAACACATACACATTTATTAGATTCACACCCTAGAGGAACATTCCGGTGATCACACTCATCGGAATAAACTCCTAAAAAAGTGCCTTGAGGATCTAGAAAGACAAGAGATGCTTGAAAGCCTCAGGGCTAGAATGTCCTTCGACACACCTTCCAACCAGGAAGGGGTGGATCCTCAAAACAAAAGCAGTGGAAATGACCCACTTGAAACTTTCATGACGGCCCTTAGGCAGATGTCCTCGGAAGAGAGGGAGGATCTCATTACAGGGAAGAAACAAAAAGGAAAAGAAAAAGAAGAGGAAAACCAAGGTAATGATGGTCTTGATCAACCCTGCCTCCCACGGGACTTAGCCGAAATCTCGAAGTTTACTAGGAGGATTGCGGAAGCACCCATGCCTCCTAAGACAAAGTTACCTCCAAACTTCGACTGGTACGACGGGACAAGAGACCTTGAGGACCATCTCCACGCCTTCAGGGGTGCAGGACAGTTGGGATGGTGGCCCACGCCAGTTTGGTGCCACATGTTTGAGCAGACCCTGACGGAGGGAGCCCGGCTCTGGTTTGACAGCCTTCCCCCTGGAGGGATTGACAGCTATGAAGAGCTAAGTGAAAAGTTCCAGAGAAACTTTGGTCAGCAAAGAAAAGTGGTCAAGAACCCAAACGAAATCTTGCACATAAGGCAGAGGGACAATGAGCGAATAGATCAATATATGGAGAGGTTTGTCAAGGAAAGCATGAACATCAAGGACGTCCCGGAGGTCATGAAGATCAGCAGTTTCATCAACGGGTTAAAACATGCACAACTATGCGAGAAGTTGGGGGAGGAGTTCCCACACTCGTTTGACAATCTCACGGACAGAGTCAGAGCCTTTGTCAGGGGCAAAGACACAGTTAGCAAAGCTAAGGAAATGGACACCCCACCCCGAAGGGTCAACCCAGCTGCAAAACCTCCAGAAAAAGGTACACCTTACTTAAGAAAACCAGCTTTTGATAGAATGTTGCATGATAGAATGAGGCCATCGTATTCCCCATATAGACCTCGGGGGAGAGGCCCATCCCCCTACTTTGACAGCTTCACCCTTCTCACCAAAACCCCAAGTGAAATACTGGCCACTGAGAGGGTGAAGAACTCCTTCCCAAGACCGCCACCCATAAAACCCGGGCCAAAGGCACAACCAAACGAGTATTGTGACTTCCACAAAGGGTTCGGTCATAAAACTGATGATTGCATGTATCTAAAGAGAGAAATAGAGGCCGCGGTGAAAACAGGTAAACTGGCCCATTTGGTTAGTGAAATTAAGGAATGAGGAGGGGACCGTAAAGGGAAAGATGTGAGGGAGCCAGGAAGGGCAGATGTAGACATGATTCGAAGGAGGGATGAATTTGATAACACCAGAAGCATAAAGGCCAGAATTCTGGGCTCCCCGGAACGCATGAAAGCTCCCATTTTGATGTCACACCTGGAGGAAAACGAAGTGCAGCGACTCCCTCTTAATATCTCAGCCATAATAGCTGGCCACAAGGTGGCCAGAATACATGTAGACGGGGGATCCGGGGTAGAAGTAATATATGAACACTGTTTCCTCAGATTTGACAGGGATGTAAGAGATAGGCTCGAGGAGGACTCTATCCCCCTAGTAGGTTTCAACAACAGTGTGTCACACCCCTTGGGGAAGATCAGACTCCCATTTACAGTCGGGGTAGGGGATCGTGTCCGAACTATAAACTTAACTTTCACAGTGGTCCGGGCACCCTCAAAGTACAATGCAATCCTAGGAAGACCTGGGATTGGAGATCTGCAAGCACAGGCGTCAACCCCACACGGAGCTCTAGTGTTCCAAACGCCAAAAGGCTTGGCTTGGGTGAAATCTGCATATGAAGTTATTTCCTCCGTATCTGAGAGGGAAGCATCTGAGAAACCCCAAAAGGACGGGGTCAAAGAGTGGGTCCTTTGTGACAGATTCCCGGAGCAGACAGTTAAAGTAGGAAGTCACCTGAGTGACAAGTGCAAAAGTACTCTCAAAGAGTTGCTCCTCCTCAACATAGACGTATTTTCATTTCAACATGGAGACATGACAGGAATCCCAAGAAGCTTGACTGAACACCGGCTCAATACATACACCTGGGCAAGGCCAGTCAAACAGAAGAAGCGGAGCATGGGCCCCAGCAAGAGGAGGGCCCCCTGTGAAGAAACCAGGAAGCTGCTCAGAGCCGGAATAGTAAGGGAGGTGAAGTACCCATCTTGGGTTGCTAACCCGGTCATGGTCCAGAGGAAAGACAGAGGGTGGAGGATGTGCATCGATTTTCAAGATCTAAACAAAGCATGCCCCAAGGACTGCTACCCCCTCCCAGAGATAGACGTCCAAGTGGACTCCTTATCTCAGTACCCTTGAAGTGCTTCTTGGATGCCTACAAAGGATATCATCAAATACAAATGTCAATGGAAGACGAGGAAAAGACCGCCTTCATCATAGACGAAGGGACATTTTTCTATACCAAAATGCCCTTCGGACTCAAAAATGCTGGGGCCACCTATCAAAGGTTCATGAATACCCTCTTCAGAGAACAACGGGGACGAAACCTGGAGGTGTATGTCGATGACATCATTATCAAAAGCCTGACTGAGATGGCCATGATAGATGATATAGCTGAAACTATTCACACCATGCAAGATGTTAACATGAAGTTGAACCCCGGGAAGTGCTGCTTCGGGGTAGAAGAAGAGAGATTCCTGGGGGTTGTGGTTACTAAGAGTGGAATCAAGGCTAACCCGGAGAAAACTCAAGCAGTGGCCGAAATGCGATCCCCCAGGTCCCTGAAAGACATCCAACAGCTGAACGGAAGGTTGATTGCCTTGAACCGCTTCTTGTCAAAGGTAGCTGACAGGACCCTTCCCTTCATGAAGGTATTAAAAGACTGCATTCAAACGGACAGGTTTAAATGGACCTCCGAGGCAGAAACCGCTTTTCAATAAATGAAGGCCTACATCTGCAAACTCCTAACCCTAGGCACCCCAGTACCTGGGGAGCATCTACTCTTGTATCTATCCGCCTAAAAAATAACCATAAGTGCGGTTATGATGGTGGAGCGAGAGGGAAAGCAGATACCAATATATTTCATCAGCAGGACCCTCAACGGCCCCGAGGAACGTTATATGCCCCTAGAGAAACTGGCTCTAGCTCTTGTCTTTGCATCCCGAAGACTCAGAAGGTACTTCCAAGGACATAAGATCACCTTAATGACAGACCAACCCCTCCAGAAAGTGTTAAGGAGGCCGGAGTTGTCGGGGCGGCTGGCTAAATGGGCCGTAGAGCTGGGGGAACACTCCTTGGAGTTCAAACCCAGGACAGCCATGAAGGGACAAATACTGGCCGATTTCTTAGCAGAAGTCCCTGAGGATGAGGAAAAAGAGCTTTTAAAATGGGGGCCTTGGAGAGGGAAGAAAAAGAGAAGGAAGACGAGGCTGTGTGGAAACTACTCACAGATGGAGCCTCCAGTGAAGAGGGGAGTGGAGCGGGCATTACGTTGATAAGCCCTGGAGGAGTTGAGCTAACCTACGCCATCAGGCTAGATTTTGAAAACACCAACAACACTACAGAGTACGAAGCCCTCTTAGCAGGGATGAGGCTAGCCAAAAAGATGAAAGCAAAACATGTGGAGGCCAGTACAGACTCGCAGTTAGTGGTCAAGCAATACCAGGGAGAGTACGAGGCCAAAGACAGCACAATGGCTCAATATGTGGCAAAGGTAAAGGAAACAGCCAAGGCATTCCAGACCTTCAAACTAGAGTATATCCCCCGCGGGAGAAACAGGAAGTCCGATGCCCTCAGCAAACTGGCCTCCGTAGCATTCGATCATCTGGCAAGAGAGGTCAAAGTGGAAATCCTGACGTCCCCCTCTCTCGACACAGTAGAAGTGGCTACAATCGGGGAAGAACAAGAAACGTGGATGACACCGATTGTAAGATTCCTTAGAAACGGGGAATTACCCGAGGGGGACTGGGCAGCCAGAAAAGTAAGAGTCAAAGCTCTGCAATACGAGTTAATTGACGGAGAGCTTCACCGGAGATCATACCTGGGTCCATCCCTGAAGTGTGTCGATAATGAGGAGGCCAAATATGTGATTAGAGAAATACATGAGGGGATTTGTGGAATGCATTCAGGGCCGAGGACAGTAGTGGCGAAGGCAATGAATGCGGGATTCTATTGGCCTAGAATGTTTGAAACGGCATCAGAGGAGATCAAGAGATGTGACAATTGCCAGGTCCATGCACCCATGACACACCGCCACAAACACCCAATGATACCTGTCTCAACATCTTGGCCCTTCCAAAAGTGGGCCATCGACATAATCGGACCATTCCCAGAGGGTCCAGGAGGGGTCAAATACGTGGTGGTTGCCATTGATTATTTTACCAAGTGGATAGAGGCAAGGCCTTTGGCAAAAATAACCGGGGAGCAGATGAGACGGTTTGTGCTAGACAACATAATCTGCAGATATGGTGTCCCGAAGGAGCTCGTGAGCGACAATGGTGTACAATTTGCTGGAAAACCCTTCAGGCCATGGTGTGAGCAGATGCACATACATCAAGTATTTACTTCCATCACCCATGCCCAGAGCAACGGGCTAGTGGAAAGGGCAAATCAAAGCGTCATCAAGGGAATGAAGGGGAGACTTGGAAGAAAACAAAAAGGATGGCTGGAGGAATTACCATTTGTACTATGGGCATACAGGACCACCCCTAAGGACTGCAACGGGGAGACTCCTTTCAGCTTAACCTACGGGACGGAGGCTGTCATCCCGACTGAAACAGGATCCCCAACTGCCAGAATGAAGCTCAGGGAGGCCGAAAACGAGTAAGACCTCCGGATGAACCTGAATTTGCTTGAAGAGAGAAGGGAAATCGCGGCAGTCAGGGAGGCTAAGTACAAAAAGCAGCTTGAAAGCTATTACAACGCCAAGATGAAAAAGCTTAATCTTGTCCCGGGGGATTTGGTCCTAAGAGCTGAAGGATCGTTTTACCGACCAAACGAGTCGATCAGAAGAGTTTTTGCTCAATACGAAAGGCGGAAACAGATGTATCGAGGTAATTCAACTAGAAATACACTTTAAACTGTCTGTAGATTGATTTGACAAAGTTTTACAGCGAGTAGACACTTCGACAGCACTTCGGCTCTCAAACCGGAAAAGTAATTTCGTTTTAAATGACAAAGTCAAGACACCTATATATAGGAAAGATAATTTCGCATGAACCAGTTCAAACGAAATCACATTTCACACGAAATAGTAATTTCGTGCAAAATTGTCAAACGAAATTACCTTATGTAATTTCGTGCGAAATTACCTCTACGCCTATTTTTGGCATTTTTCCCGTACAACGTGCCTTGATCTATCTAAACACATTCAAGACTCGATACAAGACGAAGTCGACGGACGTATGCACTAACAGACTCCCCCTCGGATGTCGACGAGTCTTCAATATATGTCTTCAATATCTTCAGTCTTTATCAGTCTTTCCGAACTCTTCCAAAGTATCTAACAATGTAAAATATCCTCATTCTTTTTTCTCTATTCCAAGATCTCATCTGACTCTATCTTCTCTTTATCAGATCTCTTGATTCCTTGAGTTTATCAGCATCAGCAGATTGCATGATCTTCAGAATCTTAACTTGGCTCTACAATCTTCAAACTCCCTCTTGATGTCTTCAGACTCCCCCTTAAATTGTGCTTGGGATCGCAGTCTGGCTTCTACAGGTTCAAGATCATAACCTGGCTTACATTCTGCTCAGGATCAAAACCTAGCTAACCTGCACATTCTTAACCCATAAATAAATTTCACAAACTTAAAATTTTTACAAATTTATTCTTTGCTTACCACTTGAATACACAAATACATATCGTATACAATGATTTAACATTTTTAAACTCTGATGAACCACTTGTAAGAAAAACTTTTCAACATACACTCTCCCAAACCTGTTCATCCTGTTTAGCACTCAGAATTTTGAAAATCAGCTCTCCAACATCAGTTGTTGAAAATCTTTTTGTATTTTTCAAAATTTATGCTAAAACACACTTAAAATCTTTTTGGATTTTGAAGTAAACGAAAATGCAGTAAAAAAATTTACAAACAATATTTTTGTGAGTTTGTGTAAGATGATCATATCAGTTATTGAGACAAATCACCAACACCATTAAGCTTTAAACATTTTAAGTTCTAAACGATTCACTTACATTGTCAGTAAACTGATCCACATAAATTTTCACACAAAGTTCAACTGTTTCGAGATACGAGATTAATGTTTTAGAGACTTAAACTTATTCGCATGTACCACCTCAGAATATACTCCTGTATCCAGATCCCAATATTCAGTCTTACAGGTGAGTATACCACAGATGATATCTGTAAAGGGTTAAATGTGAGGGCCATGAGAGCTCAGGCTATTGCTTCCGCAAAATCAGAGAGATGATGGCTTCGACTTTAGGTGTGTTCCCTTTAGAGAATCTTTTCTTCAACAGCACATGATTAGCATTTTTCAATGTTAGGTCATTTTTTGTACTGAGGGTGGTGCTATATTTCAAACAAGCGAAAAGTATTATACGGGGACTAGGCCATTGCTTCCGCAAAATCAGAAGTCCTGGGACAATACCCCAGATATCACTGAGTATAAAGACCTATTATCTCAGAAAGAGGGACCTTTCAAACAAGATTTCGGGGGTTACCCATATATCCGAGAGATGTTCCCCACCATATAAGTAAGTTTGAAATTTAGGTTTATATCACGTTACAATATACTAAATGTGTAAAAACCTACTGGCACATCATCAGTGAGACCGTTAATCACATTTGACTTTCCAATTCTTTAGCATGTAGTGAATGTCCACTGATGTACTATCATTTCCTCTTTTTCACAACAAAACTCATTTTGAATTTTATCATGTTTTTGTGCTTTTTCAAATTTTCTAATGTTTTTGGATTTTCTGAAATTTTCTTATTCCCCCTAAAATTCAAAATCATTTAAAAGAAATTTGAAAACAAACTATACAAGTAAAATAACAACTGATTTTCAAGCCTCAATTCGCCATCCACTTGGCATAAACAATCAGAACTCCCCCTTACAACAAACTATTTTCCCATTATGATTTCAAAACACTTAAGTTTGTTTTAATTAAATGGTTTTTCTAGAAAATAAATTTTGTTAATTTTATAAAACCACTTATAGGTTAGGGGATCAATTCATCACTTTGTTATTCAAAACAACCATTTGTAGAAAATCAAGTACAATTTAATGTCCCTGATTTACCTCTTGAAAGAATAACCAAGAATCACTTGAACAAACCTTTCACAAACCTATTTTACCAAGAATGATGCCGATTCCTGCTTCACACTTGCCAACCTGGAAGCTCCGGCAAGTCATACTTTTTACTTATGAAAAACAGACATCCAAGCTTCACCAAACTTGGAAGTTATCTCCTCATCTGCACTCGGGGTGTAAGTTGCTTTCTTTGTTTCATAAAATTCTTTTACCCCTTCAACCTTCCCATCGATCATCTTCCCAAAAATATTTTTCACATTTCCATTAAAAACGTTTTCAACATCAAATTCTTTCTTCTCAGAATAGAATTGATTCGAAATCTCAACATTTCCAATTTTTCTAAAATTTTCAGCCCTCAATGGTGGAAAGTTGACATCATCCATTGGAGGTACTGATGTTTCAATTTTTAGCTCAACTTGTGGCTCCTCTGACTTTGTGGAATCAGATTCATCGCCAGATTTCACATCTGATTTCTTAACAACCCACTTTTGATTATCAAGATTCACTCTTCTTTTGTAAAATCTTTTCGAACATTCACCAATCTCATATGTTGAGTTCTTAAACACTTAAAATTTTTCATTTGGTGGTTCAGTTTTATCAACAACTTTTTCTTTGAGTTTAGAAACAACTTCCTGTTTAGTGTTAGTAGCCATTGGACAATTCCAGGCAATGTGACCTACTTCTTGACATCGATAACAGGTTCTTGTCTCCTTTCTCTGATAAGCTCCATTCTTCTCAAGTTTTTGTTTTTCTTCAAAGAACTCTTTGTTTGATTGTTTCCAGAATGAGCTTTTTTCTTCTTCCTCTTAACTTAATCCTGAAACAAATACAGTTTTTGGTTTATAAGTTTTCTCATTTTTATAAGTTTTCGGTGAAATAAAACCCAAACCCTTCTTTTTGAAATTACCGTTATGGTTTGGTTTCTTTTGATAACCTGAACCAGAACTGTAACCCTTTTTCTTGTTTAACCTTTGTTGAACTTTTGAGGTGTAAGATCTTGGTTTTTTCAGAAAGATTTACATCTTTTATTTCAGAAATATTAATTTCTGTTAATTTGAAAACCTTTTTTTATAATTTCTGTTTTTACACCTCTTATTGGAAATTCCTCATCGGAATATAATTTGTCTGAATCATTCAAAGTATATGCCACTTTGATTGGTTCTTCATTCAAATTAGATTTTGATAACAAGAATTCTTTATTGTAAACTCTTTTAACCGATGGTTTTGAACTGTTAACCTACGAACTCGAACTTTCTGACTCAGACTCTAACTCTGACTCTTCATCCTTATCCAACACCTGATCAACCACTTTCTTTATTAACTCAGACTCATGATCAGTGTCAGACGATGTGAACGTGACATCAATGTTTTCTGGTAAATCATCAGTTGTTTCGGACTTTAACTTTATATTGACTGCCTTTTTGACTTGCTCCTCATTTGGTTTTCTGGGAGAATAACCTTCCCAAATCAGAGGCGGACACTTGTTATAATTTGCACTTTGTTTCTTACCAGTATCCTTTTCTTCAGACTTCGTGTCTTGAAATGCTTCAAAACCTGCAACAGTTGGATAAATTCGATCAATCAAATAATCAGAACTAGAATAACTTTGCAACAATCTTCTAATTCTTTCATTTTCAATCCTTTCTGTCTCCAACTCCTGCTTCAGCTTTGCACATTCTTCAATATAATGATTAATAGCCTTTTGCTTTGTCATCATCACAGCATTCATCATAGTCAACGCGTCTTCTCTTTCAGAATTTGTCTTTTGTAGACCAGTTACTGTTCTATTCAGAACATCATATGATTCTTTCACATAGTTGAGATTGAACAATAAATTCTCTTTCATCTTATCCTGCTCACTCAATTTCTCATCTTTCTCTTCACATTGTTTGCAAGATTCCAAACACTTTAGACAAGGTTTTGTAACTTCAACAATCTTCTCTACTTCGATAATCTTTTCAACTTTGACTATCTTATCAACTTCAACAACTTTCTCAACTTCAACTACCTTTTCATCAACCTCAACTTCTTTTACAGCAACTTCAACTTCTTCATTTTGTTCAGAAATCTTTTCCTGAACAACACTTTCACTTTTCACCTGTTTCTTTTCTTTTGCTTCTTGTTTCTCCTTCAGCTTCTCCACTCTATCTGCAAAATAAAATTGAAAACTTTCAGGAGATAGATGAGTTTTTGCAATATTAATATGATTTTCTTCATCATCATCACTGTCATCAGTTGATGATTGATCAAACACTTGTATCTGTTCTGAACTATCATCTGAAGAACTAGATTCATCATCTTGATTCTTCTCATTTTCACCAAACACTTTCATCCATTCTGTCATTAAATCTGGTTCTTGAACTATTTGTGCAATGAGAGCGACTACTTTTGAATCAGGCGGAATATATTTTTCCCAAATGAAACCTTCTGCCATTTTTTCATCATCTTGATCGATTATACCAAAATAAGCTTTCTTATTTGCTTCTTCGATCATTTTGGCATGTGCAGTTTGTGGTTCTTTTTGTTGATACGGTTGATGAGCAACCTGTTGATAAATGGCTTTCCAATAGTAATCATGGCCACCAAACGGATTTTGTGCTCCACTTGCTTCTCGATTTTTACATTCTCTCTTGAAATGTCCTTTCTCCCTGCATCGAAAACAAGTAACTTTAGATTTATCAAAACCTAAAGTAGAAACATTAGCATCCAGGAAATCATTTCTCCCTGTAATCATCTTAAATTTTTCAGCTCTTCTCAAAACACTTGCTAAACACCACTTAATATCCATTAACTCCATTTCCTCAGCATCAATTTGATCGTAATCCTCTTTTGTCAACATAGGATTTCCGATCCTTCCTGCAACCAACCCTTCATATGATTCCATTACTGTAACAAGTAACGCCATATGACTTTTGACAACTTCTTCAGAAAAATTTTGACCATTCTGAAGATGCAACGCGATGTTGCAATTTAAGACATGACCATTTTTGCTGTTTGAGCTTTGAAATTGATGACTTGAGCTTGAATCTTTTGGATTAACACTTGGATATGAAGAAAATCCACTGCTGCTGTTTGGACTTTGATTCACTGACCCAGATGAATTTTCTACACTGAAAGCAGTTTGGATTTTTGGACTTGCTTCGACATTCTGAACACTCCCTTTGTAATACATCTTGACATCTTGTTGTGCACTTGGATTGTTCATTCTTGCAATCTTTTGTTGCTCAAGATCTTGTCCTTCAATTTTTTCAATGAACTGAGAGATTGTTAAACCATCATATTCTCCAGTATTCTTTAATATCATCAAAAATGTACCCCATTCTTTCTGAGGTAAAGCATCAGCTAATTTGTCAACCCATTCCTCACGATCTTTGTTAATGTTTAACAATGACATTGACCGTACTAAGTGACAATATCTTTCAATCAATTTCTTTGTATCTTCTCCCGGCAAACTTGTAAACAAATCAAATTCTTTCTTTAACAATGCCTTTTTACTCTTGATCATCTTTTCACTTCCCTCAAACTTAATTCGAAGTGCTTCCCAAATTGAACGTGAAGTTTTATCATGTTGAAGCAATATGAATATGTCTTCTTTAATAGCTTGCTGGAGTAAACTGATCATCATCTTTTCTGCTTTGTACATGCCTCGTTCTTTATCCGTAAATTCATAAATCTTTTTCTCAACTCCCAAATCTGTACGTGGTAGAACATACTTCTTCTCAACACACTCCCAAGATCTCAAATGATAAGCTTGAACCCAGTTTTCAAACCGGTCTTTCCAACCATAATACTCTTCAATGCCCATGAGTTTCGGGGGTTTTTGTAAAGTTCCAGTTTCATTTTCCAAGTTCATGTTCTGAGGAATGGTAGCTGGAGTAGTCGGGGATGTAGCAAACGCGTTATAAAATTCTTCTTCCATGATTCGGTAAACTTTTTCACAAAACAATCACTTTCAAACGAAATAACAACTTAAACGAAATAAGCTTTTGGTGCGAAATATCACTCTCAAACGAAATAACCTGTAAACACAACTTCAAACGAAATCAGAATTTTCAAACGAAATAGGTAATTTCGTACGAAATAACCAAACGGAATCAGGTTTCAAGCGAAATCAACTAATTTCGTATGAAATACTCAAGCGAAATAACAACTTGATGCGAAATAACTAATTTCGTGTGGAACTCACAAACGAAATTCCAATCTGGTGCGAAATTAGAACCTTATTTCGTGCGAAATACTGCTGATATCATCATCTCGAGCTGTTTTTGCTAAAATTGATCAAGTTTTTGTCCGATTTTAGATCTGAAACTTTCAAGTATTTGTTAAAACACTATTGCGCGTATAATGTGTGAAATTCAGGCCATTTTATCCATAAAAACTTGTTCAATTTGTAAAAGAAGGTGTAGAAAACAGAATTTGTAAGAACTCTTCCTCCTGAGCTCTGATACCACTTGAAGGATCGTTTTACCGACCAAACGAGTCGATCAGAAGAGTTTTTGCTCAATACGAAAGGCGGAAACATACGTATCGAGGTAATTCAACTAGAAATACACTTTAAACTGTCTGTAGATTGATTTGACAAAGTTTTACAGTGAGTAGACACTTCGGCAGCACTTCGGCTCTCAAACCAGAAAAGTAATTTCGTTTTAAGTGACAAAGTCAAGACACCTATATATAGGCAAGATAATTTCGCATGAACCAGTTCAAACGAAATCACATTTCACACGAAATAGTAATTTCGTGCGAAATTGTCAAACGAAATTACCTTATGTAATTTGGTGCGAAATTACCTCTACACCTATTTTTGACATTTTTCTCGTACAACGTGCCTTGATCTATCTAAACACATACAAGACTCGATACAAGACGAAGTCGACAGACGTATGAACTAACAAGAGCAAACGAAGCCAGCCTACAGGAGAACACCGGAAAGCTAGGGCCCAATTGGGAAGGACCTTACCGAGTTACATGGGCAAACGGCAAAGGAAGTTGCAAGCTGGAAACACTTCAAGGCAAGGAGGTCCCCAGGACATGGAACCTCATGCAGCTCAGGAAGTATCACATATGAGGGGTTTACCCCTCAGGAAAAACGGCCAGGGAGCCACTTTTGTAATAATTAACTACTAGTCAGGGGCCTACCCCAAGAAAAAATCTTTTGTAAAAATTTGTACTGGGAAACTTAGTCCCCAAGAAATGAATGACAAACGGACAACTAACTTGTCCCGTTTTGGCAAAATGACAGGTGTTATACCAAGGCAGGCGTGCCCAAAACGGTTATAGACCTAACAATAAACAAACACACGTGTACAAGGTATACCAAACATGCCAAACGCCCGGCTGTGGGGCAAAATAGGGTCTAGCTAACCCAAGAAAAACGGACAAACAAGCCAAGAACATAATCTCATATTATAGACTTGTCCAGCGATTGGCCTCGAACAGACAGTCCTGGTTTATAAAGCAAACTATAAACACAACACACTTTTGTAAACAAGCTACAAAAAGAAAGGTTTCTTATTACAAAACGAATGTACAATAGGAAGCCCTATTGGCCTTTACAAGAAAAACTAATACAAGCTAGAAAACATGACAAACAGACTAAAGCACAGTTTCTAGCAAACAACCAAAGGTCTTCAGGAAAGCGCCGACTTGATCCCTGGCAAAAACTCCTGCAAAAAAAAAAAACCAAAAAGCAAGCAAAAGCAAGATAGCAACGTACAGTCATAAGTCATATGATTAAGTACTAGGAGAACCCCTACACAAAGGTTCTCCCCCCAAGCATCAAAAAGTTAAAAGTATCAAAAAGCGTATAATTGTTTAGGTTACAACCATATCGAAGTGGGTTAATGTTCAGAAATTACTGGGAACCACCCCCAGACGAAGACTTCGGAGATGAGGGGCCGACAGAAGCAAACAGGGCTTTCAATTCATCGATGGATATCATGGGGTGCTCCAGGATCTTCTCGAGAAGGGCCGTAGTTTTACCCCCAAACTCCTTGTCCAACTTAGACAATTGCTTCTTAGCTTTGGAATTGTAAAGCGGAGTTTCCTTCCTGCCCAGACCCTGAGCAGAGTAAATATACCCATCCTTCAGCCCTGCCTGGTACCCAACATCCCGATACGCCCTATACACCTGCTCAAGACCACTCTTGAACTCCTCCGATTGAGAGACGACAGTAAGAAAGGCTCTGAAGCCTTCAGTAACCAACCAATGCTTCTCCTTAGCCAACCGCTGGTTATCATCAGATGCCATCCCATATTCAGCATACATTGCTTCCAGATCTTTCTGAGAAACAGAGTCAAGCTCCTTTTGATGCTTCAGCTCAGCGGCTAGCTCCTCCTTCTCCTCCACCAAAGCTGCCATATCTCTCTCTCAGGCTCGCTCCCTCCGCTCCAGCATAGCTCCAGCCCCCTGAGTAAAAGACATCATAAAGAATCCAAAAGCAGTTGGAAAATATAAAAAGGGGGGGAGAAAGGCTGTATACCTTCTCCTCTTGCAGTTTTCGTTCAGCCTCAACCACTTGACATCGAAGTTCAGCAGCAACAGATTGGGAAGTCTTAAGTTCATCCTTGAGTCCTTCATTCTCCTTCCTCAAATCATCAACCCGCTGCAGCATGCCAGCGCCCCTGAAAAAGCTCTCACAAAGTGACATGCTGTATTGACCCTCAAAAAGGTCATCCCTCAAGGCAGAATTCATGAACCTATGGGAGGGAGGAACAACATGACTCAAAAAAATCCCTGGCAGTTTCAGGAGTCCCTATCACCGAAGAATGAGTTATTTTCCACTTAGGAACATAGGTGAAAGGGAGGGCATCAGCAAACAGGGGAGCCAAAGGGGATCGATGAGCAAGACTCTCAAATTGAGAAGGTTTACTAGTCCCAGTAGCATGATGAGGAGAAACCTCAAAAGCTGAGGCAACACGAGCAATGCTTACTTCCGGAGTCTTGTCCCGAACACGGGAAGAGGAAGGGCTAGTAGGGATCTCTATTGGATCATGAGAACTCCCCTACCCGGACAAAGAAAGAAAAAAGAACATCAAAAATCCCCCAAAAACAAAGCGAATACAAGACAACAAGAAAAAGAAAAAGTAAACTCACCAACAAGGGTGCACTCACAAGGCTGGAGGGCCGCAGGTGCTTAGACAAAGAACCCTTAACCCCAGCAGGGGGAAGTTCGGAAGCAGCCTTTGTTGAAGGAGGGGGTTTCTGTCCGCTAGCACTCCGGAGCCTCTGTTGGATGTCACGAGGAACAGGGGCTGGCTTAGGACTAACGGCTTTCCTCTTACGAGACAAACGGCTCTCCAGATCTTCAACATCATCATGACTAGAACGATTAACGGGAAGGGGATCAGGGGAACTCTCCTCCCCATCAGAAGAAGTCCCCTCACCTTCTCCCGCAGCAACGGAGCCCCCGGCCTGAACAGACCCTCCAGTAGCCCGCATCTCAACACTCCGGTTCAAACCTGGTTCAACTTCATCACCAACAGCAAACTTAACATCCTTAGAATCCCCTTGGAGCAGCTTCCACAAAGTCAACTCTGCACAAGAGAAACACCAAAGATGACTGCACAAATCTCAAAGAGTAACAACAGATACAACAAGTCCAGGGCAAAAAGATACTTTTTTTACCGAAGAAGGCCTTGGGGCGAACTGAGTAGGAGGGGCTCAACCCCCCCATATCCAAAATTCCCTCAGAAAAAGTAAAAGCCCTCGTCGGATTTTCATACATACGCTTCCATTAGACGATCTCGTCAGCAGACAAAATGGGAATGATGTCTTCAATAGCAGCCTCGGCATCCTTCGGTGGTGGAGACTCCGGTATCATGGCAGCAGAAACAAAGATAAACCTACTCTTCCATTCTTTAGGGTAAGTGGAGGTCGGCATAAAGGTATAACAGGGCTTCGACACACTATCCTTCCGCTTGGCAAAAGTGAACCAATCCCCATCGGAGATCAGTTTATAAAACATGCAAAACAAAGGGACAGACGGCTCGCCGGAGACAGCCGCACAAGATAACTCGAAGTGCACCACCCTCATAAACCCTAGAGGGTGTAACTGAGAGAAATGAACACCGAAGTGCCGCAATAGGGCTATCTTGAAGGGAGAAAGGGGGTACCGGACTCCACAGGAGGAAAATACCAAAGTGTAGAGGACAATCCTATCAGGGGTACACTCAGCCGGTTCATTAGGGCCCGGAAAGGTGGGAGAAAAACGCTCAAGAATGTTGTAAGTCTCGACGAAGGACTTCAAGTCATTCGCTGTCAAGACCGATCGAATCGCAGAACGACCGGTACGGCTCATGGTTGAGGGAAAAATGGTAATCGGAAGAGTGTAAAGAAAACAGAGAAAAGGGGGTTATGGGGGAAATTGAAGGAGAATTCGAGAAACCAAGTGGGTATTTAAGGGAGATAACTAACAAGTATGGAGCAAATCGTCACATCACCTTCATTTCAAAATTAAAACCGCACAGCACGTGCTCCAATAAGATTAAACCCCAGCTGTCGATTACTAGCACCCTGGAAAGAGAAAAGGGGACATGTGATGATTACCTAGGGACGGGCCCACCTCCTTAGCCCAATATAACTGTTCTCACGAGTAATTATAACTCAGCCCTGGGTTCTGAGATTTAAATCTCCAAACCAAGGACTAAAGATGACTTGACGACGGGCCTATGGGTTGCCCCATTTACCCGTCTTGGGCTACTATCACGTGGGCCCAACAAGATATAAGCCCAACAGCAGCTTACCTTGCCCATTAAGGTTCTCCTTACATAAAATGAGCGGGAAACAAGGATCAGAAGACACAGGCGACATTTAATGCCTGATTAAAAAAGGATCTTTGGCTGGAATTGTACTTCCTAGCCGGAAACATTAAATGAGGCCGCCATCTTACCGTTGGGGGTCAGACACGTGTCTGAGCCCCCCGAAGACTCTCGGAATCCGTTGGATCATCTCATTGAAATATCTCACATGGGAGATAAGGTCTCGGGGCTATATAAGGGAGAAAAAGGATGATCATAAGGCAGGCTCTAAGGTATTGCATTAAGTGTTCTCTCATTTATTCCGACCAATATTCTCCTACATTAAACACACACACATTTATTAGATTCACACCCTAGAGGAACATTCCGGTGATCACAGTCATCGGAATAAACTCCTCAAGCTTTCCGGCAAATTTACTTATTCTCACGCCGGAGCTTGGTCACGGATCCCCCTCCCGGGGTCCTCCGTGACGAGGCTAACGGTTTACTTTTTTGTAGCAACGAAGACCGGGATATCTTGACGTCAGCAAAGACCCCTTGAACGTCATCCGGGATTTGGGTATTCGACACCCCCATTGAAGGGAATTCCAATAGCAGATTTGGGGTTTTTTTGGAGAAGATGATGGGAATTTAGGGGTTTTGTGGTGTAAATGAGAATTGATTTGTTTTTAATATGTGTTATTAAAAAAAGGGAGGGGAAATTACCATTTTAGACATCATGTGCTTGTCATGTGAGTAATAATTAACCATAGTTTGGGGTTTGGTTAGACTCACGGGCCAATATAATTAGTTATAGAGACCATGGGGGTACATATGTTAAAAATTCTTATTTTGGGCTAATATAGTAAAAGTGATACAACCACAGGGACCAAAAATGTAATTTACTCTAAATTTTATCTTCACAAGTAATTAATTAAGTTCTTTGAATTTAGATAAGTAGTTGATTTATTAAATACCTATATTTTTAATCATTTTAATTTAATAAAACTTACCTAAATTTATATAATTCCATATTTAACTCTAGAGTTTAGATTAACTCCAAATATATCAGAAATTACTCAACATATTCTTTGTTTTATATAATTTTAGATTATATATTTTATTATAAGAAAAAAATTTCAGTTATTACAATTACAATTATCTTTGTTTTTGTATTACTTAAATTAAATTTAAAGGTTTTCTGTACGATTTTTCTTTTTGGTTTCAATTGATAACGATTTTGAAAGTTCCAAAAGTGTTGGTAACAATTCAACTCATGATTTAACCTTACCGTAAGTGGTCGACTTGAATCATATTTATATCAATATCCTCTTTTTTTTTCTTCTTAATTTGCTAACTGTTATTTCGAACCTTTTGCACTTGCTTTAGTTTCACATTTCACGTGCTTACTTTTACATTCAAATTATTATTACTCTTACAATTTAAAACAAAAGTTGGGTATGATTTTTAGACCATCGAAATTTTGAATCACATACGGACAAGATGCACAACCATTTCGTATAAGAATGATGAAACTTACAGTATAGATTCCTAACTTGTATCATTTTAATATTTATTATATATGTCGTTATAAATATAATACTTTAGTGTTATCATGTATCATATATGACGTTGAATATTTATAATAGGAGTGTCGTCTTTATCGGTTAAGAACATGACATCATATGAGTGAGAGAGGCAGGAAAGTGAAGAGCATACGCTAACGAACGCTATCCGTGATGGAGGAGGGGAGTGGGAGAAGAATTACGTGCATGTAGGAACGAACGTCAATGTAAAAAAGAGAGAGAGGGCATGGAGCGTCCATGAGGACTACCCAATGCTGATAAGTTAATTCTATAAATAGTGAAAGATGGATAAAAAACAATTATATAATTGTATTGTAAATCACATTCAAATTGATACATACCAAAAAGTTATATGATTTGATTCTAAGATAAAATACCTTTATATGAGCTTCACAAATATTTCAATTTATAATATACAGAAATATTATTATATAATGTTACAATTAATTAATAAATTTATTGCATTAAATTACAAGAGAAAAACAAATAAGATAAGAAGAAGAGTAAATTGCCAAAATGGTCTCTGAGGTTTGATATTTTTGTCACTTTAGTCCAAAACTTAAACCTTTTGAATCTGGTTTTATGTGGTTTCAGTTTTGTTACCATTTACATACAAAAGCAAATTCTGGTCAGATTTTTAAGTTAAAATTCAGTTTTTTTTGTCTTTTTCCTCTGTTTTAGTAAAGGGCAAAATGATCAGATTTTTTTAATTTATTATAATAAAACGTTAAAAGACAATTTTGCCCTTCATTAAAAGAGAGAAAAAAGATCAAAAAGCTGGATGTTAACTGAATTTCTTACCAGATTTTGATTTTAGATGAAAATGACAACAAAATTGAAATCACAAGGATCCAGATTCAAAAGATTTGAGTTTTGAACTAAAATAATAAAAATTACTTAAACTCAGGGACTATTTTGACAGTTTAATGTAAGAAGAAATATCTTAAAAGATTTGTAAAATATAAAATAAACTTAAAAGAAATAAGAATTACCTAAAAAGAAAAAAAAAATATTTCGTAAATCTCTCTCATCCCTTTTCCATGAATAGTCATCCCACCTCCCATTTCAAGCTTCCTCTCTTCACCCCCATCAATTCTCCTTCTCTCTCTCTCTCTCTCTGCAAATAACTAACATCCCTTCAACCAAGGTCTCTCTCTCTCTTGTACGCCATTTTCGGATTCCATTTTAGAAGCTTACATGATTTCCATATTAATGTTTCTATGCAGGCAGGTGGTGTTGTTGATTTTGCCTCGCATTCCAAGATCATGAACCCTTTAGCTTTCGCAAATCAACAGCACAACACCAGCAACACTTCCATGAACGACGTAGTTTGCCCCAAACCTCGTCGTTTGCGTCTCCTCAACGAATCCATCATATCCTCCTCCTCCTCCTCATCTGCTCACAAGTATAATTTCAGTTGTTGTTGTTAATTTTTGTTTAGTTATATATATGCAGCTGTTTGTTTAATTACGTTTTTTTTTTTTTTTTATGTTTTAAACAGTCATCAAACTGAATCAAAATCCAGGACGGAGCTTCTAGATATGATTCTCACCAAGGTATTTATTTTTTATTTTTTTATTTTTGTTACATCTCAATTTTTCACTTTGGTCACATCATGATTTTCGGTAATTAGAACCGGTCAAAGTTCCGTGAAAGCTTCTAATTTTTTAAATTATTTGTTATGGGATTTAAGTAGTGTTAAATTGTTTATTTGTTTGTGATTTGAAAGTGACATTGCAGTCCAAGATTTTGTTTGTTTCCGGTGAACCTTTTTTTTAAATATATTTCAGACTTATTTATTGATTTTTCTACATTTTTTTTTTGGTCATCCTAACAATATTCCATGTAGATGAAATTTACAACATTTATTGGTTTTATTTATTTATTTATTTTATTATTTGTTTGTCACCGTAATGAAGTATTTAAATTATGTATGTTTAAGTTTTGATGAAACAAGTTGAGGTTTTATCTACTTAAAATTAATGGAGTGTTTAATGCTACATTACTCCCTCCTCCCCCCTACTTGGAATTTAATGGACAAAATTAAGTTTCATAGACTTTGTTTATGTTTTACTTTATTAAATTAAATAATAAAAACAAAGATATCAATTTTGGCCATTGGATTGGATCATATTTGAATGGATGGCAGAGATTATCTCCTCAAAAAACAAAAAGCATTTGATTTGGTTATGAAATAATAAATCTTGATCATATTGTCAATTACATAAGATTAAGTGTATATATTTTTGTTTGTCATTGATGTTTTTGCTCATACTTTTCTTATAGGAATGTTACGATGGTGAGAAAGTCAATAATCCTGTATCGTCGTCACCACCATTCTTTTGTGGTTCTCCACCAAACAGGGCATCCAACCCTTTGGTCCAAGATGCCCTGTTTGGTAAGGAAGACCCGAACCCATTTTCACATGCTTTTGAAGCCTCACCGTCTTCATCGGCTCGAGGAAGCTGTGCTCGAGGCCAAAAGCACCCTGCAGTTAGGGTCGTGGGGTTCAACTCTCGCGGCATCTCAGCCGTCGCTTAAGGAGAGGCAAATTTTGATGAGGGGTCTAGAATTTTTGTTCTGTTTTGTTAATGTAGAGGATAAATTATTGTTTATGAAATGTGCCTTTGGGGGTTCAAATGTGTATATGTGTTTGGAGAGAGGAATAACAAGCCAGATGAGGGGCAAAAGGGTAATTTCGTTGTTAGTGATTTAGAAAAGAGACTTGTCAGAGGAGAGAGCGGGGTTTAACAATGTTCCTTTATTGTAATTTTGTTAAGAAAGAAAGGAGAAAATTGTCTTTTAAATTGTAACTTGTTGACTTGTTTTTATGTGATTATTTTATTTTATTTTATTTTGTTTGTTTACTTCAAGTGCTGACTGTATATGATAAGATTTGTAGAGATCATAGGAGCACGTGGCTGTGGAACTTTTATGTAACTTTATTCTATCAAGAAGTTGTTGGATCTATATGGTTGGTACAAGATTGCCTTAAAATATGCGATTAAAACTTTCTTGAGAATTTAAAAAATATGATAAACTGATTATAAAACTCTTACTGATAACTAACCAAATGTAAGTATAAATTTTTTACTGGTTAAACTTTTTTTTTTTTTGAAAATTGACTTTCATATAAAAAAGGATGCCCACCACAAAAAGGGTCCACTCAACATAACAACAAACAGCAAACCTGCACTTACAACATGCCAAAACTTTCATCAACTATCACCCAATTTATACATTTGTTTTTAGATCTATATTTGAACCAGAGGTACTCTTAAGTCCCTCCGCGGTTATGTGACATAACACCAAACCGGGCTATAACGCCCAATCGCGCCGCCGCACACCGCCCAGGGCGGCGCCATACGGCAGATTCTCTCTCTCACACACACACACACAAACACACACATATATATATAGGAGAAGGATTAGGATCCGTTAGGAACCATCCTTTATTGCGTTAACCAATGTGAACACAATCAAAAATACCTAAAAATAGCTAAAAAACACACAAAGAAAAAAAAATAATATTTTTTATAAAAAAAATCGCTACTTTTAGTAGCAAAAAAAATAATAATTTTTTTGCTACTAAAAGTAGCGATTTTAATGTAAAAAGTAGTAAAAAAAATTTGTGTGTTTTTTTTATTTTTTTAGATTTTTTTTATTTTATAGGTTTTTTGGGGGTTTAGTTTTTAGCATTTTAGCTTCGGGGGGGGGGGGGGGGGGGGGTTTAGGTTTTTTGGGAGGGTTTAGTTTTTAGCATTTAGCTTGGGGAGGGGGGGGGTTAGGTTTTTGGGGGGTGGGGGTTAGGTTTTTTTTAGCTATTTTAGGTTGTGTTCATATTGGTTATCGTGGTTATCGCAATAAAGGTGGTTCTCGCATGAACCTTACCATATATATATATATAGGGTTGAGTTCATTTCAGAACTCTAAATAACTACAAAACTTTCAGAACTCCTAATAAACAATCATTTTATATATAAGTTTTGTATTTAGGATCTTTTTATCATCTATTATATGTATTTCTTTGATTACATACATGTTAAAAGTAGTTTACATATGTTTAATTGCCAAAATTATATATATGTGTCATAACTAGTTACATATATGCAAAAAAACTAGTTTACATATGTTTAATTATAAAATTACATATAAAAAATGATAGAATTACTCTTAACATGTATGTAATCGTAAAAATACACATAATAAATGATAAAATTATCGTAAACATAAAAATATATAAATAAAAAGATTGTTTATTAGGAGTTCTGCGAGTTCTGTAAATATTTATGGTTCTGAAATGATCATGGCCCTATATATATGTATATATATATATACATATATATATATATATATATCTAATTGAAGGGGTATAACCACATGACACACCTATGTGATATAACCCCCCTCTCTTACGCAAATGTCACGTGTCGAATAACCCCATATGATGAGGGGTGACCACTACACATGATCTAAAGATTTGATGTCTTGACAAATGTCTTCTATCTTGGTATGCCTGTTGAAAAATCTATGTCCGTTTCTAGCTTTCCAGATACACCAGCACGAAACCATTATAATACCATGGACCACAATCTTCCTATCATTAGAGCACGACAACCCCAAATGCAGCTCGAGGAGATCCCGGATCGAAAAAACAAAGATAGGCGGTATCTTGCACCAGACGCTCACGAACTGCCATATATGAGACGTCACCCAACAAGAGGAGAAAAGATGCTCGGGTGATTTCGTGTCCGACAATAAGAACAGTCTTTAGCCGCGAAATTTGACGTTACATTCTGATACTCTTTAGGCGTGTGTCAAGAGTACCAACAAACCTGTTAGACAGTTATAGTTGAATACCACAACAATACTAGTAAAAGACATGTATCGGGGAACAATTCCTAGGTTTAATTAGCAACAAGTCTTAAATAAACTAAATCTAAAAAAAGCTAAGTGAAAAATTACTTCCTGTTGTGTAACAACGACCTAATAGCAACAATATATAAAGTGTATAAACATATGAACCAAGATTATAGAGATTATGGAGACAAAGGGAAAATGGAGAATGTAAGAAGCTCATTCTTATTGATGTGTCTCATACAAAATACATGAGTCACTATATATAGGCTATACCATTAATATAAACATAAATGTGACATGGGAGCTAGAAATGTGGATAGTCACTAATAATGGATGCATTCATAAAACTCTCCCTTGACTATCCACATGATGATATACTATTCTTTAATACGCTTGGTGATGCTGTCTCGTTAAAAACCTTGCTAGGAAAACCCAGTGGGACAAAACCCCAGCTAAGGGAAAAAGAGTACAGCGCGTATTGTCTCCCCCTAATACTTCTGAAATGATAAGGTTAGAGAGTTTTTGGTACCCAAACTTGTTTGGGTACTTTTTCTGATGAAAATGTACTAGAGCTTTCTTCATCAGAGGAAAAATTCTCATCAGAATTTCTGCTCAATGCTGAGCTATTAGCAGGGTGGTTTTCTTTGGAGAGATGGTGTTGAATCAGCTTCAATATTTCAACACACATACAACTTGTTTTGTCTAATTGTTTAGACAAATGTGCTTGTGATGGAATATTTTTGCATTTTTGAAATTGGGATGTATTTTGGTTTTTTAGTTATTTTTAGAGTTTTCATCCCTTTTCAAACAAAAACTCTGGGTGACAGAAACAGTTTATCAGAACTGCTTGATTTGCAAGAATCAGCATCAGCAGCATCTGATATTATCTAATCAGAATTGTTTTCTGATGCTTTCACAAAGGTGGTGGGATTCTTGATATTTATTTTGACATATCCTAACCCTTCACCTTTGTTCTTTGGGGTTGCCTCAATAAGTTGTATGAATTATTTGGCTTGTTGAAAACCTTTTACACTGATCTCATTGTCTTGAATTTTTTTGTAAAGATTTTTTCTTTCCTGTTCATAAAATTCAATTTTTGCATCTTTCATTAAGTTTTGATAAATTAGTAATTGGTTTTCAGTTTTAGCCTTATTGAGCAACTTTTGCAAATCATCAGATTTTGTGCTTTCTGATGATGTTTTATTTTGTAGAATCACAAAATCTTGCATAAGCTTGTTCAGTTGTTATTCTAGATCAATGTTTTCTGAACTTACTTTTTGTTCTGATGAGCTGGAGCATTCATCAGAAGTTGCAGCCATTAGGCAAACATTAGCCATTTCCTCCTCTTCTTCATCAGAAGAATCATCGGTTAACCAGGTATCAGTACCTGCTATCAAACTGACTTTCGGTGGCTGCTTTTTAGCTTCTTCAAGCTTCTTTTCATAATAGGCCACATCCTTCAGCTTCTTGTTCTTGCATTCAGAAGCATAGTGCCCCTTTTATAGGCCACATCCTTCAGTTTCATGCGGATCTAGGGGCCCTATATATAGTGGTAGTGTCTTGTTCATTTCTATATATTTGACTAGAGAGGGGAACCTCTGTCAAAGTGATTTCGTGGTGTTGTATTGTTAATCAATCAATAGAAATCATCTTAATTTACTTGTTCTTGTTCAATCCCACTATCGTACTTGGATTCCGCACAAGATACGAGATCTACGCAATCAACGGAACATCCAAGAACATCGGAATCGATCCAAACCCGTTCTCACAATATATTTACCTAAAAATAAATATAAATACTTAGTTGATTTTCAAAACACGATGAATATTGAATATAATAGTTTTTTTTTGAATATATACTTATTAAACATCGAGTCGTGTGACAGCATGAGTTTTTAAAAGAGATATTGGGATGGAATTCCTACAATGATTGGAAATATAAGTTGATTTATGTGCTGTGTGTGCATATATATATATATATATATTTGTAACTTGAATTATAATAATCACCAACGGATCATAAAATTTAAACATTTTTCATAAATATAACATCTCATTAAGTCTAGTAAGTTGGGTGAGCAACTTGCCATATACACACATCATTAAACCATTAGTTTCTTATATATTTAGGACGCGTGTAGGTTGGGTTTCTCGAGCTTAGTTTATAATTACTAGCTGCTCGGAATCCAGGTGAGTTTACGACCCCTTTTTACTGGTTTATACTTTTGGGGGAAAACATGCAAAGTTTAAATTACTTGTACATTAGTTATTTATGTAATTTGTGATCTTGATGTGTTTGTGGGTTTGCTTTCGGGAGTTATCGTGCAACTAGAAAGTCCCCGGTAACCATTAGCTGCTTAGCCATGGAATCTTGAATAGATCTATTGGGTTGACACCCCCATCGTTGATTGGTCGCTCTAATCCTTTGTAGAGCTTGTAATTGCCATTTTGATTGTTGTTCACTTAATTGTTCGATATACGGGGCGCAGTCGTCCGTCTTGGTTTGGTTATAGTCTCATGATGTGACATTTGTTAATGTCTTAATTACACATTAATATGATCATGCATTTTACATAAACTATGCGTACATTTTCATAAACCGTATCCACGAGGAAACAAATTTTACAGTTGAGTCTTAAAACTTGTGAACTCACCAGCATTATGTTGACAATTTTTAGCATGGTTTTCAGGGGAGTGATTTGAAGTTGTGGGGTTTAGAAAATAAGCATACATCATATGATACCGCTTTTGAAGAAGTTAAACTTTTATTTCTCGTTATGTCATGGGATATCGTTGTTTAATCCCTAGTCATTTTAAATAAATATATTGGGTTGATGTAACCTTTCGAACATGTACTTTTGGAGTCTTGTAACTATTAAAACTATTCGGTATCAATGATTACATGTTAATCACATAGATGTTGCTTAATCGAATGCTTGAAAACCTTTCGTAAGTCGCACCTCGCTTGGCTTCCGCCGCGGCGGCGGGGTGTGACAAGTCGAGAGAGGGAGAAGAGAGTTTTGAAGAGTGAATGTATTTTAATATGCTGCTGAAGGATAGTCGTTGTGTGTCTTATATAATCAAACCAAAAAAATCTACATGTTGGGTTTTAACTTAATAAAAATCAAGTTTGAGGGGGGTGTTTGACTTCTTTACCACAATGTTGCTTCTTTGATTGGTTAAAGATTTGGGATTTGATTTGGTGTTAATCTAAACTAATTACACGCTAATTATGTTGTTTTAATTAAGATTCACTAGGGCTGGTATATCGTGTATACCCGTACACGATAAGACACGACACGACACGACACGACACGACACGATAAGACACGATACACGAAATCTCATACACGAACACGACACGATAACTTATCGTGTCCTTTTTTTCAAACACGAACACGACAGGTTATACACGAAAATTACCTGTTAATACCTGTAAACACGATTGTTCGACTGTTATACACGAAAATTACCTGTTAACACGAACACGACATGCTATCTGAGAGTTACAGAGGGAGTTTAGGGTTTTTTTTTTTTTTTTTTTTTGAATTGAATGAGGAATGAAAATAGAAAGGAATTAAGGAACCCACATGCACATGGCTGATGAGTTTTATTTAATTTAATTTCATATCGTGTACTAACAGGTATTAACAGGTAAACATGTATTTAACCTATTTATATACGATAATTAACAGGTAATCTCGTGTCTACCTGTTTGGTACACGATACTTGTTAAGGCCATACACGATACCTGTAACTTCGTGTAGGTTCGTATCGTGTATTTGTGTATTCGTGTAAAATTGCCAGCTCTAAGATTCACTAACACATAATTACACCTGTTTACTAGTATAAATAATACATAGTTTAACATATTTAAACCGTATTAGTATCTTATAATAATATTTAATTATTAAAATAAGCTCTTAAGATTCACAAATAGCACAAATACACATTTATACGTGCAACACGTACATTAACACTTTATAATGCTTCCCTACGCATTTAGACAAACTTCACAAATGACCGTGTGTGACCCGGTAATCCCCAAGATGACCTAATTACCCAAAATTAAATCTATCATGAACGTTTCGATATATGCAGAGTTTAGGGTTTGTACGAATATTAACTATTATGGGTTGGCACACATCCCACATATTGACAACATTGGTAGTATGTGGTTATTAGCTCTTGAATTATTGTCATTACCACTATATGCCCCAAGTCTCATCTTAGTTCAAGAATATGCATAACACATCATACAAGAATATTCAAGCACAAGGTTTAAGTCTAGGCACCTTTAGACCATACGGTGTGGGGTGTGGTTTCTGGCGTGGAGGCCTCAACCACGCCACTACACCACCCCGTTGTTGGCGTGAAGGGAAGGACGGAGTGATGTGTGATGTGGAGGCTTCTCATTGTGTGGTGAGTTTTTTTATTGATTTTCTTTGTTTTTTAAATTTAAAAATATTTATAAAAAAGTGTATGCCATGTGTTCCACCACACCCCATCCCACCCCGCGCTGTTTGGTACCACGCCACTTTTTTGACACGTACTTACGTGTCATCCACATGTCGAATAACGCCTCATTTTCAAGCCCCTCCTCACCATGTGTTCTTATGGTAAATATCTAAATTCTTTATGGAGACTCGTGAGAACTACATAATGCATTTATATGTAATCTTTTAAATGCAATACACACGATGGTAATACAACTAGCCCATTTTCTCTCCCTGCTTTCTTTTTGTTTACCATTTATACATTGAACAAATCAACTCCTGTGGTCGTTGATATATTATTGGCTTTGAAACGAAAACATCTCATGTTACTAAATCATTGATCCAAAATATAACAATACCATAGTTATAACAAAACTATAACCAATGGTATAGTTCTCAATGGTACAAAAATATATATTCCTCAGCCAATGATCCAAGTTGCGTAAAGCATAAGAAAACAAGCAATGGTATAGTTCTCAATCCAATGCGGGTTTAGTACCTGAATAAACAAAATGCACACTTAGCAAAACACTACATCAATGCATGAAAGGGCAAATAATCAAAACATCAACCAATACTTATAAAAGATCCTTATTGAGCTTATAAACGATTTGATTCTCAGTCTAAAACAACTTTTGAAAAGGTTTATGATATCATACAACTATGTGACATTCACCTAGCTTTGTTACTTTCTCTCGATAATTTTTTCACTAGGCACAATTATTTAAGAAACACAAAGATAGTCGTGTACTGATATTTATAAAACTGTTTTCGTATAGATAACAAAAAAATGTTTTGGTGGGTGAGGGTGAGGGTGGGGTGGAGGGGTTTAGGTTTTTGTATCTAAAAAACGCTAGATTTACAGCAAAAAATGTTTAAAAAAAATTTGGTTTGGTTGTTAATTTTGTTTTTGAGTTTTTGAGTTTTCACAATAAAAGTTCTTTTGAACCCTCCCCTGTATATACAGGATTTGGATAAAAAAAAACTCTTACGGGTTCTCTAAGTTTTCACAGCTAATAAAAGTTTTTCATTTATATATATACACACACTTCCCATCAGGGGCGAAGCTTAATGGGGGCGGGGGACGTCCGCCCCCCGGATTTTTCGCTCAGTAGTGTTATATATGTAGTTTTCGTATAGAAATTTGTGGGTATATACGTTTTCACCCCCCGGTTCTATAGAAATTTTTGGGTATTCTATAGAAATTTTTGGGTATATATGTTTTCACCCCCCCGGCCGAAAAATCCAAGCTTCGCCACTGCTTCCCATGCAAGTAACTCTTAATGATATAACTCGTTTGATCAAACTTTGTTTGATTCTCCATCCATAGATAAATTAATTACCAAAGAACTATATATATTACCAAGTTCTTTTTTAGTTTTTTTTTTTTACAAAATATATCAACCTCTATACATAAATTAACAACAACATTACTATGTCTTTGGTTTTTTTTAGAACGCCTAACTCACACCTTAATCTCATTTCTAATTCTAATTCTACACCTTTTGTCCACTACGGAACTTGAACCCTCGCCATTTGAGAAGGGACACTTTTTTCAACCCCTTGATACTAGTACGCCAATAAAAAAAGGGATTTGCACACTTTTATAATAATTCACCAATTTAAACTTTTATTGCTTTTGATTGCTTATCTGTTAACAGTACATCCAAGTTTACCACTAAACTTATCTATATTACACCACTAAGATTATTTAGCCTTGTGGTTACTTATCAACAATTATGTTAGCCATTTCATGACTAAGCTTATTTGTGATTAGTTATCTAGAATTAACTCATATATAATACATCTAAGCTTATCTAGTTTTGTTGTTACTTATCACGTACGCACATACAAATGCTCAAATGTGTACTCTCATTAAATTACAATATAATCTATCTGACCACTTACTACTTTATTTTCAAAAACTTTCATGTCATATTGATGTGTGGTTCTCATGTAGAAAACTTGGTGTACTCACCTTTCTCAAATCCATGCTTGATCCAGTAGTATGCTTGATAAGTCTGCAATAGCTCATTCTTTCACTTCACCTATATATACATCAATATTTTACATTTAATAAGTATCATCACACTCTTTTCAACTATTCAGTATATACTCATCCTATTCATAACCCTTGGCTGATGTGTTTACAGATTAACAAATCAAAAGTAAAAGTGACTAAATATTTGGATTTCAATGCGTCGACGAGCTTATATTGATTTTCACTAAATTTCCTTTTTTATATTAAATTGACCGTTTATGTCAAATATGGTTGGTTAAGAGCAAAAGGCCACTTAAAGAAATCCTAAAAATAAATAAGAGTTAAAAGAAACAAAGAGAGTGAGTATAGAGTTATGACCATCTCTTTGAAGGACTTTTGGCGGTCAAACTGCTACCACTTGTAGACTTAAACATGCCTGTAAGCAAACATATTAACAACGATTCAATGCAATTAATGACATACAATTTAAGAGTAATTTTAAAATTAAAACTTAACTAGCTCGTTAGCTCACTCGTTCGCTTTCTCGTTTAAGTTAAGCCTAAATTTAATGTTTACAAGTTATAACTCATGTCTACTTGTAAATAAACCGACTTAATATGGTCCATGAGCCAACTAGAGACCACCATAATATTTAATTCCATGAGCCAACTAGAGACCACCATAATATTAAATTTTACTTAAATATTAAAATAAATATTTAATAATAACTTTAATTTAAATGAGCTGGCTCAAGCTTTATATGAGCCGAGCTCGAGCTGGTACGTTTAACTTCGAGCCTGAGCCCTTTAGGATCTGACATTTGTGCGTAAACTGGCTTACATTAGGACTGAAGTACAACCAATGGCCTCATATGGGCCTAAGGTCAGCCCAGCCCGGTCTTAAGCAAGTCTTTATTTGAACCATCATCCTTAGGTTTTTACAAAAATATATTTAGTGACTCAAGTAACTTTGTCCAGTTACTCAAAGCTTTAACAAAATGATATTATAAATATTTGTGTGATAAGCTCGAGTACCTTTGGCAGCTTTAGGAAGGTCCTTGGATATTTTTGTCAGTGGGCGAGAAATTCTACTGCCTGTTTTCGGCCTGCAAATACCAAAATAGATATTATTAACATTCAAACAAGTATGATGAATATGGTAGGAAGGAATGTAAATATCTGTTCTATAAGTAGCTGGAGTTTGAATTGGAGCTAAAGTTCAATGGTAAACAGGTTTGCATATTCATAAGTCATAACCATGAAAATTAGGATGATTGTGACAAATGTTTCTTGTTCAGATTTTGTAAGTCAGCCAACCTATTCATGTTGGGTCTGAAAACCAATTAAATACGGCTACGGGGTTGACCAAAACTTATTTCAAAACCTTCAAAGGTATTGGTGGGGTCTCGTGAAAGGGTTCTCATCGTTACAAAAAGAATTCATGAAACAGACTTACTTGCTTGTGCTGTGAAGTGATTTGGAACCATCACGGGAAGGGCTGCCTTCAAGGGAGCTATCCGTGTCTGTTCCCACATAAGTAATATTAGATACAAAATATCTCACATTATGCACCAATAAATCCAAATCTGACCTTCCCCATGACTTGAAACTGGCGATTGCCCCTTTCTGACTGGTTTATAGCCATAGCCGTCCAGAGACATACGGCCACGAATGCTTTCTGTTCGCTTGTTGCTGCTTCCTACTTTAGAAACTGGGGAAGAAGACCCGTACCTCAATGAACGTTGACCAACACTCGGTGGATGTGAGTTTTTCTTGTCTTTAATAGCTTGTAGCTTTTCAATTTCCTCGTCCTTCTTTGCAATTGTGCTTTTCAGCGAGGCGACCTGATCATTTCACGAAACCATAGTCATCTGTATTTTGCTAATAAAAATAATTATTTGTCCAAAACAATCAATATTTATATAGTATGTTTTATAAAACATACTATTTTAAGATGTTTTATACAATAAACATACACTTTGGGTGACTTTAGACCACCACCTCTAAACAGCTGATAAGGTATCTTTCAAAAATTAAATAACATCACTATAGTGTTATCATTATGCAAACTAGATTAAAAAAAATACAGCATGGCATACCTGTTCCATGAGATCCTTGACATTACTGGCCTCTTGGTTACTACGAGCGGGTCCCAGCTCCACTCCGGAAACCCGTTCAGCAAACTTCAAGGTACTCAAACTTTCAGCATATGAAGAAGCTTCTGGATTGAGCTGCACAAGCATAAGTGTCTTTGCTTGACCACCTGTAAACAACACCAATTAACGATGCTTTTTGTAAAATATCATAAAACCCTAATAGCTTTGGTGTTTAATAACATATTTTAGTACCAAGTGTTCCTTCCTAATCTTTCTACCTAGTCGTTTGGTGTTGATGAGTCTGAAAAAGTTAAGAATTGAGAATCCCATAGACTTTAACTATAGAAATCACTCTATGTTTGGGTCCTAAAGCAGGGTACCAACCACTAGTAAACAAATAGTCCAATAAACAACATAAACAGCAACCAGCATTACATTTGTAACTGTTACAACCATCATCATGCAAAAAAGAAATACCCAACCTCCTATCCAACACTACCTAACCTATACTGCTGCAAGTCTGTAACAACCAGTTATGTACCTTTACCTCTGCAATAATTTAAGTTAAACCCTCGGGCTACCTTCAAATTTTTAATAACATAAGTATATATCCAAGCTACAAAATGGATCTCACCTATCAAAAATATGCAATCTACAAACAACAACAGCTGTACCCAGTATAATCCCACCCATAACAAACCTACTTTCACGTTCATTGACTCAACATCAAGATATGCTTTCCTATGGCATTCTTGACAAGAGGGTCTACATCTTCAAAACAAACTTTTGTTAAGTATTTTTTGCAATCCGTAATAATGTATTCAAAACTTCAAACTGCTAATTGGACTCATCATATATGTGATGAAAAGGCTTTATTTCACTTAGCTATTCGTATCACGTAAATTGTTATCGTTCCTTATGAGTTATTCTCGAATCTTAGCTTAATCTTGAACTCAAATGGGGAATAGAATAGTTACCTAGAGAGGATTGAAGGACCTGAGTAAGCTTGCTATTTCTGAACGGAACATGCGGACTTTTCTGAGCCAAGGCAAAGATGACATCTCCAAGAGCCGCTAAAGATTTGTTTATATGTTGTGCTTCCTTGAGCCGATCCCCAACCACCTCAGCCCGGTCTATTCTTTCACTTCCTGCAAGATCTACCAAATGAAGACCAGCATTTACAGACCCACCGTTCTTCAGGTCCGTTCCATGAACATGGATTATAACGACACTGTGTGATCTGCTGCTTCTTTCATTCATGGAAGTACTACTTCTAGCTCTGTTTTTAAATCCAATCTCCATTAATCTCAACACATCAGCTGGTTCACTAACCTCACGCATGTTAGCATCTGGGACAGCTAAACTTGCTGTTGCTAAAATCCCAAGTGTTCGCGAGTCAAGGATTAAACCCATTAAAGCATGAGATGCTATGTTTCATAAATTATCTAAACACAACAATTTCCAAGTCAATAAGTTGATGTTAAAGTTTTTCAGATATTAAGCATTTTCTAACATTAGGAAGTTCAATTTTTTTGTCATTTACTTATAAATAGGTTGTTGATTCAGGTTTTGTTTTATCTCTAACACGTCATATAAACAAATTTAGTTTACAAGAAATCATGCCAAAAGTCACATAAAGTGTAATTTTGGTATATAAAACCTCGGATTAGGATCAAATACAAAGGATCCTAATTGTAAGAAGTGTAAGAAGGATTTATAGAGTGACAAGTGTCCAATAACCTAAAAAAACCCACTACACAAAAAAAACCCACTAAAAAAAAAAAAAACCCTTAAACATCCACCACCACCAAAAACCTAATTGTAAGAAGTGTAAGAAGGATTTATAGAGTGACAAGTTTTTCAGATATTAAGCATTTATAGAGTGAGGTATAGTTTTTTATTTCCCCGGGGGGGGGGGGGTTAGGTTTTTGGGTGGGGGTGGGTGCTTAGGTTTTTGGTGGTGATGTAGTGGGTTTAGTTTTAGGTTATTGGACACTTGTAACTCTATAAATCCTTCTTACACTTTTACAATTAGAAGCCTTTGTAGAATAACTTGACCCATAAAACCTCCAACCTATTATATTCAAAAAGCAAAATTATTCTTCTAGTAAGAAAAATTGGTGAAAAAGTTGTAATCTACCTAACATGGTAACAATTCAAAAATAGAAACAAAAATATTGAACCCATTTTGACCCATACAAAAAACTAGCTGTGTTGACCTAGTCACACCCTTGGAGCTGTTACCCAATCTGCCAAATTTGTCACCTCTAAAATATGTAAACATTTTTAGGTATTCAGCTCCAACCACGATACTAGGAGTATATGGGTTAAATTGAACCATACGTATAAAAGGATATTTTTTTGGAGCAGCATCGTTTGCTAGCAAGTCTCTAACTTGTTCGTTATATATTTCAACTAATTGAACCCCAACTTCATATTTGTAAGTGCTTCTACTTTGTGAGATTCTGAATAGATCATTTAAAGCACGATAATTGACTCCCCATTCTTCTTCAGTTCCTTTATCAGGGCCACTCTTTGAGAAAACAAAATTAATGAAGAATATCAGTCAGGTATAAGAAACTAAAGAAATAAATGGATATTGCATAAAATGGTTTCAACGCCCCGCTTGTGATGTGCACATATAATGTATATATGTGTGGGCCCTCGGAGGGCAAAAATGAAATTGCACTAATTTTAACGTTATTTTACTTGTTTCATGAAAATATTGTTAAAAGCGGCGGGCAGTTAATCATGCATCATGTGGTGGCGTTGATAGCCGAAAGACAAAAGGGTACATGCACTAATCGGCCTTTGTCCCGATTGTTGAGTGTTATGTGCCTTATGTCCAATGCTTAATGCAAAACTACTACCGAGTCCGAAGTCTCACTAGAAGCAGTCTCTCTATTCCTACGGGGTAGAGGTAAGGCTGCCTACATCTTACCCTCAGGCCCTACCTTAGCTTTGCTATTGGTGGGATTTAGTGAGTATGATGATGATGATGATGCATAAAAAGGTTTCAACTTTGGTCTCATTTCATTTTTTGGTACCATCTTTGTTTCCACCAATAATTAAGTAACCACATAAAAAAATTACATTTAGCATAATCCGCCACATGGGGTTGTCTAGATGTCACATCAGGTATCATTTTGAACGTGTAGCCTGTACGCAATACATTTAGCAACAATATAGAAAACTTTGATGGATGAATACAAAGCTGGTTACCCAAGACAAAAATTGAACAAGAGTTGATTGCCTTTTTATGCAATTAGTCCAAATAAAAAAATATGAAACCGAACAAGTACATGAAGAAAAAGGTTTTTTTTTACCATTGTGTAGGTTTTTCCAGATCCGGTTTGACCATACGCAAATATACACACATTGTATCCATCCAAAACCGATCGTACCAATTGTTGTATGTCTCCATATACCTCAGCTATCGACAAAATAGAAACAATAGTTAGTGAACTTGAAAGTCTCCCTTTAGTGTAATTGTGTAATCAGCCTTTTCAAGATAAATAGTAGCATAACACAATCTAATGGCATCTTTTGAAACCCGTAAAAGCAACATTCAGCTTATATGTGGCAAAATGTGCACATCTGGCTGGTTATGTAAGGGGTGAATAACTTTTTCTATGGGTCAAAACAGAGCAGGCCAGCTCCCAAAACACTTTTGTCCAACTTTTTTCATTCTTACATACATAATTTTGAGACAAGTGTGATGAAAAATCATAGTATTTTAACAATAATCTTCCTTTTTAGATACATTTTGGGCGGATTTCAACCTGATTGACCCTTCTCCTTATACTTTCAATTTTACCCGTTATATATGAAACATAATCCAAATTGAGAAATTAATAAGTGCATGATGGAAAACAAAAAAGTTCAAGTACAAAGCGAAAAACCTTGAGTAGCATGTGGACCATACACCTTATTATACTTAAATGACCTGCGGCTTTCTTTCCCTGGTTTGGAGGGATTGAAAACAATTAGCTCTCCATTGTCACCAATATAATCAACCGTTGATTGATTATCCTTTTGACCAGGAAGAAATGGTCTTATCCGGCAATAAACCCTAATATTTCCTGTTCACCAAAATCTAATAAGTGTGATTGCAAGACTTTACATATCAATAATATATTATAAAACTTCACCTTTTAATTCTTGTATTTCATTGTGTAGCTTCTGATTTTCAGAAACAGCTTCATCGTAGCTTTCTACTGCATCTTTCAGAACTTTGAACTTTGTTCCTAAACAGGAAGATAATAACTCATTAGATTAGGTGAAACTCAAGAAGAGGTGGCTCATTTACTTATGCAAAAAAAAAATTAATTATAGATAAAACCACCTAAATTATATTGCTCAAAAATAGATTATTGTTGAAATACCAAAATTTCTGTAGTCATATTTGACACTTACTATTTATACAAGAATTTAATATTTTCTGACAAAGTGTTTTGCCACCTCTACTTGTAAGATTTAATGAATATAAGTATACAGGACAACCAAACCTAAGTTATCAAAATCTTGCGCGTAGGTCTTTTGAGTTTTTAAAAGTTCCTGGCGTACTGATTGAGAAGCAAATCTTAGTTCCTGAAAGAAAACTTGAATTATATATAAAATAACACATATGACATAAAAAAATTGGTGTGTTAGTTAGTGATAACACGTATACCTTTAATGCACCAAGTTGGAATTCTGTAAATGTTTTGTAAATGTGCTCCTTGTTGGTCCACCATTGACTTTTAGAACGAGATTTAGCCTCGACATCTTCCAAGTTCATCTGTGATTCTATCAGACGATTTTCAACATCTTTTAATTGCTTCTCAAGATCTAGTTGAGATTTTCTTGCAGCTTCTTTTTGGTCTTCATGTGTTTTTCTGGCATTCTCCAATTCTTGCTTCAAAGCTGCAATTTCACTACTTTTGCTATCCTTTTCTTTCTTCAAAGCTGCAATTTCACTACTTTTGTTATCCTTTTCTTTCATCTTCGCTTCCTCATCCTCAATTTTCTTTTCCTGAGACAGTATCGTCTTATCTGCCTGAAATTTTCCAAAAATAAAAAGTAAATTGAATGGATACATAATTTAAAAAAAACTCAAACTATACATAATTTTAATCAGTAATATCGTTGTTTTGAGAGAAATAAACACCTAAACTCACCTGTAAAACTAGATCCTTCTTGCTACTTCCTGTTCTGGTCACGTCAACCTACAACAATCCACCAAAACTTAACAGTCACCCATATATTTTTACCACTTGAGTTCAACTATGACCAATTATTTGATTTCTCAAATATTTAACAATGAATCAAACAATGTCCTTTCAATTGATTGATTTTAAGGAACTGTAATAAACTACAATAATACATAAACATGACTAGGCTAACTTTTTGCGGGAAACATACATGTATTCTACAAAACTTCAGGAAGAAAGTGTCAAAAAAAATTGTTACATAGTAACCAAAATATCATTTTATAAAGTACAAGGGACGCTTTGCAGTTTCTAATGAGTTATGCTTCAGAACCACATAGCCACACGTTCATTGGTCATACAGTCATACTCACCATGAGTGCTCACCAACACTAAAGCCACATTAATTCACTACTATCTGAGCATCTTGTTACGTATAGTGGATAGATAATGGACTAGAAGAAAAGTTTGAGAACAAAATAAAGTGAATACTAGGATTTGTGAGAATAGGAGACTCGTCGACCCAACGCCAACAAATGAGGAAAATATAATTAACAACCACTACACTAAAAATTAAGCCTAATCACTGAAAATTTTCTCTCTAACATCTACATACGATAAGATGAACTTTACCTTTATCTGGTCAAATGGGCTCATCATCATCTGTAACAATGAGAATCCAGTTATTGAAGGTGGAACAAAGATGACTTACTTTTTGCCAAGAACCTGGCTTTTGAAGATATCAATAGAAATGGTTTTACCTTCATGTGGTCAAAGTGGCTGATTACTGCCTGCGACAATAAGAAGCGATGAATAATTTTGTTGTGAAGAAACCAAGCATAGATTCAAACATACATATACACATGTATGTATGTGTGTGTGTATATATATGTAAATATATACTAGAGTGGTGCCCGTGCGATGTGGTAGGGAACACAAACATTGGTATCATGTAACATGTTAATTTTAAAATAAAAAAAACTATAGCAATACCATAGTATAGTTAAAAAGAATAAAATGCTTGTTTTTATGATGTAGTTTAAAATATATATATATAAACATATTGAAAAGTTATAGCCGTTTAGGGGAGTGGGGGTGGTCATCACTCATCACTCACAACATCCAATCAAGTTCCGCCATGTCATCAACCATTATTCCATCACTCACAACCTTTTTTTAGTGGCGGTGGTCATCACTAGTGATGGAATTCCATCACTCACAACTTTTTTTAAATTTTTTTTAATTAGAAATTAACAATAAAACACTAAAATTATAAATTTCATTAAAATAAAACATAAATTACATACCAAAAAAAAAAAAAAAAAAAAAAAAAACTAAACATTGGAAAAAAAAACTTAAATTAAATGGATGGCATCTCCCACCCCCTTGCTTGCATCTTTGTGTTGAATTTGGATTTGAAGGAAGTAATGAATTTTATTGATTTTGGAAGAATGTTTGAATTTTTGTAGAATTTTTGCGGGAATATTTGGATTTTATAAAAGCCCCTCACCACTCAAACGGTCATATAACGTTCCTTTTTTTTGAAAAATCAACGCGTGGAAAACTCCACAAGTGATAAAGTTCACGCGTGAAAGAAAGCAGTGGCGGCGGTGTTTTGTTGTTTACCACGAGTGATGGAAGCCCATCACGTGCCCACCCCCACTCCCCTTAAAAATCACGGGGGAAGTTGGTTTAAAAGTCAACAGTACGTTTTTAAAGTATTTGTACCATGTGATTTATAAGTTGAAATAACTTAAAGTCTTAAATTATGTAAAACTACCTTTTTGTCCTCCTTATATGTTCTTACAATATAGTGTGTGTGTGTGTGTGTATTTAAAGCAACTACCTTTGTCTCTCCACTGGTGCCATTTGCAAGGGCTTCAAGGACTCTAATTCTTGACTGGTATTTCTCTTCACGGGTTTTAAAAAGATTGTTTTGCTGCAAATCGGATGAAAATAAATTGTGAAGGGGGACCATCAAGAGAAAAAAGAAATTATCATTCTTACAGTCCGTAAATGTTCAGCTTGAGTAGAAATACGCCGTTCAATCTCCTGCACGACTTTCCTCATGAGGCAAGCAACACGCTGGAATATAATTAAAAAAACATATATTTATATCTCTTTAGAATTAATCGTATAAATGTATGAACTGTTTTACACTTTCTTCAATAATATGGATATCATACATGAGGTATTTCACCATTCTTCCTGCCCATGCTTTCATCTAAAATCCCATTAACCATGCTTAGAAGCGACTGTGTCGGGGCTATCTGGAATTATACAAGCACAAATGTCAACAAAAAATAATACATATTGAGATATTCACAAGAGACATATTAACTGATTAGAAAATCACATCCAAACTATTTGATTTCATCAATTCTGAGATTTTTGCCGCAGGAAGATCGGAATAGCCACCATGTTTCATCTGAAAAACTTCATGAAACTTATGTCCAGCATGGTGCATCAACGCACCTGTAGCCTCTGCAGAAAACAAAAAAGATAACACTGAGATTTGATTCATACTTGATGGTGTGCTACTACGATTCAGAAGACCAATGCCATTCAACATAATACAATTTTGGAAATTTTTTATATGATTGTTCACAACAAGGTAACCGTATGTAAATGGGTGCAATCGATAATTCTTTTCCGGACGTCCTCCATTACCAAAAAAATATGTCCAATAAAGAGAGAGAGAAATTGGGAGATGTAGAGAGTACCAGAATTGCGTAAAGCCCGCTGAACTTTACGAGGGGATGTGTCTTCTTGGAAGCTATCACTAGTTCCACCGTGTTCATCTGTATGTTTCCATCTCAAAGAGTCACTTGCAAAACTTTTTGGCGAGGAAGCATTAGGACTATATGTTGCAATCTTTGGCATGAAATGTGCTTTAAGCGTTAAGAGGCTTTCCCATACTATTTTCATGGATCCCTACGAATACATAAACATGAGTGTATGTGTGTGTGTGAGAGAGAGAGAAAGAGTTTAAAGCTCCAAAAGAAACATAAGTTCACAATGTAGGTATAAAAGATTCCCACATAATCATTTGGTGTCTCAAGATCATAACACATAACATACTGAGGTTCCTCATAGCATGCATTACAAAAGCAGACAGATTAGTAACAGATTAAGTCTGGTCAGGTTTGACCCTGGCATCACTTCTTCTCCAATTTTATTTTGAAAAATAACTAACAGTTACAAAGGCTCAATTAAAAAAAGTAATATGATCTCTTTTTATAGAACGATTTAAGACATTGTAATTAAGCATTTCAATACATTTAAGCAACTTTGAGTGTCCAATCCCATGGACCAGTTACCAATATAATAGAAACAAAATTGACTTGTTTCAATAAATGTAGCTCAGAGTTCATTTTGTATTGATTTAACATTTGTCTATCTTAGGGGTGAAACATATACATACAACATGTAATTCATTATTACCTTCTCTAGCTCTGATTTATTAAAATGGGGTAGACCCATCTCATCCATAGCTGCTAGAAACTTGCTAACATTTTCTGAGTGGGCCTCTGATGACTGACGAGGATTACCATACTGTTTAATAACAAGAAAATATAGTCACAACTTCAAAGACTTTTTATATACAGATTAGTTTAAAGTGAATAAGAAAATTCCACCTCGATATCCGATACTGGTCTAAGTCTGTTCATAAGTCGACACAGAATAATACCATCAGCTAAAAGGGTTCTCAACTCCTCATCTGAAGCATTGACAGGCAAATTCAGATTTGGAAGTGTGCTGTTCAACCACTCTATCACAGATGTCCGCGTCTTAGCTGTGCATAAAAAATAGTAATACATCATTAATACAATAAAAGAATGAAAAATCAATGGAAGATTATAGAAAACTATAGGTAGCAATCATGACCATCTATTCTTTTAAAAAAATGGGTTGAATTGAGCAAAGACAAAATGCATATGGGTTCATTTAAGTCGCCTTAAATTAGTAAACAGGTCAAGTTGGATCTACTCAAATTAGTCAGCGGGTCATAAGGAACAGCTAGTATAATACTTTCGGACTTAATAAGGGAACACATGGGTTAGCCCCACCCATGACCATTGTTTGTCTCCACCACCTACTCCTTGTTACCAGCACCACCACCACCGCCACCGACACTCTCACCACAGCCCCCGCCATCACATCCTTCTTCGCCACCGCCTTCACCACCACGACTGCCGCCACTAGCCACCATAAACCATATAGTGTGTGAGCCTCTTTTGATACTTTTCTCTAAAACGGTTCATTTCAACCCAACCACATTTTGGCCAGACCCCATTTTTTACCTGAACCAAATTGATTGTTTTTTAAATGACTCGTTTTGACCCGAACTCATTTTTTACCGGGCCCCGTTTTGACCCGTCACCTGAACCAACCCGCCACACCCAATTTGATAGGCTTATAGACAACTCAACACCATCCAGCTTACCATCATTGACTGATGTAGGTTCAAAGACATCACTGCTGGCAGATGAATATGAAAAGTTCAGTCTACCATGTTCTTTTGTCTCACGATCCATGACACAAGTTACTAGATAGCTCTTGGATTGGCCATCTGTCATTAAAAAAAAAACACATTTCCCTTAAAATATAAACAATAAAGTTTAAACTGATGTCAGAGGGTTGCCCTTACAAGTGATTAAAGTCTACGACAATAGCGTTTCCGTGTATTGATCAAGAATTCCAATGCCTACTCTTTTATCACATGGCTTCACACTGTAATGCATCAGAACAAAATTAATTCATTTTCTTTTAAATGTAGTAATAAAGCTACAAAACCACTTGTGACTACATTGTAACCTATGATTGATTACTTTTATCCAATTGAAGCCAGAGACTCACAAAGATTGGAGCATATTCAACATGTTAGACTTGCAAAACTAAACTGACTTGAGGGGGGTTGCTTTAAAGGGGATTTATGTTCATATTTAAAACTATAGAAGCAATAAGAGAAAATCTTAGCATACAAAAACAAATTTTAGCATAGAAGAACAAGCAAACAATGAATATGCAATTAGGGGTTTTTTTAACAAACAGTTGGTGGGCATCATACGTTTATATCAAAAAACAGAAAATACAAACAAGAATGTAACCCAAAAACCATAAATTTGATTGCAACCCACGAAAGTTATGATTCAAAGTACGTAAAATACGTTAGGATTAGTACCCACCTGATGAGGGAATTAGAAACAGAAAGAGGGAAGGGTTTTTTGGATGAATGGATGTTTTGTTGGTGTTCGGTTACGATCGAGAAGATGGTTGGAATTCTGAGCATGAAGCATGAATGTAGGAGGATGTCAGGTGATTGGCTATACATGGAAGTTGATCGGACGTTTCCATATACTAATTAGCAATCTCATGCTTTTATTTCCTCTTGCTATATTAAGGCGTCTATGATTTGCTCTTGTCCACCGTATTCATAGAAAAAGATATGCTCACGATTTGAACGCTTACAAATAGATGTGTTGAGGCTAACCTACTTGAATTTGGTGGGGCGTGGGTTGGGACGGTGGTTGTCAAGCAATGCTGGCTAGACCACACTAGGCTAGCGTTGGCCCGCTGTGGGGAGGGGGGGGGGGATGTGACATGGTTGGGTCGCTGTAGCCCTTTTATATAATTGTCAACTCTAAAAGAACAACAAAAAAACCACATGGCAACCCACGCCGGCCTGGCCACGCCGCTACCACACCCCACTTTTTTGGGTGTGGACTGATGGAGCCCACATATGTCACGTGTCGAGCAATGCCCCCAACCCAAGCCCATCCACACCCCATAGTCTTAGAAAGCTCGAAATGAGTCGAGTTTAAACAAGCTCGGGGCTAAGGATGACAATGGATACCCGTTTGTAGTCCATTGTGTTTAGTTTGCTATTCATTGTGTTTTAATCTGTTGTCCATTTTGTTGTGTATTCCATTATGTTTAATCTGTTGTTCATTGTGTTTTTCATCATTTTGTTCATTATATTTTTTAGTCTGTTGTCAATTGTGTTTTAATCTGTTATTGATTGTGTTTTTAGTCTCTTGTCCATTGTATCTTAGTTTGTTGTCCAGTTTCTTTTATCGTTGTCATCAACAGTGTTTTTAGTCTACTTTCCATTGCGTTTTTAGTTTTATAATTATTATATTTTACGCTATGTTCATTGTGCTTTAGTCAGTTGTTCATTATGTCTTTTATCTTTTGTCATCGATCGTGTTTTTTGTCTACTTTCCATTGTATTGTTTGTTTGATACTCATTGTGTTTTATGTTATGTCCATTGTGTAATACGCAACTGGGTTTTGATTTTATTTTTAAGTATAACAGTAGGGTACTCGTATTAAAGATAAAAAGATACTTGATTTTATAGTATAATTTTTTTAAAAGCGAATGACGTATAAAAAGTTACGGACATTTAAAAAGTGAGGGGGAAATAACATGTGGTGTGCGTGTGCGTGTGCATGTTTGTAGAGATGTGAATGTTCCTTTTTCTCTTGTAAACAAACTTACCTTTCCCACTTGATTTCTTCTTGGACACTTGTTACTTTACAGTGGCTTCTTACCCTTCTTATTTTTAAAAATATGGTGGGGTTTGGCTACAAATTTCCTAAAAAGTGTTAAAATCATAAAACACTATAATTTCAACCATAAAACACACCTAAAAACCACAAATAATAGAGTGGAAATTACTAAAACACCATATTCAAACCCTAATAGTCCATAAAAACTTCAAACACACCATCGTAAAACTATTAATATAAAACACAGCATGCTAATCAACATAAAACACAATAATATTTGTCATTCCATAATCAAAACCTTATCATCCAAAACACAACACAAAACAAAACCCACATATATGATGTTTTAGTAATCTTCTTTATGTTATTTGTGGGTTTTGGTGTGTTTTATGATTAACATTAGAGTAAATTACAAAGTTCGTCCTTTATGTATGTCATTTATTACAAAGTATGTCCTTTATCTTTAATAAGCTCAGAAAACATACTTAATGTTTGAAAAACCATTCAGGTTATGTCCTTTACCCTAAACCTAGTTTGTTTTCCCAGTTAAATCAGGTCACGTGAGAAGCACATGAAGGCATTAATGTCATTCTACCTACCAATTAATGTGCCCTGTTATAAAAACCCTAAACCCCACCATCATCTTCTCCATCTAACAAGTACCCCTCGAGATACTTTGACCTGCGCCTTTCCCCCAATTTCGATTCACTGAAGCATCAAACACTCCGATGATCAATCAATCGATCAGTTATTGATTGCTCAAACACAACACAATTCCTCAAATCTCTCAAAACAACGATGGAAGTTTCAGCAATTTGCGATAACTTGACAACAATCAACAGCAAGCATCACCACAACCTAGGGTTAGCAAATTCCCTCACTCGCCGACACAACCTCGCACTCTCACCACCCGATCCACAACCGCCTCGAAATCCGTGCCCAAACTCTACCGATCGACGCCGTCGCTCCACCGCCAGTCAAACCTAGCACAATACCTAAAACACACTCCAGTAAACGTTCTCGTGTTAGAAAAAAAGGGAAATTGGATCGTACTGGTGCTGATGACGGAGGAAACGACGAAGGATTATTTGGTGGCGGCGATGGTCCGTTTGGTGGTGGCGGTTATAACGGCAATGATAACGGTAACGGTGGCGGTTTTAATGTGTTTAATTGGGGTGAATCGTCGGGTTATCCGGCGGATCCGGCTTTTGATTTTGCTTATGAGGCGCTTACGTGGTTCGTGTTGTCAAATTGCTTGCACTTTGCGTTTAAGAGAGTTGTTAGGATATTTGTTGATGGATCTGCTGATTCTGGTGAGAGAAGATTCAGATAAGGAAGTGGCAATGCGTTACAAAATCGGTAATCGGTACACATTTTGGTGACGAATGACTCATTCGTATGTATGTATGTATTGTTATAATTTATTATGATAAAGTTGGAGAAGATGATGGTGGGGTTTAGGGTTTTTATAACAGGGCATAGTAATTGGTAGGTAGAATGACATTAATGCCCTCATGTGCTTCTCACGTGACCTGACTTAACTGGGAAAATAAACTAGGTTTAGGGTAAAGGATATAACCTGAATGGTTTTTCAAACATTAAGTATGTTTTCTGAGCTTATTAAAGATAAAGGACATACTTTGTAATAAATGACATACATAAAGGACGAACTTTGTAATTTACTCTTAACATTATGGTGTTTTGTGACTTTTTACATTTTTTTAGGAAATTTGGACTTTGTAGCCAACTCATAGCCTGTGTGTGTGTGTGTGTGTGTGTGTGTATATATAGAGAGAGAAACGGGTTCTAGAGAAAACGGTTCAAAGTGTGAAAACGGTGAGAAAGCCTCATGTGTTGACACATGGCACACGCTTCACTTCAGGCGGAGGGACGTTTTTGTCTTTTTACTTTTTTATTAATTTTCTCTTTTTTATATTTCACACACCACTTTCATGTGTGGTAGGGATGAGCAAGGTACCCGTTCGGTACCGAAAAACGAGGAAAGTGGGAACCGGTTCCAAATATACTTGATACGGTTCGGTACTGGTACCCGGTACCAAATGCTCATCCCTAATGTGTGGCGTCGAAACACTTTTTGGCGTTTATTTAATGTTTTACTTCACAACTTTGGTGGCGTTTTGTTTCTTTGTCTTTATCGCAATAAATTAATCTTACTAAAGGATGCAAAGCTAACTATCTTGGCGTTCATGGCATTATTACAAGCATTATAATTCACTAAAAAAACAGACATGCGTTACAACAAAATTGAAATAAAACAGATCAAATTAATACTCTTCATTAGACGGGATTACATCAAAGATGTATCCATCAGTTTCCTCTTCACTTTCCTCAGACTCGTCATCATCAACCACATTGGCGTTTAACGCCTTCAAACTGGTGCAGCCTGCTTCGAATCCTAGATTCAAACATAATCACAATCTTGTTTTTGATAGTGTTTGAAGGTCTAAAATTACAGAGTTGTTCAAGGTAGTGAACATTCTCTATGTTCAACACTTTGTCCATTGTGAAGGAATGCTCCTCTTCGTTGCTATAAGCAACTATCACCATCCTCAATTGTTCATTCAAATTCCAACTGGTAACGGTTGGTTGCTCATCACCCGCTGGAATATCTTCGCTTCAACCTTCTTATTACAATTTTAGTTCTTTTACACTAGTTGGCCATTGGAACACCAAAGGCCATGATATCTCTCTGGACGGCCTCATCCATACCAAGTATGGCGTTGATGGTCTTGACTTTTCACCATTCTCCTGTCTGAGAACTGTAGAACGAAACGTCAATCAAGTCTATCAAACCTCCATGAAATAATTTGTGGTATTTTTTATTTTTGTTTGGCGTTTTATGCTCTTTTTGGCCTTTAGTAGTTATAGCGACTAACCTTTGTACTATAGCTTTTTTACTTATTTAATAGTGTTTTTGGCGTCTTTTAAAATGAGCAATAAATTTTGTTTTTATTAACATTTACTTATTATATTATTTTGGCGCCAAAACAATAATAGTTGTAAATAGAACTTCTGAATTCTCGTTTGTTCATAGTACTTTATGCTGTGAAGATTCCTTTTCTTCATAGTTGTGACACTGAAAAGCCAGAAGATATGATGTATCTAGCATTTTAACGTTTTATGTGATAGCATTATAATGTTTTTTATGTTCTTTTGTGGGATATTGTTTTGGGGTGTTATGTAACATATAAACATAAATTGTGCTATATAATATGGCTTTTGAAACATGATAAATATACAGGTGATTTATCATAAACATGTATAGGGTAAACAAAAACAAAACTATGTGCAAAATATGGCGTTTTATAGGTGATCCTAACATAAACATGCAAAAGTGTAACCAAAATAATATGGAAAATATGGTGTTTAACAAACTAATTTACTTCAGCGACCGTCCTTTCTTCGATCCTTTGCAATCTTGAATTGTACAATTTCGTTATTCTTTCTTGTCCTAATTGCAAGAATTTGTTTAATGATTTTACCATCCAAACCCAAGAAATAAGAAAAACAGAAGCTCTGGCACGGGGTCGTGCTCACCTAGCACGAGCTGTGCCCGGAGGGAATTCACTGCAGCAGAAAGAGACAACAACAAAAGACAAATTCCAAGCTTAACACAGGGTCGTGCTAAAGCAATACGGGGCGTAGTAAACTCTAGGATTTCCAGAATCTGAAGAAGCACAACAAGTACATTGGCCACGGGCCGTGCCATAGACACACAGGGTCGTGTTAGTACAAATCTGACACTTCAGTTAATGTAGAAGAGAGAGACTGATGGCCACGGGGCCGTGCCAGGCGGGTACGGGCCGTGCTGGACGATTTGATGGTGAAAAGTTAAGATTTGATGGTGAAAATGATGAGAAAGTGTGTGAAGATCAAAGAAGTACAAGATTTGAGGAGAAAACTTACAAGAATCGCAAGAAATCGAAAGAAAAGGGGTCAAGAGCGTGCTGGTCGATCGGGAGCTGTCACATCACATGAACAGTGATGTGACAGGTGCTATTTATAGGTGAGAGGAGAGGAGAGGCGGTGTAATGGTGCGATCGGAGAGCAATCCGATCGGATGGCCATCCGATCGGATGGTTCGGTTGAGTTAGTTTCCGACTTTTCATTTTGTGCGTTAAGCGTTGCGATGCGTTTAAGCGAGTGTCGATTAAGCGATGCGATATGTTTAAATAATAGTTACACAAATAACATAACTAACATACAACAACATAATTAAACTTGCGTTTAGCGTTTGCGATTAAATTGCGATGCGATAGAGTTGCGATTGCGTTTGCGATTATTCACCACAAAACATATAATAAACATGCACAAGTATCACACAATAGCACACACACGTAGAACAATATCCAGAACATGCGATTCAAGTGGCGATGCGATAGCGATGAGATAGCGTTAAGTAGATTAGCGATAAACAACGATTATTGCATTTACTCCACATAATACAACTAAAGTAACACAAATTAAAGTATCGGTTAACAAGTCAAAGAGTACAATCAATAATTAAGAAAGGAGTGACAGATCGCGTTTAGCAATCTTTTCTTCCTTTAACTTTGACTTTGACGTGTACTTTGACTTCAAGAAGCGGGTTGTTACAGCCTCCCCTACTTTAGGGAATTCCGTCCCGAAATTAGGATGCAGGCGTAACGAACAGCTGTGGATACTTAGCCTTCATGTCACTTTCAATTTCCCAGGTGAACTCTGCGCCGCGTTTGCCTTCCCAGCGAACCTTCACAATGGGAATGCGTGAGCGTCTGAGCTTCTTGGTTTCTTGATCCATGATCTCGACAGGCTTTTCCACGAAGTGTAATGTTTCGTCCACTTGTAGATCCTCAAGTGGCACATGTAAATTCTGCTCGGCCAGACACTTTTTGAGGTTCGAAACATGGAAAGTCGGGTGGACATTGCTAAGTTCTTCCGATAGTTCGAGTCTGTAGGCTACCTTGCCAATCCTTTCCAGAATTTTAAAAGGTCCAACATATCGAGGCGCGAGTTTCCCTTTCTTGCCGAATCTGATCACCCCCTTCCAAGGTGAAACCTTCAGGAGTACGTGATCGCCAACGTCAAATTCAAGGGGATTGCGGCGTCTATCGGCGTAACTTTTCTGACGACTCGAGCTTTCAGAAGATTGTCTCGAATTTGGAGGATTTTGTCAGTCATTTCTTGCAGCAGCTCAGGACCGGTAATTTGCGCATCTCCGATCTCGTGTCATACAATAGGCGATGACATTTTCTTCCGTATAGTGCCTCAAATGGTGCCGTTTGAATGCTAGAATGATAACTGTTATTGTACGAGAATTCGACCGAAGGTAAGTGCGCATCCCAATTACCACCGAAATCTATGACACACGAGCGAAGCATGTCTTCAAGGGTACGAATCGTTCTTTTAGTCTAACTGTCGGTTTGGGGATGGAAAGCGGTACTTAGATTAAGGGTAGTACCGAGAGCAGATTGAAACGTTTCCCAAAGACACGAGGTAAACCGACAATCGCGGTCAGAGATGATGTCACGAGGCGTCCCGTGTCGACAGATGATTTCGTCGGTGTAGATCCGTGCTAGTCGTTCTACCTTGAAGTCTTCTCGTATCGGTAGAAAATGAGTAGATTTTATAAGTCGGTTAACGATAACCTAGAGCTATCGTGACCTGATGGCGTGCACGGGAGTTTCGTTATGAAGTCCATGGCTATAATCTCCCATTTCCACATAGGGATCTCGGGTTGCACGAGTAAGCCAGAGGGTCTTTGTTGCTCAGCCTTGACTTTCGAACAAGTTAGGCACTTTGAAACATAGATAGCGATATCCTTCTTCATTCCAGGCCACCAGTACCGTAGACGGAGGTCATGGTACATCTTGTCGGCACCGGGATGAATGAAATATTGAGACTTGTACGCATCAGTCAACAATATCTCCCGAAGGTTATTGCAATTTGGAATCCAGATGCGATCGAGATAGTAAGGAATACCATTCGATTTACTTTCCAATCGACTTTCAGAACCAAGAATTCGTTCTTCCATTAAGGTGCGTTCGGTGAAATAGGCGTGTTGGGTGTCACGAATAAGAGCTTCGAGGTCGTGCTGGGCGTGAGTATTACGAACGCTATGCAAATAGCTTCGTCGGCTTAGAGCGTCGGCAACGACATTTGCTTTGCCAGGATGATAACGAATCTCATAGTCGTAATCATTAAAAAGTTCAACCCATCAGCGTTTGCGCATATTCAGTTCCTTTTGGTTGAGGATGTGTTGCAGGCTCTTATGGTCGGTGAAGACCGTACACTTGGTACCGTAAAGGTAGTGTCGCCAAATCTTCAACGCAAAAACAACTGCACCAAGCTCGAGATCGTGGGTTGTATAGTTCTTCTCGTGGATCTTGAGCTGACGAGAGGCGTAAGCGATAACCTTGTCCCGTTGCATAAGAACACAACCGAGACCAAGGTTCGAGGCATCGCAGTAGACTTCGAAGTCATCGTTTCCGTCGGGTAACGCGAGGATAGGAGCATTGTAGAGCATATGCTTCAGAGTTTGAAAGGCTTGCTCTTGTTCGGTTCCCCAAACAAAAGACTTGTCCTTATGCGTCAGAGAAGTAAGCGGAACAGCGATTTTAGAAAAGTCAGCGATGAATCGACGGTAATAGCCCGCCAATCCGAGGAATGAACGAACATCGGATGGTGATTTTGGTGTAACCCAACTTTTAACAGCTTCGATCTTCGCAGGGTCGACGTGTATACCTTGACTATTGATGATGTGACCGAGGAATTGAACCTCCTCTAGCCAAAATTCACACTTGGAGAACTTCGCATAGAGTCGATTCCCTTGGAGTAATTCGAGAACCAAACGTAGATGTTGCGCGTGTTCAGATTTCGACTTTGAATAGATCAGGATATCATCGATAAACACGATGACAAAGCGGTCAAGAAATGGTTTACACACGCGATTAATCAAATCCATGAAAACCGCGGGTGCATTGGTTAAACCAAAGGGCATTACGACGAATTCATAGTGGCCGTATCGGGTAAAGTGGTTTTGGGTATATCTTCCTCCTGGATTCGTAACTGGTGATAGCCTGAGCGTTGTAACACCTCGAAAATTCACGTCCTATAATGTGTTGACACGTGTCATATGTTTGAACGTGTGAAAGAATGTTCTGAAAGGACTAAAGTTGACAAACATGGAAAGTATGTGAATATACGAGTTCTGAATGTCAACAGTGAATAAACATACTTCATAATAACCCTACATGATGTTCATATCATCAAACGAATAAATCATGGATCATACGAAGCAACAAGTGAGAGATTACAAACTACAGGGGTTAAATGTGTCAACATGTTTAAGTTATACCTCTGAGTGACCTTTTGACAAACTCGAAGCTTTGTAACTGTTAATTATGCTCACTAGAATGCGTGATATAAATTTCATAAAGTTTCGTTATCGTATGAGAAAGTTATGATCAAATTCGTGTGCGAGGGGTTAAAGCGTTAACGTTGAAAGTTAAGACTTTTCGGGTTAACCGGAAGTGTCCAGGGACTTGGCAAAGTGGGTATAAGTCCTAAATCCCTTGTATATAAAAATAAGGGGGTCAAAATACAAGAAATAACCTTGGTTGCCCTTTCGTGAAGCCAAGGGACAAGGTGCAAAATAACAAAAATGGAAAAATCAGAATTTCAGGCCCAGGCGGCCCGCGTTAGAATCTGTTAAACGCGAAAACTCGACCCAAAACGGATGTTTCACTTCATGTGCGACCCCTAAGTGCCTCCTAGAACACTAGGGACATGTGTTGATCAGTTGTGGTCACTAGTAGAACCATGTGTCAACAATTTGTGGTGGGAAATTCACTATAAAAGGACCAATGTTACAACCATTGTTCTTCACATCTTCATCTGCAATTGTGGAGCATTTCTGGAGCTTAGGAGCAGATCCAAGACATCTCTACTCGTGCATAGGACCCTTGTAAGTACCCTTGACCTTCCTCGATTAAGTTTAGCTTAGTTATTTAGCTAAAAGTCAAACCGTCGTAATTACGGTTTGACTTCGAGATTAGTCAATAATGGCTCAGTCATATCTCGAATTAAAAGTAGTTATAAGTTGGTAATTATGTGGGTAATAAACCCTCAAAAGGGTTCCCCCTGATTCCCACTCTAACTAGGTCAAATGTCGGGTCAAACTTGTATTTAAAAAGTCAACAGAATGTGTAAATTCTAATTTATGCATAATTAACAATGTAGAACATATACAACCTGTTTGATCATTGTTATAACTTGGTAATAAGTGTAAGAACATGTCCAAACATGTTCAACCCGACAGTTTCCTGTTTAGACCCGGTTCGGAACCGAAAGTCGCATAGTTTGACTTATACTTTGACTTTCAGTTCTGACCCATTTTGGTATGATTTAGAAATACCTAAGAGCTTTATTTGGACCAGGTTACATGCTAGTATAACCCTCTGTGATTATACACTATGGTTCATTAGTTAACCGATTAATACGCATGATTCCGTTAATTGCTCATATGTTGACCATTATGCCCTTATTACCTTAAAACGTGATTTTTGGAAATGTAAAAGAGTAGAAACTTTAATTATTGATATATAAAATTGTATGCAAAGTTTGACATCAGTTTGAGGTGTAGATTAAGAGTTATGCTCGTTAGCGTAAAATTAAGGCTTTATGTTAATTAAACGGCGCATTTAGCGTATAGCCTACTTAAACATACTTTTTGATATCAAATCTTTTACCCACTGATGTAATATATTATTTTGGGATTTGTAAAGATTTTTAATTAATTTTAGGCTGAGCATAACTCATAGTCGTAGGCTTAATCCGGTACTTGTCGGTTTTGCCCTTACCGGCCATAAAATGAGTTTTACATATCTAAACGACTCCAAACCTTTTGCTACTGATTAAATATGATAAATAAATTATTTTAAACCTTCTGGAAATATAAAAATATCAGATTTAAGTATCAAACCCGGAAATGGCCTTTAATCGCCTTTTTAAGCGTTTTTAACGCATATTATGTACTAGAAGTATTTTAAACATACAAGGGTTGATACCTACTGATATTTGAGGAAAATTATAATATTTTAACAGTAAGCAAAGGTTGTTAAACTCAGACTTCAGTTTTGAGCTTTTCGGCTTATGTGAAATTACCAAAATACCCCTACGGGGCATAGTTTGGTTATAATTGATAAATTTCACATATGTACTTTATCCTACTGTTATAACATGGTAAAATAAGTATTTTTTCTGATTACATCAGACCTGTAACTCAGATAAATACTTAAACTCTTTTATAAACTTTTAAATGACCAAACTACCCCTACGGGGCATAGTTTGTGTTTAAACTCGTTACGGGCATAATGAAAGACATCTTACTGATGTCACAACATATATGAAGCATATTAACTTAGGAAACCTGTAAATAGCTCTCATGAATACCCGTTACGCTTATTATGCGTTCGGTTCAGTTTATGTAACTAGTTTACATAAATTAGCCTAAACGGGTCAAACCTTATCGGTTTTATCTCAAAATCCAGAGTGTGTATGAAATACCCATATTAAGCAAGTCTCCGAACTTGTCGGGTCTAAAACACATTCTATCCGGTCTTCGCTTAATAGTGCGTACGAACCGTATCATTGAAACTAACCGGTCTAAGCTAAGGCTTAATTAAGGACCCGTTAGAAATCTAATAGGTTATTATAAACCTTCGTTCCAGATTAGGAGCCCAGTAAAAGTACTTGCATTTTGCTGTAATTGATTGATACTTTGCTCAGGTAAATACTCTTAACTTATTTTCCCTATACGGGCTTGGGATACGGTACTATAAAAGTACCGCTTGGTCGGGTGTATGTAGTCATTTAAATCGTACTGTGATTGATGTATTTGCATAACCTGTTTAATATGTATTATTTGGTGTATGGATTTTGGGGGTTAAATGACCATGTCCCGGATATCCTTGGCATCATTTTACGAAATGGCCACGACCTAAGCACGGGGTGTAGGCGTACACCTGACAGATGCATTATGTAAAAACTGGTAATCCACTCGAAGGTATCATCCTTGTGGGCATTATACCGGAACTGGTAATCCACTTAGAGGATGATAGCTTGTGGGCATTATACCTGTGGCGTGTCAGTTAATCTAGTCCGGCCCTACAAACCGGCCCTGACAGACGAAGAATAAGTAAAACTGTATACATGATTATTTCAATAATTGTCCCAAGTTATAAAAGATATTTGTGCCGAAGTGCATTCAAACCAATTTACAAACTCTTTTCAAAATGAGTCAGTTGAGTTGTATTTACCAGTGTAAACTGACGTATTTTCCAAAAAGGCTAGTGCAGGTGCTAGACGGAATAGGCTGGCTACTCCAGGCATCATTACTCAAGTCTCGCAAGCTCTAGATGTCAAAGTCAGTTGAACTATTATTTCCATTGTATTTTGATCCGCCTGTGGATCTTTTACTTTCCGTTGTAATACTGGATATTACTTATTATTCGGAATGTAATATATTTATCTTTTGCTTCCGCTGTGCATTTATATAATTGTGTTGTTTGACTATTATGTTGCCAACCACGTCACGATACTCCCCACCGGGCCCACCGGTGACACGTGGAAATCCGGGGTGTGACAAGCGTAAATCGATCTTTGAGAAGCACGTTGCACCTTGCAATTGGTCGAACAAATCATCGATTCGGGGCAGGGAATAGCGATTCTTGATAGTCAGCTTATTCAACTCCCTATAGTCGATGCACATCCGGAACAGTCCATCCTTCTTTTTGATAAAAAGAAATGGTGCGCCCCAAGGAGAGGTGCTAGGGTGAATAAAACCTTTGTAAAGCAATTCCTGGAGTTGACTCGAGAGTTCGCGTATTTCAGACGGAGCGAGACAATAAGGAGACTTAGCAACAGGATTAGCTCCAGGAATGAGATCAATTCGGAAATCAATATCATGACTCGGGGGTAAACCAGGTAACTCATCAGGAAAGACTTTAGGAAAATCACGAACCACAGGCACCTTATCCATTGCCTTCTTTTCCTTTTCCTCCGCTACTACGATGTGTGCCAAGAAAGCTTTGTATTCCTTCCAGAGATACTTGCTCGCTTGGATACACGACATGAGTTTGAGATTCTTCGATGCGACTTCACCATAAACACAGAGTTGATCACCATTAGCGTGCGAGAAACGAATCATTTTATCAAAGCAAACGACTTCAGACGATTTTCGCGAAGAAAATCCATGCCTACTATGATATCAAAACTACCAAGATGCATCGGGATAAGATCGATAGGAAAAACGTGATTGTTGAGTTCAAGAGTATAATCACGGAGAACAGAACGAACAGTGACGGTTCTTCCAGTGGCAACTTCAACGTCGAACGTCGTAGGGAGATGGGCGCGTTTACGGTTAAGGAGCTTTTCGAATTCTAACGATACAAAATAGTAATCGGCTCCAGTATCAGACAAACACGAAGCATATATACCGTTGACAAGGAACGTACCATTGACCACATTGTTGTCTGCTTGGGCCTGGTGGGCATTGATGTTGAATGCACGTCTGCGGGCTGCTGGCTGCTGTTGATGTTGAGGCTGCTGCTGTGGCTCTTCCTTCACCACTCTATTAGGGCAGACATTTGCAAAGTGGTTGGGATCACCACATGCATAGCAAGCTCTTGCGTTAGCAGCGGGTGCAGGAGCTGCTTGTTGACCCTGTGGAGCAAGAAGGAGAGCTGGTGGTGCAGGAGCTTGAACTGGGGCTTGAGCTTGGCGAGGACCGGTACGGCAATTGGCAATAAAGTGGTATTACAGGTTGCAATGAACATAAAAGTGGCATGCGATCCCAATGGGATGATGATAGGTACAGGTAGGGCAGAGCAGGTGTGGACTAGTATATGCACGCTTGGCCGGCGGTGCATTGGTCATCGGTGCCACTACTTAGCGGTTCTGAGGTTGGGGTTGAGCAGGGACAGCTTGGAGTGGAGCGGCAGTAACTTCAAAATTCTTGTTGATGTTGTTGTTGTTTTGCTTGCGTTTACGGCGAGAAGACTTGGAAGCTTGCGGAGCGGCGGTTTCAGCGGTGGGTGCGGCAGTAGCTTGGTGGAGACTCTTGGTGGTATTCTTGAAATAACCTGCCAATACTCGCTTGTCATTAATCTCAGCAGCGATTAGGTATGTCTCTTTGATGGTTGTTGTCTTCGCAGCTTGCACGAAGTCGGCAACACAATCCGGTAAAGCACGGATGTATTTCTTGATCATCATATCAGGTGTTGCCACCTGGCTTGGACAAATGATACTCAGCTGTTTGAAGCGGGCAGTTAGACCAGCATTATCGCCACCATCCTGCTTGATGTTCCAGAACTCGTTCTCCAACTTCTGGAGCTCGTGGGGTGGGCAGAATTCCTTCATCATGAGTTCCTTCAACTCATCCCAAGTAAGCCCATAGGCTGCGTCGTCCCCACGATTGTTCCTTTCAGTTGTCCACCAATCCAGAGCCCTGGACTGGAAGATGCCAGTTGCATTGACAGTGCGTAGGTGATCGGGACATCCGCTCTGGCATAGTGTGACTTCAACTGACTCGAACCATTGAAACATAGCGCTTGGTCCGTCTTCACCTGTGAAGTCTTTTGGGCCATAGGCCTTAAACTGCTTAAAGCTGAAAGTACCCTTTGGAGAGTCGGTCCTTGATTCCTCAGAGGACTTGCTAGCATTTTCATTAAGCTCACTGACAATTTGCGGAATGACCTTAGCCATCTACTTTGTGACTAGAGCAGCGATGCGTTTGTCCTCGTGATTGCGGCGAGCAACGCGAGAAGTGTGCGATCCGAATGACAACATTGTCTGCAACAGACATCGTCACAGGATTCAGACACTATTTATCGAATCTCACCTCTCCATACACTACTACTAACTAAAGCTCAGGAACACATCGGTACATAGTCACACAATCACGTAGGCACATAATCCACATAAACACGTAGGCATGTAAGCACATAGTCCACGTAAGCACATCTTCCACTATATTTTGCACGTATTCACCTACATATATTGCACATATTCACATATCTTTCACAGCCGCGATCGCGATCAAGAATTGCGAGTACGATTAGCGAGTAGCATAGCGTAAGTGAGCACCATAGCATGTGATTTGTTAGCGTTTTGAGGTAAATGTGCAGTGCGAGTTGTGCGTGTTGATCAAAGCGAACAGCGAAAAGCGTATAAATCACCATAATCGAAACACATAAACCTGTAAAAACACATAAAATTCCACATAAAAGCGATAAATCACAGAGTCAGCGGTTGCAGGCTCAGAATCGAAACACATAAAATCAACGATTGCGGGCTTGAAATCGAAAATAGATTGTCTCGGCTGATAGACGTCGACTACCCAAAGTGATTCGACTATTCTCAAGGACTGCGAGTACACGTTTTGGTCTTAATAGACTGTGCTCTATCACCGGCATACGGTGAACGACACGCATCCTGTCGGCTATTTGCGCAACTCGAGTGGAATCCATCGAGACTTTGGTGAGAGTTTTGTAAAACCAACATAGAGAGTGGAATAAGTCATCAAGATTCGGGTTTCACCCCTAACTTAACGACTACATTCCTGTTTGTGTGATAGAATCACGAGATATAGAGGGAGAATGGCGTCGAAGTATGGATTTCACTCCTGATTCAACACAAATTCTCGTGTTTATAGTAAAAATCGTGCGTCGAACAAGTGATCCAATCGAGAGTTTGCGGTTTTCACACCTAGTCTCGATCTAATCACTCGTTTATTTTCGAAAATAGTGTGCGGTGCTAGCCTTAGGAAAGGCTAAGTGATAGTGCTCGACCTTAGGAAAGGTTGATAGTGTGTAGTATGTTCGCGAGTCGATCGAATAACAGAAATATGCTCACGTGGAACCCCTACCGGGTTCGCACAAGGCGGTCTGTTGGTACTTAGACTATAGACTAGGTCGTTTCTAAGACATCGACCCGGACTAGGTCGAGTCTTGCCTAATTCCCTATAGTTATGGCTGTGATACCAATCTGTCACACCCCAACCGATGGCGGAATCATCGGGGCGCGACACTGAGCGAAATAGATTGTCCAGGAGAAATCCATAACAACTAAATTACCAGATAATTAACATTATGTCCCATACCATAACTTATAAAAAAAGCAGTTATTACAAACATAGTTATCTCAACGACCAATCACAGTTCCGACAACTCAAATATTAATTGTTTTGTTTCTAGACTCCCCTAGACTTGATTCCATGACAGCAAGCAATCCTAGCATCTTAAACACCTGCCACATACATTAAAATAGAGGTCAATACACATAGTGTAAAGGTGAGCATACAAGTTTAATAGTATAATAGATAGCGAAAGTGATTTACGCATAACCAGCATGTAACATGTTGAAAAGTGAAGCTAGCAAGTTATCGACAATGAAATATGCACAGACATGATTGCGAGTTGTAGAATGCGCAACACATATCACCATTGTGACACGTGAAGTAAAACCCTTAATAACCCCCGTCCACGACAGGTGCCGAGTCCAAACTATAGTACTATCGTTGCTAAGGTGTCAGGCAACAATCACTGTGTAATCATAACTGTTGGGATTGAACCCTACAAAGGAACAGATGATATAAAGCCAAAACTGGTTCAAAACAGTGGATCATCATAAGCAGTGTTTGTACAAGCCTTTCCCCTTGACAGTGGCTTCAACAACTGATAGACTACAAGCTCTGCTGTTTTACAACTGTTGACAAGCAAAGCACTGATGAAGAATAAAGACTGAAGCTCAATCTACTGATGAGTCTTAAGTACTGCTGAAGACTAAAGCACTGCCCATGCAAGGTCTTATCATCTATTGAAGAAAGCACTGATGCTCAACTTCATTGCTTAGGCTACAACAGTGGAATGAAGAATCAGTGTTTTATTTATGTATTGTCTTATGTAATCGGTAGTTTAGTAATCAGTGGTTGTATAGATCAGTGGTTGTAGTTTGTTAGGAAGTTAGATGTCACTTTCATGGTGACGTCAGCCGAAGATGCTCAGTGGTTATGTTGTACTATAAATAGAACAGTACCCTGTGCTGTTCTGTTAGCTCTCTTCTTCTAAGTCATTCTGTACGAACAATTAGGGGTGAGCAAATTAACCACCATAACCGATAACCGAATCATAACCGACATAACCGAACCACTAATAACCGATAACCAATTTAACCAATGGTTATGGTTATGAAACTTTGTATAACTGGTCAATCGGTTATAGTTATGGTTTTGAAGCTTTGGTTAACCGATATAACCGAAACCGAACCGAACTTGTGATGTTAACTTTATATAATGGATTTGTGTTTTACAAAACCATATAGAGGGTTTTTACTAAGATAAAAGTATGTTAGTAACAAAATGATCTTGATGTAGATGCCATTTATTTTGATAAAGAACGAAGGTGCTATGGCCATAATTGTTTTTGTTTGAGAATTACCTTATTAAAAAGAACCCTAAATCGGTCGTTTAACCCAAAAGTTTAGTCTTCATTATCTTATAAAATAGGCTCTAGCTAAGTTCAAATCGTGCACAACCCTATTTATTTCAAACTTTGCTTAGTTACTTAACCGAAATTAACCAAAACCGAACCATAACCGACTTCATAACCGATTAACCGTAACCGAAGTTTGGTTATGGTTATGGTTACCAAAACTCCATAACCGAATTAGCGGTTATGGTATGGTTAATAGTAAAAACCGAACCAAACCGACCCATGCACACCCCTATGAACAATTAGTGAGCTCAGGCTGAGGGGGAGACTTGTGCATGCATGCAATTATAATTGATTATTGTAATAAATACAATCATTCAATTCGATGTTAAACATGTTTGCTTAAACATTTCTTCCATTGATTGTGTGTTCAAAGTTTATTTCATAATCCCGCTGCAACTTACATCTCTGTTTCACCTTCACTTTAATTAAACAAACACAATCTAAGAAACTCAGATCCTAACAATTGGTATCAGAGCTAGGACAGTCAAATTTGATTTAATAGTCATTTTGACGTAAAAGTTCAGCTCAATCTCGTTGATACTTTCGATTGTTCGTTTTTAGTTGAAAAACAGAGTAAGGGATAATCATGAATAAAAGTTGATTATTCAGTTTCTGTAAAACAACCAGAATGGCTTCACAATCACGGGACAATAACAACACTGGCACACTCTTCAAACCACCTATGTTGGTCAGATTTGAGTATTACATCTGGCAGCGTAGGATGGGTCACATCTTAGCCCAACAAAACACAGGGTGTTGGAAGTCGGTTGCCTTTGGACCACATGTTCTAATGGTGCCGAGTGCTGAGGATCCAAAAGTTTTTGAACCTAAGAAAATTGAAAACTATTCTGAACAGGTTTTCAAAAAATTGAACTGGATGCCAAAGCTTTTAGCATAGTAGCATCAGCACTCCCAAATGAAATTTATGATGGGCTGTTACACTGTAACAGTGCCAAGGAATTGTGGAATGCACTTAAGGAACAATTTGGTGGTACTGAAGAAGTAATTGAAAACAACAGGGAGGTTTTGAATCAACAGTATGAAACCTTTTGTCACACTAAGGGTGAATCATTAACACAACAGTTTGAACGTTTTAGTTGTCTTATAAGTGAACTGAAACTTGTTAATGTTGAATTTGCTAAATCAACTCTAAATAGTAGGTTTCTAAGGTCACTTCCTGAAAAATGGGACACAATTGCTTTTGTAGCCAGAAATTCAGTTGGGTTCAAAGAACTTACCCTAACCCAGCTTCATGGTAGACTCCTTACCTATGAAAGGGAGTTGAACCAGAAAAGAAGCTACAAGAGACTGGGAAGGTTGCAGATGATTATACATTTGGCAACACAGCCCTTTTGGGTCAGGAAGAATCTGGTGGTAGTAAGGATCAGAGTTATGATCATTACATTGACATAACAGTTGGTGGAGCTTTTAACAACTCTGATTCTTACTCATCCAATTATGCTTTTGCAGCTAATGGAGAAAACCAGAATTCTGGCAATCTGTCCTTTGAACTCAATGATCTCCAACACTTTGATCCAACTGATCTGGAGGAGATGGATATTTTGCACCAACTTGCACTGCTGAGTGTTAGAACCAGCAAGTTCTACAAGAGAACATGGAGAAAATTTCCAGGGTTACATGGGAACTTAAAAGTAGGGTTGGATAAATCAAAGATAAAATGCTACAAGTGTAATAGGTTATGTCATTTTGCTAGAGAGTGTAGGAGTCAAAATAATGGACCAATCATCACACATCCTAGCTCAAGACCACAAAATAACCAAACCACTGTGCAGTATTCCCAATATGCCCTTGCTTCTCATGTAAACACTGCTCACTATGCACACCATGCAACCCTTGTTCCAGTGCATTATGTCCAAACCACTGTTCCTTAGATACAGTATGTCCAGGCCCCAGCTCCTCAGGTTCAGGTGCAACAAGTTGCATCTCAACAAGCTACTCAAACCCCTGTCCAACCAGATCAGCAAAGCTTCTTTACCCAAGGCTTTGTTGATTGGAGTAGCTTGCCTGAGGATCTAGGTGATGAAAACTTTGCTCTATATGCTGAGAATGTTGTTTCTAGTGATGAATTATGTTTTACCGCATTAGAGTCCATTCCAGAAGTGCTGGAAACTGAAGAAGGAACATCCAGTGCAGAAACAGTGGATACAATTGCTGAAGCAGTGGTTACTGTTGTTGTTAATGAACAACTGTTGGGAGAAAATTCAGAACCACTGGTGGAACCACTGTCTGACCCCTGGTCTATTGAAGAAGAAGAGGAAGAGAAGAAGCAAGAAGAAAGTGAGGAGAAAAAGCCAGAAGATAGTGAACATGTCTGTGATTGTGCCATGATGGCTGCAACTAAGGTATCACCCCAGGTTCTTAAAAACCTATGTTTAGACAAATCCATCATAGCATTTGCTAATGTTAAGGAGGTGAATGAAAACCTTAGAGATAAAATGTTAAAAATGAAGTACAATTTGAAAAATCTTTAAAAGAATTGAAAATCAAATTGTCAGAAAAAGAAAATGAGATTTGCAGCCTCAAACATGAGCATAGCATAACCAAGGACCAACTCCAGGCCATGATAGAAAAGTATCAAACCTGCAAAAAGGAGTTGGAATCCACCCAAATCACATGTGAAAAATTGGTGGAATCCTGCAAAGATTATGAAGTTATGCTTGAGAAACAGATTGAAAGCAATGTAAAATTTGGCATAGGGTTCAGGAAACATGACCAAGTTGAAAACACTGCTGCAAATGAATCTGTTCAAAACACTGTGGAAATCGTTCCCACTAACAAGGATGGTCAAGAAGTTAAAATAACTAATAAAAGTGGCAACAAAATCACTCTTAAAAGATCAGTGGGGTCCTCAACTTTTGAGGAGATTGAGAAATACCAATTCAAACGCACATGGTCTGATGAGTGTGACCTCCTTGAAAATTTTAAACCCATGGACTTCACCACAGTGGATGGTGTAAAAGCACCAAAGGCCAAGGTAATTCCTCTTAAGGACATCCCAACAGTGGTTCAAAACTCTGTTGCAAAGGAGTCTGAAAAGAAGAAAAAGAGAGAAAAGATTAAAAACTTGTTTTGTGACTTTTGTGAAAAGAAAAATCATTTGACAAAAGATTGTTTTCATTTAAAAGCTTATGACATTAACAAAACAAGTACCATTGTGCCTTCAAAAAGCTGCACCATCTGTGTTAAAACAAACCATCTTACTCAGGAGTGTGTGTACCTCAAAACCTTTGAGGTCAAAAAGGAAGAGTACACCTCAAAAACACTCATCAGTTCATCAAAATCACAAATCAAGAAACAACCATCTTTTGTGCCTGTCCAAACAACTATTACAAAACAGCTGAACCAAAACTCTGTTAAAAGAGAGGTTCAAGTGACAGATGCACCCCCTGCTAACCAATACCAAAGAGGTAAAAGTCAACCCCCATACCCAAGGGTCCCACATGTTTATGAGGTTTACAAAAAGTCTTCTAAACCAAAAGTGAACAGCCATCCCTTTAGATATCAACAGTTGATTGGAAATGGATTCCAACAGTGGTTAGAGGCACAGACTTCAAAAGCTGCTCAAACCCCTGAGCTAACCACTGTCCATGTTCCTGAACTTAACTCAGACACTGTTGAGACCCCATCCAAAGCCTTATTGGCTTTGGAGACGAGGCTTTGGAGACCCTCCTAAACTAATTATTTACTTGATGTGCAGGGAGCTTATGCATGCTTAGATAGTCTTTGGTATGTAGATAGTGGAGGCTCCAGGCACATGACTGGATGTAGAGCCCTACTCAAAGAATTCAAAACTCATGGAGGGGGTGATATATCTTTTGGTAATAATAGTAAAGGGAAGGTGATGGGTTCTGGTACAGTTCAGTCTAGAAAAGTTAAGTTTGAAAATGTCAATCTGATTGACAATCTAAAATTCAACCTACTTAGTGTCTCACAAATGAGTGACAAAGGTTATGGGTCATTCTTTACTAAGGAGTGTTGTAGGATTGTTGGACCAGAAATGGTTAAAAAGATTGAAGAAATAATAAAAAAAATGGAAAAACCCAACTTGTTGCTCAAAGGAGTGGCAATGTTTATGTTGTTGATTTGTCAAAAGAGAGCCCCATGACTGATGCCTGTCTGTTCTCAGCTGCCTCTAACAAAGAGACAGAACTATGGCACAGAAGATTGGGGCACACAAATCTCAAGACAATCACTACTTTGTCAAAACAAGGCCTTGTAAGAGGTCTTCCACAAAAATTATTCACCTGTCCTGAGCATTGTGTTTCTTGTTTAAAAGGAAAACAACATAAAAGCTCATTTAAGTCCATTGAAGAGTCCAAAACAACCAAGTGCTTGCAAATGCTGCACATGGATTTGTTTGGCCTAGTAAAAGTCACGAGTCTTAAAAAGAAAAGATATTGTTTGGTAATTGTAGATGACTTTTCTAGGTTTACATGGACTTATTTCTTATATTCTAAAGATGAGACTGCAGGCATTCTGCAAGACTTTGTCAAACAGGTTGAAAAGCAGTTTGACTTGCCAGTAAAAGTCTTTAGGAGTGACAATGGCACAGAATTCAGAAATAGGGAGTTGGATGAGTTTTATGTATCAAAAGGAATTGTAAGGCAGTATAGCATTCCAAAGACACCAGAACAAAATGGGTTTGTTGAGAGAAAGAACAGAACACTAATTGAGGCTGCCAGAACCATGCTTGCTGATTCAGGTTTTGTGACAACTCGAGTTTCCGACTTTCATTTTCGCATTTAGTGCGCGTTGACTTTGACTGTTAGTTGTTTGACTTGTGTAACTTGTAACTGTACACGTTATTTTTCTCTATATTTTTATGAACGCATTGTGGTTGCATGATTTTGTGTTTGGTTGTATAACATGAAACCTGTTGAAAACTTAAAACTGTTAACACATAAAAGGACTCGACGAAACAGACTGGACCCGACGAAATAGACTGTTTCGCCATAAGCATCTCGACGAAACAGGTGTTTCGCCGAAGCCCAGTTTCACCAAAGCCCATTAGGGCCCAGTTCACTTGTACGCATATATATTTCACGGAATTGTTTCATTCGTCACACGTTAACAATCTGAAACCCTAAAACTCTCCCAAGTGTGACGGCAGCTGTGTGTTTCCCCAAGCCCTCTCTTTAGCGATCAAACCCTCATTTCCGAACATCTCGGTTAGTGTGTATTAATCAGAATCGATTACTTGTTATTGATTTAAAAGTCTGTTTAATGAATGCTTTTAGTCACGGCCCATGTGTGTGTCGTCAGGATGTTTGTCATGATTCACTGTTTATTGTTTGTTTATATGTTGTCAACATGAAAGATAAAGAAACATCACATGTATATTGTCGGCTAGAATGGATAAGGATATGATTTGTGTCATGGGTTGTTTATTATCGAGATGGTGGGTTAATCGGTGGTCAAAGGGGTGGGGATATGTGAACCGCTTATTTTATAATAAAGATGTTTGTAAATGTTGATAACTCATTAAAGGTCCAATCGGTTGTGATGTTGAAGGTCCAATCGGCTATATGATGTTCTTGGTCCAATGAGAATTGGCGATTATGGATAGTTGTTGGCCACTAAGTTTTGTGTCATGATATTTATTGCTGAAACTGTTATGTGTTCGACGAATCTAAGGCACCGACGAAACAAGTTTTTATGACGAAACCGACATGGCGAAACACATTGTGTTTCGCCGAGACTGGTCATGACGAAACAAGAGTGTTTCGTCAAAGGGTATTACGGCGAAACAGGGGTGTTTCGCCGACTGGGTAAACTGTTTATGTAATTTGTTTCTAACTGAGTTAACTAACTGCTGTTAGATGCTACACCTGATCATGTATACGTGCAATGCGCTACTTAGTGATTTTTGATGTGTTATCCACTATAATTATGTTTACGTGCAAACAACTTGAATGCAAACTGATTATGTATACGTGCGTACCATAGGACGTGATTGATTAACCGTGAGCACATACTTAGCATACCGAGCAAACAAGGTGAGTTCACACTTCTACCAAGGCATGGGATTCCCAGGGCTTGGGAATGGGATTTAAGGAATAAGGTTGAATAGATTCATGCGGACATTATTACTAGACTACCATACCATCGTCCTCGGTTGTGCAGGACCCATACGTAAAACCTACGTATACTTATGCTATTCGCTATCCTCGGTTGTGAAGGATACTCACGTAAAACCTACGTGAACCTATATTTACTACTGCCTCGGTTGTGTCAGGCACTTACGTAAAACCTACGTAAACCCACGCGTACCCCTAATCCTCGGTTGGGAAGGATACTTACGTAAAACCTACGTAACACTTGTACGAATTACTGTTCTCGGTTGTGAAGAACACATATGGTTACAAATAGTCTAGTGGTTATACAACACGGGAAGCCCCCACCAATAGAACTTACTACCGGCCAAGTAGAGCCACATGATACAAACAAACTTACTATTACGCATTACTTTCTGTGAACTCGCTCAACTAGTTGTTGACTCTCTGTTACATGCCTTGCAGGACCATAGGTACTATTGGAGCTTGCACGGGAGGCACAGTCGTTGTGGACATGGATCGTGAATGTGATGTTAAACACTATAACATTTTGTACTTAAACTTATATTGGGTTTTACTTTAAATGCTTCCGCTACACACTTGTTTATATTTGGTTTTGTAAACACCTATCGTATTGATGAATGACTTTTGATATGTATATACTTATGTTCAATATGATTGGTGGCTTGATCCTGGTCATGTCACGCCTCCAAGCAGTAGTACTCCGTGTGTGGATTTTGGGGGTGTGACAGATTGGTATCAGAGCCATTGGTTATAGAGAACTCGGTTTTAATCAGGGGAAAACGTTTTTATTAAAACCAGACTATAACCAGAACAGTGCTCAACGATCCACAACGACGCCTCGCTCCACGTGCAAGACTCATCACTCTAGGTAATATGGTACATGTCTTATTGCCTACTTGCTAGAATTGCATAGAACTTTGCTCCGGGTATGCTTAGGTTAACTTAACACTATTGCATGAGAACACTTGTGTGATTATTCCCTTTTGTTATCACACTACTCGCGAACCTCTCTCACTTATGTCATATTTACTATGAAGATCATGTCTGGACGTATCAACATGACGCAAGCCCAACTGACGGCTCTCATTAACGAACGAATTGCTGAGGCACTTACAGTCGCACAAGCAGGAGGTATACCCTGCAGTTGTAACTCACACTAGGATCTTTAGATCCTACACTCCTAAACCAACTCTTGTGTTTTAATCTTGTACTGGATTCTTATATACAACAGGCCAGCACGCTCAGCCACCTGTTTGTACCTTCAAAACTTTCATGGACTGTCGTCCTACTACTTTTAGTGGCACGGAAGGAGCGGTTGGACTCCTCCATTGGTTTGAAAAGCTCGAGTCTGTATTTGAAATGTGCGAATGCCCTGAGGCTCGCAGGGTGAAGTACGCCACTGGTACTTTAGAAGGCATTGCGCTGACTTGGTGGAATGCGCAAGTTCAGATGTTAGGGTTGGCTGTTGCTAACGCCACACCCTGGAACGGTTTCAAGGAATTGATTAAAGAGGAATACTGTAGTCGTGATGATATTCATAAGCTGGAGGTAGAATTTTACCATTTGAAAATGACGGGGTCAGAAATTGAAGCGTACACCAGAAGATCGAATGAGTTGGCTATTCTGTGTCCTACTATGGTGGACCCTCCCATTAAGCGTATCGAACTGTATCTCAATGGTCTGGTGCCGGAGATTCAAAGCCACGTAACTTCAGCGAATCTTGGCACTATTCAACAGATCGTCAAGCTAGCGCATCGCCTCACCGATCAGGCGGTGGAACAGAACAGGCTGCCTAAACGTATCAGCGCGACCACTACCACTCCAGTTACTCCTGCTACTCCCAGCGACAACAAGCGGAAATGGGAAGGGGATTCTAGTAGAGGTTCAGCTACTGTACAGTCTCAAGCACAGCAACAGCGCAAGACTAGTGATTATCAGAGCCCTAGTCAGCAATCTTCGGGCAGTCACAGGCAGGGTGGTTATCGAGGGAACCTCCCAAAGTTCAACAACTGTAACAGGCATCACAGTGGCCAGTGCAACAAGGGTCGTTGTCAGAGGTGCCTCAGGATGGGCCATGAGGCCAAGGATTGTAGGAGCCCACGGCCTGTAACTCAGAATCAGCAGCAGCAGCAAGCACCGCAGAATCAACAACAGGGTAACAAGGGATGTTTTCATTGTGGTGCTGAAGGCCACTTCAAAAGACACTGCCCTCAGTTAAACCGAAACCAGAACAACAACAACCAGGGAATTGGGAACAACAACAACAATAATCAGGGCACTGGGAACAACAATGGGGGAAACAACAACAACAACAATGGTGCAAAGGGTCGTATGTTTGTGATTGGTCAGAGTGACGCAAGGAACGATCCTAATGTGGTTACGGGTAAGTTTCTTCTTGACGACTTTTATGTTACCGTATTATTTGATTCGGGTGCGGATACCAGTTATATGTCTCTGAACGTTAGTCAAATGCTTAAACGCGCACCAACACTTTTGAACATCAAACATGTCGTAGAGTTAGCTAACGGTAAAAGTCTAGAGGCCACACACATAGTTCAGGGTTGTAATCTTATCCTCGCTGGTCAGACTTTCTCTATCGATCTCATTCCTATAACTCTGAGTAGTTTCGACATTGTCATCGGTATGGATTGGTTATCCCAACAGCAAGCAGAGATCCTATGCAAGGAAAAGATCATTCGTATTCCTCGTTCTGGCAAAGAACCTCTCGAAGTTCAGGGCGACAAGAGTGGTGTCGTGAGTGGCATCATCTCTTTCTTGAAGGCTCAGAAGTGTCTGCGAAAGGGCCACATAGCTATTTTAGCACTCGTTACTGATACATCGACGACAGAGAAAAAGATTGGGGATATTCCTATAGTACGCGACTTTCCTCAGGTGTTTCCTGAAGAGTTACCTGGGTTACCTCCCCATCGCCAGGTCGAATTTCAGATCGAGCTAGCTCCAGGAGCAGCACCTATAGCTCGAGCGCCTTACCGCTTAGCTCCAAATGAACTGGAAGAACTGTCTAAGCAACTACAAGAACTCTTGGAAAAGGGTTTCATACGTCCTAGCTCTTCGCCCTGGGGAGCTCCAGTATTATTTGTAAAGAAGAAAGACGGTACCTTTCGTATGTGCATAGACTACCGCGAACTGAACAAGGTGACGGTGAAAAATCGCTATCCACTTCCACGCATCGACGACTTATTCGACCAGTTGCAAGGGTCGAGCTATTACTCAAAGATTGATCTAAGGTCAGGTTACCATCAACTGAGAGTCCGGGATGAGGACGTCTCCAAAACAGCATTCAGAACTCGCTACGGCCATTACGAGTTTTTGGTCATGCCATTCGGGCTAACGAACGCGCCTGCGGTTTTCATGGATCTTATGAACAGAGTGTGCAAACCTTATCTTGACAAGTTTGTTATTGTTTTCATCGACGACATCCTGATTTATTCGAAGAATCGGGAGGAACACGAGCAGCATTTACGACTTATTCTGGAACTCCTTCGAACGGAACAACTGTACGCTAAGTTTTCAAAATGCGACTTCTGGCTTCGTGAAGTCCACTTTCTAGGCCACGTGGTAAACACGGATGGGATTCATGTCGATCCATCCAAGATAGATTCGATTAAGAACTGGCCTGCACCTAGTACACCAACAGAAATACGCCAATTCTTGGGATTGGCGGGTTATTATAGACGGTTTATCAAAGACTTCTCAAAGATTGCACAGCCACTTACATTACTGACACAGAAAGGCATTGCTTACCGTTGGAGTGACAGACAGGAAACAGCGTTTCAGCACTTAAAGGATAGACTTTGTAGCGCACCTATCCTCTCATTGCCAGAAGGCACGGACGATTTTGTAGTCTACTGCGACGCATCTATCCAAGGTCTTGGATGTGTGTTGATGCAGCGGGATAAAGTTATTGCTTATGCTTCACGCCAACTTAAGATTCACGAACGGAATTACACTACGCACGATTTAGAGCTTGGAGCTGTTGTCTTTGCACTCAAGATATGGAGACATTATCTGTATGGCACCAAGTGCACCATCTACACCGATCACAGGAGCCTCGAACATATTTTCAAGCAGAAAGATTTGAACATGCGACAACGTAGATGGGTCGAGTTACTGAACGATTACGAATGTGCTATAAAGTACCATCCAGGCAAGGCCAATGTGGTGGCCGACGCCCTCAGTCGAAAGGATACTATACCTAGGCGTGTACGAGCTTTGCAACTCACTATTCAGTCTAGTCTTCCTTCACTGATACGAGATGCTCAGGTAGAAGCATTGAAACCAGAAAACGTCAGGGCTGAAGCTCTACGTGGTTCAAGGCAAAGGTTAGAACCAAGGGCAGACGGCGCCTACTATGTAACAGGACGCATCTGGGTCCCACTCTATGGTAGTTTACGCGAACTTGTAATGGATGAAGCTCATAAGTCTCGCTACTCAGTACATCCTGGTTCGGATAAAATGTACCACGACCTCAGAACTACATATTGGTGGCCTAGCATGAAGGCCCACATAGCAACTTACGTTAGCAAGTGTTTGACTTGTGCGAGAGTCAAAGCAGAATATCAGAAACCATCAGGCCCACTACAGCAACCTGAGATACCACAATGGAAATGGGAACAAATTTCCATGGATTTTGTTACTGGCCTACCTAGATCTCAGCGTGGGAATGATACTATTTGGGTGATCGTGGATCGACTCACAAAGTCTGCTCACTTCCTGGCTATCAAGGAAACGGATAAGTTCTCCACTCTAGCAGACGTATACCTTAAGGAAGTTGTCTCGAGGCACGGGGTGCCCACCTCTATTATCTCTGATCGTGACGCACGTTTTACTTCAGAACTGTGGCAAGCAATGCACAAATCTTTTGGCTCACGATTAGACATGAGCACAGCTTATCATCCTCAGACCGATGGACAGTCTGAGCGCACTATTCAGACTCTAGAAGACATGCTTCGGGCGTGCGTAATTGACTTTGGCAAAGGCTGGGAAAAACATCTGCCACTTGTGGAATTTTCATACAACAACAGTTACCACACCAGCATTAAAGCTGCTCCATTTGAGGCATTGTACGGGCGTAAATGCCGATCACCTCTTTGTTGGGCAGAGGTGGGTGACAGTCAGATCACAGGTCCTGAAATGGTAGTTGATACTACTGAAAAGATTGCTCAAATACGACAACGCATGGCGGCAGCTCGTGACCGTCAGAAAGTATACGCTGATAAAGACAGGAAAATACTCGAGTTCCAAGTTGGGGATCGAGCACTACTCAAAGTTTCACCTTGGAAGGGTGTTGTTCGTTTTGGCAAACGAGGCAAACTCAATCCACGATACGTTGGACCATTTGAAGTCATAGAAAAGATAGGCAAAGTGGCCTACAGATTGAACTTACCAGCTGAACTCAGTGCAGTTCACAACGTCTTTCATGTGTCGAATCTGAAGAAGTGGCAGTCAGATGAGACCTTCATAGTTCCTTTGAAGGAGCTCACTATCGACGAACGGTTGCATTTCGTCGAGGAACCAGTTGAAATCACGGACCGGGATGTTAAGGTCCTCAAGAACACTAGAATACCTCTTGTACGAGTTCGTTGGAACTCCCGTCGCGGCCCAGAGTTCACCTGGGAGCGCGAAGATCAAATGGAACTCAAATATCCCCAGTTGTTCGAAAACAATGCAACTACTACTGAGGCTGAAGCTACTACGGAATTTCGGAATGAAATTCCAACTCAACGGGGGAATGATGTGACACCCCAGGAAAACCAGTAAACGATAACTTACCTGGCTTCCTCAGTAACCGCATGCTAAATTTCGGGACGAAATTTCTTTCAAGTTGGGGATAATGTGACAACTCGAGTTTCCGACTTTCATTTTCGCATTTAGTGCGCGTTGACTTTGACTGTTAGTTGTTTGACTTGTGTAACTTGTAACTGTACACGTTATTTTTCTCTATATTTTTATGAACGCATTGTGGTTGCATGATTTTGTGTTTGGTTGTATAACATGAAACCTGTTGAAAACTTAAAACTGTTAACACATAAAAGGACTCGACGAAACAGACTGGACCCGACGAAATAGACTGTTTCGCCATAAGCATCTCGACGAAACAGGTGTTTCGCCGAAGCCCAGTTTCACCAAAGCCCATTAGGGCCCAGTTCACTTGTACGCATATATATTTCACGGAATTGTTTCATTCGTCACACGTTAACAATCTGAAACCCTAAAACTCTCCCAAGTGTGACGGCAGCTGTGTGTTTCCCCAAGCCCTCTCTTTAGCGATCAAACCCTCATTTCCGAACATCTCGGTTAGTGTGTATTAATCAGAATCGATTACTTGTTATTGATTTAAAAGTCTGTTTAATGAATGCTTTTAGTCACGGCCCATGTGTGTGTCGTCAGGATGTTTGTCATGATTCACTGTTTATTGTTTGTTTATATGTTGTCAACATGAAAGATAAAGAAACATCACATGTATATTGTCGGCTAGAATGGATAAGGATATGATTTGTGTCATGGGTTGTTTATTATCGAGATGGTGGGTTAATCGGTGGTCAAAGGGGTGGGGATATGTGAACCGCTTATTTTATAATAAAGATGTTTGTAAATGTTGATAACTCATTAAAGGTCCAATCGGTTGTGATGTTGAAGGTCCAATCGGCTATATGATGTTCTTGGTCCAATGAGAATTGGCGATTATGGATAGTTGTTGGCCACTAAGTTTTGTGTCATGATATTTATTGCTGAAACTGTTATGTGTTCGACGAATCTAAGGCACCGGCGAAACAAGTTTTTATGACGAAACCGACATGGCGAAACACATTGTGTTTTGCCGAGACTGGTCATGACGAAACAAGAGTGTTTCGTCAAAGGGTATTACGGCGAAACAGGGGTGTTTCGCCGACTGGGTAAACTGTTTATGTAATTTGTTTCTAACTGAGTTAACTAACTGCTGTTAGATGCTACACCTGATCATGTATACGTGCAATGCGCTACTTAGTGATTTTTGATGTGTTATCCACTATAATTATGTTTACGTGCAAACAACTTGAATGCAAACTGATTATGTATACGTGCGTACCATAGGACGTGATTGATTAACCGTGAGCACATACTTAGCATACCGAGCAAACAAGGTGAGTTCACACTTCTACCAAGGCATGGGATTCCCAGGGCTTGGGAATGGGATTTAAGGAATAAGGTTGAATAGATTCATGCGGACATTATTACTAGACTACCATACCATCGTCCTCGGTTGTGCAGGACCCATACGTAAAACCTACGTATACTTATGCTATTCGCTATCCTCGGTTGTGAAGGATACTCACGTAAAACCTACGTGAACCTATATTTACTACTGCCTCGGTTGTGTCAGGCACTTACGTAAAACCTACGTAAACCCACGCGTACCCCTAATCCTCGGTTGGGAAGGATACTTACGTAAAACCTACGTAACACTTGTACGAATTACTGTTCTCGGTTGTGAAGAACACATATGGTTACAAATAGTCTAGTGGTTATACAACACGGGAAGCCCCCACCAATAGAACTTACTACCGGCCAAGTAGAGCCACATGATACAAACAAACTTACTATTACGCATTACTTTCTGTGAACTCGCTCAACTAGTTGTTGACTCTCTGTTACATGCCTTGCAGGACCATAGGTACTATTGGAGCTTGCACGGGAGGCACAGTCGTTGTGGACATGGATCGTGAATGTGATGTTAAACACTATAACATTTTGTACTTAAACTTATATTGGGTTTTACTTTAAATGCTTCCGCTACACACTTGTTTATATTTGGTTTTGTAAACACCTATCGTATTGATGAATGACTTTTGATATGTATATACTTATGTTCAATATGATTGGTGGCTTGATCCTGGTCATGTCACGCCTCCAAGCGGTAGTACTCCGTGTGTGGATTTTGGGGGTGTGACAGGTTTGCCTTTAACTTTCTGGGCAGAGGCTGTAAACACTGCCTGCTATGTCCAGAACTGAGTTTTGATAAACCCCATGCATCAAAAGACTACCTATGAAATTCTGTATAAAATTAAACTACTGATCTCATACTTTAAAGTATTTGGCTGCCCATGTTTCGTTTTAAACTTAAAAGACTCAATTTCAAAATTTGCAGCCAAAGTAGACAGTGGATATCATTTGGGATACTCAACCATTGCTAAGGCCTACAAAGTGTTTAAAACTAGGACTAAGTGAGTGGAAGAGACTTTGAATGTAAAGTTCAATGAATGTACTTCAATGAAAATCCCTGCAAATCCTGCTGAGTTATTTGATCTTGATAAATTCACCTTTGAAAATGTTTCTGTCAAGACTAACAGTGCAGGTCCATCTCAACCTCCTCCATCAGACAATGGAGATGAAGTGATCATTCCACAACAAAAATTCACATCCATTGCCAGAGCAGCAGATGTTCAAAACAGTTGTCAAAGCTCAACCACTGCTACATCAACAATTGTTGACCAAAGTAGTTCTCAAACCCTTGCTTCCACATCCTCAAACACTATTGATAAAAATCTTTAAACAGTGGATAAAAATCAACATGTTTCCACACCAATTCCTCCTATCCATCCACCTCTATTTCAAGACACTGTTGGATCATCAAAGTCACCAACAGTTGTTAGCTCAGATGATTCACATCTACAGCCTTCACCCTTAAATGCCATTGTTCCATACAAAGGAGATTTAATCTTCTTGAAATCTCATCCACCAGACCAAATCATTGGAAACATCAGTGAAGGGGTGCTCACATGAAGTCAATCCCAAAACATCTGTCTTTTTGCTGGCTTTCTATCACTTCATCAACCAGTTCAGTACAAAGAGGCACTGAAAGACAACAGTTGGGTGGAAGCCAGGCAAGAGGAGCTCCAACAGTTTAAGAGATAACAAGTATGGGAGCTTGTACCACTGCCAGAGGGTGTGAGTCCTATTGGTACAAAGTGGGTGTGAGTGCAACGCAGGAACGGTTCTAGTAGAAGGACGTGGTAGAATCGATCAATGAGGAGGTGCGGAATCCTTCGGCATCGTCAGAGAATCACCAACAACGATATCAACGCTTAACATGTCCAATTTCATTAAGAGAATGTGAAAGTACAACAGATCCGTATGCAAACTGGACAGAGCTTCGCTATGACAATCAGGCAAAAGGTTCTAGACAACTGACCCTACTCCACTATTTATATGCAAACTAGGGAGGTGTTGGTGTCATCCGATCGGATGGCCATCCGTTCGGATGACACATGTCATCCGTTCGGATGAGTTCTAACACTTAACGTTCCGTTCCCTTTTTTGTCTAGATACAAAATACATACATATACAACTGTTTAACAACATATACAGGACAAAATACATAGACTCGATGCAGACGAAAGCTACAGACATAATGCACTAATAGACTCCCCCTTGGATGTAGCTGTAGTCTTCCTTCCTGGATAGTCTTTACTTCACCTTCCTGCTGCGCCTATAAGCTTTGGCTTTCTGTTGTGTAGCTTCAGCTTGTTCTGCTAACATCTTGCACCTGAGAGGTCTACCAACCTCATTCCAATACTTCCTATACACCGGATCTCCGTCTCTCTTTCTATCCCACCTTGGGATCTTATTCTCCTCAGACTCAATTGGCGTTTGATCAGTTGGTGGAGGTCTCATTAACTTTCTTCTTCCCAGAACTGCAGCTCTTTCAGCTATCTGTCTGAACTTCTCGCTGCGCTTCTCTTTCTTTAGAAACTCCTCCAACTCTTCGTCTCTGAACTTAGACTGCCAATATATACCAGAATTGATATCCTTTGCAAAGTATAAGTTCACCATCTTCTGATATTGTTGAGCCTGTTCTTTGTCTGGAGCATCATATACGATCTTATTGAAACATAAGCACTCAACATCCTTCTTCGAACAATTAACCAACCACATTGGATCCAACACACTGATCCTCCTTGCTTCTCCCGTCTTCTTATCAAACAAAGAGATAACCGCTTCTGCTGTGCTCTAATTGTACATCCAACCTTGGAAGTCTTCATAAAAATCATGTTCCATCGCACACAGTGGCATATTCTTTAGACATCTCGGCGGCTTTATCTTCAATGTAACATCCTTTTCTCCTGTGATTGGATCAAATTTGACAATCTGCTTTGGAAATTGTGGCTTCCAATCAGGAAATCTGTTCTTTTCCTGGAGCTTGATGTAGTTCCATAGCTTCTGGTCATGTATCTTCACATCAAGACCGTGATAGAACTGTTTGATATTCTTGGTTTGCACAAGCTCCTCCACATCCCACCAAGGGAGTGTTTTGATATCAGATAAGAACTCAAAATACTGACACCCGTGTTCCCTTCTGATAGCATACACTTTCAAGTCTTCAAGATAACCCCAAGATAGAATGTCACCCAGAGATTATCTGGATGATCTGTGAAGTATTGCAGTGGTCTCTTGTATTTCCTTTCTTTTGGCATAACCTTGAACCAATTATTTCTTCCATCTAACAATGTTTCCTATAGAACTATTTCAGGAATGCCTTCAGTACTTATCTTTTCCACCACTTTCCTACGTAATTCATCTTCATTTTGCGACTTAAACATCTCGGCGAAAGTAGGAAAAGTCTCCTCAACACCAGAGTAATGAAAGGTTGTATCTTCTTCAGATATATCAGAACCCTCTTCAACTTCAACATGATTGAAATTATCAGAACCCTCCTACGTAATTCATCTTCATTTTGCGAATTAAATTCATACTCTTTCTCTGGTGACGATGGAATCTCATCTTCTATATCAAACTTTAGATTACCGTCATCCATCCCCAATTCCTCTAACATTTCTTCTCTGATCCTAGGTACCTCTAACTCCCCCTAAAATGCAGAATGTAAGTAAATAACTTTGGGTTGTGTTAGGAATACCTGATCAGCGTGTTGTTTTTTGAGAAGAAGAAGACTCCTGATGATCCTCCACTTGCTCATTCAGCTCATCATTAAGAAAATCATTGAGCGATTGTTGAACATTGGGCTTCACCACTAGAAACCCTCTTGCCCCTTGATCATCGTCATCTTCATCTTCGGGATAATTATCAATATCTTCAAATAACTGCTCTAACTCTTCATCATCTGTCTTTTCTTCTTCCTCTTCTTCATCTTTGTAACAAAGTAATTTCATATCAGCTTCTCTCGCCTTCCCTTTCCGTTGTTCAACTTTCACTATCCGAATAACATCTTTCAAACTATAAGGACGAGAGAATGCTTCACCGACGAGGACAAAGCTTTGTTGAGGATCAACTTCCATGTTTTCCTCTGCATTCACCTCTGCATCAACCATGTCAACATCATCACCTTCAAGGTGACTTGAAGATCCTCCAGCCTCTTGAGTTTCAACTATCAACTCTTTCTTCTTCTGAGTCACTTCTTTCGCTAACTCTTTTCTCCCTAGCGACTCTTCTTTCCTCTACTCTTTGAATCTCCAACTCATTATACACAGCTTGGACATTGATTCCAAGCCTGTGTTCTACCACAGCATATAACATATTTAACTGCTCATCTTTAATAACTTTGTCAGCTCTCAATGCTTCAATTTCTTTCCTTAACACTTTGTTTTCATTAATAGATGATTCATGTAACTCACCGATCATCTGATGCAGTGTCTTGTTCACTTCATTCATGTTCTCGTACTTAGCATTCACTTCTACAAGAACTGTAGTAAGTTGATCAATGAGTTTAGCTTGTTCTCCAAGATCATATGTTAATTCATCTATTCTTTCAGCATGATCATTCACTGCTAACTTTAATTCGTCGTTCTCTTCTAATGCCTTTGCAAGCTTCTTTTCAACTCATCACGCTCGGTTTCAGCTTTTGACTTAGCTTTTTCCAAACTACTCACTTTCTTTGTTAGGTCCTTGATCTTTCCATCATGAAACATGTCGTAATCGCCTTCAGGAAGAATATCATCAGTAAATTCACCATGAATGTTTGGAAAACCTTCAAATAAACCAGGAGAAGTAACTTTCTTTGGCTTTGACTGCTCTGGATCATCTGGAATATGAATAGTTGGATTCTCTGGTGGAGGTGGTGGAGTAGACTCTCTTTCACCTATGAATTGAACTTCATCATCATCACCAACTTTCTTCTCAACTCTAACATATTCTGGACTTTCAGGCTTTTTCTTTTCAGCTTCTGGACCCTCTGTCGTTTGAACTTCAGGTGCTTTAACATTTTCAGCTTCAACTTCTGGAATACTTTGAACTTGTTGAACTTCTGAAGCTTTGCCACTTTGCATCTCGGGCATTGTAGCTGACCTCTTCCTTGCTCTGACATTCCTTGGGATAACTCCAGTTTGAACAACTTTGCGCTTCTTGATAACTTTCTTTTTCTCTTGAGGTGTAGGAATGTATGTGGAATCCTCTTCATCAGAATCTTTCTTCTTCTTTTGAGGCTTCACCTTTAGCTTTATCTTTCCAACACCAATCTTTGAAGTATCAATCTTTGGTTCAGTGTCGCTTGAATCACTGATTGTTGCACTGGAATCCGTGTGAGCAACTCATTCAACCTCTTTTCCTTTCAAGCTTTTTGCTTCAACATTCTTTGCAGATGCTTCAGTTTCCTTTGCAGCTTTAGCTTCCTCATTCTTCTTTAAGAAATCTTTAAGTGTCACCTTCATTAGATCAACACTTCCTTGAATAACATCTGCTGGAGGAATCACTGTCTCATCAACAAGTCTCTGTGGAAACTTCTTCTTTGATGGCTCTGCAAAACAAACATCAATAGAATTAATATGATATAACAAAGAATAATCTAACTTTTCTTGTGACTCCCCCTTTCAACTTTACCCTTTGTAACAATCTTCGGTGTCACCACTTTAGGTGAAATCTTAGGAGTCCTTTTCCTCTTTCCATCTTTCACAAACCAATACCTCAACCTCTTTTCATGCATCTCACTTAATATTTCTGTCTCATCTTCAGAATTACTGTTCTCGTGTCTCCATGCATCATTCTCAGGTGCAACATAGTCTGGATTTGCAATCTTACAAACCATTCTCTTAACTCTTGGCTCCGGATCTTCTTTCAGACCTTTATATTGATTCAATCTACTCAAGGTCTCACTTGTCATGTGATGCAATTTTAGTTCATCATCAGGTTACTTAAGAAGATCTTTCACTTGATCATCTAACAGCATCTGAATGAATCTTGGATACATGATATATTTTTCGCCTCTGATGTTGTCAATCATGTGATCAAACAAGACTTGAGAAATGTTGTAAGGCCTGTTGAGCACAAACATGTGATAATATTCATGATGTAGTCTGACGTCTCATCATAAGCTCCCTTTCTGTGAGATAGAGCTTGTACTACGCAATGAACCAAAAATTTATAGGGACGAAAAAATTTAGACTTGAGATATATATCATTTACGTGTCCAGAAAATCCCATTCTAAACCATAAACCCTTGCATAGCTTTTATGGAACGATAATTGGGTCATCATCACCATCTCTCAAGTCCAATACTCTCCTAACGTCTCCCACATTGAACTTAACATCAACATCAATATCCTTATCATTCTCATCCTTTTTCTGTACTGCCGAATATATCATCTTTTCTTTTTCATCATACCTTGCAGACTTCTAAAACATCCTTACATGTGACGTATAACATTTTGTCCTATCGGTCAATGCCTTAGCAATTCTACTATCTTTTAAAAACGTCGCCATATCTTTGAATGGTTCCATATTCGCATAATTTTCATCTAGAATACAGTAGATGTTGTGAGCTGGATGCCAATCAGATGCTCTTGTCTGCAAAAATTATCAACGTTAGAGTCTGCACATACTTCTTCGAGATATAAAGTGAATAGTGACAAGATTTCAAAATTTTCAAAAAATTTCCAACACTGGAAACTTCACTCTTACACTCTACTTCAGTACTGATGATCGGATGGCCATCCGATCGGATGAGTCAAATCCTTAAAGATCAGAACTTCAAGACATGTGCATTTGGATCAGATGGCCTTCCGGTCGGATGGTCATCCGATCGGATGGTCATCCGATCGGATTGACATTCATTCCAATGTGATGAACAGTATATAACAAACATGTGATGATGTGATTTTGGATCATGTGTAACAAGTCAACACTTAGAACAATTTTCAAACATATAAGGGTGTCATGGATCAGATGGCCCTCCAATCAGATGGTCATCCGATCGGATTGCCATTCGTTCCATGGCTTTAGGAAGAACAATTTGAATCTCAAACAATCACATATCAAAATTTTGAAGTTTTAACAAAATTGAACACATTTTCACGTAGAGAATTGGCCGATTAACAAAACCCTATGTGCAGATTTCTCTAAAACGTCCTAGTTTGGGTTTAATTTCAGTTTTTGTGCACCGGCTGCCGACACCTTTCAAACATCTAATCTTCAAATCTAAGTTATTTTTGATCAAATTGAAACGATAAACCTATAGATCTAAGGTCGAATAACATGGATCTATTAACAATTTGAACCAACAGACACTACAAAAGCCTAGATCTAAGATATAAACCCTAACAGTCGCCGACACCTCTAAAAAGCTCAAAAACTTGAAATTTTACGGTTAAATCAGGAAACTAACCTTTCCCATAGTGAAGGTTGAGTGTGCCAACAATCCTATGTAACTTGGAAAGCAGGAATGTGAGAAAATAATCAAGAACAGTTGAGAGTGTTTGAGTGTGGGACAGAAGGTCATTCGATCGGAAAAGTTTGACTGAAGACCATTGACCCCCTTTTATAGGCATGACCACCACTCGGATGGCCATCTGATCGGATTGTCATCCGATTCAAACTCAAACATTTTCAATTTTTCAATTTTAATTTTTCACATTTTTCAAGTTTTGTCAGGTTTGGTCAGTTTTAGGTATCTACTCAGGTATCTAGGTCCAAATTAATGACCCTAGGTACTCGATTTGCCTACCAAGTCCAAGTTAATGACCTTGGTTGACCCGAAATGAAACAACTGACATTTTTTTCAAACTTTTCAAACACTTTTTCTGAAAATAGTACAAGTGTCAACTTAATGAACTTGCATAGACTTTGAAAATTTTCAAACTTCCAAGATTAGCTCCCAACCCAGTTGTTCAGCCCAGAAACTTCCTGCTTTGCTTCACTTCTGAGATTCTGAAGATCAGCTTTCCACTTTGATTTGTCGTAAACTAAAGTAGAATATAAAATCTTTTTATGATTTTAAGAAAGTTTATACTGAAACCTACTGAAATCTTTTTGGGTTTTTATGCTAAACTGAAATGAAATGCAGTAAAGTAAACAATAAACTATTTACAAACATATTTTTGGTGAGCGTGTCAGAGGATCATATCTGCTGCCGACAAGTTACAAGTACCATTGAGCTTAATTTCACACTAAGTATTAAACAATTCACTTAGATTGCCGATATACTGATCCTTTTAAATTTTCACACAAACTTCAACTTATTCAGGATACCATTTAGGTGTTTTAAGTACTTAACTTATACGCGTGTCCCACCTCAGAATATACTCTTGTATCCAGACTTCTATATTCAGTCTTACAGGTGAACATACAATAATGATATCTGTAAAGGGTAGTGCGAGGCCATGTGAGCTCAGGTTAGAACTTCCATTCAGACAAAGAGATGATGGCTCGACTTTCAGTGGGTCCCGTTTGGGGATCTTTTCTTCAACAACACATGATTCGCATTTTGCAATGTTTATCATTTTTTATGCTGAGGGGAGGCTTTAAAGATTAAAGTTGTGCAGAGTATTATACAAGGACTAGGCTATTGCTTCCGCAAAATCAGAAGTCCTGGTATAATACCCCAGATATCATCAAGCACATAGACCTAGTATGTCAGAAATAGAAAATCTTTCAAACAATATTACAGGGGTTACCTATATATCCGAGAGATGTTCCCCACGAAATAAGCAAGAAATGATTTTTATGTTTATATCCCGAAAAAGTCTACTAAGTGTGTAAAAACCTATCGGCATATCATCAGTGAGACCGTTTAATACTTTTAAACTTTTCAATTCTTTAGCATACTGTAACTGTCTAGCTGATGTACTATCATTTCCTCTTTTACACAAACTCTTTTTTATTTTCTATTGTTTTTGGATTTTGAAAATATCTGATGTTTTTGAATTTTTTTCATTTTTTATTGTTTTTGTATTTTCTGAAAATATATCTATCTCCCCCCCTAAATACGAAAACAACTAAAAAGTCGACAAACCAAAGCAGTCTGCTTTTCAACATTGTCTGCAGTGGTTTTCTCATCAAAGCCAAGTATTTCCTCCGCCACCGACAACAGCTTCATACCATTCAATTTTAATAGATACTAAAAACGTGATTTATCAAAAGCTTTGGTATGTAAATCTGCCTTTTGTTCTTCGGTGTGGATTTTGTCTATTCATATCAACTTCTTCTCGAAACAATCTCGGATGAAGTGATGACGAATTTCTATATGTTTAGTTTTAGCGTGATGTACCGGATTTTTTGTTAGGTTTATTGCAGCCTCATTATCAACAAATATAAGAGAGGTAAGAAATTGCAAACCGTAATCACGCATATGTTGCTGAATCCACAGGATCTGCGAGCAGCAGCTGCTGGCAGACACGTACTCTGCTTCACATGTTGAAAGTGTAACAGAGGTTTGCTTCTTACACTGCCAAGTGACCAAACGAGGTCCAAAGAATTGGCACCCTGTAGTTGTTGATTTTGCGTTGACTTTGCAGCAACCGAAATCTGAGTCCGAATATCCTTCGAGCTTGAAGTCACCATCTTTGGGATACCACAACCCCAGGCTTGGGGTTCCTTTCAGGTAGCGTAGGATCCTTTTGACGATGGACATGTGGGAGGCTCTAGGACTTGACTGATATCGCACTGCGAGGCATGTCGGGTACATTATATCAGGTCTGGATGCGGTCAAGTACATCAGCGAACCAATCATTGAGCGGTATAGTGTCTCTTCGACCTTCTCTCCGGTGAGATTAGGGTTTATACCATGATTCGTTGCTAATGGGTGGACATTAGCGCCGTCTCGGACATCCCAAATTTCTCCAGAACGTCATAAACGTACTTCGTTTGATGTATGAAAGTTCCCTCAGGCATCTGGTCGACTTGCAGCCCTAGGAAGAACTTCATCTCACCCATTAACGACATCTCGAACTTCTGCTTCATCACTTGTTTGAAATCTTTGCAGAGTTCTTCGTTTGTTGACCCGAAAATTATGTCATCAACATATATCTGAACGATCAGTAGATGACCAGCGACCTCCTTAGTGAAGAGAGTGGTGTCCACCTTTCCCCGGATAAAGTCGTTGGCAAGCAAGTGTTGAGAGAGCGTCTCGTACCAGGCTCTTGGGGCCTGATGCAAAACATACAGCACTTTGTCCAAGAGGTATACTTTGTCTTTGTGTATTGGGTCGGTAAAGCCCGGTGGCTGCCGACATATACCTCCTCTTTCACCTTTTCGTAAAGGAACGCCGAGTTGACATCTAGTTGGTATACTTTAAAACCTTTCCATGAAGCGAAAGCAAGGAATATTCTGATGGCCTCAAGTCGAGCAACTGGAGTGTAAACCTCAGTGAAGTCTATCCCCTCTTGCTGACTAAAGCCCTGGACAAAGAGTCGAGCTTTGTTTCTGACTATTACTCCTCGATCGTCTCTCTTGCATTTGAGCACCCACTTGGTGTTTATCTTTCGGTGGCCGTCTGGCAGGTCCACGAGTTTCTATACACCAAGTTTCTCGAATTGACCCAGCTCCTCCTGCATCGTATTGACCCATGATTCTTCTGTCAGTGCTTCTTTGTATGTTCGAGGTTCGATCTGCGAAATAAAGCAACTGAGTGAGAATTCAGTTTGTAAAGGAGCAATTTTAGTATAAAAGCAAGTAAGGCCATGGTCAATTTGGCTTCTTGTTTGAACTCCTGATTGCAGTTCTCCTATTATCAGCTCCTCGGGGTGATACGATAGAGTCCTCGGCATAACTTCACCAGGAACGTTCACCTCGCCTTCCAAATTTGTGACATTCTGGTCCGCAACTTGTTCATTAAAATGAACTGTCTGGTCTGAAGATTGGATCTGCTCCCCTTAGATTCTGAATCACCACGATCAAAAGTAGGGATAATATCAGATTCTGAATCATCATCATTGACTGTCGTCTGATTTTCTAGAGCAGGCTCGCGTTCCAAAGTAGTCGGAGTTTGCTAAACATCATCATTCTCACCCGTGTTACTGGGACCAGCTTCATCATCGTTGGAAGTATGTTGACGTTTACAAGACCTTGCTGGAAATCTTCCCTGGGACGCTTCATATGCCCGTAAAATATCTAATTCATCAAAGTACTTTGGCTCTTCTTCTAAGTCAAATGAGTCCCATAGGGCATCATAATTGAATTGCCATGAGTCTGCGGGCTTCTGTGGAGGCATTGTGTATCCTTGACATTCAACGTGTTGTGCGTCGATGATCCTCCCAAGACTTGGAACAAAGACTCGTCTGAGTGGACTGGAATAGCCCACAAAGATACCTTCCAAGCTCTTTGAACAAAACTTGCCATCAGGATCTAGAACTGTGCAGGGAGACCCGAACGGATCTAGATATGCACTGACTCCTTTTCAGTAGTTCATCTTGCGTAGGTGAATGTGGCCCATCTTTCGGTGCCACAGCACTGACTCCTTTTCAGTAGCTTTTGATACGAAGCACTAAGGGTGACCCGTGGTAGTCATAGCAATGCTCATATCCAACACGTACAGATCATTTACCCTTGGTGCTCGCATGATGATCCACTCCTCTGGGATAACAAACCCCGGCTTCAGGATCAGACACTCCTTGTCAGTGAAATGGGTTGAATACATCCTGTCACAAATCTGAGAAATGCTGAGTAAATTGTTCTCCAGCTCTGCTATGTAGTTGACTCTTTCAAATGTAATGACACCGTTTGATAACGTGCCCTCCCCAATAATACGTCCTCCTTGATTTCCTACGAAACCGATATAACCACCGTTGAAACCTCTAACATCGTATAACAGGGTCTTTCTCCCTGTCATGTGCCGGGATGCTCCACAATCCAAAATCCACTTTGAGATAGATCTCGGGAGCTCCTGCACATTTCACAAACAATTAGTTAGAAGTTGAAGCAACCCAAGCCTCCTTTGACTCGGGTAGCTTGATGTGGGTTGTTGCAGTGTACAATGGTGGGAAGTTTTTGTCGTTCATTTTCAGACTCTCCTCAAATCCAACCTCAACCTCTTTATATAACAAGAATTCGCCTTTCGGAGGTTGACCAGATGGTTGGTCTTTCTTTGGAACATACTTATTCTCTGGTGGAGTCGAAGTTTATTTCTCAAGCTTTTCGTAAAAATCCAAAGGTACATCCATCTTAACCGATTTGGTTGAAGATGGTTGTTTTGTTGCAGGACCAGACACCTTTGGTTTTGACTCAACTGATGTCTTTGCTTGAGATTTTGGCTTCCATGTTTGTTGTGAAGAAGTGACTCATTTGTAAAAATGGTCATTTTTCTTTACCGGCTGTTTAACTTGTTCAGATTTGACTTTAATGTTTTCAGCTTTCAAAATCTTCTTCTCAACAAACATTGGAGCCTTGCCTTTGACATCATTTTTCTTTCTCGGATTCTCAACAACCACAGACTTAGGTTTCGAGTTGGTACACCTTCGTGCAATGTGACCAACTTGGTTGCATTTGAAGCAAGTGCGGGTGTCAACTTCCCGACTTTTACCTTCAGTCTGAGGCTGTGAGGCCTTCTTTGCAAAAAATTCTTCATTCATTTTCGAAAAGATTTCCGATTCTTGCTTGGAAATTGAGCTTGAACTCTTTACAAACACTTTCTTTTCAAATTTTTGTTTCTGAAAGTTCCTTTTTGAGTAATTCTTACCACCCTGATATCCACCCGACCATCTGTTTTGATTGTTTTTTATAAAACGTGGTGTCACAACTTGTTTCTTGTAGTAAGATTTATCACATTTAAAGTTTAAAACCCTTTTGGAACTCTTTAACCCTTCAATCTCAGAAACATAAATTTCAACAAGTTTGAAAACCTTTTTCAGTTTGTCTACATTCACATTCTCAATTGGAAACTCAGAATCCGAGTACAACTTATCAGATCCACACATCTTGTACATGACAAGAATAGGTTCATCACTTGAGTTGTTCTGGGATTTTGGTTTCGGAATGTAGTTATTCAGAAAACATTCTTCATCTTCAGTTTAATCACTGTCAAATTTTAACACATTCTCAACAACATTTTTCAACACTTCAGATTGAACACTATCTTCATCAGATTGTGAAGTGAATGTGACATCAATTATTTCTGGCAATTTTTCAACATCGGTTTTCTCACTTGTTTCAGAAACATTATCCAACCCAGATTTCTTCTTTGAAAAGTTGTTAAAAACAGGCGGTGGAACTTGATGATAACCCACCCCTGTTCCATCTGAGTAAATGTCCTCACCAGCTTTGTTCTTCCTGATTGGTTTGGGAACAATGTGTTGAAGAACAAAGATAGAGGAGTTATAGCTTGCCAGCTTTAGATTGATTCTTTCATTTTCAATCTTAGCTTCTTGGAATTAAAGCTTGAGACTTGCGATCTCATCCAGTTGCTAATTGATTTGTTTTTCTTTTGCCTGAAGAACTCCATACAAATGAATGTTTTCTTTGTAAGTTTTACCATTTCATTCATCTGAATCTTTTACCGTTCTTTTTAACTTTTCAAAATTTTCAGTAATTTTTCTGTTTTCAAGAGTTAATTTTTCATTTTCTTTCTGAAAACGTTCAACATCACTTTTATCTTTTTCAATCTTTTCGGTTAATTCTTTGATTCTTTCACTTGAAGCTTTAACCAGTCTATCTCGATTTAAAACTTCTTTTTCAATCTTTCCAACTTTTTCAACCAGATCCTGGATTCTTTTGTTTGAGAGATACGCATGTGTGCTGCAGACTTTGCACTCTTTCATGCAATTTATGCAACCACTTTCTGTTTTAGCACAATCAGTCTTACCTGATTCAGTTTCCGAACCACTACTACTGACCTTTCCAGATGACTCAGAACTAGAAGCGGACTTGGAATCTACCTCAAGTGCTTTCGTCATTAGAACTTGGTCTGCCATCTTCCTCAGATTATCTACTGTCATTTCTTTAGTAGTGTCGATGATCCCTTCATCTACTTTCTTTGAGTCTAGCCTTTCTTTTTCGGCTTTCTTTGCATCGTCAATCTTGTTCTGTTCTTCAGCTGCCGATATTGATTTTATGAGAGTTTCGACATCAACTGTTGATGGATCCACACAGATGTTGCCTTTTGGATCTAAGTAACATTCACGATCCGGATCCCATCTTCTTGCCTTTTTGGCTTCTTTCCAAGCTTCGTAGATCTTTTGTTCCATATGTTGTGCCATAATTTTTCGACAGATGTATGTTGTCTCTTCTTCTGTTTGTTCAGTTGTTGCCATAAATGCGAAACCAACTGCATCCTCATCTGCCAAAAATTCACTCCAATCAAAACCTTCATCATCCTGTATTACTGCCAATGTTCTTGATTTTTCTTTTGGAGTCTCCTCAATCTGCTTCATCCTCGGTGGCTCCTCTCGATTTTTATGATAGATGGCCTTTTTGTAATAATCATCGCGAAAGGGATTTGCTGTATCATATACTGCTGAGTTTCGACATTCTCGCTTAAAATGCCCATTCTGCTTACACTTGAAGCAAGTCACCTTGGATTTGTCGAAACCAAGTTTTGTCGAAGGACCTCCAATAGAATTTCTCCCAGTAATTTCCATAAATCTTTGAGCTCTGCGAACTACACTTGCCATGCACCATCGAATGTCAATCAACTCCATCTCCTCAGGATCTATCTGGTCATAGTCTTCTTTTGTAAGATTGGTGTTTCCAATCTTTCCAGCTACCAAACTTTCGTACGACTCCAGAATAGAAGCAAGGAATACCATCTGTTTTTTTGTTATTTCCTTGTTGAAATTCTGAGCGTTGTTCAAATTAACAGCAATGTTGCACTGAAAAACATTCTTAGGAACATTTTGTGGCTGCTGATTGTATGAAGCAGATGAAAAAGAACCAACTCCATGGTAACCTCTGTTTGGCGAAGAACTGCTGCTGTTCTTTTCTTGAGTCACAACGTTTGAACTTTCAGCAGTAAAGGCAGTTTTTGGTGAAGTAACTTTTGGAATCATACTGCCCCGGTAGTAAAGATCAACGTTCTATTGATATGTCGTGTTGTTCACTTTGTTCATCATCTTTATCTCTAATTCGTGACTTTTGAGTCTTTCGATCAACCAATCGATTGTCATATCTGCCATTGGTTTGATACTTTTCAGTACCAGACCAAAATATTGCCAGTCTTACTCATCTGGCAGAGCTTCAAACATTTTGTCAATTATCTCATCTTTGTCTATTGTGATTCCATATCTGATTAGTTTTGCCTTCAGATGACAAAACCTTTCAATCATCTGACGTACACTCTCGTTTTTCATACAAGTGAATAAATCGAATTCCTTTTTCAACAGCCTTTTCTTATTTTTAACAATTTCCTCACCCCCGATACATTTCTTTTCCAGTTTAGCCCATAAATCTTTTGAATTAACATAGTCAATCAGAGATATAATCTCATCTCGGACTGATTGATGAAGTAGGGCAATACACTTTTGTTCAGCTATAAACATTTCCTGTTCAGTATCAACCAAGTTTTCATGATCATGTCTTGTAGGCGTGAACCCATTTTTCATACACCTCCAGTTATTGTACGCGAATGCCTTTAACCATCCATCGAACCTATTAGCCCATCTGTTGTAATCCTCGATTGCCATCAACTTCGGTGATTTGTTGTATGTCCCATAGGCATTATCAACGCTGAGTGTGTCTGCAATCGCCTTTGAAGCATTCTTCTGGTTTATGTTGGTATTTGTGTTTGTGGATGTATCTCCTGTGTTATACTGTCACACCCCGATATTTCCACGTATTACCGGTGGGCCCGGTGGGGAGTATCGTGACGCAGTTGATATCATCATAGTCAAATAATCACAGTTCAATGCACAACGGAAGTCTAAAGTAATATATTACAAACCGATTCAAAAGTAACATCAAGTATTACAAACGGATTGTAAGATGGATCCACAGGCGGATCTTAAAACAGAAATATAAACACTGTTCAACACACTTCAGACGTTTAGAACTTGCAAGATTCCTTATTAACGCCTTGAGCTCCCAGCCAATTACGTACAATACCTGTCACTTAATCTTTTTGGAAAATACGTCAGTTTACACTGGTAAATACAATTAACTGACTCTTTTGAAAACATTTATGAAAATTGATTTAAATGCACAAGGCACAGAGATCCTTTTATAACTTGGGAAAATTATATAAAAATAATCTTGTATACAGATTTATATGTTGGTTATACATTCAGGGCCCGATATAGAAACCGAGTCAAGATTAACAGACACACCACAAGTATAGGCCCACAAGAGAGTGAGATTACGTTTTTCCTACGCAACTGTCAGGTGTATGCCTACACCCCGTGCTTAAGACATGGTCATTTCTTAATAAATGATGCCAAGGATATCCCGGACATGGTCATTAACCCCTAAAGGCTTTGCTTCAAACAAGACAGATTAAAACGGGTTACCTTAATAATTTAACCACTAATCGATTAAACATTCAATACCCAACCAAGCGGTATTATTATAATACCGTATCCCAAGCCCGTATAGGGAAAATAAGTTAAAAGTATTTACCTGAGCTAAAATGTAATTTTATTCTCAGCCGTATATTCAAATCAGCAAGCACAAGTACCTCTACTGGGGCTCTCAATCTGGAACGAAGGTTTTATTAACCTATTAGATTCCTAACGGGTCTTATTTAAGTTGTAACTTAGACCAGTTAGTTTTAAGGAAAGGTTTACGGTTCAAAACGCAAGATTAAGCGAAGACCGGATTAGAATGTGATTTAGACCCGAAAAGTTTGGAGACTTGTATAATATGGGTAAACTAAACACATTCTGAATTTTGAAGTGAAAATGATAAGGTTTGACCCGTTTCGGTTAATTCATGTAAACTAGTTACATAAACCATACCGAACGCGTAAGATGCATAACGGGTAACCAAATAAGTCATGAACATGTTTCACAAGTTAATATGCCTTAAATATGTTGTGATATCAGTAGGATACCTTCCATTATACCCAAAACGAATTTAAAATCAATTTAAGCCCCGTAGGGGTATTTTGGTCATTTTATAGTTTATAAAAGAGGTTAAATAGCAACCTGAGGTTCTGGTCTAAAATAATTAGTAGAAATATTTATTTTAATAAGTCATATCTGTAAGATAGCATATACACGTGAAATTTATCATTTATGGCCAAACTATGCACCGTAGGGGCATTTTGGTCATTTCACATATGTTAAAAGAGCCAATTTTGGAAATCTGAGTTCAAAACTTTTAATTACTGTTTAAATATAAAAAATTATTCATAACATCAGTAGGTATCAAGCTTTAGGTGCCTAATATGGTTTTAAACCATACTATGCGCCTAAATCGCATAAAAGTCGGTATTTGACGATATTCGGTTTAAATAGGGAAATCTGAGATTTTGACCAGCCTTTACAGTTTAAAATAACTTATTTATCATATAAAATCAGTAGAAAAGGTTTGAGATGTAAAGGATGTATAAAACTCATTTTATTAGCAAAAATGGCGTTATTGTCAATTACCGAGCCTATGCGAGAACTCTATGTTATGATCATTTAAAATTTAATAAAAATTTCCAAAAATCTGAAAATATTATATTACATCAGTAGGTAAAATATTTGATGTCAAAATTTGAGTTTAAATAGGATTTATATCAAATATGCCGTTTAATTAATAAAAAGGCCTTCATTTACGATATTGAGCATAACTCTCATTTTAGACCATAAACTGATGTCAAACATTTAGGACATACTTAAATATCAGTAATAAACGTTTTTTTCCTCTCATATTTTCAAAAATCTCGTTTTTACCTCAAAAGGGCATAATGGTGAACTTTTAAGCAATTAACGGAAACATGCAATGAACTATGATTTCTATGGAACCAAGTTGTATAACCTTGGAGGGTTATACTAACATATAATACAGTCCAAAAGGAATCCTAAGGCATATTTAAACTAAGCTAAATCGGGTCAGAACTGAAAGTCAAAGCAAAAGCCTACTTTTGCGACTTTCGGTTCCGAACCGAGCCTAAACTCAAAATTTTCGGGTTGAACATGCCTAGACATGTTCAATTAATATTTACCAAGTTATTAAAATGACAAAACTGATTTTATTGCCTTTACATCATTAGTTATGAATTTTATTTAAAAACCGACTCGTTTGACTTTTATTTTAATTACTTTGACCTGACAATTAACTAAGCGAACGTGGTAATTAGGAGGTGCCCTTTTTGAGGGTTTAATACCTACCTAATTATGATCACGTAGCCATGTTCGTTGCGAACAATGGCTCGACCGTTTAAAAGTCAAAGCGTTTATCGCAAACGCTTGACATTTCGGCTTTTAAGCCAAATAAAAATAACTAGCCATAAGAGGGCACTTACAAGGGGTCCAAGCAAGGATGAATTTGATCTAGAATACTTAGGTATGAAGCATAAAGCTTCAACTTAGAGCAATTTAGATCAAGTGTGAGAAATGAGAGCAAAACTAGTGGGTATTTATAGGATTTCAAGAACCGTTAGGATCTTTTCCTCGATAATTGAGCTTCGATCTGGACCTTACACATAAGGCACATGGTTTTGGAATACTAGGGGTGTCCAAAACCATCACACGGTATTGAGAAAAGTTACACTTAGGCCCCTGAAATTCAACCTGGGTGCAAAAATGAAGTTTCTGCCCAGATGAGGCCGTCGCGTCGCACCACGGAAAAACCCTATAGTGGTGGCGCAACGCCACCACATACCCGGGACCATAAACTTTGCTAAAATGTCAGGTTTGGTCCCTACAACACATTTGAGCCATTTTTGATGCGTTTAAACCCCGTTAACCCCATTTCAAGGCTCTAAAATGAAGTTAAAGTATAGGGAACATGAAATATGCTCAAAAACATCTCAGATGTCGGTTCGTTTGGCCGTACGGTTGCGTTGTTCGGTTAATTACGACGAAACACGAACGGATGCGAAAAACGATCCAAATTACGCGACGAATGGAATTTTATCATGCCAATCACTAAAATAAAATATTTTAATGATTACATAAATATTTGAATGTCCGGATATATTCAGGACGTAAGATATGCGCGAAAATGCAAACTTATGCATTTTTTGACGCTTTTAGTCCCTGTTGATCAAATAAGTTTATTTTTGCGCACCAAACACCTCTAAGCCTATTTCTAAGCTATGTAAAGGATATTTAGGGCATGTTTAACTTATGATCATATTCCGGAAGTTTCGATACCATACGAATCGACAGACTTTTGCAGTTTGACGCAAATAGTCCCTCTAATGCGCAAACTTGCACATATCATCGTTTAATAGCATCGAAGCCTTATCTAATGCATATTAGCCATTATTGAGAGTATTATTAAACATCACAATGCTTCGGGTTCATAAAAGGTCATTCAGAGGTATGATTTGTAACATCTGTGCTTGTAATCATTGTGAACAGTTCTTTTATCAATAAAGCAATGTTATTTGATCCCAATGTTTGTTTGGTTGTGATTTACATTTTTCATGTTTTGGCTTTTATTCAATTTCAAACTCTATATCGCTTTCTGGAGAGTTATACGCAAACTGGTGCGTAAACGTAATCAGTTTAATGCGACAAATACTCCGGAACATCAACATATACTTAACATACCCTAAATAACCTTTACATAACTTAGAAATAAGTTTTGAAGGCTTGGGTATGGCAAAAACAAGTTAATTCGCTTACAGGGACTAAACTTGACAAACTGCGAAAGTATGCCAATTTGGACTGTAACGAACATTCTGGAACATGACCATAAGTTAAACATACCATAAATATCCTTTACATAGCTTAGAAATAGGCTTTGAGGGGTTCGGTGTGCTAAAATAAACTTTTGGGTCATTCAGGGACTAAAAGCGTCAAAAAGTGCACAAGTTTACATTTTCGCGCATAACTTACGTTCTGAATACATCCGGACATCCAAAAATTTATGTAAGCACTAAAATATTTTATTTTAGTGTTTGGATTGAGAAAAATCCATTCGTCACGCATTTTAGATCGTTTTTCGCGCTTATGCGCATTCCGGTCGTAATTAAGCGAACATCGCGATCGTACGACCAAACGAACTGACATCCGGCATATTTTTGAGCATGTTTCATGTCCACAATGTTTAGGCATCCTTGTGTAGCCTTGAAAATGATTTAATGAGCCTTAAACATGTCGGAAATGGCCTTAATACGCAACGGGGACTGAAAGGGGAACATTGGAAAGTGTTTGCTGATCAGGGGGACCCTAGCGTGACACCTAGCCCCCTTGGCGTCACGCTAGGCCTCTTCTGATCAGAAAAAGCCATTTTAAACACATGTTAATAGCCCCTAACACCCTCCAAAGGTCAAGTACCACATGTTAATCTCTTGTGGTGGGCAAAATCAATTACCACAACATTCCAACAAGTGTAGGGATGTGATCATTCCCTCTTCTCCAAGAAATTATCCTAACGGTGAACCGAAATCTATAAATACCCATCGTATTCTCACTCATTTCTCACAAGAATCTGATTTGAGAAGCTCTAAGTTGAAACCTTTGTTTCATACCTGAGCTACTTGAATCAAGATTAGCATTCGGGGACCCTTCGTAAGTGTTCCTTCGTTCTTTTATTGCTTTTCGAGTCTGAAAGTCAAACTTTGTTTGACTTTCTGCATTGACCAGTTTATGGTCAATGCGAAGTTCATTTGAACTTCGCAACGTGAGCGTAATCACGATGGTTATAGTCCCTTGTGACTATGCCTACTGATTACCACGTTGTCTAGGGTCGTAAGGGTAAGCGATCTGATAAATCGCTTATACCTTCGAACCCGACCCATTTGGTCGATCATTAGGATCCGACCAAACACATTAGGTGACCATAGTATATAGGGAATAACCTTCCGAGGTTATACCTTATGGTCGCTTCGTTTAAGTAGTTGTATGATAGGTAGTTTATATGCCTTAGGTAAATTACCAAAATACCCTTTTTACGCCAAAATCCATTTTAAGCATATGTAACATAACTTTTGGTATCTAAACTGATTTGGTAACAATATTAGATATGTTAAGGCATATTTTACTTGTCATAGGACTAGTTAGGCGTTCCGAACGCGTTTTACGCGAACGACGCGTTAAAGTAGCATAAGCTACCTAAACGGGTCGTAATGGGTCGTAAGCACTTATGTTAGGTTTCATTTAGTATGTAGGCTTTGTTAAAACATACTACATGAGTTCCCATACTCATTTGGTTTACGAGCCCTCATTCTATCCGATCCTCCGATATAGGTCCGGTTTATTAACATAGTTACCTATATTAGGTGTCGTTTGATTCCGTGATCTCTAGCATTGCTTGGTGGTTATCTTAGGACTTCTGAGCAATCTCAAGTGAGTACATAGACCCCTCTTTTACTGTTTTCCAAACTGTTTTGGGGTGAAACACATGTGGCTACTTGTTACTTTCATGCTTTCTTGTTTTCACATCATATACTTGCTATGTTTATTAGTACATTTATAGTACATGATTTCAATACATTTTATGCTATGTATGCCCATTGTGTGCGTACTTAGTACATTATTTTACATTACATTTTATGCTATGTATGCCCATTGTGTGCGTACTTAGTACATTATTTTACATTACATTTTATGCTACATATGCCCATTGTGTGCGTACTTAGTACATTATTTTACATTACATTTTATGCTACGTATGCCCATTGTGTGCGTACTTAGTACATTATTTTACATTACATTTTATGCTACGTATGCCCATTGTGTGCGTACTTAGTACATTATTTTACATTACATTCTAGGCTATGTATGCCCATTGTGTGCGTACTTAGTACATTATTTTACATTATATTTTATGCTATGTATGCCCATTGTGTGCGTACTTAGTACATTATTTTACATTACATTCTATGCTATGTATGCCCATTGTATGCGTACTTAGTACATTATTTTACATTACATTACATGCTATGTATGTTCATCATACTTAGTACATTTATTATTCATTCACATGCTTACATTTTGATATGATATTTGGTTTGTTTTGATGGGTCAATATACATTCATTAACACCGATCACGCCGTTCGTTAGTAGGTAGTGGTACCATAGGAATTGACAACTCCCGTTCCGGACATCCTGGGTAGGTTTGGATGAAAGGAATGACCGAATTCGATATACATAACTTAGATAAACCTTTAATTTGTTTAAGGGTTTATCGCCACAGTCTCAAGGCTTGGATGTATGCATTCTCACAATACCGCATAGATGTTTATATCAGTATAGCATGCATTTGTTCCACAAAACATAGCTTTGATTTAAACCATGTTTTACTTCAATACTTTGTTTTTGTGCATATGGGTTAGATAAACCCAGTCTCAAGGCTTGGATGTATGCATTCTCACAATACCGCATAGATGTTTATATCAGTATAGCATGCATTTGTTCCACAAAACATAGCTTTGATTTAAACCATGTTTTACTTCAATACTTTGTTTTTGTGCATATGGTTTAGTTGATATCTTTTCACTAGCCATACATATCATTTTGGGTTACACATTACATGATTTACATTTGACACATAAACATTATTGACATTGGTTACACATTACATGATTTACATTTGACACATAAACATTATTGACATTGGTTACACATTACATGATTTACATTTGACACATAAACATTATTGACATTGGTTATACATTACATGACTTACATCTTGACAATAAACATTTTGACATATTATTCAATACGTTTGGCAATTGGCTTAAACATAGACATCTTACATTGTTGGTTTGGTTTGAGTAAGTGATTTAAGTAACGAGGCGTGTGTAATATGATACAAGCATGGTGGATACGCCGCTGGTACTTCTTATATATATAAGTGATTGTATGGTATTACATATCGTAGCGTTATTTGAATCATTTCAATTTGGACATATAACATTTTATACAAATAACATACTTTTCACAAGACATTAATTTACAAACAACTTATTTTATACAAACTCATTTTACATGGTTATTCAATTAACCATACATTATCCTCTTATTTATACATATCATCTGATCTAATCGCTTTTCAAATGATTTACAAGACAAAGCAAATTACAAGGTTCATGACTAAACATTTTCTCAAACATAAGTCATGAATTCTGTTTTCACTAAACCTATGTATCTCACAGGCATTTTTATGCTGACGTACCTATTTTCACATGTGTTTTCAGGAGATGATGCATAGGACTTATCAAGATACACATAGGCGGACTTGGGCCTTAGTGACAATAAAAGATGCAAGACTAGTTATTTATGTTATGTTTCTTTAATTGTCAAGACATTGTAACTCTTTAAATAAATAAAACAATATTTCAATTTCCATGTGTTATGAAACAATGATTCTGTTACAACACTCCCCGACTTTTTCCGCCACGTTTTGTTGTTCTACGTGGTCGGGGTGTGACATGATTAAACATATTGACGCTTTTAACCCCTTAAACTTGCAAAGTTGCGCGTAACGTCGCTTAAAGGCATAAAAACCTTAGACGGCCAATAATTGGCATTCCCGAGAGTATAATCAAATGTCATGAAGCTCCCGGTTTGTTTAAAAGGTCACTCAGGGGTAAGAATTAACATGTTGACGCTTTTAACCCTTCATCGCGCAAACTTTCAATTAATTACGCAAACGGCTACACTCGATCAACAAGTGGCTCATTTGTGAATATGATTACTAACATCATTCGAAGGCTTATACTAAGCATGCTGACACTTTTAGTCCTTTCGCATTCAAAGTTTTTTGATTTTTTTCGAAAAATTAGTCCCTTAAATTCAACGTTTGACTTTATTAGGGTTTATTACACGTGTCAATACATCATTGGACGTGATTTTACGAGGTGTTACATCCTCACCCCCTTAAAAGAAATCTCGACCTCGAGATTTGCTTAAAAGATTGAAGTACTTTCTGTCTTATAATGGACTTAATCTTCCACAGCATATCCGGGGTGTGACAACTGGCACAAAATCGGTAATTTCCGTACAATTTAATTATTATTTAATATCTGCAGTTATGTGATTAAATGTCAACATTGATTGATTTCATGCTATACTTGTGAATTCATGTACGTTTTATACTAGAAATATTGCTTTATGCATTAATGATAGTGTTGCGTCAGAAATACTAGTAAACTCACCGGTAAGACACATTGTGTCAACAATTCTACAGAAAGCAGTCAAATAATAGATTTAGGGCCTAGGTGTAGGTCCAACATCAATAATACATTAAAACCCAAATTTGTATACAAGGGTTAACATATAGACGTTCCGGAAGCTAGAATATGCACTAAAAAGCACCCGAAACGCACTTTAAATGCAGAATTCTGCACAAATCAGCTATAATAAGCTTTTTAACACATAAATATTATGCAGAATTTATGTTTTATTATCCAGAATACCCTCCTAAGTGTTGGGAATTAAAAGCGTCACAAAAGGGTACCTAAAGGACATGAAACGGTGCAATTTAGCACTTTAACGAACCGGTATTTAACCAAACAACCGGACATTACCCGGAACATCAAAATATTACTTGAAGCATTGTTTTAATGTTTCTGAACTAGATATGGTCCCCGAACACCCCTATAACATAATAACACAGCAAGTCCCTAAACCTTACACTTGAAACTTAACCTATTTATGTAGTTAGTAAATTAAAGTTACACTTTGCCCCCCCCCCCCTATATTGTTTACGGTTGCAAAGGGGTGGCCCCCACCACAATCTTTCAAGATCATACAAAATCCATTTTTATCTTTCTTGGATTCACTTTGATTTATTTTGATATTACTTAGATATGATGAGATCTCAAAAGATATCTTGGTAGATCTTGTATGCACTATAAATATCACCATCCTCACTCCATCTTCTTCACCACATTCACCTCCTCCTCTCTCCTCTCCCTACGGCCGTGAGCCACCACCCACATCACCACCACCTTCATCTCACTTCAATCCATTCCAAGGTTTACATAAGATGCTAGAAGGTGTTTAAGAAGGTTTAGAGCTTGTGGATCTTGAAGAACCTTCTCCATTTGCTTTTACCCAACCCATTTATCATCTTCAACCTCAAGTGTTCTTCCCTATCCCTTGTGCTAGTTGTAAGCTTCTTATCACTTGTTTACTTCTATTTTGATGAATAAAAGATGATGAATATTGTTAATCTTGAAGAACACAAAAGAACATGATCATGATACTTTAACATAAGCTTAAAAATATAAGAATACAAGTTGAATATGTTGATTTGCTTCTTGTTGATTGATTATTAGTGTTAGTGATGTTAGACAACATATGGAAACTACTAGATTGTGATTAAACACATGATCTAGTAAGTTAAGGTGGTGATCTTGTGAAAGACCAAGATCATCATGCTTTATGTCTCCATGAACTTGAATAATGAAAGTGATCTTCATATGTAAAGATGATTTAAAAAAATACAAATCTTGTAAATAGATGATTACAAGAATAATTTTCCCAAGAAACCAAGTTTATTTATGAGATTTACAAGTCATGGTTTCTAAGTAAACTAATAATATTTTTAGTGTTTAAACAAGACTAGGAACATGATTGTAACAAGAAAAATACAAAAGAAATATTTTTAGAAAAACCATCTTACAAGTTGTAAATGACTAAATCTTTTAATAAAGTGATTTACAAACAAATAACCATGTTTTTAAGGGTAACTAAACCTACTAAATAACATGGTAAGTTACTACAAGTTTTACAAAAACTTCAAGTTCATGATATAGTGTAATTTACTTGATTTTGACACTCGGTAAGTGTTAAATGAGTTGATGATTGTTGTGATGATTTTAAAAGAAAATAAACACATGTTTTGAAAACATGGGAAACCTCCATTTTTAGGGGAAACCATGTCAAAATTTCTATAAATTTTGATATTGATACTTAAAAAAATATAAGTTTTGGTGAAACTTATTCCCTAAAAAACCACCTAAAAATATTTACCAAGGTTTCCCTAATCTTTATGTAAACTTCAAGTTAAGAAATGATGATTTCTTCAAGATAAAAATTGATATTAAGTATGTATATTTTTTAGGAAAATATATATATTTATTGATCACCAAATTTTGTGCTAAGTGTATGTAATATGTATTGTGTGTAATAGTGTATTAGGACTTGAAAATACACTAAATACTCCTAAGGAGTGAAAATACAAAAATACACATACAACATGCTTAGACAAATACAAGAAAATATATTTATGAAAATATATTACTTAGATAGATTACGCAACTGGGACAAATTATGAACATGAAATGAAGTTTTGGACAAAATACATAACTCGGGTGAAAAATACAAGATACTTATAATTATTTTTGAGAAAATAATATAAGTAAGTTACATAGTTAAAAATATAAATTATTTTTAACACACAAAGAACAAATACATAAAAGATGGTGACTTGTACTTGTGCGATACAAGTCTAGTGACTAACGTTAATAAAACACGTATAGGTCACGACGCTATATAAGCAAAACCCGGTGAAGTTTACGACGCAAGAAACGCAAAGTTGTGAGTTCATGCTCCCCATTTTCTTTTAACTGTTTTCAGTTTTTAACTTCGGGGGTGAAGTACATGTTACTAAATGTTTACAGAAAAGTGAGATTATGTCCCCACTTTTAAACTTTTACATACTTTTAAACTTGGGGAAAATACATGTGTTATGGTATGATGGATACAAGAAATAAGGAGTGATACTTGAAATCGTGTCGCGAATAGGGTACTAGAAGCACCATTAATCGTGTGCATACTAAGACCGCAGAACAAAATGTTAGATCTAATGGGTTTTCGGGCAGCCACACTCTTGGTGATAACTAGTACTAAGCAGTGCTTTTGTGTCTCAGTCGTGAATCGACAACTAGAAAAATGCCTATGGTTTGGATGCTTCCTAAGTCGTGTCACATGTTAATGGCCTTGCAACCCATTAACAATCTCGATACTTACAGAAATACTTGATACATACAAAATTTCATACCATGTTTTCATACATAGTGTACAAACGTTCAATACAAAAATTGCATGAATTCACACCAACATTATGTTGACGATTTTCCAAAAACTCACACGTATTTCAGGTAACTAAAGTGGATGTGCGCGCCGTCTTACTCATGCTCTTGGATGTTGTTTATGTTTATCTTTAAATAAAGTTGTAAACTTTTCAGACAAAATGTTGTCTTGTGATGAAAACACTTAAATTACTATTTCAGTTATGTAATGTTATTGGCATTTGAAATTATTTTTACAAGCATGTAGTATGTTTACCATTCGTATGCAATGAGAACCTTTCATGATCACACCTCGTGCTTCCACCTAAGAAAGGGGTGTGACAAATTGGTATCAGATCTGCGATTGTAGTGAACCATGATTCCTTCTCGAGTCTAGTCTACAATCTTTAGGATCCTTTCACGAAAACAATTTTTTCAAAGAATTTTCATTGCATAAAACTCTCCGCGACATCCACTACCTGAAACTATTTACAAAGAGTCAAGACAAGACACTACGAGACTTAGGGTGCACTGGAGTAGCACTTGTCCTTGACTAGAAAATTTCATGCAACTATGTGTGATAATTGATATATGCATATACTAGAAATAGAATATCTCAGGTACTCGTGACTATACCTGAAAACAGTGGCATATCTAAAGGAAGTTGTGACACCTGTGTCACTTCAACCATCAAACAAATACCAAACCAATGAAATATTGTATTTCATACTTGGAATTTGTATAAATATGTTTATCGTTTGCACATATCAATTCTTGTTCGATTTCAAGCTATAAATCACTTTCTGGAAGATTATACGCGATCTGATGCGTAAATATAATCAGTTTAATGCAACAAACACTCTGGAATAGTGACATAGGCTTAACATGCCTTAAATAACCTTTACATAACTTAGAAATAAGTTTTGGATGGTTTGGTGTGTCGAAATCAAGTTTATTCGCTTACAGGGACTAATTTTGACAAACTGCGACAGTATGCCGATTCGTACTGTAACGAACATTCTGGAACTTGATCATAAGTTAAATATGCCCAAAATATCCTTTACTTAGCTTAGAAATAGGCTTTGAGGGGTTCGGTATGCTAAAATAAACTTATTTGATCAATAGAGGCTAAAAGCGTCAAAAGTGCATAAGTTTGCATTTTCGCGCATATCTTACGTTCTGAATATATCCGGACATCCAAAAAATTATGTACTCATTAAAATTTTTTATTTTAGTGATTGGCATGATAAAATTCCATTCGTCGCGTAATTTGGGTCGCTTTTGCGTTCGTTACGATTTTCGTCGTAATTAACCGAACAACGCAACCGTACGACCAAACGAACCGACATCCGAGATATTTTTGAGCACATTTCAAGTTCCCTATACCTTAACCTTATTTTAGAGCCTTGAAATGGGGTTAACGGGGCTTAAAAGTGCAAAAAAATCAAGTTTTACAAGTGAAGGGACCATTTTTGAAATTTCTGGCAGATACATTGAACTTGGTCCATTTTTGAGATTTTGATGGTTTTAACCCATGGTTTTGAACCCTATGGGCTGGTATTTGATGGTTTTACATATTCCCATGGTATTCTAAAACCTTGGGCCCAAGTGTAAGGCCATGATTAAAGCACGGTTCTCGATAAACGATCTTAACGGTGGACCGAATCCTATATATACCCACCTCATTTTCATTCTTTCCTCACACATGATCTAATTTTCTCTAAGTTGAAGCTCAAATGCTTCATACCTGAGAATCTTTAGATTATATCTTCCTAGCTTGGACCCTTTGTAAGTTTCTTTCGTTCTTTTATGCGTTTTTTAAGCGGGAAAGTCAAACAGTGTTTGACTTTCTGCATTGACCAATTTATGGTCAACACGAAGTTCGTTTGAACTTCGCAATGTGAGCGTAATCACGATGCTTATAGTCCCAAGTGACTATACCTACTGATTACCACGTTGATTAGGTCTAGTGACGAGTCGTAGTTTCGGTCAAAATGCGTATTCATGCGTATTTTGTAACCAAACTATTCTTGGGTATCAAAACCGTTTGTTTTGATATCAAACCTGTTTTCTAACCTCGTTAAACATGTTTTAACATGTTTAGCTCGTCACTTGAAGTTTAGTGCTTATGTAGAGTCGTAAGTCAAGCGGTCTAAACAACCGCTTAGACTTTCGAACTAGACCCGTTTGGTCGATCATTAGGATCCGACCAAACATGTTTAGTGACCATAGTTGTATAGGGAATAACCTTCTGAGGTTATACCTTATGGTCACTTCGTTTAAGTAGTTGTATGATAGGTAGTTTATATGCCTTAGGAAAATGACCAAAATACCCTTTTTATGGATAATTGATATTTAAGCATATGTAACCCAAACTTTTGTCACTTAACTGATTATGCAACTTAATTAAATATGTTTAGGCATATAATACTTGTCATATGACTAATTAGGCGTTCCAAACGCGTTTTACGCGAACGACGGGTTAAAGTAGCGTAAGCTACCTAAACGGGTCGTAATGGGTCGTAAGCACTTAGGTTAGGTTTCGTTTTAGTATGTAGGCTTTGTTAAACCATATCATATGAGTTCCCACACTCATTTGGTTTACGAAACCTCATCCTATCCGATCTTCCGATTTAGGTCCGGTTTATTTACTTAGTTATCTATATTAGGTACCGTTTGATTTTCGTGATCCCTCTAGCTTGCTTGGTAGTTGTTCAAGACTTCTAAGCACTCTCAAGTGAGTACATAGTCCCCTCTTTTACTGTTTTCAATGTTTTGGGGTGAAACATATGTACCTAATTGTTATGTTCATGATTGCAAAAGTATAATTGATTATACATATTAGTACTTATCTTTTGATAAACTGAATGCTTATTTATGATTTAAACCCTAATTTTTCAAAGATTATAAAATTAATTGTTGGATAGTACTTATTTTATGTTCACCAGACCGGTTGGTAGTATGATATAGCGCTATAGGATTTGACACCCCATTCCTGTTGTCATGGAATGTCAGAAACCGATATTTTATCCAAATAGGGATTGCCTTTGTGGTATTTCTATAGTCTCAAATGTGTATTTTGATGCACTCAGGTCTGAATGAATTCTTAAATCACATTTTTATTGTATATTTAGTTATACTCCCAAAAGTATATTTGATATGCTCTCATGTGTGATATTGTACAAAACCAACATATATTTTGTTAATTATTAAAACATAGTTTGATATGTTATTTATAAAACCAAAACATAGTTGAATATGTTATTTATAAAACCCAAAACATAGTTTAATATGTTATTTATAAAACCTAAAACATAGTTTAATATGTTATTTATAAAACCTAAAACATAGTTTAATATGTTATTTATAAACCCCAAAACATAGTTTAATATGTTATTTATAAAACCAAAACATAGTTTAATATGTTATTAATAAAACCAAAGTATACTTTTAATATACTACTGAAAATTATTATTTTGACGACTAAAGTATATTTAATATACTATTTGTTTAACGATTTTGTAACTGAAATATATTTTAATATATTACTTATTCGACTTTCTTAAAACCAAAGTATATTTTCATATATATATTACAAACCCTTTTTTATCTAAATGTTGTTTTACAAATAACATATTTTATATAAACTCATTTTACTTAATTATTTATTTATGTATTATTCTGTTATATCACATGATTTCTTATAAATTTTAGTATGATTTATAAAAGAAAATACTTTAAGGTTCATGACTATTTTTGATTAAATATATTTTTTTAAAACTAATAAGTCATGAATCTTATTATAATAAAACCTATGTATCTCACATGCATTTTTATGCTGACGTACCTATTTTTACACATGTTTCAGGTGCTGTTATGTGATGATTGTTGATGCATGCTATACATAGGATGAATTCGTGCCTTAGCGACTTTAAAACTTGAAAGATAATATTTGTATTTATCTGATTTGTAATAAAACAATGAGTTCAATAATAAAATAAAACAAAATTATCAAATCCATGGTTGTGAAATAATGATTCTGTTACGACACTCCCCGACGTTTCCGCCACGATTTGTTGTTTTACGTGGTCGGGGTGTGACAGAAAAGTTGGTATCAGAGCCAATGGTTATAGGGAATTAGGTTATTAGTAATGCTTTGACCTAGACTATAACCTTCCTAGGACCCTAACACAAGTTATCCTGTGTTTAGTTTTAAAACAATACCGTCGCCTATCTTTAGGTGACAACCACAATAAGAACACAAATTTCAAATCCGCTTTGAAAACCAATCACCTGTTCTAGGATGATTGAGTACTAGGTTTTGAACCTTTTAAGTTTTCAAAATCTCGTCAAAGTTTGGGTCTTATAATGTGAACACGTGCAATCTGGAAGGGTGGATGCCTGTACTCTGAGCTTTCTGTCTAAGGTTAGAGTGTTCGTACAAATCCACATAATCAGACCAGTCACTCTTACCTGGGAACTCTTGGGGTGAGTGTCCACTTATAGGCTAAAGCATGTCTTCGCTATACATTAATATGACCCACTTACTTTGATTAGTCACCATCTCATTTGTTTGCCTTAGGTAACAAACAAATTATCACAATTTTTATGTGTTGTCATTCTGTTTTCATTTCCTTTGTTTCCTCCCATGTCTTCCATTTTCTTCATGATGCCTCTTCATCGCAACAACACTCGAGTGTTCGGCCCAGGTGCTACAATTGTCCAACAAATAGGCGTCATACTCTAGAGGGCCGTTGATTTAGCTATCACCATGACTCGCCTCAGGGATGAAGCCGTACAAGGGAACTGCTTTTGGTGCAATCAATGTAACCATCATCATCCGAATCAGATACCCTGTTTCAAATGTACCCACGGTGGACGATGGGGACATTTGGTTAACATGTGTCGCTTTGCTATCCAAAGCAAAGCAGTTGCAAATCCCGCCGCTGCTCAACCTCCAAATTCTGCTTCATATGTCGCCTTGGCATATCTAGTACCTCAACCTCATGAACTTTCTACCTTGTGTATCGACTTAAACACGTTTAGTGCAAGGTTTTGAAACACCTCTCGTTACACAAATTCCAAAATCCAAAATAGGATCTTTCTATCCTCATAATTTGATCCTTGTGGATAAATATCATTCAAATCGGAGCCCTTAATTGAATTATTCGTATGCCTTAATACGTATATTACGATTCAATAAAGACAAATCCGAATTCCTATTAAGATCTTTCTATCTCCATAGTTAGATTCTTGAAGATGTTTAAAGTGCCAAATGAAATCAACAGATTGGATTCCTGGCATGTTTTAAATACCCGTGTCCAAAGATACCAAATTAATGATCAAGTTAAACAATTATGTGATTATATGTGCTTATGTGATTCCTTTTATGTCTTGTGTTTTTGTGTAATCTGAATTTTCGTTATCCAAATCCTCATAGAATCTTCCATATCTCCATATGAGGGATTCATAGTAGGATATCCAAAGGTACTATCTTAAATCCTTAATGGACTTCTACGTTGTAGTTAAGTCCCTTAGGTTATGAAGTACTATTCTATAACTGGACCCCTTGAGTGGTCTAGTTAAACAGATTGATCCAAAAATCTGGTTAGGAATATTATGTGATGATATAATTGAAAAGATCCCTTAAGTGGTCTATTTAAGAAGATCATACGACAGTCTAGTTAAGAAGATCATGTGTTGATCTAGTTAAAAAGATCGTTCGTTAAACTAGTTAAAAGGATCCTTTGGTGGTCTAGTCAAATCGCTTCATGTTTATTCAATTGATTTTTTCCCCTACGCATTATGAAATGAACTGTACGGACTGTGCAAGGAATTACGTAATTATGGATGCATACATAATTATGGAATTCAGTGCACAGAAACCACAGCAAGTTTTGTCATGTGTTAAGACCCATAGTAATGAGAATAACGAAACGGGAACAATGTAGAAAGGGCATGGTGGATACGCCGCTGGTACTTCCTATATACAAGTGTTCCTTATTACATCGTGAACGTAGCGTTATTTAAGTTACTAGAAGTCATGGACCTTGACCAAAGTTATTTCACTCTCCAATTCTGATTTCAAGCACACACAAGTTTCCTATGATAAGTCTTCATAAGAAACGTTCTTCTGTCCGTAGTTCAAAACTCCATGTTTTGTTACTACAAGGACTTCACTTTGACGGTTGACAATTTCACTAAGAATCCAAACATGGCCCAGAGTTTTACTTAGGGTTCGAGGGATTCATTCGAAAGCGAAACCATCACAGTTGTCTTCACAAGTTTCCCCTAAAAATTAAATTTCGGGACGAAAATTCCTAAAGTAGAGGAGATTGTGACACATGTGTCACTTCAACCATCAAAAAAATACCAAACCAATGAAATATTTTATTTCATACTTGGAATTTGTATAAATATGTGTATCGTTTGCACATATCAATTCTTGTTTGATTTCAAGCTTTAAATCGCTTTCTGGAAGATTATACACGATCTGATGCGTAAATATAATCAGTTTAATGCAACAAACACTCTGGAATAGTCACATAGTCTTAACATACCTTAAATAACCTTTACATAACTTAGAAATAAGTTTTGGATGGTTTGGTGTGTCGAAATCAAGTTTATTCGCTTACAGGGACTAATTTTGACAAACTGTGAAAGTATGCCGATTCGTACTGTAACGAACATTCTAGAACTTGATCATAAGTTAAATATGCCCTAAATATCCTTTACATAGCTTAGAAATAAGCTTTGAGGGGTTCGGTATGCTAAAATAAACTTATTTGATCAATAGAGGCTAAAAGCTTCAAAAGTGCATAAGTTTGCATTTTCACGCATATCTTACGTTCTGAATATATCCAGACATCCAAAAAATTATGTAATCGTTAAAATGTTTTATTTTAGTGATTGGCATGATAAAATTCCATTCGTCGCGTAATTTGGGTCGCTTTTGCATTCGTTACGATTTCCGTCATAATTAACCGAACAACGCAACCGTACGACCAAACGAACCGACATCCGAGATATTTTTTAGCACATTTCAAGTTCCCTATACTTTAACCTTATTTTAGAGCCTTGAAATGGGGTTAATGGGGCTTAAATGTGCAAAAAAAATCAAGTTTTACAAGTGAAGGGACCATTTTTGAAATTTCTGGCAGATACATTGAACTTGATCCATTTTTTAGATTTTGATGGTTTTAACCCATGATTTTGCACCCTATGGGCTGGTATTTGATGGTTTTACATATTCTCATGGTATTCTAAAACCTTGGGCCCAAGTGTAAGGCCATGATTAAAGCACGATTCTCGATAAACGATCTTAACGGTGGACCGAATCCTATATATACCCACCTCATTTTCATTCTTTCCTCACACATGATCTAATTTTCTCTAAGTTGAAGATCAAATGCTTCATACCTGAGAATTTTTAGATCATATCTTCCTATCTTGGACCCTTTGTAAGTTTCTTTCGTTCTTTTATGCGTTTTTTTAAGCGGGAAAGTCAAATAGTGTTTGACTTTCTGCATTGACCAGTTTATGGTCAACACGAAGTTCGTTTGAACTTCACAATGAGAGCGTAATCACGATGGTTATAGTCCCAAGTGACTATACCTACTGATTACCACGTTGATTAGGTGAAGTGACGAGTCGTAGTTTCGGTCAAAATGTGTATTCATGCGTATTTTGTAACCAAACTATTCTTGGGTATCAAAACCGTTTGTTTTGATATCAAACATGTTTTCTAACCTCGTTAAACATGTTTTAACACGTTTAGCTCGTCACTTTAGGTTTAGTGCTTATGTAGAGTCGTAAGTCAAGTGGTCTAAACAACCGCTTAGACTTTCGAACTAGACCCGTTTGGTCGATCATTAGGATCCGACCAAACATGTTTAGTGACCATAGTTGTATAGGGAATAACCTTCCGAGGTTATACCTTATGGTCACTTCGTTTAAGTAGTTGTATGATAGGTAGTTTATATGCCTTAGGAAAATAACCAAAATACCCTTTTATGGATAATTGATATTTAAGCATATGTAACCCAAACTTTTGTCACTTAATTGATTATGCAACATAATTAAATATGTTTAGGCATATAATACTTGTCATAGGACTAATTAGGCGTTCCAAACGCGTTTTACGGGAATGACGCGTTAAAATAGCGTAAGCTACCTAAACGGGTCGTAATGGGTCGTAAGCACTTAGGTTAGGTTTCGTTTTAGTATGTAGGCTTTGTTAAACCATATCATATGAGTTCCCACACTCAATTGGTTTACGAAACCTCATCCTATCCGATCTTCCGATTTAGGTCCGGTTTATTTACTTAGTTATCTATATTAGGTACCGTTTGATTTCCGTGATCCCTCTAGCTTGCTTGGTAGTTGTTCAAGACTTCTAAGCACTCTCAAGTGAGTACATAGTCCCCTCTTTTACTGTTTTCAATGTTTTGGGGTGAAACATGTGTACCTAATTGCTATGTTCATGATTTCAAAAGTATAATTGATTATACATATTAGTACTTATCTTTTGATAAACTGAATGCTTATTTATGATTTAAACCCTAATTTTTCAAAGATTATAAAATTAATTGTTGGATAGTACTTATTTTATGTTCACCAGACCGGTTGGTAGTATGATATAGCGCTATAGGATTTGACACCCCATTCCTGTTGTCATGGAATGTCAGAAACCGATATTTTATCCAAATAGGGATCGCCTTTGTGGTATTTCTATAGTCTCAAAGGTGTATTTTGATGCACTCAGGTCTGAATGAATTCTTAAATCACATTTTTATTGTATATTTAGTTATACTCCCAAAAGTATAGTTTGATATGCTCTCATGTGTGATATTGTACAAAACCAACATATATTTTGTTAATTATTAAAACATAGTTTGATATGTTATTTATAAAACCAAAACATAGTTGAATATGCTATTTATAAAACCCAAAACATAGTTTAATATGTTATTTATAAAACCTAAAACATAGTTTAATATGTTATTTATAAAACCTAAAATATAGTTTAATATGTTATTTATAAAACCCAAAACATAGTTTAATATGTTATTTATAAAACCAAAACATAGTTTAATATGTTATTAATAAAACCAAAGTATACTTTTAATATACTACTGAAAATTATTATTTTGACGACTAAAGTATATTTAATATACTATTTGTTTAACGATTTTGGAACTGAAATATATTTTAATATATTACTTATTCGACTTTCTTAAAACCAAAGTATATTTATATATATATATATATATTACAAACCCTTTCTTTTTATCTAAATGTTGTTTTACAAACAACATATTTTATATAAACTCATTTTACTTAATTATTTATTTATGTATTATTCTGTTATATCGCCTGCTTTCTTATATATTTTAGTATGATTTATAAAAGAAAATATTTTATGGTTCATGACTATTTTTGATTAAATATATTTTTTTTTTAACTTTTAAGTCATGAATATTATTATAATAAAACCTATGTATCTCACAGGCATTTTTATGCTGACGTACCTATTTTTACACATGTTTCAGGTGTTGTTATGTAATGATTGTTGATGCATGCTATACATAGGATGGACTCGTGCCTTAGCGACTTTAAAACTTGAAAGATAATATTTGTATTTATCTGATTTGTAATAAAACAATGAGTTCAATAATTTAATAAAACAAAATTATTTAATCCATGGTTGTGAAACAATGATTCTGTTACGACACTCCCCGACGTTTCCGCCACGATTTGTTGTTTTACGTGGTCGGGGTGTAACAGAAGTGATCCGAGGATGAAACGAACTGTGCGGACTGTGCAAGGACTTACGTAATTATGGACGCATACATAATTATGGAATTCAGTACATAAACCACAGCAAGTCTTGTCACGTATCAAACAAGATTCCTTCAATACAAGAGAAGGTCAAACGTGAACACCCTTCCCCCAGCCTATTAAATACTCTTTTGGAGTAATGATTTAGGGTATAAAGACAAAAACCGCCAATGTAAGTAAGATATTTTGTCCTTTACATATATTAGACTTGTACTTTGGGGAGATGAAACCCTTATGCATTTTGTTTACCTCGCAAACAATGGTGTAACAAGTTGTTCTGATATGTGTAAAGACTCGGTGAATATCTTATGACACTCCCGTAATTATCTATTTATACATACTTGTTGTATGAATTGATTTATACATTTGGCGGATTGTTTGATGTCACTTATGTGGGTATATGTCTGTGTATATATACTACTACTGTCTCGTATGACGATATCAAACAAATGTCTAACCCTGTTGTGTTGTGTTCCGACAGAACATGGCACCTAGAAGAGCTGTGATCAATCAAGGTTCCGACCAACCCCCTCCTCCTCCTCTGCCGAGGACCGCTGAAGAACTGAACGCCCTACTGGAGGAAAGGATCTCCGTAGCTATCGCCCAATACGAGGCTAACCGCGCTGAACAAAGTGGAGGACCAAGCAATGCTAGACGTAATGGGCAGGGAGACACATCTGGAGGAAGCACAGCTCAAGGCTACACTTTCAAGCAGTTTCTCGACCGCAAGCCGCTAAACTACGACGGCACTGGAGGTGCAGTGGCATTTGTACGCTGGACGGAGAAGACTGATGCCACTATCCGTATGAGCAAGTGTACCGCGGATCAGCAAGTCACTTTTGCTACGGGGTTGTTTGTTGATGAAGCTTTGACTTGGTGGAATTTGCAAGTCCAGACTATGGGTGATGATGCTGCGTACGGCATGATGTGGGATGAACTAAAGGAACGTATGAGAGAGAAGTATTGCTCACGTGCTGAACTAGGTTGGAGACTGAGTTCTGGCACTTGACCATGGAAGGTGCTGACATTACTGGTTATACTCGAAGGTTCCACGATTTGTTGAGAGTGATCCCCTATATGGTGACTCCCGAATTTAAGCGCATTGAACGCTACATTTGGGGATTGGCCTCAGAATTTCGCAGCATGGTAACTTTGGCCAAACCCACAACAATCACCGAGGCTGTAACTCTGGCTGTCAGCCTTACTGAAGACGCTGTGCGTATGAAGAAGTTATCACTGAACCCAACTGAAAAGACCGAGATGCATCCTGAGTCGTCTGGTGACAAGAAAAGGAAGCATGCGAACTTGAATCAAGCAACACGTAACAATAAGGGTTCCAACAATAAGAAGCGAGGCCCAACCCGCCTCAGGAGGCGAAAACTCTTGCAACCATGAATGACGCACCTGCCAAAAGGTACCTGGGCACTCTGCCCACCTACAACCAGTGCAAGCGTCATCACGAAGGAGTTTGTCGCATTCCAAAATGCGACAAGTGTGGAAAACTGGGTCACCACACTGAGGATTGTTGGGGAAAAGGAAGGAACGGGAACAGAAACCGCAACGGTGCTGGTAATAGAAACAATGGTGGAAATGGAAATGGCAATGGTAACAGGAATGGTAATGGAGCTGGGCAGAACCAATGATGCTTTGGTTGTGGAAGCAAGGATCATTTCATAAAATATTGCCCAAGAGGGAACAATGCTCAGGCTCGAGCATTTGTGATTGGAGCAAAGAACGCACGCGAGGACCCTAATGTGGTCACCGGTACGTTTCTCGTTAACAATCACTTTGCATCCATATTATTTGACACTGGTGCCGATTATAGCTTCATGTCTGTGGAATTTAAACGTATGCTTGGAATAGAATCTAGTAGATTATATATTCCTTATTCCATAGAACTAGCCAATGGTAAACTCGTTGAATCGAGCGAAGTCGTTAGAGGTTTCACATTAGAACTTAGCGAACAAAGATTTAGCATCGACCTCTTACCTATTCAATTGGGTAGCTTCGATGTAGTGGTCGGAATGGACTGGTTGTCCAAGAACAAAGCTGAAGTTGTTTGTCACGAGAAAATCATTCGCATCCCTCTGACGAATGGTGAAACTCTCATCATACATGGAGAAAAACAAGACACGCCTCTACGAATCATCAGTTGTATGAAGGCGCATAAGTGCTTAAGGAAAGGATGTGTTGTTTTCCTAGCGCACGTTGTAGATAAGAAAGCTGAGGAGCCGAAACTCGAAGATATTCATGTGGTGAAGGAATTCCCTAATGTTTTTCCCGAAGATCTGCCAGCACTACCTCCGCAACGACAAGTCGAATTCCATATAGACTTGGTTCCAGGAGCCGCTCCTGTAGCCAAGGCACCCTATCGGCTTGCACCATCCGAAATGCAGGAATTATCTACACAACTCCACGAGTTGTTGGATAAAGGATTCATAAGGCCAAGCTTCTCGCCTTGGGGAGCTCCAGTATTGTTCGTAAAGAAGAAGGATGGAACACTGCGGATGTGTATCGACTATAGAGAGTTGAACAAGCTCACAATCAAGAATCGGTACCCACTACCGAGGATTGATGACTTATTTGATCAGTTGCAAGGATCGAGCTACTATTCCAAGATCGACCTTCGATGTGGATACCATCAGTTAAGGATTCAAGAGGAAAGCATACCAAAGACTGCATTCCGAACGCGTTATGGGCATTACGAGTTCCTTGTGATGCCCTTCGGACTGACGAACACGCCAGCGGTATTTATGGACCTGATGAACCGCGTATGCAAACCATATCTCGATAAATTCATGATTGTATTTATCGATGATATCCTGATTTACTCACGAACGAGAGAAGAGCACGAGCAACATCTCAGAACCATTCTGGAACTACTGAAGAAAGAGAAACTTTATGCAAAGTTTTCAAAGTGCGAATTCTGGATTCGTGAAGTACAGTTTCTTGGTCACGTTGTGAATGAGAAGGGCATTCATGTAGACCCATCCACGATAGAAGCCATTAAGAATTGGGAAGCCCCCAAAACCCTGACTAAAGTTCGACAATTTTTGGGCTTAGCGGGCTATTACCGACGGTTTATTGAGAATTTCTCCAAAATAGCTCAACCGCTGACTACCCTTACGCAAAAAGACAAGAAGTACGACTGGGGTGACAAGCAGGAAGAAGCCTTCCAACTGCTCAAAAATAAGCTATGCGATGCACCAATACTATCCTTACCCGACGGTACAGAAGACTTCGTGGTATACTGCGACGCTTCGCGTCAAGGTTTGGGTTGCATGCATATGCAACGTCAAAAAGTTATCGCTTACGCTTCAAGGCAGCTGAAAGTGCACGAAAGAAATTATACCACTCACGACCTAGAGCTAGGCGCAGTGGTATTCACCTTGAAGATCTGGCGACACTATTTATATGGTACTCGATGTACAATCTTCACAGATCACAAAAGCATGCAACACATATTTGATCAGAAGGAATTAAATATGCGTCAACGACGTTGGGTCGAGCTGCTGAACGATTATGATTGTGAGATTAAGTACCATCCAGGAAAGGCAAACGTTGTAGCAGACGCGTTAAGCCAAAAAGAAAGGGTTAAGACCCTAACGGTTCGAGCATTGGAAATGACTATTCAAACGAACCTCACTGCACGCATTCGTGATGCACAACAAGAAGCCCTTAAGATGGAGAATCGTAGAGCTGAATACCTCCGAGGTATGCTAAAAAAATTGGTGCCAAACAAAGAGGGAACCTTGTACTTTAAGGGGCGTATTTGGGTTCCGCTCTATGGCGGTATTCGAGAAGTCATCCTTAATGAAGCTCATAAGTCGAGATACTCGATCCATCCAGGATCGGACAAAATGTATCAAGACTTGAAGGATTACTATTGGTGGCCGAGACTTAAAAGCGATGTTGCTATCTATGTTGGAAAGTGCCTAACCTGTGCTAAGGTTAAGGCTGAATATCAGAAACCATCTGGGCTACTGCAACAACCCGAGATACCCATGTGGAAGTGGGAACAAATCTCAATGGACTTCATAACGAAATTACCCAGGACCCCTAGGGAGCACGATATGATATGGGTGATAGTTGATCGATTGACCAAATCTGCGCATTTCCTACCAATCCGAGAGAAGGATAGCACGGGAAAGCTTGCTGAGTTGTACTTGAAAGAAATCGTGGCACGTCATGAAGTGCCTATCTCAATTATTTCAGACAGAGATGGACGTTTTGTCTCAAGGATCTGGCAATCCTTTCAGGAAGCCTTTGGATCTCAATTAGATCTAAGCACGACCTTCCATCTGCAAACAGATGGCCAGAGTGAACGGACCATACAAACGTTAGAAGATATGCTTCGCGCATGTGTCATGGACCTAGGCGGCAGCTGGGATACTCACCTACCTTTAGTTGAGTTTTCCTACAATAACAGTTATCATACAAGCATAAAGGCCGCGCCGTTCGAAGCTCTGTATGGCCGCAAGTGCCGCTCACCTTTATGTTGGGCAGACGCTGGAGACAAATGAATGGTTGGACCTGAACTTGTGCAAGAGACAACCGACAAAATCATGCAGGTCTGAGAGCGCATTAAGGCGGCTCGAGATCGACAAAAGAGCTACGCTGATCGAAGACGAAAACCATTAGAATTCGAGGTGGGAGACAAAGTTCTGTTGAAGGTCTCACCTTGGAAGGGCGTAGTAAGATTCGGAAAACGTGGAAAGTTGAATCCACGATACATCGGACCATTCAAGATTTTGGAAAGAATTGGTACCGTGGCTTATAAGTTGGAATTACCGGAAGAACTTAATAGAGTACATGATACGTTTCATATATCCAACCTCAAGAAGAGTCCAACCCAAGAAACAGTGATCATCCCTGCGGATGAAGTGCATATTGACGACACCCTCTGATTTACAGAACAACCCGTTGAGGTTACTGACTGGAAAATCAACAAGACCCGAAGGAGTAGTGTCAAGCTTGTCAAAGTGTGTTGGAACTCTAAGCACGGACCCGAGTACACGTGGGAACATGAAGACCAGTTTAAAGAAAAGTACCCCCACCTGTTCAAGAAAACTCCTGCGAGAGATAGATCAGCCTGAATTTCGGGACGAAATTCTTTTAACGGGGGGAGACTGTGACAACTGGCACAAAACCGGTAATTTCCGTACAATTTAATTATTATTTAATATCTGCAGTTATGTGATTAAATGTCAATATTGATTAATTTCATGCTATACTTGTGAATTCATGTGCGTTTGATACTACAAATATTGCTTTATGCATTAATGATAGCGTTGCGTCAGAAATACTAGTAAACTCACCGGTAAGACACATTGTGTCAACAATTCTGCAGAAAGCAGTCAGACAATAGAATTGGGGCCTAGGTGTAGGTCCAACGTCAAGAATACATTAAAACCCAAATATGTATATAAGGGTTAACATATAGACGTTCCGGAAGCTAGAATATGCACTAAAAAGCACCCGAAACGCACTTTAAATGCAGAATTCTGCACAAATCAGCTATAATAAGCTTTTTAACACATAAATATTATGCAGAATTTATGTTTTATTATCCAGAATACCCTCCTAAGTGTTGGGAATTAAAAGCGTCACAAAAGGGTACCTAAAGGACATGAAACGGTGCAATTTAGCACTTTAACGAACCGGTATTTAACCAAACAACCGGACATTACCCGGAACATCAAAATATTACTTGAAGCATTGTTTTAATGTTTCTGAACTAGATATGGTCCCCGAACACCCCTATAACATAATAACACAGCAAGTCCCTATAAAAGGGTACCTAAAGGACATGAATTTAGCACTTTAACGAACCGGTATTTAAACGAACAACCGGACATTACCCGGAACATCAAAATATTACTAGAAGCATTGTTTTAATGTTTCTGAACTAGTTATGGTCCCCGAACACCATAACACCCCCTATAACATAATAACACAGCAAGTCCCTAAACTTTACACTTGAAACTTAACCTATTTATGTAGTTAGTAAATTAAAGTTACACTTTGCCCCCCCCCCCTATATTGTTTACGGTTGCAAAGGGTTGGCCCCCACCACAATCTTTCAAGATCATACAAAATCCATTTTTATCTTTCTTGGATTCACTTTGATTTATTTTGATATTACTTAGATATGATGAGATCTCAAAAGATATCTTGGTAGATCTTGTATGCACTATAAATATCACCATCCTCACTCCATCTTCTTCACCACATTCACCTCCTCCTCTCTCCTCTCCCTACGGCCGTGAGCCACCACCCACATCACCACCACCTTCATCTCACTTAAATCCATTCCAAGGTTTACATATGATGCTAGGAGGTGTTTAAGAAGTTTTAGAGCTTGTGGATCTTGAAGAACCTTCTCCATTTGCTTTTACCCAACCCATTTATCATCTTCAACCTCAAGTGTTCTTCCCTAGCCCTTGTGCTAGTTGTAAGCTTCTTATCACTTGTTTACTTCTATTTTGATGAATAAAAGATGACGAATATTGTTAATCTTGAAGAACACAAAAGAACATGATCATGATACTTTAACATAAGCTTAAAAATATAAGAATACAAGTTGAATATGTTGATTTGCTTCTTGTTGATTGATTATTAGTGTTAGTGATGTTAGACAACATATGGAAACTACTAGATTGTGATTAAACACATGATCTAGTAAGTTAAGGTGGTGATCTTGTGAAAGACCAAGATCATCATGCTTTATGTCTCCATGAACTTGAATAATGAAAGTGATCTTCATATGTAAAGATGATTTAAAAAAAATACAAATCTTGTAAATAGATGATTACAAGAATAATTTTCCCAAGAAACCAAGTTTATTTATGAGATTTACAAGTCATGGTTTCTAAGTAAACTAATAATATTTTTAGTGTTTAAACAAGACTAGGAACATGATTGTAACAAGAAAAATACAAAAGAAATATTTTTAGAAAAACCATCTTACAAGTTGTAAATGACTAAATCTTTTAATAAAGTGATTTACAAACAAATAACCATGTTTTTAAGGGTAACTAAACCTACTAAATAACATGGTAAGTTACTACAAGTTTTACAAAAACTTCAAGTTCATGATATAGTGTAATTTACTTGATTTTGACACTCGGTAAGTGTTAAATGAGTTGATGATTGTTGTGATGATTTTAAAAGAAAATAAACACATGTTTTGAAAACATGGGAAACCTCCATTTTTAGGGGAAACCATGTCAAAATTTCTATAAATTTTGACACTTAGAAAAATATAAGTTTTGGTGAAACTTATTCCCTAGAAATTCACCTAAAAATATTTACCAAGGTTTCCCTAATCTTTATGTAAACTTCAAGTTAAGAAATGATGATTTCTTCAAGATAAAAATTGATATTAAGTATGTATATTTTTGAGGAAAATATATATATTTATTGATCACCAAATTTTGTGCTAAGTGTATGTAATATGTATTGTGTGTAATAGTGTATTAGGACTTGAAAATACACTAAATACTCCTAAGGAGTGAAAATACAAAAATACACATACAACATGCTTAGACAAATACAAGAAAATATATTTATGAAAATATATTACTTGATAGATTACGCAACTTGGACAAATTATGAACATGAAATGAAGTTTTGGACAAAATACATAACTCGGGTGTAAAATACAAGATACTTATAATTATTTTTGAGAAAATAATATAAGTAAGTTACATACTTAAAAATATAAATTAATTTTAACACACAAAGAACAAATACATAAAAGATGGTGACTTGTACTTGTGCGATACAAGTCTAGTGACTAACGTTAATAAAACACGTATAGGTCACGACGCTATATAAGCAAAACCCGGTGAAGTTTACGACGCAAGAAACGCAAAGTTGTGAGTTCATGCTCCCCATTTTTTTTTAACTGTTTTCAGTTTTTAACTTCGGGGGTGAAGTACATGTTACTAAATGTTTACAGAAAAGTGAGATTATGTCACCACTTTTAAACTTTTACATACTTTTAAACTTGGGGAAAATACATGTGTTATGGTATGATGGATACAAGAAATAAGGAGTGATACCTGAAATCGTGTCGCGAATAGGGTACCAGAAGCACCATTAATCGTGTACATACTACGACCGCAAAACAAAAGGTTAGATCTAATGGGTTTTCGGGCAGCCACACTCTTGGTGATAACTAGTACCAAGCAGTGCTTTTGTGTCTCAATCGTGAATCGACAACTAGAAAAATGCCTATGGTTTGGATGCTTCCTATGTCGTGTCACATGTTAATGGCCTTGCAACCCATTAACAATCTCGATACTTACAGAAATACTTGATACATACAAAATTTCATACCATGTTTTTATACATAGTGTACAAACGTTCAATACAAAAATTGCATGAATTCACACCAACATTATGTTGACGATTTTCCAAAAACTCACATGTATTTCAGGTAACTAAAGTGGATGTGCACACAGTCTTACTCATGCTCTTGGATGTTGTTTATGTTTATCTTTAAATAAAGTTGTAAACTTTTCAGACAAAATGATGTCTTGTGATGTAAACACTTAAATTACGATTTCAGTTATGTAATGTTATTGGCATTTGAAATTATTTTTACGAGCATGTAGTATATTTACCATTCGTATGCAATGAGAACCTTTCATGATCACACCTCGTGCTTCCGCCTAAGAAAGGGGTGTGACACGGGGCCCCTCCAGGCACCCAAGATATCCTTTATAATAGGTACATGTATCCTTTTGGAGCTTCTAATTTTGTTGATCCTCAATCGATGCTGATTTCACCACAAACTATAAGTATTAATCCGCCTATCATTATGTGACAATGCTTTTGACCTATTGTCTAGCCATATCTTTAAATCACAAGTGTGGAACACATTGCGAGCTCCACCAAGCTCCTTAAATAGGTTTTAGCTTATAAGATACTTGATCTTGATATATTCGATTTCCTCGAATGATTCTATATATCCAGAGCTTAACTAGCCTGATAAATTAGAAATTCAGCACACCTTTCAAGGGTGATACCTTCTGTTGAATCTTATTCCTTAACAAGAACTTAAGAGGTTTGCGACGTTCATTTATTATTGAATTTCCGCCTATTACTTGTAGCCTCCAGACGAACATAAATTTATATGATCTTATCCGTCATTTTCCAGGTAACTTTCAGATCCTGATAATTCGAACTTACCATCTTCTGTCCAACAACAGATGTTTAACATCTCATCAATACAAGGTTTCCAAAGGAGCAGCCTTGATACTTATATATCAACTATTATAGAAAAGCTTATTTAAGGTGAGATGGTTATTCCAACCATTGCTTAAAATTAATCTTAAGGAATAGCTAATCCTTACAGTTAGTCGAACAAATCGACGATCCTGGGCAGCTGATGGCGATTCTTAATTGTTGCCTAAATAGGGTTGCGGTAATCAATGCATAAGCAAAATGAACCGTCTTTCTTAATTAATAATACTGAATTCTCCGAATATTGAATTAGGATTCTTCCAATAGTGATGGTACTAATCGTCATGGAGATTTCACAATAATGCAGCCCTATGCGGGATGTATATCTTAACTCTACTTGCCCTTCAGGAGGTAAACAGGGTAGTCTTTGGAGAAGATAATCAAGACACAAGGAGATTACAGAGATTTTCCAAATCTCTGGCTCTGGTTCATTTATCATTGCCTGTGTCAGATAAGTGACACATTTACTTTACAAATCCATGGATACCTTATTCAGTGACACTTATTTGGACATTCCCCTTCTGGATATCTTCTTTGAATACCATTAGCTGACTTTAGTACCATATGAACATTGGAATATCTCAGTGGTTCCATGCATTAAACCTCCATACTGATCAGGCATGGAAGCAATCTATGGAACATATTAAGATACACCAATCCTCATATGGCGCTTTTATCGTACAATCTGGTATTCGCAGTTGATAGAAATCAATGAGATAACAAACTAACATATACTGACGTACTAGTGCAAGAAACAAGAACAATATCTAGTGCAATCCGATCTGATGTCGATCCGATCAGATGAGTGACGTCATCATGCACGAAGAACAAAACATGGTTTTTGAACAATTTGAAGGTGTTTTAGTCCGAATTTTGGATTGAAACTTTGTAGGATTATGCTTTTACAAATTCCGATCAGTTTGATACCAATTTTAATCAATTTGGTCCGTAAAATCTAGGTTAATTTTGCGTTTTTTTCTGATTTTTAGGTGTGAAAGTATAAAAACAGCAAGAAATGTAGAAGAAGATGATGAAATCGTCAGAATCTCCGGTGAGATTTGACTGAAAACGGCTGAAATCTATGTGAAATCGCTGTTGCTATCTCTGATCCGACCTCCTGTGGCTCTGATACCACTAGTAAGTGCAACGCAGGAACGGTTCTAGTAGAAGAACGTGGTACAATCGATCAATGACGAGGTGCTGAATCCCTCGGCATCGTCAGAGAATCACCAACAACGATATCAACGCTTAGCATGTCCAATTTCATTAAGAGAATGTGAAAGTACAACAGATCCGTATGCAAACTGGACAGAGCTTCGCTATGACAATCAGGCAAAAGGTTCTAGACAAATGACCCTACTCCACTATTTATAGGCAAACCAGGGAGGCGTTGGTGTCATCCGTTCGGATGACACATGTCATCCGTTCGGATGAGTTCAGACAGTTAATGTTCCGTTCCCTGTTTTGTCTAGATACAAAATACATACATATACAACTGTTTAACAACATATACAGGACAAAATACATAGACTCAATGCAGACGGAAGCTACAGACATAATGCACTAACAGTGGGTCTTCAAAAATAAAACTGATGAAAGGGGCATTGTTGTTAAGAATAAAGCAAGGCTTGTGGTTCAAGGTTTCAGACAAGAAGAGGTCATTGACTATGATGAAACTTTTTCCCCTGTAGCAAGATTGGAAGCTATCAAAGTGTTCCTGACCTTTGCTGTCAATCACAACATAAAGGTGTTTCAAATGGATATCAAATGTGCATTCCTCTATGGTAAGATTCAAGAAGAGGTATATGTTTGTCAACCTCCTAGTTTTGAGGATCCATTTAATCCAGATCATGTCTACAAGCTAAATAAATCTTTGTATGGCTTGAAACAAGCACCTAGAGCCTGGTGTGAAACTCTTTCCACCTTTCTTCTCTCTATTGGCTTCACAAGAGGCAAAATTGACAAAACACTGTTTTTAAAATGGAGAGGGAAAGATCTGATGATTGTCCAACTTTATGTGGATGACATCATTTTTGGAAGCACATGTTCAAAAATGTGTGAAGAGTTCAGAAAACTCATGACAGCTGAGTTTGAGATGAGTGCAATGGGTGAACTACAGTGCTTTCTTGGTCTCCAAGTAAAGCAACTGCAAAATGGTACTTTCATTCATCAAAGCAAATATGCTAAAGAACTTTTAAACAAATTTGAGATGAATGACTATAAACCATGTAGTACACCCATGGCAACCACCAAGCTAGTCATGACTGATGAAAAGGATGATTTGGTTGATCAAACCCTATATAGAAGCATGATTGGGTCTTTATTGTACCTAACTGCATCTAGACTAGACATCATGTTTGCAACATGTGTTTGTGCAAGATCCCAATCAGCCCCTAGAAAGTCTAACCTAATAGCTGTGAAAAGGATACTCAGATACATAAAAAGTGCTCCCACACTTGGTATCTGGTACCCTTCTAATGGGAATATTAAGCTTTCAGGTTTCACAGATAGTGACTTTGCTGGATGCAATGCAACAAGGAAGTCCACATCAGGAGGGTGCCAATTTCTAGGTGATTGCTTAGTATCTTGGCAAAGCAAAAAGCAAGCAGCTGTTTCAACATCCACTGCTGAGGCAGAGTATATAGCTGCTGCAATCTGCATAGCCCAACTGTTATGGCTTCAAAATCAACTGCTGGATTATGGTATCACTACCTTAAAGACACCTCTCATGTTGGACAGTCAGGCAGCAGAAAATATCATCAAAAATCCAGTTTCACATTCAACCACCAAACACATTGACATCAGACATCATTTTGTGAGGGATTGCTATGAAAAAGGTTTGATTTCTCTACATCATGTTCATACTAAGGATCAGCTGGCAGATGTGCTAACAAAAGCATTAGATACATCCACCTTTGAAAGCTTGATCTCTAGGATTGGCATGCTTAACATGGAATAACAGGCAAAATCCTGTTTTTCTATGAATAAAGCATTAAAATGTTTTCAGAAAATCAAAAATCCATCCTTCAAAATAGTTAAAAATGAAAATTTTCATTACTCCTTAAAAGTCTGTCATAAACACTGTTTTGGTTCAAACATCTGTTTTGTTGAAAATTATCCATTGCTGATAGTCAACCTTTGTTCCCTCATTTTCATTGATAATCACTGTTGTCAAACATCAGTGTTTTGAATCACTGATGGCTATCCACTGATAGTTAAACGTCAGCCACTGGTCTCATTTTCACCACTGTAAACCACTGATATTGATCATCAGTGGTTTCCTAAACAACTGTCATCCATTATTTATCAGAGGTTGTCACGTGGACAGTTATTAGCCGTCAGATCTTTGTAACTGCTGCCACGTCAGCATTCACTTTTTCACTTTATAAAACCCTGATTAAAACCCCAATCAGAGGTTTCACTGCCGTATCGAATTCAAAAGTTCTTTCAAAAGCAGTTTCCATCAAATTCCTTCGAATCATTCATCTTCTTCTTCTTCCTCTCACCATGGCTCTTGCTCTCAAAAACCCTCATAACTATCTGTGCACACTTGAGAAAACAAGTCAAAACACAGATTTCCACTCCGTCATTGATGTTCTTTCATCTTCAAAGTACAAAACTTTGTTGACTTACAACGCACCAATCTATCAAGAAACCCTATGTGAGTTCTGGAAAAATGCCAAAATCGAAGTTCAGGACAAAAAGCCTTGGGCTATCACATCAGAAGTAGGAAAAATTCTTGTTTCCATCACACCACAGACAATCTCAGAAGTTTTTGAGATGAATGATCACATAGGTAAAAATTCTTTCCCTAAAAATGAGTACCAAACTGATCTGACCGAAAGAGGGTATGAGGGACAAATGAATAAAGCAACTTTGCAAAAAGGGAATTTTCCACCTCCCATGAAATTTTTATTCCATACCCTGCTCATGTGTGTTTCAAATAAAACTACAGCTTTTAATGAAATACCATTGAAAAATCCAATACTTGGGCTATGCTATCATGGCATAAGTTGATTTTAATTACTCCCAATAGATTTTCAAAGATATGGTTAAAAATATTAATAATATAAAAGAAAATAAGAAACTATTTTTGTTGTTTCCTAGATTTTTGAGCTATTATCTACAAAAGAAAATCCCAAAGGATAGTGCACAAGTACTTATCCAGGGTACTTCTTGTCAAATTAACAGCCTTTCTTCTGAAACCTTTACATGGCTATCAGAGTTAAAAGATTTGAAAACACAAACAGAGGAACATGAGCAAACTTTGGATGAGTCCACATCTGCTCCTCAGGTTTCTGCTGTTGAGCCCATTGCTCATGGTGATCATAGCAGCACAACCACTGCTATGAAACCCCCACCAAAAAGACCAAAAAGAAAACTACCAAAAAGCCCACCAACCCATCCAAAAAGGATCTTCTGGAAGATGAGATCCCAGAAGTAACTCCTGTGACAACACAAAAGTCACCAATAACCACTGCTGCTACTTCCTCACAGCTGATGGTAGAAAGATCTCAACCTGAGCTTGAAACTCCTCATGCATCCTCACAAAAGGATCAGGTTGTATACACAGGGACACCACATTATGAAGCTCTGGATCCACTTGAATCCATCTTCCACAGCCCTGCTCCCGGGGCAAATTCTCTTTCAACACCTCTCCTCACTTCACAAATCCCACCATTCATTATACCCCTGTTGAATGCATTGGATATGGATCAGACACTAAACAGTTCTTCTCAACCACCCATCACTGAGAATATACTCCAACAAGTGACTGAGTCTGATTCCTCTATCCTTGCTAACCCATCAACAGTTGAGGAGGTTACACCCCTAGAGTTACAAGTAAATCTTGGTGGTAGTTCAAGTGGAGCAGCTACTACAGGTGTTGAATCCACTGATTTACACCTGGACAGTAGTTTCATCAATAAGCCTCCCTTGAAGGCAACCGCTGTTGATGCTATCAAATTATCCACTAGTGTGTTTCATCTACCCACTGGTGTATTAAATAAAATAGCTAATGTAGAGGGAAGTCCCCAGTACCAAGAAAAAGGGGCATCAGTGATTGAACCATTGGAAACTTCTTCTGGTCCAACTGCTGATACAACCACTGCTAGTGGGAAATCAGATGATCCCATTCACTTGGGTGATGGTTTAAAATACAGAGAATTGACGGAGAGAGTTAACAAAATTGAAACATCTGTGGCAGATATCAAAAATATGTTGCAACAGTTGTTACAATCATCAAAGGCTCCATCCACTACTTCATCATCTGCTCCAACCACCAATGAGCTATGGCAGCGTTTCCAACCTATGCTTCATCAACAAAGGAAATATGCTTATCAACAGCATGAGATTCAGCTACAAATGATCATAAATGTGATGGAAGCAAGGTATAAAGATACTCAAGCTGACATTAAAGCAATCAAAGCTCATCTGCTCCAAACCACTGGTACTTCTCTTCCTACCATTGTCTATGTAGAAAACCCTGATGATGCCAAAAAGGGGGAGAAAGGAAAGAAAGGAAATGATGGTTTACACTTAGAGCCTAGTCCAAAAGCTAAACCAGTTGTGGAGATTCCCAAACCAGATGGTTCAAAGAAGGTTTATGTGACTCTCAATGCCTTTGCTGAAGAAAAAACAAAGAGAAAAGAGAGAATGGAAACAAATGGTAATAAAAGATTTGCAGAGGATAAGAAAGTTTTTATGGCAAAGGAAGTGCAGGGTACTTCAAAAAGAAGAAAGACTACCAGAAAGGTCAATCAACCCAAAATCACACCTTCCAAAACCACTAAACATATCCCTGAAACCCCCAAAGGTTCCTCACCTCAAACCACAAAACCAACAGATGTTGAGACACCTGTTATATCAACAGCTGTTGATACATCAGTGGTTTCAACAGATGTTGTTTAAACAACTGCCCTTATCACCTTACCAATCACCACCCAACCCATCAACACACCTTCATATTCAACACCTCTAACCACTCCAAAAATCAAAAGAAGAAGGATAACAAATGTCATACTTGAAAATGACACTATACCTTCTCCACTTCTAATTTCTTCACAACCTCTGATCCTATCTACTGTCCAAAAACCTACTTCATCTGCTTCAATTCTAACCCCTGACCCAAATACTGCCTTGGTTCCATTGGGAGTAAAATATCCTCTGGATCTTCCAGCACTTAGAGAGGAGATCAAATCCTTCTATTCTGAAGATGATCCTGAAAAGAGGAACCTCCCATCTCTCCATGGTTATCCTTTGCCAAGAAACATAGAAGAGTATCTTCAACTGAAGGCCAAACAAGCAGAGGATATATCAAGAAGAGACACAAAGGGAAAATCTGACAAAGAAATTCAGAGGAATCTGCAATATTTGCTCACCCAAGTCAGAACATTAGAGCATTTTTCCAAAGATCTTTGCCAGAAGTTATCAGAAAAGGATGAAGAAAGCTTGAAACAAGACTACATTGAGCACATCATGATGAGTAAGAAATACAAGGCAGAAAGGTATCAATTCAAAGACTGGACCATTACTGAGCTCAAGCAAGAGATTGCAAGAATACAGAAAATGCTTGAAGACAAAACAAAGCAAACCCCTCCACTTTGGTCTCAGTACAAAAAAGAATGTACCTGAAAGGGCTTTGAAGTTGAAAAGAATGAAGGAAGAGCTTATAACTGCAAATTATGGCTCAAGGAATCAAGTCACTAGGTGGACAGAGGTGAATGTGTTAGAAACCTACAAAAGGTTGGAAGAAAGAAGAAAGAAAGACCCCACTGCTCCTAAAAAGCCAGACTATCCAGTAGCAGTGGTTCCAGCCAAACAGGCCCTGCCAACTAAAAGATCTGCTACAACCACTGCTCCATCTGCTATTGCTGTCTATCAAAGGAAAAAGCAAAAACAGATGAGTAAAGAAGAAGAAGAAGCACAAGAAGAATCAGAAATTTTTAAATTGGTTGTCAAGCAGATGTTGGTAGAAAATCCTGATTCAACAAAGCTACAAGAAATAGCAAAAGGATTTATGATCAGGCCTTCATCACCAAACACCTCTCAAAATAAAACTCTCCCAAGAAACCCACCAGACTCAAAAATACTAAAGTGGAAGTCTGATCAAAAGACCCACGTATTGACATTGCTCAAGTCTAGTGGTGAAGTTAAGCATATAACAAGGGAAGATGCACTTCGTTTGGGTGTAGCTGACCTTCAAGACTTGTTAGAGCTTCAACTGTACAGGGATGAGGATGATGAAGATTCTATTAATTGTTTTGTTTCTAGACTCCCCTAGACTTGCTTCCATGACAGCAAGCATTCCTAGCATCTTAAACACTTGCCACATACGTTAAAATAGAGGTCAATACACATAGTGTAAAGGTGAGCATACAAGTTTAATAGTATAATAGATAGCGAAAGCGATTTACGCATAGCAAGTTATCGACAATGAAATATACACATACATGACTGCGAGTTGTAGAATGCGCAACACATATCACCACTGTGACACGTGAGTAAAACCCTTAACAACCCCCGTCAACGACAGGTGCTGAGTCCAAACTATAGTACTATCGTTGCTAAGGTGTCAGGAAACAATCACTGTGTAATTATAACTATTGGGATTGAACCCTATAAAGGAACAGATGATATAAAGCCAAAACTGGTTCAAAATAGTGGATCATCATAAGCAGTGTTTGTACAAGCCTTTCCCCTTAACAGTGGCTTCAACAACTGATAGACTACAAGCTCTGCTGTTTTACAATTGCTGACAAGCAAAGCACTGATGAAGAATAAAGACTGAAGCACAATCTACTGATGAGTCTTAAGTACTGCTGAAGACTAAAGCACTGCCCATTCAAGGTCTGATCATCTATTGAAGAAAGCACTGATGCTCAACATCAGTGCTTAGGCTACAACAGTAGAATGAAGAATCAGTGTTTTATTTATGTATTGTCTTATGTAATCAGTAGTTTAGTAATCAGTGGTTGTGTAGATCAGTGGTTGTAGTTTGTTAGGAAGTTAGATGTCACTTTCATGGTGACATCAGCCGAAGATGCTCAGTGGTTGTGTTGTACTATAAATAGAACAGTACCATGTACTGTTCTGTTAGCTCTCTTCTTCTAAGTCATTCTGTACGAACAATTAGTGAGCTCAGGCTAAGGGGGAGACTTGTGCATGCATGCAATTGTTATTGATTATTGTAATAAATACAATCATTCGATTCGATGTTAAACATGTTTGCTTAAACATTTCTTCCATTGATTGTGTGTTCAAAGTTTATTTCATAATTCCGCTGCAACTTACATCTCTGTTTCACCTTCACTTTAATTAAACAAACACAATCTAAGAAACTCAGATCCTAACAATAACATACAAGCATTCATTGAGTAACACGTATAACATGCAATAAGGGTCAGCGTATAAAAGTGTTTGCGTTGTGTGTCGATTGTGATTTGAAATAGGTAACGTATGTAACACCCAAAAGTGCGTAAAGCAAAAAGGGTTCGAGTACACTCACAAATTGTGTTATATGAATAACACAGCCTTGGATTGGATTGAAGGGAGCGCTGGAAAGTTAGCCTGATTACATAACGATAGCATAAGCGATGAACGGTGCGTTAAACAGTGCCCGATGAACTAAGTGACGAAGGGTCATCCGATCGGATGACAATCCGGGCGGATGACCATTCGGTCGGATGGTCATTCGTTTGGGATGGATGTGTTTGTGTATGATGTGACTTTGAAGTTTTCGTTGTAGCATTTTATAAAACGAGAAGTATCTCTACCTTTCAGGTCGTCCGGTTGAACGGTCATCCGGCCGGATGGTTGTTCGATCGGATGGCAATCCGTTCCAAGTGAGATATTTCAAATATTTAAGTCTCCTGATAGAATAGTCATTCGATCGGAGGGTCATCCGATCGGATGACTATTCGTTAGAAACTTTTATCTTTTGAAGTTTTGAAATTTTGTTTAAGTGTTGAAAGACCACAAGTCGTCCGATCGGATTGTCGTTCGATCGGATGGCTATCCGATCAGACAGCAATCCGATCGGACAGCAATCCGTTTGGTAACCTGTTCGTTTTGAAATCTGGAAAATTTACTAAGTTTAGAAAGTTTGCGGTTTGACCGAGACGGTATGACAACGTGTTTAAACAACGGAAACTCCACCAAGTCCAAGTCATCCGATCGGATGGGAATCATCCCATCCGATCAGTTAACTGTTCTTGATGGTTGTTCATGTTCAACCCGTTAAGTCGGTCATCTCTTCGGTAGGAATCCGTTCTCAGATCGACACTTTACTATAGAACGAGTAAAGGGCCTGTACGAGATCTGATTCTATCGGTTTTGAGTGCTAGAGTGTAAAAGAGTTGAAAGAAGTTTAAATCGGTTTGAAATGTTTAGATTATGATGAAATCTGTGTTTAAACATGTCGAAATCTCTGAGATCTGAGTTGTTCTTGGTGGAATGAGGTCACACTTTGAAGTTCATGAGAACCCATGATGACATCATCCTAAAACAGCCCAAATCAGTAGATTTCATGGTGAAAAGTTAAGATTTGATGGTGAAAATGATGAGAAAGTGTGTGAAGATCAAAGAAGTACAAGATTTGAGGAGAAAACTTACAAGAATCGCGAGAGATCAAGAGAAAAAGGGTCAAGAGCGTGCTGGTCGAACGGGAGCTGTCACATCACATGAACAGTGATGTGACAGGTGCTATTTATAGGTGAGAGGAGAGGAGAGGCGGTGTAATGGTGCGATCGGAGGGCAATCGGATCGGATGGCCATCCGATCGGATAGTCATCCGAACAGATGACCATTCGATCGAATGGTCCTTCGATCGGATGGTTCGGTTGAGTTAGTTTCCGACTTTTCGTTTCGTGCGTTGAGCGTTGCGATGCGTTTAAGTGAGTGTCGATTAAGCGATGCGTTATGTTTAAATAATAGTACACAAATAACATAACTAACATACAACAACATAATTAAACTTGGGTTTAGCGTTTGCGATTAGATTGCGATGCGATAGAGTTGCGATTGCGTTTGCGATTATTCACCACAAAACATATAATAAACATGCACAAGTATCACACAATAGCACACACACGTAGAACAATATCCAGAACATGCGATTCAAGTGGCGATGCGATAGCGATGAGATAGCGTTAAGTAGATTAGCGATAAACATGCATTTACTCCACATAATGCAACTAAAGTAACACAAATTAAAGTATCGGTTAATAAGTCAAAGAGTACAATCAATAATTAAGAAAGGAGTGACAGGTCGCATTTAGCAATCTTTTCTTCCTTTGACTTTGACTTTGACTTGTACTTTGACTTCAAGACGCGGGTTGTTACACCACACTTCTGTTATCAAGGTCAATTTGATTTTTCACAACAAAAGCACCATTGTTTCTCCTTCTGTATAATGGGAACCCGTTTGAATCTATTGTAGTATGATCTTGAAAGTTCTTGGGAAAGGCTTTTGAACACTTTCTATCAACCATACATGGAGAGTTCAACCTAGCATTACCACATGGACCGTGTATCATATATTCTTTCACAAGCATGAATAATTCTGGATCTTCATTTTTGTTTGGTATTTCTGCACATATAAATGAATCAACGTGGTCCACCGTAGGTAATTTCGATTCAATCTCCATGAATAGGCATAAATTGGCATGAGGCAAACCACGTTTTTGAAACTCGATAGTGTAAACAACTACAAAAAATAAACAAATTGTTACATTGAATGGTAATAATCATTTGAATATTATTTTAAAACAGTACCTGCTGAAGCTTTGCCAAAAAGATGATTTTTTTTTAAATCTTTGCAAATAGAATCCAACTTTATTTTGAACCATCTGGATAGGATATCAGGCCTATCCTCCGGAAAGATTGGTGTCTTTCAGAAACCGTTGAACCTCTGGCCATTTGGGATTGCATGTTATGGTTATAAAAAAATCCGGATAACCAAAGCATTTACACAGAGCCATATCGTCTAACCTCCAGCCTTAGATATATCATCTTGACCTTTAGTTCTTAATTTACGAAGGCTTTCGTATGTGTCGGACCTAAGATCTTTTTGTCGGATCGTTGATTGTTCAGAAGCCGTATTTAAGGGTTTTGGGATTTTGAGGGGTGGTGTTTGGATATAGGGTGGACTTGATGTGGTGGATGAAGGGATCTGGGATGGAGGAGGGAGTTTAGGTGGCAGAGATGTTTATGTTAGTGGAGTTACAGGTGGTGGCAGCTGGTGGTAAGTGGTGGAGGTAGGTGGTGGTGAGTGAGCGTGCGTGTGACATACAAGGACTTGGTGAATAAGAAGGTTGATGGGTCCTACCTTTAATTTTAATATATCTACTTTAGTGTTTTAATTTAATACTAAGAGCATGGTGGTCATTTTACATGGAGTTAACGGAGGAAACTAACGGACATCCACTCTAGGAATTATCCGAGTAACAAAAAGTAAGCCACAAGAAGCATTGGTGTAATTTCCAAAGTTAGGGACTATAGGTGTTACTTTACAAAACCACAGGGACTATCCGTGCATCTAATATCAAAGTTAATGTTTTTAAATAAGTGTAACATAATATCAAATTTAATAGATGATAACCTATATAGCTAAGCACGACAAGATATTAAGGCAGCCTCTTGATAATAATGAGTTTAAAAGTTCGTTTTCAATAAAATCATTTGGTTCTTGATAAGAATGACATTTCAAAATGAGAATTGCATCAAATATCAATCAAAGAGAGTGAAGTTTTTATTATGAAATAACACATCAAAATACATGATTGGTGTCCAATTAAACTGCCAAACAAACTGGTATAGGAAGAGCTCCAGCCTCTCTCCAATGCATTACCTGCCAACATCAGCGAAGTAAATTCAATTAGTTTTAGCTCTAGTACACATTGTCAACATTTTCTACCAGACAACAAGATCGGATTTCCACTTGTTAACATGTCAAACTGGATAGACCCCCACAATTTAATAGGGTAACAAAATTTAAATAACAAGACAAACAAGAGAAGTTATCTATTGGTCCATAACTTGTCTCTTTCATGTTTGTAAAATAGTTTATAGAATTACAGTGATCAATTTATGTGTTAAAGTAATGCCTAAACATTGTATTATGAGATGAAGGCAGGAACTTTGAAACATAATCGAACGCATTAATGCCTAAAAGAAAAAAGAGTAATTTACGCTCAAAGCAAAAAATAATAGGTCGATACCTAAATCAATATAACATATAACCCATTCAGTACACTTGCCTTCATATTAACTAACATTATTAAACTAACATAGATGGTAGACTTACACTTGTCTTCATATTGATTTTCAATTTACTGATCTGAGTTCATTTACTTTAGTTTAAGGGTTCCAAATAAAACTCAATCAAAAAAAAACTTCAAAAAGGGTCATTTTTTTAAAATAAGTTGAACCACAACATATCAATCAATCAACCTAGAGGTAGCAAGTGGGGAAGGGGGGTTGGGTTGGGCCAAAGCAGGACATTTAAAAATAAAAAGACAGATCTGGGTTCAGGTACTCGGGTTATTATTAACCTAACTATTTAAGAAACGACAGAAATGCAAGAAATATATACAAACACTATAACAAAAACCGCCTCAATCTACAGAAAGACGTTACACTTCCAGCCAAGGCAATGACAAGAGTAAAAGATTAAAAACACATGCATCTGGTGAAACGTTCTCATCTCCATAGTCATTTCTGTACTTTCTGGATTGTAATTTTTTATTTTCTGTTTCATTCTTGGTTGAGGTTTAGGTTTTCTGATATCCAAATCATAGTTATCGATAGCGAATAGCGGTCAATAGCGACAGGCGACCTATATGCTACATAGCGATAGCGCCAGCTATTTCGTGTTTAGTCATAAGGTAGTAGAAATTTAAAAAAATAAAAATATAGCTATTTATAATTATATACATATATTATAATGTTAATTTTATACTTTATATGTATAGATCTGTAAGTTTAAGAACCAAATGTAAACTAGTTAAGAGAGAGGGGGTTAAATGTTAAAACGCACAAACTAATTTCACTCTTTTTATGTAAAAATCTAGAAGTTAGGGAATAAATGTAAACTACAGAAAGATTGAGGGGTTAAATTGTAAAACTACACAAACTAATATAAACCTAAAATAGCTAATTCGTCACCCCAATTGTAACCTCCGCCGTCCAGATCCGTGTACGACGGCCATGAAATTACAGAAAAGCAGTGGAAAACTGCTATGAACGCCATCAAAACAAGGTATCGCTTCTTTCTTTCCATCAATTTGAGCCTTTGGTTTCCTTCTTCCTCGTTTCTGGCAGAGGTTGCAGCACCGGCACCGGAATTCGCCGCCGGACGTCGCTATTTGATCGATATGTGGTCGCATAGTACCTTGTAGCGGCATATGGCCGCGTCGCTACGTTATTCGCGATTGCGTCCGCTATGAACGCTATTGATAACTATGATCCAAATCAATCTCTATAGTTTAGGTTGAGGGTTTAAAACTGTTTTTATGTAACAGTGTGATTTCAAAATCCATATTTCTTCCTATTGACTAATATTTTATCTTTACATTGTAGTGTGATATAGATAGCCGAAACCCTAAAAAAAGCCACTAGAAGCTGTAAGATTAACACAAACAACGAAACCCTAACAGCTAAATTGAGGTAATATAAGCAAATAATATGTATATATATAACTAAAATAAAATCAGAAAACCCTAACAAACAACAACCAGAGAGTAATGAAATGAAATCATATAGAAAAATACCGTTAACAGGAGATATCAATCCAAACTCTGAACCTTTGGACCTGAAAAGAAAACAAGAAATTTGAGTAAACAAGAAAGATAAGTGTAATGTAATGTAATGAAGAGACGGACCGTGTTGATCAGGATGGCGGCCGTCTTTACCCCAGCCGATACCACGAGTTGAGTCCATGTACTGCTGGACCAGATGACGGCACTTCTGCAGGTGATTGACGCCTTCGATGCGGTAGCACCACCGGAGCTTGTCGCGGATTATCTTGGAAGTCTCGATGTCGATCCATTTCTCCCGCACGATGTGCTCACGCATCTCGAGCATCGCCACCGGATCCTTGTATGGATTGGCCGGATCGAAATCCGGCGGTTGTTCATCGAACACCACTTCGCTCTTTCTCCCCATTTTTTCACAAACCTAATATCTTGGCTTGGCTTGGCTGCACCCTCTCACTTTTGGTGTTTCCCCCGTATATAAGTGCTTTATTGGTTTCTACATTTTTATTTTTAGTCAGTTTTGTTACTTTTTTTTTTTTTTTTTTTTTTTTTTTCAGATGTTTGTTTTTTCGCATATAAATCCAAAAGGTTTGAAGTTTTACCACTTTTATATGATCCGTTAACTCCGTTCATTTTTCTCTGTTAATTGTTAATTCAGGGGTTTTTTTGTCGTTTTTGTTAACCTAAAGGACAAGTCGCTCTTTTGAATACTTAGGGGGTGTTTGTTTTTGGTGAGAAGTACTTCAGAACCTTTTATGTCTTCCCTACGCAGACTACGCGTAGACGTTTGAGTCTGGAGCTTGTTTGTTTTTTTGGAAGAGGTTTCATTAAAAAACATCTTCCTCACCTCTTCCCTACGCAGACCTGTCCTTATGTCTTCCAACCTCTTCAAGACTCTTCTCCCTCTTCAAAACACCCATCTGGTCTCAAAACCCTAGCACCTCCACTTCTCCAGTCGACACCACATCCACCTCCGACACCACCTCCTCCGCCGCCCACCCCTGCTCCGCCACCACCTCCACCTCCGCCCACACCTACTCCGCAGACGTTTTAAGGCACGATTCAAGCACCATCGGAGCCACCACATCGATCTCCATCTCCTCCTCCGCAGACATTTGGTCCACCTCTTCTCATGCAGACATTTGCAGATGTGGTCCGCAGACTGCCGACCTTTTGCATCTGAAAAAACAAACACCACCTTAATTATGTTAAATGCTTGTACATAAAGTAAAAAAAAAAACAAATTGTCTTTTAAGTTAACAAAAAAAGACAGAAATACCTCTGATTTAATAGAGAAAATGGATAAAGTTAACGAACCGGAACAAATGACAAGATTTCAAACATTTCGAATCTAAATGCGGAAAAACAGATCTTTTGATGAAAGTCGTAAAACTAGCCAAACTTCAAAGATAAAAATGACATTTTACTCATTATTTTATTATTTTTATTCTCCTTTTTAGGTTGATACATAGATTATTTTTTAATCATTTATCTTTAGTATATGAAGAGTGGCGTACTAACATCACTACCTAAAGGTCTTATTTTGTGTCCATAGTCATGTATATTGGATATATATGCACAACAATGATATTGCTAATTATTCTAAAGGGTCACACACTAACAACATCATCATCATCAAAATTACGTCTAAATTAGATTTTGATATCTCAACCTCAAGTAAGATGACTTTTTTCTCATTGTTGAGATAAGCAAAGCAACCACCTACAAAACTGCCCACATTTATACATACCCACGTCTTCAATTGCAACCTGATTAGAGGAGAACAGAGTTGTGCAACATGCATGTCATTGAAGGTGCTTGGAGATTTTTAAATAAATCCTAGCTACCCTGATGTCGAATCCCCAAATCCCTGAAGTCGTTCAAAGGACTTGGCGGTACTAACCTTAGATTCGGTGAGCTCCGGTTCAGGTTCGTCCTCGCGCCGTCACGGTGGCCGTTCCTCTTGCGGAGTGTCGGGTCTCGGGCTGCATCCACATGTAAATCTGTTGGTCAGTTCTGTTTAGACATAATGGAAAACATGAAAACATACCTTTGATTGCATCAGCACAGGCCAGCAGAGAATCCAGATGGAGACGCAGCAACAGTGTTTGACATGATTGTCAACTTGGTCTGGTTCCTCCTTAGGGTGCAATCTAATGATGGTGGTAAGGGAAACCGAATAAGGGAGTTCGGTTAGGAGAGAGGGGCGATTTCATGAGTGATGTTATTGTGATTAGAGTCTAACCCTTTAACCCTCTAATTATCTCCTTATATATGCACCCAAGAGGAAACCCTAATTAGTTAATAAGGGTAATTTGGCCCATCAACAATTACCAACTAATTATTTAATAGGATTGTTATATATTTTGATCCATATAATGTAAATGATTATAATGGCTACTAGATTAAATATAACATAAAAAATATATTTAATCTTACATTCTCCCACTTAGCCGAGTAATCATTTACTATGAGAATTAGATAAGCCTGATCAGGAGTTAACACTCATTTTAGCCTTAAACAAGTACTATAGCAGAGAAATACAGCAGTTGATTCATTATGCGACTCAGGACCCCCATTAATCATACTATAGCCTTAATTTAAAACCTAATCGTCATGATCAAAATATGCATAAGCCCTTTGTTTGATTTGTAACTTTATTTGTCTATATGCCATTATGTCGACTTGACATATTCTTAGAGACATACAAAATCAAACTGATGAGGAAAATTAACTAATACTTAGTCATTCATAGTACGATATGCAATTGAGCATGGCCATTAATTAATACCCGTCTATGAGCTCTCTTAATAAAACTTATGGGTAATAGCCCTTCAGTTATAGGATCCTTAAGCATATCATGAATGTATTCGATACAAAACTTAGTTTCCTCAATTCGTTCATAAACGAATAATTAATTGCGTATCGAAAATTAATGCAGCACCTCTTGAACTGTTACTGTTCAAGGAGTCATGGTAGCTGACTTTATCACACTAAGTCTTCAAAACATTAATTATATGGAGTTAATAAACTTATGAGTCCACTGATAAATTTCCAACAACATTTAGTGACTATATTATGTCGTTATATCTTAGGTTGTTAATATCAGTGCATTATGACTCCTCCATGATATAGGTTTTGTCTGCTGACATAAAGATATACCCGAAATTACATTTTGTCATCTTTGAACATCACAAAGTTAGAGTAATAAACCGGTTTAAGTTCTCACTTCTTCTTCAAATTATAGCCTCTCGTTTCTTTAAGATATTGTAATACTCCATTAGATGCTTCATATTAATCTAGACATATCTAGTGTGTTGCAATGTGAGTAATATCTAAACGAGTATAGACTTGAACTTACATAAGGCTTCTAATTAATGAAGCGTAAATAAATAATCTCATTTACCATATTATCCTCTGAAGGAGAGTAGTATTGTTTGTTACATATGTAAGGACCCATTTAATGTTAAACTTATGGAACGGAACTAATGTCCCATTGGATCTATCTCAGTATGTTATGATATCTATCACTTAAGAGATATCTCTGAGATCTATTGTATCAAAGTTTGTGTTAACAATGCTTTGACTTATGTAACATATACCTGTCAAAAGAATCTATATAGACAAGTCTAATTTAGTTGCTCCCACTCATCTTGAGGTAGGTACATTAATCCACTTGGTTGTTGATGAAAATAATCACGTTAAGGTTTCATCACATTATGATGTTTGCATTAACCCATACATGGATTTTATTGGCTTACAAATAAAATGTTCTTTAACCTTCAGTTTGGAACTTTCAAGTTGTTTTATGAACATGTAAATATGCTAGCCATTTGTTAGGGAAAATTGTTTTAATGTTCATCTAATGTAGCTTTAAACTATTATAAGCTACTAGAACAGTGATGATCCTCAAAGAAATCTTTTGTTAGATATGTAATAAAGATTCTTTAATAATTTATCTCTTCCTGAGTACAACCTTTGAAAATCAATCATGATTTTTCGTGTCTTAACGCTTATATTAGGATTTGATTTAGTTATGAACACTCTTAGGTAATTCAATCAAATCCCAAACGTTATACGAACACATAAAACCATTTTATTCCATTTAGAAGATTGATTGACACTAATGGCTTAATTAGAAGAGATAGGATCAGTAAACATTTCCAAAATCCATTTCAACTTCAGTTAGGGAGGTTATGTGATCATCAAAGTTAGTAGGCTTTTAAACCTAGATGACCTCCTGAGTTGATTATTGGGTTTGTTAGAAGTTTCAGTTTTATAGATTAGCTCTTGGTTAGGTTGCTATCATTTTCATTCTAAGTTTATAAGAGTTGGTGCAGTATGGTGTACAAGAGGTGTAATCGGAGTTAAATTCGGAGTGAAATTTAATGACACTCTTCCCCCCGCCTCTTGTATTCCTTGCAAGTCATAATAAGGACTTTGACTGCTCCCACTGACCTTAGAAAACTTTAGGAACTCAGCATGCTTAGGGTCAATATTTAACGACCAACAAATTCTAATAGAGAAACAAGTTAATGACGTTAGTCTTGATTTCTCTTGTTGAGGATTATGCTAGTTTAGGTAAGAAATCTAAGTGTGCCCACAATTAAGCAACAATGAAACTTTTGTAAGAGTAGCATTAGATTTTAAGGAGACAAGTTATGATAGAACAGTGTCAAGATGGAGCAGTGTCTTGTACAAGAGGTGTAAATTGAAGTAATATGAAGTTTTCACTCCCCCACCTCTTGCAACTATTGCAAGTTATCATTAAGACACTTAATGCTCCCACTGATCTTTAATATCTCTAGAATGCTACAAGAGAAGTTTCAATGAGCTATGTGACGTGGGAACCTATCATATATATGTTAGACTTTATTTGATTTCTTTAATGTCCAGATATCATAAGAAACTTTAGGGACATATAAAATAGAAATCTTATTAAGTACATACATGAATAGATTTCTTCTAAGAACGTAGGCCATATTCGACAAAATTTAGATACAAGTTGATAGTCTGTTAAATGATAAATGAATTATGTCTGAATATTCCATTTGGAATAAGTTCCACGAATGTCAATGAATGACTTATGATGGACCCATACTTATTCCTTAGGCCAAGTAATATTTAGGGCTATAACGTCATGATATAAAATCACTTAGAATGAGATTAGTTGAATAATCATCCTCATTAACCATGTCATGATTTCTCATGAATTTTGGTTATAATGGATGAAATTTATAGGTCTCATTTTCCTTTTGTCAAATTCTCATTTACATGATGACAAAAGTTATGAAAATGTAAGGTATCATCTAGTTTTATCTTAGTAATGTTTCAATCTAGATATTTAGAACAAATAAAATGAGAGTTTAAGGTAAGTGTGACTTTATGTTGACTATGCAAACCTCACAACATTCATAACATTGCTTAATTATGATACTATATTCTGATTAATCTTCAGAATATATAAGGTATCGAAAAGCGTTGTTAGAAGATTGCTTATTATGGTTCTTATAGCCTTAACATTTAATTTTGTCACTAACTCTCATGTTAGTTATTTGTCGAGTTCTGGTAAGGAAACGTATGGAACTGGAGTCAACTAATCATGTGTTAATTGAAATATTAAAAATTATCAGACTTAAATATCATTAGTAAGTGACTACTTAATTAATTTATCCAACTGTTCTTTAGAATAATGGATAGTCTCGTTGCTTATGTCTAGTCTAATGACATAATTATGCAGTGAGATTTTCCCTTGAAGAACTTTAAAGATGGAATTAGCACTTGTAATTTGTCTATGGACCTTAGAACAATCCTCTTTTAAAGTTTAAGTGGTTGTAAGGTGAGTAACAACTTATTTTCCAGCTTCAAACATATATTTCTATGTACATATGTTGCTTATCAACACACTCATTGTACTTTGGTACTTTTGAGTGTTATAGTTGATTTATAAGGCATCAAATTGTACAAGTGAAAATCTTAGTATGTAATGTACTGGAAAAAATGTACTTATTTCTATGCGTAAGCCCTTAACTTTATGGGTCATGGTATTGTACATTATTATGTATTCACATATACCACTTAGCTTTATAGTTTATAATTTTAAATGAAGGCATGCATCTTAGGAGTTCTAGTGATTATTCCACAATTATAGATTAGTCTTAGGAAAGACTTAATCTGGAATAACCTTTTAGTGACAACACTTATTCTTGATTATCATAAGAGACATCATGTTCGATTTATCCTAATCATCATGCTCTACTTTTCTTCTGTAGTGCTTTATCAGAAGAGAGCAATAGGATTATCGTGTCTTAAGAGATAATCAAGGATTTAATTTAAGAGCTAATTCTTATAGAAACTTTAAGCAAAACATATTAGATTTAGGGATTAGAGTAGATGAGATATATTTATAGAAGAAAATTATAGTGAGTAAAAATTATGGGTACTAAGAATAAGGCAGACGAAATGATCATAAAAATTAATTAAGGATCATTAATATAAGGATCATTGTGTGAAGAGGTTGTGATATGTCTATTACTAACATCAAAATAATAGACTTATTTAAAGTTCTACTTAAACGAAAACAAATCAGCTTTGGCCAAAAGTGTAATCATTTAAGCATGTGTGCAAAGTGGTTGTAACAAATCAGCTTTGGCCAGAAATTGAGACAATCACTTTAGTTATGCACTTGTTAAGTATGCCATCTATGAAGGAATTAAATCAGCTTTGGCCAGATATTAAGACATTCATGTTTATGATGCACACTTAACATAGCTTTCGTAATACTTGAATGATAAGTAGATGCATCAAATCAGCTTTGGCCAGAAGTGATACATCAGAAGCTCATTCAAGTAAAGCCATTTTGGTTTTGTAAAACATTATTTGATCCTTATTAATTAACTAAGTAATTACAAAAACCAATTATTTAGTAGCAAACCACCTGTTAGCACGGATCGAACTCCACGGTGAGTTCGCTGGGGGGTGCAGTGGGACAGCGTGCCCCCTGCACGGGGTTCGGGGCGGAGCCCCGAGCTAAATCTTAGTTCACATTAAACAGCCTAAAATAATGAGGTTTCAAGTCAGGTCTCGAGTCAGTTATGAGGTCTCGAGTGAGATCTCGAGTCAAGTCTCGACTCAGCTTATAACATTATGAGGTCTCGACTCATTAATGGTCTCGAGTCGCAACCTCAGTGTCTCGAGTCGTAATCATGGTCTCGACTGCTGTGAATTATGAGATATCGACTCCTTATGAGGTCTCGAGTTGTGAGCTTTATGGTCTCGAGTCGCAACCTTATGGTCTCGAGTTATGACCTTATGGTCTCGAGTCGAGACCTTTGTCTCGAGTTGTACAGATTTAAGCCCTTAGTCGAAACCTCAGTGGTCTCGAGTCGAGACCATATGATCTGGAGTCGAAATCGTTATCTCGAGTTATAAACATTTGAGAACACTTATGATTTCGAGTCGAGTTCTTGTGGTCTCGAGTCGAGACCTTTGTCTCGGGTGGTTAAAACTTATCTCGAAACTTCTGTTACAGCTATTAATGTGAAAACATAACCGAAAATTCGAATTGTTAGGGATTTTGAGATATGGTTTCCTGTTTTAGTGATGATCTAATTTTATCATAATATTTCGAAAATTATAACTGTATATCTTTTAACAGTTTTCGAATAAACTTAACAGATTAAATTGGATCAAACAGGGAAATAACACTCAAAAATCCAAATTATATTCCAAAACATAAAGGAATTTCGAATTTTCCTAAGAACACATGATGAACCCTAAAATTAAAAAACATGATTCTGGAACCCGAAACCTGAATTTTAAGGCTTTAAACAGATTTCGGTACAATTAAGATTTACCATTATGATTCCGAGTCATTTAAAAACATTCTTTTTCCGAAAACCATTGATCTCGGCACATATGACCCGAAAACAGCCGTGAGTTTTATTGAGTTTTCAAAACTTCTGTTTTCCAGATTTCAATCCCAGAATAATGGATACGAAAACAGAACTGACTAATCAAGATATGCTCTGATACCACATGTTGGTCAGTTCTGTTTAGACATAATGGAAAACATGAAAACATACATTTGATTGCATCAGCACAGGCCAGCAGAGAATCCAGATGGAGACGCAGCAACAGTGTTTGACATGATTGTCAACTTGGTCTGGTTCCTCCTTAGGGTGCAATCTAAAGACGGTGGTAAGGGAAACCGAATAAGGGAGTTCGGTTAGGAGAGAGGGGCGATTTCATGAGTGATGTTATTGTGATTAGAGTCTAACCCTTTAACCCTCTAATTATCTCCTTATATATGCACCCAAGAGGAAACCCTAATTAGTTAATAAGGGTAATTTGGCCCATCAACAATTACCAACTAATTATTTAATAGGATTGTTATATATTTTGATCCATATAATGTAAATGATTATAATGGCTACTAGATTAAATATAACATAAAAAATATATTTAATCTTACAAAATCTAGTTAGAGGGCCCGAGGGGGTTTACCCCGAGGGCACTCCGACGCTCAAGTCAGTATCTTGTATGGAGAAGATAATTATAAGTGCAAGTAAAGGGTGTAGTTTAGAGAGAGAGAGAGAGAGAGCAGGAGTAATATGAAAACAGGGGAGGAAGTAGTAATCTCAAGTGGTGGGAGATATTGTCTGCCTTCTTAGGAGATGGAACTCTCCCTTTTATAACAAAACACTTGGGCCATAACCCTAATGGGCTGGCCCAAGAATGGGCTTATCAAGACGTGGCCCACTCGAACCAATCTAAACATGCCGAGAAAGACCCAAGTGGGCTCGAGCCCAGTCATCAATCTAGGGCGATGAGCCCAGACGAGGAGCCCAAGCGGGGATCCTCGTCGTCAAGTCATCCCTAGCCCAAGTCTATTCACTCATGAATGGGCGCAGGACTTGTTCCAGTCCCTGAAAATCTAGGCAGGTCGCTATCCGCCCTTCAGCCGTTCCCCCTATCCGTCGGGTAAATATAGTCTAAGGCACGTCATGCCAAACCAATCTACTTTGTTGTCCTTGGGGTGAGCTGGCGTTCAGCATTCAAAACAGAAAGGCGTCACCACAAGTAGGGTAGCTTGGTACCGTACTTCAATCTATGCCTCCTTGAAGGCACTTTACCCAATGTACGCGTTCGAGAATACTTTTTTGAGAGCGTTTATGCTGTTTGGACCATCTTTGTATGTATCTCTTAAATGCATTTCAATCAAGGTACTCGTTCAAGAGTAATTTCTCTAAGGGCATCGACTGGGATGCCTTATTTACTGTGTCATACTCTTTGTATGGTGTTCCTCTAATGAGGGTTTTTGTCTTGCTTGAACTGTCAAAACTTTCTCATGAATTTTCTTTGTACCCTGTTTAAGCCGTTAAGGCTTTCTATGGGTCGCTTTGTAACTTTTTAAGTTGTTAAAGCTTTGTATAGACCCGTTTTGTGACTCATTTGAGTTGTTAAAACTTTGTATAAGTTTGCTTCGTAACTTGCTTGAGTTGTTAAAGCTTTCTTATAAGTTTGCCTCGTAACGTGTTTGGGTTATTAAAGCTTCCTATAGTTTGCTTCGTAACTTGCTTGAGTTGTTAAAGCTTTCTTATAAGTTTGCCTCGTAACGTGTTTGGGTTGTTAAAGCTTTCTATAGTTTGCTTCGTAACTTGCTTGAGTTGTTAAAGCTTTCTTATAAGTTTGCCTTGTAACGTGTTTGGGTTGTTAAAGCTATCTATAGTTTGCTTCGTAACTTGCTTGAGTTGTTAAAGCTTTCTTATAAGTTTGCCTCGTAACGTGTTTGGGTTGTTAAAGCTTTCTATAGTTTGCTTCGTAACTTGCTTGAGTTGTTAAAGCTTTCTTATAAGTTTGCTTGGTAACTCGTTTAAGCTGTCAAGGCTTTGTAAAGGCCCGCTTCGTAACTCGTCTGAGTTGTTAAAGCTTCTGTTGGGTCTGTTGTCCAATGGCGTTTGGGCCACTTGGATTTTCATATGCCTGCTTCGGCGTTTTTTGGATGTAGTCGACTTAGTCCTAGCCCCACTGTCGGGCTTTGCCTTGTTTTGACTAAGGCAGCATGTCTGTATGCCTATGTACATGTTCATTTTATTGTAAGATCGTCCGGTACGTCTGCCTAGATGATCATGTTTGACCCGTTAGCAAGGTCCTCAAACCGTTCAGGTTTTTGTTCTTCGAGAAGGGGTGGCATCTTCTCCTTTTGGAGAGGTTTTATGAGCCCTTTTAAAAGACTTGTTGTGTAGAAGGAACCTTCCTATGTGAGTCCTTATTAAGGGCTCTTTCCTCCCCTGGAGGGATGTTGTAATTCTCTAAAACGGGTGCCCATGGAATGTGCAACCCTCTCCTCTTGGAGAGACTTCTTCAAACGTATGCGACCCCGAGATGGGGCTCCTCTTCTTTGGAGGGATATTCTCTAAAACACAGACCTGTGGCGGAGATCTTTTCTTTTCAAGGAAAGGATTCTTCAGATTCGAAGTCCCTTGTCAAGGGGGATCTCCCCCCCCCCCCTATTTTTTTTAAATAAGTTATTCGGGTGAGAAATCCCAAGGAAGAGTTTTCTCAGATATCAAATCCCAGGGACGGGGTATTTTCCCGTCCTTAGAAGGAACTTCACCAATACTTGATTCTGTAGCAGGGTGCACTTCTGTTCGCTGAAGAGACTTCTGAAATACTTAATCCCACGGGAGGGGATACCCTCCTTTTCTTGGGAGAACCTTGTTCCTGTTCGTGGAAGGAAATTTTTGTAATCTTTAGTCTCATAGAAAGAGTTATCTCCTTATTCCTGGAAGGAATTTTTTCGAGTCTTAATTCAATGGCGGGGACACGTTCATGTTTGTTGAAGAAACTTCTGAGACACCTAATCGCATAGGATGGGATACCCTCATTTTTTTTTATTTGGAAGTGACTCCTCCAAGACTTAATCCCTAGGGATATTAATCCCCATCGTGAAACTCCCACTTCAGTTACCCCACACATTTAAGTTTTGAATAATGAAACATTGGACCTTGATGTGTTCAAAATGCAACATATAAATTTCATCAATTATGGCATAAAACTAACCCTTTTTTAGTACTAATGTTGGAAAAAGTGTGCTTTTGTCTTCATTTTGTATTTTCAGGATTAAATGAGCTCAAATTAATAAAAGAAACAAAAAGACATCAAAATCTAACATAAATACAAGAAAAGGAACAAGACGTGACATGCCCGACCCCACGACAGCATCTTCCCAAGCAAAACAAGATAACAGAAGACTGAACACGCCTCGTGCTCAGCCAGCACGGGGGCGTGCCCAAGTGTCAGCAGAAAAGACAAAGTGGTAGAAGCTTCTATTGCCCACCACGGGGCCGTGCTCAGCGGACACGGGGCCGTGGTCAACTATAAGATTCGCACAATCCAGGCAAATCTTCATAGTACAAAGATTCTTCTGCACACGGGGTCGTGCTCAGCGGACACGGGGGCGTGGTCAACTAATAAGACAAAGCTGCATTAAATGAAGAAAGAGAAGGATGTGGACACGGGGCCGTGCCCGAGCTTCTGTTCAGCCTATAAATAGGAGTGCTTGGCTCAAGCTCAAACCATCCCTTGGCACACCACCTCTCTCACACTTCACCCACCACCCACCTCCACCATAACACCATCATCCACCACCATCATCCATTGTCCATCGTAGAGTGTGTGAGTCGTCTCGGGGTCCAAGATTGATCGTAAGAGTTCTTGACAATCAAGGCCATGTTTGCCTAAGTCTCTTACATCACTTGGTGAAGACAAAGTGTCTAGTGTAATACTTTTTATTTCTAATCTTTTCGCACTTTTTACTTGGTTTCGTATTAATGACTTTAATAACTAGTTTCTTATGTTGAAGGTGATCTTTCCTTATCGTTTGTCCGTGGTGTCTTGAAATTATTTTACTGTCTATATAAAATAAAAGATTTTCACCATTCATATCTCCACGGTCTATATGGAGGTATGTTGGCTACCTGGTCGGGGGTTAAGGGAACGGTTTGGTAAAGGTCTTGCCTTTGTTCAGCGTTTAGAGGTCCTGCAATGGACCTGGGTCAAATTTAGTAGGACCTCCTTCAATACTTAACGGTATTGGATGGCGGGGGTCCAAACTCTTTGATCCCCTCATAAGTTAACTACTATTAATACTATAACCCGGCTATTTAGGACTGTATCCCTGCTGACTCAGACTACTTAGTCGAGGGTAACGTCACCTCCAAAAGAGGGGCCTACCATAATTTGCATTAATAACTTAATTAATTATCTTTCAATAATCCACCATTTTCGGATTGTATCCTTGCTGACTCAAACTACTGGGGTGAGGGTAACGTCACCTTCAAAAGAGGGGCCTACTACAATAACTAAGATAATCTCTTAAATAAGTGTAAAAGTGCGGAAATCATCAAAGGTTACACTAGATACGAGTCGGAACCAAGTGATTCATCTTGTCTATCTGTTTTTATTTTTATTTTTAGCATTTTTAGTTAGTTTTTATTTTTCTTAGTTTAAAACATTTTTCTAAATTTTTTGATTTGATTAGACGTTGAGGATAAACCGGTACTAAAAGCTCGTGTGTCCTTGGACGACCTCGGTATCTTACCAACACTATACTACGCTCACGATGGGTGCACTTGCCCATATGTGTGTCTAGTGTTAGTAAATATCGTGTTTTATAAATTTAAAACTTGACTAAAAAAGTGTTAAAGGGGCTTAAAATATACACCTAATATATATAACACTCGACACCCATCAAGTTTTTGGCGCCGTTGCCGGGGACACAAGGATTTTAAGAAAGTTAGGAATCAACGGCCTAATCGTTTTTCTTATTTTTCGTTTTTTTTAGGATTTTTTTTTAATTTTTCAGCTTCTGCAGAACTCAGCACGGGTCGTGCCCGCTGAACACGCCCCGTGCCCAATCATTGGAACTGGCAATCCTGTTTTAAGTCAGACAGTAAGCTGAACACGGGGCCGTGCCCACTCAACACGCCCCCGTGCCCAAGTTTCAGTTACTGAAAACAGAACCGTAAGATCCCGACGGTTGGTAATTTCTGACACAAACATGAGTGATACTGATACTTTTTACTTTCGGCACTCTTATGGTACAATGTGGTGTCAATTATGTGGTGGTAACCATAAATAATTAGAATGTTATTTTCTAAATTATAAACCCCACTATATAGACCCATCGTTTCCTAGTATCCTTAAGAGGGGCGAAAGTAAAAATAATCCTTATCTCTCCCTCGAATGCTCACAACCGGATTTTCTAGGAGAAATGCTTCTTGATGAATTATTTCAACTAGAAGATCTAATTATTGATTGGTTAAAAGAACTTAGGAAAGATTTCAATAATCTTTTCCAAGACAATATCCAAGAAGAAGGGTTGGAAACGCATTCAAACAACTTCGTTGTTTCCGACGATACTTCTAACTCTAGCGAGGACTTGAGCGATAGTCGTCCCTGTGTCGATTGTGCCGTGAAGGACTCCCCATCGACTTCGTTTGATGCATACATAGACCTGAGCGATTCGACATACACCTTCTTTAACGAGAGCCCGGAAAAGGGTTGGACTTGTCCACCTACATATAGCATAGGAATCACCCTCACCGACAACCTCTTGCGTTCTCGTCTTAATCTAGAACAATTAAGGTATCTTAGGCACTTTGGGGTTGTTCCATCCAGTAAGGAACCGCCCTATCCGGAAAAGTTCCTTAAAATTAGACGCACTTCATAAAACAGCCTTCTGATACGGGGTCGTGCCCAGGTCAACACGCCCCCGTGTCCACCGAAAGATTCCCTTCTGACTTTTGTCAGAATACGGACAAAACGTGTCAGGATCTTGCCTGCACACGGGGCCGTGTCCAGCCGACACGGGGCCGTGTCCAGCATGCTGTCGTTTTCTATAAATGCAGCCAAGAATCCTGCACATTTGGACCATCCAGGGGACAGAGATTTGAAAGGATTTTCTAACATTCCATCCTAGGTATGTTCTAAAAGAAGATTCTAACAAACATCTTGTCATTTCCTCTTTTATCCATTACCTTCTTCTTCAACTTTCTTGCACCAACAACTCCATTAAAGCTTGATTTCAAGCTTTAATGTGATGTTTATTGAATTTTTGTTCAAGGAATCTTGTTAAAAATAAGTTACACAACATTGTTTTAAGTTATTTCTGCTCAAAAACGCTTCATAAGTTAAGAAAATAATTTGAAACCCCAAGATTCCTTATTCTAAAAATCTGCAGAAAGTTGAACACGGGGCCGTGCTCATTGAGCACGGGGCTGTATCCGTTGTACTGTTTCATTAAAACAAACTATTTCTGGTGTGTTTTCGTAGAATGTCTAGCCAAAACAGTGGAACCTCTTCTGCGCACTCAAGGAACAGTCGACGGGAAAGGAGGCCATCGATTGAAGCAACTCTCGTAAGATACGTAATGGCGCTACGTGAAGCTCTTGACGAGATGACTTCGGTGGAGGAGGTCCTCATAGACCGTATAAATTATCTCTCGGTGGGGTTGGAAAACAGTTTTCAAGAAATCAATCTCTTGCACCAGAGGTTGAACATTCTTGTAACGCCTCCCATGGAACCAATCCTCCCTCAAGAGGATTGGAACCTAGCACTTGGAATCCAAAATCCTACCGGTTGGGACGACATTCCGGCGGAACCTCCTCTTGAAGAACTCCAAGAAATCCCGGTGGAAGTTGCACCCCCTCAAGCCAAATGCTCATGAGCCCGCTTTTCTTCTCCCTAGGGAGATCGAAGAGTGGCTCGCCGACATATGAGGGACCCGTACCCGGAAAAAGAAGTTGTCAAAGCCACATTTAACCGGAAAATTTACCTTTCCGGAAATTTTGCTATTAGAATAAGGCTAGGACTTCTTGGTTTGGATTTCTTGCATTTCTTTGACCTGACTATCTAATATTTTAATTTTTAGGACTAATATGTAATTCTCTATGATTAATGAATGATGGTTTTAGTTAATTTGGTGTTTGGGTGGTGTTGAATTGAATAAAACACACTTGAGATGACAAAGGACACAAGGGAAACTTGAACCAACACCCCATGCAGGAAAACAGAACCGTCCAACAAAAATTCTTCGTTTACAGTAAGTTCGGCACGGGTCGTGTCCGCCCAACACGGCCCCGTGCTGCACAGTCTGCAGAAAAAGACCCAGTTCAGGTAACTGGACACGGGCCGTGTTCACCCAACACTCCCCCGTGTCCAGGCTTCTGTTTCTCTTGATTTAATTTTGTTACTGGCACTTGAACACGGGGCCGTGCCCGGACAACACGGGGCCGTGTTCAGCGCCCAGTAACACAAAATTTTTGCTTTTTACACCTTTTACACATTCAATCAACCTAAAAACTTATTTTTGGGACACATTGAGGACAATGTGTAATTTAAGTGTGGGGGGGATGCTAAAACCTTGAATCTTGCAAGTCCTAAATACAAGCCTTACACAAAACTCTATTGGAACCGCTAATCACCCCAAATTTTTTCAAAAAAAAATTTTCATTTTTTTTACTTGTCTAGGTTTAACTCGGGAAATTCAAGTTCTCAAAAAGGTTATATTTTTACGAATTTACAACCGATAGCGTCGTGATAAAAAGAACCAACATAAGAAAATTATGAAAAGGCATGACAAGCTTAGTTAAAATTTGATTATATATACTTGATCACATAAAAACCCATTCCCACAAAAGTGAGTTTTGAGCCTTTATTGAGCATACAATTACATATCTTTAAACTAAATGCTCATTTTTCGTTTCTTGTGTGAATAGCCGCTTGGTTCTTACGACTCTAGAACTTGCCATGACGATACATTCCCGGTCCTTACCAACTTAAACCCGAGTAAGTAAATGATGGAGGCATTAGGACTAACCCTTTTTATTTCTACACCATTATTTTTCTTTTTTTTACCACATACCCAAAATCCCCCTAGTTAGCCCCTTTGAGCCCAAACCTTTTCATTTCATAACCCAAACCAAACACCCTTTTACCCACCAAAACCTTTTTCATTTTTAACCCTTTGTTTTAGTAACAAGTTCGGTTTTTCGTATGACTTTTCAAAAAAAAAATGTTGATGATGAAGCAAAAGAAAATAAACAAACAAATTCATCAAAAATAACTTTGTTTGAATAATAGCTTCATCAAAATAAAAGTTACAAAAATAAAAAGTCTTACGAAAACCGACACTTGTTGCGCTTTTCGCCCTTTTTCTACTAACCACTAACCCAACCACCTACCTTTAACCCAAGCCTAACCCTTCACCCAAAAGTCCTCTTGATATTTATAAAGGTATATAAGTTAAAAAGGAGGAGGATTGATTGCTTGGCAAGCCTATGGTAGGAGTAAGTTCCATGCCGCTCTCGAGTGATCCACAAAAATACATCTTCGGCCGAGTGTTGAGTGATCCCCGTGAGGTATGTGAACTTGTATATAAATAGAATTTTAAAAAAGGCATGCTATGCCCTAATAAGTAATTTATCTTATGAAAAGTTTTAAATAAATCATGACGAATAGGATTGTAAATAAATAAAAATAAAACTAAATAAAGAATCTTGGAAATCCCGACACTCTATGACAAGCCCAAAAACCTTCTTTTCTACCCATTCTATTTGGGAGTGTAATAGCCACATATTAAAGAGTTTTGCTTGAGGACAAGAAAAGATTCAAGTGTGGGGGTATTTGATGTGTTCAAAATGCAACATATAAATTTCATCAATTGTGGCATAAAACTAACCCTTTTTTGGTACTAATGTTGGAAAAAGTGTGCTTTTGTCTTCATTTAGTATTTTCAGGATTAAATGAGCTCAAATTAATAAAAGAAACAAAAAGACATCAAAATCTAACATAAATACAAGAAAAGGAACAAGACGTGACATGCCCGACCCCACGACAGCATCTTCCCAAGCAAAACAAGATAACAGAAGACTGAACACGCCCCGTGCTCAGTCAGCACGGGGGCGTGCCCAAGTGTCAGCAGAAAAGACAAAGTGGTAGAAGCTTCTATTGCCCACCACGGGGCCGTGCTCAGCGGACACGGGGCCGTGGTCAACCATAAGATTCGCACAATCCAGGCAAATCTTCATAGTACAAAGATTCTTCTGCACACGGGGTCGTGCTCAGCGGACACGGGGGCGTGGTCAACTAATAAGACAAAGCTGCATTAAATGAAGAAAGAGAAGGATGTGGACACGGGGCCGTGCCCGAGCTTCTGTTCAGCCTATAAATAGGAGTGCTTGGCTCAAGCTCAAACCATCCCTTGGCACACCACCTCTCTCACACTTCACCCACCACCCACCTCCACCATAACACCATCATCCACCACCATCATCCATTGTCCATCGTAGAGTGTGTGAGTCGTCTCGGGATCCAAGATTGATCGTAAGAGTTCTTGACAATCAAGGCCATGTTTGCCTAAGTCTCTTACATCACTTGGTGAAGACAAAGTGTCTAGTGTAATACTTTTTATTTCTAATCTTTTCGCACTTTTTACTTGGTTTTGTATTAATGACTTTAATAACTAGTTTCTTATGTTGAAGGTGATCTTTCCTTATCGTTTGTCCGTGGTGTCTTGAAATTATTTTACTGTCTATATAAAATAAAAGATTTTCACCATTCATATCTCCACGGTCTATATGGAGGTATGTTGGCTACCTGGTCGGGGGTTAAGGGAACGGTTTGGTAAAGGTCTTGCCATTGTTCAGCGTTTAGAGGTCCTGCAATGGACCTGGGTCAAATTTAGTAGGACCTCCTTCAATACTTAACGGTAGTGGATGGCGGGGGTCCAAACTCTTTGATCCCCTCATAAGTTAACTACTATTAATACTATAACCCGGCTATTTAGGACTGTATCCCTGCTAACTCAGACTACTTAGTCGAGGGTAACGTCACCTCCAAAAGAGGGGCCTACCATAATTTGCATTAATAACTTAATTAATTATCTTTCAATAATCCACCCTTTTAGGATTGTATCCTTGCTGACTCAAACTACTGGGGTGAGGGTAACGTCACCTTCAAAAGAGGGGCCTACTACAATAACTAAGATAATCTCTTAAATAAGTGCAAAAGTGCGGAAATAATCAAAGGTTACACTAGATACGAGTCGGAACCAAGTGATTCATCTTGTCTATCTGTTTTTATTTTTATTTTTATTTTCAGCATTTTTAGTTAGTTTTTATTTTTCTTAGTTTAAAACTTTTTTATAAACTTTTTGATTTGATTAGACGTTGAGGATAAACCGGTACTAAAAGTTCTTGTGTCCTTGGACGACCTCGGTATCTTACCAACACTATACTACGCTCACGATGGGTGCACTTGCCCATATGTGTGTCTAGTGTTAGTAAATATCGTGTTTTATAAATTTAAAACTTGACTAAAAAGGTGTTAAAGGGGCTTAAAATATACACCTAATATATATAACACTCGACACCCATCAGACCTCCCACTTATTTACTTCACATTCCTCTTGTATTTTCATTCAATTCAACTTTTGATTACATAGGATGGGACATCCTCATTCCCCTTTAAGACTGGATCCCAAGGGAGGGATATGTTCCTTCCTATTCTTGGAAGGGGTTTCTTCAAGACTGGATCCCGAGGGAGGGAGTATGTTCCTGTTTATGGAAGTGACTTCTAAAATACTTGATCCCAGAGAATGGGATATTCTTCATATTCTTGGAAGGAATTTTTCCTGGACTTAATTCCATGGAAAGTACACGTTCTTGTTCTTGGAAGCGACTGTTGAGATACCTTATCCACAAGAGAAGGGATTTTCTTGTTGATGCAAGGGACTTCTGAAATGCTTTAGCCTTGAGGAGAGGATATCGTTTTGTTCAAGGAGACCAGGGTTTCTTGAGCACGACAGACCGTAGGAGGATTTCACTTTCCCTTAAAGCGAAGATGCACTTATCAAGGTTTCCCTCTCTTTCTCTTTCATTGTAGAATCTTTAGGAATGGGAGCTGATGGAAGGAGCTCATTTCCATCTAAAGTACAGAATATAAGTGTTGGGAACTTATCTCGCGGATTGTCCTGCTCAGGTTCTTTTCTTCTTCAAGAGAGGGACTAATAATGCAGCTCAAGGATTCTTCCTCTTTCAAGTAAGGACCGTCCAGGGTTTCCTTAAGGACTAACAGCGTAGTCCAAGGTGTCTTCTGTCTTCAAGGAGAGAGCGTCTGGATTTTCCTTAAGGAATAATAACGTAGTCCGACGATTCTTTCGTCTTCAGGAGGGGAGCCAACTACGTAGCCCAGACTCCTCATTTCTTCAAGTGAAGGATTGATAACATAGTCCTCTGATTCTTTTTTCTTCATTGAAGGATTGACGGTTTCTCATGTTTAACTCAAAATCGCATAGTACCTTGATTAAATACATAGATTCTTAGGTGAGATTTGTTATAAAACATATGGAAATCACTCAGATCTGAGTCGTTTATGGTGGGATGAGGTCACACTTTGAAGTTCATATGAACTCTTGGTGACATCACCTTAAAACACCTCAAATCAGTAGATTTCACAGTTAAAAATTGAGTTTTAAAAGACAGAATGATGTAGAATTGGTGTAGATCATAGAAGTACAAGTTTTAGGTTGAAATCTTACCGGAATCGCGAGGAATCGAGAGAAAAGGGTCCTGGAGCGTGCTTGGTCGAGTGGGAGCTGTCACTTCCCTTTGAACAGTGATGTGACATGCTATTTATAGGCAATAAGAGAAGCTGGAGGGTGTTGGGTCGGATGGCCCATCCGTTCGGATGGCCACTCCGGCGCGGGGACTTTCTCTGTTTTTGAGTGTTGCGATAGTTTTTGGAGTACGCGCTTTCTATAGTTAATTTATATTATTATTATATATGTATATATATCACTAGGGGTCGTATTTACATATCCATATTTCAAAGTTTTGATATAACAATCGGTTTTCGATTTGAGTATGCGATTATTAGCGACGTTTCACGGCCATCAAGGAGGGTAGTGTAGGTCCTTTCTCGATGTCATTGTGAACGTTATTGTGTGTTGTGCCACAATGACACAATAACTGACGGGGTACCACTCACTCGTATTTTCATCATCGTCACGACGAATTAGCGTCAGTTGTCTGCGTTTCGACACATCACGGCCACCGAGGAGGGTAGAATAGGTCCTCACTCAATGTCATCGTCGGTGTTAGTGTTTGCGACGTGATGTAGTGATAATGTATTGTGAAAATATGCGATTATCCTTCGAATAGCAATGTATGTGATATAGTTACATTATGATCCGAATCTCTGGTGCTAGGCGTAACGAGTATATCGAGTAGTAACAACACACGAAAGTGCGGGTTGTTACAGTCTCCCCTGCTTTAGGAAATTTTGTCCCGAAATTAATCCAATAGGTAGACTTTTGAGAGTTGATCCTGCATAACTAGCGATACAGCGAGTAATTTGACCGTGAGTTGACAAGCGAGAGCGTTGAGATCGATTGCGATGGCGAGAAGGTGTCGTAATGACAAAAGTAATATCCCACGAGTTGGCGTTCCGAGGTTCCTCGTGTCGCGAAGAATTGTTAGTTCGTTGCGATTGTAATTTTTTTAAGAACTTGAAAGGTTTCTCATGACGTAGGGTTAACTGAGTCGATCGTTAACCAACGTTACAAGAAACGTTCGTTTTTAGATATTCAAAAGGAATTTTGGATGGAAATCTTGAAAATTTTCCTTTTTAACGTAAGGTTAACTGAGTCGATGTTAACCAACGTTGCAAGGAAGTTTAGGTTTTTAAACATTTTAAGGGATTCGAAGATGAAAACTGGGGTTACGAAAACTCTCCTACGACACTGGTTCAGCTGAACTCGATGTTGAACCAACGTCTCAAGAAGGTCTTGTTTTTTATATTGCAAAAGGTTTTAAGGAAAAATTGGACTCATGAAAGCTTCCCTTGGGCATGGAGTTAAGCTGAGTCGGTGTTACCTCCACATTGTGAGGAAATTTCACTTGTCCGATGGTTTTTAATAAAAATTTTATAAAAAGCCAATTTTTTTTTACAGTTTGAAAAGTTTAATCAACATCGAGCCCCACTTGGCACTTTCTCGCGAAAGTTCGTTAATATGATTAAAACACTTATATATAGGAAGTACCAGCGGCGTATCCACCATGTTTCTCCCATATTACTTTCATTTCGTGAGGCGGTGTCACGTGTGCCGATATGACACGGATAGAATTGCGCTTACTCGACCCAATCGATAGGAAGCCGGACCGAGTATAAGATAGAATCGAACAGGTTAAACCGACGATTTGAATTGCAATTTAGCTATGACAGCGTGCACGAGTAGCCTGATGACACAAAACATTTATGTGTCGTGTCCGGGTAGGCGTTGAGCGATAAGCGAATACCGCGTCTTCGATTAGATTCCACTTTGAACCCACATGGCACGTTTCCACGAGAGTTTGCTAACATGGCGAAATACTACGTTTAACTAGGTTAGTTTTGCCTCGTGAAGCGGTGTCATGCGTACTAATACCACACAGACTGCAATGGGCACCAAGCGAGCGATACGCGGTACACGATACGCGAATAAGCGGTAGACTATCCACGATAAGCGATGAGCGATTAGGTGATTAGGCGAATAACACAAATATAACGCCAGCAATGACGGCGGAGATGAACGAATTACGATGAGCGGCAGTTGTTGCGTTGCAAGCGATGGAGGTATGCGCGATTTATGCGGTTCGATTTGATTGATTAACACCACAGAGTCTAAAAATCATCAGACCCCACATGGCCTTTTTCCACAAAAGCCTGCTGATATGACTAAAACGCCCTGCTTTAATCATATGAGCTTCATTTCGTGAAGCGAGGTCATGTGTGCTGACTTAACATAATTATCACAGATAGCGGTAGGCGATAGCGATGGTGATAGCGATAGAGTGTCACACAGCAAGCGATATAGCGATTCACATAATAAGCGGTAGTTATCTTCGTAGTAATCGATAGATATTGCGAGATACACATGATAAGCGATTGCGATTAGCCGAGTTTTTGTGTCGAATAAGCTTTACATTACATTACGTTGCGTTGCGTTGCGACGCATCACGGCTATCGAGGAGGGTAGAATAGGTCCTCACTCAACAATATCGTGAGCGTTTATGTACTTGATGAGATTTGTTGTGACAGAGTTACGACCAGTCTTGTGCCGATGCAATTGCCCTGCGAGGTAGACTCCCTAGAGTCCATCGATGAGGCGATTGCACTGCGTTTGCAGACTTATGACAAGTCTCGCGATGATGCGATTTAGTTGTTACGCCTTGCGGTTAAGTGTAGTGTGTCGAAAATAATCACAATAGTATAATAGGTCTAATAACGTTTAACTCCACATGGCACTTTCTGCACGAAACTTCGGTAGTGTGGTAAAGCACACCTTGCTTGACCCCTACTACTCAGATTCCGTGGTTGGGTGTCATACTTCATCATAACGCTTACGGCACCATAGAATTCACTACGATCTCCGTGCACTGACCCAAATAATCCCGTGTGCACCCATGATTAATCGTTCCTTGCACGTTTATTGTACCTCTTTCTAAGAGTGTAGTGAGGGTAAAACACATTATTTCGTGAGATAGTATATAGTATACGTGTGAATCTAGTCTAAGTGCGATGATTAGATAGTGGGAGAGAAAACGAAAACGAGAGTTAACGTTACACACAGTGGCAACATCGAGTAATAGAGTAGGTTCATCCCCTAGAAATTAACGTCAAAAATCGTATCATTACAATATAATCCTACGCTTGCTAGATGTTTGGTGTTGAAGACTTTTGCTGGAGCTGTTGTTGTTGTACTCAAGTTCGCGGTTCGGTGCGACAGTTGCAGGTGAAGTGACCGTAACGGTTGCAGTTATTGCAATAGCGACAGTCAGCCCCAATTGGATGATGATAGGTACATGAGTAACACTGAGGATGAGCTCCAGTGTAAGCTCGTTTTGGAAACACCGGAACTGCTTGAAGAGGTTTCGGTTGCAGCAGTTCGGTTGTTGATGAGCTCGGGCTTGAAATCTTTCGTTTGCAGCTGGGTTTGTCGGTGTCTTGCGATGAGGTGTCGTCGTTGGAAAATTCTTCTGAGGACTCACTTGCAGAATCTTTGGCCGAGTTGTTGGAAGAACCGTCGACAGAGTCATCAGAAGAATCGTCGGCAGATCCGTCAGAGGAATCGTCAGCAGATTCGTCCGAAGGATCGTTAGCAGATTCGTCAGAAGACTCATCGATAGAATCGTCTGAAGAGTTGATGACAATCGCTTGATAAGTTTGCTTGACAGGATTCTTGGAGTAAAACCCTTCCATGAGTCATTTGTTGTTGATTTCTGCGGCTAAGCGGTAGGCTTCTTCGGTGGTAGCAGGTCGTGCAGCTTCGACAAAATCACCCACACACTCAGGCAATCCATGAATGTACTTCGTGATGGCTTTTTCCGGAGTGTTGACTTAACCTGGGCAAATTATGCTAAGCTGTTTGAACCTTGTGGTGTAGCCAGTATTGTCACTTTCGACTTGCTTGATTTTCCAGAATTCGTCTTCTAGCTTCTGAACTTCATGAGGGGGCCAGTACTCTTTCTTCATGAGCTCTTTCAGCTCATCCCAAGAGAGAGCGTAGGCTGCGGAGGTACCACGTTTGTTTCATTCGACGGTCCACCAGTCGAGTGCTCGCGATTAAAATACTCCAGTAGCACAAGTGGTACGAAACTATCGGGACACCCACTTTGACGGAGGGTAACTTCGATAGAGTCGAACCACTGGAGTAGTTGAGATACACCTCCTTCACCCGTGAATTCCATCGGGTCACAGGCTTTGAAGTGTTTGTAGAGAAAGGTAGATTGTGGCTCTTTTGTCTTGACGTCTTCCGAAGCTCGAGAGTTGCTAAGAGAGTGCACTTGAGCGACGATCTGGGGAATCATTTTGGCCACTCCCTTGACCACAAGGGAGGCGATCCTCTTTTCGTCCCTTCGTTTGGCTCGTCTCCTTGCTGACATTCTCGAAGTAGAGTTGTTGGAAGTCATCTAGACAGGAAGAGACTTGGAGTGAGATTCGATCATAATGATTTTTGAGTTTTGCGATGCGATTGAGCGCGTTCAAAACTTGATGCGGTAGTATAGTAGTAATGCGAATCACATAGGAGCCACATAGGAGACACGAAATTCCTAAGTTCTCACACAATGACTTGTTGTTTATACGTATATATATGTATTTATATAATTGTAATTTGTAATCATACACATACAGGTCGACTTAGAATATGCGAGGACGCGTTGAGGTGAGAAAGCGAGAGCGAAGGCGATAGATTATGTGACAACTCGTAATTTAGAACCCTTCATTGTATCTCGATGTAACATGCTTGAACGTTATGTGTTTACATATTAGTAAATGAAAGTTCGTGATTATCTTGATGTGCTATGTGTTATTAAGGTGTACGTATAAAGTATAGTTTTTATACAAGTATGTACGTAGTGAACCAGAACCAAAACACAAGGACCCGACTCGAGACCGCTTGGTCTCGAGTGAACAGTAAAACAGTTGGGCCGGTTGGGCCATGCACCTCCTTTAATCCATCCGGAACCCATTAGGGTGCACCAACTTGGAGCTAGTATATAACCCTTGTTGATAGCCAACCTTGCCATTTTTGCATTTTTGGGCAACCTACACACACTCTCTCTCTCACTAAAACCCTAGAACACCACCACAAACCTCCTCTCATCCTTCTCTCGGATCAAACCGGCAATCGCAAGGGAGTTCTCGGATCGCTTGTAACCTCATTTGGGAGCCCATTCATCGACCCTTCATACCCTCATACCTTGGAATCTTACCGGTTAGTGATTCATGTTATGTGTTTTATTTCGGTTGATGATGTATGATGAAGTTATATGATAAAATGTGTTTGCTTGTTAAGTTTATGCATATTGAATATATCCTTCTTGAATAGTCGATATGAAGATTATTGTTATCCATGATGAAGGTGTTTGCTTGATAATATGAGTAGTGTGTTTTGCTTGATTTAAGTAAATAAAATGCTCCTTCATAGTAATAAGAGAATAAAATGATGAGTTAAGGGTGCTTATAGGGTTTAGTACATGTCTAGTGTGTTACATGATGCAAACATGATTTATGAAACAGTAATGGTAAATAGTTGCTGAGAATGCTTCGAAATTGGCAAGAATAGATCTAGTATAGCATGTTTCGAGTCGGATTCGGATGAATGACCATGATGAATAATTTGAATACGTGAAGAACAACATGAAGGTTATTAAAAATATTTGAAATGTTGTGTTTTGATCTGTTTTGATCATGTATTAGACAAGAAAACATGTTTATGGAATTCTACTGGATAGTACACAATCTCATGAAAATGCCACACTATTGGATAGTACATCAAAGGTTCTAGAAGGATTTTGTTACCAGGAATACAAGTCGAGACCCTCTGTCTCGACTCGAGACCATATATGTGACAACTTGAGACCACGGATGCGACACAGGTTAAGAGTCGAGAACCCCTAGTCTCGACTCGAGGCCACACATTACCAGTACACAAACAACACGACTCGAGACCAGGTTACGGGTTTTGTTGCGACTCGAGACCTGACTCGAGACCACCAAGTCTCGAGTGATGAAGGCTAAACCGAGACAGCACCGTCTCGACTCGAGATCTCTGGTCTCGACTCGAGACCACCTGATTATATGCTCTGTATGGACTTGCACGGATACATGCCTAAGTATTTGGGCCGAATGTATGGACCTTATGTGTTACTATGGAATGTGTATGTTGTACACTATTAATTGGACTGCCATGAATAACGCTTGTTTGCAACGTGCTAGTATACGTGTAGAAAATGTATGTGCATTACTTGGTTTGTATCTGACTTGCGTGGTAACCATACTAGGACGTGGTTGACCGCAATTAGCTCGATTTGACCTTTCGTTTATCTGCCGAGCTAACCTAAGGTGAGTTCACACTCTCTACAAAGCATGGGATTCCCAGGGATTGGGAATGGGGTTAAGGAACATGGATTCCTCGTCCTTTATTGGGTAGGACAGTGCTGGTTCAGTAATATAATTCCTCGTCCTTTTGGACAGATAACTTTCACTAGACCAAAACTCTATCATGAAGTCCCTCCTTTTTATATCGACTTAATCGCCGGGCCAATGGCGAGCGGGTCATTAGTTAGATAGCGCTATTTAGGTTTGACAAACCTCACACCGTGCCGCAGAGGACGGGCGTGAACTAATGGATCTGGGCACGTCAATGATGATAGACATTGACAGTTCAGGGCACATAAACATGACTACAGTCAGCAGTCGATATGTAACGAGTCTAGTAGCATATACATGGGGTAGCCCCCACGGCTGGATTGCCAGAGAAATTGGGTTAAACAAATCACGTTTTCAACTATGGGGTAACCCCCATGGCAGGATGCCAGATAAAGGAAACCGTTTTCGAAACAACCTGAAATGAACACCCAACTGTGAACTCGCTCAACATTCTTGTTGACTCGTTACTACATGCTTTGCAGGTCAATAGGTACTTAGCTGGAGCTTGCATGGAAGGGAGTCGTTGTGGTACATGGACAACTGTGTGCCATGTTAAACTTTGATACAATTAAACTTATGTTTTGGTTTTAAACGTTATGCTTCCGCTTGCAACTTAAACTATGTTTTGTTTGGACACCAATTGTATTGGTTGGAGTTTTATAATCACTTACATGCTTGTTCAATATGATTGGTGGCTGGATCCTGGTCAGTCATGCCTCCAAGCGGTGGTATTCCGCAGGTGGATTTTGGGGGTGTGACAGATTATGCACTAGTTTTGTTGCGAACATTCGGGTTTCGTTTTAGATTGCGATGGCTGTGCGATTTGTGCGTTTATAAAGCAGGGAGTGAAAATTTGTTAATTCGAGGAATCAATAAAGCGTAAAGTTTCAAAACACGCAAACGTAAGTAAGTTCCAACCAGTTGTAAAATCGGCAGGTCGTATGATAGAGTGCCTTGGGTGTTTAGGCGTCGACTACCCAAGGTAACCCAACTATATTCAACAAGTTCGTGCACGCGCGTTGACTTAGAAAACTTCATGCTTCCACTAGGATGCAACTCATGGCATTCGTCTTCCTAGTCATCGCGTGGCTCGAGTTATCGTGTTAGTCGAGTCCTTGGTGAGAGCTTTTTTGAAAACCAGTTTATAGAGAGTGGAACGGCTTATTAAGGTACGGGTTTCACCCCTGACTTAACAACTTTGTTCCTAATTGTGGTTATGCTCTTCGAACAAATTCGTGAGTTCCACTAGATTTCGAAATGGAGACTTTCGCCGAGGTGTGGATGTCACTCCTAACTCGATGAAAGGTTCTCGTGCTAGAAAAATGCGCTGAGTGAGCGATCTCATTGAGAGTTCTTGGTTTTCACACTTGGTCTCGACAGGATCACTCGGTTTCGTTATGCGAGTATTTTCGAAAACACGTGTATTGTGTCAGCCTTAGGAAAGGCTAAGTAGTATTCCGGCCTTAGGAAAGGCTCCTTCTTGTGAAGCTGTAGTGCGCGGTGTTCACACAAAGTTGTAGCTTTTAGCAATTTCGATCGAGAGTATCAAGTAGGCCCGATACAACCCTATTGGGTTCGTACGAGTCGGCCTGTTGGTACTTAGACTATAGACTAGGTCAATTTCTAAGACGTCGACCCGGACTAGGTCGAGTCTTGCCTAATTCCCTATAGTTATGGCTCTGATACCAATCTGTCACACCCCAACCGATGGCGGAATCATCGGGGCACGGCACTAGGCGAATCAGATTGCTCAAGAGAATCCATAACAACTATGTTGCGATAATATTTAATACATTCGTTATCCCATACTAACAAATAATACAATCACATAAGTTATCACAGATTTCTTATCCTCTCGAACAATACAAATCCGACAACCTAGATTTTAGTTGAGTTTCTAGACTTCCTAGCTTGATTTGAAATAGTCTGCGATCTAACCTGCAACATACGTTAATATAGTTGTCAATACAAAAGTATTGGCGAGTATACAGGTTTGATATGTATAGCGTAATAGATTAAAATGTGTAGCGAATTTCCATATGCATAAACGTAACACACGACATATATACTCACAAAGCTGATACTACCAACTAAGTCCTCGATGCTCGAATACGCGATGGCAAACTAGACCCCGTCGGGCGCAATAGTACTATACTAGTCGTGGTGGGACGTCGCGAGTATAAGCCCTAGCACATATGCAACTAGCATCACGTATATTTATGCATAACAGTTATTCGCAAGTGATGATTCGATTAATAGAATAATTTGTTTGATAAGTTCGATTTGTTAGAAACGTATGTTACACCCAAAATGCGATTAAAAAGGGGTCAGGTATACTCACAGTGCGTATTTAGCGAGGGCACAATTTGATTAGATCGGTTAAGAATTCGTCTGCGTTGAACATTGAATGGTATTGTAAGCGATGCATGGTTAAGCGAGAATAGCATCGAAATGACAGTTATCCGGTCGGATGGTGCTCATCCGGTCGGATAAGCTCATCTGGTCGGATGACATGTTGATTGGGTCGGATGACATGTTGATTGGATCGGATGACAGTCATCCGGTCGGATGACATGCTATCCGGTCGGATAACATGCTGTCCGGTCGGATGACATGCTGTCCGGTCGAATGACATGCTATCTGATCGGATGACATGTGGTCCGGTCGGATGACATGTGGTCCGTTCGGATGACATGTTGTCCGGTCGGATGACACGTCTGTTTTAACGTCCCAATCAACTGTTTTTGAGTATTTTTGGAAGGAATACATGCGGTTTTACTGGGGCGGTGTGATTTCGTATTAACAAATGAAATTTTCATCAGTTCCGACCCGTTCTAACGGCCGGGAACCACCCCGTTCCATCAGATCTGGCCGTTCTTGACGGTTTCTAATGTTTAACTCGAAATCGCACAGTACCTTGATTAAATACATAGATTCTTAGGTGAGATTTGTTATAAAACATGTGGAAATCACTCAGATCTGAGTCGTTTATGGTGGTATGAGGTCACACTTTGAAGTTCATATGAACTCTTGGTGACATCACCTTAAAACACCTCAAATCAGTAGATTTCACGAATAAAAATTGAGTTTTAAAAGACAGAATGATGTAGAATTGAGTGTAGATCATAGAAGTACAAGTTTTAGGTTGAAATCTTACCGGAATCGCGAGGAATCGAGAGAAAAGGGTCCTGGAGCGTGCTTGGTCGAGTGGGAGCTATCACATCCCTTTGAACAGTGATGTGACACGCTATTTATAGGCAATAAGAGAAGCTGGAGGGTGTTGGGTCGGATGGCCCATCCGTTCGGATGGCCACTCCGGCGCGGGGACTTTCTCTGTTTTTTAGTGTTGCGATAGTTTTTGGAGTACGCGCTTTCTATAGTTAATTTATATTATTATTATATATGTCTATATATCACTAGGGGTCGTATTTACATATCCATATTTCAAAGTTTTGATATAACAACCGGTTTTCGATTCGAGTATGCGATTATTAGCGACGTTTCACGGCCATCAAGGAGGGTAGTGTAGGTTCTTTCTCGATGTCATCGTGAACGTTATTGTGTGTTGTGCCACAATGACTGACGGGGTACCACTCACTCGTATTGTCATCATCGTCACGACGACTGGAGCTATAACACTCACCCGAGAGTCTTTGTTAGCGTCAGTTGTCTGTGTTTCGACACATCACGGCCACCGAGGAGGGTAGAATAGGTCCTCACTCAATGTCATCGTGAGTGTTAGTGTTTGCGACGTGATGTAGTGATAATGTATTGCGAAAATATGCGATTATCCTTCGAATAGCAATGTATGTGATATAGTTACATTATGATCCGAATCTCTAGTGCTAGGCGTAACGAGTATATCGAGTAGTAACAACGCACGAAAGTGCGGGTTGTTACAGTCTCCCTTGCTTTAGGAAATTTTGTCCCGAAATTAATCCAATAGGTAGACTTTTGAGAGTTGATCCTGCATAACTAGCGATACAGCGAGTGATTTGACCGTGAGTTGACAAGCGAGAGCGTTGAGATCGATTGCGATGGCGAGAAGGCGTCGTAATGACAAAAGTAATATCCCACGAGTTGGCGTTCCGAGGTTCCTCGTGTCGCGAAGAATTCGTTAGTTCGATGTGATTGTAATTTTTTTAAGAACTTGAAAGGTTTCTCATGACGTAGGGTTAACTGAGTCGATCGTTAACCAACGTTACAAGAAACGTTCGTTTTTAGATATTCAAAAGGAATTTTGGATGGAAATCTTGAAAATTTTCCTTTTTAACGTAAGGTCAACTGAGTCGATGTTAACCAACGTTTCAAGGAAGTTTAGGTTTTTAAACATTTTAAGGGATTCGAAGATGAAAACTGGGGTTACGAAAACTCTCATATGACACTGGTTCAGTTGAACTCGATGTTGAACCAACGTCTCAAGAAGGTCTTGTTTTTTATATTGCAAAAGGTTTTAAGGAAAAAATGGACTCATGAAAGCTTCCCTTGGGCATGGAGTTAAGCTGAGTCGGTGTTACCTCCACATTGTGAGGAAATTTCACTTGTCCAATGGTTTTTAATAAAATTTTTATAAAAAGCCATTTTTTTTACAGTTTGAAAAGTTTAATCAACATCGAGCCCCACTTGGCACTTTCTCGCGAAAGTTCGTTAATATGATTACAACACTTATATATAGGAAGTACCAGCGGCGTATCCACCATGTTTCTCCCATATTACTTTTGTTTCGTGAGGCGGTGTCACGTGTGCCGATATGACACGGATAGAATTGCGCTTACTCGGCCCAATCGATAAGAAGCCGGACCGAGTATAAGATAGAATCGAACAGGTTAAACCGACGATTTGAATTGCAATGTAGCTAGACAGCGTGCGCAAGTAGCCTGATGACACAAGACATTTATGTGTCGTGTCCGGGTAGGCGTTGAGCGATAAGCGAATAGCGCGTCTTCGATTAGATTCCACTTTGAACCCACATGGCACGTTTCCACGAGAGTTTGCTAACATGGCGAAATACTACGTTTAACCAGGTTAGTTTTGCCTCGTGAAGCGGTGTCATGCGTACTAATACCACACAGACTGCAATGGGCACCAAGCGAGCGATAAGCGGTACGCGAATAAGCGGTAGACTATCCATGATAAGCGATGAGCGATTAGGTGATTAAGCGAATAACACAAACACAACGCCAGCAATGACAGCGGCAATGAACGAATTACGATGAGCGGCAGTTGTTGCGTTGCAAGCGATGGAGATATGCGCGATTTATGCGGTTCGATTTGATTGATTAACACCACAGAGTCTAAAAATCATCAGACCCCACATGGCCTTTTTCCATGAAAGCCTGCTGATATGACTAAAATGCCCTGCTTTAACCATATGAGCTACATTTCGTGAAGCGAGGTCATGTGTGCTGACTTAACATAATTATCACAGATAGCGGTAGGCGATAGCGATGGTGGGATGAGGTCACACTTTGAAGTTTATATGAACTCTTGGTGACATCACCTTAAAACACCTCAAATCAGTAGATTTCACGGTTAAAATTGAGTTTTAAAAGACAGAATGATGTAGAATTGAGTGTAGATCATAGAAGTACAAGTTTTAGGTTGAAATCTTACCGGAATCGCGAGGAATCGAGAGAAAAGGGTCCTGGAGCGTGCTTGGTCGAGTGGGAGCTGTCACATCCCTTTGAACAGTGATGTGACACGCTATTTATAGGCAATCAGAGAAGCTGGAGGGTGTTGGGTCGGATGGCCCATCCGTTCGGATGGCTATCCGTTCGGATGGCCCATCCGTTCGGATGGTCTATCCATTCGGATGGCCACTCCGACGTGGGGACTTTCTCTGTTTTTTAGTGTTGCGATAGTTTTTGGAGTACGCGCTTTCTATGGTTAATTTATATTATTATTATTATATATGTATATATATCACTAGGGGTCGTATTTACGTATCCATATTTCAAAGTTTTGATATAACAATCGGTTTTCGATTTGAGTATGCGATTATTAGCGACGTTTCACGGCCATCAAGGAGGGTAGTGTAGGTCCTTTCTCGATGTCATCGTGAACGTTATTGTGTGTTGTGCCACAATGACTGACGGGGTACCACTCACTCATATTGTCATCATCGTCACGACGACTGGAGCTATAGCACTCACCCGAGAGTCTTTGTTAGCGTCAGTTGTCTGTGTTTCGACACATCAAGGCCACCGAGGAGGGTAGAATAGGTCCTCACTCAATGTCATCGTGAGTGTTAGTGTTTGCGACATGATGTAGTGATAATGTATTGCGAAAATATGCAATTATCCTTCGAATAGCGATGTATGCGATATAGTTACATTATGATCCGAATCTCTGGTGCTAGGCGTAACGAGTATATCGAGTAGTAACAATGCACGAAAGTGCGGGTTGTTACACCTCCTATCCGAAGCTATATCCTTGTTTAAGGATGTTTAAGGTGATCACTATTCTTCAATGCCTTTCTAAAGATCATGCCTTGTTTCTCTGGTGCACATCATCCAGTCCAATATTAGCCTTTGTCGACCCATCCCGTAGGTTATGACTAATAGCTTTTTGTGTTGTTGATGTTCATGATTTGATACTTGCCACAAAAACACTTTCAAAAGGTAAATTATACCAAGGATTAATTTCTTTATGCGTTAAACATGTTATCATGTGTGTACAAGCACCTGCGCCTCATGTTTTATTTTGTGAAGACGTGTGACCATCATATCATTAATGGGGGTAGCCTACGTACCCTAATAGAGTTGTAATGGGAACAATAAATTAGTGTCTAGAAGTAGCGCACGACGCAAGGCTTCGAAGGAGGGCCATGCATGAGTGTTTTGTGTTAGGGTCTAGAAAAGGACCTGGAGGAAGGGCCTGAGGAAGGGACCCCGTGAAAAGACCTGAGGAAGGACCTGGGGAAGGACCTTGGTAGAAGGGACTGAGGAAGGGCCCTGTGAAAGGACCTGAGGAAGGACCTGGGGAAGGAACTTGGTAGAAGGGTCTTAGGAAGGACCCCGCGAAAGGACCTGAGGAAGGACCTGGGGAAGGAACTTGGTAGAAGGGAGTGAGGAAGGGGCCCCGTGAAAGGTCCTGAGGAAGGTCCTAGGGAAGGACCTTGGCTGAAGGGCCTGAGGAAGGGGCCAGGGGAAGGGGCCCCGCGAAAGGACCTCTTGGAAGGACCTGGTACTAGTAAAATATCTTTATTTTCATAAGAAAGTCAAAGTAGCTTTCTTCTAATAAGAAAACTTTATCACATTGGTAAGAGTAAAAAGTCATTAACTCTTTGAAAAAGTAAGGTTACATCACCTTGGAAAGATAAATGATTGACTTTTTTCCTTCCCCACATACTATGCATGTGCATATATGTATAATATACCTTTATCATATTTAATTATGTACTAAAAAAGTTGTCATGAAGTTGTACCTTAGGCGTAGACATGAGTAACTTTCAGATCAAGTATAGTTCTTTTTATTTAAAATATTTTCACACAATAGACAAATATCTAGGATGTGCTTTCCAAGATAAGTCTAAAAGTAAAAGTCATCATATTTTTCACTGACACAGTCACGTGCTCTTCTTTTCATATATCTTCCCTCCCAACCTTTTTCTTCTATATATATTAAATATATATATGTGTGAAGTACATATTCAAATTTATCATTCATATGATAAACATAAAGTGTTCGTATGCTTCAAAGGAAAAGAAAGTATAACCAATAGAGTTTGTACCTTGTGCAATATAGTGTGTACCTCTTGTACCTTTTTTTCCTTTTCTAAATAAAATGTATATGTACTTGTACACTTAGGATGTAACTAGTCATATCCCTGTTTAAGTTATGTTTCAACCATACTCCCGTCCTTTTAACTTCTTTTTTCTCAATAGCTTTTTATGAAATGTCACATGGCTATGACAAAGGGCTATGTCAGAGAAAGTCTTTTTTGATTTTTTACATTGGTCAAAACATATTATTACCCAAAAAACAAATCGAAATCTCAGTTTCAATTTCTTTAGGTAATATTTCATGAGCAAAACCTTCAACATAATTTTGGAATTTTCTATTTTTTCTTTTACGAGCAAAACCAGACCTCACAGATCCATGAAAATGGGGTGTAAAAACTCATGGAGTTTCCTCCAAAAACAAAGATGTATAATTTTTACCTCTGGGTCTGTGTATACACTTTTTAGTGGATAATAGGTACTTGTGTTTCATGCATGGTTGTTTACAACTTCAATTTTCAAGAAAGAGACATGCTGCAGGGCTTCGTTTCTACTCTTTTTTTTATTTGTGTTTACGGTTTAGCAAGCAGGTAACATGCTTGCTTGATATGTGGATGAGCCAATTTCATTCATTTTCAAGAGGACGAGATTAGAACCTGTTAACCGGAGTCAAGATGCAGATCTGACCGTTGCGGAGATGCAGATCTAGCCGTTTGTATGAAGGGACCGAGACATGCTTGCACTTGGTCCCACGGATGGCGCCAATGTCGAATCCCCAAATCCCTGAAGTCGTTCAAAGGGCTTGGCGGTACTAACCTTAGATTCGGTGAGCTCCGGTTCAGGTTCGTCCTCGCGTCGTCACGGTGGCAGTTCCTCTTGCGGAGTGTCGGGTCTCGGGCTGCATCCACATGTAAATCTAGTTAGAGGGCCCGAGGGGGTTTACCCCGAGGGCACTCTGACGCTCAAGTCAGTATCTTGTATGGAGAAGATAATTATAAGTGCAAGTAAAGGGTGTAGTTTAGAGAGAGAGAGAGAGAGAGCAATAGTAATATGAGAACAGGGGAGGAAGTAGTAACCTCAAGTGGTGGGAGATATTGTCTGCCTTCTTAGGAGATGGAACTCTCCCTTTTATAACAAAACACTTGGGCCATAACCCTAATGGGCTGGCCCAAGAAAGGGCTTATCAAGACGTGGCCCACTCGAACCAATCTAAACATGCCGAGAAAGACCCAAGTGGGCTCGAGCCCAGTCATCAATCTAGGGCGATGAGCCCAGACGAGGAGCCCAAGTGGGGATCCTCGTCGTCACCTGAAACTGCTTGGGAATTTTTAGACGAATTCCGGTTACCGTCCCCAACTTTTGTGCTTAAGGACAAGACTTCACTAAAAAGAGATATTGTTATGGTAGTTAACTCTTTAGAAACATCAGAAATTTGTTATGGTAGCTAAGCTGTTAGAAACATGTGAGATTGTTGTCAATATTCAAAGTATAAGGTTGTAATTGAAACTACTATAAAAAACCATAGTTGCTTGTTATAAACACATAGTAAGTCAAATACTTGAGGCTGAGGGTGTAGAGTAGCACCCCCACCTCCACATCAGCCAATAACACCTCAGGGCGAACAAAGGGTCTCCAAGGGGCTCCATGAGAGTGTGTTGGCACTAAGATTTCAAAAGGCAAATTAGATACTTCCAACAGAAGAATAAGAAAGGAAGAAAGAAGAGTGGAGAAAAAGGGAAATGGAATTCTTCACAAAGGGAGGGAACGCAAGGGGGACAGCACTAATAAATCGGAAAAGGGGTCAAATGAAGGGACACATCTTGATAGGGCCTAGGCCATGTAGAGCTATAACTCCTGCTGGGAAAGAGATTGTCTATCTTTCCAGCGAGGAGTCCGTAGGCTCATCCGAACATGAGTTAAATCCTTCACATGACCTGTTTGCAGGTGTGTTGCGCGATCTAGGTGTTGACCCCGAAGAGAAGAAACCAAAGAGGGTTTCGAAGAAGAAAACAACTGTTGGTCCGTAGGTGTGTGAGAGTCTCGAGGGAGAGGGTAGGGAAGGTGATGGACTGACCTGATGATGGCGTGTATGAGAGTCTAGAGGGTAGGGAAGGTGATGGACTGAAAGATGTGACCTTTAATAATTTTTTTAAACAAAATTTAACTTTTACGAAGAGAAGAAACCAAAGAGGGTTTCGAAAAAGAAAACAACTGTTGGTCTGTAGGTGTGTGAGAGTCTCGAGCGAGAGGGTAGGGAAGGTGATGGACTGACCTGATGATGGTGTGTATGAGGGTCTAGAGGGTAGGGAAGATGATGGACTGAAAGATGTGACTTTTAATAATTTTTTTAAACTAAAATTTAAATTTTACTCTTTAATATTTTTTTACCGGTAATATGTGACCATTTGACTTTTACTCTGTTTCGTTTTCGGTATAGACAGAGTTAGGGTAAGGGCAAAACAAGTTGGTCTCATGTTGAAGAAGATATCAAAAGTAATTTAATATGTCACATCATTTTCCTTTACCATGATATACCACCACCTGCAACACAATGGCGAGAGGAGGCAATAGGAGTGTCCCGGCGAGAGGAGGCAATAGGAGTGTCCCGGAAGAAGACGGAAGCTGGAACGACGTTCTTTATCGGAAAAACAGGAGGAAGAAGGAGCAAGAGATTACGTTTTACGTGACTAATCTCCTGGATGGTATCACGGACTCTCTTTTAGGAAGAGCATTCTTGTCACATGGGTGTGTCTCGGATGCGTATGTGGCTAAGAAAAGGGATAGCAGGGGTAACTGCTTCGGTTTTGTGAGGTTCACAGGGCTGACGAATGTAGAAGCAGCATTGGAAGGAATGAACACAGTTACCATATTTGAAGCTAAACTCTCTTTTTCTTTGGCTAAGTTCAATAAACAACACCAAAGGTTCCAGATTCCGGTGAACAATACTACTGGTCGTCAATGGATCCCGAAAAATGCCCTGGAACCTTCTTTCAGGTCTGGTCCTTCTTTTGTGAAGAGTGGAGTGTCGTATAGGGATACGGTGGTTACCCCGACTTCTAAAACAGAGGCTGTGATGAGGAAAACAATGGTGGTAAATCATAGAGGTCCAGCGTTCCCACACCATTGCAGAGGTAGGGCTGTCGTGGGCATGGTTAATAAGTTCTCAGATTTGGCTTCCTTGAAAACATTCTTTTCCAAAGATGTTTGTTCGGCAACAGGTGTGTTCTTTATAGGAGGATTACGAGTTTTAATCACCTTTACGGATAGTAAAACGGCTAGAGTTTTCATAGATGTTTACGTGGATTTTTGGTCGGAGGTTTTATCAGAGGCATCTATTTGGAATGGTGAAGACATCCCTTTCGATAGGCTGGCGGCAATCAGGACTACTGGACTTCCGTTACTTCTCCGTGATCAGGCCGTGTATGATCAAGTGGGTAGTTTATTTGGCAAGATAGTTGTTTCGTCTAATTTCTCTTGGTCTAAGGAGGATGTGTCATCCAGTTCGTGCATGATCCTTACTACTCGAAAATCAAAGATTGCAGATGAAGTTTGTGTTAAATGGGAAAGCCAGAAGTACGTGGTATGGGTGGATGAGGGATTTATTGAGTGGGGCTCTAATGAATTGGATGGTTCAGAAAAGTCAGACTCTGATGAGAGTGCAGAGATGGAAGAAGGTGAGGTCTCTCCTCAGCGAGTTCAACCAACACCGAACATTGCAGTTGGTAATAAAGGGGATTGCCGGAATTCTTCTCCGGTCATGGACGGTAACCTTAGCCCGACAATGGTGGTCGAAACGTCAGAAGGTGGAAACGAAGAGTTGCATGGGGTAGAGGATCAACATCGGGAGATGTGCGATGTTATTGATGATGTTAGACACAAGGAGTGTTTTTCTGGTCCCGAGGTGCATCAGACTCCTTTGTCTGCAGTAAATACAAGCATGTGCATGGAAAATCAAAAGGTTATTTCTGTTCCCACTATTGAAGAGCACGTGCACGTTGAGTGCTTTGGGAATCAGGAACCGCCGCTTCCTATATTTAATGAAGAGAGTGAACTTGTGGGGCCTGTCTTGAGCTATGGCCTTGAAGCCGAACAAGGGGGCCTCCGGATGCAGGAATTAGGCCCAGCTACATCACATGCAGGCCCAAACGCGGTAAGAAAACCAAGAAAAATCCCCAAGACGTATTTATCCATGATCTTAATCAGGAGCCAGAGATTTCAAACACTTCGGACCCGTTCAACCTCGAGGAGATATTCCGTTTGGAGGAGGAGGTTAATAGGATGAGAGTAACTGGTCCAAGTTGTAGTATACGTAGGGAGGCGTTGGAAGAAATTGCGGGGGGAGAGCAGGTCCGCCTTAATTTTGAGGAAGAAGTCTCTCGTACTTTGGAATTTAGGGCCTGTCTGGGTATAGGTGTGGATGGATTTGATAATCACGTGAAAAAAAATGATTTGTGGGGAGATGGAGATGAACTGGGATCAATGAATTTTATCTCAATCTATATCAATGGGGGTTTGGTGTCGGCTTGGGAGCCGGATGGAATTGATTAAGTTTTGATTCTGTAGGGCTGTTGTAATTGTCTGTGTTTTCTGTCGTTTTTGTTTTTCCTGTTTTGTTTCCCAGTTTCTAGCTGGCTCTTTATATATATATATAGGGTTAGGTTCTTTGCAGAACCATATTTTTATGAAGAACTTGCAGAACCAATATAAGCCACTCATATTTTTTCAATATTATAAATTTAAAAATAAACAAAAAGGGTGTAATAGTAATTTATCAGATAATGTAATTTTCATTTAAATAATTAATTAATTCTCTCTCATTGTTTCTCTCTCCTTGCTCTCCAATTTTATATATTTACACATATATGTTATGGATAAATCCACTATTGAATATGATCGTTCATCTCTTCAAACTAATCTCTTCAAACTAATTATGGATCAGTTAACTTTCTTTTTTGCCGTTAAAAAAAAAGTTAACTTTCTTTTTTCTATGTACGTATATGTAAATTCTTTATACATATATGTAATTATACTATTTACATATATGAAACTTTTCAAACTGATAATCAATTTTTCTAATTATCAACATTTATTTACATATATTATCTATTTACATATATGAAATCGTCAATTCTTCAAACTATTATCTATTTACAATACATGTATGTAAATCTTAATACTAATCATTATTTTTTAAATAGTTACCTATTCATGTATATGTAAATCTTTCACTAGCTACAAATTATTAAACCATTTCAGAATTTACACTTATGTAGATAATGGAAAAAACATATTTTACACTTATGCTGAGCAACATAAAAGCTTTAACCTTGAATCATTTCGCGTTGATCTAAAAAAATTTAGTTCATCCGTTGATCAAATATGTTTTATAAAACAATTATGTAGTTTTTAATTAAACCTGAGCACTATTAATGTGTAGCAAATATATAACTAAAATATCATTTGCAAACTAATAATTAAATTGCAAATTGTAGTTTCTACCAAATAAGGACATATTGAAGAACACAACGGCAAAAAAATAGACTTACTTGGAAATCACTAGAAACAATCTTTTACTTTGAATTTTTAAATTCAAAATTGATTTTAGTATGAATTCCACTTTATTTGGTGATGCATTACCTTACCTGGTATTGACCAAAAAATTCAACCAAATGACTCTCGAATATTTTTTCTTCAAAGGTTACCTGCTAACTCACATTGATTTTTTTAGCTTTAAAAAGATTGTGAAAGAGAAAAACAGAGATAAATTTGAGTAATTTTAGGGGTTGTTACAACAATTTTTTTATTTTCCTAAATTACCCTTTTTAATCTAATAAAATACCTACAAATCATCTAAATTATTACTAAAATGCCATTTGATTTCCAACCATTGATTAAATAATTTAAGGGTTGTGATGAGTTCTGCAAGTTCCGAAAATATATAGAGTTCTGAAATGATCTTGATCCTATATATATATATATATATATATATATATATATATATATATATATGGGACCGCTAGAATGAGAACCACCTCCAGTTGTAAGAACCGCGAGAACCACTTTCTGGCCATTAGATCAAGTAGATGAATGGATGAGATTAAAGGTATTTAAAAATAATATTAAGTATTTTTTGTCTTATTATGTCTTTAATATTTTAATCCAAAAGGGTATTTTAGTAACATTACTCTATTTTGTCTTTTTATCTATATTATTTTTTTATTACTTTTTTGTTTTATTATATTGCTTTTGTTATGAATTATTCAAAAAATATGGATGACAACCAACTAGATTGTTCATTATATTATTACCCACCGTTGTTTTATTTTGACCAAATAAACTCACCCTCAGTTATATAAATCATGTACCCACCAGCTATTATGGTATGCAACAACAATTAAGCATATTGTTACTTCCATTATTCTCAAGATCTTAAAGCTTTGTAGTTACAGTTTTATAACACGTTATCAGCACGAAGCTCTAGCCAAGAACGAGGCTCTAGCCAAGGAAAAGTTCAAGCAATTATAATTAAAGTAAGTGTTTGATTAATTTATATAAACTATAATTGTTATGATAAACGTAATATTTCTTTTATACCGTGGGATTGTTTTCCTTTAGGAGACCCAGTTATCCAGACACTCCTATCATAAAAACATCTAAATCCCATACTTAATAATAAAAATGAGTACGAGGTACCTATTTGCTATGGGAATATAATAACTATGGGACTACTAACAATCTAAATTAGTGCAGATGACCTCATACTATGGATATATATAATAACTTTGGGACTACTAAAAATCTAACATTTATTTATGCACCTAACATTTATATTTATGTTATCTAACATTTATTTATAAAATCTAATGTTTAATAACGTTTATTTATGTTATAAAACTAGCCTAAAAGCATTTTGTATGATGGAAACTTAGGCTCCTTTTGAGCTCCTTTATTGCAGTTTCTTTAAAGAAAAAGATTACAATAGGAAACAAAAGATGGATACATCCGTGTGTAGTGTATGTTTACATATATAAGAAAACAAGACTTTTACTGTGCGCTTTTACTGTGCAAAATAATTCGAGTAATAATTATTTCCTTTACTGTGCGCGTCGTTGTCATCCACTATTCATAATAATTTATTTATTATTTTGCATACTAATATATATATATCCGTAAAAATGGCTATGCATATTTTACTATAAAATTACCAATTATTAATATCATCACTGTTGTTATCAGAACCTTTTAGTAGTAATAATCAGCACGTTACCCACGATACCTACCGAATCTAATATTAGTTTAAACATTTTGTTTGTTACCGAAATTTTCAAACCTAATACAGTAAAACTTTTTTCAAGGTGTATCATGGAAGCCTTAACCAAGCATATTGTGTAAACTTAATTTGTATTTATATAAGTAACCCACCACTCGTGTAAATCCTCAAACCAACTGAACTTCTGATATAGTTCCACACATACCCAAAACAACTCATACTCAAATTACATTTTGAGCTCAGACAAAGCCCAATATTACTATCATGAGTCTTCAATTTTCTACTCGTGCACACGCTGAATCTTCAAACGCAGCAGAAATTCGTGCCCAGATCGAAGTCCATAAATTTCTTCAGTTTAAAGATGTACGCACCCATACGAAATGTCTAACCCTCAGGAGGCTTAAAGTTAATACTATTAATAGTATCGACTGGAACATAACGGGAATTCTAGACAAAGATGATCGACTGACGAGGTTACTACCAATTGGTTCACCATGGCGTCGTTTCTTTGACATCTTAGAACCTTCATACGATGAACTTGTATATGAGTTCTGGTCTACTTTTCATTTCACACGAAATAAAGACCTATCTGAGCCCTCTATCGATTTTAGACTCGGTGGAGAAACTTTTAAATTGTCATTATCTGAGTTCGCAGTACATTTAGGTATTTATACAGAAGAACAGGTTAGATCACCTATATTTATAAACGCATTAACATAATATCCTGATCGCATACAAGATTATTGGTCTACACTTACACCAGCAGTATGGAGTAAAAATAATAATTCAAGAACATTTAGAGATCCTCTTTATCAGTATATGCACCGTGTTCTAGCCAACACGATCAGGGGGCGCACGTCTAATCTACACAGGGTTAGTGGTACCGATCTCTTCCACTTATACAATATATTCGAGTCAGTCCATTGTAATATTGCTTACTCTCTTGCTATGTACTTTGAGCAATACCAAACACGTCCCCCGAAAAACCTTATGGGAGGATCATACATAACAAAAATAGCCAAATCTCTAGGTGTCATAAACGATCAGATTATTCAAGAATTATCCCCACCACGATTACCTGGAGTGATAAATTTTACAAATATCGAGATACTACCTATTGATATTCCTACACAAACATAATCGTTTCAATCTGAGGCAGCACCGGTTATCCCAGAAAATACATCACAAAATCTACAACAATTACTATTGCAGTTTCCTCAATCATCTTTTTATCAGCATGATCTGTTGTCTCAACAGCAGCTAACACCACCCGTGTTTGAACATATTTCAACTAACACATATCAAACACAGCATACTCAACCACAAACACCAGGCATCTACCAGGCACTTTCACCTTTATCTTTTGGGCAAGGAGAAATGATGCAACAATCCATATTTAATGATAACATGACATTCCAAGAGTTGTTAGCACCAGAACAACCCATATCACCACTATTACAGCAACAGTCTTCACTACATCCGGAGCAACAACAACAGTCAATTGTTGAAGCCGGACCAAGTACGGTGCCTCTAATAAATCCACTTTTAGATCCAATGAAGGTTGATAAACTAATAAAAAAGAACCGGAAAATGTCCAGACAAATAGAGTGGTTGACGAAAAAGAATGAGTGGCAGGAAGAAATGCTATGACAAGTAGCTAGTATTATCTCAAAACAATTTACTCCGCCACCACCATCACCTCATGATTCTGATTCTGATTAATTTCAGTTGTATACACAGACAGAGGTCTGCAAACATAACAATATACTAGAATCATTTTACTACGTTTCAATTATTTTATTTATATCCATATGTTTATTTTTTTATTTTTCTTTTAATTTATTATATGTAAATATGTTATTTTATTAAGTGATTATTATTATAAAATAATAATGGGACTCGAAATAGGACATGAAACATGAGATAGGACATGAATTTTGAAAAAGAGGACATGGGACACGAAACATATGACATGACAGGTTCTTTCATTTGGTATATTGGTTTTATTAAAGTATCTGGGAAATACGTACAAACTAAAAGACTTACTTGCTATAGCTGAAAGTAAACCATTCGTAAGTCTGTGAATAAACATAAATTAAAGGCTACATATCTGGATAAGTAGCCATATGAATTGAAACATGTTTACATACAACATTGATATGGAAGATGACACACGAGCATTGTCATCTCAACAGCAACTCCCATCACCGTTAGATGGATCCCACCACCATATTAATAATTACTTCAGTTATAGGTTGCCAATTTTGTTACAAAACATAAATAAGATAAATATTAAAATCTAAATACTCATTAAAAATGAGATAACATACAAAGGTACAGCTATGAACAAATAAATGAATACATAAGTACTAAATAGATGAGGCGGAAGCTCATACGTTAATATCGGCAATAATATTAACATTATGCCGGTCAATATTAAAACCGGGTGAATCATCTTCGAAAAAATTTTCTTGAATAACTTTGAGAAGAAGAGGGTTTGATGTGAAAAAAAAATGAGATTGATAATTGGTTATTTATAGTGGTAAATTATAACCGTTTTGTAATGGTTATATTACCCTTTTATAGCCGTTGTACAACGGTTATATATATATATATATATATGTATATATAATAAATGATGTATTAAGGAAATGTTATTTTTGGGAAGTTAGAAAACTGTCAGGTTTATTTGATTCATAAAAACAAGTTTATATTTACAAAATATATTAAATGGTAAAGACGAAGCATGATAAACATACAAGTTTGGGTTGTACATACATACACACATACAAATGTTTTGTGGAAATACAATGACAAACATATGTATATATAAATTATTCATAAATTAGACGAATAATGCAAATAACGGTTTTGCCTGGGACATTCAAAATTAATAGAAAGAATGGGAAAGGCTAATTACCTGATAGTACAAAGCTTTTAAATAGAGGACGCTCTATTTTTCCCAAAAATCAATAAGAAACTTATTGAGTTTCAAGAATATATATATATCATTAAGGATAATATGGCATGACAGATTAAGTCATCAAGGATATACTATGATGAAAAGGATTCACATATCATATGATAATCCTAAATAGGATTAAAGGATACACATATCCTAGCATGATACCATTTAGTATTTAAATCGATGCATCGTCTAAATGGTTATCAATTCGCAACTTGAAGTTTGCACATATGGCTTAGCTAATATAGCAAGAATATTATTCCAGACTGAATTTTTTTTTTTTTTTTTTTTTTGATAAATTCTTAATTATCAATGATCATTGGAACAAGTATTATTATTGAAACATTTACTCCCCATTACAGTTATTTAGAAACCAAATATTTATCATCTTTGGGTGTGCGATATATATATATATATATATATATATATATACTGAAATTGTTACAACACAACACACAAAGATGAGTTTTAATGACATGTTGGGAATAAATAAAATATACAGCCATAAATGGGAGATTTCTTATGGGCTTCATTTGCTGATTATCAATCCCAACATAAGGGGGAGATAGAAAACAACTGAAAGTGAAATAAACTTTGAAGTTATCATTGTATTATCTGTATCCTCGAGTAAAATATCTAGAAGATATTTTAAGAAGGAAATTCATCCAAAAGGTTTTGAATTGCTCCAGTTAAAATTAATGTCCAAGAAGGACAAAGATATATTGAAAATTGGACAAAAACATATTGAAAATCTTATATACCAGATGCTAATGCTTTAGCTCGAGTTGATATTACAGACAAGCAAAGGGATAATATTAATATGGCTATTGAATCCCGTTTGAAACATGGGAGGCCAGTCGGTTCAAAGGATAAAACATCCTCGAAAAAGAAAAGGCACTGAAAGGGAAATTGACCATAAAAGAAAAAATGGTAAATTCAATTACCTCAGGAAGGAGTAAACGATAAAACCTTCCCTTAGGAAGGAGTGAATGATAATACATTCTCTCAGGAAGAAGTAAATGATTCCAACATAGAATTGTCGGTCAATTATGGTCATACACATATATTATGGAATCAAGATGAAATAGAAAGTTTGAAGCATAATAGACCATTTGATTTTTCAAACATTAAATAAAAAATAGGAAGTTATTATACATGTGCTTATATTTAACCAAAAACGGAAATTTCACAAACTAGGCACCTAGCTCGGTTGACTAGGTGCGCGAAAGGGTGTGGCCTAGACCCGGGTTCAATCCAGGGACGGCCAGTTTCACCATTTTTACCATACAATTTTAGAAATTTTTCATTAACACGTTGCAAGATGAATTATATTTTCCCTTTTCATATTCTCCTAAGGTGAAATGAAATTTTTGATACACTTGAGGTATGTAAGGTATAATTTATATTTTTACTAACCCATCGAAACAAGTTTGGTTAGTTTTGTAAATGCAGGTAATGTAACAAAACACAGTTGTGGATCTTATGATATTTGTTTCCAAAAGGGAACCAGAAGTCTCATATGAAGATCATATAACACTAATCGAAAAAAGATTGCCTACCTAAGGATCAAGTGAAAAATTGTTGTCTATAAATATTTGATCAACTTTCAAGAAAGATAGAGACAAGTCACATAAATAATACATATTAAAATGAGGGGGAGTACTATACAAGTTGCACTCTTTTTCCCTTCACTAACTTTTATCCCATTGGGTTTTCTTAGTAAGGTTTTTAATGAGGCAACATACATGATCCAGAAATATCAGGAGAAGACTATACACTGCACTCTTTTTCCCTTAGCTATGGTTTTGTCCCACTGGGTTTTCCTAGCAAGGTTTTTAATGAGGCAGTACTTAATGACCCCAAAGTTTGCAAAGTGTCATCCAAGGGGGAGTGTTATGAATTATTCAAAAAATATGGATGACAACCAACTAGATTGTTCATTATATTATTACCCACCGTTGTTTTATTTTGACCAAATAAACTCACCCTCAGTTATATAAATCATGTACCCACCAGCTATTATGGTATGCAACAACAATTAAGCATATTGTTACTTCCATTATTCTCAAGATCTTAAAGCTTTGTAGTTACAGTTTTATAACAGCTTTTTATTTTTTAAGAAGAATTTTTTTATTAAAAACATTTTTAAATTCAGATTTTTTTTACAAAGACAATTTTTTTGCACGCCGTTTTTTGCACGCCGAGCTTTTTCGAGCGTCGTTTTTTTTACGCGCCATTTTTACCCGGGTTTTTTCAAGCGTCGTTTTTTTTAACGCGTCGTTTTTTACGCGTCGTTTTTTACACCGTTTTTTTAACGTCGTTTGTATGCTGTTCCAAACGTCGTTTTTGCGCCGGTTTTTTGCACGCCGAGCTTTTTCAAGCGTCGTTTTTTTTACGCGTCATTTTTACCCGGGTTTTTTCAAGCGTCGTTTTTTTTAACGCGTCGTTTTTTACGCGCCGTTTTTACGCGCCGTTTTTTACACCGTTTTTTTAACGTCGTTTGTATGCCGTTCTAAACGTCGTTTTTGTGCCGTTTTTTTAACGTCATTTTTACGCCGCTTTTTACGTCGTTTTTATGCCGTTTTCACGCCGTTTTTTACTTCGTTTTTACACCGTTTTTTAATGTCGTTTTTTTCACGCTTTTTTTTACGGCGATTTTACGCTCCATTTTTAACGCGCCATTTTTTCACACCGTTTTTTCACGTCGTTTTTACTTAAAAAAACGTTTTACGTTATAAAATTTACGTTTTACGTTTTACGCTCGGCTTTTTCAAGCGGCGTTTTTTTACGTTAAACTTTTTACGTTTCGCGTTTTTATACGTTATACGTTTTTAGCGTCCCGTTTTTTACATAAAGGAGTACGTTTTACATTTCTGCGTTAAAAAGTTTACGCTTTACGATTTAATTTTTACAATTTAGGTTAAAAGTTTGAAAAGTTTACGTTTTACATTTTCCATTAAAAAAGTTTACGTTTCCCGTTAAAAAAGTTTACGTTTTACGTTAAAAAAGTTTACGTATTACGTTTTACATTTTACGTTTTACGTAAAACTTTTTAAACTTTTTACGTTTTACGTTAAACTTTTTAAGTTTTACGTTTCACGTAAAACTTTTTACGTTTTACGTTTCACGTAAAACTTATTACGTTAAAAAGTTTACGGTTTAACTTTTTTTTTTTTTTTTTTTAATTTACACAAAAACGAACGCACCCAGAAAATCGTTACTCGGTAGGTCTCAGATAGTTTGCTATCATCATCGACGCCTAAAAAAAATATATAAAAACCCAACAAACAAAAATAAAAAAGAATGAGTGGATTCTGGAAAAAAAAAACGAAGTTTTGGCTCAGATTTTCCGATAATTAGAGGCTTCAAAAGTGGGGTTGCGGGTTAAAAAACCATCCTTGCCGCGCCATCGTCCGTTTTTTTTTTTTTTTTTTTTTGCATCATCTCCGCCGATTCAAAAAGGCACCAGATTCAAACATTCAAAACCCACAGATCAAAACCCACAAATCAAACATTCAAAACCCACAGATCAAACGTTCAAAACCCATAGATCAAGAACACAGGCCAAGATTCAACCGATTCAAACATTCAAAACCTAGAAAAATCAAGAACACAGGCCAAGTAATCACTAGAAAAATCAAGTAAACACAGAAAAATCAAGAAAACCCAAAAAAATCAAGAACACATACCAAAAATACCATCGGTATCATCATCACTCATTCAAGAACACATATCAAAATACCAGCCACTACCCACCGTAACCGTATAACCCACAACAAACCCACAAGATTCAAAACCCAGATTCAACAAAATTAAAAACCCACCTTCACTGACCCAACTCAAACCATCATCTCGAGCACCCACCACCTCCGACATCGGCACTACACCACCGTCATCGAACACCCACCACCTGCCATCGAGCACCCTCCACCTCCGACATCAAAGAACCCCAATCAAAATAGAAACAAATCGAACCTTTTGGCCAATCATCAAGAATCACAAAGACCCAACCCCAACCCCAACCCCAACCCCAACCCCAACACCACCACAACCAAACACCAGTCGCAAAGGGGTGGCGTCGGAGAGGAAAGGGGGGCCAAAGATACCCCCGTCGTCGGACCTGTGTCGATCGGACAGGAGATCGATAGAAGATGGGGGGGTATCGTATCTTGCCGGAAACAGGAGCCGGCTCCTCCCCATGGGTCGCTGGTCTTCATCAAGCAGGGGGGAGGGGTTGTGGGTGTCGCTGATGTTGTTATGGCTAGGTCTTGAAGGTGATAAGATGAAGAAGGATGATGTTTGTTTGGAGTTTTGAAGATGAAGACAGAAGAGAGATGAGAGACTAAATGAGGATGATGTCTGCAACTTTAAAAGAGGAGAGAGGAGAGAGTATAGATTAGACATTTAAAGGAAATGACCAAACTACGCTTTTCTGTGATTGGTTGAGAGTGGTTCTCGCGGTTCTTGCAACTGGATGTGGTTCTCATTCTAGCGGCTCCCTATATATATATATATATATATAAAGTGATTTACCGCACATAATTAATTTCCTATTCATACATAACAAAATATTATGGCATGCTTTGTTGTCGCCTATAAAAACCTACTTTTTTAAGCTAACAGGTTAGATTTAGACAAATAAAAAATATATATAAACAAAAAAACATAAATCATATGCCACATAACAGCCACTTTACCTTATTTAACAACTCATTAAACAATAACCTGATTTAACAAATCAACCGTTTTTTTTTTTTTTTAAATTTGATTGCTAGTTTTAAAAGTTGTCTCAGCCTCCATGGTCAAATTCCAGAACCAAAACTGTAAGTTAATGATGATATTTTACCACCGTTGATTTTTTACGAAGTCAACAGCATTCTAAGGGTCAGGATTTGGTTCATTTGTATGGGGAGGGCAAACCACATTTTTGACAACTGAAAAATAGAGATCAAAATCTGCTTTTAGTTTAGAACATGAAGCCTCTATCCACTTTTCTGCTACATTTGTTGGAAGCGAATCCAGGCTGTCCCTTTCACGTTGTTCAATCGCGGGGCGTATTTCATCATACACAGCATCAAGTTTTGCGGTTGCTAAATTTCTTTCCTCCTACACCATGGAAAAGGATTAACAAAATAAATTAGTTTTATCACATCTTGTTTAGAATCAGAACAGGTATTTTGACCCGTTTACATATGAATGGGTTGTGATGCATTTCAAACAAGTTCAAAACCATCATTTTAGGAGCAGAACAGCATAAATGGGTTGAAGTTGACACCAAGTTTATTTCTAATGTGTACCTCCGAAGTTCTTTTATTTGAAGATTCAGATTAAAGTTGTAAAAATCATAATCATAATAACTATATATAACTTCCTTTCTTTTAATGAATGTGCAAAAAGTGTTTGCAGCCTGTTTTGACCAAAATAAAAAGGGCCCGTTTCAACTAGAACCCATTTCACCTGTTACCCAACCCGACACGCCTTGGGCTGTGTTTTATTTTAAACAGATCACATAAAAAAATCAGCTAAACCAGTAATAAATCAAATGTACCAAACAGGTTGAAAATGGCACAAAGTCCATCTGTAATGTGATATTCCAAAATCATTTTATCAGATACTTATATCACTATTATTTCACCAACTTGACTCTGAAGTCTGAACTGGTTTAAAATAGACTTCATTTTTAGTTGGGTCAAAACAAGCTAAGTTGACCTGCAACTCTGCAAGCGCATTTTTGTCACATTTCCTTAAATTTGTATATAATTAAAAAAAAAATCCGATTACATAAACAATTAATAAAGTTAAAGATCCAACTTTCGAATAAAGCAATTTCAGAGATTGAAAACACTCGAGTACGGTTTAAGCCTGTTCAGCTCATTTCTTTATATATATTTTGTTTTAGTTTTTTTTTACCCATTTGACCTCTATTAACAAAATACAAACTAGAAATTAGACCAATTTCCACATAAAATGAGTTGAATCTGCACCTCTACCTATGAAAACTTATTTACTAGAACAAAAGAACGTAGAGAAGCATCATCATGCGTACCTCACATTTAATTAGTTCATCTTGTACTTTCTTTGAGGCAAAGAGTTGAGCAACACGTTTTCCATTGACTTGCTTCCTACCCGAGAGTTTTTGCTTTCTATTTTGAACGCGTTTAGCTGCCCGTTTTGCAGAACCCGTACCCAGCCCATTGCTAAAAGCATCATTAGCCTTCGCTCCAGAAACTATTATAGCATTCTGACCACTTTCTTTCACTTCACTTTTGATATTACCACTAACTGACCCTGAAAAACTTTTGAACTTGTATCCAAAACCGTTGTTTAACCCAAAAGACTCGGTTTTGACAGTTAACAAGGTTTCCGGAAGGGTAGAGTCGGTAACCTTGACCTTATCTAATGGTTCATCCTCAGCAGAATCATAAAGGGGGAATTCATCAACCGTATATCTGAAAGAAAAAAAACATCAGCAGAATCATAAAGGGGGAATTCATCAACCGTATATCTGAAAGAAAAAAAACATCAGCAATTTAATGGTTTATTTACTATGTTTCTTTCACTTCAGTTTTGTAGAATGATGTATTGAAAACTATATTACTAAGACAAAAATGGCAATTTCTTTTCAATAAAAAAAAATTAAGACGTAAATATTTGGGTACACTTGAGACAGCTTTTGTTCGACCCATTTCACCTGTTTCACATTTAGCTACTTTTTAATATTTTACTAAAAATTTGACCATTTACCAGATAAATTTAACACCAGTTAACCGTTTTCATATAAACAGGTTAAAATTGCCACCTCCATCATTTAGTGTACAAAATTTTCAGAAAAAAAAAAAAGCAGAAAGAAATGTTTTGTCATGTAACAAAGATAATAGAGAGTACTGCATGACCAAATATATAGTATTCCAGACTTTCTGCAAGCTCAAATCAACATAGTAAATAAACCATTAAAGTGATGACATAATTTGAGGTGTATCAACGTCTCACTGCTTCTGCATAAGCTAATATATTGTCAGACCAAAACAAAAATTATAAAATGCTATGAAAACTTTGGTAAACCGTTTATAATAAAGATGATATGTAAGAAGTATTTATCATTTTTCTATGTTGAAAAGAAGATGATCATACTAGCAAATGCTAGCTAGATTGCTAAACCCACAATACTATGTGCAAAAAATAGTTTCTGTTTGACATGAAGTTGTAAAAAATCATGATTATACATCAGAATGCACCCAAGCACACACATCTACAAGTATCGCTATATGTATGCATATATGTACATAGACACACAATGTACAAACATGTATACACACACGTATGCATAATATACTACCTGTCATCACCATCTTCCCACACATGGTTATGCTCCTGTTAAAAAAACAATGGATTAGCCGATTAGGTGATGCTCATACAAGGAACAACCGAACAAGACCTATTTTTTTCTAGGAAGAGCAAGACAATGATAGATATAAGAATATCAAATGCAAAAGCTTTAACAAGAAACAACGGAACAAGCAAAGATACAAAGGGAAGCAATATACAACAACAACAACCATACCCAGTATATCCCACAAATAGCAAAGCTACTTATAGGGTCTGGGGAGGGTGGGATGTAGACAGACCTTGCCTCCATCCCTAAGGATAGAGAGGCTGCTTCCAGAGAGACCCCCGGCTCTGAAATCATCAACATACCAACGCACCAAGTCAAAAAATATATAAATAAGAAGTCAGAGAGTATACCAACACACAACATACCAACATACCAAGAAAGTGATCAGAGAGTGACACAATATAGTGTAAAACATGTATGATAGCATACAAAATCATATGGGTATAAACACAAGAAGGCAATCACCTGTAAAGTCACTTAAAAGATAAGAAAGATCTACGTCCCTAAATATACCTAAGACCCTACTGCAAAATCTTCTAGAAGTCTTTAACCCTAATTCTACGTCTCCACGAAGTCCTATCTTGGGCCATGTCCTCAGAAAGGTGCAACTCTAATAAATCATGCCTAATTTGCTCATCCCAGGTCAGTTTGGGTCTACCTCTTCCTCTCTTCCCCTCCACAGTGAGATTTTCCACTACTCTAACTGGTGCCGTCGTTTCCCTCCGCTTCACATGCCCAAACCATCTCAATCTCCCCTCCTTAATCTTATCCGATATACTAGCCACTCCTAATCTTTCCCTAAAAACTACATTTCTTATTCGATCTAACCTCGTGTTTCCACACATCCACCTCAGCATCCTCATCTCTGCCACCTCCATTTTGCGCGCTTGTGTCTTCTTAATAGCCCAACAGTCTGTTCCATATAGCATAGCAGGCCTAATTGCTACCCTGTAAAATTTCCCCTTTAGTTTAGTTGGGAACCTCCTATCGCATAATACCCCTCTGGCTGCCCTCCATCTACACCAGCCAGCCTGTATGCGATGGGTTACATCACTATCTATGCCACCATCTCTTTGTACAAACGACCCTAGATACTTAAATTTAGTTGCCTGCGGGACCAATTGATCCTCAATGGTGATTTGGGTGTTATCGTCATCGGCTAGACCACTGAAATCACAGTGTAGATACTCAGTCTTAGATCGACTAATTCTTAGGCCCTTGCTCTCTAAAGCTACTCGCCACTCCTCTACCCTCTCGTTCAGGCACTTTTTAGACTCTGCAATCAACACAATATCGTCTGCAAAAAGCATGCACCACGGAACTGTCTCCTGGATCAACTTGGACAACTCATCTAAGACAACCGCAAAAAGAAAAGGGCTCAACGCAGACCCTTGATGGAGTCCTACCTCCACCGGAAAGGAGTTTGTATCCCCTACAGGGGCGCGGACACTAGTCTCTGTTCTATCGTATGTATCCTTAATTATGTCTATATACTTCCCAGGTAGCCCTCGACCTTCCAAAGTATCCCAAATCAGTTGACGTGGGACAGTGTCATATGCCTTTTCAAGGTCGATAAACACCATATGTAAATCTTGCTTCTTCGCTATATATTTTTCCACCAACCTTCTTAGAATATGTATCGCTTCTGTAGTTGACCTCCCTTTCATGAATCCAAATTGATTTACTGAAACCTGAGTTTCTCTTCTAATTCTAGTTTCAATTATCCTCTCCCAGAGCTTCATAGTGTGACTTAGCAGTTTGATTCCTCTGTAGTTCCCACAACATTGGACGTCTCCTTTATTCTTGTATAAAGGCACCACGACACTACTCCTCCATTGATCCGGCATTTTTCCAGTCTTGAAGATAAGATTGAACAAAAATGTTAACCATCGGACTCCTTCTTCCCCCAAACACTTCCACACCTCAATTGGTATGTTATCCAGACCCACTGCCTTGCCTCTTCCCATCCTCCTAAGTGTCATCCTCACCTCTTCATGTGTGATCCTCCTACAGTAGCAATTATTCCGCTGTCGCCTTTGAGTCATGGGATTGCCGCTATCTTGTTGGTATGCCCTTCCGTCGTTGAAAAGATTGTGAAAGTAGGTTTGCCATCTCAACTTAATGTCATGTGCCTTGACCAAAACACGTCCATCCTCTCCTTTGATGAACTTTACTACTCCTAGATCTTGTCTTCTTCGCTCCCTAGCTTTGGAAATCTTGAACATGTCAAGCTCCCCCTCTTTCGTTTCCAAACGTTCATACATTTGTTTATATGCTGTGTTTTTTGCCTCGGTCACCGCCTTTTTCGCTTCCCTTTTTGCCTTCTTGTATATCTCCTTCACCCTCAGCCGCTCCCCCTCATCTGTGCACCTCAAAAGATCTCTAAAACTCTGTTGCTTATCCTTTATTTTGGTATGCACGTCTTCATTCCACCACCAGGACTCCTTATGCCCTCTAGTCTTTCCTGTTGTGACCCCTAGCGTCTCATTCGCCACTGTAGTGATTGTAGTCGCCATAGCCTCCCACATCTGGTTTGCGTCGTTACCTAGTTGCATCGATGTCATCGAGTTAACTTTATCTCTAAACATTATAATTTTTTCTCCCTTCAAGTTTCCCCAACGGATCCTAGGCCGAGTTTTCCTCTCCCCCTCAGTTAGTCTTACTTTTAGGGCTATATCTGCTACCAGCAAATGGTGTTGAGCCACTGCCTTCTCCCTTGGAATAACCTTGCAGTCCATCCACATTCGTCGATCTTCCTGCCTCATCAACAGATAGTCGATTTGCGTGTTACGTCCTCCGCTACTAAAAGTGATCAAATGAGATTCCCTCTTCGTAAAGAACGAGTTTATAATACCTAGGCCGTGAGCTGCCGCGAAGTCTAGAAGGTCTCTACCAGGTTCATTTCTATCGCCAAAACCAAAACCCCCATGTACAAACTCAAAGCCATCACTATCCTTACCAATGTGCCCATTAAAATCTCCTCCTATAAAAATTTTCTCCTCCCTAGGTATGGCCCTTACTACCACATCTAGACAATCCCAGAATTCTCTTTTCTCTTGATCTCCTAGTCCCACATGCGGCGCATAGGCGCATACCACTGTCACTACTTGCTCACCTAATACTAACCTTAACACCATAATTCTATCGTTGTGTCGTATCACCTCAATCACATTCTTATGCAATTCTATAGCCACCAAAAATCCTACTCCATTCTTGGTCCCATCCGATCCGGAATACAACAACTTATAACCATTGCACTCTTCTGCTCTACGTCCTTTCCACCTAGTCTCCTGAAGGCACGCTATCTGTACCCTACGTCTTTTAAGTGTGTCTATCACCTCCAACAATTTACCACTAAGAGTTCCTACATTCCAAGATGCCACACGTAAGCTACACCCTCTAACTCTACCCTTACCTGCACCTCTCGTTCTCGGACACGAGCTCAAGTAAAAGTCATAGCTTCTATTGTCTATGATTACAACTAATAACTAACCACAAAGAGTACGTAATACTAAAAAGCAACACGTATCATACAATGAGTACCGGGAAGCCTGAAAGAGCCCACTATTTTAAAGGGAAGCAATATGTTAAGAGCATATAGAGCCCTAACACAACTATAACTTCAGATTGACAAACATATAAGCAAATCCACAGAATAATCAACAACTGCACAAGAAAAGGGAAGATAAAAAAAAGATATATTGACACAATCAACAAAAAAACACATGAGATAATTTGGAGCTAAGTTCATGTGATAAGCTTGTTAAATAACAGTTAACAGTCATATATCTTAAAAACAAACTTGATGTTAAAGTGTTGTAAGATGGCTGTGTTGCGTAACAGTCCAAAAATAGGCCGGGCCGGTTGGGTTGACCCGCAAACACTTTTTCCCCTTCCAACGAAAAGAAAAAAAAACTTACTGTTTTAGCTATGATTACAAAATATATAATCATAACTCGATAATCTCTATTTTCCCTTCCAACGAAAAGAAAAAAAAAAAACTTAATGTGTTAACTATGATTACAAAATATATAATCATAACTCGATAATCTCTATATATTTTAAGAATGATTTATGAGGTTGTATGCGTTAAAAATAGACTTCGGGTGACTTTCAACCCACTCGACCCATTTAGCATGTTCCCATTTTAGTTATAGTTTGTGGTTTGAGATGGTCACACAGCCCTATTCGACCCATTCATTAGTAAATGGGTCGAAACTATTACCTCTAGTGGTATCTGCTTTTTGCCAAATACCATGTGTGGGGTTCCTAGAGCTCCCCTTATCAATATATAACATAGAATATAAATATAACTATGCAATGCATTGAAAAACTAGTATGTTGAGAAGAACTAGAAGTTTACCTGAAAACCTTGAGACTTTGCACCAAGAAAAATAGAACAGTTAGGGGCCCCACAGAGACAACGCACATTAACACCACCATACCATTCAAAATTATAGTCATATGCCAGTTCAGTTCCAAAAGCAATGTCTTGGGTTGCAAAAATACCAACCCTTGTTTCCCCCAAAACCGTCCACTTCCTTGTCTCACAATTTGGTTGGCTGCAACCAACAAGTCAAAGCAGATAATTTATATATTCGTCGAAACAGAGTCAGGTACTCAGGTCAGGTTGGCCCCAACCACTTTCTGCCCAAATTGTATTACTTTTTATAAATAATTAGTGTGTTCAATATGGTTGACGATGAAACCCAAATCACCATTGAGGATCAATTGTTTTAGAAGGCAAGGGCCTTAGGTTTAGTCGATCTAAGACTGAATATCTACACTGTGATTTTAGCGGTGTAGCCATTGACGATGAAACCCAAATCACCATTGAGGATCAATTGGTCCCGCAGGTAACCAGATTTAAGTACCTGGGGTCGTTTGTACAAAGAGATGGTGACATAGATAGTGATGTAACTCATCGCATACAGGCCGGCTGGTGTAGATGGAGGGCAGCCAGTGGGGTATTGTGCGATACGAGGTTCCCAACTAAACTAAAAGGGAAATTTTACAGGGTAGCAGTTAGGCCAGCTATGCTATATGGAACAGACTGTTGGGCTACCAAGAAGACACAAGCGCGCAAGATGGAGGTAGCAGAAATGAGGATGCTGAGGTGGATGTGTGGACACACGAGGTTAGATCGGATAAGAAATGAAGTTTTTAGGGATAGACTAAGAGTGGCTAGTATATCGGAGAAGATTAAGGAGGGGAGATTGAGATGGTTTGGGCATGTAAAGCGGAGGGAAGCGACGGCACCGGTTAGAGTAGTGGAAACTCTTACTGTGGAGGGGAGGAGAGGAAGAGGCAGACCCAAACTGACATGGGATGAGCAGATTAGGCATGATCTACTAGAGTTGCATCTTTCTGAGGACATGGTCCACGATAGGACTTCGTGGAGGCGTAGGATTAAGGTTAAGGACTTCTAGAGGATATTGTAGAAAGGTTTTAGGTGTTCTTCATGGACGTAGGCTTTTCCTTTTCTTTAAGGGACTTCTCCGATGATTGCCCTTCTTGTGTCTATGATGTTGTATGCTATTATACATGATTTACATTATGTTTACGCTTAAAATGATGTTGCATGCCATTATACATGATTCACATTATATTGTCCCACTCTTATCTTAGTATGGGCGACTTCATATTCATGCATTCTTTGACCTGATATGTTGGTTTGCTGTTCGCTTTCGAGCCGAGGGTCTCTCTGGAAGCAGCCTCTCTATCCCTATGGATAGAGGCAAGGTCTGTCTACATCCCACCCTCCCCAGACCCTATAAATAGCTCTGCTATCTGTGGGATATACTGGGTATGGTTGTTGTTGTAGTGTGTTCAATATGGTTACAAAAAAAAAACCAATACTAATCTCACTTTTTGGATAAATGTAGGAGGTTTTATGCATACACTTTGGGCTCAATTTGACCTGTTCCCTTTTTAGTGCTAATATTTGTTAGTTTGACCTGTGCTAATAAAAACACAACCCGAATTGATCCATTTGTAAGTAAATGAGTGAAATTGACACACCTCTGATCAAAACTCAAAAGCTTCTTATAAGTTGAAGCAATATAACTTACCAAGAGTGGTTGATGAATCTACCAAGACTTCCTTTCCTGGTGGCATCAATATAGTAATTGGCATTAAGAGAGATTATATATGCATCCCTTAAACCTGCATCCAAATCAAAAGCTAGTAAGCAATAGCTAATCTGTTGATTGCTTCTTACTAGACAAGGCAAATCAGGCAGTGTGAGCATCATCAATTAACACGCATAATTTTGTATGGTTTGAAACACTTTACAAATTATTACACAGAACTTATTATTTTAATAACAATCTAACTTTTGGGGCCATAAGTAAACAGATCATTATACCTTGAGCTTCATAAGTTTGAGATCTGAGCTTTGCTTCATCTGAAGAAATTACTTCTCCGCAATATTCAATTATAAACATTCCAGCCTAACCATATGAAGTTGAAAAAAAACGGCAAGTAAAAAATTTATATATGATCAGTACACATAATTCATGATAAATATTAATCTATAACCGATACAGATTTCTGGAAGTAGCCTTACTGAAAGCTATAGAACTCAAATCATCTTATATACGGAGCATATACAGAAAGCTATGGAAAATTTCTTGCTATATCAACCAATCAGAAAAATATCATCATGAGTAGAGGTGGCGAAATGGGTTCGTCAGGCAGTTAGATAACAGGTAAAACGGATTAGGACCTTAAACACGTGTGTTTGCATTTTTTTTAGCGTCTTATATATGATTATAAAACTTATTATTCCAATAATAATCTAATCTACCGAATAAAACGATTTACATGGTTTTATGCATTAAGAATACACTTGGGAGAACTTCAGACATGTTTCCTTTTAGCCAAGTGTTTTGAGTTTACTCATTAGAGAAAATTCATACCTGGATTGACCCATTCATAAGTAAATAAGTCAAACTGGCCACCTTTAATCATGACTATTAAGTGTGAAGTATCTGATAACGTAAATCCTATAATGTTAACAACCAGCATAGACATAAACCTGTTACCTTAATATTTTCATCAGCTAAAAGACCCCACCCACGGCCCTCGGTCTTGAATAACTTTGTCTTTGCATATTCAGATTTTTGAAATTTCTGAAAAGGTAAAAAACTACACATTAAAACTAAATCACACCATATGATCCCTTCGTGGCACATGATATAAACTTCCAAAAATTCATATACACCAAATTTAACTATGTTACATACAAAATAAGAAACACTGAGACAAGTATATTACATATATTGCCACTTGAAGATAAGTGGAAAAAACACAATTGATGTATTTATTATTTAAACAAAAAAACCATTCATATACACATATTACATGAGTGTGACATGCTTGGATATACACAGATACCATCCTCTAGACCAGTCAGATCATTAGGTTACGTTTCCCAACAAACTCAGGTGCTCCTACTTGGCTTTCCTACTGGATATCCTACTGGATATAATCTTAAAACATAAAAGAAGACCCCAATTTAACTGATAGTTATAACATTAGAAAGTACCACCTCGTCTAATAGAAAATTGACAACATAGGTCAACATGGAAAAGAACAATCCACCCCAAAACGAGAATTTTTCATAGCAAAAACTTCAATTGCTTGAAACTACACCTGGCAAAACGGTCGGGCCGGGTGGTGGGTCAAAATGGGTTCGGGTCAGAACGAGTCAATTAAAAAAAGAATGTTTTGGTTCAGGTCGAAACGGGTTCGGGTTAGAACAGGTTTGGGTTGGAACGGGTTCGGGCCAGAACAGGTTCGGGTTGAAAGGGGCCCGGGTCAGAACGGGTTTCAAGTCGAGTAAAAAATGTTATTTTAAAAGAGATTGTACAGTGAGGGGCAATCTGTCGGGTTGAAACAGGTCCGGGTCGAGTACAGATCGATACTTTGTGACACCAATAAATCCAGGCTTATTGCTTAGAGACACTGAATTGGCTGAGGCTTTCTTTTCTAGTCTTCTTCAGGTTATGGTTGGTATCAAAACTTAAGTCACTTGTTGGAGTATCTAAGTGCAAACAAAGAACAACATATCGTTTTACTTGAAACATTCTTATTAATATACTCATCATGTAATAAGTTTTTAGAAACACTTTTTGACCCATACTAAAGTAACATGCTTCAACCAATCAACCCTAACTAGTTAAATACAACAGCTTCAGCTTGTACTGGGACATGTACATGATATGCATTGCAGTTTTAACACCTATTGTACAAGTGTTTAATGTTTGATTATATACAAGCCCCCACAAATCTCAAATCTCTTTTGCTTCAGCTTGTGTTTAGTACACCTATTTTCGTATTTACAGAATTGCCCCTGTTTTGGAATCACAAGAAGAAATAAGGCCAAAGTAGCATAACCAATCAGTTAGCTCTAAATAATTGTAATATAGCTATTTAACTCCTTTGACATTCAAAGATACCTAATGTTTTTTTTATGTTGCAAGACTGATATGTATTTTAGCACTAACTAGTAGGCACAATTTGACAATCTGCAGACCATGTGATGAATGTCCAACAAATTATCAGAATTAAACTAACCAAAATGAGTATACTTGATAGATACTGAAAATCTTATTAAAATGAAACAAGAACAAACACGATAGTTGGCCCGATTCGAGAGGGGCTAGTCTCCTAAATTCTGATCAGAGATCACAATGCAAACAAAATATCCCCGCATTAATTTAAAGTTGCAGTTAATTGGGTCTTTTGACTGGGTCAGAACTGCAATTAGTTGAGCCATTTGACTGCAATTAGTTGGGTCATTTGACTGGGTCATGGGTCTAGGATCATCAACAGGAAATGAGTTAGTTTGACCCGTTAGGTCAGTTGGATATGTATCAATACATCCCGCCCAGAAAACCGACTTGTCCTCAAGTCGATTTGACGAAAATTGATCCGTCCAAATCATTAGTTGTTCCTTGAACGGTTCAATGGAGAGATGGTGGCAAGTAGCAAAGCTGTGAGCTTCTTGCTGGCCGGTGTCGAAAACAAAACTTTGTGCCATCCCATATTGATTTGGCAGGTCATTGCGACACCCGGTTGAAGTTGGTGATGATGCGTTTGGTGATACAGGAGTTGTTGGAAAGTATGTCCCTTGCATGGGCGTGGTTGTAAAGAACATGGGAAAGGGTACTCGTAGAACCGGTGTGATTGTTGGTGATGGTTGATGTTTGTTTGAGGGCGCAGTGAGGCACGGAGGGTCATCCTCGGGTTCCTTGGTTAACTTTGTTTGTCTTGCTAGCCAAGCTTCCCTAATCGCTGCAATATCATTCTTCAGAGATAACAAGGAATCGAGTTTTTTTCTGAAATGATCTCCAATTGCGCAGCGATTGAATCATAAAAAAATTCGCTGCCTCCAATCTGGTTGCTCCGGGTCTGCACCATCAGGTTTCCCGGCAATGGAACCAAATGATAGATACTGAAAATCTTATTAAATTGAAACAAGAACAAACACAATAGTTGGCCCGATTCGAGAGGGGCTAGTCTCCTAAATTCTGATCATAATACAAACAAAATATCCCCGCATTACATCAGTTTCCCCCTTGATTAAAGTTGCAGTTAATTGGGTCTTTTGACTAGGTCAGAACTGCAATTAATTGAGCCATTTGACTGCAATTAGTTGGGTCATTTGACTGGGTCATGGGTCTAGGATCATCAACAGGAAATGGGTTAATTTGACCCGTTAGGTCAGTTGGATATGTATCAATACTTGTGTAGCTTTGCAATATTTTGGTCCATATTAGAGATCAATACATCAATTTCCCTTTACCCTTACAACAAACACTTATAATGATCATATAGATTCAAACTTTTCAACATTAACATAATAGAAATACAGTCGAACTCTACTTCGTCACATGAATGGTTGACTTTTGTTTACAAAGTCAAAACTACTCTTTACATACTCTGTATAAATTTTTTTAATTGGAATCGTGAAACACCAACTAGTAACCTATCAAATCTTCAACTTTGTTTCCCCCTCACTCTCTTCTAATAAACACACACACTGTTCATCGATTGAATGTTCGATTCAATCACCTGATTCTACTAAGAATTCAGCCTCAACAACCCCAACGAAGAATTTTTTTTAAATGAAAACTCACTAGATTCTCTATCGACGATGAAGTTGAAGATGATTTTAGGATGACGTTTCACAGATATCTGAGATGATTGAAGAATTATGCCCTAATAATTCACGATTGAAGATGATTTTAAGATGATTTGTAGATTCGCTATCAAGATTGAAGAAAAACCCTCTCTGAGAAGAAAACCCTAGAAGCTAGAACAATACAACACTTCTAACCCGCTTCTTTTTTCTTCTAACCCCAGCAACCCGTTCCACCCATTTCTTTTTAATTCTAAACCCTAATTGACCCGTGGAACATATTTCCCTTGTTTTAAAATGACCCATTAATAATCACATGGAAGCCCAAACTGACCCATAGTAATTAAAAAATGACCCATGTGTATAATTTGGGTCAGAATCCCCCCCCCCCCCCCCCCCACACACACACACACACTTGAAACCCTTCAAACTACAACATAATGACAAGATCATCTAAATAAAGTTGTAAGGTAGTAGATGATGCATTCAACGCTACTTGTCAACAAAGACTAGGTAAACTTGCACAGTCACTTAAAACAAATTTCAGTTATAAACAAATGAACAAAACTTGATCAAACTTAAAATATATAAACAAAAGACTAACAGAGGGAGAAGAGGGGTTGAGAGAGAGAAAAACATGAATAATTGTTTCTCTGTTTCCCCAAAATGCAGCAGAAAAGCAAAAGAAAATGAACTAATGATGTCCTATGTTGTCAATTTTCTTAAAATATATAAACAAGTTCACCTAGTCTTTGTTGACAAGTAGGTTTGTTTACAATTAAATTCCATTGTAAAACAAAACTAATGAACATAAGTAGACTTTGAAACATCAGAACATAGATTCTTAAGGAAAGAAAACAAAATTACAATAAATTAGTGCACCTATAATTTACCTGGTTCTTGCAATAGCTGCCACATGGGCAATATCCAGGCGTACATTCTGTGTTCGTTAACACATTCAAACACCTCTCTCCACATGCGAGCTCAGTTTTGCAAGGATCAAATTTGCATTCACAAACAGGAATATCCTCTTCTTTTTTCTTTGCCTGCCTAGAAACACATACAGAATTATAAATCAAAAAAGAACTTCAATTCTGGTCCAAACACAAATGATACATACATTTTCCCACAAAATCACAGCTAATTTGTTGAAAAAGTAGCTGAACATGCATCTAAATCTACAACCTAAAGCTCTGAACAGCACAGCTTTTGACCAGAAAGTACGAATTTTATAGTAGTAGAGCAATTACATATTGGAGGTAAAAAAATAGACACATGCAGGTAACATGTCAAAATGAGTTAAGATCAAATTGTTACTTTTAGTATGGGCCATGGTGACATGAACACTTTTTGTCCAAAACTATTTAAATTTTCTATAACAAGTTTGTCAAATATGCAATACGACTACATAATAATTGATATTTTCAAATTCAATGATTTAGGAGGTTATATGCAAAAATATACAATGGGTGACTTTTGACATGTTAACCAATATGACCTGCTTTCTTTCCCAAGCTAAATCTTTTAATTTTACTAGTTTGACCTATTAAGTATAAAGCATAACTCAAAATGACACATGTAGTTCACCAAAAGGATAGATATGCTAAGACATCAAGACTGTTTCCCAAACAGCATAAATTACTGAATATCCATGAATGCAATATAGACGCCAATAGTTACCAACTTGACAAGTTCCAAGCCTCAAGTACAAAATAAAATGTCAAACCGTCAAAAAAAATAAATATATATACACATATATATATATATATATATAGAGAGAGAGAGAGAGAAAGTGTATTGTACAATATCCCTTAACGTACGATGCGTACGCGATCATAATATAACATGCGGATTTTGTACAATTGTCTTCCGAGTTTGGGAAGTCCGAGTTTATGAACATGCGGGTTTGAGACAAGTCTTTTCCAAGTTTGATGAAGTTCTGAGTTTGTGAACATGCGGGTTTCATAGATATAACATGCGGGTTTTCGTCTTTTGAGGTTTATAACATGTGGATTTCTAATCGCGTACACATCGTACGTTAAGGCCAATTGTATGTTAACTGACCCTATATATATAAACAATAAAAGTAAGCTATGTATGAATATTCAAACAATAGATTGCTACCACGACCCTTATTTTTCTAAAACAAAATCATCAAAAAATGAGCTTATGTATTGTCTTGTATTTGTATTAAAAGAAAATATATGATGAAAATAACCCCATAGATATAGGATTTCAATATATCAATGGACAAACTAATTTATCATGAAGCATAACATGATCAAGAAATGACATACTTTCGTCCTGAACGCTCATTTCGAGTGATGTGTATGAATGGAGCCACTCCTTCCGGTAACTGAACCTTAGAACACAATGTTCATTGTGTTAGTTGAAAAGAACATAATACATATAGCAATATCAAAATTCATAGTGGATTGAGGTGAAATTTATCACAAAATTGTGTACAATTCTAACACCTATAATATAAATGTGAATCATAATAACATCATAGGCACTAAGTGATGCACGCAAATCTCTTCAAACAATCAAGAAAAAGGAACACTACAAATGTCCTAGATGTACAGCAGATTCAAAAATGGTTAGATGAGGTCAACAACTCAATTTACTTTTATTTAAAAAACACACCACATAACATAAATATTAGTATTCACATTTCAATAGTATATAGTAATACATTAAAAAATGCAATTCCAGTTGCAAACCAGTTTAACTTACTTCAGCGTTAAGGTCAATAGTCAAAAAATTACATGGAAATTGGAATTAGTGTAATGTATTATTGTTCTCATTGTAAACTCACAAGGCTTTTTGACTAAAAATCCTGGCAAAATTAACCTTTTGTTTAATTGAAGAAGTAGTATCATGCTAAGTTTCAGATGTCATAAATAAGAATAATGGAACAAACTATGTGTCAAGTTTATTGATATTTACCTCAAAGAACACAATTAACATAGAATAAACACGTATCACTAAGAAAAGAAGCACCAGACTCTTTACTTTTAATATGAATTTCTTAAACAAAATCCTCCACCAGTAATCAAAAACCAGATCTACCTTCTCTCAGATAAGAAATGTAGAAGGTAGGTAAAAATAAGTAAACACGGTAATAAAGAAACTTCAATAAATTTTAAATCATTATCCACTTATCGACAACATATGCTCTAACTGAAAATGAATTTTTTCATGCGATACTTGTTTCAATTTAACTTTGCACATGGGTGATCTAGATCCAAATCCAAATCTCTATCAAAGAAATATATCTAAATAACACCCTACTCCAAGTGAGAAATCTGTGAAAATCAAATAAGTAGGGGTATTAATGTGGAAAACACTAGTGAACTGGATCGAACAAACCTTTATAGGATGAGCAAAGTTGCGATATGCTCGTTTTCCCAAATAAGCTCGTTGTTTATAAGTTTTTTCTCCCTTCTCCATCGATCAGCTCGAAGACAATTAGGGTTTTGTGTCAATCGGTGTAAAATGTGAAAACATATTTGGTCCGACAACAAGATATCCTAGTCTACTCTTTCTTTTTTTATGGGAGATTTGCAATTATAAAACCTAAAGAATATCACTATTTGGGCCTATGAACTTTGAACCAAGTTGGATATAGGCCTATAATCCTTGAATTTTTTGTAAAACCGGCCCACAAACATCCCCAAAATGTGCTCGTTTCCCGACTAAAAGGCGCAAAATGCACGATTACCTCCTGGTGCATTTAAATTGGTAAGATCTTTTTAATTTATAAATGGTTAAAGAATCAAAAAACATATTCCATTCCTTTCATATCTTAAGCTTCATCTTAAAGAGTATAAGAACATACCAAAGACCAAAGAAGCAAGATTAAGAAAAACCATCTCCATCTTCCACCCATATATCTCCTATTTTCTTATCCCTCTACAAATTCATTGCATTTCCAAAACTCCCTTGTGGTGTTGAATTTTGTTATAAAAAGCGTTCCAAGTTAAGAAATAACTAAGCAGGTTTTAGGTGGACAAAACCTCAGGTGAGAAGAATTGAGTTCATCCCATAGTTGTTAATGGCGAATAGCGACAAATAGCGGGCGGCTATTTTATAAATAGCGATACACTAGAAAAAGAATTTTTAAAAACTTTATATGTATATTATATCAAAATACCCTGGTATATATGCTATTTTACATGTATATTTAACAAAAGTCTAAAATCCAGCTATTTTATAGCTATATTTAATTGATATTTATAATTAAAAATTAAAGAATAAATAAAGTGTCGCTATTCTCGCTATCCATCGCTACAACCCTAATAGCGACACTGGACCTATACGCTACGTAGCGCGCTATAGCGATTGCTACGATCGCTATTGACAATTGTGGTTCATCCACATAAATTTGACAGCATAGGGTTATCTAGTAGTCCATATGTTCTGCAGTAAAGTTGTACAGATCCTAGTTCTTAGTAGTTAGTACTAAGCACACAATGCAATCAGATAATTCTCTTTTACCAATAAGAGAAAACATATTCAATTGAAGGCTTCATCTTGATTTGTATGGTAACAAAAACATAACAACTAAATAAATCCATTACCTAAACCTAAAATTACTGGTTCTGATCAAACATATTAGGTAGTAGGGTAAATTAAAACATAATAAACATGATCTTGGTTGTTGTTTCAAATCAAATGCACTAACAGAAAGCTAAGTCCTTGAAATAAATCACAGTGAGTTGTGAAAACTTACATGGATTCTGTTAAAGTCAGGCTCCATTACATAGAAAAAAGACGCAACTCAGCAGATACTTGCCCTAGGGTTGCAACTTCTGAAACAACAAGAAGAGGAGACTAGTAATATATTATTGTAAATTCGTTCGAGAGCAAATGATTTCAGAGAGACTGGAAGTATTACCTCATGATACGTGTCGTTCCGATTAGTGATAAGGGTTTTGGAATTGGGTGTATATGACCGTAGGAATTTGGTGAAAGCTTTGGCGCTGCGATTCAAGTTGTAAATGTAATGGAGGAGGCCCCTAGAGTTTGGGCTTGATAAGGTTCTCGCTAACGCCCCTGGATTTTGGTCATTTTGGTGTTTCTTACAAAACTTGGTGCCAAAGTTAGTATCGGGACTTACCCCATGTTTGGCTTAACTTATTTATGACTTCTGCAGAAGGACTTTTGGAAAAAATAAGTCAGAAAATCCTGACTTCTGCCCAATCTAAAGGACTTTTGCCTTTTAAAAGCAAAGCCAAACACTTGAAAAAAGGACTTTTAGTCTAAATAAGGACTTTTGCCTTCAAAATAAGCTAAGCCAAACATGCACTTAAGCGACGATGCAAGGAGACCCTCTAGGGTCGGATTGTCTCTGGTGGTGTAGCGGCAGCGGCGGATCCAGCCCTGTTTTGTGGGTTTACATAAACTCACTCGGTTTGGAAAAAAACTAGTGAAAACTTTGTATGATTTGGAAAAAAATAGTGAGAATCTACCAAAATGAACCCACTGAAAAAAGTTATTGGATCTGCCACTGTGTAGCGGCACGTCTAGTAATTACTTATGACTCTTGAATCGTTGCCTATAAAAAAAACATGCGACTCTTGAAAGGTCAATCAACGTAACATCATAATTTTCAGTAATATTATATTTATTTATTTTTTTAAGATTAAATTAGTGTTGGTGACGTGTCAACATAAGTGCTTTTTTATTGTAGTGTAAAATGGACTAAATGTCGATATTTGAATTAAAATCGTAAGAGTGAGTTTAGTGGTGAAAATCCAACAAGTTGTACTTGGGGACAAAATATAAGTGCTTAAAACTTGTATAAGTTATATAGTCCAAAATGAAGGCCACATATTTTTGCAAGGGATGGGCGTACTCAAACCATGTTCTTGGTGACTCTCAAACAAGAACAAAAAAGAAGTTCTCACTTAACTAAAATTTAAATCAATGTTAAACCTTCTCCTAACATTTATGAGGGTCATTTGGTTCGCTTAATATTTTTTTATAAAGTCTAAATTTGTTAAAGAAATTGGAATTGATTCCATTCATGTGTTTGGTTAGGAAAATGCAACAGAATCCTTTCATATAATCTTGCTTCATCAGTAAATCTGCCAAAACTTTTATTTATTTTATTATCATACCCTTAAATAATAATTATTATTATGAAATGTTCACATGTTACGATCAAGATAGAAATTGACAATTTTCAAACAAATTCTCATATTTAGGGCTACAAACGAACTAAACGTTCGGTAAACATTTCATAAACCATTCGGCAGGAAGTTCGTTTGTGTTTGTCCGTTTATTAAACAAACGAACACGAACACGAAATTCTATTCGTTTAATTCAATGAACGAACATGAACAGAGGCCACGTTTGTTTGTTTATGTTCGTGAACGTTCGGTAACGTGTTCGTTTTGTGTTCGATAGTCCATTAGTGTTTTTAGTTTTTATATTTTATTTAAATACTTCAAAATTCCGACAAATAAAATACTTAATAAGTGTCAACGTATTATATATTTTGTTGATAACCGTTTGTTTGTTTGTGTTCGTTTGTTTCCATTTGTGTTCATGAACATTAGTCTGTGCTCATTTGTGTTCAATGATGTTCGTTTTCCTTCCCTTTGTCGCCTAAAATTAACAAACAAACACAAACGGACACGAACACGAACAGGAACAAGTTCATTTCCTTAACAAACGAAACGAACATGAACATCAAATCTCGTTTGGTAATTGTTCATGAACAGTTTGTGAACACATGTATTTTTTAACAAATGAACTCGAACAAGGTCTTGTTTGTGTTCATTCAGTTCGTTTGTAGCCCTACTCATATTCTCTTATATGAAATCTCAACAAAAGTTAACATAACCAATATAGAGGCTCAAACATGCTTTGTGCAAGATGATTTCTATATGCAGTCCCCTCATTTCAAGTCTTGATAGAAGTGTTAGATTAGTATGCCTGGGTAACAGCATTTGACAAGACTACTGTAAAGGTAAGATCTAGGGGTTACACCAAAAGTAACAACCACACGTAAGGTTGATTAATTGTTAAACACACGAAATAAGTGTATGGTACCGATTATCAAAGAATAATCAAATATAGGGCATTAGTTATTAATATGTGTGAAATGATAATAACTAATAACTAAATCTTATCTTATCTTATCTTATATAATAAATAAAAATAATAAGTGTTGATGTGTGTCATCATATTAGAGCTTCTCAATGTTGGTTTTGGCCTCAAAATTCGGGTCAAAATTTTTTGTAAATGGGTTGACACGGGATCCATATTCTGTTATTATGACCCGACTATATTTGTCTCACCTTCTCTCCTCAAACCCTAATCCAGTTGCCTTCAATTTCATCTATCATCTAATCTTCGTCTTATTCATCCAATCATTTGTTGCGATTCAGATCGATTTCTATATGTACTTTTCTTTTTAATGGAATTTTCTTTGTATTCGAACTAAAATTAATTGTGTTTTTTAAAGGCATCATCGAATTCTTCATTCTTTCATCTGTTGATTTCACATGTATTTCAACTGGTACGTATTTTTCATCATTCTACGGTTTTTTCGTTGGATTCTCTAACTGATTTTCATTTTATGGATTATTGCTTCAGATCTCTCACCAGATTTCGTTCTATGGTTTTTTTATGGATTCTTTGGTACGATTCATGTATAAATCCAACCCCCTTGATGTATATGCTTACTATTGAAACCCTAGTTCGATGAAGGTCAGTGTTCTATTGAAGAAGTGATTTTTATTCTTTTTTCATGTTAACTTTGGTTTCGATCTGGTTAATTTTGGGATTAGGGTTCATACAATTGTTACATAATTTCCAGTGTAAGAGCATTCACATCCTACCCACCAAAATATGTGAGAAGTGGTTTTTATATTACAAAAAGGTATAAAAAGTGTTTGTGAGTGGAGGGGAGAGAAAATATTAATGTTCATCTATATATTTGAGGGGACACTGTTCACCCTCTATAATTTTTTAATATATTTTTAAAAGTGGTTGTGAGTAGAAATAAGAGAAAATGTAATGATAAAGGTATAAAAATATATTATTTAATTGAAAGTAGAGAGAAAAGATGGTTGTTTTTTGTGTAATTATAGGGTAAAAAATGATGGATAAGATGTGAATGCTCTAAGACATAGTTGCCATGTCTTCTCTTTTTTTCTTCAGTTGCATGTTTTTTTGGTTTTTTTCGCTTGGGTATGTGTTTTTGCTGTTGTTTTGCTCTAATTTGAAGTGTGTTGTCTTTTAGTTTATATTTTGTATCTATTTCATTTGCTTCATTTGCTTTTGATGCAAATTTGATGTTGTCTTTTAGTTTATAATCTCCATTCATGTTTTTACTTACTTAATGTTATTTTCCTATTTCTCTGTTGCTAATAACATTTGTTATAATACTTTTTGTGGGTTTATTTAAGGTCTCAAGGAATGCATAGACTAGGATAAGCGAGGAACGTGGGTATGTGACCATGAGCTCTCTCGATGAAGCCAAAGCTGCAAGTCATGCTCTAGATGGTTCTGTTAGTTTTTGAAATCTTTCATCATTACATGTCAACATGGTGTTGTTGCGTGTTTGTGAGTGAAAGTACTGCACTGACGTGAGTGAGTGTGGGTATATTTTTTTAGATTATTTTAAGCACTTTTTACTCGCGATCAAGCTTTAAATTTATAAAACACGATACAATAGTATCACTCTACACACGTTAGGGCAAATGCACCCATCGTACACGTAGTATAGTGATGGTAAGATACCGAGGACGTCCAAGGACACAAGAGCTTTTAATATCGGCTTATCATTAACGTCTAATCTAACCAAATTTTGATAAAAAGTTTTGAAAGTTTTTAAAAAATAAACTAAAAATAAAAACATAAATGGAAGAAAAACAAATAGACAAGAAGGAATCACTTGATTCCAACTCCTCTTTTATGTATCCTTCGATGATTTCCGCACTTTGTGTTTTTTTAAAAGATTATCTTAGTTATAGTGGTAGACCCCTCTTGTGAAGGCGACGTTACCCTCAACCTATTGGTCTGAGTCAGCATGGATACAGTCCCGCAAGGCCGGATAAAGTTTTAATAGTAGATAATTTGTAAGGGATTACAGGCCGTTCTTACTTCCCCTGATTTGATGTTATCTACCTCAAGGGAAATCCTAATATGCTTGAATCAAGTCCTTGCAGGATTTATACACTGAACGAGGCAAGAACTTTACCCAAACACCCTTCTAACCCCCTTCCAGACAGTTAACGTGCTTTATATAGACCGTAAAGACACGAATGAGTGAATCAACAAAACATAAAGAAATGATTAAATAAAGTTCACCATCAATATACAAAAAACTAGTTATTAAAGTCATTAATACATACCCAATTAAAAAGTTGCCAAAGATTGGAAATCTAAAGTAATACATAAAAGAGTTATCTTCACCAAGTGGTGTAAGAGATTAGCCAAGCATGGCCTTTGATTGACAAGAACTCTTACAATCGATATTGGATCCCGATACTACTACACACTCTAAAAGATGAAAGATGGGTCATGGTGGTGGGTGTTGGTGTTGTAGTAGTGGTGGACTGATGGCAAGTGTGAGATAAGTAGTTTGCTAATGGATGCCTTTCACTTGAACCAAGCACCTCTATTTATAGTTGAAAACAGAGATTTGGCACGACCCCATGGTCTTCTATTTCTCTCCATTCATTAACTGCACATATCAGATCTTGTACTAACACGCCCCATGGTGACAGAACACGGCCCCGTGGTGAGTGTACTTGTGTAGCACCCCGTGTTTCGAAAGTCAAAGTCAAGATTGAAGTCAAAGGAAGACAAGATTGCTAATTGCGATCTGTCACTCCTTGCACAACTCCTGTTTTGACTTCTTTGACTCGTAGATAGTCTATTTATGTTATTGTGTTAGTGGTATTATGTGGAGTACTTGTTAATAATCGAGATTTAATCGCTATTAATCGCATGTTTAATCGATTTATCACATTCGCAACTCGAATTATGTGTTATGGTTATTGTTTTACGTGTGTGTGATATTTATGTGTTATTTGTGCATGTTATGTTTATGTTGAGGTGTTAATCGAAATCGCAACCTATCGCATCGCAATCGAATCGAAACGCTAAACGCAAGTTAATTATGATGATTGTATGTTAGATATAGTAGTTGGGTTTAAAAGTAATTTGATGAGTAATACTATCGCATCTCTCTCTCGAATCGCATCGCATCGGAACGCTCTACACACGAATCGAAACTACAAAACTCGTCGCACAAATCACTCCAATCGAGTGACCAGCTGATCGAGCTGCCACCCGATCGACCAGCCACTCACTCCCCACTTTCCTTTTATGGAAAGCCTATAAATACCCCTCATATGTCAACATCACTTGATGTTGACAGCTCTCTCCCTCTCAACTCGCTCCAGCCGCTATTTCTTCCGATTTCTCGCGAATCTTGTAAGTTTTCCACCTAAATCTTGTACCTTCTTGATCTACATGCACTCCTACACCTTTCTATCTTTTGAATCTTAACTTTTAACCGTGAAATCAGTGGATTTGAGGTGTTCTAGGATGATGACATCATGGTGTTCTTATGAACTTCATGTTTTGACTTCAATCCACCAAGAACAACTTAGATCTGAACGATTTCCACAAGAATAAACAAAGATCTTTCATAGATCTGAACATATTCATGGTGAAAAAGGATTGAAAGATGGTTTCTAACTTTCTTTCAACTCTTTTACACTCAATGCACTCAAACCCGATGGAATCGGAGCTAGTTCTGATCTTCTACCCACTCTTGGTGATGTATCGGTTCCATATCTGAATTCTATCCAAGAGGTATTGACTTCAGGTTTGAACATGAACTACCGACTCGCACCGTGAACCGGTCGGACTAGGGTGATTCCTGTTCGGTCGGGTCACTCGGGCCGGGTTAAGGGTTCTGTTGTTCAAGCATGTTATCAAAATATCTCGTTCAACGCTACAAAACTTCAAACGAGTCAAGTGTCAAGACGAACGGATAGTCGGGACGGATTGTCGTCCGATCGAATTGCCACCCGATCGGATTACCACCCGATCGACCGGCCATCCGATCGGGTTGCACTTGGGTCCCACACTTAAATTGTCTTACAACTATTCAAGATCTGAACGTTGAAACGGATTACCACCCGATCGGATTTCCATCCGATCGAGTGACCGTTTGATCGTGTGACATTTGGGACTTGGACAATTTTCAACAGGTTCAATACAAACGGATTGCCACCTGATCGGATAGCCATCCGATCGAGTGACCGTTCTGCTGTGAACTTGTTCTCACTCTGAGAAGTCTCGCCAATCGGATTGCTGCCCGATCGAACAGCTGTTCGATCGACCGACCTGAAAGGTAGAGATACTTCTCTATTTTCAATATGCTACAACGAAAACTTCAAAAGGCAAACCATCATACACAAACACATCCTCACCAAACGAGGTGACAATCTGAACGGATTGTCATCCGATCGACCGACCGACCATCCGACCGGATTGCCACCCGATCGGATTACCATCCGATCCATTTATGCACCACATCATTTTACGCGCCGCTTATCTCTTGTGCTATCGATCTGATCAGGCTAATTCTGCTCTAAGCGCTCCCTTCAATCCATCATCGCTGTGAGTATACTCGAACCCTTTTTGCTTTACGAACTTTTGGGTGCTACATACGTTACTTATTCTAAATCACATCGAACACACTACACAATACTTTAAACGCTAACCTCTACCGTATGCTATGCGTGACCTAATGAATGCTTGTTTGTTATGTTTACACATGGATTGTTGTCTACCTGCCTTAGCAACGATAGTAGCATAGTTTGGACTCAGCACCTGTTCACTCAGGGGTTGTTAAGGACAATTAATTACATGGCTCACAGTGGTGAGTGTGTATTACGAACTGCCTTGCGCAGTCAACCCGCATTCATTGGTATTGATAGGATCATGTCGATAACTTACGTGCTTCATTTAACACTGTGTACGTGCTGGTTATGCGTAAACGATTTCGAACTCTATTATATCTATCAAACTTGTATGGTCACCATTACACTACGTGTATTGACTTTTACTTTAACGTATGTGGCAGATGCTTAAGATGTTAGAATGCTTGGCTTGTTGTGAAATCGAGGCTAGGAAAGAGTCTAGAAACAAAGACAATTTATTTTTATTTGAAAATCTGAGTTGTCGGAACATGTTTATTATTTGAAGAATATCTCTGTCTGTAATAACTAGGTTATCTTATGAGTTATGGTATGGGACATAATATTTAAACTATTTGGTAATTTAGTCGTTATGAAATTTCTTTGAACAATCTGTTTCGCTCAGTGCCGCGCCCCGATGATTCCGCCATCGGTTGGGGTGTGACAGATTGGTATCAGAGCCATAACTATAGGAAATTAGACGAGACTCGACCTAGTCTGGGTTGATGTCTTAGAAACGACCTAGTCTATAGTTAGGTACCGACAGACCGACTTGTGCATACCCTGTAAGGGTTATGTACGAGCTTACTTGCTATTTCTCGCTATTCTCGCATACACTACACTATCATTGTACTCTAGTTTTCAAAACTGAACGGGCAACCAAGTCGAGATTAGGTGTGAAAACCGCAAACTCTCGACTGAATTGCTTGTTCAACCCGCATTTTACCTACAAAACAGGAGAATTCGCTTTAAATCAGGAGTGAAATCCATACTTTGACGCATAATTCTCCCTTATTTTTATCAAAACAGGAACGACGTTGTTAAGTCAGGGGTGAAACCCGAACCTTGACGACTCGTCCCGGTCTCTATTTTGGTTTTACAAAACTCTCACCAAAGTCTCGACGGACTCCAACGACTTGAAGTCACACTATAACTGGAAGGATGCGTGCCATTCGCCCAGATTCGAGGCGAGAGCACAGTCCCAAAGGTAAAAGTGTGTGCCTAAGGTCCATGAGATAGTCGAACCACTTTGGATAGTCGATGTCCATCTCAACCGCAGACAATATATTCTCGATTTTTATGTGTTTCGATTCTGAGCTCGCTACTGCCGACTCTGATATTTTCCAATTTTATGTTTTTATGTGCTTATTATCTGCTTTTATGTTATGATTTTTGGTGATTTATTCGTTTTTCGCTATCGCTTTGACCAACACGCACAACACCCTACACGATCGCCCACGAATCGCTGGTAATTATTCGCATTCGCCGCTCGATACTCGCAATCGCTATACGCGCTGTGAAGGATAAGGAATACGTGCAACATATAGTTAGGTTTATGTATTCTGACTGCCTCTTGTGTTTATGTGTTTTCGTGCTTTACGTGCTTTTGTGCTTATATGAATATATGATTACATGTCTACGTGTATACCTGTTTCGTGAACGTGTTCCTGAACTTTAGTAGTACTAGGCGTGTGAGGTGAGAATCGATTATATTGTGTTTGAGCCCTGTGGCGATGTCTGTTGTAGACAATGTCGTCATCTGGTTCTCGCGCTACCCAATCCGCTCGCCGAAAGCAGGCCAACAAACGCCTCGCCGCTATGATCACTAAGCAAATGGCGAAGGTTGTTCCTCATATCGTAAGTGAACTATACGAAAATGTGAGCAAATCTTCTAAGGAGTCAAGGACCGAAACACCCAAAGCTGCTTTCAGCTTTAAACAGTTCAAAGCTTGCGGACCGAAAGAATTTACTGGCGAAGAAGGTTCTACGACCTTATTTCAATGGTTTGATTCGATCGCGGTCACCCTGCGCCAGAGTGGCTGTCCTGACGAGCTCCGCACTCTCAACGCGACCGGCGTCTTCCAGTCCCGCGCTTTAGACTAGTGGACGGCCGAGAGAAACAAACGCGGAAACGACGCAGCTTATGGTTTGTCGTGGGATGAGTTGAAGAACGTCATGTTGGAAGAGTTCTGCCCTCCCCATGAGCGCCAAATGTTGGAGGACGAATTCTGGCACATCAAGCAAAAGGAGGGTGACAACGCTACTTTAACTGCTCGCTTTAAGCAGCTCAACATTATCTGTCCTGATCAAGTCAAGACTTCTAATATGGCAATCAAGAAGTATATTCGATCTCTACCCGACTGCGTCGCAGATTTTGTGCAAGCTTCAAAGCCAGCAACAATCGAAGAGACTTACTTGCTTGCTGCTGAAATCAACGACAAGCGAGTCAAGTCTGGCTTCTGGGATAAAGCTGCCAAGAATCTCCATCAAGCTACCACCGCACCAACTGCTGAAACCGCCGCCGCCTCTCAGTCTTCAAAGGCCACTCGTCGCAAAATGAAGAACAACAACAACAGCTCCAGCAACAAGAACTGTGCTGTAACCACCGCTGCCCCGCTCCAAGCTGTACCAGCTCAACAGCAAGCTCAACACCGCCAGGTTGCGGCACCAGTAACTCAAGCACCGCCGGCAAAGCGTGCTTACACTGGTTCTCATCCTGCTTGCCCAATTTGCACCTATCATCATCCAGTGGGGATTGCTTGTAGATTTTGTGTACATTGCAACATGTACAGCCACTTTACTGCCAACTGCCGTACATGTCCTCGACAAGCGCCAGCTTCAGCCACTGCTCATCAAGCTCTGCTCCCTGCCCCTCAAGGCCAACAGATGGCTCAGGCACCCGCGGTCAACGCCAGAGTCTGCTTTGCGTGTGGTGATCCCAACCACTTCGCAAACATGTGCTCCAATAAGGTTGTGAAACAAGAGCCTCAGTAACAGCAGCAGCAGCAACCTCAGCAGCAACAGCAACAAGCCGCTCGTGCTCGAACTTTAAACATTAACGTGCGCCAGGATCAGGCTGACAACAACGTGGCCAATGGTACGTTCCTTGTGAATGGTATTTATGCTTCGTGTTTGTTTGATACTGGAGCCGATAACTGCTTTGTATCGTTTGAGTTCGAAAAGCTTCTTAATCGTAAGCGTGCCTATCTTCCCTCGACATTCGATGTTGAAGTTGCTACCGGAAGAACTGTCACCGTCAACTCTGTTCTTCGTGATTGTACTCTCGAGCTCAACAATCATATATTCCCCATCGATCTTATTCTGATGCAGCTCGGTAGTTTTGATATCATAGTAGGCATGGACTTTCTTCGTGAAAACCATGCTGAAGTTGTTTGCTTCGACAAGATGATTCGATTCTCGCTCGCGAATGGTGACCAGCTATGTGTCTATGGTGAAGTCGCGTCAAAGAAACTCCAGCTCATGTCATGTGTCCAGGCCAGCAAGTATCTCTGCAAGGAATACCAAGCTTTCTTGGCACACATTGTAGTAGCGGAGAAAAAAGAAGTTAAAGAGGTGAAAGACGTCCCCGTTGTTTGTGAATTCCCCAACGTTTTTCCTGAAGATCTCCCAGGCTTACCTCCAAGTCGTGATATCGACTTTCGCATCGACCTCATACCTGGAGTAAACCTTGTTGCCAGAGCTCCTTATCGACTCGCTCCGTCCGAAATGCGCAAACTCTCGAGTCAGCTCCAGGAATTGCTTGACAAAGGCTTTATTCGCCCAAGCACCTCTCCTTGGGGCGCACCAGTCCTTTTCATAAAAAAAAGGATGGGTCGTTCCGGATGTGCATCGACTATCGGGAGTTGAATAAGCTGACAATCAAGAATCGTTACCCTCTACCTCGCATCGATGATTTGTTTGACCAGCTACAAGGTGCTACGTGTTTCTCCAAGATCGATCTACGCTCAGGCTACCACTAGCTACGCATACAAGAGGAGGATATTCCCAAAACCGCTTTTCGCACTCGTTATGGCCATTATGAATTCGTTGTTATGCCTTTTGGTTTAACCAACGCACCCCCGGTTTTTTTGGATCTGATGAATCGCGTGTGTAAACCTTTCCTCGACCGCTTCGTCATCGTGTTCATTGATGATATCCTGATCTATTCCAAGTCGAAAGCCGAACACGCGCAACATCTACGTTTGGTTCTCAAGCTACTCCGGGGGAATCGACTCTATGCCAAGTTCTCCAAGTGTGAATTCTGGCTAGAAGATGTTCAATTCCTCGGCCACATTGTTAATATTCAAGGTATTCACGTCGATCCCGCAAAGATTGAAGTTGTCAAGAGTTGGGTTACACCCAAGAACCCGTCTGAAGTCCGTTCTTTTCTCGGACTAGCGGGCTATTATCGCCGATTTATCGAAGGGTTCTCTAAAATCGTTGTGCCGCTTACCTCTATCACGCAAAAAGACAAGCCTTTTGTTTGGGGAACTAAACAAGATACTGCCTTTCAAACCCTCAAGTACATGCTTTGCAATGCTCCTGTCCTCACTTTGCCCGACGAAAACGATGACTTTATTGTCTATTGTGATGCCTCGAACCTCGGTCTTGGTTGTGTTCTCATGCAACGAGACAAGGTTATTGCTTACGCGTCTCGTCAGCTCAAAATCCATGAGAAGAACTACACAACCCACGATCTCGAGATAGGCGCAGTTGTTTTTGCATTAAAGATTTGGCGACACTACCTTTATGGTACCAAGTGTACGATCTTCACCGATCATAGGAGCCTACAACACATCTTTGATCAGAAAGAACTAAATATGCGTCAACGCCGGTGGGTAGAACTCCTCAACGATTATGACTGTGAGATTCGTTATCATCCTTGCAAAGCAAATGTCGTTGCCGACGCTCTCAGCAGATTCGTTATTTACATAGCGCCCGTAATATCCAAGCCCAATATGATCTCGAAACCCTCATCCGCGAAGCCCATCATGCCTGTTTTAATGAACGCACTTTGAAGAAGGACACCACTCTATTAGATTTTGGTTTGCTATATACAAACTTACAACTATATCTATATGTACTAGCCCAATCAGGCCAAAAGAAAATTAACACCAAATCTAAAAGTTAAACCATAAACCGCTAAACAATAGTCTACTCATCACCTCAATGTCTTATGCTGTTACCATAAGTCGATCGTCTCCTGCTCTCAACGTCATTGTTCGTGCAATATGATCGTTGCCTCATCGGCCACAATATTATTATTCGTAAGAAAAATAGGATGCCATGAAATGTGTCTGTATTTTAAAGACATAAAAACTTGAGACCTATGTCCCTATCTCTCTCTGCAAATTTAAATCTGGCAGCATAGTTGTCAAAATCGCTCGAAGTTCGCTCGACACTCACTCGGAATATTCACTGCTCGAAAAATGCTCGTTTAATAGTTTTAAATGAGCCACTCCACTCGGTGTGTAAACGAGCCAAACACGAGCAAAAATCCGCTCGGTTTAGTTCAACTTGTTTTTTTGGGAATGACCAACGGAATCAATCTCGAGCACTCTCGGGGCACCCACTCGACCAAACGGAGTACTCCGAGAGTACACCCCAATTCCGGGGAAAACCCGATAACTCACCCGCCCGTAGGCACGCCGGTGAAATTACCGGTAAATAGAGGGTTATGTATTCAGTTTTATTATTAAATTAGTTTGAATTATTTTTTTGTTAGATAGGTTTATATTAAATATAGTTTGAGTAAGTTTAGGATTTAGTTCATGTTTAATATAAACTAGGTGGATTTGCCCGCGCGATGCGGCGGAAACTCGGTCGGTATCGGTTCGGATTGTTATATAAGGGAATTCGATGGGAAAGGGATTTGAGTCGTTACAGTATCGGCACTTAATTTATAGTCATGATATGTTCAAAAGAATATTTTTACATTGGAAACCATCAAAACGAATACCGACGCCAGTTCCAATAATAACTATACAGGTACCGATGTCGGTATTGATTTGCTTTGTCTCGGTACTAATAAGAAAAAAATCTTTTTGGACAAAGTTAATAAAGGAAGATGGGAAAAAAATATTAAACGAACTCACGTATTCAACTTTATAAAAAAAATAATGAACGTGAGTTATGGGAGGAAAGTCAAATTATATACAAACTAAATGGATTAAAAGCGTATATATTTTTATGCATATACTAATGACAGTGTCGACGTTGTTCGGTCAGTATTCGTTTGGTTCGTCACGACTGATACCTTCATCAGCATTGTTCGGTCCGTATTCATTTTGTTTGTCACAATACTACTATGACGCCGACACTTGATCTAGCCTGCAAAATAAAAAAGACTCTATTTCGAACAGAACTCCGTTTTCAATAAAATTTATATATGAACGTCAAGAAATTAAATCAAACACAACTATGGATTTAGTTTTTTAAACCAAGAAACACAAATAAATGGATAAAATATAGATTAGTAAAAAGATATTAGCATTTAGAATCATATATTGTATAGGATGAAAAAATTAACTATAATTTTAATGGTATAATAGAATAATAAATTAAATTTGAATATATATTAATGTTGACTTCTAATCATAGGATCAATTATTAATATATTATTTTTCTCTACTTTAGAAAAAAAAAATTAAACACTGTTCATCAACACTTTATAATATGTATAATATAAAAAGAGGGTTATGTATTAAGTTTTATTTGTCGAATTCAGTTTGATAATACAAAGAGTATGAGACGTGTTAGTCTCCAAATCGTGTGTGTTGGTTTTGTTGAGTAAGTTTATGATTTAGTTCATGTTTAGATAAATAGAGGGTTATGTATTCAGTTTTATTTGTCGAGTTCAGTTTAATAATATAAAGAGTATGAGCCGTGTTAGTCTCGAAATCGTGTGTGTTTGGTTTTGTTTCTATTTTTTTTTTAACCCGGCATAAAAAAAAATAAGAGAGAAAATATTGTTGGTAATAAAACACTGCCTGCCTGCAAAACCCCCAAAATTCAAAACCTTAAACCTGGTGCCTCCACCTCTATGCATACATGAAATCGTAGAAGCAACCAACCATGTTTCGATACGTGCAATGCTGTTGATTTCTTCTAGGGTTTCCTCTTGCGTTCTTGATGCCGATCGTTAAAGGGTTCCGACGTTTTCACTCGAATATTGTTTCATCCAGACAAGGTTGTTTGCCTCTCACATATTTTGTCAAACTGTTGTGATCCTTTGTTCTAAAGCTTTCCTTATATCTGATTCTGGACCTGCTTGGTCACTTTTCATATTGTTTTTATTTGTGTTCATCAATATTGGGATTCATTACAAATGGCCTTTTTTCTAAAAGGCACACAATCACATGTGTATATTGGAGTGTGTTATATTGAAAACCTGAAACTTAAACCCTAAAAATTTGGGGCCCCAAGCTTCAGCTTGTTTTTACAGTCGAGCTGCCCTTGTTCGGAATATATTGGGTTTGGTTTGATTTCTAGGCACTAATTGTGTATCTCTATAAGGTAGCTTTTTTGTACTATGTTTTGAAGAGGAAATCATTTAACGTATACAACCATTCTATGTGGCATTGGTTTAGGAAACAATTACTGTAAGAATTCTATACGTTGAAAACATGGATGCTTTTTGCCACTGCAATCATTTTTATATATATTAAAAGCTAATACTAAGAACTGTGGTTACAAATGATATAATTTTCCATGTATAATGTTTTACTTCTTCTTCAACCACAATGTTTTCTTAATGCTGATGCCGAACGCAACAATTACTTATCACTCACTCTCATCTTGACTTGATCTTGCTTGAAAGCTTGGTTTTAAAATTCGTGTAGTGATCCGATGCATTTTGATCCCAATATCCGATGCGTGATGCGCAATGCGTGATGCGCACGCATCACGTATCCGAGGCGTTCTTTATTCAATAATACTAAAAAAATATATATAGCTAATATTTTAACTTGTGAACCTTCAAACACTAAAATATAATATATTCTCATCATCTATAGTCAGATTTGTTCAATTAAAGATCTAATTTGTTCAAATACCGGTCAACTGCATAAGGCACCACATTAGACCACATCATGTGATGCGCGCATCATGGAACCGCAACATGCAATGCGATCTCATCATTGCATCATGTGATGCGCGCATTTTAAAACCAAGCTTGAAAGACTTTCAGTTATAGATGGTTTTAAGTTGAAATATGCTATGTAAATACACTAGATCAAGAGAATGGGTTTCCAGTTTCCACACGTTTTATTTTCACCAAGTAGCAGGATTTTGAAAATGGTACTCATCATGTTGTTACTTTCTCAACCATTTTTGCATGCCAATGGCTGTTTGGTTGATCATCCTGTATTTTTATTATTTTACTGAGTTTCCATGTCAAAGTTATTGGATAATCATTCTTTATGGTAATTTTTATGTTGTGAAACTATCATTCTTGTTTTATTTTTATTTTTTTGCGTGCTGTTCAAAATTTGTGATGTTTGAATGTTGACGCATGGCAGTTGCTACTGAGATATCGAATTTGGTATCTGAATCAAATGTTGAGCAGTCTGGAACGTCTTCTGCTGCTCCCTTAAATGCTAAAAGACCAATCAGGAAAAGGGTTAATCATACTGAGCGGAGAGCGATGTTGGAATCGTTCGTCAACAGGTATGTATCTTTTGACTTACTTAGATGTGTGTGTGCATACACAGTGACATCTTCTGCAGTTCTGCTCAAGAGATCGGCACTTGTAAATTCTATTTGTTGATCTTTAGACTTAGGTGAATAAATCTCTTTCATAATATCCACTTGGTTCTCTATCAACCCTTCTTCAAATCTCTTATCGAACATTGATATATCATTGAACTTTGAGGTTATTTGGCTCTTGTAATATGGTCTTTGATAAAGAAATGGGTCCTTCTATCTATTACGTACTGCGTTACAAGGAACTGGTAAATATGATGAAAGTTCACGGTCTCAAGTTAGGTTATTTAGGACTTTTGTTTTTACCTCAACTGCCCATTATAGTTTATACAACCTCTAGATGTGGCACTACTGAGGGTGTTTATTTTTAGTTTATGTTTAACATTTTGCTTGTTTGTGGGGTCACATTGACAGAAGATTTGTAACAATGTCTAAATCTTCAACTGGGTATTTCACATTTTTTTTACTTGATCATATGAATAGACTTTTGGCTTGCTAAAATCATTGTTGTCATTCCACTTATACAGCTATTATAAACCACATGTTGTGGTGTGTGGTTTTAGCAAATATTTAAATATTGGCAGGATATGTACAAATGTACAATCTCCTTGTACATTACCACGACCTTAAGTGGTTAATTCCTGACTGTTAGTATGCATAAACTTCGGAAACAATGAGACAAAAATGCTGCACGTTTATTTATATTATAAAAGTGTATGTAGTCAAAAGGATGAGCTGGCCACGCATTGATTTCATTTGGAGGACCGACTAAGATTAGGGCGGTTAAACACGCAGGTCAAATTATTGAAATTTATTTTCCCTTAACCTTTTCAAACGGCTACCATGGCCTTCTTTCAGCTTGTTTTTTCAACATGCCAAGTGAGGTGACATATTTGTCCCTCCCAACAACTACATATAACGGCTAATATTAGGGGGCATCTTTGGTATTTGATTTTTTTTAAAACTTTTTTAGGTACAGAGCTATGAATCTGGGAAAGTTTCCTTCTCCTACAACTGCACAAAAAGAAGTTGGTGGTGGTTACTATTCAATCAAAAAAATGCTTCAGGAGATGGAATATAATATTGAAAAGAAAGGCCCTACAGAGGAGAACATAAAGCATGTGGAGAAAGGCCCTGCAAGTCAAGAGACATCACACTGTCAAACAACCGAGAAAGGCCCTGCAAGCCAAGATACATCACACAGTCAAACAACCGAGAAAGAGACATCAAACGGTCAAACAACCATTGACCAAAATCTTTGTGAAGATCCTGGGCTGGAATCTGGAAGCAATAATGACAAAAACACCGACACTGGAAACAACAATATTACGAGAGTAAGCATCTCCTGTAAGCTCTTATGCTATTAGGCTAATGGTTTAAGTTAGGGGTGGCAAGATGGGTAATGGTCAAAACAGGCTCGGGTTCAAACAAGTTAGTTTTTAGTATGTCTACAAGGGTAGAAACGGACCGGGTCAGCATGGGTTGACCTACAAGCTTATTTCTTCCGTTTCGGCATGGGTTGACCTACAAGCTTATTTCTGTTTCTTTTTGTAAATTTTTTACAGATAATCAACATGATGACTATGATTACAAAAAAATATATTATTAATATCGCGATGTAGGATGCTATGTGCAGTGAAAATAGACTTTTGGTGACTATCAAGACATGTTTGACCCTTTCTTCTTTTGCTTTTTTTTTTCTTTAACCCTTTTGAGATAAGAAAAACAACCCAAGTCAAATAGCCAACCAATTCATAGGCATGATCTTGATTTGATGAGGTTGCACCATAATTTGAAACTCGACTTGTAGAAGAAACTTTACATATTCAAGTGGCGGTGTTATTGATTTCTTAGCAAGACTGCATTTGGTAAATAGTGTAATAATGTTTCATAGAGATTCTAAGTTTTAGAATATTTCTGAACTACCAACTGAAAACAAATATCAAATATTATTTAGAGACATATTGATAAACCCGTTAAAGTTTATCCCAGACGCAAGCACCAAAAGACCCCATTAGCTGCTGACTTGGGTTTACTTACCTTAATTGCCCCTCATTTATTAGATCCGTTCAAAACAATTCTCAGAAGCAGGGGAGTGGGGCAGTGGAAGATGCAGTTTCCCTTTTTTTTAAGGAAGCTTAACTTTTCTATTTTAGCAGGCTTTGTTCTTCATGCTTAGTTCGTTCAGTTTTTATCTTTTCAATTTGCAAACTTTGTATTCTGGAGACTTGCCATCTCGAATTTGGCCTTTCAATTCAGTAAATTATCATTTGCTTGCTTATTATTCTCTAGACTCTACCACATCTCTAAGCTTATTTTTTTTATTTATTATAGAGTTAAGTGCCATTTACGTCCCTGTGGTTTGTCCACTTTTGCTATTTTAGGCCAAATTTTAAAACTGCATCATTTTCCTCCCTGGCATTCTCTAAACGTGCTATTTCAGTCCAAAAATCTAACCCCAGTTAAAAAAAAAAACTCAGTTAGCTCAGGGATAAAATGGTCATTTTGCATAGTGGTTCGGAGGTTTTACATACCCTCCACCGTGCACCAACCTCCGAGCCACTCCAAACCACTTTGTAAAATGACCATTTTACCCCTGAGTTAATTGAGTTTTTTAACTGTGGTTAGTTTTTTGGACTGAAATTGGCACGTTTCGAGAACGCCAGGGAGGAAAATGGTACAGTTTTGAAATTTGGTTTGAAATGGCAAAGGTGGACAAACCACAGGGACGTAAATGGCACCTAACTCTTTATTATATCTCAAGTGCATTGTTTGCATATATGCCACGAGTGTATATAATATATATTTACTTGTGTTTGTAGGATGATACTCAAAACATTACAACTAAAAGTGATGAGAGGCCAGAGCAGAATCCAAGTGATGATAATCTTGCCTTTAAGGATCCGGAGTCACAAGTTGAACAACAACCAGAAGGGATAAGAAACGAAGTGAGGTAACCTTCTTTTATGCTAATTCAAAAGTTGGTATGTTATTATCTATTAATGGGTTTCAAAATTCATATATATGGTTTATAAGCATATATTATGCAAGTAAATGCATTTTATTTTATTGAAGATGGAACATCGTTGAGGATGAATGGTTAATTTTTTTTCTCCAAGTGTTGGACACTAGAAGTTTTTGTATATTTGTGGCTTTGTGCTTTGTTGGTTTTTATATATATAAATTATAAGTGAAGTGATGGTTTGATATAGGTTTGTGCTTTATAAATGGGAATAATAAATTTTGAAACAGTAATCTGTGTTGGTTTATATGATTCTGTGTAGATAAGAGGTGTATTTGTATAACAGGTCAAATCAGTTTAAGTTGGGCAATGCAGAAAGAAACCCTTTTTGCTCAAATTTTTTGAATTATTATTCTCTCTACCACTCTTATATATATAGGGTAAAGTTCTTGTACAAATAATCTTAACATACTAAACATACAAATTGAAGGAAAACTCAAAAAGACAAGGTGGCATTTTTGTAATTATCAATAACTATCAAAGTTACTCTACAAATATACCTAAAAAAACCTAACCACTCCCCCTCCCAAAAAAAAAACCTAAACCCCCCACCCCCCAAAAACCTAAAAAAAACCTAACCCCCCCACCCAAGCTAAAATGCTAAAAACTAAACCCCCAAAAAACCTAAAAAAATCTAAAAAAATAAAAAAAAAAACACACAAATTATTTTATTTTCTTTTTTTAACATTTTTTATTAAAAAATCGCTACTTTTAGTAGCAGCAAAAAAAAAAAAATATTTATTTTTTTTATTTATTTTATTTATTTTTTTGCTAACGAAATGTAGCGATTTTTTAATAAAAAATGTTAAAAAAAAAATTTGTGTTTTTTTAGGTATTTTTGGTTGTAACTTTGATAGTTGGTGGTAATTACAAAAATGCCACCTTGTCTTTTTGGGTTTTCCTTCAATTTGTATGTTTAGTATGTTAAGATTATTTGTATTTGATCTTTTGCCTATATATATATATATGAATGATATAAAGTGGATGAATTGTAGGGACAAGGGAGAAGAAGACAATGAGTTGAGAGAGAAATCATCATTATGGGGAAATTTGAAGTTGATGGCAAATGATTTTTTTAACATGTGGAAGAAATGATGATCCATAGTTGAAGGAAGATACAAGTCAAAAGGCATCATAATCCTTTATTGGGTGTTTGGGAGTCAGATATGTAACATTCCAAACACTTTAGTTAGCATCGTCAATATATCTAAAATATTTTATTCTTCTTTTTATTTTTGGGCAAAATTAAAGTTGACAAGTATGACTATAACCAAAATTGCATCTTGCTGGCAAAAATGTTACCAACCTTTACTAGGGATGCTACTCTTTTATGAACAAATCTTCTTTTGGTAAATTTTATTTTGTGTTATATATTTGAAGATGTGAATGTAAACAGTAATCCCTTGTGTCTGGATGACAAAAGGTTGCATGTCGAACTTTTTTTTTTTTGAACGGTGAACTTCATGTATAAGCTTACCACACTCTCCAAATCGGAGAGCCCGGTATTGCTCTATTTTGGCCAAACTATATTGTCTTAATTGGCCTACGTTAGCTTCAAAGTTTGGCTTTTTGGGTGTTTTCCCGGGAAACCATACCGCCGGCTGTCACTTGGCAGTTGTTGTGCCACTATTCATAAGAGCAAAACTCTCTGACGTAACACGTGGTGGGACGGAAACCCGGTTGGGCTCAGGAATCGAACTGACAACCTCACACAAGGCCTAGTCCAAATCTTTCGTTGCCTATATCTACCTCAATGACACAAGTGGGAATTGAACTTGAGTTTACATTGGAAAACCAAAGCCTCCTACCATTAGGCCCGCCACAAGACGTGCTCACAATCTTTGACATAAGTTTCTCGTGAAAAAGTAAGGGTAAAATGGTTGTGCTATCAATGTTTTAGTGAAGCAACTTAAAATAAGATTAATATGATATTTTTATTCTTAGAATAGTATATCTGATAAGACATAAGGAGAGGAAATTGAGACGATTTGAGCACGTGGAGAGGAGACAAATGATAACACTAGTTAGTTAGAGCAATGAAAAACTTCATAGTGGAGGGGAGGAGTAGAACCAAAATGACGTAGGATGAGCGAAACACGTAAGATTTGTTAGAGTTACACCTCTATGAGGACATGATCCAAGATAGCGGTTAGTGGATACGTATGATTAAAGTTAAAGACTTTTAGGAGAAGGTACCATATGTGTCTTAGCTTTTGTTTTACGGGGCTTAGATTTTCTTGTACTTCAGGTGGATTTTGCATGTGATTGTCCTTCTGTATCTATGTCTATATGTGATTTTATGATCTTTATATTTGTTTCTACTTTACTATATGTTCCTAGTCTACCATGCTATTCTTTCATCACTTATTTTCTTATCTGGTAGCTCTTTGTTCTTATTTTTTAGGTCTAATTGTTTGCCTACTGTATGTTTGTGATGTTGAGGGTCTCTCTATAAGCAGAGTCTATATCCTTAGATATAGAGGTAAGGTTTCCTTACATCTCACCCTTCTCAGACCCTATTGAAAATTTTTCTATTTATGGATTTACCGGGTATGGTGATGACTTGAAATTGAAATAAGGATCATTAGTTGAGAAAATGGACATGTATGTTGAAAGCTTCACTAGTAAAATGGCTGTAAATTAATGTCATATTCAGTTGTTGTTGAATTTAGGGGTGTGTTTTGTTTTCTTCAATAGTGATGGTTAATTACGACAATGTCCATCACATGCTTGGCATGTGACCAGGATTTAACATCACTGTGGATGGAGTTAGTCTAATGGACTGAAATCGCAATAAACTGAAATGTTGGTGTGTCATTTGCAAGACTTTTCATATTTGTAAAATATAGCAACGCACTATAAATCATAGGGACCAAAATAACAATTTACATAATCCACGATGATAAGACATTGATAATTAGTTGATCACATTCTCATCATCATCATACTCAATAAATCTCATCAATAGCAAAGTCAAGGTAGGGTCTAAGGAGGGTAAGATGTAGACAACCTTACCTCTACCCCGTAGGAATAAAGAGGCTGCTTCCGGTGGCTCCATAGTAATTTTGCATCAAGCCTTGGACATAAGGCACACAACACTTATCAATTGAGACAAATGCTGAGTAGTGCATGCACCCCTTGTCTTTCGGCTATCAACGCTTCTATATGATGCATGATTAACCATCCCCCGTTTTTAACTTTATTTTCACGAAATTAGTAAAATAACATTAAAATTAGTACAATTTCACTTTTTCCTGAGAGGATCCACACATATACGCGTTATATGTGCACACCGCAAGTCGGGCGTTAGTTTATCACATTCTATTTCTAAAAAAACCTTGGTAATGTTTTGAAAAGTAGTATTGTCTCCAAATCGACCGCACTAAATAATCGGTTGGACCAGTTTAGTTTTTTTTTTTTGAATGGCTAACGTTGCACACCATGGGGATTGAACCCCTGACCTCTCCTATCCTAAGGTCTATCTAAACTCACCAACACCACTGGGCTATTCCCAAGTGGCCATGGTTGGACCAGTTGAAGTGGTCTTAACACTAGATGTTGTCATTATTTATTTTTAAAAGGGTTAAAGATATAAAGATATTACATAAATAATAAATACTATATTTCATTGAACAACAGTATAATATTATTTAAGACTAGCGAGTTGCTAGACACACTATTACAAATCAAACCATAGACGTGTCACATGGACCAACAGAGAGCTTGAATGACCGCTTGCATCAACTAAATTTCACACTCCACCGCATCTACATACATATCTCTCTTTGTTAGCTCCACTCCTTATTGGGATTTTTTTTTTAAATCTGCTCCTAACAAAAGTAGTTGATTTTCGAAGTATTCATTTTACCCAACAATACGAGTGATCCACCTCGAAAAACATTTTTTTTGAACTCTTCGTTGCAATCTCCTAACCACAAGTATTCATCTTTGTTACTTGTGATTTTGTATTGCTAAAAATGGCATCATACTACTGCAAATCTTCGCATTCTTATCCAGCTCTCGGATCTGTTAGGTCTCAAGCGGCCGGCGCATCGGACCCAAACACACAACGACACACACGATTATAATGCGATAAACACAATACAATAAATACTAGACAACATTTTACGTGGTTCGGTCCGAGTAGGGACCTAGGTCCACGAGCTGCAACTAGGGTTTTCTCATTAAGTACAGAACCAAAGATTACAATTACAAGACTAGGTAACATATCATGACAAGATTAGGGCAACACAATTTAAGAACCTAATAAAACCGGCCTAAAAGGCCCTCACACCCAACAAGATCATGCACCCAACGCCATTTCCAGACCACGTGGTTTCCTTTGTTCCATACATCTTTTGCACCTTTCATACTTTATCGATTTCCAGCTTAAAAAGAACGGGGAACAATTCTTAGTAGTCGATGATCAACCCATTTCTCCAACCATAATGAAATTTCCTTTCCTGAACCCGCAATTGCCTTCAAATTACCCTGCAAGACAACATTTATATGAGATTAAACATCAACAACTTTGGTGATATTCCTCTATAACCTAGGCATGCTAAGTTTCGTGGGCATTAACTTCCACTTCATGTTGTTGTAGATTGAATCTATAGTCCTGGACCATAATTTTGAACTATAATTTTTATACCTTTCCCACCATTTAGAAAACAACTATGTTCTAAATCACCCTTTAATCTATAACAAAACAAACATTATATATGTTATTATATATCAATTCACTTGTCATATCATATCGGACCGTATAAATTACACAAGTCGCATAATAATATTTTTTTTGAACGGCAAATTTCATTTTATTCTTGTCGTCTGTGAGACTTGAACCCAAAACCTCCCACCTCTAAGGTGTTTAAAGACATTGTCATTACCAAATGCCTTTAAACATGGCATTGTTTAAATAACATAAATGATAAGGCTATGAGGTGTGGATGGAGCCCCCTTGGGCTTTATCATGCCACGTAGGATCCATGTCATCGCCATGTCAGCAAGGGGGCTTTATCATTCCCCCCTTTAATTTGGAGGGTGTGGATGGAGCCCCGTGTAATGATTAAGTAATTATTTATTTAAATTAAATGGCAATTTTAATAACTACAAAATTAAAAATAAAAACATAATTTCATTAAAAAAAAACACTACAAAGTCATAAAAAAAAACATAACATACTAGAAAAAAAAAGACAACAAAGTCGTAAAAAAAACATAACATACTAGAAAAAGAGTCGGGGGTTCGATACACGCCACGACCCATTGCGGCGAAAAACTTATCGCGTATACGACCCCAAAATACCTTTATGTCTTGGTCGTCTCCTAAAAAAATATTATTTACACAAGCATAAAAAATATTATTTACAAAAGCATAACGGATTTGTCGGATCCCATGGGTTGTTTGGGTTGTTGGGAAACATTGTTGGAAGTTTAAAAAAAAATGAAGAGAGTTGTATAAAAATTGAGGTAGAGAGTGAGGGGAATGATTTAAAAAGTGAGGTAGAAAGTGGTATTTATAGTGTGAATTTATAAATAAAATAAAAAGTAAATTTTTGACCGTTTCAACGGTCCAAAAGTTAAATGCTTCTCGGTCCCTGTGCGTTGCCGCTCGTTACCATGGTGGTGATGGTGGTATAGCGCCCCGGCATGGCGCCGGGGTTGTGGACTATGGCGGGGGTGGGGCGCTATAGACCGCCAGCAAGGTTGGGTGGCGCCCCCACACCCTCCGGCCTAAGTGGTAAAAGCAAGCAAGCAAGCAGAAGCTAGTATATAAGTTTGTGAATGTTGACACCAATGGTTTCTTTGTAAATTAAACATCCATCATAATTGTTGCGCACATCCCTCCCGTATTGACCAAGGCGGGCGGCCACAGCACAGATAAACCCATATGTGACGTTTCCCGTACATATAAAGTCAAAGTGTAATAAATCCAAATTCAATGGAAGTCCTAACTTACATTACACACCCAAAGATATAAAAAGTGTGTGTTTACATAAAGCAAGCAAGATCTGGATTTAGAAGGTGACCCATGGGGGGTTAATCCATCCGATGCAAGTTTATCCTTAGCAACGTGGGTTTCCTACTGTAATTTTATGCGTTTCTTGTCGTAGCCGCATCTCATTTTGCCAGCTGCCGACTTCTCTTTGTCTTGTCTTCATCCATCCACTCCAAAAGAAAGAAACCGCGTTGTTTGAATTGAAGGCCAGCAAATCAAGGAAGGTTTTGGTTTGGATTGAATTGAAGACGAGATGGATCTAAGCGGGTTTGTTGGTGTTTTAGTAATTGGGTTTGTTTTCTGTGGTGGATTTGCATCAGCGAATGTGGTTTTCCAGGTTCAACACAAGTTTGGTGGCAGTAAAAAGTCTTTGGCTCAATTCAAAGCCCATGATTCCAGCCGTCACCGGAGGATTCTCTCCGCCGTTGATCTTCCCATTGGCGGCGACGGCAGCCCCACCTCTGCAGCGTTAGCCCCCCTCCCCCCTCTCTCTTTTTCATTTACAACTAATAATATTTTTTAGAGGAGGTGTATGTTGTTTGTGTATTAAGTTGTTGTTTTTGCTAATTGCTCAATGGTGTTAGTCTAAGTATTGTTTCCATGATGACTATGTTGCATAGTATCACACATTAGAGATGTATGTGTATCTGTATATGTATATTGTTTACGGTTTTGCTTCTCTTTGTTTGACTTTGAAATCTCTACAATGATCACCTAGGCGTATTGGCTCGCATTTGTTGTAACCTTTACATGAAAAACAAAGCACTATAAAAGTTTTGCATCCAAAATCTCACTAGTGTTGTCTGTTACTTGAAGTATACTATATGTGCAGGTAGGTACTTCTGTCTTGGCTGAGAATGAATACACATAATCAATTATTTAAAAGTAAAACTTTTGTTCATGGAATGATGGCGGAATACTGTATTATTTAATATTTATTACATAGGTTATATTTCGTTAAAACATCAATTGGAACTCTACTGAAGGATTATCATGTGCAGTTTGATATAGGAATCACATTCACATATACTTTATGTATGCATGCCTACATGTACATGTAGGGGCGATTGTTGTAAGGTTTATATTGTGTTTTATATAGGTTGTATTTCACTAAGATTCGGATTGGGACCCCACCAAAGGATTACCACGTGCAGGTTGATACCGGGAGTGACCTTCTATGGGTTAATTGTGCTGGATGTCAGAAATGTCCCAAGAAAAGCGACCTTGGAGTATATATATTTTTTCTCTTACTTGGAACATATACACACTTTTCAGTAGAGTGGCCATATGGGTTGGTTGGTTAACAGGTCAAAACGTGTCATTTTTATTATGGGATGGATCGGGTTGGGTTGACCCACAAACATTTATTCTCTATTTTTTTTATATAAGTAATGGTAAAGTTATGATTATAAAAATATAACTTTGTTCTAAATCTTTGAATAAAAATAATTCAGAGAATTTGGGATAGGACAACACTCGACCCATTTGACCCGTTCCCCTTTAAGCCAAACTTTTTTATTTAGACCATTTGACTCTTTAAGATAACACAACACAAATTGACCCGATAATAAGTGGGCGAACTTGCCACCTCAACTTTAAGTGTCTTTTCATTCTCTAAAAGTAACAATCCTTGTTATTTTTGTTATCAGATATCACTTGCTCTGTACAATCCCGAGTCTTCCTCAACGGCCAAAATGGTTGACTGTAATCAAGAAATTTGCATGTCTACACTGAGTGACCCTAGTAATGATTGTAAAGCGGGCATGTACTGTTCCTATTCTGTTAAATACGGCGATGGGAGTTCCACTACGGGATATTTTGTAAGAGATACTATACAACTTGACCGAGTTTCTGGAAATCTTCAAACCACTTTTCTTAATGGAAGTATAGCGTTCGGGTAAGTCTACTCATTCCATTACAAGTGTGTAGAGGTGGCGAAATGGGCAGGTCTCATGTGTTTGGGTCAAAACGTCCCACCTATACTTTTTTGTCCATTCTTTTGATCTTTTATAATCAGTTAATGTATTGACTATTTTAACGTTAAGTTACTAATTTAAATATCATTAGCATGTGAATGCACTTTGGAAAGTATATATGTGTGGGCGCTCAGGGGGCAAAAGTGAAAGTGCACTAATTTTAACGTTATTTTACTAATTTCGTGAAAATAATGATAAAAGAGGGGGATGGTTAATCATGCATCATGTGGTGGCGTTGATAGCCGAAAGACAAGGGAGTACATGCACTAATTGGCCTTTGTCTCAATTGCTGAGTGTTATGTGCCTTATGTCCAAGGCTTGATGCAAAACTACTATGGAGCCGGGGGTCTCACTGGAAGCAGCCTCTCTATTCCTACAGGGTAGAGGTAAGGTTGTCTACATCTTACCCTCCTCAGACCTTACCTTAGCTTTGCTATTGGTGGGATTTACTGAGTATGATGATGATGATGATGATGATGATGATGATCAGGGGCGCATGTTAAGTGGGGCGGGAGGGGGCGGCCAACCCCCCGAACTTTTCACTCAGTAGTGGAAATTATGTAGTTTTCGTATAGAAATTTTCGGGTAAATACGTTTTCGACCCCCCGGTTCTATAGAATTTTTTGGGTATATACGTTTTCGACCCCCCGGTTGGAAATCTCAAGCTTCGCCACTGATGATGATGTGAATGCACTTTGGAATTACCCTTTTAACCTGTCTGACCTGCTTCCTTGAAATTTAATTTGGCCTATTTTGCTTTTCATATAAATGAGATAAATTTTCATCTATAACTGGCATAGTAACATAAGGACATATGAATGTTGGATGATAGGTGTGGATCTCAACAATCAGGGCAGTTGGGTTCTTCACAACAAGCACTAGATGGAATACTTGGGTTCGGGCAGGCAAATTCCTCTCTGCTTTCACAGCTTGCTTCAGCTAAAAAGGTGAAAAGGATATTTTCGCATTGCTTGGATGGCTCTCAAGGTGGAGGCATATTTGCTATTGGAGAAGTCGTACAACCTAAAGTACAAACAACACCAATGATTCCCGAGTAAGCTCTTTTTTTAACTTATCTTCCAAATCTCATTATTAAGCCTTTATAAAATGGGTATTATGTTCAAAAACTTACGCCACCCACCCATTTTGCTTTATCTAGGTACTTTCATATGTCTTTGATTTGTGTGCTTCTTTCTTTGTTAAGTGAAATGCATCTCAATTTCGTCTTGTTAAGAATCTAAGATTTGGCTCAACTCTGTCTTGGATTTGTTGTTTTTATTAGTATTTATATTACATTTCGAAGATACATGTTTCACACTATAATTAGGTACTTTATGAGTTGTGTGACATAAATGTCTTTTTTTTTGGTTCACCATTTATAAAAGCAAACATCACATTGATTCTAAAGATAAGGTAATTGCAAATAGGCAACCAATGCCAAGGAAATGATTGTTGCTATTTTATATTTTCATTGTATCATTTATAAAAGCAAACATCACATTTTTCTTTTTTGTGCTACATATGGTGGCAACTGCTTGAGGTCTCAAAGTTCAAATCCAACTTCCATTGGTTATCTGCCTTTAACCCCCTTGAAGACCACTTGCCAGCGCTAGTTGCATTTATCAAAACAAATTAATAAAAACTACTGCCTTTTAGCTATCATTTTTGCACAAGAAAGTATATGCTTTCTTACATTTTCTATTTGTGGCACAGGGCACATTATAATGTTGAGTTGAAGCAAATTGAGGTAGGTGGTAAATTTCTAGATCTTCCAACAGATACATTTGATGTTGGAGGAAAACAAGGAACAATTATCGACAGTGGTACTACATTAGCTTATTTACCTGACTTGGCTTACAAGTTAGTATTAGAAAAGGTTTGTTAAATAGTTTTAACTTCAATCTTCAACTCCCTCCTTTTTCTTTTATGAGTCTCATGATTATTCTTTTTGACCTAGATTCGTGCTGCACAACCTAATATACAGCCTCACATTATTGACCAGCAGTTCACATGTTTCAAGTACTCTGGAGAGTAAGTATTCTTTTTCTAAATTCAATTTTATATGTAGCGCAGGTGCCAAATTTTTCTTTGAAAAGGTAGGAAAATGGGCAGGTCAAAATGAGTTTAGAACAAATACTTAGTGTCAAATATGATTTGTTATAAATATATTGGTTCAGCAATAATCTATTTTTCTAATGAAATAGTAATTGTCATGTTTTATACATTCAAACTTGCACTTCGGACGATTTTCAAATTGTTTGACGTTTGACTGTTAACCCTAAGCTATTTTTAATTTATCTATTGTCTTTTAGAGATGCAGCATAAACTGAATCAACCTTGTTGAGATGTGCAGTGCAGCATCAAATTATGGGATCTTAACGCTGTCTTAATTCTCTGATTTTGCAGTGTTGATAAGGGTTTTCCGGTTGTCAAGTTCCACTTTGAAAATTCACTCATTTTGAAAGTTTCTCCTCATCAATACCTCTTTGAAGTCCAAGTACATACTTCTGATTATTCTTCCTTGTGCATTAATGACGGCATTATACTTATATTTTGTTTGTTAATTATTTTTTTCAGGATGACGGCTGGTGTGTTGGTTTTCAGGACAGTGACTTGCAATCACAAGGCAAAGATGTGACCTTATTAGGAGGTCAGCCATGAGCCATCTTTCTGTATTTCTTCTAGTCTCATTCACAGTATTTGCTTTCAAGCGTGTTATGTTACCATCTTTATCTGCAAGAGCATGTAGAAAGTTGCTGCTTTTTCTCTTCTAATAATATGTCTATTTGAGTTGGAAAAATTGGCGGGTTGGGTAACGCATATTTTGTTAAGTATTGGTCACTTCTTTCCCAAAATTATTATAATTTACAGGTGAAGGCCACTTTCGACCCGTTTCCTTTTAACCTTTTATTTTGAGTTTCTTCTTTTAAATGTATTAATCTGAAACCATCTATGTTTCGATACTCATCTTAATCTACGAGATCCAACACTTTTGTTGAACGATGTGTATATTCAAGCATTACAACTATATTTTTGTGGGTTCACAGTCAAATACACAGTACAGTATGTTAACAATTATTTGAAGCCAAATTCACTGGTTCAAAAGACCGGGTTTCTTTTTTCCAGCTAGCTTTCTACATGAAGTTTGCAAATGTACAACTATTATTGCATGACATACAAGTCCTTTTAGGGGACAAATTAGTCTTGGACGATATTGTTTGTATAAAAGGAGGCAATATTTTATGTGCAGATCTTGTATTGACTGATAAACTTGTTACATATGATATGGAAAAGAAGACAATTGGATGGGCAGACTATAACTGTAAGTATACTTTCCTCTGTTATGTTCTATTAAAACACTAATACATTAATAATAAAAGATAATAAGACTACTTTCCTCTATGACCATTGACTAATAATAATCCATACTCACATTTTTGACCAAGAGCACTACCAACTTTTGTTTTCGTGGCTAAAGGCAATCCTACTCTTACGGAGAAGTAACTCTGTCTGCACCTTATGACTTATAAGTCAACATGTATGTATTTGATGGTATCTCAATCTTTACAAGCACCCACAAAAACAAAAGTTGAGTGTCGGTCAAATGGTCAGTAGGATCATTATCGGGCAATGAGTGATATTTTGTAATCTGATTTGACAAAAGAATAATAGTAGTAAGTAATAGTACGCAAGGGCGTAGCTTAAGAGGGGCCGGGAGGGGCGCCCGACCCCCCGAACTTTTCGCTCAGTAGTGCTATGTATGTAGTTTTCGTTTAGAAATTTTTGGGTATATACGTTTTCGACCCCCCGGTTCTATAGAAATTTTTGGGTATATACGTTTTCGACCCCCCCGTCGAAAACGTCAAGCTTCGCCACTGATAGTACGTATTGTTTTTTATTAGGTTCTTCAAGCATCAGAGTGAGAGATGAGGAGTCAGGCAAAGAGTATATGTTGGGTGCACATAATATTTCTGGTGGGGGTCGGATTGGTACCTCAACTATGATTATTATCGTGTTTCTTCTCATTAAACTAATTAATCTTTTGTAACATTGGTTTGATTTGATTGTATACGAAAATCAATAAAGTTTTTCTTCTACAAAGTATAGTACTGATCTTGATTTATATGTTCTAACTTCAATATCATTTTGTTATTGTTTGATTGTACTACTGCAGCTTACTTGTTCAAATTTCTTTTATTTTGCTTTAGTTATTATAGTGTGTGTATATTATTACTTATTTAATTTTTTTTTTCACTTGTCATGCTCACAATAATTCCTAGAGCTTTTTAAAAACCAATCATTCGACATGAGTAATTTTGTTTGGTAACTAGGTTGATTTGGTTTACTCAAATCAATGGAGCACTTTTGTTAAGCTAGCTAACTTATGAGTTAAAAGTGTAAATGCCAACATTACCACTACTGTGAACGCCATCACCGCCGGTCCGCCATCATCGCGATGGTCACTGCCACACCGTTGTCATCGTCACTATTGTCACTATTGTCTCCGCTACGTATTTTTTTTATTTAGAACGATGACTTTCTTGTATTTGGCTACCACACTCTCCAAAATGGATAACCTCGTTGCCCCACTTTGGCCAGACTATGTTGTCTTAACTGGGTCCACGCTGACTTCAGAGTTTGGCTTGGGCGTTCCACCGAGAAACCATACTGCCGACTGCCACTTGACAACCGTTGTGCCACCACATGAGATGGCTATTTTTGAAAGTCATGATGGTCAATGGCTATTTTTGTAATTTTCTCGAAAAAACAGGCCAAGTGGCTCACGTTTAAGTAACCAATAACATTGTCTACTTTAAATAAAGAAAAAAAATTCTTCTTAATTTTCAAACTACAGTTAACCAATAATGCTATATAAAAACAAAATAGTTTAAAAAAAAAAAAAACTACTTTATTTGAATAAAATGTCACCTCCTCTTTTGTTATAAACATTTTAAAAAGTCGATATTCAATAATAAGGAAAGGGGCACATTACTTGGGTTGATAACATATGCTACATCACAATACATTGCTTCTTTTGTGGATACAACTTTGGTTAAGCTTTTTATTTAATGCCACCATTAACGAGTGCTCCAATAGGTGTAAGTAGGGATGAGATCGGTACGATACCGGTACCGTACCAGTACTGATACCGTAAATACCGTTATCGAAATTGAGGAAATGTGGATACCGATTACCGTACCGTATTTATAGATTCGGTACCAGTACGGTACCGGTATTTCGGTACTTTACCACGTTGGTACCGCTTTGGTGTCATTCATTGTTTTACCTAAAAAATATCATGTGCAACCCATCCATCCATTATTAACTGAACTAGAGTAATATATAGAGGAGTGTAAATGTAAAAAAATGTAAACATATTAAACATCCATGAGTTCGACTTTTACCCAATTCCAAGTCACCATCAAGTTCGACAAAAGGGATTTCTTCAACAATAGTGTCGTCTCCTTACACAACCAAATACAAAGATATTAAAAATCTAAAAATAAGAAAAGATATATTGATATTTTATAACCAAACCATTAAAAATCTAAAGTCAAAGGTCTATTATAATAAATGCACCGTATGCTAAATAAATTCTAACTAGAGAATAACGTAGGAGATTGTTGTTGTTCAATAGAGTTTATTTCTTCTCTTTATTTTCTTCATTGCGCCTAAGTCCTCGCCTTTTCTTGCCTGCGCCTGGCTCTGGGTGCTCGCCTGAGCAACGTTTTTACAAAAAAAGCCCAGATTGTCGCCTGAGCAACCACCAGGCACTATAGCTTCGCCTTGCTGCGCCCGAGCGCCTAGGTGTGTGCCTGACGCGATTTTGACAACAGAGGCGCGAACGACGATGAGACCAAATCGGCAAACCCTAAAGGGCCAGCCGAAGTAAAAGACGACCGTCATGTAACCAGATAAACAACCGACAATGACACATGGACCAAACCGGCAAACCCTAAAGGGTTAGTCGAGCTAAAAGACAATTTTACCGCAAAGTGATGATCGGTAGCCGGATAAAACAACAGGGGCCACCGGTGGAGCGGCAAGTATGCGCGATGTCGAAGCGGTTGGGGCCAATGGTATGAAAGGTAGGTGGAGCGATTGGTGGCAACTGAAAGCAAATAAGAAAGCAAAACCTTTAAACACTAAACAAAGGTACAACACCACAAAACTAATATACAACAATAAGCACAAGTCATTCAAGCACAATGTACAACTTCTTTTGCTTAAAGAAGTTGCAAATTTATAATATATAAATGTGATGGGACGACCATGTTACATGCGGCCCTGGTTCACTCGGGAGCTTTCCTCGCTAAAACGAAGATGTCTACACTATTGGGTTACGAGTCAACAACATGGATCGGGCAACCGGTTAAGGCCGAGGAGAATTATGCAAAAGCCCAAATGATCAAGGAGTAAATCTCGTTCCTAACCACCACAAGTGGCCTAGTGGTGGAGTGACTTGGGTTCTCCAATGGAGACCCAAGTTCAATTCCCATTAGTGCCACTTTGGTGGCCACCGACACCCGCTTTAAGCTGGACCGAGGACACTCGAGGTCTCGGGTTCGAAACATGTTTCTTACCCCTCTTTGATGGCTATGGGTATTTGCCGCCAGGGATCCTTGTCGGGTGGTGAACTGGGAAGGGAGATCCCTTCCGCGGTCAGGGGTACCGTGCAACTACCCTTAAATCTCGTTCCTGTTTTTTACATTCAAGCAAATTGTTATCTTACGTTTGTTAATTTCCAGTTATACTAAGCGTTTTGGGTATACAAAGGTTTATTTATAAGTTTATTATTATACTGAAATACTTTGACCATAGCCTAGCGACATTAAGGTGAATTGAATTTAATTGTGTTTCTGATGTGGTTCTGGTTGATAGGTTTATATATCTTTTTATTTCTTAATACTGCCAAGGCTGTTACTTTTGAAGATGCATGCATCTATACTATTTGATGATTCAGTAGACAACAATTTCTATTGTTATTCAAACTCTAAATCTTTGATGGGTAACAAACCAGATCTTTCTTAAGGACACATTTACAATCAAGATTAAGACAGCTAACAACGACAATGAGAAACGAGAAACACACACATTCGAATTATTTAGGCATCCATTCGAATGATGCAACGAAGACCTTCGCCTTTAAGCATCAAGTCAAAGGCCTTATTGATCTCTGAAAATGGAACTTCATGTGTTATGAACTTCTCCAACTCAAGTTCCTGCAACAACAAAAAAAAAAAAAAAAAAAAAAAAAAAAAAACACCCTTAAATCCTTCACTACTTCAATTACTTTTTTTATTAGTAATTGTAAATTGTAATATAAGGAATTAATATGCATTAGTTACCTTGTTCATATACTTTTCAACAACCGAAGGAATGTCAGATCGCGGTTTATAGTTTCCAAAGAAGGTCCCCTTCAAAGTCCTTTCGTTCAACAGATTCATGGGACTGGTCTTGAACACAGCATCTTTGTGTGGAACACCTACAAGAACAGCAACACCCCAACCCTGCTCCAAAATTTAACAAAAAATATTATTAAAAAAAAAACACTTATGTATAGATAGATATTCAAGCAAAGGGTTTAATAAACATACATCATGAACACATTCAAAAGCAGAGATCATAGCATCAACATGACCAGTGCATTCAACACTCCTGTCAACTCCTCCATTTGTCATCTCTGCAATCACTTCTTGCACTGGCTTCTTATAATCTTTTGGGTTCACAAACTCTGTAACCCCGAATTTCTTTGCTGTTGTAACAAAAATAAAAGAATATATGATCAGTTTATATTATTCACATTTTATTATTTATATTTCATAAAACTTCTTACCAAGCTCAAATCTATTGGCATTGAGATCAACCCCAATGATCCTTGAAGCCCCAGAAATTCTTGCACCTTCAGCAGCCTATTCACAGATAATTATTCATCAGCATTTGAAATAAATTCATACAAATTACATATTTTTTTACGTGTTACATTACAGTTTGAGAAAACATACAGCAAGTCCCACAGCTCCCAGACCGAAAACCGCCACCGAAGAGCCCTTTTTTGGTTTTGCAACATTCAGAGTAGCTCCTAGTCCTAAGAAACACAACTTATTTTGGTCAAAAAAAAAAAATCCAACAAAACAAGTGATCAGCTGAGGACAACAAATTAAATTGGTACCTGTGGAGATCCCACAGCTGAGGACACAAACTTTATCAAGAGGAGCTTGAGGGTTGATCTTTGCAAGACAGCCAACATGAACAACCGTGTACTCGCTGAAAGTAGAAGTCCCCACAAAATGGAAGATTGGCTTGCCATTAATCGAAAATCGAGATTTTTGATCGTGAAGCATGACACCCCTGTCAGTGTTGATCCTGAGAAGGTCACACATGTTGCTCTCTTCGGACTTACAGTGAGCACACTCTTTGCATTCTCCCGTGAAAACAGGGAGCACATGATCCCCGGGCTCTAGATCAGTCACTCCTTCCCCAACACTCTCCACAACCCTGTTTGTTTGTTGTTCATTTTAATTTTAATTAAATCAATCAGATTATATAAATAAATGTTACACAACTTTTTTAATTAGATAGATAGATACAAGAATGTAACATACCCTCCAGCTTCATGTCCTAAAATTCTTGGGAATACAGGATTTTGTCCCTACAGTAATTAAAAAACATATTATTAATTAATTATATAAAAGATTAATTGATTTCAAAATTAAAATAATAATAATAATTACTTTGGCTTCCCAGAAGTAAACATCAGTGTGGCAAAGGGAAGTGAAGAGGATCTTAATCCGGACTTCCATTTTCTGCGGTGGCGCCACCTCCACTTCTTCGATTACCAGCGGTTTTCCGGCTTCCCACGCCACAGCAGCTGCGGCATTTTAAGAGTTTCGTAAGACTCATTAACGATAGAAAAAATTACATAAGAATCAAAAGGCAACAAGCTGTGCCGCAACCCACTCTTGAAAAAACAGATGCATCAAACATGAATGAATTAAATCCTTACCTTTGCATCGAATAACTTGGCCTGTAGTGGTCGACATAATACTTTTGTTTGATTGCTGAAACAGAGAATATTCTTGAAATGAGATTAAGTTGTTGTTTGAGATGAAGATGTAGTGTGAGGAAATGGGTATTTATAGGATTAAGTTGTGTTTGTAGAATCTTAGTAAACAGGATGTAAAAACTAAAAACCAGCCACCAGGTTTTGGTTTACCTGGTTTTCTTTCTTTTGATCCACGCGTTGACAACTTAAATGTTAAAACCCACCGTTTAATAAAAACAAGAAACCGTTCATACATATGGGATTTAATTATTATTATTATTATTATTGTTGTTGTTGTTGTTGTTGTTGTTGTTATTATTATTATTATTATATTATATCGCATCGTATCGTATCGCATCGTATTGTATCCTATGATTGTTATATTATATAGGGTTAATGGATTTTAACATACAAAATACCATTAAAGTGAGAAGTGAATGAGAGATTTTTTTTTAATTATTTTGCGATCTTATTAAGCATGTATTTTAGTCTCAGAATAAAAAAAATCATTATTTTAAACTAACAGAGTAATTATTGTAGGGTAATTATAATTAGTCTACAAATAATCACTGATTTTTTTACACTAGTAGAGTAATTATGTAATTTTGTAGAGTAATTATAATTACTTTACAATAATTATTATACTACTTTAAAATCACGGTTTTTTTTACACTTTGCAGTTAAACATCATTATTATGTAGTAGGAAAAAAAACAAACTTTCTTCACTTCTCACATTTTGGCCATTTTGTATGTTAAACTTCATTTGTATTTGATCTTTTATATTACGAAGTATGAGAATTGTATATGTAGTTATGTAAGTAGTATTTGATTGATATAAGAAAAGTGAGATAAAGATTCAAGTCTCCTGGTAGGATAGTCATTCAATTGGATGGTCGTCCGATCGGATGGCTATTCGTTTGGAGCTGATATTCTTTGAAGTTTTGTAAAATGTTTAAGTGTTGAAAATCACAAGTCACTTGGTCGGATCGTCGTTCGATTGGAGGGTGATCCGATCGGACAGCGATTCGTTCGGTAGCCTGGTTGTTCGAGAACTTGTAAAATCCGTTAAGTTTAGAAAGTTTTGCGATTGCACCAAGACGGTATGACAATGTGTCAAACAACGGAAACCCCATCGGGTCCAACTCATCCGGTCGGACGGGAATCACCCCGTTCGATCCAAACCAGTTGTTCATGACGGTGTTTCATGTTCAACCCGTGAATCGGTTGTCTCTCCGATAGTAATCCGTTCTCAGACCGGCACTTCACCAGAGAAGGAGTAGAAGGCCTGATCGAGCTTCGATTCTATCGGTTTTGAGCAAAAGCGAAGAATGTTTGAAGAGAAGTTTGAAAAACTTTGGAAAAATGTTTAGATTTAGGAGAAATAAGTGTTTAAACATTGTAGAAATCTATTAGATTCGGACCGTTCTTGCTGGAATGATGTCATTCTCCGAAGTTCATTCAAACCCGTGATGACGTCATCATTGAACACCCCGAAATCAGGTGATTTCATGGTTAAAAGTTGTGATTTGATGGAGAAGATGATGAGAAAGTGTGTGTAGATGATAGAAGTACAAGATTTGGAGTGGAAACTTACAAGAATCGCGAGGAATCGAGAGAAAAGTGGCTTGAGAGTGCGTGGGTCAGAGGAGAGCTGTCATATCACGTGAACAGTTTGTTTTGATATCAAACTTGTTTACGCGGATTTGCAACGAAGCTAGTTTACAAGTCATAGTTTCGGTCAAAATACGTGTTTACGCGTATTTTGCAACGAAGCTATCTTTGGGTATCAAAACACTTTGGTTTGATATCAAACTTGTTTTCTAACTTAGTTAAACATGTTTTAACATGTTTAACTCGTCACTTTTAGTTTAGTGCTTTTATAGGATCGTAAGATAAGCGGTCTAAACAACCGCTTAGACTTTCGAACCCGACCCGTTTGGTCGATCGTTAGGATCCGACCAAACATGTTTTGTGACCATAGTTGTTTAGGGAATAACCTTCTGAGGTTATACCTTATGGTCACTACGTTTAGTTAGTTGTATGATAGGTAGTTTATATGCCTTAGGAAAATGACCAAAATGCCCTTTTACGCATAAATTCATTTTAAGCATATGAAACCTAAATTTTGACATTTAAACTGATTAGGCAATATTATTAGACTTGTTGAGGCATATAAAACTTGTCATAGGACTAGTTAGGCGGTCCGAACGCGTTTTACGCGAACGGCCCGTTAAAGTAGCGTAAGCTACCTAAACGAGTCGTAATGGGTCGTAAGCACTTAGGATAGGTTCCAATTTAGAATGTAGGCTTTGTTAAACCATATTACATGAGTTCCTATACTCATTTGGTTTACGAAACCTCATTCTATCCGATCTTCCGATTTAGGACCGGTCTATTAACGTAGTTACCTATATTAGGTGCCGATTGATTCCGTGATCCCTCTAGCATTGCTTGGTTGTTATTCAAGACTTTTAAGCATTCTCATGTGAGTACATAGTTCCCCTCTTTTACCGTTTTCATGTGAGTACATAGTTCCCCTCTTTTACATAACGATTTAAACTCAAACCGCTGGAACTATTGAACTATGTGAACTATTTGAACTGTTTGAACCACTGGAACTATTGGATTATGTGGACTAATTGAACTATTTGAACCACTGGAACTATTTTGAACCGCTGGAACTATTGGATTATGTGAACTATTTGAACCATTGGAACTATTTGAACTATTAAACGATTGGGTTATGGTAAGTGATTAGGTAACGGGGTGGGTGTAATGTGATAAAAGCATGGTGGATACGCCGCTGGTACTTCCTATATATAAGTGCTTTTAACACATTACATGTCGTTGCATTATCTAGATCACTTGGGCAAATGTTTTCAAAACGAAGTTTTACTACAAGGTTTTTCTAACGATATAAACCATTCGAGTTTTATTACGAAAATGATTTACGATTTGGGTTTACATAAACAAATGTTTTGAGTTAAGATTCATGGCAGCGAGATTTTATAAACTATAACCAACTTGTTTTGAGTTGGTTAAATCATATTGCAATACCAAACACTATTCAAACAAGATTTTTAAATCGACTTTTGTAGTCTAACGTGGTATTGCAACATGTAAACAAGCCATGAATCCAATACTCTCACAAAACCTATGTACTCGCCGACATTTTTATGCTGACGTATTTTCACATATGTTTCAGGTACCATAGTTGATGATGTTGATGATGATATTGATGCATGCTCACATAAGAATGGACGAGGCCTTAGTGACTTAATAACAATGAAAGACAATTGTTCATGTTTTGTTTCTGATTTCAAGACAATGTAATAAACTTAATTCAATAAAACAGAACTTCAATCCATGTGTTGTGAAACAATGATTCTGTTACGACACTCCCCGACGTTTCCGCCGCAGTTTGTTGTTTTAACGCGGTCGGGGTGTGACAATAGGAATATTATCAATATATTCTCATGCAAATAGAAGATTTGCATGATCTCTGAGAAAATAGGAATTGTTGTACAACCGACCTTCTGACTTAAGAGGAAACCCTAATTCACCAAAGAGTATAAATAGCAGATACACCTTGAGGTAAGACCTAACAATTATCTCCCAATCTCTCTCAAATACCTTTACTCCCATAAACGAATACTTATTCTCACGTCGGAGGGTGGTTACAGGAATAACCCCATTCCTGTAATGAGTCCTAACGGTGTTATGTTTTGCAGATCAAAGTTCAAGCCTTCTTAATCGGATCACCTAGCCTAGGTATCTCGGGTAATATTTCTACAGTATTCCACATAGGCGGATGAGTAATCACATTCACTATCACTGTAGGAGTTTTATAATCAATGAAAGGTGAAAAATGAATGATTTTTAATGTCTAGGTAGAAGCATTTCATCCACTCTTAAATAAATATTTATAATAAAAAACGCTAAAGTCTCACTTCTTTTCATGGCGTGATACTATTCATTTTTCACGTTCATAACGGAAGCGTTGCGATGCTTGTGCGATAGTGAAGTCCAGGCAACACTAAGGCTATAGGGTGTGGTCATGACCCTCCACGTCAGTGCCATATCACCTAGGGGTATTCAAAACCGAATATCCAAAAATTTGGATATCCGAAATTTTCGGATACCAGATTTTATTATCCGAATCCGTATCCGAAAATTCGGATATCCGATCGGATTGTGAATTGGATATCCGAAAATCCAACTTTTTATTTCATTTAATTTTTTTTATATTTTTTCATATTCGGAACCGGATATTTCGGTTAGTTCGGATATCCGAATATAAGTTTTCGGATATTTAGGATATTTTGGATATTTTCGGATACTTCAGATATTTTCGGATAGTCGGATATCCGAAAAAAATAAAAATTAAATTTTCGGATATTTTAGATATCCGAAAAAATTTAAAATCACTATCCGAATCCGAAATCCGATTTTCGGATATCCGAATTTTTGGATATTTCGGATTCGGATATTTCGGATTTGAATTTCGGATACGGATAGTTTTGAACACCCCTAATATCACCCACCTCTAATCCACCATCCAAAGTCAATACCCTAAGGGTGTGGTCATGACCCAAACCACTATCCCCTATATTTATTTTAATTTATCTTTATCTAAAGAAAAAGGAAATGATTTCTTGAAAAATGGAAAGAAGGACCATGGTTGCCATTGTTTAATCCATGCAAACCATGGTGGATCATGTAAGGGGGTGGTGTAGCCTTCCATTCATATTCCTATATGGTGAATCATGTCCCAACCATAATCTCCACACCCTTTAGCCTAATGAAAATACCAAAACATTATAAATGAAAACAAAAAGAACAAACTTCACAATAGATGGTCTTAATAATGAAAATACCAAAACATTATACATAAAAAACAAAAGAGTAAAATGCCCGGATAGTCCTTGTGGTTTTGTAAAGTAAAATCTATAGTCCCCAACTTTTGAAAATTACACCGGTGCTCCCTATGGTTTGCTTTTTGTTACTCAAATGGTCCCTGGAGTGGATGGGGGTTACTTTTCTCCGTTTAGTCCATCTGAAATTATTTATTTACCCCTTGCCTTTATTAAAATATAAAAAAAATCACACAATAAATTAGAATTTTAAAACTCAAGTGCCCCCACCAAACATATCCCCATCTTCATTAAACCAATCCCCAAGACCTCAACCCCATTGTCTTGATGAAGACTGTTACGCCACCACCTGCACCACCCTACACCGCGAATGATGGATGGTGCGGTGAGGACAATGGATGTTTATGGAGGTTTACTGACGCAAGGGTGGTCTCTGATCTGCTTGCTAATCGGATGTTGTGATGGTGGTTAGGGTGTGGTGGTGAACAATGGGTGGAGCTGTGGAGTGGTGGTGCTTTGATGGTAGTGTGTTTGGATTGTGGTGTCAGGTGCGGCAGAGGCCCTGAGTATACATGGGAGGTTGAGTCCACTTTGCGACAAAAGTACCCTCACTTATTTTAGTAAATCTCGAGGTCGAGATTTCTTTTAAGGGGGTGAGGATGTAACACCTCGTAAAATCATGACCAATTATGTGAAGACAAGTGTCCTAAACCCTAAACGTGTCAAAAGTTGACGTTAAGGGACTAAAGTTGACAAACAGTGAAAAGATGTATGCGAAGGGACTAAAAGTGTCAACATGCTAAACTTATGCCTCTGATTGACCTTACACGATGTTCGTATTCTCAAACAAGTAAATTATTGGGCTTGAGAAGCCATTTGTGAAAACAATCGAAAGTTTACAAGACAAAGGGGTTAAATGTGTCAACATGTTAATTCTTACCTCTGAGTGACCTTTTAACGAACCCGGGGCTTCGTAATGTTCAATTATACTTCCGAGAATACTTGATATTAATTACGAAGGGTTTCGGTACCGTTATACGATAAGTTGTGCAAGAATGCAAGAAGAAGGGTTAAAAGCGTCAACAAAAGAAACTAGTGCTTTAGGGTGATCTTATAACCAAACGAGAGCCTAACAATGTTTGTTACAACTCCTAAGATCATCAAAAACTAACCTTGGGGGCCAAAAGTGCTAAAAATAAAAGATATATGAAGTTATAAGAACAAGGGACTGAAACTGCCAAGTTTGGAAACTTGTTTAACCTGATTGAAGGAGAGTCGCGGGCCGCGAAAGCCCACTCCTATTTCTTTCGCGGGCTGCAAGCCAATGCCCAATAACGAAAACATGTACAGCTGCATGTAATCAGCCTTGCTGCCCACACAAACCGACATTGCATGCTTAGAACTTGAAACTAGGGATTGTTAGATGGTTTGTACTGACACTAGGACACCTGGAATGATCTAGGGATGATCCTAAACACCTGGCTCAATCATAGAACACCTTGACTTAGTATAAATAGGTGCCTTGGGTGGTCATTTGAACTTGCACCTTTCAAAATTACTTCTCTTCTCATTCTCTGAGGTTCTTGATAAAAAGGAAGCTCCTCTTAGTCTAATCTTCGAGCTAGGACCTGTTGTAAGTGTCCTTAGCCACTCTAGTTCGGTTTTTATGCATTTAAAAGCTGAAAGTCAAAGTTGCCGCTAATCGGCTTTGACTTTCGGTTTAGACCTAAATGGTCCAGCCATTGTTCGAGGAGAATATGGCTACGTGATCGTAATTAGGTAGGTGTTAATCCCTCAAAAGGGCACCACCTAATTACCATGTTTACTTAGTTAATTGTCGGGTCAAAGTAATTAATATAAAAAAGTCAAACTAGTCAGATTTTAAATAAAATCAAATCTGATAAGTAGAAGTTATAAAACATGTTTTATCACTTTAATAACTTGGTAAACATTATAAGAACATGTCTAAACATGTTCAACCCGACAATTCTAAGTTTAAACTCGGTTCGCAACCGAAAGTAGGAAAAGCTTGACTTTTGCTTTGACTTTCAGTTCTGACCCGAAATAGCTTAGTTCCTTTATGCATTAGGGTTCCTTTGTGACCATAATGTGTTGTAGCATAACCGTCTGAGGTTATATTACAAGGTCACATAGTAATCTGAGTTTACGTGCATGTTTCCGTTATTATGCACTATGTTGACTTGTATGCCCTTTGGTCTAAAAATAAGGTTTTTATTATAGTTGAACATGCAAATAAACTAAGTACTGATTAGTAAACATATTTAGAATATTTTGACACTTACATTCTGGTCATAAACTGAAGTTATGCAATTAAACGAAAATTATGCTTTTATAAGGACTAAAGTGCACTTTAGCATGTAAATCAAGTTTTTAACATAATTTTGACATAAAAATCTTTACCTACTATTGTGATATCATATTTAGGAGTTATTGGGATGTTGAGTCAGATTATATACTGACCTTAACCTTGAGTTCTTGTATAAAGCCTATAAATGACGATAATACCCTTTTTGCAAATAAAATGAGTTTTACATATAATTAACATGCAAAACCTTTTGCTAATGATGTATTATGAAAAATAAAATATTTTGACCCCTCAAGGCTGGTCACAATCTCAGAATCGTTTAAACTTTGAAATTATCGTCATATATCGAATTTTACGCTAATTAAGTGCATAATATGGTTTTAAACCATATTTAGCACCCAAGACTTATTACCTACTGATTTTATAAATGATTTAAAATGTTTTTATAGTAAGTATAAGTCATGAACTCAGAATCCCAAATAAGTCCCTAAAACCATATGTGAAATGACCAAAATGCCCTTTCGGGGCATAGTTTGGCCATAAATCATAAACCACACATATGTGTGATATCCTACTGTTATAATATCATAAATTAAATATTTTTATAGAATGTTTGTGAGCAGAACTTCAGTTTATCTATAAACCCCTTTTATAAACTTTAAAATGACCAAAATGCCCTTATGGGGCCAAATTCGGTTTTAAAACCTTTATGGGCATACATGTTGATATCCTACTTATATCATAACATATTTTAAGCATAATAACATATGGGACTTGTATATGACTCATTCGGTTACCCGTTTATGCTTAAACGCGTTTGGTTTGGTTTATGTAACTGGTTTGCATGAATTAACCGAAACGGGACTAACCTTGTCATCTAAACTTCAAAATGCAGAATGTAATTAGTTTACCCAAATTATACAATATTTTATACTTGTTGGGTCTAAATTACATTCCATTCCGGTCACCGCTTAATCTAGCGTTTCGTGCCGTAAATCATCTTTTAAACTAACCGGTCTTAGTCCTTGACTTAAATAAGACCCATTAGTATCCTAATAGGTTAATAAAACCTTCATTTTAGATTAGGTAGCCCTAGTAGAAGATACCTTCATAAAGTCTTAGTAACATACGGCTGAGTAGAATTTCTTGCATTTTAAACTCAGGTAAATACTTTTAACTTATTTTCCCTTATACGGGCTTGGGATACGGTAAATTATTACCGCTTGGTCAGGTAGGGGATCATTTAGTCGGATTGTGATTAATAAATCCGCGTAACCCGTTTTAATCTGTTTTGTTTGATAACATAAAATTTGGGGGTTAACGACTGTGTCCTGGATATCCTCGGCTCATTTAAGTTATTAATGGCCACGACCTATGCACGGGGTGTAGGTATACACCCGACAGATGCAAATGCTAAAATTTAAATTACCCACAAGTTGGGGATAACTCATTTATGGGTTTTATAAGTGGTGATTCAGTTAATCATGACCGGTTTCCAAACCGGCCCCAAATGTATGAAAAACATGTAAAATTGTATACAAGATTATAAATGTAATTGTCCCAAGTTATAAAAGGGTAACACCTCGAAAAATCACGTCCAATGAAGTATTGATACGTGTAATAAACCCTAATGAAGTCAAACATTGAATTCAAGGGACTAATTTTTCGAAAAATCGAAAAACATTAATTATGAAAGAACTGGAAGTATTAACATACCTAAAATAAGTTTCTAAATAACCTTTTACGGTTTTATATTCACAAATGAGCCACTTGTTAATCAAGTGTAGCCGTTTATGTAATTAATTGAAAGTTTGCGCAGAAAAGGGTTAAAAGCGTTAACATGTTAATTCTTACCTCTGAGTGATATTTTAACAAACCGAGAGCCTCATGATATTTGATTATACTCTCGGGAATGCCAATCATTGGCCATCCAAGGCTTTTATGCCCAAAAGTGAAGTTACGCACAACTTTGCAACTATAAGGGACTAAAAGTGTCAATATGTTTAATTATACCTCTGAATGACCTTTTATCGAACCCGAAGCATTATGATGCTTAATAATACTTTCAAGAATGCCTAATATGGATTATATGAGGCTTCAATGATGTTAAATGATGAGTTACGCAAGTTTGCGCGTTAGAGGGACCTAAAGCGTCAAACTGCTAAAGTATGCCGATTCGTATGTTATCGGACCTTTCGAAATATGACCATGAGTTAAACATACCCTATTTATCCTTTATATAGATTAGATATAGGCTTAGAGGTGTTTGGTGCGCACAATTAAACTTTTAAGTCATGCAGGGACTAAAAGTGTCAAAAAGCGCACAAGTTTGCGTTTACACGCATATCTTACATTCTGAATATTCCCGGACACCCAAAAATTTATATAAGCAATAAAATATTTTATTTTAGTGTTTGGATTGATAAAATTCCATTCGTCGCGTCGTTTGGATTGTTTTTGCTGTTGCCTGTTCAGCCTTTCAAACGACATGTATTGCCTTTTTTCACTTCATGGGCGACCCCTAACTGACTCCTAGGCTCTAGGGACATGTGTTGATGATTCATGGTCCATAATAGCTTGAGTTGTCAACAATCTAAGGTGTTTGAAATCACTATAAAAGGCCTTCAATGTTGCAACATTCTTGCATTCATTCCATCTGCAATTGTGGGACTTTCTGGAGCTCAAGAGCAGACACCAAGCATCCCTAATCGTGATTAGGACTTTGGTAAGCACCCTTGACCTTCCTTGATTAAGTTTTGCTTAGTAATTAGCTTAAAAGTCAAACCGTCGTAATTAACGGTTGACTTAGCGATTAATCACTGATGGTCCAGTGATTAGTCGAATTGAAAGTAGTTATAAGTTGGTAATTATGTGGGTAATAAACCCTTAAAAGGGTTCCCCCTGATTCCCACTCTAACTAGGTCAAATGTCGGGTCAAACTTGTAATTAAAAAGTCAACAGAATGTTTAAATCCTAATTTATGCATAATTAGCAATGTAGAACACCTACAACCTGTTTGATCATTAATATAACTTGGTAATTAGTGTAAGAACATGTCTAAACATGTTCAACCCGACAATTTAATGTTTAGACCCGGTTCAGAACCAAAAGTCGCAAAGCTTTGACTTTTGCTTTGACTTCAGTTCTGACCCGTTTTGGTATGTTTTAGAAATGCCAAAGAGCTTCATTTGGACCAGGTTACATGCTAGTATAACCCTCTGTGATTATACACCTTGGTTCATTAGTTAACCAATTAATATGCATAATTCCGTTAATTGCTCATATGTTGACCATTATGCTCTTTTCACCTTAAAACGTAATTTGTGAAAATGTAAAAGAGTAGAAACTTTAATCACTGATATTTAAACTTGCACCCAAAATTTTACATCAGTTTGAGGTGTAGATTGAGAGTTATGCTCATTAGCGTAATTTGAAGCTTCTTTAGCGATTAAACGGCGTAATTAGCGTATAGCCTAATTACACCTACTTTTTGATATCAAACTTAATACCCACTGATGTAATATATTATTTTGGGATTTTTGAAGATTTTTAATTAATTTTAGGCTGAGCATAACTTATAGTCGTAGGCTTAATCCGGTAATTGTCGGTTTTGCCCTTACGGGCCATAAAATGAGTTTTACATATCTAATTGCTTCCAAACCTTTTGCTATTCCGGTCTTCGCCTAATCGTGCGTTGGAACCGTATAATTAACCGGTCTAAGCTTAGGCTTAATTAAAGACTCGTTAGCATTCTAATTGGTTATTTATACCATCATTCCAGACTAGAGCCTTCCGGTAAATTGTACCTACGCTTACTTAAGTGAATACGGCTGAGTTATTATAATTCTTGCTATTTAAGACAGGAGCTAGCTCAGGTAAATACTCTTAACTTATTTTCCCTATCACGGGCTTGGGATACGGTAATATAAATACCGCATGGTCAGGTATGGGATTCAAAGACCAATGAGTCGGGAAATCCAAATAACCTGTTTTAATTCGTATTGCTTGACTGAAACATTGGGGATTAATGCGACCGTGTCCTGGATATCCTTGACTCATTAAATGCAATGGCCACGACCTAAGCACGGGGTGTAGGCATACACCTGACAGATGCCATATGTTTATTAATTAATTATACCCAATAAGGGATTCCCAATAAGGGAATAGTGGTGTGTCGGTTAATCATGAACCGGCATAGAACCGGGCCCCGTATGTAGAGCAAGTTATGTAAAACTGATAACATGAAATATAGTTTGTCTCAAGTATAAAAGATTAAATTTTGCCTGGTGCATTTTAATCAGAGTGTCAAAACATCTTCGTGCCTTGAGCACCTAAACCAATTTTCATAGACATTTTCAAATGAGTCGGTTGAGTGTATTTACCAGTGAAAACTGACGTATTTTCAAAAAGTCTAAAGTGACAGGTACAAGTACGTAATAGGCTGGAAGCTGCTCAGGACGTTAATAAGGAATCTTGCAAGTTCTAGGCGTCTAAAGTCTGTTGAATATTTATGTTCTAAGATCCGCCTGTGGATCCTTTACTTTCCGTTGTAATACTTGATATTACTTTATATTCGGATTGTAATATATTCATCTTTTGCTTCCGCTGTGCATATTAAATATTGTGTTGTTTGACTATGATGATATCAACTACGTCACGATACTCCCCATCGGGCCCACCGGTGACACGTGGAATTCGAGGTGTGACAGGTTGGTATCAGAGCCAACATTGAGTGAATTAAACACTATCCTTTGTGTTTAATCTCAATGACACAGTAGCACATTCCTTGACCTTCTGAGTCTAGACTTAACATAGGATTATTCTCAATCCTAATCTGGAAATTTTTGTTTCCAAATTTTTATATATACGTCGCCAAGCGAAGAAGCTGTAATAGAAATTCTCCACATCTGGAGCCCTAAAATGTTGAGCTTCGTACCGTGGCTAGAATGAAACGAGCATCCAAGGAGAGAACGTTCAGAAATAAAAAAAAATGAAGAAGAAACTCCTCTTGCTGAAGATCGTTTCCATAATAAGTCCTTATAAGGACATATTTATCTTTTAGTCCCTTCGAGGGCAACATTATTCCTTTCAAGTCCCATTTAGGGCAACCGTGAACTTTTTAATTTTATAGTGGAATGACTAAATATTCATCCTAATCAGGAAATATTAAATAAATGAAAAATAACATTCCTTTTATAAGATCTACCATTATAATAAAATGGCAAAATCTAAAAGGACAAGACCTAGCCTATTGGCATATTAAGACCCGGCCAAGATGGCAGTTCCTCAATTTAGATTCAGATCCTTATTAACATTTCAATTTAGAAATTGTTCTGCGTTAATTATTAAAAAGAATCTTAAAGGTAAAACCTAGCCTAAATGTCAATGCTGACAGGGCCAAGATAGTAAAACCTAGCCTAAATGTCAATGCAGACATGGCCAAGATGGTAAAACCTAGCCTAAATGTCATTGCAGACATGGCCAAGATGGTAAAACCTATCCAAAAGATTCCTAACCCAACTAAATGATCTCTGAATCATGGGTTAGATCATCAATTAAGATGATCATATTTTGACCATACGTGGTAATATAACGCCTACGGGCCTTGCTCATTTCTACATGAGCCAAAAGACGGTGGTAGCAATGACTCCCTGTCTGAGAAAGGTAATGAACCTTGATTCAAACCTTAATGCCTCGATTCTCTAAAATCGTGGCTTATACATTAAACTTGTCTGCGCGACTAGGCCATTTGTGCTATTATTAACTTATAAATTAGGATTTATGATAAAAATCCTAAATAAAATAAATATCCTTCCTTCCCTGTCAGTATGCATTTTAAAAAAGAATCTTAAAGGTGAAACCTAGCCTACGCGGCCAAGATGGTGAAACCTACTCAAGGGATTCAGATCCTTGTTAACACCTAAGAACGTGTTAGCACTCCTGACAAATGTGATTCGATAAAATCACAACAGTCATCCCTATATTGGAAATTTTTAAATTCCAAATTTGCTTTATGATCTAGAAATCATGGCTTATATCATCTTATAAGATGATCATATTATAAACATCCATGAGTGATGAAATGCCTACGGGCCATACTTATTGTCCTAAGGGACTAAAGACAGTAGTAGCCATTGCCTCTCTGTCCAGAAAAGGGTAATGAACTTTGATTCAAACCTTAATGCCTCGATTCTCTGAAATCATGGCTTATATCATCCTATAAGATGATCATATTATAAACATCCCTTAGAAGGGAAGTGCCTACGGGCTATGGTTAACGTCCTCTGAGACTAAAGACAGTGGTAGCCTACAAGCTCCATGTCAAGAAAAGGTAATGAACTATGATTCAAACCTCAATGCTTTGATTCTCTGAAATCATAGCTTATAATTTATAAATGTCCATGTGACTAGGCCTTTCGTGCCACTAGTAAAACTGTTATTGTTTTTATAATTGGGATAAGTTATAATATAAATCCTAAATAAATGTGATTAATAAATTAACCAAATATGGTCTCCGTTACCATGGTTAATGAATTGCCATAAAAGACAATTCCATAATAAACTCCCAAATAAATTGTTGACATTGTTTTATGTAACAGTTTAATTAAAATGGCTGACTCGGACGAAATTAATAGTCACCCAGTGGAGAATATTGATAACGCCCGAGTAAATTTAACGGGTGCTGAACTGAAAGCGTTGGTAGACGACGCAGTTACAAAGGCATTGGAACGACAGTACGAAGAGTATAGTGGGACTCGGAGTAGGACCCTATCTACACCGCATCCGAAGCCACCCCCCAAGAAAGATGATGATCGACTCTCCTCAAACCACCACAGTGCGCCATCTCAAAGATTGTACTAAATAAAGAACCCCGTGATAAGGGTTGCTCCTACAAGTACTTTGTTTCATGTAAACCCCGGGATTTCACTGGGGAGGAAGGAGCTGTAGATTGTATGACGTGGTTAGATGAGATGGATACAGTTGTGGATATCAGCGGATGCGCTGAGAGGGATGTGGTTAAGTTTGTGTCGCAATCATTTAAGGGGGAGGCCTTAGCCTGGTGGAGATCGTTGATTCAAGCCACCGGGAAGATCCCTTTGTACAACATGACTTGGGATCAGTTCGTTGCTCTTATCAAAGAAAATTACTGTCCTCAACATGAAGTTGAGAAGATCGAGACTGAATTCTTGACATTAGTCATGGAGAACTTAGATTGTCAAGCATACCTTACAAGTTTCAATACCAAGTCTCGATTGGTTCCTTATTTGATCACACCGGAACCAAAGCGAATAGCTCGCTTTATTGGGGGTCTAGCCCCAGAAATAAAGGCAAGTGTGAAAGCATCGAGACCTACTACATTCAGGTCAGCGGCAGATCTGTCGCTATCCCTCACACTCGATGTGGTTAGAAACAAGGCTGCCAAGGCCTCTGAAGATGGGAAACGTAAAAGGGAGGAGGAAAACTCCCAGAACCCTAAGAAGAGCAAATCCGAGTTCAACAATAACCAACCGGATTCCAACAAGAAGCCTACATGCAAAACCTGCAACAGAAGACACTGGGGACAATGTCGATCAAACCAAAAGATAAAATAATGTGGCATCTGCAAGAGAACTGGTCACCAGTCACACGAATGTAGGGACATAAAGAATGCAAACTGTTTCAGCTGCGGCGAAAAGGGCCACATCAGTACTAATTGCCCTGAGGCCGCCAAGGAAGGAGTAGCTAAGTCTGGGAAGGATAAGAAAGGAAACGCCTGAACTACCGATTGAATGATAGAGACAGTACATATCCATAATAGCATCAGGTACGTCTCGTACCATTTAGCATTGATAGTGTCTGCTAAGTATCTTACGTTAATGCAAAGGATAACAAACCTTTAGTAAACCATAAGCCTAGTAAACTCTTGATTACATTCATAAAAACTCCAGATACTAAATGTATGGAATAACTTACCAATGGAATCTTTAATGACCCTCTCTCCCATCCTCGAAGATAATCCTTTCCTAAGAATCTGGAGTACTCTTCCCCAGAAAGAGTACGACAATATATATTATTTTATTTCATTATTTTCTCATTATTTTATATCGCCTGCGAATGCCAAACTATGTTTGATAAGAGTGCCATATGAGGATTGGCGTATCCTAGTGTGTCCCATAGATTACTTCCATGCCTGATCAGTATGGGGGTTTGTTAGTGCATTATGTGTCTATCGCCTCCGTCAATCAAAATCGTAGTAGAAACCGAAGAATGCAAGACTTGATAATGTTACTAGTTAGTAAAGGCAAGGTGGCAATTTTGTAAATAATGAGATTTCTCATTATAACCTTGTGCCTATAAATAGGAGCTTTAGTTGTAAAGTTTAGGACTTTGCTCATTTGGAGATTTAGAAGCTTAGATTTTAGAGAGAGAAAGTCTAGAGAGAGAAAGTTCTCTCACGTGATTCACGGCTTTGTACACGACATCATATCAATCGAATCACGTCATTTGTACATTCTTGTATGTTCGGTCATGTACGTTCACGGATTCCGCACGTCGAACGTTCGTTACGCAATCGTACGGTGTCGAAACCGATCCTACAGGGTTTAATGCATGGAACCCCTGAGATATCCCAATGGTCATATTGTGCTAAAGTCGACTAGTAATATTCAAAGAAGATATCCAATATAAAATGTCCTTATAAGTATCTCTACTTAGGGCATCCTTGCATTTGTAAAGAGAATGTGTCATTTATCTGACACCGACATCGATAGATAAACCAAAGCCTGAGAATACAGACATCTCTGCCATCTCTGTGTGTCATAATTATCTTCTTTATAAGAATTACCATGTTTACCTTCTGAGAGACAAGTGGATGTTAGGACAAACATCCCGCTTAGGGCTGCAATTATTGTAAAAGCCTTATATCCGTTAGTACCAACGGAAAAGGAAGAACTAAGAGCCAAATCGATAAGTTTTTTTTTAGAGAAGATTTCATAAAGCCAAGATTCGAAGTTCTAAGAACTCCGATTTATATAAATAAGAGAGACGGATCATCTTGCTTATGCATTGATTACCGCAACACTATTTAGGCAACAATTAAGAATCGCTATTACCTGCCCAGGATCGTCGATTGGTTCGACTAGCTGTAAGGATTAGCTATTCTTTGAGATTAGTTAAACAGTGGTTGGAATAACCATCTCACCATAAAATAAGTTTTTATAGCAATTATTATGTAAGCATCAAGGCTACTCCTTTGGAGACCTTGTATAGATGGAATGATAAACATCTATTGTTAGAACAATAGGATGGTAAGTCCAATTATCAGGATCTAAAAGTTGCATTGGAAACAGCAAAGAAGATTGTTCAAAATTATAATTATCTTAAAGTTGCCAGTAATTGGCAGAAAAATTAAGAATTGATAAAAGTCGCAACCTTCTTAAGTCCTTAAATAAGGAGTAAGGTTCAACAAAAGAAAACACCCAGGAAGGGTGTGCCAAATTTGTTAAATTATCAGGCTATTTAAGCTCTGAATATATAGAATCATTCGAAGGAAATCGAATGTATCAAGATCAAGTAGCTTATAAGCTAAAACCTATTTAAGGAGCTTGGCGGAGCTCGCAATACATTACACACTAGTGACTGAAGGATGTGTTTCGCCAATAAGCCGAAAAACATTATCACGTAATGATAGGCAGATTAATGAAACTTTATGATTGGACAATAAACCTGTATAGACTAAGAATCGACAGGTTAAGAAGCTCCGAAAGAGAGTATGTACCTATTGTATAGGTCAACTGGGATACCTTTAGAGGCCCAAATATACTATGGAAGTTAAGTCCATGCTACTTCAGAAAATACTTCCATTATTCTAGCAAATCTCGAGGTCGAGATTTCTTTTAAGGGGGTGAGGATGTAACACCTCGAAAAATCACGTCCAATGAAGTGTTGACACGTGTAATAAACCCTAATGAAGTCAAACATTGAATTCAAGGGACTAATTTTTCAAAAAATAGAAAAACATTAATTATGAAAGAACTGAAAGTATTAACATACCTAAAATAAGTTTCTAAATAACCTTTTACGGTTTTATATTCACAAATGAGCCACTTGTTAATCAAGTGTAGCCGTTTATGTAATTAATTGAAAGTTTGCGCAGAAAAGGGTTAAAAGCGTCAACATGTTAATTCTTACCTCTGAGTGATCTTTTAACAAATCGAGAGCCTCATGATATTTGATTATACTCTCGGGAATGCCAATCATTGGCCATCCAAGGCTTTTATGCCCAAAAGTGAAGTTACGCGCAACTTTGCAACTATAAGGGACTAAAAGTGTCAATATGTTTAATTATACCTCTGAATGACCTTTTATCGAACCCGAAGCATTATGATGTTTAATAATACTTTCAAGAATGCCTAATATGGATTATATGAGGCTTCAATGATGTTAAATGATGAGTTACGCAAGTTTGCGCGTTAGAGGGACCTAAAGCGTCAAACTGCTAAAGTATACCGATTCGTGTGTTATCGGACCTTCCGAAATATGACCATGAGTTAAACATACCCTATTTACCCTTTATATAGCTTAGATATAGGCTTAGAGGTGTTTGGTGCGCACAATTAAACTTTTAAGTCATGCAGGGACTAAAAGTGTCAAAAAGCGCACAAGTTTGCGTTTACACGCATATCTTACATTCTGAATATTCCCGGACACCCAAAAATTTATGTAAGCACTAAAATATTTTATTTTAGTGTTTGGATTGATAAATTCCATTCGTCGCGTCGTTTGGATTGTTTATCGCGTCCGTCCGTGTTTCGTCGTAATTAGCCGAACAACGTGACCGTACGACCAAACGAACCGACATCCGGCATATTTTTGAGCATGTTCCATGTTCTCTATGCTTAGGCATCATTATAAAGCCTTAAAAATGGTTTAACGGGCCTTAGAGGTGTCGGAAATCAAGTTTGGAAGTCCAGGGGTAAAAAATGTCAACATTTGAAAAATTCTTTTTGCTGGCCAAAGGCTTGCGCACCTCAACACTATGGATGTTACGGTGCGCAAGCAAGCCCTAGATGCAGCAACTCGTTTGCTGTTGCCTGTTCAGCCTTTCAAACGACATGTATTGCCTTTTTTCACTTCATGGGCGACCCCTAACTGACTCCTAGGCTCTAGGGACATGTGTTGATGATTCATGGTCCATAATAGCTTGAGTTGTCAACAATCTAAGGTGTTTGAAATCACTATAAAAGGCCTTCAATGTTGCAACATTCTTGCATTCATTCCATCTGCAATTGTGGGACTTTCTGGAGCTCAAGAGCAGACACCAAGCATCCCTAATCGTGATTAGGACTTTGGTAAGCACCCTTGACCTTCCTTGATTAAGTTTTGCTTAGTAATTAGCTTAAAAGTCAAACCGTCGTAATTAACGGTTGACTTAGCGATTAATCACTGATGGTCCAGTGATTAGTCGAATTGAAAGTAGTTATAAGTTGGTAATTATGTGGGTAATAAACCCTTAAAAGGGTTCCCCCTGATTCCCACTCTAACTAGGTCAAATGTCGGGTCAAACTTGTAATTAAAAAGTCAACAGAATGTTTAAATCCTATTTTATGCATAATTAGCAATGTAGAACACCTACAACCTGTTTGATCATTAATATAACTTGGTAATTAGTGTAAGAACATGTCTAAACATGTTCAACCCGACAATTTAATGTTTAGACCCGGTTCGGAACCAAAAGTCGCAAAGCTTTGACTTTTGCTTTTGCTTTGACTTCAGTTCTAACCCGTTTTGGTATGTTTTAGAAATGCCAAAGAGCTTCATTTGGACCAGGTTACATGCTAGTATAACCCTCTGTGATTATACACCTTGGTTCATTAGTTAACCAATTAATATGCATAATTCCGTTAATTGCTCATATGTTGACCATTATGCTCTTTTCACCTTAAAACGTAATTTGTGAAAATGTAAAAGAGTAGAAACTTTAATCACTGATATTTAAACTTGCACCCAAAATTTTACATCAGTTTGAGGTGTAGATTGAGAGTTATGCTCATTAGCGTAATTTGAAGCTTCTTTAGCGATTAAACGGCGTAATTAGCGTATAGCCTAATTACACCTACTTTTTGATATCAAACTTAATACCCACTGATGTAATATATTATTTTGGGATTTTTGAAGATTTTTAATTAATTTTAGGCTGAGCATAACTTATAGTCGTAGGCTTAATCCGGTAATTGTCGGTTTTGCCCTTACGGGCCATAAAATGAGTTTTACATATCTAATTGCTTCCAAACCTTTTGCTACTGATTTCATATGATAAATAAATTATTTTAAACCCTCTGGAAAAATAAAAATATCAGATTACTATATAAAACCCGGAAACGGCTTCTAATCGCCATTTTTAAGCGTTTTTAACGCATAGTATGTACTAAAACTATTTTAAACATACAAAGGGTGATACCTACTGATTTTGAGGTAAATTATAATATTTTAACAGTAAGCAAAAGTTGTTCAACTCAGACTTCAGTTTTGAGCTTTTCGGCTTATGTGAAATTACCAAAATGCCCCTACGAAGCATAGTTTGATTATAGTTAATAAATTTCACATATATACTTTACCCTACTGTTATAACCTAATAAATTAAGTATTTTTGCTGATTATATCAGACCTGTAGCTCAGGTTAATACTTGAACTCTTTTATAAACTTGTAAATGACCAAACTACCCCTACGGGGCATAGTTTGTGTTTAAACTCGTTTCGGGCATAATAAAAGACATCTTACTGATATCACAACATATTTGAAGCATATTAACTTAGGACACCTGTAAATGGCTCTCATTATTACCCGTTACGCTTATTACGCATTCGGTTCGGTTTATGTAACTAGTTTACATAAATTAGCCGAAACGGGTCAAACCTTATCGGTTTTACCTCAAAATCCAGAATGTGTATAATATACCCATATTAAACAAGTCTTCAAACTTGTCGGGTTTAAATCACATTCTATTCCGGTCTTCGCCTAATCGTGCGTTGGAACCGTATAATTAACCGGTCTAAGCTTAGGCTTAATTAAAGACTCGTTAGCATTCTAATTGGTTATTTATACCATCATTCCAGACTAGAGCCTTCCGGTAAATTGTACCTACGCTTACTTAAGTGAATACGGCTGAGTTATTATAATTCTTGCTATTTAAGACAGGAGCTAGCTCAGGTAAATACTCTTAACTTATTTTCCCTATCACGGGCTTGGGATACGGTAATATAAATACCGCATGGTCAGGTATGGGATTCAAAGACCAATGAGTCGGGAAATCCAAATAACCTGTTTTAATTCGTATTGCTTGACTGAAACATTGGGGATTAATGCGACCGTGTCCTGGATATCCTTAACTCATTAAATGCAATGGCCACGACCTAAGCACGGGGTGTAGGCATACACCTGACAGATGCCATATGTTTATTAATTAATTATACCCAATAAGGGATTCCCAATAAGGGAATAGTGGTGTGTCGGTTAATCATGAACCGGCATAGAACCGGGCCCCGTATGTAGAGCAAGTTATGTAAAACTGATAACATGAAATATAGTTTGTCTCAAGTATAAAAGATTAAATTTTGCCTGGTGCATTTTAATCAGAGTGTCAAAACATCTTCGTGCCTTGAGCACCTAAACCAATTTTCATAGACATTTTCAAATGAGTCGGTTGAGTGTATTTACCAGTGAAAACTGACGTATTTTCAAAAAGTCTAAAGTGACAGGTACAAGTACGTAATAGGCTGGAAGCTGCTCAGGACGTTAATAAGGAATCTTGCAAGTTCTAGGCGTCTAAAGTCTGTTGAATACTTATGTTCTAAGATCCGCCTGTGGATCCTTTACTTTCCGTTGTAATACTTGATATTACTTTATATTCGGATTGTAATATATTCATCTTTTGCTTCCGCTGTGCATATTAAATATTGTGTTGTTTGACTATGATGATATCAACTACGTCACGATACTCCCCATCGGGCCCACCGGTGACACGTGGAATTCGGGGTGTGACAAAAAGAATTTTCGTGCTTCAAGCACTTAAACTAATTTTCATAAATGTTTTCAAATGAGTCAGATAATTGTATTTACAAGTGCAAACTGACGTATTTTCCAAAGACTAAGTGACAGGTACCTCACGAAATAGGCTGGAGCTACTTGGCATTAAATAAGAGGATCTTGCAAATCCCTAGATGCCTTAAGTTTGTTGAACTTCGTTTATGTTTTTACTTAAAGATCCGCCTGTGGATTCTTTTTAACAACTGCCTGTATATTCTTTCATTCGTACTTTGAACATTTGGGTTGTAATAGTAATTTACCTTCCAAGCCTTCCGTTATGCTATAACTATGTTTAATTGTCTATGATGATATCAACTACGTCACGATACTCCCCTCCGGGCCCACCGGATTATGTGGAAATATCGGGGTGTGACACGTTGGTATCAGAGCCAACATTGAGTGAATTAAACACTAGCTTTTTGTGTTTAATCTCAATAACACAGTAGCACATTCCTTAGACTTCCGAGTCTAGGCCAATGACCTAGGAATACTCTTAATCTTTATTTGGTTTATATATGTTGTTTTCTTATTTTTGACAGGATCACATAAAAGATGGCACCACATGTCAGAGGAGGAAAAGGGAAATATCCTATGAGAGGAGGACCATCTAGCCAGGCAGGACCTTCTCACAGTCGCACGCCCTAGGCATCATTTAGCTCCGATCCTTACGACGATTGGAGACATTCGCTAGAACCTGCAAGGCGATCTGTTTCACTAAGCACTTCGCCATCTTACCATCATTCCTTTGGGCCACAACAACCACAAGATCCCCAACACTCTCACCATTCGCAACATTCGCTGCATTCACACCAATCTCACCATTCTTCTAACCACTCCTATTCCCAGGGTTACTATGACCCTATTGAATACATCAACTCGCCAGCAGGTCATAACCTGTTGGGTCCTGAAGATCACTTCTCCGAGGACATGGATATGGATGAAGATCCAGATCCAGCAATGCCGCCATATGGGACGCCCACGCATCCCATAGATATTTCAAGTGGTTCTTCCTTTGCGGGATCTCCTTACCAAGGTCCCGATGAATTTCATGAATGGTGGGGACAGTGGAAATTTGAAAACACTCATTCCTTCCACAACACCCCACCACAACCTCCATCAGAGGAGCTGCACATTCAAGCAGTGACACCACCACTACCAGTAGAGGAACAACCTCCTCCACCACCAGAACCACCAAGGCGGAGGAGAAACGCACGTATGTCCGTGCGAGGGGGTCTACGTTTTAGCACCCCTCAATCTTCTAGCAACTATCCTCCCATTCCTGAAGATCCACAAATGGGTGGACCTTCAAATGACGTGCCAGAAATTGACATCACGCCGGCCACCTTTGCACCACAACCACTTCCGATGGGTTTCGAAAACCCAATTCCTACCTACCTAGATACGACTGGGTATAACCCATTCGAGCCACAAGCTCCTACAGGGTATAACTACCAACCACCTGCTTACGACCCATATGTCGAAACAGTCAACTATAATGCTCTCTGTCCTTCGCCATTCCCACCAGCATACCCAACTGGGTATCCTGTCTATGGGTATCAATACCCTCCATCCCAACCACAGCCACAACCTCAACCTCCACCTCCACCTCAACAACAACAATTGGAAATTTTGCAAAGAGTGCAAAATGTGGAACGTAGGGTGGATAGAGGTGAGAAAAAGACCCATAAGTTTCTTAAGGGTCTTGCAAAATTTAACAAGGGAAAAAGGAACGACGATTGAAGATTTTATTTTTTTATAATTGTTATTTAAATTAAGTCCCTACGTGGACATTTCTTTTTAGTATTAGTCCCTACGTGGACATTATCCTTATGTATTAATCCTTGCGAGGACTTGTTTTCCTTATAGTCCCTGCATGGACAATTTATGTTATTTGAAAGACCTGTTTAGGGCAGTTTTGTAATCTTTAGTATTATTAATGGAAATTTTATTTTGGAATTTATACATATGTACTTTCATTACAACAACGTGCAACAATCATTTCAATTTTAATTGATCTGCCAAGAGATTCCAAAAGATTTTCTTAATGGTATAACCTAGCTTGTATATGAACATGGCTATGATGGTACAACCCTCTTAAGACAATAAATCCTTGTTAACATCTAGAACATGTCAACACTCCTGGCAGTGTGGCTTGAGAAACCACACCAGCCTTCAAGGTACTTGGATTCTTCCAAGCCTTTACATAGCCTAAATGATCTATGTGAATCATGGCTAATATCATCAAATATGATATCCATACTAAAACATCCATTAGAGATGTTATTCGTTTTGCCTACGGGCCAAGCTATATCGTTTCTATAACGATGGCAGTCGTAGTCAATGACTCTCTATCTAAAGGTGAAGAACTATGTTCAAACCTTAGAGCTCATGATCTAATAAGATCTTGACTCAAAATTGTCATGGAAACAAGGCCTTTTATGCCATCTAAATGTCCTTTGGGACGAGCCTTTGAGTTATATAAAAGAGTTTGTACAACACTGACAACTGTGACATATGTCCCCTGTCTGTTATACATAAAAGATTATATTCAGTTTTAATGCCTCTTACGGTTCAATTGTAACCTAGGCTAATTGTAATAAAATAATTTCAACTATACATTTTCAAAAATGTCAAACCCATTAGCCTATATGGATACTTATACCATGGCTAGTTAATCATCGAATAAGATGATTCGCCATATAACAACTAAACAAATTATTGTTACTTGGTATATAGCATTCAAAGCTTCACTATGGCTGGTTCTGACGAGGCACACAGTTACCCAGTTGATGGGAATAATACTACAAGACTGAATCTCACTGGCGTTGAGTTGCAAGCCATGATAGACACAACAGTTACCAAAGCTGTGGATAAGATACTAAAAGAGTCTAGTGATGCTCATTCGAAAACTCATTCTAAATCCCTTTCAAAACCGCTTACATCAAAGAAAGATGAATCTGAGCATTCATCCAATCAGAAGAGTGAACCCCACAAGCAGATTGTGTTTGATCGGGCACCACGTTTCAACAAAGGTTGTACCTACAAGTATTTCGTCTCTTGCAAACCAAGAGACTTCACTAAAGAGAAAGGAGCCATCGACTGCATGAAGTGGCTCGATGAGATGGAAACAGTGGTGGATATAAGCGATTGTACTAAGGAGGATGTGGTTAAATATGTTTCACAATCGTTCAAGGGCGATACCCTAACATGGTGGAACGCTCTGGTCCAATCCACAGGAAAGATTCCTCTGTACAACCTCTCTTGGTCTAAATTTGTGGAGTTGGTTAAAGAAACATACTGTCCACAACATGAAGTGGAGAAGGTGGAAACTGATTTCCTAACCTTGGTCATGAAGGATCTGGACTGCAGATCATATGTCACCAGTTTCAATTCGATGTCCAGACTTGTTGCTTACCTGGTCACTCCAGAACCTAAGCGCATTGCGCGCTTCATAGGTGGTTTAGCCCCTGAAATCAAAGGAAATGTCAAGGCTTCAAAGCTTACCACCTACCGGTCAGCTGTAGACCTGTCCTTGTCTCTTACACTTGACGTGATAATGAGTAGGTCTAGGAGGGCCACAGATGAAGGAAAAAGAAAGAGAGAAGATTATCAATCCCACCAGTCTAACAAAAAGAAGAAAGGAAATTTTGGGTTTAAGAAAAACTCTAATCAGTCTGGTAGCAAACCCCGATGCAAGAACTGCGATAAAAAGCACTTTGGGAAATGCACAATAGACCCGCAGGCCAAGCCTTGCGGGATCTGCAAGAAGAAAGGGCACAAGTCTTTGGAGTACCAGGATTTAAAGGATGCAACCTGTTATGGTTGCAATGAAAAGGGGCATATCAAGACAAACTGCCCAAAGAATATAAAGAAGCCTGAGGAGGCTAAGAAAACGAATGCTAGGGTATTCCAGATGAATGCCAAGGAGGCAGTGAGGGATGACAAAGGCATAATAGGTACCTTCCTCATAAACGATATTTATGCTAGAGTTTTATTTGATTCAGGTGCAGATAAGTCCTTTGTAGACCTTAAGTTTAGTAAACTGTTAAATCTGCCTATTAAAACTCTAGATATTAAATATGAGGTAGAACTCACTGACGGTACCTTAGAAACTACTTCGACTCTTCTTGATGGATGTTTTATATCCATTAAGAATCATTCAATTCCGTTATCTCTTCTACCAATGAAATTGGCTGGGTTTGATGTAGTTTTAGGCGTGGATTGGTTGTCACGTAACCAAGCCCAAATCGCCTGTGATAAGAAACTAGTCAACATCAAAACCCCATCTGGTGAGTTGATCACCATTCATGGAGATATGCACTACGGGTTGCCCGATAATGTATCTATACTAACGGCATCCAAGTGCTTAAAGAGCGGATGTGTCATCTACATGGCACAGGTGACATTGGACGAGCCGAAACCAAAGATAGAAGACATTCCAGTTATCTCTGAATATCCAGATGTCTTCCCTGATGAGCTACCTGGATTACCTCCCAATAGGCAGGTAGAGTTTAGGATCAACATCATGCCTGGGGCAGCACCAGTTGCACAAGCTCCTTACCGATTAGCACCAACCAAAATAAAAGAGCTGAGAACCCAATTGGATGAACTTCTGGAAAAAGGTTTTATTAAACCCAGCTCGTCACCATGGGGAGCACCCATACTATTTGTAAAGAAGAAGGATGGTTCAATGCATCTGTGCATTGATTATCATGAACTAAATAAGGTGACAATCAAGAACCACTATCCTTTGCCCAAGATCGACGATCTGTTTGATCAGTTACAAGGGGCAAGCTTCTTCTCAAAGATTAATCTAAGGTCGGGGTATCATCAACTTAAAGTTAGAATAGAAGATGTACCTAAGACCACGTTTAGAACGAGGTAAGGCCACTATGAGTTTTTAGTGATGCCCTTTGGGCTCACTAACGCACCCGCAACATTCATGGACCTCATGAATCGAGTCTGCAAACCATATCTGGATAAGTTTGTCATCGTCTTTATAGATGACATACCTATTTACTCTAGTAATCAGGCTGATCACGAGAAACACCTCCGGTGCATCTTAGGACTTCTACAACAGGAGAAGCTTTACGCTAAATTCTCCAAGTGCGAATTCTGGCTTCGCGAAGTCCAATTCCTTGGACATGTTGTGAGCGAGCGTGGTATCCAAGTGGATCCCACTAAAATAGAAGCAATCATGAACTGCGAAGTACCTAAGACACCTACTGAAATTCGCAGCTTCTTGGGATTAGCAGGATATTACCGAAGATTTATTGAAAATTTCTCAAGAATAGCCGCACCTTTAGCTACTCTGACCCGCAAGAATGTAAAATTTGACAGGGTCCTAAACAGCAGGAGTCTTTTGAAATCCTCAAGCAGAAGTTGAGTAATGCTCCAGTACTAACCTTGCCTGAAGGTATAGATGAGTTGGTTGTCTACTGTGATGCTTCGCACATTGGCATGTGGTGTGTGCTTATGCAAAAAGGCAAGGTGATTGCCTACATATCACGACAACTGAAGGTGCATGAAAAGAATTACACCACCCACGATCAGGAATTGGGTTCCGTTGTATTTGCACTTAAGTTATGGAGACATTATTTATATGGAACTAAATGTGTGATATACTCAGATCACAAAAGTATCCAACACTTGTTTAACTAGAAGGATCTCAATATGAGGCAACGCCGTTGGATGGAAACTTTAAATGACTACGATTACGAGATTCGCTACAATCCTGGCAAAGCGAATGTAGTTGCTGATGCACTAAACCGAAAGGAAAGAGTTAAACCTATACGGATTAATGCCAGGAGTATTGAACTTAAGAACAGCTTAAATGAAAGGTTGTTAGCCGCTCAGAAAGAAGCTGTATTGGAAACTAACCTTCCAAGCGAGAGATTAGGTGCAACTATTGATCAGTTGTCACCTGGGAATGATGGAATCCTCAGATTAAATGGTTGAATCTGGGTTCCTGTTCATGGAGGACTTAGATAATCCTCCAGGAAGCTCATAATTCCAGATACTCAGTACACCCTGGGAGCGACAAAATGTATCAAGATTTAAAGGCAAGTTATTGGTGGATGGGTTTGAAGAAATCCATAGCCACACACATAGCTAAATGTCTGACGTGCTCACAAGTCAAAGCCGAACATCAAAAGCCATCAGGATTACTACAACAATTAGAACTTCCCACATGGAAGTGGGAGATGGTAACCATGGATTTTATCACCAAGTTACCTAAAACAAAACATGGAAATGATACAATATGGGTCATAGTTGATAGACTGACTAAGTCAAATCATTTCCTACCCATCAAGGAGACTCATAGCTCCGATAAACTAGCTCATATATATGTGGATGAGGTTGTGTCTCTCCATGGAGTGCCAATATCTATTGTATCCGATAGAGATACTAGATATACTTCTCATTTTTGGAAAAGTTTCCAACAATCTTTGGGCACCTGTTTGAATTTCAGTACTGTGACAACTGTGCTATGTAAACGATGTACAATGTAAAACAATATCAATTTTCAATAAAACGATGTGTTTTGGTGTTATTATTTGTGTATTTGTGTTTGACGATTTTACGATTTGATTCGAGTTCGATTTCAAGCTTTAAATCGCTTTCTGGAAAGTTATACGCAAACTGATGCGTAAACGTAATCAGTTTAACGCAAAAAACACTCCGGAAGAGTGACATAGGCTTAAAATACCTTAAATAACCTTTACATAACTTAGAAATAAGTTTTGGAGGGTTTGGTGTGTCGAAAACAAGTTTATTCGATCGCAGGGACTATTTGCGTCAAATTGCGAAAGTATGCTGATTCGTATAGTAACGAACATTCCAGAACTTGATCATAAGCTAAAAATACCCTAAATATCCTTTACATAGCTTAGAAATAGGCTTTGAGGGGTTCGGTATGCGAAAATAAACTTATTTGATCAACAGGGACTAAAAGCGTCAAAAAGTGCATAAGTTTGCATTTTCGCGCATATCTTACGTTCTGAACGTATCCGGACATCCAAAAATTTTTGTAATCATTAAAATATTTAATTTTAGTGATTGGAATGCAAAAATACCATTTGTCGCGTAATTTGGATCGTTTTCGCGTCCGTTCGAGTTTTCATCGTAATTAACCGAATAACGCAACCGTACGACCAAACGAACCGACATCCGAGATAATTTCAAGCATGTTTCAAGTCCCCTATGCTTTAAAATCCTTGTAGAGCCTTGAAAATGGGTTAACGGGGTTTAAACGCGTTGAAAATGGCTTAAACATGCTGCAGGGACCATTTTTGCCATTTTTCAAAAGTTTCTGTATCTGGGGGGTGCTAGCGTCGCGCGACCCCAAAAGGGTGGTGCTGTGGCGGCACGCGAGCCCCTTATTTTGACAGAAAACCTGTTTTCAGCAACCAGCTTGAAATTGAGGGTCTTTTATGCAATTTTCTCAATACTATGAACTGGTTTTAGAACTCCCATTGTATTTAAAACCATGTTCCACAAGTGTAGGGTCAAGATTGATTCTCATGAATGATCTTGTTGATCCTAACTTACTATAAATAGAAGTGGGTTCTTCACTTCATTCCTCACATTTGATTCAATTCTGCTCTAAGTTGAAGTTTAAACACTTCATACCTGGGTATTTTGAATCAATTCTTCCTAGCTTGGACCTTTTGTAAGCTTCTTTCATGCTTATTTATGTTTTTCAAGCATGAAAGTCAAACAGTGTTTGACTTTCTGCTTTGACCATGAATTGGTCAACACAAAGTTCTTTTGAACTTTGCAACATGAGCGTAATCACGATGGTTATATTCCCTTGTGACCATACCTACTGATTACCACGTTGATTAGTCGAAGTGACGAGTCAAAGTTTCGGTCAAAATGCGTATCTATGCACATTTTGCAATGAAGCTATTTTCGGGTATCAAAACACTTTGTTTTGATATCAAACTTGTTTTCTAACTTAGTTAAACATGGTTTAACATGTTTAACTCGTCACTTTTAGTCTAGTGCTTGTTTAGGGTCGTAAGTCAAGCGGTCTTGACAATCGCTTAGACTTTCGAACTCGACCCGTTTGGTCGATCGTTAGGATCCGACCAAGCATATTTTGTGACCATAGTTGTATAGGGAATAACCTTCCGAGGTTATACCTTATGGTCACTTAGTTTAATTAGTTGTAGGATAGGTAGTTTATATGCCTTAGGAAAATGACCAAAATGCTCTTTTTATGCATAATTTGAATTTAAGCATATGTAACTTAAATTTTGTCACTTAAACTGATTATGCAACATATTTAAACATGTTAGGGCATATAATACTTATCATAGGACTAGTTAGGCATCTCGAACGCACTTTCGCGCGAACAACGTGTTAAAGTAGCATAAGCTACCTGAATGGGTCATAATAGGTCGTAAGCACTTAGGATAAGTTCCGATTTAGAATGTAGACTTTGTTAAACCATATCACATGAGTTCCAATACTCATTTGGTTTACAAGACCTCATTCTACCCGATCTTCCAATTTAGGCGTCAATTTATTAACTAGCGATCCGATTACTAGGTACCACTTGATTTCCTTGGTTTGCCCGAGCTTTTTAGTTCATTAGATCAAGGATACTTTGCAATTCAATGTGAGTACATAGTTCCCCTATTTTACTGTTTTTAATTGTTTTGGGGTGATTCATATGCGTTAAACAATTTCGATGCTTTAACGATGATTTCAAAAACGAATACTATGGTTTATATTAAATAGAACGATTTCGATAATGTGAATGAACTTGTTTGACGTATTTACATAACGAATGACATTCAGTAGCTTTGGCCGAGCCAAACAGTATTAGGTTATGGTACCATAGGATCTGACAAATCCCGTTATCAGACTGCCACCATGGTTATGTGTGGGGGTTATGTGGGTAACGACTGAACTTGATAATTGTTAACTTACCCTTTGGTGGTTTGTGTCACACCCTGACTTTTGCGGAAGCTTGATTATGTGTGACTTGCTTAATATCATTGCATTCAACCATAACAAACAACTATATGATAAAGCTAAAGATGTTCATCCATTAATTTAAGTTTCAAAACATAACATAACCTCGTTTAGAAATCCAACACTGACCTCAAATCCAAATATAAACCATGCAACTTGTTTTAGAGTTCCACAAGGACTCGACAAAAGACGTTAAATAAACCAGGCTTTGAAAGATGTGTCTTATCTAGGATAAGACACACTATCCAAACCCTTAGACCCTGGATGACATCTCTTATTCCCAACATTACTTGAAACTTCCAAATGCCCGCCAGGTCCACATTTAATTCCCTGAAATACATGTAGTTTGAAAACATCAACAAAAGTTGAGCGAGTTCATGTGTTTGTTCGTGTGTATGAATAAACCTTTGTAATCATTGAAAGTATGTATGTATGTTTGTAAATCCCTGGTATGAAAGCAACAAGGAAAACATATCATTAATGGTTTGCAAGGCCATTAATATGTGTGACGTGATGCAGGAAGGCTCAAACCTAGCAAATTTGTCTCTGGAAATAAGACATAGTCACCTCATGGGCCACCCTGGTCCACATGGGTGTGGGCTCGCTACACCCAAATAGATCTATCACTCATGTCCCTCGGTCCTACAATGAGGATTAATGGTCTTAAGCGTTATACCCACCACTCACATGATCTAGCAGTACCCTTCCTTAGCTAACCATACCACATATAAACGTTTGTAAACAGTTTGTAACATCTACTTCACCCCTAAAGTTATAAAACTGAAAACAATTAAAAGAAAAGGGGGACATGAACTCACAGTCTTGCGTTCTTCGTAATCACAGTAACTCAAAGCTCCTTCGGATGTACACAACTACATACAACGTACTACGGTTTATTAGACGAGCGGGTCGTGCCTTGACTTAGTATGAATTAGTGTCTTTGAGTTACGTTTCTTTGTGTCTTCAATATTATTCCAAGTTATATAATTATTTGTTAAAATAAGAAACATCTTAACTTAAATTATATTTATTAAATTTTGGAATAATAGTTAAAATAATATATTTTAACTTGTCACTTTTTATGTATTTATACATGTATATCCTTCCCAAGGATGGGTGTATTTGTATTCGTATTCTTATACTTGTATATTTTTGCCACGTATTGGTGTCGTATTCCGGAGTGTATTTATGCGTACGAGAATACGCATTTTCTTGTAATTATTAAGTATTTTATACTTAATTTTGTATTAACTTTTCTGGAATAATATCTTTAATAAAAATTCATTAATATATATTTCCAAAATATATATTTTAAGAAATATTAGTTAGAAAAATTATTTATAATTTTTCCCTTGGTAAAAATATTTGTATTTTCATATAAGTCCCAAAAATAATATATTTTCAAGTCTAACTTGGAAAATATATATAAACTTATTTTTCTCCAAAAAAATAATATATTTCATGTTTATTTGAGAAAATATATATTTCTTCCAAAAATAATATATCTTCTAATAATTCCAAGAAAATATATTTCTATTCATCAAAAATAATTGTGAAAATCATATTTTCATTCACTTGGTGTCAAAACTATTATTTACCAAAATATACTTGTGCATAAATTTTCTGGAATATTTTGTAAGTTATATTCCTTTGTTCGGTTTCTCCAATATTGTGGGTATTCTTTGTATATTCACATTCTTGGAATTTTGGTAATATTTTGGATAGTAATTTTTGGTATTTTGATGAGTTATATTATTTCAAGTCCTAAAATAATATAACTAATACACATAATATACAAATAATCACACACATGGTGTCTTCTAAATATATATTTCCTAAATACATATTTAGTCACTTTTATTTATAAAAACCAACCTCCAATATTTTTAATTTTTTTGTAACAAAATTTATGGCAAACTTTATGTGAAAATCCATGGTTTAAAACATACTTGTAAATATTTGTTTAAAAATATTTTTCTAAGTGTTTAATTTTTAGAAAACTTTTGTCATAGTTTCCCCTAAAAATGGAGGTTTCCATACCTTGAAGGTATATCATTTTCTTTTGTAAATCAACACAATCAATCAACAATCAACAATCTATACTTACCAATTTTGCCAAAAACAAGCATAAACTACCACTTCATTAACTTGAATATTTATAAAAATGTGTAGTAACTTACTAGTGTGTTTAGTAAGTTTAGTTACCTTTTAAAGTGTGGTTGTTTATTTAAAAACTTTATTTTTGAAGAAGTTAGTTCTTCACAACTTATAATCACATTTTCTAAAAATGTTTCTTCATGGATTTTTCTTGTCACATATGTGCTTCTATGCTTTATTAACCACCAAAAATGAGGGTTATTTATTTAAGAACCAAGATTAAGTAAAACTTGTATTTTTAACTTGGTTTCTTGAAAAATCATCCTTGAAATTTTAGATCTACAAGACTTACATCTCATTTTAATCATCATTTTACAAGAAAACAATATATTCTTTCAACATTCATATCTTTCATGAGGATGATCTACTAATCTCTAACATTTTCATCCTCTCATCTTGCTAGATTATGTTTTTAATCATGATCTAGCAAGATCATATGATGATCTACATCATTTACATAAGTAAACAACAACCAACAAGTATAACAACACATAAACAACATGATTTCTTCACGATTTAAGCTTATGTTCATGTTTCATTCTCTTGATTCTTAGTGTTCTTCATGATAATCAACATGTATCATCTTTTAACCACTTATAGAAGATGTAAAATGAAGGGATTAGTGTTCTTACTACTATCTCAAGGCTAGGGATGATCAAGAGAAGAAATGAAGTGGATAAAAGCAAATGGAGAAGGTCCTTCAACTTCTGAAAGCTCCTAGCTTCCTTATGCACCTTCTAACACCTTTGTATAAGCTTGGAATGTATGGAGAATGATTGATGATGGTGGTTGTGTTGTTGTTGGGTTGCGGCCGAAGCCAAGAGGGAGAGTAGGAGAAGGTTTCAAGTGTTAAGTGTGTGAAGAAATGATTGTTGTGAACTCAAGGGTCTTCTTATAATCCACAAAAACACAATTACCATTGGTCTAAATGTTTTATAAAGAGTAAACAAGATCAAATATTTAAATCAAATAAAATCTTGATGGTGGGGGTCATGTTGGCCGATTACTGGGTGAGGGGGGGGGGTATAGGTGTAGGTTATAACCATAAGTTAGTTATTTAGTTAGAAATCAAGTATATAGTTAGGGATTTAGTTATTAGATATTTATATAATGTGTCATGATGTTCGGGGACCATAACTAGCTTGGTAATGTTAAAACAATGCTTCTAGTGAAAATTTGGTGTTTCGGGTAGTGTCTGGTTGTTCGGTTGGTTACCGGTTCGTTAAGGTGCTAAACTATGCAGTTTAGTGTGCTTTATGTAATCTTTTGTGACACTTTTGATTCCCGACACTTAGGAAAGCATTCAGGACCATTTAACCATATTTCTGCATGATATAATGGTGTTTAAATGATGAATTTGCTGATTTCCTGTAGAATTCTGCAGTTCAGATGAGTTTTAGGCACTTTCCGGAACTTAAACTATCTCTAGGAAGGCAGTTTCGTGACCCTTACTTTCCTACACACTATACTAGTGTAATACTTGGTTTCTGGCTCATTCTGTGTCTCAACACATTGTCTATCCATGTACCAAACTCCGTCAGTATTTTCCTGATTTGTCTGATAACTGTGTTTAGTGCATCATTTGAGTCAATAAAGTTCTCATGCAATAATGATATGACATTAAGCAATATGTGATGCATGTGTATGTATAAATCAATAATCAGAAAGCAGTTCAAGTCATTAATTGTAATTCAGCACAGTCATTAAGCAATAATCATGGTTTAATAGTTGTACGGATGCCTAGAATTTTGACTGTTGTCACAGTTTGTTAATACGAGTTGAACGATGGATGAGTTGCGAAGGTTTTAATGTTATAATCGAGACGACCAAAAGTTAGTTTTCACAATTAAAATGAGAACGATTTGAATGATTAAACGATTATGAACGAATTTGAACGATTTGGAACGATTTAAACAAATGAACGATGGTCTATTACATGAACGAGTTAAACGATTTAAACGATGGGTTTTTGGTATGTGATTAGATAACGGGACGGGTGTAATGTGATAAAATCATGGTAGATACGCCGCTGGTACTTCTTATATATAAGTGCTTTTATCATATTACATTCCGTGGCGTTATTTAGTTCACTTGGACGAACAATTTTATACGATGTCATGCAACAATGTTTACAATACGATATAAACCATACGAGTTTTATTACGAGAACAATTTACAATTTGGTTTACTTAAACAAATGTTTTGGGTTAAGATTCATGGCAACGAGATTTTATAAACTATAACCAACCTATTTTGAGCTGGTTATTCATATTGCAATATCAAACTCTTTTCAATACAAGGTTTTCAAGTAACGACTCTTGTAATCAAAAGAGGTATTGCAACATGTAAACGAGCCATGAATCTAACAATCACACAAAACCTATGTGCTCGCCGGCATTTCTTTGCTGACTTTATTTTTACATATGTTTCAGGTGGTGTTGAATGATTGATTGCGACTAGGATGCATGCTCACTTAGGACTGGACAAGGCCTTAGTGACTTAATAACGATGATAGTCAATAGTGAACTTGTTTGTTGTAACACCTCGCAAAATCATGTCCAATGCAAAGGTGACGCGTGTCATAAACCCTGATCAGGTTAAAAGAGAACTTGAGGGACTAAAACTGTCAAACAATGTAAAGATATAAATAGAAGGACCAAAAGTGTCAACATGCCTAACTTGTGCCTCTGATTGACCTCATAAGATATTCATATTTATTATTGGATAAACCAACGGACACAAGAAGTCGTTTGTGCTTAAAAATCAAAAGTTACAAAACACAGGGGTTAAAAGTGTCAACATGTTTAATTCTTACCTCTGATTGGCCTTTTAACGTTCCCGAAGCTTTGTAATGTATTATTATACTCTTATGTATATCAAATAATGATTTATTAAAGATCCAGTGCAATTATGTAATGTGATTTGCAATTATCAAGAATAAGGGTTAAAAGTGTAAAAGTGGAAATTCTTCATTCGGGAACCATTTTCAATATGTCCAAGACATCTTTTTTGACAAGTCACAAGTACCGTTGAGCTTAGTTACACATTAAGAATTAATCAATTCACTTAGATTGCCGACATACTGATCCACTTAAATTCTCACACAAATTTCAACTGATCCAGGATATGAATTAGGTGTATTAGGAACTTAAACTCATTCATGTGTCCCACCTCTTGAATATACTCCCGTATCCAAATCCCAATATTCAGTCTTACAGGTGAGTATACCACAGATGATATCTGTAAGGGGTTAAATGCGAAGACCGTGATAGCTCAGGTCAGAACTTCCGTTCAGCAGAGAGATGACGGCTTCGACTTTTGGTGGGTCCCCTTTAGAGGATCTTTTTTACAACAGCACATGATTTGCATTTTTTCAATGTTTCATCATTTTTTATGCTAAGGGCAGACTTTTATTTCAAGCAAGCATAAAGTATTCTCCGGGGACTAGGCCATTGCTTCCGTAAAATCAGAAGTCCCGGGATAATACCCCAGATATCACTGAGCATAAAGACCTAGTATCTCAGAAAGAGGGATCTTTCAAACGAAATTTCAGGGGTTACCTATATATCCAAGTAGTGTTCCCCACGAAATAAGCAAGTTTGAATTTAAGTTTATATCCCGAAAAAGCTTACTAAATGTGTAAAAACCTATCGGCATATCATCAGTGAGACCGTTTAACGCTATTTAATCTTTACATTTCTTTAGCATACTGTAACTGCCTACTGATGTACTATCATTTCCTCTTTTTGACACCAAAACTCATTTTGTATTTTGTCATGTTTTTGTCTTTTTCAAATTTTCAAATGTTTTTGGATTTTCTGAAAATTCTTACTCCCCCTAAAATGCAAACACATTTAAAGGAAATTTGAAAACAAACTGTACAAGTAAAGTGACAACTAATATCGAATCACTTCAAATCGCCATCCACTTGGCATAAACAATCAGAACTCCCCCTTACAACAAACTATTTTCTCATTAAGATTTCAAAACACTTAAGTTTGTTTTAACCAAAATGATTTTTCCGGAAAATAAGTTTTGTTGATTTTACCACTTGTAGGTTAGGGGTTCATCACATTGTTTTCTCAACCATTAGAAAAATATAACAATTTTAAATTCAAACATCAATATCACTTGTAGAAAATTAAGTACAACTTAATGTCCCTGATTTACCACTTGTAAGACGAAATATCACCGAAGTGAATTTCTCAAGAAATATGCCGATTCCTGCTCCACGATTACCAACTTGGGAGCTCCGGCAAGTCAGGATTTTTACTTGTGAAAAACTGCCATCCAAGCCTGACCAAACTTGGATGTTTCTTCCTCAACTTCACTAGGGGTTGGGCTGTAAGTTGCCTTCTTTGATTCGTAAAAGTCCTTTACCCCTTTAGCCTTTCCCTCGACCATTTTCCCAAAAATCTTTTTAACATTCCCATTAAACGCTTTCTCGACATCAAATTCTTTCTTCTCAAAATAGAACTGATTCGAGATCTCAACTTTCCCAACTTTTGATTTAAAATTTTCAGCCCTCAATGGTGGAAAATTAACATCATCCACTGGAGGTACTGAGTTTTCATCTTTTAACTCAACTTGTGGCTCGTCTAACTTTGTGGAGTTAGATTCATCGCCAGATTTCACATCAAACTTCTTAACAACCCACATTTGGTTGTCATTCTTAGCTCTCTTTTTATAAAAATGAGTCTTTGAACACTCACCAACTTCATATGTTGAATTTTCAAAAACTTTAAATTTCTCAGTTGGTGGTTCATTTTTCTCAACCACTTTTTCTTTGAGTTTTTTAGAGACTTCCTGTTTTGTTTTTGTTGCTTGAGAACAGTTCCATGCAATGTGACCAACTTCATTGCATTTGTAACAGGTTCTTGTCTCCTTTCTTTGATTAGCTCCATTCTTCACTTTTTTCTTGCTTCTTGGCAAGAAATTCTCTGTTTGATTGCTTCCATAATGAGCTTTTTAATTCCTCTTCATAGCTTGTCCCTGAAACAAATTTTGTATTTGTTTTAGAAGTTTTTTCAGGTTTATAATTTTCAGGTGGAATAAAACCCAATCCTTTCTTTTTGAAATTACCGTTATGGTTAGGTTTCTTTTGAAAACCAGAACCAGAACTGTAACCTTTTTTCTTGTTTAACCGTTGTTGAACTCTTAAAGTGTATTTTTTAAGTTTTTAGTAAGATTTACATCTTTTATTTCAGAAATATTGATTTCTGTTAGTTTGAAAACCTTTTTGATCTTTTCAAATTTAACACTTCTTATTGGAAATTCTTTATCAGAATATAATTTGTCAGAATCATTCAAAGTGTATGCAACTTCGAATGTTTCATCCTTCAAATTAGATTTTGATAACAGAAATTCTTTATTGTAAACCCATTTAACCGACGACTTTGAACTCTTGACAGACGAACTCGAACTCCCGGACTCAGACTTTAACTCCGACTCCTCATCTGTTTCCAACACCTGATCGACCATCTTTTTTATTAACTCTGACTCATGATCAGTGTCAGACGATGTGAATGTGACGTCAATATTTTCTGGTAACTCGTCAGTTGTTTCAGATTTTAACTCTATATTGACAGCCTTTTTGACCTGCTCTTCATTCGATTTTCTAGGAGAATACCCTTCCTAAATTGGAGGCGGACACTTGTTATAACTAACACTCTGTTTCTTACCAGTATCCTTCTTCTCTTTTGGCTTCTCATCATCTTGAAATGCTTCAAAACCTGCAACAGTTGGATAAATTCGATCAATGAGATAATCAGAACTAGAATAACTCTGTAATAAACGTCTGATTCTCTCATTCTCAATCTTTTCTGTCTCCAAATCTTGCTTCCATTTCGCACTTTCTTCAATGTAGAAATTTATAGCTTTCTGCTTCGACATCAATACAGCATTCAACATTGTCAAAGCATCTTCTATTTCAGAATTCGTCTTTTGTAGACCAGTTACCGTTCTGTTCAACACATCATATGATTCTTTCACATAATTGAGATTGAACAATAATTGTTCTTTCATCTTTTCTTGCTCACTCAGTTTCTCATCTTTTTCTGCACATTGCTTGCAAGATTCTAAACACTTTAAGCAAGGCTTGATGACTTCCACAATCTTTTCAACTTCGATGACCTTCTCAACCTCAATCACTGTTTCATCTTCAATCACCTTCTTAGCTTCACCATTCCTCTCAGCAACATTAACTTCCTTCATCTTTTTCAACTCTTTTGCTGCTTGTTTCTTCTTCAATTTCTCCAAGCGATCTGCAAAATAAAATTGAAAACTTTCAGGAGATAAATGAGTTTTTGCAACATTAACATGTTTTTCTTCCTCATCATCACCACTGTCATCAGTTGGTGATTGATCAAAATCTATTGTCTTTTCAGAACTATCATCTGAAGAACCAGAATCAGATGGTGTTTGATCAAAAATAGTTGCTCTTTCTGAACTTTCATCGGATGAAACAGACTCTTCTTCTTGGCTCGAATCATTACTAGCAAATATTTTCATCCATTCCGTAAACAAATCAGGCTTTTGAACTATCTTTGCAATGAAAGCTTTAAACTCCCTATTCTCATCCACAAACCTATCCCAGCTAAATCTTGGAGCCATTTTCTCATCATCTTGATCAATGATACCATAATAAGCTTTCTTGTTTACATCTTCGATCATTTTCCCATGAGTAGTTTGTGATTCTTTTTGTTGATGCGGTTGATGAGCAACTTGTTGATATATGGCTTTCCGATAGTAATCATCTTTTCCAAATGGATTCTTTGCTCCACTAGCTTCCTGATTCTTGCATTCTCTTTTGAAATGACCTTTCTTCCTGCATCGAAAACAAGTAACTTTAGATTTATCAAAATCCAAAGTAGAAACATGTGCATCCAAGAAATCATTTCTTCCTGTTATCATTTTAAACTTTTCTGCTCTCCTCAAGACGCTAGCTAAGCACCACTTTATATCCATGAGCTCCATCTCTTCAGCGTCTATCTGATCGTAATCCTCTTTCGTCAGCATAGGATTTCCGATCCTCCCTGCAACCAAACCTTCATAGGATTGTAGCACAGTTGCAAGTAACGCCATGTGATCTTTTGCAATTTCTTCAGAAAAACTTTGACCATCAGGAAGATTCAATGCAATGTTGCACTGTATCACATAACCATTCCCACTTTTTGAACTTTGAGAATGAAAACTTGAAGTTGAACTCTTTGGATTAACACTCGAATATGAAGAAAAACCACTGCTGCTATTAGGACTTTGTTCAACATTTCCAGATAAGTCTCCAGCACTAAACGCAGTTTGAATCTTCGGATTCATTTCAGCCTCTTGAACATTGCCTTTATAATACATTTTCACATCTTGTTGACCACTCGGATTACTCATCCTCGCAATCTTTTGTTGTTCAAGATCTTGACCCTCAATCTTCTCGATGAACTAAGAAATCGTCAAACCATCATATTCTCCAGTGTTCTTTAAGATCATCAAAAATGTACCCCATTCTTTCTGAGGTAAAGCATCAGCTAATTTGTCAACCCATTCCTCTCGTTCTTTGGTTATGCTTAACAACGACATAGAACTCACTAAGTGGCAATATCTTTCAATCAATTTCTTTGTATCTTCTCCTGGCAAACTTGTGAAAAGATCAAATTCTTTCTTAAGCAGTGCCTTTTTACTCCTAATCATCTTCTCACTTCCCTCAACTTTGATTTTAAGAGCATCCCAAATTGATTTTGAAGTTTTGTCATGTTGAAGTAATACAAAGATGTCTTCTTTAATAGCTTGCTGAAGTAGACTAATCATCATTTTTTAGCTTTGTACATGTCTCGTTCTTTGTCATTGAATTCAGAGATTGTTTTTTCAACTCGCAATTCAGTACGTGGTAGTACATACTTTGTCAAAATACACTCCCAAGATCTCAAATGATTAGCTTGAACCCAGTTTTCAAACCGATCTTTCCAACCGTAATACTCCTCAATGCTCATTAGCTTCGGTGGTTTTTGCATAGTTCCTGTCTCATTTTCCAAGTTCATGTTTTGAGCAATGGCAGCTGGAGTAGTCGGGGATGTAGCAAACGCGTTATAAAATTCTTCACTCATGATTCGGTAAAAAATTTTCACTACAGTCACTTTCAAACGAAATTATATCTTCAAACGAGATTAACTCCAAGCGAGATTACCCCTTCAAACGAAATTAACCTGCACACAAACTTCAAACGGAATTAAGAGTTTCAGACGAAATTACCTATTTCAAACGGAATCACTGATTTCGTTTGAAATTTCAAGCGGAATACCAATTTGAAACGGAATTACTAATTTCGTTTCAAACTTTCAAACGGAATATCAACTTTCAAGCGAAATTAGGTGCAAATTCAAACGGGATTATGTTTTCAAACGGAATTAACACCAACTTTCAAACGGAATTAAGCTGATGTCATCATTTCGCTCCAACTTTTCAAACGAAATTACATTTCGCTCCAACTTTTCAAACGAAATTATGTTGACGAAGTCTTTAGCATCCAGTCTTCAGTCTTTAGTCTTGATCTATCGTGCCATGAACAATGCAAGACTTGATACCAGACGAAGTTGACAGACATTACTGCACTAACACATGGCTACACTCTCTAGAGCATCCCAGGCCTGACCATATTGACCATGCATGCTGAAAATGTCAGTTTATCGAACAACGGAAGTGCAGGGACTAAACATGCAAGCAAACAAAACAACTTGAAAACGTACACCCTCGCGTGGCGCGCCAGGGTTGCCCTGGTATGGCGCGTGGCGCGAGAGAAAGGGTTTTCCAGCCAGACTGCCAGCTGCCCAGCTCTGCAACCTGCAATATTTGGAAGATCTCTGCAACCTGTTTTCGAATCCAGCAGCAAGTTTAACTGTTTCGGGAAACCACTAGACACTTGTTATCATCATAAAACACCTGAGGACACATGGATTAATCTTGTGAAGTGGAAATCACTATAAATAGAACCCAATGTCTTCACTTGTTCTTGCACAATTCAATTTTACTCTCAAACAAACTCTCAACTGAGTTCTCTGGAGCAACCTGGTCTTTAAGGAGGCTCTAATAGTTCAAACTTTCATGCTAAGGACCATTGTAAGTGTTCTTAGCCTATGTAGTTAAGTTTTCATTAGTGTAATGACCGAAAGTCAAAGTTAGCGTAATTCTGCTTTGACTTTGTGATTAATTACTAACGGTCCAGCCATTATTAAAATTGAAAGTGGCTATGGGTTGGTAATTATGTAGGTGTTAAACCCTTAAAAGGGCACCTTCAAATTATCACGCTATCTCAGTAAATTGTCAGGTCACACTTCTTAACAAAAAGTCAAACGAGTCAGTTTTTGCAAAATAATTCATAACTGATAATGCTGAAGTTATGGAACATGTTTTAATACTTAAATAACTTGGTAAATAATATAAGAACATGTTTAGGCATGTTCAACCCGACAATTCTGAGTTTAGACTCGGTTCGCAACTGAAAGTCGCAAAAGTAGACTTTTGCTTTGACTTTCAGTTCTGACCTGATTTAGTATAGTTTAGATATGCCTTAGGTTTCCTTTAGGACCATATTACATGTTAGTATAACCCTCGGAGATTATACTAGATGGTTCCATTTAAATCTGAATCATTTGCATATTTCCGTTAAATGCTTAAAAGTTGACCATTTTGCCCTTATGTTATAAAAACGAGATTTTTGAAATTGTGAGGGGACAAAAGTCTTTATTACTGATATATAAGTATGTCCTAAAAGTTTGACATCACTTTCTGGTCTAAAATAGAAGTTATGCAAGATATCGTAAAATAAAAGCTTTTTATTAATTAAATGGCAATTTCAGTATAAATCATATTTAAACCCAATTTTTGGCACCGAAATTGCTACCCACTGTTATAATATAATATTTAGGGATTTTTGGAAATTTTTGTCAAATTTTATACTGATCATAACATAGAGTTTTAGTGTAAATTCGGTATTGACGAAATTGCCCTTTTCATTGATAAATGAGTTTTACATATCATTGTGATACCAAACCTTTTCCTAGTGATTTCATATGTTAAATAAATATTTTAAGCTTTAGAGACTGACCAATACTTAAAAATTTTATAAATATTTCAAATATCGTCAAATACCGACTTTTACGCTTATTAAGCGCATAGTATGGTTTAGAACCATATTTAACGCCCAAGACTTATTACCTACTGATTTTAAGAATAAATTTTTATACTTCAACAGTAAGTTTAAGTCTTGAACTCAGATTTCTAAATTTGACCCTTAAAGCATATGTGAAATGACCAAAATGCCCCAACGGTGCATAGTTTGGACATAAATGATAAATTTCACATATGTATGATATCTTGTTGAATTAACTCGATAAAATAAATGTATTTACTGATTTTTTTGGACCAGAACCTCAGTTTATTATTTAACCTCCTTTATAATCATTAAAATGACCAAAATACCCTTAATGGGCTTAAATTAGTTTTAAATTCGTTTTGGGCATAATGGAAGATATCCTACTGATATCACAACATAATTTAAGAATAATAACTTATGGAACCTGTACATGACTCATTCGGTTACCCGTTATGCATATACACGTTCGGTACGGCTTATGTAACTAGTTTGAATAAATTAGCCGAAACGGGTCAAACCTTATCATTTTTACTTCAAATTCCAGAATGTATTTAGTTTACCCATTTATTACAAGTCTTCATACTTGTTGGGTCTAAATTATATTCTAATCCATTCTTCGCTTAATCTTGCGTTTTGAACCGTAAACCTTTCTTTTAAAACTAACTGGTCTAAGTTGAGACTAAAATAAGACCCGTTAGAAATCTAATAGGTTATTAAAACCTTCGTTCCAGATTAGGAGCCCAGTAAAAGCTACTTATACTTGCTGATTTTGTTAGTGCAGTATGTCTATCGCCTCCGTCATCTCAAGTCGTAGCAGAAACAGTTTAAATCTAGGCTTTATAGTGTTATATTAGATAGAAAAGGGCAAGGTGGCATTATTGTAAATAAGGGGAACTCTCCTTATATGCTTTGCCTATAAATAGAAGTCTTAGGGCTTAGATTATAGACTTTTGCTACTTTTGTCATTTGGAGCTTTGGAGAGCTTGAGATCTAGAGAGAGAAGCTAGAGAGAGAAAGTGCTCCACGTGATTCAGGTGCTTTGTACGATTTCAGATCTGTCAATAGAATCACTGATTATATTACGTTCTCGTGTGTTCGGTCACGTTCGTGTACGGATTCCGCACGTCACACGTTCGGTTCGCAATCGTTTCGGAGTTAAAACCGGTCCTAACAAGTGGTATCAGAGCAGGAGCTCGATTGCATGGATCAAACACATGAATTCGCATAGAAATTGATCAGATTCAAATTAAAATTTCACTCATATTTGTCAAAATTCTTCACTTTTTCATTTCGTCACGTTTTTAACTGAAAAACGCAAAATTAAACAGGATTTTACGGATAAAAATTGCTGATTTTCGGATATGTTGTGTGAAAATACATGATCTAAAACCCTACAAATTTTCAAATCATAATTCCTATCCATTTGTGAGAAATCTGAATTTTTGTGGTTCGAAAGTTTGTTGAAAATATGTTGAATGTTGCTGCTGTTATGCTTGAAGTTCACCGGTCGGATGGCAATCCGACCGGATGACCATCCGACTCAAAGCTTCATCTCATTAAAAAATAAGTTGACTTGTTTGACTGTTATTCGTTCGGATTACTATTCGGTCAGATAACAATCCGTATCACTACATTCCTCCACAATTCATTTAAATTTGTTGACTATGTTGACTTTTGAAGTTCACCGGTCGGATGGCAATCCGACCGGATGACCATCCAACTCATAATAATTTACCTGCAATTCATTTAAAACCCTTTGACTTTTGTTGACCTATCCGAGCGGATTACCACTCGGTCGGATAGTAATCCGTGTCATTGCATCTGATACAACCGTGTCACTTTGTCAACATAATCAACTTTGTCAGTCAACTTTATCGGTGTGCATGTGATTGTTATTGTCTGTTGTCATCATATATCACCTTCATTAATAATACACAACAGTTCACGTGAAAACAATTAATTGCAGCTACCCATTAATTGATAGAGGTCCAATGAGAATAAATTGCATCTGATTGTTTGTCGGCCATTTATTAATTCACGAGAATATAACAGTGCATGTGTTTTCTTTGATTGTTTCAATACATCATTTGGTCAAAATTGTTTGAAAAACCATTAATTGATTTACTCTACTCGGTCCAATTAAAATTCATTGTGTGTAAGATTGTCGGCCATTGATATATGTCATGTTATGTCATTATTGATTTGTGCATGTGACGTGATTCAGGTTGCATGTGAGATCTGAATTCATTGTTGTGGTCAAAAAGTCAATACGCTATCCGATCGGACAACACACTCAATTTCAACATATTTGTCATTTAGTGCCTTACATTGAGAAGTTATACGGTCGAACATCATCAACTCTATCCGGTCGGACAGCTTCAATCCTATCCGATCGGACAGCTTCAATCCTATCCGGTCGGACAGCTTCAATCCTATCTGGTCGGACAGCTTCAATCCCATCCGGTTGGACAGCTTCAATCCCATCCGGTCGGACAGCTTTAATTCTCATCCGGTCAGACAGCAACTTCATCCGTTCGGACAGCAACCCCACCTGAACGGACAGCGTTGTTACGCGATTATTGTCACTGTTGACTTTGATTGACTCATTCGTTCGAGTATTTGTCCGATCAAGTTGTTTGATAGTAATTGAACTAATCTTGTTTGTTTATATTCAGGTGATTCGAGAAGTTCATATCATGGCTGAAGAGTTCTACAACACGTTCTACAACGCGTTTACATCCGAATCGTCTGAAACGTCAACTGTCACACCGAAATCAATAACAAAAATGATCAATGATAACATAAAACATGATAATTTCTATGGAACTTATTCGAAACCACCTAAGCTTGAAAAGATAGAGGATTACACTTGGTGGAAAGAAAGATTCCTGAATTGGGCCAAAGCATATGCTCACGAGAGTTGGTTCTGCTTAGAGTTTGGATACAGTCAATAATGAAGAGATCCATCTCAAAGATCTTTCCGATGACGACAAACGAAAATTCTCATATGAGCAGAAGATGATTGCTTTGATCCAACAATCTATCCATGATGATATATTTTATTTGTTAAATCATGATGGGTCATCAAAATCGGTTTGGGAAGCGTTAAGGGTTAAAGCTGAGGGGGGTAAACAAATCAAGAAAAATAAAATTGCTTTATTAAAGAAAGAATTTGATTTGTTTGATAGTTTGAAAGGAGAGACTGTGAGGCAAATGATTGAACGTTTTTGTCATTTAAAAATTGAACTCGAAAGGTTTGAGATTGTGAAAACAAGCGAGGAAATAATTGATAAAATCATAGAAGCGTTACCACGAGCTGATCAGTGGCAAATGTTTGTGTTTATCTTTAAAAATGATGTTCTATATGATTCAATTTCCCTTGATGTTTTGATAAAAAAAATTGAAAGTCATGATCTTGAGCTACAAAAGCAAAGCAAGATGAGCGGTTCTTCACATCATCAGAATGTCGGTCTTTACTACAAGGGCAATGTACCTTCGGTGAAAGTTGGTGAATCACCAAAGACTGGATTCAGCGTTGAAAAGTCCAAAGAACCACAGAAAAACTAATCAAGCTACAATCCAGGATACCATTCATCTTCTTCAAAAGCAAGCCCTGAAGAATCTGAAGAAGTTCTCTGCAACATCGCTCTTAAACTGAAGAATTTTCCGGCTATGAGCATCAATGCAGCAAAACAACAAATGAGTTTTCTGGCATCTGTGTTAGAGTCCTACGAAGGTCTAGTTTCGGGAAAAATTGGAAACTCAGAGCTGACAAAGGAAGACTACGACCAGATCGATCCAGCGGAAATGGAACTCATTGACATACGCTGGTGTCTAGCAAGTTGCATTCAAAGAGCTCAGAGGTATATGGAGATTACTGGGAAGCAGTCTATAGGTGGTCCGTCAACAAAGCTGGGATTCGACAAATCCAAAGTGACCTGCTTCAGATGTAAGCAAAAAGGTCATTTCAAAAGAGAATGCAAAAACTCTGAAGTTGACGAAACTGAGAAACCTTTCAATGATGATTACTATCGAAAGGCGATCTACCACCGTAGCAAAGAAGAGCCAAAGCTGATCGAAAATAATCCCAAAGAAAAGTCAAGAGCATGTGCAATTATCCATGATGACGAAGGGTATGATTGGAGTGAGATTCTTCCAATAGATGACATTGTTGATGATGATGGGATTTTAACATGTTTATCAAAGTAATTTCATCCAAATGAAATAAAAACGCAGCGGAAATAATATTTAAAACATGTTACTTACAAGATATAAAACCCATTTTATATGTAAAACCCAATACCCGGATCCATATACGAACATGCATGCTATCAAAAATTAAAACACAGCCATAGGGTGTTTGGAATACTACCTTCCAAGGAGTAAAGGATATGAAGAAGATGATGCTTCTTGAACGGTTGCCTTCAAGTGTAGAAGACCTCAAGCTTGTATACCCCAAGCCTTCCAACAAACACCTTATGTTTAGCTAGGATTTCTACACTTATAAACTCACTTGAAATTCCCTCTTGATCAACCATACCATGGCTGATTTTTAGAGAGCATTTACTTGAGTTTTGTACTTGAAAAACAAACTTGAAAAAACCCTCTTGTATAACCATCTCATGACCGATTTCTCTAGAGCTCTTTTACTTGATTTTTGAAACTTAAAAGAACTTCTCTAATGGCACATACTTGGCTGATTTTTCTAGAGTTCCAAGGGAAGTCTTCTCAAGTTCATGATCTTTTAAATTGTCATACACAATTATTATAAATCAAGTGAGAGAAATGGCCACCCACTTCACCCAATGAGCAATCATCTAGACATGCAAATTGCATGTCTTATAATTGGACCAACAATTTTTGGGAAGACTCCATGGGGGGTGGCGGCCTAGACTTTTATTTAAAAAAAAATTCAATTCTTTTATAAAATTTAAGTCTTGTTTATTTTATACCTTTTATAAAATATAACATCATATGTTCACAAGACTTTATACAACTTTTATTAAGTTATTTAACCCATTAAATAACAAAATAAAATATTCTCTCAAAATAAATTATCCATATAATTTATTGGTTTCTTAAGTGTAATTATTTAGAAAACCAATTTCTAAATATTGTAAGTGTTAATATTTATTTGTTTGATCATATCATAAATAAATATTATAAGTGTTTGTCTAGCTTGTATTTGGGTATGACTCGGCTTGGATCAAAACGTACTAGCCACATCAATCTAATATGTGTCTTGGGCATACAGACTCCAACAATCTCCCACTTGCACAAGATACATAGAAGATTGATGCAAGTAGTAAAGACCACCTAACTATAGTTTACTACCCCTAATACGTATGACTATATTTCCCATTCAATAACATCATCCCCTTCAAGTCCCTTACTTGAACATGATTTAGGTGAATCTATCATTTATCCTTTCATTACAGATGTCATGTTAAATAGAGACACAGAGTGATCACTCTCTGTTGATTTAACTTTAGCAGGCCTTAGACATCTTACTCTCAATGAATAAGAGGAACAAATCCCTTCTTGACTACATACGTCTCTCACAATCACCTTGTACCACACCTGAGTTTAGCCTTATGTACTGCCTTACTACAGACAGCTAAGAACTAGGTCAAGGTATAATACTTGGTGAATATCAAGACCCAATATGTATCTCAGGTCAGAGGATATCACAAATGATTCCATGCAGTAATATTTGAGAGCGAGTCAGTCCAATATTTGTATCCCACAAATATCTATGAACTTTGGCAGCAACACTTTGCTCTATATTCATACTAAATGAATATCCACCAATCCAAGTTCATAATAGTCTTACATTCATATTTGTTCCCACAAGTATGACCGACTACAGACATTTAGAATAATTAACTTATTCACAGATTTAAACATGCTAATATGAAACGTAACTCAAAATACCATAAAGAATTATAATAACTGTTCCAACATCCAAATACAAAATAGATCAAATCCAATCACTAGAATTTGATAATAGGTCTTGCAGGTATCTGGTGCCCATGAGTTGGGTACCCTATTCCCCATGGGTCTCCATACGGTCCTTGGGTATTATAGTTAGCCGCTACCAAGTATGGGTCGGCTTCTGCGTAGTTGTAGTTGGTGTGCACTGGCTGTTCAAACGGGTTATACGCCATGGAACCCGTGTATGCTGGAATTGGGTTATCAAAACCCATGGGCGGTGGTTGCGGTGCAACTGGGTGTGAGGGTCCACCCATTTGTGGGTCCTCCTGATGTGGCGGGTAATGGTTGCCACTCGATTGGTGTGGAGAACTAAAATGAAAGTCTCCCGCTCCCGCAGACATACGCGCTCCGGTTCTCCTACGCCTTGGCGGTTGTGGAGGTGCCGGTTGAACTGGTGGCGGTGGAGGTGGTGGCGTGACTGCCACAAATCTTGGATCCTCAGAGGGATCCTGTTGCTGCTGCTGCTGAGGAGGTGAATGGCGAGGAGGTGTATAGTACCATTCGTGCCTGGTAAACATAGCTTGAAAGCTATTTGGACCAACATAGGGTGATCCGTGGAAAGAAGATCCGTCAGAGATCTCTATCGGGTGGTTTGGTGTACCACTGGCAGGTTCGACGGGGTCCGTATCCTCGTCCATATCATCCGCGTGATCTCCCGAGAAATGATCCTCCGTCCCCAATGGGTTAAAACCCGTTGGTTCTGGTATGTAATTGGCCGGGTTAAACCGGCCCCTGAAGACAGGTGTAGGGTCTCCAAAAGAGTGGTGCGATAAGGATCGCTGTAACGGTATGTATGAAGGTTGAGGGTTGTTGGGCTCATACTCCGGTTGTGGCCCGTAGGGGTTATGAACAGGAGGTGTTGAACTGTGAGAAACCGACCGTCTAGCCGGCTCAAAGAGGTTCCTCCGGTTCTGCCGGGGATCGTCACTCTCGGTGGTGGAAGGAGCTCGCACATTCGAAGGTCCTGCCTCGTTGTCGTTGGGGGCGGTGATTGGCCCCTTTCCACGTCCTCTTCTTCTAAAGAATCTTGGCGGCATTTTGTTAATCATGTCAATATAGCATGAGATAACAAAACAAAAATATATGCAAAATAAATGACAACACAAACAAAGTGGAATTTGTCTTATGTTATATGTCTAGACTCGAAAGTTTAGAAATGTGCAATTGTGTCATTGAGATTAAACACAAAAGGCTAGTGTTTAATTCACTCAATGTTGGCTCTGATACCAACCTGTCACACCCCGATTTCCACGTGTCACCGGTGGGCCCGGTAGGGGAGTATCGTGACGTGGTTGGCAACATAATAGTCAAACAACACAATATATAAATATGCACAGCGGAAGCAAATGAGAAATATAATTCAACTTTAATAATATTGTAATATCGTGTATCACAACAGTTGAAAGTTTGTCCACAGAAGGATCAAAAATAAATGATAGTTCAACAGACGGTAGGCATCTTAAGCTTGCGAGACTTCTAGTGATGCTAAGGAGAAATCCCAGCCAATTATGCTTAGTACCTGCATTTAATCTTTTTGGGAAAATACGTCAGTTTACACTGGTAAATACTATCAACTGACTCATTTTAGAAAATGATTGAAAATTGATTTGGATGCACGTGGCATAAACATTTTATTTAACTTGGGAGAATTATTTAAATATATAATCTTGTGAACGAATTACATGTTCCTTGTGCGTTCAGTAGCCCGGATCATGTCCGGGTTAAAGATCAATAGACACACCACATTATTCTTTTGTGCACTGACGGGTGTACGCCTACACCCCGCGCTTAAGTCGTGGCCATTTCGTAAAATGATGCCAAGGATATCCGGGACATGGTCATTAACCCCCCAAAGGCTTTAAGTAACAAGACTGTTTAAACGAGCCGATCAAATTATTCAATTAACCACCCAACGATGGAAGATTTGATGCCCGATCAAGCGGTATACTATATACCGTAACCCAAGCCCATATAGGGAAAATAAGTTAAAAGTATTTACCTGAGCAATGTAATAATCACAATAAGCAAAATTGCAAATAGCTTTTACTGGTCATCCTAATCTGGAACGAAGGTTTATAATAACCTATTAGAATCCTAACGGGTCTTTAATTAAGCTAAAGCTTAGACCAGTTAGTTTCAAAGATACCGTTCGTACGCACGATTAAGCGATGACCGGATAGAATGTGTTTTAGACCCGACAAGTATGAAGACTTGTTTAATATGGGTATATTATACACATTCTGGATTTTGAGATAAAACCGATAAGGTTTGACCCGTTTCGGCTAATTTATGTAAACTAGTTACATAAACCGAACCGAACGGGTAATAATGAGAGCCATTTACAGGTTTCCTAAGTTAATATGCTTCAAATATGTTGTGACATCAGTAAGATATCATTTATTATGCCCGAAATGAATTTAAACACAAACTATGCCCCGTAGGGGTAGTTTGGTCATTTATAAGGTGATAAGAGAGTTTAAGTAATATCCTGAGTTACAGGTCTGATGTAATCAGCAAAGATAATCAATTTGCTAAGTTATATCAGTAGGTTATTGTATATATGTGAAATTTATCAATTATAATCAAACTATGCACCGTAGGGACATTTGGGTAATTTCACATAAGCCGTAAAGCTCAAAACTGAAGTCTGAGTTAAACAACTTTTGCTTACTGTTAAAATATTATAATTGTAGGATCGTGAAACAACCTAACGATTCGATCAGAAGAGTGCTCAGACAGAATCAGAGGCGGAATTCATTGATTCAGTCTTCGTTTAGCTTGTATTCACTAATAAATGTCTTGTTTATTGATCTTAAACACTTTACAGTACAGAGACACTTCGACAGCACCTCGGTGTCGGAATTCAGAAACTTACAAATGAGAAAGTTTGAAGCCTATTTATAGGGAGAGACCCTCCCGTTTGAAGATGGCATGTCATGCTTCAAACTGTCACCCCTTCAAACCGTGACCCTCTCAAACTGGCAGGACACTCTCAAACTAGACGTCTTCAAACTAGCAGGTCCTTCAAACTAGCAGCCTTCAAACTAGCAGGCACTCTTCAAACTTTCAGTCCGAGACTCGATATAAGACGAAGTCGACAGATGTAATGCACCAACAGACTCCCCCTCAGATGTTGACGAGTCTTAAGTGTCGAGTCTTTGCATCTTCAGTCTTTATCAGTCTTTTGTCTTTCTTAGCATATACCAGGATCTTCTCTTTGGCTCTAACCTCGTCAGACTCCTCATCTCATCATGATGGGATCGCTGTCTGGAATTAGCTATCACCTTGAGATCAATCCCTGGCTTTATCTCTGATCAGCTCATTTCCTGCACAATATTCTCACAAAAACATAAGTTTTTACTTAAATCAATAAGAAAAACTTACTAGTAATAGTTACATCAAGTTCAAATTAATGATCTTGATTAACTAGTCAAACTTTTTTCTTTTCTCAAAATCAGTTTCTTCTTTTAAACGTACACTCCCAAACCAGTTCATCATGTTCAACACTTGAAATTTTGAACATCAGCTCTTCAACATCAGTTGTCGAAAATCTTTTTATATTTTCAAAATTTTATGCTAAAACACACTAAAATCTTTTTGGATTTTTGATAACAAAGGAATGCAATAAAGAAATATTTACAAACAATATTTTTGTGAGTTTGTGCAAGAGGATCATATCAGTTTATGAGACAAATCACTAACACCGTTAAGCTTGATTTCATTTTAAGTTTTAAACGATTCACTTAGATTGTCAGTATACTGGTCCACTTAAATTTTCACACAAAGTTCAACTGCTTCGAGATACGAGATTAATGTCTTAAGCACTTAAACTCAATCGCGTGTCCCACCTCAGAATATACTCCCGTATCCAGATCCCAATATTCAGTCTTACAGGTAATTATGAAACAAATGATATCTGTACATAAATTAGGTAATGCGAGGGCCGAGGGATCTCAGGTCGATACTTTCGTATACGCAGAGAGATATCAGCTTCGACTTTGGTATGTCCCCTTTAGAGGATCTTTTAGCTACAACAGCAGCGACTATCAATTTTATTGTTTCATCTGCATGCTGAGGGTTTATGCTATGTTTCAAGCATTTGTGAAAAGTATTATCCAAGGACTAGGTCAGAACTACCGTTCAGCAGAAGTCCCGGAATAATACCCCAGATATCACTGAGTATAAAAACCTAGTATATCAGAATACGAGACATTTCAAACGAGATTTCGGGGGTTACCCATATATCCGAGAGATATTTCCCCACGATATAAGCAAGTTTGAAATTTAAGTTTATATCTCGTCACAATCTACTAAATGTGCAAAAACCTACTGGCACATCATCAGTGAGATCGTTTATCACATTTAACTTTCCATTTCTTTAGCGTGCTGTGATCGTCCACTGATGTACTATCATTTCCTCTTTTATGCAACAACAACTCATTTTTTGTTTTATCATGTTTTTGGCTTTTTTCAAATTTTCTAATAATTTTTTTAAAATTTTACTCCCCCTAAAATCAAAATATGTTTCAATTTTGATTTTCTAGGAAAATTTGAAAACGAACTGTACAAGAAATGTGACAACATGATAAGAATCACTTCAATTCTCCATTCACTTGGCTTGAACAATCAGAACTCCCCCTGACAACAAACTATTTTCCCATAATGATTTCAAAACACTTAAGTTTGTTTTAATCAAAAATGGTTTTTCCGGAAAATAAGTTTTGTGTGTCTTTTCACAAATTCGGGGTTTCATCACTTTGTTCTCTTTAATCACTTGTAAAAACTAACATTTTTAATATCAAACCTCAAACATCACTTGTAGAAAATCAAGTACAACTTAATGTCCCGGATTTACCACTTGTAAGACGAAAAATCACCAGAGTGAAATTTCTCAAGAAATGTGCCGATTCATGTTCCACGCTTACCAACCTGGGAACTCCGGCAAGTCAGGTTTTTCTATTTAAACAGACTCACCCAAGCCTGACGGTCCTTGGGTGATTTTGAATTCTTGTTCAACAATGGTGGAAAATTTGCATCATCCATTGTTAGACCAGAATTCTCAACTTTTACCTCAACACACGACTCTTCTGGCTTTACCACACCAGATTCATTGCCTGATCGTGGCTTGTCTGACTTTAATGAGTCAGATTCATCGCCAACATGTGGCTCCTTTGTTTCCGAAGAAACAGATTCATTGCCACAAACTTTCTTCTTATTTCCCTCTTTCCTTACTCTCTTTTCTGTCCTCAGATTTGTATCTGATAAATTCGTTTTGCTTGATTTGTCATTCTTTGGCGAGCAAGACGATTTATCAGAACTTTTATCTGTTTTACCAGTTGTATCTGAGGACAAAATTTTCTCTAGATACTCTCTGGCCTTCTTTCTCTTTTTCCTCAGTCTTTCTTTTTGCCCCTGTGAAAGCTTCACTTTCTTTTCTTGAACTTTAGGTTCTTGAACCTTTTGTTCTTTGGGCTTGACATTGACTGGTTTCTTCACCTGCTTCTGAGATTCAGCCCTCGATCTTCTCATTGATCTCATTGAGCAATCTCTAGCAATATGGCCAATGATGTTGCAGTTAAAACATCTCCTTGTCTCATAACTCCAACTCTGGCAGTTAACAGCAATGTGTCCTTGATAACCGCATCTGTAACACACTCTGTTATCATATCAATCACCATTCTCAGTCCAAACATTCAGATCATAGCACTGTTTGGCTTGGTCATATCCATCTCTCCTCTTGTAAGCTGGATTTGGCTTTGAAGCACTGTGGTCCGACCTGCACCACTTATTACCAACAATTTTTGAATTTTCAATTTTTTACTTTTTGTAATTTTTGATTGCGATTGGATGTTCGATCTGATGAGCTGTTATTCTCTTTTTGAACATTTTTCAAATTTTTAATTTTTTATTTCTGTTCCACTTTCTTCTTCAAAGGTTTTTGCTTAGAACATTCTCTCTTTTCGGTTGATTGTGGAACAGTTTCTTGAAATTTTTCTTTTAACTTCAAAAATAAATTCTTTTTGTCAATTTTTTCTTTTTCATCATCAGATTTTTCATCGCAATCTTCAACTTTGACTTTGTCAAAGTTTGTGACATTGTCACTTATTGGAACTGAATTTAAAGGTTTTGGGCAGGGAAAAGCTGAAGTATTCACAAACACCTTCAACTTTTCTTCCCATTCCTTGATTTTCTTTTGAGCACACTCTGCTTCCTTTTCAAGTCGAATAATCTTTTTAAGATGAGAATTGATTGCAATTTGTTTTTCAAGATTGTTTTTACCAAACAAATCTCTCTCATCTTCTAAAATTTTTATTTGACTTTGAAAATCTTTCTCAATTTTTGCTTTTTCTTTGGGCAGGGAAAAGCTGAAGTATTCACAAACACCTTCAACTTTTCTTCCCATTCCTTGATTTTCTTTTGAGCACACTCTGCTTCCTTTTCAAGTCGAATAATCTTTTCAAGATGAGAATTGATTGCAATTTGTTTTTCAAGATTGTTTTTACCAAACAAATCTCTCTCATCTTCTAAAATTTTTATTTGACTTTGAAAATCTTTCTCAATTTTTGCTTTTTCATTTTCAAAATTGTGAATTTGATTTTTCAAAACATTTTCTGATTTTTTTAGATTTTTGTTTTCTAATGACAAACTCTCAACTTCCTTCAAGAGTTTGTCATTTACAAATGTCAACATCTCACAATTTTTCAGTAAAACAAGAATATGTTTATCATCAACTTTTGTCTCAACCTTTAAAGATGAGAAATTTTCAACCTGTTTCTTTTCCTCATGAACACTTTCAACCTTACTCTCTTCTTCTGGTGAATGATCAAAGATAGGTGCGTCTTCTGCAACCTCTTTCTTTGACTCTGATTCAGGATTCACAGATACAGGTTTTTCAGATTCTCCTTTCTCAATCTTGACCGATGGAATTTGTTCAACCTGTTTTTTCTCACTAGGTTTGATTTGTTCTTCAGCTGTTGTTGTTTTTACATCTTTCTCAGATTTGATCTCATCAGTCTCTTTCACTTGACCTGCAAAACACCCATTATTCTTATCAGATGAAATTTTCTTTTGAAAATCTTCAAGCTTTTGTATTCCCTCTTCATCGTTGTCACTCTCTTCATCAGACGAGTGATAAAAAATAGGTGCTTTTTCTGCATCCTTTTGAAAAGTTTCTGTTTCAGTTTCAATACCGGAAGTTTCGGCAACAATAACAGGAGCAACTTGTCCATTAATAAAGACACTGAAATCAATACCAAAAAGTCTGTAAAACTCTTTATCCATGTTTCGGTGTCAAATGTTCACTTTAAATGTTGATTGGGCCGAGAATGTGTATGAATCACATGATAACTTGGGCTGCTCAAAATCAAACTACACTATACTTGGGCCGTGAACTTTGGACAACTATTGAGTCAGTAAATGTCTTGGGCTGATCACAAACAAATGAATTCTGCAGATCACTGTTAAACAAACTGATACAAATTGAATTTGATGTGAACTTGTCCAAACCTTGGGCCGAATATATATGAGCTGACACACACTTGGACTTTAGGTCAAAATAACTTTCCACTTCAATTAGATGATTGGGCCGATCAGATTTAATAGTGGACTGATAAATTTTTTAAACTTGTTTGCACAAAAGATGGGTGGCCGACAATATTATCACCTCAATACAAACTATTTGACCAATATCATTGATCAGTTCACTAAATGCATATCACATGCAATCTGACTCAATCACATGCAACTGACACATAAACTCGTCACTTCCTTTTCCAATTACAGATGCCTCGTAAAATGTTATACACAACTCGATATACTTTTCAAACGGTGTGTCATTTTCAAACAGGAAGGATGCTTTCAAACTATTGATTCAAACGGTCAGGTCAGTTTCAAACTGTCAGGTCAGTTTCAAACTGTACACCATGTATTTTCAAACAGGATGGCTGCTTTCAAACGGGATGGGTGCAGATTCAAACAACAACTTCAAACTGGATGGCTGATTTCAAACGGGATGGACAGTTTCAAACGGTCACGATGCATTTTCAAACTGTAAGGTGGCAGTTTCAAACGGTCAGGTGCAATTTCAAACTGGAAGGTGCATTTTCAAACTGTCAAGGTCAATTTCAAAAGGTCATGAGCAGATTTCAAACGGTCAAGGGGCAGTTTCAAACTAACAGCCAAGTCTCGTTCAAACGGTCAGCACTTTTCAGTTCATTTTTACCATTTTTTCTTCGAAATTTAGACTGAAACTATCAAGGGTTTGTTAAAATGTACTTACGCACACATTGTGAAAGTTATAGCCGATTTTAACCGTGAAAAGTATCAATTTTGTGAAAGAAGGTGTAGAAAATCAGAATTTTTTAGCGAAAACGAGCTAAACGGTAAGAACTCTTCCTCCTGAGCTCTGATACCACATGTAGGATCGTGAAACGACCTAACGAGTCGATCAGAAGAGTGCTTAGACAGAATCAGAGGCGGAATTCATTGATTCAGTCTTCGTTTAGCTTGTATTCACTAATAAATGTCTTGTTTATTGATCTTAAACACTTTACAGTACAGAGACACTTCGACAGCACCTCGGTGTCGGAATTCAGAAACTTACAAATGAGAAAGTTTGAAGCCTATTTATAGGGAGAGACCCTCCCATTTGAAGATGGCATGTCATGCTTCAAACTGTCACCCCTTCAAACCGTGACCCTCTCAAACTAGCAGGACACTCTCAAACTAGACGTCTTCAAACTAGCAGGTCCTTCAAACTAGCAGCCTTTAAACTAGCAGGCACTCTTCAAACTAGCAGTCCGAGACTCGATATAAGACGAAGTCGACAGATGTAATGCACCAACAATAATTTGCCTCAAATATCAGTAGGTATCACCCTTGGTATGTTTAAAAATAGTTTTAGTACATACTATGCGTTAAAACGCTTAAAAAGGCGATTAGAAGCCATTTCCGGGTTCAATACATAAAGCTGATATTTTTACTATTCCAGAAGGTTTAAAATAATTTATTTATCATATGTGATCAGTAGCAAAAGGTTTGGAGTCGATTAGATATGTAAAACTCATTTTACGGCCCGTAAGGGCAAAACCGACAATTACTGGATCAAGCCTACGACTATGAGTTATGCTCAGCCTAAAATTAATTAAAAATCTTCAAAAATCCCAAAATAATATATTACATCAGTGGGTATTAAGTTTGATATCAAAAAGTAGGCTTAACTAGGCTATACGCTAATTACGTCGTTTTATTAACATAAAGCTTCTTAATTACGCTAATGAGCATAACTCTCAATCTACACCTCAAACTGATGTCAAATTTTGTATGCAAGTTTATATATCAGTAACTAAGGTTTCTAATCTTTTACATTTTCAAAAATCACGTTTTAAGGTGAAAAGGGCATAATGGTCAACATATGAGCAATTAACGGAATCATGCATATTAATTGGATAACTAATGATCCGAGGTGTATAATCACAGAGGGTTATACTAGCATGTAACCTGGTCCAAATAAAGCTCTAAGGCATTTCTAAAACATACCATAACGGGTCAGAACTGAAAGTCAAAGCAAAAGTCAAACTATGCGACTTTCGGTTCCGAACCGGGTCTCTACTGAAAATTGTCGGGTTGAACATGTTTAGACATGTTATTATATTCATTACCAAGTTATATTGATGATCAAACAGGTAATAAGTGTTCTACATTGCTAATTATGCATAAATTGTAAGTTAAGTATCCTGTTGACTTTTTCTTAACAAGTTTGACCCGACATTTGACCTAGTTAGAGTGGGAATCAGGGGGAACCCTTTTGTGGGTTTATTACCCACATAATTACCAACTTATAACTACTTTTGATTCGAGATTTGACTGAGCCATTATTAATTAATCTCGAAGTCAAACCGTAATTACGACGGTTTGACTTTTAGCTAAATAACTAAGCTAAACTCAACAAAAGAAGGTTAAGCAAACTTACAAGAGTCCTATGAACGATTTGTGATCACTTGAGAGAAGACTTGAGCTCCAGAAGTGATCAGGAATGCAAGAGAAGGTGTGAAGAACAATGGTTGCAACTCATGGCCTTTTTATAGTGATTTTTTCACCACAAATTGTTGACAAGCAAGTCTATCACTGACCACAACTCATCAACATGTGTCCCTAAGTGCCTAGGACTGTTTAGGGGTCGCCCACAATGCAAAAATATCGATTAAAGATCGGTTTTGCGCGTTTACAGGCTGCTGTTCGTACTTTCTGTATCTGGGCGGTTAACGTGGCCCGCGTAAAAGACCGTAAGGTCTTACGCGGCCCGCCTGGACCCTATGATCAGACAAAACGTTTTCAAGATGTTGCATCTCACCTCTTGGCCCTTCCGAAAGGTCAACTGACCTATTTCTTGCAATTTGAACCCTCTAATTTGACATATAAGGGCTTCAAGATTTGTACCCACTTTACTAAGTCCCTGGACACTTCTGGTTAACCCGAAAAGTCATAACTTTCAACGTTAACACTTTAACCCCTCGCACACGAATTTGATCATAACTTTCTCATACGATAACGAAACTTTATGAAATTTATATCGTGCATTCTAGTGAGCATACTTAACAGTTACAAAGCTTCGGGTTTGTCAAAAGGTCAATCAGAGGTATAACTTAAACATGTTGACACATTTAACCCCTGTAGTTTGTAATCTCTCACTTTTAGCTTCGTATGATCCATGATTTATTCGTTTGATGCTATAAACATCATGTAGGGTTAATGTACAATATATTTATTCACTGTTGACATTTAGAACTCGTGTTTTCATATACTTTTCAAGTTTGTCAACTTTAGTCCCTTCAGAACATTCTTTCACACGTTCAAACATATGACACGTGTCAACGCGTTATAGGACGTGAATTTTCGAGGTGTTACATGAATGGTAGGGACTACCCCTAGATCGACAATAATTCAAGTGGAAAATCCATATGAAATATCTCAATCAATGAAACGGCGATGTATTCTGATTCTGTAGTGGACAATGCTACCCTGATTGTGATCGAGAACCATCTTGATCAGTTTGGAAACTCGTATCCATGTAACCCTTTACAACGAATTCCGAAACTCACATCCTTGTAACCCTTTACAACGAGTTCTTCATTTGGAACCTATTCAAGACTTTGTTAATGTATGCACTTTGGTTTAAACCTATCAAGCACCTTGATCTATCCCTATAGACCTTTATTCCCAGAATGTAGGCAACTTCACCAAGATCCTTAATGGAAAAACAACTTCCAAGCCAAGCTTTTACACCTTCCATGGTTGGAATGTCATTTCCAAATAGTAGAATGTCATCGACATACAGTACTAAGAAAGTGATGATGCTCCCACTAGCCTTCTTGTACACACAAGCTTCATCGCCGTTCTTGATGAATCCAAAATTCTTAATTTCTTCATCAAAACGGCGATTCCAACTTCTAGATGCTTGTTTCAATCCATATATTGATTTCTTTAACTTGCATACTTTGTCAGGATGTTTTGGATCGACAAAACCTTCAGGCTGAACCATATAGACATCTTCATCAAGATATCCATTAAGGAAAGCCGTTTTGACATCCAATTGCCAGATCTCATAGTCATAATATGCAGCTATGGCAAATAATATCCTGATTGACTTTAGCATCGCCACAGGCGAGAAGGTCTCATCATAATCAATCCCTTGAGTTTGAGTGAAACCTTTTGCTACAAGTCTTGCTTTATAAGTATCCAAGTTACCATGCATATATGTTTTCTTCTTGAAAACCCACTTACTTCCAATTACTTTAGAGTTAAGTGGTGGCACAACCAATTCCCAAACTTGGTTGTCATACATGGATTACATTTCTATGTTCATGGCTTTAACCCATTTGTCACAATCGGATTTTGACATGGCATCATGGTATGTGGTTGGTTCATCTGAATCTACCACGTAGCATCCATCCATGAAAAATCCATATCTTTCAGGTGGACTACTAATTCTACCAGATCTGCGAACATTTTGTGCGTACTGATCAACCCCTTGATCGTCTTCAACAACCTCTTATTGAGCTCTAGTATCAACCAAACGTGTATCGTCTTGTGGTTCTTGATCCTCCTCAAGTTCCACTGTTCTACCACTAGTTCCTTCCATAAGGAACTTAGCTTCCAAGAACTTACCCTTTCGAGCAACAAATACCTTTTGCTCGGTTGGATCGTAGAAATAATATCCTATATCATCTTTAGGATATCCTACAAAGATACACCTAGTAGATCGGACTTCCAATTTATTTGGAGTGTATTGCTTAACATAAGCTTCACAACCCCAAACCCTTAAGAATGATAATGATGGAGGGTTTCCATGCCATATTTCAAAAGGTGTCTTTTCCACTTTCTTGGTTGGGGCCATATTTAGTATACGGACTGCGGAGATCAAAGCGTAACCCCAAAATGATAGAGGTAATGTGCTTCTAGCCATCATAGATCGAACCATATCTAATAGAGTTCTATTTCTCCTTTCGGACACACCATTGTGTTGTGGTGTTCCTAGTGGAGTAAGTTGTGAGATAATCCCACAACTCCTAAGATGATCTTGAAAAGCACCACTAAGGTATTCACCACCTCTATCGGTGCGAAGGACTTTGATTGTTTTCTTGAGTTGATTTTCTACTTCACTTTTGAAGTCTTTGAACATTTCAAATGCTTCATCCTTGTGTCTTAGTAAATACACATAACCATAACGACTATAGTCGTCGGTAAAGGTAATGAAGTATCTTTCACCATTCCTAGTCATCGGCTTAAAAGGACCACATACGTCTGAATGTATGATACCTAGTAAGTCTTTAGCCCTTTCAAAAGTTCCACTAAAGGGTGTCTTGCTCATTTTGCCTTGTAAACAAGATTCGCATGTATCAAATGAACCAATTTCATTTGTTTCCAAAGGATAATTCTTTCGAAGTGTTTACATGTGACATCTGTTTATATGACCAAGGCGATAATGCCAAAGATAGGTCTCACTCAAATCCATTTTGAGTTTCTTGGTGATTGCTTGGTACATTGAACTATCAAATGATGTATTATTATGAACCAATTCATAAATACCATTTGTAGGCATAGCTTTAAAGTAAAACATGTCATTCATCGAAATATAAATGTCATTGTTTACAAACTTTAAATCAAAACCATATTGTCTTATAAGGGAAACTTGAATAATGTTCCTAGTCAAACTAGGAGCATTGAAAATATTTTAAAATAATTTCCAAACCATATGGAAGTTTCAAAACATAGTCTCCTTTCTTGTAATGCTTATTTCTTTTGAACTCTTGCAACGAATTGCAAATATGAGTTCCACATCCGGTATCTAATACCCATGTGTTTGAAGAAATAACATTAAAGTCAATATGTATCATAGACATTGTACCTGAGGTTTGCCTAGCATCCCTCTTGTTTTTCAACTCTTCGAGATAGGTTGGACAATTCCTTTTCAAATATCCTATCTCACCATATTTAAAGCATGGATCGTTTGTGGCAACCTTTGCCTTCTTTTCTTTTGGTTTCGTTGGTTGCGCTTTAGCCTTTCTTCTTCTTTCCCTTTGATGTACCCATTTCCATTTGCAACATTTGCTTTGGTGTCGGGGTAATGCCCTTACTTGTTGCCACCCTCATTGATCGTTAGAATGGGTAAAGCCCTTTTACCCATCTTGAGCCTATCGAGGTGATCAATGTGACTTTTCATCTTAAAATATAAGATGAGACCGATTGGATTTCCTCCATTCGACATGCATGAAGCGCTCGAACCATTTCGATGCGTTCTACCCTTAGGAACATTTCCTACAATTGTTTAATCATGTCATATGCTCATGATGTTCAAAATCCTTTTGAATCTCGGGAATCTTAATTCCTAACATGAGGCAAGAGGCTTGCATAGTATCCTCTATATACTTAATCCAATCGTCATAGGCATCCTTATCTTCCATAAGATGTTCATCGGGATTATGATCGTTCAACACATAGGATATCTTCTCTTACTTGAGAACGATTCTTAAGTTTCGATATTAATCCATGAAGTGTTATGATTGAGACGATCCTTTTTAAGGATTGTTTTTAGTGATAGGTTACAGACGGTTTGGGTAATATTGTTAGCGGCCATCTACAAAATTTAACAAGGTTCAATTTTAGTATTTTCGATATTATTATATTTTAATCATTAATACCCTTTTATGTCTCATAGACAATTAATAATTAAAATCTAGAATCCAACGTTACATTTAAATATTGGTTAGGTGACTTTTATCCCATTATTTAAATTAACAAGGTAGACAACGTTTGACGATTGCAACCCTTTGCAACTTCTAGCCTTATGGGATCGGTTAAACATCTTTATGTTTAGTTGGCATGTTTAATCCCATCAACACCTTTTGTTCCCCATGCTTCGGTGACCCTAAGTTCATGGTTTCCAAATCAAGTCATCCAACTTACACACACGTGTGAGTTTATACACATAAGTGGTTAGGTGACCTTTATCCCACAAACATGGTAAACCCACCTCGAACATACAAGTTCCCTCAAATGTGGTTAGGTGACCTTTATCCCACAATAAGAGTTCCCAAGTGTTTCGAATGTTGTGTAAAAGGATGGTGTTTGACTTGTTTTATAAAAGGGTTTTCAATATTTCAAAATTCTAGTTTAGAAAATATTATGTACCATACATTTGCATGCATTCAAATCAATGGTACTTTAGTGAAAACTAATTTTCAAGGTTCTTTTAATAAAACCCATTTTATTATAAAATCATTAATTTTTTATAAAATCTTTATTAACCATTTTAATGATTTTGTTAAGAACCAATTTGATGCTTGTTGTTGATTATTAGTTTGTTTAGTCATGAATATCGACATATCATCTAAAACAACAAAATAAGCAGCCAAACAAGCATATCATACATAACAATAGGTGCATAACCATAGCCAACTATTTTGACAACACTTGTTAGCCGAAACAAGTGTGCCAAAAGGTCCTTCCTAAGGGGTGAAAATTGACACAGGTAATGTGTCGTTGAACTCCCACTTGATCCCGCATCCAAATGCTTCAAGTCTCCTTCTTGTGTTGTGATTTCTCCACCTTCTTTGAGCTTCCAAATGTCTTTTAAATTCAGCTCCAAACTCCTTTGGACTTCAAAAATGTGTTTTGGTTATCGGGTTAAAATCCCGTTGAGAACGATGACGTTCTTTGGACCGAATATGGTGGTCCAAACCAAAACCGCATTTTTGTGTGCATCTTCTTTTACAAAATATATCCTAATACATTTTTTCTAGTAAAATAAAATTCACCTAATCTATTTATTTTACATACCAAATGAAAATAAATAAATTACATATCTTACAAATGGAAGAACAAAATAATAATTATTACAACCCATTGAAATAATAAATAAAATAAATCACAACACAATCATTCAACACAAGGTGATGTGTGCAAAATGCAACATATAAATTACATCAATTGTGGCATAAAACTAACCCTTTTTTAGTACTAATGTTGGAAAAAGTGTGCTTTTGTCTTCCTTTTGTATTTTCAGGATTAAATAAGCTCAAATTAACAAATGAAGCAAAAAGACATCAAAATCTAACATAAATACAAGAAAAGGAACAAAACATGGCATGCCCGACCCCACGACAGCATCTTCCCAAGCAAAACAAGATAACAGAAGACTGAACACGTCCCGTGCTCAGCCAGCACGGGGGCGTGCCCAAGTGTCAGCAGAAAAGACAAAGTGGTAGAAGCTTCTATTGCCCACCACGGGGCCATGCTCAGCGGACACGGGGCCGTGGTCAACTATACGATTCGCATAATCTAGGCAAATCTTCATAGTACAAAGATTCTTCTGCACACAGGGTCGTGCTCAGCAGACACGGGGGCATGGTCAACTAATAAGACAAAGCTGCATTAAATGAAGAAAGAGAAGGATGTGGACACGGGGCCGTGCCCGAGCTTCTGTTCAGCCTATAAATAGGAGTGCTTGGCTCAAGCTCAAACCATCCCTTGGCACACCACCTCTCTCACACTTCACCCACCACCCACCACCACCATAACACCATCATCCACCACCATCATCCATTGTCCATCATAGAGTGTGTGAGTCGTCTCGGGATCCAAGATTGATCGTAAGAGTTCTTGACAATCAAGGCCATGTTTGCCTAAGTCTCTTACATCACTTGGTGAAGACAAAGTGTCTAGTGTAATACTTTTTATTTCTAATCTTTTCGCACTTTTTATTTGGTTTTGTATTAATGACTTTAATAACTAGTTTCTTATGTTGAAGGTGATCTTTCCTTATCGTTTGTCCGTGGTGTCTTGACATTATTTTACTGTCTATATAAAATAAAAGATTTTCACCATTCATATCTCCACGGTCTATATGGAGGTATGTTGGCTACCTGGTCGGGGGTTAAGGGAACGGTTTGGTAAAGGTCTTGCCATTGTTCAGCGTTTAGAGGTCCTGCAATGGACCTGGGTCAAATTTAGTAGGACCTCCTTCAATACTTAACGGTATTGGATGGCGGGGGTCCAAACTCTTTGATCCCCTCATAAGTTAACTACTATTAATACTATAACCCGGCTATTTAGGACTGTATCCCTGCTGACTCAGACTACTTAGTCGAGGGTAACGTCACCTCCAAAAGAGGGGCCTACCATAATTTGCATTAATAACTTAATTAATTATCTTTCAATAATCCACTCTTTTAGGATTGTATCCTTGCTGACTCAAACTACTAGGGTGAGGGTAACGTCACCTTCAAAAGAGGGGCCTACTACAATAACTAAGATAATCTCTTAAATAAGTGCAAAAGTGCGGAAATAATCAAAGGTTACACTAGATACGAGTCGGAACCAAGTGATTCATTTTGTCTATCTGCTTTTATTTTTATTTTTATTTTCAGCATTTTTAGTTAGTTTTTATTTTTCTTAGCTTAAAACATTTTTCTAAACTTTTTGATTTGATTAGACGTTGAGGATAAACCGGTACTAAAAGCTCTTGTGTCCTTGGACGACCTCGGTATCTTACCAACACTATACTACGCTCACGATGGGTGCACTTGCCCATATGAGTGTCTAGTGTTAGTGAATATCGTGTTTTATAAATTTAAAACTTGACTAAAAAGTGTTAAAGGGGCTTAAAATATACACCTAACATATATAACACTTGACACCCATCACAAGGTCATGGCTAGGTCATATGCACCAAAATATATATATCCACACACACACACACATATATATATATATATATAAATTACAAGAATTATAAAAAAATGGTTCCCTTTTATGAACATTTTCGGCTATGTACAAAAAACCGAAAAGGTAAGTTTTGTCCAAACAAACAAATCATCCATATGAAATAATTTTTCAAGATTCCCTTATGCATGTAAGAAAATAATCTTGAAAAACAAAGGGTTAACCATGTTAAATTTTTCGGCCATAGGGTTTTATTCAAACCCGAAACCCGAAATTTTGTATCTATTGAAGCATGCACTCATATAAGCGGCTCTAGATGCCATTGATGGGATTTTAACAAGTTTATCAAAGTAATTTCATCCAAATGAAATAAAAACGCAGCGGAAATAATATTTAAAACATGTTACTTACAAGATATAAAACCCATTTTATATGTAAAACCCAATACCCGGATCCATATACGAACATGCATGCTATCAAAAATTAAAACACAGCCATAGGGTGTTTGGAATACTACCTTCCAAGGAGTAAAGGATATGAAGAAGATGATGCTTCTTGAACGGTTGCCTTCAAGTGTAGAAGACCTCAAGCTTGTATACCCCAAGCCTTCCAACAAACACCTTATGTTTAGCTAGGATTTCTACACTTATAAACTCACTTGAAATTCCCTCTTGATCAACCATACCATGGCTGATTTTTAGAGAGCATTTACTTGAGTTTTGCACTTGAAAAACAAACTTGAAAAAACCCTCTTGTATAACCATCTCATGGCCGATTTCTCTAGAGCTCTTTTACTTGATTTTTGAAACTTAAAAGAACTTCTCTAATGGCACATACTTGGCCGATTTTTCTAGAGCTCCAAGGGAAGTCTTCTCAAGTTCATGATCTTTTAAATTGTCATACACAATTATTATAAATCAAGTGAGAGAAATGGCCACCCACTTCACCCAATGAGCATTCATCTAGACATGCAAATTGCATGTCTTATAATTGGACCAACAATTTTTGGGAAGACCCCATGGGGGGTGGCGGCCTAGACTTTTATTTAAAAAAAAATTCAATTCTTTTATAAAATTTAAGTCTTGTTTATTTTATACCTTTTATAAAATATAACATCATATGTTCACAAGACTTTATACAACTTTTATTAAGTTATTTAACCCATTAAATAACAAAATAAAATATTCTCTCAAAATAAATTATCCATATAATTTATTGGTTTCTTAAGTGTAATTATTTAGAAAACCAATTTCTAAATATTGTAAGTGTTAATATTTATTTGTTTGATCATATCATAAATAAATATTATAAGTGTTTGTCTAGCTTGTATTTGGGTATGACTCGACTTGGATCATAACGTACTAGCCACATCAATCTAATATGTGTCTTGGGCATACAGACTCCAACAGATGAACGGTTCAAAGCTACAGCCAAATGGGAAGCATTAAGCAAACATCATGTTTTAGTTGCTGAAATCAAGGAGAGAACCCGAGAAGAGATTTTGAAAGAAAAAAACGAAAGAGAAATATTCATTGTTGGATGCAGAATGGAGAAAATGCAGGAAGAGTATGAAAATGCTGTTAGAAACAAAAGATGGGACAAGAATCGAGAATGTTATGTCAACAGAGAAGGTGAACCTATTGTTCCCAGGAGAGATATAGTTCATGATGATGTTCTTCTAGTAATTCCTCTATCCGGCGAATTTTATTCAAAACGTGAAAAAGACAAGAATTATGAGAAAAACCTGAATAAAATTATCAGAGATGCGATGACATCAAGTCTGAGAAAGAGGGATGAAGAAAGAATGAAGAAGAATGTTGAGAATTTGGTTGATGATCTGAAGATGGTTGCTGAAAAAGTCAAAATTGAAGCTGTTAAAGAGGAAGATGTGAAGGCAGAAGAGGAAGAGAAGGTGATAAAAGAAGTGGTTGAAGAAAAAGTTGTTACTGAAGAACAACAAGACAAGAAGAAAGAAGAAGAAGAAGAAGAATTGAAGATGGAAAGTTCAGTTGAAGTGAATAGTGATGCTGGTGCTGGTGATGTTGGTGGTGATGCTGGTGATGAGAAGAAGAGTGAAGCTAATAAGAAGCAGACAGAAGAAAACATCGAGGTGCCAATCACTGAGGTAAAAACTGAATCTGAAATCTTAAAAAACGTTGAACAGTGCAAGAAATGCATGAAACCATGCAGTGCTTGTACTGAAAAAGATGAAAAGTTTAGAACAAGAGATCTTGAATTCGCTAAAATCGAAGAAGTTTTCAAAAATAAATGCAAAGAAATGTTAGAAAACGAAAAAGTTTTGAAAGATAATGACGAGAAACTTTCTCAAAAATGTAAAAATCTAGAAAAAGAAAATGAAATTTTGAAAGAAAATGTTTCAAAAATGACAGAAGAATGTGTTAAAAAAGAAAATGCATGTCAAGAAATGAAAAAGGAATACGATTCAATAAAATTGGCTTATCACATTACAAAAGAGTCATATGAAAATGTGAAGAGTCAAATGAAACTTGTTCAAACAAGATTGAAATACTGTTCTGAAACAACTGATACGCTTAAGCGACAATATTCAATAAAGCAACAAGTTGTCAATTCGTAAATTGAGGATGTTGCTAAGCTAAAGCGTCAAATAGCTGATTTAGAACAGGATAACAACAAGTTACATAGTTATCATGCGTCATCATATGTGCTTAAAAGAATTTTCAATATAAAACCGGGTGATGATGATTCTGAGAAAAACAAAAAGGGTATTGGCTCAGAGTTTCATCAAGTTCCACCACCGGAAAAGTTCGCATTTTATGATGATGAGAAGGTCGAAAAAGCTTTCAACATGGTCGATCAATTGCCAGATAAAATAGACGTAACCTATTCTAAATCTGATGATTCAAGTGATTCAGAGGTGGTAGGTAAGGTCGTCGAAAGTGTGTTGAAAGAAGAGTCGGTTGATACAGGTAAATCTGAATCACAGGATGGAAATGAAGGTAGTTTTCATGAAGAATATCTGAAAAACTCAAAATGTGAGAAAAATTTGAATGATGATTCAAAAGGATTGGTTTATACCATGATTGTATCGGACAAATTATTCTTAGATGTTGTATTCCCGATTCAGAATGTGATTTCAGAAAGGATTGACAAAGTTTTCAAAATGGTTGAAATTGAAAAGTCTGAAATTCCAAAGTTTGCTGGAAAATGTCACAAAACTTTTTATAACAAACCTGGTTACAAGAAGAAAAACATGAAGGCTGGGTTGGGTTATAAAAAGAAACAAAGTTGGAAAAGAAATGAAATGCCAAATTATCAGACAAAAATGAATTTTGTTTACGGAACAAGTTCAGAAGAAGAGAAAGAACTTCAATTTAGACGACAGTCTAATGAAGAGTTCTATGCTCAGAAAAAGCAACAACAACAGGTCAAAGATGTCTCAAAGAGAACATGTTTTAAATGTGATCAAACTGGACATCTTGCTCGCAAGTGTCCAAATCTGAAACCTGTTGGTGTTGAAACGAAAAAGAAGTCTGATGTTGTGAATCAGAAATCAACCAAGTTTGATTCAAAGCAAACTTGGAAGCCAAAAATCTCAAAGGCTGACTCACAACAAACCTGGAAACCTGTGACACCCAAATTAAGAACAGCACAAAGTTGGAAAACAACTGTTGATGCAACAAAACCAAACCAGTTTTGGAAACCAAAAGTTGTTGTTCAAAATCAAAATGTTCAAAAAGAGTCACATTTTTACAAACGAGGTACTCCTAAAGGTCAAACATGGACAGTTAAGAAATAAATGACTTCGGTAAATGATGAAAAAGTTGAAATCAAAGTTGAAAAAGTCTTTGTTCAGAATGACAAAGATTTTCCGAAATGAAATGATGCATATTGTGTTGAAATGCCTAAGGTCAAACAGACCTGGGCTAAATTGTTCAAGTAATTGAATACTTTGAATGTGCAGGTGCTTCCGAAGACAAATGAATGTCAACCAAAGGAGAATCGAAGCAGCCTGGCACGCGAGGAGGAGGCTGCTGAACCCTGTGTTGGTTAAAACAGGGAGTTTGTTTGATTTCTGTATATAAATAAACAATATTTCAAAAACCCTAAAAATTGAAAAATTTAAAAACCAAAAATATGTTTTTATTTTGTCAAAAAATTTGAAAAATCAAAAATATGTTTGTTTTTTTAATTTTTGTCAAAAATTCAAAAGTTCAAAAAATATGTTACGTGAATACGCCGAAACCCTCACGGCTGAACAAACATGATTAATTTCACAAGATTGAAAAACGGTTTTCAAACTGTAAAAATCAATGTGTTGTAAATCATGGGGGTACGTTATATTTTCTGCAAATCAGTGCATGAGAAGCAGAAAATGGATGGCGAGACGAAGCTATCAGTATCAGGTTGTCAAATTTCTTTAAATGGTTTTGCATTTTAGGGGGAGTAAGAAATTGAAAATCCAAAAACATTAGAAAATTTGAAAAAGCCAAAAACATGATAAAATTCAAAATTGAGTTTTTGTGTAAAAAGAGGAAATGATAATACATCAGTAGACAATCACGGTACGCTAAAGAAATGGAAAGTTAAAATGTAATAAACGGTCTCACTGATGATATGCCAGTAGGTTTTTACACGCTTAGTAGATTGTTTTCGAGATATAAACCTAAATATCATACTTACTTATTTCGTGGGGAACATCTCTCGGATATATAGGTAACCCCTGAAATCTTGTTTGAAAGACCCCTCTTTCTGAGATACTAGGTCTTTATGCTTAGTGATATCTGGGGTATTATCCCGGGACTTCTGATTTTACGGAAGCAATGGCCTAGTCCCCGTATAATACTTTTCGCTTGCTTGAAATATAGCACCACCCTCAGCATAAAAATGATGAAACATTGCAAAATGCTAATCATGTGCTGTTGAAGAAAAGATTCTCTAAAGGGAACACACCTAAAGTCGAAGCCATCATCTCTCTGATTTTGCGGAAGCAATAGCCTGAGCTCTCATGGCCCTCGCATTTAACCCTTTACAGATATCATCTAGGTATACTCACCTGTAAGACTGAATATTGGGATCTGGATACGGGAGTATATTCTGAGGTGGGACACGCGAATAAGTTTAAGTCCTTAAAACACTAATCCGTATCTCGAAACAATTGAACTTTGTGTGAAAATTTAAGTGGATCAGTATGCTAACAATCTAAGTGAATCGTTTAGAACTTAAAGTGTTTAAAGCTCAACGGTACTAGTGATTTGTCATAAACTGATATGATCCTCTGACACGAACTCAAACAAAAATATTGTCTGTAAATATGTTTGTAAATATTTCTTTACAGCTTTATGTTTCAGAAAAATACAAAAAGATTTTGATTTTTGCTTTATTTTCGACAACCGATGTCTGAGAAGCTGAGTTTCAAAATCTGAGTATGCTGATTGTGTTTCTGAAAATAAACAAGTTCATTAACTTGAAACTTGAAATTTTAAAATCAAAATAAAAAACAGTTTGTGAAGTCTCCAAGGTCATTAAGTTGGACTTGGATGATTAACCGTGAAGGATTTGGATGCTTATACTGTTAAAATATTGAATAGAGCCAGTTTCCAATCCTGTTCGCTTAATACTGCCAAATCTTTGAAGTTTGTTGACAAGGAGGAGAGAATCAAGTTATTCCTATTATTATATCTTAAAGCCAGGATCTTGATTTAGAATGTTTAAAAGAGTCAGGTCACGATTCCTGGACATTCGAAAAATGCTTTCATTGTTTAAAAATATTTTAGCTTATGTTGAGAGAGCCAGGGTTTTTAATCCTGGAAGTTCAAAACATTTTCACTTATAAATGTTTGAGAATTGTAGATGTTGTACCAGACTACGATCCCGATAGCCGAGTCTAAGGGGGAGTCTGAAGACGAGCTCAACGCAAGGGGAAGCGTGCAAGGAGCCAGGTATCTTTCCCGGAAGAGCTTGTAACCGAAAAGCCAGGTGTCGATCCCAAAGCACGGAAGCTTGACGAAAGGGGGAGCCTGAAGAGTTTACCGAAAGGGGGAGCTGAAGCTGAAAACAGATCCACTGGGATTCTGTTCGAGCAAGAGGGAGTCTACGTTGCTGAAAACGTGTTAAAGCTTCTAGAAGACTCAGAGAGAGAGAGAAAGAAAAGACGCTACGAGTTTGACTCAATGATTGAGATTGACTGCGGCAATATCCAAGGGGGAGTCTGTTAGTGCAGTATGTCTATCGCCTCCGTCATCTCAAGCCGTAGTAGAAACAATTTAAATCTAGGCTTTATAGTGTTATATTAGATAGAAAAGGGCAAGGTGGCATTATTGTAAATAAGGGGAACTCTCCTTATATGCTTTGCCTATAAATAGAAGTCTTAGGGCTTAGATTATAGACTTTTGCTACTTTTGTCATTTGGAGCTTTGGAGAGCTTGAGATCTAGAGAGAGAAGCTAGAGAGAGAAAGTGCTCCACGTGATTCAGGTGCTTTGTACGATTTTAGAACTGTCAATAGAATCACTGATTATATTACATTCCCGTGTGTTCGGTCACGTTCGTGTACGGATTCCGCACGTCACACGTTCGGTTCGCAATCGTTTCGGAGTCAAAACCGGTCCTAACAGATTTGATATACGGCTGAGAATAAATATTACTTTTAGCTCAGGTAAATACTTTTAACTTATTTTCCCTTATACGGGCTTGGGATACTGTATTATAATAATACCGCTTGGTCGGGTATGAAATCATTTAATCGAATTGTGATTAATAAATTGCATAACCCGTTTTAATCTGTTTTGTTTGATGCAAAGCCTTTGGGGGGTTAATGACCGTGTCCTGGATATCCTCGGCTCATTCATTTGAAATGGCCATGACTTAAGCACGGAGTGTAGGCATACACCTGACAGTTGCGTATGTAAAAGATATAACCACTTGTTGAGGATAACTCGCCATGGGATTACATTAGTGGTGTGTCTATTAATCTTGTCTCGGCTCTTCTAACCGGGCCCTGAATGGATGACAAACATATAAATCTATATACAAGATTATTTTAATAATTGTCCCAAGTTATGAAATATTTTATGCCTGGATCCAAATCAATTTTATAAGACTTTTCAAAAGAGTCGGTTAATTGTATTTACCAGTGTAAACTGACGTATTTTTCAAAAAGATTAAGTGCAGGTACTATACGAAATGGGCTGGATCTCCAGAGTACTATTTAAAGAGTCTTGCAAGCTCTAATGCTTTAAGTCCGTTGAACTACGTTTATTATCTGATTTAGATCCGCCTGTGGATCCACTTACAACCGTTGTGTAATATTTTATTATAATTTCGAATTCAGTTTGTAATATTATTTTTAGACTTCCGCTGTGCATTAAACTGTGATCAATTGAATATAATGATATCAACTACGTCACGATACTCCCTACCGGGCCCACCGATAATACGTGGAAATATCGGGGTGTGACATTTGTTTTAACTTTAAGACAATGTAAATATTTAATCATTCAATAAAACGAAACTTTTGAATCCATGGTTGTGAAACAATAATTCTGTCGCTCCACTCCCCGACGTTTCCGCCACGGTTTTGTTGTTTTACGCGGTCGGGTTGTGACAGAAGAGTTGGTATCAGAGCTCATGGTTATAGGGAATTAGGTTATTAGTAATGCTTTGACCTAGACTATAACTTTTCTAGGACCCTAACGCGAGTTTCTTGCATTTAGATTTTAAAACAATACCGTCACCTATCTTTAGGTGATAACCACAAAGAGAACACAATAACAAATCCACTTTGAAAACCAATTATCTCTACGTAGATGATTTATTATAAAGTTTTGAACCTTCAAAATTTTCAAAATCTCGTCAAAGTTTGAGTCTTATAATGTGAACACATGCAATCTGGAATGGTGGGTGCCTGTATCCTGAGTTTTCTGTCTAAGGCTAGAGTGTTCGTACAAATCCACATAATCGGACCAGTCACTCTTACCTGGGAACTCTTGGGGTGAGTGTCCACTTATAGGCTAAAGCATGTCTTCTTGATACATTATTTGACCCATTTACTTTGATTAGTGATTGTGTATCATTTGTTTGTTCGAGGTAACGAACAAATGATCGCCTTCCTTATGCTTTGTCGATGTTTTCAATACCTCTTTTGTTTATCCAATTGTCAATCTCACTCGTTTCTCATATTTCCTTGTTCTTTTTAGAATATGCCTCCTTGACGAGATGCACAACCTCAAACTAACGCCGAACTCGCAGCTATTATCACTCAGCAGATCGCTGCTGTGATTCCGAACCTAATAACTCAGATTAATCAAGCGAATAACAATAATAACAACAATGCTCAGTGTAGTTTCAAAACGTTTAATTCGGCTAAACCATTGAAGTTTTCTGGGTCTCAAGGAGCAACTGCGCTCCTACAATGGTTTGAGAGTTTGGAGAGCACATTTTGATATATTCAGTGTCCGAATGAACGAAAGGTTGAGTTTGCGTCCAGTGTTTTCGAGAAGCGTGCTCTAACATGGTGGAACGGTGTGATGAGTGATAGGGGTGCCGATGTGGCGATGGCACAAACTTGGGAAGGGCTACGGGCTCTCATGATGAAAGAGTTCTGCCCCCGTCACGAAATAAGGGCTTTAGAACGAGAGTTCGACGATTTAAAACAAGATGGTGGAGAACACCGTGCATATACGGATCGTTATGAGGAGCTGAGTTTATTGTGTCCTACTATGGTTACCCCATTGGAGAAAGCGATTGAGAGGTATATCGATGGTCTGCCTGATTCTGTGCAAGACATAGTTACTGGTAGTAACCCTACCACTATTTCGTCAGGCAATCGAACTGGCTGCAACCCTGACTGAATCTCAAGTCAGGAAGGGTGAACTTACTCGTAAGGGTGACAAGAAGCAGTCGACCGATACTACTCAAGACAAGGGTAAGGGAAAGAAAAAGGACGAGTCATCAAGGAGGTCGAGGAAGCGCAAGGCTTCCCAGAATTTTGCTGTTACTACATAAAACACTCAGAACCCACCAGCACAACCTCCTGCCAAGAAATCATATGCTGGTACTGCACCTCACAATACTCGGTGCAATGGTCATCACGCGACTAAGCAAGCTTGTAAACGGTGCACGAATTGTGGTAAACTTTGGCACACGGCCAACATTTGTCGATTGGGTCTGAATCAAGCTGCTCAAAATCCAACACAGGTTCAGGGAAACACTGCTAGATTTCAACCTGGTTCATGTTATAATTGCGGGGAAATGGGCCATTTTCGCAACAATTGTCCGACGCTTGTGAATCTGAATGCCAATGCTAATGCAAATCCCGCTCGTGGACGAGCGTACAATCTGAATGCAAACGAGGCGCGTGCTGACAACGAGGTTGTTAACGGTACATTCCTTGTTAACCATCAACCTGCATCTGTTCTTTTCGATTCTGGTGCCAATAGAAGTTTTGTGTCATTATCATTTGAGCCTTTACTTGCGATACCTAGAACTAAACTGAGGAAACCCTTGTCTGTCGAATTTGCTACTGGTGAACCTCTGGTACTCGATTATGTTATTCGCGATTGTCAATTGAACCTCGATAACCATCTTTTTCCTATTGACCTCACACCGATGTAACTTGGGAGCTTCGATATTATCGTAGGGATGGATTGGTTAACTAAGTATCATGCTGAGGTGGTTTGTTTCGATAAGATTGTTCGTATTCCTCTTTCATCTAGTGAAGTTCTAGAAGTTCGTGGCGAGAAACCATCTGGTGGTTTGAAACTCATGTCGTGTACGAAAGCCCAAAGTTATTTGCGAAAAGGATATGTGACATTTTTGGCACATGTCACCGAGGAGAAAGGCAAGAGCAAGCGTATTCAAGATATTCCGATTATTCGAGATTATCCAGAGGTGTTTCCTGATGAACTGCCTGGTTTGCCTCCAGTTCGTCAAGTCGAATTTCATATTGATCTTGTACCTAATGCTAACCCGATTGCTAAAGCACCTTATCGTCTTGCACCGTCTGAGATGCAAGAGTTATCGAAACAGCTTCAAGAATTATCTGACAAAGGATTCATCCGACCGAGTTATTCACCTTGGGGCGCTCCAGTCCTGTTTGTGAAAAAGAAAGATGGATCTTTCCATATGTGTATCAATTATCGTGAGCTTAATAAGCTTACCATCAAGAATTGATATCCCCTACCACGAATTGATGATCTTTTTGATCAGCTGCAAGGTGCTACATGCTTTTCCAAGATCGATTTGCATTCTGGGTATCATCAGCTTCGGGTACTCGAAGAAGATATTCCCAAAACTGCTTTCCGCACGAGATATGGTCACTACGAGTTCACTGTCATGCCTTTTGGTTTGACAAATGCCCCAGCTATTTTCATGGATTTAATGAATAGGGTTTGTAAACCTTATTTAGACAAGTTCATAATTGTGTTCATTGACGACATTCTTATTTATTGGAAGTCTAGAGCCGATCACGAACAACACCTTCGTCTGACAATGGAACTCCTAAAGAAGGAACAACTTTTTGCTAAATTCTCCAAGTGTGAATTCTGGCTTAAGGAAGTTCAGTTTTTGGGTCATATTGTTAACGAGCAGGGTATTCATGTGGATCCATCCAAAATTGCTGCTATTAAAGATTGGAACACACCTACGACACCTACAGAAGCACGTTATTTTCTTGGTCTTGCTGGTTACTACCGACGATTTATTTCGAACTTCTCAAATATTGCGGTTCCTCTCACTGCTTTGACTCAGAAGAATAAACCTTTTGAGTGGGGACCTAAACAAGAAGAAGCTTTCCAAACGCTAAAACGAAAACTCTGTGATACTCCTGTCTTATCTTTGCCCGATGGAAACGATGATTTTGTTGTATACTGTGATGCGTCCAACTTGGGTATTGGTTGTGTTCTCATGCAAAGAGACAAAGTCATAGCCTATGCATCAAGACAACTAAAGGTACACGAGAAGAACTACACGACTCATGATCTTGAGTTAGGAGCTGTGGTTTTTGCTCTCAAAATTTGGAGACACTATCTCTATGGCACGAAATGTGTGGTTTTCACAGACCACAAAAGTCTCCAACACATTTTCAATCAAAAGGAGCTAAACATGAGACAACGACACTGGGTTGAGCTATTGAACAATTCCAATTGCGAGATTCGCTACCATCCTGGTAAGGCGAATGTCGTAGCCGATGCGCTAAGTCGAAAGGAATGAGCTAAGCTTCATAGTGTTCGAACTCTATCTGATATTCAAACTCGCATCTCTCATGCTTATTTTGAATTACCACATCAGCTAGAGGTTAAACTCGAAACGAAAGACGATGGGTTACTTTATTTCAAGGATCGTTTATGGATTCTGAAACAAAACGATGTTCGCACTTTAGTGATGGACGAATCTCACAAGTCTCGATATTCTATTCATCCTGGTGCTGACAAAATGTGCAAGGATCTTCCTACTCAGTACTGGTGGCCTGGTATGAAGAAGGATGTTGCCTTGTATGTATCTAAATGCCTAACTTGTCTCAAGGTCAAGGCTGAACACCAACGACCATCTGGTTTACTTGTACAACCAGAGATACCGGTATGGAAGTGGGAGAACATTGCGATGGATCTCATCACAAAGTTACCACGTACATCTAGAGGTCACGATGCTATTTGGGTAGTCATTGATCGATTAACGAAGTCAGCTCACTTTTTACCGATTCGTGAGGATCTATCTGCTGATAAACTTGCCAAGATTTATGTTGATGAGATTGTATCTCGACATGGTGTTCCTTTGGATATTATATCTGACTGTAATGCTCGATTTTAAACACTTGGACCTTTTGTAAGCTTCTTTCATGCTTATTTATGTTTTTCAAGTATGAAAGTCAAACAGTGTTTGACTTTTTGCTTTGACCATGAATTGGTCAACACAAAGTTCGTTTGAACTTTGCAACGTGAGCGTAATCACGATGGTTATAGTCCCTTGTGACCATACCTACTGATTACCATGTCGAGGAACACCTAAGTATTTTGAATCAATTCTTCCTAGCTTGGACCTTTTGTAAGCTTCTTTCATGCTTATTTATGTTTTTCAAGCATGAAAGTCAAACAGTGTTTGACTTTCTGCTTTGACCATGAATTGGTCAACACAAAGTTCGTTTGAACTTTGCAACGTGAGCGTAATCACGATGGTTATAGTCCCTTGTGACCATACCTACTGATTACCATGTTGATTAGTCGAAGTGACGAGTCAAAGTTTCGGTCAAAATGCGTATCTATGCACATTTTGCAACGAAGCTATTTTCGGGTATCAAAACACTTTATTTTGATATCAAACTTGTTTTCTAACTTAGTTAAACATGTTTAACTCGTCACTTTTAGTCTAGTGCTTGTTTAGGGTTGTAAGTCAAGCGGTCTTGACAATCGCTTAGACTTTCGAACCCGACCCGTTTGGTTGATCGTTAGGATCCGACCAAGCATATTTTGTGAGCATAGTTGTATAGGGAATAACCTTCCGAGGTTATACCTTATGGTCACTTAGTTTAATTAGTTGTATGATAGGTAGTTTATATGCCATAGGAAAATGACCAAAATGCCCTTTTCATGCATAATTTGAATTTAAGCATATATAACTTAAATTTTGTCACGTAAACTGATTATGCAACATATTTAAACATGTTAGGGCATATAATACTTGTCATAGGACTAGTTAGGTGTCTCGAACACGCTTTCGCCCGAACGGCGCGTTAAAGTAGCATAAGCTACCTTAATGGGTCATAACGGGTCGTAAGCACTTAGGATAAGTTCCGATTTAGAATGTAGACTTTGTTAAACCATATCACATGAGTTCCAATACTCATTTGGTTTACAAGACCTCATTCTACCCGATCTTCCGATTTAGGCACCAATTTATTAACTAGCGATCCGATTACTAGGTACCACTTGATTTCCTTGGTTTGCCCGAGTTTTGTTAGTTCATTAGATCAAGGATACTTTGCAATTCAATGTGAGTACATAGTTCCCCTATTTTACTGTTTTCAATTGTTTTGGGGTGATTCATATTTGTTAAACAATTTCGATGCTTTAGGGATGATTTCAAAAACGAATACTATGGTTTATATTAAACAGAACGATTTCGATAATGTGAACGAACTTGTTGGACATATTTACATAACGAATGACATTCATTAGCTTTGGCCGAGCCAACCAGTATTAGGTTATGGTACCATAGGATCTGACAAATCCCGTTATCGGATTGCCACCATGGTTATGTATAGGGGTTATGTGGGTAACGACTAAACCTGATGATTGTTAACTTACCCTTTGGTGGTTTGTTAATATGAGTTGAACGATGGACGAGTTGCGAAGGTTTGAATGTTATAAGCGAGACGACCAAAAGTTAGTTTTCACAATTAAAACGAGAACAATTTGAACGATCGAACGATTATGAACGATTTAAACAAATGAACAATGGTCTATTACATGAACGAGTTAAACGATTTAAACGATGGGTTTTTGGTATGTGATTAGATAACGGGACGGGTGTAATGTGATAAAAGCATGGTAGATACGTGATGCATGTGTAGTGTGTTATGGTTTTAATGTTTATTTTAAGCCCTTTTACACTTTTTAGCCAAGTTTTAAATTTATAAAACACGATATTTAATAACACTAAACACACATATGGGCAAGTGTACCCATCGTGAGCGTAGTATAGTGTTGGAAAGATACCGAGGTCGTCCAAGGACACAAGAGCTTTTAGTACCGGTTTATCCTCAACGTCTAATCAAATAAAAAAGTTAGAAAAAAGTTTTAAACTAGAAAAATAAAAACTAATTAAAATGCTGAAAAATAAAATAAAAATAAAAACAGATAGACAAGATAAATCACTTGGCTTCGACTCATGTATAGTGTAACCTTTGATTATTTTCGCACTTTTGCACTATTTAAAAGATTATCTTAGTTATTGTAGTAGGCCCCTCTTTTGAAGGTGACGTTACCCTCAACCCAATAGTTTGAGTCAGCAAGGATACAATCCTAAAGGGTCGGATTATTGAAAGATAATTAATTAAGTTATTAATGCGTATTATGGTAGGCCCCTCTTTTGAAGGTGACGTTACCCTCGGCTAAGTAGTCTGAGTCAGCAGGGATACAGTCCTAAGTAGCCGGGTTAAAGTATTAATAGTAGTTTACATATGAGGGGGTCAAAGAGTTTGGACCCCCGCCATCCAATACCGTTAAGTATTGAAGGAGGTCCTACTAAATTTGACCCAGGTCCTTGCAGGATCTATACACTGAACAAGGCAAGACTTTTACCAAACCGTTCCCTTAACCCCCGACCAGGTAGCCAATATACCTCCATATAGACCGTGGAGATATGAATGGTGAAAATCTTTTATTTTATATAGACAGTAAAATAATGCCAAGACACCACGGACAAACGATAAGGAAAAATCACCTTCAACATAAGAAACTAGTTATTAAAGTCGTTAATACATAACCAAGTAAAAAGTGCGAAAAGATTAAAAATAATAAGTATTACACTAGACACTTTGTCTTCACCAAGTGATGTAAGAGACTTAGGCAAACATGGCCTTGATTGTCAAGAACTCTTACGATCAATCTTGGATCCCGAGACGACTCACACACCTTTATGATGGACAATGGATGATGGTGGTGGATGATGGTGTTATGGTGGTGGTGGGTGAAGTGTGAGAGAGGTGGTGTGCCAAGGGATGGTTTGAACTTGAGCCAAGCACTCCTATTTATAGGCTGAACAGAAGCTCGGGCACGACCCCGTGTCCATTGGGCACGGCCCCGTGTCCATCCTCTTCTCTGTCTTCATTAATTGCAGTTTGTCTGCATTAGTTGACCACGGATAGCTTTTAACTAAGTATTAATAAAATTAAGGGTTTAAGGGTAAATTACACTTTTCGTCCTTTATGTTTGTACCGGATTACAACGGATAGCTTTTAACTTTAATAATTACAGTTACAATCCTTTATTTGCAAAACCTATTACACTCTACGTCTTTTAACACTAACCAAATTAAAATTTTCAGTCAAGTTTATACATTTAAGGGTATTCTGGTCAATTCATGCTTTTATTTAAATAAAAGCCAAAAAATGAATCTAAAATAAGTATATGTTTACGATTTACCCTCTACTCGGAATGGTTAACCTCTTTGAATATCATTTCCGCTCATCCCTCCACTTGACCACCTGTATGTCATCACCGATTAAGGGCATGTTTGGCAAAGCTTATTTTAACAACTTATTTACTTTTTGAAAAGTTAAAAGGTGTTTGGGTTAGCTTATTATGTGAGGGGGAAAAGTAAATAAGTCACTCCATCCTGACTTATTTACTTTTCCAAAAAGTCAATAAGTTATAAGTTGCTCCAAAATAAGCTTAGCCAAACATGCCCTAACGCCAAACAGAAGAATTCCTTAAAAAAAAACCTAATTCTCCAAAATCCCCAATCAGCATACTCCAATCCTTGTCAGAAAAGCTTCCATTCTGACATGTGATCTCAGTTTACCATCATTTTCATCCAATTCTAGCTTCTGCTGTCTTGAATTGTAAGTTCAACAAGGTTTCATTCAACCTAATCGATTAACAATGTCAGAAGATTTGCTTCTACACTTTACCTCAAACTCTACTAACCAATCTGACTCATCATTGTCGTCTAAATTCGCCAAACTCCAAGCTCGAATGGTCGGTAAAACCTCCACTGCTGCTGTGGTGTCTGTTATTCAGATTCATGGTGCACAAACAACGACGCGATCTTTGGCTAATTCTTCTTCTGCGATTGCTGCAAAGTTTGGAGCTAATTCTGCTGGTGGAATTTGTGTTGAATCGTTAGATTCTAGTGATTCTGAAGAGGATGACAGTGTGAGTTATTTGCAATTGTTTTTGTTGATACGTATTTAAGTATATTCTCTTAATTAGGTTACAGATTTTGTTGTTATAGAAGTTCCTGGTATGAGGTGGTGGACCGGTGATGGCAAGATGTGGTGGTTAGGGTTAGGAATTGAGGAAGATGACGTTTATTTGCAATATTTTGGTTTTATTTAAATAAAAGCATGAATTGACCAGAATACCCTTAAATAAATAAACTTAACTGAAAATTTTAACCAGGTTAGTGCTAAAGGACGTAGAGTGTAATAAGTTTTGCAAATAAAGGATTGTGACTGTAATTATTGAACTTAAAGGCTATCCGTTACAATCCGGTACAAACATAAAGGACGAAAAGTGTAATTTACCCTAAAATTAATATTATAATAAAAGTAACATAGGAGTACAACCTATATACCTTCTCGTGCATAAAAAGAAAGTACTACACTAATAATAAAATAATAGATAATAACCACTCTTTCATGTTCTTCTATTTTCTGTGCAACTTCAAACCTCCATACCAATTAGTTCGCAAACAAAAAATCTCAGATTGTGTTTCTAATTTTCACTCTTTTTTCTTTAACGTGGAGCACTAGGGGCATCCTAATACTTGCTCACATGTATCTGATGCATAAATAAAAAAAAAAAAAAAAATTTACACTTCGCCAAAAAGTTAAGGAATATCCGGGGCAACCCCTAAGGGTGAGAGGGGCACTCTCCTAAGAGGGGAGTCCCCTCTCTTACACACCACCAACCAGCTAGTGCCACGTCAACTCCCCTCTTAAACTCCCCTAACACCCCATTTTGATGGCGGCACTCCCCTCTTTAGGGGACTTGGTTTTTTTTTTTTTTTATTTGTTGTTTATGCATGTTTATAAAAAAAATATTAATAAAAATTAAATAAAATTTAACAAAAGACATTTCAAAGTAGAAAATAAAAATAAAAATTAAATTCAAACTAGAAAATTAAAATTAGATTCAAACTAGAAAATAAAAATTACATTAAAACTAGAAAATAATAATTTTAGAAATCGATTGGCCACCCGTACTTGTTAGCGATGTCGCGTTTTCGGGCGAGGATGAACGGCAACATATTTGGCGGAGCATCCTCGTGCGGCTTGATGAATGTTTCCATATCTCGATCGTAATTGTAGTTTTTCATCGTCTCGCGTTGTTCCGATATGAGCTCGAGAGCCTGCGCCTCTCTTTGCTTCCTCAATTCAACCGCCTCCAATTCAATCGCGTGCTTCTTTTCTTTCATGGCGGTGTACTCTTTGAATTGTGCCGCCAACTCGGCCGAGCTTCCCTCGGACGATGTCGCTTGACGCTTGTCTCGCCGTTGTGCTCTTTGTGACGAGGGGTCTTCGTTCATATCGGGTATGGAAGGGTCCACCTCAACGGTCTTCGTTCATATCGGGTATGGAAGCGTCTGCATCCACATTATATTCATCGTCCTCGTCGCCCAAATTTTGAGTTTCGGGCACTACCTCATCGTCCTCGTCGTCCCAAATAGGTAGAGGACGTTCAACATTTTCTTGGACCGATGGAACTTGTGGGGAACGAAAACCATATGGGTCGAAGGCGGGGGATTGAGGAGGAACATCCATTGATAACAAATTTTGAAAACCATAGCCGAAATTGGGTTGAAGGTTGGTTGCTTGAGTGTTGTAAAAGGAGGGGTGTGAAGGTTGTTGGAAAAAAAACGGGGGTTGTGGAGTATATCCGAAAGGGGGTTGTGATTGTGCACTTGCACCGCTCGAACCACCACGAGACGGTTGCTTGCCGCGTCCCTTAGTTTTTTTCTTGGCTTCGCGGGGTTGGTTCTCCATTGCTCGGTTTGAAGTGGGTGTGGTTTGAGAGTATAAAAAATTAGTGAAGTGGGTGTGGTTTGAGAGTATAAAAAATGTGTGAAATTGTTGTGGTTTGGAGAGTATAAAAAATGAGTGAATGGTGTGGTTATTTATATATGTTTTAAAAAATAAGTGATTTTTTTTTTAAAATCCGACCGTTGCCAAATCCGACCGTTCCTCAACATTCGTGCCATTCAACGCGGTGCCTCCACACCGAATCCACTCCCCGATTCGGGTCCCCGCACCGATGGCGGCGGTGTTCCCGATCGGTGGATGTGGTCACCGATTTGGTCCCCGCTGTACGCCCCGGACACCCTAACCAAACCATAGATCCGCCCCTAACTAATTAGATGTTACTTTAAAAAATCAGATGAAGTATCCGGGCATTTTACTCGAACAAAACAAAAAGATCAAAGTTATGATAGAAAGAGTGGAGCCCACGTAATTTACTTGTTATTTATTCCATCACATGGGCATAAATGCGGAGTGGCAAATACGTAAATTCAAAAACCTACCCTGAAAAGAATCTCAAAACGGAATATTATCTTTTTTCAGAGATCTTCCAGTTTCCGTTCACAACTATAAATACACACACAATAATAATAATATAATAATATTATTACTTCCGTTACGTTGTTGATCAACTCCAACTACCCGCTGCATTTCCCAAAATGGTGGGTGGAAAATGGTGGTGCTTCGGTAACCAGACCTCCGGTGACGATGTGGGTGATCTTGACCCGATAGTTCTGGTGAGTGGCATAGGTGGGACTATCTTGAATTCCAAGCCGAAGAGTTGGTTTGGGATCACCACCCGTGTTTGGGTCCGTATTCTTCTTGCTGATTTGGAGTTCAGAAAGCGGGTCTGGTCTCTTTACAACCCGGAAACTGGTTCATTCTCTTCTCTTTCTTACTCAACTTTTATGGTTTTATTTTATAGAGCTTGTTACATGTTTTATAGCATAAGTTTTTTTATGAATTGGGTAGCTAGGGGTTTTACTGATCTTGTGGTAGTCAAACCCCAAATGAATTGTGTAAGGGGCTGCCGCCGGGCGAAAAATGGACATATGACTTTATTAGTGGTCGCATAAGTCATTTCTTTGTCTCATACGGCCCTTATATAATACGGTTGGTATGACACGTAAGTGGTGTTTGGATAATGTGCAAGTGGGGTTTGGGGGGGGGGGGGGGGGGGGGGGGGTCTCTCTCCTGTGAACGTAATAGAACAAAACGATGTGGATTTTGCCTAAGATGATGGATTGTTTTAGTGATTCTATGTTTTTTATTAACATAGAATGTATATATGTGTGGGCGTTCGGGGGTAAAAGTGAAAGTGCACTAATTTTAACGTTATTTTACTAATTTCGTGAAAATGACGTTAAAAGAGGGGGATGGTTAATCATGTATCATGTGGTGGCGTTGATAGCCGAAAGACAAGGGAGTACATGCACTAATCGGCCTTTGTCTTAATTGCTGCGGAGTGTTATGTGCCTTATGTCCAAGGCTTGATGCAAAACTACTATCGAGCCAGAGTTCTCACTGGAAGCAGCCTCTCTATTCCTACGGGGTAGAGGTAAGGCTGTCTACATCTTACCCTCCTCAGACCCTACCTTAGCTTTGCTATTGGTCAGATTTACTGAGTATGAATGATTTATCTGATCTTGGGTGACTTGTGTGGGGTGTTTGGATATAATCAAACCCCAACTCAATCTGGGTAACTGAAGCATGATGAGATTGTTTTTAGTGATTCTTAGTTTGATATTAAAAATGGTGGGACAGAAGTTTATGTGTTTAAGAATTTCAGGCTACACAGAAGCATTGGATGATAGTTCTGATCTTGTCATTCCACAAGATGATTATGGACTCTATGCAATTGATATTTTGGATCCTTCATTGGTAAGTTTCAAGTAGCATAGTCTTTTTCTGTTTGACTATATTTGAGCAAGATTATATACAAATATGTGTATTACAAGAATGGATATTTATGTATATTCATATTCATATCTTGTGACATTTCAGTTGATAAAATTGTTACACTTGACGGATGTATACCATTTTCATGACATGATCGATATGCTTGTTAATCATGGATACAAGAAAGGAACTACGTTGTTTGGATATGGATACGACTTCCGCCAAAGCAATAGGTAACCAAGAGAGTGTATGGTATTAACGCATTGAAATCGAATATAAAATTTGTAGTAAATAGTATTTTAGAGTTGTTAGAAACTTGGTATAAATAAAAAATAGCATTGTTAGAAGTTTTGTTTGTGTATTTGATATTTCAAGTTTCTGGGGTGAGTTTATAATCGACTTTCGGGTAATGGGAATCCTAACGGGTCAATTTTAACACATGGTCATGAAAGGGTGGGGAAACCCGCGAACCTGACGGGTATGGGTCAGTTAGCTGACTTTTTTTGAAGTTGAACATAAATTAACAACTGTCCTGGAGACTAAGCTCCATAATGTTGGCAGAATTGACCAGTTAATAGATGGCCTCAAGGAAAAGCTTGAGACTGCGTATACGGCTTCAGGGGGTAGAAAAGTCAACCTTATATCACACTCCATGGGTGGATTGCTGGTTTCATGTTTCATATCACTCCATTCTGACGTATGACCTTTTTAAATTTGTATTCATTATGCATATGTGATGAAATGAACTTTATAATGCCATCTATTTGTTATAGGTGTTTGCCAAGTATGTGAATAAGTGGATAACTATTGCAACCCCTTTTCAAGGTAACTCATGAATTTGTTTTCATCATGCATTAAAAATGTTACAGATTGGATTTGGCATAAAAATGTCAAAGGTAAGAGTTTGAGCAAACTATTACTTATGTCTGTATCAGGTGCACCTGGATGTATCAATGATTCTCTTTTAACTGGATTACAATTTGTGGAGGGTCTTCAAAGCTACTTCTTTGTAGGAAGATGGTCAATGCATCAATTGGTAATGTTTCTGTATGAATGTAAATTTTGGGTGTGAAGAGCCAGGTTGGGTTACTGGTCAAAATGTATTTGGTTCAAAAGTTTTCTAATTTACTATGAGCCAGCCAATATGGGTCGGTCTAGGTTGACGACCCTAACCAAAAATTCCGTTCCTTAAAAAATGTTTATAGATAATTGATACGTAATTAATGATGACAAGACAATGTTATTATAGTAAGGCTTAATGACATAAAAAACCAAGATGCTATTTCATTGTGCGTGAAAAAGTCCCTCGACCAATTTTTAGTATATTAAAGTCATTGTACTTGTCTAAAATGCACGTATTTGTGAAATTAACGATAAACGTCGGCTACAAGCACACTTTTCACAATTACATATGTGGAGGCTATTATGTAGATGGTTTTAGTTGTTGTCGTGGATGCCATATACACTCTTTTTTGTTGTTGTGAAACACCATCTCATCAATTCGTATACCGCCTTATATGATTAAAAAACTATCCGTGTTGGCATTTTGGAATACCCCTTCATTAAAATCACTATTTTAACTTTTTCACAAGAATGTGTATTTTAGACAAATTCAGGGACTTTAATATAATACCAAAATTGGGTTGAAGGACTTTTCATGCAAAATGAAAAAAATATGTTGATTTTATATGGTATTAAACTATCACCCTTATTGGAACAATAATCCCAATCTTTGAATAAATAAAGTATTTAGAAGACTGTATGCATTATAAAACAAGCACACTCTTTTAGCTTTATATATTGATTTGATAACCAACAAGTCTTTTTGGTGTTTTCAGTTGGTGCAATGCCCGTCTATATATGAGATGTTGCCTAATCCCGAGTTTAAATGGAAAAAGCAACCTGAAATTTTGGTTTGGAAAAAAGATATAGAAAATGGAGAAGATTCAGTTAAACTCGAAACTTATGGTACATCTGGATGTGTGGGGTTGTTTGAAGAAGCATTGAAGGACAATGTGGTACTTGCTTTCACTATAAACACCACCAAATCTATAAGTAACAATAGGTTCGACCCTCTTCAACTCTATTGCTTTCTTCAAATGTGACAGATAGAGTATAACAAGAAGACTATACCTTTGCCATTCAATTATGATATCTACAATTGGGCTGCCACTACACGCAAGATGCTAAACAGTGTGCAGCTACCCCAAGGGATTGAGTTCTACAACATTTATGGAACATCATTGGATACACCTTTTGATGTTTGGTATGTTAAAAATCCATAGTCTCTATAAAAACCAACTTTGTTTTATTCACATAAACAACTATCATACTTTGGTTCAAATATTCATGTAATCAAACCATTGTACTTATAAACTTTTGTCAAAATGTTGATGTGTCATACTGTTGAAAATCTCGACCTGCCATTGAGAAACTCGTTAGGTGGTGTCATGATTGTTATGAGTGTAAACAAAGTTGGTTACCCGAAATAAAATTTTGGACTAAAGTTGCTACCTACCTAACTAGATTTATTGGCATTAATTCCATTTATGATGTTTGTGTGCTTGCTGAAAACACATTCTATGTTGCAGTTATGGTTCAGAAATGGATCCAATCAACGACCCAACTGACATATGCAGTACATTGGTAAGTCACCCAAGTTCATCAATCAACCCCTGAATCTTTTATGTATATTGCATGCAACACCCAAATCGACTTAAAATCATGGTAGAAGCTATTGGCGGCCATCCATGTGGGACGCGTGATATATATGACTTGTTAATTATTGTCTTTTGTGCAGCCTGAATACTCATATGTGGATGGAGATGGAACAGTCCCCGCCGAGTCTGCAATGGTGCTATCTCTAACTTACCTCATATGTCGTATTTGTATTAATATGCCCCTTCCCTTCCCAATAATGGAATATAATCGAAAAATATCGGTAACAAAACTGATTTAGAATTGAACAATGCGCTAGCATATTTGACCACAAAAGTCAAAGGGTCTTCTTTTTCTGGAACATAAGTAAAAGCTGGCAATTTTAACCTATTTGATTATGAATGGGTGGATGTGTGTGTGTTTAATTTTAGCTCAAACCATCAGATTTAGTTAAATGGGCATTCTCCAAAATCAGTTTTTAATGCATACAACCTTTGAAATGTCTATTTAAAGATTTAGAAAATTATCAGATTAATTAATAAATAAAAGAAATCCAAAAAATGACCTGACATGTTTCAACCCAAATGTTTACAGGCAGATGGATTTAATGCAAAAGAGAGAGCAGGAATCCCGGGTGCTCACCGAGCACTATTAAGAGATGACCTTGTATTTGAATACATACGAAAGTGGTTGGGAATCCAAGAACCGAGTATCTCGCGTGTAAAGACCTCTAAAATTGTTGATGTTGGTTCAGCTTGAAGCTTGGGTAATAGTTTAGTATCTTACAGCATGCAAAAGTATGTGCAAGTCATTGATGGACTTAGTGGTTATGTATCTATTCACAGCTGTAATCTTATTTTAGATTCTCTACTTTGTTTTGTTATGTACCATGTGAAATTAGTAACTGCCTGCAAAAGTCAAAAAAAAAATTATTATATTACCCCTATATTAATTTGCAAGTTACTGACTTCTCACATTCATGTTCACTATTCAATTTTGTACATTATTATATGTTCTATATCCTACTACTAAATGCACAATCTTTTGTCTACCTTATCACCCACCTACTACTCATTGAGGGCTTTTTGCTAGAAAATTTTGTATTTTTTTATGTGGAGCCCACATATTTTATACCCCTTTCCTCTTATTTAAACATACGTTGCCATCATTTATTATAAATTACATTCATTTCATTTTATTATCTTAGTTTGTTAATTTCTTATGTATAATAAAATATAATATGAAGTTCTAAAATGACTTATAAATTGGTTCAAATGTTATAAAAAGTAGATAATATCACTTAGGTCCATGTGGTTTATCTAAATTACGTATACGATTACGGGTCTGCCGCAATACGTGAATCCTCGATATTGTTTCTTATGTAAAATATATGATGATTAACTTCTAAAATGTTGTATAGTTGACTCAGATGTCATAAAAGTGTATATTATTCTGTTACTTAGGTCCATGTGGTTTACCTAAATTACGTATATAATTACAGGTCTGCTACAATGCACGAGTCCTAATACTAGTTTTTTCTTACTTCTTATTATCTAATTAGTATATTATTATTATTACCACTACTATAAGCATATTTTATCTTTCGTATAGAAATTTTAAGATGCGATGTTTTATCAAATACGTGGGGGATAGAACCTAAATGAGTATTTCGACAGGGGGTTATCTTCTTAATCTCTTCTTCGATCAGTAAAGCTTAAAGTGATCTGCAAAACAAAGCACCGTGAGCTCGTTACAAGAAGGAGAGGTAGAGGTTTCTTCTCGTAACCACCATCCGACGTGAGAATAAGTAACTGTTCTAAGGGAAATAAAACAGTGTGTGTGTGTGTGTGTATGTTAAGCATGAGAAATCCGTCCCTAAACCTTGTTGGCTCATGTAGATCCCACCTTAAGAACAGATGATTGAAAGCCAAAATAGTTCTGCAATCATTTGATCCTTCAATAACAGTGCTTGAACTCATTCTCCCTTTAATGACAAAGTCATAAAACAACTGCTGCTTCCTAAGGTCTGCTACAAGCTAAAGTCTGATGGATTCATAAGGTCTGCTAAAGTAAACCACTGATGAAGACCAAAGTCTGCTGGAAGCAAAGGTCTGATCACCCTTTAACTATAGAAGACAAAGTCTGCTGAAGAAGGTCTGCTAAAGCTTCAACAGATGATAGAGCTCATCAGAGGATAGAATCATCAGATGTTGTAAATCAGTGTTTCTAATGTAATAGTGTTTAGTAGTAGCAGATGTTAGAGGTTGTTATAGTTGTTAGATGTCATTGTCTAGGTGACGTCAGCATAAATTCCACAGTGGTTTGCCTTGTACTATAAATAGAACAGTGCATGTACTATTCTATTTATCACTTCACACACTTGACATTTTGTACGAGCAAAATGAGTGATCTAAGGCTGAGGGGGAGTTTGTATTCATGCATACGTGAATCAATCATTCAATTTAAAGTATTCATGATGAAAGCAAATCTCTCATTGTTTGTGATCTAAAGTTTACATTCATTCCATTGCAAATTATTTCCATCTTTTTATCATCTTTCATTATTTCATCTTAAACATTCACAAACAATTCAAACTCAGATCCTAACAATTGATATCAGAGCATAGGTCAATCAAATTCAATTTAACAATCAATTTGTGTCACGACCCCCGTCCCCTAATTACCCAGGAACGGGCGACCGCAGCCAGTTTCAGTGGTATCGTGTTTATCAGTTTGGCAGCAGAAATTTCATTAGGACCGTAGTTAGAAAATATTTTATCAGAGTAAAATACCACACTTTTATAATATTAAACACATGGGAAATTCCCAAGTTTCCAATACACACATTTTTATAGGGATAAACCCTATTTTATTTAAATAAAAACATCTATTTATTTAGGTAACTTTTATAGCCACTTTTCTAAGCCTTTAGTGCTCTCCAGCTGACTTCTATTTGGCTTTCACATTTTGTTACCTGAAACGCGTTTAAAACATTTTTTTCAGTGGGAAATATTGGTGAGTGAATCCCAATTTAATCAAGACAGGTAAAACTGTTTTACAGTATTGAGGGCGATCGCGCAATTACATTTGTTTCCATCTACTTTAATTACCACCCACGGTACTGTCAACCCGATTTGTGGTCATGTTACTACTCACAATGTAACACCCCATGTTTCGAAAGTCAAGGTCAAAGTCAAGATTAAAGTCAAAGGGAGACAAGATTGCTAATTGCGATCTGTCACTCCTTCCTCAATTCCTGTTTTGACTTCTTTGACTTGTAAATAGTCTAATTTTGTTATCGCATTAGTTGTATTATGTAGAGTATCTATTAATAGTCGCATATTAATCGCATGTTTTATCAATTTATCGCTTATCGCTATCGCACTCGTAGCTCGAATTACGCGTTCTGGTTATTGTTCTTATATGTGTGTGTGTGCCCTTTATGTGTTACATGTGCATTTTTATTTATGTTGTTGTGGTGATTAATCGAAACGCAATCGCAATCGAATAACAAACGCTAAACGAATGTTAAATAAGGATGCTTGTATGTTGATATAGTAGTTGGGATTAAAAGTAATTTGAATAGGAAACCCTTTTCGCATCGCAACGCTCAACTCTCGAATCGAAATCGCAAAACTCGTCGCGCCGAGTGACCAGCCGACCGGGTTGCCACCCGGTCGGACTGCCACTCGACCGAGCTGCCACACACCCAGGTGCCACCCGGTCGGATTGCCACTCGACCGAGCTGTCACCCGGACGGGCTGTCACTCGATCGAGCAGCCACTTATTCCCCCTTTCTATTTTTAGAAACCCTATAAATACCCCTCGTTTGTCACATCCTTGATGTTGACAGCCCTCTTCCTCTCCTACTCGTTCCAGCCGCTATTTCTTCGGATTTCTCTCGATTCTTGTAAGTTTTCCACCTAATTCTTGTACTTTCTTAATCTACACGCACTCCTACACATTTCTATCTTTTGAATATTAACTTTTAACCATGAAATCACTAGATTTGAGGTGTTCAAGGATGATGTCATCATGGTGTTCATAAGAACTTCATGTTTTGGCTTCAATCCACCAAGAACAACTTAGATCTGAATGATTTCCACATGAATAAACAAAGATCTATTACATAACTGAACATAATCATGGTGAAAAGGATTGAAAGATGGTTTTCTAACTTTCTTTCAACTCTTTTACACTCAATGCACTCAAATCCGATAGATTCGGACCTTGTTCTGATCTTCTACCCATTCTTGGTGTCGTATCGGTTCCAGATCTGAATTCTATCCAAGAGGTATTGACTTCAGGTTTGAACATGAACTACCGACTCGAACCATAAGCCGGTCGGACTAGGGTGATTCCTGTTCGGTAGAGTCACTTGAGCCGAGTCGAGGGTTCCGTTGTTCAAACAGGTTGTCAAAGTACCTCATTAAACACTTCAAAACTTCAAACTACCAAAACAACCAAGGAAGAAGACGAACAGGTCATCTGGGGCGGATTGTCGTCCGATAGGATTGCCACCCGACCGGACAGCCACCCTGTCGGATTGCACCTGGGGTCCCACACTTAGCTTTTATTTCAACATTTAAGGTTTTGAACATCGAACGGACTGCCGTCCGATCGGATTACCATCCGATCGGATTACCATCCGACCATGTGATGTTTTAACTTCAGCCCTTAAGCAATTCTTCAACATGTTCAATCCGAGCGGATTGCCAACCGGTCGGATAGCCATCCGACCGAGTGGCCGTCCTGCTGTGAACTTGTTCTCAAACAAGATTAGTCTTGACCAATCGGATTGATGTCCGATCGAGCAGCCGTTCGATCGACCGACCTGAAAGGTAAAGATACTTCTCTATTTTTAAAATGCTACAACGAAAACTTCAAAGGACAAGCCATCATACACAAACAAATCCATCCCAAACGAGATGAAAATCCAGTCGAGTGGCCACCCGATCGAGTGACCGCCCGAACGGATTGTCATCCGGTCGGCCGACCACCCGATCGGATTGCCACCCGACCGGATTACCGTCCGACCCACTGACACTTCACACCATTCTACGCACCGACTTTCGCTTATATTACCGATAACTGTTCTGGCTATTATTCGTTCTAGCGCTCCCTTCAATCCATTAACTCAATCGCTTTGAGTATACTCAAACCCTTTTTGCTTTACGCACTCTTGGGTGTTACATACGTTACCTATTCTAAATCACATCGAACACACTACGCTATACTTTAACGCTAACTGTTACCGCATGTTATACGTGACTTAATGAATGCTTGTTTGTTATGTTTACACATGGAATGTTGTCTACCTGCCTTAGCAACGATAGTACTATTTGTTTGGACTCAGCACCTGCTAACTCAGGGGTTGTTAAGGACAATTTGTTACATGGCTCACAGTGGTGAGTGTGTATTATGAACTGCCTTGGGCAGTCAACCCGCAGTCATTGGTATTGATAGGTTCATGTCGATAACTTACGTGCTTCATTTCACACTGTGTACGTACTGGTTATGCGTAATCACTTTCGAACTCTATATGCTATTATCAAACTTGTATGCTCACCTTTACACTATGTGTATTGACTTTTACTTTAACGTATGTGGCAGGTGCTTAAGATGTTTAGATGCTTGGCTTGCTGTGAAATCGAGGCTAGGAAAGGTCTAGAAACAAAGACAATTTATGTTCATCTATTTAAAATCTGAGTTGTCGGAACATGCTTTTGTTTGAAGAATATCTATGTCTGTAATAACTATTTTATCTTATGGGTCATGGTATAGGACATGATATTTAAACTATTCGGTAATGTAGTCGTTATGGAATTTCTTTGAACAATCTGTTCCGCTCAGTGCCGCGCCCTGATGATTCCGCCATCGGTTGGGATGTGATAGATTGGTATCAGAGCCATAACTATAGGGAATTAGCCAAGACTTGACCCAGTCCGGGTCGATGTCTTAGAAACGACCTAGTCTATAGTTAGGTACCAACAGACCGACTTGTGCATATCCCGTAGGGATGATGTACGAGCTTACTTGCTATCTCCCGTTATTCTCGTCTACGCTACACTATCACTGCACTCTAATTTTCGAAACTGAACAAGCAACTAAGCCGAGACTAGGTGTGAAAACCGCAAACTCTCGACTAAATTGCTTGTTCAACCCGCATTTCAACTACAAATGGGAGAAATTATGCCGAATCAGGTGTGAAATCCATACTTTGACACAATAAATTATCCTTATTTTATCAAAAACAGGAACAAAGTCGTTAAGTCAGGGGTGAAACCCGAACCTCGATGACTTGTTCCGATCTCTATTTGTTTTACAAAACTCTCACCAAAGTCTCGACGGACTCCAACGATTTGAAGTCACGCTGAAACTGGAAGGATGTGTGCCATTCGCCCAGATTCGAGGCGAGAGCACAGTCCCGTAGGCCAAATGCGTACCAAAGAGTCCTTGTGAATAGTCGTGGTTAGTCGATGTCTAATTAGCCACAGACAATCTATTCTCGATTTTTATGTTTTTCGATTCTGAGCCCGCAACTGTTAACTCTGATACTCGTCGATTTTATGAGTTTATATGTGTATTTACCTGTTTATATGTTTCGATTTTTGGTGATTTATTCGATTTCCGCTATTCGCTTGATCGACACACACGACTCGCCCTGTGCATCTACCTCAAACCGCTAACAAATCGCTACTACACGAGGAACGACCGTACGCTATGTTGCTTGCTATGATATTCGCTTATACTACACTACCCGCTATGCTATTTACAATCGCTATTCTCGAACGCTCGCGGATTTGAATGATAGGTTTCTGTATTCTGACTGCCTCTGGTGATTATGTGCTTCTGTGCTTTTGTGATTACGTGCCTTACGTGCTTATGTGCTTTTGTGCTTATGTGAATCTGTGTTTATGAGCCTATGTGTATACATGCCCGTGTTCCTAAGCTTTAGCAGTACTAGGCATGTGAGGTGAGAATCGATTAAACAGTGATTGAATCCCATGGCGATGCTTGTTGCAGACAATGTCGTCCACTGGATCACTTCACTCTCGCGCTATGAAACGAAAGTAAGCTGACAAGCGACTCGCCTCTCTCGTCGCTACCCAGATCGCTAAAGTAATTCCTCAGATTGTTAGTGAACTGAACAAGAACGCTAGCAAATCGTCTGAAGAGTCTCGAACAGATACACCGAAGACTACTTTTAGTTTCAAGCAGTTCAAAGCTTGTGGTCCAAAGGAATTTACTGGCGAAGATGGCCCTACGGCTATGTTTCAGTTTGATTCCATCGAAGTTACTCTGTGCCAGAGTGGATGTCCTGAAAATCTCCATACTCTGAATGCTACCGGCATCTTCCAGTCCCGCGCACTAGACTGGTGGACGGCCGAGAGGAACAAACGCGGAAATGACACAGCCTATGAGCTGACGTGGGAAGAGCTGAAGGCCATTATGATGGATGAATTCTGCCCTCCCCATGAACGTCAAAAGCTGGAGGACGAATTCTGGCATATCAAGCAGAAAGATGGAGATAACGCCGCTCTGACTGCTCGCTTTAAGCAGCTCAGAATCATTTATCCTAATCAAGTGAAGACTACTGACATGACGATCAAGAAGTACATCCGCGCTCTGCCGGATTGTGTTGCAGATTTTGTGCATGCTGCCAAGCCAGCAACGATCGAAGGAACCTACTTGCTTGCCGCTGAAATCAACGACAAGCGAGTCAAAGCTGGATTTTGGGATAAAGCTACCAAGAACTTCCATCAAGCTACCGCCGAAACCGCCAACTCCCAGTCTTCAAAAGCTTCACGTCGCAAGAAGAAGAACAACAACAACAGCTCCAGCAACAAGAACTGTGCTGTCACTACTACTGCTGCTCCGCTTCAAGCCGTACCGGCTCAGCAGCAATATCAGCACCGATCAGCTCCAGCACCAGTTACCTATGCACCGCCTGCAAAGCGTGCTTACACTGGTCCCCACCCTTCTTGCCCAACATGCACTTATCATCATCCGGTGGGTATCGCCTGCAGATTTTGCGTGCATTGCAACATTTACGGCCACTTCACCGCCAATTGCCGTACTGGTCCTCGACAAGCACCAGCTCAAGTCACTGCTCATCAAGCTTTGCTTCCAGCTCTTCAAGGCCAACAAGCGGCTCAGGCACCCGCGGTCAACGCCAGAGTCTGCTTCGCGTGTGGTGATCCTAACCACTTCGCGAACATGTGCCTAAACAGGGTTGTGAAACAAGAGCCCCAGTAGCAGCAGCCTCAGCAATAGCAACAGCCTCAACAGCAACAGCAACAGCAACAAGCCGCCCGCGCCAGAACATTCAACATCAATGCGCCCCAAGCCCAGGCTGACAACAATGTGGTCAATGGTACGTTCCTTGTGAATGGTATTTATGCTTCGTGTTTGTTTGATACTGGAGCCGATAACTGCTTTGTGTCATTTGAATTCGAGAAGCTCCTTAATCGTAAGCGCTCCCATCTCCCCTCGACGTTTGATGTCGTCGCCCCTGGAAGAACCGTCGCCGTCAATTCCGTTCTTCGTGATTGTACTCTTAAGCTCAACAATCACATCTTCCCAATCGACCCTATTCCGATGCAACTCGGAAGTTTTGACATCATAGTAGGCATGGACTTTCTTCGTGAAAACCATGCTGAAGTTGTGTGCTTCGATAAAATGATTTGATTCTCACTCGCGAATGGTGATTTATTGTGTGTTTATGGTGAAACTGCTTCTAAAGGTCTCAAGCTCATGTCATGTGTCTAAGCTAGCAAGTATCTCCACAAGGAATACAGAGCTTTCTTGGCTAACATTATAGTAGCGGAGAAGGAAAAGAAAGGTAGTCCGGGAGTAAGCATGTCCCCGTTGTGTGTGAATTTCTGAATGTGTTTCCTGATTATCTCCCAGGTTTGCCGCCAAGTCGTGATTTCGACTTTCGCATCGACCTCATACCTAGAGCAAACCCTGTTGCCAAAGCTCCTTATCGACTCACTCCGTCCGAAATGCGTGAACTCTCGAGTCAGCTCCAGGAACTACTTGATAAAGGCTTCATTCGCCCGAGCACCTCTCCTTGGGGAGCGCCAGTCCTTTTCGTCAAAAAGAAGGATGGGTCGTTCAGGATGTGCATCGATTATCGGGAATTGAATAAGTTGACAATCAAGAATCGCTATCCCCTGCCTCGAATTGATGATTTGTTTGACCAGCTACAAGATGCTACGTGTTTCTCAAAGATTGATCTACGCTCAGGCTATCACTAACTACGCATTCAAGAGGAAGATATACCCAAAACCGCTTTTCGCACTCGATACGACCATTATGAATTCGTTGTTATGCCTTTTGGTTTAACCAACGCCCCCTGCGGTTTTCATGGATCTGATGAATCGCGTGTGTAAACCTTATCTCGACCGCTTCCTCATTGTGTTCATCGATGCTGTCTTGATCTATTCCAAGTCGAAAGCCGAACACGCGCAACATTTACATTTGGTTCTCGAACTACTCCAAGGGAATTGACTCTATGCCAAATTCTCCAAGTGCGAATTTTGGCTCGGGGAGGTTCAATTCCTCGGTCACATTGTCAATAGTCAAGGTATTCACGTCAATCCCGCGAAGATTGAAGCAGTTAAGAGTTGGATTACACTGAAGAATTCGTTCGAAGTCCGTTCTTTTCTCGGACTAGCGGGCTATTATCGTCGATTTATCGAAGGGTTCTCTAAAATCGTTGTGCCGCTTACCGCTCTCACGCACAAAGACAAGCCTTTTGTTTGGGGAACTGAACAAGAGTCTGCTTTCCAAACCCTCAAACATATGCTTTGCAATGCTCTTGTTCTCACTTTACCCGACGGAAGCAACGACTTCATTTTCTATTGTGATGCCTCGAACCTTGGTCTTGGTTGTGTCCTCATGCAACGGGACAAGGTTATTGCTTACGCATCTCCTCAGCTCAAAATCCACGAGAAGAACTATACAACCCATGATCTCGAGCTAGGCGCAGTTGTTTTTGCGTTAAAGATTTGGCGACACTACCTGTATGGTACCAAGTGTACGATCTTCACCGATCATAGGAGCCTACAACATATCTTTGACCAGAAGGAACTTAATATGTGTCAACGCCGATGGGTAGAACTTCTCAACGATTATGACTGTGAGATTCGTTATCATCCTGGCAAAGCAAATGTCGTTGCCGACGCTCTCAGCAGACGGAGTTATTTGCTCAGCATTCGTAATGTCCAAGCCCAGTACGATCTCGAAACCCTGATTCGCGAAGTTCAACATGCCTGTTTTAATGAACGCACTCTAAAGAAGGAAAGAATCTACCCCGATGGAGCCCAGCTTGTGAATAAGTCGAATGGGATATTCAACTTTCTGGATCAAATTTGGATCCCTAAGCGGACCAATTTACGATAGATTTTGATGGACGAAGCCCACAAATCTCGGTATTCTATTCATCCCGGTGCCAATAAAATGTACCAGGACCTTCGCTACAAGTACTGGTGGCCGGGCATGAAGAGAGATATCACCCTCTATGTTGGAAAGTGCCTGACTTGCTCGAATGTCAAGGCCGAGCACCAAAGACCCTCTGACTTACTTGAAGAACCCCCGATCCCTATGTGGAAGTGGGAGAGTATAGCTATGGACTTCATAACGAAACTTCCGCGTACGCCCTCAAGTCACGACAGTATCTGGGTTGTCGTTGACCGTTTGACCAAGTCTGCCCACTTTTTGCCAATACGGGAAGACTACAAGGTAGAAAGATTAGCCCGAATCTACACCGATGAGATCATTTATCGACATGGGACGCCTCACGACATCATCTCTGACCGTGATGCTCGGTTTACCTCGCGTCTATGGGAAACATTTCAAACGGCACTCGATACTACGCTTAATCTAAGTACCGCGTTCCACCCACAAACCGACAGTCAGACTGAAAGAACGATTCGTACCCTTGAAAACATGCTCTGTTCGTGCGTCATAGATTTCGGTGGTAATTGGGACGCATACTTACCTTAGTCGAGTTCTCGTATAACAACATTTATCATTCTAGCATTCAGATGGCACCGTTTGAGGCTTTATACGGAAGAAAATGTCGATCGCCTATTGTATGGCACGAGATCGGGCACTCGCAATTAACCGGTCCTGAGCTATTACAAGAAACGACTGACAAAGTCCTCCAAATTTGAGACAATCTGCTGAAAGCTCGGAGTCGTCAGAAAGTTACGCCGATAGACGATGCAAGCCCCTTGAATTTGACGTTGGCGACTACGTACTACTAAAGGTATCACCTTGGAAGGGTGTGGTCAGATTCGGCAAGAAAGGGAAACTAGCGCCTCGATATGTTGGACCTTTTAAGATTCTAGAAAGGATCGGAAAAGTCGCCTACAGACTCGAACTACCGGAGGAACTTAGTAATGTCCACCCGACTTTCCATGTGTCGAACCTCAGAAAGTGCCTGGCTGAGCATGATTTAATTGTGCCTCTAGAAGATCTTCAAGTGAACGAAACGCTACACTTCATAGAGAAGCCTATCGAAATCATGGACCGCCAAACCAAGCAGCTCAGACGCTCGCGCATTTCCATTGTCAAGGTTCGATGGGAAGGCAAACGAGGGGCAGAGTTCACTTGGGAACTCGAAAGCGACATGAAGGCGAAGTACCCGCAGTTGTTTGTTACGGCTTCGACCTTTTCGGGATGAAATTCCCTCAACTAGGGAAGGCTGTAACACTCCGTGTTTCGAAAGTCAAGGTCAAAGTCAAGATTGAAGTCAAAGGGAGACAAGATTGCTAATTGCGATCTGTCACCCCTTGCTCAATTCCTTTTTTGACTTCTTTGACTTGTAAATAGTCTAATTTTGTTATCGCATTAGTTGTATTATGTGGAGTATCTATTAATAGTCGCATATTAATCGCATGTTTTATCAATTTATCGCTTATCGCTATCGCACTCGCAGCTCGAATTACGCGTTCTGGTTATTGTTCTTATATGTGTGCGTGCCCTTTATGTGTTACATGTGCATGTTTATTTATGTTGTTGTGGTGATTAATCGAAACGCAATCGCAATCGAATCGCAAACGCTAAACGAACGTTAAATAAGGATGCTTGTATGTTGATATAGTAGTTGGGATTAAAAGTAATTTTAATAGGAAACTCTATCGCATCGCAACGCTCAACTCTCGAATCGAAATCGCAAAACTCGGCGCGCCGAGTGACCAGCCGACCGAGTTGCCACCCGGTCGGACTGCCATCTGGTCGGAGTGCCACTCGACCGAGCTGCCACCCACCCAGGTGCCACCCGGTCGGATTGCCACTCAACCGAGCTGTCACCCGGATGGGTTGTCGCTCAATCGAGCAGCCACTTATTTCCCCTTTCCATTTTTGGAAACCCTATAAATACCCCTCATTTGTCACATCCTTGATGTTGACAGCCCTCTTCCTCTCCTACTCGTTCCAGCCGTTATTTCTTCGGATTTCTCTCGATTCTTGTAAGTTTTCCACTTAATTCTTGTACTTTCTTAATCTACATGCACTCCTACACGTTTCTGTCTTTTGAATCTTAACTTTTAACCGTGAAATCACTAGATTTAAGGTGTTCAAGGATGATGTCATCATGGTGTTCATAAGAACTTCATTTTTTGGCTTCAATCCACCAAGAACAACTTAGATCTGAATGATTTCCACATGAATAAACAAAGATCTATTACAGAACTGAACATAATCATGGTGAAAAGAATTGAAAGATGGTTTTCTAACTTTCTTTCAACTCTTTTACACTCAATGCACTCAAATCCGATAGATTCGGACCTTGTTCTGATCTTCTACCCATTCTTGGTGTCGTATCGGTTCCAGATCTGAATTCTATCCAAGAGGTATTGACTTCAGGTTTGAACATGAACTACCGACTCGAACCATGAGTCGGTCGGACTAGGGTGATTCCTGTTCTGTCGAGTTACTTGAGCCGAGTCGAGGGTTCCGTTGTTCAAACAGTTTGTCAAAGTACCTCATTAAACACTTCAAAACTTCAAACTACCAAAACAACCAAGGAAGAAGACGACCAGGTCATCTGGGCCGGATTGTCGTCCGATCGGATTGCCACCCGACCGGACAGCCACCTGGTCGGATTGCACCTTGGGTCCCACACTTAGCTTTTATTTCAACATTTGAGGTTTTGAACATCGAACGGACTGCCGTCCGATCGGATTACCATCCGACCATGTGATGTTTTAACTTCAGCCCTTAAGCAATTCTTTAATATGTTCAATCCGAGCGGATTGCCAACCGGTCAGATAGCCATCCGACCGAGTGGCCGTCCTGCTGTGAACTTATTCTCAAACAAGAGGAGTCTTGACCAATCGGATTGATGTCCGATCGAACGGCCGTTCGATCGACCGACCTGAAAGGTAGAGATACTTCTCTATTTTTAAAATGCTACAACGAAAACTTCAAAGGACAAGCCATCATACACAAACATATCCATCACAAACGAGATGACAATCCAGTTGAGTGGCCACCCGATCGAGTGACCGCCCGAACGGATTGTCATCCAGTCGGCCGACCACCCGATCGGATTGCCACCCGACCGGATTACCGTCCGACCCACTGACACTTCACACCATTCTATGCACCGACTTTCGCTTATATTATCGATAACTGTTCAGGCTATTATCCGCTCTAGCGCTCCCTTCAATCCATTAATTCAATCGCTGTGAGTATACTCGAACCCTTTTTGCTTTACGCACTCTTGGGTGTTACATACGTTACCTATTCTAAATCACATCGAACACACTACGCTGTACTTTAACGCTAACCGTTACCGCATGTTATACGTGACTTAATGAATGCTTGTTGTCACACCCCGGATTTCCACGTGTCACCGGTGGGCCCGGTAGGGGAGTATCGTGACGTGGTTGGCAACATAATAGTCAAACAACACAATATTTAAATGCACAGCGGAAGCAAAGTATAGATTTAATTCAACCAACGATATTGTAATATTAAGTATTACAAATAGTCAAATATAAATCCACAGGTAGATCAAGTTTAAAAAGGAAACAAATGTTCAACAGTTATGACATCCAAGCTGGCGAGACTTAATGTGGATGCTAGGAGACAAGCCAGCCTATTTCGCGTAGTACCTGCACTTAACCTTTTAAGAAAATACGTCAGTTTACACTGGTAAATACAATCAACCGACTCATTTTGAAAAGAGTTTAAGAAAAAGCATTTAAGGCACAAGGCACAAATAATATTTTATAACTTGGGATAATTATGTAAATATATAAACTTGTAAACGAATTACATGTTTCTTATGCGTTCAGTAGTCCGGTCCTTAAACTGGATTAAAGATCAATAGACACACCACTTTATATAATGAGACACTGACAGGTGTACGCCTACACCTGAGTGCTAAGGTCGTGGCCATCTCGTAAGATGATGCCAGGATATCCGGGACATGGTCATTAACCCCCCAAAGGCTGTAAAGTAAACACATCTGTTTAAAACGAGCCGATCAAATTATTCAATTAACCACTAAGCGTGGAAGATTTGATGCCCGATCAAGCGGTACGCTATGTACCGTAACCCAAGCCCGTATAGGGAAAATAAGTTAAAAGTATTTACCTGAGCAAGTATAGTTCAAAATCAGCAAGTGCAAATATCTTTTACTGGTTCTCCTAATCTGGAACGAAGGTTTATAATAACCTATTAGAATCCTAACGGGTCTTTAGTTAAGCTTACGCTTAGACCGGTTAGTTTTAAAGATACGGTACGTACGCACGATTAAGCGAAGACCGGATAGAATGTGATTTAGACCCGACAAGTTTGAAGACTTGTTTAATATGGGTATATGATACACATTCTGGATTTTGAGAATAAACCGATAAGGTTTGACCCGTTTCGGCTAATTTATGTAAACTAGTTACATAAACCGAACCGAACACGCGAGAGGCGCAACGGGTATCCGTAAGAGTCCTAAACAGGTTCCCTAAGTTAATACACCTTAATTAAGTTGTGATATCAGTAGGATATCACCCATGATGCCCAAAACGAGTTTAATCTCTTAATAAGCCCCGTAGGGGTATTTTGGTCATTTTAAAGATTATAAAAGGATTAAATTAGGTTTCTATGAACCGGGTCTGATTACATCAGTAAAATAGCTTATATTAACAGGTTATAACATTTGGTTATAAGTCTTATATGTTAAAATAGTTTTAAACCCAAACTATGCGTATAATACGCGTATAAAGCCGTTTTAAGCGACGTACGGTTTAAAATACGATTCTGAGTTTCCTGATCAGTTAAACAGGTTCAAAACACTCTAATTAATATTTAAAATCAGTAGCAATTGGATTGGCGTTAAAAGGATTTGTAAAACTCATTTTATGGCCGAAAAGGGTATATTCGGTATTAACCGAATTAAGGCGCTAATCCAAGCTTATGATCAGTTTAAAAATAATTAAAAATCTTCAAAAATCCCAAAATATTATATTACATCAGTGAGTAAAAGGTTTGGTGTCAAAAATTGGGTTTAGATAGGCTTTACGCTAATGACGCCGTTTAATTAATAAAAGCGTTCTTAATTACGTCATTAAGCATATCTCCTATTCTAGACCTCCGATTAACGTGAAATTTTCGGGACATGCCCAATAATCAGTAACTAAGATTATGGCACTTTCACTTTTCCAAAAATCTCGTTTTATGGTCATAAGGGCATTACGGTCACTATTTAGGCGATTAACGGAAACATAGAACGATTAGGGATTCGAGTGGTATAAACGCAGAGGCTTATACACACATGTAACTAGGTCCTAATGGAACCTTAAGGCATGTCTAAACCTATATAAATCAGGTCAGAACCGAGGTCAACGCAAAAGTCAAACTTTTGCGTCTTTCGGCTCCGAATCGGTTCAATACATAAAGTTGTCGAATCAAACAAGCGTAGACAAGTTATTATACTTATTTTTAAGTTATATGAGTGTTAAAACAGATTATACGCCTTCTGGATCATTAAATATGCGATTACCATTTCTGTTGACTTTTCGGGTAACCTTTGACTCGACAAACGACGTGGTTAAGATTGGAATCAGAGGGTGACCTTTTTGGGGTTTATTAACCATATAATTACCAACTTATAACAACCTTTGATTCGACAATATTCTGAACCTTATGTGTTTTATCGTGAAGTCAAACCGTAGTTACGACGGTTTGATTTCTAAGCTACTAACTAAGGAAAACTTGATCGAGAAGGGTTAGACATACTTACACTTGATTAATGGATGATGTGGGATGCTTGGGGCCTGCTTGTAAGCTCTGGAAATGCTCAGAAGTTGAATGTGGGTGTATGTTGCAACATGTAACTTTTTATAAGAACTTGGATCCTTATCAATTAAGTCTAGGGATGTTGTTAGATGTCCAACATGTGTCCTACAAGCTATAAACCACCTTAGGGCAGCCCAATGTTTCGTAAAAATGAAATTGGAGTCGGATACATGCATCTACAGGCTGCTGACAAAAATTTCGCAACTGGGCACCCCATACGCATCGTAGGCATTTAAGCCCTACGATGCGCAGGGCATCATACGATGCGCAGCAATAAACCCCCTACGATGCGCAAGCCTACAATCTGATTTCTTAAATTTGCAATTTAGTCCCTGGTCCCCCGAAACATCGCTTTCACATCCCAATCTTGCATATGAAGCTTTGTTATTTAACATATGGGGCTTTAAGACTTATACCCACTTTGTTAAGCCCTTGGGTAATTCTGTGATCACCCGAAAAGCCCTAAATTTCAACGTTGACACTTATAACCCTCGTACACGAATTTTGTCACAACTTGCTCATACGATATCGAAACTTCATGAAATTTTTGTGGTACATTCTAGTGAGCATAATTAATCGTTACAAAGCTTCGGGTTTGTCAAAAGGTCACTCAGAGGTATAACTTAAACATGTTGGCACATTTAACCCCTGTAGTTTGTAATCTCTCACTTTCTTTCACAATTCGCTTCGTATGATCCATGATCTATTCGTTTAAGGTTATAAACATCATGTGGGGTTATTGCAAAGTCTATTTATTCATTGTTGACACTTTGAACCCTTCTATGCACACAGTTTCACTGTTTGTCAACTTTAGTCCTTCAAGAACATTCCTTCACACGTTCAAACCTATGACACGTGTCAACACCTTATAGGACGTAAATTTTCGAGGTGTTACATCCTCACCCCCTTAAAATAAATCTCGACCCGAGATTTACTGAAATAAGTAAGGGTATTTTTCTTTCATCGTGGATTCAACCTCCCACGTGAATTCGGGACCTCTACGGGCATCCCATTTGACCTTTACAAAAGGTATATGCTTCCTTCGAAGCTTCCTCACCTGTCGATCTTCGATCGACAAAGGTTTTTCCACAAATTTCAAGCTCTCATCGATCTGCACATCTGTATAGGGTATAACCACTGATTCGTCAGCGGAGTCAGCGAAACACTTCTTCAGATTGCAAATGTGGAACACATTGTGTATACTACTGAGCTCTTCAGGTAATTTTAACTTGTAGGCAACTGACCCGACACGTTCGATAACCTCGAAAGGTCCTATGTATCTCGGGCTTAGCTTACCTTTCTTACCAAATCGCATTACTCCCTTCCAGGGTGACACTTTAAGTAGGACTTTTTCACCTACTTCGAAGTGAAGATCCTTACGATTTGGATCAGCATAAATCTTCTGCCTATTCCGGGCAGCTTGGAGATTGTTTCGAATCTGGACAATCTTGTCCGTCGTTTCGAACACGATCTCTGGTCCTGATAACTGGACTTCTCCAACTTCCGCCCAACAAACTGGTGATCTACACTTTCTACCGTATAATGCCTCAAAAGGCGCAGCCTTGATGCTGGTATGGTAGCTATTGTTGTAGGAGAATTCGATTAATGGCAGGTTCTTATCCCAGCTACCTCCCAAATCGATTGCACATGCTCGTAGCATGTCTTCCAACGTTTGAATAGTACGCTCACTCTGACCGTCTGTCTGTGGATGGTAAGCCGTACTAAAGTTCAAACGTGTGCCCAAAGATTGCTGGAAACTTTTCCAAAAATGTGATGTGTATCTAGTATCTCGGTCAGAGATAATAGCTACAGGTATGCCATGTAGAGCTACAATCTTATCAACGTACAGTTGGGCTAACATATCGGAGCTGTAGGTCTCCTTAATGGGTAGGAAATGTGCTGACTTAGTCAGTCGGTCAACTATCACCCAGATGGTGTCATTTCCTTTCCTCGTCTTAGGTAACTTGGTGATAAAATCCATAGTTACCATTTCCCACTTCCAAATAGGAAGTTCAGGTTGTTGTAGTAAACCTGACGGTTTTTGATGTTCTGCCTTGACTTGCGCACACGTCAAGCATTTAGCTACATAGGTAGCTACAGACTTCTTCAAGCCTATCCACCAATAATTTGCTCTAAGATCATGGTACATTTTGTCAGCTCCAGGATGAACGGAGTATTTGGAACTATGGGCTTCCTGGAGGATAACATCACGAAGTCCTCCATAAACTGGGACCCATATACGTCCATTCAATCTAAGAATTCCATCCTTACTAAGAGATAACTGCTCCTCAGTTACTCCTAGCTTTTCGTTAGGATAATTAGCTTCCAACACAGCTTCTTTCTGTGCAGCTAACAACCTTTCTATCAAGCTGTTCTTTATTTCCATGCTCTTGGCATTGATTCGGATGGGTTTCACCCTCTCCTTCCGACTCAAGGCATCGGCGACTACATTCGCCTTGCCGGGATGGTATCTTATTTCACAATCGTAATCATTAAGAGTTTCCATCCAACGGCGTTGCCTCATGTTCAAGTCCTTCTGGTTGAACAGATGTTGAAGGCTTTTGTGATCAGAATAGATCACACATTTGATTCCATATAAGTAGTGCCTCCACAGTTTTAGTGCGAATACAACGGCACCCAGCTCCAAGTCGTGGGTGGTGTAATTCTTTTCGTGCACCTTTAACTGACGTGAAGCATAGGCAATGACTTTGCCTTTTTGCATAAGCACACATCCCACCCCGGTGTGTGATGCATCACAATAAACTACAAACTCCTCTATTCCATCAGGCAATGTCAATACTGGAGCATTGCTCAACTTTTGTTTCAGAATATCAAAGGATTCCTGCTGCTTAGGACCCCAGTCAAACTTAATCTTCTTACGTGTCAGCGAAGTCAGGGGTGCAGCAATCCTTGAAAAGTTTTTTATGAATCGCCTATAGTATCCTGCCAAACCTAGGAAGCTACGAATTTCTGTAGGCGTCTTTGGCTCATGCCAATTCATGACAGATTCAACTTTAGCGGGATCTACTTGGATACCACGCTCACTAACAACATGTCCAAGAAATTGGACTGCTCGGAGCCAGAATTCACACTTTGAGAACTTGGCATAGAGCTTCTCTTTATGAAGTAGTTCCAGTATGCAGTGAAGATGCTTCTCATGGTCAGCTTGGCTCCTTGAGTAGATGAGAATGTCGTCGATGAAGACGATGACGAATTTGTCTAAGTGCGGCTTGCAAACGCGATTCATGAGATCCATGAATGCGGCCGGTGCATTAGTGAGCCCAAAAGGCATCACTAGGAACTCGTAATGACCATAACGAGTCCTAAATGCTGTTTTGTGCACATCTTCATCTCTAACTTTCAATTGATGGTAGCCTGACCTCAAGTCAATCTTCGAGAAGAAACTTGCCCCTTGCAGTTGATCGAACAGATCGTCAATTCTGGGCAAAGGATACCTATTCTTGATGGTAACCTTATTAAGCTCACGGTAGTCGATGCACAGACGCATCGATCCATCCTTCTTCTTAACAAATAAAACCGGTGCTCCCCAAGGAGACGAACTAGGTTTGATGAAACCTTTGGCTAGCAAATCATCTAGCTGCGTCCTTAATTCCTTCATCTCTGTAGGTGCCAACCTATAAGGCGCCCTTGCAACTGGTGCTGATCCAGGAATAATGTCGATTCTGAATTCCACTTGTCTATCTGGTGGCAAACCAGGTAGTTCTTCGGGAAATACTTCGGGGTATTCAGAAATGACTGGGATCTCTCCAATCTTGGGTTTTGGTTCATCAATAATCACCTGTGCCATGTAGATGACACAGCCCTTCTTCAAACACTTTGAGTCTTTGAGTATAGACATCTTCTCGGGCAGCCCATACTGGGTATCTCCCTGGATAGTAAGTGATTCACCAGACGAAGTCTTGATCCTCACTTGCTTCTTATTGCAAATAATCTGGGCCTGGTTATGCGATAACCAGTCCATACCCAATACTATGTCAAAGCCGGCTAACTTAAAGGGAAGTAAGGACAAAGGAAAAGAGTGATTCCTAATGGATATAAAACATCCATCTAATAAAGTTGAAGCGGTTTCTAAAGAGCCATATGCTAGTTCCACCTCATACTTCACACTTAAAGTTCTAACAGGCAGTTTTAACAATTCACAAAACTTATTATCTACAAACGACTTATCCGCGCCCGAATCAAATAACACTCTCGCATAAACATCATTTACGAGAAAGGTACCTGTTATCACGTTGTCGTCCTTGACGGCTTCCTTAGCATCCATTCTGAAGACCCTCGCATTGGTCTTCTTCCCCTCTTCATTCTTCCTTGTAAATTTTGGGCAGTTGGATTTGATATGCCCCCTTTTCATTGCAACTATAACACGTTGCATCCTTTATTTTCTTGCACTCCAGGGTCTTATGTTCCGTAGACTTGCAAATCCCACATGGCCTTGGCTGGTATTGGGATTTTGAGTCAAGTCTGCACTTTCCAAAATGGTACTTTCTGCAAATTTTACATCTGGGTTTTTCACCAGACTGCTGACCATCTTTCTTGAATCCTGACCCCTTCTTAGAGTCATTGTTTCCCTTCTGCTTCTTATCTGATCGTCGTGAGTTGTCATCCTCACGCTTTCTTTTCTCCGTATCAGTTTTCCTCAGTGACCTCAGTCTGACAGCATCTGAGGTCAGAGATAACGATATGTCCGTTACTGACCGAAAAGTGGTTGGTCTGGAAGCTTTTACACTTGCTTTGATCTCCGGTTCCAAACCCCCGATAAAACGAGCTATACGTTTAGGCTCCGGAGTCACCAAATAAGGTACCAACCTTGACAAAGTATTGAAAGTAGTAAGGTAGGCCTGACAGTCCAAGTTTTTCATGACCAGTGCTAGGAAATCAGATTCAATTCTCTCAACCTCGTGTTGAGGGCAGAAATTTTCCTTGATTAGTGCCGTGAACTCTTCCCATGTCATGTTGTACAACGGGACTTTCCCTGTGGCTTGGATCAAAGATCTCCACCAGGCTAAGGCTTCTCCTTTGAAAGACTGCGAGACAAACTTCACTATGTCCCTATTATGACAACCACTAATATCCACCACAGTATCCATTTCATCCATCCACGTCATGCAATCAACAGCTCCTTTTTCCCCATTGAAGTCTCTGGGTTTGCACGACACGAAGTACTTATATGTGCAACCCCTATTACGAGGTTCTTGGTTCTGCACAACTCTTTGGGATGGATTACTCCTTTGATTCGAGGAGTGGTGAGTATTACTGTTGTGGGCAGTGTGGGTCCTGGAGGGTGTTCTAGTGTGTGATGCAGAATGGGTCCTCGTATGGGTACCACTTGATCCATGGTGCTGTCTACCCATAGCTATATTAACCGCATTATTTATCATAGCTTGCAACTCTGGGCCTGCTACGTTAACTTGGGCATTTTCATTCACTATCCCTGGGTGACTGTTGACCTCGTTTGAGTCTGCCATGTATCTAGAACTGTCACATATTGATAACAATTTATTGGTGAGTTTATTATAAAATTGTCTTTTATGGCAATTTATTAACCGTGGTAAACTTAGACCAAATATGGTTAATTTATTACTCACATAAATTTAGGATTTCTAATATAATTTATCCTAATTATAAAACAATAATAGTTTTATTAGCACATAAGGCCTAGTCACAGGGACAATTTAAATTATAAGCTATGAATTCATAGAATCAAGGCTTTTTAAGGTTTGAACCTAGTTCATTACCTTTATCAGACAGGGTCACAGACTAATACTGTCTTTTGTCTCATATGAAAATGAGAAGGGCCCGTAGGCATTATATTACCACGTATGGTTAAGATATGATCATCTTAATTGATGATGTAAACCTAGGATTCAGAGATCATTTAAACTAGGTTAGGAATCTTTTAAAGAATTCCTTTATAATATGACGTATGTGATTTTAACGAATCACTTCTGTCAGGAGTGTTAACATGTTTTAAGATGTTAACAGGAAATTGAATCTTTTAGACAGGTCTTACCATTTTGGCCCGGTCTTATATGTGACACGAGGCTAGGGTTCACACTTTTAAGATCCTTAATTAATTAATTTCAAAGGCAGATTAAATTAAAAGGAATGATTTTAATTTATTTCATTTATACACTATATATGCGCATATGGAAATTTTGAAATTTATAAAACAAACATTCCATTAATCTATTATACTATTACACACAGCCCTAAACGGGTCTTTTACTAATAACAAACTTACCCACGCAGGGGTTTTTAAACGAGTACATGCCCACGCAGGGGTCTTACAGAAAGATGTGCCCACGCAGGGGTTAAATTAGAAACAAGTCCTCGTATGGGACTAAGTACAAAAGGTAGATGTCCACGCAGGGACTACATACTCATATAAATAATAAATGTCCACGTAGGGACTTGATTTAAATGAGGAAGTACAATAATACATATATGGGGATTTAACGATCCCGTTTCTTCTTCTTCCCCTTAAGCAAGCTTGCCAACCCACTCATAAATCCCTCATTCTTCTTACGTTCCTTCTGGAAGTCTTGCTCCACTTTGGCCAGTCTTCGGCGGAGTTCCTCCTGCTCATGGAGAGGAGCCCCTGGTGGCTGGTAATGTGGTGGCGGCTGAACAGGTGCTTGATACCCCTGAGTTGGGTATCCCATTCCCCAAGGAGGTCCGTATGGTCCTTCAGGATTATTATGGGCTTGGTAGCTTGCTGCTACGTTGTAAGGGTCATCAGCATAGTTATAGCCATGGTATGCTGGTGGTCCATATGGGTTGTAAGTTGCCGGAGCAGTATACGCAGGGATTGGGTGGCCAAAACCCGGTGGTGACGGTACTATAGGTGCTGAATTCACCTCCGAAACTGGGACAGAAGATCCACCCATCTGTGGGCCTTCATGAGTTGGCGGGTAATGGCTACCGCTAGAGTGTTGAGGAGTGTTGATATGAACTCCCACTGGTCGTACTGACATCCGCGGGCCAGTCCTCCTACGTCTTGGAGGTGCTGGAGGCTCTAAATGAACTGGTGGCGGTGGAGGCGGTGGCGTGACTGCCACAAACCCGTGTCCTCCAGAGGAATCTTGATGAGGCTGCTGTTGCGGATGAGATGCTGAATGAGACGGTGTATGGTGAGACGGTGTATGGTGAGATGGTGTATTGTACCACTCACACCGTTCAAACCGTGCCATGTGGCTATCCGGACCCTGGTATGGTGTCCCGTGATATGACGATCCGTCAGAGATCACGAAAGGATGGTTAAATGATCCGGTTGAAGCCTCGACGGGATCTGTGTCCTCGTCCATATCCTGATCACCCGAAAAGTGATCTTCCGGTCCAAGTGGGTTAAAGCCCACTTGCTCTGGCAGGTACTCTGCCGGGTTAAACTGACCCTGAAAAACTGGAGTAGGGTCGCCAAAGTAACGTTGCGGGTTGTGGGGTTCATTCTCTGACTGTGGCCCATAAGAGTCATGATATGGAGGTGTTGAGGAATGCGAAAAAGATCGCCTGGCATCGTCTTCGTAGGTCCTCCATAGTTCCCGCGTTTCGTCGTTCCTTGTAGAAGTAGTTCGTCGAAACGAAGGTCCTGCCTCATGATCGTTAGGGGCACTAGCTGGCTCCTTTCCTCGACCACCTCGTCTAAATCTTGGCGGCATTATTGTACCTGTTAAGACATACAAGATAATAACAAGGAAAGATATAGGGCAAATTTAATTAAATAAAATAAAATTTGCACAATTTGGATTATTCCTAAGTTCTTTGTCTAGACTCGAAGATTTAGGAATGTGTAATTGTGTAACTGAGATTAAACACAAAAGGTTAGTGTTTAATTCACTCAGTGTTGGCTCTGATACCAACCTGTCACACCCCGGATTTCCACGTGTCACCGGTGGGCCCGGTAGGGGAGTATCGTGACGTGGTTGGCAACATAATAGTCAAACAACACAATATTTAAATGCACAGCGGAAGCAAAGTATAGATTTAATTCAACCAACGATATTGTAATATTAAGTATTACAAATAGTCAAATATAAATCCACAGGTAGATCAAGTTTAAAAAGGAAACAAATGTTCAACAGTTATGACATCCAAGCTGGCGAGACTTAATGTGGATGCTAGGAGACAAGCCAGCCTATTTCGCGTAGTACCTGCACTTAACCTTTTAAGAAAATACGTCAGTTTACACTGGTAAATACAATCAACCGACTCATTTTGAAAAGAGTTTAAGAAAAAGCATTTAAGGCACAAGGCACAAATAATATTTTATAACTTGGGATAATTATGTAAATATATAAACTTGTAAACGAATTACATGTTTCTTATGCGTTCAGTAGTCCGGTCCTTAAACTGGATTAAAGATCAATAGACACACCACTTTATATAATGAGACACTGACAGGTGTACGCCTACACCTGAGTGCTAAGGTCGTGGCCATCTCGTAAGATGATGCCAGGATATCCGGGACATGGTCATTAACCCCCCAAAGGCTGTAAAGTAAACACATCTGTTTAAAACGAGCCGATCAAATTATTCAATTAACCACTAAGCGTGGAAGATTTGATGCCCGATCAAGCGGTACGCTATGTACCGTAACCCAAGCCCGTATAGGGAAAATAAGTTAAAAGTATTTACCTGAGCAAGTATAGTTCAAAATCAGCAAGTGCAAATATCTTTTACTGGTTCTCCTAATCTGGAACGAAGGTTTATAATAACCTATTAGAATCCTAACGGGTCTTTAGTTAAGCTTACGCTTAGACCGGTTAGTTTTAAAGATACGGTACGTACGCACGATTAAGCGAAGACCGGATAGAATGTGATTTAGACCCGACAAGTTTGAAGACTTGTTTAATATGGGTATATGATACACATTCTGGATTTTGAGAATAAACCGATAAGGTTTGACCCGTTTCGGCTAATTTATGTAAACTAGTTACATAAACCGAACCGAACACGCGAGAGGCGCAACGGGTATCCGTAAGAGTCCTAAACAGGTTCCCTAAGTTAATACACCTTAATTAAGTTGTGATATCAGTAGGATATCACCCATGATGCCCAAAACGAGTTTAATCTCTTAATAAGCCCCGTAGGGGTATTTTGGTCATTTTAAAGATTATAAAAGGATTAAATTAGGTTTCTATGAACCGGGTCTGATTACATCAGTAAAATAGCTTATATTAACAGGTTATAACATTTGGTTATAAGTCTTATATGTTAAAATAGTTTTAAACCCAAACTATGCGTATAATACGCGTATAAAGCCGTTTTAAGCGACGTACGGTTTAAAATACGATTCTGAGTTTCCTGATCAGTTAAACAGGTTCAAAACACTCTAATTAATATTTAAAATCAGTAGCAATTGGATTGGCGTTAAAAGGATTTGTAAAACTCATTTTATGGCCGAAAAGGGTATATTCGGTATTAACCGAATTAAGGCGCTAATCCAAGCTTATGATCAGTTTAAAAATAATTAAAAATCTTCAAAAATCCCAAAATATTATATTACATCAGTGAGTAAAAGGTTTGGTGTCAAAAATTGGGTTTAGATAGGCTTTACGCTAATGACGCCGTTTAATTAATAAAAGCGTTCTTAATTACGTCATTAAGCATATCTCCTATTCTAGACCTCCGATTAACGTGAAATTTTCGGGACATGCCCAATAATCAGTAACTAAGATTATGGCACTTTCACTTTTCCAAAAATCTCGTTTTATGGTCATAAGGGCATTACGGTCACTATTTAGGCGATTAACGGAAACATAGAACGATTAGGGATTCGAGTGGTATAAACGCAGAGGCTTATACACACATGTAACTAGGTCCTAATGGAACCTTAAGGCATGTCTAAACCTATATAAATCAGGTCAGAACCGAGGTCAACGCAAAAGTCAAACTTTTGCGTCTTTCGGCTCCGAATCGGTTCAATACATAAAGTTGTCGAATCAAACAAGCGTAGACAAGTTATTATACTTATTTTTAAGTTATATGAGTGTTAAAACAGATTATACGCCTTCTGGATCATTAAATATGCGATTACCATTTCTGTTGACTTTTCGGGTAACCTTTGACTCGACAAACGACGTGGTTAAGATTGGAATCAGAGGGTGACCTTTTTGGGGTTTATTAACCATATAATTACCAACTTATAACAACCTTTGATTCGACAATATTCTGAACCTTATGTGTTTTATCGTGAAGTCAAACCGTAGTTACGACGGTTTGATTTCTAAGCTACTAACTAAGGAAAACTTGATCGAGAAGGGTTAGACATACTTACACTTGATTAATGGATGATGTGGGATGCTTGGGGCCTGCTTGTAAGCTCTGGAAATGCTCAGAAGTTGAATGTGGGTGTATGTTGCAACATGTAACTTTTTATAAGAACTTGGATCCTTATCAATTAAGTCTAGGGATGTTGTTAGATGTCCAACATGTGTCCTACAAGCTATAAACCACCTTAGGGCAGCCCAATGTTTCGTAAAAATGAAATTGGAGTCGGATACATGCATCTACAGGCTGCTGACAAAAATTTCGCAACTGGGCACCCCATACGCATCGTAGGCATTTAAGCCCTACGATGCGCAGGGCATCATACGATGCGCAGCAATAAACCCCCTACGATGCGCAAGCCTACAATCTGATTTCTTAAATTTGCAATTTAGTCCCTGGTCCCCCGAAACATCGCTTTCACATCCCAATCTTGCATATGAAGCTTTGTTATTTAACATATGGGGCTTTAAGACTTATACCCACTTTGTTAAGCCCTTGGGTAATTCTGTGATCACCCGAAAAGCCCTAAATTTCAACGTTGACACTTATAACCCTCGTACACGAATTTTGTCACAACTTGCTCATACGATATCGAAACTTCATGAAATTTTTGTGGTACATTCTAGTGAGCATAATTAATCGTTACAAAGCTTCGGGTTTGTCAAAAGGTCACTCAGAGGTATAACTTAAACATGTTGGCACATTTAACCCCTGTAGTTTGTAATCTCTCACTTTCTTTCACAATTCGCTTCGTATGATCCATGATCTATTCGTTTAAGGTTATAAACATCATGTGGGGTTATTGCAAAGTCTATTTATTCATTGTTGACACTTTGAACCCTTCTATGCACACAGTTTCACTGTTTGTCAACTTTAGTCCTTCAAGAACATTCCTTCACACGTTCAAACCTATGACACGTGTCAACACCTTATAGGACGTAAATTTTCGAGGTGTTACACTTGTTTGTTAAGTTTACACATGGAATGCTGTCTACCTGCCTTAACAACGATAGTACTATTTGTTTGGACTCAGCACCTGTTCACTCAGGGGTTGTTAAGGACAATTTGTTACATGGCTCACAGTGGTGAGTGTGTATTACGAACTGCCTTGAGCAGTCAACCCGCAGTCATTGGTATTGATAGGTTCATGTCGATAACTTACGTGCTTCATTTCACACTGTGTACGTGCTGGTTATGCGTAATCACTTTCGAACTCTATATGCTATTATCAAACTTGTATGCTCACCTTTACACTATGTGTATTGACTTTTACTTTAACGTATGTGGCAGGTGCTTAAGATGTTTAGATGCTTGGCTTGCTGTGAAATCGAGGCTAGGAAAGGTCTAGAAACAAAGACAATTTATGTTCATCTATTTAAAATCTGAGTTGTCGGAACATGCTTTTGTTTGAAGAATATCTATGTCTGTAATAACTATTTTATCTTATGGGTCATGGTATGGGACATGATATTTAAACTATTCGGTAATGTAGTCGTTATGGAATTTCTTTGAACAATCTGTTCCGCTCAGTGCCGCGCCCTGATGATTCCGCCATCGGTTGGGGTGTGACACACAATGTAGTAACAAATTTTGTATACAAAACTCCAACATACCGACGATAATTGTAGAATACAAATACTCAATCACTGTTTAATATAATGTTAATCATATGAGGTTTTTGTAAAAACAGTTTGCAAAAAGGAGATTACTCACATTGCTACTTTAGGTATTTCCTTTGTGATTTCCTGGTTATAATCTATTAATTAAACAATCCACACACGTTAGTATAATAACCCAATTTACATTAGTTATACCCTCCCCGAGACAGAACTCCAACGACTACGTCGGGCAGAGCCACGACAGTCGTTACGGAGCACTAGATCAATCGGGCAGCGTATCTAATACGTAATCGGGGGTTATGATACTTACATCGAGGCAGAGCTTCGCTATTTTAGTGGGTATAATGCTATTCAGAAATTAGAGAGAGAATCGAGAGAAATGAACGACGAAAATGAAATGCCTGAGCTCCCACTTTATAAGGCTGATCGTTAAGTCCCTCCCGCCCCGCGACGAAGCCAAGGGTGGCTTTTGCGACCCGCGACATAAGGGTTCTAGGGCGTAGCTGGGACCAGTCACACACATAGGTTTGACACGTGGCGGCACCGGGTGAGGGCGGGTGGCCAGGCGCTCGCGGCCCGTGACGGCCTGTGTTGACTCTGTCGCGCCCCGCCAAAGACCATTAAAACTTGTTTTTATTTTATTTTTATAAAATTAAAGGTATTCGGGACCGGTTTTCGTATACGGGGTGTATTTTAGGACGCGTAGGGATGTCATGGATGTTTTAGGACTGTTGTTACATTATTTAATAAAATATATAATACACTCGCGTTAAGCATAATAACCCAATTCAACTTTATCACTATGTCACGAGACAGAACCCCAACGTACTCAGTCGGACAGGGTATCGATTCAGCGATCAGGGGTTACAACACTTAAAACGGGGTAGAGCTTTTAATGAATTACTAAAGAAAATTATAGAACTGAAGGTGAGATCGAGAGCATTTTGAAAGGTCTGCTGTTTCTTTTATACTTGAAAATGTCCTTGGAATGCACGAAACATTAAATCTTACTATCATTCTTGGTACTACACGTGGACAGGAGTTTGGAAAATGTTAGTTTATTATTATTATTTTATTTAATATATATTATAATTAATTTAACTACTTCACTCATTTGGCGCGTATAACTTCTAAAATATGACGTTTTATAAAACAATAAATATGTCATTATAACAAGAATATTTGTATCTATATTTTGAACCAAGTTTCATTAAAAACGGAGTAAGGTTAATTATATCGTATTTTTATTATTATAACTATTAAACGGTTCCTACATTCGCCAAAATACCTCATATTTCTATCGGTTAACTTATCCATGATCTATTCATAAGTTTTTATATACTTTATTTTAAATTTTTATAAATAAAATTTTGGAAATGTTTCATCCTCCCCACCTTGTTTTAAATATCATCCTCGAGATTCACTGAAATATAGAGGAATATCTTTAGTTTGTCATTGATCCTAGTTCCTAAGTATATTCTGGTCCTTGCTATGAATTCCACATTACTTTGACCAGAATTATTCTCTATGTTTTGAGACTCTTATCTTCTCAAGAGTTCTTAATGAAAGTAAATTTACAATTAGCGTAAGTTTTTAGATGTTTTGTGTCTTCGTACAACTTTTTGTTACAGGTTTCCTAATGCATTAATAATCTAAGGTAACACAAGGGGAATTTTTATATTTTGATGACGTCCCAACTTATAGGGTTCACGTTGTTCATCTTGTCGCACGAGTTACGAGACGGATGATCAAACGAAATAATGTTTGTTATCGGAATTATAGACGTATATGAGAGATTCCTGATAAATCTAAAATTACCGTTGTCATACATGTTCATGATTTATCCCTAATTGTCAATCATTATGGTCTTTGGATTTCCTTATAGATATACATATCTATATAATCATATATTTTACATACTTGTAATATACACACCATTCAATGTGTTTAACAGATTCATATTTTAAAATTAGGTCAGTATTATTTAGGGAATTCCATTAACATAACATATACCTCATCTTACCCGGTCTTGCCGGAGAGGTACCCCCATCTTACCCGGACAAGCTGGAGTGTCTACCACATCATACCCAGTCTTGCCGGAGAGGTAATTATTATTGTATTTCCCATAAATAGAGTTTTCTCTCAAATCATGATTAAAAGTGCATCATTTATTATGGCTTTTATAAAAAAAAACAAGGAAATTAGTATTCTCATGATAGTTCATATTCTAGAACCGAGTAGTATTAATAAACAAGAAATAACAGTGGCCAAGTGTTATTGCTTATTTATCATACTGGCATTGTTCTAGTCATTATCCTCACGGCATACCAACAGCCCTCACATTTTATCTATGCAAGTCATTAGCTTATCTTGAAGGTTATACTAAGGCATTTTCCTTAGGTTCAAGTCTAAATACCATTCTAGGTAATTACCAGTAAATATCAAAATCCTAACTCCTTTCGTTTAAGCATAGGTGTTATTATGGTTGTAACTTTCTTTTGTTTGGAGAATGGAGTTTTGACAAAAATATCATTGTCTCTATTGACGCTATGGCTAGGTTCGATGTGATGAGTATGCTTTCAGCTAACTCTATTCAAGTTTATATATTATTAGATTCTGTCGCAAGGAATATTTCATTGAGACATGTGACATTTTAAAAGATAATACGTTTCATGATTTATTCTTATAATGACTTCATGTTTTCATATGAATTACCAGTGATATTTTCTCTTATGTTTATCTACTGAGGATATTTGATTACTATATTGTATATATGTCATCAAGAAATTCTATTATGTATATGCATATATGTGTATATTTTAGAAACATAAAATTTCAGATCTCTAGTTAATATTAAAACTTACATAATATATATATATGTATACACACACACATATATATATATATATAATACTAAATTATTATGTAATTTATAAAAATATAACTATATATATTTGATAGAACCAATCGTCAAGCTTATTTCCACAACTTTATTTACCCTTTTATAAAATTAGTATATTGAAATAAATTTCTGTTAAATTTATTGAATCTAATATTTTGAAATTAAAGGGTGGATAGATAAAAATTTAAAGAAATAAATTAATCAAAATATAAACTTTCTGGATTTAGGGAAACAATTTCATTTTTAACTACTGGGTTGAACCATATTGATTTAAAATATTAAAACTTAACTTTTAACTTATTGTATATTATATTATATTATTATTTATTCAAAGAAGTATTATAGTAGGTAGTACAGAGTTTGACGTTTTCTAAAATTGATTCTAAATATATTAGGTAATTAAATAATATACAGATATTAGAATATTTATGTGTATTTTAAACAATAGTAATTTGTTTAAAGATATTACAATATTAAAATTGTAAATTTGATTTTTAAATGAAGCTATATAAAGGACAGGCGTATTAAACTCACATTTGAGTCAAAAAAAAAATTGTGAGACATTCATTTTAAATTTTAGTTTGAAAATGAAACAATAACTAGAATGTTCTGGGAAATTTTAACGTGCTAGGTAAAATAATTATATAAGTAAATAAATAGCACACTAATTTATTAATTTAAATCGAGTAAGAAAGGGATTTTCCTTTTGTAATATCTTTTACTTGTAAAAATCAATTATTTACTATCTTATATATATACCAATTGTACAAATCATCAGACCCATCTTTTCTGTTCTTTTATAATATAACATAAAATGAAAATTATTACCCTTTTTTTTCATGAGTGACTTAAACATAAAAGCATTTTTCTGTTAACCATAGGTAAGTTATAGGTAAAATTTACCCCTAGTACTTTAATATAGTAAAGTTCTTATAAATATAGGAAATATAAATTAAATCACTCTACTTTCTCTAGTATATAGGAATATACTAATTAGGCTCCGGTAGAAATATTTAAATTACATTAGAAATAACACAATTGATTCTTAATATTTATAGAAATTTTTTTTCTTATAGTCACTCAATATAAACCCCAAAAGTTTAGTTAGTTCCAATAAAATATATAGCAGTTATGTAATGGAAGTTAAGTTTTAAAGTGTATTTATTTACGTGACATACTTGTGTATATATAAACTATATTTGTGTATATATAGTGTAGTACTATATATAAAGTCATTAAAGACGATAGGGTGACTTTATGGTTAAAATGACTATACATAATGGTATCAACAAAATATAGTAAAGTAACATTTTCATTAATAACCACGTAGACTTGTATAATACTGTGATCTATAGGGATTTTATTTTTCTTCTGCGCCCCGCAAGGGCCGTTTCTGATTGAAGATAGTTTCATATATTATATATATATATAGGGGACCGCTAAAATAAAAACCACCTCCAGTTGTAAGAACCGCGAGAACCACTCTTAACCAATCAGAATATGCCAACTTAAAGGGTATATTGGTCATTTACCCCCTAGTGTCAAATCATTATTCTCTCTCCTCTGTCTTTCGATTAGAGTTGCAGACTTCACTTATCATCTCTCATTTATGTCCCCCCTCTCTCTCTTCATTTCATATTTTGAAGATATAAGGATTTCTATGTTCATCTTTCTCTCATCTCTCCTAAACCAGACATGAAACTCGTCGGAGAAAACCTAACCGCCGGAGTAAACCATCACCGCCGCCCTCCTTCAAAACCTAATCACCGGAGAAAACCATCACCGCCACCCCCATTCGCCGCCCCCTTTCTTATCCCATATTCAATGAAGAGAAAAGATCCGGATCCGCTGATGCTTTGGATACAATAAAGACCCGGATTCAATGAAGACCCATATTCATTGAAGAGAAAGAGGACGGCGGCGGTGGTGGGATGCCGGCGGTGGGATGCATTTGAAGGGTGTTTCTCTCTCTGATAGGCTCTCTCTCTCATCTCTCTCTCACCGAGGTGAGAGAAAGAGAACGGCGGTGGGGAGGTGTTGGTGGGAGGTGGTGGGAGGTGGCGGAAGGCGGTGATGGCGGTGGGGTGTTCGGGAGTCGCTGCTGGTGCAGATGGTTGGTGGGGGTCCAAAGGTTCGATCTTGTTTATGTTATTATTTGCAATCTCACATTTTGTTTTTGAATGAGTTTTGGTTTTTGGGACTCATCCAGCCTGATGGGTCTGTACAGCATGTTTGTTTGATTATGTTTGTTGGGTTTTCCTTTGATTTGGGTATTCGATATGAAATGGGTGTTAGATGCTTATATTAGAGAGGCATGATTGTTTGATTATGTTTGATGGGTTTTCCTTTGATTTGGGTATTCTACAGCATGTTTGTTTGATTATGTTTGCTGGGTTTTCCTTTGATATGGCTATTCTATATGAAATGGGTGTTTGATTTTGGGTATTCTATTTTAATGGGTGTTGGTTGATTATATTGGCAGTGATGATGCAAAACAAAAACGCATATTTTGATGACGATGGCGCGGCAAGGGTGGTGGAGGGTAGGTTTTTGAACGTGCAACCCCACTTTGCAGCCTCTGATTATTGGAAAATCTGAGCCAAACCCCGTTTTTTTTTCGAGATACACATTGTTTTGATGTTGTTGGTTTTTGATATTTTCACCCCTAGTCGATGATGATAACAATCTATCTGAGACACCTACCAAGTTTGCGATTAATCGATGCCTTCGTTTGGCGTAAAAAAGTTTTTGTGGAAAAAAAAAGTTAAACCGTAAAATGTAAAAAGTTTTATGTAAAACGTAAAATGTAAAACGTAAAAATGTAAAACGTAAAATGTAAAAAGTTTTACGTAAAACGTAAAAACGTTAAACGTAAAAAGTGTTGATGCACAAGAATGTCTGTTGACTGCATCTTCATCAGGTCTTAAATCAAGAAAGTCAAGATTGGATCTTAAAAGTCAAGATTAGGGTTTTAGAGTTAATTCCGCTTTAATGTACATGTTATTTAGGGTGATTCCGCTTCAATGGTCAGTAGGTGATTCCACTTCAATGTACATCAGGTGATTTCGCTTCAGTGTCATGGACACATAAGTGGAATCAGCCTATCTATAAATACCTCATGTGTGTAACCATTGGAGTGGAATTAGGTCATTAGCTTGGTAGCGAAACTCTGTCAAAATCATTCTAGAAAGCTAATAAAGAGAAGAAATTGAAAGGAAAAGCTGTTGTTACTTTGCGTGCATTGATTCCGCCTTTACACGTGAAGATGAACTACCTTGACTGATCGTTTAGGGTCACGACACGGTCCAACAAGTGGTATCAGAGCTTCAGGACGAGGAGTTCATACTACTACAGCTGAATCTACAAAAATCTCTCATTTCTACTCAATTTCTCTCATACTTTTTCGATTTGAGATAGTTCCTACGGTTGAAATGGCTTAAAATTCAAGTATAACGTGTAAAACATACGAATAACAAACCCTAGAAAGTATCAGGTTGAAATTCGGACTAAAAATGGTGAAAATTGATTAAAAACGTGATTCCGCTTTTTCGGACATCGAGAGATAATCAACTGATTTCGCTTTTACGGACAAGTCTGATTTCGCTCATACGGTCTTAGTGGTTCCGCTTATTCGAACCTGATAGGTTCGCTTATTTGAGCATAAACTGATTTCGCTTATCTGACAAAGAACTGGTTCCGCTCATATGGTCCAATAGGTTTCGCTTATTAGTCATCTCGGTGGTTTTGCTTATAACTGCCATCGTCATCATTTTGTCTGGACATTTAAAGATTGTCGGCAAATTACATTGTGATTTAAAAATCATAGTAAATTGAAATTCGACATAGTGGAAGTAAAGGCCCAATCAAAGTTAACTAAACAATTAATAGTGGAGCAGCCCATGTGATCACCAATTCATTTAAAATTTGCGGCCCGATCATATTCTGACAATTGAATTGAAGATAACGACAGCCCATGTGAACGGCTCTATAGAATTGATGTTTGTGTCGGATTATTAATATCAAACATGTGAGGCCCATTCAGTTTCATATTAGTGGTGTATTATCATAAGCTGTTCAATTAAATCAAGTGTAAAAGTTTACGGCCCAATCAGTGAAGGCCCAATTTGAATTCATTTTTGATTGGATACCCGATATACATTGAACGAGTCCGCAAATCTTCGACAACGAGTCTTAGATTGATTTCATCAAACGTACACTGTTACGTATTCAGTCTGTTTGAACTGATTGTTTGTTTGTTTGTTTGCTCGACAGGTGATTAAAGATTTACAAGGCGCAAATATCAAGAAGAATGTTTAAAATGTCAGGAGAAAGTGATCATGATAGATGGTGGAGAAAAGACAGTGCGAGATGGGAAATTGGCAAATTGTATGAACCATTTAAGGAAGCACAAAGAGCCAAGAGATGGAATGAAGAACTAGAGTGTTACATGGATCCACAGGGTAATCCAGTAGTTGATCCATCAAAAGTGGATTTTGATGCTGTAACCAATGTGTTTCCAAGTGAGGGCACTTTCAACACAAGAAGGCTTTCTGATAAAAGCTATTTGCCAAATTTGATGAACAAGTTAAAAGAAGTTTTTGAAGCAAGTCTACCAAAGGTGGTAGAAATGAAAAAGAGGAAAGAACAAGAACTGGAAAAGCTGATAGAGGAAGTAAAGAAAACGGCAGAGGAAACTGATGAAGAAGAACAGATGAAAAATGAAGAATCAAAGATGGATGAAACTTCGAAAAGTGAAGTTGTGTGTTCAAAGAACGAAAAATCTGAAGCAGAAAATGTCAATCTCTTGAAAGATGTGGAGAATTTGACATTGGAAAACAAAGCTTTGAAAGACGAGAAGAAAGCTGATGATGAACAGATTTTGGATTTGCGCTTGAACTGCGAAAAACTAAAATATGAAAATGACAAACTTTTGGATAATGTTGAGAGTTTGTCATTAGAAAACAAAAATTTTAAAGAAAAAGAAAAGGATTTTCAAAATAAAATCAAGATTTTAGAAGATGAGAGAGATATTTTTGGTAAAGATAATCTTGAAAAACAAATTGAAATCAATTCTCATCTTGCTAAAATCATTCAGCTTGAAAATGAAGCTGAAAAAGCTCGGATGAAAATCAAAGAGCTTGAAGTTAAATTGAAAGGTTTTGTGACTTCGGCACCATATGAGTGTCCAAAACCGATCAATTCAGTTCCAATAAGTGATTATGTCACAAATTTTGACAAAGTCAAAATTGAAGATTGTGATGAAATATCTGATGATGAAAAAGAAAAGAAAAGAAAAATATTTTTAGATTTACAAGAAAATTTTAAAAATACTGTTTTGCAATCTACTGAAACAGGTGAATGTTCTAAACAAAAACCTGTTAAGAAGAGTGTAGAACAGAAACAAAAAGATAAAAATTTGAAAAATCCTAAAAATGAAAATAAAAGCTCATCAGATAAGTCATTCAATCATTATCAAAAATCACAAAAATCTAAAAATGAAAACTTACAAAATGTTGGTAATAAGTGGTGCAGGTTTGACCACAGTGTTTCAAAGCCAAAATCAGTTTTCAAGAAGAGTGATGATTACCACAAAGCCAAACAATGTTATGATCTGAAGGTTTGGACTGATAGAAGTGGATGGTATGATAACAGAGTGTGCTACACCTGTGGTGTTAGAGGACACATTGCTGTTAACTGCCAGAATTGGAGTTATGAGACAAGAAGATGCTATAATTGTCAAATCAGAGGACATATTGCCAGAGATTGCCCGATGAGATCAATGGGAAGATCGAGGGTTGAATCTCAAAGAATAGTAAAGAAACCAGTCAACGTCAAGCCCCATGAACAGAAGGTTCTAAAACCTAAAGTTCAGGATCAGACAATTCAAGAAAAGAAAGTTAAACTTTCACAGGGGCAGAAAGACAGACTGCGAAAGAAAAGAAAGAAGGCGAGACAGTATCTGGAGAAAATTTTGTCTTCGGGTTCAAAGGACAGATTGAATAAAAGTTCTGATGAATCAACTCACTCGACTGCAAAGCCAAGTAAATTGAATTCTTCAGATGCAAATCTGAGGACAAAAGAGAAAAAGGAGAAAAAGAAAGTTGTTGGCGATGAATCTGGCTCATCCAAGTCAGACAAGCCAAGTTCGGGAAATGAATCTGATTCCACAAAATCAGAGGAGCCACAAGCTGAGGTAAAAAAGGAAGAGACAGTTCCGTTAATGAATGATGAGAACTTTCCACCATTACGAGCCGCAAACCTAAAATCAAAAGGTGTTGATGCTGGAAAAATGTTTAATAGCAATGTTAAACATATTTTTAGCAAGATGGTTGATGGTAAGGAAAAAGGAGTGAAAGAGTTTTATGAAGAAAAGAGAAAAGCTCAAAACACACCTAAGGCTGGTCAGGCTTGGGTGTCAAAATTTGTTGGTTGAATTCCTGACTTGCCGGAGCTTCCAGGTTGGTAAGTGTGAAGCAGGTATCGGCATCATTCTTGAGAAATTCACAGGATGGTAACTGTGATATTTCGATTTACAAGTGGTAAATCAGGGACATTAAGTTGTACTTGATTTTCTACTAATGTTTGTCATTGACAAGGGTCTTAATTGTTAAATCTTTCAAAATGGTTAAAGAAGAACAAGGTGATAAACCCCAAGTTTGTGAAAAGACAACCAAAACTAATTTTTCGGAAAAACCATTTGATTAAAACAAACTTAAGTGTTTTGAAATCTAAATGGGAAAATAGTTTGTTGTCAGGGGGAGTTCTGATTGTTTATGCCAAGTGAATGGCGTATTGAAGTGATTTGATATCAGTTTGTCACGTTTCTTGTATAGTTTGTTTTCAAATTTTCTTAGAAAATCAAAATTGTAACATATTTTGATTTTAGGGGGAGAAAAATTTTTAAAAAAATTTGAAAATTTGAAAATGCCAAAAACATTGAAAAAGCAAAAATGAGTTTTGGTGTATAAAAGAGGAAATGATAGTACATCAGTAGACGATCACAGCATGCTAAAGATATGTAATGTCAAATGTGATAAACGGTCTCACTGATGATGTGTCAGTAGGTTTTTGCACATTTAGTAAATTGTGACGAGATATAAACCTAAATTTCAAACTTGCTTATATCATGGGTAACATCTCTCGGATATATGGGTAACCCCCGAAATCTTGTTTGAAAGGTCTCGTATTCTGATATACTAGGTTTTTATACACAGTGATATCTGGGGTATTATTCCGGGACTTCTGCTGAACGGTGGTTCTGACCTAGTCCTCGAATAATACTTTCTGCAAATGCTTGAAACACAGCATCACCCTCAGCATCAATGATAAGACATTAAAATTGCTTAGCAATGCTGTTGTAAAAAAGATCCTCTAAAGGGGACACACCCACAAGTTGAGTCATGATCTCTCTGCTGAACGGTAGTTCTGACCTGAGCTCTCATGATTCTTCATAAATTATTAACCCCTTACAGATATCATTTGTGTTATAATTGCCTGTAAGACTGAATATTGAGATCTGGATACAGGAGTATATTCTGAGGTGGGACACGTGATTAAGTTTAAGTATCTAAGACATTAAACTCGTATCTCGAAGCAGTTGAACTTTGTGTGAAAATTTAAGTGGACCAATATACTGACAATCTATGTGAATCGTTTAGAACTTAAAATGTTAAAAGCTTAACGGTGCTAGTGATTTGTCTCATAAACTGATATGATCCTCTTACACAAACTCACAAAAATATTGTTTGTATATATTTCTTTACTGCATTTCAGTCAAGATCAAAAATCCAAAAAGATTTTCGGAGTGTTTTAGCATAAAATTTTGAAAATTCAAAAAGATTTTTGACAACTGATGTTGAAGAGCTGATATTCAAAATTCCAAGTGCTAAACATGATGAATTGGGTTGGGAGAATATATTGAAAGCTTTGAATGTCATATACAAATGTTTTGAAAGATTGTGTGTTTAGTTAATCAAGGTCATTTATTTGAACTTGATGTAACTAGTATGATTGTTTGTGATAATTGATTTCTACCAGTAAGTTTACTAAATTCAAATGTTATAAATTTGTGAAACTTATGTTGAGGTAGAGGATGTGCAGGTTAACAGGTTTGAACTTCATAATTCTCAATGGAAGCTAAATGTCAAAGCTTGAACCAGATATCTCAGATTCTAGCATATCGAGAGGGGGAGTCTGTGAAAAGGGAAGTCTGGATCAACATTCATAGGGAAGAAAGAAGTTAGAGTCAGGAGGACAAGATCCTGAAACCTGTGAAGATAGAGTGCTTATGATGAGACGACAGAGAGTTAGAGAAAAGACTAAGACTGAAGACTCAGGAGCTGAAGATTACGTCAACATCCAAGGGGGAGTCTGTTGATGCACAAGAATGTCTGTTGACTGCATCTTCATCAGGTCTTAAATCAAGAAAGTCAAGATTGGATCTTAAAAGTCAAGATTAGGGTTTTAGAGTTAATTCCGCTTTAATGTACATGTTATTTAGGGTGATTCCGCTTCAATGGTCAGTAGGTGATTCCACTTCAATGTACATCAGGTGATTTCGCTTCAGTGTCATGGACACATAAGTGGAATCAGCCTATCTATAAATACCTCATGTGTGTAACCATTGGAGTGGAATTAGGTCATTAGCTTGGTAGCGAAACTCTGTCAAAATCATTCTAGAAAGCTAATAAAGAGAAGAAATTGAAAGGAAAAGCTGTTGTTACTTTGCGTGCATTGATTCCGCCTTTACACGTGAAGATGAACTACCTTGACTGATCGTTTAGGGTCACGACACGGTCCAACAAAAAGTTTTTCGTAAAACGTAATTTTTTTTACGTAAAACGTAAAGCGTAAAAAGTAAAACGTAAAAGGTTTTATGTAAAACTTAAAACGTAAAAAGTTTAGAAAACGGGTCGTAAAAAACGCACGTAAAAAACGGGGGTGTAAAAAACGACGTGGAAAAAACGGGGCGTAAAAACGGCGCGTAAAACGGGCCGTATGAACGGCGCGTAAAAACGGGACCTAAAAACAGGACGCTAAAAGGCACGTAAAAACGGGACGTAAAAAATGGGGCGAAAAAACAGCTTGTAAAAACGTGACGTAAAAAAGGGCGCGGCAAAAGACGGTGCGTAAAACCGGGCATAAAAACCCGGTCGCAAAAATGGCGTGAAAAAACGGAGCGTAAAACGAGTCGTAAAAAAACGCGCGTAAAAAACGGGCCGTAAAAAACCGCCCGTAAAATTTTTTTATCAAAAAATCTGATTTAAAAAAATGTTGTTTAATAAAAAAAATCTGATTTTAGAAAAAAAAACAATTAATGCAAATAGGACAAAAATGTAATAAAAAACAATAAAATTAATAAGACAAAAAAACAAAAGTACTTAAATACCCTTTTAGATTAAAATATTAAAGACATAATAAGACAAAAAGAATTTAATATTATTTTTAACTACTTTTAATATCATCCATCCATTTTGAAGATCTAATGGCCAGAAAGTGGTTCCCGCGGTTCTTACAACTGGAGGTGGTTTTCATTTTAGTGGTCCCCTATATATATATATATATATATATATATATATATATATATATATATATATATATATATATATATATATATATATATATATATAGAGGCCGGTTATCATACAATATGTCTAATCGTACAATACGTACGCTATAACCACGGCCGTCGGATCATCTCAAATAACCCCCGTGTTTAACTATTAAATTAATCAAATAAACATATATATATGAAACCGCCAAGGTTAAAATCGTCCATTACGAAATAAAAAACCCTGATAATCAGCAAACAAAACCTCAAAAACATAATGTAAGATTCTTAATCAAAAGCGTAATCGAAAATATAAAAATTACTCAAAAACGATCATTCCTATTCACCATAACCTTCTGCGAATTGAAATTCAGATGAATTTGGAAATTCAGAACTGAAACAAATAGATGGACCGACTATCGAAGAAGATGATGCAGGGTGAAAATCAAAATAAAAAATATGCGAAATAAATAACAAACGTGCGAAAAACACTTCAGACAAAAAAGAAAGGGTGTGTTTTTTGTAAAGTTTGCGAATTCATATAACATTATATGCGAAAACACTACAGGTGTATTATAATGTGTGAATTCATGACAATACACATGCGATTTCAATTAAAAGTTAATAATCTTTGAAAATTCATATAATGTGCGAATTCATGCTTTAACACATGCGATTTCAAAAAAAAAAAAGAATTATCTTCATGTTACAAACTAGTTGTGACAGTATTAAAAAATTCGCATGTTACAAATTCTTTTTTTTTTTTTTGAGAATTCGCATGAGATTTTTTTAGAATTTCGCATGAGATTTTTTGAGAATTCGCATGTTGCATAATAAATCGCATGTTATCAGTTTGGTTGTTGGTGCCATCATTGAATTCTTTTTGTTCTAGATTTTTTGAGAATTCGCATATTATTACATTGAAAATCGCATATGAACAGTTTTGGTTGTTGGTGCCATCATTGCATCTTTTTGTTCAAGATAAAAGAATCTACAGACATTGAAAAATGGAGCACCAACCTTTTGCTTGCCTTGCCTCACAGCCACAAGTTTCCAAAAGCTTGAATATTTTATATGAAACAAATCCATTTCAATCTAACTATTTTCGATCTCTTACATAAATGAAGTCTGTTCAAGCATTTGAAATTCCACCTGCAATTAATCTTAAAACCCCACCCATGGAACGTCATAAAACATTTGATGGTGATGATGATGATGATGATGATGATGTCTAATTTTCCCTCTGACGATTGAACGGAATATCTGTTATACCCTTATCTAAGAAAAATGAATCAGCGACACGTGTAGGGCTGTGGGAATCGCGTACGTAATGTAGGATTAGGGCTATTGTATTTTACCCTTTACCTACATATATATATATATATATATATATGAAATGGCAGCTATGGACACATATATATACCTATAGCCGGTTTATATATAAAATATCCTAAAAAGTTTAACGGATTCTAATTACTATTTAAATACCTTATAAATTTTAGTGTTTGTGTGCAATCTTATTCACATGTAAAACCTTACATATATACTATTTATAAACGTATGTAATTTTACGGGATATACTTCAATATAAGGCTATTTTAATACATTAATATACACATATGTTGATGTATTACATCAAAAACATATATCGTTATTATTAACTGTTATATCAGTCGTTTTTATATATCTACATAGCTTAAGAATCATTATTATTATTATATTTTTGAATCCATGTTAGTTTGACAAAGTCAACCAATCTAACAATCCCTAAATCTATCGTTACTCATTTATAAATATTTTCACATATCATGTAGTTGATGCCTCTTTAGTTTCTATATAAATTCATGTTTAAAAGTGATTATTATTGTCATCATAATGGAACGAAAGATTGTCCATAAAGACTAATAATAAGCTTTGAATGAATTTATCGAATCAACATTATTGTTTTATTTCGACACACAAAAAGTATATTACATATATTAAATGTTGGGTCAAATTTATTTATTTATTTTTATATAAATATCAAAATCGTCAAATATATATATACTTCATTGCTTACGTGTTTTTGTTACTTTTATAATATTAAATTATGATAGATATTTATTGAATTATAGTATATATACTTTTATAATATTAAATTTTATAAAAGTAATGTATATTACTTTTATAATATATATTATAACCATGGGTTATAGCCTTAAGTTGTGACAATATCCAATGTACAAATGTTTCACTGATGATCTATCATAATTTAATATTTTATTCTTACTAATTGTGGTATTACTGTAGGATCGTTGAATCAATCAAATGAATCGTTCAGAAGAGTTCTAGACCAAACCAAAGGCGGAATTCAATGATTCGGACATGATTGCAGCTTGTTTAACACTAAGAATCACTTTAACTGTCGTTTGTATTGATTTGAAAGCTTTTACAGATCTGGTGACACTTCGGCAGAGCTTCGCTACCGGAATCAGAAGTTACCAATGAAGACATGAGCTCACCTATTTATAGACATTGCCAGTCCGCACGAACCATCACACACCAGGTCGTGCGACCTGGTCAGTTTGTACGAACTGGTTTAGCCAGTTCGTGCGACCTGGACTATCTTCTCTAAAATCCTATTTTCTAGTCTACCGAGCTCCAGTCTATCCAATCTAGTTTACATGACTCGATACAAGACATAAGACGAAGTCAACAGACATATGCACCAACAGACTCCCCCTTGGATGTTGACGAGTCTTCAGTATATTGAGTCTTCAGTCTTGATCGGTCTTCTTGCTCTTTCCAAAGTATCTGACACTGTAAGCATCCTTCAATCTCTCTCTTAATTAACAGACTCCCCTTTGCTAACAGACTTCCCCTTAAGATGTTCCGGGATCGCAATCTGACATAGCACTTGATCTAAGCTCATGTCCTGGCTCAAACTCTGCTCAGGCTTAGACACAGGGATCTGCACAAATCTCTTCCCAAAAGTAAAATTTTTATTTATAACAATTTTAATCTCTGCTTAACCTCTTGTAATCATAACACACAAATTTGGCCTTTGATAATTGTGAAATTTACTTTTGTAGAAATCATTCAATATCAACAATAGTTATATCAAGTTCAAATTAATGACCTTGATTAACTAGCAGTAAAATCAGCTTTAACTTCATTTTAAATTTCAAACACACTCTCCCAACCCACTGTTGTTCATCATGTCTAGCACTCGGAATTTTGAAAATCAGCATTCCAACATCAATTGTCGAAAAATAAGATGAAATAAAATCATTTTGAATTTTTCAAAATTTTATGCTAACACACTAATGAAAAGCAGTAAAGAAATATTTACAGACAATATTTTTGTGAGTTTGTGTAAGAGGATCATATCAGTTTTTGACAAATCACTAGCACCGTTGAGCTTTAAACACTTTAAGTTCTAAACGATTCACTTAGATTGTCAGTATACTGATCCACTTAAATTTTCACACAAAGTTCAATTGATTCGAGATACGGATTTAGTATTTTAAGAACTTAAACTTATTCGCGTGTCCCACCTCAGAATATACTCCCGTATCCAGACTCCTATATTCAGTCTTACAGGTGAATGTACACTAATGATATATGTAAACGGGTAATGCGAGACCATGAGAGCTCAGGTTAGAACTTCCGTTCAGACAAAGAGATGATGGCTCGTCTTTCGGTGTGTCCCGTTTGGGGATCTTTTCTTCAACAACACATGATTAGCATATTTCAATGTTTCATCATTTTTATGCTGAGGGTGGGCTTTATGATTAAAGCAATGGAAAGTATTATACGAGGACTAGGCTATTGCTCCCGCAAAATGAGAAGTCCTGGTATAATACCCCAGATATCATCACGCACAAAGACCTAGTATGTCAGAAATAGAAAACCCTTCAAACAAGATTTCAGGGGTTACCTATATATCCGAGAGATGTTCCCCACGAAATAAGTAAGTATTTGATATTTAGGTTTATATCTCGAACACAATCTACTAAGCGTGTAAAAATCTACAGGCATATCATCAGTGAGACCGTTTATCACATATTAACTTTCCAATTCTTTAGCGTACTGTGATTGTCTACTGATGTACTATCATTTCCTCTTTTTCACAACAAAACTCATACTGATTTTTCGATGTTTTTGGCTTTTTAGATTTTATCATGTTTTTTTATTTTTCAAATTTTCAAAATTTCTAAATTTTTTACTCCCCCTAAAATCAAAAATATGATTCAATTTTTGATTTTCCAGGAAAATTTGAAAAATAAACGCAATAAACAAAATAACAAACTGATGTGAATTGCTTCAATTCGCCATCCACTTGGCGTAAACAATCAGAACTCCCCCTGACAACAAACTATTTTCCCATTATGATTTCAAAACACTTAAGTTTGTTTTAATCAATATGGTTTTTCCGGAAAATTAGTTTTGTTGATTTCACTTGAAGGATCGGGGATTCATGCATCACTTTGTTTTCCAATTACCACTTATAAAATTTAACACTTGTAGGCTTTTTCACAAAAAACATTTTTCAAGAAAGATGCCGATTCATGCTCCACGATTACCAACTTGGGAGCTCCGGCAGGTCAGGATTTTATTTTTTAAAGAATCTCACCCATGCCTGATCAATCATGGGTGAACCATCCTCATATGGTTTAACAATTTTCGATTCATAAAATTCTTTCACTCCTTTCACCTTCCCATCTGCCATCTTACCAAAAATATGTAACACTGTACCATTAAAAGCTTTTTCAGCATCAAATTCTTTCTTATCAGAGAAGAATTGATCTGAAATCTCAATCTTATCAACTTTTGATTTCAAGTTTTCGTTTGACAATGGTGGAAAATTTTCATCATCCATTGTTGGAACGGAATTCTCATCATTAAGCACAACATGTGGCTCCTCTAACTTTGATGAGTCAGATTCATTACCAGAACTTTCTGAACTTTTAACAACTCATTTTTGTTTGTTTAAATTTGCTCTTCTTTAGTAAAAATGTTTCGAACTTTCACCAACTTCGAAAGTCGAATTTTTGAACTCCTTAAATTTTTCCGTTGGTTGTTCCTTTTTATCAACACATTTTTCTTTCAATTTAGAGTTAGAAGAAATAGAAACTCCCTGTTTTGTGTTGGTTGGCTTTGAGCAATTCCAAGCAATGTGTCCAACCTCATGGCATTTGAAACAGGTTCTTCTTTCAACTCTCGGTTCAGATTCCTTCAACATATTCTTTTTCCTTTCAGCGAGAAACTCCTTGTTTGACTGTCTCCAGAATGGTTTCTCCTTCTCCTCTTCCAACTTGCTCCTGAAACAAATTTAGTTTTTGATTTATAAGTTTTCTCATTTTTATGATTTTCTGGTGGAATAAAACCTAATCCTTCCTTTTTGAAATTACTGTTATGGTTTGGTTTCTTTTGATAACCAGAACTGTAACCCTTTTTCTTGTTCAATCTTTGTTGAACTCTTGAAGTGTACTTTTTAGGTTTTTCAGTAAGATTTACATCTTTTATTTCAGAAATATTAATTTCTGTTAATTTGAAAACCTTGTTGATCATTCCAGTCTTAACACGTCTTATTGGAAATTCCTCATCAGAAAATAATTTGTCGGAATCATTCAAAGTATATGCTACTTTTAATGTTTCGTCATTCAAATTATTTTGTGACATTAGAAAATCTTTATTATAAACCCTTTTGACCGGTGAACTCGAGCTTTTGTCTGATGAACTCGAGTTTTCAGATTTAGACTCTGACTTTGACTCTTCATCTTTATCCAACACCTGATCGACCACTTTCTTAATTAACTCGGACTCATGATCAGTGTCAGACGCTGTGAAGGTGACATCAATATCATCTGGCAATCCATCGATAGACTCGGATTTCAGATTCAGATTGAGTGCTTCAGCCACCTTTTCAAAGTCTCGGGGGGTATAGCCATCCCACATTGGATTTGGTACTCTGTTATAACTCAAACCAGTTTTCTTACCAGAATTTTCTTCACCTTCTGCAAACTTATGAGCTGCCACGGTAGGATAGATACGATCAATAACATACTCTGAACTTTGATAACTTCGAAGTAAATTGTTCACTCTTTCGGTTTCAATCTTCATTGCTGCCAATTCTTGTTTCAGTTCAGCATTCATCTCAATATATCTGTTGATTGCAATTTGCTTTTGAAGAACTGTTGCTTTCAGAAGATTTTTCATCTGAATATCCTCATCACAAGCTCCTTTGTACAAGTTCACTTTGCTGCTTAGGAGATCATATGACTCATTTATGCTCCTCACATTGTGCAGTAAGTTCTCTTTGAGCTTTTCCAATTCAGCCAACTTTGTATCTTTCTCAGCACAATCTTTGCAAGATACTAAACACTTGCACAAGGTTTTTCAACCTCTACAATCTTTTCAACTTCAACTATTTTCTCGACTTCAACAATTTTTTCAACTATTTTCTCCACCACCTTTTCAATCACAATCGATTCTTTCTCAACTTACATCTTCACTTCATTATCTTCAACCTCGACCTTCTCTGTTGGTTTTTCTTCAACTTTTGCCTTATCAGCTTCCATCTGAACTTTAGTCTGTTCTTCAGCAACCCTTCTTGCTTCCATTTCTCTCTTCAGTCTAGCAGCCCTTTTCTCTTTTAACATCTCGATTTTATCTGCAAAAAACAAATTAAAACTATAAGAATCCAATTGTCTTCTAGCTTTATTAATATACTCTTCCTCATCATCAGTGTCTGCATCACTTCCTAATGACTTAAAAATCGGTTGTCTTCTAGGACGGTTCTTAGATTTGACTGATTCTTCTCCTGAGGTTGAGTCTTCAAGGATTCGAGCAACAAATGCTTTAGAATTTGAAGGTCTGTTAGGATCATAATCATCCCAATTGAAATCTTTCGGAATCATTTCATCTTCTTGGTCTATCAGACCATAACAAGCTTTTCCCTTTGATTCTTCAATCGAACGTGAGTGTGAAGATTGTGGTTGATATGGTTGTTGAGCAACCTGATGATAAATTGCTTTTCGATGATAATCGTTGTTTCCAAAAGGATATTGTCTTCCGGTTGCTTCCCTGTTTGTACACTCTCGTTTAAAATGTCCTTTTTCTCGGCAACGAAAACAAGTAACCTGCGATTTGTCAAAACCTAGCTGAGATGTAGCAGCATCACGATGATCATCTCTACCGGTGATTTGTTTGAATTTTTCTGCTCTTCTCAAAACACTAGCTAAACACCATTTGATTTCCATCAATTCAAATTCCTCAGAATCAATCTGGTCATAATCCTCTTTAGTGAGCATCGGATTTCCGATTCGTCCAGCAACCAAGCTTTCATACGACTCTAACATAGTGACAAGATATGCCATGTGTTGCTTCGCAGTATCTGGAGAAATTTTTTGACCATTTTGAATATTCAATGTAACATTACATTGCAATACTTGACCGGTACCATTTGTTGAACTTTGTTGTTGAGAAGTGTTGAGAAATTTGGTTCAAAACTAGTATAAGATGAAGAATATCCACTGCTTTGATTTGTATTGTTTGTATTTGTTTCGGAAGTACCATCAGCACTGAACGCAGTCTGAATCTTCGGACTCGGAGTAGTCTCAACTTTGCTTCCTCGATAGTATAGACTAACATCTTGTTGAGCACTCGGACTTCTCATTGTAGCAGTTTTTCGCGTTGCTAGCTCATGTTCTTCCAACTTCTGGATAAACTTACTCAAATTTATATCTTCAAATTGTCAGTTATGCTTTAAAATCAACAGATATGTTCCCCATTCATTCTGTGGTAACGCATCGGCTAGCTTATCAACCCATTCATCATCTTCTTTCTTGATGTCCAATCTTTTCATTTCCATGACAAGATGTCAATATCTCTCAATAATCGTTCTTGTTATTTCTCCATCAAAAGCTGTAAACATATCAAATGATTTTTTTAGTAATGCACGTTTATTTTTTATCATATCAGCACTACCCTTAAACTTTTTAATCAACGCTTTCCAGATTGATATAGCAGTTCCCTTATGTTGAAGCAAAACGAAAATATCTTCTTTTACCGCTTGTTGGAGAATGCTTGTAACATACGAAACTTTTACAACCCTAATATGATAAATACGACATGTGTTGCGTTGTGTCATAATGTCGGATATTATACGATTCTATTATTAGTCAATTCTTATAATTTCCAAAACCTAAATAGGTAAAATGTATTAATAATAAAACTAAGAACAACTTTAATCATAACAGAAGCTTACTGGCTATTATATAGCCTTACAAATTAAAAAAAAAAAAAACCACTCAGCCACTAACTTAAAATATGAACAAGGCCAATACTTAAAACATGGAAACTGGAAACATGGGTACGTGGAGTATGAGGGCATTCCCCACTCCTTTAATTGACACTTCACTTAACAATATAAATACTACTGAAAAGGTGGCTTTGGCTTTCAAGTTGTTAGGACCGTAACACAGATGGTTTTCCATTTTATGTTGATCATCAAATCAACTAAGCTCCTTCTACTTTATCCAGCTTACTAATCGAACCCAACCAGATTCATAGCTTCCCCGTGTCCTTGTTCGCAAATCCCTCCATAAACGTAGCTCGCCACCGTCACACCGCACCACTCGCCGCCGCACTGCCGTTGTATACAACTGTGAGGCTTTTCTTCGCCAGAGTATTCTGTCGCGCCACGCTCCTCTCCGCCACCGTCAAGTTTGCCCTCCGAGTCCTCTAAACCGTTCCGGTGCAACCACAGGTACCAATCACTCGGCTTTTGTTTCCTCTTCTGAACTACGTCGCATAATTATTAATGTATTCCGACACCTACAGCCATTGCCACTCTCTCTCCAAGTCATACCGTCGCCGTGAATCACTGCCGTAGCCTTAACGTTCTTTCCGTGTTCGTCTGAATATTCACAATCCAGGTACGGTTCATGGCTACTCCGTTCTTCTTCAACCGACTAATGTAAGATTTGAAAATTCTTATTTATTTATTCCGATGATGTACACCGCAGCCGCGACCATTGCTGTTGCTCGATTGGTTTCGTTCGATCGTTAGAAAGTTTGAATCGTTGGTCTCCGACTGGTTCCGTTCGACTAATAAGGTACCCAAATCGAAATCTGTGATTTAAATATAGATACGCGAAGTTGACCTTGTTAGATTCTCCGACGACTAACTAAAACCTTGAATAGAAAGAAGTAATCATATGAATAAATAGAAGTTAGTTGTGGGTTGTTTTCTACGATTTATGAAGATAGCTAGGGAGTTCCGAAACCGGGCTTTATCTGTGTGTATTAATGATATTATACTCCATGATGTGTGTGTTTATATATTAGATGTGTATGCATGTATATGTTAGAATTGAGTTGCAGGTGTGTGCGTGAGTATATGTGTTTGTGTGTTATCATTTGCACATGAGTGTATGCATGTGTGTAGTCTATTTTAGTTTATTTTATTATTATTATTATTATTATTATTATTATTATTATTATTATTATTATTATTATTATTATTATTATTATTATTATTATTGTAATGCATGTATCTGTGTGTTTATATATGAATGTGTGGTGTGTGTCCCTTTTTGGTTTGTGTGGGTGATTGTGTGTGTTTGAATATTATAAATTTTCTTTCATATGAGTGCATGTCATGTGTGTTTCTTTATAAAGTTGTGTGTGTGGTACTGTGTGTTAATGTAGATACCTATATGAGTGAATTGTATTATGGTCAACATATACTATAAGGGTTTTTATATTAAATTTATTAATGGTATGATATATACATATATATATTATTTTTGCAAGTACAGACGTAGGGTGGTTAGTTTTGATCATGAATCCATGTTGAATGTTAGTTAAGTATAAATGTGGGATTGTAGATACAATCACACAAATACTATGTATTGGGGGAATCGTTTGAACATATTAATATAATAATACATTAATGTCATGTGGGGTCAAACATGATTTTATTGCTAAAATTCTTCATAAATCGCATCATGGTTAAGGTTATTTATAAAATAATGTTTTGAAAATCTATATGAATTGAGCATAACAACGTTTAGTTTTGGTTGTTTAACTTCAGGTCGAATTTATATAATAAAATTTAAAGAACCATAGAAACGTTGGTCGTCGGAAAAATTTCTTAATAAGCGAATTATTAAATAATACTAATTTATCATATAACTAATTTGGCCTAACAACATCATAGGTTATTGATTGTTTGAGGACGACTTGATTTTGTGTCGCTTTGCTTTGTTAAACAAAAGGTACGGATTCTTTGGTCTTCTCATCAGAGTATATTCTTTTAATCATATCCGTCACTTTGCAGTACGGATTTTGTCTGTTTCAGTTAGTTATTTCAGTTCGCATTTATTATTTGACAAGTTCATAGTGGCATGCAATAGACTTTAGCAATTGTAATCATTGTTGCATGTTTCCCATGAGAATCAGTTTAAGTTGCCTATATATTAATACATGGCCTAAGTTTCTGTACTCTGTCACCCGAGCATGTCTGGCTTGCCGTTTGGGCGTCAACGGCATGGCACTTATCGTGACAGTGCGTAATAAAAGTTTACGGCGTCTCTAGTTTGTGCTTGTGTAGCACCTGGCCCCTAGAGGTGTATAGATCGATCTTAGCTCTGAGTCTGAGTTTGTTGTCTGGAGTTGGAATAATGGGTGAACGCCACGCTCACCATCTCATAGGTGCATGGACTAGCTAGCTGTGTAACCGTCTGTTTAGGCTCGTGGGTGCTTCCGTCTGACGTGACTTGGTTTGTTGTTATTTGTAGTCACGTAGTCTGATATCTGTTTCTGATCTGATATGTTTATAATATTTTCTGGTATGCTTTGTATGTCTGATTTTGTTCTGCCTCAGATTATGTTCGGTATTTGTTCAAGTATCAGTTTTGGGTTTGTGTTCAAGAATATCATATTTCTTTCTTGATGTCCTTTCTTTACTTGTACTATTTGATTTTTCCGTTACTGGGCAACTTTTGGCTCAACCGTAGTTTTCTTCGTTGTGTTTTTCTTATTTGTTGACAGGTAATCGGGGGAACTTTGGGAACTAGTGATGATGAGAGAAAAATATGGTTCAAGAATAAAGACTTTCTTTTATTTCAGTATTTTGAATTAATTAATGCTTAGGATTCTTGGTTTATTTTCGAGACTTTTGGTTGTCTTTTGAATCCTACTTTCCCTTGTTAAGTGGCTTGAGTTTGGTTTTGATATCTGTAATAGTGACACGTCAGCCCTATTCGGGTTGGGATGTTACAATGCTAATCATCATCTTTTCACTGGTGTATCTTAATTTTTCTTCCGGTGTAAATTGACTTAATGGTTTTTCATTTTCAAGATCATCTTTCGGTAAAGTATAATCTTTCTCTAATGAAACCAATGCATCAAACTTATTAGCTTGCACCCAGTTTTCAAAACGATCTTGCCATCCTTTAAAGTCCTCAATGTACATAAGCTTTGGAGGCTTTTGAAAAGTTCCCGTTTCATTTTCGATACAAACAGTCTCAGCAACGGTAACTGGAGCAGCCGGGGCAGTAGCAAACGCATTGTAAAATTCAAAATACATGTTTCGGTGACAAGGTATGCAAAAGCACAATGTTCAAACGAACTGAAGTTTCAAACGAACTGACACTTCGTACGACCTGAATTGATTTAACCCTCCTCGTGCGAACTGGATTCACAAAACCAAACGATCTGAACTTAACCCTCCTCGTACGACCTGGATATTTTCAACTCGTACGAACTGGATTTAACTCACATGATCTGGATCTAAAATCAAACCGTGCGACCTGAGATTTGAACTCAAGCGATCTGAACTAAATTTTCACGCGACCTGACTACCTTCAAACGTCCTGACCAAATTTTAAGCGATCTGGACACCTCGTGCGAGCTGAGTGAATCAACTCGTGCGATCTGATTTGATTTTCGAACGATCTGAATGATGTTTCACGCGATCTGGTCCATTTTATCAAGTTTTAGGTTGATTTTAGGTATGATTTGTTCAAGGATTGATTAAAACTCAGTTTTACGTGTTATATCACAAAATCAGGTCATTTTAGCCGTGAATACGTTTTGTTTTTGAAGAAAATGAGTAGAAGAATGAATAGAAATCAGATTTATCGGTGAAAACAAGCTGAAATGGTAAGAACTCTTCCTCCTGAGCTCTGATACCACTTGTAGGATCGTTGAATCGATCAAATGAGTCGATCAGAAGAGTTCTAGACCAAACCAAGGCGGAATTCAATGATTTGGACATGATTGCAGCTTGTTTAACACTAAGAATCACTTTAACTGTCGTTTGTATTGATTTGAAAGATTTTACAGATCTGGTGACACTTCGGCAGAGCTTCGCTACCGGAATCAGAAGTTACCAATGAAGACATGAACTCACCTATTTATAGACATTGCCAGTCCGCATGAACCATCACACACCAGGTCGTGCGACCTGGTCAGTTCGTACGAACTGGTTTAGCCAGTTCGTGCGACCTTGACTATCTTCTCTAAAATCCTATTTTCTAGTCTACCGAGCTCCAGTCTATCCAATCTAGTTTACATGACTCGATACAAGACATAAGACGAAGTCAACAGACATATGCGCCAACAATTACCACAATTAGTATAATACATCGACTTAACAATTATTGATTTGCAATAAAATTGCTTAACAATATAAATAGGCACCATTTATTTCTACTTAGGATTTTTTTTAATAGTGATTGGCACTTTTAATTAATACAAAAATTTTAACTTATAAATATATTAGGTAAATGGGGTACTTACCTATTTAGGGAATAAGCGATCATTGCAAACTTAATGCAATTAATAGTAAGGCATCCCTATTAGAGACATAATGCATCTGCCTAGGTTGCCTATGGATACATTTAATTATATTGGTCCCTCATACTGTGAACTCAAAATTTGTTAGAATAACATATAAATCATAATATACATATGAAAATTTATCTACACAGAATATCACATAAATTAAAACAATAATTTCCTAACATAAGGTTTAAGTTTTAGGTATTAAAGAACACCTAAATGGCTTAAACCAGTTGCTATGATACCACCTTCTGTCACGACCCCCGTCCCCTAATTACCTGGGAACGGGCAGCCGCGGCCAGTTTTAGTGGTATCGGTGTTTATCAGTTTGGCAGCGGAAATTTCATCAGGACCGTAGTTAGGAAATATTCTATTAGAGTAAAATACCACACTTTTATAATATTAAATACATGGGAAATTCCCAAGTTTCCAATAGACATATTTTTATAGGGATAAACCCAATTTTATTTAAATAAATACATCTTTTTATTTAGGTAACTTTCATAGCCACTTTTCTAGTGTCACACCCCAACCGATGGCGGACACATCGGGGTGCGAGCACTAAGCGTTCAGATTACTCATGAGATTCCATAACACTATTAGTTTCAATAGATATTAATCAAGATTTCTTAATAATTTGTCTAAAAGCATCAAACATCCAAATTTATCAAGTATAATCATCCAAAATAGTTTTAAGTTTCTAAATTTAACTAAGATGTGTTTCTAAGCAGCATCCTAGCAAGTTCTTGATTCACAGCATCCTATCAGCCTGCAACATGTATTAAAATAGGGTCAGTACAAAAATGTACCGGCGAGTATACAAGTTTGAATAATAGCATAAAAGTATAAAACAACTCATATCCATATGTAGTGTAACAAAAATAGTTTCAGCCATGTTAGTGTTCGCAGTCCAACAAGTGATAGCCCAAGTATCCCGATGCTTTGTTGTTTTCCCACGTCTCAAGAAAAACTAGAATCCTCCTAACAATACCCCCGAGAATAATGGGGAGGTGCATCTCCTATAGCGCGACTATTGTTAAGGCAGAACTACACACCCTGGATTAAACGTTCACATAGCACAAACAGAATACAAGAATCACAAGTTTCACATATAAGCAGGATAGAGTTTAGTTCGCAAAAGTCTCAAGTATCGTAGTTTAGTAGAATACATGTTATATCCCAAAGTTTAAAGCAAAAAGGAATCGAGTATACTCACAGTGATTGCTTAACAGTTCAACCGTTATTGGATCAAAGGGAACTCTCTAGGTTTAGCCTGATTAGATTGCAACGAATAAGCATCGGACAAAACAACGAGTTTGCACAAGTGTCGGATTAACCTCTGGGTCGGATGGCTGTCTGATAGGATGGCCATCCGATCGGATTGCCAGCCGATTGAGTGAATAATGTGTGAGGGAACGGATGGTTGTCCGATCGAATGGTTATCCGATCAGGTTGCCACTCTATTCAAGTTTGATCATAGTGTGAAGGGAACAGATGGTTGTCCGATCGGATGGTTGTCCGATCGGATGGTTATCCGATCGGGTCGCCACTCGATCCAAGTTCAAGATTCAAAGTTGCCTCGATCGGATGGCTGTTTGATCGGATGGTTGCCACTCGACGATCAGGACTTCAAAGTTTCAAGAGTGTTAGGGTTAAGGGCAAGTGTCACTCGATCGTGTGGCTGTTCGATCGGATGGCTATCCGATTGGATTGCTACTCGATCGGGTTACCTTGTCCCGTTCTTAATTTGTAAAAACTCTAAGTTTCTGTTTAAAGCAACGACGACGTGGTACGTACTAAGACCATGGTGAACCCCTCAGTATACAGCCGATCCGATCGGGTGGGAATCACCCCAGTTCGCTCTGTCGTCCATTCGTGATGGTGTTCATGTCAGAATCCGTACTCTGGTCGTCTTCTCTGGTAACAATCCTTTTTCAAACCGACTCTAGACTAATAATCAAGTCTACAGTCCGTTTAGATCAGGATCTCACCGCTTTATGTAAAAGTTTAAGAAAAGATGAAGATAAACATAAAATTTTAGCTTGAAAAGTGTAGATCTAGTATGGATTTAGTATTAAACGCATGAAATTCCTTAGATCTAAGCTAGATACTACAAGGAATGACATTATATAGTAGTTTGTGCAAACCACCATGATGACATCATCCTTAAAAACTCAGATCTAAGAGATTTCACGGTGAAAAGTGAGGTTTCAAAGGAGAATCCCGTAGAGAATGACGTGTAGATCAAAGATGTACAAGAATCTAGCGTGAAACGTACCGAAATCGCCAAGAAATGGAGGAAAAGAGGAGTGCGTGCGTCTGGTTCGAGTGAGGCTGTCACATCAGTGAGAATGGTGATGTGACAGGCCTATTTATAGTGTCAGAGTGTGTGAAGAGGGGCGGTGTGCACGGATCGGATAGTGGTCCGATCGAGTGGTCATCCGATCGGATGGCTATCTGATCGGATGGTCGTCCGATCGGATTGCCACTCGGTCAATCCCATCTTTCCGTTTCACCGTCCTTGATTCGATTTGCGAGTTAGACTAAGCGTTGCGTTGCGTATTTATTGGGAAATAATATAACTAGACAATAGCACAAAAGTTTTCAAAGTTTCATAGTTTCCGCCAGTGACAAGACTCCAGTCCCTCGTTCAACCAAGTCTCAAGTTTCACGAGCCTCAAGAGTCAAGCACCCAAGTACGTAGATTTAGACATTTCGAGTGTATTAGAATTAGGCATTCCAAGTATATAGAATTAGGCATTTCAAGTATATAGAATTAGGCATTTCAAGTGTATAGCATATGACATAGATTTCACCAAGTATCAAAGTATTAATGGTTACATAGTTCAGGGACTAAATTGACAATCAGGCAAGGTCCAGGGACTAAACTTGCCAATAGTCTAAAGTTTAGGGACGCAGGGCGTTACAGTCTCCCTTCTTTAGGAGATTTCGTCCCCGAAATCTTAGAGGAAGACTGCTTGAAGAGTTGCGGATACTTGGTCTTCATATCACTTTTCAATTCCCAAGTGAATTCAGAGCCACACTTTCCTTCCCATCGAACCTTGACAATGGGAATTTTGTTGCGCCTCAATTGCTTGACTCCTTGATCCATGATTTCGACCGGTTTCTCCACGAAGCGTACAGCTTCGTTTATTTGCAAGTCTTCGAGGGGAACCTGCAGTTCCTCATCGGCTAGGCATTTACGTTGATTGGATACGTGGAACACTGGATGTACGTTGTTTAGCTCCTGTGGTAGGTCGAGTTTGTACGCTACCTTGCCAATCCTTTCGAGTATCTTGAAAGGTCCCACATAGCGAGGAGCGAGCTTTCCCTTCTTACCAAAACGAACTACTCCCTTCCAGGGAGACACCTTGAGAAGAACTCGGTCACCAACATCAAATTCCAGAGGCTTACACCTATTATCAGCATACCTCTTTTGTCTGCTTCTAGCCTTGATCAAGTTATCACGGATCTGAAGAATCTTATCCGTTGTCTCTTGAATTATTTCAGGGCCAGTAAACTGCTTGTCACCAATCTCACGCCAGCTAAGAGGAGATCGGCACTTGCGGCCATACAAAGCTTCGAAAGGAGCCATCTGAATACTGGAATGATAGCTGTTGTTATATGAGAACTCAATCAATGGTAAATGTACATCCCAGTTACCACCAAAGTCGATGACACAAGAACGGAGCATATCCTCTAGGGTCTGAATAGTACGCTCGGTCTGTCCATCAGTTTGGGGGGGAGGCCGTGCTAAGATTCAAATGAGTACCCATAGCGGATTGAAAGGTTTGCTAGAGACGTGAAGTGAAACGACCATCACGGTTCGAGATTATGTCAAGAGGTATGCCTTGACGGTATATAATCTCATTAGTATAGATTCGAGCAAGTTTCTCCACTCTAAAATCTTCACGAATAGGAAGAAAGTGGGCTGATTTGGTCAAACGATCAATTATCACCCAGATACTATCGTGACCAGAAGGTGTTCAAGGTAGCTTGGTAACAAAGTCCATAGCGATGCTATCCCATTTCCAAACTGAGATTTCAGGTTGTTGCAAGAGTCCTGAGGGACGTTGATGTTCAGCCTTGACTTTCGTACAAGTAAGACATTTAGAAACATATATAGCAATGTCCCTTTTCATGCCGGGCCACCAATAAGTTGCACGCAAATCATGGTACATCTTGTCAGCGCCTAGGTGAATAGAGTAGTGGGACTTGTGAGCCTCGTTCATAATGAGCTCACGGAGATTATCGCGATCCGGAACCCAGATACGATTGAGGTAGTATTGGAGTCCATTCGGTTTAGTTTCGAGTTGTTCAACCTTAGCGCCTTGGATTTCCACTTCTAGACTTCCTTCATTTGCTGAAGAATACTGAGCATCACGAATACATGCATGGAGATCATTAGAGATACGAATAGCATTCATATGAGTTTTACGACAAAGGGCATCGGCCACTACATTCGCCTTGCCAGGATGATAGTGAATTTCACAGTCGTAGTCGTTAAGCAATTCTACCCAACGTCTCTGTCGCATGTTCATCTCTTTTTGGTCAAAGATATGTTGAAGGCTCCTATGGTCAGTGAATACCACACACTTAGTACCATATAGATAGTGTCGCCATATCTTTAATGCAAACACAACTGCACCAAGCTCCAGATCGTGAGTTGTATAGTTTTTCTCATGCACTTTGAGTTGACGGGAGGCATAAGCAATAACCTTGTCTCGCTGCATGAGCACACAGCCCAAACCACGGTTCGAGGCATTGCAATATACCACGAAATCATCATTCCCATCGGGAAGAGTCAGAACAGGGGCATTACACAAAAGAGTCTTAAGAGTTTGAAAATATTCCTCTTGTTCGGGACCCCAAACAAAAGGTCTCTCTTTCTGAGTCAATGAGGTGAGAGGGACAGCGATCTTAGAGAAATCTGAAATGAATCGGGTGTAATAGCCCGCCAATCCTAAGAAGGAACGAATCTCCGATGCCGTTTTAGGCGTGCTCCAATTCTTCACGGCTTTGATTTTAGACGGGTCAACATGAATACCTTGCTTACTAACTACATGACCAAGAAATTGTACTTCATTAATCCAAAACTCACACTTAGAAACAAACGTTCACCACGTAAGAGTTCAAGCATCAAGCGTAAATGACAAGCATGATCAGCTTTAGTTTTAGAATAAATGAGAATATCATCAATAAAGACTATCACAAAACGATCAAGATAAGTTTTACAAACACGATTCATGAGATCCATGAACACAACGGGTGCGTTGGTCAATCCAAAAGGCATGACCACGAACTCGTAGTGTCCATAACGGGTACGAAATACAGTTTTGGGTACATCATCTTCGAGAACTCGAAGCTGATGATAGCACGAACGAAGATCGATTTTTGAGAAACAGGACGCGCCTTGTATTTGGTCAAATAAGTCATCGATACGGGGAAGAGGATAACGATTCTTAATGGTAAGCTTATTATGTTCACGGTAGTCGATACACATACGGAAGGAACCATCTTTCTTCTTGACGAACAGCACGGGAGCACCCCACGAAGAGGTACTTGGACGAATAAATACCTTGTCGAGTAGTTCTTGAAGTTGACTAGATAACTCTTGCATCTCGGAAGGTGCAAGACGATACGGGGCCTTGGCGATAGGAGTCGCACCAGGTATAAGATCAATACAAAAATCGACGGTTCTAGGAGGTGGAAGACCAGGTAGATCCTCAGGAAAGACATCGGGGAAACCACACACCAATGGAACATCTCTTATGTTCTTCCCCTTGCTCTTTTGTTCCACCACGTGGGCCAAGAAAGCAAGGTTCTGCTTACGTAAGCATCTGCTCGCTTGTGTGCATGACATCAGCCTCAGTCCTTTCGAAGGTCGCTCTCCATAGGCATGCAAGATATCACCAAACGGTAGAGGTAAACAAACAAACTTCTCGTGACAAGCAATCTCGGCATGGTTCTTACGCAACCAATCCATACCGATAATGACATCAAAACTGCCCAATTGCATGGGTATTAGATCAATAGTAAACACGTGGTCGTTAAGAATCAAGGAACAACCACGGAGAATCGAATCAACTAGGATAGATTTCCCATTGGCATTCTCCACCGAAAACGACTTAGGTAACATAGAGCGTGCACAGTTTAGAAAAGATTCAAATTCCACGAACACAAAACATCTATCGGCACCAGTATCAAATAGGATCGAAGCATAAAGGTTATTCACGAGAAACGTACCATTCACGACATCATTGTCGTTACGAGCTTGGTTGGCATTAAGATTGAACGCTCGTCCATGAGCGGCTGGCTGTTGTTCCTGGTTCAGCTGGGGACACTGGTTACGAAGATGAGTAGTATCTCCACACTTGTAGCATGCACGAACCACGTTGACTGGCTTTGGATTCTGTGGAGGAGCTGGGAGAGCTGGTAGGGCTGCCTGAGTTGGGGCTTGCTGAGCTGGGTTAGCTACTTAGCTTGACGACAATAGGGAGTCGTGTGACCATAGCGATTGCAGTTGGTGCACAAACGACATGCAGAAGCAACAGGATGATGAAAATTACAAGTGGTACACTTGGGGTAAGACCCAGTGTACTGTTTCTTGACTTCCGGGGCAGTAGTGTTTTGGACGGTAGCAGCGGGAGCGGGCTTAGCGGCAGGATTCGCAGTAGGAACAATAGCATTGCATCCTGAACCCTGAGACTTTCGCCTCTTGTTCTTGCTGCCACTTGGCTGCTGGGTAACTTGATGTGCAGACTTAGAGGGAGCAGGGTTAGCAAACTGCTTATCACGAACGCGGTTCTTGTTGAGACTAGCTGCAAGACGGTAGACTTCCTCAATATTTCCGAGTTGAGCTGCTTCAATAGAATCACACATAGCAGGAGGTAGACCATTGAGGTACTTGGTTATCATTCGCTTAGGAGTAGAAACCAAGTGAGGAACAATCAAGCTGAGTTGCTTGAAACGGGTAGTATAAGCCAGATTATCGTCACCAATCTGCTTCAAGTGCTAGAACTCTTCTTCAAGCTTCAGTTGTTCATGAGGAGGGCAGAATTCAAGCATCATCAATTCTCGCACCTCAGCCCATGGAAGAGCATAGGCTTCTTCATTCCATCGGATGTTTCTCTCATTTGTCCACCACTCTAACGCTCTGCCTTGAAACATTCCCGTTGCACTCCTAGTCTTTAAATGTTCAGGACACTCGCTGTTAATGAAGGTAACCTCGATGCTATCAAACCACTCGAGCATAGCAGTCACCCCATCATTGCCTGTGAAAGACTTAGGGTTGCAAGAGATAAAATGCTTATAGGTGAACTTGGTAGACTTTTGTTTCTCCGTTTTAGAGTCAACAGAAGAGGGCGGAGTGTTCGATCCTTGGATCTCAGAGACGATCCTTGGCACGACTCGAGCGATCTGGTCGGCCATGAAGGACATCATCTTTTTCTGAGACTTTTCCCTGGATCTCTTGAGAGTGTCGGAGAGCTTTCGAGAAGACATCCTAAAGACCCAACAAGAGGATCATATAAGTCTATATTAATATAGATCCACACTCGATAGACTAAGACTCAAGATTCACACAGATACCACGACCCACGACCTTCGCATGGCATGTTGTACGAAGTTTGGCGACATGTCAGAAACGCTTATATATAGGAAGTACCAACGGTGTATCCACCATGCTTCGGGCATAATCGCTTCGACCTCGTGCCAGGTGTCACGTTACGTGTCGCAAAACACACTCATCATCATAGATTCACATAGATTACTCCAATAGTTTCACATAGATTCCAATAGATTCCCAAGTTCAATAGATTCATAGACTCCAATAGATTCAATAGTTTTCAATAGATCCTATAGATTCATAGATCACAATAGATTCAATAGTTTTCAATAGTTTCACATAGATTACCATAGACAACCACAACAACGAAATCCCGCATGGCACGTGCTACGGAAGTTTGGCAACATGATGGAAGCACTTATATATAGGAAGTACCAGCGGTGTATCCACCATGCTTCAATCATGCCACGTCCCCCTCGTCATCGGTGTCACACTTCGTTAACCACAACATTAGATTCCACTACCTTACACAACATAGATTAACCAAATAGATTCAACATAGACTAACCTAATAGATTCAACATAGATTACCCAAATAGATTTCTCAACTTCAACCCGAGCCTACAAAACTATGAACTTCACTTACCGCGTGGTACGAAGACTCGGTAACATGCCAGAAACACTTATATATAGGAAGTACCAGCGGCGTATCCACCATGCTTCGGACATGTCACGTCATCCTCGTCTTCGGCGCTAGGCTACGTTTCGCATTTTGTTTCTCAACACAACACATACTTAGATTACACGTAGATTATGCCAGAGTACGCATAGATTACACATAGTTTCCTCATAGATTACTCAAGTAGTTTCCCATGGATTAGATTTCAACAAACTCATCATCGGTCTGCAAAACACTAAATTTCGCATGGCACTTAGTATGAAAGTTGGTGACACGTTTGAAACACTTATATATAGGAAGTACCAGCGGCATATCCACCATGCTTCAGATACGTCACTTCTCCCTCGTGTTTCCATGCCATGTTACATTTAGTGTCTTACAACCACAACAATACATAGATTCATCAGATAGATTCACATAGTATCATAGTCGATCAAGATTCACACATAGGCTATCATGATAGAATAAAGCTTCATAAATTTAGTTGATCCTGAGATTAGAGTTAACGTTTTAGATGGCGGACATACGTGCGATTTGTGAAAAAGTCTCAAAATAAATGAAGATCAATATAAACAAAGAATTAAGTCTAAAACCACATGTAAAAGTCGAGATAATCATAAAAGATAGGCTCATAAAACATAGAGTGTTCCGGGTAGAGGAACGATGACTAACCAAGGTGATTTGAACCCCTTTCGAATTTAAGCAACGCGTCTTAACTTACTTAGACAAATACGTCATCGATGTTAGGCCTACGATATTCGTCCTTTTGGTCATTTCACGAGTCCAATTGAATGGAAGTTTCAAGACTTTGGCGAGACATAAAATCATCAAAGAGTGGGACTAGTTATCAAGGTCTGAGTTTCACCTCTAACTTGACAACATCGTACCCTAACAGCGTCGATACTTATCCGCAGACAAGACCTACTAGAATAATATGGAGATTTTCCATCAACGTTCGGATATCACTCCTATCTTGAGGGTAAATCTCGTGCAAAATACAAACACTGATTAACAGGGTTTTTGATGTATCAAGTGTATATTGTGTCGGCCTTAGGAAAGGCATTGTAAACTTAGCATGGATGTGTGCTGCTAGGAAGCAGATACGGTAGAATGCATAAGTCTTAAACAACAAATAAGAGTCAAGATTCCTAGAACTATAGACTAGGGCAAGTATTCCTACTTATCCTAATTCCCTATAGTTATGGCTCTGATACCAATCTATCACACCCCAACCGATGGCGGAAACATCGGGGTGCGAGCACTAAGCGTTCAGATTGCTCATGAGATTCCATAACACTATTAATTTCAATAGATATTAATCAAGATTTCTTAATAATTTGCCTAAAAGCATCAAACATCCAAATTTATCAAGTACAATCATCCAAAATAGTTTCAAGTTTCTAAATTTAACTAAGATGTGTTTCTAAGGAGCATCCTAGCAAGTTCTTGATTCACAGCATCCTATCAGCCTGCAACATGTATTAAAATAGGGTCAGTACAAAAATGTACCGGCGAGTATACAAGTTTGAATAATAGCATAATAGTATAAAACAACTCATATCCATATGTAGTGTAACAAAAATAGTTTCAGCCATGCTAGTGTTCGCAGTCCAACAAGTGATAGCCCAAGTATCCCGATGCTTTGTTGTTTTCCCAAGTCTCAAGGAAAACTAGAATCCTCCTAACAATACCCCCGAGAATAATGGGGAAGTGCATCTCCTATAGCCCTACTATTGTTAAGGCGGAACTACACACCCTGGATTAAACGTTCACATAGCACAAATAGAATACAAGAATCACAAGTTTCACATACAAGCAGGATATAGTTTAGTTTGCAAAAGTCTCAAGTATCGTAGTTTAGTAGAATACATGTTACATCCCAAAGTTTAAAGCAAAAAGGGATCGAGTATACTCACAGTGATTGCTTAACAGTTCAACCGTTATTGGATCAAAGGGAGCTCTCTAGGTTTAGCCTGATTAGATTGCAACGAATAAGCGTCGGATAAAACAACGAGTTTGCACAAGTGTCGGATTAACCATTGGATCGGATGGCTGTCCGATCGGATGGCCATCCGATCGGATTGCCAGTCGATTGAGTGACTAATGTGTGAGGGAACGGATGGCTGTTCCATCGGATGGCTGTCCGATCGGGTTGCCACTCGATTCAAGTTTGATCATAGTGTGAAGGGAACAGATGGTTGTCAGATCGGATGGCTATCCGATCGGGTCGCCACTCGATCCAAGTTCAAGATTCTTAGTTGCCTCGATCGGATGGTTGTTCGATCTGATGGCTATCCGATCGAGCTGCCACTCGACGATCAGGACTTCAAAGTTTCAAGAGTGTTAGGGTTAAGGTCAAGTGTCACTCGATCGGGTGGCTGTTCGATCGGATAGCCAGTGTCACTCGATCGGGTATCGGATTGCCACTCGATCGGGTTACCTTGTCCCGTTCTTAATTTGTAAAAACTCTAAGTTTCTGTTTAAAGCAACGACGATGTGGTACGTACTAAGACCATGGTGAACCCCTCAGTGTACAGTCGATCCGATCGGGTGGGAATCACCTCAGTCTGCTCAGTCGTCCGTTCGTGACGGTGTTCATGTCAGAATCCGTACTCCGGTCGTCTTCTCTGGTAACAATCCTTTTCCAAACCTACTCTAGACTAATAATCAAGTCTACAGTCCGTTTAGATCCGGGTCTCACCGTTTTATGTAAAAGTTCAAGAAAAGATGAAGATAGACATAAGATTTTAGCTTGAAAAGTGTAGATCTAGTATGGATTTAGTGTAAAATGCATGAAATTCCTTAGATCTAAGCTAGATTCTACCAGGAATGACATTATATAGTAGTTTGTGCAAACCACCATGATGACATCATCCTTAAGAACTCGGATCTAAGAGATTTCACGGTGAAAAGTGAGGTTTCAAAGGAGAACCCCGTAGAGAATGACGTGTAGATCAAAGATGTACAAGAATCTAGCGTGAAACGTACCGAAATTGCCAAGAATTGGAGGAAAAGAGGAGTGCGTGCGTCTGGTTCGAGTGAGGCTGTCACCTCAGTGAGAATGGTGATGTGACAGGCCTATTTATAGTGTCAGAGTGTGTGAAGAGGGGAGGTGTGCACGGATCGGATGGTGGTCCGATCGAGTGGCCATCCGATCGGGTTTGCCACTCGGTCAATCCCATCTTTCTGTTTCACCGTCCTTGATTCGATTTGCGAGTTAGACTAAGCGTTGCATTGCGTATTTATTGGGAAATAATATAACTAGACAATAGCACAAAAGTTTTCAAAGTTTCATAGTTTCCGCCAGTGACAAGACTCCAGTCCTCGTTCAACCAAGTCTCAAGTTTCACGAGCCTCAAGAGTCAAGCACCCAAGTATATAGATTTAGACATTCCGAGTGTCTTAGAATTAGGCATTCCAAGTATATAGAATTAGGCATTTCAAGTATATAGAATTAGTCATTTCAAGTATATAGAATTAGGCATTTCAAGTATATAGAATTAAGCATTTCAAGTGTATAGCATATGACATAGAATTCACCAAGTATCAAAGTATTAATGGTTACATAGTTCAGGGACTAAATTGACAATCAGGCAAGTCCAGGGACTAAACTTGCCAATAGTCTAAAGTTTAGGGACGCAGGGCGTTACATCTAAGCCTTTAGTGCTCTCCAGTTGGCTTCTATTTGGCTTTCACATTTTGTTACCTGAAACGCGTTTAAAACATTTTTTTCAGTGGGAAATACTGGTGAGTGAATCCCAATTTAATCAAGACAGGTAAAACTGTTTTACAGTATTGAGGGCGATCGCTCAATTACATTTGTTTCCATCTACTTTAATTACCACCCCTGGTACTGTCAACCCGACTTGTGGTCATGTTACTACTCACAATGTAGTAACAAATTTTGTATACAAAACCCCAACATACTGACGATAATTGTAGAATACAAATACTCAATAACTATTTAATATAATGTTAATCATATGAGGTTTTGTAAAAACAGTTTGCAAAAAGGAGATTACTCACATTGCTACTTTAGGTATTTCCTTTGTGATTTCCTGGTTATAATCTATTAATTAAACAATACACACGCGTTAGTATAATAACCCAATTTTCATTAGTTATACCCTCCCAGAGACAGAACTCCAACGACTACGTCGGGCAGAGCCACGACAGTCGTTACGAAGCACTAGATCAATCGGGCAGCGTATCTAATATGTAATCGGGGGTTATGATACTTACATCGAGGCAGAGCTTCGCTATTTTAGTGGGTATAATGCCCGGGTATTACTTTAGCTATTCAGAAATTAGAGAGAGAATCTAGAGAAATGAACGACGAAAATGAAATGCCTGAGCTCCCACTTTATAGGGCTGATCGTCGAGTCCCTCGCGCCCCGCGACGAAGCCAATGGTGGCTTTTGCAGCCTGCGACGTAGGGGTTCTAGGGCGTAGCTGGGACCAGTCACACGCATAGGTTTGACACGCACTTGACACGTGGCGGCACCGGGTGAGGGCGGGTGGCTAGGCGCTCGCGCCCCACGACGGCCTGTGTTGACTCTGTCGCGCCCCGCCAAAGACCATTCAAACTTGTTTTTATTTTATTTTTATAAAATTAAAGGTATTCGGGACCGATTTTCGTATACGGGGTGTATTTTAGGACGCGTAGGGATGTCAGGGTGTTTTAGGAGGGTTGTTACATTATTTAATAAAATATATAATGCACTCGCGTTAAGCATAATAACCCAATTCAACTTTATCAATATGTCACGAGACAGAACCCCAACATATTTAGTCGGGCAGAGCCTTGACATGCGTTGGTGGGTTCTAAATCAATCGGACAAGGTATCGATTCAGCGATCAGGGGTTACAACACTTAAAACGGGGATGAGCTTTTAATGAATTACTAAAGAAAATTATAGAACTGAAGGTGAGATCGATAGCATTTTGAAAGGTCTGCTGTTTCTTTTATACTTGAAAATGTCCTTGGAGTGCACGCAACATTAAATCTTACTATCATTCTTGGTACTACACGTGGACAGGAGTTTGGAAAATGTTAGTTTATTATTATAATTTAATTTAATATAAATTATAATTAATTTAACTGCTTCACTCATTTGGCGCGTATAACTTCTAAAATATGACGTTTTATAAAATAATAAATATGTCATTAGAACAAGAATATTTGTATCTATATTTTGAACCAAGTTTCATTAAAAACGGAGTAAGGTTAATTATATCGTATTTTTATTATTATAACTATTAAACGGTTCCTACATTCGCCAAAATACCTCATATTTCTATCGGTTAACTTACCCATGATCTATTCATAAGTTTGTATATACTTTATTTTAAATTTTTATAAATAAAATTTTGGAAATGTTACAATTTGATATGAAAGATCAGCTCAATTCATTGATATCATTTGTTCGTAGGAAGTTGAAAAATAGAGTAAAAAGTTTAATCACGTTCAAAGTTGCTTAAACAAAAAACTTTGTAAAACAACCAAAATGTCTCAAAACACACAAGATCCACATAACACCGGCACCCTATCTAAGCCACCTATGCTTGTCAGATCTGAGTACAATATCTGGCAACGTAGGATGGGTCACGTCCTTGCACAACAAAACACCGGTTGCTGGAAATTGGTTATCTTCGAACCACATGTTCTGATGGTGTCGAGTGCAGAAGTTCCCAAGGTCCAAGTACCTAAGAAACCTGAGAATTACTCTGAGCAGGATTTTCAGAAAATTGATTTAGATGCTAAAGTTGCGTCCTAAATTAAACTCAAGTAAAACCGTGGCATATCTCAATTTATGACAATTAACAAATAAACTTAATAAAAAAATCAGATAAAACCGTAATTATTCTAAAAGTAAAAAAAAAATAGAAAATAAAACACATCCATTCTTTAACATATTTAATACATAGAAAAAAGAGTATTTTAGTATATAATTGTGAATTATTTATATTTCTTAGGTTTAAAAAATAAGAGAAAAGTGCACGGATAGTCCCTGTGATTTTGCTCTGTTTTCACCTATAGTCATACACTTCTAAAATTACAGCTATAGTTTCCAACTTTTGCACTTTCGTACTCGGATAGTCCCTGGCATAGGAGGGGGGTTAGTTTTTTATGTTAAGTGGGCACGAAATGACTAAAATACCCTTACTATAAAACAAAATAATAAAAACAATAAAACATTTATAAATTCAATGGGCCGCACCCAACCCCTCACCCAATCAACCCCCTCTAATCATTCTTTGTGAGACCCACCATTACCATCTTCAACCTACTCCACCCTCATTTGCAGACCCTCAGCCCACCACACTCCACCAGGACCACCATCGCCACCCAACATCACCCTCTCACCACCACGACACAACCCTATCCTCGATCACCGCCACAACACCTCCCTCTAACCACCGCCGCCATCATCACCACTGCCATGGAAGATGCGGTAGGAGGACATATATGGAAGATGCGGTTGCTGTGAAACCGTTGTTCAGTAATGATCTGAACTTCTATGGTGTTTATGACTGCCACGGCTGCTCACATGTAATACTTTTTTATACGATTTCATAAAATCACGATACAATAAAAAATAAAAATCTGGGTATTGAACTGTTTGCTAATTTATGTAGGTGACGATGATGTGCAAAGATCGAATGCACGAAATAAACACGAAAATTGACAGATAATAATTATAGATTTAGTGAATTCTCATGTAATAGGTATGAAAACTAAATGAATATAAATTGTAGGTTGATGCGTGCAAAATGCAACATATAAATTTCATCAATTGTGGCATAAAACTAACCCTTTTTTAGTACTAATGTTGGAAAAAGTGTGCTTTTGTCTTCCTTTTGTATTTTCAGGATTAAATGAGCTCAAATTAACAAAAGAAGCAAAAAGACATCAAAATCTAACAAAAATACAAGAAAAGGAACAAGACGTGACATGCCCGACCCCACGACAGCATCTTCCCAAGCAAAACAAGAAGACAGAAAACTGAACACGCCCCGTGCTCAGCCAGCACGGGGGCGTGCCCAAGTCTCAGCAGAAAAGACAAAGTCGTAGAAGCTTCTATTGCCCACCACGGGGCCGTGCTCAGCGGACACGGGGCCGTGGTCAACTATAAGATTCGCACAATCTGGGCAAATCTTCATAGTCCAAAGATTCTTCTGCACACGGGGTCGTGCTCAGCGGACACGGGGGCGTGGTCAACTAATAAGACAAGCTGCATTAAATGAAGAAAGAGAAGGATGTGGACACGGGGCCGTGCCCACTGGACACGGGGCCGTGCCCGAGCTTCTGTTTAGCCTATAAATAGGAGTGCTTGGCTCAAGCTCAAACCATCCCTTGGAACACCACCTCTCTCACACTTCACCCACCACCCACCACCACCATAACACCACCATCCACCACCATCATCCATTGTCCATCATAGAGTGTGTGAGTCGTCTCGGGATTCAAGATTGATCGTAAGAGTTCTTGACAATCAAGGCCATGTTCGCCTAAGTCTCTTACATCACTTGGTGAAGACAAAGTGTCTAGTGTAATACTTTTTATTTCTAATTTTTTCGCACTTTTTACTTGGTTTTGTATTAATGACTTTAATAACTAGTTTCTTATGTTGAAGGTGATCTTTCCTTATCGTTTGTCCGTGGTGTCTTGACATTATTTTACTGTCTATATAAAATAAAAGATTTTCACCATTCATATCTCCACGGTCTATATGGAGGTATGTTGCCTACCTGGTCGGGGGTTAAGGGAACGGTTTGGTAAAGGTCTTGCCATTGTTCAGCGTTTAGAGGTCCTGCAATGGACCTGGGTCAAATTTAGTAGGACCTCCTTCAATACTTAACGGTATTGGATGGCGGGGGTCCAAACTCTTTGATCCCCTCATAAGTTAACTACTATTAATACTATAATCCGGCTATTTAGGACTGTATCCCTGCTGACTCAGACTACTTAGTCGAGGGTAACGTCACCTCCAAAAGAGGGGCCTACCATAATTTGCATTAATAACTTAATTCATTATCTTTCAATAATCCGACCCTTTAGGATTGTATCCTTGCTGACTCAAACTACTGGGTTGAGGGTAACGTCACCTTCAAAAGAGGGGCCTGCTACAATAACTAAGATAATCTCCTAAATAAGTGCAAAAGTGCGGAAATAATCAAATGTTACACTAGATACGAGTCGGAACCAAGTGATTCATCTTGTCTATCTGTTTTTATTTTTATTTTTATTTTCAGCATTTTAGTTAGTTTTTATTTTTCTTAGCTTAAAACATTTTTCTAAACTTTTTGATTTGATTAGACGTTGAGGATAAACCGGTACTAAAAGCTCTTGTGTCCTTGGACGACCTCGGTATCTTACCAACACTATACTACGCTCACGATGGGTGCACTTGCCCATATGAGTGTCTAGTGTTAGTAAATATCGTGTTTTATTAATTTAAAACTTGACTAAAAAAGAGTTAAAGGGGCTTAAAATATACACCTAATATATATATAACACTTGACACCCATCAAGTTTTTGGCGCCGCTGCCGGGGACACAAGGATTTTAAGAAAGTTAGGAATCAACGGCCTAATCGTTTTTCTTATTTTTCATTTTTTTTAGGATTTTTCTTAGTTTTTCAGCTTCTGCAGAACTCAGCACGGGCCGTGCCTGCTGAACACTCCCCGTGCCCAATCATTGGAACTGGCAATCCTGTTTTAAGTCAGACAGTAGCTGAACACGGGGTCGTGCCCACTCAACACGCCCTCGTGCCCAAGTTTCAGTTACTGAAAACAGAACCGTAAGATCCCGACGGTTGGTAATTTCTGACACAAACATGAGTGATACTGATACTTTTTACTTTCGGCACTCTTATGGTACTATGTGGTGTCAATTATGTGGTGGTAACCATAAGGAATTAGAATGTTATTTTCTAAATTATAAACCCCACTATATAGACCCATCGTTTCCTAGTATCCTTAAGAGGGGCGAAAATAAAAATAATCCCTATCTCTCCCTCGAATGCTCCCAACCGGATTTTCTAGGAGAAATGTTTCTCGATGAATTATTTCAACTAGAAGATCTAATTATTGACTGGTTAAAAGAACTTAGGAAAGATTTCAATGATCTTTTCCAAGACAATAGCCAAGAAGAAGGGTTGGAACCGCATTCAAACAACTTCATTGTTTCCGACGATACTTCTAACTCTAGCGAGAACTTGAGCGATAGTCGTCCCTGTGTCGATTGTGCCGTGAAGGACTCCCCATCAACTTCGTTTGATGCATACATAGACCTGAGCGATTCGACATACACCTTCTTTAACGAGAGCCCGGAAAAGGGTTGGACTTGTCCACCTACATATAGCATAGGAATCACCCTCACCGACAACCTCTTGCGTTCTCGTCTTAATCTAGATCAATTAAGGTATCTTAGGCACTTTGGGGTTGTTCCATCCAGTAAGGAACCGCCCGATCCGGAAAAGTTCCTTAAAAATAGACACACTTCATAAAACAGCCTTCCGACACGGGGCCGTGCCCAGGTCAACACGCCCCCGTGTCCACCAAAAGATTCCCTTCTGACTTTTGTCAGAATACGGACAAAACGTGTCAGGATCTTGCCTGCACACGGGGCCGTGTCCAGCCGACACGGGGCCGTGTCCAGCATGCTGTCATTTTCTATAAATGCAGCTAAGAATCCTGCACATTTGGACCATCCAGGGACAGAGATTTGAAAGGATTTTCTAACATTCCATCCTAGGTATGTTCTAAAAGAAGGTTCTAACAAACATCTTGTCCTTTCCTCTTTTATCCATTGCCTTCTTCTTCACCTTTCTTGCAAACAACAACTCCATTGAAGCTTGATTTCAAGCTTCATTGTGATGATTGTTGATGTTTTTGTTCAAGGAATCTTGTTAAAAATAAGTTACACAACATTGTTTTAAGTTATTTCTGCTCAAAAAGACTTCATAAGTTGGGAAAATAATTTGAAACTCCAAGGTTCCTTGTTCTAAAAATCTGCAGAAAGTTGAACACGGGGTCGTGCTCATTGAGCACGGGGCCGTGTCCGTGGTACTGTTTCATTGAAACGAACTATTTTTTGGTTTGTTTTCGTAGAATGTCTAGCCAAAACAGTGGAACCTCTTCTGCGCACTCAAGGAACAGTCGACGGGAAAGAAGGCCATCGATTGAAGCAACTCTCGTAAGATACGTAATGGCGCTACGTGAAGCTCTTGACGAGATGACTTCGGTAGAGGAGGTCCTCATAGACCGTATCAATTATCTTTCGGTGGGGTTGGAAAACAGTTTTCAAGAAATAAACCTCTTGCACCAGAGGTTAAACATTCTTGTGACACCTCCCATGGAACCAATCCTCCCTCAAGAGGATTGGAACCTAGCACTTGGAATCCACAATCCTACCGGTTGGGACAACATTCCGGCGGAACCTCCTCTTGAAGAACTCCAAGAAATCCCGGTGGAAGTTGCACCTCCTCAAACCAATGCTAATGAGCCCGCTTTTCTTCTCCCTCGGGAGATCGAAGAATGGCTCGCCGACGTATGAGGACCCTATACCCGGAAAGAGAAGTTGTCAAAGCCACATTTAACCGGAAGATTTACCTTTTCGGAAATTTTGCTAATAGAATAAGGCTAGAACTTCTTGGTGTAGATTTCTTGTGTTTCTTTGACCTAACTATCTAGTATTTTAATTTTTAGGACTAATGTGTAATTCTCTCTATGACTTAATGAATGATGGTTTTAGTTAATTTGGTGTTTCGGTGATGATGAAATGAATAAAACACACCTGAGATGGCAAAGGATACAAGGGAAACTTGAACCAGTACCCCATGCAGGAAAACAGAGTCGTCCAACGATTTTCTTCGTTTACAGTAAGCTCGGCACGGGCCGTGTCCGCCCAACACGGCCCCGTGCTGCACAGTCTGCAGAAAAAGACCCAGTTCAGGTAACTGGACACGGGCCGTGTTCACTCAACACGCCCCCGTGTCCAGGCTTCTATTTCTCTTGATTCAATTTTGTTACTGGCACTTGAACACGGGGTCGTGCCCGGATAACACGGGGCCGTGTTCAGCGCCCAGTAACAAAAAATTTTTGCTTTTTACACCTTTTACACATTCAATCAACCTAAAAATTTATTTTTGGGACACATTGAGGACAATGTGTAATTTAAGTGTGGGGGGATGCTAAAACCTTGAATCTTGCAAGTCCTAAATACAAGCCTTACACAAAACTCTATTGGAACCGTTAATCACCCCAAATTTTTTCAAAAATTTTCATTTATTTTACTTGTCTAAGTTTAACTCGGGAATTTCAAAATTCTAAAAAGGTTATATTTTTACGAATTTACAACCGATAGCGTCGTGATAAAAAGAACCAACATAAGAAAATTATGAAAAGGCATGACAAGCTTAGTTAAAATTTGATTATATATACTTGATCACATAAAAACCCATTCCCACAAAAGTGAGTTTTGAGCCTTTATTGAGCATACAATTACATATCATTAGACTAAATGCTCATTTTTCGTTTCTTGTGTGAATAGCCGCTTGGTTCCTACGACTCTAGAACTTGCCATGACGATACATTCCCGGTCCTTACCAACTTAAACCCGAGTAAGTAAATGACGGAGGCATTAGGACTAACCCTTTTTATTTCTACACCATTATTTTTTTTTACCACCTACCCAAAATCCCCCTAGTTAGCCCCTTTGAGCCTAAACATTTTCATTTCATAACCCAAACCAAACACACTTTTACCCACCAAAACCTTTTTCATTTCTAACCCTTTGTTTTAGTAACTAGCTCGGTTTCTCATATGGCTTTCAAAAAAAAAAATAGTTGATTATGAAGCAAAAGCAAATAAACAAACAAGTTTATCAAAAAAATGACTTTGTTTGAAAAATAGCTTCATAAAAATAAAAGTTGAAAAATAGAAAGTCTTACGAAAACCGACGCTTGTTACGCTTTCGCCCTTTTTCTACTAACCACTAACCCAACCACCTACCTTTAACCCAAGCCTAACCCTTCACCCAAAAGTCCTCTTGATATTTACAAAGGTATATAAGTTAAAAAGGAGGAGGATTGATTGCTTAGCAAGCCTATGGTAGGAGTAAGTTCCATGCCGCTCTCGAGTGATCCACAAAAATACATCTTCGGCCGAGTGTTGAGTGATCCCCGTGAGGTATGTGAACTTGTATATAAATAGAATTTTAAAGAAGGCATGTTATGGCCTAATAAGTAATTTATCTTATGAAAAGTTTTAAATAAATCACGACGAATAGGATTGTAAATAAATAAAAATAAAACTTAATGAAGAATCTTGGAAATCCCAACACTCTATGACAAGCCCAAAAACCTTCTTCTCTACCCATTCCATTTGGGAGTGTAATAGCCATATATTAAAGAGTTTTGCTTGAGGACAAGCAAAGATTCAAGTGCGGGGGTATTTGATGCGTGCAAAATGCAACATATAAATTTCATCAATTGTGGCATAAAACTAACCCCTTTTTAGTACTAATGTTGGAAAAAGTGTGCTTTTGTCTTCCTTTTGTATTTTCAGGATTAAATGAGCTCAAATTAACAAAAGAAGCAAAAAGACATCAAAATCTAACATAAATACAAGAAAAGGAACAAGACGTGACATGCCCGACCCCACGACAACATCTTCCCAAGCAAAACAAGAAGACAGAAGACTGAACACTCCCCGTGCTCAGCCAGCACGGGGGCGTGCCCAAGTGTCAGCAGAAAAGACAAAGTCGTAGAAGCTTCTATTGCCCACCACGGGACCGTGCTCAGCGGACACGGGGCCGTGGTCAACTATAAGATTCGCACAATCTAGGCAAATCTTCATAGTCCAAAGATTCTTCTGCACACGGGGTCGTTCTCAGCGGACACGGGGGCGTGGTCAACTAATAAGACAAGCTGCATTAAATGAAGAAAGAGAAGGATGTGGACACGGGGCCGTGCCCACTGGACACGGGGCCGTGCCCGAGCTTCTGTTCAGCCTATAAATAGGAGTGTTTGGCTCAAGCTCAAACCATCCCTTGGCACACCACCTCTCTCACACTTCACCCACCACCCACCACCACCATAACACCATCATCCACCACCATCATCCATTGTCCATCATAGAGTGTTTGAGTCGTCTCGGGATCCAAGATTGATCGTAAGAGTTCTTGCCAATCAAGGCCATGTTTGCCTAAGTCTCTTACATCAATTGGTGAAGACAAGTGTCTAGTGTAATACTTTTTATTTCTAATTTTTTCGCACTTTTTACTTGGTTTGTATTAATGACTTTAATAACTAGTTTCTTATGTTGAAGGTGATCTTTCCTTATCGTTTGTCCGTGGTGTCTTGACATTATTTTACTGTCTATATAAAATAAAAGATTTTCACCATTCATATCTCCACGGTCTATATGGAGGTATGTTGGCTACCTGGTCGGGGGTTAAGGGAACGGTTTGGTAAAGGTCTTGCCATTGTTCAGCGTTTAGAGGTCCTGCAATGGACCTGGGTTAAATTTAGTAGGACCTCCTTCAATACTTAACGGTATTGGATAGCGGGGGTCCAAACTCTTTGATCCCCTCATAAGTTAACTACTATTAATACTATAACCCGGCTATTTAGGACTGTATCCCTGCTGACTCAAACTACTTAGTCGAGGGTAACGCCACCTCCAAAAGAGGGGCCTATCATAATTTGCATTAATAACTTAATTCATTATCTTTCAATAATCCGACCCTTTAGGATTGTATCCTTGCTGACTCAAACTACTGGGTTGAGGGTAACGTCACCTTCAAAAGAGGGGCCTACTACAATAACTAAGATAATCTCTTAAATAAGTGCAAAAGTGCGGAAATAATCAAAGGTTACACTAGATACGAGTCGGAACCAAGTGATTCTTCTTGCCTATCTGTTTTTATTTTTATTTTTATTTTCAGCATTTTAGTTAGTTTTTATTTTTCTTAGCTTAAAACATTTTTCTAAACGTTTTGATTTGATTAGACGTTGAGGATAAACCGGTACTAAAAACTCTTGTGTCCTTGGACGACCTCGGTATCTTACCAACACTATACTACGCTTACGATGGGTGCACTTGCCCATATGAGAGTCTAGTGTTAGTAAATATCGTGTTTTATAAATTTAAAACTTGACTAAAAAAGTGTTAAAGGGGCTTAAAAATACACCTAATATATATATAACACTTGACACCCATCATAGGTCATTCAATTTAATAAACATATGTAGTAATCCATAAGGTTTTCCAAATCTGTAATATAATATGTTAGTATTCTCACCATTTGATGTATGTCATGGTTTTGAGTATGTGAATGACTAGCAACATTAAATGCATTTGGTTCCCAACCTATATCCAACTCCAACCCGGTACCTTTTTTACCCCCTTTTCTTTCATTGTTCTCTTTAATACAATGATTTCATCCCACCACTTTAAGATGACCGAAGTAACTGGCTGCCTTCGATCGGTGGTGGCTATGATTCTGGGTTGTTGCAGGTTAAAGAGAAAGAAGGGGGAAGAAGACATGGGCTGGGGTGGGGTGGGTAGGTGGATAAGTAGGGCCCACATGTATTTTTTTTAATCTTTTAATGTTTTATTTGTTAATTTTTTAATAATAAGGGCCTTATAGTCATTTTATATCAACTTAACTGAGAAAACTAACCACTATCCACGCTAGGGAGAAAGATTGGGGAAGAAGACATGGGTGGGGTGGGGGTCGGTAGGTTGATAGGTGGGGCCCATATGTATTTGTTTTAATCTTTTAATATTTTATTTGTTAATTTTTTAATAGTAAGGGCCTTATAGGCATTTCATGGCAACTTAACTTAGAAAACTAACCCCCATCCACGCTAGGGACTATCTAAGAACGAAAGTGCAAAAGTTAGGGACTATAGCTGTAATTTTAAAAGTGTATGGACTATAGGTGAAAACAGAGCAAACCACAGAAACTATCCAGACACTTTTCTCAAAGAGATAAAATAAATATTTTGCTAAAGTGAAAAGAGACACACTTTTGATAAACAAAATAAAAAGGAAATAAGCTTAGTGTAGCTAAATTTAATTTAATATGTATTTATAGTTTTATACTATAATATAATAAAGTAAAATCAAACGAAGTCACCGGGCAAAATGAAATCATGTCCTTCGAAACAGTGGGGTCGTCGGGTTTGACCCGGACTATCAGCAGGCGCTCGAACGCTTAAATGTCTCTCTCCCGGACTTTGATACTGACGGTTTCTCTAATAAGGACCGCCCCCTCGAAGCCACAAAAACTTTGGCGAACACTCTGTTTAGCAAAATCGCTCAGAGCCTGGGAGAAGTTTTTGATTTGTCACCCCACCAGAAGGCGGTGTTTGAGTGCCTGAAAGGCCCCCATGCTCAGGAGATTTTGACCGCTATCCCGATTGAGGGGTTGGGACGATGCATGTCTGCAGTAGAATATAAAGCCATTCTCAAATACCGGTTGATGATCCCTACGTAACCGAAAGATGAAACCTGCCCGATATGTCGTAAAGCTTGTATGGATAAATACGGGGAGCCCGTAGTCCATTGTAAAGAGCACACTGGGTTCAAATATCGGCATGACTGAGTGCAAGATGTTTTGTGGGACATCATGAGAAGAGCTGGGATTTCTGCTAAGAAAGAGGCTCCTGTGAATTTCCTCGCGGACCTTATGGAAAGGAGATCTACTCTACGACCAGCGGATCTACTCGTCTTTGGATGGGCTGGGGGAAACATGCTTGTATGGACTTCATGGGGATTTCCACTTTGGTTGGTTTTAAGGGAAAACGGGTTTGTAGCTGGGCAATCATCTAGAAAAGCAGAATCAAAGAAAATGGATAAGCACGTTAAAGCTTGCGTAGAGAACCAACATGTCTTTGTCTCTTTTGCTTTTGATATCTTTGGCTCTCTAGCACCAGAAGCTATCCACTTCTTGATTAGGGTCTAACGGGCCATCCACAACAATTGTTCTTCCCAATTGGGGGGGGGGGGGGCATGGGTTTGTCTTTGAAAGGTTAGGCTTTACAATTCAGAAAGGGGTGGCGGCGTAACTTGTTGCCCGTCTACATTCTCTTTTGATGTAAGTTGGGAAGTTTTTTTGTGAAATAAAGTTTTGAGTAAACTGCCAAAGTGGTCCCTGAGTTTTAGTTACTTTTGTCACTTTAGTCGAAAACTCAAACGTTTTGAATCTGGGTCCCTGTGGTTTAAATTTTGTTGCCATTTCCATCCAAAATCGAAATTTTGTCAGATTTTTCAGTTAACATCCAACTTTTTTTTATCGTTTTCCTCCATTTTAATGAAGAGCAAAATGGTCTTTTAATGTTTTATTAAACAAATTAAAAAAATATGACTATTTTGCCTTTCAGTAAAATGGAAGAAAAAAACAAAAAAGCTAGATGTTAACTGAAAAATATAACCAGATTTTGCTTTTGGAAGAAAATGACAACAAAACTGAAACAACAGAAAACCAGATTCAAAATGTTTGAGTTTTGAACTAAAGTGACAAAAGTGATAAACCTCAGGGACCATTTTGCAGTTTGCTCTAAAGTTTTTAAACCTGAGTTTGATTTTAGCGGTTACGAGCCCTAGTTGTTGAGAAACGGACCTCTGATTCCAATGGCTTCTCGCTCTTACTTCCAGAAGACTGTAAGTTTTTCTTCCTAAATTCTTCCTTCCTTCCTTCCTTCATTCCTCACACATTTCCCTCTTTCTTGCAGGTCACTCTGCTAGACTGGTGGCTAACCAAACCCCAAACCAACGATCACTCTCAAACCCTAACCCTAGGGGTTGCAGGCTTCACTTCTCAACAGTCAGTCCGCCCTCTCTCTCTCTCTCTCTCTAAATATGTTTATATATATATATATATATATATATATATTCTAGTTAGTTAGTTGTGAAATTGAAATGTAATTTGTTGATAGGAACCGGCCGGCTCGATGTTTCTCTTCTGCGCCCATCCTCAAGATATTCGATTTATTCGAGTTGGAGACAGTTGATGGTGTATGTGTCATTCTCCAGGGTTTCATTAACAAACAACGCACCCTTGAAAATGGATTTTCCCCTCAGGTATTCTTCCCTATTTTTCATATGAATGGCTTTTTATTCTCTTAGGGGGTGGGTGTTTAGGTTTTTGGTGGTGGTGTAGTGGGTTTAGGTTACTGGACACTTGTCACTCTACAATGCTTCTTACACTTTTTACTTTTAGGAGCCTTTGTAAAATAACTTAACCCGTTTAATAATATTACCTAGGGGTGCCGGTGGACTATTTAGGTGGCATAATAGTTTTTTTTGGCCGTTTTGAACAGGTTGACCCATTTTTTTTTCTCTTAATCTGAGTATGAATTTATATTATTCTTAAACAATACTCTAGTTTTCTTGAATAACATAGTTTAGGAAATTTTATGAAGTAAAAATACACTTTAGGTGACTTCGACCCATTTGACTTGGGTTAGAATTTTTTGTTTACTCGTTTGAACCATTACAAATAAAAACATAACCTGAGTTAGCCCATTCGTAGGTAAATGGTTGAAATGGCGATCTCTAGTTCTATTCAAATCCAACATTGACCTTTTCTCACACTTTTCCCTTTTGTAATATGATATTTGTTACATGTGCAGGTGTTTGATCATTTTTTTATTGGGTTCCCCGATTGCTGGAAAGAATACTGTCCCAAAATAGAACCTGCTGCCAAATGTGTCACAGGAGGTAAATACTAATCGCTTTTAGTAGTAGTTTACTAAAAACCCAACGGGTCAACAATCCAAGGGTAACATGCTTATTCATGTTATTCTTGTCTGGCCACGGGTTCATATTCCATCTGGCTACTTTAGAAGAAATTTTTATCATTCATTGAAGATTTAATTAGTTAGACGGGTGTAATTATGTACAAAATTTTGCAACTATGGAACATGCATTTCTCACTTTCTCCATATGATAATTATCTTCAGTTCAGGAAGAAGACTCCATTGAAGGATATGGTAAACCACATAATTCTGATAGCTACACTGTGGATATGGGAGTTCAAGACTGCAAAGACGTAATGTTGAATAATAAAAGCAGTAATCCATCCTCGGTTGAAATTCCACATGTATAGTTCTCATCTCTCCATTGGCATTTATATTTTCAATTCGTTGCAATCTTTTGAAATAAAAAACCCAAAAAGATATTTATTCTTAGTATGTTTGGCTCATGGTTGCCTAAACAAAATATTTTCAGGTGTCTCTTACACCATTACAATGGCAAGCTTGAGTGGTTGAGCCTTGAAACCTGTGATAATATTAACCCGTAACTCTTTCTGGATCTTGGGGTCACATACAACCCTCTAAAAATGAATCTTATTTCTTTAAACAGGAGCATATAACTGAAAGATCTCCTACGACAGCAGCATTTAAGGATGATCCAAGTCTCGAGATGAATCCCGTTGACTCATCAACACCATCAAAGTGTTTTGGGGTTCCTAGCAGGCGCGTGACTAGATCTATGACAAAGCCGGATAGCAGTAAACATAGTTTTCCGCTATTTAATGGCATTGATCCTGGGATTTTAGGCAGTTCTGAGAATTTAAACAAGAAGGCTGTAAATATTGTAGACTGTGATATAAAGTCCAAAAGCAGGAACATTGATTCAAAAGCGTCTGGTGGATGTGGAATAGGGTCAAATGAAACTGCAAGTTGCTCTGAGGATACAGTTATAAAGATGGAATCCAAACGAAAACAGATTGATCAAAATGGTGATGTTTACTAAGGATAAGAGAAACAAGGATGATACTGTTGTACGCAGTGATTCACATATTAACATAAGGATAAGTGATTTAGAGGATACACACATCACACCTAAGTGTTCTGATCCATCAAGTGTGGGTGTAACAGATGTAAATGACGATGTGGGAACTAATGTGAAAGGCTACAGAAACAAGAAAAAAAACAGAGTTATCAATCCACAGAAAGAAGGTATACCTGCAACACATGGAACCAGTTCCAAAGAAGCAGTCAAGACTCAGAACAGGTCCTAAAACCAAACTACCGGTTAAAAGGAAACTCCTAACAAGTCCTAAATCAGCTTTTTCAAGGCGCAAGAAAGGTAAATCTACAAACAACTCTGATTATACTTTGTTTGTTAGGGATTAACAGGTTGTTATTGTATAGGAACGAGATGGAAGTGCAAACATTTTGTCGATAGAATCTTTCAGTGGAAAAAAATCTAGATCAGGTTAGAGAAGCAACCATATATATAAGATGTAAGTACTTGGATGTCTAAAGCATAAGATAATTAAATGGTTTATGTTATACAGAGTATATATGTGTGGGGCGCTCGGGGGGGGGGGGGGGGGGGGGGGGGGGGGGGGGGGGGGCTAAAATGAAAGTACACTAATTTTAACGTTATTTTACTAATTTCGTGAAAAATAACGTTAAAAGAGGGGGATGGTAATCATGCATCATGTGGTGGCGTTGATAGCCGAAAGACAAGGGAGTACATGCACTAATCCGGCCTTTGTCTTAGGTGGTGTTTGTTTTTTGCTAGAAGTACTTCAGAAACCTCTTATGTCTGCGCCGCGCAGACATAAGGGTCTGCTGCTTGTTTGTTTTTGAGAAGAGGTTAGGTCCTTCAAACCTCTTCTCAAGACCATCTCCTTCTCAAAACACATCTCCTCCTCAAAAACAAGAACCTCCAACCCTAATCCTACCAGCCACACCTTCACCTCCTCCCCCACCACCTTCACCTCCGGCGCCATCACCTCCCCCACCACCTTCACGGTGGTGGTAGATGAAGGCAGGGGGGTGGTGCTGGTTGCGACGGTGGGACGGTGGTGCGTGTTAGGTGGTGGCGGATGGTTGTGGTGGTGGTGGTTTGATGAAGGCACAGAGAGAGAGAAGAGTTGTTTGTTGTGTATGTTGAAGAGTGCAGACCTTTTTTGTAGAAGTAAAAAAAAACAAACCCTCTTCTCCTTGCAGACTGCAGACTTTTGGTCCACCTCTTTCTCTTGCAGGTGTCCTGCAGATGTGGTCCGCAGACTGCAGACATTTTTCCTGCAGAAAAAAATAAACAGCACCTTAATTGCTGCTAAGTGTTATGTGCCTTATGTCCAAGGCTTGATGCAAAACTACTATCTAGCTGGGGGTCTCACTGGAAGCAACCTCTCTATTCCTACGGGGTAGAGGGTAAGGCTGTATACATGTTACCCTCCTCAGACCCTAGCTTAGCTTTGCTATTGGTGGGATTTACTGAGTATGATGATGATGATGATTTTATACAGAGTGAATTTCAAATTTTGTTCTTTATCTTTATACCCCTTTTCAGGCGGTGTCCTTTGTCTTTAAAATTGACGAGTTTTATACTTTATGTTTTGAAATGTTGCACGTTATGTCCTTTAAGCCTAACTTAGTTAATTTTTTCTGTTAAATTTGATCACTCAAGGGCATTTTTGTCTTTTTTCTGTTAAATTTTGATCACTCACATCTCCTCTTTCTCTCAATCACCACTCCCAACCAGCCATGACCTACTGCCAACACCACCACCACCCACCCCTTACAACCATCCAACACCACCCGACCATCGCCACCACCGGTTCACCACCACCAACCGACCAGCACAACACAACTCACACCCTCTCCCCAATTTCAAACCCCACAAATAAAAAACCCCCAATTTCAAATTCCTAATTCAAACCCACCTCAATTATTATCTGAATCGGAATCAAAATCAGATTTTGGATGATGTTCCAGACTTCAACTTGATTTAATGGGGTTTGAATTCACCGCAATCGAACCCCACACGGGCTTAACTTCACCTAACCATAAACACATCACCCCAGCCACCGTCACCACCCACAACCCCCACAACCTCCCTCTCATCCCAAACCTCTTCCCTAACTTGTCCGAAACGATCCCTCCTGTCGGCCGCGACACCCAATTTACAAACCCAAAGCTGATTCAGAACCCTATCCATCTTTCCTTTAAGTTTAACACCCAAAACCCTATCCATCTTCGCCAAAACCACCTGATTCAGAACCGCCACTCAGTCAATCGCCACCGGTTGCCCTTTTGTTCATTTTAAACCATCAGTCAATCGCCGCCGGTTGCCCTATCCTCGTCGTGCTCCTGTCGTACACCGCCGTCATGTTTGAATCAGGTCCTCCACCTCTGGAGCCTTTTTGTTTGTTTTAAACCATCATGTTCCTTCACTGTTTGAATGTTTCAAATGGTTTTCAACATTCAGTAGAGAGAGAGAGAGGAACGTTAAGAGAGAGAGAGAGAGAGGGAGGTTAAGAGAGAGAGAGAGAGGACAGTAAAGTTAATTTTATGTCTTTTTAATTATTTTACACAATAGTCCTTAGATTTTAAATATTTGTAAACTAATCCCTGAAAAGTGACATGACAATAATACCTTCATGTGCAAGTCACATGACCAGATTTAATAGAAAAATCTAACAGGGTTAGGGCTAAAAGGACATAACGTGCAAGATTTTAAAACATTAAGTACAAGACTCGTCAATTTGAAAGATAAAGGACACCGCCTGAAATTCACTATAAAGATAAAGGACTAAATTTGAAATTCACTCTTTTATACAGGAAGAGTGGTCCTACCGCCTTTGGAATTCTGGCGCAACCAAAAGGTTGTTTATGATGAGGTTTGTGTTTCTTTTTTAAATTTACTTGCCTGTTTTTAACACCTGTTATATGACTCAGATTACTAAATGTGTGTGCATCTTAGGAATTATGTTGTTTAGGATTATTTCTGTATTTTTATGAGTTGCATTTCTCCCAGTAACATACATATATAGCTTTTCCAGAACCTGAAATGTTGACATGAAATTGTTTGATATACCATTGACCCACTAATTAGGTGGTATGTTTGAGGGCCCTGAAGTAGTAATAATTGAATTAAATTAAAGAAAATGAAGTTTGGGGAGGAAAACATGAACAGTTTAAAGATATTAATTCGTATTAACCAGATAATTTTGAATTTTTATTTTGAATGTTTATTTGGTGTGAGAATATTGTAAAAAAAAAGTAAAATAGCAATATGTAAACTTCATTAATTAACAAGGTCTCTTTTTAAAGTTCGCTAAAGACTCCTTAATGACGTGAGTCGGGTCGTATGTGGGGCAAGGTATTACCAAAGTGTTGGAAGAATTTTGTTTTAGTGTTATCTAGTACCTCCTAATCTTTGTTTTCTTATGATAATCATGCTTGAAATTGAACATGCGAGTTTCTTAGTGTTATTATAATTTTCAGGATGGAGAGGTGTGTGGAGTCCAAGGACCCAAGTAACAACAATGAAGAAGAGGTAGTTTGCATGATTTAGCATATAACGTAGTTAGTTTTTGGGGTGCAGTAACGGTTGTTTGAACTTGACACCGATCGAGACGGGTATTATGTTAAATATTTGAGAAAGTTAAATTGTTACATGTTCAAATCAGAAATCCTAAATTTGTCCCATAGTTATATGGTAGAATACACAAGCCAAATTTGTCACATTGTTTTATGGGCAAGGATTCAGAGAAAACGCCAAAAAAACGTAAATAAAATCACTTTTATTAATCCGGCGCGCTTCATTAAGGGTAAAAGGGTCTTTTGACTTCTCTACACAAAACGCCAAACTCACGCTATTAAAATCCCGCCTTAAAACAAATAACACACTTCATCCTAATATAAACGTCATTAGATATAAAACGTCAAACTTTGTTTTTAACCGATAAAGCTAAACAAACATAATTTAAAAACGTCATAATTAACAAAACTGATGTTTACACAAATTAACAACATAGTAATAACTGATGTTCACAAATACTACTAAATAAAATTCAAAACTAATCAAATAGATGTAAAACGCCAATGAACGTAAAAACATAAAAAAAATATACTAGAACGTAAACGACAATTAAAATTAATATTGAAAACTCCAATTATCAGTTCTTAGTAATTGTTTAAATACCAATTAAAACGCGATTAAATTGCATAATTGAATAACGCTATTGAAAATCATACAACACATTATAAAAATACTAATATAAAAAAACAATGAAACAATGATAAAAGAACAAAACGCTATATCTGTTGCATGATTTACTGGAACAAAAATAGAAAACGCCAACGAATTTTAATTTGTTGAACATAATCCACGTTGAACGCCATAGATCTGAGAAAGCTTGCAAATGAGGTAACAGCTAACAAGAAATCTTTGGAGTTTTATTTTGAAAGAGATTTATAACGAGAATAAGGAGGGAACGTATAAAAGGACAATCGTACCCCCGCATAACAATTAGCGCCCCCTGCCATGTGTTGGGCCAGGATCTGTTCTCACCGTTCTCACACTTTTCATCGTTCTTTCCTGAACCCGTTTCTTGTTTTATGGTACAATGCACAAGCCTAAAACATTAACTTACAAGTTTAACAAGAAGATTGCAACACCTATTTTGTCACATTGTTTTATGGTACAATGAACAAGCCTAAAACATTAACTTACAAGTTTAACAATAAGATTGCAACACCTATCAAATTCAACGAAGGAGAGAGACAACACATTATGGACACTTCATTGATTATGTTCTGCATTTGAATTCGTTTATACTTGCTAGGGAGTGTGTCTTTGGTAAGAGCCAGATTATAAGAGCATCAACAATGTAGCATAACCTTCAAAACTATGTATGGTAATTTCACACAGTAAATCCCACAAATAGCAAAGCAAAGGTAGGTTCTGAAGGAGGGTAAGATGTAGACAGCCTTACCTCTATCTCGTACGAATAGAGAGACTGCTTCCAGTGAGACCCCCCGGCTCGATAGTAGTTTTGCATCAAACCTTGGACATAAGGCACATAACACTCAACAATCGGGACAAAGACCGATTAGTGCATGTACCCTTTTGTCCTTCAGCTATCAACGCCACCACATGATGCATGATTAACCGTCCTTAGCTTTTAACGTTATTTTCATGAAATTAGTAAAATAACGTTAAAATTAGTGCACTTTCACTATTGCCCAACCCCCCTCTCGATGGCCCACACATATATACATTATATACGCACATTGCAAACGAGACGTATAATTTCACACATGAGCAAATGTTAAAAAGTCTTCCCACATACTTTTTCAAACAATCCATGCCTCATTGTTTCACATAATTTACTTTTATATTTATTTCTCATGTCCATTTTATTTGTTTTAATATCTAATATAGTTTTTAGTATTGTAGGATCGGTTTCGGATCCGAACGAGTCGGTTAGAAGAGCTTTTCACCAAAACAAGAGGCGGAAACAAATGTTTCGATGCAATTCAGCAAACATTCACTTTAAACTGTTGTTATTATTGATCTGCAAACGATTACAAGCTTCTGACAACACTTCGGCAGCACTTCGTGGCTTACCGGAAGACAACACACCCTTACCTACTAATTTCGCTCCTAAGACAACCTATTTATAGTGATCATGATTTTGCTCCTAGTTACAAGTCAACATCAAGAGCGAAATCACATCAAAACCTTATGAGCGAAATCACCAACTATAGCTTATAAGCGAAATCAGCATCTTAATATTCTATTTTGTCTTATATTATGTTTACATTCTCCTTCACGTGAATTATAATAATGATGCAAGATGATGTCACTTGGATGATGTCATCATCAAGAATGATGACATCATTCTTGTTTCGAACCGCAACGAACCCAAGACTCGATGTAAGACGAAGACGGCAGATGTATGCACCAACAGACTCCCCCTCAGATGTTGACGAGTCTTAAGCGTCGAGTCTTTACAATCTTAAGTCTTTATCAGTCTGAACACTCTCTGAAATATCTCACAATGAAAGCATCCTCAAACTTCATCTCTTTTTCGTAATCTTCAGGATCTGAATCTGTCTCTACAATCTTCAGACTCCCTCTCGATGTCTTCAGACTCCCCCTTTCACTAAACTGGGATCGTAGTCTGGAATTCACTTTCCACAGGTTCTTAGACCGTAACCTGGCTTTCATCCTGCTCTGGATCGAAACCTGGCCAACCTGCATAAACTCTACACAAAAATAAATTTTATGATAACCATTTGTGGATAAGATTTTCAAATCTAATTTACCACTTGCAGGAATAACATTTTTATTTTAAAACCTTTTCTCATTTCATTTCAACAATCCTCAAATACTTTCATCCAAACCATTTGTTCATCATGTTTAGCACTCGGAATTTTGAAAATCAGCTCTCCAAAATCAGTTGTCGAAAATCTTTTTGGATTTTTACAAAATTTATGCTAAAACACACTTAAAATCTTTTTGGGATTTTTGAATGAAACAGAAATGCAAAAAATGAAATATTTACAAACAATATTTTTGTGAGTTTGTGCAAGAGGATCATATCAGTTTTTTTGAGACCAATCATCAACACCGTTAAGCTTTAAACATTTTAAGCTCTAAACGATTCACATTGATTGACGATATTGTTGTCCACTTAAACTCAATCTAAAAACTTTCGAAATGCTTACCGATACGTTAAGGTATATTAATTTTGCACTAAGTTCTTATGGACCCCACGATCTCGGTAAAATTGCACTTTTCGTCCTTTATGTTTCAGGGTTTCTACAGGCGTTGTCCTTTAAGTTTCAAAATTACACTCTATGTCCTTTATGTTTGCAACCTATAACAGGCGGTGTCCTTTCTTGTCAACCCAGTTAACTTTTGATGTTAAAACCCCTCTTTGTAAAACTCTTTAACAACAGGGACCATATGTGTAATTTTTAAAACCCCACATCTTCTCCCTAATATATCTGGTAAAGCACCGTTCCTCTGTTCCACCTTCTTCTTCGCCACACACAAACCAGATCCCCTGTTATAGGTTGCAAACATATAATGAAGTCATGGTTTGTGCCTTCCCCACAAATCCTCTGATCTAAACCCCCCTTTCATATTCCTTTCTTTCTAACTGTGCACACAAATGAAAATAGAATTTCAACTTCAAAGCACAAACTCACAGACAACATCCTCTTCCTCGTCTCTCCCTCTCGCTAAAATCTGGCAGACCACCTCCTTGGTGGCGGTGGAGGCGGCACACGGCGGCGGATGACAAGCCGACAACACCAACATTAGAACTCCCCTCCTCCTCTGATTTCCCTAAACCGGCGACAGACTAGAAGTGGCGCCGCCGCTCACGGCGGCGACGGTGGATCTGGATGGCTGAACGACTCCCCTCCGCTCTGGCGACAGGGACTCCGACAACAGCCGCACCTCTTTCACACCCTTGTTCCTCCCTCGCGATGACCGACCGGCGACGGGCTGCCGCACAGAGACGGCGCCGCCGCTCAGCGGCAGCGGTGATGCAGTCACAGGTCAGGTTCAGGTCCGGTTTAAGCGGCTCAGTTACGAGATTGGGTTCGGTTCGGGTGTTGGTTCAGATGATTTCGGTTCAGATTCATGTCGTAGTTCGCCGGAGCACCGATCAAGTTTTGGATAGATTCGGGTCACGTTCTCCGGAGCCGGCACCGATCAAGTTTTGTAACGGTGCTTTACCAGATATATTAAGGAGAAGATGTGGGGTTTTAAAAATTACACATATGGTCCCTGTTGTTAAAGAGTTTTACAAAGAGGGGTTTTAACATCAAAAGTTAACTGGGTTAACAAGAAAGGACACCGCCTGTTATAGGTTGCAAACATAAAGGACATAGAGTGTAATTTTTAAAGTTAAAGGACAGCGCCTGTAGAAACGCTGAAACATAAAGGACGAAAAGTGCAATTTTGCCCACGATCTCAGCATATCCCCTCATCATGCAATACACTATCTCAAGCAATGCCTTTAAACTTTTATCAACTGTGATTTGTGCGAAAACAAAGCAGAATGTTTAAACATTAACAATCAGGTCGATACTTCCGTATATGCAGAGAAAGTCCAATGTTTAAACATAATAAGAAAAATAAAACAAGTTGAAGTTGTTTAGGCTTTAACCACCAGGTCGATACTTCCGTATACGCAGAGGAGGTCCAAAGCTTAAACGAAACACCAAAGAAAATAAAGCAGAATGTTTAGGCAACAACATCCAGGTCGATACTCACGTATACGCAGAGGATGTCCGATGCTTAAACAAAATAAAGAAATAAAACAAGTTTAAATCTTTGCAAAAAGAAATGCACAATCACAGTGACTTTTCAGCAAAGTTGTGAAAGTTCACAAACTTAACCAGTTTTATGTCTTTCGACAATCAGCGATTACTGAGTAGGCACACAGTCAAGAAGGACAAAACTAAGTACTATGCTTTTGACCATGTTTCCCACTAGAACTAGACTTTTTCATTTTAGGTTTGTATCGTTATTGCAAATCTACTAGTCTAGCTGAGCCTACCGTCACATCATTAGTGAGACCGTTTATCACATTTGACTTTCCATTTCCTTAGCGTGTTGTGACAGTCCACTGATGTACTATCATTTCCTCTTTTATGCAACAAAAACTCATTTTGAATTTTATCATGTTTTTGTCTTTTTCAAATTTTCAAATGTTTTTGGATTTTCTGAAAAATTTTACTCCCCCTAAAATGCAAACACATTTTAGGAAATTTGAAAACAAACTGTACAATAAAGTGACAACCGATATCGAATTGCTTCAAATCGCCATTCACTTGGCATAAACAATCAGAACTCCCCCTCACAACAAACTATTTTCCCATTATGATCTCAAAACACTTAAGTTTGTTTTAATCAAAATGGTTTTTCCGGAAAATTAGTTTTGTTGATTTTGTAAAACCATTAGTAGGTTAGAGGTTTGGTTCATCACATTGTTGTTCAACCACTTGTAGAAAATCAGATACAACTTAATGTCCCTGATTTACCACATGTAAGATTAATCCAATCAATCATTTTCAACCAATCATCATCTGTTGGTTGAATTCTCAAGATGCCGATACCTACTCCACACTTACCAACCTGGGAGTTCCGGCTATTCCTGCAGTATGAATTGCCAAAAAATTTCATTATAAAATTCATTTTCATCAACAATTATTAAGAAAAATGCCGATTCCTGATCCACGATTACAAACTTGGGATCTCCGGCAAGTCAGGTTTTTACTGTTTGAAAAATATATCCACCCAAGCCTGACCTTCCTTGGGTGTAACAACCTCTTCTTCATCTTTACTTTCAACTGACCTGTGAACATTTCTTTTGGAAGCATAAAATTCTTTCACTCCTTTGGCCTTACCATCGACCATTTTTCCAAAAATGCGTTTCACAGTTCCGTTGAAAGCCTTATCAACATCAAATTTCTTCTTATCAGAATAAAATTGATTTGAAATTTCAACTTTCCCAACTTTCTTTTTAAAATTTTCAGCCCGCAGAGGTGGAAAATTCACATCATCCACATTCGGAACTGATTTCTCAACCTTTTCTTTAACAACTTTTGGCTCCTCTGATTTTGTGGAATCAGATTCATCACCAGAAATTTTTCCTGAACCCTTAACAACCCATTTTTGATTTTTCAAATTTTCTTTTCTTTTAACCACATTCTTTGAACATTCACCAATCTCAAAGGTTGAATTTTCAAAGCCTATAAATTTTCTGGTTGTTAGTTTAGTTTTCTCAACAACTTTTTCTTTCATTTTACCAGAGACTTCCTATTTTGGTTTGAATGTTTTCGGACAATTCCTAGCAATATGACCAGCAGTTTTGCACTGAAAACAAGTTCTTGTCTCAGTCTTCTTCTGAAAAACACTTTTCTTCATCTCATCTTGCTTCTTTGCAAGGAATTCTTGATTTGTCTGCTTTCTGAATGCTTGCTCTTTCTCATCATCTAAAGATTTTCCTGAAACAAACACAGTTTTTGGTTTAGAAAATTTTTCATTTTTATAATTTTTCGGTTGATTAAATCCTAATCCTTTCTTTTTGAAATTACAGTTATGGTTTGGTTTTTTATGAATACCAGAACCAGAACTGTAACCCTTTTTCTTGTTTAATCTTTGTTGCACTCTTGAGGTGTAAGGTCTTGGATTTTCAGAAATATTAATATCTTTTATTTCAGAAATGTTGATTTCTGTTAGTTTGAAAACCTTTTTAATCATTTCAGTTTTAACACCTCTTATTGGAAAAATCTCACCAGAATACAATTTTTCAGAATCTTTCAAAGTATATGCTACTTTGACCGGTTCATCATTCAAATTAGATTTTGATAGCAAAAATTCCTTATCATAAACCCATTTGTCCTTTTTTATTGTTGACTTTGACTTGTCGGACCCAGACTTTGACTCGGATTTGGACTCCGGTTTTGATTCCTCTATGTCATCTTTATCTAACACCTGATCGACCACACGTTTAATCAACTCGGACTCATGATCAGTATCAGACGATGTGAACGTAACATCAATATTTTCTGGCAAATTATCCGACGACACAGACTCCCACTGTAAGTTAATTGCCTTTTTGACTCTTTCGGAATTTGGACTTCGAGACAAATATCCATTTTCGACCGGGGGTGGACATTTGTTATAGACAACACTTGGTTTCTCACAAGAAATCTTCACTTCATCATCTTCTCTTGTCTCTGACTTCTTTCCTTCTGAAGTCTTCACTTCTTCAAACGTCTTCATTTGTTCCACAATTGGATAAATCCTGTCAACAACAAAAGTAGAACATGAATAACTTTCTAATAAATTTTTAACTCTCTCAGTTTCTATTCTTTGTGTTGTCAGCTTCAATTCCAGATCAGCACATTTCTTGATGTAGAAGTTGACATTATCAAGTTGTCTTATGTAAGCTCCTTTGAGTGTATTCATTACTACAGCTTGTTCACTGTTTGAATCAGTGTACTTGTTGATTTCTCTGTTCATTGTATCATACGATTCTTTTAATATGTTAATGTTGTGCAACAGTTCATTGTTTTGCTTGATCAAAGAATCACAATTCAAGCACTTTTCAGAAACTTTGACTGCTTCAGTATCAACTTTGATCTCAAACTTCGGAACATCTTTGACTGGTCTGTTTGATTGAAAAAATTCATTTCTTCTCTTTCTCTCGGCTTCAGCTTCAGCTTTTAACCTTTCTTCTTCTTCTTCTTCAATTTTTCTCCATTTTTCTTCTTCAGCTTCCCTGACTTTTCTGATTTTTTCTGCCCATTTCAGATCGTAAGCATTAGCAATAAAAGCTTTAAAATTCGACGTGTCTTTGGAAATCTCTTTGGCCATGAATTCTTGGTCTGGGCAAAAATTATCCCAACTGAAACCTTCAGCTAATTTTTCATCGTCTTGATCTGGCAGACACACTTTGCTATTTGTTGGAATGTAATTATCCCAACTAAATTCACCATCCTTCCCCAGACAAGATTTCTTTGAATCTTTAATCTCCATTCTTCCATGTGCAGTTTGTGCTTGATGCGATGCTTGTTGTTGTTGATATGGTTGTGGTGTGACTTGATGATAAATCGCCTTTTTGTAATAATCATTGTTTCCGAAGGGATTTTGAGCTCCACTCGCTTCTCGATTTGTGCACTCCCTCATGAAATGCCCCTTTTCCCTGCAACAAAAACAAGTAACTTTAGTTTTATCAAATCCTAAAGGTGAAACATGTGCCTCGCGAAAATCATCTCTGCCTGTGATTTGTTTAAACTTTTCAGCCCGTCTCAACACACTAGCCATGCACCATTTAATATCCATTAATTCCATTTCCTCGGCATCAATTTGATCGTAATCCTCTTTCGTGATGTGACAACTCGAGTTTTCGACTTTCACTTTCGCATTAAATGCACGTTGACTTTGACTGTTAGTTGTTTGACTTATTTGACTTGTAACTGTACATGTTATGATATGATAAAACGCATTGTGTTTGCATGAAATTGTGCTTGGTGGTATATCATGAGACTGTTGAGAAAACTTAAACTGTTAACACATAGGTGAACCCGACGAAACAGAAGTTGATTCGCCGAAAACACCCCGACGAAACAGGATCCATTTCGTCAACCTAATCTCGACGAAACAGGCTGTTTCGCCGGCCCATTGATTCGCCGAGGCCCACTACGGGCCCAGTAAGTAAATCTGTATTTTAAAACGTGAACCGACTTCTGTCTTCACATTTTTGGCGAATAAGAAACCCTAGAACTCTCTTCTGCGCGATGCGGCCACAACCATCGTTCACCATCATCCCTAGCTCTCAAATCCTTGTTCCTTCATCTCGAATCGGTTAGTGTGTGTTTGTTAATCGATTCTATGTTTCTGTATTATATAGATTCTTGCTGGTGCATATGATTGATGTGTGTTACTACTGTGATGAGAGTATGATGGTGATGATATAGATTTCGATTATGTATGATGTAGTAGGATATATATAAATGTTATGCGAAACTTGACACAATCGAATGTTCGGTTCTGAATGTTGTTTATATGGCTTAATTCTGATTACATTAGTATCTTGATAGGGATTGATGTGATGATGTTGTATGTTATTTGATATGCTATACACATAAACTAGGGTTTATGCTAGACAATGATTCTTGGATGGTTGATTTATGATGATTCGATATGCACATTGATCTTCATATGATTTCTGTTATTGATGACGGCTGCTAGAATGATTAGGGTTTATGTGTTATTCGCATCTGCTGTAACTGATGTCTGCGAAACAGACATCCGACGAAACAGGACTCTCGGCGAAACAGAATGTGTTTCGCCAAGAGTCATCGACGAATTAGAATCCTGTTTCGCCAAACAAGGCCACGACGAAACTGAATGTGTTTCGCCAACTATTGTGTTTCGCCAACTATTGTGTTTCGCCAACTGTTATGTTTCGCCATTATGTGTGTTTCGCCGAACAGTTAATCTGCACAGTAACTTGAGTTAATTCTGTTTAGAAGTTAACCGGGTTAGTTAACTGCTGTTAAGCATAACCATCCTGTGTAAGATCTTAAATACGTGCCATGTACTACTTGCTTATCGACTTTGTGCTTATACGTGAACACAAACTGATTATTGTATACGTGCGTACCTTAGGACGTGATTGATTTACTTGAGCACATACCTAGCATACCGAGCAAAACAAGGTGAGTTCACACTCTTTCTAAGGCATGGGATTCCCGGTGGTTTGGGAATGGGTTAAGAAATTAAAAATGGAACCTACATATCCTCCTTGGGTAGGATATGTACCGCCATCCTCCATGGGTAGGATGCCAATATTAATCCTGCGTATTCTCCTTGGGTAGAATACATACGTTCGTCCTCCTTGGGTAGGACAACAAACCTTAACGCATGCTCGTCCTCCTTGGGTAGGATATGTACCGCCATCCTCCATGGGTAGGATGCCAATATTAATCCTGCGTATTCTCCTTGGGTAGAATACATACGTTCGTCCTCCTTGGGTAGGACAACAAACCTTAACGCATGCTCGTCCTCCTTGGGTAGGATATGTACCGCCATCCTCCATGGGTAGGATGCCAATATTAATCCTGCGTATTCTCCTTGGGTAGAATACATACGTTCGTCCTCCTTGGGTAGGACAACAAACCTTAACGCATGCTCGTCCTCCTTGGGTAGGACAATCACACTCGCTACGGTCCTTGGATCAAGAAGGGCACGTACAAATACGACTAGTCAACACTATTCATCGCACGCATGCCTGGACTGGCAGCAAGGACTAACGCGATACAATTTCTAAACTTCGCAAACATGCCTGGAATGGCCGCGAACTATACTTTAATCTTCGCAAACATGCCTAGAGGGCCGCGATGTTATTACATACGATTTACGATACGAACGTTATAACTAAATAACCAACTGTGAACTCGCTCAACTAGTTGTTGACTCTCTGTTACATGCCTTGCAGGACCATAGGTACTTACGGAGCTTGCACGGGAGGCACGGTCGTTGTGGACATGGATCGTGAATGTGTTGTTAAACATTATATCATTTTGTACTTAAACTTATGTTGGGTTTTACATTAATGCTTCCGCTACACACTTGTATATATTGGGTTTTGTAAACACCTATCGTATTGATGAATGACTTTTGATATATATGTACTTATGTTCAATATGATTGGTGGCTCGATCCTGGTCATGTCACGCCTCCAAGCGGTGGTACTCCGCGTGTGGATTTTGGGGGTGTGACAGATTGGTATCAGAGCCATTGGTTATAGAGAACTCGGTTTTAATAAGGGAAAAACGTTTTTATTGAAACCAGACTATAACCAGTACAGTGCTCAACGATCCACAACGACACCTCGCTCCACGTGCAAGGCTCAACATCATAGGTACTACTATTCATGTTACTTTACCTACTTGCTAGAATTACATAGAACTTTGCTCGTGGTATGCTCAGATTACAGAACCTACTATACGTTATTGCTTGAGAATACTTGTGTGCTCACTCTCTTCGCACTATTCGCGAACCTCTCTTACACATGTCCTCCTTGATGTTAAGATCATGAGTGGACGCGTTAACCTAACTCAAGCCCAGTTGGCGGCTTCGATCACTGAACAAGTTACTGCAGCACTCGCAGCTGCCCAGGCAGGAGGTGTAACCTGCCATCACCACTTACTCTAGGATCTTTAGATCCTACTCTCGTAAACCAACACTCATGCTCAAGTATGCTTGCTCTTACGCACACGACAAGTCAACACGCTCAGCCACCTGTGTGCACATACACGACTTTTATGGACTGTCGTCCTACTACTTTCAGCGACACTGAAGGAGCTGCTAGACTCCTCCATTAGTTCGAGGAACTCGAATCGGTCTTCGAATGTGTGAATGACCCGAGGCTCGTAAGGTGAAATATGCCACTGATATTCTCGAAGGCACTGCGCAAACTTGGTGGAACGCGCAAGTTACGACACTGGGGCTGGCGGCTGCTATGCCACCCCATGGAATGATTTTAAGGAACCTATCAAACGTGGATACAGTAGTTATGATGCCATCCACAAGTTGGAAGTGGAGTCCTTTAACATGAAGATGACGGGGTCAGAGATAGAAGCGTGCACGATAACGATCCAACAAACTGACAATTTTGTGTCCAACTATGGTGGATCCTCCCATAAAGAGCTTTGAGCTGTACCTCAAAGGCTTAGTACCAGGAATTCAAAACCATGTGAAGACGGCTAAACTTGCTACTATTCAAGATGTTACTCATCTTGCTCATCGTCTCACAAACCAGGCAGTGGGACAGAACAAGCTGCCTCAACGTATCAGCGATACTACTACCACTACTACTTCAACTACTTCTGCTACCCTCAGTAACAATGGATGAAAGTGGGATGGAACCTCTAGCAAGGGTTCGACTACAATTCCGTCCCAGGCACAGCAGTGAAAGGTCGATGACAACTAAAGTCCTGATCAGCAACATTTAGTATTCAAGGGCAGGGTGGATACAAGGGAAACCACCCTAAGCGCAAACGATGTAACCTGCACCACAGCGAGCAGGGCAAACGCAATCATTGTCAATAATGCAACAAACTTGGTCATGGAACCAAAGATGGTAGAAACTCACGTCCTGCAAACCAGAACCAGAATCAGAACCACAATCAAAGAAACGGGAACAATAGTGGAGACAACAACGGGGGTAATAACGACGGCAATGGTGCCAGGGGTCGAGTGTTCGTGATCGGTCAGGGTGATACTAGGAATGACCCCAACGTTGTGATGGTTTCGACATCGTCATTGGTATGGATTGGTTATCCCAACAACAAGCAGAGATCCTATGCAAGGAGAAGATCATTCGTATTCCCCGTTCTGGTAAAGAACCTCTCGAAGTTCAAGGCGACAAGAGTGGTGTCGTGAGTGGCATCATTTCTTTCTTGAAGGCTCAGAAGTGTTTACGAAAGGGCCACGCAGCTGTTTTAGCACTCGTTACGGATACATCGAAGAAAGAGAAAAAGATTGAGGATATTCCTGTAGTACGCGATTTTCCTCAAGTGTTTCCTGAAGAGTTACCTGGGTTACCGCCTCATCGTCAAGTTGAATTTCAGATCGAGCTCGCTCCAGGAGCAGCACCCATAGCTCGAGCACCTTATCGTTTAGCTCCAACTGAATTGGAAGAGCTGTCAAAACAGCTACAAGAACTCTTGGAAAAAGGGTTTTATACGTCCTAGCTCTTCGCCTTGGGGAGCTCCAGTGTTATTCGTGAAAAAGAAAGACGGTACGTTCAGGATGTGTATAGACTACCGCGAACTCAACCAGGTGACGATCAAGAATCGTTATCCTCTTCCGCGCATAGATGATTTTTTCGACCAGCTGCAAGGGTCGAGCTACTACTCCAAGATAGACTTAAGGTCAGGGTACCATCAGCTGAGAGTCCGGGATGAGGACGTCTCCAAAACAGCATTCAGAACACTCTACGGCCACTACGAGTTTTTGGTCATGCCATTCGGGCTAACGAACGCGCCTACGGTTTTCATGGATCTAATGAACAGGATGTGCAAACCTTATCTTGACAAGTTTGTTATTGTTTTCATCGACGACATCCTGATTTATTCGAAGAATCGGGAGGAACACGAGCATCACTTACGACTTATTTTGGAACTCCTTCGAACGGAACAGCTGTACGCTAAGTTTTCAAAATGCGACTTCTGGCTTCGTGAAGTCCACTTTCTAGGCCACGTGGTAACCAAGGATGGGATTCAAGTCGATCCATCCAAGGTGGATTCGATCAAGAACTGGCCTGCACTTCGCACACCAACAGAAATACGCCAATTCTTGGGTTTGGCGGGTTATTACAGACGATTCATCATAGACTTTTCAAAGATTGCACAGCCGCTTACATTACTGACACAGAAAGGTGTTGCTTACCGTTGGGGTAATACACAGGAAACAGCGTTTCAGCACTTAAAGGACAAACTTTGTAGCGCACCTATCCTCTCATTGCCTGAAGGCACGGACGATTTTGTAGTCTACTGTGACGCATCCATCCAAGGTCTTGGATGTGTATTGATGCAGAGGGATAAAGTTATTGCTTATGCTTCGCGCCAACTAAAGATTCACGAACGGAATTATACGACACACGACCTAGAGCTGGGAGCGGTTGTTTTTGCACTTAAGATATGGCGACACTATTTGTATGGTACCAAGTGCGCAATCTACACTGATCACAGAAGCCTCGAACATATCTTCAAACAGAAAGAGCTGAATATGCGACAGCGACGAGGGGTTGAACTGTTAAATAACTACGAATGCTCAATCAGGTACCACCCAGGCAAAGCCAATGTTGTGGCCGACGCCCTCAGTCGAAAGGATACTACATCTAAGCGCGTGCGAGCTTTACAACTCACTATACAGTCTAGTCTTTCTTCTCAGATACGAAATGCTCAGGTAGAAGCATTGAAACCAGAAAATGTCAGGGCTGAAGCCCTACGTGGCTCAAGATAACGTTTAGAACAGAAGGAAGATGGTGCTTACTACGTTACAGGACGCATTTGTGTTCCACTTTATGGCAACTTACGCGAGCTTGTAATGGATGAAGCTAATAAGTCTCGCTACTCGGTACATCCAGGTTCAGATAAAATGTACCACGATATCAAAACTACATATTGGTAGCCTAGCATGAAGGCCCACATAGCTACTTACGTCAGCAAGTGCTTGACTTGTGCGAGAGTCAAGGCAGAATATCAGAAACCGTCAGGACCACTCCAACAACCTGAGATATCACAATGGAAATGGGAGCAAATTTCCATGGACTTTGTTACTGGCCTACCTAGATCTCAGCGCGGAAATGATACTATTTGGGTGATCGTGGATCGACTCACAAAGTCTGCTCACTTCTTAGCTATCAAAGAAACAGACAAGTTCTCTACCTTAGCAGACATTTACTTAAAAGAAGTGGTCTCGAGGCACGGGGTGCCCACCTCCATCATCTCTGATCGTGACGCACGTTTTACTTCAGAACTGTGGCAAGCAATGCATAAATCTTTTGGCTCTCGTTTAGACATGAGCACAGCTTATCATCCTCAGACGGATGGACAGTCTGAGCGCACTATTCAAACTCTAGAAGACATGCTTCGGGCGTGCGTAATTGACTTTGGCAAAGGCTGGGAAAAACATCTGCCCCTTGTGGAATTTTCGTACAATAACAGCTACCACACCAGCATTAAAGCTCCTCCGTTTGAGGCATTGTACGGGCGTAAATGCCGGTCACCTCTTTGTTGGTAGAGGTGGGAGATAGTTAAATCACAGGTCCAGAACTCGTAGTTGGTACTACAGAAAAGATTGCTCAGATACGACAACGCATGGCGGCAGCACGCGACCGTCAGAAGGCATACGCTGATTTAGACAGGAAACCACTCGAGTTCCAAGTTGGGGATCGAGTGCTACTCAAAGTTTCACCCTGGAAGGGTGTGGTTCGTTTTGGCAAACGCGGCAAACTAAATCCACGATATGTTGGACCTTTCGAAGTTACAGAGAAAATAGGTAAAGTGGCCTACAGATTGAACTTACCAGCTGAACTCAGTGCAGTTCACAACGTCTTTCACGTGTCGAATCTGAAGAAGTGTCTGTCAGATGAGACCCACATAGTTCCTTTTAAGGAACTCACTATCGACGAGCGGTTGCAGTTCGTCGAGGAACCAGTTGAGATCACGGACCAGGATGTTAAGGTCCTCAAGAACACGAGAATCCCTCTTGTACGAGTTCGTTGGAACTCCCGTCGCGGCCCAGAGTTCACCTGGGAGCGCGAAGATCAAATGGAACTCAAATATCCCCAGTTGTTCAAAAACAATGCAACTACTACTGAGGCTGAAGCTACTACGGAATTTCGGAACGAAATTCCAACTCAACGGGGGAATGATGTGACACCCCAGGAAAACCAGTAAACGATAACTTACCTAGCTTCCTCAGTAACCGCATGCTAAATTTCGGGACGAAATTTCTTTCAAGTTGGGGATAATGTGACAACTCGAGTTTTCGACTTTCACTTTCGCATTAAATGCACGTTGACTTTGACTGTTAGTTGTTTGACTTATTTGACTTGTAACTGTACATGTTATGATATGATAAAACGCATTGTGTTTGCATGAAATTGTGCTTGGTGGTATATCATGAGACTGTTGAGAAAACTTAAACTGTTAACACATAGGTGAACCCGACGAAACAGAAGTTGATTCGCCGAAAACACCCCGACGAAACAGGATCCATTTCGTCAACCTAATCTCGACGAAACAGGCTGTTTCGCCGGCCCATTGATTCGCCGAGGCCCACTACGGGCCCAGTAAGTAAATCTGTATTTTAAAACGTGAACCGACTTCTGTCTTCACATTTTTGGCGAATAAGAAACCCTAGAACTCTCTTCTGCGCGATGCGGCCACAACCATCGTTCACCATCATCCCTAGCTCTCAAATCCTTGTTCCTTCATCTCGAATCGGTTAGTGTGTGTTTGTTAATCGATTCTATGTTTCTGTATTATATAGATTCTTGCTGGTGCATATGATTGATGTGTGTTACTACTGTGATGAGAGTATGATGGTGATGATATAGATTTCGATTATGTATGATGTAGTAGGATATATATAAATGTTATGCGAAACTTGACACAATCGAATGTTCGGTTCTGAATGTTGTTTATATGGCTTAATTCTGATTACATTAGTATCTTGATAGGGATTGATGTGATGATGTTGTATGTTATTTGATATGCTATACACATAAACTAGGGTTTATGCTAGACAATGATTCTTGGATGGTTGATTTATGATGATTCGATATGCACATTGATCTTCATATGATTTCTGTTATTGATGACGGCTGCTAGAATGATTAGGGTTTATGTGTTATTCGCATCTGCTGTAACTGATGTCTGCGAAACAGACATCCGACGAAACAGGACTCTCGGCGAAACAGAATGTGTTTCGCCAAGAGTCATCGACGAATTAGAATCCTGTTTCGCCAAACAAGGCCACGACGAAACTGAATGTGTTTCGCCAACTATTGTGTTTCGCCAACTATTGTGTTTCGCCAACTGTTATGTTTCGCCATTATGTGTGTTTCGCCGAACAGTTAATCTGCACAGTAACTTGAGTTAATTCTGTTTAGAAGTTAACCGGGTTAGTTAACTGCTGTTAAGCATAACCATCCTGTGTAAGATCTTAAATACGTGCCATGTACTACTTGCTTATCGACTTTGTGCTTATACGTGAACACAAACTGATTATTGTATACGTGCGTACCTTAGGACGTGATTGATTTACTTGAGCACATACCTAGCATACCGAGCAAAACAAGGTGAGTTCACACTCTTTCTAAGGCATGGGATTCCCGGTGGTTTGGGAATGGGTTAAGAAATTAAAAATGGAACCTACATATCCTCCTTGGGTAGGATATGTACCGCCATCCTCCATGGGTAGGATGCCAATATTAATCCTGCGTATTCTCCTTGGGTAGAATACATACGTTCGTCCTCCTTGGGTAGGACAACAAACCTTAACGCATGCTCGTCCTCCTTGGGTAGGATATGTACCGCCATCCTCCATGGGTAGGATGCCAATATTAATCCTGCGTATTCTCCTTGGGTAGAATACATACGTTCGTCCTCCTTGGGTAGGACAACAAACCTTAACGCATGCTCGTCCTCCTTGGGTAGGATATGTACCGCCATCCTCCATGGGTAGGATGCCAATATTAATCCTGCGTATTCTCCTTGGGTAGAATACATACGTTCGTCCTCCTTGGGTAGGACAACAAACCTTAACGCATGCTCGTCCTCCTTGGGTAGGACAATCACACTCGCTACGGTCCTTGGATCAAGAAGGGCACGTACAAATACGACTAGTCAACACTATTCATCGCACGCATGCCTGGACTGGCAGCAAGGACTAACGCGATACAATTTCTAAACTTCGCAAACATGCCTGGAATGGCCGCGAACTATACTTTAATCTTCGCAAACATGCCTAGAGGGCCGCGATGTTATTACATACGATTTACGATACGAACGTTATAACTAAATAACCAACTGTGAACTCGCTCAACTAGTTGTTGACTCTCTGTTACATGCCTTGCAGGACCATAGGTACTTACGGAGCTTGCACGGGAGGCACGGTCGTTGTGGACATGGATCGTGAATGTGTTGTTAAACATTATATCATTTTGTACTTAAACTTATGTTGGGTTTTACATTAATGCTTCCGCTACACACTTGTATATATTGGGTTTTGTAAACACCTATCGTATTGATGAATGACTTTTGATATATATGTACTTATGTTCAATATGATTGGTGGCTCGATCCTGGTCATGTCACGCCTCCAAGCGGTGGTACTCCGCGTGTGGATTTTGGGGGTGTGACACGTGAGCATTGGATTACCGATCCTCCCTGCAACTAAGCCTCCATAAGATTCAAGCACTGTAGCCAACAACGACATGTGGCTTTTAGCAACTTCCTCTGTATAATTTTGATCATTCTCAAGCTTTAAGGCAATGTTGCATTGAAGAACTTTTCCACTTTTTGTTGTAGTGAACTGAGGATCGTATGTCGGAAATGAAGAAAATCCGAATGTGCTGCTTGATCCTTGAGTTGATTTTTCCGAAGAACCTTTTGCATTATAAGCTGTTTCAACCTTTGGAGAAAGATTCGTCTTTTCACTAACACCACTCTTAAAGTACAAGCTGATGTCTTGTTCTCCATCATAATTCTTCATTCGAGCAATCTTCCTCTGCTCCATCTCTTGAGCTTCCAGATGTTTGATGAACTCTCCCAATGTTAACTTTTTATATTCCTTCCGATTGTTTCTCAGCATCATCAGAAAAGTTCCCCAAGTCTCATGTGGTAATGCATCTGCAAGTTTTTCAATCAATTCATCAGTATCCTTTTTAATACCAAGTTTCGACATATTTCTCACCAAGTTACAATATCTTTCAATAATTTGCTTGGTGTTTTCAGATTTCAAACCACGGAATAGATCAAATTCTTTCTTCATGAGCGACATTTTGTTTTTAAGCATATCATCGCTTCCTACAAATTTTGCTTCCAGTTCAATCCAAATCGAATAAGCAGTTCCATCATGTTGAAGCAAGATCAAAATGTCCTCTTTGATTGCTTGCTGAAGCAAACTCACCATCAGTTTTTCATCTCTATATTTCTTTTTCTCTTCAGTACTCATTTCTCTAATTGTTTGCTGAATACCATTCGTTGTAGGTCTAACATATGGTTCTTCAGTGTGTTCCCACGCATCCAAGTGATAAGCTTCAACCCAATTTCCAAACCGTTCGGACCACGCATTGTAATCATCAATATCCAAGAGCTTAGGCGGTTTCTGTGATGTCCCCGTTTCATTCTCAAGCAATGTACTCTGAGTAATTGATATCGGACTAGCAAAAGCGTTATAAAACTCGTTCTCCATGTTTCGTTTTTCAAAATTCACAAACAAACTGTTTCAAACGAACTGGTTCTCCTCGTGAAACACCTGACAAACAAACAAACAAAACACAATCAGTTTAAACGAACTGAATACGTAAAAATTTTGATGAAATCAATCTAAGACTCGTGTCGAAGATTTGTAGACTCGTTTCAAAGTTGTTGAAGTGAGATCACTGAATAAATGGGCCTGAAACTGTTGATACCCGAAACAATTCTATTTGATCGAACAAACAATTTCTCACAATATGTCCTTATCACCTTTTGACTAGTTGACCGACAATATTTTGATATAACCAAAACTGTTGCCAACAGTTTTCATAAATGATCACATAAACTGCCAAAACTCATTTGAATAAAATTGATGTATTAAAAGACCGGTGATTAGACTTGTTCACGTGATTTGTAGGTTCGAGACAACCACTTCACTTAGTCAATATATTCCAACTTTAAATGCCGACAACTGTTGATGACTATTAATGTTTGCTGACACCCTAAGATTCACCACTCCAGGTAATGATAAACCCTTTCCTATGCAAAAATCGACAATTTCTTCACATGCATATGAACCAATAATTTTTATTTTGACCACACTTTGTTTCTTTAATCAACACAATATTATCAATTTTTTATGATTGGGCCGCAACTTTTCAGTTTTTATCCAAAGCTTGGGCTGACAAAGTTTAGTAACACATGGACCTGATTAACTCTTGCTGACACAAACTCACATGCACAACTTTGAATTACTTAATCCAACTGATGCAATCGAGACCAACTGACACACTAAAGCTGTCAACACCACATTTAATGATCACATGCAACCTGAAATAATTCTGATCACCTAAACACTTTGGAGCTGAATTAGACTTTACAAACTTGGAGCGAAATCAGATTTGATGGTCAACAGGAGTGAAATCAACTAAAGACTTATGAGCGAAATCTTGAATTGCTGGTTCACAAGAGCGAAATCACCTATGTTCTAAGAGCGAAATCAGAATTGTTCCTTAAAAGCGAAATCAGCAAGAACACATGAGCGAAATCAACTGATGACGTCACTTTTTGCACGAGTTCTCAAGAGCGAAATCCCAAAATTACTGAGTTTTAGGTCGATTTTAGCTTTGAAACTTTCAAGGGTTTATTAATACGTGATTACGAGTGCTATGTGTGAATTTGAGCTGGTTTTACTGAGAAAAATTTTGTAATTTTGAAGAAAGTGTAGAAAAATAGAAGAAATGCAGCTGAAATGACAAAAACTCTTCCTCCTGAGCTCTGATACCACTTGAAGGATCGGTTTCAGATCCGAACGAGTCGGTTAGAAGAGCTTTTCACCAAAACAAGAGGCGGAAACAAATGTTTCGGTGCAATTCAGCAAACATTCACTTTAAACTGTTGTTATTATTGATCTGCAAACGATTACAAGCTTCTGACAACACTTCGGCAGCACTTCGTGGCTTACCGGAAGACAACACACCCTTACCTACTAATTTCGCTCCTAAGACAACCTATTTATAGTGATCATGATTTCGCTCCTAGTTACAAGTCAACATCAAGAGCGAAATCACATCAAAACCTTATGAGCGAAATCACCAACTATAGCTTTTGAGCGAAATCAGCATCTTAATATTCTATTTTGTCTTATATGATGTTTACATTCTCCTTCACGTGAATTATAATAATGATGCAAGATGATGTCACTTGGATGATGTCATCATCAAGAATGATGACATCATTCTTGTTTCGAACCGCAACGAACCCAAGACTCGATGTAAGACGAAGACGACAGATGTATGCACCAACAAGTATCATATAATTAAATAAAATATAGTGAACAAAATAAATTATCATTATCATTCAATTCAATTCAATATATTAAAAGACAAACCTAAAGAATAGTGGTTTGACCATTAAGAGGTTGTCATGTGGCAATTTTTTTTTTTATGTAGTTTTATGCTATATAATTTTTCTCCAACAACTTGTGTTTTGTTAACTTAAAAAAACTAAATTCGTAACTTTCCTTAATTTGTTCAGGCGTTTCATTGTAAATTTTGTTGAGAGCCGAGTTGCATTCTAAATAGAGTGTGTATTTTTTTTTGTATGTTATATGAGTGCATGCCATTATCGTGGTGGTACCCTAACTAACCGAATCGATTCCTACCAACAAATTGTTTTCAATCGATGTAGATCACATGTTGATATTCTTTTGGTCATATAACGATTTTATTTATTTGTTTTTCCTTTTTTTGTTATTTTTTAAAACATTTGAATATGATAAAATTGAAGCAATATATTTATAAGAAACATAATAAGGAGGTTTGTGGGGTGGTCTTTGTCAAATGGTATGAAAGTAAACCACAGATACCAACACAATAACACAAGAGAAGCGACAAAAACTGTGACGAAAACTTTATTATCTTACCCAAACCAAAAACACCCCCCAAACCCTATATCTCACTGTAAGTGAGATCAGAAATCATACAAACAACAATACAGAAATACCTGTATGATCATCAACAGATGATCATCAATACACGAAGAATAAACTCTTAAACAGCAGAGAGCATAACCAGACAACAAACTCTCAAACATCAGAGAGAACAAGCAGAATAATCTTGAACAATACAGGAATAGGCTTGACTGTTCCTGGGACGTTGGATATCATATCCTTGAGCTTTTGCAACTCCTTGGCCACGGCTTGACCGGTCCTTCCATCATGCATAAAACCATAGTTAGTATCCAAAGATGTATTATGAAAATTGTTACCTCTAGGTTGATTTAAAGGTGGTATTCCAGAAGGGTATCTGGGATAAGACATGTCGGCTGTTATAGTTGGTCCTGAGGAAGCAATAGTCTGCATGAGGATGAAATCCCCATCATGGATTTCTGAGCTTCTCAGCGGTTGTCTTCCTGAGGATCCTTGATCCTGAAAGACACTGGATCCAGGAAAGGTCTGTGTCGAAGGTCTTGATGGGTAATCCATGGATCCTTGAACTCGAGCTGAGGATCCTTGCTGATGGAAGTAGGATCCTTGAGGCTGGAACATCTCCTTGTATCCTTCTGAATGAGGGAATGATCTTTGAGACTGAGTCATCGCCAGTGATCCTTGTTGGTGGATAAAAGGATCCTTGAGGCTGGATGGTGGATCCTCTAAATTGTTGGGTTGTTGATGTTGGAGTGACAAAATCCAACACCCTAGGCATCAATGGAGACTGATCCTCTGCTGGCCTCTTTTGTTTCTTGATATCTTCAATCTCATGCAGGATCTTTTGATTGGTCTTGTTCTGCTGCTCCATGTAGCTTTTCATCTGCGAATACAAAACAGAAAGTTCAGTGTCAGTATTAGTAGAGGAGGAAGTAGCATAAGTTTTGGATCCTTGGAAGACAAACGATGTCTTCTTCTGAGCAGTTTCAGTATTCTTCTAGAATGGTAGAGGAATATGAGGCAACGACATAGAGCTCTGAGATGAGGTAGCCGTTGGCATGGCAATTGAAGCGGATTTTCCTTGAGAGGCCATGGTATTATGGAATTGATGAGAATAAACAAAAATGGATGAAAACTTTTAGAATTGAAGCATCACTTGCCCCACGGTGGGCGCCAAATTGTTTTGGTAAAAATCTGATCAAGGATAATGTAACCAAATCTGTAAAGTGAGGTAGAGTGCTTAAGTGATGAACAATGATTAAATAAGTATTAAACGAATAAGGTAATCAAACACAAAGATTTTTACTACGAAAAGCCCTTGATCACTAGTAGATCGGCAGCATAAAAACCTCGGATAGTGAAAACTATCACTATCAACTATATTGCACAATTGAAAAGAGATTACAACTTTGGACATTGATTAGGTGTTTTACAACTGAAAGCTATGAGTGTTGTGAGAGTTCTGGTTCGTAGTGTATGCGAGAGAGTGTGTGTGTGTGTGTAATTGTGTAACCTAACACTTGATCAACCCATTTTGAATAAGCCTAACAACTAAGTTCGAAAATCTTGGAAGACCACGTTCAAGCCCCATGACCGTTTGTGGAATTAGCACGTGCAGCATCTTGAATGAATTATTCTCGAGATTCCAGCTAAGACTCAGTCCACTTCATCAATAACCTGCACATGAATATTAGAAAACATCGAGAACAATTGTTACAAATCACAAGTAATAATAAGGATCCTTGATCCTCTGAGTCCCTACACTATCCGCTAAGGATAACTGATCCACGCAACACCTCAGGATGTATGATCCGTAATTATAAAAACATATGCCCTAACAATGATGATGAATGAAATCTAGTAGTAAGACTAGAAACACACCTTTAAATTTTTAGTACTTATGTTGTATTTTGTTTCTTTGATTAAGTTGTTGTATTTGCTTCAAAACGACGTACTTGAATTTTAGCAACGAAATGAAATTTTTATTTTATTAAATATTGTCATAAATAGTGTTATGAAGTCTCTTGCAATCTATTTCGTCCCGCCCCGATGTTTCCGCCATCGGTTGGGGTGTGACATTTCCGCCATCGGTTGGAGTGTGACATCTTTTCTGTTAGAAATGTTAGATGTCACGATCAGGGTGACGTTACCTGATTGCAAACAAACATTTTGTACTTAGTATAAATAGATTTCACCTGTTAGAGATCTATTTCATCAATTCATCACATTCTCTTTTGTACAAACATATTTGTGAGTAATCAAGCTGAGGGGAAATTGTATAATCATTGTACTATAATTGTAATATTTGGATTTAAAACAGTTTATATATCTTCCTGCTTGTGTGTTTACTTTATTTGAATTACACTTTATAAATTGTTTGTTCTTAGTTTTTTATATAAACAAATTTTATAGACATATATCCTACAATACTTCAAACAAACATTCAAAGTTTCATTTTACAACTTTCAATTTCAAAAAATCAACATCAATAATACATGACCATAGCCAAATTTAAATTTCAAACACTTAAACTCTCAAGTCTTAAATCTTAATCAATAATCAACATGAGTAAACTAAAATCTAAAGAAAATCAGTTAATCACTCAGGCTATCTAGGAATCAAAATCAACATATATGAATATATATGACAAGTACAAGTTAAACAATACATAAAATATCAAAAGATACCTTAACTCCAGCCGATTCTGTCACGGCCCCCGTCCCGGTTTTACCCGGTCCAGGAGCCGCGGGACAGAAACCCGTGGTAATTATTATGTTGGCAGCGGAATTTTTAACAGGATCTTTTAAAACTTGAAAATGCCCAATTTATTTTATTTCACAAATTGGGAATTTCACCCATAATTTACAATAACGGTGATTTCACTGGGAAATCCTTATTTTTACAAAAACATGTTTCTTTATTTTATTAAGCCACTTCTTCAAGCTTGGAGTGCTACACGGCACTTTTTCTGGATCACAGCATATCACCTTAAACATGTATTAAAAAGGTTTTATCAGCAGGGAAATACTGGTGAGTCATTCAAGTTGCACAAAACGACACATTGTTATAATATACAGTATTAAGGGTGATTACATTGTTTCTATCAACCAATTACCCCAAATCAGTATTTGTCACTCGACTGTATCTGTGACTATGGTCAGATCACCCATTGGCTAACTCGTTGTCCAATGGTGACGGGTATCAAGTAATGTATACAAAACCCCACATACCGGCAGTAATTGAAGATTACAAAGACTTAATCCATGTAATTATAACCTTGAAAATAAATAGGGTTTTATAAAGCACTTTGATAAAAAGAGAATGACTCACATTGCAAATTTAATTGGGCAGAGTTTAGCTTACTGATAAGCCTGATAACCTAATTTAAACAACAATGCACACGAAACTAGGTAAGTAACTTAATACAAAATTTATGATAAACTCACGAGATCGAAACCCTCACGACGAATGACAAAGTATAGCCCTAATTTGGGCAGCACTTAAACATCCATCGGATTGGTTTCATTCGATCGGACATTGTATCGTAGCAGTGATCGAGTTAATACCCTGTAGTCGTAGCAGCGTTTCACTACTTGGAATTTCGAATTTAAGCAGTATACTTCGTTTTTGAATGAGATTTTCGAGCACAGGTGAAAGTCCCATGCACAGGCTACTTATAGCAGAAATTTGAGTTTTACGCGGCCCGCGTAAAACTTAATAAGAGTTTACGCGGCCCGCGAGGGCCACCTAGTCTACGACTAGGGCATCCGTGTCACGAGTAGGGTTGCCAGGTGTTCGACACGTGGCGGGAATGCTTATCCGGTCAAATTATAAGTTGACGCGGCCCGCGTAAGCAGAGCTTAACTCTTACGCGGCCCGCGTGAAACCCAGAAATCTTGTTTTCTTGGTTTTTCATGCACACTAGGGTTTCAGGGGTCCGGGTTTTCACTTACGGGTCGTTTTAGGACATTTTTGCAGGTCCTTACATCCTCCCCACCTTATTTAAAATATCGTCCTCGAGATTTATTGAAATAAGTGAGGATACTTTCGCTTCATTTCTGATTCCAGCTCCCAGGTGTATTGGGGTCCTCTTTTCGAATCTCACTTGACTTTGACAAGTACCAATCTTTTGTGCTTGAGAAACTTGATCTTTCTGTCTTCTATTTGGAGTGGTTTCTTGATGTGTTAAAAATGCAACATATAAATTTCATCAAATGAGGCATAAAACTAACCCTTTTTTAGTACTAATGTTGGAAAAAGTGTGCTTTTGTCTTCCTTTTGTATTTTCAGGATTAAATTAACAAAAGAAGCAAAAAGACATCGAAATCTAACATAAATACAAGAAAAGGAACAAGACGTGGCATGCCCGACCCCACGACAGCATCTTCCCAAGCAAAACAAGAGATCAGAAGCCTGAACACGCCCCGTGCTCAGCCAGCACGGGGGCGTGCCCAAGTGTCAGCAGAAAAGACAAAGTGGAAGAAGCTTCTATTGCCCACCACGGGGCCGTGCTCAGTGGACACGGGGCCGTGGTCAACTATAAGATTCGCACAATCCAGCAAATCTGCATAGTACAAAGATTCTTCTGCACCACGGGGTCATGCTCAGCGGACACGGGGGCATGGTCAACTAAAAAGACAAAACAACATTAAATGAAGAAAGAGAAGGATGTGGACACGGGGCCGTGCCCACTGGACACGGGGCCGTGCCCGAGCTTCTGTTCAGCCTATAAATAGAAGTGCTTGGCTCAAGCTCAAACCATCCCTTGGCACACCACCTCTCTCACACTTCACCCACCACCCACCACCACCATAACACCATCATCCATTGTCCATCGTAGAGTGTGTGAGTCGTCTCGGGATCCAAGATTGATCGTAAGAGTTCTTGACAATCAAGGCCATGTTTTCCTAAGTCTCTTACATCACTTGGTGAAGACAAAGTGTCTAGTGTAATACTTTTTATTTCTAATCTTTTGCACTTTTTACTTGGTTTTGTATTAATGACTTTAATAACTAGTTGCTTATGTTGAAGGTGATCTTTCCTTATCGTTTGTCCGTGGTGTCTTGGCATTATTTTACTGTCTATATAAAATAAAAGATTTTCACCATTCATATCTCCATGGTCTATATGGAGGTATGTTGGCTACCTGGTCGGGGGTTAAGGGAACGGTTTGGTAAAGGTCTTGCCATTGTTCAGCGTTTAGAGGTCCTGCAATGGACCTGGGTCAAATTTAGTAGGACCTCCTTCAATACTTAACGGTATTGGATGGCGGGGGTCCAAACTCTTTGATCCCCTCATAAGTTACATACTATTAATACTATAACCTGGCTATTTAGGATTGTATCCCTGCTGACTCAGACTACTTAGTCGAGGGTAACGTCACCTCCAAAAGAGGGGCCTACCATTATTTGCATTAATAACTTAATTAATTATCTTCCAATAATCCACCCTTTTAGGATTGTATCCTTGCTGACTCAAACTACTGGGGTGAGGGTAACGTCACCTTCAAAAGAGGGGCCTACTACAATAACTAAGATAATCTCTTAAATATGTGCAAAAGTGCGGAAATAATCAAAGGTTACACTAGATACGAGTCGGAACCAAGTGATTCATCTTGTCTATCTGTTTTTCTTTTTATTTTATTTTTCAGCATTTAGTTAGTTTTTATTTTTTCTTAGTTAAAAACATTTTTCTAAACTTTTTATTTTGATTAGACGTTGAGGATAAACCGGTACTAAAAGCTCTTGTGTCCTTGGACGACCTCGGTATCTTGCCAACACTATACTACGCTCACGATGGGTGCACTTGCCCATATGTGTGTTTAGTGTTAGTAAAATATCATGTTTTATAAATTTAAAACTTGGCTAAAAATAAGTGTTAAAGGGGCTTAAAATATACACCTAATATATATAACACTTCACACGCATCATTTCTCAACAAATTTTAGTTTTTCATTTACCTTTATATCTTGCAGAGGTACTACCAGGGATTCGTCAGATAGACATTTCTTGAGGTTGGATACATGAAATACGTCATGTACCCCGGCTAATTCTTCTGGTAGTTGTAAGCGATAATCGACTGGTCCTATTCGCTGGATTACTGGGAATGGTCCTTTGTACCTTGGACTCAGTTTTCCTTTCTTACCAAAGCGGACTACCCCTTTCCAAGGAGAAACTTTTAGGAGTACCTTGTCTCCAACTTGAAATTCCAGTGGCTTGCGTCGATTGTCTGCATAACTTTTCTGGCGATCTCGAGCCGTCTTCAGTCTTTCCTTGATTTGAGTGATTTTGTTTGTGGTTTCTTGCACAGTCTCGGGACCTGATAATTGGCTTTCTCCTATTTCTGCCCAACAAACTAGAGTTCTGCATTTTCGTCCATACAGGGCTTCGAATGGGGCAGCTTCAATGCTTGTATGATAACTATTGTTATAGGAGAATTCAATTAAGGGTAGGTGGTCATCCCAATTTCCACCAAAATCTATAACACATGCTCTAAGCATGTCTTCGAGGGTTTGGATCGTCCTTTCACTTTGTCCATCTGTTTGGGGATGGTAAGCTGTACTTAAATTTAACCGCATCCCCATTGCTTCTTGGAAACTCGTCCAAAAATGTGAAGTGAAATGACTATCTCTATCCTATACGATAGAGAGTGGGACTCCATGTAAGGATACTACCTCGTCTACGTATAACTTGGCTAACCTTTCCATACTAAAGGTTTCCTTCATGGGTAGAAAATGAGCTGATTTGGTTAATCGATCCACAATTACCCAAATTGCGTCATTACCTTTCCTGGTTTTGGGCAACTTAGTAACAAAGTCCATGGTTATGAGTTCCCATTTCCATACAGGCATTTCTAATTGTTGTAGTAAGCCTGAATGTTTCTGGTGTTCTGCCTTAACTTGTGAACAAGTAAGACATTTAGAAACATATCTAGCTATGTCCTTTTTCATTCCTATCCACCAGAAGTTATTTCTTAAATCTTGGTACATCTTATTATTACCAGGATGCATGGTATACCTAGATTTATGAGCTTCCTCTAAAATCTTATTTCTTAATTCTCCTTGCTTAGGTACCCAAATCCTTCTTTTGTGGAATCTCCAAATTCCATCAGCTCCTTGCTCTAATTCCTTTATTCGTCCTTTCATTCCTTCAGTATCATCCTTGATTGCTGTTTCCTGAATGTTATTCAGTTGTTCCATTAAGTCTAATTATAGACTTAATCTAAGAGCACGAACTCGCTTTTGCTTTTCATGATACTTACGACTTAAGGCATCTGCAACTACATTTGCCTTTCCTTCATGATATTGAATATCACAGTCATAGTCACTTAGAATTTCCACCCATCTTCTTTGTCTCATGTTCAATTCTTTTTGCCCAAATATATACCTTAAGCTCTTATGATCTGTATAGACAGTAAACTTACTCCCATACAAATAATGTCTCCAAATCTTAAGGGCAAAAGTTATTGCTCCTAATCCTAAGTCGTGAGTCGTATAATTCTCTTCATGCTTCTTCAATTGTCTTGATGCATACGCAATTACCTTCTTGCGTTGCATTAGCACACATCCTAATCCTAGCTTAGAAGCATCACAGTATACTTCAAAGTCTTCTGTCCCTTCGGGTAATGCAAGAATTGGGGTGTTGGTTAATCTTTGCTTTAAAACCTTAAAAGCTTCCTCTTGTTTAGGTCCCCATTCAAACTTCACTGCTTTGCAGGTTAGCTTAGTTAATGGTACAACTATTTTGGAAAAATCCTTAATAAAGCGTCTATAGTATCCAGCTAATCCTAGAAAACTTCTAACTTTCGTAGCTGATTGCGGGACTTTCCATTTGGTAATTGCTTCTATCTTAGCAAGATCTACGTGAATACCTTCGTGATTCACCATGTGACCTAAAAATTGCACTTCCTGTAGCCAAAATTCACACTTCGAGAATTTGGCGTAAAGCTTTTCTTTTCTTAACAAAGTTAAGAGTGAATGCAGGTGCTCACAATGCTCGTCCTGACTTTTGGAATAAATAAGTATATCGTCGATGAAGACAATTACAAATTGATCCAAGTACGGTTTACAGATCCTATTCATCATATCCATAAATGCTGCTGGAGCATTTGTTAATCCAAAGGGCATGACTGTAAACTCGTAGTGACCATACCTAGTTCTGAAAGCGGTTTTAGGTATGTCTTCTTCTTGTACCTTCAATTGATGATATCCGGAGCGTAAATCTATTTTAGAAAAATATCTAGCCCCCTGAAGTTGATCAAAGAGATCATCAATCCTAGGTAATGGGTACCGATTCTTAATTGTACCCTTATTCAATTCCCTATAATCGATACACATTCGCATCGAACCATCTTTCTTCTTTACAAACAACACTGGAGCTCCCCACGGGGACGAACTAGGTTGTATGAATCCTTTACTGAGCAATTCATCTAATTGTTTTTTCAGTTCTAACATTTCAGTGGGTGCTAATCGGTAGGGTGCTTTAGCTACCGGTGTAGTTCCAGGAATCAAATGAATTCTAAATTCTACCTCCCTATCTGGTGGTAATCCTGGTAACTCCTCTGTGAATACATCCGAGTATTCTGATACTACAGGAATTTCCTTAAGTTCTTTACCCTTAGTGCTAATGATTACCGAAATCATATACACTATTCCTTGCTTTCGTTCATAACTAGCAATTTTCATTACTGAAATGAACTTCATTGGTTTACGCGGCTTATCCCCTGTAATCCTAATTACTTCTCCTGTGGGTGCACGAATTTCTATAGAATTCTTATCACAGAGGATTCGAGCATGGTTGGCTACTAACCAATCCATTCCTAATACGACATCGAATTCAGCTAAATTCATGGGTAATAGGTTTGCAGAGAATTTATGACCTGAAAGTTCTATAGTTTCTTTTTGCAAAGCCGTATCTATGTTAACAGAGTTCCCGCCTGCCGTTTCTACTGTAAAAACTTGCCTATGTTTCGTTAAAGGTTGCTTAAGAGCTTGGCAGAATGAAGTATTTATAAAACTTTGGTTTGCACCAGAGTCGAATAATACTTTCGCATAAACATTGTGAACTAAGAACGTACCAGCTATTACGTCATGAATCAGTTCGGCTTCCTGCGTGGTCAGTTGGAAGGCTCTTACGTTCTTCTTATTAGTTCCTTCAGCAGGTTTGGCCTTGTTATCTGCTGGTTTGACTAATTTAGGGCATTCTGGTCTAAAATGGCCAGCTTCGCCGCAGTTGTAGCAGATCTTTGTTTTCTTTCTGCAATCTTCTTCACGATGTCCTATAGCTTTGCAGAAGTTGCAGGTTTTATTACATTTTCCAAAATGTTTCTTCTTACAGTTTCTACAGAACGGCGGAGTGGAAGATGATCCAGTTCCCTTTTTCTTGAAGTTGCTATTATTACCCACACGAAATCCTTGGGTAATTTTCTGAGCCAATTCCTTCTTCCTATTTTCTTCTCGCGTACGTACCAGTCCGTCAGTCAAAATATTAGCTAATTCCACCGCATCATCGATCGTACGGGGTCTCGCAGCTTTGACAGTATCACGAATCTCGCTAATTAAACCCCAAATGTAGCGAGAAATAAGTACCGATTCTGGCGAAGCCAGAGTAGGCATAATTCGAACATATTCGAAAAACTTCAAAGTATACCCTCGACAATCAACGTCCACCATTCGATGGCACAGGAATTTGCTCGCCATTTGTTCTTTTTCATATTCTGGGCAGAATTTTCTTTCCACCAGACGCTTAAATTCTTCCCAACTCATGGCATAGGCCATGTCACTTCCCTTAGCTTGTAATACAGTATTCCACCATTTTAATGCTTCTTCCTTGAAAAGATGAGAAGCGTACATGACTTTATCCTCCTCGGCACATTTACTTATTTTAATTACTGCCTCGGTTTTCTCCAACCAACGCAGTGCAGCAGTCTCCCCTTCATTGCCTGCAAACTCGACAGGTTTACAAGCAAGAAATTCCTTGTAAGTGCAACCAGGCGTTGCAGCTTTCATTCTATTAAGTATCGGGGCTTGAATCAAGTTGTCGTTATCGCCGCCTCTGTTAACACTATTACTGAAATCATCGTCGCGCGTGCGTTTACTAGGGTGAGCTTGTGAAGGCTCAACAGGACTTTTAACCGCAGCGACAATTGCCGGAATAGCATTGGCTATTCCTTGAGCGACGATGTTTTCTATGTCTTGTCTATTCAGAAATTGAGCTTCATGGTTTTGCCAGCGTGTTCCATCTGGTAATTAATATATATAAGTTATTTCCACAAAATAAATAACAATCACACAATAAAATAATTGCACGTAATCATGTCAACACGTATAGCCAAAATTGTCGATTTTTCGACTTCCATATTTTATATATTACTATGCGTCCGTACACACCAGTTATCTTACAAGGGTTTTATTTTAAGTTATTTTACATGATTATATTTTTATTATTATTTATTATTAACACGCATTCCCACAACCACATACGATCCCGTCAGCTGGCACTTCAGAAATGACGTTCCCTCTCGTCGTACTTCCAAGATATCCTCTCCCCTACTTCCCGGATTTTGTTTCATGCGTCCACCAACTCCTCGCCATAGTGGCGGAGTTCAGCCAGGTTTTCTGTGCTCATAGGTGGGTGTAGTGGAGGCTCAGGGTCAAATTGGGGGAAAAAGGTATTAGGGTTATTCAGGAGATTCTGAAACTGCCAGTCGGTGGTCCACCATTCTTCCAGTTCTCCTAGAGGTCGGGGGTTAACAAGGGGATCTAGAATAGCCGGTTCCAGATTGACTGGAAGTTGGGCTTCAGCTGGGTAATTGAAGAGAGTCTCATCGGCAGGTCCGATGAGGTTGCTATTTGCCAGTTGGCGGTCCAGCTCTTCCCAGGGTGGCATTTCTTGGGCTTGCCCTGAACTTTCACCAATATCTATTCCTTTTCCTTTTCCTTTTCCTTTTCCTTTATCCATTGGATCCTCAATTCTTTTGACTTTCTGTGTTGCTGGTTTCTTCCTATGCACACGCCTCCAGCCTACTAGTCTCCTTCTCTTTTTCGGTTTTGGTTTCTCCTGAGGTTGGGCTTGGAATACCATTGGTTCCTCAGTGTCGGCCCAATAACCAGGAAAACCCTCGGAAACTTCCATATCAGCAGAATGGATAGTGATATTCTGAAGAGCTTCAGATAACTCATTCATGCTGTTAGCATATGAAGAAACATACAAAATTCTAAGTTAAATTTTTGTAAAATAAATTTTCACAGAATCACAGAATGGCAATCAGAAAAATTAAGTATTTCTAAATACTTAATTGGCTTAAATCAGTGGCTCTGATACCACATTTTTCTGTCACGGCCCCCGTCCCAGTTTTACCCGGTCCAGGAGCCGCAGGACAGAAACCCGTGGTAATTATTATGTTGGCAGCGGAATTTTTAACAGGATCTTTTAAAACTTGAAAATGCCCAATTTATTTTATTTCACAAATTGGGAATTTCACCCATAATTTACAATAACGGTGATTTCACTGGGAAATCCCTATTTTTACAAAAACATGTTTCTTTATTTTATTAAGCCACTTCTTCAAGCTTGGAGTGCTACACGACACTTTTTCTGGATCACAGCAGATCACCTGAAACATGTTTTAAAAAGGTTTTATCAGCAGGGAAATACTGGCGAGTCATTCAAGTTGCACAAAACGACACATTGTTATAATATACAATATTAAGGGTGATTACATTGTTTCTATCAACCAATTACCCCAAATCGGTATTTGTCACTCGACCGTATCTGTGACTATGGTCAGATCACCCATTGGCTAACTCGTTGTCCAATGGTGACGGGTATCAAGTAATGTATACAAAACCCCACATACCGGCAGTAATTGAAGATTACAAAGACTTAATCCCTGTAATTATAACCTTGAAAATAAATAGGGTTTTATAAAGCACTTTGATAAAAAGAGAATGACTCACATTGCAAATTTAATTGGGCAGAGTTTAGCCTACTGATAAGCCTGATAACCTAATTTAAACAACAATGCACACGAAACTAGGTAAGTAACTTAATACAACATTTATGATAAGCTCACGAGATCGAAACCCTCACGACGAATGATAAAGTATAGCCCTAATTTGGGCAGCACTTAAACATCTATCAGATTGGTTTCATTCGATTGGACATTGTATCGTAGCAGTGATCGAGTTAATACCCTGTAGTCGTAGCAGCGTTTCACTACTTGGAATTTCGAATTTAAGCAATATACTTCGTTTTTGAATGAGATTTTCGAGCACAGGTGAAAGTCCCATGCACAGGCTACTTATAGCAGAAATTTGAGTTTTACGCGGCCCGCGTAAAACTTAATAAGAGTTTACGCGGCCCACGAGGGCCACCTAGTCTACGACTAGGGCATCCGTGTCACGAGTAGGGTTGCCAGGTGTTCGACACGTGGCGGGAATGCTTATCCGGTCAAATTATAAGTTGACGCGGCCCGCGTAAGCAGAGCATAACTCTTACGCGGCCCGCGTGAAACCCATAAATCTTGTTTTCTTGGGTTTTCATGCACACTAGGGTTTCAGGGGTCCGGGTTTTTCACTTACGGGTCGTTTTGGGACATTTTTGCAGGTCCTTACAGATTACAACCCGAAAATCACTCAATTTTGGCCGATCGATGTGTCGATTGTGAGGACTTAGATCGTCAATCATTGTCGGTGTCATCACCCTAGGCCCACAATAGTTTTTAATTAAGTTTAAACTTCAAGATTGAACTTATTTTTATTAAGTCTAAACTTTTAAAAATTTTATAAAGTGGGCCTTTATCAAAGTTTTAAACACAATATGTTCAAATATATCGATTTTTTTTTTCAATTATATATGCTGGTTTTATGTTTAGACAACTATTAAGGGTTTTACAGGACGAATACACATGGCTGGCCCTAATGTTTTGATGTTTCAAAACATATTTAATAGGTGGTAGATGTTGATTGTTATAGGTGATGGTTGTCTGGTGGTGGGTGGTGACGGTAATGTAGAGAGGGGGAGTGAAAGAGACTGTGTACATATTATAGTAGTGGTGGTGGTGGTGGTGGGAAGAAGATAAGGAAAGGAGTAGGTTAAAAAATTAAAAAAAAAATAACAAAAAGTTAAGTGCGATTTAATAATAATAATAATAATAATAATAATAATAATAATAATGAAAAGAAATTCAAAAATAAAAAATGTTGGATTAAGTGTCATTTACGTTCCTAGATTTGTAGTGTCATTTATGTCATTGAGCTAACTGAGTTATGAGTTTTTTAATCAGGGTTAATTTTTTGAACTGAAATAACAAGCTTCGAGGATATTTGAGTAAAAATGGTACAATCTCTGTATAATAAGTGAATATAAATGTTTGTGATTTTAAAATTGATTTTTATGAATATATTATTATTATTATTATTATTATTATTATTATTTAACCTAAAATCAAATGATTTTTTAACGGCCAACGAATCCTACAAATAGGCTACTGGAGAAATTAATCACATCGGGATACACTCGCCTTCCGAACCGGGGAAAACCCTCACCTAGGGCCGAAGTCCGTGAACACTCGCCCAAAGGCACGGCAGTGCGAACCCGCACAATTCAAGGATCGAACTAGCGATTACTGCCGTAGAGACTAAGGGTCTGTTTGGTATGGGGTAATGGAATAGACGAGAGAATGGAATGGACGAGGTAATGGAATGGACAACGGAATGCAATGGATCATTACCATTCCATGTCTTGTTTGGTTACCATGTGAATGAAATGAATTATTATTGTGAATTGTTGCTAGGCAAGAAAAACAAAGGAATAAAATCAGCAGTGAGTGGTGGTGGTGGTGGTCGGTGCTAGTGATTGTGGGTGGTTATAGGTGGTGGTTGTGGGTGGCGGCGACGGGGGTGGCGACGAATACGGTGGTGTGTTGCGAGTGGTAGTGATGATGTCGGTGGTGGGTGGTGGCGAAGGTGGTGGGTTGTGGTGTTGTTGATAAATGGTGAAGAGGGGATGTAATGAAAAAAAAAACATGGGGGTGGATGGAATGATTTTGAGGGAATAGAATGCTTTTGAAATGGGTGATTCCATTCCATTGACCAACCAAACACCCTTTTCTTCATTCCCTCGTAATCATCCAATTACATTCCGCCTCTCATTCCTACATACCAAACACTACCTAAATATTGAGGGCATGAATTAAACCTAAAGCATCATATTTCTCCCTTACCACTCCACTAATTGGCCTAAAATCAAATGATCTACTTTACTCTCCGGGCAAAATCACAGACCTTCGTAAAGAAATCTCTGAGTTTGACAAGAGAGGGAGATTGGTTATTACATTTACAAGCCCCTGCTGCCCTAGTTCGGATTTCAAATTCATCTCCTCCTCTACACCATTTCCTCTCCTCTCCTCTCCACCCTTACTTGATTCTCTCCTCTCCTCTCCTCTCCTCTCCTCTCCACACGATGCATCAAACGCCTTCTCGCCTCCTAAAGCGTGCGTTTCAGGTCAGGTCTTTACCAATTCCATCTTTCCCTTTTTCTTTTCTCACACTTCCCTTCTGTTACACTTACAGGTCTTTGATCGTTTTTTCGTCGATTTCTCATCTTACTGGAAAGATTCTTCTGCCACAAGAGGTAATCGCTCGCTCTAACTAACCCACCCACACACATCGATTTCTCTCTTACTAACATGTTTCTTTATTCTTCTCATCATTACCATTATCTCTAGTTCAACAAGAAGATGCTCATAGCTGCTGCACTCTCGATATGGGACTTCAACATTGCAAACACACAATGTTCAATAATCCATCCTCTTCACATGTATAATTCTCATATTTCCGTGTTAAACTGGTCGTGTTCGCCCCGGGTTCAACCCGAACCTGAACCTGAAAATCGTGTTATACATATGAACCTGAACCCGACCCGAGTATACGCAGGCTGACCCGAAGCCCGTTCAACCCGAATTTTTTTTTTTTTTTTTCAGCAAATTAATATATTAAAATTAACATTAACATCTACAAAAAAATACAAACTTATTTAATAAAATTACATTAAAATCATAAAATCTTATGTAAATTTCTTTTTAAGTCATAATTATAGTATAAAATACACTTCCAATTTAATTTATGACATAAAACATACTATAAAAATATATAATATAATAGAAATGGGTTAAGCGGGTCAACCCGCCAACCCAACCGGGTTGACCCGAACCCGTTTAGACTAAACCCAAACCCGCAAATTTCATGTTAGGTTCGTGTCATGTTTTCGGGTCGTGTCAGAAATTCACACACCTATTTCCATCCACGTTTGCATTAATTATAACCCCTAAAAGATATTTATTTTGGCATGTTTGTCTCTTTAGTTAACTCACACAATGCGACATATAGAAACATGGGATGGAGTCATGCCTTTATTCATGTTTTGCTGATTATGCAAAACCTCTAAAAATGAATCTTTTTTTCTTCAACAGGAGCATATAGTTGAAGCTGGAAATGAAGTTTTATGCGAAAGATCTTTAGAATTCAAGAATGATCCAAGTCTCGAGATGAGTCCCATTGTTGACTCATCTGCACCATCAAGGTGTTTGGGAGTTTCTAGCAGGCGCATAACTAGATCGATGAAAAAGCTGGATAACAGTGGTGATGCTAGTCATGTAAGTGGTGAATCTCAGATTAACATAAGGATACGTGATTTTTTTGGATATACACGTTACGCCCAAGTGTTCAGATCAATTAAGTAACACGAGTGTGGGTAATGACGATATTGTCATTGCAAGAACCAACATGAAAAGTTGCAGAAACAAGAAGAAAAACAGAGTTGATATCCCTCAGAAAGGTGTAGCTGCAACACACCGAATCAGTCATGAATCATAATATGTCTAAAACCAAACTGCCGGTTAAAAGGAAACTCATAACAAGTCCTAAATAGGCTTCTTCAAGGGGCAAGAAGGTATACAAATCTGATTATACTTGTTAGTTATGAATTAACAGTTAGTTATTGTATAGGGATCTGAGGAAGGATATGGAAGTGCAATCATTTTGTCGGTAGAAGCTTTCGGTGGAAAAAAATCTAGATCAGGTTAGAGATGGTTTATAAATCAACCGTATATATAATAATATAATTACTTGGATGTTTGAAACATAAGATAACTAATTAAATGGTTTATTTCTTGCAGGAAGAGTGCTCCTACCGCCTTTGGAATTCTGGCGCAACCAAAAGGTCGTTTATGATGAGGTTTGTATTCCTTTCCAAAGCACCTGTCAGGTGTGTGTGCATTTTTAGGTTTGCGTTGTTTAGGATTCTGTACGTTTATGGGTTTGTTGCACTTGATGCTTTCTCCTAGTAACACATATATCTTTTCTAGAACCCGAAATGTTGACATGAAATTGCTAGATATACCATTGATGCACTAAACAAGTGGTATGTTTGATTACAAGTCTATGGTTGATTTTTCTACTCTAATACTTGTTTTATTTTTTCTTTCATTGTAATATATATACACAAATGTTTTATGTTAATCATGCTTTAAAATGAACATGTGGTGTTATTATTTTCAGCATGGACAAGTGTGTGGAGTCAAAGAACCCAACATGAAAAGTTGCAGAAACAAGAAGAAAAACAGAGTTGATATCCCTCAGAAAGGTGTACCTGCAACACACCGAATCAGTCCCAAAGAAGCAGTCATGAATCGTAATATGTCTAAAACCAAACTGCCGGTTAAAAGGAAACTCATAACAAGTCCTAAATCGGCTTCTTCAAGGGGCAAGGAGGTAAATCTACAAACAAATCTGATTATACTTGTTAGTTATGAATTAACAGTTACTTATTGTATAGGGATCTGAGGAAGGATATGGAAGTGGAATCATTTGTTCGGTAGAAGGAAAAAAATCTAGATCAGGTTAGAGATGGTTTGTGAATCAACTGTATATATAATAATAATAATAATAATAATATTAATAATAATAATATTAATAATAATAATAATATTATTATTATTACTATTATTACTATTACTACTATTACTACTAATCTACTATTACTACTACTACTACTACTTGGATGTTTGAAACATAGGATAACTAATTAAATGGTTTATTTCTTGCAGGAAGAGTGCTCCTACCGCCTTTGGAATTCTGGCGCAACCAAAAGGTCGTTTATGATGAGGTTTGTATTCCTTTCCAAATTTACTCGTCGTCTTAACCTCTGTCAGGTGTTTGCGTTGTTTAGGATTCTGTACGTTTATGGGTTTGTTGCACTTGATGCTTTCTCCTGGTAACATATATATATCTTTTCTAGAACCCGAAATGTTGACATGAAATTGCTAGATGCACTAAACAGGTGGTATGTTTGATTACAAGTCTATGGTTGATTTTTCTACTCTAATACTTGTTTTATTTTTTTCTTTCTGTGTAATATATGTACAAATGTTTTACGTTAATGAAGATGTGGTGTTATTATTTTCAGCATGGAGAAGTGTGTGGAGTCGAAGAACCCAAGTGATGAAGAAGGGTAGTTTGCTTTGCTTGTTCGTCTGCAATGGCTTCGGTCAAGGAGCATGTGGAGGTAATATGGAGGACGAAGTTTTCAATCGGGGGAGAACCGAACCCGTTGTTGGCGGAAGATCATCATCAGGTTGTGAACAGAAGACTCTGCCTGCAGAACTTTACGCAAAGGATTTGCACTTTTCGATAGAGCTAATTCAGGGATTCATTTCATTTATTATTGTTTATTTTCTTTACTTTGTTATGGTATATAGTTTAACGAATTTCAAGAGTAAATTTTTTTGAACTTGTGTTCGGTTGTTACCTTAACTTTTTGAATCTGATTGTAATTTACATTTCGTGATACGTCAACGTTCTGAACATATATATAGTGCATGGTCCTCCCAACCGCCGGAGTGATCTCACTCCGGGAGCCGCTACCCGACCAAGCTAGCTCCGCGGTGACTTCCCAATGCCGAGTTCTTACCCTGGGCGACATATGCCACTCCCAAGACTCGAACCCGGTACCTCTGGGAAGAGGTGGGTGTCGGTGGCCAACTAGGCTACCCCAGTTGGTTGTTTCGAGCATATAAGGTATGTGGTTATTTTTTGGTTTCCATTTCGTGTCTCTCTTAACTTGAAATGAAGATGTGACCCACCAAATTTAGGTACCATTTAAAATAACAATTCTTGAAGATAGTGTTGTTTGTACAAGAGCAATTGACAGGCAAGAAAAACGCTACGTTATCTCAAACGGATTTCAAGATTTCAGACACTCATCACAGTGAATGCTCTTACAAAGCAGGCGGAAATCAGCGACATGATATATTTACACTAGATATAAATGTGGGTCAACTTGAGGTATTGCTTATGTAGTTATATCCCCATGACTAGATATGAATGTGGGTCAACCTGACCCATTGTGACCCATATTGCATATTATCCTTTCAAACTCGAACATGCCTGTACTTGACCCAACCCACCTCGACCCCCTATTTTGTCATCTTCGCCAAAGATACGACCATAAAGGTGGTTTAATGTTTCAAGCATCAACTTCACTTTCTGTGTAGATCTCACAGGAGTCTCTCCCTTAGCTGGGTTAAGGGAAAATGGTTTTGTAGCAGGTCAAGCGGTAAAGAAAGCAGAATCTAAAAAGGTGGACAAACACGCTAAAGCATGTGCTGATAACCAACATGCATTTGTCCCCTTCGCCTTCGACACCTTTGGATCCCTGGCTCCAGAAGCTATCTGTTTGCTGACTAGGGTCCAACAGGTTGTCCACAGCAGTGGCTCATCAACAGGGGGCATGGGTTTGTTTTTAATAGGCTAGGGTTTGCTATCCAGAAAGGGGTAGCGGCGCAGCTGGTTGCTCGCTTACCTGCGATATTGATGTAAAGTGCATTTTGTCGAATATATAAAAGTTTAGTAAAAAAATGGTGTTCTTTTCTATGTAAATTGGTCAAATTTAATAGATTAATATAATTAGAAAACACACTCAAGAAGTGGAATCTATTTTCCTTGCAAATTTTAACCACTTACTTGCGAAGGGGTCGTGTCAAAAGTTGGCTTAAAAAACAAGTCAAATGTTGTCAAAAATCTCCTAAAGTGCAGTTGATGCATAAAAACTCCTAAATCAATTTTTTTAGAGAAATATTATTAGTATTAAAAGGTCAAGTAAGGTAACCCAATATCCCAAATTGAACAATGTATGGTAGGTACATCATTAATATTAAATCACCTTTTACATTTTTTTAAAATCGAAACTAGAGTTAGGAATTGAAGGGGTGATTAAGATTCAAAAACCAATGGACTGCCATTTTTGTGTTACCGAATTGGTTTCTTAAAAACCATCAGAACAGAACCATTTTTAAAACTTGTGGTTTAATCAAATTTAAGTGGGACTTTTAGGTTTTTTTAAAATTTTTGGTGACAATTGTGTCAGGTTGGTGGTTTAAAGGTTTTTTTTTATTAGTAACGGGTCATGCTCGCAAACTCAAAACTTGATTACTAACCAAAGTGTTGTGGTCTCCGTCGCAACACACGCGCACCCCTGGTTTAAAGGTTTTTTTTTATTATTAACGGGTTATATTCGCAAACCCAAAACTTGATTACTAACAAAAGTGTTATGGTCTCCGTCGCAACACACGCGCACAACGCTAGTATACTTTTTTTGAAGTAGTTGTCAGTACAAGCACCAACTATGTAAAACCAAATTATGGTTTATATTTACATTTTGTATTTCACGAGTTTACGTTACCCGCGCGTTGCGGCGGAATGTTGACTATTAACATTTTAGCATCACCATATTAGATGCGAAAATTAATAAGTGAAATAATCACTAATGAAATATTCTTTTCATTTATGAACCGACTTGGTTTTCTTGTGAATAGATATACCCCAAACTTTTTTATAATGCTTGGCATTAAATCAACAAGCCGTATAAATCAATGTGATGGTTCGCATGGCGGTTATATGAACAAAATAAATTATAAATTGAAGTGTCATGACTTATTGCAAGGGGTACAATGGTTCGGATGGAAGCAAATTAATCTATAAATGCCTAGTAGATTTCTACGCATGTTGCGACAGAGATAAGTGTTCGTTTTAAAGTTATAATTTTTATTACGTTTTTTTTTTTTTTTTTTTTTTTTTAAGAAAAGATCCCAAAAAATTTTTACCATATTTTATTAAAAGCTTTAAATGGATTTAGTTAATTTATGAAAGTACTAAAATACAAAAATAAAATTTAGATTAGTTAACAATTTTAATTTAAAGTGATTAATTAATTAATTAATTAAACTTTATTTCTACTATTTGATCGAAAAAACTTTCACCATATTGAAAATCATGATAAAACCATTGGCGCCCTCGGTTTTTAACTTACCAAATAAAACCATTTATTTCTGCCACTGCTAATTACTCCATTCCAATTCTCCATCACAACCACCATTTTATCTTCCAATGATTCATCGGACGATGGCCTGTTCTTGGCTGGAGTCTGCCATTGAAAGTCGAAGCCCGTCAAACGTAAACTCGTAGTCTGCCGAAGCACCGGAAACCGCATGGATGCCGCCGTGGTCGGTCATCTTAGGTTGGCCGGACACCACCATAAAACCGCCAGCGCACAACCGCATCTCTCTCTCCGTCATCAGCGTTGGCCGGCCTCCATGGCCAGTGCCGGAAGTCTGTTGGTTCGAACAAAGGGCAATTTTGTATTATATACCAAATTGATCAAGTGCATAAGCAAATTGATTAATCGCATCTATTGCTAAAGACAATGAAGATGTTTAAGAAAAGATCTTTGAACACTAACAAAACAGGGAATAGAGAGAAACCTGTATCGATCTTCGTCCGTTCGTGGGTATTCATGGGGTGGGGAGGCAAAAAACAGTGGTGTGCTGTAGACGGGAAGACAGGAGAAAAGAAAAGATGAAGATAGCGGTGGCCGAAGATGAATGATGGTGGGGGTTATATAGTGCATGAAACGGTGGATTCTTTTGACGCGCCGGTTTGGTTCTTTTCGAAAGGTGCATGAGTTTGGTTGTTGAATGTAAAGTGATGACGTCGAAAGACGCGTTGGTTTGGATATTTTGTCGGTGAGTTTGATTGTCAAATGTAAAGTGACCACGTCCAAAAGGTGTGTGTGTGGGTTGGAAAATATTGTTAGTTAAACCGTTTGGTAGTTTAATGCGGGTATGTGTTCTTGATGAAACGACACAATGGATGGGTTAAGTTGCTAATTGTATTATATAGTAATTTAGAAAAATATGTAAAATCCCAATATTAGCATTTGTAAAGGATTCATTTGGACATGTATTAGCATTCAAATTCATCACATTCAATATATGAACATTTAGTTTTGGCTTTACTTGAAGGTTAATGTCGTGGATTGTCCCTTTGTGCAATATTACCCCTTTGGAAAGAGGCTTAACCTGCCATAAAGGGCGTGATCGTGGTCGTCAATTATAAAAAAACAAATAAAATAAATGGGTCAAACGGGTCACACGAACACATTATGTTTAGCTAAATATGTTACTGGGTTTGACCCGAACTTGTTTAGTGTAAACCCGAACTTACAAAATAAAAACCATTGCTTATATAAGATTATGTACTTACTGATAGTGTGATACCAATAGCATCAATGAATTATAAATTATATAAAAATGGGCAAATAACTCAAGTGGAAATCTTTGATAGCTGTTATAAACATCACATACATCCACTTAATCTAAATAAAAGCAATCACCAATAAAGTATCACGAGCAACTTAGTTTTTACCGACTTTTTTCGAAACATAACACTAGGTGTACTATTGAACTTGCATTTTTCCATTTTGTACATAATCATGTTGTATTGCAATTTTTTATCCCGCCGCAACACGCGGGTAAACCCACTAGTTCTAAAATTAAAACATTACATAATATTATAAAAGTTTAATAGGTTTAAGAAATACATAAATGAATTTGCTTATAAAAAATATAAATTGGCTCTCAATATATCCCACTTCTTTCTTCACCAAGTTGGCTCTCAATATATCCTAGTCTTGAAATTGTCACAGCTACCAAACAACATTCGACATTTATTTCATACAACCTATTGATAAGAATCGCATACGTAATAGTATATTGTAATTGTGAAGGGGGGTTAGTGTAATTACTACTTATATAAATAAGGCATTAGTCATTATAGAAAATAAGAAGAAATTAGTAAGTTGTTAGGCTCATGCTAATGGCATTGAGAAGGGCATAGCCTTGGCCACTTTGGTGGTTATTATTCTGTATTGTCTTCTTCTTCAATCAAACAAATATAGTTACAGATTGCTTTCATCATCTCAATTACATTCAGTCTCTATCATTGGTCCGACCTGCCTCGCCTCCCTCTGCTCTCCTTTTGATTTCAATTTCTGATATCAATTTCTATCGGATTTCAATCGGTCTTAAATTCAATCGCCAATCGATCTATCTCAGATTCAATCTCCCATCGATTCATTATCGATTCCATATCTGATTTCACTCTCTGATTTCAATCTCTTATTCGAATTCTGATTTCTGCTTTCATCCGATTCAATTTCCAGATCCGATTTCATCATCTGGTGTTCTTCCAAATTCCGATTCAATCATGGTGAATCAAACGTCGCGATTTGATGCTCAGGATCAGAATTCTCGATTAGATGCTCATGAACAACAGATTCAACAATTACGATCAGATGTCGCTGAGATAAAGGCATCTCTCACTGCGTTGCATAAAAATCGGGCAGAATCCTGTGAGTTCCGTAAAGTTGTCCTCGCATGGATGAAGCAACAAGAGAAGAGGATTGATGATAGTTCCTCAGGATTTGAGTTCGCCGGTAACGTTTTCTTTGTTTTGGGGTCCAAATCTGACTTAGACGAACCTGAACCTCCGATTTCTGCTTCAGTTTATTTGGCACATGGGATCTTGATACCACCTTCCAGATCTCGATCACTTCTTCTAGATCCTTCTTCAGATCCGAGACGTGATTGTATGGTGGATCGTTCTTCAGGTTCTATTTCTCCACCTCCATCTCTATTAGAGCAAGTGGAGGCAATCGTTTCCAGATCTGAAGAAAAGTCATCCGGTCAGGGACGCTTGATGTCGACGAGGGCTAAATGGGCTATATCTGATGATGTACACTTGAAGTTGGGCTCAGAACCACTGGTGGGCCACAATGTGGAGTTGAAAACAATTGTGGATTTGGATTATCCAGATCCGGGCCAAGGTGTGGAGCAAAACAAGGTTGTGGGCTTGATTTTCTCCGATTTGGACTTGTGTGAGAAAGGAAAAGCTCCGTTTGACAGGGGAAAGAGTTCATTGTCTTGCCGTCCTCTCATTGGAACGCGATTGACGTTTTCGGCTACATCGCAGTTATGGGTCGTGCATGGGCAGCCTCGGCCACCGGACGTCGCAGTCGATCCCAGTCTTGAGGACAAGACTGTTTTGAAGGGGGGAGTATTGATAAGAATCGCATACGTAATAGTATATTGTAATTGTGAAGGGGGGTTAGTGTAATTACTACTTATATAAATAAGGCATTAGTCATTATAGAAAATAAGGAGAAATTAGTAAGTTGTTAGGCTCATGCTAATGGCATTGAGAAGGGCATAGCCCTGGCCACTTTGGTGGTTATTATTCTGTATTGTCTTCTTCTTCAATCAAACAAATATAGTTACAGATTGCTTTCATCATCTCAATTACATTCAGTCTCTATCATTGGACCAATGATAAATCTGTAACTATATTTGTTTGATTGAAGAAGAAGACAATACAGAATAATAACCACCAAAGTGGCCAGGGCTATGCCCTTCTCAATGCCATTAGCATGAGCCTAACAACTTACTAATTTCTCCTTATTTTCTATAATGACTAATGCCTTATTTATATAAGTAGTAATTACACTAACCCCCCTTCACAATTACAATATACTATTACGTATGCGATTCTTATCACCTATGCAATGTCATGCGCATAAGCTCGGAAAATCAGAACAACCTGTTAACCCAACATGACTAGACCAGACTAGGTAAGTTTATGGATGGTTTTCATGTCAACTGCCTCAAGTAAGGTTCCGTTATGGACACGGTCCCACCATTCAAACAAGAAATTGTTTACGATTAACCTGAACCACGGGGATAGCTTCACGCCATCTTCTCCAACATCAGCCTTCCTTACTAACTCTTTCAGTTGTTGTGGATTCACATACTTTATATCTTTCACTTCATCAAGGTTTGGTTTCAAGCAAACATCTCGTACAATGAACAGTAGGTAATCAACTGTCAAATTAAACATATAGAAATAATTTCGTTACTCGTAACGAAAAAAATAACCCGTATAATTTGATGCAAGAGATTTTACGTTCATGTTCTCCCCATTTTCCATCAGATGGAGCCTTGTAGAGGATGCGACCCAAGGGGATAAACTCATCAACCGGAACATCTTCAGCAGGGATACCGAGTTCATCCAAAAGCCTCCTCTGTGCAGCATTCCTGACTCCTGATAGAATTAAGGAAAAAAGCAAAAATGAATTCATAATGACAACCTTGACAAATGCTAATTAGATATCACATTACCAAGGGCGTTTTCATCACTAAGCTCTGTCTCCCTGTATAGTGGATGGCTGCAACATGTGTTTGTCCATACCGAAGGGAAAGTCACCTTGGTTGTAGACCGTTGCTGGAGATGCATCACCATTTAGAAACTTCAGTTTATAAAAAGCTTAAATCAAACTGAATAAGTATATAAAACAAGATTTGGAGAATTAGCAGGTTGGGCACAAATTAACACAGGTATACTTTGAGTACAAGTTGAAATGGGTTGTGTCAAAAAAACATAATAATATTCCTATATTAATCTATTTCTGTGTATTTACATGACGCATTGGACGACTTTAGACCTGTTTTCGACTCTTTTAACTTTATTCTAATTTTGTATATCTTACCCGCTTAACTCATTAAAGATAAAAACATAATTCAAAGTGAAAATGGGTTGAACCTGCCACCTCTATTAATAAAAGTAACAATTTGAAAGTCTGAAATGGTCTTAGACAGACGGCTAACCAAGATCCTTTTAAGAACCAAGAAAGTGTATAACAAAAAAAAAGGTTTATTGGGTCTTTCTAATGAAATGACAAAAAGATCACTTGTATTGAGTGCAAACCAATCACCTCCATTTAATCGATAATATATTTTATTCCATTCAAAAATTGAAAAAAAAAAACAATAGTGATGAGCATGCACTACTCAATATCATGAAAACCTATATACAATATATTTTGATCTACCTGGAGGAGTAACTCATACTTTGAGTTAAATAAGAAGACACTGAATGCTCTATGTAGTAAATTTTCTTTTTCGATCTTCTCCATCAAATGACCTGCATGTTATAAACAACTTTTAATAACAGTCATAACAATAAAGAAACAAACAACAATGGTAGTTAAACCAATATGCACCGACTTAACATTCTGTTTGATAGAAAAGTAAACATGTTATTAAACAAGGCTTGTATATAAAAACTATACCAAAATGTCGTAAAGGAGGCCAAGTAAAAAAATTACTTCATGCATATCTTAGCACCAGTTGACATAATTAACATACGTAAAAACTCTGACCAATATTCCATTTTGCCCATGAGAAGCTCTCAAATTCACTTTTAGTTACCTGAGTGAAGATTTCTCACGTTGATAAAGGCACGCCTAAGGCTTGGGCATGAGGCGAGCTGGAAAAGGCCTAAGGGGATTGAGGCAGCGCCTCATGTATTCTGGGTCAAAATTGGTCATAGTTAGGAGGCTGATATGTTGAAACAACCAAAGGGGTGAAGAAATTATGAAATTTTTACTTGATAAAAGGTTTATTTGTAAAGCATACAATAGTTGTAAAAAACTGGTTGATGTATGTATATAGATCGAGAAACGCCTCGCGCTTTTTAAGCCAAGGTTGATTGTACTTGAGGTCAAGGACCAGGTATCGCTCATGTGAAGTGGACAATGCAGGATTCGCCTCCGTTGTTAGAATATCAAAAAGTCTCAAATAATGTAAGCAAGCCGACTTGTTGGTAATGGTTTTCTAAATATAAATAATGAGTGATTTAAATTCATAAGCATAGTAGTAGTATAATAAGGGTATACTTGTTTAATTTAGTTTATTATTTTCTGCACTGACATAAACAGTTTAGCATAATAGTGAAGTTGATGAAAGAAAACAATGCATAATAATACTTACAATTATATTTGGTATCATGACCAACAACTTTGTCATTCTCGTCCACCAAAATACATCTGCAGAAATTCGTGACATACAAACAGATTATTATTATTATGCTGACAACTGAAATAATACAAGTAACTAAGTCGATAGGGCATAGGCATAAAATGATAAAGGATGAAATGAACATGGTTTAGTGTAATTAGCAGGTAATTCATCAAAATATGGGAGTAAAAAACAAAGTAACCGACTGGTCTTGGAACATGAGACGTGGCATCCATGGCAGCGGTGGATATAAATCGGAGAAGAAGACCGGTGGCGGTGGGAAATTTGATGGAGGGATGTGGAGAAGATAGTAGTATCTTGGTAGCAATGGTTGGGGACAATTTCAACATTCATCGGTTGCTGATTATTCAAAAGTTGTGTTTCATAGAGAAAGAATAGAAAATGAGAGGGTTTTTTTTTTTTTTTTTTTAATCTTTTCAATTTGAAAAGAAACAGAGAGAAAGAAAAGAAAATGAGAGAATCTTTTCTTTTATCTCCTTAACTTAACTCGGGAACACAGTGTTAGGGACGACGCTTGGACGGTTTTTAAATTCGAAATGTTTTGAGACAAGTATTGGGTTAGGTCAGACCGGTTATAGGATTATTATTTTTCTTGGATTTGGGACGAGTATGAGATTTGATGATATACCCGCCCAATAATGTATACCTGTAGTAATGAGTAAATGGTATCGGGTATTGAAACCGAATTTACTGAACCGAGTACATTTTCAGTACCGATTTGGTACCGACTTTTGACATTTTCAGTATCAGTTTTTTACCCTCAAGTACCGGTAACTGGTATCGTACCGGTGTATTCGGTACCGGTACCCACTTTTAGGGATTTTCAATACTAGTAATTTCAGTACCGGTACAGGTTGGTACCAAGCTCATTTTTATATACCCATTTATCTAATTGTATACTCGAAATAATTTATTTTATTTTCTAGTTACCGTGTATATGATAAATATATCCATTTTTTTCTTGTTGTTACGTAACTGAACCTTCACGGCTTCACCCCAAAGACCCAAATCTATACTATATTATAATGCATGAGGGAGGGATTCCCAAAAGTTAAGAACTTCTTCCCCCCTTATTTATAAATAAACCCCTAAAATGAGGGTAGTTTGGTCTTTTAAACACTATTTATTTTTTAGCCAATAAATTTATTACACTTTAATCCTTAATTTTAACAAAATTATATGAATAACTATTTTTAGTTAGTTGCAACACATACGCACGCGTTGACCATAGGCGGGACAAACCAAAACCTAATTCTCATTTCAAAATTTAAACCCAGCTTTTTCTTGCTATAATTTCTGCTCTCTCTCTCTCTCAAAATTCTAGATCTGATTACTCTCTAGGTTCAAATCCTCCCTTCTTCTACAGGTTTTTTTTAATGATGCTGAGATTTTAGTAGAGAGATGGAAAATCTGGTGGGATTCATCTACCGTCGATTTGAGCTTTAGCTGAGTACAAGACTAGATCATCAAGAGTATTCAAGAAACCATCAATCTCCACTTTGTGATTTACTTTTGTTTTCTTCAATCTCACATCCATATTTGTCTCCATGTAATATTCATTATATAGGCTTCAATCCCACTGTCTTTGACGGCGACGATACATCAGGTAAGTTTTAGACATCGATTTTGCTTTATGTTCTTTGATTCTTCAGTCTGGAATGTTATAAATGAAGGGTCTGTTTATATAATAGGATTGTTGAATGGAACCAAGAATCTGTTGCTGTTTTTAAGTTGGATGGGGTTTTCAGGGATGCTGCATTCATGGTGTTCGATGTAAGTCCTCAACCAAACAACCTAATCATTTATCATTGGATTCAGTTAGTTTATCATTCTGATTGTAATTGTATCGCGTTTTATGTTTGATTGTATGAATTTTTATGTGTGATTTGACAGAGGAAAAGGCACGGTTAGCGTCGGCACCGCCTTATCTGTCTCTAGCACCAAAATCTAAAAACTTGAGTACTACGCCGCGGTTACCGGATTGAGTTTTGCATCAGAATCTTCAACGGAACCGATAGAACTTTTGGTAAGAATAGATATACATAGGTGGCTTTTAATTTCGTAGTTGTTTTTTGAATTATGATTTATGCTCCATTGGGTGTTTCTTCTAGAACCTTCTTAAATCTAACCAGTTTTATCAAGTTTCATTAAAGTTATTGTTTTATGTGTGAAGATACGCAAATAATGGAGATTCTTACTGGACGGGTTATTTTACAAGTCGCCCTTCCCTCAAAGGACACGTACGATCATTGAGCGGATATTATTTGGTAAAACTATAAAAATAAGATGTTTTACTAACTTCCCATTTGTAGAAACAATTGCAAAATAAAAAGTTAAACATTTTTTGTGAGAAATAAATCAGGCATCAAGGCAGCTTGAGTTTTTTATTGGAAGGCGAAATAACGGTCCGAGCACTTTCAGTCTTGGGGATGCTTTAGGAATTGCGCAACATCATGATGCTGTTTTCGGTACTGCTAAACAACATACAACAAATGACTACCAAAACGCTTAGCAATTGGAGCTCTCGAGGTAATATTGTAATTAATCTTTCGAGTAAATTATCATTTTCGTCTCTGAGGTTTGGCCACTTTTGCGACTTTCATCCAAAGGTTTGTTTTTCCGCATCTGGGTCCTCGTGGTTTCAAAATCTTGCCATTTTCGTCCCTAAGGTTTAGCAATTTATTGCGACGGCCCTCAGGGACGGAAATGACAAGATTTTGAAACCACGAGGACTCAGATTCGCGAAAACAAACATTTGGATGAAAGTCGCAACAGTGGTCAAACCTCATGGACGAAAATGACAATATACTCTTTTCAAACTGACAAGTTTTTATTTAGACCACCCGTAGTGGGGCGGTATTTTTTAAAAAAATTGAAAAAAAGGCTCAAAAACGCCCCTCCCCCCATTACATGGGGCGTTTTAAAAAAAAAATCAAAAATTTGAGTTTGGCGTTTTAATAATAACGCTTAATATCTCCAAGTGAGAACTGAATGTCCAATGGGAGTGGTCCATTGGTTTGACTGGCCAATGATAAACTACTTTGCTTTTTTTTTAATGATTGGAAGGGGCATTATTTAGGCATTATTTCCACTACGTCACTTTTGCAATAAAGCCCCATGCTGACTGGACTGCCACGTGTCGGATAATGCCCCATGGTGGGGGCATTATTTTTCTTAACCACTACACATAGTCTTAACCAAAGGGTGACTTATATGCATATTCATTTTCTATAACTTCCCATAGGCTGAGGCTGTTGTCAATTCAGCTTTATCATGCCTAACAAGTTCTACAAGTAACTGCACCATATCCACATCCACATTTAGCCAAGTGTGTGGTGTCTGGTCTCTTCCCAGCTCCTTGCTAGGTGGTGGCCTTAACTGTTTGGTTTGAAAAAGTCGGGAAGAATAGTGCCTAAGTGGTTCACCCACCACCTGTGGAAATAAGACAATATTTGAAGTTTTCTAGTTGTGGTCACAAAAGTAAAGCAAATCCTCTTAGATATAACATAAACAGAAAATTTAATATGCATTCTACTACCTTCATTGGACATTATTGACTTTTCAAAGTTGACCAGACTTTTAAAGTCAGCATGAATTTACAAATAAATATGAGTTTTTGATGAGCTAGCCTAAAGTATACAATGACGTTAAATCTATTAGTAACTAGACATGTGTAACGCTTATTATGTATATCCACCATAATGATGCGACAATAAATATTATACGAATAAGAGAATTACAAGAAACGGGTATTACAATACAAAATGTCACCCCCGCCGCATCGCGCGGGCACCCTGCTAGTTATAAATAGTGTCTATAAAGTTAAAGAAGAATCTTTGTTTTATTGCATCTTGTTCACGTATTGTTTACTTATATATACGCTTCATTTAGATTAAGACATGTTTTTCATTCTGGTTAAGTACCCGTGTGTACGGGTGATCTCAACTTAACATGATAAAATAAAAGTTACGGCATGGTTAACTTTTAACGCCATAAATAGAAGTTACTAAGTGTTAGTGTGAATTTAATAGGTTTAATTATTTATAAAATTATAAAAATGCACTGCTCACATTAATCGATAATTACGTGCTAAGCGGATCTTCTCGACAAATTAAGGATGGGCTCAAGCTTACACGACGTTTCAATCAATGACACGTTTAATTCATAAGACGGACGTTTCAATCAATGACACATTTAACAGATCTAACAGAAGCAAGAAGATCTTAATACAAGATCGACAATCAACTGAAACAAAGAACGAAGTGAAACCCTATGAGAGATAACTGAGGAAAAATATCTCGAACAAGTGAATGAAGTCTGTTCACAAATGAATGAGTTAACTCATTTATATAACCAGCCCAAAGTGTGCCCGTCCATGTCTTGTTAGCCCAATAATTGTCGCAACCCCCGCCCCCTATCTGTCCCGTGAACGGGCGGCCGCGAGAGTCAGTTTTGGTGGTATCAGTGTTTATCAATTTGGCAGCGGAAATTACATCAGGACCGTAGTTAGGAAATATTTTATCAGAGTAAAACACCACATTTTATATAAATAAATATATTGGGATAAAACCCAAGTTTTTATTACAAACTGATTTATAGAGGTAAACCCCATTTTATTGAAATAAAACATCTTCTTTTATTTAGGTAACTTTTATAGCCACTTTTCCAAGTCTTCAGTGCTGTCCAGCTGAGTTCTAGTTGGCTTTCACATTTTGTTACCTGAAACGCGTTTAAAAACATTTTGTCAGTGGGAAATACTGGTGAGTGAATCCCAGTTTAATCAAGAAGAGTTTTATCAATTCACGGTATTGAGAGCGATTACAATGTTTACATCTACACAATTACTCATTCAGTATTGTCAATCCTGACAGGTGGGTCATATTACCCATTGGCTAACTCTTTGTCCAATTGTAACGTGTTCCACATTTTGTATACAAAACCCCAACATACCGGCAGTAATTGAAGAATTACAATGACTCAATCACTGCTAATTACATTGTAAAATAATTAAGGTTTTGTAAAAATAGTTTGCAAAAAGGAGGATTACTCACACTGCTGTCTTAGGTTTTCTTTAAGGATTTCCTAGTGATTATCTATAAATTACACAAATGCACACGCGTTAGTATAATAACCAGTGTTGTAAAAGTCGCTAGGCGGTCCCTAGTCGGCCGACTGGGGAGTTGGGAGTAATCGGAGTACTCGGAGAGTACTCGGGGAGTACGCGGACATGGTAAATATAAAGAAAATTAATTGTTATATATTATTTATGTGTTAAAATAAGCATAATTCATGTCAACTGAGTATAATTTAAAATGAAACATGTTTAAAGTTCAAATATTCTGAATACAAGTCCGACTAGTCTGAGTACAAGGCCGAGTAGTCCGAGTACAAGGCCGAGTAGGCCGATTTTGACCGAGTTTGACCGATTAAAAGTCAACAAACCACGTTGACCGCCTAGACCGACTACGTCCGACTAGGCCGACTAGGCACCGAGTACTCCCGAGTAATCCCGAGGCCGACTAATTGAGACCGCCTAGGAGGAAGTCGCCTCGGAGGGGGTCCGAGGACCGAGTACTCGGCCGAGTAATCCGACTTTTACAACACTGATAATAACCCAATATTTACATTAGTAATACCCTCCCCGAGACGACATTCTAACGACTACGTCGGGTAGAACCTCGACAGCTGTTATGGAACCCTGGATCAATCGGGCAGCGTATCTAATACGTAACCGGGGTTATGATACTTACAACGGGGCAGAACTTCGTTAATTAGGGGGTTTTATACCCGAAAAGCACTTTGCCTATATAGAAATTCGAGAGAAAGAAAGTGGGTGAGCGAGTTGGGACTGAGGTCGATGCTCCCAATTTATAGGAGCTGATTTCAAGTTCCTCGCGGCCCGTGTAGAAGTCCTCTAAGGGCTTCTCGGCCCGCGTCGTAGGGGTGGTAAGGCCTAGCTTGTCCGGGTCATTTGTAACAACTCTCACCAAAAGTCCTATTTCTTATTTTATATTGCCCAATAGGAAACCCTAATTGAGACCCCCAAGTGATACTGCATGACCCCTAAAAATTTCAGAACAATTGGAATCAGGATCAGGGCCCCTAAAACTCAGGGGGGGTATTCCCTAGTCGGTAATATCCTTACAGTTTTACGTGGAAATGAATTTGAACGAACGACCAACTCAGCGAAGCTACCCAGACACAGGGCTACCCTATGGTAGGGTGGTGCCCCTCGCGCCACGCGACAGCCCCTCGCGCCACGCAAGGGGACTGTTTTTCCAGTATAAATAGAGGAGTTTGGCACTTGAGTTTCTGCGTTGGTTCTACGTTAAAACTCGTTTTCTACGTTGAGTTATCTTCTGTTTACTACAAAAACACACACAAGCACGAAACACTACCGCGATAACAGGGTAATAACTCGATCACTGCTACGATTTAATGTCCGATCGATAGAAACCAATCCAATGGATGTTTAAGTGCTGCTCAAACTTGGGTTATACTTTGTCATTCGTCGTGAATTCGATGGATGTTTAAGTATCGCACTTTGTCATTCATTGTGAAGGTTTTGATCTCGTGAGTTGTCATAAAAGTTGGATTAAAGTTACTAACCTAGTTTTCGTGTGCATTGTTATTTAAATTAGGTTACAAGGCTAATCAGTAGGCTAAACTCTGCCCGTTTAAATCTGCAATGTGAGTCATTCTCTTTTTACCAAATTGCTTTCAAAAATCATATTTGTTTTCAAAGTTATAATTACAGGGATTAAGTTTTTGTAATCTTCAATTACTGCCGGTATGTGGGGTTTTGTATACAATACTTGATAACCGTCACCGTTGGACAACGAGTTAGCCAATGAGTGATATGACCATAGTCACAGAAACGAGTCGAGTGACAAATACCGTTGGGTAATTGGTTGATATATAAACAATGTAATAGCCCTTAATACTGTATATTATAACAATGTGTCGTTTTGTGCAAAATGAGTGACTCGCCAGTATTTCCCTGCTGATAAAACCTTTTTAAAACATGTTTCAGGTGATCTGCTGTAATCCAGGAAAAAGTGTCGTGTAGCACTACACGCTTGAAGAAGTGGCCTGATTAAATAAAGAAACATGTTTTTGTAAAATAGGGGTTTCCCAGTGAAATTCCCTTATTGTAAATTACAGGGTGTATCCCTAATTATGAAATAAAATAATCGGGCATTTTCAAGTTTTAACGATCCGGATAATAATTCCACTGCCAAATTAAATAAATACCACGGATTTCTGTCCCGCGGCTTCGGGACCGGGTCAAACCGGGCCGGGGGCCGTGACAGGAAAAGGTGGTATCAGAGCCACTGATTTAAGCCAATTAAGTATTTAGAAATACTTAATTTTTTCTAATTGCCATTCTGTGATTATGTGTTTTTGTGTTATTTGACTATTTGTTAGTTTACAGTATGGGTAAGCAAAGAATTTCGGACATCTATCGTCAATTAGATAGTTCACCAAAGGATAAGGGAACCTCATTTCAATCAAATTCCCCAAGATACTCAGCAGATACTGAGGAAGGAATATTTGTTCGTAAGGCACAATTTGAGAAACCACTTACCATTAAGAAAAGAAGTTGGATTATTAGCAAAAGTCAAGAGAAAATAAAGAAGTCACAACCAAAAGGAGTGATGATTAATAAGGAAACCCATGGAATAGGCAATAACCCACCATGGGAAAATAAATTAGATGAACAATGGGCAAATATCTATATGTTAGCCACTATAGCGGTAAATGTTAATTTAAACTGACAACCCCCTGACCCAGTACTAGCACCCATATCATCTATAAGCCAGAAACTTTAAAGGAACTTTGCCCATTAGATAAACAACTTAGTAAGGGAAGATAGAATAAAGCATGCTAAACATAATATTCCTAGATAGACTAAAATAAATTAGGAATACACAACCTCTAGTATATTTTGAATTTCAGTGTAATTTGTAATAGACATGTATATATATATAAAAGTCGCAATGTTTGCCATTTTTCTGTTTGTACAGTGATACTTGAATGGTTGTACTAAATATTAGCCTGTGATAAATAATAATTGATAAATATTCAGATGGAACACGCTGATAATGAACCAGTTAACGAGATTAACCAATCTGCACAAAACCACGAAGATCAATTTCTGAATAGGCAAGATATCGAGAACATCGTTGCTCAGGGAATAGCCAATGCTATTCCAGCAATCCTTGTTGCTGCCAGAAATCCAGTAGAACCTCAACAAATTATTCCTAGCAAACGTACTCATAAAGACAACTTCAGTAATAGCATAAATGGAGGCGGTAATATTAATAATAATGATAATGATATACCGCAAGCCCCAATCCTCAAAAGAATGAAAACTGCAACGCCTGGTTGCACTTACAAGGAATTTCTTGCCTGTAAACTTGTTGAGTTCGCAGGCAATGAAGGGGCGACTGCGGCACTGCGTTGGTTGGAGAAAACCGAGGCAGTAATCAAAATAAGTAAATGTGTCGAGGAGGATAAAGTCATGTATGCTTCTCACCTTTTCAAGGAAGAAGCATTAGAATGGTGGAATACGATATTACAAGCTAAGGGAAGCGACATGGCCTATGCCATGAGTTGGGAGGAGTTTAAGCATCTGGTGGAAAGGAAATTCTGCCCTGAATATGAGAAAGAACAAATGGCGAATAAATTCCTAAGCCACCGGATGGTGGATGTTGATTGTCGAGGGTATACTTCAAAGTTTTTCGAATATGCCAGAATTGTGCCTACTCTGGCTTCGCCAGAGCCGGTACTTATTTCTCGCTACATTTGGGGTTTAATTAGAGAGATCCATGATATTGTCAAAGCTGCGAGACCCCGCACGATCGATGATGCGGTGGAACTAGCCAACACTTTGACTGATGGACTGGTGCGTACGCGAGAAGAAAATAAGAAGAAGGAATTGGCTCAGAAAATTACCCAAGGATTTCGTGTGGGTAATAATAGCAATTTCAAGAAGAGAGAAACTGGGCAATCTTCCACTCCGCCATTTTGCAGAAACTGCAGAAAGAAACATTTCAGAAAGTGTAATGAAACCCGCAACTTCTGCAAAGTTGTAGGACATCGTGAAGAAGATCGCAGAAAGAAAACAAGGGTCTACTATAACTGTGGAAAAGCTGGGCATTTCAAACCAGAATGTCCTAAATTGGTCAAACCAGCAGACAACAAAGCCAAACCAGCAGACGGAACTACCAAGAAGAATGCAAGAGCATTTCAATTGACTACGTAGGAAGCCGAACTAATTCCTGACGTAATAGCTGGTACGTTTTTAGTTCACAACGTTTATGCGAAAGTATTATTTGACTCTGGTGCAAACCAAAGTTTTATTAATACTTCATTATGCCAAGCTCTTAAGCTACCCTTAACAAAACTTAGGCAAGTTTTTACGGTAGAGACGGCAGACGGGAATTCTGTTAACATAGATACGGTTTTGCAGAAAGCAAATATAGAACTTTCAGGTCATAAATTTTCTGCAAACTTATTACCCATGAATTTAGCTGGATTCGATGTCGTCTTAGGAATGGATTGGTTAGTAGCCAACCATGCTCGAATCCTCTGTGATAAAAATTCCATAGAAATTCGTGCACCCACCGGAGAAGTAATCATAATTACAGGGGATAAGCCGCGTAAACCCATGAAGTTCATTTCAGTAATGAAAGTTGCTAGTTATGAACGAAAGCAAGGAATAGTGTATATGATTTTGGTAATCATTAACACTAAGGGTAAGGAATTTAAGGAAATTCCTATAGTCTCAGAATACCCAGATGTATTCCCAGAAGAGTTACCAGGATTACCACCAGATAGGGAGGTAGAATTTAGAATTCATCTAATTCCTGGAACTACACCGGTAGCCAAGGCACCCTACCGGTTAGCACCCACTGAAATGTTAGAATTGAAAAAGCAATTAGATGAATTACTCAGTAAGGGATTCATACAACCTAGTTCATCCCCTTGGGGAGCACCAGTGTTGTTCGTAAAGAAAAAGGATGGTTCAATGCGAATGTGTATCGATTATAGGGAATTAAATAAGGTTACAATCAAGAATTGATACCCATTACCTAGGATTGATGATCTCTTTGATCAGCTTCAAGGAGCTAGATATTTTTCTAAGATCGACTTGCGCTCCGGATATCATCAATTGAAGGTGCAAAAAGAAGACATACCTAAAAATGCTTTCAGAACTAGGTATGGTCACTATGAGTTTACAGTCATGCCCTTTGGGTTAACAAATGCTCCCGCAGCATTTATGGACATGATGAATAGAATCTGTAAACCGTACTTGGATAAATTTGTAACTGTCTTCATCGACGATATACTTATTTATTCCAAAAGTCAGGATGAACATTGTCAGCATCTGCATGCACTCTTAACTTTGTTAAGAAAAGAGAAGCTTTACGCCAAATTCTCGAAGTGTGAATTTTGGCTCAAAGAAGTGCAATTTTTAGGACACATGGTGAATCACGAAGTTATTCACGTAGATCCTGCTAAGATAGAAGCAATCACCAAATGGAAGGTTCCACAATCAACAATGGAAATTAGAAGTTTTATAGGGTTAGCCGGATACTATAGACGGTTTATTAAGGATTTTTCCAAGATAGCTGTACCATTAACTAAGCCAACCTGTAAATCAGTTAAGTTTGAATGGGGACCTAAACAAGAAGAAGCTTTTAAGATTTTAAAGCAGAAATTAACAAACGCTCCAATTCTAGCCTTACCAGAAGGAACGGAAGATTTTGAAATTTACTGTGATGCTTCTAAGCTAGGATTAGGATGTGTATTAATGCAAAAGAAGGTAATTGCGTATGCATCTAGGCAATTGAAAAAGCACGAGGAAAACTATACGACTCATGACTTAGAGTTAGGAGCTATAATTTTTGCCCTTAAGATTTGGAGACATTATCTTTGGAGACATTATCTGTATAGAAGTAAGTTTACTGTCTATACGGATCACAAAAGTTTAAGGTACATATTTGGGCAAAAAGAATTAAACATGAGGCAAAGGAGATGGATGGAAATCCTAAGCGACTACGACTGTGATATTCAGTATCACGAAGGAAAGGCAAACGTAGTTGCAGATGCCTTAAGTCGTAAATATCATGAAAAACAACGACGAATTCGTGCTCTTAGATTAAATCTACAATTAGATTTAATGGAACAACTGAAGAATATTCAGGAAACAACAATCAAGGATGATGCTGAAGGAATGAAGGGATGAATAAAAGAATTAAAGCAAGGAGGTGATGGAATTTGGAGATTCCATGAAAGAAGAATTTGGGTACCTAAGCAGGGAGAATAAGAAATAAGATTTTAGAGGAAGCCCATAAATCTAGGTATACCATGCACCCGGGAAATAATAAGATGTACCAAGATTTAAGAAATAACTTCTGGTGGATAGGAATGAAAAAGGACATAGCTAGATATGTATCTAAGCGTCTTACTTGTTCACAAGTTAAGGCAGAACACCAGAAACCCTCAGGTCTACTCCAACAATTAGAAATGCCTGTATGGAAATGGGAACTCATAACAATGGATTTTGTTACTAAGTTTCCCAAACCAGAAAAGGTAATGATGCTATTTGGGTAATTGTGGATCGATTAACCAAATCAGCTCACTTTCTACCCATGAAGGAAACCTTTAGCATGGAAAGGTTGGCAAAATTGTACGTAGACGAAGTAGTATCCTTGCATGGAGTTCCACTCTCTATTGTATCGGATAGAGATAGTCGTTTCACTTCACGTTTCTGGACAAGTTTCCAAGAAGCCATGGGAACGCGATTAAATTTAAGTACAGCTTACCATCCTCAAACAGATGGACAAAGTGAAAGGACGATCCAAACCTTGGAAGACATGCTCAGGGCATGTGTAATAGATTTTGGTGGAAACTGGGACGACCACCTACCCTTAATTGAATTCTCCTATAACAATAGTTATCATGCGAGCATTGAAGCTGCCCCGTTCGAAGCACTATATGGGCGAAAGTGCAGAACTCCAGTCTGTTGGGCAGAAATAGGAGAAAGTCAATTATCAGGTCCCGAAATTGTACAAGAAACTACCGACAAGATCACTCAAATCAAGGAAAGACTAAAGACGGCTCGAGATCGCCAGAAGAGTTACACAGACAATCGACGCAAACCACTGGAATTTCAAGTCGGAGATAAGGTACTCTTGAAAGTTTCTCCTTGGAAAGGAGTAGTTCGGTTCGGGAAGAAGGGAAAGCTAAGTCCAAGGTACGTAGGACCATTCCCTATAATCCAGCGAATAGGACCAATTGCCTATCGTTTACAGCTACCAGAAGAGCTAGCCGGGGTACATGACGTATTTCATGTATCCAACCTCAAGAAATGTCTATCTGACGAATCCTTGGTAGTACCTCTTCAAGATGTAGAGGTAAATGAAAAGTTAAAATTTATTGAGAAGCCACTGCAGATAGAAGACATAAAGGTCAAGTTTCTCAAGCACAAACGACTAGTGCTGGTCAAAGTCAAGTGGGATTCAAGGAGAGGACCTGAGTACACTTGGGAGCTGGAATCAGAGATGAAGCGGAAATATCTCTACTTGTTCCAGTAAATCTCGAGGACGAGATTTTTATTAAGGTGGGGAGGATGTAACAACTCTCACCAAAAGTCCTATTTCTTATTTTATATTGTCCAATAGGAAACCCTAATTGAGACCCCCAAGTGATACTGCATGACCCCTAAAAATTTCAGAACAATCGGAATCAGGATCAGGGCCCCTAAAACTCAGGGGGTATTCCCTAGTCGGTAATATCCTTACAGTTTTACGTGGAAATGAATTTGAACGAACGACCAACTCAGCGAAGCTACCAGGACACGGGGCTACCCTATGGTAGGGTGGTGCCCCTCGCGCCACGCGAGGGGACTGTTTTTCCAGTATAAATAGAGGAGTTTGGCACTTGAGTTTCTGCGTTGGTTCGACGTTAAAACTCATTTTATACGTTGAGTTATCTTCTGTTTACTACAAAAACACACACAAGCACGAAACGCTGCCGCGATAACAGGGTAATAACTCGATCACTGCTACTATTTAATGTCCGATCGATAGAAACCAATCCAATGGATGTTTAAGTGCTGCCAAACTTGGGTTATACTTTGTCATTCGTCGTGAATTCGATGGATGTTTAAGTATCGCACTTTGTCATTCATTGTGAAGGTTTTGATCTCGTGAGTTGTCGTAAAAGTTGGATTAAAGTTACTAACCTAGTTTTCGTGTGCATTGTTATTTAAATTAGGTTACAAGGCTAATCAGTAGGCTAAAATCTGCCCGTTTAAATCTGCAATGTGAGTCATTCTCTTTTTACCAAATTGCTTTCAAAAATCATATTTGTTTTCAAAGTTATAATTACAGGGATTAAGTCTTTGTAATCTTCAATTACTGCCGGTATGTGTGGTTTTGTATACAATACTTGATAACCGTCACCGTTGGACAACGAGTTAGCCAATGGGTGATATGACCATAGTCACAGAAATGAGTCGAGTGACAAATACCGTTGGGTAATTGGTTGATATATAAACAATGTAATCGCCCTTAATACTGTATATTATAACAATGTGTCGTTTTGTGCAAAATGAGTGACTCGCCAGTATTTCCCTGCTGATAAAACCTTTTTAAAACATGTTTCAGGTGATCTGCTGTAATCCAGGAAAAAGTGTCGTGTAGCACTACACGCTTGAAGAAGTGGCTTGATTAAATAAAGAAACATGTTTTTTGTAAAATAAGGGTTTCCCAGTGAAATTCCCTTATTGTAAATTACAAGGTTTATCCCTAATTATGAAATAAAATAATCAGTCATTTTCAAGTTTTAACGATCCTGTTAATAATTCCGCTGCCAAATTAAATAAATACCACGGGATTTCTGTCCCGCGGCTTCGGGACCGGGTCAAACCGGGCCGGGGGCCGTGACATCATTACACTAGGTCCAACACGTTGCTGCCACATGGCAGCTCTGGGCTTCTCTTGGTGGCTTATCTGACGCGGCCCGCGTAAGACCAAGGGGTGGTCTTCGCGGCCCGCCAAGGACTAATAAAAATTGTTTTTAATTACTTTTTAATAAAATAAAGGTATTCGGGGTCCGTTTTTGCATACGGGGTGTAATTTAGGACATATTAGGATATTTTAAATATATTAGGGGTGTCGAAAATTATTTTGGAGGGTTGTTATAATAACTTAGCCCAGCACCAAGTGCAGTCCAAACTCCAATAGCACAGCTCAGCAACAAGTGCAGTCCAAACTCACAGCATCTAGTTATATGAAATAAAAAGAACCACTGTCCAGACACGTTTTTAACTGTGTCAATAAAGTGTCAACCCGTTATGACCCAAACCTGTTGACCCTAAACTCAATTCTTATTTTGTTAAATCCTGTTAAACATGTTATGTTATAAATTGTAAAAATAGGAGGAAAAAGGACATTAAAGCTTCATCCGCAACTCGGATATTGCTTGCAAGGAGCTGGTTGCAAAGGAGGCGAACAAATGTTTCATATTTCAAAATCAACAATCAAAACACCGAATCTAACAACGTTCAATTCTCTTGTTCAATGTAGAGTTCATTGGCAAAGCATGAAGATCCTATACCAAATCCATGATTGAAACAATTGAATTTGTACCGAATTCGATGCAAGATGTTATTATATAATTTTTTTGTTCATATTATATGAAGCTAATACAAAGTACCAATATTTTGAATTTTCAATCCTACGGATCATGTTAAACGACCCACGTGCGAGTAAACAAGCCAAACTGTTCAACTTGCCTGGCATACTAATGAAAACCCGATGATACGTGATCGAAAACCAGTGATCGTTTATGCTTAAGTTGATTTTTTTACGTAGCTTTTAATCTTGAATAGCCTACTTTTAATGGGATTTGTGTTTTACAGGTCTAAAAGAATTTAAGGAGCTAATCGGGAGCTAAACGGAGCACCGGGATGTGAATCGGGTCAACCGGGATCAAGAAATGGAAAAACAGAAAACAAGTTGGTGTTAACCTTGAAGACTAGATGTGTTGTAGGGGATGTTAATGGCTTGAAAATGAATATATTGGAAGATGGCATGATAGAGGGCTGAATTACGAAGACGTGGGCGAAAACGGTGAATAAAACGGAGCTAAAACGAAAAATTTATGAAGAAAACAAGAAATCAGGAAATCCGCACCTACAGGGGGCGTCGGGGATGCCCTAAATGGCCATCGGCGACGCCCTCCCTGTATGTGTGTCACGAATTTTGTTGTTTAATGAGTTGGGGACGGGTTTTAGGTGAGGTTTTGACCAATTTTCGGGGGTTACGAGTTAGGGAAGCTTAAAACACCATCTTGGAACCATTATTGATCATCTTCTTCACCTCTAACCTTTCTCTAACATCCCTAACCTCTAACCCATCACCATCCACACTTCAAAACCCTAGTTCACCATCACCATCATCTTCATCCATTCTCCACCATCCAAACTCTAACCCATACCCTTCAACTCTCCCTCAAGACTCAAGATCATGGTGTGGTGTTCGTGTTCGAAATCCGGTGATCGCGGCCATTCAACCATGAGCGGCTAGTCTCCTCGGTTTCACCTCGGTGTAGATTGTTGTAAGATTTTCTAGGGTTTATGCATTTGTATTTTGATTTGATTTTGTGACATGTTGTTTAGTATTTGAACCCTTTGATAATTGTCGTTCATTTGAATTGAATTTCTGAATTGTCGAATGATTATAAAATTTGACTTTGCGAAATGAATTTGTGCACCTATGCCTTATCTTAGCTTAGGATTTACATGTCTGAGGTAATGAAGTGCATTACGGTCCGTTGTCTACGACGTTGATAGCATTTGGAACCTAAGCTTTGTGATAGAAATCCGTTAATCACTATATGCAATTGTGTAACACCCCAAAAACAGGTTTGGTAATCAAACCACCTTAATATTAATGACGGGTAAAATACCATTAGTGGTGAAAATTAACCCGGTAAATATTAGGATTTAAATAATTAAACCTAATATTAATTAAAAGGAGAATAATCATTTTGGAGAAAACAAAGTAACAAAAGGCCCGAGTTAACGGGACTTAAAATAAAACAAATTATAACCTCCCGAGCCCATTAAGATAACTAGGAATAATTAACCTAGTTAGTAATATGCGATTAAGTGATAAATAGTGAGTTATAGCTTCATTTGATCAAAATAAAAACTATTTGGTTTTTAACGGGTATACGTTAGTTACAACCAAGGATAAGATAACTAGGAATAACCAACCTAGTTAGTCATGTGCCTTATAAACAATAAAGAAATATATTACATTTATAATATATTATATTTTGTTGATGATAAATAAAGTGATATAAAAGAAAAACTAAAATAAAGAAACTTGACTAAGTTGTTTGATTACTAGTTAGTAGCTAGTTTATAAAGAAACATTGAAACTTGAGGGGTTATAATGGTAAATCATGATAGATGAGGTTTTAATAAGAAAACTACACCAAAAACACACACAAAAGGTGTGTTGGTCGACCAGAGCAGGAAAGAAAAAGGGGAAAACTCCCCAAAACCCAAAACCCAAAATTCACAAATTCCTTCAAATTGAAGGGGAAATCGAGCCCCAAGCTAGTGTACAAACTGAAATAGCAAATCCTCTAAGCTAGAGTAACACAAGGTAAGTTAAATTTTGATGTTTGGTGATGTGTTGAAACTAGTTGATCATCACAAGTTTCAATCCATATATGAAATCTTGATGTTGTAACTATATGTGAAATGTTTACATGCTTAGAAACGAACCCTTGAATGATGATAGTAGAAAATTGTCATGATTTAATGTTAGGGTTAAATGCACATATGAGTATAAGTGGGTTTTGATGAAAAGGTTGAGTTCATGAAATTTAAAGAGTTAAATGAGCATATGAACTCATAACAAACTGAAATGTGAGGTTAAAATGCCCATGATGAACATACCTACTTGTTGAATTGAGAATTCGTGGTCAGGAATTTACTAAGATTTGATGTAAGATAATGGGTTATAAATCATACCCACAAGGTGTTTGATAAATTGCCTAAGTGAGAACATAAAACTATAGAAGTATGATAAAACTTGAAATGAATCATATGTAATGATTCTTGACAAAATTGGATGATTTCGATTCTTTAAAATGGAAATTTAACAATTAGCCGGGTTATTCACTATAGGCGACTCGAGCGAGAAGGCGGGTGATAAAGCCGGGAGCGATACGCGGCTTAAAGGGAAGATCTAAGGTACGCGACTTGTCGTCCCGTTACATTTATGTAGACAAGCTTAGTTAAAATATGTTAATGTTGATATAGCAAAAATGGTTGCATTGGTATGTCATTGAGGTGATGGAATTCACTCGACAACCAAACGGGTCAAAATAGATAGTTAAAATATGCGTAATATTGATATAGCGAAAATGGTCGTGTTTGGTATGTCATTGAAGTGATGGAATTCACTCGACAACCAAATGGGTCTAATTAATAGTTAGAATAATAGCGGATCAAAATAAAGACACCATTTGGTAAAAGTTATAACAGGTCGAACAATTTAAGAAATTGTCTTTTAAGTAATAAGAACTCACGGCGCGAACCGGAATAGGTTTAAGGGGCATGATGGTATTAATATACCATCATACGTTGATAAATGGTCATGTCGACTAAACGGGTCAAATGGTGTGTTAATACCATTTGACAATAATAGCTGACAACTACTTATTGAGTTTTGTGATCACAGGAAATAACATATGTTTGCGTTGCTTTAATTAGAAAATTAAAGCAAAAAGTATGTAAATGGGTCGATGCTATGACCCGAGCCAGGTACGCATATTTAGATTTATAGTTAAAAGTGATGTTTTGGTCAAATATTTGTGAAAGTCCTTCGTCGTAAAATGAAGGACTAAAATTGACCAAAAAGCCCTTGATGGGTAAATTGCGCAAACGACCCATATGGGTTATTTAGGAACTTGTATGGTGATTATGGAATATAGGTAGATACTTTAATTGAGGAAATGTAAAGTGTGAAAAGAGAAGAGTGAGATTAATGCATAAATGCATGAGACCTTCTAAACGGGTCAAAACGGGTTACGCACATAACTTAGATATTGGCCGCGTAACTCACAAATGTTATGAATCCGGGATAAAGAATCCGAGTTAATTACATGGGCGTATGCCCCATGACTATTTTGAAACAAGTTTGTGATTTTAAATACAAACGGGTCAAAATGTTGAATTTGAATAATAAGCTGAATGCTTAAAAATTTAGAATTTTAATAGTTTGAATGTTGAATTTTAACTCCATATGATGGAGAATCAAATTACGAACGCGTAGAAAAAAGAATCACGCGAAACGGACATCTAGATCGAAAGTTATGGAGTTTTAAAGTTAGAAATTTGTTAAAATTCGGAGCTGGGCATTTGCAGCTCAAATAATCAAAACCTTCTGGGAAAAAGAGGCCGTCGCGCCCCGCGACGGATACGTAAAGGTTGTCGCACCCCGCCACAGCCTGTGGCGGCCGCGACAGACTACAGAGCTGGCATTTTTTTTATTTTGTTAATCTTGCATTCCAGACTTGTTTAAACCTGTTATTTGACCATCAAAACTAACTTTTATGTTGGTTTTGAATTTAGGTGATCCTAGGTTGCAACCGGATGATGATCAAGTCAAGTATCAAGAACCGAACACTCGTCTTGAAGCTTCCGCGATGATGTCGTTTTGTTGTTTCAAACAACTTATGTAAACAATTGTTACTATCTTTTGAATGTTTTAATCATGTATGAATAGGGCTGTAAACGAACCGAACGTTCAGCGAACAGTTCATGAACCGTTCGGCGGGAAGTTCGTTTATGTTCATTCGTTTAATAAACGAAGGAACATGAACAAGAAATTTCGTTCAGTTAGTTAAATGAACGAACATGAACAGAGGTCTCGTTCGTTCGATTGTGTTCGTGAATGTTCGGTAAGGTGTTCGTGAACATTCATTGATTTGCGTTCGTTTATGTTCGTATGTTTGTGTTTTAATTGAAGATCTTTGTACTTTCTTATATTTTATTTGTACTTTTTATATTATTAAACTTTAAGTTATTTTATTTCCCTAACAATTAAACTAGGAAACCCACTTTCACCTTGTTTATGCATCATTTCCCTTTCATTTCTCATTATTTACATCCACGAATACGATCGACCTCCGTTCCACAATAAGGAATTCAAGTTCGAGTGCTAGTCTCTGGGCCATCTATCTTTATCCTTCGTCGTGTTCGCCAAATTTATTTGTGTTCGTTTGTGTTCGTGAACATGCTCATTTCCTTAATGAACGAACACGAACATAAAATCTCGTTCGGTAAGTGTTCATGAACCGTTCGTGAACACATTTATTTCCTTAACGAACGAACACGAACAAGGCCTTGTTCGTGTTCGTTCGATTCGTTTACAGCCCTATGTATGAATGATAACTTACAAAAGTTTTTGAAAGGTCGCATTTTCATGTAAAATGCGTAGTTTATTAATATAATTTTGATAAATTAAGACGGGTCTTACAAATTGAATCAAGTTAAAACATGTAGGAACCCCAGGTCTTACAATAATCGAACCGGGTGTGATCCGTTTCCCCAATTCTCATTTTCGATTAAGTAATTTAGCGTTGCAATCTTAGTTAGTAAGTAGTTGTTTTAGATAATATCAATTTGTCGGTTCACTCTGAGTTCTTTTCAAAAATCAAACAAACAACTAAAAATTAGCAAGCTTTATAATCCCTTTGTACATTTTTGTAAATAGTCTAACTAATCGAGCAGGTCGTGAGATACTGACCACATGCTCTTCATGGATACGATACCCGACTTACCCTAGCTACCTAGGTTAGTTGGGTTTTTGACTGATCGGGACAACGCGGTCACGTCAAAATGGCGTCGTTGCCAGGGATCTAGTGCGCTTAGTATTTCATTGCTCGTTCGATTTTAGTGTTAGTTTTTTTTCTTGTATTTTTTTGATTTTACTTTGGGTGGTCGAGCTTGTTTGTGCAGGTACATGTTTTGCAGGCACCATCTTTCAATATGAATTGGATAGATGATGATCCGTCGGAGAGTATCTATTAGAGGATTGCTATATTTTCTACGAGAAGGTTCAAGCATACAAGGATCGGGAAGACTACCTCAGCGGATTGTAAGGATATGGGGGGGCGGATTATGAAGATTTCAATGGTCCATACTCACATTCTCCATACATTAGACCACCACCACCACCAAATTATCAAGACTATTACTATTCGGAAATGGATTACCATTATGAGCAAGAGTGGGGTTACAACAATTATGAACCCGACTTGCCACATTTCTCAAGTTACCAGGAGGAGTATGATGATTATTATCATGACTACCCTCAGCCGACATACGAGGAGTCTCAAGATTCTTTAAACTCTAAGCTCGATACGATCATGGACATGATGCTAGAAATGAAAAAGAAAGACGAGTTGAGAGACAGATCATTTGAGGCTTTAGTTATCCAGGTTGGTCAAATAACTGAGGAGATGGCCCAATTTAGGCGAGACCAAGAGGTTTTGGCTAATGGAACAATGGTGGACGATGATGTGGTGGAAGAGGTTAGAGATCTTTCAGAGCAAGAATTTGAATGTTTGAACCGAGCGGATGACATGACACCGCGAGACGAATCGGATCCGAAAAAATCCCATGTTCATATCCATCCTTCTCCCATACTTATCACTCCAACCAACAAAGTTAGGGATGCGGGTTCGGGTATAAGGATTCGAAGGGTGGCGTTGCAAGATCTTGGACAATTTGTTAAGACACGACCCCGAATTTATAATGTACGCATGCCGCGTAAAAGAAAATGAGAGTGGATTCGGCATTCCAACTACCGAGCGTATGTTGGAAATTCGGTAGGCAAATGTTCAATTCGACAACCATGAGAGGCAAATCAGGTATGATTGTCGTAGAGTTTGTACTATTATTCGTTTTATTTTATTTTCTTAGTTAAATGAACGTTGTGGGTGTGTTCCCTATATAACCCTCACGAGACTTACTCGTCCTCCCGAGCTATCGGGAGGTTTAAAGGGGCTTGTTGCATAAGCTAAATGCAACCGTGATTTCTACGAAAGTGAGTTAGGTTTGTTGTTGTTGTAAATTATTATTTTTTCCACAAAATTCAAATTAAAGTAACGAACGACATGGTAAATCTTTTGTAAAAATGGTAGAACAAATAACTAATAAATGTTGATTATTGTGAGAAGCATGCTTCTACACAAGGATTTAGATTTGTAGGTGCGCAAATGTTCGGGAGATATAACAACTCTCCCAAAATACTTATAACATCCCTATATGCCCTAAAATAAACCTCGTATACGAACATAGGCCCGAAATACCTTAAATTTAACAAAAATCAAATAAAAATCAAGTTTATTGGGCCCTCGTGGGGCGCGACGAAGACAGCAGGAGCTGTCGCGGGCCGCGACAGCTGGGCCACCAGTCGCACCCTAGGTCGCCACGTGTCGTAAGGCGTGTCGAGGCTAGTACCAAGTCAGCAAAGCTAAGGCCTAGTCTACAAGCCCTCGCGGGCCGCGAATGCTTAGCCTTCATCTGTCGCAGGGTGCGACAGAGTGGACGAACAACCCTATAAATAGAGGAGATCGGCTTCACTTTCAATTCGTTCATTTTCTAAATCTCTCTCTAAATTCTCTAAAGTTAAAGTAATACTCGGGTATTATACCCACTAAAATAGCGAAGCTCTGCCTCGATGTAAGTATCATAACCCCCGGTTACGTATTAGATACACTGCCCGATTGATCTAGTACTCCGTAACGCATGTCAAGGCTCTGCCTGACTCAGTCGTTGGAGTTTTGTCTCGGGGTGGGTATAGCTAATGTAAATTTGGGTTATTATACTAACGCGTGTGCATTGTTTAAATTAATAGATTATAACTAGGAAGTCACAAGGAAATACCTAAATTAGCAATGTGAGTTATTCCGCTTTTTTGCAAATTGATTTTACAAAACCTCAATTGTTTTTATCTTATAATTAACATTGATTGAGTATTTGTAATTCTACAATTATCATCGGTATGTTGGGGTTTTGTATACAAAATTTGTTACTACACTGTGAGTAGTAACATTATGACCAGTCAGGATTGACAGTACCGTAGGTGGTAATTAAAGTAGATGTAAACAAATGTAATTGCTGGACTGCCCTCAATGCTGTAAAATGATAAAACCTATTTTGATTAAACTGGGATTCACTCGCCAGTATTTCTTGCTGATAAAATGTTTTCAAACGCGTTTCAGGTAACAAAATGTGAAAAGCCAATTAGAAGCCAGCTGGAGAGCACAGAAGGCTTGGAAAAGTGGCTACAAAAGTTACCTAAATAAAGAAGAAGTTTTATTTCAATAAATTAGGGTTTATCCCTATAAACATGTTTGTAATGGAAACTTGGGAATTTCCTATGTATTTATTATTATAAAAATGTGGTGTTTTACTTTGATAAACTATTTCCTAACTACGGTCCTGATGTAAATTCCGCTGCCAAATGAATAAACACCGATACCACCTGCTCTGAGTAGCTCGCGGCCGCCCGCCTCCTGGGGCAGGGGTCGGGGCTTGCGACAGAAGGTGGTATCAGAGTTACAGCCACTAATTTCAGCCACAGAAGTGTTCTGCTGACACCAAAATTTTAAAATTGTGTTAGGAAATAATTATGTGCATCATTGTTTTTTGCTATTTGACAATTTGTTAGTTACAGTATGAGTGATCAAGATCCATCGGACGCCTATCGTCAATTGTAACACCCTTTCTATTTATTTGGGTTTTAGTATAAGTTACGAAAATAAACTCGTAATTATGTGCTCATATTGATAATTAAAACGGGTAAATTAAAACTTTTACAATTGGAAATAATACAATTTAATATGTACGGATTCGTCGTTTAAAATGACGGTGAAACTACATGCGGAAGCTTCATCTTGATGTGTTCGGTTCTCGTACGTTGCTTGATCTTCATCTGGAAACTCTTGACATTCACCTATGACCAAAACCAACTTAAAAGTTAGCTTTGGTAGATAGATAACATGTTTAAACAAGTCATATGGGTCAAAACAACAAAATTCAAACAATTTTCGGAATTTAGGGGCGTCACCGTACGCTACGGGGTGTCGTGCTACGCCACGCCCCCATTTCGACAGAATGTTCCTTAGCTGGTGCTGCACATTCCCAGCTATACTACTTCAACTTGTTATGCACAAAAACGTGCATAACTTTCGTTCTACTTATCTGATTCGCGTTATTCTTTTTCCTATGCGGTCGTAATTTGATTATCCATCACATGGAGTTTTAATCCGACATTAGAATTACAAAATTTCTAGATTTTAAGCCCTCGGCTTAAATTTAAATATTAAACTTTTTAGCAAAGCTATTGACCCGTTTATGCTTTTGTCAAACCAACTTGTTTCTTACGCCTAATTCCTATGGACATCATATATTAAATGATTTCTAACACACCAAGTTCAATCCACGGGTTATTATACTATCATTAACCCATTTATGTTTTTACGCTTATTTTGACCCGTTAAGGGTACTTAAGCGCTTTTTCGCATAACTACTCTAATTCCCTTCTAGCATCATATTTTCACATTATTCATTGAGTGATCTTCCACCACAACTATTATTGTAGTGGATTTTACGTGTAACAAATATTTATTCCGAAATCTACCCTTCGGTTAGCCACTTTATGGCAAAAGGATCATTTTTGGCATTTGATCCGAGAAGGTTTATGCCTAAAACTTACATGCCTATCTAAAGTTTATATTACCATAATTCATGTCTCTAAAACAACCCATATGGGTCGTTTGCCCAATTTACCCTTCAAGGGTGTTTTGGTCAACTTTAGTCCCTCATTTACGACGAAGGACGTCTATCAATATATTTGACCAAAATTTCACATTTTAGCTATAATCTTACTTATACATACCTGGCTCGGGTCAAAGTATTAACCCGTTTATGATACCTTTCGCTATTAATCACTAATTAATAGCTTCGCGAACCTTATAGCTCTTCCCTGTGATCACAAAACTCATAAGGCGATCCTCAGTTATTATAGTCGAATGGTGTTAACAACACCATTTGACCCATTTAGACTTACACCCAATAGTGTCTTTTCACATCTTTTATACTATCCGTCAACTCGTGTCTGGATATTTATTTAACCACTTTTACCCGTTACGATTCACCCCATAACGTATTGTTCAAAATTACTTATTTACTAGTCTTCACCCGACTAGTTTACCAATTTACCCCTTTTTACCATAACTTATGGTTCCTCGCCAGTTTTACTTATTCCGACTTGCATTGTATCATGTCGGAACATCATATTTCAAATACTTAACATAATTCATAATCAATATTCACAAGTTAGTGTACTATAATTAAAAAGGGTGTAAGGTTAACTTACCTTGCATCCTAAATACGCTTTCCTTCATACTTGATTCGTTTGACCCGCTTCTTTCCCAAGCTTCCACCTAGCTTGTCAAGCGGCAAACTAGCATCATAATTCATAAGACGGTTAGATTAGTCATCATTAATTTCGACTATTCCATCTTACGGATTTTACGTCGAGATTACTATTCGACTTCAACGTTGGTTAATTTGACTTTCGATAGTCAACTACCTTCAATCATATTATACGCACAATTAAGTTCAATTAACATCACGTTTAGAACCCATATTATCCCATATTACACGTAATTAGTCAAGTTAGCCAATTACGCGTTTCTTTCATAATTTCATTATGTCAACATTCATTTGGGCATTTTAACAAACACCTTGCGGGCAAGATTCTTATACATCTTTTATCTAAGTTATCACTAACTTTTAACCAAGTTTTTAATTATCAAAATTAAGCCCTTTGTCTAATGTTCATGAACAATATCAAGAACTTGGATCATAACATCAGTTTTCTCACAATTTAACATACATCATCATATGTTCATCACCATAATATATAACCCACGTAGCACACATATGGGTAATCATCAAATCCCTAGTTTTTAACACTAATTCTTCAAGTTTTCAACTAGGGTTTGTTTCTAAACATGAATTTCATCACAACAATGCTCATAGATTCATCATTCATTCCAGAATTTCGATTATGATTGTTCATAAAGATTTCAAAGTATCACCAAATAACAAAATTCAACATACCTTGTGATCCCCATGACTAGGTGATCATTTTTATGTGTTAATGCAGTGATTTGGGTCTTGATTCGAGCTTCAATTTAGTCATTTAGTGTGAACTAGGGTTTTGCTCCTTGGAGCACCCTCCTGGTCGATTAGAACAGGCACACAGTGTGTGTGTGTGTGTGTGTATTTTTGTTTTATTAAATAACTTTTTAAGTTATCTCACATAGGCCTCTCTTGTTTGGTTAATTATTAAGTAGGCTAAAACCTACTTGTTTCCAATAATATTTCATCTAGTTAACTGGGTTAAACATTCCTAGTTAACTTAGTGGGTTCGAGTAGATTATAACTCGTTTTATTTTAAGTCCCGTCAACTCGGGCTTCGTATAAGGTTTGTTTTCTCATAGCATTTATTTTCCTTTTTAATTAATATTAGGATTATTTGTTTAAGTCCTAATATTCACCGGGTTAAGTTTATCACTAACGGTACTTTACCCGTCTTTTAGTATTAACGTGGTTTGATTACCAAACCCGTTTTCGGGGTGTTACATCAATTGTCTAGTTCTCCTAGAGATGAAGGAACTTTCTCCCAGCCTACTCCTTCGGGGTATTCAGCTGATACAGAAGAGGGGATTTTCATATTTAAGGCGCAATCCGAAGAACCATTCCCTACCAAAAAGAGAGGATGGTTCAGTCGGGGAGCACATGAGCGTAGGAAGAGAATGAGGAAGTTACAGCAGCAACGGGCTTTAGCAGCAGCAAATAGGGAGATGAATGCCCAGACCCAGGACATAATCAATAGGAGATTGGCCAACTTTCACATACTAGCTACCACTGCCGCAGACCCAAACTTAGACCAGATCATTGCACCACAACCACTACCCATGTTCCCAACTCAACCCATGGAAATAGAACCTAACCCAGGAGACCAGATTCCCATACCCGCCTTCGACCTAAACAAAATCCCTAGAGTCCCATCACCAAATCCTCTAGCTTACGACCCATGGGAGGATGACCATAGGGATTATCGAGAACTCTACCCACAGGAGGAGCCCATACCAAACCCAGTAGCACCATACCCCAACCTTGACCCTCTAGATCCATATTGGGATGCTGATCAGTATGTTCGAGAAATACTAGAAAACCCATACCCATATGGAGAACCGATGCCCCAGTATCCTGACCCAATACCCGCACCACCACCACCCATGAGTATCGAAAACATGCAGGAACTCCGCACTTTTGGTGAGGAGTTAGTAGATGAAGGAGAAAGAATAAGACAAATAGGGGAAATGCTCGTTTGGAAGTATGACGAACGAAATATGCAATACTGGATGAACCCATAGTCACAATAGTAATAATAATAATAATATAAATATATATTTATATGCATGTAGTTTGAAAAAAAATATAGTCAACTAAAATAGATAATCCAATACCTACTGATGCATACTAGTATTGTATTTTAAATTCCAGTTGTAGTTTGTAATATATATATGAAATAGAGTAAATGTCGCAATGCACGACGGTTTTGATCAATGTGTTTGTTTGTGTGATTGTCCGCATTAAATCTTGTTCTGTGATATTAATACTTGGTAAATGTTTATAATCCAGATGGACAACGAAGTGAATCAAGAAAACCTGAATAACGATAATAACGGGAACCAATTAGATAACAGTGCCATCCAACACATAGTGGCACAAAGGATTATAGACGCTATGCCATATATTATCAAAACGGTTAAGGAAGCAGAAAATAATAAAATTAATAGTGGAAGTAAACGACCACCTACTGAACCCAGTCACAGTGTAAACAATGGACCGTTGCTTCAATTGCCTATTCCAAAAAGAAGAAGAACCATGTCTTATGGTTGTTCTTACAAAGAATTATGGTCTTGCAAACCAATAGAATTCTTTGGCAATGAATGAGCCATTACAGCTCTACGCTGGATAGAAAAGACTGAGGCAGTCTTAAAAATAAGCAAATGTGCAGAGGAAGATAAAATCATGTTTGCTTCCAATCTTTTTAAGAATGCAGCTCTAGAATGGTGGAACACTATTCTCCAATCTAGGGGAAGTGACATAGTCTATAATATGGAATGGACTGAGTTTAAGAATATGGTTGAAAGGAAATTATGTCCTCCCAATGAAAAATAATAAATAGCTAATAAATTCTTAAACCTTAGAATGACTGGAGTTGACTGTAAGGGTTACACTACCGTATTCTTCGAATATGCTAGAATAGTGCCAACCCTAGCTTCACCAGAAGCAGTATTATGGTTACATCTGGGAATTAATTAGTGAGATTAGACACGTAGTCAAGGCAGCTAGACCACAAACCATAGAAGAAGCTGTAGAACTATCAAATACCTTGACTGATGAACTAGTACGTACGCAAGAAGAAAACCAGAGGAAAAACCTAGCTCAAAAGCTAACCCAAGAATTTCGCTACGGTAATTCCAACCATGGGAAAAACATAGGTTCTACCTCCGTACCTTATTGTAAGGCCTGTAAAAAGAAGCATTCAGGGAAATGTTCCACATACTGCAACTTCTGTAAAATACCGGGATATAAGGAAGAAGACTGTAGGAAGAAACCCAGCAATGGAGTATGCTTCAATTGTGGAGAAAAAGGACATATCAAACTGAACTGTCCGAAACTAGCTCCAGCCATGAACAACAAGACTACTAAGAATGCTAGAGCATTTGTTCTGACTGTGGAAGAAGCCAAGATGATTCCTGACGTGATTGCTGGTACGTTTTTAGTTAATGATGTTTTTGCTAAAGTATTATTTGACTCTGGTGCGAACCAAAGTTTTATTAATACTTCATTTTGCAAACTTCTCAATCAACCATTAACTAAACTTCAACAAGAATGTCTGGTAGAAACGGCTAATGGAGAATCCATTAAGATTACTGAAATCTTGCAGGGAGCAAGAATAGAAATTTTAAACCATAATTTTATTGCAAATCTTTACCTAATGAATCTGGCTAGATTTAATATTGTATTAAGAATGGATTGGTTAGTAGCCAATAAAGTCAGTATTCTATGTGATCAAAAGTCAATACAAGTAAATTCACCAAAAGGTGAAAAGATCACAATTAAAGGAGATAAGCCATCTAGATCCACGAAATTCATCCTTGTGATGAAAACCGCAAGTTATGCAAGAAAAGGATCCCTAGTGTATATGATTTCCATAATCATTAACACTAAAGTAAAAGAATTGAAAGATATTCCCGTAGTATCTAAATTCTTAGATGTTTTCCCAGAAGAATTACCTGGACTACCGTCAGATAGAGAGGTTGAATTCAGAATTCACCTGCTACCAGGGACAGCACCAATTGCCAAGGCACCTTACCGTTTGTCACCAGCAGAAATGCAAGAACTAAAGAAACAATTAGATGAACTTCTGGAGAAAGGATTCATACAGCCCAGTTCATCACCATGGGGAGCACCAATTTTGTTTATCAAAAAGAAAGACGGATCAATGCGTATGTGCAATGATTACCGAGAGTTGAACAAGGTCACGATTAAAAATCGGTACCCATTACCGAGAATCAATGATCTGTTTGATCAATTGCAAGGAGCTCGATTCTTTTCTAAGATAGATATACGCTCAGGATATCATCAACTGAAAGTTCAGGAAGAAGACATTCCTAAAACTGCCTTCAGAACAAGGTATGGCCATTATGAATTTTACCGTCATGCCATTTGGTTTAACCAATGCCCCAGCCGCATTTATGGACATGATTAATAGAATATGTAAACCATATCTGGATAAATTCATACTTGTCTTTATAGATGATATTCTCATTTACTCTAAGAGTAAAGAGGAACATGCAGCACATCTGCATGCACTCCTTACATTATTGAGAAAAGAAAAGCTTTGTGCTAAATTTTCGAAATGTGAGTTTTGGTTAGAAGAAGTGCAATTTTCTTGGACATTTAGTAAATCATGAAGGAATTTATGTGGATCCCACAAAGATCGAGGCAATTACTAAATGGAAAGTCCCTGAGTCACTAACAGAAGTAACAAGTTTTCTTGGATTAGCAGGGTATTATAGACGGTTTATCCGAGATTTTTCTAGAATAGCAATTCCCTTAACAAAACTGACTTGTAGATCAGTTAAGTTTGAAATGGGACCAAAACAGGAAGAAGCCTTTAGAATTCTTAAGCAAAGATTAACCAACGCACCCATATTAGCGTTACCAGAAGGAACTGAAGACTTTGTAGTCTACTGTGACACTTCTAAGTTAGGTTATGGATGTGTGTTGATGCAACGTCAAAAGGTTATAGCCTATGCCTCTAGACAACTTAAGAATCATGAAGAGAATTATACAACTCATGATTTAGAATTAGGAGCTATAATTTTTTCCCTTAAAATTTGGAGACATTATCTTTATGGTAATAAGTTTACCATTTTCATCGATCATAAAAGCTTAAGATATATTTTGAGCAAAAGGAGTTAAATATGAGACAGAGACGCTGGATGGAAATTCTTAGTGATGATGATTGTAGTATCCAGTATTATGCAGGAAAGGCTAATGTAGTAGCTGATGCTTTAAGTCGAAAGTATCATGAAAAGCCAAGACGAGTACGTTCTCTTAAGTTAAATCTGTAGATAGATTTAAATGATCAAATTAGAGAAGTACAAGAATCAGTAATTAAGGACGATACTGAAAAATTAAAAGGAATGATTAAGGAATTAGAACAAGGAACATATGGAATTTGGAGATTCCATAAGAAAAGAATTTGGATACCCAAACAAGGAAACCTACGCCACCGAATATTAGAAGAAGCCCATAAGTCTAAGTATACGATACATCCTGGAAGTGATAAGATGTATCAAGACTTAAGAAAGAATTTTCGGTGGATAGGAATGAAAAAGGATATAGCAGCCTATGTTGCTAAGTGTCTAACTTGTTCACAAGTCAAAGTTGAACATCAGAAACCTTCAGGTTTATTGCAGCAATTGGAAATGCCAATATGGAAATGAGAATTGATAAAAATGGATTTTGTTACCAAATTACCCAAGACACGAAAATGTAATGATACAATCTGGGTGATTGTAGATAGATTAACCAAGTCTGCTCATTTCTTACCAATGAAGGAAACTTTCAGTATGGAACAGTTAGCCAAGTTATATGTAAATGAAATAGTTTCATTACATGGAATTCCTTTATCTATTGTTTCTGATAGAGATAGCCGCTTTACTTCTCATTTTTGGACTAGTTTCCAAAAAGCAATGGGAACTAAGTTAAATCTTAGCACTGCTTATCATCCTCAAACGGATGGACAAAGCGAAAGGACAATTCAGACAATGGAAGATATGCTTAGAGCTTGTGTAATTGATTTCGGAGGAAATTGGGACGATCACCTACCATTAATAGATTTTACCTATAATAACAGTTATCATACCAGTATCAATGCTGCACCATTCGAAGCACTTTATGGACGAAAGTGCCGAACTCCAGTTTGTTGGGCGGAAATTGGAGAAAAGCAACTATCTGGACCAGAGATAGTACAAGAAACAACGGACAAGATTATTCAAGTCAAGGAAAGACTAAAAGCAGCACGTAATCGACAAAAGAGTTATGCTGATAACAGGCGAAAACCATTGGAATTTCAAGAAGGAGATAAAGTATTATTAAAAGTTTCGCCATGGAAAGGAGTAGTTAGATTCATCAAAATGGGAAAGCTAAGCCTCAGGTATGTTGGACCTTTTGAGATTATTTGAAGAATAGGACCCATAGCATACCAGCTACAATTGCGAGAGGAAATGGCAGGAATACATGATGTATTTCATATATGTAATCTCAAGAAGTGCTTACCAGATGAATCATTAATGGTACCTCTTAAGGACATAGAGGTAAATGAGAAACTTAAGTTTGTAGAGAAACCCCTACAGGTTGAAGACATAAAGGTCAAAAATCTCAAACACAAGCGATTAGTTCTAGTCAAAGTAAAATGGGATTCCAAGAGAGGACCAGAGTACACTTGGGAGCTCGAATCAGAGATGCATAGGAAATATCTACACCTGTTCCAGTAGACCTCGAGGACGAGTTCTAAAACAAGGTGGGGAGGATATAACAACTCTCCCAAAATACTTATAACATCCCTATATGCCCTAAAATACACCCCGTATACGAAAATAGGCACGAAATACCTTAAATTTAACGAAAATTAAATAAAAATCAAGTTTATTGGGCCCTCGTGGGACGCGACGAAGACAGCAAGAGCTATCGCGGGCCGCGACAGCTGGGCCACCAGGCCGCACCCTAGGCCGCCACGTGTCATAAGGCGTATCGAGGCTAGTACCAAGTCAGCAAAGCTAGGGCCTATTCTACAAGCCCTCGCGGGCCGCGAAGGCTTAGCCTTCATCTGTCGTGGGGTGTGACAGAGTGGACGAACAACCCTATAAATAGAGGAGATCTGCTTCACTTTTAATTCGTTCATTTTCTCGATCTCTCTCTAAATTCTCTAAAGTTAAAGTAATACTCGGGTATTATAACCACTAAAATAGCGAAGCTCTGCCTCGATGTAAGTATCATAACCCCGGTTACGTATTAGATACGCTGTCCGATTGATCTAGTACTCCGTAACGCATGTCAAGGCTCTGCCTGACTCGGTCGTTGGAGTTCTGTCTCGGGGAGGGTATAGCTAATGTAAATTTGGGTTATTATACTAACGCGTGTGCGTTGTTTAAATTAATAGATTATAACCAGGAAGTCACAAGGAAATACGTAAATTAGCAATGTGAGTGATTCCTCTTTTTTGCAAATTGTTTTTTACAAAACCTCAATTGTTTTTATCTTATAATTAACAGTGATTGAGTATTTGTAATTCTACAATTATCGTCGGTATGTTGGGGTTTTGTATACAAAATTTGTTACTACACTGTGAGTAGTAACATTACGACCTATCAGGATTGACAGTACCGTGGGTGGTAATTAAAGTAGATGTAAACAAATGTAATTGCTGGATTGCCTAAATGTTGTAAAATGATAAAACCTATTTTGATTAAACTGGGATTCACTCGCCAGTATTTCTTGCTGATAAAATGTTTTTAAATGCGTTTCAGGTAACACAATGTGAAAAGCCAATTAGAAGCCAGCTGGAGAGCACTGAAGGCTTGGAAAAGTGGCTATAAAAGTTACCTAAATAAAGAAGAAGTTTTATTTCAACAAATTAGGGTTTATCCCTATAAACATGTTTGTAATGGAAACTTGGGAATTTCCCATGTATTTATTATTATAAAAATGTGGTGTTTTACTCTGATAAACTATTTACTAACTACGGTCCTGATGTAAATTTCGCAGCCAAATTAATAAACATCGATACCACCGGCTCTGAGTAGCTCGCGGCCGCCCACCTCCCGGGGCAGGGGTAGGGGGTTGCGACAGGAGACAACCATTTTTATCAAAGTTTGAAGACCACGCGAGGAATAAGAACAATCAGGTGCCTTCATTTCCTTTTATTTGAGTATTATTTAGTTAATAAGTGGATTGTAATTGTATAATATTGACCGGGGTGAAATTTTGGGTGAAGTTAGCCGTATCACATCCCTTGTGTGTTTTAAAAGCTCTATTCTTACACATTGAGGACAATGTTTACCTCAAGTGTGGGGATGGGGGAGTAAAAGTTTTTCGATTTTTGACCCATTCATTTAAACACTACACATTGAGGACAACGTTGACCTCAAGTATGGGGATGTGGGGAAATTTTTCAAAAAAAATTAAAAAATGTCTTTGTTTGAAGCGATCTAAAAAGCATAAATAGCTAAGTTAACGAGGGATGACACAACCCATTTGGTCTTTTGTCATGGTCAAGTACAAGTTAATAGCATGACGGTTATTTAGCGGGTGGTTATTTGGGAGTAATTCGCCTAAGAAACTAGCACATCATGCATGTCACATACCATACCCTTTATATATGTGAGGTTTTGAGCCACTTTTACATCATAGAATTACATATTTATGTTTCTTTGTCGGAGTGGACCATTAGTCACGTATTGTAGAACTTCCGACTTTTGATACGTTTGAGACCATAGACCGAATACAAGCACGAGAATGATTAAGGCATTAGGTGAACCTTTTCCTTTAAAACCATTTATCTATCCTTACCCAAACAAATCCCCTAGTCGCCCACTTTGAGCCTAAAACTTTCGTTTGAAAACCCGTTTAGCCCATAGCCATAAACCTTTTCTTTTTAAACCCGTGTGATGAAAATTCGATTATAGGATTATATGTTTGTATAGTTGTGATTTATATTCGAAAAAAAAGAAGCAAAAATTCAGAAAATGTTGCGAAAAAGAATAGAAAATCATTGAGGAAAGAACAAAAATATGTGTTTCTAGTTTGTGGAATAAAAGGCGAAAATTGTTGCCTTCTAGTTTGATGTTGGTAGTTAGTCGTGTTTAGAATAGTCGTTTTGCAATAAAAATCGAATTTTCATCACGTTAACTATAACAACCCTCAAAAACACCCTAGAATGAACCTAACCGGAACCCTAATCGCGTACGATGAAAACCGAAACGAGAAATCAAAATTTTTGATTTTTGATGTTCTCGCGGGCCGCGACCAACGCAGAGAGATCTCTTGCGGGGTGCGAGAGACTCATCTCAATCCAGACACGTGTTACGCCACGTGTCCCTACACGTGTCAACCTTACGCCATGACTCAACAACTGTCACACCGACCTAGACTGGGCCGCGAAGGAGAAGCATATGTGCTTCGCGGGCCGCGACTCACCCCAATGTCAGCCTATATATTGAGGTTTCCAGCCTCATTTCAAATCGTTCAATTCTTTTATTTCTCTTGCTCTCTTGTTCTGTCATCAGAACTTCTAAAACCCCGACACTCTGCTCGTTATCAGGGTAATAACTCTAATCACGGACACGGTACCATATCCGATTGATTGAAACTGATCCAACGGATGTTTAAGTGTTTCCTGTATATGGCTATACTTTGTCATTCGTTGTGAGTTATGATCTCGTGATTATCGTTAAAGTTGAATTGGGTTAATACGCTAATACGAGTTCCATTGTATATAGAATTAGAACTCATAATCAGGAAGCTGTTAAACTAGAATACTTAGCGATTAAGTAAACTTAGTAGTTAAGTAAACTTAATAGCTAAGTAAACTTAGTAATTAAGAAAAATTAATGGTTATCTAAAACTTAGCAGTTAAGAAAACTTAGCGGTTAAGGAAAACTTAATAGCTAAGGAAACTTAACAGTTAAGCAAGCTAAGTAAGTTAATTAATCAGCTAATTAAGTTAATTAATTAATCGGCTGAGTAAATTACTTAATTAAAAGTTAAGGAAAAGTAATCAGTTAAACAGCTAAGTAAGATTAATTAATCAGTTAAGTAAGATTAATTAAGCTAAGTAAGATTAATTAATCAGCTAAGTAAGATTAATTAATCAGTAAGTAAGATTAATTAAGCTAAGTAAGATTAATTAATCAGCTAAGTAGGATTAATTAACTAAGTAAATTAAACACCTAAATAGATATATATGAGGAAGGTGCAAGGAAGGTGTAAGAGGATATATATGTGGGTAGGAAGCTTCCTAGAAAATGTATAGGTAACTTCCTAGAAAAGTATATGTAATTTCCTAGAAAGTATATAGGAAACTTACTGGAAATTGCATATTTCCTACCTATAAATTGGAAGCTTAGGATTCATTTTTCTTTGCTCATTCCTTCTATTCTTCTCTCTATACGTTGGTGCTCTAACCAATAATCACCAATACGATATTCTGTCCGATCGATTCGGAAACCAACGGACGAATGCCAAAGTGCTGTCTAAATAAGACCATACTTTGTGAATTTCGTTAAGGTTCTGATCTCGTGACCATCGTTAGGTTTGATTTGGGTTTAACACTAATACGTATTCCACTCTGTTAAACTAAATGTTTAACTACCAGAAACTCTGCACTATACACTTACAATCAAAATAGATGCTTAGTTATCAGAAGACTTAGAATCAAGATGCTTATTTAATCAAGACTATATACTAACAAGGTGAGTCATTCTCTTTTTACCAAATTGTTTCCAAAATGCTATTTATTTTCAAAGTTATAATTACAGGGATTAAGTCTTTGTAATCTTCAATTACAGCCGGTATATGGGGTTTTGTATACATTACTTGATAACCGTCACCATTGGACAACGGGTTAGCCAATGGGTGATATGACCATAGTCACAGATACGGTCGAGTGACAAATACCGATTTGGGGTAATTGGTTGATATATAAACATTGTAATCGCTCTTAATACTGTGAATTATAACAAATGTGTTTTTGTACAAAAATGAATGAACTCACCAGTATTTCCTGCTGACCAAATGTTTTTAAAACGCATTTCAGGTGATTACGGTAGATTGGAATAAGAGTTGTGACACGACACCGAACGGCTTAAAGAAGTGGCTTATTTTATCAAATGAATTAAATGTTATTTTTATATATTCGGGTTTATCCCATATTAAAGCTACCTTTGTAAAACATGGGTTTATTCTCATCTGTTTAATAAATAAAATCCGGTGTTTTCTAAACTCTAATATTTTTCCTAACTCACGTTCCTGATGAAATTTTCCGCTGCAATATTTTCAAAATAACCACCGGCACCACTTGACTGCTCGCGACTCCCGTCCAGGGTGTGGTCGGGGGTCTTGACATTAACCACTTTAAAAACATCATATTCCATACCCTTAACCTAGCCTCGTTACAACCCTTTAAAGACCTGTTGACTTGTGCTTAGTATTCGTGTTCGGTGGTGGAGAATGATTGAGTTGCAAGCCTATGCGGGTACGTGTTCTAATTGGTTTTTGAGTGATTACTTGAAAACTGCTAATTCATTATCTATTAGCCAAATTTTAAACCGAGTGGAGAGAACATTGTGAGGGATGTGCATGGTTTATTATTTCGGGGGCAGGTTAATCTTGGATAACAATTCTTATATAATTAATCATCTGGTGCTAAATATGTTGAAAATTGTAAAAAGTTTGAATCGGGTATGACATTAGACCTTAACTTGAATCTCAAGAATGGGACGTGTGTTTCTCGTTCGACCCATGTGAAAGTGAAAAACAGATTTGCTTGAGGACAAGCATGTAACACCCCGTGTTTCGAAAGTCAAAGTCAAAGTCAAGATTGAAGTCAAAGGAAGACAAGATTGCTAATTGCGATCTGTCACTCCTTACTCAACTCCTGTTTTGACTTCTTTGACTTGTAGATAGTCTATTTATGTTATCGCATTAGTTGTATTATGTGGAGTACTTGTTAATAATCGAGGTTTAATCGCTATTAATCGCATGTTTAATCGATTTATCGCTTATCGCTATCGCATTCGCAACTCGAGTTATGTGTTCTGGATATTGTTTTACGTGTGTGTGCTATTTATGTGTTACATGTGCATGTTATGTTTATGTTGAGGGGTTAATCGCAATTGCAAATCTATCGCATCGCAATCGAACCGAAACGCTAAACGCAAGTTAATTATAGTGATTGTATGTTAGATATAGTAGTTGGGATTAAAAGTAATCTGATGGGTAATACTATCACATTGCTCGCTCGCATCGCAACGCTCAACACTTGAATCGGAATGATAAAACTCATCGCGCCAGACTCGTGGATCGAGTGGCCAACCGACCGAGTGGCCATCCGATTGGGTTGCCATCCGATCGAGTTGCCACCCAATCTGGTTGCCACCCGATCGGACTGCCACCCGATCGACCAGCCTCTTCCTCCCTTTCCATTTTAGGAAACCCTATAAATACCCCTCATATGTCACATCAGTTGATGTGACAGCTCTCACTCGACCCAGCTCGCTCCAGCCCACATTTCTCTTGATTTCTCCCGATTCTTGTAAGTTTTCAACCTAAATCTTGTACTTTCTTGATCTACACGTACTCCTACACCTTTCTATCTTTTGAATATTAACTTTTAACCATGAAATCACCGGATTTGACGTGTTCTAGGGTGATGTCATCATGGAGTTCTTATGAACTTCAATGTTTGGCTTCATTCCACCAAGAACAACTTAGATCTAAAGGATTCCCACAACATTTATCAGTGATTTCACTTAGATCTACACGAATTCATGAGTGAAAGGATTGAGAGAAGGTTTTCCAACTTTCTTTCAACTCTTTTACACTCAATGCACTCAAACCTTATGAAATCGGAGCTCGTTCTGATCTTCTACCCATTCTTGGTGATGTATTAGTTCCATATTCGAATTCTATCCAAGAGATATTGACTTCAGGTTTGAACATGAACTACCGACTCGAACCTTGAACCGGTCGGAATAGGGTGATTCCTGTTCGGTCGGGTCACTTGGGCCGAGATAGGCTTCTGTTGTTCAAGCATGTTATCAAAATGTCTCGTTCAAACACTACAAAACTTCAAACGAATCAAGTAACAAGACGAACGGATCGTCAGGACGGATTTCCGTCCCATCGGATTGCCACCCGATCGGAGTGTCACCCGATCGAATTGCCACCCGATCGACCGGCCATCCGATCGGGTTGCACTTGGATCCATACTTAAACTATTTTCAAACTATTCAAGGATCTGAACGTTGAAACGGATTACCACCCGATCGGATTGCCATCCGATCGAGTGACCGTCCCATCGTGTGACGTTTGGGAATTGGATACTTCAACAATTTTCAACATGTTCAGTGCGTACGGATTGCCACCCTTTCAGATAGCCATTCGATCGAGTGACCGTCCTGCTGTGAACTTGTTCTCAATCTGAGAAGTCTCGCCAATCGGATTGCTGCCCGATCGAACTGTCGTTCGATCGACCGACCTGAAAGGTAGAGATACTTCTCTATTTTCAAAATGCTACAACGAAAACTTCAAAAGGCAAACCATCATACACAAACACATCCTCCCTAAACGAGGTGACAATCCAATCGAATGGCCATCCGATCGGATGACCATCCGAACGGATTGCCACCCGATCGACTGGCCATCCGATCCTTGGTACACTTGCATCGTTTTATGCCCCGCTTATCATTTATACTATCATTCTGATCAGGCTGAACTCACTCTAGCGCTCCCTTCAATCCATCATCGCTCTGAGTATACTCGAACCCTTTTTGCTTTATTCACTTTTGGGTGTAACATACGTTACTTATTCTAAATCACATCGAACACACTACACAATACTTTAACGCTAACCTCCACCGCATGTTATACGTGACTTAATGATTGCTTGTTTGTTACGTTTACACATGGATTGCTATCTACCTGCCTTAGCAACGATAGTACTATAGTTTAGACTCATCACCTGTTCACTCAGGGGTTGTTAAGGACAATTAATCACAAGATTCACAGTGGTGAATATGTATTACGAACTACCTTGCGTAGTCAACCCGCAGTCATTGGTATTGATAGGATCATGTCGATAACTTACGTGCTTCATTTCACACGTTGTACGTGCTGGTTATGCGTAAACAATTTCGAACTCTATTATATCTATTAAATAATTTCGTTCTCCAATTTTTGGAGCTCGTGGGGAGGACAAAATTGGTCTTTCATAAGCTGCTTAAGCTCGTCCCAAGGTAACGCATATGCAACATCGTTTCCCCTCTTGTTACTTTCGGTGGTCCACCACTCGAGTGCCCTCGAGCGGAGGACTCCAGTTGTGTTCAAGGTTCGAAGCTCGTCGGGGCAACCACTTTGTAAGAAAGTAAGTTCAATTGCGTCAAACCAATTCATCATGGCGGTTGCGCTATCTTCCCCTGTAAACTCCAAAGGTTTACAAGCCATAAATTGCTTGAATTGGAATGTCGGCTTGGGTTTTTTGGCCTTTGAATCGACAGAGCCATGCGGTGAATCGGTGTTTGGCTGAATCTTGCTAACAATGTCGGGTATGACCTTGGTCATTTGCTTGGCCATGAATTTCATGCAATCCCTTTGTGACATTGAGTTGGATTTGGCGTTGGTGTTGGAGGTCGAACCCTTCTTTGACTTGGTTTTCTTGGAAGCACCGTCGGACGACATCTAAGGAATCGAAAGAGAAGGAAAGGATGAGACTTGATCATAAATTTGTAATAAGTTTGCAAGTTTTAAACATGTAAGCATGATGTAACACGTATGGTTCACATGTTAGCATGATTTCAACAAGTATTTAACAAGTATAAACACGTATAAATGCGTGAAAAGAGTATAAATTTAGTTTGTTCACGAGAATTATTATTGTTTTTGATTGCGCGAGACATGCGAATTGTGTAACGGTTTTGAAACGAATGAGGTAACAAGTATAAAATCACATATAAATTGAATCACATAAAAGAGAGGCTCATAAAACATAGGATTGTTTCGGGTTTAGAAACGTCGACTATTCCAAAGTGAATCGAGATTCCTTTCAAATTAGAGAAACATGCTTTGGCCTATAGGTAAGATACTCTCGTCTAGAAGCGATTAACAGTATCTTACCCTTCCAGTTACTACACGTCTCTAATCGATTGAAACAATCGAAACTTTGGCGAGATCGAAAATCGAGGAATGGGACTCAATCGTCAAGGTGCGGGTTTCACCCCTAACTTGACGATTTCATACCCTAATGTGGTTGGTACTCGTCGGGTCAAAATATAATTTCGACACTATGACGAGGGTCCACTAGAGTTTGAATTGGAAATTCACCATTTAGATGTGGATTTCACTCCTAGCTAAATGGCGAAATTTCGTGCAAAATAAGAATAAGCGGAATTAGAGTCGTTCACCAAATTGTGGGTTTCACGCCTATTTTGGTAAACTCGTCTCTTTTGTATAAAGAGTGCCTTCAAGTGTATTGTGTAAAATGTCTTAGGAAAGACATTATGTATATATTAAGACCAAAAAGAGGAGAAGAAGCAAAGTAGGAAGAATAACATTATAAGCATGTAACAAGAATGGTCAAAATATGGTTCCTACTATAGACTAGGTCGAATCATGGCAATTCTACCTAATTCCCTATAGTTATGGCTCTGATACCAATCTGTCACACCCCAACCAATGGCGGAATCATCGGAGTGGGACTAGTTCGAGATTGCAAGAGACTTCATAACACTATTTGTGACAATATTTAATTCAACCGATTTCATTTCATCGATAAATTGTCAAAACATTACAAGGAATTCAAATAACAACATTTTTCAACATAACATTAACAAAATTTGATACAACACTTTAAACCTAAACGTCTAAGTGAGTATCTAGGCATATTTGCTATCCATTTTAATAGCATCATCAATCATCAAACTATAACATGTTTAAAATACAATTCAATGCAAAAGCAAAGGCGAGTATACAAGTTTAAGAATAAGTATAAGTATAAAAGTTTAAAAACGAATCCACATGGTAACTTAGTTTATACAAGATCAACCTAACATGGCATGCAATATTTCTAGTCAATCCTCTGTTTACGCAAAATGATATAATTCAACATGACCACTAGTCTACGGGCGGTGCGTTACTCCTATAGCGCTATACATGTCAGATGGAGGCTCATGAAAGCTAATGACTAAAACATATCACATAAGTATGGTCCACGTATAAGCATCAAGTATAACAACATAGTATACATGTATAAGGATTGTTTTCATGCATTGCATAAAGAATAAGTTTAAGTGTAGTTTAATAGTTAAACATGTTACACCCCAAAAGTGGTAAACATAAAAAAGGGGGTTGCGAGTATACTCACGGTTTTGCAAGTCTTCTACTTGAATCCGCGAGTGAGTTGGTTGATTAGGAAGTTGGAACACCAAGTCCTTCTACACAAAGGAAACATAGGTGTGTGAGTTTGGGAATTCGGAAGATTTAGGGATTTAGGAAGTTAAAACACAAGAATATATGTATTCGAAAGTAATCATCCTTCAACATCAAGTACTTATTCTTGACACTATGAAACCTCAAGGGTTAATGTTTTCATGAGTAGTATACTTATTAGAATCGTAACAAGTCTTATGTCTTGGATGATGTATTCTAATACTTTGACGAATGAACACAAGTTCACCATCAAGAGTTCGAATAGTAAATATATGTATAAGTATTATATGTATTATTTAGTCCATTAATCAAGCATGAGGTAGAAGATAAATCTTCATTTAGGTACCTCTATTGTGTCATAGAATTCATGTAGGAGGTAGGAAGAACAAGCTTCCATTTAGGTACCTCTTATGGTTCACCACTACACTTGATGTAAAAACATACAAGGAGGGTCATGAACTAATATCAATACAAGAATAAGAAACAACTACACTATGAGAAATCATCAAGTAATGTGGGGATTTTATGTTGGACAACCCAAGTTGGTCCATAATCACACCTTCATCAAGCTTGAAGCTTGAACATGACTTGTGGGTTAAAAACCCTAAATAAAACAAAAGGTATTTGAGGATTAACCTCTGATTTTGTATGTCTCAGCCCCGTTATTAAGCTTAACTAACCATAGAAGTGGTTATAAGCATAAGGATGTGGGTTTGAGTGAGTTAAACTCAAGTTTGCACAAGTATAAACAAGGTTTGATTCAAAACAAAACAAACAGTGAACTTTGGAGCCTATTTGCCGGAGTTCTAGGGACTTATTCACTGTGAAATACCCATGGAATTGAAGCTAAGGTCAAGTCAATCGTTCTGGAAAAAGAATGAGCTAAAACGGGTGAGAAATGAAGAAGTTATGCTCACTTTAGTGGAGCTTGGTACTTCTGTTCGAACTTGCACTTGCAGCTACGTTTATGAGTGATTGAGAGAGTTGTGAGAGTGTTTCTAAAGGGCAAATGGCTTGGACTAGTGTGGGTTTATATAGGGAATAAATTAGGGTTGATTTAGGTGTGTAATTAATGCCAAAAACCCGATTTTAAACTCAAAAACAACCAAATCCCGCTCAAATTCATGAAGAGAAACAAGGAGGCTGATCTGGGAGTTTTCACACGGCCCGTGTAGCCTCCAGGCTTAGCTTACGCAGCCTGTATGGAGGTGTGGGCTGAACTTTCATTAAATTGCAACTAGGCCCCTCTAGTTTGTCATTTAGGGCATTTAGGGTGTTTTAGGGACTTATTTCGCCATAAAAGCATAGTTTAAGCCAAATAAGGTATGAGGAACATAATCAAAGTATAATTAAGCATATGAAGGTCGTATTTACATATCGTTTATGATCAAATCACGTTTCATGCATAAGTTTCACATATTTGCAAGTTTAGCACATAGTTTCCAAGAATTACGAATAAGCATCAATTGTTTCACAAAATTGAATGTATGAGCATGTATAAAGTATGTATAACATGAATTGAACAAAATACGAGTTTCATTTATGATCCAAGTCTCGGATTTTACAACGGTTACAAAGAAAGAATGATTACAAGAGCACAAGACTTCCAAAAAATAGAAATATAAACAAGACTTTCTATTTATGGAAAGTATGAAGTAGCAGGGCGTTACAGTCTCCCCTCCTTTAGGGAATTTCGTCCTGAAATTTAGGAAGAAGTAGGGAAAAGTTACGGATACTTCGTCTTCATGTGACTCTTGAGTTCCCAAGTGAATTCAGCGCCACGTTTACCTTCCCATCGAACCTTGACGATAGGAATTTTACTGCGCCTCAATAACTTAACTCCTTGATCCACGATTTCGATGGGTTTTTCCACAAAGTGCAAGGTCTCGTTGACTTGAAGGTCCTCGAGTGGAACTTGAAGCCCTTCGTCAGCTAGACACTTCTTTAAGCTTGACACATGGAAGACAGGATGTACATTCTTGAGTTCTTCAGGTAGGTCCAGTCTATACGCAACCTTGCCAATCCTTTCGAGAATCTTAAAAGGACCAACATAGCGAGGTGTGAGTTTCCCTTTCTTACCAAATCGAACCACGCCCTTCCAAGGGGATACCTTGTCACACCCCGATATTCCCACGTATTACCGGTGGGGAGTATTGTGACGTAGTTGATATCATCAAAGACAATTTATCATAGTTTATATACACAGCGGAAGTCGAAAGCTAAAATCATTACAACCGAATAAAAGTAATATCATTTATTACAAAACGGTTGTAAAGGATCCACAGGCGGATCAAAGTTCAAAGATCATTGTTTAACTGATTTAATAACATCTAAGCTTGCAAGACTCTTTATTGATGTTAGGAGTAGCCATCCTATTCCGTCTAGTACCTGCACTTAGCCTTTTTGGGAAAATACGTCAGTTTACACTGGTAAATACAATTAACTGACTCGTTTTGAAAATGTTTAAGAAAATTGATTTGAATGCACAAGGCACAAAATAATCTTTTATAACTTGGGATAATTATTTATATATAAACTTGTAAAAGAATTACATGTTCGTTATACGTTCAGTAGCCCGGGCTGAATACCGGGTTAAAGATTAATTGACACACCACATGATATAATCCCGCGGCGAGTTATTCTCAATCCGTCGGTTATACCTTTTTATATATATGCACTGGCAGGTGTATGCCTACACCCCGTGCTTAGGTCGTGGCCATTTTAATGAATGATGCCAAGGATATCCGGGACATGGTCATTAACCCCCCAAAGGCTTTAAGCAAACAAAACAGATTAAACGGGTCATCTCAATAAATTAACCTTCATACGATTAACAATTCAATGCCCGACCAAGCGGTATTTTATATACCGTACCCCAAGCCCGTATAAGGGAAAATAAGTTAAAAGTATTTACCTAAGCAAGTATATATCACAATCAGCGAGTGCAAGTATCTTTTACTGGTCTCCTAATCTGGAACTAAGGTTTTAATAACCTATTAGATTCCTAACGGGTCTTAATTAAGCCTAAACTTAGACCGGTTAGTTTTAAAGGAAGATATAGGGTTCAAACGCACGATTAAGCGAAGACCGGATTAGAATGTGGTTTAGACCCGACAAGTTTGAATACTTGTATAATATGGGTAAACTAAACACATTCTAGATTTTGAGATAAAAATGATAAGGTTTGACCCGTTTCGGCTAATTTATGCAAACTAGTTACACAAACCGTACCTAACGCGAAAAATGCGTAACGGGTAACCAAATGAGTCATGAGCATGTTTCCTAAGTTAATATGCCTTAAATATGTTGTGATATCAGTAAGATACCTTCCATTATGCCCAAAATGGATTTAAACTTAAATTATGCCTCGTAGGGGTATTTTGGTCATTTTAACGGTTATAAAAGAGTTTAAATAGTAATCTGAGTTTTAGGTCTGATATAACCAGTAAAAATATTTATTTTTATAAGTCATAACAGTAGGGTATTGCATATATGTGAAATTTATCTTTTATAACCAAACTATGCACCGTAGGGGCATTTTGGTAATTTCACATAAGCTTTAAAGGTCAAAATTAGAATTCTGAGTTCAAAAATTTTGCTTACTGTTAATTATAAAAATTTACTTAAAACATCAGTAGGTATTAAGTCTCATATGCCAAAAATAGTTTTAACTCAAACTATGCGCTTAAAACGCGTAAAAGTCGGTTTTAAGCGATTTTTGGGTTTAAATAGGAAATCTAAGTTTTTGATCAGTTTATAAAGTTCAAAATATTTTATTTATAATATAAAATCAGTAGCAAAAAGTTTGATATCAAAATACTATGTAAAACTCATTTTATTCAAGAAAAGGGCATAACCGACAATTACCGATTTAAAGCAAGAACCCTATGTTATGCTCAGCTTAAAAATAAATAAAAATCTTCAAAAATCCCAAAATATTATATTACATCGGTGGGTAAAAATTTTGGTGTCAAAATTTGGGTTTAGATAGGCTTTATGCTAATTACGCCGTTTAATTAATAAAAAGCTTCTTAATTACGATATTGAGCATAACTCTTAATCTAGACCTCAAACTGATGTCAAATTTTTAGGACAATTTTATAAATCAGTAACAAAGGTTTTTATCCTCTCACATTTTCAAAAATCTCGTTTAAAGATCAAAAGGGCATAATGGTCAACATTTAGGCATATAACGGAAACATGCACATGAATCGAATAACTAATGAACCAAGTTGTATAACCTCAGAGGGTTACACTAACTTATAACCTGGTCTTAATAGAGCTCTAGGGCATTTCCAAAATATGATACATTGGGTCAGAACAGAAAGTCAAAGCAAAAGTCTACTTTTGCGACTTTCGGTTCCGAACCGAGCTTAAACTGAAAATTGTCGGGTTGAACATGTTTAGACATGTTCTTACATTGATTACCAAGTTATATGAGTGATAAAATAGGTTTCATAGCTTCTACATTGTTAATTATGTGTTTATGCAAAAATTTGCTTTCTGTTGACTTTTTATAATTAACTTTGACCCGACAATTGAACTAGTTAGAGTGGGAATCAGAATGTGCCCTTTTAAGGGTTTATTACCCATATAATTACCAACTCAAAGCTACTTTTAATTCGAGAATTGACTGGACCATTAGTGATTAATCACTAAGACAAACCTTAATTACGACGGGTTTGACTTTAGGCCATTAAACTAATAAAACTGAATTAAGAAAGGTCAAGGAAGCTTACAAAGGTCCTATGCATGAATAATGACCCTTAGGGAATGCTCTTGAGCTCCAGGAGACTCCAGAAAATAAGTTGGAATGGTTTTTGAAATGCAAGTCCAAGTGTTGCAACTTAGAAGTTCTTATATAGGGGTTTTAATTGATCAAGATCATGACAAACAAGTCTATGCATGATCCCTGATGCATAACAAGTGTCCCTAAGCATGCAAAACTGTTGGCCACGCTCCTGGATCCAAAAACCATGCAAATAAGTCGGTTTAACAGGCTGAACTGGCACCTGCCAAGCTTTTTCTGTCGCTGGCAGTTTTAGGCGGCCCGCGTAAGACCCAGACAAGGTCTACGCGGCCGGTATGGAGGCCAGGCTCAGGTCACAAGTTTCCGAGAATTTCATATTTGGTCCCTGGTCCTTTTTATAGTTGTTTTAACTTTATTTATTGCACTTTTAACCCTCCAACTTGACTTTTAAGGACCCCAAGACATAAAAAAACTTTGTTAAGTCCTCCGTTAGTTATACGATCACCGAATAAGTCCTGAATTTCAAAGTTGACGCTTTTAACCCCTTACTTACGAATGTTGGCGTATCTTTCTCATACGATATCGAAACCTTGTGAAATTTTTATCACTTATTCTAGTGAGCATAATTAATCGTTACAAAGCTTCGGATTCGCTAAAAGGTCACTCAGAGGTATAAATAAACATCTTGACACATTTAACCCTTGCGGTTTGTAAACTCTCACTTTCTTCCACAAACGGCTTCATATGATCCATAATTCATTCGTTTAAGGGTATAAACATCGTGTAGGGTTGTTGAAAGGTATAATTATCCAATGTTGACACTTTGAATCCTTTTACACACATACTTTCTTTGTTTGTCAACTTTAGTCCCTCATATTCAATCCATTACACGTTTAAAGTTCATGACACGTGTCTTCATTATATTGGTCATGATTTTACGAGGTGTTACATCCTCACCCCCTTAAAAGAAATCTCGACCTCGAGATTTACTGAAATAAATGAGGGTACTTCTCTTTCATTGTGGACTCTACCTCCCACGTATACTCGGGACCTCTACGGGCATCCCATTTAACCTTTACGATTGGTACATGCTTCTTTCGAAGTTTCTTAACCTGTCGATCCTCGATCGACAAAGGTTTTTCCACAAATTTCAAGCTCTCATCTATGTGCACATCCAAATGTGGTATGACTAGTGATTCATTAGCTAGACATTTCTTCAGATTGCAGATGTGGAATACATTATGAATATCACTGAGTTCTTCAGGCAGGTTTAACTTATAAGCCACTGTTCTGACACATTCGATGATCTCGAATGGTCCTATGTATCTTGGGCTTAACTTGCCTTTCTTACCAAATCGCATTATCCCTTTCCAGGGTGATACCTTCAGTAACACTTTGTCACCAACCTTAAACTTTAGAGGTTAATGCCTTTTATCTGCGTAGCTTTTCTGCCTATCCCTGGCAGCCTTGAGACGATCTCGTATCTGTACAATCGTATCTGTCATCTCCAGGACTATATCAGGTCCTGTTAGTTGGACATCTCCAACTTCTGCCCAACAAACGGGCGTTCTGCACTTTCTTCCAAACAGAGCTTCAAAAGGTGCAGCTTGAATACTGGAATGATAGCTATTGTTGTATGAAAATTCAATCAATGGAAGATGATCATCCCAACTTCCTCCTAAGTCAATAACACAAGCTCGTAGCATATCCTCGAGTCTTTGTATAGTACGTTCACTTTGACCATCCGTCTGAGGATGATATGCAATGCTGAAATTTAATAGAGTGCCTAGGGATTGCTGAAAGCTTTTCCAGAAATGCGATGTATACCTCGTATCCCTATCAGAGATGATAGATACTGGCACTCCGTGGAGAGATACAATCTCATCCACGTACAGTTGAGCTAACTTATCTGAGCTGTGTGTTTCCTTAATAGGTAAGAAGTGGGCTAACTTAGTCAGTCTATCCACTATAACCCAAATAGTATCATTTCCTCGCTTTGTTTTTGGCAACTTGGTGATAAAATCCATAGTCACCATTTCCCATTTCCAGGTGGGAATTTCAGGCTGTTGTAGCAAACCTGACGGCTTCTGGTGTTCTGCTTTAACTTGAGCACATGTCAAACATTTGGCTACATAAGTAGCTATAGAGTTCTTCAAGCCTATCCACCAATAATTTGCCTTCAAATCCTGGTACATCTTGTCACTTCCAGGATGAACGGAATACTTAGAACTGTGGGCTTCTTGGAGGATAACATCCCGTAGTCCTCCATAGATTGGAACCCATATTCGTCCATTCAATCTTAAGATTCCATCCTTACCATATGATAACTGTTCAGCAGTTACCCCCAACTTTTCATTCGGAAAGTTGGCTTCTAATACAACTTCCTTCTGAGTGACTAGCAATCTTTCATTTAAACTGTTCTTTAATTCAATGCTATTGGCATTGATTCTTATGGGCTTCACCCTTTCTTTCCTACTTAAGGCATCGGCGACCACATTTGCCTTACCTGGATGGTATCGAATTTCACAATCATAATCATTCAGTGTCTCCATCCATCGTCGCTGCCTCATGTTCAGATCCTTCTGATTAAACAGATGTTGAAGGCTCTTGTGATCAGAATAGATCACACACTTGGTACCATATAAATAATGCCTCCAAAGTTTTAGTGCAAACACAACGGCACCCAACTCCAAATCATGGGTGGTGTAATTCTTCTCGTGCACTTTTAATTTTCGGGAAGCGTATGCAATAACTTTACCTTTCTGCATTAGCACACATCCCATGCTAGTGTGTGATGCGTCGCAGTAAACCACAAATTCTTCAATCCCTTCAGGCAATGTCAACACATGAGCATTGCTTAACTTCTGTTTAAGAATATCAAAGGATTCTTGTTGCTTAGGACCCCAATCAAACTTAATATTCTTTCTAGTCAATGAAGTTAGGGGTGCTGCAATCCTTGAGAAATTCTCAATAAAACGCCTGTAGTATCCTACCAGGCCTAAGAAGCTGCGAATCTCTGTGGGCGTCTTCGGTTCTTGCCAATTCACGATAGCCTCAATCTTAGCGGGATCTACCTAGATTCCATGCTCACTAACCATGTGCCCAAGAAATCGGACTTCACGAAGCCAAAATTCACACTTTGATAACTTGGCGTAGAGCTTTTCTTGTTGAAGAAGTTTGAGAATACAACGAAGATGCTTCTCATGATCAGCCTGATTTCTTGAATAAATAAGAATGTCATCAATGAAGACAATGACAAACTTGTCCAAGTAGGGTTTGTAAACGCGATTCATGAGGTCCATGAACGCTGCTGGTGCATTAGTGAGCCCGAAAGGGATCACCAAGAACTCGTAGTGACCATAGCGAGTTCTAAATGCAGTCTTGTGCACATCTTCATCTCTAACCTTCAGTTGATGGTAACCCGACCTTAAATCGATCTTGGAGAAGTAACTTGCCCCTTGCAATTGATCGAACAGATCGTCGATCCTGGCAATGGATATCTGTTCTTGATAGTGACCTTGTTAAGCTCACGATAATCGATGCATAGACGCATCGATCCATCTTTCTTTTTTTACAAACAGAATTGGTGCTCCCCAGGGAGATGAGCTAGGTCTAATAAATCCTTTTGCCAACAAATCATCCAACTGAGTTCTCAACTCCTTCATCTCAGTTGGGGCTAACCGGTAAGGTGCTCTTGCAACAGGTGCTGCTCCAGGTATAATGTCAATTCTAAACTCCACTTGCCTATCTAGGGGTAAACCAGGTAGTTCTTCAGGAAATACATCAGGGTATTCATAAATGATAGGGATGTCTTCAATCTTGGGCTTTGGCTCATCAATAGTCACTTGTGCCATATAAATGACACAACCTTTCTTCATACACCTTGATGCCTTAAGCACAGACACTTGCTTAGGCAACCCATACTGAGTATCTCCTTGTATGGTAAGTGGCTCACCATACGGAGTCTTGATCACCACTTGTTTCTTGTCACAAACAATATGGGCTTGGTTATGAGATAACCAATCCATGCCTATTACTATGTCGAAACCAGCTAATTTCAAAGGAAGTAAGGATAACGGAAAGGAGTGGTTCCTAATGGATATAAAACATCCATCTAGCACAGTTGAGGCAGTTTCTAAGGTACCATCGGCCAACTCTACTTCGTATTTCACGCTTAGGGTTTTAACAGGTAAATTCAACAACTTACAAAACTTATTATCTACAAATGACTTATCCGCACCCGAATCAAATAACACCCTTGCATAAACATCATTTATAAGGAAGGTACCTGTTATCACATTATCATCCTGAACGGCTTCTCGTGCATCCATCCGAAAGACCCTAGCATTGGTCTTTTTGGCTTCTTCAGGCTTTTTGGCATACTTAGGGCAGTTGGACTTGATGTGCCCCTTCTCGTTACAGTTATAGCACGTTGCATCCTTTATCTTCTTGCACTTTATCGTCTTGTGCTCACTTAACTTACAAATCCCACAAGCCCTCGGCTGTGACTGGGATTTTGATTCGTATCTGCACCTCCCCAAATGGCACTTTTTACAGATTTTGCATTTGGGCTTCTCGCCCGACTGCTGATCATCCTTTCTAAACCCGGAACTCTTCTTGTGTTCAAAGTTCCCTTTGTGTTTCTTGTTTGATCGGTGTGAGTTTTCATCCTCACGTTTTCTCTTCACTATATCAGAATTTCTCAGCGATCTCTGCCTGACCGCATCAAGGGTAAGCGATAGTGCCAGATCGGCTACAGATCTAAAGGTAGTCGGCCGAGATGCCTTCACACTGGCTTTGATCTCCGGGGCTAAACCCCCAATGAAACGGGCTATCCGCTTTGGTTCCGGCGTCACTAAGTAAGGAACCAATCGAGATATAGTATTAAAACTCGTAAGATAAGCCTGACAGTCCAAATTCTTCATAACCAATGTCAGGAATTCGGTCTCGATCTTCTCAACCTCATGTTGAGGGCAGTAATTTTCCTTGATGAGAGTAACGAACTGTTCCCAAGACATGCCATACAAATGGACTTTTCCAGTAGCTTGGATCAGAGACCTCCACCAAGCTAGCGCTTTTCCTTTAAATGACTGAGATACAAACTTCACAACGCCCCTATCAGCGCAACCACTAATATCAACCACAGTGTCCATTTCATCGAGCCAAGTCATACAATCGACGGCTCCTTTCTCCCCTGTGAAGTCTCTAGGCTTGCAGGAGACGAAATACTTATATGTACAGGACTTACCACGTGGTTCTTGTTTGAGCTCAATCTACTTCAACGGAACACTATGCTGATTTGAGGAGTGATGATCGTCATCCCTCCTTGATCCATCATGTTTAGGAGGTGGCTTACTATGAGCTTCAGAGTGGGTCTTAGGTTTAGAATGGGGTACTGATAAGGTCCTGCTTCGAGCACCACTTGACTCATTAAACTGTCTATCTATGGCCTTGGTAACAACATTATCAATCAATGGTTGAAGTTCCGCACCAGTTACGTTGATCCTAGTAGTATCATGATTCTCCCTTGGATGACTGTTGACTTCTTCAGACTCTGCCATGTAGCTTGATTGCTACATAAAATGATGACAATGATTTCTTAGAGGTTTATAATAGATTTGTCATCTTATTAACTTATTAACCATGGTATTAAAGAACCATATTGGTTAATTTATTAAGTATTTCATTCAGGATTTTTCATTAATAACCCTTAGTTATAATTAAATATAATAATGGCACAAAAGGCCAAGTCACATGGACATATTCAAATTTTAAGTCAAGATCTTATAGGATCGAGGTACTAAGGCTTGAATCATAGTTCATTACCTTTCTTGCAGGGAGTCATAGGCTACAACTGTCTTTTGTCTTATATGACAATGATTATGGCCCGTAGGCATTACATCACAATTGGATGTTTAAATTATAAAAAAGGAATTGGAATAATCCAATATAAGGATGACACGTGTGATTTTACGAATCACGTTAGCCAGGAAGGTTAACATGTTTTTAGATGTTAACAAGGATTTGAATCTTTTTTTTAAACAGGTTTTACCATCATGGCCAGGTCTTATAATGACATGCAGGCTAGGTTATACCCTTTAAGATTCTTATTTAATATTAAATGCAGATCTTATAAAAGAAATGACATATTTTGGATTTGTTTATTTATTTCATACATTTTACATTTATGCATATAATGACAAAATAAAATTTAAATGATAACATGCCACTAAAAATTTAAAAAGAGTACAGATTACCCTAAACGGGACTTTTAACAGAAATAACTTGCCCGCGCAGGGGCTAAACAGAAATGACATGCCCACGCAGGGGCTAAACTGGAAATACAAGTCCTCGCAGGGACTGAATACAGAAATAGATGTCCACGCAGGGACTTGATTGAACATTAAAGAAATACAAATAAACAAATAAAGGATTTAATGATCCTTTTTACTCTTCCCCTTGATTAAGCTTGCCAAACCTTTAAGAAATCCCCGGTTGTGTCTACGCTCCTCCCGAACCTCTTGTTCCACCTGGCTCAACCTTTGTAGAATCTCCTGTTGCTATGGTGGCGATAACAGTGATGGCTGCGGCGGCTGCTAATGCTGCAGAGGTTGAGGAGGTGGCAGGTATTAGTACCCATAGGGTGGGTACCTAGTCTGATATGGGACTCCAAAGGGCCCCTCGGGATGAAGAGCATTGTAGTTTGCTGCCACAAGGTATGGGTCAACTTCGGCGTAGTTGTAGTTAGTATGGGCTGGCTGCTCGAAAGGGTTATACGCTGCTACACCGGCGTATATAGGGATTGGGTTATCATAACCCACCGGTGGCGGTGCGACTGGCGCAGACTCCACCTCAGAAACAGGGTTCGAAGGCCCACCCATTTGTGGGTCTTCGTATAGTGGCGGGTAATGACTGCCACTTGAATGCTGAGGGGTGCTGATACGGACTCCCCCTCGCACGAACATCCGTGCGGTTGATCTCCTATGCCTCGGTGGCTCCGGAGGCGGTTGCTGCACTGGTGGTGGTGGCGGTGGAGTAACCGCTACAAAACGCGAATCCTCCGAGGGATCCTGTTGTTGTTGCTGCTGTGATGAGTGGTAACTGGGAGTAAACACCCAGTCGTATTGGTTAAACCTCGCCTCGTAGCTGTCGGGACCACTATAATGTGATCCAAGAAAGGGTGACCCATCCGAAATCTCGATGGGGTGAGTAGGCGTTCCGGTTGGCGGCTGGGCAGGTTCCGGATCCTCTTCCATGTCCATGGAGAAATGGCCCTCCGGTCCCAACGGGTTATAACCCGTTGGTTTATCAATTTGGTTTGCCGGGTTAAACCGGCTTTGGAAGTAGGGTGTTGGGTCGTTGAAAGAATGGTGTGAGTTGGGGCTTTGAAGGGGTATAAAAGAGTGATGTGAGTTGTGGGGCTCATTCTCCGATTGAGGCCCGAAGGAATTTAGGTAGGAAGGTGAGGAGCTTAGCGAGACTGAACGCCTCGCGGGTTCTAAATGGGTCCTCCAGTCTTTTTGAGGACTTTTGCTTAAAGAGTCTGATGGAGTTCGCCGGTGTGAAGGCCCGGCCTCGTGATCGTTGGGGGGCGATGAGTCGCCCCTTGCCTCTACCTCTTCCTCGGATTCTTGGCGGCATTTTTGTAGGCCCTGTCAAAACAATCAATAGAAACAACAAAAGAAACTATAAAGGACAAAACAAAATAAGTCAGAATTAGTCCTAAGTTCTTTGTCTAGACTCGAAAGTTGAGGAATGTGCAAACTGTGTCATTGAGATTAAACACAAAAGGCTAGTGTTTAATTCACTCAACATTGGCTCTGATACCAACCTGTCACACCCCGATATTTCCACGTATTACCGGTGGGCCCAGTGGGGAGTATTGTGACGTAGTTGATATCATATTAGACAATTTATCACAGTTTATATACACAACGGAAGTCGAAAGATAAAATCATTACAACCGAATAAAAGTAATATCATTTATTACATAACGGTTGTAAAGGATCCACTGGCGGATCAAAGTTCAAATATCATTGTTCAACAGATTTAATAACATCTAAGCTTGCAAGACTCTTTATTGATGCTAGGAGTAGCCAGCCTATTCCGTCTAGTACCTGCACTTAGCCTTTTTGGGAAAATACATCAGTTTACACTGGTAAATACAATTAACTGACTCATTTTGAAAATGTTTAAGAAAATTGATTTGAATGCACAAGGCACAAAATAATCTTTTATAACTTGGGATAATTATTTATATATAAACTTGTAAAAGAATTACATGTTCGTTATACGTTCAGTAGCCCGGGCTGAATACCGGGTTAAAGATTAATTGACACACCACATGATATAATCCCGCAGCGAGTTATTCTCAAACCGTCGGTTATACCTTTTTATATATATGCACTGGCAGGTGTATGCCTACACCCCGTGCTTAGGTCGTGGCCATTTCAATGAATGATGCCAAGGATATCCGGGACATGGTCATTAACCCCCCAAAGGCTTTAAGCAAACAAAACAGATTAAACGGGTCATCTCAATAAATTAACCTTCATACGATTAACAATTCAATGCCCGACCAAGCGGTATTTTATATACCGTACCCCAAGCCCGTATAAGGGAAAATAAGTTAAAAGTATTTACCTGAGCAAGTATATATCACAATCGGCGAGTGCAAGTATCTTTTACTGGTCTCCTAATCTGGAACGAAGGTTTTAATAACCTATTAGATTCCTAACGGGTCTTAATTAAGCCTAAACTTAGACCGGTTAGTTTTAAAGGAAGATATAGGGTTCAAACGCACGATTAAGCGAAGACTGGATTAGAATGTGGTTTAGACCCGACAATTTTGAATACTTGTATAATATGGGTAAACTAAACACATTCTGGATTTTGAGATAAAAATGATAAGGTTTGACCCGTTTCGGCTAATTTATGCAAACTAGTTACATAAACCGTACCGAACGCGAAAAATGCATAACGGGTAACCAAATGAGTCATGAACAGGTTTCCTAAGTTAATAAGCCTTAAATATGTTGTGATATCAGTAAGATACCTTCCATTATGCCCAAAATGGATTTAAACTCAAATTATGCCCCCGTAGGGGTATTTTGGTCATTTTAAAGGTTATAAAAGAGTTTAAATACTAATCTGAGTTTCAGGTCTGATATAATCAGTAAAAATATTTATTTTTATAAGTCGGGTATTGCATATATGTGAAATTTATCTTTTATAAACAAATTATGCACCGTATGGGCATTTTGGTAATTTCATATAAGCTTTAAAGGTCAAAATTAGAATTCTGAGTTCAAAACTTTTGCTTACTGTTTAATCATAAAAATTTACTTAAAACATCAGTAGGTATTAAGTTTCATATGCCAAAAATAGTTTTAACTCATACTATGTGCTTAAAACGCGTAAAAGTCGGTTTTAAGAGATTTTCGGGTTTAAATAGGAAATCTAAGTTTTTGATCAGTTTATAAAGTTCAAAATATTTTATTTATTATATAAAATCAGTAGCAAAAAGTTTGGTATCAAAATACTATGTAAAACTCATTTTATTCAAGAAAAGGGCATAACCGACAATTACCGATTTAAAGCAAGAACCCTATGTTATGCTCAGCTTAAAAATAAATAAAAATCTTCAAAAATCCCAAAATATTATATTACATCAGTGGGTAAAAAGTTTGGTGTCAAAATTTGGGTTTAGATAGGGTTTATGCTAATTGCGCCGTTTAATTAATAAAAAGCTTCATAATTACGATATTGGTCATAACTCTTAATCTAGACCTCAAAATGATGTCAAATTTTTAGGAGAAGTTTATAAATTAGTAACAAAGGAATTTGTCCTCTCACATTTTCAAAAATCTCGTTTTAAGATCAAAAGCATAATGGTCAACATTTAGGCATATAACGGAAATATGCACATGAATCGAATAACTAATGAACCAGGTTGTATAACCTCAGAGGGTTACACTAACCTATAACCTGGTCTTAACAGAGCTCTAAGGCATTTCTAAAATATGCTACATTGGGTCAGAACTGAAAGTCAAAGAAAAAGTCTACTTTTGCGACTTTCAGTTCCGAACCGAGCTTAAACTGAAAATTGTCGGGTTGAACATGTTTAGACATGTTCTTACATTGATTACCAAGTTATATGAGTGATAAAACAGGTTTCATAGCTTCTACATTGTTAATTATGTGTTTATGCGAAAATTTGCTTTCTGTTGACTTTTTATAATTAACTTTGACCCGACAATTGACCTAGTTAGAGTGGGAATCAGAGGGTGCCCTTTTAAGGGTTTATTACCCATATATTTACCAACTCAAAGCTACTTTTAATTCGAGAATTGACTGGACCATTAGTGATTAATCACTAAGTCAAACCTTAATTATGACGGGTTTGACTTTAGGCCATTAAACTAATAAAACTGAATTAAGAAAGGTCAAGGAAGCTTACAAGGGTCCTATGCACGACTAATGACCCTTAGGGAATGCTCTTGAGCTCCAGGAGACCCCAGAAAATAAGTTGGAATGGTTTTTGAAATGCAAGTCCAAGTGTTGCAACTTAGAAGTTCTTATATAGGGGTTTTAATTGATCAAGATCATGACAAACAAGTCTATGTGTGATCCCTGATGCATAACAAGTGTCCCTAAGCATGCAAAACTGTTGGCCACGCTCCTGGATCCAAAAACCATGCAAATAAGTCGGTTTAACAGGCTGAACTGGCACCTGCCAAGCTTTTTCTGTCGCTGGCAGTTTTAGGCGGCCCGCGTAAGACCTAGACAAGGTCTACGCGGCCGGCATGGAGGCCAGGCTCAGGTCACAAGTTTCCCAGAATTTCATATTTGGTCCCTGGTCCTTTTTATAGTTGTTTTAACTTTATTTATTGCACTTTTAACCCTCCAACTTGACTTTTAAGGACCCCAAGACATAAACAAACTTTTTTAAGTCCTCCGTTAGTTATACGATCACCGAATAAGTCCTGAATTTCAACGTTGGCGCTTTTAACCCCTTACTTACGAATGTTGGCGTATCTTTCTCATACGATATCGAAACCTTGTGAAATTTTTATCACTTATTCTAGTGAGCATAATTAATCGTTACAAAGCTTCGGGTTCGCTAAAAGGTCACTCAGAGGTATAAATTAAACATGTTGACACATTTAACCCTTGCGGTTTGTAAACTCTCACTTTCTTCCACAAACGGCTTCATATGATCCATAATTCATTCGTTTAAGGGTATAAACATCGTGTAGGGTTGTTGAAAGGTATAATTATCCAATGTTGACACTTTGAATCCTTTTACACACATACCTTCTTTGTTTGTCAACTTTAGTCCCTCATATTCAATCCATAACACGTTTAAAGTTCATGACACGTGTCTTCATTATATTGGTCGTGATTTTACGAGGTGTTACATACCTTGAGAAGTACGAAGTCACCTGTCTAGAATTCCAAAGGTTTGCGATGCTTGTCAGCGTAACTCTTTTGTCGGCTCCTGGCTTTTAGTAAATTGTCTCGAACCTGTAAAATCTTATCCGTCGCTTCATGTATAAGCTCGGGACCAGTGAATTGAGATTCACCAATCTCGTGCCAACTAATAGGCGAACGGAACTTGCGACCATACAATGCTTCAAAAGGTGCCATTTGAATACTCGCATGATAGTTGTTATTGTACGAGAATTCGATCAACGGCAAGTGTGAATCCCAGTTGCCACCAAAATCTATTACGCATGAACGAAGCATATCCTCTAATGTTTGGATAGTACGCTCGGTTTGACCGTCTGTCTAAGGATGGAAATCGGTGCTAAGGTTAAGAACAGTACCCATAGCAGATTGGAATTTTGCCAAAGACGAGACGTAAAACGAGTATCACGATCGGAAATCATGTCAATGGGGGTACCATGACGACAAATGATCTCATTAGTGTAGATTCTAGCCAATTTCTCGACTTTGAAATCTTCACGAATGGGAAGAAAAAGAGCTGATTTGGTCAGTCGATCCACGATCACCCAAATACTGTCGTGACCAGAAGAAGTACAAGGGAGCTTAGTGATAAAATCCATGGCAATGCTTTCCCATTTCCAGATAGGAATTTTTGGTTGTTCGAGCAAACCAGAGGGACGTTGATGTTCGGCTTTTACCTTCAAGCAGGTAAGACATTTCGCAACGTAAGAGGCGATATCTCTCTTCATCCCAGGCCACCAATAGGATGTACACAAGTCGTGGTACATCTTATCAGCACCAGGATGAACAGAATACCTTGTTTTGTGTGCCTCATTCATAAGAAAGTCTCGGAGGTTTTCACGATTAGGTATCCAAATACGATTGAGATAGTATAAAATACCATCGGATTTAGACACGAGCTCATGTTCCTTAGCACCTCGTATCTCAACAGAGCGACTACCTTCGTTAATGGAGGCGTATTGAGCTTCACGAATACGATTTTGAAGATCGTTAACGAGTTGGAGACAACGGATACTCTTCACATGAGTTTTACGACTAAGAGCGTCGGCTACTACATTCGCTTTACCTGGATGGTATTTGATTTCGTAGTCGTAGTCGTTTAACAGTTCCACCCAACGACGTTGACGCATGTTCAGTTCCTTTTGGTCGAAGATATGTTGAAGGCTCCTATGGTCGGTGAAGACCATACACTTAGTACCATAAAGGTAGTGTCGCCAAATCTTCAACGCAAAAACAACTGCGCCAAGTTCAAGGTCGTGAGTAGTATAGTTTTTTCTCATGTATTTTGAGTTGCCTTGACGCATAAGCGATGACCTTGTCTCGTTGCATAAGCACACAACCAAGACTAAGGCATGAAACATCGCAATATACGACGAAGCCGTCGTTACCATCGGGAAGCGTGAGGATAGGAGCATTACACAGTATCTCCTTGAGCATTTGAAAAGATTCCTCCTATTCGGGACCCCAAACAAAAGGTTTCTCTTTTTGAGTCAAAGAGGTCAAAGGAACAGCGATCTTCAAGAAGTTAGAGATAAAACGACAATAATAACCAGCAAGACCAAGAAACGAACGAATTTCAGACGGAGACTTAGGTGCGATCCAGTTCTTCACAGCTTCGATTTTAGCGGGGTCAACGTGAATATCAAGTTCGTTGACAGCATGACCAAGGAATTGAACCTCTTTTAACCAAAATTCACACTTGGAGAATTTGGCGTATAGACGTTCAGTACGAAGAAGTTCAAGGATAAGACGCAAGTGTCGCTCGTGCTCTTCTTGTGTCTTGGAATAGATAAGAATATCGTCGATGAAAACGATCACAAAACGGTCCAATATGCTTTGCACACGCGGTTCATCAAATCCATGAAAACAGCAGGTGCATTGGTCAGACCAAAGGGCATGACCACGAACTCGTAATGACCATAACGCGTACGAAAGGCGGTCTTAGGTACATCTTCTTCGAGGACTCGAAGTTGATGGTACCCAGAACGAAGAACGATTTTTGAAAAGCAGGTCGTGCCTTGCAATTGATCAAAGAGGTCGTCAATGCGAGGAAGTGGGTATCGGTTCTTGACAGTAAGCTTGTTGAGCTCACGATATTCAATACACATTCGGAATGACCCATCTTTCTTTTTAACGTACAAAACAGGAGCGCCCCAAGGAGAAGTACTAGGGCGTATAAAGCCTTTATCAAGAAGCTCTTGGAGTTGACTCGAGAGCTCTTGCATCTCAGATGGCGGTAAGCTGTAAGGAGACTTAGCGACAGGCGTTGCGCCAGGCACTAAATCAATGCGAAAATCGAGAGAACGAGCAGGAGGCAGACCAGGAAGATCGTCGGGAAACACATCGGGGAAATCACGTACAACGGGAACGTCGCTTATGCTTGGGCCTTTGTCCTTCTTTTTCACAGTATGGGCAAGAAAGGCGAAGGTACCCTTGCGTAAGCATTTGTTTGCTTGGATACACGACATGAGCTTGAGACCTTGAGAAGGTTTCTCGCCATACACGTGCAGAGAATCACCATTTGGTAGAGGTAGGCGGATAAACTTTTCAGAACAAACAACTTCAGCACGAACTCGCCTATGCCAGTCCATACCTACTATGATGTCAAAGCTACCCATTTGCATAGGTATAAGATCGATTGAAAACGTATGATCGTTGAGATTCAAGGAGCAGTTGGAAAGAACGGAATCAATAGTGACGGATTTACCATTAGCGACTTCGACATCAAAAGATTTTGGCAACTTAGAGCGTTTACACTTAAGCAATTGTTCAAATTCTAGCGACACAAAACTTTTATCAGCGCCAGTATCAAGCAGACAAGAAGCATAAACATGGTTCATAAGAAACGTACCAGTAATGACATCGTTGGCATTCTGAGCCGAGCGGCAGTGATGACAAAAGCTCGGCCTCTAGCAGGTTGTTGAGCTTGTTGTTGCTGCTGTGGCGGTTGCTGCTGCTGTTGAGGTTGATGACGCTGGGGACAAACATTGGCAAGATGATTGAGATCGCCACACTTGAAGCATGCTCGCACAGGAGCAGTTTGAGGTTGAGGGAAGTTTCGACATCGGTTAGCAAAATGACCATACCTCTGACAGTTGGCACATTTGCGGCAGGGTACGTTGGTAGGATGATGAAACAAGCAGGTAGTACATTTGGGATGAGTTCCAACATAACCTTGTTTTGGTGGTTCGGTGTTTGTGGGTGCAACGGCGGCTAAAGCTTGTAAGGGTTGTGGGTTTGGCAGAGTGACGATCGCACAATTTTGGCTTGAAGCCTTCCGCTTCTTGCCTTGGTTTTTCTTGGACGATTGGGAGGGTGAGGGCTCAACAGTGGCAGTGTCGGTGGTAGCTTGGCGTGCATTCTTCATTGAAACCTTGTCATAGGTTCCATGGAGAACGCAATTGTTGTTAAGTTCGGTGGCTATGGTGTCGGCTTCCATGGAGAACGCAATTTTAGGGTTAGCAGAGGTAAGGTGATTGGTCAAGGAAGGTGCTACACAATGAATGAACTTGGCTATGGTTTTGGGGACGGAATCAACTTGTCTAGGGCAGAGGATACTGAGCTGCTTGAAGCGCGTAATCAGACCATACATGTTGCTCCCCTTTTGCGTAAGGTTCCAAAATTCGTTCTCCAATTTTTGGAGCTCGTGGGGAGGACAAAAGTGGTCTTTCATAAGCTGCTTATGCTCGTCCCAAGGTAACGCATGTGCAACATCGTTTCCCCTCTTGTTACGTTCGGTGGTCCACCACTCGAGTGCCCTCGAGCGGACGACTCCAGTTGCGTTCAAGGTTCGAAGCTCGTCAGGGCAACCACTTTGTAAGAAAGTAAGTTCAATTGCGTCAAACCAATTCATCATGGCGGTCGCGCCATCTTCGCTTGTAAACTCCAAAGGTTTACAAGCCATAAATTGCTTGAATTGGAATGTCGACTTGGGTTTTTCGGCCTTCGAATCGACAGAGCCATGCGGTGAATCGGTGTTTGGCTGAATCTTGCTAACAATGTCGGGTATGACCTTGGCCATTTGCTTGGCCATGAATTTCATGCATTCCCTTTGTGACATGGAGTTGGATTTGGCGTTGGTGTTGGTGTTGGTGTTGGAGGTCGAACCCATCTTTGACTTGGTTTTCTTGGAAGCACCGTCGGACGGCATCTAAGGAATCGAAAGAGAAGGAAAGGATGAGACTAGATCATAAATTTGTAATAAGTTTGCAAGTTTTAAACATGTAAGCATGATGTAACACGTGTGGTTCACATAGTTAGCATGATTTCAACAACTATTCAACAAGTATAAACACGTATAAATGCGTGAAAAGAGTATAAATTTAGTTTGTTCACGAGAATTATTATTGTTTTTAATTGCGCGAGACGTGCGAATTGTGTAACGGTTTTGAAACGAACGAGGTAACAAGTATAAAATCACATATAAATTGAATCACATAAAAGAGAGGCTCATAAAATATAGGATTGTTTCGGGTTTAGAAACATCGACTATTCCAAAGTGAATCGAGAGTCCTTTCAAATTAGAGAAACGTGCTTTGGCCTATAGGTAAGATACTCTCGTCGAGAAGCGATTAACGGTATCTTACCCTTCCAGTTACTACACGTCTCTAATCAATTGAAACAATCGAAACTTTGGCGAGATCGAAAATCAAGGAATGGGACTCAATCGTCAAGGTGCGGGTTTCACCCCTAACTTGACAATTTCGTACCCTAATGTGGTTGGTACTCGTCGGGTCAAAATATAATTTCGACACTATGACGAGGGTCCACTAGAGTTTGAATTGGAAATTTACCATTTAGATGTGGATTTCACTCCTAGCTAAATGGCGAAATTTCGTGCAAAATAAGAATAAGCGGAATTAGAGTCGTTCATCAAATTGTGGGTTTCACGCCTATTTTGGTAAACTCGCTCTTTTGTATAAAGAGTGTCTTCAAGTCTTCAAGTGTATTGTGTAAAATGTCTTAGGAAAGACATTATGTATATATTAAGACCAAAAAGAGGAGAAGAAGCAAAGTAGGAAGAATAACATTTTAAGCATGTAACAAGAATGGTCAAAATATGGTTCCTACTATAGACTAGGTCGAATCATGGCAATTCTACCTAATTCCCTATAGTTATGGCTCTGATACCAATCTGTCACACCCCAACCAATGGCGGAATCATCGGAGTGGGACTAGTTCGAGATTGCAAGAGACTTCATAACACTATTTGTGACAATATTTAATTCAACCGATTTCATTTCATAGATAAATTGTCAAAACATTACAAGGAATTCAAATAACAACATTGTTCAACATAACATTAACAAAATTTGATACAACACTTTAAGCCTAAACATCTAAGTGAGTATCTAGGCATCTTTGCTATCCATTTTCATAGCATCATCAATCATCAACCTGTAACATGTTTAAAATACAATTCAATGCAAAAGCAAAGGCGAGTATACAAGTTTAAGAATAAGTATAAATATAAAAGTTTAAAAACGAATCCACATGGCAACTTAGTTTATACAAGATCAACCTAACATGGCATGCAATATTTCTAGTCAATCCTCTGTTTACGCAAAATGATATAATTCAACATGACCACTAGTCTACGGGCTGTGCGTTACTCCTATAGCGCTATACATGTCAAATGGAGGCTCGTGAAAGCTAATGACTAAAACATATCACATAAGTATGGTCCACGTATAAGCATCAAGTATAACAACATAGTATACATGTATAAGGATTGTTTTCGTGCATTGCATAAAGAATAAGTTTAAGTGTAGTTTAATAGTTAAACATGTTACACCCCAAAAGTGGTAAACATAAAAAAGGGGGTTGCGAGTATACTCACGGTTTTGCAAGTCTTCTACTTGAATCCGCGAGTGAGTTGGTTGATTAGGAAGTTGGAACACCAAGTCCTTCTACACAAAGGAAACATAGGTGTGTGAGTTTGGGCATTCGAAAGATTTAGGGATTTAGGAAGTTAAAACATAAGAATATATGTATTCGAAAGTAATCATCCTTCAACATCAAGTACTTGTTCTTGACACTATGAAACCTCAAGGGTTAATGTTTTCATGAGTAGTATACTCATTAGAATCGTAACAAGTCTTATGTCTTGGATGATGTATTCTAATACTTCGACGAATGAACACAAGTCCACCATCAAGAGTTCGAATAGTAAATATATGTATAAGTATTATATGTATTATTTAGTCCATTAATCAAGCATGAGGTAGAAGATAAATCTTCATTTAGGTACCTCTATTGTGTCATAGAATTCATGTAGGAGGTAGGAAAAACAAGCTTCCATTTAGGTACCTCTTATGGTTCACCACTACACTTGATGTAAAAACATACAAGGAGGGTCATGAACTAATATCAATACAAGAATAAGAAACAACTACACTATGAGAAATCATCAAGTAATGTGGGGATTCTATGTTGGACAACCCAAGTTGGTCCATAATCACACTTTCATCAAGCTTGAAGCTTGAACATGACTTGTGGGTTAAAAACCCTAAATAAAACAGAAAGTATTTGAGGATTAACCTCTGATTTTGTATGTCTCAGCCCCGTTTTTAAGCTTAACTAACCATAGAAGTGGTTATAAGCATAAGGACGTGGGTTTGAGTGAGTTGAACTCAAGTTTGCACAAGTATAAACAAGGTTTGATTCAAAACAAAACAAATAGTGAACTTTGGAGCCTATTTGCCGGAGTTCTAGGGACTTATTCACTGTGAAATACCCATGGAATCGAAGCTAAGGTCAATTCAAGCGTTCTGGAAAAAGAATGAGCTAAAACGGATGAGAAATGAAGAAGTTGTGCTCACTTTAGTGGAGCTTGGTACTTCTGTCCAAACTTGTACTTGTAGCTATGTTTATGAGTGATTGAGAGAGTTGTGAGAGTGTTTCTAGAGTGCAAATGGCTTGGACTAGTGTGGGTTTATATAGGGAATGAATTAGGGTTGATTTAGGTGTGTAATTAATGCCAAAAACCCGGTTTTAAACTAAAAAACAACCAAATCCCGCTCAAATTCGCGAAGAGAAACAAGGAGGCTGATCTGGGAGTTTTCACATGGCCCGTGTAGCCCCCAGGCTTAGCTTACGCGGCCTGTATGGAGGTGTGGGCTGAACTTTCATTAAATCGCAACTAGGCCCCTCTAGTTTGTCATTTAGGGCATTTAGGGTGTTTTAGGGACTTATTTCGCCATAAAAGCATAGTTTAAGGCCAAATAAGGTATGAGGAACATAATCAAAGTATAATTAAGCATATGAAGGTCGTATTTACATATTGTTTACGATCAAATCACGTTTCATGCATAAGTTTCACATATTTGCAAGTTTAGCACATAGTTTCTAAGAATTACGAATAAGCATCAATTGTTTCACAAAATTGAATGTATGAGCATGTATAATGTATGTATAACATGAATTGAACAAAATACTAGTTTCATTTATGATCCAAGTCTCGGATTTTACAACGGTTACAAAGAAAGAACGATTACAAGAGCACAAGACTTCCAAAAAATAGAAATACAAACAAGACTTTCTATTTAAGGAGCTAATCGAGAGCTAAACGGAGCACCGGGATGCGAATCGGGTCAACCGGGATCAAGAAATGGAAAAATAGAAAATAAGTTGGTGTTAACCTTGAAGATTGGATGTGTTGTAGGAGATGTTAATGGATTGAAAATGAAGATATTGGAAGATGGCATGATAGAGGGCTGAATTACGAAGACATGGGCGAAAATGGTGAATAAAATGGAGCTAAAACGAAGAAGTTATGATGAAAACAAGAAATAAGGAAATCCGTACCTATAGGGGGCGTCAGGGACGCCCTAAATGGCCGTCGGCGATGCCCTCCCTGTATGTGTGTCGCAAATTTTGTTGTTTAATAAGTTGGGGACAGTTTTTAGGTGAGGTTTTGACCAATTTTCAGGGGTTACGAGTTGGGGAAGCTTAAAACACCATCTTGGAACCATTCTTGATCATCTTCTTCACCTCTAACCTATCTCTAACATCCCTAACTTCCAACCCATCACCATCCACACTTCAAAACCCTAGATCACCATCACCATTATCTTCATCCATTCTCCACCATCCAAACCCTAACCCCTACCCTTCAACTCTCCCTCAAGACTCAAGATCATGGTGTGGTGTTCGTGTTTATCATCCGGTGATCGCAACCATTCAACCATGAGCGGCTAGTCTCCTCGGTTTCACCCCGGTGTATATTGTTGTAAGATTTTCTAGGGTTTATGCATTTGTATTTTGATTTGATTTTGTGACAAGTTGTTTAGTATTTGAACCCTTTGATAATTGTCGTGCATTTGAATTGAATTTGTGAATTGTCGAATGATTATAAAATTTGACTTTGCGAAATGAATTTGTGCACCTATGCCTTATCTTAGGTTAGGATTTACATGTCCGATGTAATGAAGTGCATTACGGTCCGTTGTCTATGACGTTGATAGCAATTGGCACCTAAGCTTTGTGATAGAAATCCGTTAATCACTATATGCAATTGAATCAAGTTAAAACATGTGGGAACCCCATGTCTTACAATTATCGAACCGGGTGTGATCCTTTTCCCCTATTCTCATTTTCAATTAAGTAATTTAGCGTTGCAATCTTAGTTAGTAAGTAGTTGTTTTAGATAATATCAATTTGTCGGTTCACTCCGAGTTCTTTTAAAAAATCAAACAAACAACTAAAAATTAGCAAGCTTCATAATCCCTTTGTACATTTTTGTAAATAGTCTAACTAATCAAACAGGTCGTGCGATACTGACCACATGCTCTTCGTGGATACGATACCCGACTTACCCTAGCTACCTAGGTTAATTGGGTTTTTGACTGATCGGGACGACACGGTCACGTCACCCGAATCATAATGGGATCAATTAACATTTTCACTGTTAAGACATTTTGGTTCTAAGGCATGTTTGGTGTTTATGATAGCCTGCTAAGCGACTTGATGTCCGCTTTCAAATTTTTCCGCGTAGCTTCATCGCCCGTGAATCCCAAAATATTGGAACTTATACGCTGAAAGATGCAAATGTTCATTAAGAAATATAAGTAAATAATGTACTAAATTGTAGTGACTTAAACTGATTCAAATATGATTCGTAAACATTTTTAGTTTACTTTTACCTATTGATCTCATCATATTCATTTTTTATTGGTATTAAATAAAGATTTAAATGAATTAAATCATAGCGGTAGCTTTTGAACATACTCACCATTTAGAGTGATGGCTTGATGCTTTGATGCAGTTGCTACCTTGGACACAGGGTAAGTGAATGATATTAGCAATAAGGATATCTTTTGTCTCGAATCTAAATAATGAATATGTCTATCGAGGGGCTAAGTGGTGTTTTGTGACTGAGACTCAAAAAAAGAAAAAAAAAATCATAACCCTCACGAACCATTTAGACCACAATACTAATCTCCCTTCCATGAAACAAAATCATGGCTTCGTGCTTTTACTATATAAGGGTTGAGGGATGGGGTCCATTCCAATCAACCAATAACATATTTTTTTTTCTTTAAGCTAATTTTATATATATTTTATATATATTAATAGAAAGAGGCGATGAACAGTGTCTTTGATTTTTTAATATTTTTTATAGGTTTTTATTATTATATTCTTTTATTAGTTTAATTGATTTAAACATATATTTTTATATAACTTTTAAGATACGGTCAAAGTACCAGTTATCAAACAAGAAATCATATTAATAGAAAGAGGCGATGAACAATGTCTTTGATTTTTTAATATTTTTTCTAGGTTTTTATTATTATATTCTTTTATTAGTTTAATTGATTTAAACATATATTTTTTTATAACTTTTAAGATACGGTCAAAGTACTAGTTATCAAACAAGAAATCATAAAAATGAATATATACTGGTACCGATATTGTTTAGTACGGTATGGTAGCGATACGATATTAATTCATCGAAAGCAAAAAACACTAAAAATAAATATTGATATGGATACAGATGTTATTCAATCGGTTTTGATTGAATTTAGTACGATAGCGACACAATATCCGTTTAAAAAATATATATCGTAATGTTGAAATAAAAAGAGGGGAACAATTGTTTTTTATTTTTTTCAATATTGTTTTTTCTAAGGTTTTATTATTTTATTGGTTTACTACTTTAATTGATTTAAGTATATTTTTTTCTATCATATAACATTTAAGATACGATTAAAGTACCCGTTATCAAACAGGAAACAATAAAACGGAATGTATACCGGTACCGATGATGTACGGTACAATATGGTAGCGATACAGTATAAGTTTATTGAAAGCAAAAAAACTAAAAATTAAAAAATATTGGTACCGATACAAATGTTGTTCAATTGGTTTCGATTGGGCTTGGTACGATAGCGGCAGAATATCCGTTTTCAAAAAAAATATCATAATCTTGAAATAAAATAAACATAAAATGGAAGTGAACCGAACCGATATCAACTGAACAACATATATAGGTACCATATCAATATGTGTTTTTTTTGTTTTCGATCAATGTAATGCCTTCTCTTTCAATTACTATGTCGAGTGCAGGTACTATAACGAACCAAATTGATACCGACTTAATCCCCTCCACGAAGCGCAGGGGAATATCACTAGTTATTATAGTTACTCAACTACACCATAGTTAATGAATAGTTATTGTTTTTTGATAAGACTATGCGATATGGGGCTTGGGTTGGGAGAAAACGCCCAAGCCACCACTCCGAGTGGGCTTGGGTTGGGCATGACCCTTGGGGATTGGGTTTGAAGCCGGGCGTGGGGCGGGCTAGCGGTCCGATGTGGCGGCCTCCTATTCGTTTTGTTGGCCATGTCATAGCGGTCCGGTTTGACTTTTAAATTCTAACCGTTTGGCCAAGCCAAGCGGTCACCCCAACCCCCCAACATCCCCTATAAATGTAACCCTAACCCCACCGGCTACCCCATCCCAAACCATCGCTGTCCACCGGCTACCCCATCCCAAACCATCGCTGCCCACCGCTACCCCAACCATAACCCACTTGATCCCAGGAACCCGCTACCCCAACCCGAAGAAGATGGCCTATTGGACCCACGAAGAAGAGTTAGCTCTCGTCACAAGCGTCGTTGACGCTATGAATGGGCGACAACCCGGTCAAACCCAATATTGGCCGGAAGCCTTCGCAAGCTACCGACATAACGTCGGACACGACCGCCACAACTTAAACGCGTGCCAACATAAATGGCGCGAGCTATAGCCCAAGCCTGATCGTTTCAAGGCCTACTACGAAGCCGTTCCGAGCGGTGAGTTAAGCCACGAGGACCGGGTGGCGGTGGCGAACATTGAGTTTCGGGGCAAGGAACGAAGGTCGTTCGACAAGCTCGCGCTTTTTGAAATTTACCTAACGCTCTAGGTTTTTTTTTAATTTTGTAATCGTTTTTAGGTTTTTTTGTAATTTTTAGGTTTTTTTTTATTTTGTAATCGTTTTTAGGTTTTTTTATTTTGTAATTAATAAAATTTTAGGCCTTTTTTTTAATGCTGTGTGTATTTTTTTAATTTTTTGTAATTTTTTTAATAAACTGCCAAGCCACGCCCCAACCCAAGCCCCGCCATACCCCATGGACACGTCACTCACCGGTGGGGGGCTCCAACTCCACGTGTCAACTCATGCCCCCCAACCCAAGCCCCACCATACCCCACCGTCTAAAGTGACGTACATGACAATACCTTTTTAGTAATTTAGTTATCCACTATACATGGTCATAGCATACTAGATGAAGACTTATATAATAACTATCAATAAACTGAAATTTATTCATAGAACAACTAAGGTTAAGAGGTGTGGTATACCGCGCCTTGCTAACGAGGACACTTTAGCGCCCCTCAGCCACCCCATGTCTGCCAAAGAGGGGGCACTATGATTGCCTCGCCAGCCTAGTAACGACCATTTTAATGCGTGGAACGAGGTGGTGGTTAAATCTGACCGTTGGTGAACGGTCATATTATAAAAAAAACTTTTAAAAATCTAATATATATACAAACTCAAACACACACCAATCACAAACTCTGACACATACATTCTCTCCAATCATTTTTAAAAATGTCATCTCACTCTTCATCCGATTCGTCCAGCTCTTCATCTGATGGTGTTATCGACGATATGCTTATCGCAGTGACGCAAGAGGCGATTAATTATTTGCGAGAAGAAGCCCAACCGCCTACAACGCGTACCAGACAAGCGCCTCTTGAACGAGATCGATTAGGTGCTCATGAACGTTTAATGCATGATTATTTTTGTGAAAATCCGTTGTACGATGATGCACAGTTTAGGCGTCGGTTTCATATGAGCCGTCGTCTTTTCTTAAGAGTTTCTAATGATCTTGCAGCCGAATTCCCTTTTTTCACACAAAGAGAAAGTGCTAGTCGCAAAATTGGTTTCTTTGGAATACAAAAGTGTACTGTTGCAATTCGGCAACTTGCGTACGACACAACGAGTGATGCATGGGATAAATATTTAAGGATGTCGGCCAGAAGTTGTCGTGATTGTCTTGAAAATTTTTGTGAAGGTATTTTTATTATTATTGTTATTATTATTATTATTATTATTTATAGTTTATTAACACTATTATATTAGGTGTTAACTTTATTTACGGGAGGCGATATTTGAGGATGCCAACCAATGCCGAAATTCCACTTTTATACGAGGCCCATCGGCGGATACACGGGTTTCCTGGGAAGTTGGGTAGTCTTGAACTCTTGATTGCATGCACTGGGAGTGGACGACAAGTCCAAGCGCTTGGAAAGGGCAACACCATCGTGATGACCACGAGGGTCCTACCCTAATATTACAAGCAATCGCGTCTCAAGGTTTATGGATTTGGCATGGCCGGCGGAAACAATGACATCGCAGTTTTACAATCTTCGGGTCTTTTCGAAGATGTCATAGATGGTGTTGTACCAGATACTTCATTAGATGCAAATGACGTGGTATATAAGTATGGGTAACGACGTATAGTATAAGTATGGGTACTATCTTGTCGACGGTATTTATCATGAGTGGGCGACGTTTGTGAAAAGTCTTTCGTGTCCAGATGGCGAGAAAATATTGTATTTAAAGAAGAAACACAAGTCGGGAAGAAAAGATGTCGAGCGGGCTTTCGATGTATTGAAAAAGTGATGGTCTATCATTGCCCAGCCGTCGATGATAGTTGAAAAGAGTAAAATGAGAAACATCATGTATACGTGCATCATCTTGCATAACATGATATTGGAGGACTCGGGCAGAGCGTTTTGTGGAGAAAGTTATGATGAAGGTAACCAACCGACGAACCCACTACTCACATACGCTCAAAAAGAAGTTATCCGAGCGAGGATACGTGACAGGGACACACACCATAACCTTTGAGCTGATCTGACCGGGCACCTATGGTTTTATCGTGAACAAGGACGAGACGACGAGTGACTTTTTTAGTAACATTGTATTTTTTTATTTAAATCATGGCATTGTATTTTTTATTTAAATTATGGCATTGTATTTTCTTTTATTTAAATTATGAGTTTTAAATTAATATATCAAAATTAAATAATGTTTAAATTTAAATAAAAAAATAATTAGGTAATGATGATGGGGACTTTAAACCATTGCATTCAAGTTAAAGGGATGAGCTTTAAAGCCCCCTATATAACGTGACGCCTAGATAGATGTGACGTGAATAGGGCTGTAAACGAACCGAATGAACACGAACAAGGCCATGTTTGTGTTCGTTTGTTAAGGAAATTAACGTGTTCGCGAACTGTTCACGAACGCATACCGAACATAAGTGTATGTTCGTGTTCGTTCGTTAAGGAAATTCAGTTGTTCACGAACAGTTCGTGAACACTGGTCTCGAACACAAACGAAAGCAAACAAATAAAAACAAACGTAAACGAACATTTAACTTGAAAAAAAAACATTGTTTTTTTTTTAACGGCTAATTGCATATCATTCCATCACCAAACAGTTTTGTACAATGATTAAGACAAACAAGATACTAGAACAAAAAACATTATACAAAACTAATATATTTCGCCCCGGTTACACCCCTGTACGGAAGTTACTCATTTATATTGAAAGATATCCAGTTTCTCCATTCCATATTGTGTCTTTTGCCCCTGTTCTTGACCCATGTAAAGGAGTCTAGTTGTAAATCGCCAAAGATTTTTTCGATTCTTGCTCTTTCACCTGAATAAAAAACATTGTTATCCTTAAACATTGGATATAAGTAGTTAAATATAACCATCAAATGATAAACCAAAACACAAGAAGCCTACTACACCACCAAACGATGAATCAAGTTTAACTAACTTAGACATAATTATCCCCAAAAATGTCTTAGATTGTCCAAATTTTAGCTAACTTAAAAAAAATAGGGTTTCAAGTTTTCAATATGTTTAGATAAAAGGGTTATTATTTATTATTTTTTAAAATAAGCAAAAAAACCAATAAACGTAACTGAACATATTACCGAATGTTTACGAACGCAGTCGAACGAACGAGACTTGTCTTCGTGTTCGTTCTCTAAGCTAACCGAACGAATTTTTTTGTTCGTGTTCGTTTGTTAAGCTAATCGAACGAACATAAACAAACTTTTCGCCGCATGGTTCACGAACTGTTCGCTGAACGTTCGGTTCATTTATAGTCCTAGACGTGAAGTAATAAAGCCACTAGGAGCTTTAAACCACACCCCTAACCTAACAATAAACTGAAATTTATTGATAGAACACACTAATAAATTATCACATGTGACTAGTTTTTTAACTCTCTAACAAGCTAATTGTGTCCATTTAGGGCACTTTATTGGGCTCACCTAAAGAAAAACCCACCCAATAAATTTTACAACTCGTCCCATACTCCTCTTTTTACATTCACCGACAAACCTCCATGACCTTATCGCCATTCTGAAATATCGTCGTTCGATCCGTCAACATACTTAAATATCTTGCCGATTTTGTCAACAAAATCACTCGGAAGAGGGTTGATCTATCGAAGAAGGTAGCTGTTTGTAGTCAATTCGTTATTCGTATCTTCGATTATTATTCCACGAAGGTTTTCTTAATCGAATGGATGCGTTTTGTAATCATACAGTTGTACTTTTCTGTTGTTAGTATTGATCATAACAGCTGGATATCTTAGGAATGTTAATTTTGTTGTAGGAGAAAAATTAGGGTTAGGTTAGGTTTTCTGGAGATGTTTATTTTTTTTTTAATCAAGTGTGTTTTAGTTTTTATGTTAATCTGTTGAATGCATTAAAGTTTATGCAGTTTTTAGTTAGTTACAGAGAAATATAAGTAAAACTTGCATATTTTTGCTTGTTACATTGTTTTAAATTTGTTATTTGATTGCCTGCTTGTTGAAGGGTGACAGAAGTTATTGAAGTAAAAAGTGATTTGGATGCTGTAAATTTGTTATTTGTTGCTTTTGAAGTTATTCTGTCTCTTTAACAATTAATATCCTGTATAATGACTTTGTCATCTTTCATATGAGAACGCTACCGTTATGATCTGTGATACTAGGTAATATGGAGCCTGCAATGGATACGAACAGCGAGGTGAATGGCGGTAACGATGATGCAAATAAAAAACATGTTGGGTATACGCAGCCTGCATATGTGAGTGGATGGATGTATGTTAGTGAACAAGGACAGTATTGTGGACCTTATATACAGGAGCAACTGTTTGAGGGTCTATCTACTAATTACTTGCCGGAAGATCTTCCTGTGTATCCCATCTTGTGTGGAAACTTGGGCAATCCTGTGCCCTTGAAGTACTTTCAGCAGTTTCCTGATCATGTTGCCACAGGCTTTGTTTATTTAAGTGCTTCTGTATCTAGTGTTAAGGAGAATTCTGATAAAATTCTTAATGAGAGCATGGGTTCCAAGAAAGGAGAAGTTTGTACGGATGCAGACTCTATCTCCACTCAGGAGATACCGAAATCTGAAGCAGCCAACTTAACTATATCATTTCCATCAATGGTATCACCAGCATAAAACATTCTAATTCTTAATGTATCAAACTTATTTTCATTAGTTTTAGTCAGTTAACCCTTTTTTATGTGTTGATTTGAGCCTTCAGTCAAACGAAGAATCATGCTGGTTTTTTGAAGATGACAAGGGAAAAAAACATGGCCCACATTCTCTTATGGAGCTTCATTCCTGGCTTCATTATGGATATCTTAAAGGTTCAGTGATGGTAAGTCAAGATATGGAAGGTCATAGAGTTTGTTGTAAATGTCCCCAAGGTGGAGTGTTTTTTTCCATATTATTTTTGTTTCAATATTATACATGTTCATAAGATGGAGGTCAAGCGTCTTTATTGGTTATTTTGAGCTTATCTTCTGTGCATAAATGGCACATGATTTTTAGTATTTGATGTTTTGCAGGTTTATCATTCCGAGAGTAAAGTTATGCCCTGTAATCTGCAATCTTTGATATGCTCTTGGTTTACAGCTGGACATGAAAGTGTTTCTAAAGCCAATCCTAAGTACAATGAAACAGAACTAACTGATTTTATGCACAATATTTCTGAGGAGGTCTGCTCTCAGTTACATTCTGGAATTATGAAAGCAACAAGAAAGGTGCTGTTGGATGAAATAATAAGCCATGTAATAATGGAGCGTGTGACTGCAAAAAAAGCTGAGAAGCATCTCAAGCCTGAAGAGTCGAAGCAGATAATCAAAACCTGCTCATCGGATGGCATAACGGTAATTAGTCATATGCTTGCATTCACTGTTTCATGATATGGCTGTCTTAAAGTATTGTCTGAACAGTTTGATACAAACCAGGAGTTGGAGGACTGCTCTGGGAGTGAAGGAGTGGCATCTCAAAGTGTTCACAAACAAACGCCCCCGTCAAAACATGTGGAATCTTCTGGAATCAAGAAATTTGTTGGAAGCTTAGAGAAAACATACGCCGATTTTTCCAGAAAGCTTTTTGACTCATGCATGCAAGTTATCTGGAATGCTGTCATCTATGATTCAGTAGCAGATCAAATATCTGTATGGAGGAAGGAAAAAATGTGGTCCAGTCGTAACGTTGTCGTTGAGTCAACTGAGAAGTTACCCGAGTTGACTGAGGGGATACCTGTAGAAGATGTAAGCTGTATTTTGGTGATGTTTGTGTACTGTTCCTTTTTGTACTTTTTACTTAATTTTGTATACAAATGGCTTTGAAAATTGCAGCCTGAACAACTTTCTAAGGACGATTATCCTCCTGGTTTTGAAGTTACTGTAAAACCTGAAGAGGTCACTTCAAAAGGTGATTGTTTTAGGGATGATGACTTGGAACACATAATTGAAGGCGTAGAAAGTGACATCCATTTGTCTGCAAGGATGTCTTTGGATCATTATATCGAAAATCTTGTTGATATGGAAGTGAGGAGAGTTGTTAAGGCTAAAAGAAAAGTTCAAATTAAGGAGGTAGAGTCAATTTATTGTAGATCTTTTCTGCCCTTGTTTGTCTTAATGTGTTTGTATCAACCATATATCTAATCTTTGCAGGCTACTATTGACCCCCGAGCTCAGCGAAGTCATCCAGATCGATTTGGTGTTTCTAATAGTTCTCAAACAAAATCATATCAACAAAGTATCTCTGTATCTAGGATGCCTTCTTCTAATTGGTTTGCAAATGCTTTCATGAAAGTATATGCACATGAGGATGTTGTTCAAAATAAACATAGCCGGCAATTGATTGTGTCTAAGGAAAATTCTAGAACCATAGTTCCTCAAGCACGTCTATTTCGTCCTTCAAGAGCAATGTCGTCTATTCCTAAGATTGGGATCTATGTTATTTTGGCAGCTTGTCGACAGAAATTGCATGAATTTGTGCTGAAGGAGTGGTTATCCATAACGTTGAAGGATGCAATTAATAAACATAGTAAATCGGACCATTCTTCTAAGAAGCACAAAAACCTAGATACGGACATGGTAGGTATTTTGACTTTAAAGGTGGCGAAAAGGGATCGGGTCTAATGGTAAAACGAGTCGAAAGTTTTCTAAAGTGTATCTTTAATGCAGAAGTTTCTCCGAAATATTTTTACTCAATTACTCGAAATATAGATTATTATTGAGTTAATATAAAGCCTATATGTCACCTAGTTATTTATAAAAAAAGTTGCTTATTTTGTTCATAAAGTGTAATGGAGATCATCTGACCTGTTTTGATCCAAACATGTGCCGGCTCGTTCTCTAATCTGCTTGACCCGCCCACTTTGCCAGCTACCATGTTTTTTTTTGCACTACACCTGGAATGAATTTTTATTCTTTCTTTCCAGGGAGGAGGAAGTAAAAGAAGGAAGACGACTGTAGAGTTCCAGCCTGCATTTGACAAATACAGGGAACAATTAAGGAATGGTCAAAGTGAAAGTCAAAGTACAGGATCTTTAGAACCATCTTTTGGCAATGTAAATTATACTTATTTCCGCACCAGGAAATCAAAGAAAAGAAAGTTTGCATCTTTATCTGGTCAACTGAAAGCTGGACAATTGGTTGAGACTTCAAGGAGACGGGATCAATTAACTGAACATGAGGTAGCTAAAAAGCTGGTTGAATATAGTAATGCAGCTGTATTAAAGTATCGTGCAACTAAACAAATCATGGATTCCAACTCTCATGGAGTTCAACCGTCATCCAGTGGTATGACATACCAGAACTCTGTGAAGGTTTCCACCTTACGTCAAGGTACTTAAGTTGATTTAATTCTGATCACCTGTACTTATAAAGACCAATATAACCAGGCACTAAGATTGGCCTTTCTGTTAGTTTGACCTGGTTAATGACACATGTGTCAATGATGTAGAATCTAGCAAAGACATCGATCCAGATTTTACTGTGAATGCTTATGATGTTGGAAGCCAGAAAGTCCTTGCTGCTAATTCAAATGTTTCAAAATGTAAGTGTATGTTTCCTTGCATATGTTAATTTCTTCTTTTTGTAAAGGGTGTTACACATAAGTACTTGACACATTTTACTGATATGTGGGTCGATCGGGTATGTTTTATCTCTACTGGGTCAAATGAAAAAGAATGCTTTAAACGAAATGGGCTGAGAGCAGTCCAGTGTTTATTTTTAATGCATAAAATCTTTTAAATCCTTCACTTTCAAGAATCAGAGCACTATTGTATAATATAATGTTGTGATCATATTTGACTATCATATAAAGTATACAACTTTTGAACAAAATTATCTTTTTTGACACCCTCATTACCCCTTTATGTTTACAGCGCTCAAAGTGAGAAAACTAAAAAGGAAGAAGTATGTGGATGATGCACCCGAACCGGTAGTAATTGGTGGTGCCAAGAAGATTAAAAATAGCAAGTCAAAGAAATCAAAAACTGGCCCTATATCTATCGGATGTGCACGTGGTTCAATCAGTGGGTGGCAATGGCGTAAGTGGTCGTTACATGCAAGTCCTGCTGAACGGGCTCGTTTTAGAGGAACTCACATAATTAATGCTGCAAAGTATACCACTAGTGCTCCAGAGGCCAGTGCGTTTTCTCATCTTTCAAATGTCAAGGGATTATCTGCTAGAACAAATAGGGTCAAGCTACGAAGCCTTCTTGCTGCTGCGGATGGTGCTGACCTTTTAAAAGCTACTCAGCTAAAGGTGATGAAAACCTTATCTTATAGAGGTGGCAAAATAGGCAGGTTAGGCAGGGTTGGGTAATGGGACAGAATTCGGGTCTAAATAGGGTTGACCCTAAAATAATAATCTTAAAGTAGCGTGACAGGTATTATTTTCTTAAATGAGAAAACCAAAAAAGTACCTAAAAAGCCTAAAGAAACACTATTTTTTTTTAATTATTTTACTTTAAATTCGCTATTTTAATTTATAAAGAAAGTTAAAAAAAAAAATAATAATAAGTACTACACATGTGTATTAATACGAAAAAACCTAAACCCCCTAACCCAGCCCCACACCGCCACCCCCAAAAACCTAAAACACCCACCCCCACCCCCAAAAAACCTAAACCCACCCACCCCCCAAAAACCTAAAGCCCCCTCCCCCACCTAAAAACCTAACTCTAAACCTAAACCTCCCCAAAACCTTACCCTGAAAGCTAAACTAAACTCAAAACCCCAAAAAGCTAAAGCCCCCCACCCCTCAAAAACCTCAACTCCCTTCCCCACCTAAAAATCTAACCCTGAACCTAAACCCCCCAAAAACCTAACCCTGAAAGCTAAACTAAACTCAAACCCTAAACCCTTAGGCTAATTGCATGTGCAACATATACATATATGCACATGTGCAGTACTAATCTTTCATTAAAAAAGTTTTTTATACGAAATAAATAGCGATTTTTTATAAAAAAAGAGTGTAAAAAATTTTGGTGTGTTTTTTAGGCTTTTTCTGTAGTTTTTTAGTTTTCTCATTTATATTAGTACAATGATTTAGGTTGTTTTCATTCAAACTACACTTTAGGTGACTTCTGACCCATTCCCTTTTTAAGTTGAATTTCTTAATTAACCTGTTTGTTCTGCTAGAGATGATATCCGTAAATTGAGCGATTCGTAATTTAATGGGTGTATTTTTTTTCAGGCAAGGAAAAAACGTTTACGTTTTCAGCGAAGTAAGATACACGATTGGGGTTTGGTTGCACTCGAGCCAATTGAAGCTGAAGATTTTGTTATTGAATATGTTGGTGAACTTATACGCTCTCGTGTAAGCGTTGTCATATTTTTCATTAGTATCTATAACTCCTCTTTCGTGTGAATCTTTTTTTTTGTTTTTTTCACTGTGCATGTTTTTTTGTCATAGTTTTGTAACTTCTCTCAGGTTCTTTTGCACGTTCTGTTTTTTTTTTTTTTTTAATTTAGTTCTAACTTTGCAAGTCCTTTTATTTCAGATTTCTGATATCCGTGAACGACATTATGAGAAGATGGGAATTGGTAGCAGTTATTTATTTAGACTTGATGATGGTTATGTGGTAAGCTAGACGATTTAATGAATCATAGTTTTATCACTAAACTAAGCTATACTATAATTAATAGTATCCACACTTTTTGAATATATTCTGTTTCTAAGCTAGTGCTGCTGCAATTTGTGTATGCATAGGTTGATGCTACAAAGCGCGGTGGAATCGCTAGATTCATCAACCATTCATGTGAGGTAAGTGATTTACTCATGAGGCGTAGCTATTTACAAGCATTGCATTTCTAAAGTTGTAACCATTTCATGCAGCCTAATTGTTATACAAAGGTTATAAGTGTTGATGGTCAGAAAAAGATATTCATCTATGCAAAGAGACATATAGTTTCAGGAGAAGAAATTACTTACAATTACAAGTTCCCATTGGAAGAGAACAAGATCCCCTGCAACTGTGGCTCTAGGAGGTAATTACAAAACGTTTCCTTTGTTGGCTGGTTGTGCTTTCTTTCTATTCAACCTTTCTGTTGTTTGTCTATCACCATTTTTATGTCCTTCTCAAGTCTACTAAATTCTTAAGATCATAATTGTTGATTAACGGGTTATTGAATATGCTAATGAAAAATACATGCTCTTAATGGTTGGGATAACGTTTAGCAAGCTTGTATAATATCCAATAACTAGATAATAAACTTATGGTCATGAACCAAATTTTAGCCTTAGATCATGGAAACTTGGTTTAAATAAGCATGAGGCGCTCCGGGGCGTTTAGGTCCCAAAAGCCGAGGTGCGCACATCACTTACGTGAGCGTTGGTCAATATTCAACAAAATTAGATAAGATGAATTGATGGAACAATGGGTGTTTATATATTTGTTTACATTTTATTAAAATCTTAAGTTAAATTGTGGTCTTAAACTTTGCCTTTGTTGATTGTAGATGCCGTGGATCCATGAATTGAGAAGGCCCTATCATGGTATGCTAGTTCATTCACACTGAAGTTATAGAAGGGTCCATATGATGATGGTTTAATTTTGGTATATTTTTAATGCTATTGCAGGTTGATATATGGTTCTACTTTGTCTGGGACACTGATAATCGAGCGGTTCATCGCTTCTGAATGCGAGAAGTTCAGTGATAAACTGATAATGATGGTAGGCTATTGTTGTGGATGCTTGCATGACTGACCATTATAACCCCCATGATGTCGTCTCAGGGTTTGTTGAACTGTTGAAGACGAAGAAGCTGTTCATGTGCATATTCTTGTAGCTTGTCTTGGTTGCAGATGAGTTTCTCCCCTTCAATTTTGTAAATCAGTTAGTTAATAATCTTGTGTTTATATTTACTCTTGTACAAAACATGCCTAGGATTTTTGACTCCAAAACCAGTATAATTAAATTTATTATTTTTAGACAAGTCTCTTTTTTGTTTGGATTGCCTTTGGGATTAAATAGCTATTACCATGTGTGTGAAAATGTGTATAATGAAAACACGACAATAAACCGCTATTTGCAAACTTAAACATATTAGACTTTGTATGCTCATTTCGTTAATTTGTTCTGTTAGTGAGCAAATCGCTTAATCCATTTTTTAAAACCTTGATTTGCTCAGCTTCTTCTTGTGTAAGCAGAAGCCTGTTTTTGGTTGATGAAAACTCTATATTTTTTCATGATTTATGTATCTTTTCATACAAGTTAAAAAAAGGCCAAATGGGCGTGTGGACAAAAACATGTATGTGTGATACACACACATGCTAGGTTCAGCAAATTCTTTTTGCATGCGACAACAATGCAATGTGATAGTAATCTATAGTTTTGTGTTCTTCAATTGATTTAGGCGCAGGCAGGGGTAAAATTGATTTCAACAAACCTCAGTCACGGGCAAATGTGGTGTTTTACAACCGTCTGGTATGATTCCGCACTTCGCTTGCAGTTTTTTTTATATTTTATTCATTGCACCTGTTCTGTGCTTTTCAAGGTCTTAATTTGCAACGTAACTAAACCAATCAGCAAACCCGGTGCACGAGGCTCCCACATGCGCGGGGCCTGGGAGGGTGTCGGGCCAAGTTATTACTTTAACCAGAGAATTGCAAGAAACACATAAACATATATATTTATGACCTCAACTGCCACACATATTCTAATGCGGTTCTCTAATTTAAATTTTAACTTGAGCAACTCCACTACTTGATCAATAAAATCAAGTTTATGTTTTCTTCATTTGATGCGGCAAAGAATCCGACACATCTTCTATTAACCTCGGTCACGTCAGCTCATTGAATCGAAACCAACCGTTACTTTGGTTTTTGTTAACTTTAATCTTCAGTTGTAGGGGAAAGGGAAATTCATAAAAATAAAATATAATTATACGTACATAACCTCATCCAAGTGAATTTTATTTGCTAACGGTAATCAAACCAACTAATAAACGATGGGAGTGGGAGATTTAGGATTTCAACGCATTTAAAAAATTAATAAATGTCAGTTTTTTCTCATAAAAACGAATTTGAAATGATAAAAAAAAACTATATATTGGCTCGCATATAATTTCAAAAGAACTATATATTGACAACAGCTCTATATATTGGTCCAAAAAGTTTTAGTTGGTGATGATACTTGAATGGTTTTTTCATTGTTTTAAAATGGGTTATTGGATTTTAATAATCCTAAGTCTCACCTTTTGCCCGATAATAATTCCAACTTTAAAAATTTACTTCAACGATCTTAACTTGTAAAAGTTTGGTCCCCATTGATCTTTTTCGAACATATAAGAATTTGGCCTCCTCAGTGCATCTGCAGACTCCTTAATTGATTTAAGTACACCTATGTTAGAAAAGGATCAAAGAGAGCCAAATTCTTACAAGCTGGGATCGTTGAAGGGAATATTTAAAGTTGGGATTATTATCGGCTAACTAGTGAAACTTAGGATTATTAAAATCTAATAACCCTTTTAAAATTAATCCAAATGAAATTGTTGTTGATGAATATTTAAAAAAAATGAGATTTATAAAATTGCAACAATGAGTCTGATGTTGCGTATGGTATATGGTATTTTGGATCCGACCTTAGCTCAAATGGAAGAGTAAAAAAGGGTTTGTCTAATACCAGACACCGTGTAATCCTTTTTGGCTGTCGGTTCGAGTCTGACAGGTCGGTACCCAGCCTTTGTTTCATTCTGACTCTTTGCATGCTTGTTTTTGGGGTTGTATAGCCTTAAACATTTAGGGTCGGAAGCTTTTAGGCTATTCAACATCTTTCATCTAGGCGTGTTACTCAACTTGCCTGCCGGTTGGTTTTTGTGGGTTCCAAGATTGTGTTTGCTATTATGAAAGGGTAAGAATGGATTAGGAGTTGTAACTTGGAACTTTATGAAAAATATTTGTGCAACATGAACATTTCTATTCGGTGGGACGTATGTTTTCGTTTAATATTTATGTCGAGTCCTACATTAATAGTTTTATTCTGTTCGTAGGAACGATATCAAGCCATAAGGCACGCCTCGCCTCAAATATTATGAATGTGTTATTAATTTGTTTTGCCCGTAGGAAAAATACTAAGCCATAATGAATGCTTTGTTTCAAATATCACCAATGTATTGCAATGACCGGATGCGAGGAGAACTTTACAGTTAAATGTGCATGAGTAGAAGCAATCCATGATCGGTGACCTCGTGGAAAGTTTTCACCCGGACAACTCCATGAGCTTCTTTTGGGCGAAACTACAATATTGATCGGTGTGAAAGGCTAGATGTTATTATGTAATTGTTTGAAAATGTGTCAAGTCGTTTGATCTTGCTTTAGTTTGATATGACGAGTTAATTTGCAAACAAAGAGTTGCATGTTGGAAAAACAAAGGCAACAAAGTGAAGATGATCAAGTGCTATAGCGATGAAAGATGAAGTCGGTGCAATGAAACGATAAATACAAGAAAATAGCATGGAACAAATTGTGTTTTAGTGTTTTATCACTTATAGGCTCGCAACACTTGCAAGTGGATCACAAGGAATGAGGACGAAAAGGGCACAGCCTCGAGCGGGAAATTAATGGCACAAATCTGTGGTCACCATGACTTGACGTGAAGTTAAACGGGTTAGTGTTTGGGATAAACGAGTTCGGGCCTTGAACAGGTCATCATGGTTATGACACGAGTAAAAATGTGTTTAAGCGGGTTTAACTCGCTTAACTCGTCAATGACTCTCATAACACGTTTAACTGTTAATAGGTCGATACGACTCGTTTATGACTTGTTTATCAACCGTGTTTAGTGACTTGTAATTGTGTCTTATTTTTCTCAACCGTGTTTAGTGACTTGTTAAATGTATCATGTTATTCATGCTATTGAATGCTTGTATATAGTTGTGTTAAATGTGTTGTGTCACAGTTTTTAAGAAAACAACACATTTCGTTAAACGTGTCATGTTCGGGTTCACTAGCCGTGTTAACGTGTCGTATTTAACATGACCCACGTTTTGCCGGCTCTTCTCTGGCGAGTCAAAATCATTATGTATCATAGAAACTTTTAATCATAGTTTGTTGCCTTAGGCGGGGAAGGAGCTTCCAAGTATAGAATTTATTTACATGACGTGTAATGGTTCTAAAGCCCATTTGCCACATAAGTCCAAATAGGCGTGAAACACTGCCCCGATGGGGGCATGACCGGGGTGTGGGTGAAATTTATGTGGGGTGACTCACGTGCGTAGGGCGTGGCCAGGGCATGGATGGATTTTCTGTGGGGTGACTCACTAGCGTTGGACGATGGCGATGACTGTTGGACGCGTAGAATGAGAAAGGAAAAGAGCCGTTGGGCTTATTCAAATATAGAAAAAAAAGTAATTTATTTAAAATCTATATATAAAGTACTAGGTTAACTACGCAAGGAAAATATATTGTAAATGATAAATGAATAACAAACATCTTTAATCGTTTTAAATAGTAAAGCGAAACATAAATACAATTGAGTATTTAGCATAATACGTGAATTATCCATAAATCTCTATAAACTTACGTGTACACGACGTTAGATGTTTTATTTGTAACATTGACATCCTTGTCTATTATTCAAAACTTTAAACCAGCCTTGCTTTTTACTCTTGACATAGTGACATACAATTGGCCGTGAATAAAGACAGTATTTCAAATACAAACCAATTCTAAGTAAAGGTTGTCCTTGGCTTTTATTTATTTTCATTGCAAAACATGCCGATAATGAAGTATAGTTGTTATTGTTAAGGAAAGACGGTAATAAAAAAACTATAATCTTAAAATTTCAATATATTAATAATATTTTTCATTATTTTAAATTATCTTTTCTATAATATTAAAAATAAAAGTATGTAATTTAGCAAAGTAATGTCACAGTATTAGATGTTATTTTCATTCAATAACATTCTATGTTTGTTTAATGAACAATGACGTATAGTTTAATTTGGAAAATTTGCATGCAAATTCCATATAATGTCTTGAAAGTTAATAAACCAAACAATATAATGTCACAAAACAATAAATTATAATTACAACTTCATAAGAAATAAACAAACAATATAATGTCTTGAAAGTTAATAAACTAACAAACGAAACATAATAAACTGCTTAAAACAAACCACAAACCATAAATTCTTCAAAACACACCAAAGATTAAAATTAGTCTAAGACAATAAAAATAAAAACTCATGACTTATTTGGAGACGTCCGTTCACTTTTCAAGTTTAGGAATTAAAAGTTGTTGATTGCCTTTCCCATTCCCAGCAACGACTTGCTCCTTTTTGCGAGGCTTTGCGACATATATAGCACTTGAATCATCTACATCATACACTTCTTCAATGTTCTGTTTAAGATCCACTACATGTGTGTTTTCAATCTTATTCTCATAGTTTGAAATAGGTGTTGCATTCTCTTCAGTAAAAGACACAGAATCCTAAAAAAATAAGTTATAAAAATATGTATAAGATTTAACTTAATAAAAGATAACTGTACTATAATACGAAACACTATATTACCTTCAAAGAAGGTGCAAACTGTGAGTGATATTCAGGGTTGACAATATTCATTAAATCAAATCAGATTCTACAACCTATATTTTAAAAATCTGTAAGACCCTAACATGTTTTAACTAATAGACGCAGCGGAAAATACGAACCTTAAAATTTCTTTTGTTATCAACTTTCTAACATGCTTGAAAACCGTTTAAAAAAACTCTTTATAATAATTACGTATTTCCTTTCTTAATTTATACTAATACAACAAATATTTACAAATCTACAAGACCTCACTCCTGTACAACCCATGCTCTGACTATAAGGATGATCTGTGATCCACGTAACCGACTGTCATCGTATACATCCACATCATTAGTAATCAGTGGCATCATATATAACTTAAAGCATATATATAAATTTAAACAATGTATCACATTTTTCTAACGTGTGTTAATCCATTCGTTTATTCTTCCAAATTCAATCATTGCATCCCGACGTTAAACATTCGAAGAGCCAACAATATCTTACATGCACTTTTTCCATTCTCAAAGCAACCCGGTTAACATCGTTAATACTCATATGTATTAAAATCACATATACATGCATAAAAGTCTCATTCATTTGTGTGTGTGTATAATTTCAATACATGCATGCATATCTTTCTATCCTAACTCTTACATACATCTTCATGCCCACGTATTCATAGATACAAATCCTAGCCACAAACATTCATTCATACAAAATCTGTACATACAACCCTATGTACGAGCTTGTTTCCATTTCATGCTTACCTATGGGTTCCATATACTAACATACAACTAGATTGATACATGCTTACATACTCATTTCCTTCTCACACATACTTGCATACATGCTCTTTTCTTACCTACACATCATAAACACTTTTTGGTAAGTTTGGAGTACGTTTCAAGAGCTTAAAAACGAGTTCCATACTCACCCATGCCTCACACAACTATTTTATAAGATTGTGGTGTTTTATGGAAGTTTAATGTGGCTTGGGAATGGGTCTACGGGGGTCCGGAACATTAAAAACGCGGAAAACGGAAACCGGGGTCTGATCAATGTTGACGACTTCCTGAGGTGACGTCGCCGACTCAATCGGCGTCGACACAAAGTTCATAGACAAAATATTAGGGCATCAGCGACTTCATGTCTGAGCGTCGACGACTTCGTCTGCAGCACCGACACCCATATTTCGTTCTTTTACGCGTTTTGACCCCCGTTCGCGCGTCCCGAAAGTCCTAGAACGTAAAATAACATTATTCCAAGCCCCCAAGTCATCCTAACACTAACCCCTATACCCCGATATCCAAAATCACATCCCAACACAAAACGTTCTAACTTTTGACCCGTTTGAGTCTACCAAGCGCTTTCAACTATGACTACGCTACATATAGTTCAATACAATCTCACATACCTTGGTCCTACTATATTTTACTATCCTATCATGATTCCCCATCTTCTTATATTCAAAACTACCTTACATAATAAGAATTAAGTCGGGAATCACTTACCCTAAGCGTCCGTGTTCGTGCTTGTTTCATTGCCTCCTCTTGACCTGTTAGCCTTCCGCGCTCAAGTCTATGTTGACATGATTCTTATCCTTACATGTCATCACATTCACATCCTTGTTAGTACACATGGTCATACAGATTATCAATCACATTCGACTAGTATTTTACATTTGACTTTCATTAGTCAAGTTCTAACAACACAAGGCCTAGACTAAAAACACAAAAGAAAGAGAGTTTTTTTTTTTTTTTCTAAAACGCAATGGACTAAAAACACTTAAAAATGTGTTTTACCTAAAACGCAATGGACTAAAAAACTTCAAAATTTGTTTCTCTAAAACGCAATGGACCAAAAAACACATAAAATGTGTTTTTTTCCTAAAACGCAATTGACAAAAAACACAAAAGAAAGTGTTTTTTCGAAAACGCAATGGACAAAAAGCTCACAGAAAATGTATTTTTCATTCTTTTGTAAAACGCAATGGACAAGAAACTGTGTTTTTTCATTATTTTGTAAAACGCAATGAACAAAAAACACACAAAAAATGTGTTTTTTCATTCTTTTGAAAAACGCAATAGAAAAAAAAAACATTGCTTTTTCATTTTTTTGTAAAATGCAATGAACAAAAAAACACACAAAAAATATGTTTTTCATTATTTTGTAAAACACAATTTTAAATGAAAGTTTAAACTGAAAACTGTTTTGTAATTTTCTTTTAGACATTTTGTCAAATACCTGGTGTGTAACTTTTTACCACTGATTTCTTAATAAAATTGGAACAAATAATGTTGCCCAAACGCAAGAATACATCAAGAGAAGGTTAGAATCATAAACATTTGAGAAGAGAAGTACATGTTTCAATCGATTTCTCAAGTTCCATTGCATTATGTTAAATTGAAAAAAAAATGAGAAATTGCATAAAAATAAACTGATTTTTTTCAAAGAAATTGAATAACACGTTGATTGAGTGTTTAAACCATTCATTGATAAAGAAAATTGAACTATGATGTAGTAATAATTCTAAAGAGAGAAAGTGAATGAAAGGTTGAAGATGGTGGGTTTTGAAGATGCAGCGAAAGATAAATAGTATAGAAGAAAGGAGATTGACTAAAATGTCACTTCTTTATGTTTTTTGTTATTTGTCACGTGTCCTCTTATTATTGCTTCCTACACTTCCTACCCAAAGTAAACTTCCGATTTGATATTTTCCCATTTAGGTACTAGGTATTTTAACTAAGTGTATTTACATTCAAATTCTTATCCATATCCTTAGAATTTAACTAAAAAACACATTTATCTAAGCCACTTAATTTTTTTCACAAAAAACTCCTCACAACCGATTCCTTATATCTATGTATATTCAGTTGAACAATACTCTTTGAAGCAAATTTGCTATTTTTTTTCTCTCTATTTCACCGAAAAAAATATAAGGAATGAAGGGTGAGTTGGTAAATATATGGATTGATTATAGATTTCCTTAAAATCTTATGGATGAAGAATAAAGAAAGTAATCTAAGTAAAAGTGAACATTTTTTTATATATTTTTCTCATAATTTTAGGATAAGGATAAGAACAAGGACTTAAATGTAAGCGGTCTAACATTCCATTCTTTATCCTTATACAAATAGTTTAACTAAAAATTAATATTCTATAAATTTATTTCCCATTTTTAAAAACCCTCCCAAATTTCATTGCTTATCCACAAAAACATAAAAGGTTTTGCTTTAAAGGAATGTAATAGAGGTGATGTTTTTGGGTAGTTTTCTTGAATTTTAATTTTTATAAGTAGAACGAGTTTAAGGAATGAGATGTGAATATACAAAGCTATTAAGTTATGAGCGAAAAGTTTTGATGAGTTGAAAACATTATGTTACAAAACAAAATGAACTTAGAGTAAACATATCTAAAAGATTATATTATATGTATGAACTAGGAACAATGTAAAAATGTTTTTAGTCCAGTGAAATAAAATGCCGAATATTTTTCTCAATTGATCTTTGAATACACTATATATATATATATATGGGTAGGATTTAGGGAAAACACCTAAAAGTGTGAAAATGGTGAGAACGTCCCCTTATCCGTTGGATCAAAACAATCTATGGACTAGATTGGCGTTATGACGTTTTCATAAATAACATCAATTTTATTACGTGAACGCGTTTCATTAAGGGTAAAAAGGTCTTTATACTTCTCTAGGCAAAACATCAAATGCATGAGTAAAACGCCATTAAATTCCCGCCTTGAACTACAAAGCACACATCATCCTCATCTAAACGCCACTGATATAAAACGCCAAACTTTGTGTTTAATCGATAAAGCTGAACAAACAATAATTGAAACGACAGAAGCTTCATTACTAGCATTTATTATAATAGATTCTCGTCTAAAATACGCGCCAAAAAAATCTTATATAAACAACGTCTCACACCTTCCATTGAACACACCAAAATCAAACGCCATATTTTACTAAATACCATTCAATTTATAAACGCCAAAATATGCAAAAACCACAGATTCCAAACGTCGTTTCTTTGAGATTCAGTTTTGTTCTCAGTAAAGTTTCATTCAATGTGAAATATTACTCAATAACATTCAAAACTAATCAGGTGTAAAACGCCATTGATCGTAAACAATAAGCATATATTAGATCCCAAACGACAATTAACATTAATAATGAAAACTCCAATTATCAGTTCTTACTAATTGTTAAACAACCACTGAAAACGCCAAATATTGGATACATGAAGAACGTCATTGAAACATACAACACATTGTGAAATATTAATTTGAAAAAAACGACAACGAAACAAACATAAAGAACAAAATGTCATATCTGTTGTATATGTGTTGCATGATTTCCTAGAACAAATATGAAAACGTCATAAAATATTACTTTGTCGAACGGAATCCACGTTAGACGCCATAGATCTCGAAATCTTAGAAAGGAGGCAACTGCTAATAGGAAATTTTTGGAGTTTTATTTGAAATAGATTTATAACGCGATTTATGGAGGGGAACGTGCACAATGACAATCGTACCCCTGCATATTATTTAACGCCCTCTGCCACGTGTTCGGCTAGGATCCGTTCTCATAGTTTTCACACTTTTAGGCGTTTTCTCCTGATCCCGTATATATATATATATACACACACACATATATAGGGTAAGGTTCATTTGAGAACCACCTTTATTGTGAGAACCGCGAGAACCAATGTGAACACAAAATAAAATATAAAAAAAAAATCAAAAAAGCACTTAATTTTTTTTAATATTTAAAAAAAAATCACTATATTTTGTTACAAATTTTTTTTCGAGTAACAATTATCCATGCACATGTGCATATGTATCATTACTTCGACAAATTCCGTAATACATTATCAGTAATAGACAATTGCACTTTAATTTACAGTACAATCCGTAATACACTACTTTTTACATTACCAATATTCAAAATGCACATGTGCATCATTATGTATAACCATGATATAATGTGTTTTGGTACAAAAAGTTTGTGATTTTGAATGGAGAAGTAGGCCCATATACATGTTTTTTGGTTAGTTATATCTAGTGGTTGATGGTTTGATTATAGTTGTCACTTTATGATGTAATATGTTGATTGGATAGTATAAATGATGTTGATATACATGTAATAAAGTGAAAATATTGGTAATGTTATTATATTATGGATGGTAGGAGGTAATTGTATTGTATTATGGATGGTAGGAGGTAATGGTAGTGTATTATGGATGGTATGATAGATGAAAGGAAAAGTGTATTCAAAGTAGTGTACCAAAACACCTTATTTAATATTGATACATATAGATGCACATGTGAATTTCTAATATTGGTAATGTAAAAAGTAGTGTATTACATATGGTAGTGTAAATGAAAGTGGAATTGTCTAATATTTGTAATGAATTACGGAATTTGTCAAAGAAAATGATACATATGCACATGTGGATGGATAACTTTTACTCGATTTTTTTTTGAATTTTTTTATTATTGAGGAAATATAGCGATTTTTCCAAAAAAATAGTAAAAAAAAAAAATTTGGGTGTTTTTTAGATTTTTTAGTTGTGTTCACATTGGTTCTCACGGTTCTCGCAATAAAGGGTGGTTCCAACGGATCCTTCTCTTATTTATATATATACTTACAGTGTGAGCAGTGGTGGATTCAGAAATTTTTCCCAACAGGTTCCTTTTGTTAGATTTTCACTAATTCACACTATTTTTTTTAAATCATACAAAATTTCCACTATTTTTTTCATTTTTTTCCAAACTAAGGGGGTTACCAGGAACCCCCAAAACACCCCTGGATCCGCCACTGAGTGTGAGGTTCATTGGGGAACACTAAAAAGGTGAAAAACAGTGGGGAACCGACTCAAACGAACTCCGATTTGACTCATTCTAACGGCGTTGGAACCGGCTCGTCGAACCCTAACTAGGATCTCTTAACCCTAAACCCTAAATCATAACCACTAAACCCTAAATATATTAGGGTTTGACTTTTAGGGTTTAGCTTTATGGTTTAGCTTTAGGGTTTAGCATTTAGGGTTTATAGTTTAGATTCTACAGTTTAGCTTAGGTTTTAGCCTTATTTTTAGCTTTAGGGTTTAGAGTTTAGGAGTTAGGATTTAGGGTTAAGATATCTTAGTTAGGGTTCGACGAGCCGGTTTCAACGCCGCTGGAATGACTCCAATCGGAGTTCGTTTGAGTCGGTTCCCCGCTGTTCCCCACTTTTTTAGTGTTCCCCAATGAACCTTCCCCTATACGAAGGTTCATTTGATAAGAAAATTAAATTAAGAAGAAAAAGAACAAAGGGTACAAATGTAAAAACATTAAATAGTTTTTCTCTCAACTCATTTATTATTATCTTTGACTAATTAATTAGTTATAAACACTATCATTCTCCACGCTTAAATTTTTGCTTATACACATCAAAATTTATCCTACACATATTGAAATTTATCCTACACACCTCGTAATTTATGCTACACTTTAAATTATATATTTGTTCATTTTTTTTTTGAAAAAAATATGTCATTTTGAAAATTAGTTACAAATTTAATGTAGTTAGCTATTAAAAAGGAAGACTACCATCCATCTAAGTTTACCAATATACCCTTACACTAATATTAAATACAAAAATTAAATGAAATACAATGAACCATTCTTATTGGTTGATATTTCTTCTTTTTTATTCTTACAAAAAAAATTCTTCTCATTTTAACTCTCCACTATATATATATACCCTTACACTAATATTATATAGGCCGATGAAGTGTAGACCAATTGGTTTGCATGGAGGTGGGAAGGTTTTCCTCTAGGGGTTTCCTGCCCAGGGTCTCAAGTTCGATCCCCATGTGGTGGCAAATTTGCCCCATGTGGTGCCGGTCTGGTTTCGCCCTGCCCCCTTTGGGGGTGCCCATGGATTCGAACTTGAGCTGCTCCCGATAAAAAGGGTTGGAGTAGATGGGATTGCCAGTTGATCTATACCTTTCAATATATATATATATATATATAGGGGACCGCTAGAATGAGAACCACCCCGAGTTATGAGAACCGCGAGAACCACACCATCCGGGCCGCCGATGACCAAATTTTTTTTACAACTAGATTTGTGTATTATAAACACATTCGTAAAAAAAAAAAAATTAAAAAAAGGCCGAGGGGGTAGTTTTTTACACCACAAGTTTGGTGTTTTTTTTTTGTTTTTTTACACCAAACTTGTGGTGTAAAAAACTACCCCCTCGGCCTTTTTTTTTAAAATTTTTTTTACGAATGTGTTTATAATACACACATCTAGTTGTAAAAAATTTTTTTGGTCAACGGCGGCCCGGATGGTGTGGTTCTCGCGGTTCTCATAACTCGGGGTGGTTCTCATTCTAGCGGCCCCCTATATATATATATATATAGGGTAAGGTTCATGCGAGAACCACCCTTATTGCGAGAACCGCGAGAACCAATATGAACACAAAATAAAATCAAAAAAAAAATCAAAAAAACACTCAATTTTTTTTAATATTTAAAAAAAATCGCTATATTTCGTTACTATAAAAAAAACTTTTTTTTTCGAGTAACAGTTATCCATGCACATGTGCATATGTATCATTACTTCGACAAATTCGGTAATACGTTATCAGGAATAGAAAATTGCACTTTAATTTACAATACCATTCGTAATACACTACTTTTTACATTACCAATATTCAAAATGCACATGTGCATCTTTAGGTATAACCATGATATAACGTGTTTTGGTACAAAAATTGTGATTTTGAATGGAGAAGTAGGCCCATATACATGTTTTTTGATTAGTTATATCTAGTGGTTAATGGTTTGGTTATAGTTGTCAATTTATGATGTAATATGTTGATTGGATGGTATAAATGGTGTTTACATACATGTATAAAGTGAAAATATTGGTAATGGTATTGTATTATGGATGGTAGGAGGTAATGATATTGTATTATGGATGGTATGATAGATGAAATAGAAAGTGTATTCAAAGTAGTGTACCAAAACACCTTAGTTCATGTTGATACATATAGATGCACATGTGCATTTCTAATATTGGTAATGTAAAAAGTATTGTATTAATAGTTCTAATGAATTACGGAATTTGTCAAATAAATGACAAAAATGCACATGTGCATGTTTGTGTATTATGGATGGAATGATAGATGAAAGAGAAAGTAGTGTACCAACACACCTTATTTCATGTTGATACATATAGATGCACATATGCATTTCTAATATTGTTAACGTAAAAAGTAGTGTATTACACGTGGTAGTGTAAATGAAAGTGCAATTGTCTAATATTTGTAATGAATTACGGAATTTGTCAAAGAAATGATACAAATGCACATGTGTATGGATAACTGTGACTCGAATTTTTTTTTTTGAATATTTTTTTTGTAAACGAAATATAGCGATTTTAACAAAAAAATAGTAAAAAAATTTTTTTTGGGTGTTTTTTAGATTTTTCTAGGTATTACTGTTTGTATTCACACTGGTTCTCGCGGTTCTCGCAATAAAGGGCGGTTCCTAACGGATCCTTCTCCTATATATATATATATATATAGGGTGGGGTTCTAGAGTGAACACTAATGTATTTGCGAACTGTGTGAACAAATCTTGGCAATTGATTTACACACGTGGATGGCTAGGATTTCATCATCAAATTGTAAAATACACTAATGTATTTCATCATCAAATCCAGGCCATTGATCTACACACATGTATGGCCAGGATTAGTTCGCACAGTTCGCAAACTACACTAGTGTTCACTCTTGAACCTAATATATATATATATATATATATATATAGGGGAGCGCTAAAATGAAAACTATCCTCAGTTGCGAGAACCACTCTCCACCAATCAGATAATGACAACTAAAAGGGAAATATAGTCCATTTAATCAAAACTATCAAATCATCTCTCTCAACTCTTAAAGTTTGATTAACCATCAAATCATTTTCTCTCTCTTAAATTTAAATCACCTCCTTTTCATCTTTCTCTCTCTCATTTTTTTTGTAAAAAAAAGTTAAACCGAAAAAAAAAATTCGTATAAATTTTTGTTCTTTGCAAAAAAGTTTTTGTAAAAATTTGTATGCAAAAAAGTTTTTGTAAAAATTTTTATGCAAAAATTTTTTTATAAAAAAAAGTTAAAAACAGAAAAATAAGTTTTCGTAAAAAACTTTAAAAACGTTTGTGTAAAAAAAGTTTTCTAAAAAAATGTTTTCATATAAATTTTTGTTCTTTATAAAAAAGTTTTTGTAAAAAAAAATTGTAAAAAAGTTTTTTATTGTAAAAACAAGTTTAAAACCATAAAAAAAGTTTTCGTAAAAAAAGTTTAAAACCGTAAAAAAAGTTTAAAAACGTGTGTAAAAAACGACGCGTAAAAAAATCGCGCGTAAAAACGGTGCGTAAAAAACGGCGCTTAAAAAACGGGGCATAAAACGGGGCGTAAAAAACGGCTCGTAAAAAAAGGGTGATAAAATGGCGCCTAAATACGGGGCGTAAAAACGGCACGTAAGAGCGGAGCGAAAAAAACGGCGCGCAAAACCAGCCGTAAAAAAACGGTGCGTAAAAAATTCGGGTGAAAAAACGGCACGCAAAAAACGGGGCCTAAAAAAAGGGCTTGTAAAAACATTTTTGTGTAAGAAAATCTTGAAAAAAATCTGATTTTAAAATTTTGTTTAATAAAAAATATGCTTTTTAATAAAAACACAATTAATGTAATGAGACAAAAAAGTTAATACAAAACAATAAATATAATAAGACAAAAGAAAACAAATTTACTTAAATACCCTTTTGACATTAAAATATTAAAAACATAATAAGACAAAAAGAATTTTTTAATGGTTTAATTACTTTTAATCTCATCCATCCATTCCCAAGATCTAATGGTTGTAAGTGGTTCTCACGGTTTTCGCAACTTGAGGTGGTTTTCATTTTAACGGTCGCATATATATATATATATATATATATATATATATAGGCTAAAGATAAATAGAAAATCACTTTTATTGAGAAAACCCGGGAAACTCTAAGCTCCCGACTTTTTTTTTTTTGAAAAAATTACCACACGTAATATACATGTTTTAAGAGTTTTGGGCAAAAAAAAATCGAAAAAGTGCTGAAGGATTATTTAAAAAAAAAAAAAACAAATTTCAGCAACTTTGCTGTGTAACACGTGTTAGGCAAAAAATGCTGAAACTTGTTTATTTTTTTTTAAAAATCCCTTCGGCGCTTTTTTGTTTTTTTTGGCCCAAAAGTCTTAAAAACATGTATATTACATGTGTTATTTTTTTTCAAAAAAAAAAAATGTCGGGAGCTTTGAGTTTCCCGGGTTTTCTCAATAAAAGTGGTTTTCTATATATCCTTACCTTATATATATATAGTGTAATGCTAGATAGAAAACCATAAAAATTTGAGAAAACCCTAGAAAACCCAACCTCCCGACTTTTGTTTTTTTTGAAAAAAATAACACATGTAATATACATGTTTTTAAGAGTTTTGAGCCAAAAAAATCAAAAAAGCGCCGAGTGGATGTTTTTTAAAAAAATAAACAAGTTTCAGCAACTTTCATCACTAACATGTGTTAGACAAAAAGTTGCTGAAACTTGTTTATTTTTTTTTTAAAACCACTCGGCGTTTTTTTTTTTTTGGCTCAAAACTCTTAAAAACATGTATATTACATGTGTTATTTTTTTCAAAAAAAAAGTCGGGAGGTTGGGTTTTCTAGGGTTTTCTCAAATTTTTAGGGTTTTCTATCTAACTCTCCCATATATATATATATATATATATACATATATAGAGAAAGTATAATGTACAAAACTGCTTATCATACATTATCGTACGCGACAGACTATATAACGTGCGTTATTATTTTTTTTGCCAGTATAACGTGCGTTATTTGTATCCCATGCGTGATTATAGGCTCCCATGCGTGATTATCACAAAAACTAGGGTTCCATGCGTGATTTTTCCCTGATCCGACGGTTGGCGCTGTCGCGTACATGATGTACGATAAGGGGTTTTGTATGATAACCTTTCCCTACATATATATATATACATATATGGTAGGGTTCATGCGAGAACTACCATTATTGCGAGAATTGCAAGAACTAATGTGAACACAACAAAATAAATCCACTATATCACTCAAAACCTAAAAATGACCTAACCCCCCACCTCACTACACCCCCCTCCCCCCCCCCCCCCCCCCCCACAACACACACCCAAGCTAAATGACAAAAACTAAACCATAAAAAACTTAAAAATATCTAAAAAAACACACATTTTTTTAATTTTTTTATAAAAAAATCGCTACTTTTCGTCATAAAAAATGCTGCTTTTCGTCATAAAAAATCGCTACATTGTAATGTTTAGACTTTTTAATGTAACGATACAATTCTTTGAATTTGATTAATGAAAATATGAAGATGTAACAACCAACTTTCATAAAACGCATGATAGCACAAATAATCAACTTTTATGAAACTTTATAGTAGCAATGATGTTAATATCAGCACAAGACCAACACAACACATGTTTGAAATATACTAGACCATACAGTTTTGAAACTAGCACAATCAAACCAACACAAAATTCGTTCGAAATTAATACAGACATAACCAACACATACAGTTTTCAAACTAGCACAAAAAGTTTTGAAGTGCTATTTTTAGTACGTTTAAAGAATGTCATTTAAAAAAATATAGCAATATTATACATATTAAATATAAAAAATGCTTAATTTTGTGATGTAATTTAAAAAAAAATAGTAAAGTATATAAAAGTTATTATATTTTAAAAATTTTGGTGGAACTAATAAGAAAAAAGTCAACAGAGAAAATTTTAATTTTAATCTTTTGTTTAATATAATTAGTACAATTACTAAAATACCCTTAAAACTACTAATTGGGGTAACTAATACTGAGGGTATGGGCGTAGCATAGTTGGGGCCGGAGGGGGGGGGGGGGGTGCCCAACCCCCGAACTTTTTGCTCAATAGTGTCCGGTATGTAGTTTTCGTATAGAATTTTTTTAGGTATATACGTTTTCGACCCCCTGGTTTTATAATTTTTTAGGTATAACTTTAGTTCCAGTGACTTCCGACCACCCGGTCGGAAATCTGAAGCTTCGCCACTGACAAAGGGGCTTATGTCTAAGCAATATCATCCATTGGATATTTAGATGATCTAGATCTGTTCTCACGGTTTTTACTATTAACATGGTTTGTATCGAATCTTAACTCATGAAATGATTTTTAAACAATATATAGGTAACATCACCTTAGTCATTAGTCTTGAAAGAATTGTTTTTTATAGGAAACCACCGAACAAGTTGATACCTAATTTGGATTATTAACATTTTTAATAAATAAAGTATGAATTTGAAGGTGTCATTGATTTGGTAATAAAATAGTACAATATAAATCGAGATATGCTCAATCTAAACTCTTATAATTTTATATGTTGACTTTGGTGGACATAATATCCTTATAATCATCTGATCTCAATTTTGCATTTAGCAGTAATGACGAAGACAAGTGCCATTTGGTTTCTAATATTTTTGAAGGTTGGCTTTCATCATGTCCGATCCAACACTATTATGTTGGAGCAGCCTTATAGGACGGCATTTCACTTTCAGCCTCCCCAAAACTGGATGAACGGTAAGTTATTCTTTTTCTTTTAATATTTTTTTGAACGGCCAACTAAAATTTTATTAAAATAAACACGGTTAACGAAAACTGTGGACACATGGCTTTTTATTTCAATTTTTGATTCTTTTTCTTCCTCTAAATATTGTGATTGTTCTGTGATGGTGCATATGATTGGTGGATGGTTCAATGGGCGTAGATCCTAACGGTATGTAACTCTCACAACTTTCCTACATTCTTATGTTTTTTTTTTGGATAACTTAGGTTGTTGATCAATTCTAAAATCTGAGATTAGAAAATAGCTAACTTGGAATGACTGATTCTAGTTTCTAGGAAATTTTCAAGCAATAATACTAGGCTAAAGGGTGTGGGGATCGTGGTTGGAACATGATTCGTCACCTAGGAACATGAATGAAAGGCTACACAATCCCCTTGCCTGATCCACTATGGTTTGCATGGACTAAACCATAGCAACCATACTCCTCCTTTTCATTTTTCAAGAAATCCTTTCCTTTTACTTTAGACAAAGTTAAATTAAAATAAATAAGGGGATAGTGGTTTGGGTCATGACCACACCTTTAGGGTAATGGTTTTGGATGGTGGATTAGAAGTGGGTGACATGCCACTAACGTGGAGGGTCATGGTGGTCATGAGGATCATGACCACACCCTATAGCCTTACGGAAGTAAACGAGCCAAGCCACTCATTAGCTGTTTGAGATCGACTTGCTAAAAGCTCGAATCATGTTGAGCTTAAATGAGCCCAATTCCAAGCTTGAGCCTAAAAATAAGCTTGCTTATAAAACGAGTTTGATCCTAAGCCCAAAATTCACTTATAGACAGTCAAACCTAAATAATTCTATGAGTTAATTACTGTTTTCGTCCCTGAGGTTTGTCAAAAATAACGGTTTCAGTCCATTAGTTTAAAAATTGCGATTTCAGTCCATTAGTTTCATTTTCGTAACCATTTCAGTCCACTAACTTAACTCCATCCATTTATTTTGTTAACTTTGAGTTAACTAACTAATTCAGGGACGGTTTGCGTCAGTTTTAGAAACACAGGGACTTAAATGTAAACTCTAAAACATTAAAACAAAAAAAATAGTAAATTCCAAAAAATCAAAAAAATTCAAAAAAACCAAACAAATTCCAAAAAATTCTAAAAAATAATAAAAATTCTAAAAAATCATAAAAATTCTAAAAAATTCTAAAGAGTTAATTACTGTTTTCATCCCTGAGGTTTGTCAAAAATAACGGTTTCAGTCCATTAGTTTAAAAATTGCGATTTCAGTCCATTAGTTTCATTTTCGTAACCATTTCAGTCCACTAACTTAACTCCATCCATTTATTTTGTTAACTTTGAGTTAACTAACTAATTCAGGGACGGTTTGCGTCAGTTTTAGAAACACAGGGACTTAAGTGTAAACTCTAAAACATTAAAACAAAAAAAATAGTAAATTCCAAAAAATAAAAAAAATTCCAAAAAACCAAACAAATTCCAAAAAATTCTAAAAAATCAAAAAAATTCTAAAAAATCAAAAAAATTCTAAAAAATTCTAAAAAATCCAAAAAATCCGTTTCGGCGCGAACTGTTTCGAACCCGAACCGTTTCGAGCTGAACCGTTTCGACGCGAACCGTTTCGACCCGTACCGTTTCGACCCGAACCGTTTCGAGCTGAACCGTCCGTACCGTTTCGACCCGAACCGTTTCGAGCTGAACCGTTTCGACGCGAACCGTTTCGACCCGTACCATTTCGAGCCGAACCGTTTCGACCCGTACCGTTTCGAAGCCGAACCGTTTCGAGCTGAGCCGTTTCGACCCGTACCGTTTCGAAGCCGAACCGTTTCAAGCCGTACTGTTTCGAACCGAACCGTGCCGTATCGAACCGAACCGTTTCGAGCTGTACCGTTTCGACGCGAACCGTTTCGAGCTGTACCGTTTCGACGCGAACCGTTTCGAAGCCGAACCGTTTCGGTTCGATACGGCACGGTTCGCGTCGAAACAGCACGGCTCGAAACAGTACGGTTCGAAACGGTTCAGCTCGAAACGGTTCGGTTCGATACGGCACGGTTCGGTTCGAAACGGTTCAGCTCGAAACGGTTCGGTTCGAAACGGCACGGTTCGGTTCGAAACGGTACGGCTTGAAACGGTTCGGCTTCGAAACGGTACGGGTCGAAACGGTTCGGTTCGAAACGGTTCGGCTCGAAACGGTTCGGCTTCGAAACGGTACGGGTCGAAACGGTTCGGCTTCGAAACGGTACGGGTCGAAACGGTACGGGTCGAAACGGTTCGGCTCGAAACGGTACGGGTCGAAATGGTTCGCGTCGAAACGGTTCAGCTCAAAACGGTTCGAGTCGAAACGGTACGGACGGTTCAGCTCGAAACGGTTCGGGTCAAAACGGTACGGGTCGAAACGGTTCGCGTCGAAACGGTTCAGCTCGAAACGGCTCGGGTTCGAAACAGTTCGCACCGAAACGGATTTTTTGGATTTTTTAGAATTTTTTAGAATTTTTATGATTTTTTAGAATTTTTATTATTTTTTAGAATTTTTTGGAATTTGTTTGGTTTTTTTGAATTTTTTTGATTTTTTGGAATTTACTATTTTTTTTGTTTTAATGTTTTAGAGTTTACATTTAAGTCCCTGTGTTTCTAAAACTGGCGCAAACCGTCCCTGAATTAGTTAGTTAACTCAAAGTTAACAAAATAAATGGATGGAGTTAAGTTAGTGGACTGAAATGGTTACGAAAATGAAACTAATGGACTGAAATTGCAATTTTTAAACTAATGGACTGAAACCGTTATTTTTGACAAACCTCAGGGACGAAAACAGTAATTAACTCTAATTCTATTATATATGATTTTCAAATGTATTAAATATATGTTTGCATAGTATCTATATTTATCTATATCTATATAATGAAAGACGGTCTCACTTGTCACCATTTTAGATCATCTACTGTTTGCTTTTCCTGCCTTTTTTTTCTACTTAATTATGGATATTTATTATTTAATAATTGATAGTTATAATATTCATTAACAAGTGAAATTAGTGTAAAATTAATTATGAATTTTCTAAAAAATTATTTATTTTTTTTACTTCTTATATTTAAGTTTCAAAATATCACCAAATTCCAAATTATGTTAGTTAAAATATTAAAAAAAGGAAGAATTATGATAATAATTGTTTTTATAAGTGATTTTTAAAATTTTCAAATATTTAATGTGGTTGGATAGTCATGTGAAATAATAAAACATAGGTGGTATTAAAAAAAAATTCAAATACTAGTTCTTAATTTTTTTATGTGTTAATATTGCCGCATATTTATAATTGTAATTCAGTTGAATTAACATTTATCAGTTACATCCAAAAAAAAATTAATACATAGTTGAAAAAGGATGTTTTAAAAATTAACTTAACAAAATTTTTAAATGTCACGTCAGATTTAATTTAAAAAAAAACATCTTGACGACTGTATGTGGTAACATATGATATTATATTTTATTCAACCCGAGCAATACATATATGTTGGTAAGTATTGGAATATTTAGCATGGATCTTGAATCGTGGTAACTACAAAATGAAACCTAGTCGAAAATGTTTTCTTTTCTACCCAGTGTATCTATGCTATTGATGATTTGGTCATCTGTGTACTATATTAATGGAAATAGCAAGTTAATTATAGTACAAGAATGGTGTGAGATTGTTGAGATAAATGTAAGGACAAAGGAGATGCATGATTTTTTATTTTTGCCTATTATTTTTTTCAAGACATCAATGGTGCAATCTATACTGAAACATAGTTTCACCACATGTTTAGTTATGGTATTGTCTTTAGTTGTTTTATTGTTTTTGGCTGTGTTATGCTATTTACTATTATGTTTATGGTTGTTTTTATTTTTGGGGTAGTTTCTTATAAGAATATTAAATCTTTAGTAATTAATATGGTACTTTAATTGGGTTTACTTTGTTTAGAATACATTCATTAATGTTGATTGCATTAAGTGAGTGAAGTATACAAAACTATTTTCATGAGTTATACAACTTATGAGATGAAATTGTAAAATTTAGTGCGCCATTAAACACATTATATGTTTGATTGTCATTGCTAGTTTTTATTATTCTTACTATTTTCATAGACATATAATATGTATAGTTTTTTTTTTTGCTAATTTTATGATGGTAACAACTCCTACATTAATCAACTTGCAACTAATTAGTTAAAGAAATTAAATTATGCCAACTAATATCAGAATTTGAGTTAGTATGTATAACAATTGAACAACTGCTATACTTACGAATCCCAGTTGGATAAGAAGTCATTGTAATCTTAAATATACATATAGTTTAGATGTTGTTAATCCTAAGCACCCGTTTCACCGGACGGGTAAACTACTAGTTTATTTTTATTACTAAGTATATAACATTGCATTTATTCAAGACATGTAATACAAAAGATTCTAACATAGTTTATTATTTTGATACAAATAACTAAATAACCTATATTATGTTAGAATAAAAATTTTAATTATGAATGTCTATAAAAAGAATTCTAAATTAATTCATACATAAATAAACAATAAAGGACCCGAGCCCGAGCCGAAGTTGTGATTGATCTGTAAAAATAAACCATTTGTTCTATCATTCAGGACTTATGTACTACAATGGAGTTTACCATCTTTTTTATCAACACAACCCGTTTGGTCCGCTATTCGCTGTTCAAATGTATTGGGGTCATTCAGTATCACATGACTTGATAAACTGGACCCCTCTCGAACATGCATTTGCCCCAACCCAACCCTTCGACATTAACGGTTGCATCTCCGGCTCCACAACAATCCTTCCGGGAAACAAACCTGTTATATTATACACCGGAATCGATTCTCAAAATCGCCAAGTTCAAAACGTGGCCGTTCCAAAAGACCCATCTGATCCATATCTTCGAGAATGGGTTAGGTACACTGGCAATCCGGTCATAAACGTACCCGAAGGGATTCAACCTGATGAATTTCGAGATCCCACCACCGCGTGGCTTGCTGACGATGGAAAATGGCGGGTGACCATTGGAGGTCAGAAGGATAAGGCAGGAATCGCGATTCTTTACAGGTCGGAGGACTTTGTTAATTGGACTAGACACGAAGAACCACTTTATGAAGTTACAGACAGTGGTATGTGGGAATGCCTCGACTTTTTTCCGGTGCATGTTGATGGAACCAATGGAATCGATACATCTGTAACGAACACCGCTGTAAAACATGTGTTGAAGATGGGAGTCTATGATTATGCAAGAGACTACTACTTGATCGGAAATTACAATCCTGTGAAAGAAAACTTTGTTTCGCAAGATGAATTAACACTTGACTCGTTGAGATATGATTACGGAAAGTATTATGCTTCCAAGTCATTCTATGACCCTGTGAGAAAGAGAAGGATCTTGATGGCTTGGGTAAATGAATCTGATTCCGACGTTGATGCTATTGCTAAAGGATGGTCTGGACTTCAGGTAACCATAAATAAATTGTCACTTTTTTATAAAAATTTGTGGTAATCATACAAGTTTTATTTATGAAATCATGAATTTGCTTACACCATGTAGTCGTTTCCAAGGAGTGTTTGGCTCGATCAAAACCAGAAGCAACTCAAACAATGGCCTATCGAGGAAATTGAAATGTTACATGAAAACGAAGTCAGTCTTCGAAATGAGAATCTTGAAGATGGATCACTACATGAAATTCTAGGCATAACTCCTTCGCAAGTAAGTTGTGAAATCTTAAGAATCCAACTTTTTTTGGCCTCTTTTGTTATATATTTGTATGTATCTTGTGTTTGTTATTTTATAGGTGGATGTGCAGATATCATTCAAACTAATTAATTTAGAAGAGACCGAAATACTAGACCCGGGTAGGCTTGATCCACAACTTATTTGCAGCAAAATGGATGCATCAAAGAAAGGCATATTTGGCCCATTTGGACTCTTAGCTTTTGCTTCCCATGACTTGACTGAACAAACTGCAATCTTCTTTCGTGTTTTCCAACATAATGGACGCTACATTGTGCTAATGTGCAGTGATCAAAGTCGGTTAGTTTTCTTCTTCTAAATTTTACCCATTAGAACATTTAAGGGGTGATAACTCATGTTCCACTGCTTGCTTCCACTGGTTTCCTATCTTCAACTATTGAAGTGGTCCCACTTGTTAGCATGGTATTGGTGCGGAAAAGTGTTCTTCCTGACCAGTTCTCATGGTTATAAAAGAATTTAATCTCCAATTAACATGTCCAAAACCTTATATATATATATATATATTCTAGGTCTTCTACAAGGAAAGGGCTTGATAAAACTACATATGGAGCATTTGTCGACATCGATCCTCAACGAGATGAAATTTCACTTCGAGCATTGGTGGGTAACTAATGGGTAAACTTGTTCTTTTATTGAGGTATTTGAATTTAGGATCTAATCTAGTTTTGTTTGGGATATATATATATATATATACAGATAGATCACTCTATCGTCGAGAGCTTTGGAGGAGGAGGAAAGACGTGCATCACAGCTAGGGTTTACCCAACATTAGCCATTAGAGGCGAAGCCCATCTGTTTGCATTTAACAATGGAACAAAAAGTGTGTTGATCACTGAGTTGAGTGCTTGGAGCGTAAAGAAAGCTCGAATTAACATCGATGAAACTATTGGGTGTGCAGATGCATAACCTGAAGAAGATGGTTGGTTCATCTCATTTAGGGAATTATGTTATTATATTGGAAGTAGTTAATTAGCCTACTTAATTACATAATCTGAATACTTAATCATGATTATGAACATTACATTATTAAGTAAAATAAACTTCTATGTTTATGTTCAAATTTGTATATGAGTTTTTAAGTTTTTTGACAGTGGAACTGATAAACATATATGATGTGTGCGAAAGGTATACATATTTTGATACAAATTTTCACACACACTTGGGTTTTAAAAGAGTTTTCACCTAAGAACTAAACCACACACACAATATGCAAGTATACCTATCGAATAGTAATGTAGCTAGAGGTAATAGCCAGATATTGATCTGTGAATGCAAGTATACCTATCGAATAATAATCTAGCTAGAGGTAATAGCCAGATATTGATATGTGAATGCAAGGTCTTCAGATACTAAACCTTTTTCATTGTCTAGCCAGCTAAATCAAGATTTGGTTGGTTTTTAACTAAGGTATCATGCAAAATATAAGTAAACAAAACTAATAAACAAGGGAAATCAATTAAAGAAGAGTGCAATCTCGAATCTATTTAGCTAACAATGATGATAAGCACAATTAATGACAAGATCACAAAACACAAAAGTAACTAGAAGCCTGCAATTTTTCATGAGTTAGAATGACAAGCACAAAGTAACCACCTAAAATAATGCAAATAAGTCCAATTGCTACAATTATGTCAATGTTTATCCCCGTGAAACTGGAAGTTGAGACCAGCCACTATGGTTCATGGTCTGAACTTTTTAAAGTTCACTGCCGAGCGTTCAAAGCCTATGAACATCTCCAGTCTAAACCCAACAAGACGGCTGCTTTTGTTTCTGATAAAGAAAAGTCTACCGCACCAAAACCTGATGACAACTAGAACTGGATTGATTCCATAGTCCTTCAATGGATCTTAACCGACCTTCTCCACACTATTCTTAAGCCAAACACCACTGCATATGATGCTTGGACCGCTCTTGAGAACCTATTTCAAGATAATAAATCATCCAGAGCTATTCATCTCAAACAGAGGTTTGCAAACACCAAACTTGACAACTTTAAAAACATGTCTCCTTATTGTCAGGAAATTAAGGTTATTGCGGATCAACTGGCCAATGTAGGCGCACCAGTCAATACTAAAGAAAGCTTAGTGCTTCAACTCATTACCGGGTTAAACGAGCAATATGAGGGCATTGCTATGCTACTTCAACAGACCAAACCTCTCCCATATTCTATGATGCTCGATCTCATTTATGTCTGGAGGAAACGAGAAAGATGAATCACACCGGTCACTCGGCACTTGTCGTCGAAACTACGCAAAAACTGCCTCAGCAGCACCTGAACACCGGTCGGATTCTAAACAAGACAACACCTCACAAGATCGGAGCCGTAGAAGAGGTCGCCATAGAGGAAGGGCCGCGACAGAAACTCCAGTGGCGGCCGTGAACGAGGAACCAATAGCAACGATCAACAGCCAATAGGTTTTCCCCTTGGCCCGCTTACGGACCCTATTGGGCCTCTCCAAATCTGCCCTACAATGCCCATAATTGGGCCCCATGGACTACAAGCCCACCATGCCTGTACCCTACTACACCACGTCCCATGTCGGCTGCTTCGGGTATTCTAGGGTCCGGGCCCAATCAAGCCTACACAGCTGGGTATGCTCCTACTGACATCGAACATGCACTTTACAACTTGTCACTCTAGCAATCAGATCCAACCAAATATATGGACACTAGTGCAATCTCATATTTGAACTCAATAAACCACTCGATCGGGCCTCCTTGGTTTATTGTGATAATATCAGCACAATTTATCTGTCTCGCAACCCAGTGCAACACCAACGTACAAAGCACATTGAACTGGATATTCATTTAGTTCGTGAGCAAGTACAGAAGGGTTAGGTTCGCATTCTTCACGTTCCCTCTCGGTATCAAATAACGGCCATCTTTTTGAAGGGCCTTCCAAAAGTGTTGTTTGATGATTTTAGATCAAGTCTCAGCTTACGTCCACCTCCCGCTTCGACTGCCAGGGTGTAATAGATATACCGTAAATTAGGAATATGTATGCAGTTTATATTCCTTGTAATTATCTTTAGAAACCAAATATTATCTCTACATAAAAGATGACGATTGTATATGTATATATACGGTTAAGAGGTGACCAATAAGACACACAGAGAATTATATTCCTATAGTAAGATATTTAATAATGACGGCCACCATTGCCCGGATGCCCGGGAATAGGATTCTCGACAACCATATAATGTCTGGCTGATTCATGTTTAACTGCTTATGATTTGTTTAAATCATGAAAGTAAGCTTTGAGCATGTTTATGCTTTAAAAATTTATAGAATAAAATTGAGGAAACATGAGCAATTTTAGGCTTTAAAAAATTATGAAATAAAATTGAGCAAAGAGAGTTTAGAACATAGTACCTTAGAGGCATATAAAGTCATGCACCTCTAATTCAATTAATCAATGGATTGTGTTGTTCATCCTACTTCTGAATATAATTCTAGATGGAATGCGCTGTAGTTGTAAATGTAATATAGTATAATATAATATAATATAATATAATATAATATAATATAATATAATATAATATAATATAATATAGACTTTTGCTTATATATAGAAGATGTTAGGCACGATCGTGCTTGGTGGGAGAAATGACAGTGCGTCCTTGCTAGGCACAACCGGTGGTTTAGGCACTAATGTAGTCCACTATTTATCAGACTATGTCAAAGGTTAGGTCACGGGCATGAACACAGTTGTGCTCATGCGGGCATAGGAGCGATCGTTGTAACAACCCGACTTTCGAAGTCAAAGTACAAGTCAAAGTTAAAGGAATAAAAGATTGCTAATCAGATCTGTCATTCTGACTTAATTATTGCTTATACTTTTTCGACCTCAATAATCGATACTTTAGTTAACGCTATTTGTTTACGATTCATTTAATATGTGAAGTAACAATGCGATAAACATAACTAAATGCTAATGCTAATCACATCGCTATCACATCGCAACTCGAATCGCAGTTATTAGTATTGTTTTATGTGTGTGTGCTATTATGTGCTATTTGTGCATGTGTATATTTGTTTTGGGGATGACTATTCGCAAACGCAATCGCAACTCTCAACGCAATCTCATCGCGAACACGAAAACTAAGTAGTACTTTTATGATTATTAGGAGTTATGTTATTTGAGTAACTATTGTTTAATACTATCGCATCGCTTAAACGCAACGCAACGCTCAACGCACGAAACGAAAAGTCGGAAACCAACTCACTCGAGCCATCCGATCGAAGGACCATTCGATCGAATGGTCATCCGACCGGATGACCATCCGATCGAAAGGTGTAACGCCCTAACACGTAATAACTTAAAAACGACGCAACGAAAAAAAGAGCCTTAAAAATTTCTTTCACAATTAGACACATTACTTACATAAAGGCTCAATTACGAAATGTGAAGCATTAACTAAAGGAAATATACAACATTTACTTCTAATCAATACTTTAAGATGTTGCATAAATAAAGCTAAGTGACCGTTCTTTCCGTACAATCCTTGCTCTCGACTCGATCTATGCTCGCTTCTCTTCGTTAGTGGTGGAAGAAATCCGTGTAATTCCTGTGGACATCACATACAACATAACCATTAGTCATTAACAATATCATACGACATGATTCTCATATATTCTAATAATGAATGACATTTAACAATAGGAACTTTGATTCATTCAACTATCCTCTCGTATTTTCTTGTTCCGAGTTCGACTTCGATACCTCATGGGCCCGGTGTTCTTATACCCGCATTACATTTCAACCTCAAAGCACACCATTAGCAATAGTTAATGCCCAAACATAAGGAAACCATTCCTTCATACATTTATAACATCTCGCATTCACAAACGTATACATTCCTAATTCCTACGTGCCTTCATAGCAACCCACCTTCGTACATACATACGTTACAACATACGACCATACAATCTTATTTACCTATATGAGTGCATATATGGTTACGGGCTCCTGCTTACTACTTTTTCACACATACTCTTACGTTATCATGTCAAAATTTTAACTTTACTTAATATAGGCATTATATATATCGACATACACACTCACTTGTTTCTAGATACGTTCACTTATAAATTTTCCTTCACTTACAATAGGGTAATTCCATACTTTTACTATCCGTAGAACAATAACATTCATTTATGACAACACCACTATTTAAGGTATTCATTTGCAATCATATACGCGTTTACAATCGAGTCCGGGTGCTGAAACGAACTAGAAAAACAAGTTTTGCCAGCTTACTGGCTCTCGCGGGGCGCGACAGATACAACCCCGGGCGGTTGCGGGAAGCGAGAGTGGTCGCGTTGCGCGACGGTAAAGCTGGTTTGATGTCGCATAGCGCGACAACCCATTTTTTACAGAACCATTTCTTTTGCTGCTGCACTTTTTGCCCAGCTATGCATTCTAACCAATTCTCAACTTAAAACTTACATAACTTATGACCTAGTCGTCCGTTTTGAGTAATTCTTGTTTCTACGCGTCCGTAATTTAATTACGAATCCGTTTATCATCCTAACCGACATCAAAAGCTGAATTATAAGAAAAAGACTTATAGATCCTTCATGCCATTATTCGACCCGTTTGATTTCATCATTTTAGTTCCGACGTAACTAACTACTTTCAACCCCATTAATCTTTCCTACTTTGGTAATTCCAATCATTACTTAATCAAACAAGATTTCCTCGCATTCGTAATTATTAAATAATCCCCTACACATACTAATAAGTGAGTCGGAAGTCACTTACCTCATGCGTCCAAGTTTGTGAATAGCTTCCTTATTTACCCTTGACTCATTGTCCTTCCATGCTCGTATCCATGTTGACATGGCTCCAACATTTTCATGTTATCATCAACACTTTCTAGTTAGCACACATACCATTTGTACTTGATTATGAGCATACCATTTGCATAATTCACATTTGACTTGCATTAATCAATCCTAACAAGCATATGACATGTACCTGATTTCACATCCTTTTAAACCCATATAATCCATCGTGTCATTCCATTAGTACATATTTATATACCATGTACCATACGATTATTTATAATCTTATAATCACAACGACAAGTATAGCCATATTCCTTGTGCGTAGTTGACTTTCAAAAGTCAATGATTTATTATTTTAACTTTCTGCTTAATCTCATATACTCATGACATCAAAATAGGCTGTTTTGGGGCGTCTGTTTACTGTACTTACGAGCTTGAAAAAATTATAATCTTTTTATGTGACGTGCCACTCGGAGGGGTTATCCTTGTGTTAAATTTTCCGAGTCTAACTCTCTACCAAAAAAATATAAAAATTCATTTACTAAGCTGCAATCAGATTCATCACTTCTGACTGCAGCTTACGAAAAAATTCATCTAAAATTTCTCGTTTATCCGATTGACGAAATTCCATGTCACACCCCGACTTTCCACGTGTCACCGGTGGGCCCGGTGGGGGAGTATCGTGACGTGGTTGGCAACGTAATAGTCAAACAACACAATATAATAATGCACAGCGGAAGCAAAAGATAATTATTATTACAATCCGATTATAAAGTAATATTCAGTATTACAACGGAAAGTAAAGGATCCACAGGCGGATCTTAAAACATATCATTTGTTCAACAGACTTTAGACGCCTAGAACTTGCAAGATTCCTTATTAGCGCCCTGAGCTTCCAGCCAATTACGTTCGGTACCTGTCACTTAACCCTTTTTGGAAAATACGTCAGTTTTCACTGGTAAATACACTCAACCGACTCATTTGAAAAGAGTTTAAGAAAATTGGTTTGGATGCACGTGGCATAAAATATCTTTCATAATTTGATTAAAATGCACAGAGGAAAAATTAACCTTTTTAACTTGAAACAATTATAGTTATAACCTTGTATACAGATTTACATGTTCGTTGTACGTTCAGGGCCCGATGTAGAAACCGAGTCAAGATTAACAAACACACCACAAGTATAAGCCCACAAGAGAGTGAGATACCGTTTCCCTTTAAGCAACTTTCGGTGTATGCCTACACCCCGTGCTTAAGGCGTGGTCATTTTATAATACAATGATGTCAAGGATATACGGGACATGGTCATTAACCCCTAAAGGCTTTTATTTCAAACAATACAGATTAAACCGGGTTACCTCAATAATTTAATCACAATCCGATTAAACATTCAATACCCGACCATGCGGTATCGTTATACCGTATTCCAAGCCCGTATAGGGAAAATAAGTTAAGAGTATTTACCTGAGCTAGCTCCTGTCTTAATTAGCAAGAATCTAATAACTCAGCCGTATTCACTTAAGTAAGCGTAGGTACCGTTTACCGAAATGCTCTAGTCTGGAATGATGGTATAAATAATCAATTAGAATGCTAACGGGTCTTTAATTTAGCCTAAGCTTAGACCGGTTAGTCTTAAGGGAATATACGGTTCAGACGCATGATTAAGCGAAGACCGGAATAGAATGTGATTTAAAACCGACATGTTCAGAGACTTGTCTTATATGGGTATTTCATACACATTCTGGATTTTAGGATAAAACCAATAAGGTTTGACCCGTTTCGGCTAATTTATGTAAACATGTTACATAAACCGAACCGTACGCGTAATAAGCGTGACGGGTATTCATTAGAGCCATCTACAGGTTTCCTAAGTTAATTATGCTTCAAATATGTTGTGAAATCAGTAAGATGTCTTTCATTATGCCCGAAACGTATTTAAACACAAACTAGGCCCCGTAGGGGTAGTTTGGTCATTTAAAAGGTTATAAAAGAGTTTAAGTATTAATCTGAGTTACGGGTCTGATGTAATAAGTAAAAATACTCAATTTAATAAGTTATAACAGTAGGGTAAAGTATATATGTGAAATTTATCAATTATAACCAAACTATGCACCGTAGGGGCATTTTGGTAATTTCACATAAGCCGAAAAGCTCAAAACTGGAGTCTGAGTTAATCAACCTTTGCTTACTGTTAAAATACTCTAATTTGCCTCATATATCAGTAGGTATCAACCCGGGTATGTCCAATATGATTTTAAGACATACTATGCGTTAAAAACGCTAATTATGGCGATTAAAGGCCATTTCTGGGTTTGATACTTAAATCTGATATTTTTATATTTCCAGAGGGCTTAAAATAATTTATTTAACATATGAGATCAGTAGCAAAAGGTTTGGAGTCGATTAGATAAGTAAAACTCATTTTATGGCCCGTAAGGGCAAAACCGACAATTACCGTATTAAGCCTGCGACTACGAGTTATGCTCAGCCTAAAATTAATTAAAAATCTTTAAAAATCCCAAAATAATATATTACATCAGTGGGTAAAAGATTTGATACCAAAAAGTATGTTTAACTAGGCTATACGCTAATTACGCCATTATGTTAACATAAAGCATTAGTTTTTGCGATAATGAGCATAACTCTTAATCTACAAGTCCAACTGATGTCAAACTTTGCATGCAAGTCTATATATCAGTAACTAATGTTTCTACACTTTTACTTTTTCATAAATCACGTTTTAAGGTAATAAGGGCATAATGGTCAACATATGAGCAATTAACGGAAACGTGCCTATTAATCGGATAACTAATGAACCAAGGTGTATAATCACAGAGGGTTATTCTAACATGTATCCTAGTCCAATTAAAGCTCTGAGGCATTTCTAAAATATGCCTAAACGGGTCAGAACTGAAAGTCAAAGTAAAAGTCAAACTATGCGACTTTCGGTTCCGAACCGGGTCTAAACAGGAAATAGTCGGGTTGAACATGTTTGGACATGTTCTAACACTAATTACTAAGTTACAACAATGATCAAACAGGTTATACATGTTCTAGATAGCTAATTATGCATAAATGTCATTTTAAGCATTATGTTGACTTTTTACTTAATCGTTTGACCCGACATTTGACCTGGTTAGGATGGTGATCAGGGGAAACCCTTTTGGGGTTTCATTACCCACATAAATACCAACCTATAACTACTTTTAATTCGAGATATGACTGAGCCATTATTGACTAATCTCGAAGTCAAACCGTAATTACGACGGTTTGACTTTTAGCTAATTAACTAAGCTAAAAGCAATTAGGGAAAGATTAGAATACTTACTGAGGTTCTATGCACGAGATTTGATCACTAGGAAGCAAGCTTGAGCTCCAGAATCAATCCAATAATGCAGAGAAGGTGTGATAATGGTTGTGACATTGAAGGGCCTTATATAGTGGTTTCACTCACCATAAGAGCTTGACAAATAAGTCTATGAGTGCCCACAATCAATCAACAGGTGTTGCTAGTGCTTAGGGGTTGTTTTAGGGGCCAAGTGATGTGAAAAATCGAGTTGGAATCGCTCACAAATGCAAAGGCAGACAAGTCCCCAAAGAAATCGGAGCTGGCTGATCAGAAGAGGCAGTCGCGTAGCGCGACTGCATGAGCCCTAGGGCTCGCGCTACGCGAGCGTGCCAGACCAGAAAACACAAACTTTTCAAAATTGCAGTTTCAGTCCCTGTCTCTTCAAACTTTGTAAAGACACTTGTTTCTTGCAATTTGAGCCCTCATAATTGACGTATAAGGGCTTCAAGACATTTACCTACTTTGATTAGTCCTCGGTTAACTTTATTGTTACCCGAAAAGGCCTAATTTTTAATGTTGACGCTTTAACCCCTCGCACACGAATTTGATCACAACTTGCTCATACGATAACGAAACCTTATGAAATTTATGTCGTGCGTTCTAGTGAGTATAATTAACCATTACGAAGCTTCGGGTTTGTCAAAAGGTCACTCAGAGGTATAGTTTAAACATGTTGACACATTTGGCCCCTGTAGTTTGAAATCTCTCACTTTTAGCTTCGTATGATCCATGATTTATTCGTTTGAAGGTATGAGCATCATGTAGGGTTAATGTACATTATGTTTATTCACTGTTGACACTCGGAATACGTATATTTACATACTTTCCATGTTTGTCATCTTTAGTCCTTCCATAATATTTCTTTCACACGTTTAAACTTTATGACACGTGTCAACATCTTATAGGACGTGAATTTCCGAGGTGTTACATCCTCACCCCCTTAAAATAAATCTCGACCCGAGATTTACTGAAATAAGTAAGGGTACTTTTCTTTCATCGTGGATTCAACCTCCCACGTGAATTCGGGACCTCTACGGGCATCCCATTTGACCTTTACAATAGGCACATGCTTCCTACGAAGCTTCCTTACCTGTCGATCTTCAATCGACAAAGGTTTTTCCACAAATTTTATGCTCTTATATATATACACATCTGTATGTGGTGTAACCAGTGATTCATCAGCGAAACACTTCTTCAGATTGCAGATGTGGGACACATTGTGAATTTAATTGAGCTCTTCTGGTAAGTTTAACTTATAGGCAACTGACCCGGTACATTCGATAACCTCGAAAGGTCCTATGTATCTCGGGCTTAGCTTGCCTTTCTTACCAAATCGCATCACTCCTCTCCAGGGTGATACCTATTGTTGAACCTTATTTCTTAACAAGAATTTAGGAGGTTTGCTATTTTCATTAATCCTTGATTTTCTGCCGAATATTGGCATCTTACAAATAATTAGGGATTTGTGTGATCTGCTTTATTGTTTCCACTGTAACTTTCAGATCCTGATAATTGAACTTACCTATCTATTGTCCTAACAATAGATGTTTAACATGCCATTTATACAAGGTCTCCAAGGAGCCACCTTGACACTTATATAGAAGTTATTATAGAAAAGCTTATCTTAAGGTGTGATGGTTATTCCAACCATTGCTCAAAATTAGTCTTACGGAATGGCTAATCTTTACAGTTAGTCGAACAAATCGACGATCCTGGGTAGTTGATGGAGATTCTTAATCGTTTCCTAATTAGGGTTGCGGTAAACAATGCCTTAGCAAAATGAACCGTCTTTCATAATTTACTATACCGAATTCTCAGGATAATGAGTTTGGCTTTATGAATCTATATCTTTAAAACTTACTTAACCAGGGTTTTCGATTCTGCCAATAATGGTACTAGCCGTCTTGGAGATTTCATACTAATACAGCCTTAGGTGGGATATGAAACTTAACCCTACCTGCCTCCCAGGGGTAAACAGGGAAATTCTAGGAGAAGATAATCAAGGTACAAGGAGGTTACATAGATTTCCATATCTCAGGCTCCAGTTCACTCATCAACGCTTGTGTCTAATAAGTGACACATTCATGTTATGAGTCCACATATTCCGTTACCAAGGAATATTTATTTGGATAATTCTATTCCGGATATCTCCTTTGAATACTACTAGTCGACATTAGTACAATATGACCATTGGGATATCTCAGGGGTTCCATGTATTAAACATCCATACTGATCAGGCATGGAAGTAATCTATGGGACTCACTAGGATACGCCAATCCTCATATGGCACTTTTATCAAACATAGTTTGGCATTCGTAGGCGATAAAAACAATGAGAAAAATAATTAAAATAACATATGTTGTCGTACTCTATGCAAGGAAAGAGTGCTCTTAGATTTTCGGAAGGATTCCTTGCCGATCTATAAGAATCGGTTACTATGGTTTCCTTGGTAGTTATACCTTGTGGATGATAATAAAAATTTTGCTAAGTTTATGGTTCATGAAGATTTATTATTGCCTGTATTAAAAACGGGACACTTAGCAGAAATTATTATTGATAAATGATAAGGAAGTTTATTGTACAAGTGCTTATATTTAATCAAAAATGGAAGTTTCACAAACTAGGCACCTAGCTCAGTTGGCTAGGCGCGCGAAAGGGTGCGGCCTAGACCCAGGTTCGATTCCGGGGACGGCCAATTCCACCATTTTTTTTAATATTAATTAATCGCACGGATACATGTAATTATGAGGGTTGTCTCATAAGGAGTCTTGATAATTAATTGCTTCTTATTACCCACAATATGGGCTTGATTTTTAAGGTAACCAGTCAATTTTTATCACTATTTTGAGTCCTTATTACTAAACGAATCAACTTCTTGGTTGCGATCCGTCAACTGCTATTCATCATCCTCATGGCTTTATACTAACCATGGTTTCATCAAACTATTCCGGCCAATAAGGCACTAACATCCTTAATGAACGTCATTTTAAAAAAAATTATATTAATATCACTTAGCCTAGGTCACAGAAGACCATCAATGGCATTTAAGGGTTGGACCTAGTCCATCACCTTTTTGACAGGGGATCAAAAGTCACATCTGTCTTTATTATACTGATGAATTTAGTTAGCTTGAAAGTTTGCTAAAAGGATATCAGAAAAAGTGATTCATAATAGATATAAAATATTATCTAAGATTTGTTGGAGTATTTTCCAAAGTATCATCTCTTAGGCGTCCATATGATTCCTAGGGCAGTTGGTCTTGATATGCCCCTTCTCGTTGCAACCATAACAGGTTGCATCCTTTATCTTCTTGCAATATAGGGTTTTATGTTCCTTTGACTTGCAAATTCCACACGGTAGAGGCTGGGACTCAAATCTGCATTTCCCCAGATGGTATTTCCTACAAGTTTCGCACCTAGTCTTCTCTCCCGACTGCTGGTTGTCTTTCTTGAACCCGGAACTCTTCTTATCTTCAGAATTCCTCTTCCTATCGGAGCGGTGAGAATTCTCGTCCTCCCTTTTACGCTTTCCATCTTCAGAGACTTTGGCAGCCTTGTTTCTGACCACATCGAGTGTGAGTGATAGCGACAGATCTGCCGTTGACCTGAATGTAGTAGGTCTTGAAGCCTTAACACTGGCTTTGATTTCTGGGGCTAAACCCCCGATGAAGCGAGCAATTCTCTTGGGTTCTGGTGTTACTAGGTAAGGCACCAGTCTTGACAAGGTATTGAAACGGGTGAGATATGCTTGACAATCTAAGTTTGTCATCACCAATGATAAGAAATCTGATTCGATTCTTTCTACCTCGTGTTGAGGGCAGTAGTTCTCCATAATGAGAGCAACAAACTGTTCCCATGTCATGTTGTAAAGTGGGATCTTCCCAGCAGCTTGAATGAGAGCCTTCCACCACGCTAGTGCCTCTCCCTTGAATGATTGGGATACATACTTCACTACATCCCTCTCAGCGCATCCGCTGATATCCACAATAGTATCCATCTCGTCCAGCCATGTCATACAGTCAATGGCTCCTTTCTCCCCTGTAAAATCCCGGGGTTTACATGACACAAAGTACTTGTAGGAGCAACCCTTATCACGGGGTCCTTTATTCAGTATGATTTGTTGAGACGGATCACTGTGATGGTTCGAGGAGCGACGATCGTCATCTCCATTCTTGGGATCATCTTTCTTGGGAGGTGGCTTGCTGTGAGCTTCAGAGTGTGTTTTAGGCTTTGAAGGCTGTGTAGATAGGGTCCTACTATACTCTTCGTACTGCCTTTCCAAAGCCTGTGTAACAGCGCCGTCTATGATCGCTTTCAATTCCGCACCCGTTAGATTTATTCGGGCGTCATTATTAACCTCCGCTGGATGACTATTACCCTCGTCTGAGTTAGCCATTACAATTTAACTGTTGCAGAAAACAAGGGCAATAGTTCATTTGGGAGTTTATTATGGAATTGCCCCCTTAGGGTAATTCGTTAACCATGGTAAACGGAGACCACATTTGGTTAATTTATTTATCATATTTATTTAGGATTTCTATAATAATTTATCCTAATTATAAAACAATAACAGTTTCATTTGTGGCACAAAAGGCCTAGTCTCGTGGACATTTTTTTTTATTTAACCTATGATTTCAAAGAATCAAAACATTAAGGTATACTGACACAATAGGCTTGGTCACAAGGACATTTATAAATCATGCGCTATGATTTCAGAGAATCAAAGCATTAAGGTTTGAACCTAGTTCATTACCTTTATCTGACAGGGAGTCATTGCTACCACTGTCTTTAGTCTCAGAGGGCATTAACTATAGCCGTAGGCATTTCCCTTCTAAGGGATGTTTATTATATGATCATCTTCATTTGATGATAGTAGTCAGGATCGCATTGATCATACAGACTAATAGGCTTGAGCGTAGCTCACCACCATAGACAAGGAATCATAAAGATCAAATATCAATGTCTCAAATGGACAATACATTATAGCCCGTAGGCATTATTTTACCAATATATGGTCAAAGTATGATCATCTTAATTGATGATCCCAAACCCATGATTCAGAGATCATTAAGTTGGGTTAGGGATCTTTTTAAAGAATCCATATATATAAATGACGTGCGTGATTTTAACGAATCATGCCTGCCAGGAGTGTTAACATATTTACAGATGTTAACAGGGATTCGAATCTTTTAAACATGTCTTACCATCATAGCCCGGCCTTAAAATGACCCGTAGGCTAGGTTTCACTCTTAAGATTCTTATTAATATTTATCGCAGGACAATCCTAAATTGAGGTGTTAAATATGGATCTGAATCTAATGATGGAACTACCATCTTGGCCCGTTTATAAAATGACACGTGACTAGGTCTTGTCCTTTTTAGATTTTGCCATTTTGTTATAATGGTAGATCTTATAATATAGGAATGATAATTTAAACATAATCATTCCTTTAAAATTTAAACAAGTATATTGTTGCCCTAAACGGGACTTCTAATAAAAATTGATTTGCCCATGCAAGAGCTTAATCAGAAAAATAACAAAGGACTCCAAAAACAAATTAGAATTTGTCCTATGTTCTTGTCTAGACTCAAGAATGTGCAATTGTGTAACTGAGATTAAACACAAAAGACTAGTGTTTAATTCACTCAGTGTTGGCTCTGATACCAACCTGTCACACCCCGACTTTCCACGTGTCACCGGTGGGCCCGGTGGGGGAGTATCGTGACGTGGTTGGCAACGTAATAGTCAAACAACACAATATAATAATGCACAGCGGAAGCAAAAGATAATTATTATTACAATCCGATTATAAAGTAATATTCAGTATTACAACGGAAAGTAAAGGATCCACAGGCGGATCTTAAAACATATCATTTGTTCAACAGACTTTAGACGCCTAGAACTTGCAAGATTCCTTATTAGCGCCCTGAGCTTCCAGCCAATTACGTTCGGTACCTGTCACTTAACCCTTTTTGGAAAATACGTCAGTTTTCACTGGTAAATACACTCAACCGACTCATTTGAAAAGAGTTTAAGAAAATTGGTTTGGATGCACGTGGCATAAAATATCTTTCATAATTTGATTAAAATGCACAGAGGCAAAATTAACCTTTTTAACTTGGAACAATTATAGTTATAACCTTGTATACAGATTTACATGTTCGTTGTACGTTCAGGGCCCGATGTAGAAACCGAGTCAAGATTAACAGACACACCACAAGTATAAGCCCACAAGAGAGTGAGATACCGTTTCCCTTTAAGCAACTTTCGGTGTATGCCTACACCCCGTGCTTAAGGCGTGGTCATTTTATAATACAATGATGTCAAGGATATCCGGGACATGGTCATTAACCCCTAAAGGCTTTTATTTCAAACAATACAGATTAAACTGGGTTACCTCAATAATTTAATCACAATCCGATTAAACATTCAATACCCGATCAAGCGGTATCGTTATACCGTATTCCAAGCCCGTATAGGGAAAATAAGTTAAGAGTATTTACCTGAGCTAGCTCCTGTCTTAATTAGCAAGAATCTAATAACTCAGCCGTATTCACTTAAGTAAGCGTAGGTACCATTTACCGAAATGCTCTAGTCTGGAATGATGGTATAAATAATCAATTAGAATGCTAACGGGTCTTTAATTTAGCCTAAGCTTAGACCGGTTAGTCTTAAGGGAATATACGGTTCAGACGCATGATTAAGCGAAGACCGGAATAGAATGTGATTTAAACCCGACATGTTCAGAGACTTGTCTTATATGGGTATTTCATACACATTCTGGATTTTAGGATAAAACCAATAAGGTTTGACCCGTTTCGGCTAATTTATGTAAATATGTTACATAAACCGAACCGTACGCGTAATAAGCGTGACGGGTATTCATTAGAGCCATCTACAGGTTTCCTAAGTTAATTATGCTTCAAATATGTTTTGAAATCAGTAAGATGTCTTTCATTATGCCCGAAACGTATTTAAACACAAGCTAGGCCCCGTAGGGGTAGTTTGGTCATTTAAAAGGTTATAAAAGAGTTTAAGTATTAATCTGAGTTACGGGTCTGATGTAATATGTAAAAATACTCAATTTAATAAGTTATAACAGTAGGGTAAAGTATATATGTGAAATTTATCAATTATAACCAAACTATGCACCGTAGGGGCATTTTGGTAATTTCACATAAGCCGAAAAGCTCAAAACTGGAGTCTGAGTTAATAAACCTTTGCTTACTGTTAAAATACTCTAATTTGCCTCATATATCAGTAGGTATCAACCCGGGTATGTCCAATATGATTTTAAGACATACTATGCGTTAAAAACGCTAATTATGGCGATTAAAGGCCATTTCTGGGTTTGATACTTAAATCTGATATTTTTATATTTCCAGAGGGCTTAAAATAATTTATTTAACATATGAGATCAGTAGCAAAAGGTTTGGAGTCGATTAGATAAGTAAAACTCATTTTATGGCCCGTAAGGGCAAAACCGACAATTACCGTATTAAGCCTGCGACTACGAGTTATGCTCAGCCTAAAATTAATTAAAAATCTTTAAAAATCCCAAAATAATATATTACATTAGTGGGTAAAAGATTTGATACCAAAAAGTATGTTTAACTAGGCTATACGCTAATTACGCCATTATGTTAACATAAAGCATTAGTTTTTGCGATAATGAGCATAACTCTTAATCTACAAGTCCAACTGATGTCAAACTTTGCATGCAAGTCTATATATCAGTAACTAATGTTTCTACACTTTTACTTTTTCATAAATCACGTTTTAAGGTAATAAGGGCATAATGGTCAACATATGAGCAATTAACGGAAACGTGCATATTAATCGGATAACTAATGAACCAAGGTGTATAATCACAGAGGGTTATTCTAACATGTATCCTAGTCCAATTAAAGCTCTGAGGCATTTCTAAAATATGCCTAAACGGGTCAGAACTGAAAGTCAAAGTAAAAGTCAAACTATGCGACTTTCGGTTCCGAACCGGGTCTAAACAGGAAATAGTCGGGTTGAACATGTTTGGACATGTTCTAACACTAATTACTAAGTTACAACAATGATCAAACAGGTTATACATGTTCTAGATAGCTAATTATGCATAAATGTCATTTTAAGCATTATGTTGACTTTTTACTTAATCGTTTGACCCGACATTTGACCTGGTTAGGATGGTGATCAGGGGAAACCCTTTTGGGGTTTCATTACCCACATAAATACCAACCTATAACTACTTTTAATTCGAGATATGACTGAGCCATTATTGACTAATCTCGAAGTCAAACCGTAATTACGACGGTTTGACTTTTAGCTAATTAACTAAGCTAAAAGCAATTAGGGAAAGATTAGAATACTTACTGAGGTTCTATGCACGAGATTTGATCACTAGGAAGCAAGCTTGAGCTCCAGAATCAATCCAATAATGCAGAGAAGGTGTGAGAATGGTTGTGACATTGAAGGGCCTTATATAGTGGTTTCACTCACCATAAGAGCTTGACAAATAAGTCTATGAGTGCCCACAATCAATCAACAGGTGTTGCTAGTGCTTAGGGGTTGTTTTAGGGGCCAAGTGATGTGAAAAATCGAGTTGGAATCGCTCACAAATGCAAAGGCAGACAAGTCCCCAAAGAAATCGGAGCTGGCTGATCAGAAGAGGCAGTCGCGTAGCGCGACTGCATGAGCCCTAGGGCTCGCGCTACGCGAGCGTGCCAGACCAGAAAACACAAACTTTTCAAAATTGCAGTTTCAGTCCCTGTCTCTTCAAACTTTGTAAAGACACTTGTTTCTTGCAATTTGAGCCCTCGTAATTGACGTATAAGGGCTTCAAGACATTTACCTACTTTGATTAGTCCTCGGTTAACTTTATTGTTACCCGAAAAGGCCTAATTTTTAATGTTGACGCTTTAACCCCTCGTACACGAATTTGATCACAACTTGCTCATACGATAACGAAACCTTATGAAATTTATGTCGTGCGTTCTAGTGAGTATAATTAACCATTACGAAGCTTCGGGTTTGTCAAAAGGTCACTCAGAGGTATAGTTTAAACATGTTGACACATTTGGCCCCTGTAGTTTGAAATCTCTCACTTTTAGCTTCGTATGATCCATGATTTATTCGTTTGAAGGTATGAGCATCATGTAGGGTTAATGTACATTATGTTTATTCACAGTTGACACTCGGAATACGTATATTTACATACTTTCCATGTTTGTTATCTTTAGTCCTTCCATAATATTTCTTTCACACGTTTAAACTTTATGACACGTGTCAACATCTTATAGGACGTGAATTTCCGAGGTGTTACATCCCAGTTGGAGATTTTTGGAATCACCTAAGGCTACCTACAGTAAAAATTTGAGATCATAACTCAATTCCTAAATTGGGTTATAACATTCGTAATGGGCTGCAAATTCTGCCAGAAAACGCAGCCTGAACTTTCGATACGGAAAAATTCATAAAACGTTCATTTTTCATCGAAAAAATGCAATTCCAGTTGGGTTTGAAAGGTTATTCCTGGGAGTTCATCACAAACTCAATAAACATCAGTTTTTGACAAGATTTAATCCAGTTACAGCCAATTACATTCGGATGTAACTTTCTGGACATATTTAGTTTTCATCAAATCTTTTCTAAATATATCTCATTCTAACTTCACCTAGACATTTCATCATACACATTGTGTGCATACCACCAATAAAGCACATGATACAAGTACCTTATGCATTACCCTACTAGTTCATTCATGATTCATCAATTACAACAAGAATCAACTTAAGTACATACTATAATCAACCTATCTAACAATAATTCATTACACACAACATATATATCAATGATTCAAGATAGGTTTTAACATGGGTGCAATCTCTTATGTTATCATCTTCACCACTAGAAATGGGTTTAACTACTATCATCCTACTACTCAAAATCTTTCACAATACATGTTCCATATGAGGATTATAACACTTATTCATTTTCAATTTTTGCATCAATTCACGGATTGACCATAACCCATATCAACAAACATTACCAAAACATAAAATTAAACTTACTTGATGTGAGAAACGCTTAAGGGATCATCATTCTTGGTTCATGCACACGATCAGCCCTTAATTTCCTTTTCAATTGATGATTTCTTGTGGTTAGGGTTTACACCCCCTTCCCCCTTCTCATGTGCGATCGTACGCGCACACACACCTTGTGTGTGTGTGATTTTTTTTTGTTTTAATAAATTAAATTTCCTTTTTGGCAATCTAAGTCCCTCAAGTTTACCTTTGCATTACAGTTGCCACAAGTTTCATTCCTTAACTTGTTTATTAGGCATTTAACTAAGTTTAATAACTTAGTTATTGTATTTCATTTAATTACACATGGTGACATTCCTACGAATTTAATAATTCGAGTTTTGGGGTGTTACAAAAGGCCCTCCGACCTGTTACTCTGCACCGCCTTTCTCCTCCTTCCCCTATAAATACTCAGTAGTCACATCACTGTTCACGTGATGTGACAGCTCCCCTCCGACCCAGTGCATTTTCAGGCTATTTTCTCTCGATTCCTCACGATTCTTGTAAGTTTCTACTCCAAATCTTGTACTTATACCATCTACACACACTCTTCCATCGATTTCATCAACAAATCACAACTTTTAACCATGAAATCCACCTGATTTGGGCTGTTTTCGAGTGACGTCACGTCATCACGGGTTCATATGAACACCAGAGCATGGTCTCGTCTCACCAAGAGAAACTCAGATCTAAAGGATTTCTAGAATGTTTAAACACTGATTTCACCTAAATCTGAACATTTTCAAACTATTTCAAACTTCTCCTCAACATTCTTAACTTTTTTGCTCAAAACCATTGGAATCTGGACTCGTTCGGGCCTCCTATTCATTTTCTAGTGAAGTGCCGATGTCTAAACACCCAGACGATCTGTTTCAATTCTGAGCTGGCTAAACGCTGACTCTATTAATTATTGATTTATGTGTTTTATGTGGTTTTTATGTGTTTATATGTGTTTTGGTTTTGGAGATTTACTCGCTTTCGCTCCTCGCTTCGATAAGCGCGCACCACTCGCACTGCACATCTATCTCAGTATGCTAAAAATCGCAAACCCTTCATCGCATTTAGAGAAGTGTGGGACCCATACGTTGTGATACCCGCTACTCGCAGTCGCTACTCCCGAACGCGCCCGTGAAACTTGAATGATAGGTGAATACGTGCACTATATGTAGGTGAATACGTGCAAAATATAGTTGAAAATGTGTTTCGGTCCTCTACGTGCTTATGTGCTTACGTGTTTATGTGTCTATGTGGATTATGTGCATACGTGATTAAATGTCTATGTGAGTTCGACGTGTTACTGAGCTTTACCTAGTAATAATAAGTATGTTGTGAGGTGAGATTCGATTACATCGTACCTGAATCCTATGGCGATGTCTGTTGCAGACAATGTCATCATTCGGTTCGCATACTTCTCGCGCTGCTCGCCGCAACCACACTGACAAACGCATCGCATCGCTAGTCGCTAAGCAAATGGCTAAGGTTATTCCGCAAATCGTCAGCGTGATCAATGAAGTCGCTAGCAAGTCCTCTGAGGAATCAAAGACCGACTCACCGCGCGCTACTTTTAGCTTCAAGCAGTTTAAGGCCTGCGGCCCCAAAGACTTCACTGGTGAAGACGAGCCCAATGCCATGTTTCAATGGTTCGATTCAATTGAAGTCACTCTGCGCCAAAGCGGTTGTCCCGATAACCTCCGCACTGTCAACGCAACTGGCGTTTTCCAGTCCAGGGCTCTGGATTGGTGGACCGCCGAAAGGAACAGGGAAGGGAACAACGCAGCCTATGGGCTTACTTGGGAGGAGTTGAAGGAAATTATGATGAAGGAATTATGCCCTCCCCATGAGCTTCAGAAGCTGGAGGACGAGTTTTGGAACATCAAGCAGGAAGGTGGCGACAATGCTAGTCTCACTGCTCGCTTTAAGCAGCTTAGCATCATCTTCCCTGGCCAAGTCTCTACTCCCGACATCACAATCAAGAAATATATTCGCGCTTTACCTGATTGTGTTGCTGATTTTGTGCAAGCTGCCAAGACAACCACCATCGATGAGACTTACCTACTTGCTGCAGAAATCAATGACAAGCGAGTTAGGGCTGGTTACTTCAAGAACACCACCAAAAGTCTCCATCAAGTTACCGCTTCTCCCACCGCATCTGACACTGCTGCACCGCAAGTCGAAATCATCATGCCGCAAATACAAGAACAACAACAACAACAAGAACTGTGCAGCTACTACCGCTCCTCTCAATGTTGTTCCTGTCCAACAGCAGAACCAGAACCGCCAAGTCGTTACACCCGTGACCAATGCACCTCCTGCAAAACGTGCATACACTGGTCCGCACCCGCTATGTCCTACTTGTACTTACCATCATCCTGCTGGGATCGCATGTCGATTTTGTGTTCACTACAACCTTTATGGCCACTTTTCTACAAATTGCCATACTGGTCCCTATCAAGCTCAAGTTCAAGCTCCTACTGCACTGCCAGCTCCTCTTCCTGCTCCACAGGGTCAACAAGCAGCTCCTGCTCCCGCTGCCCAATCAAGAGCCTGCTATACTTGTGGTGATCCCATCCACTTCGCAAATGTCTGCCCGAACCAAGTGGTGAAGCAAGAGCCACAGCAGCAACCAGCACAGCAACAACATCAACAGCAACAGCCTCAGCAGTAGCAGCAACCAGCGCAACAAGCACCCCGCGGTCGAACTTTCAACATCAACGTCCACCAGGCTCAAGCTGAAAACAATGTTGTCAATGGTACGTTTCTTGTCAATGGTATATATGCTTCATGTTTGTTTGATACTGGAGCAGATAACTATTTTGTGTCATTTGAATTCGAGAAGCTCCTAAAACGTAAACGCGCTAACCTCCCAATGACGTTCGACGTAGAAATTGCCACTGGAAGAACCGTCACTGTTAGTTCTATTCTATGTGATTGTACTCTTGAGCTCAACAATCATGTCTTCCCGATCGATCTTATTCCAATGTAGCTTGGTAGTTTTGACATCATAGTAGGCATGGATTTTCTTCGTGAAAATCGTGTTGAAGTCGTTTGTTTTGATAAAATGATTCGTTTCTCTCTCGCTAATGGGGATCAATTGTGTGTCTATGGCGAAACACCTTTGAAGGATCTCAAACTCATGTCGTGTATCCAAGAGAGCAAGTATATCCGCAAGGAATACAAGGCTTTCTTGGCACACATCATAGTAGCGGATGAGGAAAAGAAAGAGAAGACAATGGAAAAGGTGCCTGTAGTTTGTGATTTTCCTGTTGTCTTTCCTGACGAATTACCTGGTTTACCGCCATCTCGTGATATTGATTTCCGTACCGACCTCATTCCTGGAGCAAATCCTGTTGCTAAAGCTCCGTTCGAGATGCGTGAACTCTCAAGTCAACTCCAGGAATTGCTTGATAAAGGCTTTATTCTCCCTAGCACCTCTCATTGGGGCGCACCTGTCCTTTTCGTCAAAAAGAAGGACAGATCGTTCAGGATGTGCATCGATTATAGGGAACTCAATAAGCTGACTATCAAGAATCGCTATCCCTTGCCTCGAATTGATGATTTGTTTGATCAATTGCAAGGTGCTACGTGTTTCTCGAAGATTGATCTACGCTCAGGTTATCATCAGTTACGAATTCAGGAGGAAGATATACCCAAAACCGCTTTTTGAACTCGCTACGGCCACTATGAATTTGTCGTTATGCCCTTTGGACTAACCAACGCACCTGCGGTTTTCATGGATTTGATGAATCGCGTGTGTAAAACCTTTCTCGACTACTTCGTCATCGTGTTCATCGATGATATCCTGATCTATTCGAAATTGAAGGCCGAACATGCGCAACATCTACGTTTGGTTCTTGAATTACTCCAAGGGAATCGACTCTATGCCAAGTTCTCCAAGTGTGAATTTTGGCTTGAGGAGGTTCAATTCCTCGGTCACATTGTCAATAGTCAAGGTATTCACGTCGATCCCGCAAAGATTAAAGTAGTCAAGAGCTGGATTACACCAAAGAACCTGTCTGAAGTCCGTTCTTTTCTCGGACTAGCGGGCTACTACCATTGATTCATCGCAGATTTCTCTAAAATCGTTGTTCCGCTTACCTCTCTTACGAATAAAGTCAAGCCTTTTGCTTGGGGAACTGAACAAGAGACTGCCTTTCAAACTCTCAAGCATATGCTTTGCAATGCTCCTGTGCTCACGTTACCCAACGGAAACGATGACTTCGTAGTCAATTGCGATGCCTCCAACCTTGGTCTTGGTTGTGTGCTTATGCAACGGGACAAGGTTATCGCGTACGCCTCTCGTCAGCTCAAGATCCACGAGAAGAACTACACAACCCACGATCTCGAGCTAGGTGTAGTTGTTTTTGCGTTAAAGATTTGGAGACACTACCATTATGGTACCAAGTGTACGGTCTTCACCGACCATAAGAGCCTACAACACATCTTGAACCAGAAAGAACTGAATATGCGCCAACGCAGATGGGTTGAATTCTCAATGATTACGACTGTGAGATTCGTTACTGTCACACCCCCAAAATCCACAAGCGGAGTATCACTGCTTAGAGGCGTGACATGACCAGGATCAAGCCACCAATCATATTGAACAAAGCATGTACGTAAATATAAAATCCAACACAATATAATTGGTGTCCAATCAAAACATAGTTAAGTTGTAAGCGGAAGAAAAATGTTGAAAACCAAAGCGTAAGTCTAAATGTTTCAAATGTTTAACATGGCACACCACTGTCCATGCCCCACAACGATCACGTCTCCTCATGCAAGCTCCATAAATACCTAACGACCTGCAAGGCATGTAACAATGAGTCAACAACAAAGTTGAGCGAGTTCACAGTTGGTTGTTTAGTTTTAAAAGTTTGTTTTGAAAACCATAAGTTGTTTTGTAAACCACGAGTTAACCAGTATCTTTGTTTCCCAAACCACATCCATAATCAGAGGGGGCTTCCCCATGTGACCCACTAGACCGTTACCATATCGACAACTGACGAAAGTAAGTTGTGCCCTAAGTCAATGTCTATCATCATTGACTGAGTGCCCAGATCCATTAGTACACGCCCGTCCTACCGGCACGGTGTGAGGCTTGTCAACCCTAATAGCGCTATTAACTAATGACCCGCTCGCCATTGGCCCGGCGATTAAGTCGATATAAAAATGAGGGACTTAATGATAGAGTTTTGTCTAGTAAGTTTAAGGTTGTTGTCCTACCCAAGGAGGACGAAGGTATGTAATCTACCCAAGGAGAATACGCAGATTTAATATTGGCACCCTACCCATGGAGGATGGAGGTACATATCCTACCCAAGGAGAATATGTAGGTTCCGTTTTAAATTCCTTAACCCATTCCCAACCACCGGGAATCCCATGCCTTATAAAGAGTGTGAACTCACCTCTGTTTGCTCGGTATGCTTATCTACTTGTGCACAAACAATTCAGTCAAAGCCTATAGTATCCACGTATACACAATCAGTTTATGTTCGTAATGACTCACATGCAATCTAACATCACAAAGTGTGCTTGGCAGTTAACATCATGTAACACGTAAACAGTTATTTCAAGTTCATACAATTCATGCTTCACATAATTGATTTCTCAGTCTATTCTAACATAGTTATCCATTAACAGACTTAACAGACTTAACTGAGTTACTGTGATTGTTTCCCAACTTGACGAACATCCCTGTTCGTTTCGGCGAAAACCCCCAGGCGACGAAATCCCTTGAGCGACGAAATCTCAAAGGGTTTTCATTGTGATTGAATGTTTATCGGGACAGGGTTTTCGTCGGCACCAGATTTCGTTGGGTAAGGGTCTTCGACGGGATAAAGCATGATCACCATCAACAGTTACACAACCCAGAAACCCTAATGATCATCTAACAGTTACATATCACATCAACCCTAATTGCATTCTAACAGTTGATCATCAATCATCAAACTTAGTCACGAATTATACTACAACAGTTCATCGACATATACAAAACAGTAATACATAATCATTCAACACCCAATTAATATGATCATCAAGCATTAAACTGAGCATGCACGGTGGCCTAAACAACTGCCTTCATAACATCAGATCTATTCTAAATGATTCATGACAGAAACATCAAACCTATCCATGCACCATTATATCATCAACCGATCACTTTTAACATATGGAACCGTATCCGATAACCTAGTGATCTATAGTGAACAAACTCCTCATCCAACATGAATCCAAGCATTACTTAGTATCAAAGAATCACGATTTCAATTAAACATTTAATGGTGATATCAAACAATCAACCATGTGCGGATTAAACACTAACCGAGATAGGAGAAATAATGGGTTGATCGGAACGAAGAGGTTTCGAAAACTTGCAGTTGCCGTCGCGCAGGAAATAGGGAGATAGAGACTCTAGGGTTTTCAAAATAACAACTCACGTAACTTACGTCCTTAAATACGTAAACTATACCGTGTTGGGCCCTTAATGGGCTTTGGAAAAAACCGGGCGGCGAAATCCTAGATTTCGTCGTGAGGGATATGGCGAAATCCCTGGGTTTTTGTCAAGCAGACATGTGGCGAAATCCCTCATTTGATTTCGTCATTTACATAAAAATATATATATAATAGTACATCACATATTTCACAAAGTCCATGTTTAACATTTAACCAATTTGCACTAAACAGCAATTTACAATCAAATAACAAGGTGCACATAAAAGAACGCAACGAATTAAGAAAACGCAGTTGCGAGGAAAGACCTTGAAAACTCGGGTTGTCACATCATCCCCAACTTGAAAGAAATTTCGTCCCGAAATTTAGCATGTGGTTACTGAGGAAGCTAGTTGTGTTGCGTTGTTTCCTGGTTTTCCTGGGGTGTCACATCATCCCCCCGTTGGTTTGGAATTTCCTCCCGAAATTCTGCAGTAGCTTCAGCCTCAGTAGTGGTTGTACTCTTCTCGAACAACTGGGGATACTTGTGTTTCATTTGGTCTTCTCGTTCCCAGGTGAACTCTGGGCCACGACGGGAGTTCCAACGAACTCTAACAAGAGGTATTCTGGTGCGCTTGAGAACCTTAACATCTCGGTCTGTGATTTCTACTGGTTCCTCGACGAATCGCAGCTGATCGTCGATTGTGAGCTCCTTTAAAGGAACTATGAGGGTCTCATCTGATAGACACTTCTTCAGATTTGACACATGAAATACGTTGTGAACTCCACTGAGTTCTTCGGGTAGATTCAATCTGTATGCAACCTTGCCAATTTTCTCAATGATTTCGAACGGTCCAACATAACGCGGATTGAGTTTGCCTCATTTTCCAAAATGAACTACACCTTTCCAAGGTGAGACTTTGAGTAGAACTCGATCCCCAACCTGGAACTCGAGTGGTTTCCTACGCTTATCAACGTAGCTTTTCTGACGGTCACGAGCTGCCGCCATTCATTGTCGTATTTGAGCAATCTTCTCAGTTGTGTCTACCACAAGTTCTGGGCAAGTGATTTGGCTGTCACCAACTTCTGCCCAACAAAGAGGTGATCGGCATTTATGTTCGTACAATGTCTCAAACGGAGCGGCCTGGATACTGGTGTGGTAGCTGTTATTATACGAAAATTCCACTAAAGGTAGATGCCGTTCCCAGCCATTACGAAAATCAATCACACATGCCCTAAGCATGTCTTCAAGGGTTTGGATGGTGCGTTCAGACTGCCCATCCATTTGCGGGTGATATGTTGTGCTCATGTCTAATCGAGAGCCAAAAGACTTGTGCATCGCTTGCCACAATTCAGAGGTAAAACGTGCGTCACGATCAGATATGATAGAGGTTGGCACCCTGTGTCTCGAAACTACTTCCTTTAGATAGATGTCTACTAGAATAGAGAACTTATCCATTTCTTTGATAGCCAGAAAATGTGCAGACTTGGTTAATCGATCTACGATTACCCAAATGGTATCATTTCCACGTTGAGATCTAGGCAGGTCAGTAACGAAATCCATGGAAATTTGATCCCATTTCCATGTCGGTATCTCTGGTTGCTGTAGTAGGCCTGATGGTTTTTGGTACTCGATTTTGACTCTCGCACAAGTCAAACATTTACTAACATAAGTTGCTATGTTGGCTTTCATACTCGGCCACTCGTACGTGGTACATCTTATCCGAACCAGGATGTACTGAGTAACGAGACTTATGCGCTTCATCCATCACAAGCTCGCGTAAGTTTCCATAAAGTGGAACCCAGATACGCCCTGTTACGTAGTAGGCGTCGTCTTCCTTTTGTTCTAACCGTTTCCTCGATCCTCATAAGGACTCAGCCCTGATGTTTTCTGCTTTCAATGCTTCAACCTGAGCATCTCGTATCTGAGTAGGAAGACTAGATTGGATGGTAAGTTGTAATGCGCGCACACGCTTAGGTTTTGTCTCCTTTCGGCTGAGGGCGTCAGCCACAACATTGGCCTTGCCCGGATGGTACTTGATCGCGCATTCGTAGTCATTCAAGAGCTTGACCCATCGACGTTGTCGCATGTTTAACTCCTTTTGCTTGAATATATGCTTGAGACTCCTGTGATCAGTGTAAATGGTGCACTTGGTACCGTACAGGTAATGTCTCCATATCTTAAGAGCAAAAACCACTTCTCCCAACTCCAAGTCGTGCGTAGTGTAGTTCCTTTCGTGAACTTTAAGTTGACGTGATGCGTAAGCAATGACCTTGTCACGTTGCATCAACACGCAATCAAGTCCTTCGATGGACGCGTCGCAATAAACCACGAAATCGTTTGTGCCTTCAGGCAGTGAGAGAATTGGTGCGCTACAAAGTCTATCTTTTAAGTGCTGAAATGCAGATTCCTGTGCATCACCCCAATGATAGGTGACACCCTTCTGAGTTAGTGAGGTGAGAGGTTGCGCAATCTTTGAGAAGTCCTTGATAAACCTTCTGTAGTAGCCCGCCAAACCCAAGAATTGGCGGATTTCTGTTGGTGTACGGGGTGCAGGCCAGTTCTTAATCGAGTCTACCTTGGATGGATCAACATGAATCCCATCCTTGTTTACCACGTGGCCTAGAAAGTGGACTTCATGAAGCCAAAAGTCACATTTCGAGAATTTAGCATACAACTACTCTGCTCGAAGAAGTTCCAAAATAAGTCTCAGGTGATGCTTGTGTTCCTCCTGACTCTTCGAATAGATCAGGATGTCGTCGATGAATACAATAACAAACTTATCCAGGTAAGGCTTGCACACTCTGTTCATAAGATCCATAAAGACCGCAGGTGCGTTTGTCAATCCAAAAGGCATAACCAGAAACTCGTAATGCCCATAACGAGTCCTGAATGCTGTCTTAGAGATATCCTCGTCTCGGACTCTCAGTTGATGGTAGCCTGACCTCAGGTCAATCTTTGAGTAGAAACTCGACCCTTGCAACTGGTCGAATAAGTCATCAATGCGTGGGAGAGGATAGCGATTCTTCACGGTCACCTTGTGGAGTTCGCGGTAATCAATACACATTCTGAAGGTACCGTCTTTCTTTTTCACAAATAGTACTGGAGCTCCCCAAGGCGAAGAGCTAGGGCAAATAAAACCCTTATCCAAGAGCTCTTGTAGTTGCGTGGACAGTTCTTCAAGTTCTGATGGAGCTAAATGATAAGGTGCATGAGCTATTGGTGCTGCTCCAGGAGCTAGCTCGATTTAAAACTCGACTTGTCGATGAGGCGGAAGACCAGGTAATTCCTCAGGAAATACCTCAGGAAAGTCACGCACAATAGGAATGTCTTTTATCTTCTTTTCTTTCGAGGATGTATCAGAAACGAGGGCTAGAATAGCAGTGTGGCCCTTTCGCAAACACTTCTGGGCCTTAAGGAAAGAGATGATGCCCACAACAGCACCACTTTTATCGCCATGAATCATGAGAGGTTCTTCACCAGAACTAGGAATACGGAGGATTTTCTCCTTGCAAATAATCTCCGCTTGATGTTGAGATAGCCAATCTACCCCAATAACGACGTCGAAACTACCAAGAACGATAGGAATAAGATCGATAGAGAAGGTCTGACTAGCTAAGACGAGATTACAACCCTTAACTATGTGTGTGGCCACGAGACTTTTACCGTTTGCTAGCTCTACCATGTATTTGGTGTTCAAAAGTGTTGGAGTACGCTTAAGCAGTTGACTAACTTTTAAGGACACATAACTAGTATCGGCATCCGAATCGAATAAAACAGTAACAAAGAAGTCATCCAGAAGAAACTTACCCATCACAACGTTGGGATCGTTCCTCGCGTCGCCCTGACCCAGCACGAAAGCACGTCCCCTGGCACCGTTGCCATCATTGTTACCCCCGTTATTGTTCCCGTTCCCCTGATTATTGTTGTTATTCTGATTCTGGTTCAACTGGGGGCAGTTTCTCTTGAAGTGACCTTCAACACCACACTAATAGCATCCCCTGTTACCCTGCTGTTGCTGCTGCTGATTCTGTGGAGCTGGTGGCTGTTGTTGACGATTCTGATTTGCCGGTCGTGCGCCCCTGCAAACCTTAGCTTCATGACCAAGCTTGTTACACCTCTGATAACGACCCTTATTGCACGTGTCACACCCTGCCTTTTGCGGAAGCGTGGGTTTATTTGGTGTGACTTCTTAATACCATAGCAACAATCACAACAATGCTATATGATAAAAATACGAGATGTTCATCCATTAATTAAAGTGAGAAAATACCACAATATCATTGTTTAGAAACATCGACACTTGAAATAAGTTACAAACCATAAATTATTTAAAACGTGTTCATAAGACACATAAAAAACTTTGGATAAGACGAGGTTTAGAGACATGTAACCCGTCCAGGAGTAGGTTACACCTCTCAAACTTCACAACTCTGGATGACATCTAATAACCAATGCAGCTAGACACATGCATATTCTGCCAGATCCGCTAGTTCCCTGAAATACATGTAGTTTGAAAAATCAACATATTTTTATAGAGGTTAAATTGGGAGCTTGGAGAGACTCCGAATATGCTATAGAAGTTAAGTCCGTTATGTGACAAAAAGTACTTCCAGCATTTTAGCAAATCTCGAGGTCGAGATTTCTTTTAAGGGGGTGAGGATGTAACACCTCGAAAATTTACGTCCAATAATGTATTGACACGTGTCATGGACTGTGAATATATGAAAACATACTTTAGAAGGACTAAAGTTGACAAACGGTGAAACTATGTACTTATAAGGGTCCAAAGTGTCAACAATGGATAAATAGATTCTATAATAACCCTACATAATGTTTATAACCTTAAACGGATGGATCATGGATCATACGAAGCGGAAAATGCACGAAAGTGAGGAATTTCAAACTATAGGGGCTAAAAGTGTCAACATGTTGAATTTATACCTCTGAGTGAACTTTTGGCAGCCCCGAAGCTTTGTAATGCTAGAATATACTCACTAGAATATGTGGTAAAAATTTCATGAAGTTTCGTTATCGTATGAGAAAGTTATGACCAAAACCGTACTTGAGGGGTTAAAAGCGTCAACGTGAATTTCGTGACTTTTCGGGTAAGCGCAAAGCGAACCGAGGACCTTGCCAAGTTTATAAAAGTCCCAAGACTTATAAAAGTCAGATATGAGGGTCTAGAGTGCCAAATAAACGAACAAAACACGTTACGAAAGATCAGGGGCTGAAGTGCAACAATTGGAAAACTTGGAAGCTGGTTGGCCACGCCCTCGCGTAGCGCGAGGGGGGTGTCGCGCTACGCGACACCTGCCCAGCGACAGAAAACCCACATGTGCCAGTTACAGGTCTGTTTTGCGATTGGATTCCAGCTTTCAGCACCTCCCAAGCCCTCCAATCAACTCTCATGCATGCAAGGACACCTGTGACCTTCTCACAACACCTGCATCACCTTAAATTAGATCAAAAGCTCTCATTTTTGAGGCACTTGCATTGTGATCAAGAACACCAAACTTGCAAAACTCTCAAGCAACTTCTGGAGCATTTCTGAACGACAAGGCAGCCTCTAAGTGTTAACTAAGCTTCATTAGGACCTTTGTAAGCTTTCATATCAGTTTATAATTCGTTCTTGCTTTGATTATTAGTTAAAAGTCAAACCGTTGTTCATATAGTTTGACTTTTCGATTAAACGAGTTTGGCTCTGTCATTTCTCAAATTGAAACCACTGATATGTTGGTATTTTTGTGGGAAACAAACCCTCAAAAGGGTATTCTCTGATTCCCACTCTAAGCATGCTATTTGTCGAGTCAAAGTTGTTCTTAAAAAGTCAACAGGAAGTGTTTTTGCAAAATATAGCGTAAATGGTAATGTAGATGACATGCAATCAGTTTGATCATCATAAATAACTTATAATGAATATAAGAATGTGTTTTATCATAATCAACTCGACAATCTTTAGTATAAACCCGGATTGGAACCGAAAGTCTTATAAAACGACTTTTTCGTTGACTCTCGATTCGGATCCGTGCATGCATGTTTGAGATCTGTATTAGAGTTTATTTTTGACCATTTTTATTTTAGTTTAACTCTCTGGAATTTTTACATCTTGAGTCTATGCTTAACCGATTCATATGCATGTTTCCGATTATGCTTAAAAGTTGACTATTTTGCCCTTTTTGATATAAAACGTGATTTTTGGAAAAGTGAAAGAGTAGAGATCTTTATTACAAATTTATAAACTTGCACCGAAAATTTGAGATCAGTTGGTGGTCCAGATTTTGAGTTATGGCCGATATCGTAAAACTATATCTTTATGTTAAATAAACGGCGCATTTAGCATATAACCTATTTAAGGCCACTTTTTGGTATAAAACTTTTTACCCCCTGATGTTATATAATATTTTGGGATTTTTTGATGATTTTTATTTAGTTTTTGGCTGATCGTTTCATAGGTCGCTAAGTTGATTCGGTTAATGCCGGTTTTGACCTTTTAAGCCATAAAATGAGTTTTATAAATCCGATTGACCCCAAATCACTTCCTACTGATTTTATTTATTAAATAAAGTATGTTGAGCCTTCTGGAAGTATAAAAATCTCAGCTTTCCTTTACGAACCCGAAAACGACTCCAAATCGCCTTTCTAGGCATTTTTAACGCATAGTATATCTTATAACCATATTGAACACATAAGACTTATATTTACTGATGTGTTTAACATATTTTTATAAAATAACAGTAAGTACAAGTTTATAAACTCAGATTTCCAAGTTTGACATTTTTAGCCTTTGTTAAATTACCAAAATGCCCCTAAGGCGCATAGTCTTGTTTTAAATGATAAGTTTTGCTTACGGGTCATACCATACTGTTATAACATGATAAGTTAAGTATACTTACTGTATAATTCAGACCCGTAACTCAGATTTGCAAATAAGATCTTTTATAATCATTTAAATGACCAAAATGCCCTTATGAGGCATAAGTTGAGTTTAAATCCGTTCCGGGCATAATAGAAATTACTTTGCTGGTATTTTAACATATTTAAAGCATATCAACCCAGGAAACTTGCATATGACTCTTACGGTTACCCGTAACGCTCTTTTCGCGTTCGGTTCGGCTTATGTAACTAGTTTGCATAAGTTGGCCGAGACGGGTTAAACATTATCATTTGTGTCTCAAAATCCAGAATATATTTAGTATACCCATATTATACAAGTCTTCAAACTTGTCGGGTCTAAATCACATTCTATCCGGTCTTCGCCTAATCATGCGTTTGAACCGTATATTACCCTAAGACTAACCGGTCTAAGCTTAGGCTAAATTAAAGACCCGTTAGCATTCTAATTAGTTATTTATACCATCATTCCAGACTAGAGAATTCCGGTAAATGGTACCTACGCTTACTTAAGTGAATACGGCTGAGTTATTAGATTCTTGCTATTTAAGACAGGAGCTAGCTCAGGTAAATACTCTTAACTTATTTTCCCTATACGGGCTTGGAATACGGTATAATAATACCGCTTGGTCGGGTATTGAATATTTAATCTTATTATGGTTAAATTATTGAGGTAACCCGGTTTAATCTGTATTGTTTGAAATAAAAGCCTTTAGGGGTTAATGACCATGTCCCGGATATCCCTGACATCATTGTATTATAAAATGGCCACGTCTTAGGTACGGGGTGTAGGCATACACCTGACAGTTACTAAGTAATAACGGTATCTCACTCTCTTGTGGGCCTATACTTGTGGCGTGTCTGTTAATCTTGACTCGGTTTCTACATCGGGCCCTGAACGTATAACGAACATGTAAATCTGTATACAAGGTTATAACTATAATTGTTCCAAGTTAAAAAGGTTAATTTTGCCTCTGTGCATTTTAATCAAATTATAAAAGATATTTTGTGCCACGTGCATTCAAATCAATTTTTTTAAACTCTTTTCAAATGAGTCAGTTGAGTGTATTTACCAGTGAAAACTGACGTATTTTCCAAAAAGGTTAAGTGACAGGTACTGAACGTAATTGGCTGGAAGCTCAGGGCGCTAATAAGGAATCTTGCAAGTTCTAGGCGTCTAAAGTCTGTTGAACAAGTGATATGTTTTAAGATCCGCCTGTGGATCCTTTACCTTCCGTTGTAGTACTGGATATTACTTTATATTCGGAATGTAATAATATTTATCTTTTGCTTCCGCTGTGCATTTATATATTGTGTTGTTTGACTATGATGACATCAACTACGTCACGATACTCCCCACCGGGCCCACCGGTGACACGTGGAAAATAGGGGTGTGACAGGTTGGTATCAGAGCCAACACTGAGTGAATTAAACACTAGCCTTTTGTGTTTAATCTCAGTTACACAATTGCACATTCTTGAGTCTAGACAAGAACATAGGACAAACTCTAAATTCGTTTTATTTTGTCCTTGTTTGATTCCTTTGTTATTTTTTTCTGACTTGCCTATGCATAGAATATGGAAAGTATTCTTCAAGTCATTTTTACTAGAAGTCCCGTTTAGGGCAACCATATACTTGTTAAATTTTTTTTTTGGAACGATTATATATTTAAAGTATCAATCCTATATTATAAGATCTACCATTATAATAAAATGGCAAAAATCTAAAAAGGACAAGACCTAGCCTCGGGTCATATTAAGACCGGCCAAGATGGCAGTTCCTCAATTTAGGTTCAGGTCCATATTTAGCACCTCAATTTAGGGTTGTTCTGCGTTAAATATTAATAAGAATCTTAAGAGTGAAACCCAGCCTTCGGGTCATTTTAAGGCCGGGCCATGATGGTAAGACCTGTTTAAAAGATTCGAATCCCTGTTAACATCTGTAAATATGATTAACACTCCTGGCTGACGTGATTCATTAAAATCACGCGCTTCATTTTTATATATGGATTCTTTAAAAAGATCCCTAACCCCACTTAATGATCTCTGAATCATGAATTTACATCATCAAATAAGATGATCATATTTTGACCATACGTGGTAATATAATGCCTACGGGCCCTTGCTCATTTCTGCATGAGCCAAAAGACGGTGGTAGCAATGACTCCCTGTCAGATAAAGGTAATGAACTAGGTTCAAACCTTCATGCTTTGATTCTCTGAAATCATAGCTTAAAATTCATAACTGTCCTTGTAACTAGGCTTGTTGTGCCAATAAAAATCTTAATGCCTTGATTCTCTAAAATCATGGCTTGTAAATCTAAAAACTGTCCATGTGACTAGGCCTTTACGCTACTTTAATATCCTTAATGTTTTATAACTAGGATAAATTATAATAAAAATGCTAAATAAATGTAACTAACGAATTGACCAATATGGTTTATATTACCATGGTTAATAAATCGTTTAGAACGATGAAACTGTATAAACTTCCGTATAAACCTTGCCTTATTTTCTTGTGTAGCAATTTAAAACTACATGGCTAGGTCGGAAGAATTGAACAGTCATCCTTTGGAAAACCGCGATGATGAAAGGATTAATATAACCAGAGGAGAGCTTCGTTCACTGATCGATGCAGCTGTATCTAAAGCTATAGAAGAACGGTTTACGGAATATAGTGAGTCACATAGTAAAGCCTCATCCGTACCCCACCCTAAATCCATCCCTAAAACTCATTCTGAGCCAAATAACAAGCCGCCCTCTAAGAAAGAGGAACCAAAGAAAGATGATGATCGACATTCTTCTAATGAACACAGTATTCCATCCCAGAGGATAGTGTTCGATAATGAACCGCATACCAAGTCCTGTACCTATAAATACTTTGTTTCCTGCAAACCCCGGGACTTCACTGGGGAGAAAGGGGCAATAGATTGTATGACCTGGTTGGATGAAATGGACACAATTGTCGATATAAGCGGATGTGCTGAAAGGGATGTAGTGAAGTATGTATCCCAATCGTTCAAGGGAGAGGCACTAGCATGGTGGAAGTCTCTCATTCAAGCTACAGGGAAGATCCCTTTGTACAAGATGACTTGGGATCAGTTCGATACTCTTATCAAAGAAAATTATTGTCCTCAACATGAAGTTGAGAAGATTGAGGCTGAATTCTTGACATTGGTCATGGAGAACTTAGATTGTCAAGCATACCTTACAAGCTTCAATACCAAGTCTCGATTAGTTCCTTATTTGGTCACACCAGAACCCAAGAGAATTTCTCGCTTCATTGGGGGTTTAGCCCCAGAAATCAAAGCCAGTATTAAGGCTTCGAGACCTACTACATTCAGGTCAGCGGCAGATCTGTCACTATCTCTCACACTCGATGTGGTCAGAAACAAGGCTGCTAAAGTCTCGGAAGATGGAAAGCGAAAAAGGGAGGATGAGAATTCTCATCGCTCCGATAGGAAGAGGAACTCTGAAGATAAGAAGAGTTCCGGGTTTAAGAGAGACAGCCAGCAGTCGGGAGAGAAGACCAGGTGCGAAACCTGTAGGAAATACCATCTTGGGAAATGCAGATTTGAGTCTCAGCCTCTACCCTGTGGAATTTGCAAGTCTAGGGAACATAAAACCCTGGATTGCAAGAAGTTGAAAGATGCAACCTGTTATGGTTGCAACGAGAAGGGGCATATCAAGACCAACTGTCGTAGGAATCAGAAGAAGCCCGAAGAGGCCAAGTGAACAAGCGCATGAGTTTTCAGGTTGAACGCCCAAGAAATGGTGCAGAAGGATAATAGTATAGCTGTACCTTTCCTTATCAAGCAAGTTTATGTAGAAACTTATTCGATATTGGCACATATAATTATATCATGAATGATAAAGGTTGAGAACTGTTGTCTCCACCTGATTAAGACTCCGGTCATTTAATGCGCGGCAAAAAGTGACCGATGATACTTTAGGAAATGCTCCAACAAATCTTAGATTAATATTTTTCATTTTTTTTTCTGATATCCTTATGGCAAGCTTTCAAACTATCCAAATTCATCGATATAATAAAGGCAGTTGTGACATTTCGGTTTCCTGTCAAAAAGGTAATGGACTAGGTCCAGACCCTAAATGCCCTCAATGGTCTTTTATGGCCTAGGCTAAGTAAAAATTAATGAGTATACATATCTAAACAATGTTCATTAAGAATGTTTATGTTATATTGTCCTATATGGTTTAATGGTACCATGGATAGTATATGATGAATTGCCAGAATGATGAATACCGATTGTCGGATTGCAATTAAGTAATTGTTTCATCAATGTTAGGAACCAATATCAGGTATGGCAAACTCAGATAAGGCAGCCGTTGATCGTACTATGGATGATGCGACGCATGCCAATGATACTACAATTGTGAGCCTTAGAATTTCCAACGATGTCCTTCAAACTATGATAGACGCAGCTGTTGGAAAAGCTGTGGAGAAGGCCGTGAAAAAGTTCAAGGAGCCCAATGCTATTTGCTCAAAGTCTCATCCAAGACCACACGACCTTACTCACGAGAAGGATCTCGTTCATACCCCTAAGGCAAGGGATGAACTAAAGAGGAAAAGGGAGGAGGATAACTCCCAAGGTTCTAAGAAAAAGGACAAACAAAAGTCCAACCAAAAACCTGTATGCGAGATTTGCAAGAAGCGCCATTATGGGAAGTGCAGGTTCGAACCAAAATCCCGATCGCGGCCGAGGGTTTGTGGGATCTGCAAATCGAAGGATCATAAAACGTTGGACTGCAAGTACATGAAGGATGCAGTCTGCTTCGGCTGTTATGAGAAAGGCCACATCAAGACCACGTGCCCTGAATCTGTCAAAGAAAAGACGGCTGAGGAAGTAAAGCCTAAGATTGAAAGCGCCTAAAATGCCCGAACTAGTTCATAAATAATGGCATCAGGTACCTCCCTTAACACTTATCAACGATTTGAATGCTAAGAGTTCTTATTCGATTCAAATACCAGTAAATCCTTCATAAACTATAAGTATAACAAGTTTTTAAAACTCTTCATAAGGACAATATATATATTAAGTGTAAGGTAAATACTTACAAGTAGAAAATTTACCAGAACTATTTTTCCGTTCCTGTAAGAAGTCGATAAGTCGCAAAAATGGTGGAATCGGCCGTCCCCGGAATCGAACCTGGGTCTAGGCCGCACCCTTTCGCGCGCCTAGCCAACTGAGCTAGGTGCCTAGTTTGTGAAACTTCCATTATTAATTAAATATAAGCACTTGTACAATAAACTTCCTTATCATTTATCAATGATAATTTCTGCTAAGTGTCCTGTTTTTAATACAGGCAATAATAAACCTTCAAGAACCATAAACTTAGCAAGGAAATTTTTATCATCCACAAGGTATAACTACCAAGGAAACCATAGTAATCGATTCTTATAGATCGGCAAGGAATCCTTCCGAAAATCTAAGAGCACTCTTTCTTCGAATAGAGTACGACAAAGTATGTTATTTTGATTATTTTCCTCATTGATTTTATCAACTGCGAATGCCAAACTATGTTTGATAAAAAGTGCCATATGAGGATTGGTGTATCCTAGTGTGTCCCATAGATTGCTTCCATGCCTGATCAGTATGGAGGTTTAATACATGGAACCCCTAAGATATCCCAATGGTCATATTGTACCAAAGACGACTAGTAGTATTCAAGGGAGATATCCAATATAAAATGTCCTTATAAGTATCTCTGCTTAGGACATCCTTGCATTTGTAAAGAGAATGTGTCATTATCTGACACCGACATCAATGGAAGAATTAGAGCCTGAGATTTGGAAAATCTCTGTAATCTCATTATACCTAAGTATCTTTCACTAAGAATATCATGTTTACCTTCTGAGAAGCTAGTAGAGTTAAGATTAACATTCCGCATAAGGTTGGAGGGTGATAGGAACTCCGTGTTGATCATGGAATAATCGAAACCCTGATTAAGTAAACTTTAAAATAAGAGATTCATATAGTCTAACTAGATATTCCGAGAGTTAAATAAGAAAGACGGTTCATTATGCTTATGCATTGATTACCGCAACCCTAATTAGGCAAAAATTACGAATTCCCATCAGCTGCCCAGGATCGTCGATTTGTTCGACTAACGGCAAGGATTAGCTATTCCTTAAGATTAGTTTTAAGTAATGATTGGGATAACCATCCCACCTTAAGATAAGCTTTCTATAATAATTGATATGTAAGTATTAAGGCTGCTCCTTCGGAGACCTTGTATAGATGGAATGTTAAACATCTATTGTAGATAGAGAATTGGTGAGTCCAATTACCAGGATCTGAAAGTTGCCAAGGAAACAACAAATAAGATCATACAAATCCATAATTAGTTGTAAGTTGCCAGTATACGGCAGAAAATCAAGGATTTATGATAGTAGCAACCCTCCTAAGTTCTTGTTAAGGAATAGGGTTCAACAAAAGATATCACCCCAGAAGGGTGAGCCAACTTATTATTTTTTAGAATAATTAAGCTCTGAATATAGAAAATCATTCGAAGGAATCGAATGTACCAAGATCAAGTAGCTTATAAGCTAAAACCTATTTAAGGAGCTTGGTGGAACGCACAATGTGACCCACAATAATGATTTAAGGATATGTTTCTCCAATATGTAGAGAAGCATTATCATGTAAGGATATGCAGATTCGTGATGTGATGAGCATCCTGTATCGATTAAAGATCGACAGGTTAAGAAGCTCCAAAAGGATACATGTGCCTATTATAGAGGTTAAATTGGGAGCTTGGAGAGACTCCGAATATGCTATAGAAGTTAAGTCCGTTATGTGACAAAAAGTACTTCCAGCATTTTAGCAAATCTCGAGGTCGAGATTTCTTTTAAGGGGGTGAGGATGTAACACCTCGAAAATTTACGTCCAATAATGTATTGACACGTGTCATGGACTGTGAATATATGAAAACATACTTTAGAAGGACTAAAGTTGACAAACGGTGAAACTATGTACTTATAAGGGTCCAAAGTGTCAACAATGGATAAATAGATTCTATAATAACCCTACATAATGTTTATAACCTTAAACGGATGGATCATGGATCATACGAAGCGGAAAATGCACGAAAGTGAGGAATTTCAAACTATAGGGGCTAAAAGTGTCAACATGTTGAATTTATACCTCTGAGTGAACTTTTGGCAGCCCCGAAGCTTTGTAATGCTAGAATATACTCACTAGAATATGTGGTAAAAATTTCATGAAGTTTCGTTATCGTATGAGAAAGTTATGACCAAAACCGTACTTGAGGGGTTAAAAGCGTCAACGTGAATTTCGTGACTTTTCGGGTAAGCGCAAAGCGAACCGAGGACCTTGCCAAGTTTATAAAAGTCCCAAGACTTATAAAAGTCAGATATGAGGGTCTAGAGTGCCAAATAAACGAACAAAACACGTTACGAAAGATCAGGGGCTGAAGTGCAACAATTGGAAAACTTGGAAGCTGGTTGGCCACGCCCTCGCGTAGCGCGAGGGGGGTGTCGCGCTACGCGACACCTGCCCAGCGACAGAAAACCCACATGTGCCAGTTACAGGTCTGTTTTGCGATTGGATTCCAGCTTTCAGCACCTCCCAAGCCCTCCAATCAACTCTCATGCATGCAAGGACACCTGTGACCTTCTCACAACACCTGCATCACCTTAAATTAGATCAAAAGCTCTCATTTTTGAGGCACTTGCATTGTGATCAAGAACACCAAACTTGCAAAACTCTCAAGCAACTTCTGGAGCATTTCTGAACGACAAGGCAGCCTCTAAGTGTTAACTAAGCTTCATTAGGACCTTTGCAAGCTTTCATATCAGTTTATAATTCGTTCTTGCTTTGATTATTAGTTAAAAGTCAAACCGTTGTTCATATAGTTTGACTTTTCGATTAAACGAGTTTGGCTCTGTCATTTCTCAAATTGAAACCACTGATATGTTGGTATTTTTGTGGGAAACAAACCCTCAAAAGGGTATTCTCTGATTCCCACTCTAAGCATGCTATTTGTCGAGTCAAAGTTGTTCTTAAAAAGTCAACAGGAAGTGTTTTTGCAAAATATAGCGTAAATGGTAATGTAGATGACATGCAATCAGTTTGATCATCATAAATAACTTATAATGAATATAAGAATGTGTTTTATCATAATCAACTCGACAATCTTTAGTATAAACCCGGATTGGAACCGAAAGTCTTATAAAACGACTTTTTCGTTGACTCTCGATTCGGATCCGTGCATGCATGTTTGAGATCTGTATTAGAGTTTATTTTTGACCATTTTTATTTTAGTTTAACTCTCTGGAATTTTTACATCTTGAGTCTATGCTTAACCGATTCATATGCATGTTTCCGATTATGCTTAAAAGTTGACTATTTTGCCCTTTTTGATATAAAACGTGATTTTTGGAAAAGTGAAAGAGTAGAGATCTTTATTACAAATTTATAAACTTGCACCGAAAATTTGAGATCAGTTGGTGGTCCAGATTTTGAGTTATGGCCGATATCGTAAAACTATATCTTTATGTTAAATAAACGGCGCATTTAGCATATAACCTATTTAAGGCCACTTTTTGGTATAAAACTTTTTACCCCCTGATGTTATATAATATTTTGGGATTTTTTGATGATTTTTATTTAGTTTTTGGCTGATCGTTTCATAGGTCGCTAAGTTGATTCGGTTAATGCCGGTTTTGACCTTTTAAGCCATAAAATGAGTTTTATAAATCCGATTGACCCCAAATCACTTCCTACTGATTTTATTTATTAAATAAAGTATGTTGAGCCTTCTGGAAGTATAAAAATCTCAGCTTTCCTTTACGAACCCGAAAACGACTCCAAATCGCCTTTCTAGGCATTTTTAACGCATAGTATATCTTATAACCATATTGAACACATAAGACTTATATTTACTGATGTGTTTAACATATTTTTATAAAATAACAGTAAGTACAAGTTTATAAACTCAGATTTCCAAGTTTGACATTTTTAGCCTTTGTTAAATTACCAAAATGCCCCTAAGGCGCATAGTCTTGTTTTAAATGATAAGTTTTGCTTACGGGTCATACCATACTGTTATAACATGATAAGTTAAGTATACTTACTGTATAATTCAGACCCGTAACTCAGATTTGCAAATAAGATCTTTTATAATCATTTAAATGACCAAAATGCCCTTATGAGGCATAAGTTGAGTTTAAATCCGTTCCGGGCATAATAGAAATTACTTTGCTGGTATTTTAACATATTTAAAGCATATCAACCCAGGAAACTTGCATATGACTCTTACGGTTACCCGTAACGCTCTTTTCGCGTTCGGTTCGGCTTATGTAACTAGTTTGCATAAGTTGGCCGAGACGGGTTAAACATTATCATTTGTGTCTCAAAATCCAGAATATATTTAGTATACCCATATTATACAAGTCTTCAAACTTGTCGGGTCTAAATCACATTCTATCCGGTCTTCGCCTAATCATGCGTTTGAACCGTATATTACCCTAAGACTAACCGGTCTAAGCTTAGGCTAAATTAAAGACCCGTTAGCATTCTAATTAGTTATTTATACCATCATTCCAGACTAGAGAATTCCGGTAAATGGTACCTACGCTTACTTAAGTGAATACGGCTGAGTTATTAGATTCTTGCTATTTAAGACAGGAGCTAGCTCAGGTAAATACTCTTAACTTATTTTCCCTATACGGGCTTGGAATACGGTATAATAATACCGCTTGGTCGGGTATTGAATATTTAATCTTATTATGGTTAAATTATTGAGGTAACCCGGTTTAATCTGTATTGTTTGAAATAAAAGCCTTTAGGGGTTAATGACCATGTCCCGGATATCCCTGACATCATTGTATTATAAAATGGCCACGTCTTAGGTACGGGGTGTAGGCATACACCTGACAGTTACTAAGTAATAACGGTATCTCACTCTCTTGTGGGCCTATACTTGTGGCGTGTCTGTTAATCTTGACTCGGTTTCTACATCGGGCCCTGAACGTATAACGAACATGTAAATCTGTATACAAGGTTATAACTATAATTGTTCCAAGTTAAAAAGGTTAATTTTGCCTCTGTGCATTTTAATCAAATTATAAAAGATATTTTGTGCCACGTGCATTCAAATCAATTTTTTTAAACTCTTTTCAAATGAGTCAGTTGAGTGTATTTACCAGTGAAAACTGACGTATTTTCCAAAAAGGTTAAGTGACAGGTACTGAACGTAATTGGCTGGAAGCTCAGGGCGCTAATAAGGAATCTTGCAAGTTCTAGGCGTCTAAAGTCTGTTGAACAAGTGATATGTTTTAAGATCCGCCTGTGGATCCTTTACCTTCCGTTGTAGTACTGGATATTACTTTATATTCGGAATGTAATAATATTTATCTTTTGCTTCCGCTGTGCATTTATATATTGTGTTGTTTGACTATGATGACATCAACTACGTCACGATACTCCCCACCGGGCCCACCGGTGACACGTGGAAAATAGGGGTGTGACACCTTCACTTTGGCGCAAGTTAAACATTTGCCAACATATACTGCAACATCGCCTTTCATTCTTGGCCACCAATAGAAATCCTTAAGATCTTGGTACATCTTATCCGCTCCTGGATGAATCGAGTACCTAGATTTGTGAGCTTCGTCAAAAATAACATTTCTCAGGCCACCAAACAAGGGAACCCAAGTTCGTTTCATGAAGCACAAGGTCCCTTCCCCGTTTGGTACCAACTGTTTCTCCATCCCACGGAGATACTCATTCTCAATATTCTTTTCCTTGAGTGCTTCTCTCTGCGCGACATGAATGCGCAATGAGAGGTCCGTTTGTATGATCATTTCCAAAGCCCCTAACCCTTATGGGCTTGATCCTTTCCTTCCGACTTAGAGCATCAGCGACCACATTCGCCTTCCCTGGGTGATACTTGATTTCACAATCATAATCATTTAATAGCTCTACCCAGCTTCTTTACCTCATGTTAAGCTCTTTTTGATCGAATATGTGCTGCAGGCTCTTGTGATCAGTGTAGATGGTGCATCGAGTGCCATATAAATAATGTCGCCATATCTTCAAAGCAAACACCATCGCGCCTAATTCTAGATCATGCGTGGTGTAATTTTTCTCGTGGATCTTCAATTGGCGAGAAGCATATGCGATAACCTTCTGACGTTGCATTAGCACACATCCCAAACCTTGACGCGAAGCATCACAATATACCACGAAGTCGTCAGTGCCTTCGGGTAGAGATAAGATCGGCGCGTCACAAAGCTTGTTTTTCAACAATTGAAAGGCCTCTTCTTGCTTGTCTCCCCAATCAAACTTCTTGTCTTTCTGAGTGAGAGAGGTCAAAGATTGAGCGATTTTCGAGAAATCCTCAATGAACCTACGATAATAACCAGCCAAACCTAGGAACTGTCGAATTTCGGTTGGTGTCTTCGGAGTCTCCCAATTCTTGATTGCTTCAATCTTTGTAGGATCCACATGGATTCCATTACCATTGACTACATGGCCAAGAAACTGGATTTCGCGTAACCAGAACTCGCACTTCAAGAACTTCGCATACAACTTCTCCTTTTTAAGCAGCTCTAGAATAGCTCTTAAATGTTGCTCATGCTCTCCTTTCGTCTCTGAGTAGATCAAAATGTCGTCAATGAACACAATCACAAACTTATCGAGGTACGGTTTACAAACTCTGTTCATCAAATCCATGAATACTGCTGGCGCGTTCGTCAAACCAAACGGCATAACCAGGAACTCGTAATGTCCATATCGAGTTCTAAAGGCCGTCTTTGGAATACTTTCCTCTTGTATCCTTAACTGGTGATAACCTGATCGTAGATCGATCTTTGAGTAAAAACTTGAACCTTGTAATTGATCGAACAGGTCATTGATCCTTGGCAAAGGATATCTGTTCTTGATTGTCAACTTATTCAGCTCCCGGTGGTCTACGCACATGCGAAAACTACCATCCTTCTTTTTCACGAACAAAACTGGAGCTCCCCAAGGCGAGAAGCTTGGTCTGATAAATCCCTTGTCTAACAACTCCTGAAGTTGTGTTGACAACTCTTGCATTTCTGAAGGTGCAAGTCGATAAGTTGCCTTAGCTACAGGCGCGGCGACTGGAACTAAGTCAATATGAAACTCGACTTGCCTTTGTGGTGGCAATCCTGGCAAGTCTTCTGGAAAGACTTCAAGATACTCCTTAACGATTGGGATGTCTTCAAGTTTTGGCTCAGCGGCTTCCTTATCCACGATGTGTGCCAGGAAGGCAACGCATCCCTTCTTCAAACATTTTCGAGCCTTCAAGCAACTAATGATCCTTAAGGGCGTATCGCGCTTCTCTCCGTGTACTACGATCGTTTCTCCATCCGCCATTGGGATGCGAATGGTCTTCTCGTGACATACAATCTCGGCTCTGTTGCTTGACAACCAATCCATCCCTACTACCACATCGAAGCTTCCTAACTCGACTGGCAGTAGGTCTAATGTAAACTCGTGTTCTCCCATCTCTATCACGCATCCTCTGATGACTTCATTCGTTTCTACTAGCTCCCCATTAGCCAGTTCAATTGAGTACGGGATGTCTAACTTACTAGCAGTTAATCTAAGCATTTTCTTAAATTCTAGCGATACAAAACTATAGTCGGCACCAGTGTCAAATAGTACAGATGCAAAGCGTTGATTTATAGGGAACGTACCAGTAACAACATTAGGATCTTGGCGAGCTTCCCTCGCTCCAATATTGAAAACTCTTCCTTGTGCCTGGTTAAGCTTTGGGCATTCTCGCTTGAAGTGCTCGACGTCCCCACAGTAAAGCATCCCGGTCCTCGACCGTTTCCATTCCCATTACCATTACCAGCTCGATTATTGCCTGCTCCCTGGTTACCAGCTTGATTCCCACGGTTTCCTCGATTTCCATTCCCGCCATTTCCTCCCTGTTGGCGGTTTCCATTCCCATATCCATATCCTTGCTGACCACCACTACCAGCACCATTACTACCCCAGCAGGTTTCTTTTGTGTGGCCATTCTTCCCACATGACTCACATTTACTGAATCGGCATGGTCCGGGGTGATGATATTGGCATGCATCACACTTGGGCAAGGTGCCCATGTATCCCTTCCCTCTTGCTTCAGCACCAGTTTTAGCTTCCTCTGGCGGGTTCACGTTCTTTTTCTTATTTGCGTTGCCGGTACTCTTTTTAAAATTGGAGAATTTCCTTTTGTTTTCTCCTGAGGACTCCTCGTGAGTTTCTTTCTTCTTGGGGTCAGATTTTGGAAATTTGTTTAGCCGGATAGCTTCCTCGGTAAGTGACACGCTCAGGTCGATGGCTTCTGTAATGGTTGGAGGCCTGGACATCGTCACCATGCTCATAATTTGGGGTGCCAATCCCCAGATGAAACGCTCGATGCGTTTAAATTCAGGCTCAACCATATACGGCACAACGCGTGACAAGTCGTGGAGACATATTCTAAAAGAAGATCCTATTGGTTCGGTCGTCGTAAGTATAGTAAGTAAGTAATATGCTTATGTAATAATACAATAACTCATAACATCCCATGTCATAACGCAAAATAAATAGTTCAACAACGCATGTAAGTCACAATCAATGTAAGCAAGTAATCATCCTAGTCTTCCCCAGACTATCCCACCCAGTCTCCTAGACTGAACTCCTTAGTTTCTCAAACTAACTCCCTGGCCTCTAAGACCAAACCTTCCCAGTCTCTAAGACTAACTCCCTCAGTCTCTAAGACTTGATGTGTAGGAAGTGGTATGTTAAAATCTTGTAAAAATTGGTTAAATAAAGACTGACTCAAAAACTTAACTTTTTGACATGCTTTGGCCTAATAGATATCAGTACTCTCGCTGATAGTCCCCAGGTAGGCAACGGGTAATTTTATTTGGATTTGTACGAATGCCAGCCTAGACAGGAGTTCTCAACTATCGATACTTAACCCTTCCAGTTACTACATGTCCGACACGAAAAACACATGTTTTTAAAAGAAACGTTTGTACCCTGGATCTAAAAACTTGTATATGCAATGTAAAAATGTTTTCGTGAGAGCCCTGATGATCATAGTCTAGACTCGAGAAAGAATCCTAGTTCGCTATGATCGAGGCTCTGATACCAAGCTGTCACACCCTGGCTTTTGCGGAAGCGTGGGTTTATTTGGTGTGACTTCTTAATACCATAGCAACAATCACAACAATGCTATATGATAAAAATACGAGATGTTCATCCATTAATTAAAGTGAGAAAATACCACAGTATCTTTGTTTAGAAACATCGACACTTGAAATAAGTTACAAACCATAAATTATTTAAAACGTGTTCATAAGACACATAAAAGACTTTGGATAAGACGAGGTTTAGAGACATGTAACCCGTCCAGGAGTAGGTTACACCTCTCAAACTTCACAACTCTGGATGACATCTAATAACCAACGCAGCTAGACACATGCATATTCTGCCAAATCCGCTAGTTCCCTGAAATACATGTAGTTTGAAAAATCAACAAAAAGGTTGAGCGAGTTCATGTGTAAGTTTGTGTGTATAAGCCTTTAAAATATGTCTTGTATGTATAAATGTCCCTGGTATGTAGCAATAAGGAAAAAGAGATCACCAATGGGTTGCAAAGCCAAAGGTAAGTGTGATAAGGTGCAGGAAAACTCAAACCTAGCAAATTTTGTACCGGGCTTCCGGCTGGAAGACATAGTCACCTCTATGGGCCGCCCCGGCCTCATGGGTGTGGGCTCGCTACACCCAAATAGGTCTAATCTATCACTCATGTCCCTCGGTCCTACGACGAGGATTAATGGCCTTAAGTGTTGTGCATAAAAAATGTCTGTAATAGTTGTAACATGTATTCCACCCCCGAAGTATAAAACTGAAAATAGTTAAGAGAAAAGGGGGAACATGAACTCACTTGTCTGTAAACATTTAGTAACATATATTCCACCCCCGAAGTATAAAACTGAAAATAGTTAAGAGAAAGGGGGACATGAACTCACCTTGATTACGAGTAAGTCCTAACGAGTATGCAAATGTGAGAGTTCTTGGAAATAAGATTCCACGTCACTCTAATTGATTGAACATGCAACAATATGGGATATGTATCAACAATAATTTTTAATTGGATAATTGGAAATCCTAAATCTATAGGATTCGGTAGTGTTTTTTTAAATGGTAATTATGTGGTTTGGATAACCTAACAAGAGGACTTGGAAAATGAATATGATGTAACGGAATTATTTATGAAAAATATTTATTTATCATAAATAATAAAACTGCAAAATTGTACAAATGATTTAATATAAACATTTGTAATAATAAATCAAATATATTTAACTAGTATAATTAAATAACATAATTAAATATAATGATTATTGGCAAAATATTGTACAAGTGATATAATTAATTTATAAAAATTATAAATTAATTTAGACGGTTTAAAATAATTATTATGGCTTCAGAATCATTTTAAATAAATAAATTGAATTAAAATGATTAAGATAACAATAAATAAGTTTATATAAGGAAACATAATAAAAATTCAGATTCTAAATTTATATAAACTCAGAATAATGCATCTTTTGCCATAAAAATAGTCTTGGATAAAATTTATATAGTTATATAATTTAATTACATTAAATTAAACTATATTTATAAGTATAAATACTGATTTATTTATATAAATATCAAATTTATATAAAATATGAGCAACAGTATTATTTTTGTAAAGATCAGTATTTAAAATAATTAATCTGAAAATTTCAACATTTATTTCTCAAAAATCGATTTATTATTAATTATTTAATAATAAACTGTTTTAATATCATAAAAATTAGTTTTATAAATAAATTGACTAATTTTATATTTTTAATAAAAGTAACAGTGTCTAACAATGTTATAAAAATTATTGAAATGTTAAAAATATTAAAAATAAAACGTTTAAAAAGAAATGCAGACCCCTGGGTTCGAACCTGGGTCTGTATGGAAACCAAACAGAGTCTTAACCACTGGGCTAAGCTTCTGTTTGTGTCTGGTTTAGGACTGCTAAACTTATAACCAAACAGGAACTGGTCATCTTCTCCAAAGAGAAGTCAAAGTCAGAAGACCCGGTCAAACTAAAAGTCAAACTCGTGATTTCTACGGGCAAATCTATGTTATATCTAAATTAAATCGTAGGAATCGTTCTATAGGCATAAACTAACTAATTTACACTTGAAAAGTTAACCGGTATTAAAAGGATGATCGGATTGAAAAATTCCGGCGAAAAAGTGAGTATTACGGCGAGTTGCAGGTTGTAATCCGACGAATTTGGGTGTTTGAGTGATTGTGAAATGGTGTGGAATGTCGTTAGGAATGCAAGGAACTTAAATACACGAAGTTTGGATCTCAGATTCAACAAAACTTAGTGGATTTGATCTACTTTAATTTTTTTATAAAAAGTTTTGATTTCCAGTTGTTATAGCACGAATTTGTGTCGTTTGAATGATTGGGATTAGTTGGGATAGGTTGGGAATCATGTTGGTAACTTTACAGGTCAAAAGAATGAATTAAAATCGATTTTGGTGGCTTTTGGGTCGAAATCCGTAACCTGCGATTTGTATATGTATTTCAGCTTTAATTTTAAAGTTAATATAAATATAATGCTATCCTAATTAAAACACATGTGAGCTGGCAGACCAGCTGGTTGTTGCGCGTGTTTGTGGGCGGAGGGGCTCGGGTTCGAGTCCCGGGTCTGTCCGGTTCGATTGAATTAAAGCCCTTTTTATTCAGAATTTAATTTTAATAAAAATATTTAAATCTTAGTTTGTGTATAAATGGATTTAGATTCATAATCTTTCAGCTCCTATTAGGAGGATAAACTGGTTAAGACACTTCGGTAATAATGTAGAGGTCGCGGGTTCGAATCTAACAAGGGCCGGTTCTTTGTGTATTTAAACCCTTTTTAAATATTGAATATTTACACTTTGGCTCCATCAAGTTTCATTTTATACAAAAATGGTCCCTGAACTTTCGAAAAGTTACAAAAACAGTCCCTCAACTTTTAAATAAAATACATGTTTGGTCCCTGAAGTTTCGAAAAATGACATTAATGGTCCCTGTAATAGTCAGTTAGTTAAACAAATTGGGTTAAGTTTTAAAGAAGGATTTATTATATGAGGACTAACTCAGTTAACATAATTCAGTTAAAATGAGTTTCTAAAAGTCAGTTTTAGTCCCTAGAGTTTAAGTTTGAGAAAATGACCAAATGAACCTTGGACTTTTATTTCAAAACTATATATTTATATCTTTATAAAATAAGTTTCCAAAAATTACAAAAAGAACCCAAAACTTATAGTTTGAAATAATTGCACTTTAACCCTCGTATTTATATAGTTTCAGAAATGACAATTTAGTCCCTAAACTTTGTACTTTCAAATAATGACGGTTTTAGTCCTCGAAATTAAAAGGTAATAACTTCAAGCAAGTTTCAAAGAATGTCAAATAGGTCCCTCAACCTATTGTTTGTCTATGTGTTGGCATTGTCAGCATGTTTCTGAGTTATCCGTGCACTGTGCTAACTGTGTTTTGTGCATCAAGTTTATCACTAAAGTTTGTGTGTAATAAATGGAGTGACAGTATGAATGTGATGCATATGTATGTATGATGCAGAACTCATAAAGAAGTTTAGTTCGTCAGTTATAATTCTAGCACAATCATTAAGCACAAAGTTAATATTAATTAATTGTACTGATACCTGTAATTGTGAGTGTTGTCACAGCACGGCCCACTATGATGCATGTTGCATCGGTTGCACTTGGGGTGGTTTCCTTTGTATCTACCTTGCCCCTGACTACCCGAAGATTGCTGACCAGGGCTCTTGTAGTCATCAGTCCTTCGCTGCTGAGACTGAGACTGAGCTGAAGTCGAACCCTTGCTGGAGGCTCCATCCCATTTACGCTTGTTGTCGATGGGGGTATCAGAAGTAACGGCACCAATACGCTTCGGCAGCCTGTTTTGCTCAACGGCCTGATCAGTGAGACGATGAGCCAAACGAATAACTTGCTGGATAGTGGCGAGGTTTGCTGTAGTCACATGGCTCTGGATCTCTGGCACTAAACCTTTAAGGTACAGCTCGATACGTTTGATAGGAGGATCCACCATAGTAGGACACAAGATAGCCAGCTCGTTCGATCTTTTCGTGTACGCTTTAATTTCAGACTCCGTCATCTTTAAGTTGTAGAACTCTACTTCCAGCTTGTGGATATCATCACGATTATAGTACTCTTCCTTGATCAATTCCTTGAAATCGTTCCACGGGGTGGCATTAGCAGCCGCCAATCCCAGCATCTGAACCTGAGCGTTCCACCACGTGAGCGCTACACCTTCAAGAGTACCAGTAGCATATTTCACCCTATGAGCCTCAGGGCATTCACACATCTCGAAGACAGACTCGAGCTTCTCAAACCAGTGGAGGAGACCTACAGCTCCCTCAGCGCCGTTGAAAGTAGTAGGTCGGCAGTCCATAAAAGTTTTGAAAGTACACACAGGAGGCTGAGCATGTTGACCTCCTGCCTGAGCAGCTGCGAGTGCTGCAGCACTTCTTCATTGATTAAAGTCGTCAGCTGGGCTTGAGTTAGGTTGATACATCCACTCATGATCTTCAAAATAAAGAGAGCATGGGTGAGAAAAGTGTCGTGACAATGCGTAAGTGTGGTGTGACAGAAGAGGGTAAGCACACAATGTTTCAAACATCAGATGCTATGATGACTAAGCATACCATAAACAATACACTACATAAACTAGCAGACATGCAATATAAACTTAATTTATATCACCTATTGTGTCGAGTCTTGCACGTGGAGCGAAGCGTCGTTGTGGATCATTGAGCACTGTACAGGTTATAGTCTGGTTTTGTCAAAAAGCTTTTCCCTTTTTAAAACCAAGTTCACTATAACCAATGGCTCTGATACCAATCTGTCACACCCCCAAAATCCACAAGCGGAGTATCACCGCTTGGAGGCGTGACATGACCATGATCAAGCCACCAATCATATTGAACAAAGCATGTACGTAAATATAAAATCCAACACAATATAATTGGTGTCCAATCAAAACATTGTTAAGTTGTAAGCGGAAGCAAAATGTTGAAAACCAAAGCGTAAGTCTAAATATTTCAAATGTTTAACATGGCACACCACTGTCCATGCCCCACAACGATCACGTCTCCTCGTGCAAGCTCCATAAATACCTAACGACCTGCAAGGCATGTAACAACGAGTCAACAACAAAGTTGAGCGAGTTCACAGTTGGTTGTTTAGTTTTAAAAGTTTGTTTTGAAAACCATAAGTTGTTTCGTAAACCAAGAGTTAACCAGTATCTTTGTTTCCAAAACCATATCCAAAATCAGTGGGGGCTTCCCCATGTGAACCACTAGACTGTTACCATATCGACAACTGACGAAAGTAAGTTGTGCCCTAAGTCAATGTCTATCATCATTGACTGAGTGCCCAGATCCATTAGTACACGCCCGTCCTACTGGCACGGTGTGAGGCTTGTCAACCCTAATAGCGCTATTAGCTAATGACCCGCTCGCCATTGGCCCGGCGATTAAGTTGATATAAAAGTGAGGGACTTAATGATAGAGTTTTGTCTAGTAAGTTTAAGGTTGTTGTCCTACCCAAGGAGGACGAAGGTACGTAATCTACCCAAGGAGAATACGCAGATTTAATATTGGCACCCTACCCATGGAGGATGGAGGTACATATCCTACCCAAGGAGAATATGTAGGTTCCGTTTTAAATTCCTTAACCCATTACCAACCTCCGGGAATCCCATGCCTTATAAACAGTGTGAACTCACCTCGGTTTGCTTGGTGTGCTTATCTACTTGTGCACAAACAATTCAGTCAAAGCCTATAGTATGCACGTATACACAATCAGTTTATGTTCGTAATGACTCACATGCAATCTAACATCACAAAGTGTGCTTGGCAGTTAACATCATGTAACACGTAAACAGTTATTTCAAGTTCATACAATTCATGCTTCACATAATTGATTTCTCAGTCTATTCTAACATAGTTATCCATTAACAGACTTAGAAGACTTAACTGAGTTACTGTGATTGTTTCCCAACTTGACGAACATCCCTGTTCATCGCGAACTCCCTTCGGTGAAAACCCCCAGGCGACGAAATCCCTTGAGCGATGAAATCTCAAAGGGTTTTCGTCGTGATTGAATGTTCGTCGGGACAGGGTTTTCGTCGGCACCAGATTTCGTCGGGTAAGGGTCTTCGACGGGATAAAGCATGATCACCATCAATAGTTACACAACCCAGAAACCCTAATGATCATCTAACAGTTACATATCACATCAACCCTAATTGCATTCTAACAGTTGATCATCAATCATCAAACTTAGTCGCGAATTATACTACAACAGTTCATCGACATATACAAAACAGTAATACATAATCATTCAACACCCAATTAATATGATCATCAAGCATTAAATTGAGCATGCACAGTGGCCTAAACAACTGCCTTCATAACGTCAGATCTATTCTAAATGATTCATGACAGAAACATCAAACCTATCCATGCACCATTATATCATCAACCGATCACTTTTAACATACGGAACCGTATCCGATAACCTAGTGATCTATAGTGAACAAACTCCTCATCCAACATGAATCCAAGCATTACTTAGTATCAAAGAATCACGATTTCAATTAAACATTTAATGATGATATCAAACAATCAACCATGTGCGGATTAAACACTAACCGAGATAGGTGAAATAATGGGTTGATCGGAACGAAGAGGTTTTGAAAACTTGCAGTTGTCGTCGCGCAGGAAATGGGGAGATAGAGACTCTAGGGTTTTCAAAATAACAACTCACGTAACTTACGTCCTTAAATACATAAACTATACCGTGTTGGACCCTTAATGGGCTTCGGCGAAAACCAGGCCGGCGAAATCCTAGATTTCGTCGTGAGGGATATGGCAAAATCCCTGGGTTTTCGTCAAGCAGACATGTGGCGAAATCCCTCCTTTGATTTCGTCATTTACATAAAAATATATATATAATAGTACATCACATATTTCACAAAGTCCATGTTTAACATTTAACCAATTAGCACTAAACAACAATTTACAATCAAATAACAAGGTGCACATAAAAGAACGCAACGAATTAAGAAAACACAGTTGCGAGGAAAGACCTTGAAAACTCGGGTTGTCACAGTTACCACCCTGGCAATGCAAATGTCATTGCCGATGCCCTAAGCCGACGAAGCTATTTGCATAGTGTTTGTAATATTCAATCCCAGTACGATTTCGAAGCTCTAATCCGTGACGCTCAACACGCCTGTTTCACCGAACACACCTTAAAGGAAGAACGAATTCTTGGTTTTGAAAGCCAATTGGAAAGCAAATCGAACGGTATCCTCTACTATCTCGATTGCATCTGGATTCCAAGTCGTAATAACCTTCGGGGGATATTGTTGACTGAAGTTCACAAATCCCAATATTCCATTCATCCCGGTGCCGACAAAATGTACCACGACCTGCGAGGCATGTATTGGTGGCCTGGAATGAAAAAGGATATCGCTCTCTATGTTTCGAAGTGCCTGACTTGTTCGAAAGTCAAGGCCGAGCAACAGCGACCCTCTGGCTTACTCGTGCAACCCGAGATCCCTATGTGGAAATGGGATAGTATAGCTATGGTCATTACGAAACTTCCACGCACACCATCAGGTCACGATAGCATCTGGGTTATCCTTGACCATCTTACTAAATCCGCTCATTTTCTTCCGATACGAGAAGACTTTAAGGTAGAACGATTAGCACGAATCTATACTGATGAAGTCATTTGTCGACATGGGACACCTCGTGATATCATCTCTGACCGCGATGGTCGATTTACCTCGTGCCTTTGGGAAATGTTTCAATCTTATCTCGGTACTATCCTTAATCTTAGTGCTGCTTTCCATCCCTAAACCGACGGTCAGACTGAACGCACGAATCGTACCCTTGAAGATATGCTTCGTTCGTGCGTTATAGATTTCGGTGGTAATTGGGATTCGCATTTGCCTTTAGTCGAGCTCCCGTACAACAACAGTTATCACTCTAGCATTCAAATGGCACCATTTGAGGCAGTATATGGAAGAAAATGTCGATCGCCTATTGTATGGAACGAGATCGGAGACGCGCAAATTACCGGTACTGAGTTACTACAAGAAACGACTGACAAGATCCTCCAGATCCGAGACGATCTCTTGAAAGCTCGGTGTCGTCAAAAGAGTTACGCCGATAAACGCCGCAAGCCCCTTGAATTTGACGTTGGCGATCACGTACTCCTAAAGGTTTTACCTTGGAAGGGGGTGGTCAGATTCGGCAAGAAAGGAAAGCTCACGCCTCGATATGTTGGACCCTTTAAAATTCTGGAAAGAATTGGCAAAGTGGCCTATAGACTCGAATTACCGGAGGAACTCAGCAACGTCCATCTGACATTCCACGTCTCGAACCTCAAAAAGTGCCTAGCTGTGCAGAATTTACATGTACCACTTGAGGATCTACAAGTGGACGAAACATTACACTTCGTGGAAAAGTCAGTCGAGATCATGGACCGAGAGACCAAGAAACTTCGACGCTCACGCATTCCTATAGTGAAGGTTCGCTGGGAAGGCAAACGCGGCGCCGAGTTCACCTGGGAACTCGAAAGTGATATGAAGGCTAGGTATCCACATCTCTTCGTTACGCCTGCGCCTTAAATTCGGGAAGAAATTCCCTAAAGTAGGGGAGGCTCTAACAACCCGACTTTTGAAGTCAAAGTTAAAGTCAAAGGAAGAAAAGATTGCTAATCAGATCTGTCATTTCTGACTTAATTATTGCTTGTACTTTTTCGACCTCTATAATTGATACTTTAGTTAACGCTATTTGTTTACGATTCATTTAATATGTGAAGTAACAATGTGATAAACATAACTAAACGCTAATGCTAATCAAATCGCTATCACATCGCAACTCGAATCGTAGTTATTGGTATTGTTTTATGTGTGTGTGCTATTATGTGTTATTTATGCATGTGTATATTTGTTATGGGGATGACTATTAGCAAACGCAATCACAACTCTATCGCAATGCAATCTCATCGCGAACACGAAAACTAAGTAGTACTTTTATGATTATTAGGAGTTATGTTATTTAAGTTACTATTTTTTAATACTATCGCGTCGCTTAAACTCAACGCAACGCACGAAACGAAAATTCGGAAACCAACTCACTCGAGCCATCCGATCGAAAGGCCCTACGACCCGTTACACTGCACCGCCTTTCTCCTCCTTCCCCTATAAATACTCAGCAGTCACATCACTATTCACGTGATGTGACAGCTTCCCTCCGACCCAGTGCATTTTCAGGCTATTTTCTCTCGATTCCTCGCGATTCTTGTAAGTTTCTACTCCAAATCTTGTACTTCTACTTCTACACACACTCTTCCATCGATTTTATCAACAAATCACAACTTTTAACCATGAAATCCATCTGATTTGGGTTGTTTTCGAGTGATGTCTTCACGGGTTCATATGAACACCGGAGCATGGTCTCGTCTCACCAAGAGCAACTCAGATCTAAAGGATTCTACAATGTTTAAACACTGATTTCACCTAAATCTGAACATTTTCAAACTATTTGAAACTTCTCCTCAACATTCTTAACTTTTTTGCTCAAAACCATTAGAATCTGGACTCGTTCGGGCCTCCTACTCATTTTCTAGTGAAGTGCTGATTGGAGAACAGATTACTAACAAAGAGACGACTGATACGCGGGTAGAATATAAAGTTCCGTCAAGAACAGTTGGTTCGGATCGAACGGGGTGATTCCCATTCGATCAGATGAGCTGGGCTTGATGAGGTTTCCGTCTTTAAAACGCCGTCATAACGTCTCCGTCAAACCGCAACTTTTTAACTTAACAGATTCTGCAAAATTTTCAAACAAACTGATCACTCCAACGAATAGCCATCCGATCGGATCACCATCCGATCGAACGGCTATTCGACCTGGTGATTGGTAATCCCCGAGACTTAAACAATTATCACACTTCAAAGAATGTCAGTTTCCAACGAAGGGCCATCCGACCGAACGGTCATCCGTCCGGAAGACCATCCAACCGGATGACCTGGCATTAGAAACACTTCTCCTCTTTTTAAAATGGTACAACGAAAACTTCAAAGTTCAAGCAATACACAAACACATCCCTCCCAAACGGACGACCCTCCGACCGAATGGTCATCCGTCTGGATGACCATCCGTCCGGAGGGTCATCTGATCAGATCACTGTTCGTCACTTGTTCCACTCGACGCACCGTTTTAAGCACTGTTCAACGCTTATACTGTCGTTATCTGATCAGGCTAACTCTCCAGCGCTCCCTTCAATCCAAGCTTGTGTTTATTCATTAAACACGATCTATGAGTATACTCGATCCCTTTTTGCTTAACGCACTTTTGGGTGTTACATATGTTACCTATATTAAATCACATCAAACACACAACGCAAACACATTTGATACGCTAACCGCCCTCGCATGTTATACATGTTACTCGATGAATGCTTGTATGTTATGTCTACATAGTGATTGTTGCCTGACACCATAGCAACGATAGTACTATAGTTTGGACTCAGCACCTGTCGATGACAGGGGTTGTTAAGGGTATTTCTTCACGTGTCATAGTGGTGATATGTGTTGCGCATTCTACAACTCGCAGTCATGTCTGTGCATATTTCATTGTTGATAACCTACTTGCTTCGCAATACTACGTGTTACATGCTGGTTATGCGTAAATCGTTCTCACTATACTATTATACTATTAAACTTATATGCTCACCTTTACACTACGTGTATTGACTTTTATTTTAACGTATGTGACAGGTGATTAGGATGCTTTTCTTTGCTGGATGTTATGGAATCAAGCTAGGGGAGTCTAGAAACGAACTAAATAATATTTAAGTTGTTGGACCAATATTTGTATTTGAGAACACTATGCCTATAATAACTGATTTACTTTATATGTTACTAGGTTAATGCCCGCGTAATACGCGAGTTTCAATCAAAACCATATTATTAACCTTGAAATGAAAAATTCTGTACAAATACATACATTGGAAGAAAAAAAAACAGAAAACTATTCAAATGCCAGAAAAAACTTCCTTGTATACTACATTTGTTGTTTTACTCGTTACATTCCCATCTTTGTCTAGTATAAGCAACTTCACACCGGCTATGCTTTTAACTCTTGATAATGCAACATAAAGCTGACCATGTGAGAAAACTGGGTATTTCAAATACAATCCAACCCTTGATAGAGACTGTCCTTGACTTTTATTGATAGTCATTGCAAAACATACATTTAAGGGGAACTGTCGTCGTTGAAACTTGATAGGAATTCTTTTATCCAACGGTGTCAAATTGATTCGTGGAATAAATGTTCTGGTCCCTATGTTTCCTCCGGATATAATCTCAACCTCTATAACACGTTTATAAAGTTTAGTAATCCGTAGTCCCATACCATTGCATAAACCATTTTGTTGATCGATATTACGAAGCAACATTACAGGTACACCAACTTTAAGGACTAATCGATGATTAGGCAGACCAGAAATTTTAAGACCATTCAGAACATCGAGAGAATATAGTCTCGCATGTGCTTCGTTCTTTGGTTGATTTGTTTGACAAATACTATCAGAACTCAGATACTCCACTTCATCACCAGGAAACGAAGCAAGCAATCTTTCATTAATTTCTTGAACAACCTCATTTGTTGGTGCTAGTATAGCTCTTTTAGCAAAATAATCTTTATCTTTGTACAGTTGGAGAAGTGAAGGATATACAAAGTCGATCAGATCTGACATAGGATCCTCAGAGCACTTGATTAACAAATCTTCAGGAATATCTATAACCACCTCACAATCGTCACTGGCACCAATTTTTGCCTCCCCCAACTCGAGTAACCAATTCGCAAAAGCTTTAATCTCATCTATATCAGATGTGTTGGCTCCTACAATTAACCTCATGTTTTTGGTTAACGTAAGGACCTTGCAAGTACTCCAAATATATTACGACGTGATTGAAGCATTAATGATTTCTCGCCTACTGCCATTTGGTACAACCGGAAGTATCTGTCTAAAGTCACCACCGAACACCATAACTTTACCACCAAAGGTCATCTCACATTTGAAGATATCTTTCATTTTTCGGTCAAGTGCTTCAAACGCATGTTTATGATTCATCGGTGCTTCATCCCAAATTATCAATTTCGTTTTCCTTAATAAATCAGCAAGGTCAACGTCCGGTTTAATAAAACACATCGAGCTTTCTGTTAAATTCAAAGGTATATGAAACCTTGAATGTGCGGTACGTCCACCAGGTAACAAAAGAGATGCGATTCCACTTGATGCAAAGTTTAATACAATATCTCCTTTACATCTAATGGATGCAGATAATGTCTTCCATGGAAACGTCGTACCAGTCCCTCTGTAGCCATAGACGAAGAACATACCACCCGCATTACTATTAACTGCTGCAATTATCTCATCAAACACTAAACGGTGCTCATCGGTTAGGCTTCTTAAATTATTATCAAACTCAATGGCAGTAGCGCTTACATGGTACCCAAGCTCGTCAGTAATTAAACGGTTGTCTGCTGAATATATTGACTCACTGTCGGGTTGAGGCATAGACGGAAACCGACTTAAACTTGAGTTGTTACGTAATAAGTAACGCTCAATTTCCAGCAACTTTAGGTTCCTTATTTGTTCTTCTGGAAGAGACAAACCTATTACAATTATATGAAAAAATTATTGAATTATTAAAATTCTTATAAATAAAAAATGAATTTCATAAACACTTATATATATAACATAACTGTGAAAATATTAAATAACAATTTGCGTACCTTCGATCCTCAAAAGCTTTTGGCGATTGTATAAAATACCATCCGAAAGGTACTCCCATGTGTTTTCCCAAACATGTTCCGGCCTTGATAATGTATTAGACGCCAACATTGTAGCAAACAGATTACGAAGATAGTATCCTGAACCTGTGTAGTACGCCTCTTTAATAGCTTCTATATACTCCTTGTCGTCGTCTAAAAGGCGTCTAGCGTAGCACGCATCTCTAAATGTTGGGAAGACTTCTCCATTCACAGTACGAATCTCTTCAAAAGACTTAGGCCCTTTTACCTTATTAAGAAGGATTCTTAAAAAGTAAGCCTCGCCCATAGAAGGATTAACAGAGTGAATTTGATCAATTGTTTTGCCTATTATCCGCTTATCCCATACCCTTTCCTTCAGCTTCCAAACAAATTTAGTAGGGAACTCAACGTAAGTAAGGATGCGCGCCAACGGATCTTTTTGGTTCTTTTCCATCCACCCCAAAAACATCGTAGAAGCAACAGATGGTTTTTGAAGAACACTATCAAGATCGTCATCATGGCAGTATACAACGTTTTGTTTATCTGGTAGATGAAACGGAAGCCTGATTACGGATGGATACCGGTAATGAACATCAAATGCAAAGATGCGCCATGTAGCTTCGCAAGCCGATAGATATCTACAATCGTAATACTCTTTGATTTCATCTTTACTATCTTCAAGCTGACCTTCATCGGCATTTTGTACAAAACCAAATTCTGCCCTATCTGGTCCTTTGTTAATGTATTTAAACAAATACTTTATGGACGCAGCCTGGTTACACCATTCGACGTTAATGTGTGCCTGATAACGTCTCAAAAGGGCTTTGCTATACGGAACCACGCTTCTGTTATCAAGCTGAATACCAGATTTCTCAACAAAAAATCCTGAATTTTCTCGTCTATATACCGGATAACCATTCGAATCTAGAGTAGTCTGCTCAGAGAATTTCTTTAGAAATTTCTTTGAACATGTACCTTCTACCATACACTGACAATTTGGTTTTGCAACACCACAAGGACCGTGAATCATGTAGTCGCTGATAAGATTATACAGATCTGGATCTAAGTTTTTGTCAGGTATCTCGGTAGAAATAAAGTTGCCAACATGCTCAACCGAAGGAAGCTTGCTTTCGTCATTTAAGAACAGACAGATATGGGCATGCGGTAGACCTCGTTTCTGAAACTCTATCGTATACACAACTGCAATAGGATAATTAATATTAAACTACTAATTTTTTAAATTAGAGTAAATTACAAGATTCGTCCTTTATGTTTACACCAGATTACAAAGTGTGTCCTTTGTCTTTAAAGTTGACAGGAATCATACTTAATGTTCGCAAAATCTTACGCATTATGTCCTTTAACCCTAACTCAGTTATGTTTAAGTGTTAAGTTAAGTCATATGCAAAGCATATAAGGACAGGTTGGTTATTTCACTCTTTTATTTTTATTTACATTTGCATTTTAAATGAATAAAAATAAAAAATATAAATATACAAAAACCCCCTCTCTCTACAAACACTATATCTCTCTAAACCTAGTCTTCTTCTCCAATGAAGAACTGTTGCCATGACCACCCCCACCATCTTAACCTATATCACCTTACCACCCGCCCCTATCACCTGGTCTTCTTCCCTGGTGAAGCACCACCCTGCACTACCACCAGCGACCAAGAGCCCCATGTCCGCCCCATTCTCTCTCTCTTCTTCTTTATGCTCAGATCTGAAAACAGCTCAGATCTGAAATATAAATTGAAAATGGGTTGTTGTTTTGCGGCTTATACGATGCATCTCACGAGATTTTGAAATAATGGGCTTCACAGTTTAAAAAAAAGAAACAATAGGTCAATTTTGGGGGAGATATCTTTGGACGCAAGCTTTTTGGTGAATTGGAGTGCACTGTTCCTAATTTCTCTTGATTATATGTGTGAGATCATAAGTTTTGTACTGTTAATTGTATTTTCATTGATTAAAGAGTGTAGACAAAGTGGGTAATGGTGTGATGGCTGTAGTGGTTATATGATGGTTGTGTGGGAGAGGTTGATGGTGGCAGGTGGATGTGGCGGGTAGTGAGGTGATGGTGGGGTAGCAGGTGGTTGTGGTGGTGATGAGTGTGTGTAAGAGAGAGATGGAAGAAATAGAGACTTGAATAAATGAGTAAGATATATAAATTGATTTATATAAATAAATGGGTAAAAAGACTAATTTGCCCTCACTTAGTCAGATTTAACTATTAAAATTAACCAAGTTAAGGTTAAAGGACACAACTTGTAAGATTTTGCGAACATTAAGTATGATTCCTGTCAACTTTAAAGACAAAGGACACACTTTGTAATCTGGTGTAAACATAAAGGACGAATTTTGTAATTTACTCTTTAAATTATGGTTATCAACGTAGCAAACCACAAAAACTATAATAAAGTAATTCAATTAAATGGATGCTTACCTGCCGATGCGTTGCCGAATAAAGATTTCTCTCGCAAGTCTTTCATTATTGCGTCAAGCTTAATTTTGAACAATCGACATAGAATGTCCGGTCTATCCTCCGGAGTAATGTTCTTGTCCTTCAGAAATCGTTTAATCTCCGGCCATTTCGGATTACAAGTTATCGTAATGAAGAAATCGGGGTAACCAAACCATTTACAAAGGGCCATCGCATCATAATAATTCTCCCTCATATAACGCGATCCCCCAGTAAACGAAGACGGTAGTAGTACGCGTGTTCCAACGTTTGACATATCTGGATTACCATTTTGTCCAAGCTTTTTAAGGTTCTCATATGTCTCAGATCTCAAATTACTTTGCTGTAGACGTATGAATAGTAATCGTTCACTTTCAATCATCGTATACACGTCAACCAAGAACTGTTGCAAAAGTCTTTGAGCATTGAGAATCAAAGAGAAATGATTGACTCTATCTTGAACATGGTAAGCAAAATACTCTCTCATTGTACATTTTGACTCTTTCTTCTTCGTTAACTCCTTCTCTATGAAGAATATCAATTCGGTAACCATCTTCACCAAAAGGGAAAAACAGTGGATACTGAAGAGCGAGATACGATGGATGAAGCTCGCTAATACGCTGTAGACCATCTTTCTTTGACTCAACAACTACATCACGATTATCAAGAGCATCCTCAATGTCTCAAACTATAAGCGCAGCAACTTCGGACGACGTTGGTAGGTTGTATGTACGACCATCTTTAGACCTATTTGCCTTAAGCCGTAGTTTTAGGTCAACATGAGGATTATCAACCAACCGATCTCGTACACGCCTATAAGTTTTCACTAGCTGATTATTTGAATCTAAAACCACCTTAAGGATACTGTATGAGTTCAGTGTCAAGCAAATCAGAAGTTGCGGAAGCTGCTTTCTTTGAGTTACTGTAATGCAATTGTAAGACAAAAGCGAAAGTATCAGTAAGTGTTTATATAACATAAAACCAATAATAAATCAAACAAAGAAATAATGAAATGGTTTGAAAGGATACCTAAGTACGGTACGGTTTTCCGATTACACACTTCATTATCTGTGTCATAAATGCTTTTGTTTGCTGGATGTTATGGAATCAAGCTAGGGGAGTCTAGAAACAAACTAAATAATATTTAAGTTGTCGGAACAATATTTGTCTTTGAGAACATTATGCCTGTAATAACTGATTTACTTTATATGTTATGGTATGAGACGTAACGTTAAATATTTGGTAATTATAGTTGTTATGGATACTCATGGACAATCTGTTTCGCTCAGTGTCGCGCCCCGATGTTTCCGCCATCGGTTAGGGTGTGACAACCGTGCCTAGTCAATGCCCGGCCTCTTTGATCACCAATATTCCACACGCGATTGTGCCCTGAGGTGTGCTTTACAACGAAGTCGGCACAGTCATGCTTTGATGAGGCACAACCGTGCCTCTCATTAGAAAAGAAAGAACATTCTCTCCTTATTCTTCATGAATCTACCAGCAATCTCATAACTCAACAACCAAACTTGAAAATTCACAAACAAGGAAATTAGGTGTGAATTATTGACCGAACAAAATGCATATTCTTTCGGGTATTCCAAAATAATGGACGATACATTGTGCTGATGCGCAGTGATCAAAGCAGGTCACTTTTTTTTAATTCAATTATCTTCATTATAACGTTTAAGGGGTGGCACAGTGATAAGCGTCTAGTATAGGTGAGGCAGTTGGTACCATAGGGTGGGGCCCGAGAGTCTTGCTCGACGAGGTCTTATGAAAAGAGTTATCTTCGTTATATGATTCAAATCTAACCAATTATTATGTCTAAAACCTTACATATGGGCTTGACACATGGAGCATTTAATGGGTATTGGGTAGATCTTTTTATTTTTGAATCTATGTTATAATGTAGTTTTGTTTGGGAAGGACGCAAATAGATCACTCGAGAGCCTTTGGAGGAGGAGAAGGAAGAACATAGGGTTTACCCAACATTAGCCATTAGAGGCGAAGCCTGTTTGTTTGCATTTAACAATGGAACATAAGGCGTGCTGATCTCTAAGCAAAGTGCTTGGAGTCTGAAGAAAGCTCAGATTAACATTCAAGAAGATATCAGATAAGGATTGTCGTTCTGGTTTTCTTATAAAATCTTATTTTGCCTATACATGGTTTTTTTTTTAACGGCAAATTTGGATCACTAACGGACACCACCAGATTATATCAATCCCCACTAGGCAATATTGTCTATACACTAATTCAGGAGGAAACCCAATAAATCTGGGAGAAACCCCCTCGTGGGAATCGAACATTGGACCAATTGGTCCCTAAGCCTTATCCCACCCCGGCCCAAGATGCCACTAGACTATAATGCCATGGGCTCCAATAAATAGTTTAATTGCTAATCTGCAGGAAAAAAATAATATGGATTCTTTTGCAAGTCAAAATGACATTTAACAAAATAAAATTCAAGTGTCTTAATATAAAGAACGACCTCATATGAGGTGCCACGACGAATAAAGAACATATCATTCAATGTTAGCGAACACATCAAAGTGTTCCAGTTATAGAAAAGACATGATAAGGTGACCTAGTAAATGATAATATGTTCACTAACTCGATACATGTTTGTAAAGGAACATTTTTTTTTGTTTTTGACTCACCGCCACGTAAGCTAACAAGTTTTAGCACGCAAAAAAGAGTATACGATCCCTCGTAGCAAGGGTAAACAACTGGAGCATCAAAAAGGCATCCATAGATTATTATGAACAAGAAAGACCTTGCATTGTTAAGCATTTGTAAACGTTTATATAAAGTTTTCGTTATATTCATATGTTCCAAGTGAAGTGTAAATCCAACGTATGCTGGCTTTTTTTAAATATTTCGTGAAGATGTCACTTTTTATGTGTCACTGAGGGAAATATTCAAACAACATGATCTCTACTCTGAAATTTGTAAAAAAAGTAAATAGGGTTACATTACATGGATTGAGTGTACTTGAAGCGGAGGTAGGCTTTGATGAAGGGATCTAACTCACCATCCATTACTGATGCTATATCTGTCGTCTCGTATCCTGTTCTTACATCTTTCACAAGCTTGTAAGGGTGGAATACATAGTTTCTAATTTGCTGCCCCCAATCTGCCTTCACTGTATCTCCTCGTATCTGTTTAATTTCCGAGGCACGTTGTTCTACTGCGATCACCATTAATTTTGCTTTCAAACGGCTTAAAGCTTTGATCTTGTTTGCTAGCTGAGACCTTTCTTCTGCACAAATCAAAATTTAAAAAATAAATTAACAATACACAAGAGATGAGCAAGCTTATGTACATGTCGAGTTGGGTCCCCCATTGGGTCAACCTGGAAACACTTGCTTTTTTTGACCAATTCTATTTTTACAGTTTCATAAATAAGCAGTGTTTTAAATATTGTAACAATAAAAACAACCATAATAGACAACTAGATAACTTTTTACATTAAAGCTTTCCAAAAAGATATGTTATTTTAACTTGACCTCAAAAGTTGGACCAATATCTTAATTGCACCCTTTTACCAAACAGGTTGTTAGTTATTTTAGTGTAACCGGGATTGACTTGGTGACCAAGTGAATTATAATAAAATAACTGCCTTCAGGCAGTTACCAGTTTCATCCCCAAATTCGAAATTAGGGTTCTTGGTCACTTTCTGGTTTATTACGAATTCACATACACACACTAAAAGTTCGATTTCTCAATCTGAGTTGTATCCGATTGAATTAGTCAGAAGAACCACCGAATTAATTTGATCTGAAAGTGATCACACGCCTCTCAGATTATCCGTGGTTTACGAAATTCTCCAACACGGATCAATAACGATTTGGGATATTTTTACCCAAAAGAATAAAATGGCTTACGTTTAAAGATTTAACAAAGAAAACAGGTCAAATGAAGAGAGAAAGCAGCACCTGTACAACGAACGGTTACTCCGGTTGGAATATGGGTTATCCGTACAGCGGTTTCAACTTTATTAACATTCTGACCACCGCTCCCACCGGCTCTCGAGAACCCTATTTGCAGGTCTTCCTCTGGTATTTCAACATTTAGTGAATCTTCTGGAAGAAGAGGCATCACTTCAATGCCAGAAAAGCTTGTCTGCATCAATAAACACAAACTCAGGACTTATTGGAGGGTAGTTTAGACATCTGAGTAAATAATAGCGAGTAAAAGTCAATACCTGACGAAGACCTTTTGCGTTAAAAGGAGATTGTCTAACAATTCGATGTGTGCCTTTTTCACCAGACAAATATCCAAACGCATATCGACCTTCGAGCTCGATTGTAGCTGACTTGATCCCAGCTTCTTCTCCCATTGACTTTTCAACAACTCTTGTTTTGTATCTTTGTCTCTCTCCCCATCTTACATACATCCTTAGAAGCATATCAGCCCAGTCCTGCACTGAATATTATCAAGTAAACTTCCATAAAATGTGATATCATTCATGGCCATTGATGATGATGGTATATGAATGAAATGATAAGTGATGTTAAAGTTTTACTTGATTACCTGTGCATCGGTACCTCCAGCACCAGCAGTTATATTGATAACAGCACCTTCTTTGTCATAAGGGCCCGATAGAAGCTGACTCAGCTCAAACTTATCCAACGCCTTGTTCAATTCTTTAACAATGGTGGCAGCCTCTTCAAGAAGTGCGGTATCAGTTGACTCCATCTCTTCTGTTAGGTTAACTATTGTTTCTGCATCATCAACCTGAACAACAAATCAAACTTAAACATAACGCATCAAGTAGAGGTGGCAATTTTGACCCGTATAAAAGTGAAACCTGGGTTTGGAACTCGTTGAGAAGATTTATCTTGTCTTTAACATCCGTGAGAGCCATAAGTGTTTGTTGAGCGGATGAGCGATCGTCCCAAAAAGAATCACTTGCTGCTGCTTTCTCTAACTTAGCAACTTCTTCTCCTAATTGCTCCAGCCCAGCAGAAGCCCTAATTTCTTCAACACGCTTCGAGGTTGCCTCAACTTCCTTCCTTAAAGTATAAAAATCTGTTTCCATGCTTTAACCATTAATATGCCGAACCCAAACAGCCCTTAAGCGGTCAACAAATTCATCATGAAATAATTAGTTTCATATTCCAATTGCATGAGTGATTACCTTGCATTGCCCATACGCCTGTTTCAGTGCTAACTCCTGCATCTGGTGTTGCGGACAAAACTGAACTAACTCCAAATGCCAAACAAATAGAACAAGAATGAGCAACTATACAAAACAACTATTGAATATATGTTTAGGAATGAATGAACATAGAAGCCTCCAATGTCCAATCATATATGTATGCTGCTACCATCTACATATGCATTGATATAACTTCTTATTGCAAAGGAGTTGGACTTTGACTTCACCCAAACAGTTAAAACCATGGCCGGCCCTGAGGTTGGGCGGAGAGGACTACCGGCCAGGGCCCGATATTTCAAAGGGCAATTATTTAAAAAAAATCCGATATGTATATGTAAAAAAAAAATTAATAGGGTATACCCATACTAACACCAACATAGGCCCACTTACAAAGTTATTTTTATGGTTTAGATTAGTTATTAGCCAATGGCATTAGGTTTAGACCTTTTAGTGAGCCCAATACCCATTTTCGTTAAGGCGGCACATTTTTTCGAACTCGATCAAGGTACACGAATTCTCAAGCCGCCCTGGTTAAAACATACACAACGGCCATGGAATTTGCAAGTATAAAGCTGAGATCATATATATATATATATAATAACAAGCTAATCCTTCAATCAAGCAACAAAAGCATCTTATAATTATTCTGGATTAGGGGTTTCATCAATATTGGAAAAAAAAAATCAGTATAAAACATGGAATTTTTACCTTTGGAGGGAGAAAAAGAGAGCGAATGTGAAGGGAATGGTAGGGTTTTATATGCAATGAGTAATGGTTTAGGAGTCAAGTATGGCGATCGAAGTTTGTGGTCAGCAGTAGCAGCAGCAGGTGGTGAAACGAAGAAGCCATGGACAACACTTTCCATGGAACCGGAACAAGAGGATAACGCAGGGAACCTAACCTAACCTGGATTGTAAAAATCAATTTCTCTTCTCTTGGATTTCAAATATATCTTTTACTAGTCTGACGGTATGTTTCGGATCAACCTGATCTTCTGCCATTAAACTTTTAAGGAAAAACTCATGTTTGGCTAAGCTTTTCAAAACAACTTATTGGCTTATTGACTTAACAAAAAACCAATAACTTGTTTTTGTGTTTGGCTAAGCCAAAAGTCCTTTTAGAAATGGCTTTTTGCAAAGAAGAAAAAGGAGGTTTCAAGAAGTCACAATATTGTGACTTCTTGGCCAGCTTTTAACTTTTCAAACTACAAATTACCAATATACCCTTTCTTTACCCCCTTATATCTAAAAGAATACCCATTTTAGTCATTTTACATCAATAAGCTAATGCAAACACTTTTTTTAAAAACTCCTTTTCAAAAAGTCCTTTTTAACTATAATAATAAGCTTAGCCAAACATGCCCTTAATAAAAAGTGTTGTTTGGTTGAAAAGGCTTGAAACTTTTAGGTTAGGAGCTTGAAGGTTAAACGTTCCTATTAGTAGCGTACAAGCTTTTAGGAAAAAATGACTTTTTTAACCTCTAAAGATAATGAACTTTTTAATGAAAAAACTTTTTAAATTTTTAGTTATGTCCATTTTATACATTTCATTAAAAGTTTCAGCTACTCTGCCAAAACACCAAATATATCTAAAAAGCTACAGCTACCAGCTACAGCTACCAGCCACCAGCCAACAACTACTTTTGCCAAAGATACCCTAAGACTCTAAGGTGCTGGTTGTTTTTTCTAAGGTAAAATGTATGTAGTCTGCGAACCACATCTGTAGACATTTGTAGCAGAAGAGGTGGATCAAATCTCTGCAGTCTACAAGAAGAAGACGGGTTTTTTTTTAACTTCTGTAAGCTACACATTAAACAACAATTATAGTTATGGAAGTGGCTAAGATAATGACAAATGCACAAACCGGTAATGTTAACCAGTTAGGAGAACGACCTTAAGAAAGCTCGGCCGCCGCCACGCCAGTACAAAGGGAAAGAATGGGCGAAAAGAAAAAGACTAGTGTAACTATACCAACAGAAAGGAAAAGTAAATCTAATGAATACACTTATAAGCACTTCATGTCCTATAAACCAAGTCCTTCGATAGGAGAAATGGAGCAATAGAGGCCCAGGACTGGCTCAACAGGATGGAGTCAGTATTAGACATATGTGAGTGTAACGATCACAACAAAGTATAGGTTGTCATACATATGTTTGAAACTAAAGGCCTTCACAAAGAAAAAGTTAAAAGAGATGAAATGGGAAGAGTTTGTTCATAAGTTTCTTGCTAAGTTTTGTCCTCCCAACGAAACTGTGCAATGTGAAATGGAGTTCTATTGGTTAAAAATGGGAAATAAAACATACCGAGACTATGCTACTCATTTCAATGATATATCTCGATTAGTTTCTTATTTAGCTCTAACTGAGGAACAATCGATCAATAAGTTTATCTGAGGTTTACCCTCTGAAATGAGGGTGTTTATCAAATCCAAATCCCCTAAGAAAAAGTTGGTGCCATCATGGTTGCTGAAATGATTCTACGACAATCTGAATTCCCTGTTCCTAAAAGAAAGTGGGAAGAAAGAAAAGGGGATACCCGGCTACAAGTAAACTGAATACAAAGTTTAAAAAATGAACGATTTCAAAAATGGTTTAAAAAGAAATGAATTTAAAATGAACGACTTAAAAAAATGAATTGTTTAAAAAAGTTTAAAACAAAAACGATTACAAAAAGAACGGTATAAAAGAAATTGTTTAAATTTTTTTTTAAAGACAAACGACTTTAAAAAGAACGATTTAAAAAAAACAACCGGTTTAAAAAGGAACAATTAAAAAAAAAACGAACGACGGTTTTTAAAAAAGATTAAAAACAACTATTTTAAAAATGGCATTTATAAAAAACAAAAGGGTAAATAAAATACGTATTTATTTGTATATCTAAAATGTATTTTGGTAAATAATGATCATGGAAATAACGAAATAATAAAAAAAAAACTTGAGTAATTGCATTAATATTCTATTAAATATTATAAGACCTTTGTAATTATAAAAAAGGGTAAATTACACTTTTCGTCCTTTATGTTTGTAGCGGGTTGCAATGGATAGCCTTTAACTTTAATAATTACAGTCGCAATCCTTTATTTTGAAAACGCACTACACTTTTCGTCCTTTAGCACTAACCAAGTTAAAATTTTCAGTTATGTATATCCACTTAAGGGTATTATTGTTATTTCATGTTTTTATTTAAAATATTAAGGATAAATTACACTTTTCGTCCTTTATGTTTGTAGCGAGTTGCAATGGATAGCCTTTAACTTCAATAATTACAGACACAGTCCTTTATTTGCAAAACTTGTTACACCTTAGGTCCTTTGTCCATAACCTTGTTAAAACTTTCAGTTAAGTGAAGTCATGTGCAACCCATATGAGGGCAAAATAGTCATTTAATACAAAAAAAAAGAATGTTAAAATTTAAAAATTTATATAAAAATTATAAATCTAAATCATCTTCATCATCATCAGGCCACACCACCGCCCACCAGATCTAAAAAAACCCAGTCCCACATACATTCTTTAACCCAGTCCCACATACATTATTTAACCCTAACATTCAAATCAACGTTCATAAAAATAGGAGAAACAACAATGCCGTAGCGGTGAATGCAGGCGACGTCGGAGAATTGGATACGGCGGTCGTGGAGAGGGAGAAACCGCCACCGTCGCCGCGCCGCTTTCAGGTTCTGTGAGGTAATCCGAGACGCCGTTTGGTGCTACGGTGCATCAGGATGGTGTCAATTTCGCCATTTATTCGCATAATGCGACTTCTGCGACTCTGTGCTTCATGACTCCGTCTGATTTGCCTCGGGTATAACCGTTGTGTTAAAGTTTTATACTGTGAGTGTTCTAAATAAATGTGATTACTAGTATTCTCTCTTCATCATCAATTGAAGAAGCTCATTGGAACATCAGAAATAGTAAACAAATTACTTAAGAATTTCCTTGGGAAATATCTTAAAAGCTCTTTTGTAAACTGATACAATTGCTCACCATTTGTGTAGACTTGAAGAATTGATTCCACGCTTGTTAATTTAGACATGATAGTGATAATGAGTGGTGGTAGAGGTTGATCGGGGAAAGATGAAGGGAAGAGATTTTAGGGTTAGGGTTAGGGGTGGGGAATTGGGGAAGATGTTGTTTATTTATTAATTAATATTTGGGTAAATTACATTTTTTGTCCTTTATATTTGTAGCAGGTTGCAATGGATGACCTTTAACTTCAATAATTACAGTCACAATCCTTTATTTAAAATACTCATTACACCTTTCGTCCTTTAACACTAACTAGGTTAAAATTTTAAATTAAATCCATTCACTTAAGGGTATCATGGTCATTTCATGCTTATATTTAAATTTTTCTTAATAAATAAAATAAAAAATTACACATATAACATATATCCCCCAATTTCTAACCCTAACCACTCACTCATCTTCTTTCTCCCCCAATTCATAAGCAGCAGACCTGCAACTTTCTTTGGAAGAATCTTTGATACTTTCGACATCGATATATCATTAGAATAACAACAGCTTAACATATCTCCCCCAAGATTCTTCTCTCTTGCCCTGAAAAGAAATTCTGGAAAACCCTTCTGCGCACTCGTCGGAGATCGGAGTCGTCACCGGAATCACGAAACCTCGTCGGAAGGTTCACTATGTTTCTCTAATTATAAAATCATCAACTAACATGTGTTAATCGCCTAAATTAGCAACAATTCAGTAAATTAACTAATTTTACAACTTTATTCAATTCACAACATGCAATTAATTAAAAAAATCGACTGTATAAACATAAATTCAAGATTAAAATCACCATAGATAAAACAAATCTAGATCTAGGTTGAGTACTCTCTCGACTCAACAAAAAAATCAACATCAAAACCGCCAATCCGCATAATGTCAACCAAAACACATTCGAAAATCGCCGCCGAACCGGCCGCCTGAACTCCGGCCGTTCGTCGTCTTCTCATTATGATATATATACAGACTTCTAAACCCTAAAATCACATTCAGGCACAGATGAATTACAGCCGCTAGGATGATGGTATGGAATCGGATCGAGGTTTCTGAAGCAATTTGATTGAGGTTTTTGAAGTAATTTGATTGGAATTGAGAGTGGTGATTGTGAAGGTAGGGATCAGGGGTTTGATTGTGTGAGATTATTGGGGGTAGGGTTGTATGGAAGCAGAGATCGAGAGAGATCTAGTTGACTGCACGTTTTGTGTGAGATTATTGGGGGTAGGATTGGATTTTCTGAAATCGTCCCTCACGTTTTGTGAACTTTCGTATTTTGGATTTATTTATTAAAAAAATTAAATAAAAGCTAAAATGACCATGATACCCTTAAATGAATGGATTTAACTTAAATTTTTAACCTTGTTAGTGTTAAAGGACGAAAGATGTAATGACTTTTCTAAATAAAGGATTGTGACTGTAATTATTGAAGTTAAAGGTCATCCATTGCAACCCGCTACAAACATAAAGGACGAAAAGTGTAATTTACCCTAAAACCATTATAAAATGCAATCTTAAGGTCTAATATGTCAAAAGATTCTTTTTTTGGGTTGAAATGGTTAAAATGACTAAACCACGAAGACCAAAATAGTAATTGTAACAACTCTCATCAAAAGTCCTAATTATTATCTTAATTTAACCAATAGGAAACCCTAATTGAGAAACCCAAGTAATTCTGAACAAACCTTAAAATTTTCAGAATATTTAGAATCAGGATTAGGGCCCCTAAAACTCAAGGGGGGTAAAACCCTAATTGATAGTTATCTTCGAAAACTGCTGTCAAAAGTTAGTTACGTTCCAATAGCAACTCAGCAAGCCTATACAAGTGACAAGGCTACTCTAGGCTAGGCCGACACCCCAGGCGAGTCGCGACATGTGTCACGACTTCTTCCGCGACACGCGGGAGGTGCACATTTCACGTATAAATAGTGTGTCTTGGAACTTGAAATCTGTCTTTGGAACGACGTAAAATCGAGTTTCGTAGAAAGAGTTATCGCAGAAACAGTACACTAAACACACACAATCACTAATTGCTGCAACAATCAGGGTAATAACTCGATCACTATTACGATTCAACGTCCGATCGATTATAACTATCCAACGATTGTTTAAGTGCCGCTCAAATTGAGATTATACTTTATTAATTCATCGTGATTTCAACTTGAATGTTTGAGTACTGCTCGAATTCGGACTATACTCTGTCATTCGTTGTGAATCCGCTGAATTGTTAAGTATTGCACTAATAAATCGTTGTGAAGGTTTAATCTCGTGAATTGTCGTAACTGTTGTATTGGTTACTAACCGATTGTGTGTGCATTGTTAATTAAATTAGGTTAATCAAGGCTAATCAGTAGGCTTATATTCTGCTCGTTAAATCTACAATGTGAGTCATTCTCTTTTTATCAAAATACTTTTCAAAAGCATGTTTTTATCAAAATTATAGTTACAGGGATTAAGTCTTTGTTATCTGAAATTACTACCAGTATGTGGGGGGATGTGCACATAGCTACTAATTATTTATCACTTGGGGTGAAAGGACCCTACAAGTGATATGTCCACAGTCACAGTCCGGTAAAGTGACAACTGGATCAGTTAATTTAAAAGATGAGGCAATTGTAATCGCTCTTAATACTGTACATTATAATAAACAGGATGTTTTACTAAATAGAATGATTCACTCAGTATTTCCCTGCTGACAAAACCTTTTTCAAACATGTTTCAGGTGATCTGTTGTGAGCAAAAGAAAAGTGCCGTGAAGCACTACAAGCTTAGAAAGTGGCTCAATGTAAATAAGTAAAGAAACATGTTTTAAAGAAATAAAGGATTTCCCAGTGAAATCAAGTGTTTGTAAATTATGGGAATTATCCTTATATTATATATAAACGAGCAGTTTTAAATATTAATCGATTCTGTTTAAAAAGTCTTCCGCTGTCGCTAAACTAAATACCACGGGATTTCCTGCCTCGCGGCTCTGGACCGGGTCAAACCGGAGCCAAGGGCCGTGACAGGAAAAGGTGGTATCAGAGCCACTGATTTAAGCTTACTATTGATTTTAGCCTATTAAAATAAGTAGGAAATTTAATTGCTATTCTGTGAAAATATGTTTTATTAACTGATTAATTGTTAAGTTACAGTATGGGTAAACACAAGATTTCTGCTATCTACCACAAATTAGATACTACACCCACAAGAAAAGGAACCTCATCCTCTAAACACCCAGCAGATCTGGAAGAAGGGATTTTTGTCCGTAAAGCAAATTATGAAAACCCTCTCACCCAAGATAAAAGAAATTTGATTATTAGAAAGGGACAGGAGAAAATAAAGAAAACCCAAGCCAAGAAAGTGAGGTTTAATCCAGAAATCCAGGAATTAGGCAATAAGTCACCTTGGGAAGATACCTTAGAGGAAAAATGGGCAAACCTTTATATGCTAGCTACCGTAGCAGAGAATGCAAATCTCTAAATTTTAAAGTCTGGTCTAGTAGAAAAGTAATACCCAGTAAATAAATAAATTATAGTGTGTTCACTTTCCTGTAGTCTTTTGTACAAATCCGTATGCAATAAACTTAATGTTTATTTGTTAAACTTTGTTCCAAAGTTTTAACTTAACATTTTTGTGCATTTTGCATATATGCTGTCCAGCATGACTGAGATATCGGAAGCATTTCAGAATCTCAACCTCTACCCAGTACCAATTGAAGTCTCCCACGACTTTACTGGTTATATTGCTGATATAGAGGAACCCCTGGAATTCCAAGCTCCACCGCTGGAAAAAGCAAAACTTAAAAAGAAGAGAAGATATGTAGGATGGAGAAAAGTGCGCAGGAGAAAGCCAGCTACTAGAAGACTCCCTAAAATAGAAAACCCTATAGAAAAAGGAAAAGGAATAGAAATCGGAGAAAGTTCTAATCCAGCAGAAATAGAAACCAGGAAAGATTACAAACAAAAGGGAATAGAAACTGGAGAGAGTTCTAGACAAACTGAAGATATCACATTTCAAGACGAAATCGACCGTCTACTGGCAAATTGTGATGTCATTAGCCCTATCCATAATAATCTATATCCTTACCTAGAAACCCAACTACCTGTCAATCTGGAACCAGCTATTCCAGATCCACTAATCCACACTCTACCTTTAGGTCAAATGGAAGAATGGTGGATAAATGACTGGCCATTCCAGAATATTGTCAACAGTCCTTATTCTTTCCTTCCACAGTGGGAGCCAGACCCTATCCCCAATCCTCCAATGAGTAACGAAAACTTAGCCGAACTCCGTCAGTACGGTGAAGAATTGATAAATACAGGAAATAGGATTAGGGATATGGGAGAAAGGATTACCTGGAAGTACGACGAAACGGAACGTCGCTACTAAACTTCTTGTGACCAAAGAATAGTGGGGTTGGGAAGAATGTCTGTATATTAATAATAATAAATATAACTCTGTAAAATGGGAAATAAAACATTGTAAGATAAACGGTGTGTATGGATGCCTATCTAATATATATAAAGCAAAATAGAAGTCGAAACATCGACAATTTTGGATATATATCTGTGTTACCAGATTTTATGTGCTTCTGTGAAATTGTTTTATTCATCACTCGATACTAATAATTATATTTTAATAATTATCAGATGGAAAATGCTAATAATGAACCAGTTAATGAAGGGAATCAATCTGAACAAAATCAGGAAAACCAGTATATGACTAGACAGGATATAGAAAATATTGTTGCACAAGGGATAGCCAATGCTATTCCAGCATTCGTTGCTGCTGTTAAAAATCCAATAGAACCGCAACAAATCATTCCTAGTAAACGTACTCAGGAAGATAATTTTAGTCATAGTGTAAATGGAGGCAACAATCATGATGATAATAATCTACGACAGGCTCCACCTCCTAAGAAAATGAAAGCCGCAACACCTGGTTGCACTTTCAAAGAATTTCTTGCTTGCAAACCGGCTGAATTTGCAGGTAATGAAGGAGCAACTGCAGTACTGCGTTGATTAGAGAAAACCGAAGCAGTAATTGCAATAAGTAAGTGTTCAGAAGAAGATCAGGTGATGTATGCATCAAATTTATTCAAAGAAGGAGCATTAGAGTGGTGGAATACGGTGCTACAAGCAAAAGGAAGAAGGATGGCTTATGCCATGAACTGGGAAGAATTCAAGAATCTTGTAGAAAGGAAATATTGTCCTGAATATGAGAAGGAACAAATGGCAAATAAGTTCCTAAATCATCGTATGATAGGAGTAGAGTGTCGCGGTTATACTTCGACATTCTTTGAATATGCACGAGTGGTACCTACACTGGCTTCGCCAGAACCGGTACTCATTTCCCGTTACATTTGGGGATTAATTAGTGAAATTCGTACCATCGTTAAAGCTGCGAGACCTCGCACTATTGACGATGCTGTAGAATTAGCTAATACCCTAACTGATGAACTGGTGCGAACAAGAGAAGAGGACAGAAAGAAGGAATTGGCTCAAAAGATTACCCAAGGATTTCGTGTTGGTAATGATAATAATCGAATCAAGAAAAGAGGAACCGGGCAATCCTCAGTTCCTCCGTATTGTAGAAATTGCAAAAAGAAGCATTTCGGAAAATGCAAGGGATATTGCAATTTTTGCAAAATTCCAGGGCATCAAGAGGAGAATTGCAGGAAGAAATCTATAATCTGCTACAACTGTGGAGAAATAGGTCATTTTCGAACCGAATGTCCTAAATTGACAAAAACCGCAGACAATAAAAGCAAACCAGCTGATGGAACAACAAAGAAGAATGCCCGAGCATTTCAGCTAACCACTCAAGAAGCTGAACTCATTCCTGACGTCATAGCCGGTACGTTCTTGGTCCACGACGTTTATGCAAAAGTATTATTTGACTCTGGTGCAAGCCAAAGTTTTATTAATACTTCATTTTGCCAAGCCCTTAACTTACCTTTAACCACCCTTAGGCAAATTTTTACAGTCGAAACGGCAGATGGAAATTCTGTTAAAATAAATAATATTTTGCAAGAAGGAAAGATAGAACTGTTAGGTCATAAGTTTTCTACAAACCTGTTACCTATGAAGTTAGCCGGATTCGATGTAGTGTTAGGAATGGATTGGTTAATAGCCAACCATGCTCGAATCCTTTGTGACAAGAATTCCGTAGAAATCCGTACTCCCACAGGAGAGGTAATTTTAATTACCGGAGATAAACCACGAAAGCCACTAAAGTTCATATCAGTAATGAAAGTTGCTAGTTATGAACGAAAGCAAGGAATGGTGTATATGATTTCCGTAATCATTAACACTAAAAGTAAGGAACTTTCAGACATCCCTATAGTTTCAGAATACCCAGACATCTTTCCAGAAGAGTTACCTGGGTTACCACCAGATAGGGAAGTAGAGTTTAGAATTCATCTAATTCCAGGTACTACACCAATAGCTAAGACACCTTATCGATTAGCACCCACCGAAATGCTAGAATTGAAAAAGCAGTTAGATGAATTATTAATCAAAGGATTTATACAACCTAGTTCATCCCCTTGGGGAGCACCAGTGTTGTTTGTGAAAAAGAAAGATGGATCGATGAGAATGTGTATCGATTATAGAGAACTAAATAAAGTTACAATTAAGAATCGATATCCATTACCTAGGATTGATGATCTTTTTGATCAACTTCAAGGTGCTAGGTATTTTTCTAAGATAGATTTAAGATCTGGATATCACCAGTTAAAAGTACAAGAAGAAGACATACCTAAAACTGCTTTCAGAACTAGGTATGGCCATTATGAGTTTACAGTCATGCCCTTTGGACTAACAAATGCCCCAGCAGCATTTATGGACATGATGAATCGGATCTGTAAACCATATTTGGATAAATTTGTAATCGTATTCATCGACGATATACTAATTTACTCCAAAAGTCAAGAAGAACATTGCAAACACTTGCATGCACTCTTAACTTTGTTAAGAAAGGAAAAACTTTATGCAAAATTCTCAAAGTGTGAATTTTGGGTAAAGGAAGTGCAATTTTTAGGACATATGGTGAATCATGAAGGAATTCACGTAGATCCTGCTAAAATAGAAGCAATTACCAATTGGAAGGTCCCACAAACAGCTATGGAAATTAGAAGTTTTCTAGGCTTAGCTGGATACTACAGAAGATTTATTAAAGATTTCTCTAAGATAGCTGTACCTTTGACTAAGTTAACCTGTAAAGCCACTAAGTTTGAATGGGGACATAGGCAAGAAGAAGCTTTTAAGATTTTAAAGCAACGATTGACGAATGCTCCAATTTTAGCATTACCCGAAGGAACAGAAGATTTTGAAGTATACTGTGATGCTTCAAAATTAGGATATGGATGTGTATTGATGCAACGCAAGAAGGTAATTGCGTATGCTTCCCGACAGTTGAAAAAGCATGAGGAAAATTATACGACTCATGACTTAGAATTAGGAGCCATAATTTTTGCCTTGAAAATTTGGAGACATTATCTGTACGGAAGTAAGTTTACTGTCTATACAGATCATAAAAGTTTAAGGTATATATTTGGACAGAAAGAATTAAATATGAGGCAAAGAAGATGGATGGAAATTCTAAGCGATTACGACTGTGATATTCAATATCACGAAGGAAAGGCAAATATAGTTGCAGATGCCTTAAGTCGTAAGTATCATGAAAAACAAAAGCGAGTCCGTGCTCTTAGAATAAATCTACAAGTAGATTTAATAGAACAATTAAAGAACATTCAAGAAACAGCAATCAAGGAAGATGCTGAAGGAATGAAAGGTTATATTAAGGAACTAGAGCAAGGAAATGATGGAATTTGGAGATTCCACAAGAAACGAATTTGGGTACCTAAACAAGGAGAGTTAAGAAATAAGATCTTAGAAGAAGCTCATAAATCTAGGTATACTATGCACCCTGGAAACAATAAGATGTACCAAGATTTAAGAAAGAATTTCTGGTGGATAGGAATGAAGAAAGATATAGCAAAATATGTTTCTAAGTGTCTTACTTGTTCACAAGTTAAGGCAGAACATCAGAAACCTTCAGGATTACTACAACAATTGGAAATGCCTGTATGGAAATGGGAACTCATAACAATGGATTTTGTTACTAAGTTACCCAAGACCAGAAAAGGTAATGATGCGATTTGGGTAATTGTGGGTCGATTAACCAAATCAGCTCATTTTCTACCAATGAAGGAAACCTTTAGTATGGAAAGGTTAGCCAAGTTGTACGTAGACGAAGTAGTATCTTTACATGGAGTTCCACTCTCCATTGTTTCAGATAGAGATAGTCGTTTCACTTCCCATTTCTGGAAAAGTTTCCAGCAAGCAATGGGAACTCGCCTGAAATTAAGCACTGCATATCATCCTCAAACAGACGGACAAAGTGAAAGGACAATACAAACCCTGGAAGACATGCTCCGAGCATGTGTAATTGACTTTGGTGGATGTTGGGATGATCATTTACCATTAATTGAATTCTCCTATAACAATAGTTATCATTCAAGCATTGAAACTGCTCCATTTGAAGCACTATATGGACGTAAGTGCAGAACTCCAGTTTGTTGGGCAGAAATAGGAGAAAGTCAATTATCAGGTCCAGAAATTGTGCAAGAAACTACTGACAAGATAACTCAAATCAAGGAAAGACTGAAAACAGCTAGAGATCGCCAGAAGAGTTATGCAGATAATCGCCGCAAGCCGATAGAATTTCAGGTTGGAGATAAAGTACTTTTGAAAGTTTCTCCTTGGAAAGGAGTAGTTAGATTCGGAAAGAAAGGAAAGCTAAGTCCAAGGTACGTAGGACCATTTTCAGTAATCCAACGTATAGGACCAGTTGCTTATCGTTTACAACTACCTGAAGAATTAGCTGGAGTACATGATGTATTTCATGTATCCAATCTCAAGAAATGCTTATCAGATGAATCACTGGTAGTACCTCTTCAAGATATAGAGGTAAACGAAAAGCTGAAATTTGTTGAGAAACCTCTTCAAATTGAGGATCGAAAGATCAAATTTCTCAAACATAAACGACTAGTTTTAGTCAAAGTTAAATGGGATTCAAAGCGAGGAGCTGAATACACTTGGGAGCTGGAATCAGAAATGAAGAGAAAGTATCCTCATTTATTCCAATAAATCTCGAGGACGAGATTTTTCTTAAGGTGAGGAGAATGTAACAACTCTCATCAAAAGTCCTAATTATTATCTTAATTTAACCAATAGGAAACCCTAATTGAGAAACCCAAGTAATTCTGAACAAACCTTAAAATTTTCAGAATATTTAGAATCAGGATTAGGGCCCCTAAAACTCAAGGGGGGTAAAACCCTAATTGATAGTTATCTTCGAAAACTGCTGTCAAAAGTTAGTTACGTTCCAATAGCAACTCAGCAAGCCTATACAAGTGACAAGGCTACTCTAGGCTAGGCCGACACCCCAGGCGAGTCGCGACATGTGTCACGACTTCTTCCGCGACACGCGGGAGGTGCACATTTCACGTATAAATAGTGTGTCTTGGAACTTGAAATCTGTCTTTGGAACGACGTAAAATCGAGTTTCGTAGAAAGAGTTATCGCAGAAACAGTACACTAAACACACACAATCACTAATTGCTGCAACAATCAGGGTAATAACTCGATCACTATTACGATTCAACGTCCGATCGATTATAACTATCCAACGATTGTTTAAGTGCCGCTCAAATTGAGATTATACTTTATTAATTCATCGTGATTTCAACTTGAATGTTTGAGTACTGCTCGAATTCGGACTATACTCTGTCATTCGTTGTGAATCCGCTGAATTGTTAAGTATTGCACTAATAAATCGTTGTGAAGGTTTAATCTCGTGAATTGTCGTAACTGTTGTATTGGTTACTAACCGATTGTGTGTGCATTGTTAATTAAATTAGGTTAATCAAGGCTAATCAGTAGGCTTATATTCTGCTCGTTAAATCTACAATGTGAGTCATTCTCTTTTTATCAAAATACTTTTCAAAAGCATGTTTTTATCAAAATTATAGTTACAGGGATTAAGTCTTTGTTATCTGAAATTACTACCAGTATGTGGGGGGATGTGCACATAGCTACTAATTATTTATCACTTGGGGTGAAAGGACCCTACAAGTGATATGTCCACAGTCACAGTCCGGTAAAGTGACAACTGGATCAGTTAATTTAAAAGATGAGGCAATTGTAATCGCTCTTAATACTGTACATTATAATAAACAGGATGTTTTACTAAATAGAATGATTCACTCAGTATTTCCCTGCTGACAAAACCTTTTTCAAACATGTTTCAGGTGATCTGTTGTGAGCAAAAGAAAAGTGCCGTGAAGCACTACAAGCTTAGAAAGTGGCTCAATGTAAATAAGTAAAGAAACATGTTTTAAAGAAATAAAGGATTTCCCAGTGAAATCAAGTGTTTGTAAATTATGGGAATTATCCTTATATTATATATAAACGAGCAGTTTTAAATATTAATCGATTCTGTTTAAAAAGTCTTCCGCTGTCGCTAAACTAAATACCACGGGATTTCCTGCCTCGCGGCTCTGGACCGGGTCAAACCGGAGCCAAGGGCCGTGACAGGAAAAGGTGGTATCAGAGCCACTGATTTAAGCTTACTATTGATTTTAGCCTATTAAAATAAGTAGGAAATTTAATTGCTATTCTGTGAAAATATGTTTTATTAACTGATTAATTGTTAAGTTACAGTATGGGTAAACACAAGATTTCTGCTATCTACCACAAATTAGATACTACACCCACAAGAAAAGGAACCTCATCCTCTAAACACCCAGCAGATCTGGAAGAAGGGATTTTTGTCCGTAAAGCAAATTATGAAAACCCTCTCACCCAAGATAAAAGAAATTTGATTATTAGAAAGGGACAGGAGAAAATAAAGAAAACCCAAGCCAAGAAAGTGAGGTTTAATCCAGAAATCCAGGAATTAGGCAATAAGTCACCTTGGGAAGATACCTTAGAGGAAAAATGGGCAAACCTTTATATGCTAGCTACCGTAGCAGAGAATGCAAATCTCTAAATTTTAAAGTCTGGTCTAGTAGAAAAGTAATACCCAGTAAATAAATAAATTATAGTGTGTTCACTTTCCTGTAGTCTTTTGTACAAATCCGTATGCAATAAACTTAATGTTTATTTGTTAAACTTTGTTCCAAAGTTTTAACTTAACATTTTTGTGCATTTTGCATATATGCTGTCCAGCATGACTGAGATATCGGAAGCATTTCAGAATCTCAACCTCTACCCAGTACCAATTGAAGTCTCCCACGACTTTACTGGTTATATTGCTGATATAGAGGAACCCCTGGAATTCCAAGCTCCACCGCTGGAAAAAGCAAAACTTAAAAAGAAGAGAAGATATGTAGGATGGAGAAAAGTGCGCAGGAGAAAGCCAGCTACTAGAAGACTCCCTAAAATAGAAAACCCTATAGAAAAAGGAAAAGGAATAGAAATCGGAGAAAGTTCTAATCCAGCAGAAATAGAAACCAGGAAAGATTACAAACAAAAGGGAATAGAAACTGGAGAGAGTTCTAGACAAACTGAAGATATCACATTTCAAGACGAAATCGACCGTCTACTGGCAAATTGTGATGTCATTAGCCCTATCCATAATAATCTATATCCTTACCTAGAAACCCAACTACCTGTCAATCTGGAACCAGCTATTCCAGATCCACTAATCCACACTCTACCTTTAGGTCAAATGGAAGAATGGTGGATAAATGACTGGCCATTCCAGAATATTGTCAACAGTCCTTATTCTTTCCTTCCACAGTGGGAGCCAGACCCTATCCCCAATCCTCCAATGAGTAACGAAAACTTAGCCGAACTCCGTCAGTACGGTGAAGAATTGATAAATACAGGAAATAGGATTAGGGATATGGGAGAAAGGATTACCTGGAAGTACGACGAAACGGAACGTCGCTACTAAACTTCTTGTGACCAAAGAATAGTGGGGTTGGGAAGAATGTCTGTATATTAATAATAATAAATATAACTCTGTAAAATGGGAAATAAAACATTGTAAGATAAACGGTGTGTATGGATGCCTATCTAATATATATAAAGCAAAATAGAAGTCGAAACATCGACAATTTTGGATATATATCTGTGTTACCAGATTTTATGTGCTTCTGTGAAATTGTTTTATTCATCACTCGATACTAATAATTATATTTTAATAATTATCAGATGGAAAATGCTAATAATGAACCAGTTAATGAAGGGAATCAATCTGAACAAAATCAGGAAAACCAGTATATGACTAGACAGGATATAGAAAATATTGTTGCACAAGGGATAGCCAATGCTATTCCAGCATTCGTTGCTGCTGTTAAAAATCCAATAGAACCGCAACAAATCATTCCTAGTAAACGTACTCAGGAAGATAATTTTAGTCATAGTGTAAATGGAGGCAACAATCATGATGATAATAATCTACGACAGGCTCCACCTCCTAAGAAAATGAAAGCCGCAACACCTGGTTGCACTTTCAAAGAATTTCTTGCTTGCAAACCGGCTGAATTTGCAGGTAATGAAGGAGCAACTGCAGTACTGCGTTGATTAGAGAAAACCGAAGCAGTAATTGCAATAAGTAAGTGTTCAGAAGAAGATCAGGTGATGTATGCATCAAATTTATTCAAAGAAGGAGCATTAGAGTGGTGGAATACGGTGCTACAAGCAAAAGGAAGAAGGATGGCTTATGCCATGAACTGGGAAGAATTCAAGAATCTTGTAGAAAGGAAATATTGTCCTGAATATGAGAAGGAACAAATGGCAAATAAGTTCCTAAATCATCGTATGATAGGAGTAGAGTGTCGCGGTTATACTTCGACATTCTTTGAATATGCACGAGTGGTACCTACACTGGTTGTCATCATCATAGTGAGTGTTCAGAAGAAGATCAGGTGATCTAGATCACCCCATAGACTTGGTTGTCATCATCATAGTGGATCAAAATCACTATAAAAAGGCCCTTTGGTTGCAACCTTGTGATCATTCATTCCATCTGCTTTTTTGGAGCTTCCTGGAGCATAAGAGCAGACCCAAGACATCTCTAATAGTGCATTAGACTTTGGTAAGTATGCTTAACCTTCCTTAATTGAGTTTTTACTTAGTTTTAGCTTAAAAGTCAAACCGTCGTAATTAACGGTTGACTTAGCGATTAATCATTAATGGTCCAGTGATTAGTCGAATTGAAGGTAGTTCTAAGTTGGTAATTATGTGGGAAATAAACCCTTAAAAGGGCACCCACTGATTCCCATTCTAACTAGATCAAATGTCGGGTCAAAGCTGATTAGAAAAAGTCAACAGAATGCTAATTTTCAAATTAAAACATAATTAGCAATGTAGAAGGCATGTAACCTATTTTATCACTCATATAACTTGATAATAAGTATAATAACTGGTCTAAGCTTGTTTGATCCGACAATTTCCTGTTTAGACACGGTTCGGAACCGAAAGTCGCAAAACTTTGACTTTTGCTTTGACTTCAGTTCTGACCCATTTTAGTATGATTTGTAAATGCCTTAGAGCTTCCTTAGGACCAGGCTACATGTTAGCATAACCCTCTGTGGTTGGTTCATTGATTATCCGATTCGTTTACATATTTCCGTTAATTGCTTAATGTTGACCATAATGCCATTTTGACCATAAAACGAGAATTTTAGAAATGTGAAAGGACAATAATCCTTATTACTGATTTATGTACATGTCCCTAAAATTTCACATCAGTTGAAGGTCTAGATTAGGAGTTATGCTCATTAGCGTAATTATAACGCCTTTTAGTAATTAAACGGCGCAATTAGCATAAAGCCTATCTAAACCCAATTTTTGACACCAAACCTTTTTCCCACTGATATAATATAATATTTTGGGATTTTTAAATATTTTTAATTATTTTTAATCTGCTCATAACATAAGGGTATGGCGTTAATTCGGTAAATACCGATTATACCCTTTTTGTTTATAAAATGAGTTTTACATAGTATTTTGACACCAATCCAATTGCTACTGATTTTATATAATAAATAAAGTATTTAGAACTTTATAACCTGATCAGAAAACTCCGATTTCCTGTATAACCCGGAAATCGCTTAAAATGGCTTTTTACGCGTATTAAACGCATAGTTTGGGTTTAAAACCATTTTGCCATATAAGACCTAATACCAACTGATGTGACCTAATAAAATAATTTATTCTACTGATGTATTCGGACCCGAATCTCAGAATTTTAATTTATCTCTTTTATAATCTTTTAAATGACCAAAATACCCCTACTGGGCTTATATTGAGAGTAAACTCGTTTTGGGCATAATGGAAGGTATCATACTGATATCACAACATGTTTAAGGCATGTTAACTTAGGAAACCTGTATAGGACCCATATGGTTACCCGTTACGCTTCTTACGCGTTCGGTTCGATTTATGTAACTTGTTTGCATAAGTTAGCCGAAGCGGGTCAAACCTTATCATTTTTATCTCAAAATCCAGAAGGTGTTTAGATTACCCATATTATACAAGTCTTCAAACTTGTCGGGTCTAAAACACATTCTATTCCGGTCTTCGCTTAATCATGCGTTCGAACCGTATATTTCCTTAAAACTAACCGGTCTAAGTTTAGGCTTAATTAAAGACCCGTTAGTATTCTAATTGGTTATTTATACCATCATTCCAGACTAGAGCCATCCGGTAAATTGTACCTACGCTTACTTAAGTGAATACGGCTGAGTTATTATAATTCTTGCTATTTAAGACAGGAGCTAGCTTAGGTAAATACTCTTAACTTATTTTCCCTATTACGGGCTTGGGATACGGTAATATAATTACCGCATGGTCAGGTATGGGATTCAAAGACCAATAAGTCGGGAAATCCAAATAACCTGTTTTAATTCGTATTGCTTGACTGAAACATTGGGGGTTAATGTGACCGTGTCCTGGATATCCTTGACTCATTAAATGCAATGGCCACGACCTAAGCACGGGGTGTAGGCATACACCTGACAGATGCCATATGTTTATTAATTAATTATACCCAATATGGGATTCCCAATAAGGAAATAGGGGTGTGTCGGTTAATCTTGAACCGGCATAGAACCGGGCCCCGTATGTAGAGCAAGTTATGTAAAACTGATAACATGAGATATAGTTTGTCCTAGGTATAAAAGATTAATTTTGCCTTGAGCATTTTAATCCAAGTGTCAACATATTTTCGTGCCTTGTGCACCTAAACCAATTTTCTTAAACTCTTTTTAAATGAGTCAGTTGAGTGTATTTACCAGTGAAAACTGACGTATTTTCCAAAGTCTAAGTGACAGGTACAAGTACGTAATAGGCTGGAAGCTGCTCAGGACTTGTTAGATGAGGACTTTGCAACTCCTTCACATAAGCCATTAGTCTGATAACTTCTTTTGTTGTTTTGATCCGCCTGTGGATTATTACAAGCTAGTCTGTACAAAATACTTTTATATTATCAGACATTTGTGTTTGTAATAATATTTTATATTTCAAGACTTCCGCTGTGCATTTAAATTGTGTTGTTTGACTATGATGATATCAACTACGTCACGATACTCCCCACCGGGCCCACCGGTAATACGTGGAAATGTCGGGGTGTGACAAGTTGGTATCAGAGCCAACATTGAGTGAATTAAACACTAGCCTTTCGTGTTTAATCTCAATGACACATTAGCACATTCCTTGACCTTCTGAGTCTAGACTTAACATAGGAATAATCTCAATCCTAATCTAGAAACTTTGCTTCCAAATTTTTTTATATATTGGATACGTCGCCAAGCGAAGAAGCTGTATTAGGAATTCTCCACATCCGGAGCCTTGAAATGCTGAGCTTCGTACCGCGGCCAGGGTGAAACGTGCAACCAAGGAGAAAGCATTCAGAAATAAAATGAAGAAGAAACTCCTTTTTGCTGAAGATCGTTTCCTTAATAGTCCTTCTAAGGACATATTTATTTTTCAGTCCCTTCAAGGACAACATTATTCCTTTCAAGTCCCGCTTAGGGCAACTCTGTACTTTTATTTTTTCATATAGTGGATTGATTAAATTTAAGTTTTTATTCTAAACATGAAATATGAAATAAATGGAAAATAACATTGCTTTTATATGATCTACCTTTATAATAAAATGGCAAAATCTAAAAAGGACAAGACCTAGCCACGTGTTATTTTGAGACAGGGCCAAGATGGTAGTTCCTCAACTAGATTCAGATCCTTGTTAACACCTCAATTTAGGATTGTTCTGCGTTAAATATTAAAAAGAATCTTAAAGGTAAAACCTAGCCTAAATGTCAATGCAGACAAGGCCAAGATGGTAGAACCTATTCAAGAGATTCAAACCCTTGTTAACATCTGTAACATGTTAACATTCCTGGCAGACGTGGTTTGATAAAATCGCATGAGTCATCCTTAAATAAGATTACTCCAATTTCCCTTATTTATATAATCATCCCTTAAGGATGAAGTGCCTACGGGCTATAATTAACGTCCTCTGAGACTAAAGACAGTGGTAGCCTACAACTCCCTGTCAAGAAAAGGTAATGAACTTTGATTCAAACCTTAATGCCTCGATTCTATGAAATCATGGCTTATATCATCCTATAAGGTGATCATATTATAAACATCCCTTAGAAGGGAAGTGCCTACGGCCTATAGTTAATGTCCTCTGAGACTAAAGATGTCACACCCCGAAATTATCAGAGCATCGGCGTGACTGGACTGGTATCGTCATTGCACAGCGGAAGCAAAATAAGCTAAGTCTTCTAGAAACTGAACGCCTGCTAAGTACTCGAATTCTCGATGGTTCTCCTATTCCAACCGTTCCATTGTTTGAAAAGTAACCTGAGAAAGAAACATGCGAAAAATCAACATAAAGTTGAGCGAGTTCATAGTTTGTTCGTAAAAGATTTGAAATAAATCTTTTGAGTTGTGAAAGGTTTGAAATAAATCTTTGGAATTGTGAAAGATTTGAAATAAATCTTTGGAATAACCGGTTTTTGAAGTAGTATTGAGAAAATGAATTTAAAAACCATTTTCTTGCGAAGTTATATGGAAACGTTGTGTTTGTAACACGTTATGTTCATAAAACCATGTTTTTGTAATGTTCGTAAAATCATCAATGCCCACCCTGACTTTGACCCGCATAATCTTATGCCTTAAATTTTGTATAAAACATGGTATTTAATTTGTATGAACAAGTATGTTTCGTACGTATAAAATCCCTGGTATGTAGCAGATAAGGAAAAAGAGATCATCAATGGTTTGCAAGGCCATTGATATGTGTGAAGTGCAAGTAGGAAGATTCAAACCTAGCCGATTTATGCGTCGGGCAACCAAGTCACTCAAGGTCCGTTCTGTTGGTCCTCTCAGAGGTCCGTTCTGTTGGGCCTAGAGTTGGGCTCGCTACACCCAGATAGATCTACCGCTTAAGTCCCTCGGTGTTCTGCCTACCCATTCACATGATCTAAGTAGTAAACCTCCTTACGCTAACCATACCATGTATAAATATGTCTGTAATCATTGTACATGTACTTCACCCCAGTCTCTACGACTGACCCTCCCAGCCACTAAGGCTGATCCTCCCCAGCCACAAAGGCTGGCTCCTCATTCTCTATATATATTATCTCCAATTGATCCGTCCTTAGTCATGAAAATCATTCACATTTTGATAATACTCATTTGTTTTGTAAAAACCGGTATGTTTAGTATAAACCTTTCGTAAATCATTTGAGTTCCTCGAAATCCCTTCGTAATATGATTTAGAAATACGAGTTTTGCGTTTGTTCTAAAATTTGTATGTTTTTGCAAAACGTGCATGTCTTTCCACCCCGAAAACATTTATAAAAATGTAAAGCCGTAAAAGTGGGGTTATGAACTCACCTGAACATTCTTGTGCAAAGCGAGCTAATTACGACTTCGTGATGTCGTTTCCAAGATGAGACTCGCTAGTGTGCATTCTACAATATTCCTAACACGGAATATCTAATAAGTTTCTAAACAAAAGTGGTAACTAGTCTACGTGTCACCGAGCTCTACCGAATCGTTAATCGAACGATTCGAGTAAGTTATTAACTTAATGAAAATAATTAAGTTATACTTGTTAAGTCTCGTTTAATGTCAGTAGCAGTTTAATAAGTCTTGAAAAAGACTTAGTTTCCGAGAGACTTAAAATGAATAAATATTTATATAAAAATATATAAATATATCGTTGTAGGTGTGTTAGCCGTCTCGAGTAGTCATACGTGTATAAAAGAATATTTCTATGAAAATATCATATAACAAACTCGTATCGTATATTGCGTTTCGTATGAAAATAATATATAATAGCTTGTATTATATATATCACGTCTTGTGTATATTTGCCGAAAATACACGTATATGCCGTCTAGGCGTATAAAATAAATATGAAGAGTTATATTTATTTTATAAAGAAATCGTCGAGTTGTTATGTTTGAAAATAAATATAAACCATATTTATTTTTGTAAAAGATTTCGCGTTGTACGACATCTAGAATAAATATATAACTATATTTATTTTGTAAAAGTATACGAGTTGACGACGTTCGAAATAAATATAACATTATATTTATTTGTAAAAGCGTTTGGGATTATCATGGTTTGAAATATTATGGACTCGAATTCCATTAAGCGTTGTTATTGAAAAATAATACGTGTCGTGTTTAAGGGTGTTTCTCGAAAAACGGGCAGAGTTTCCTCTATTTTTGGACGCCCCGACAACACAAGTTGTCGCTTTTATTCTAAAAAATTCAACACAATTTAATCAAGATTCAACTATGTGCAAACTTGTCTAATATATAACGAATGTAATTTATAATTAGTCGGTTTCGAGAGCTCGTTATCACGTGATACGTTAAAAGTATAAAACACGAAATAGTAACGCCGTTAAAATCTTTACCACTTCTTCGAGTCGAAAGTCGAGCTGACCGAGTCAACTCGCTGAGTTTGACTGAGTTGACTCGGTTTGACCGAGTCAACTGAAACCGAAACTGAGCCGTCTGAACGAACCGCTTGACCCGAACCGAACCATCTGAGCTGACTCGCTGCTGTTGACCGAGTTGACTCGGTTGAGTTGACCGAGTCAACTTGCTGAGTTAACCGAGTCAACTGAGTTGACTCGCTGAGTTGACTGAATCGTATACAAAACTGACCCGAACCTTCCTGTTGACTGAGCCGGATGAGCTGAACCAAAACTCGAACCCGCTGACCCGGAACCCGAACCGAAACCCGAACAGAACTGGACCGAGACCTGCCTGAACCGAGCACCCGAACATGAATGGAATTGAACCGTGTCATATAACCACCTTCACCCGGGATACACGTCGGGCCGAGACAAGGACCGCTGGGTAAAGGTACCGACCACCGGAAAAAAGTGGACCGACCGGCGGTCCGAGACACCTACCGCCGTTCACCACCACCATCGGTCCTTTCTCCCTCCTCGCCGCCTCTCTCTCTCTCTTCCCGATCTCTCGGTCTCTCTCTCTCTTCCGCCTCTTATGTTAGTCGCCAGACGCCACCACCATTACCGTCGATCATCACCATCATCGACTCTCATCCGTGAATCATCATCATCATCGCATCATTATCAGCGCCACCGGCTCCGCCAGTTTCACCGGCCGGAGTCCGGTCGGGCTTTTAGAGAGAAGACAGAACGAGGGGGGTGTCTGGCGGAGGTAATCGGGCGCCGGAGGTGCGGCTCCGGTCGCCGGTCTTCATCGGAGAAGGATCGAGAGGGAGAGGGTTTGGGTTTGTCTTGTGCAGGTGTCTAAATCCCTGTGTTTCTTTGATTGAATGAAATCGAGAGAGAGAGTGAGAGTAATATGAGTGTACTGTAGGTTTGTGTGTGTAGTCTGATATATAACCGAGAGAGAGAGGAGGAATTCTTTGAAGGATGAGAGTTGTTTTGTGTGTGGTAATTGTGGAGAGATAAGGGTTATTATAGAGAGTTTTGAGATCTTGAAAAGATCTGATGTTTCCCAAATTGAGCCATAATCTTTTGTGTGGATCTTGAAAGGATTTTTGTGAAGATCTTTAGAGATCTTGAGTGCTCCAATTTTGATTACAATCTTTTGTAGAGATTTTGTCATAGATTTTATAAGATTTACAAGTAAAGTCTTAAAAAAAAAGATCCAATATGTTATGTGCAGGTTTAGGCTTGGGCCCGGGGCCCACAAGCCCATCTCGTGCGTAAGCGGCCCGTAATCCCTACGAGACCCGTTGTCAAAACCAGAACTCCGTTTAACGTCAAAAATTAAAATACACAAAAATACGGTCGGTAGTCGTTGTTTGCACGCCCGTTCGTCGATCACGGTAATAATCGCGAAAAATTTTATCGTTGCCGTCTTTAATCCGTTTTTCGATCCGGTTTCGACTGTAATCACTAAAATTTTACGGAGCTAAATATAGCGTAAAAATTTAATATTTGTCGGCGTTGTCAGTATATCGTACGGTTTCGTTTCGTTGCCGTTTAACGTTTCACAGGCTTCTCTGTAAACCACCGTTCACGCATTGTAAAGTCGGATAAACGTTCCTAGGCATTCCAAAGGCCTAATTAGGTTAATTTTCTCTGTAAACACTAATTATTATCGCGTTAATTACTTGTTAATAACGTAATTAAGAGCCGTAAATCACGGGTTGTCACATTCTCCCCCTGTTACAGAAATTTCGTCCTCGAAATTTAGACTATGTTATCTCCCCAGAATTGTGTTGTTCGCAGGTAAGTCCGAATAATAACAAAGTGAATGACCGCGTAATCGAAACAAGACTTATCCGAATCATGACATTTCTCAACAATAGGAACCCAACAGTAAAAGCAATGTGTCTCAGTAATTGATGTCAAAGGAAACGAGACGTAGTGATATAGTCACCAGTGCGACTAAGTTAACAAGGATCCAACAATGAACAAGAACTTCGACCAATCGAATTCCATATGAACGTTTATAACATGTAAATGAGTTCTAGAAGCAATAACATCCACTAGATGTACTTAGAATCAACAAGCTCAAATGTAATAGTTTGCATGAACGCTCGATCGTGGTCAGCACAAGCTGCAAGTTATAACGACGTCACAAGGTGTCGCAATGAATGAAACAAGTCAATAATAGGGGTGATCGAACAAGTATCACCTGTGTATCGCATGAAACGCTCAATCATGATTAGCCCAAGCTACAAGTTTGTACTGACACCACAAGGTGTCGTAGTGACTCAAATAATTCAATAATAGCGGTGATCAAACAAATTCACCGTGTTTGAAGTCAATTGAAAGCGCAATGAAGTAAATATGAATGTTCGTTCCAAACAAACATCAAAGAATTTTCAATTGAAGACGGAACACCAAAGAATTACTGTTTCGATCGAAGAGGAAGGGGCAATGAATATCGCAAAGCATTCGATCGATGTTGAAAGAACCGTTATGAGGTACACCGGAATATGAAATGAATTTGTGTACCATTGTCTTAACACACGATTGTGTTAAGACCGTTGTAATGTGATAAATCAAAGCGGGTTTAATCAATAAATAATTAAATCCGTGCATAAGATACGTAAACGAGTTTAGCGCAAGGTTCAAATAAGTGAAAACACCACCACAAGGTGTCGAAATCAACAATTTAATGGAGTCGAATACCAAACAAGTTTACCACGACTCGGAACAAATGAAGTGTTCGTTAAAAATTGATTTGAATATGATGCTCCCAATACATCATATGGTGTCTCGAATCGAATAAGTGTAATGAGCAAGTTCAAACAATTGAACTTGGTTTTAGCGTAATCCGACAATAAATATATGCATCGACAAGAAAACTTTCGGCATGGTTATAACGAAAAACCATGTATGTAACTTGTAAAGAAATGATCGTAATACAATGACCATTAAGAGGAGTAGAGATACGAAAACCTACTCAGTAAGTGTGAAATTCGAAATTTCAAATAAAGAAATTTGAGGACTTTACCTGGGGTTTCGTGTGACGACCAATTGTTTGGTGACATTACCATGGAATGTCGAACATAGCGTGTTCGTCGTTAGTTAGGTAGGGGGGATTGCGGAGACAATAGTCTTCTCCCTGGCGTGATTCGTGTCGTTGCAGGATCGCGTGACAAGTTGTCGTTTCCTGATTGTTAGTTCTCCTGCTGACAGGAATCTAGCGTCGTCGTTAGATTGCGTCATCGTTTCTTCTCAAAGGCCTCGCCTTGACAGTCGTATGTGTCGTACCTCCGTTGATGTATAGCTTAAGTTTCACGTATACCTGCGCACTAGCGTTGTGTGCCGCGTAGGAGGTGATGTATCCCGACATCCGTTGACGTAGAAATTGAGTTCCATGTATTCTCGTGCACTAGTGTTTCGTTATGCGTAGGCTGCCTGCTCGGGAAGTTAAAATATCATAGACAATATGAAATATAGTGTATGCCCGAGTTAATATTCGCGGTTCCTACGTGATGACCTTTAATAAACACATGCACAAATAATCAATCATATAACCGAATGCGCATGTTAGTCACCAATCAGCAATCAAGTAATTCTCCTAGTTTCACTAGCCAATTTCTCCCAGTCTTTAAGACTGCTCTATCCTCCACCTCGACCTCTTAGATCGAGCCTCGGTCCCCTTGACCGAGCCTCAGCCTTCATGACTGAGCCTACTCTTCCTAGCCTCACTAGCCAACCACCTCGGTCACCTAGACCGAGCCTCGATCCTCCAGACCGAGCCTCAGCCCTCCAGGCTGAGCCTATAAATAGTAAAATGTGCTCAACATTTGTTTGGAAACAAAATTTTGACTGTTTGCTTGTCGGCAACGGTTGGAGACCATATTTGAGTACTGGGCGTTCTGTATGTATTCAACATCTTAATAGCCTAAGTTCCCAGAGGAAAGTGAGGTTAGAGCCTAGGTATCACAACAGGAACCTAATTCGCTGTAACCTATAGCTCTGATACCAATCTGTCACACCCCGAAATTATCAGAGCATCGGCGTGACTGGACTGGTATCGTCATTGCACAGCGGAAGCAAAATAAGCTAAGTCTTCTAGAAACTGAACGCCTGCTAAGTACTCGAATTCTCGATGGTTCTCCTATTCCAACCGTTCCATTGTTTGAAAAGTAACCTGAGAAAGAAACATGCGAAAAATCAACATAAAGTTGAGCGAGCTCATAGTTTGTTCGTAAAAGATTTGAAATAAATCTTTTGAGTTGTGAAAGGTTTGAAATAAATCTTTGGAATTGTGAAAGATTTGAAATAAATCTTTGGAATAACCGGTTTTTGAAGTAGTATTGAGAAAATGAATTTAAAAACCATTTTCTTGCGAAGTTATATGGAAACGTTGTGTTTGTAACACGTTATGTTCATAAAACCATGTTTTTGTAATGTTCGTAAAATCATCAATGCCCACCCTGACTTTGACCCGCATAATCTTATGCCTTAAATTTTGTATAAAACATGGTATTTAATTTGTATGAACAAGTATGTTTCGTACGTATAAAATCCCTGGTATGTAGCAGATAAGGAAAAAGAGATCATCAATGGTTTGCAAGGCCATTGATATGTGTGAAGTGCAAGTAGGAAGATTCAAACCTAGCCGATTTATGCGTCGGGCAACCAAGTCACTCAAGGTCCGTTCTGTTGGTCCTCTCAGAGGTCCGTTCTGTTGGGCCTAGAGTTGGGCTCGCTACACCCAGATAGATCTACCGCTTAAGTCCCTCGGTGTTCTGCCTACCCATTCACATGATCTAAGTAGTAAACCTCCTTACGCTAACCATACCATGTATAAAAATGTCTGTAATCATTGTACATGTACTTCACCCCAGTCTCTACGACTGACCCTCCCAGCCACTAAGGCTGATCCTCCCCAGCCACAAAGGCTGGCTCCTCATTCTCTATATATATTATCTCCAATTGATCCGTCCTTAGTCATGAAAATCATTCACATTTTGATAATACTCATTTGTTTTGTAAAAACCGGTATGTTTAGTATAAACCTTTCGTAAATCATTTGAGTTCCTCGAAATCCCTTCGTAATATGATTTAGAAATACGAGTTTTGCGTTTGTTCTAAAATTTGTATGTTTTTGCAAAACGTGCATGTCTTTCCACCCCGAAAACATTTATAAAAATGTAAAGCCGTAAAAGTGGGGTTATGAACTCACCTGAACATTCTTGTGCAAAGCGAGCTAATTACGACTTCGTGATGTCGTTTCCAAGATGAGACTCGCTAGTGTGCATTCTACAATATTCCTAACACGGAATATCTAATAAGTTTCTAAACAAAAGTGGTAACTAGTCTACGTGTCACCGAGCTCTACCGAATCGTTAATCGAACGATTCGAGTAAGTTATTAACTTAATGAAAATAATTAAGTTATACTTGTTAAGTCTCGTTTAATGTCAGTAGCAGTTTAATAAGTCTTGAAAAAGACTTAGTTTCCGAGAGACTTAAAATGAATAAATATTTATATAAAAATATATAAATATATCGTTGTAGGTGTGTTAGCCGTCTCGAGTAGTCATACGTGTATAAAAGAATATTTCTATGAAAATATCATATAACAAACTCGTATCGTATATTGCGTTTCGTATGAAAATAATATATAATAGCTTGTATTATATATATCACGTCTTGTGTATATTTGCCGAAAATACACGTATATGCCATCTAGGCGTATAAAATAAATATGAAGAGTTATATTTATTTTATAAAGAAATCGTCGAGTTGTTATGTTTGAAAATAAATATAAACCATATTTATTTTTGTAAAAGATTTCGCGTTGTACGACATCTAGAATAAATATATAACTATATTTATTTTGTAAAAGTATACGAGTTGACGACGTTCGAAATAAATATAACATTATATTTATTTGTAAAAGCGTTTGGGATTATCATGGTTTGAAATATTATGGACTCGAATTCCATTAAGCGTTGTTATTGAAAAATAATACGTGTCGTGTTTAAGGGTGTTTCTCGAAAAACGGGCAGAGTTTCCTCTATTTTTGGACGCCCCGACAACACAAGTTGTCGCTTTTATTCTAAAAAATTCAACACAATTTAATCAAGATTCAACTATGTGCAAACTTGTCTAATATATAACGAATGTAATTTATAATTAGTCGGTTTCGAGAGCTCGTTATCACGTGATACGTTAAAAGTATAAAACACGAAATAGTAACGCCGTTAAAATCTTTACCACTTCTTCGAGTCGAAAGTCGAGCTGACCGAGTCAACTCGCTGAGTTTGACTGAGTTGACTCGGTTTGACCGAGTCAACTGAAACCGAAACTGAGCCGTCTGAACGAACCGCTTGACCCGAACCGAACCATCTGAGCTGACTCGCTGCTGTTGACCGAGTTGACTCGGTTGAGTTGACCGAGTCAACTTGCTGAGTTAACCGAGTCAACTGAGTTGACTCGCTGAGTTGACTGAATCGTATACAAAACTGACCCGAACCTTCCTGTTGACTGAGCCGGATGAGCTGAACCAAAACTCGAACCCGCTGACCCGGAACCCGAACCGAAACCCGAACAGAACTGGACCGAGACCTGCCTGAACCGAGCACCCGAACATGAATGGAATTGAACCGTGTCATATAACCACCTTCACCCGGGATACACGTCGGGCCGAGACAAGGACCGCTGGGTAAAGGTACCGACCACCGGAAAAAAGTGGACCGACCGGCGGTCCGAGACACCTACCGCCGTTCACCACCACCATCGGTCCTTTCTCCCTCCTCGCCGCCTCTCTCTCTCTCTTCCCGATCTCTCGGTCTCTCTCTCTCTTCCGCCTCTTATGTTAGTCGCCAGACGCCACCACCATTACCGTCGATCATCACCATCATCGACTCTCATCCGTGAATCATCATCATCATCGCATCATTATCAGCGCCACCGGCTCCGCCAGTTTCACCGGCCGGAGTCCGGTCGGGCTTTTAGAGAGAAGACAGAACGAGGGGGGTGTCTGGCGGAGGTAATCGGGCGCCGGAGGTGTGGCTCCGGTCGCCGGTCTTCATCGGAGAAGGATCGAGAGGGAGAGGGTTTGGGTTTGTCTTGTGCAGGTGTCTAAATCCCTGTGTTTCTTTGATTGAATGAAATCGAGAGAGAGAGTGAGAGTAATATGAGTGTACTGTAGGTTTGTGTGTGTAGTCTGATATATAACCGAGAGAGAGAGGAGGAATTCTTTGAAGGATGAGAGTTGTTTTGTGTGTGGTAATTGTGGAGAGATAAGGGTTATTATAGAGAGTTTTGAGATCTTGAAAAGATCTGATGTTTCCCAAATTGAGCCATAATCTTTTGTGTGGATCTTGAAAGGATTTTTGTGAAGATCTTTAGAGATCTTGAGTGCTCCAATTTTGATTACAATCTTTTGTAGAGATTTTGTCATAGATTTTATAAGATTTACAAGTAAAGTCTTAAAAAAAAAGATCCAATATGTTATGTGCAGGTTTAGGCTTGGGCCCGGGGCCCACAAGCCCATCTCGTGCGTAAGCGGCCCGTAATCCCTACGAGACCCGTTGTCAAAACCAGAACTCCGTTTAACGTCAAAAATTAAAATACACAAAAATACGGTCGGTAGTCGTTGTTTGCACGCCCGTTCGTCGATCACGGTAATAATCGCGAAAAATTTTATCGTTGCCGTCTTTAATCCGTTTTTCGATCCGGTTTCGACTGTAATCACTAAAATTTTACGGAGCTAAATATAGCGTAAAAATTTAATATTTGTCGGCGTTGTCAGTATATCGTACGGTTTCGTTTCGTTGCCGTTTAACGTTTCACAGGCTTCTCTGTAAACCACCGTTCACGCATTGTAAAGTCGGATAAACGTTCCTAGGCATTCCAAAGGCCTAATTAGGTTAATTTGCTCTGTAAACACTAATTATTATCGCGTTAATTACTTGTTAATAACGTAATTAAGAGCCGTAAATCACGGGTTGTCACAAAAGACAGTGGTAGCCTACAACTCCCTGTCAAGAAAAGGTAATGAACTTTGATTCAAACCTCAATGCCTCGATTCTCTGAAATCATGGCTTATAAATTAAACTTGTCTACGCGACTAGGCCATTTGTGCTATTATTAACTTGTTAATTAGGATTTATGATAAGAATCCTGAATAAAATAAATATCCTTCCTTCCCTGCCAGTATACATATTAAAAAGAATCTTAAAGGTACGACCTAGCCTATATGTCATTCCAGACGAGGCCAAGATGGTAGAACCTATTCAAAGGATTCAAATCCTTGTAACATTGTAAATATGTTAACACTCCTGGCAACAGTGATGCGATAAAATCACACTTGTCATCTTTATATTAGGAAATTTTTCCAAACCCCTTGTTTAGCCTAATGATCAATAGGAATCATGGCTAATAAACGTCGAACATGATGTATACATCAAAACATCCATTTAAGATGTATGCCTACGGGCAAAGATGTAATTATGAAAAAGATAGTTTCCTTTCATAACTTCCTACCAAAAGGCAGTGAACTATGAAATTTATCCGACCCAAAGGATCATTGATTATGTTTTAAAATTTACCTAGTGACAAGGCATCTATGCCATTAAAAAGTCCTTTGGAACAAGCCCTTGTGCTATATATAAAATGTCAGTACGACATTGACAGTCGTGACTTATGTCCCCTATCTAATAAATATGAAGGCTCATATTCCGTTTACTCGCCAAGGATGGTTTATTTAAAAACCTAGGCAAAACATAATCAAATAAATTAAATACTATCTATTGGCCTATATGGTTTATTTACACCATGGCTAATTAATCATCAAATTCGACAATTCACTATATAATTAAACAAATTATTACAACTTGGTCGGTAGCCTTCAAAGCTTCACCATGGCTGACTCCTCTGAAGCTCACAATGTTGATCAGAATGATAATGCAAGACTGAACTTAACGGGCACCGAGTTACAGGCTATGATAGATACAGCCGTAAACAAAGCCGTTGACCGTTCCAGGAGATACTGAATATGGAGTGCCTAAACACTTGCTAAATTTGGTATTTAATACCAAAGCTTCGAGTATGGAAAACTCAGAAGAAACAAACAACAGACGCGATGCTAGAGATGCGACAAATGTTAATAATGAATCCAATGTGAACCTCAAATGTTAATAGAGTAAATCTCCAGAACTGTGATTAACGCAGCTGTTAGAAAGGCTATGAGAAAAGTCATGAAAAGGCTTAAGAAGCCGGATGATGTTCGCTTTAAAACACATGTCGCTACTCATAAAAAAAGAGCTATATTCATACTTCAAATGCGAAGAATAACCCAAACATGCATGATATAGAAGCTAGAATGAGGAATTTTTTATGGAATCAAGATAGCTCATATCAAAAAGGGAGGGCCAAAGTTTCATGGAAGTCTGTCTGCGTTCCAAAGTATGAAGGAGGTTTGGGAATTCGTAGGATTGGTGATGTTAATAAAGCACTCATGACTAATCATGTATGGAGTATTATCACAAAACGGAAGTCGCTTTGGGTTGAGTGGGTGCATGATTATAAGCTAAAAGGGAAGAGTTTCTGGGTGGTAAAGGTTCCTACTAATTGTTCTTGGAGCTGGAGAAAACTTCTTCAGCTTCGGCCAATTATTAGAGAACATTTGTGGACGAAGCTTGGGGATGGGGTGTCTACATCGGCTTGGTACGACAACTGGTGTGTTTTAGGGCCACTTGGTAATTTTTTGACTCCCAGAACTATTACGAGAGCAGGATTCAGATTGGATAACTCTGTGGCAGATATTTATTCAGGAGGCGGATGGAAATGGCCCTTGGCTTGGAGGGATTTATATCCTGTTCTTATTCAGCTAGATCATGTTCACTTGGTGGCAGGCAAGCGAGATATGGTTCAATGGCGAGTAGATGATAATTTTTTTGAGGTTTCGGCTGCACAAATATGGGATTCTATTCGGTATAGGGATCAGGAGATCGATTGGTCTAAAGTTGTGTGGTTCGCTCATTGTATTCCGAGGCATTCTTTCTTATTATGGCCGATTATGAGGAAGAAGTTACTAACTCAAGATGTTATTCTCGGCTGGGATATTACGAGGAGAAAAAACATGAATATGATGTGCTGCTTGCTTTGTTATGAGAATCATGATTCTCATAATCATTTGTTTTTCGAATGTAAATTCTCATCGGAGGTTTGGGCGTTGGTTCGAGTTCGAGCGAGTATGGTTAGTGTTGATCCGAAGTGGGAGGATATTATTACATGCTTAATGTCCAGGTCTTCTTCTAAATTAGCAGCTGATTACGTTAGCAGACTCTTGGTGGCGGCAAGTGCTTATTTTATATGGCAGGAGCGTAATTCTAGACTGTTTAAAAATCAACTGAGACCTCCTGAGCAAGTTTACCAACTTATCATCAAGACTGTACGATATAAGCTCATGGGAGTCAAGATGAAGCGGACGGATAGGGTTCGAAAGCTTTTAGGTGAATGGGAAATTGCTGATGCTGAAAATGATGGTGATGGCGGCTGATTAGTTTTAATTTTTCTGTGTTTCTTGCTAGATTGTAGTCTAGTGGTCGTGTTAGTTTGGATTGGTGTTTTTTGTCTGGTTTTTTGGTGTACAGTCATGGGGCATGTCTCATGATTGAACTAGTGTAGACTCTCTACGCTACTTGTTTTATTTGGTTGTGAATATATAGAATCACCGGGGTAACCCTTTACCCAAAAAAAAAGAATAACCCAAACAAAATCATATGTGGCAAGAAGCCCCTTTCCTCTTAGGATGTACTTAAAAGTACTTCGTCTCTTAGAAGTCAAGAGACTTCAATAGTAAAAGGGGCCATCGATTTCAGGAAATTGTTGGATGTAGTAGAAACCATTAGGTATATCAGTGGTTATGCTGGAAAGGACATGGTAAGGTATACATCACAGCCATTCGATAACAATACTCTTAATTAGTGAGGACATTATTGAAGCCCACAAGAAAGATCCCCTTATGCAATATGGGATGGTCCAAGTTTTTAAGGACCTTATTAGAAAAACCTATTATCCACATCACAAAATGGAAAAAGATGAAAAAAAAAAAAATTTTGACTCTCGCCATAAAAGTTCTAGACTGTCGACAGTATGTCGCAAATTTTAATTCATTGGCGGAGATAGTACCCTATTCAGTTTACCCAGAAATCTAAGCTTAAAGCAAATAATTATTCGTGGTTAGCATCGGCAATAAGAGGGCACATTAAGGTTTCAAAACCTGCTCATTATAAATCCATTATGGATCTACCTCAGCTACTCACATTATATAGATTAAGAAATGACCAGTCAAAGCTGAGACTGCCCTAAATTTATCATAGATTTTGAAGCTAAGTTTAAAAAGATTAAGAATGGAGGCGCTTAACCCTCCTAATGTATGATTAGAGGTAGTTCACATTAATAATGACACTAGGTAAATCCCTTATTAAGATTTATTTGCTAAGAGTTACATCTGGGTTCAGGTGCTGCTAGGTCTCTCATAAGACCATAATCTTAGCAAACTTTTAGAAAATTTTCCTGTGAGAACCCCAGATAATAATTGTAAGGTAAAATTTACAGACGAAATCGTAAGAACCATTTCTTTTGATCCTATCAGAAACCTTCAGACGTAGAGTTTTCGAAATGTCCTCTCTCTAAGAGGAACTGCGTCAGTATATATAGTTGATATCTCTTTAATCTCTATCGATTCCGAATACCAGATGGTATGATAAAAGCGCCATATGAGGACTGGTGTATCTTAATAAGTTCCATAGATTGCTTCCATGCCTGATCAGTATGGAGGTTTAATGCACGGGACCACAAAGATATTCCAATGGTCATAGGGTACTAAAGTCAGCTAATGGTATTCAAAGGGGATATCCAGAATGGAATAGTCCAAGTAAATGTTCCAGATCAGGGAGTTCATGGACTCGTAACGAAAATGTGTCACTTAATTAACACAATCAATGGTGGATGAATTGGAGCACGAGATTTGTAAAAATCTCTGTAACCTCCTTGTATCTTGATTATCTTCTCCTAATATTACCTTGTTTACCCCTGAGAGGCAGGAAGAGTTAAGGTTTATATCCCATTTAAGGTTGTATTATTATGAAATCTCCAAGATGGCTAGAACCATCATTGGAAGAATCGAAACCCTGATTAACTCAGTTTTTAAAAACAGAGGGTTCATATAGCCTAACTCAATATCCTGAGAATTCGGTATAGTAATTATGAAAGACGGTTCATTTGGCTTATGCATTGTTACCGCAACCCTAATTAGGCAACGATTAAGAATTGCCATCAGCTGCCCAGGGTCGTCGATTTGTTCGACTAACAACAAGGATTAGCTATTCCTTAAAAATTAGTTAAGCAGTGGTTGGAATAACCATCCCACCTTAAGATAAGCTTTTCTATAATAGTTGATATATAAGCATCAAGGCTGCTCCTTTGAAGACCTTGTATAGATGGAATGTTAAACGTCCATTGATAGGACAATAGATTGGTAAGTCCAATTATCAGGATCTGAAAGTTGCATTAGAAACAACAAATAAGATCACGCAAATTCATAATCATCTGTAAGATGCCAGTATTCGGTAGAAAATCAAGGATTAATGAAAATAGCAAACCTCCTAAATTCTTGTTAAGGAATAACGTTCAACAAAAGATATCACCCAGGAAGGGTGTGCCAAATTTGTTAAAAATATCAGGCTAGTCAAGCTCTGAATATACAGAATCATTCGAAGGAAATCGAATGTTTCAAGATCAAGTAGCTTATAAGCTAAAACCTATTTAAGGAGTTTGGCGGAGCTCGCAATACATTGCACACTAGTGACTGAAGGGTGTGTTACGCCAATAAGTCAAGAAGCACTATCACATAATGATATGCAGATTTATGATGTGATGAGCATCCTGTATCGATTGAGGATCGACAGGTTAAGAAGCTCCAAAAGAATACATGTACCTAATATAGGGGTCACTTTAGGAGCTTGGAAAGACTCCTGATATGTTATAGGAGTTAAGTCCATTATGCGACAAAAAGTACTTCCAGCATTTTAGCAAATCTCGAGGTCGAGATTTCTTTTAAGGGGGTGAGGATGTAACACCTCGAAATTTCATATCCTATAATGTATTGACACGTGTCATAAGCTTGAACGTGTGAAAGAATACTCTAGAGGGACTAAAGTTGACAAATAAAGAAACTATGTGAATATAAGGGTTCAAAATGTCAACAATGGATAAATATACTTTACAATAACCCTACATGATGTTTATACCCTTAAACGAATAAATCATAGATCATACGAAGCTAATTGTGAAAGAAAGTGAGAGATTACAAACTACAGGGGTAAATGTGTCGACATGTTTAAAGTATACCTCTGAGTGACCTTTTAGCAAACCCGAAGCTTTGTAACGATTAATTATGCTCATTAGAATGTATGATAAAAATTTCACCAAGTTTCGTTATCGTATGAAAAAGTTATGATAAAATTCGTATACGAGGGGTTAAAAGCGTCAACGTTGAAATTTAAGACTTTTCGGTGATCGTATGAATAACCGGGGACCTAACAAAGTTGGTTTATGACTTGGAGTCCTTAAAAGTCAAGTTTGGGGGTTACAAGTGCAAGAAACCATGTTAAAAATCAAGTTTGGAAGTTCAGGGGCCAAATGTGTCATTTTTTGAAAGTTTTGTTTTGCTGACCAGGTCCTTAAGGACCGTAAAGCTGGACCCTTACGGTCCGTAAGCAGTGCCCAGATGCAGAAACTCGTTTAAATGGCTGTTCAGCCCATGTAACGACTTATCTTGCCCTTAAACACTTCCAAGAGCTGCCTAAACTAATTCCTTAGGCTTAGGGACACTTGTTAATGATCTAGATCACCCCATAGACTTGGTTGTCATCATCATAGTGGATCAAAATCACTATAAAAAGGCCCTTTGGTTGCAACCTTGTGATCATTCATTCCATCTGCTTTCTTGGAGCTTCCTGGAGCATAAGAGCAGACCCAAGCCATCTCTAATAGTGCATTAGACTTTGGTAAGTATGCTTAACCTTCCTTAATTGAGTTTTTACTTAGTTTTAGCTTAAAAGTCAAACCGTCGTAATTAACGGTTGACTTAGCGATTAATCATTAATGGTCCAGTGATTAGTCGAATTGAAGGTAGTTATAAGTTGGTAATTATGTGGGCAATAAACCCTTAAAAGGGCACCCACTGATTCCCGTTCTAACTAGATCAAATGTCGGGTCAAAGTTGATTAGAAAAAGTCAACAGAATGCTAGTTTTCAAATTAAAACATAATTAGCAATGTAGAAGGCATGTAACCTATTTTATCACTCATATAACTTGATAATAAGTATAATAACTGGTCTAAGCTTGTTTGATCCGACAATTTCCTGTTTAGACCCGGTTCGGAACTGAAAGTCGCAAAACTTTGACTTTTGCTTTGACTTCAGTTCTGACCCATTTTAGTATGATTTGGAAATGCCTTAGAGCTTCCTTAGGACCAGGCTACATTTTAGCATAACCCTCTGTGGTTGGTTCATTGATTATCCGATTCGTTTACATATTTCCGTTAATTGCTTAATGTTGACCATAATGCCCTTTTGACCATAAAACGAGAATTTTAGAAATGTGAAAGGACAATAATCCTTATTACTGATTTATATACATGTCCCTAAAATTTCACATCAGTTGGAGGTCTAGATTAGGAGTTATGCTCATTAGCGTAATTATAACGCCTTTTAGTAATTAAACGGCGCAATTAGCATAAAACCTATCTAAACCCAATTTTTGACACCAAACCTTTTGCCCACTGATATAATATAATATTTTGGGATTTTTAAATATTTTTAATTATTTTTAATCTGCTCATAACATAAGGGTATGGCGTTAATTCGGTAAATACCGGTTATACCCTTTTTGTTTATAAAATGAGTTTTACATAGTATTTTGACACCAATCCAATTGCTACTGATTTTATATAATAAATAAAGTATTTTGAACTTTATAACCTGATCAGAAAACTCCGATTTCCTGTATAACCTGGAAATCGCTTAAAATGGCTTTTTACGCGTATTAAACGCATAGTTTGGGTTTAAAACCATTTTGCCATATAAGACCTAATACCAACTGATGTGACCTAATAAAATAATTTATTCTACTGATTTATTCGGACCCGAATCTCAGAATTTTAATTTATCTCTTTTATAATCTTTTAAATGACCAAAATACCCCTACGGGGCTTATATTGAGAGTAAACTCGTTTTGGGCATAATGGAAGGTATCCTACTGATATCACAACATGTTTAAGGCATGTTAACTTATGAAACCTGTATAGGACCCATATGGTTACCCGTTACGCTTCTTACGCGTTCGGTTCGGTTTATGTAACTTGTTTGCATAAGTTAGCCGAAGCGGGTCAAACCTTATCATTTTTATCTCAAAATCCAGAAGGTGTTTAGATTACCCATATCATACAAGTCTTCAAACTTGTCGGGTCTAAAACACATTCTATTCCGGTCTTCGCTTAATCATGCGTTCGAATCGTATATTTCCTTAAAACTAACCGGTCTAAGTTTAGGCTTAATTAAAGACCCGTTAGTATTCTAATTGGTTATTTATACCATCATTCCAGACTAGAGCCTTCCGGTAAATTGTACCTACGCTTACTTAAGTGAATACAGCTGAGTTATTATAATTCTTGCTATTTAAGACAGGAGCTAGCTCAGGTAAATACTCTTAACTTATTTTCCCTATTACGGGCTTGGGATACGGTAATATAATTACCGCATGGTCAGGTATGGGATTCAAAGACCAATAAGTCGGGAAATCCAAATAACCTGTTTTAATTCGTATTGCTTGACTGAAACATTGGGGGTTAATGCGACCGTGTCCTGGATATCCTTGACTCATTAAATGCAATGGTCACGACCTAAGCACGGGGTGTAGGCATACACCTGACAGATGCCATATGTTTATTAATTAATTATACCCAATATGGGATTCCCAATAAGGGAATAGTGGTGTGTCGGTTAATCTTTAACCGGCATAGAACCGGGCCCCGTATGTAGAGCAAGTTATGTAAAACTGATAACATGAGATATAGTTTGTCCCAAGTATAAAAGATTAATTTTGCCTTGAGCATTTTAATCAAAGTGTCAACATATTTTCGTGCCTTGTGCACCTAAACCAATTTTCTTAAACTCTTTTCAAATGAGTCAGTTGAGTGTATTTACCAGTGAAAATTGACGTATTTTCCAAAGTCTAAGTGACAGGTAAAAGTACGTAATAGGCTGGAAGCTGCTCAGGACTTGTTAGATGAGGACTTTGCAACTCCTTCACATAAGCCATTAGTCTGATAACTTCTTTTGTTGTTTTGATCCGCTTGTGGATTATTACAAGCTAGTCTGTACAAAATACTTTAATATTATCAGACATTTGTGTTTGTAATAATATTTTATATTTCAAGACTTCCGCTGTGCATTTAAATTGTGTTGTTTGACTATGATGATATCAACTACGTCACGATACTCCCCACCGGTAATACGTGGAAATGTCGGGGTGTGACATATTGTACGGATTGAATAAATATAATTTTATATATTAAATAATAAAAGTTATATCTATAAGAACTATATTGTACGTGTTGAATAAATGTAATTTTGTATACCAAATAAAAAAGTTATATCTTTAAAACCACGTGTATTACACGGGTTGAATAAATGTAATATTGTTACCAATGATAAAATAATACGTCTTTAAAAAACCTCATTTATTACACGGGTTGAATAAATGTAATTTTATATACCAAACAATAAAAAAAATTACATCTTTAAAAATATGCGCATTAGACGGTTTGGATAAATGTAAGATTTGGAAATGTTAGATAAACTTAACTCGGTTTTTATGATATACATTGACCCAATTATCTTTATATTTAACTGCAAAAAATAACAAAGTTAGTGTTAAACCATTATAAAATGCAATCTTAAGGTCTAATATCTCAAAAGATTCTTTTTTTGGGTTGAAATGGTTAAAATGACTAAACCACTAAAACCAAAATAGTAATTTATCTATATTTAAAGATTATTGAGATATTTTTCAATACTCGTTATAGTTTGTAAAACATTTGCTTTTAAATACATGCGAATCAACTTTGAAGTATTTATATTTAACTTAATACAAAATGCTATATTTTTAAATTCAACGATTTGGAAATGTTAGATAACCTTAACTCGGTTTTTATGTTATATTATTGCTTGTTTTTAGCACATATGGGTTTACCTTAGGCTGTCCAATAAGCTCGCGGCTCGTAGCTCGCTTGAAGCTCGTTCGGATTTAGCTCGGAAAAAGCTCGCTCGATATGGCTCGGTTTGAAAGTGAGCCGAGCCGGCTTGGCTAGAAATTGAGCCTAGCTCGGCTCGGCTCGTGACGAGCCAAATTGGCTCGGTTTGGCTCGCTTGATAGTTCGGCTCGGCTTAGCTCGAATTATTTTACTTATAATATATTTTATTTTTATATACATGTAATATATTACGCCCCGCTTGTGGTATGCTCATATAATGTATATATGTGTGGGCGCTCGGGGGGCAAAAGTGAAAGTGCACTAATTTTAACGTTATTTTACTAATTTCGTGAAAATAACGTTAAAAGAGGGGGATGGTTAATCATGCATCATGTGGTGGCGTTGATAGCCAAAAGACAAGGGGGTACATGCACTAATCGGTGTTTGTCTCAATTGCCGAGTGTTATGTGCCTTATGTCCAAGGCTTGATGCAAAACTACAATCGAGCCGGGGGTCTCATTGGAAGCAGCCTCTCTATTCCTATGGGGTAGAGGTAAGGCTGTCTACATCTCACCCTCCTCAGACCCTACCTTAGCTTTGCTATTGGTGGGATATACTGAGTATGATGATGATGATGATGATACATGTAATATATTACAAAAAAATGATTATTATTTACATGTATTTAGGCTTGTAGTTTAATATCTATGACATATTTAAAGGTTGATTGCCGTGCTAATGAACAAATATTGTATTTACTTGAAATATAAAACTTTTTTTCCGTTGTTGGACGTGATTTTGGTTTGTAATATATTAGGTTGAACTTATTTTGAATATGTTCTTTTGAAGTATTGAATAATTTTTTAGAATACTGAATTTTGAGAGCTATGTATTAATTTCTATTTTTAAAATCGAGACAAACCAAGCCGAGCCTGCTCAGTTTAAAAACAAGCCGAGCCCGAGCACAGATTTTCAGCCCGGTTTCAAATCCGAGCCAGCTCGGTTTATAATCGAGCCGAGCCCGAGCTTACCCTAGCTCGGCTTGGCTCGGCTCATGAACAACCCTAGTTGACCTTCATATTTAACTATCAATCTTCTTTAATTTGAGAATGAAATCACGAGGTTATGGACACATCAAATTTTTAGTTATAGATACTTTTCAAAAAAAAAAAAAAAATGTAGACAAGAATCACAAGATATATTCTTGAAGAAATGTTAAGTTTTACAACTTGTAATATTTGTACACTTTTTCATTATTAAATCATTTTCAAGAATTCTTAAACTACCCAAGAAATAGGCATGACCACAAATTGCTGAAATAAACAACCCAAACCCCACATTCGTGACTAGTACATGTTACCTTGAGATGTGCTTATTTAATGGTAAAACACATAACAAATGATACATTGTAAAACAAAATGCCAGATTCGTTGAATTATAAGAGGCTATGCTTCACCTTTGTAATTCAATCGTCTTCTTTCAGTTTACATTTCCGGATTCAGTGCCATGGAGAAATACGAAGATCTAGAATGGGTTGAGGCTCAAAAGATTGTCATAACAACGGACCTCGTTACTGCAACGAAGAGACATTTAAAGTTTCTCAAAGCCGTTCATGACAATGGGAAATTATACAACGGATGTGTACTAGAACGAGCTGTTTTCAGGTACATGTAGCGAGGGATGCAAACCTCCCGAGTTAAATGTGTTGGGTAATTGATTAAAAAGATGTACAACCTGCTGACGTTTTTCGTGCTTTTTTTTTAATTAATTTGATAATAACTGACAATAGTATTGTTAAAATGGCTTAGATAAAATTCGCACAAGCAACACATGATTCATCCTCGTTTAACTCTTTCCACCTATGACTTTTTTCGTTTTAATTCGTACTTAATTTGTTTGATATGTTATTGTTATCGATAAACTATGAGATGAATGAACCCTTTCTAATACAATTTGGTTAGTATTTCTTCTTTTAACTTCTTTGTTCATTAACTAATAAATTATCTATAGCTTACACCCCATCAGTAACTATATATTTATTGGTTACAGGTACAAATACTGTTGGCTTCCTTTACTAGCAAAATATACTAGCCGGTCTAAGATTAGGGAATGGCGGTTGGTGGTGCCACTCGACTGTGAATGGATTTGGCATTGCCATAGGCTTAATCCGGTAAGCTTTTAACGACAAATGTAAACCTTGTGCATCAGTATGTAAAGACAACAAAGTATCAGATATACGCTACATCATGTTTATGTATTAATATATTTGTTTATACTAGGTTGAGAGATTGATATATCTTTGTTTTATTGTCAAATACATATACATTTTGACAAGTATTTCAAAATTCTAACTCAGTTTCTTGGTTGTCAAGGTTCGGTACATGTCTGATTGTAAGGAACTCTTTGGCATAATCCTAGATCCTTGTGGTGTGGTTATATCATCCGTTGAGGGGTCTTGCAAGAAAGAAACCGAAGCGTTATGGAACGCTGCGTATCCAGAAGAACCCTATGAACTTGACTTTGATGACTGCTTTAGCAACGATACTCAAAACAGATTGGCGGGCTCACTAAGCACCAAATACGATCTAGTTTCTGCAGTCGAAAGACAAAGTTCATTCTATTACCAGGTGAGATACTCACTCTAGGTTTCTTAATCGTTCGTTTGTATCTTAAGAGTGTGACATAAATGATCCATGTTAGGTATCAAGATCGTTTATGAAAGACGATATCTTTCTTGAGGGGGCAGTTGAGAGATATAAGGGATTTCTACATATGATTAGGAGGAACATAGAGACGAAATCAAGCAACTTCTGTGTTCCAACTTATGATATCGACCTAATGTGGCACACTCATCAACTGCATCCACTTTCTTATTGCAACGATACAATGTGCCTACTAGGAAATGTTCTCGACCATGATGACACAGACTCTGATCGAACCAAGGGTCACAAACTTGACAGCGGGTTCAGTAAGACCACAAAGCAGTGGAATGAGATGTTTTTGTCGAGGTATTGGAGGGCAGGAGCCATGTACATGCCTCCGGTCCAAAGTCAAAAACGTTGCATTAAACCAAGTCAATTATTCGAGATCATGTCCATAGAGGTAATATTTTTAGAATCCTCATACATGTCACATGACCATTTAGGTTGGATTTACAACGATATGAAGTTTGGTTTTATATAAGAAACCGGGTTTAATTATGAGAAGCTTAGAAAACCGGTAATGTGTGAAGCCGAATGGATAAAATATACTATAGGAGTGCCCATGCTAGTTTTTTGAAAATCAAACTTCGCGTGACCCCAACCACAAACACTGGCCAAAATCAGCACTTCCCAAGGGGTTGGGGTGGTGTGGCCCTCGTGGTGGCTCGTGGTTTGGCCAACCACGAGTCCATTACGTTTGGTCTTGTACCCAAATGCAGAATCAATTATTTTATCCATGTTGGAACTCGGTTCCCTTGTTCTTGTTTTTTTCTTCACAAAAAGAAATCACATTAAGACTTAAAACGCTTAATTTTTATTTAATGCTTCCATAGTTCCATAGTAGTCATCAGCAAATTTTGAATTGAGGTGGTAACTGGGACCAATAAAAATATAATTGTAAAAATGTACACATAAATCTATAAAAGTTAATGGAAATTGGTTTATAACTAAATTATTATTTTAATAAATAATAACTTTTGAAACATTTTTTTATAGTTGTGTATTTGTCATATATCACAACAATTTTTTTTTTTTTTTTTTAACCAATTTGGTTGCCATAATCAATTTCAGATTATGGTGGAGGTCATAGAGATAAGGAGCTTATCAACCAAACACAAAGGCAACTTTGTTCTTTCAATTGCTAAGAAACAACATGACATGCTATTTAAGGATAAGCAACATTTAAGCATTTGCGCCGATAACAAAGAAACACAAGCTATTCTGTTCCAGTGTGAACCAAAGGGTGTTTTGCTCTTAGATCTTAATCTCGATGATTCTTCGAAATCGTTAGGAACTTGCTCGATGTCATTATCCGCATTGGACTCAAAACTCGCCACTCCAATTTGGTTAGAGTTTGAAACAGGTAAAGTTTTTTCAATAAAAATTTATGAAAAAAGTATTGAATCATCTTTCATGGTCACGTTTTCTCTCTGTCTCGTAGATATGTCTCTGCCTATTATTACTTTGGGTATTATTATCTCAAGGAGTCCAATGCATCATGTGGTTACGAGGTCTGAACACAATGATAATTGCCCGGGTATCATTGGAAGTGTATGGATGACGGGTGGGGCGTGTAGTGGTAGTGGAGGTTGTGGCGGCGGATGTGGTGGTGGTGGTGGCGGATGTCGTGCAAGTTGCGGAGGATGTCGTTCTAGCTGTGGTGGTAATTGTAACGGAAAATAAGATTTATTATTATTATTATTATGCTGGATTTGGGACGTATTTCTAATCATTATTATTATATATGTAACAGATTAAAGATATGTAAAGTGAAGTATAAACTTATTGCTTCCTCAATGCTGTGTTCCAGAGATCCACTTAACAGGGGGAGGGGAGGGGAGGGAAAATGGGGTATTTTTTGCCTGAAAATAGTCTTTCCAATTTGGAAAGACATGGAGGGGAGGGGAGGGATGGGGAGGGATTTTTAACTCGGGAACACACCGCAACTTGCATTACCACATAACTGATGTAAAAATGAATATCATATTATGCCGATACAAATAGGATTAAAGATATGGGATCATTGAATGTATTAAGTACATCATACATTAAACAAATAAAATTTAAATTTGCCTAAGTCGTATTGATAACCTACAAGCATTAAACAAGAAAATTTCAGAAGTAGGAACATGACTTCTAAATTTGTTTAGAACCTTATGAATCAGAAGACGAGTGAGTACTAACATTTTGATTGGGTATTTGACATCTGCCCTTGGTTTAGAGAGTATTTGATTGTATCTCTCCCAATCATTCATCATTCGCAGAGAAGAAGCAAGACATAAAATCTTCTCGTTGTGGGGGAACTTAGAGATTGCAACAGAGGGAGAGACGTATACTCACTTTCATTTTGGTGGTTCTCCTGTAAAAACCAACCGGATACAACTCGGATTGAGAATAAAACTAGTATGTGATTTTGGGTGAAATTCGTGAACCCCAGAATCAGAGTGACCAAAAATGATTTCGAAATCGGGACCGCCTTTAGGCAGTTATTATTTTAAATAAAATTGCCTCCAAAATGCCTTAATTTTTCATCTCGAAAGTAAATAGAATTTCAAGAAAATTATTTTTCTAATGGGAATTTTATTAAAATAAAAATTTTCCAAGCTGACTGCCAGTCTTGCTCTTGGACCCTACTTCCAAGGGCGCTGCCCCCCGTCCCCCACCAAAGGGGCGTTGCCTCCATGGAATCCCTGTGGATTAGGGGCTTCGCCCGAACATTTAGGACTATATCAACTCAAACAGGCGTGCGCTCTCACACCTCCTAACTTGCATTCACTTTGGTCACCAAGTCAATCATGATTATACTAAAATATCCAACAGTTATGATGTTGAGGCTTACTAACAAAACATCTCAGTGTGTTTGTCGATGCCTATCCTCAAAAGGTTCTCGTCCATTTTTTTTTCTTAAAGAGTTGAGATTTGAGCATCCTTTTCTAAGTTGTATAGTATCAACCTGATTACGATAACGACACTGATGGGTGTAATGTTTCTCATGGCTAGGGGTGGCAAAATGGGTGGGTTGGGCAGGTTTGGGTAATGTGTTAGGATGAGTTTATTAATAAATGCGTTAGGATGTGTTTAAGTCAAGATGAGTTTTGTGTCGAGATGGATTTGGGCATGATAGGCTAAAAATATAAATAAATAAAAAAAATATAAAAAAAATTAAAAAATCAAAACAATTAAAAAAAAAAAAAATTCACAACAGTAGCCAAACCCTCAAGAACGAAAATTTATTGACTCTTCTTACTGTTAGCTGATCATTGGGATTTGCTCTTGTTTAATTTCTGCTTCATGTGTATACGAAGTTACTGCAAACCAAATATGATGTGGCATTTTGTGATTAACATAACTTACCTATAACTACTCTTACTATCAACTACATCAGAATGAGGTAGACTAAAACAAGGTAAATTAAAAGCTTATTACAAACAGAAAAATGACTCTTTATAATTCAAGATTCAGACCCAAAAAAGCTGCAATTAATGGTTCAATTGGTACTCAATAGATTCATTGCACATATGGGTTCTGATTTTTATTATAACTCAAAGAAAACACGCATAGAAACGTTTTGTATGATTGCTAAGCTTGACCTGGAAAGAAAACAACCAGTTCTAATTATGTACAAACAAAAAAACAAACCCAGTTTTAGTTTTTTTTTTTTTTTTTTTTTTTTTTTTTTTTGTGGTGACCAAAAAAAACGACTAAACCAAAACAAGACCGCCAGTTTCAGATTCAAACGAACTCCCAAAAACATCTAACATAAAGCTACAATCCTAGTTGGTTCAATTTTAAATTTCTAAACAAAAACTTGACCAAAAAGTCGCACCAAGAAAAAACAACATACGTCATAAAAGCAAACAGGTTCTACGCATCTTTACAATCAATCCTAAATTTCTCACAAACTGAACTCAAAATTCAACAAATAACACATCAAACTTAAATAATAATAATCGAATTCACAAATCTCACCTTAATCGGATACAAACCCTTATCCCAAAATCGAATTTAGTGATCGCAAGCGACACAAGCGAAACGGCTGATAGATTCATGAACTTATGGGGTTTGGAATTCACGATGACGGTGATTATAGGTGTAATGGAATTAGAGGAAATAAGATGGCACCTTATGACTCGTTGTGATAGTGTGATAGGTGCCCCTTTCCCCCTTTTCATAGTGTGATTAGTTGTGATAACGTAACGAGAATTAAACTTATCATTACTTATAGACTGACAACCTAGAAACAGTCTCGATTTTGAATCCAAACAACTGCTTTCATTCAGCCACTAAAACAAGTGGCATGATTAACAGAAATGTTAATGATTCATAGTTAAATCTGTACAAAATACATCTACAAGACACTCAAATGACAATCACATGGAACCATTTTTCCCAGAAATCATCAACTCATTGCACATCAATTGTAGCCCAAATATTTCTAATCACTACACACATTTCTTATTACAGTTGCACAACACACAAACAGAGCATCAACATACTCACACTCTGTTATCTAACCACTCTATAATATCCCGCTTAATCTCTTCCTGCTCAGGTTCAAACAGCAAATCATGCAGACACCCCGGGATTAGCTTAATGGTTTTGTCTTCTGATGACGCTTCTTTGTATAGCTTCAAAGATGCATCTGGGTCGGTCACGGTGTCGGCTGCCCCATGAAGAACAAAAAACGGCACTTTTAGTTTGCGGGTGTTTTGCTGCAAATAAGATGTGATCTTTAGAATCTCGTGACCAGTTCTGACCCTGATTGATCCTGTGTAAACCAACGGATCGGAGTATTTAGCGACTAGCGCTGCTGGATCGCGAGAAACTATGGCACCCTTCTTGTTTGCAGCACTGAATTGGAACTTTGGCAACAAGAAGGAGAAAACTGGTGCAAGTACCTATAGATGGATCAGAAGTAGATTTTCAAAACACAGTTTTCACAAAATAATAATAATAACAACAATAAAAATATTTACAATATTGATGATGATGATAAAGAGGTTATCTTACCAAAAGGATTGGATGAGATGGCTGGACTCCAACTGCAGGGGATGTCAACACAACACCAGCTATTGACTTTTCGACTTTTGGGTCAAGTGCAGCCTACAGGTTAAAGATTTTAAGTCAAATATTTAGATTTCAAGTAGATTATTTCATGACCTTGCGGCCTGTTTGATATAACAATACGCATGTTCTACCAGCATACCTTAAGAAAGATGGCTCCACCGGTAGAGTGCCCAAAGCAAAAACAGGGAAGCCCTGGATTTTCAGCCAACACGTGCAGTATAAATGCTTTCTGCATAACATTCGAGTCAAAAACATATATCAATCACGTCTAACATGAGCGTTCAATATGGGACAACAAGTCAAGTAAACATGTTAAAACTTCGAGTAACCGTGACCAACTTGATAAAAAAAAGTCATCTTGACTTCAATTTAAACTTTTATGTCAAGTAACCGATCTCTTAGTTTAAATGTAAAACCGACTAATACATAAAAGAGAAAGTTACCGTATCAATGATAGCATCATCAAGAGAGTGCACATACGCATGAAGCCCATCACTACCACCATGTCCTATACAAAACCGTAGATGTACACAAATTAACACACAATAATCAGATGGTTTACTCTATTTCAATCAACTTAAGTTAACCCTAAATAATATTCAATCGGCCAATCATATTAACATATTTAAACAGAGAGACAAGAACAGAGCTGCAAAACTGAAAAGGATAACAAACACCAATCCATCTGCCCTTAAAAATGAATTTCCATTCGGCACCAGTCCCGTTTCTTTGTAAAACATCAATATAAAGGTTAAAAGGGTGTGTTTGATTTTCAAGAAAGAAATATTTGACACCTCTGTCATCATAGTGGTGGACTTGATGCACCGGTACTCCAAGGGCATAATGGTAATAAAAATTTCAAGAAAAAATGCACATTTGCTCTACGATTTTCGCATACAAGACCAAATGGAATGTGCTTACTTAACAGGATGAGCTTTTGCACCAATGCGCATCCAATATATTTCGACCCCTGCAATATCCAAATATAGATGGATAGTTGGACAACTTCTACAGCTAGTTGACCATTTATAAAACTTTACTACTTCTGCCCCAAAAGAAAGCGTCAAATAAGTTTTGGTTTCATATCAAATACTCTGGTTTATAATTAAAAAATTATACGTGTATACTTGACCACCTGTATCAAGCATGAAAATAACTACTATACCCACATTCTTCAACATTAACTAGTGCGCAGAATGCAACAGACCACAAATACATACGCTAAAAGCTAATATCAAATAACTAAAACAATCAATAAAAACACTTTTAAAAAAAAATATCAAGATTAAAGATAAAAAGATTACAGGCTTGAATCATCAAAGAAAACGTAAGTGCAAAATGTTTGTTGACAAGCATTGTGGTAGAAGTCTCTTATTAATTTAGTAGAAATGTTATATAAGTATGAACAATTTTACCAATGGATAAGCCTGGCAAAATGGTCAGGTCAGGTAACGGATCGAAGCAGGTTCTTGGTGGCGCCGGGCAGAGCTGACTCATTTAGACTCGTTTTGAGTTACCATGTTTTAAAAAAAATTGCTTGTTGTGAACTGTTGTATCATTTAGGGGCTGTTTGTTTAGCTCTTAATAGTTCAAACCTCTTCCTGGTTCAACACTTAATGGTTCAGACTGTTTGTTTTGCGAGCAGATGTCTGAATGATTCAGACATTTGCCTCTGAATGGTTAATCATTATACTGAGCCTGAATGGTTAAGACCTCTTATCTGAATTGGTCAGACATTTGCCTCTAAAGGGTTAAGCATTATACTGGCTCTTAATGATTCAGACCACTTACCCATTCAGAAGTTGCCAAACAGCCCCTTAGTAGACCAAAAGTGACTCATTGTATAAATTGACTTGGCCCAATTGGAATGGTATAAAAAAAATCACCCAAAACAACCATTCTTTAAATAATGGGTCATGATTGGCACACCTAGCAACAGATCAAATGGGTCAAATGGAACGTATATCAGCTAATGTCCATCTTTAGCCGAGCAAAATATTAGCCATCCCATTTTAATCTGTTACCCTACCAATCAAACCCGTTCATCTTGCCACCTGAGACCATTGATCCAATTACCATACAACACTTGAAGCACAAGAGAAAAGGGAACACAATTCGAAATGATATGCATCCAAAGCAATAATACGTTAAAAAGATGCAAAAGTTTCAAACTTACCAACCCAATCCATTCCGTAAACTTTATATCCATGTGTATTCAGCTGCTTTGCAAATTCATCATACCTGCCACTGTTACCACAGATTGTTTAATAAAATCACCATGTTAATATATTCTTTAAAAGAATGTTCAAAATGTTACCTGTGTTCATTGAGTCCGTGCAATAGTACCACCAGCGCCCTACAAATTATAAATGAAAACAAAATAAATTATCGATCTAATACCAAAGTTTAATGGACTTGAATCAAACTATACTAACCAACTGTCTAAAATATAGGCAAAAACCTTTATAATCACGTTCGACACACCAATTATTTACACACGTAACAAACCCTTTAAAAAAGAGTATTTCCAGTCAACCAAACTCTATTCAGCCCATTTTGACCCATAACAAAAGTAACTTGTTTTGACTTGTTACTTAACTAGTTAGCTCACCAACTTGAGGTCCTCTTGTCCTATAAGTACAAAATTCGATTTGTTGGTCACTTAATTACAATAAGTAAACTCCAAAATAACATTAAAAGTAATGACCGGAAAAACAATTTAAAACACAATAACATTAAATTAAAGAATATGATTAATTAAAATGCTCTTTATTCCATTACTTGACATTGATGGTTAAAAAAACAATATTGAGCGCACAATAACATCGACTTTCACGACTTAATGATCAGAATAAAATACTTTATTCCACTACTCGTTGTATTCTAGTCAATCCATCGAATATACCGTAATTCAGATATTATAATCTGTCCTCTCCTAATTTTGTGATTACCATGTGCTTAAATCAACAACTATTAAATTTTAAAAAGAGTCCAATAAAGGCTGCAGTGCACATTCTTATCCAAATATCAGAAACTTACGAACAGCACACAAGAACTGACCATTAGAAAAGAAAATGAACACGACAATCAACCATTTTCTAACCACTTTGAAATCAAATTCAGTTCAACTTCCTTTCCCAATCCTCAGTATATCATGATCAGTGATCACCCATTAAAGCAACCATTATTAAATCTCTTGATTTCACAAAAATCAATAGAGGCTGCACATTTTATCCATATCATAGAAACATATGAACAGCACACAAACAATGACCTTAAGAACAGAAAATGATCACATCAGCCAATTATTTACCAACCGTTTTATAATCAAAATACTAGCGGTAGGTGCAGCACGAATATAAGATAAGCTGAACATTGAGCCCAAATTATAGGGTTTAACTTCTTTCAATTTTCATGTTTTGACAACTTCAATAAAACTCACTACAGCTCTATAAACTTTACAGATGTTTGTGCACCTTTTAGAAACCGTACATAAAAAGTAAGGTGGTGTTTGTTTTTCTAAAAAAGATTTGTGCAGGCTCTTATATCTGTGTCGCGCAGACCACGCACAGACATTGCCACCCGTAGACTGTTTGTTTTTCCATAAACATTTCATTAAAAAAGATATACAGACTTGGCCAAGCCACTTTTTTTAAGATCTTCTAAGGTCTCACCACCAACCACCGTCCACCGCCCGCACACCACCACCAGTTTATTTTAGAAGTTTACATACGTTAAAAAACAAACAACCTTCTTCTTGCAACTGCATATGTCTGGCACTGCAGACATTTTACATCTTAAAAAGCAAATTACACCTAAATCATTTAGGAAAATAGCCAATGATTTTAGACCCTAGATAGGTTGTTGAGCCTAACGGATTATACTATGATCACCAATTAACTTAACGACAATAAATATGATTTCAACCTTAAATTAAACAATTTCATCATGATCAACAAAACAGTGAAACAAGTACTAGATAACAAAACTAACCTAGTTTTAACCGAAACTGGGGTCCACGATTGGGTAAACATGGTCTCCCCTCTAGGCGTCACAAAAAGCGAATAATCCCGCCGGGAATTCTCCCCACCGTCCGTCACTTTCCGAATCGCAAGCGCCCTACGCGCCGCCACATCATGGTCCACCACCACCGCAGCAGCAGCCGACACGCTACTCTTCCACGGAACAATCGTCGCCGGCACTCTCATCACCGGCCGATTATTAACACCACCACCAGTCTCCTCCTTCACACCCTTCTCCGGCGGCGGAGAATGGCATCGCCTCCGTCCCCGAAATGGGAAAAATAGCAACAGAAAGAATGCGTTAACGAGCATCAAGAAGCTCTTCAACACGTGCACGGAGAGGAGCGCTGTTACTCGCCCACTTGCTCCGGATGTTAGCATTATTTCTCCGGCGGCCTCACTTTTCGCCATCCAAATTGCAGAAAAACTTATATTTGAACAACAATATACACGCGAAGATGACGATGATGATGGGGTTTTCTTGGATTGAAATATAGGGTTTGATGATTTCACCCTCCGATTATTATTATTAAAATTAAAATTATTATTATTAACGATGAAGAATTCTTTGATTCCCAGACAGATCATATAACAAGGAAGGAAGATTGGAAAACAAAACAAGGGAAAATAAGGAGACCAAAATAATACACTTTAGTTTTGATTGATTTGTTATAGAAATAATAACTGAAAATCAGATGCCGTATTTCTTGTGTTTCTTTCTTCCCCTTCCTTGAAAAATATGATGAAGAAAAGAAATGGGAATTCAATGGCGGAGGGGAGGTGGTTGGTATATAGTGGAGATTTGGGCTTCCCCTAGGGATTACCGCACAGGATTGGGGCCTTGGATGTGCTAGATTGTTCTACCATTGTTGAATGTTGATGGATGGTGAAGGGAGCCTCCACGTGGGAAGGAGGGTATAATGACACGTGTGATTATGCGGCAACGTGACGAATTATTGGATTGGATCATCAACCTCCCCTTGACATCTGTGCCGTCTCCGGACCTCTTAAATTCTTTTTTTTAACGGACAACAAACTCAATCCCGAACACTATCGGGGCACCCACTATACAAACGGAGTACTCCGAGATTAATCCGAGTCCACCACCAATTCCGGGGAAAACCCGGTAACCCACCCGCCCATAGGCACGACGGTGAAATTACCGGTAAAACCCGTTTGGCTCAAGGATCCAACTCAGGTTTCCCTGAATCTCCAATCATTGACCACCAGTGCCTCACTCTGCACAAAGTGAGAGTCGAACTTGCATCTCTCAAGAGAGATGCAAGCCCTGCACCACTTGATCTAGAGATCATTGGCAGACCTCTTAAATTATATTTTATTTACTTTGATTTTTCCTGATATTTTTGGAGAAAACCTTTGCCTTTCCTCCATCACACTTTTAAGATATTGCAATTTTATCCTCTTTCATTTTGGTACCTTTAAAGTTTCATGACAAATTTAGTCCCTAAACTACTACCATATTTTACAAATAGTTTGCTTTTGACACCCCAACTTTGTTGTAGTTTCCTTTTCAATCCCAACTTTGTTATAGTTTCCTTCTTACCCCAAAACTTTATCAAATGCTATTTTTACCCTTTCTTAACCCTTAAGTTTAGGAAATGCAATTTTTAACCACTTAACTTTTTATGAACTTTGTAAATGACACTTTGACCCACTCGAGAGTTTTTGGCTTGACGATATAAATTTGAGTTAGTCGGGTCGCGTATAATACGTATGATTGTATGATATAAATTCGAGTTAGTCGGGTCGCATATAATACGCTCAAGGATCCATCCTAGGTTTCTCTAGTTGTCTTATCATTACCCACTAGTGTCTTACTCTATTCCAGATAGGAGTTGAACCTGCATCTCTTAAGAGAAATGCAAGTTTTCCAGCACTTGATCAAAAGATCGCAAATTCTATTTTTTTTAACAGCAGAACAATTGGTTAGACACCTTTGTTAGTAAACTCCCAAACCCAAGTTCGAATCCCTCAGGAATCGAACTAGGCACCTCCCAGAAAGGATCCAACATGTGGGTTACCCTCCTACCTCAAGCCAGACGAGCTGGCCATCATTGGCAATCGCAAATTCTATTTACTTTGATTTTTCCTCTATTCTATTTACTTTGATTTTTTTTTTTTTTGATATATGTATATTTATAATTTACTTTGATTTTTCCTGATATATGTATATTTATAATTCATACTACAAGTGCCGTATTTCAATTTGTTTTTTCATCATATTCTCTATATTCTTGCTTTGATTATTTAATTTATTTTATCTTTTCTGAACCTTTTTCCAGATTTCAATCTACGAATGTGATTGAAACAAGAATCCACACAAAGCCTTCGAACTGATGAGCAGATGGTGTTCACGGTTTGGTTTATAACCGTAAAACCGTCTACATAATCAGTTTGATTTCATGGTTGATTTTTTTTTTACGAATTTTCGGTCACTAAGTTTCAAAATCTTCAAACTGTCTAAAATCAGATCCGAACATACGATTAAAGTACGTTATATTTTGAGAAAAAAATTAAAATATTCTTTAACAGTAAAAGATCATGATGTAGTTTAGAAACATCATCATATTCAGAGGCTTGAAATTTCCGACACGTTGACGAGGGTCCACTAGAGTTAGAAATGGGAAGTTTTCCATCAAGGTGAGGATTTCACTCCTACCTTGATGGCGGAGTTTCGTGCATAAATGAATAAGCGGATTGAGAGTTGTTCACCAAATTGTGGGTTTCACGCCTATTTTGGTGAAGTCGTCTCGTTTGTATAATACGAGTATTTTCATGTTTAACATAATCGTGTGAAATTGCCTTAGGAAAGGCGTGTGTTTTGAAATAGTAAAATAGATATGAGCACATAAAAGATGTTTCGAGAATTTAGCACGTAAATCAAGTATGGTCAAGTATGGTGCTTAACTATAGACTATGTCAAAAGCATGACAATTTTCCTAATTCCCTATAGTTATGGCTCTGATACCAATCTATCACACCCCAACGATGGCAGAAACATCAAAGTGAGACGAACGAGATTGCTCGAGACTTCATAACACTAATTGGGACAAGTATTTAATAAACAAGTTTCATTTCATTGATAATAGTTGTCTAATACAATACATGGAAAATTCAAAGTACAACATTCGATGAACGAAATACAACAAATTTAAAGGATCAAAATACAATGACATCATTAATAGTCTAAGTGTGTATCTAAGCATATCCTACTATATTCCATAAGCATCAACATTAACAATGTAAGACCCATACTGGATTTATACGATTTTCATATAGATTTCGACTATAATAGTGTATTTACGATTATACATACACTTAAAATTACGAGTTTTTAAAACATTTTGAAAAATAAAACATTTCAACATCTTATATATATATATATATATATATAGGGCAAGGATAAATCGAAAACCCGGTTGAGTTGACTAAACCCTGAAAACCCATTAACCACCATTGATTAAGCTTGATGGATGGCTGAGATTCATCTTGGGGCATTAATGGATTTTGAATCCCTTTGTGTCTATTTTTTAATATAATTTATGTACGTAAAGGGCAATATGGGGATGTTTAATGTAATCTCTTAGAAGAGACAAACTCTGCATGGGTGTAAGAAACTTTACATCAACTATCAACTGCATCATTACTCCTAATCCTAAAACCCTACATCAGTCTACAAAATTTCAAAAAACACACAAATCACCAGAGACTCACACCTCATAGTCTTCAAAATTTCCTAAAACTCTCTCATAGTCTTCAACAACCCCTCTCAAATTAACCCCAAAATCACCGGAGAGGCACTCTCTCTCATCATCTTCATCAAACGGATAACTTCAACAACCACCGAAACACTCTCTCTCGTAATCTTCATCGGCTGATCCTGATTCAACAATCACCGAACTCTCACTCTCTCATAATCTTCATCAAAATCCCCTCAATATGCAGACAAAAAGCATATATCGAGTGAAAAAGTTGTTAAGATATTGAACAATCGACGCAGATATTCAACAATCACCGGAGAATTTCAACGGTCACCGCCGGGAAAAAAAAACAGGCTAAAAACGAGAGGGTTTCAGGTGCGTCGCTAGTTTGTTGACTAAAATCATCAACTTTGTTTTAGCTATTCAGAATTAGGGAGTTTTATAATAGAGATTTTAGGGTTTTTTAAGACTTTTCAAAATGCTGGATTGCTTTATACCCATTTGGGTTTTCTTAATGACAGGTACCGTTAGGGTTTTTGGTTTGTTTTTAAATAATCTCACTTGTTAAAAAGAAAGTTGAAAAATTTAGCTAGTTATGAATTTTCTTTTAGAGATACAGATTTGGGATGTGTGAAAAAATAAAGACTATAAACTTTTAAAGAGTTTTCAAAGTGCTCGGTTTCTTCATACATCTGGCTTTTTGTTAATGACAGGGTAGCTAGATATGAAATTTCTTTTAGAGATACAGATTTGGGATGAACACATGATCAATTGGGGGTGGGGGGTCTGATTTGTGGGTTAATTTAGATTGAGAAAAAAAATTACACTGATAGTGTGAATTTGTTAATGACAGGGTAGCTAGTTATGAATTTTCAAAGTGCTCGGTTTCTTCATACATCTGGCTTTTTGTTTATGACAGGGTAGCTATTTGTGAAATTTCTTTTAGAGATACAGATTTGGGATGAACACATGATCATTTGGGGGTGGGGGGGGGGGGGGGGGTTCTGATTTGTGGGTTACTTTAGATTGTGAAAAAAAAAAATTACACTGATAGTGTGTACTTGTTTAACTATACACAATGAGAAATGGTAAAAAAAATGAAAAGTTTGGGGATAATAAAAAATAGAATCATAAAAATGCGGGAAGAATGTTCATTTCTGATAGTTGCATTGTTTTTTCTACTGGTGATTGGGGTCCTATATTTGTTATCTACTGGTCATTTGTGTCTGTTATAAAAAGTCATGTGGACCATATATTGACTGCCTCTTTATCTCATACTTTGCAGTAATCCGTTGTAACAGCTAAGGATAGCAAAAACAAATCCAACAAAAAAAAAAATGACCACAGGTGCTTATAAATTACAAAACCTGTGATCAACTATGCTTACAGATTAAAATCCATTTTGTCTTTATTGATGTTGATTACAAATAAAAAATGCAGCTAAAAAGGTTTGTGATACCCCGGTGCTTGAGAAGCGCAAAAACAGGCAACAAATATGTACGTAACTACTTTGAATTCATTACATGTTTGTTGTCATGTTATTGTCTAATTTTCATAAGCTTTCTAAAAACAGTAACACCGGATACTAATACATGCGGACCAGCAATGGGGACAAGGGGAGCTAAAAAAGGTTTAAATTTAGACTTTTTTTTGTTAAGAAATATTTTGTAAAATTTGTTAGTAGTTCGTGATCTATATAAAACTTGTACAAATGTAGTTAAGGAAGCACATTGTGACGAGAAGGTACACAGAAGAAAGCTAATAAGTACGTAAAAAGCATTTTTTTTCTTTTGATTCTCTTATAGTTATGTTTTATATAAATAATAAAACAAATATGGTGCCTCAGTTTTACCAGATAGTGACTTGGACACCCCCATGAAAAACATTGAGAAAAGAAAAAAAGGTACATTTTTTAATGTATGGAACTTTTGGTTACATCTTTCTTGAATCTAATATTTGTGTACATGACTTTGTAAAACATTTGTAAGGCGACGGCGATCAGGACGGGCCGACAACACGTACGAGAGGAGGTACAAAAACTGTACTAGACATGATCTTTGGGAATCTAAATAAATATATATTTCGATACTTGGCTTCGGTACTTGTACTTCAATGCTAATTGTTTACAAAAATGTATATTTACAGCTCAGCGATGGCGTGAGGATAGCAAACCAAAAAAAAATGTCAAAAGGAAACTAATAAGTACGTACACACACCCCACTACTACTTTCCTTCTTTAGAAAATATGAAAATCGTAACCAAAAGTTGTTATCTTGGTTTCAGCGGATGGTGACTCACAGATGACTGCAGATACAGGTCTGCCAATACAGGATGCAATTGGTGTAAAAAAAACAAAAAAAGTAAAACATGATCGGGTGAAAACCCGAAGTGGCAAACACGCAACAACGACGCATAAGTGGACTAAATTAAAAACACGTTCGTCACCTATGCAGTTGTTCAAATGCATCAAGTCTCTAACGAGGAACCAACAAGAAGACGTTAAGATGATGGGTTTTGGAAAAATGTTGTCATTCAACATCAGTGGGATACCTCTGAAACTTGCACACTATGTTATGGACCACTTTAACCCAGAAGAAATGGCTATTGAAATGCCATGTGGGTCAATAGATGTTGATGTTGAGTCTGTCCATGACATTCTAGGGATTCCTAAGAAGGGCGTAGACATGCAAACTGTACGAGCATATTCAAAGCTTGATGTTGCTGTTGAAGCATGGAGAAAACGATATCGTAAACGATTTGTGTCATCGACGAACCTGGCACAATCTATACTCACAAGTGATGAAGCCAACAGTTTTCATTTCCGACTGGACTTCCTGATGTTATTCTTAACCATCATGGTTGAGTGTAACAAAAATGGGCGAATGAAAGAGTGGATTTTGAAAACTTTTACTGGAGATACAGATTTCAGTAAAATCAATTGGTGTGCCTATCTGATCCAACAAATTAAATCATGTAAAGATGGATGGAAGAGTTGTGATCCTGAATCTCCATTTTCCGGACCACTCACACTTTTGGCTGTAAGTGTTTGGTGTAACAAAACTTACTAACAATATAGGCATACAACATTTGTTTTGTTATCTTACCACTTATTTTTTTTTTATGCCGTTACACAGCTGCTATATGTCGACAAAGTTAAATGCACAGGATTTCCAATTGACCGGACAATATACCCAATCGTATTCTGGAACAAAAACGAACTGAAAAAAAGAGAACGACTAGAGATAAAAAGAGGTGGCTTTGGTGGAGAGGATTTGCATGAAGTTGGTGTGGTTCGACGGGATCCAAGAAAAACTGAGTTACATGCTAATGATGAAGTTCTGAGTGTAAGATTAATAATTATAACCAGTTACAAAATAATTATGTTCTTTCAAAAATTAGTTAAAAAAACGTATCTTATAACTTTGTTTGTAGAATGAGATTGCATCGATAGAAAAACATTTGGATGTGATGGAAGCGAAAAGAGTTACGGTGGAAAAAAAAATTGGATGTGGTGTTCAATGCTCATCCACACAACGAGCAAGTTAAAAAAATTGATACAACGATTTGAGAAAATTGTACACTAAAAAAAAACAAGGATATGGCTGTCGCCTGATTCGCCAAGGAAAAAAATTGCTGGGGTCCTCATGTCTCTTAACAAGACAGTCCAAAACCCAGATAATGATTACACAGAAGGTACAACGGATAATGGATAAATCACTACATTGAATATGTATTAAGTTTTTCTACAAACTGTAACTAATTTGATTTTTTTTTTTTTTTTTTTTTGTAAATGCAGACCCTGAAGATGATGTGGCAAACGCGGCTGAAGTGGCAAACATCAATGGTATGACCTTTTTTACAAACATATTTAGCTTTTTTTGTTTCCAATAATCGTTTACACGAAAAAAGTATTCATATGTATTTGTAGCTCAAAATATAGAGTGCGAGATAACTTTTTTGGTAAGACTTACTGGAACAAGAATGTCCTTATCGTACTTCGTTCAGATTCGTTGAGCCATAAACTGTTTTTTACGTTCTTCATATTCAATCAATTTACTCCTACGCGTTAACATTTAATTTAAAAGATGGATTAACAAGCTCCATTTTGATTACATTTCCCCGAAAAATAACAATACCATTAAAAAGGCCTATGTATAGTAGTTCAAAACCTTAGTGTACATTTAATAGATCATGATCATGTACTGACTCTTTAAAACCAATCATTTTCTAACACAAAATAATGATAATTGACAGATTCGAATAAACACAATCATGGCAAAGGGCGAAATAAAAAACGCAGTGCGGCGACTGATAATTTACTGAAAAAAGGTAAGGTGCAAAAAAATATCATACACGCACGTGTGATAATAAGCTGTATAAAAAGCTCATTTGGGTTGATTGGCACATCTAAATCTTTTTAATACTATTTCTTTTAAACGTATATAGCATCTGGCAATGATCGGGGGGATGGCGATGGCAAGCGAAGGAAGAAAGATGGGTCAGCAAAAGGTAACTTTTGTGATGGCAATCCTAACAAAAACGTTATGTGAGGAAAAGCTAACTTTAATTTCTTTATTTGAAATAGAAATTCCACTATAGAAACATACACAACAACATACACGTGCACTAATTGTAGATACAAAAAAAAATAATGACATCAATCTTACATTTCTCTAGAGATAAAAAAAATGTAAAATGTTTAACTAACAATAAAGTAAACCACCTTATGTATGTCCTAAATTGCAAACTAAACGTAACTTGTGTGTATGTGACCACATTTAAATAGATAGATGGGGGTAAGGCTGACAAAACACAAGAGATGATACATGGAGAAAGATGCGGAGATGCCACTACAGAAAAAAGTGCTACATGTGGAGTCATAGGCGATGAAAAAAATGAGGCAGAACATCAAGAGACGATAACTACAACAACAAGTAAGTTTTACATCTTACATATAACCCGTCACATGTGTACAAAAATCAAGAAAACCCGATCATACACAAACAAACTAACAGGTATGTGTGTGTGTACATGTGAATGAATATAAATAGACAAGAACAACGAAACACAAAACATGCAAGGATTGTTTGATGCGCCTACCTTTCACCTGCTCACACAAGACACCGAATTAGGTAACTCATGATTCACAAAAAAAATGCACATGTCTTATTTATGTACACAACAGATAATCCGACTTATCAAAACCAAAAAAAATATTGCAGGTGATGATGTCGATGATACGCATAATACGGAAGCTTCCGTACCAACTATGATACAAAAAAGTGATGACAAAAATCAAGAAGGCAAGTTCTACATGTTTTTTACTTCGTTCAAAAATTATAATAAACTTGGCATTTTTTTCTTAAATACTAACGAACAAAAACTAAAATTGAGCAGGGAAAGGAACGGCTAAAAATGATATCACACGTAATGCTTGGGTAAAAGAACTTGAATCAAGGCGAAGAAAACCAGTTGGTAGGTTCGCCCGCTCATGTGATGACGATGAACACCAAATGGAAATCGACATTACAACGGAAGAACAGCGTATTTGGGATTTTATATTCGATGTGAAGTACTCAATGTAAGCTTCAGTTTAAAATATTAAAAATACTAGTTATTACATTATGCAAAGCTTTGGTCATCTGATAGATTAGGGAATGTTTTGCTCGAAATAGTATGTTTTTTTATAAAAAAAATAGTCTATTATGTTTTAAATGTATAACAACATATGATGATTTTTCACAAAACAGGACACGGGGAATGATCATCTCCTTGTCTAGCGTGGTAACAAAAAAATTTGGTCAATCTGCTGGGTAAGTTCAACTATAAAAGATATACGTAAAAATGGTCCTAGTTTCTTGATATCCAGAATCTAATTTACATATCTAACATTGTCTTACGCAAAGATGTTATCTTCGAGAGTGTATACGGCTTGGAACTCACAAAAACGCTGATGCGCACATTGAGGGAGGAAGTGAAGGTCTGCTCTGATGTGGTTGATGCTTGGGTAGATGTGATGAATTTTGAAGAACTTGATAGAACCGACGGCTGCCCGACGCGAATTTATTTTAGCACAACTGTGATAGTAAGTATTCATACTATATTACTTGATCTTTGTCTGTGATTTTGGATTTATTAAGTCTTTTGGAACGTTGTAAGCTTGCACTACCTTATTGACACATCTTATTTGAAAAAAAAAAAACAGGACAGCTGGTTATTGACGGATTCTACTTGTGATGATGATGAACGTATGAAAACGTTCGGCGAAAGGATGCTCGTAGGCGGCGCATATGAATTACTTGGGATGAAAATGGTTTTCTTTCCAATCCTGGAGAATGATGAATATTACATGATTGTTTTCGATCTGGAAAACGGCGAAATAACCGTCATAGACCACAAGCCTGATCGCACACCCTTAGCTGGCATTAGGGATAATCAAGACTACTACAAAAAAGATACACCATACAAAGTGGTTAGTCATTTTCTTTTCTCATAAAACATTACGATGAAAAACAGCAACTCATACAAAAACTGATTAGTTTATCGTTTTTTAACAGAAGCATATGCTGGACGCTTATTTGGAGCATTCCGAACATCCGTCAAAGGATAAAATTGCGCAAGCCAAGATTAAGAGGTGTGATATCCATTGGGCGACAACTGCACATCCAATGGATAGTGCAGTATTCCTTATGCACCACATGCAGAATTTTAACGGCATTACTAAACACTTTGAATGTGGTTTTAGTAGCAACTGGAAGAACAAGCAAAAACAGATTCTTACCCTCCGAAAAAAATTCGCTACACGCATACTACTCTCTGCTGTGAATGTAATGAATGGAAAGGTTCGCGATGCTGCATTATCGGTGTAAGTTGCTGCTCCGTATGGTAATGTTATGTTTTTTGTGGATGGGCCTTTTGTGGACAATTTAAACACGTACTTTGTCAGTTGCCTGTATGTATCTAACTATTAATGTCTGTCGTTGATCTGGACAACTTAAACAATTTATGTGTACGTTTAGTGTTACATTTTGGTGAACCAAAAGTAAACTACTGGGAAGTTTGACTAAGATAAATATTTTCTTTTGACAAGCATACAATAAGATGATGTAAAAAAAGGTGTTACAAAGCAATATTTCCGTTTGATAACTTTTTTAATAATTAGCGTTAGTCAAGCGGCCATAACTATCATTACAAACTACTTTGTTACAAAAAAAAAAAAAAAAAAAAAAAAAAAACCCTTTCTTGGTACACTAAACAGTACCAAAAAAAAATGTAACAACTTATATTAAATTGAGTTACCTCCTATGCAAAGCTAACTACTCCTAGTTATAATATATTTTCAAAAAGAAAAACGACTACAGTCTTACAAAAAATAATGCTGCCAGCTTTGACTTGTCTAATCTACAAAAAAAGTACACACATGTACCCACACCATATCCAAGAAAATATATCATAGTACACATTATTATAATAATATATATAAAGTACAATGTCATATAAATGCCAGATTATGGGGAATCTAAGATGGACAAAAAGGAATGATAGTTCTCAATTGTACTTGTATCTTAACTCAATTATAATACTCTGGCTCGTAATACTCTTACTTATAGTATTTCTATAAAGAAAAAAAAGTGAAGTCTTACAAATTAATTGTGCCAACTTGGAAGTGTCTAATCTGCATAAGAAGTACATACATATCGAACACCATATCCAAGAAATATATAAAAGTACATTCTCATAAAATGCCCCATTATGGGGAAAAAGTAAAAAAAATACTTAACTTCTATCTTGGTTAGTGTAGTACATTTAATGTTGATGTAAAACTGATGTAAACAATCTAATTAATTTATCCACCTAACATCATTAAGGTGAAATGTGAAACATTAGTTTCATCAGTTCTATGTTGGTTTGTCTATAAATTAAGGTGAGATGTAAAACATTAGTTTCATCACTTGTTCACCATAAAGAAGTAAAAAAAAAACCCTTATTATGTCTAGTCCAACCTCACCAGCTAACTCAAAACGGGTTAGCAAACGATTGCGGAGAACTCTTTCATTCGAACTCCAAACTCCAAAATCGGATTGCAACCCAGAGTGTTCACAAATCACAAACACCCGTTCTATTCTGTCAACGCCGGAAACTGTTGAAGAAAATCTGGATATGGATGCTAAGCTTATAAGTGACCTCCTTACTAACACTAAACCTGAAGTAACAACACATGATGAGATGTCGCTAGATGAGGCACTTTTTGATGTTGACTGGGGATCTTTTTACTTCACTACACAAGTTACCCCTGTCAAAAACTCTTCATCTGTGGTGCTCGCAGACCAAGCAAAACCAGTCAGCGCCACCAAGGAGACCTCCCCAGCAGTTGATCCAAAGACTATCGATGATCCTGAAGATGATCCTATAGATGATGATTACTCTTGTTACTCTCCAAACACCCTTATCTCGTGGGCCAACCACAACCCGTGGGAGAGTGAGCTTAGCCCAGAACCACTTAGCGCTGAAATTGAGTATGGCACTCCAAGATCGTTTCTTGACTAAATAGTGGTGTTTATGTGAACTTACTAGTATGTGTGTGAAAAAGAAAGTACCCCCATTTTCCCTCTCATATATAAGGGCTACTTTCCTTAGGGCACTTTCCTTATCCTATGTTATTCTATGTACTTTACCATATCTAGTGTTAAAGTTGTTATGTACTCAACTAGGGCTACTGAACTATTATGTTAAATCTATGTTTTCAATCTATGTTATTAAAAAAATCGTGTCATTATTATATGATTTCAACAAATACTGACTTCTAAACATAAAAAAAAAACTTACATAAGTTACACCCTTTAGGAAAAAAATAATAAATGAAAAAGAGTAACATGATCAAATCTAAAAAAGAGATTCAAGCAACCATCAACAAAAGCACATAATCAAAAACACACATGATCACACACACGTACAACAAAAATGTACAAAAATCTCAGAGAAAAAAAAAATGTAACACGGTACGTAATCACATGATCACACACACGTACAACAAAAATGTACAAAAAACTCAGAGAAAAAGAAAATGTAACATGGTCAAAACATAACCAAATTATTTGTCAGATTCAACACAGGAAAAATCTACAAAAATCTAAGAGAAAAAAACAATGTAACATGGTAAACCCAAAACCAACAAATCCATAACGTATAAAATTCTCATGTTCAACCAAACATCAATAAGTACATACTACCCAGGATAATCCAACTAAGTACCACATATTTCTTAGTCTCAACAAACAATGGCGAAACCCTCAACAAACAATGCTAACAAAAAAGCTCCCAAACACTAACGCTAAGATCAGTAACCATATAACCCTCTTCTTCTTCCGGATTTCTTGCTCACGGGCAAAGAGTTCATCTTGTAGGTTATTGATGTTCCTCAAAAGACCTGGTATGATCCTGGTTGACCTTAGGCACATCGGTGGGTCGACCCAACCAATGAAAGGGCAGTTACTAGGCTACATTAGGCATAAAACCCGATTAGAACATACATTTACTTATTAAAAACAGGGTTCGAATTTTTTACCTTAAACGGACATGAATAGAACCTTCTTCCTGGGTTTTCATCTGTCCATGATGTCCGGATGGTAGCAATCCTCCCACATGAACACCTTTTCATGTTTTTTTGAGGGGTAGATGAGGCTCTTCAGATAGATGAATTGTAAAAGAAAATAGAGAGATAAGAAAATATATTTGAAAATAGTTGGAGTAATTGTATATGGAGATAGTTGGAAGCCAGTTGGAATGATGATCTATGACATCTATCTACAACAAAAGATATCTACCAAGGGTTTGTGGGCCCCAGTATAAACATATTCTTTTGTCATTACCCACATCCACACACTTCTTTCTTTTTCTACTTTTTATTACTTTTTTCTTTTGTTAGCATGGGGCCTACCCATAGAAAGAGTTTTGCTACCACATTTGAACTTATATAACGAACAAAAAAAAAAATTCATCCCAATCAAGAAGTAACAACACACAAACTAGAGAGTTTTTTTTAATTATATATTACACCACAAAAAATTACAAAATCATTAGAAAACATAAATTACTCCTTAGTTAATTTTCATAACCTGATACTTCACCTAATTTCTAATTAACCTAAAAACACACATCTTCAAAAACAAACATAATTAGAAAAACACAACAACTTATTTCTACTTGAGCTCCTTCATGTGAACCACTTTTTGCACTTGCATGGGTTTGGTGGCACGGGGGAAACTGATATGTTTATTGGGAAATATGAATCCCACTCAATTTCACTCATCCACGAGACATCATCAACCCAATCGCTGTTCTTGGAATCATCAACATGTCTCTTTGTTGGGTATATTGTAGGCTCATCGTTAGGCATCACATCAACGGTAGTGTGTGTATCAAAACCAAAGGGTTCACCCTTGGGCACTACATTTGGCTCCAACTTAACTGTAGGGTTAACACTACGCATGTTTTTCGGTATTGCTCGCGCCATAGGTTTCACATCGGGTTCCACCTTGGGGGTCGAACAAAAGCTACTCCTCTTTCCGCGGGGGTGCCCATCAATGGTAAAAATCTTCCTAAGCGTGTCTGTGGGCATAGGGGCTAAAGGGGTTGCATGCATATCGCCAACACTCACTGGAGTCGATGCATACTTTCGAAGTCTCTTCCCGACATTAATGAACTCATTTTTTCCAAGATTGAGATCGATCACTTCAGCATCCGGGACTTTGGATCCCGTGGATAGCCTCTTGTGCATTGTTATGCTTTGGGTGTGATTATTAGTTAACAATGGTTTGTGGATGTACATATTATGTATGCTGAAACTATTTATAATGAAATAGTAAACTTTTGGGGGTGGATGGTGGTGATTAGATATGAAAATAAATGACAAATTAAATGCATCACCAGAAAAAAGGAGAAAGTAACAAAAAGATACATCTTGTTGGGGCAACCCATCTTGTTGTATGTATTTTATATAAAATATGTATCTACAACTTGACCATATAAAAAGTTGTTACTTTATGTATAATATATAAAATTTGTTACAATAACAAGTAATATTCATCCAGCCTTCATCCAGATATATTATCTCTTTAAGAAAAAAAAGCTTGTGTTTTATAAAATAAAAAATACAAAAACAAAAAAAAAAAAAACTACAAAATACTATATGTGTTTAAATTTTTTATTTGATTACTATTTTTTGTAACGAAATGGGTCATTTTCTGACTAATAATATACATAACTTGGAATAAAAACAAAACCAGAAAATCCATAAGATAGAAAAATCTCAGATTCAACACAGCAAAAATCTACAAAAATATCAGGGGAAAAAAATGTAACATGGTGAAAACAAAACCAAAAAAACCATAACATAGGAAATTCTCAGCTTCAACCAAACATCAACAAGTACATACTAACATTCTGCATATCATTTCGTAATGCAACTGATCAATTAAACCATAGTCATTAAACTGAAAACCATCCTACATACCAAACCCACATACATCCTAACATGCAAACAGATGCATGTGCATCCATTTTCCGATAATCTACACATGCAAACATGTGCATCTACAAAAGGGAGCCCAAAAACAAAAAACAAAAGGGATGATCAAAGTTTAGTTCCGCTCCACTAAAATGGAGACCAAATAGCTGGCGTCATACAAGTTTTCAAAACACGCACAGCACACACATCAAAATAAATACCAAATCAAGTGGACTCCTGACTCGCAGAGCTTGAGTCCTCGTCCTCGTTACCCGATTTATTCTTCTTCTTTTTCTTGCAATTTCTTGAATCATGCCCAGTCACGTACTTCATACATGTTCGGCAAAGCCTTGGTGTTTTGGGAGGTTTGACAGCAGAGTTGCTTGTTCCATCCTGCGATACTCTAGACAATCGTCGACGTTTGCCGCATCCTTTGTTCCTGATCCCGTCTGGATTGTTGAGAGTTACGTCCCCATCTAAAGAAACACCAAGCAATTCTTCAACAGCAGCATAGTTATCATTCTTGGCTTCGTCATCAACTGGTCCTCCATTTAGTAACTTGCATTTCAGTTCCTTTATCTGCTCAGCGAAAGAAGAAAGTCCTCCAACATCACTTCTTAATGCGTCTACACATTCGGTTACAATCTCAAGAATCTGACTTCTCGCAGCAACTTGTGGACGGGTGTCAACACCGTATCGACGCTCAATAGAAAATATACTTTTGGGAAGCACGTCCCTAGTCCAACGCTTAACAACAAACTGGGCAGGGATTTTTTCAATATTGTTTACCCGGTAAACACAAAAGATGTGCCTACACAGATATCCAATACGGATGAAGTTGTTGCATGAACAAGAGACCGACTGATTTCTCAACTCAAGTTTAACCTACAAAAACACCAAAACACATTATTAAGCTTCTGTGAAAAAAAGCATAATGAAAGCTTTAACAAAAGATGTCATCATAAGGATACAACACAGTTACCGTGAATGTGTTGGTTGCATTGCTTCGCTTGTCCAACTGATTCACATTGTAAACACGAACATCATCACAATCCTCCGTGTTTAGAATGTAACAAAACAACTTCCCCTTGTATATCTCTTTTCTTACCTCTGTGAAAATTGCATGTATGTACAGCTCAAAAGCGTGCTTCTCGATAGCTAAATTAGTAGTGTCCATGAATACACTAGAGGAGGTTTTAAACTCTGCAACACGTTGCCTGTAACGCTGATTGTCTATCCTAGTTTCATAACATAGCATGAACTGAACTAGTGTGTTAGCACTAGTAGAGTTGACCTTGAAGCTTGAGTTAGAGCTTTCACATCTTGATGTAGTCTTCATCAGACAGCACATTGGGATATCACGGAAGTAGGCAGGTACCCATTGGTCCCTAATTGAGTACATATCATTCAACCAGTCGTGATCTTGTAACCCATATTCCTCCATCAAAAGTTGCCAACGCGTCTCAAATGTAGATGGTTTCATGTGAATACTCCACACCAAACGATGCATCAATGCCCTTAACTCAAAGTTTTGTAATAGGTCTCCAGCAATCTATAAATAACAGGACCCCAAACTGTTAAAAGAGGTAACAAAATAAAAACTTCTCAAACAAGATTGATAAATTAAAAAAACCTTGGTTGGGAGTTTTTTTTCATAATATGCCACATGCAAAGGCGGTGCCGAGCGTCTGTGAAAACCTCTGAAATGGCAGCTTTCATTGAAGGGTCCTGGTCCGTCAGAACTAACTTTGGTTGCTTCTTGTGTGCCTTCAGAAATGATTCAAGTAACCACTTGTAAGACTCGGTGGTTTCATTGAATAGCAAGCCAGCACCAAATGTCACACATTGTTTATGATTATCAACACCAGTGAAAGGAACAAAAATCATGTTGTACCTGCGTGACAAAGAAAAAAAAAACAAAAGCTAATAATATGTTAAATGGGAAAAAAGTGCCAGTTTGCAAAACCTTACTTGTTAGTGTGATAAGTCGCATCAAAAGCTAACACATCACCAAACACCTCATAGTTTATCTTGGAAATTTCGTCTGCCCAAAAAATCGACCTCAATTGCCCTTTCTCAACCACAAACTCATAGTAAAAGTCTGGTAAGCTCTCCGATCTTTCTTTCAAACGATCTATAACAAGTTGCGCATCACGGTCACCAATATAAAGCCTAACCGACTGGCTCCAATTCTTAAAATCAGTTGGCGTCCCACGTACATTGTGATGTCCACCCATCAGGGACACTAAAATTCTGTGAGAAACAATTGGACCAATTCTGTTCAAACTCATGTTATGGATAAACTGTTTGGATGTAAAGGGAAGTTTCCTTGAAATCCTACTTAGGTCACGATTAAAACGCTCAACAAAGGGATGATTATGGTGCTCATGGAACCCTACCACTGTGCACATAGAGCTGCCCTCAGAAAACTTAACCAGTATACTAGCCTTGCAATCTGTCACTGTGAAATTACTTTGCCTAATAGTCAAGGTTGACTGCTCCAAAGTATCAGTTTTATGCCTAATCTGTGGTTTTGAATATTTAGTACACCTTATATACTGGTGAGTGACAAAACCCTTCCATCTCTTGGTTTGCCCCTTACGAATAGAAAACCCAGAATACACAGCATAGTCCTTGTACATACTGAACACGTCGTTCCACGTTTCATGTACAGAACCAACAACAGGCTTTAAAACAATAGGAACATTAGGACACCACATTCTAGTGCCATTGGGTGTGTGGTGAACATAAAACTCCTCGTTCGCATGAATACCTACAAAAAAAGATCACGAGTCTTAGAAAACATTGTATTGTTTAATAAATTTTAACACGTATAGGTTAATTTTTTTTTACATGTAACATTGTATTCTCAAAAACAAGTTTACACACGTTTCACTAAAATGCAAAAAAAAAAAACATGGTAGTACATTTTTTTTATGTCACCAAAAAGTGTAGATGCTGGTGGGATTTTTTTTGTAACCAAAAAATGTAATCTCGACTGTTTTCCCAAGCCTGTTTTCCCCTTCCAAAAAATATAAAAACTTAATACAAGTCCAACCACACATGTTTTTACCTCCTACAAAATATATAAGCTTGTTTCATAAAAACTTAATACAAGTGTAGCCACACATTTTTCACCTTCTACAAAAAATATAAAAGCTTGTTTCATAAAAAATAAAAATACAACTCTAACCACACATTTCCTCCTCTACCAACATAAGAAATAAAATAAATAATAATAATAACAAACTACGAAGCATAAAACTAACGGTATGTTACAATAACCCTATAGAAAAAAATCATGGTTTCACATAAACAAAAAAGACCTGTTGATAGCAACTGTGTAAAAGTACAATCCTGAACACCATCTTCATCATCATTTGTGGCATTTTGATTCAGAACTGATGCTACACGTACAAAATAAAAAACAAAGAAAATGAATCAAGAACAATCCAATGAAAAACTAAACAAGAAATCCTTAATTACAAAAGTACTCGTATGCATTTAAAGTTGTACATTAATAAAACAGAAAAAAAAACTCACCTGGAAACTCTGAAGAAATAGGATCAGGTTCTTCAACAACCCTACTCTCAAACAATGCATCTTCATCTTCATTAAATGCAAAAACAGGTGAAAGATTATGAGGAACAACATTTAAGGGTGAACCAGGATGATCAATGAGTGTCTCCGTACCACCGGCAACGGTCCGATGGTGTTGGCTGTTCGAATCAGCCATGTTAAATGCAAATAGCCTTCAATGTTGAGTATGGTATCTTTCTCTCACTACACTCTCTGGTTGGAAATAAATGAGATGTGAGATTATGGGTGAGATTATTATATCCATGAATATGTAAAAAGAACAAAAAAAAGAAGATATTAGTCAACTTATTTTAATATACACAAGTACAATATGTAATTAATGAAACCCATGACAAGAACAAGCAAAATGATGAAAGGGCTTGAAAGGTCTGCGTGTGCAGACTTACACAATCAAGGGGTCACACAAATCTCAAAAGGAAAAGAGGGAAAAAGACGGTTATGCCCTTGCCTACTCTCAATGTAAAATCATACGTGGATCAATCCTAGCCACATGTATGAGTTTTCAGGGTTTAGTCAACTGGAGTGGGTTTTCTCCTTATAATTAGCCTATATATATATATATATATATATATATATATTCTCCATTTAAAACATGACGACGAAACCTAACGCGGAAGCTTGAATTCTTGATCGTGTTTGGTTTTTCGTTGAGCTTGATCGTCCTTCGGTACTTTACATTATACCTACATTTCATAAAAACATGAAATGTTTTAGTTATACGGAATTTATAAGTATTTAAACAAAACCATAATTCAAAACGAATAGATTATCAGCATTGCCAGATTTTTAACTCGTCGCGTACAGCGCCGGTTGCTTGGTCTCTATAACCAAAGTGGTCATAAACATCAGTTATTGAAGTTTATAACGTATTAAAATGAATCCGTAGCGTAAAAACAACATAACAACAGCTTTTGCTGGAATTTACACCCGTCGCGTAACACGACGGGGTATGCCTTTAGCTGTCACGTGCCGCGACCATGTTTGGGGTTCTCCATCGCGTGTCGCGAGGACCCTATTTCGACAGAAAGGTTTGTTTTCAAACCTCCACATTCCCAGCTAAGTTAGTTGTTACTAAAACAGCCATAGCTTGTTCGATTTTGATCTGATTTACGATCCGTTTCTTCCTACACGATCGTAAATTGATTCTCCATCACATGGAGTTATAGTCCGACATCAGGATTAACAATTTTATAAAATTTCAAGCCCTCGGATTTATAATCAATTACCAAGTTTTGACCCGTTCATGATTTTATCAAACAAACTTGTTTGTTGCATTCAAATGATCATGAACTTCATGTTATAACTATTTCCTATTATATTAGGTTCAAATCATGGGTTTTTATGCATTCTTAACCCGTTTTTGCTTATATGCTTATTCTGACCCGTTAAGGGTATTTAAGCATTTATAAGCGTAAATCACGCTTATCCCATTCTAGCATCATATTTCCACATTTACATATTAATTGGTTTTCCACCACAACTATAATTGTGGTTGACTTACTGTGGTAAACTATTTATTCCGAGTTCTATCCTCGGTTTATCTTTTTACGACAAGACGCATTTTAAGGCATTTGACTCACAAGGATCATGCCTTTCGCTTTTAGACTTATCCAAAGGATTTACTTGATCGAAATGCTTATTTCTAAACAACCCGTAAGGGTTGTTTGCTTGATTTATCGATCAAGGGCGTTTTGGTCAACTTTAGCCCTTCTTTTACGACGAAGGACTTTTAACAACATAACTGACCAAAATCGCACATCTTTGCTATAATCTTAATTACACATACCTGGCTCGGACCAAAGTATAGACGCGTTTTAATACCTTGCTTTAATAACCGCTAATTAATAGCGATGCAAATATCCATTCGATATTTGTTACTGTAAGCATGTAACTCGACAAATAATCAGTAGTCGATATTGTCAAAGGGTGATATCTTCACCTTTTGACCCGTCTGGTCTAAGTGACCATTTATCTTTACGAGATAATATTTATTACCATCTCATCTACATGACTCGTTCTGGTTTACACCATACGTTCATATTACCCATAATTTATTTCTTAATTCCTTTTTGACCCATCATAGCTTATGCCAAAATGTGTCATTCGACCACTAACGGTCATCGTCAACGCGTGATCGAATTACCGTTTTACCCTTATTATTTATTTTGGTTTACCCTATAAGGTAACCATTTAAACTCATTGTCTATTCATCATTATATGACCGAATTACCGATTTACTATTTTTTAACCATCATTATGGTTTCTTATCATTTTCGCCTATCTTGTTTCGTACGACTACACGTTGGAACATCACCTTTCATATACTAAATTATCTTTTTCGTAATCAATACGATAAAGGAATATTTTATAAATTTAAAAAGGAGTGTAAGCTTTACTTACCTAGCATCCAAATATGTTTTTTCCTTCATACTCGATTTGTTTGACCCGCTTCCTTCCCAAGCTTCCACCTAGCTTGTCAAGCGTCAAACTATCATTGTAATTTGTAAGATGGTTAGATTAGTCATAATCAATCACGACTATTCCATCTTACGGTTTTTATTTCGAAATTATCATTTGATCATATCATTGGTCAAATTTGACTTTTTAAAGTCAACTGCCTATTAACGTAAGTAGTTACACGATGTAGCTCAACTAATGTTTAATTACTTGGTCAATTATCCAGTAAGCATCATTCTTATGCTACTGTTTTAACTACTTATTCAATCAAGTTCTCGAAATCATAACTCATTGAATTTTCACTACTTCAATCATTCTTAACACATGATGATATCAAACATCTTTTAACATGAATATATCATAAATTTTTCATCTTATCATACAAAACCCGTTTCATGGCAAGTATGATTATGTGCCCCAACACATAATTTGTTCAAGTATCTTCTTATTAATATCATGTATGATGATTCTAATCATAATTATATCATCAATTTCATCATCAATTTCATCATATGATTAAAACCCACTTATCCTAGTGTGGTAAATCATCAAAACATTCAATTCATAGCATCCTATGTATAATTTTCACTTAGGGTTTTGTTCCTAAGCAAGTATATATCACTAATTCAACCATAGCTTCTATGATTCATACATAATTTGTGATTATGATGTTTATTCAAATTTCACAACTTCACAAATCATCAAAATTTTACATACCTTATGATCCCTTAGATTGGGTGATCATTAATTCACGTTCAATTGTGAATTTGAGCTTCGTTTAGACCTTCAATTTGATGATTTTTGATAGAACTAGGGTTTTGCTCCATGGGAGCTTCCCTTGAACGTCCAGACATTCGCACACACTTAGTGTGTGTTATTTTGTTTTAAGTTTTTATAATTAAACTTTCAAGTTTTCCAACTTTGGCCCCTCTTGTTTGGTTAGTTATTAAGTAGGCCATAACCTACTTATTTCTAACAATATTCCCACTTATTAACTAGGTTAAACATTTCAAGTTAATTTAGTGAGTTCAGGGAGATTACGACTAAGTTTATTTTAAGTCCCGTTAACTTGAGCCTTTTATATACTTTATTTTCTCAAAAGCATTTATTCACTTTGTGTTTCATATTAGGTTTATGTATTTAAATCCTAATATTTACCGGGTTAATTTTACCACTAACGGTACTTTGCCCCTCTTTTAGTATTAACGTGGTTTGATTACCAAACCTGTTTTTGGGGTGTTACAAACAACCTGCAACATGTTTAAAAGCATAGTTTAATACAAAGTATTGGCGAGTATACAAGTTTGATACATAGCATAAGTATAAAAATGATTGAAACAAATCCACATGGCCAGTGGCGAAGCTTGAGATTTCCGACCGGGGGGTCGAAAACATATATACCCAAAAATTTCTATAAAACCGGGGGGTAAAAACGTATATACCCAAAAATATATATACAAAAACTACATACTCTCCACTACTGAGCGAAAAGTTCGGGGGGTCGGCCGCCCCCTCCCGCCCCCACTAAGCTACGCCAATGCACATGGCACACCTAGTTATCAAGATTAACGTAAAACTGGCATGCAAAGTCAACCCTCTGATTACCGCAAGTATAAATGAATGAATAACTTAACATGACCTCACGTTCACGGGCGGTGCGTTACTCCTATAGTGCTATAGATGTTAAGGGGAGGCTCGTACGAAGTTAATGACAAGTTTATCACATAAGAATCACCCAGAAACAAGAACCAAGTATAACGTATTAGTATGCATGTATTGGATTGTTTGTGTGATTGCATAAAAGTATAACTGATTGTGATGTTGAATAAGTAAACATATTGCACCCAAAAGTTTAAAATGAAAAAGGGTGTTCGAGTATACTCACAATATTGCAAAAGCTTTCTGATTATTCTTGAGTGATGAGTTGTTTATGAATAGAAATTGAAGGCAAGTTCATACGACGTTTATAAAGTAACTAGAAGTGGGATTTAGAATTTGAGTACAAAAGTATGTTATGCATAAAAATATATCTAGTCCAAGTACTCGTTTTTGACACTAAGTTGAATGTGATTTCATGGGTCCTAGTTTGCCCATTAGAATCATCAACGAGAGACTTAGATTCTTAGATAAAGTAGCCTAAGTTTATGACGAATAACCATGACTCGATTATCATCATAAATTCAGCCATGTTCATATTTATATATATATATATATATTTATATGGTTATAATATTAATCCTAAGCTAAGTCCATCATAAATTTCATAGAGTTCATGGAAGTTAAGCATGGAGGTATGAACACCTCATTTTATGATTCACCACTACACAATCATCACGAGGATGATTCGAAGGGTCATGAATGACAAGAAATAAAAGAAACTAACTAATACATATCAAGTAGCCAAGTAAATCTTAACCCAGGTGAACCACCACAACAAGGAAAGAGTTAACTAAGCGTGGAGGCTAGACAGAGTTATGTTACTTTGAAACTAGAAAGCTACTTGGATTAACAAAAAAAACATTAAGTGAGGCGTGGAACAATTTCGGTGTGACAATTGGCACTTTTCGTGTAATTTCCGTACAATGTGAACAGTGTTTTATGTTATATGGTTGTGTATTTTGAACTTCTGATGTGCATGATTTCATGGCATACATTTAAAGAACTCACAAAAAAATTTCATGATGCATGATACTTGTTTTATTTGGTCGCGACTTGAAACAATTTAGACAGTGCACAGAACGAAACTAGCACACTTATCAGATAAACTAGTAGTACTGACAGGAGTTTAGTACTCAGACAGACAACATGTTTAGGATATAGATTGAGACCCATAACCCATGTTATACTAAACTTCATGTGAGAAATCAAGGGTTTATGTTACTGTTTTCCGAGAGACAAACGAACACTAGAAACTGCCCGAAACTAGCTATAAACAGTAAAATTCAGCAAATCCAGCAAAATTCAGCATTCTATAGCTTATGTAATAATCAGAAATAACGTCAGAATACACAGAATAACTCAAAAGGGTGATAGAAACATTATCATAGCATAATAACACAATACGCCATACAAGTTACTAATATTGATCATTTAAGCGATCCGATAACTAAACGAACACCCGAACACAACTGGAGGCATCAAGTGAAATAGTTAGCATTATTTTCATAACATGAAACTAGCTTAGGGTCATAAACACCATGATATGAATCAAAACATCTAAACACCTAAACTACTTAACAAATCATCCATATTAACACTCTTTTACACTTAACAAGTTTTAAACAAAACAACACACACACACCCTTCCTAACCGTCCCCATGGCACCCCCACCCCCTAATGGTGTTGACTAGTTTGTTGTTTGGTCAAAGATGCCACATTGAGAACCTATGGTTAACGTTTAGGAGGGAACTTATGGACCAACTTGTTTAAAACCTTATCTACTCCATCTAATCCCTCATTTTCACTTCAACAAAAAATCAACACTCTCACCTCTCCCTCTCCTCTCTTCTCGGCCGAAACCACATACCCACGCCCTCCTCACTTTCATTCAAATTCTAGCTAAACCAAGACTCTCCAAAGGTGTATCAAGGCATTCTAAGGAAGGCTCAAGACTTGGAAGCTCAAGGACCACACTTTGGAGCTATTAACCACCCTCTTTGTATCAATTTTCTTCATCCTCAACAACTTGTTTCTACCCTAGCCTTGAGCTAGTAGTAAGTGTCTTGAGAACTCATTTTTCATCTTATTTTAGTAGAGGTAACATATGTGTAACTAAAAATCTAAAGATCTTACAAAACCAAGAAGATGACCTCATGAAACAAACTAAAAATCATAAGAATATAAGTTGTTTATGCTATGTGATGAAGTTGGTTGATGACTGTTTGTGTGTATGATGATGAACACCACAAAAGTGCTTGTTAGATGATGATTAAACACATGATCTAGCAAGTATGTTGATGGATCTTGAAAGATCTATGTTAAGCATGTAGTATGTGAAGTATGAACTTGAAATGTAAGCATGATATAGTGTAGAATATGGTTCCTACAAAGTGTAGATCATGAAAAATGAAAGATTTGAAATATTAAAGTTTCAAAGAAACAAAGTTTACTTCATGATGAACATGGTTTTGATTTTTAAAGATAAGTGAACTTATTACATGTGTGAAAATGAAATACTTGAATTGTTTAGAACATAAAAATTTGTAGAAAATGAATTTTTACAATAATGGATCATAAGTTGTAAAGATGAAAATTCTACAAAAATGGTTCATATGAAAAATAAACCATGTTTTTGAAGTTTATGAAACTTGTTAAACACCATGTTAAAAGACTGCAAATTTTTATGAAACTTTCAAGCTCACATCTTCATGAAAAATGCATTTTTATGCATATGATAGGTTGTAAATTGTGGTGAATGATTGTTGATGATTTTTGAAAAGAAAATGATATGCTTAAAAGCATGGAAAACTCCATTTTACAAATGAAACTATGGCAATTTTTTTATAAATTTAAACACTTAGAAAAATATGTTTTTAACAAGATTTTATAAGTAATCTTGATTTATGGTTTTAAATATAAAAATTCCCATAATTTTTGGTAAAAAAATACAAATAATGGAGGTTGGTTTTCAAAAATAAAGATGACTAACTATATATTTAGAAAAATATATATTTAGAGGCCACATGGATTATGTGCTATGTGTATATTATTTGTATTAGTTATATTAAAATTTAGGAACTTGAAATAACATACCACACAAATACCAAAAATTGTAATTAAAGAATTACAAAAATTACAAGAAAATAAATATATATCTTGTACACAAATATTGGACATTTGGACAAACGGACTCATTATATAAATATTCCAGAATTTTATTTGTATTATAACCAATTTGGTAAACGGTATTTCCTAAACCGGACGAACGACAAAGTATGTATTTTTACAAGTATTATAAAAATATATCATATTTTGTCAAACTTGAAAGTATATTATTTTTTAGTGTATGAAAATATTTACTTTCATAAACAACTTAAAAATATATTATTTTAGTGAAAACTAAAAATATATTTTTCCTAGCTTTGGTCTTAAAAATAAATTATTTTTAAGATATATGTGAATATTTACATTTGCCAAGTAATAAATATAGATATTTTCTATAAACATATCTTAAATTATGTATATTTTAAGGATACAAAGATTATGGTTAAAATAGTGCAAAACAATATTCCGGAAAAATTAAATATATATTAAGTATGAAATACTTAATAAGTACAAGAAAACACGTATTCCTATACGTACAAATACATGCCAACATACACTACCAACACTTGGTAAAAATACCCATATACAAGTATTGTACATAAACATGAGAATACTTAACCGTATAATACTCGATAAACGGTATTTTGGTTACAAAAACTACAAACACGCGTATATGGAAACCGTATGTCAAAATAAGTTAAAAATATATTTTTAACAAATCCCTTAAATGATACATGCAATGCATGCAAATAATCAATGTTAAGATATAATATTTTAACTAATATATTAAACTTTGAATTTTATATAATTATTAGGAATTATATAAAGACATCATACACTAAAAGTGCAACTCAAAACAAAACTAATCCAAAACAAGTCTTAGCAAGTGATTAAGACTAAGAACCGTTACAAGACCGAAGTGTCTAACAAAACCTAGCACGTTTGTAGGTTGCGAAACGAACCTAGGAAAACGCATTTGAGTACGCACTTTGCACAGACTCAAACCTGTGAGTTCATGCCCCCCTTTTATTTTAACGTTTTCGGTTTACAACTTTCGGGGGGAAATACATGTCAAACTTGGGTATGATTAAGCTAAGGAATGAACTCTTAGATCATGTGAGCATAGGGTGTAACTGAGGTGCCATTAATCCTTTTAAGGACCAAGGAACAAAGGTTAGATCTAATGGGTATGGGCGAGCCCCACTCACGGTCCATGGGTGACCACTTAGAGTGCTGTTGTATCCCAGTCGGGAGTGAACCGACACTAAAAATTGCCTACTCGGGTTGAGTACCTCCTATGTCGTCACATATATTAATGTCCTTGCAAAACATTAATGATCAACATGTTCATAGACGCTTTACATACCTACTTACAAAACTAGACTTTCAAATGTTTTTGAGATTCGTTTGATGCGCATATATATAAAACACATGAACTCGCTCAACTTTCGTTGATGTTTTCAACTTACATCTATTTCAGGAAAATAGATGGATTTTGGTGCCAGCATTGTTTTCAAGCTTTTGAGTTACAAGTCCCGATGTCATCCACTTTTGGAGGGTTTGATTCATATATCTCATCCTTGATGAGATATAGGATGCAAAGCCTCATGAACCTAAACTTTTGTTACTCAAGTCCTTATGGAACTTTAAATCTTATGTTGGTTGTAACTTAAACTAAATACTTATGGTGGTTTGAAACTTGAACAACTTGTGGTTTGTAATATTTTGAAACTTGTGATTGGATGAACATCGCTTATTTTAATCATGTAGTTGTTTATTATGATCGAATGCAATGAAAACTGATCAAGTCACACACATACACTTCCGCAAAAGACAGGGTGTGACATTAGGATAGCCAAAGCATCCAAAGTTCACACTTGCTTCAAACATAAGTCTTGCCATATGAACTAGGGTAGACTTATGTGACTTCAACACTTGTGGGTTGACTTAAACCCTTTCAAAAACAGAAAGTTTAGAGGTGTTTTCACCTCTTAAACTCATAAGAATCTACTCCTACAAGTCTCATAACCTTAGATGAGTTCAAGAACAAGTAGGCAAAAGATAAAATCACGAAAACATAGTTTTATAAAAGTTTAGCAAGTATTCTTCCAAAACAGAAAGTTTGGACCTCAAAATGGTGTTGTCCACCTTAGATTACCATGGTAATCTTGTTGAAACATTCCTAGAGGTGTTCCAAGCTTTGTAGAAGAAGAAATGGTGAAGAAAGTTGAAGAAAAGTGAGTTTGAACTCACTTTGTAATCTGCCCAAAACTTGTATTTTTAGAGAATTTGAGAGTGATTTGAGTGTTTAGATGAGTTTGGAAAGTGAAAAAGAGTGTTAGAAAGGTTGTATTTATAGTGGGTGATTAGGGTTAGGAGTTAAGAGTGTTTTAAAAGAAGTTAGGTGGGAGTTGGGATGATAAAATGGACCAATCCCTGAAGGAATCAAAGCTGGCTGCAGATCGGGGGCTCCCGCGCGTTGCGTAAGGTGACCAGGGATCTTCCGCGTGTCACCTGAGCTGCCTCAGGATAACTTTCAGATTTTGACACTTTTAATCCCTGCAGTTTGGTTTTGAGTGTACTTTAAGGTATTTCTTGGTATAAACACATATAATTAAGTATAGAACATGAATAAAAGTAGGGATTAAGTTTTGGTAAATGGAAAATTAAGTATTTGTCTGTATAAAGCATATAAAATCACGTATTTACAATAGTTTGTTAGCAAAACAAGTATGTGTTTGCGTGTGAGATGAACGTATACCAAACAAGTATGTATCTTGAATATAAGACGAGTACGTATAATAAATTCATAACTTAAGTAAAATGACCACGTTTTTATTACGTAAAGTTTCGGTTTGTACTGATTGACAACGAAATACGATTACAAAAGAATACGAGTTTTCATAAATAGAATACAGGTGAGCTTTCTAAATACGGGAAGTTCTAAAAAGCGAGGCGGTACAACCAGCATCAAGATCAGTAACAGATACCACACATGATGGAAAAATACGTGTTTCCAAAATAAACAATATTCTATAAGTATTAGTGAGTGTGAAAAAGTTATACCAAAAGTGGGTGTCACACCCCAACCGATGGCGGAAACATCGGGGCATGGCACTGAGCGAAACAGATTGTCCAGAAGTTTCCATAACAATTATCATTACCATTCAATTTAAAATAACATGTTCCATACCATGTCTCAAATAGTAAACAAATTATTACAGATAAAAATCTAGGCAAATAATTCTGTTCCGACAACTCAGATTTAAAATAGAGCAATTGTTTATCTGCTTCTAGAGACCCTTAATTCAATTACTACAGACAACTATTTGTTGGGCTCTAAAGCTTTATTCTAGCTTCAAATTCCTACCAAGTGTGCGTCCTAAGCACCTGTCACACACGTTAAAATAAAGTCAATACATAAAATGTAAAGGTGAGCATACAAGTTTGATAATAGCATATAGAGTTCGAATTCGTTTACACATAACCAGCACGTACACATAGTGAAATGAAGCACGTTAGTTATCGACATAGATCCATCGATACCAATGACTGCGGGTTGACTGCCAAATGCTGTTCTCAATACATGATTACCACCGTAATCCATGCAAGTAATTGTCCTTAACAACCCCCGTGTGAACGGGTGCTGAGTCCAAACTATAGTACTATCGTTGCTAAGGCAGGTAGACAGCATTCCATGTGTAAACATAACAAACAAGCATTCATAAGCCACGTATAACATGCATTAACGGGTAGCGTTCAAATAGTATTGAGTAGTGTGATTTTTGTAGTTTGAATATTCGTAACATATGTAACACCTAAAAGTGCGTAAAGCAAAAAGGGATCGAGTATACTCACAGCGGTTGATGGATTGAAGGGAGCGCTTAGCGAGTAAAGTTAGCCTGAATGGATTGAGAGCATAACGATAAGTGACGCGTAAAACGATGCAAAGTGTTGGAGAGTCGGACAGCTGGTCGATCGGACGATAGTCCGATCGGACGGCTGACCGTTCGGTTGACAGCCCGCTCGGACCGCTGTCTGGTCGGTCGGTCGGTAGGCCGATCGGATGGCTGTTTGAGTGGATTGTTTCTTCTTTTGAGAAGGATGTGTTTGTGTATGATGGCTTGACTTTTGAAGTTTTCATTGTAGCATTTGAAAACATTGAAGTACCTTTACCCTTCAGGTCGGTCGATCGGACGGCTGTTCGATCGGACGGCAACCCGATTAGTTAGGTATTTTAATGAATTGTAGTGATTTGCTTTGGATCGGACAGGTGTTCGATCGGACAGGTGTTCGATCGGACAGCTGACCGATCGGTTGGCAAGTCAACAATAGTCAACAACTTTAAATGGAATGCAAAGTGTGGTGCAGTAGATCGGTTGTCACACCCCCAAAATCCACCTGCGGAGTATCACCGCTTGGAGGCGTGACTGACCAGGATCCAGCCACCAATCATATCGAACATGCATAAAAGTAATTATAAAAATCCAACCAATACAATTGGTGTCCAAACATAACATAGTTAAGTTGCAAGCGGAAGCATAATGTTTAAAACCAAAACATGAGTTCAATTGTTCCAAGTTTAACATGGCACACAGCTGTCCATGTCCCACAACGACCCTCTTCCATGCAAGCTCCAGCTAAGTACCTAAGGGCCTGCAAAGCATGTAGTAACGAGTCAACAACAAGTTGAGTGAGTTCACGGTTGGGTGTTCGTTTTAAGTTGTTTCGAAAACAGTTTCCTTTATCTGGCATCCTGCCGTGGGGGTTACCCCATAGTTAAAAACGTGACTTGTTTATTCCCGGTTACTCTGGCAATCCAGCCGTGGGGGCTACCCCGTGTTAGTTATCTGGCATTTCGGCCGTGGGGGCTACCCCATGTATACACTAGACTCGTTACCATATCGACTGCTGACTGTAGTCATGTTTATGTGCCCTGAAACTGTCAATGTCTATCATCATTGACGTGCCCCAGATCCATTAGTTCACGCCCGTCCTCTGCGGCACGGTGTGAGGTTTGTCAGACCTAAATAGCGCTATCTAACTAATGACCCGCTCGCCATTGGCCCGGCGATTAAGTCGATATAAAAAGGAGGGACTTCGTGATAGAGTTTTGGTCTAGTACGAGTTATCTGTCCGTGAGGACGAGGAATTACATTCCTGAACCAATGCTGTCCTACCCAAGGAGGACGAGGAACCCACGTTCCTTAACCCCATTCCCAACCCAGGGAATCCCATGCTTTGTAGAGGGTGTGAACTCACCTTGGTTTGCTCGGCAGATACACAGAAAGGTCAATCAAGTTGTAAGTGGTCAACTACGTCCTAACATAGATATCATTCAAGTCAGGTTCATATCCAAGTAGTGCACGCATGTTCTACGCGTATACTAGCAAGTTGCATACAGGTATTATTCATGGCATACACGTATAAACATGGCGGTTTACAATAATACCTATGAGTTGAACAGTAGCATGTATACAAGTAAGCAAAGCCCAAAAGTCCGGCCCAATCCTAAGCCCGTAACAATGCAAGTCCAAACAGTGCACGACATACACGATTAACAATACACAGAAAGCCCATACATTCGGCCCACTAACTTAGGCCCGTAACTATGCAAGTCCAGTCCAGCGAGTGTGCGTACATGGTCTCGAGTCGAGACTGTGCGATCTCGGTTAATGCCTATGAGTTCTCGAGTTATGCATGAACTAGTCGAGACTAGGTGATCTCGAGTCATATCCGGACCCGCAACCGAGGTCTCGAGTCATGTTGTTTTGTGTGAGTCGAGACTAGGGGTCCTTGACTCGCAACCTAGTGTCGAAACCGTGATCTCGAGTTGTCATCCATATGGTCTCGAGTCGAGACAGGAGGTCTCGACAGGAACACCTGCTGACTTCCGACATTGTACTAAACCAATGAGGTTTTGATTTCATGCAACAATTGTGTACTATCCACTAAACATGTTTTCTTGTCTAGTTATTAACCAAAATGGATCAAACAATCAGATTTCAAATATTTATAACACATTCATATCATATTCAACAAGTTCTTCATATATTCAAGTCATGTTCATGTTGATCATCAAACTTGTTCATCATCTTTTAGGGTTTTTAGCATTAATCATAGTCATAACATGAACAACCATCAAAACACTTGAACATACTCATCTAATGGTTTCAAATCATCACATAACACCTCAACTCGACTCTACACTAATCCGATTAACATGGTACTACACATATGCAAGCCGGTTTCATGAACACCCACATTTAATGGTTTGAATCACCTTTAGACACAAGATATCATGAGCTCATTGTGCAATATATCCGAAATCAAAACATGTTAGCCGAATAACATCATTATATATAACATCATCATACAAAATAAATACCTAGCATGCATCACTAACCTATATCATTACACATCAACACCTTTAATCATGTATAAACATGTATTTGCAAAGAAATCACTAACCGGTTCAAGTGTGGGTTCAAAGGTGTGAAGTAGTAATGGATGAAGCTTCCAAATGTGTGTGTGTGAGCCGATCCGAGAACTCCTTGTGGTCACCGGTTTGATCCGAGAAGGAGGAGAAGAGATGTGATGTTTGATTTCTAGGTTTTAGTGAGAGAGAGTAGGGGAGTGTGTGTGTTGTCCAAGAAAAATGGCCAAGATGGCTAGGAGTATAATATATACTAGTTCTTAAGTTGTTTACCCTAGTGGGTTTTCGAGTGGGGTGGAGAGGAGCATGGCCCAACCCGGCCCAACTGTTACTGTTCACTCGAGACCGCATGGTCTCGAGTCGTGTCCTTGTGTCTCGGTTCACATAATCACACTCATACATACAAGCATACATATAAACATAACATATAATCACATAGGATGTTCACATATATCATTACACCAATACGTCAACTAGTCACATAATGTTTCAAGTAGGTTACACTAAGATACACAAAAGGTTCTAAATTTTGAGTTGTCACATCATCCCCAAGTTGAAAGAAATTTCGTCCCGAAATTTGGTAGGCACTCACTGAGGAAGCTAGTTAAGTTGTATGGTTTTCCCGGTTTTCCTGGGGTGTCACATCCACCCCCCGTTGATCTGGAATTTCGTCCCGAAATTCCGTAGCTTCAGCCTCAGTAGTGGTTGTATTGTTTGTAAATAGTTGGGGATACTTATGTTTCATTCGATCTTCGCGTTCCTAGGTGAACTCTGGGCCGCGACGTGAGTTCCAACGAATTCGAACGAGAGGTATTCTAGTGCTCTTGAGGACCTTAACATCCCGGTCCGTGATTTCAACGGGTTCCTCGACGAATCGTAACTGTTCGTCGATAGTGAGTTCCTTCAGAGGAACTATGTGGGTCTCATCTGACAGACACTTCTTCAGATTCGACACGTGGAAAACGTTGTGAACTGCACCGAGTTCTGCTGGTAAGTTCAGTCTGTAGGCCACCCTGCCTATTTTCTCAATGATTTCGAAAGGTCCAACGTATCGTGGGTTAAGTTTGCCTCATTTGCCAAAGCGAACCACACCCTTCCAGGGTGAAACTTTGAGTAGTACCCGCTCCCCGACCTGGAGCTCTAGTGGTTTCCTGCCCTTATCGGCGTAGACTTTCTGACAGTCACGAGCAGCCGCCATGCGTTTTCGTATCTGAGCAATTTGTTCGGTTGTGTCTACCACATGTTCTGGACCAGTGATCTGACTATCCCCCACCTCTGCCCAACAAAGAGGTGACCGGCATTTACGTCCGTACAATGCCTCAAACGGAGCAGCTTTAATGCTGGTGTGGTAGCTGTTATTGTACGAGAATTCCACAAGTGGCAGATGCTTCTCCCAGCTGTTTCCAAAGTCGATTACACATGCACGAAGCATGTCTTCTAAGGTTTGAATAGTACGCTCGGACTGCCCGTCCGTCTGAGGGTGATACGCTGTACTCATGTCTAATCGTGAGCCAAAGGATTTGTGCATTGCTTGCCACAGTTCTGAAGTGAAACGTGCATCTCGATCCGAGATAATAGAGGTGGGCACCCCGTGCCTCGAAACAACTTCCTTGAGGTATATTTCTGCAAGAGTGGAGAATTTATCCGTTTCCTTGATCGCCAAGAAGTGTGCGGACTTTGTGAGTCGATCCACGATCACCCAAATAGTATCGTTTCCGCGCTGAGATCTAGGTCGGCCAGTAACGAAATCCATGGAAATTTGCTCCCATTTCCATTGTGGTATCTCTGGTTGCTGGAGTAGACCTGAGGGTTTTTGGTATTCAGACTTGACTCTCGCACAGGTCAAACACTTGCTGACGTAATTTGCTATGTGGGCCTTCATGCTAGGCCACCAATATGTAGTTTTGATATCGTGGTACATTTTATCCGAACCAGGGTGTACCGAGTAGCGAGACTTGTGTGCTTCATCGATCACAAGCTCTCGTAAGTTGCCATAGAGTGGGACCCAAACGCGTCCCGTTACGTAGTAAGCACCGTCTTCCTTCTGTTCTAAGCGTTGCCTTGATCCGCGTAGGGCTTCAGCCCTGACGTTTTCTGGTTTCAGTGCTTCTATCTGAGCAGCTCGTATTTGAGAAGGAAGGCTAGAATGGATCGTGAGTTGCAAAGCTCGTACGCGCTTAGGCGCAGTGTCCTTTCGACTGAGGGCGTCAGCCACAACATTGGCCTTGCCCGGGTGATACCTGATCGAGCACTCGTAGTCATTCAGTAGTTCGACCCATCGTCGTTGCCGCATATTCAGTTCCTTCTGCTTGAAGATATGCTCGAGGCTCCTGTGGTCGGTGTAGATTGCGCACTTGGTACCGTACAAGTAGTGTCGCCATAACTTAAGTGCAAAAACAACAGCTCCCAGTTCTAAGTCGTGCGTAGTGTAGTTCTTTTCATGAACTTTAAGTTGGCGTGAGGCGTAGGCTATAACCTTATCTCGTTGCATCAATACACAACCAAGACCTTGAATTGACGCGTCGGAGTAGACCACGAAGTCGTCTGTGCCCTCCGGCAAGGAAAGGATAGGTGCACTGCAAAGTCTATCCTTTAAGTGCTGAAATGCCAACTCCTGTGCATTTCCCCAGCGATAAACAACGCCTTTTTGCGTTAGCGAGGTGAGAGGCTGTGCGATCTTAGAAAAATCCTTAATGAACCTCCTGTAGTAACCTGCCAATCCCAAGAATTGGCGAATTTCCTTTGGTGTACGAGGTGCAGGCCAGTTCTTAATAGAGTCTACCTTGGATGGATCAACGTGAATCCCATCCTTGTTTACCACGTGGCCTAGGAAATGGACTTCTCGAAGCCAGAAGTCGCATTTCAAGAACTTTGCGTAAAGCTGTTCGGTTCGAAGGAGTTCCAGAATAAGTCGTAGATGCTGCTCGTGTTCCTCCTGACTCTTAGAATAGATCAGGATGTCGTCGATGAAGACTATAACGAATTTGTCCAGGTAAGGCTTGCACACTCGGTTCATCAAGTCCATGAAAACTGCAGGTGCGTTTGTCAGCCCAAAAGGCATGACCAAAAACTCATAGTGCCCGTATCGAGTTCTGAAGGCCGTTTTGGAGACGTCCTCTTCTCGGACTCTCAGTTGGTGATATCCCGATCTCAAATCAATCTTTGAATAGTAGCTCGACCCTTGCAGCTGGTCGAACAAGTCGTCAATACGCGGTAGAGGATAACGATTCTTCACCGTCACCTTGTTGAGTTCCCGGTAGTCGATGCACATTCTGAAGGTACCGTCCTTCTTCTTCACAAATAGTACCGGAGCTCCCCAGGGCGATGAGCTTGGACGAATAAAACCCTTATCCAAGAGTTCTTGTAGTTGCGTAGAGAGTTCTTCCAACTCTGATGGAGCTAAACGATAAGGTGCACGAGCTATAGGCGCAGCTCCAGGAGCTAGTTCAATCTGAAACTCGACTTGGCGGTGGGGCGGAAGACCAGGTAATTCCTCAGGAAATACCTCCGGATAGTCGCGTACAACTGGAAAATCTTCTATCTTCTTCTCTTTTTCCGAGGTGTCAGTAACGAGAGCCAAAATGGCAGTGTGGCCCTTTCGCAAGCACTTTTGGGCCTTAAGGAGAGAGATGATGTTCTCAACAGCACTCCTCTTGTCGCCACAAATTATGAGAGGTTCACTACCGGAGCCTGGAATACGAACGACCTTCTCGTTGCAAAGAATCTATGCTCGATGTTGGGATAACCAATCCATCCCAATGACAACGTCGAAACTACCCAAGACGATAGGAATAAGGTCGATAGAGAAGGTCTGGTCTGCAAGAATAAGTTTACAACCCTTGACTACGTGTGTGGCCTCTAAACTCTTACCATTTGCTAGCTCTACAGTGTGCTTGTTGTTCAAAGGTGTTGGAATACGCTTAAGCATTCGACTAACTTCTAGTGACATGTAGCTAGTATCGGCACCCGAATCAAATAAAACTGTAACATAAAAGTCGTCGAGAAGGAACTTACCCGCCACAACATTGGGGTCATTCCTTGCTTCACCTTGGCCGATCACGAACGCCCGCCCCTGGCTCCATTGTTGTTGTTCCCATTATTACCATTCCCCTGATTGTTGTTATTGTTGTTGTTGTTGTTCTGGTTCCTGTTCAGTTGGGGACAATCTCTCTTGAAGTGGCCTTCAGCTCCACACTGAAAGCACCCTTTGTTGTCACCCTGCTGCGGCTGCTGGCGTTGGTTCTGTTGAGTTTGCTGACGATTATGATTGGCGGGGTATAAGCTCCTGCAATCCTTTGCAGCGTGAACTGGCTTGTTGCACCGATGACAGTTGCCCCTTGTGCATGGCCCGCTGTGGTGCAGGCTGCAGCGATTGCATTTGGGGTGATTCCCTTTGTACCCACCATGACTTTGACCACCAGACGATTGCTGACTAGGGCTCTTGTAGTCTTCAGTCTTTCTCTGCTGAGACTGAGACTGAACAGAAGTTGAACCCTTGCTTGAAGCTCCATCCCATTTTCGTTTGTTGTCACTAGGGACACCTGAAGTAGTTGCAGCACCTACGCGCTTTGGTAACCTGTTCTGCTCTACCGCCTGATCCGTGAGACGGTGAGCCAACTGAACAACCTGCTGGATAGTAGTGAGGTTTGCTGAAGTCACATGACTTTGGATCTCTGGCACTAAGCCCTTGAGAAAGAGTTCAATTCGCTTAAATGGAGGGTCCACCATAGTAGGGCACAGTAAGGCAAGCTCGTTCGATCTCTTAGTGTACGCCTCAATTTCTGACCCCGTCATTTTGAGGTTGAAGAACTCGACTTCCAGCTTATGAATGTCATCCCGACTGCAGTATTCTTCCTTGATCATCTCCTTTAAAGTTTCCCATGGGGTGGCGTTGGCAGCAACCAACCCCAGCATTTGGACCTGAGCGTTCCACCACGTGAGGGCTAAACCCTCGAGAGTACCGGTAGCATACTTCACCCTGCGCGCCTCAGGGCATTCACACATTTCGAACACAGATTCTAGTTTCTCAAACCAGTGGAGGAGGCCTACTGAAGAGAAAGGAGGTAATGGCTTTAGAATTTAAGCTGAAGAGAAAGGCATGGGTTTTGGAATTGTGACAAGTGACAGAGATTTTGAAGATGTTGGTGGTGGAGATGTGTCATCATCTTTTAGGATTAGCCTTCTCCTTTTTGTTTGAGGAGGGACTGATGATGCTTTGGGTGGAACAGTGGTGGTAGTTTGAGTAGCAGTGGTTTGTGATTGACTAACAGCTGTTGAAACAACTGGTGCTTCAACCACTGTTGTCATTACAACAGATGTTGTAACATCTGTTGTCTTCTGCTTTTTGGCAGGGGGCGATGGTGGTGATGTTGTTTTTGGTGGTGATGGTGGTGGTGGTAAAGTAGTGATTGTGGTGTGTGTTGAAGTGGTGTGTGTTGAAGTGATAACAGATGTTGAAACCTCTGAAGTACCAGCAGTATTTGATACAGCAGGAGTTACAACAGCTGTTTGGATGGAGGTTTGATGTTGAAGGCTTTTGGATGGTGGTTTTGGAGTATGCTTTGTGAGTCTGGATGGGATGCACTTGGGTTCCCTCACTTTTGTAGTGGGATTTCTTTTTGGCTCAGAACAACCCTGCGCATTCAGCTCCATGTAAGCTCTTTTCTCCTCATTCCACCTTGACATATCCTTTGCCTCCCTGTCCCTTTTTACACTTGATATGGCTTCATCAAGTGCTTCTTGGGTAACATCAACCTTTTTGCTACCGTCTAGCAAAGGAATTTTTCTGGTCATAGCATCCCTTTCTGGTTCAATGTAAAGACCATCATCTATTCCCTTCCTTATCCACTCCTGAATTTTCTCCCCCTTTTTGGCATTATCTGGGGGAAGTTGATCAATAAAGAGAACAATAGGAGGAGTAGTGCCAGTAGTTTTCAATAAATGGGCCTTGAGAGCCTTGATGTCTGCTTGTGTGTTCTTGAACCTAGACTCCATGATGTTTCTCAGCTTTTGTACATGTATTTCATGTTGCTGATCAGCCATTTGTTTTTGTTGTTGGAGAAAAGGTTGAAATAGATTCCAGAGCTCATTTGTAGCAGGTGCTTGTGGTGGAGCAGGTGCTTGAGGTGGAACAACAGTGGATTGCATCTTTTGTACCTTCAACAGCTGCTGCAACATTTCTTTGATATCTGCAACTAAAGTATCCAGTTTATCAACTCGTTCCGTCAATTCCAAATATTTTAAACCATCACCCAATTTAAAGGGATCATCTGATTTCCCACTAACAGTGGTTTTATCAGTGGTTGAGGTAGGGAGTGTACTCCACACATTAACCACTGATGCCCCTTTTTCTTGGTACTGGGGTCTTCTTCCTTCAACACTTGACAATCTTTTGATGTTGCCAGTGGTAAAAAAGAATCCACTGGTAGATGTCAGAGGTGCTATGGAAGGAATTGCCTCCAAGGAAGTCTTATTAATGTAACCACTGTCCAACTGTAAACCAGTGGGTTCAATAGTTGTAGTGGCTGCTTCACTTGGATTACCACCAAGAGTTACTTATAACTCAAGGGGTGTAACCTCCTCAGGTTGTGTTGGTGGGTTAGCAAAGATTGATACATCAGACCCAGTCATTTGTTGAGGCATGTTCTCATTGATAGGTGATTGAGAAGGACTGGTTAGTGCCTGGTTCAAATCAATTGCATCCAACAGAAGTTTAGTTGGTGGGGGAATTGTGGATGTGATGTTTGGTGTAGAAAGAGAATTTGCCCCTGGCATTGGGCTGTGGATGATGGAAACGAGTGATTCCAGAGCATCATAATGTGGTGTCCCAATGTGTACAACCTGTTCTTTTTGAGAAGAAACAGGAGGAGTTTCGGTTATGGTTTGAGATATTTGTACCAACTGCTGTGAGGAAGAAGCAGCAGTGGTTTCTTGTGACTTTTGTTTTGTCACAGGCAGTTGCTCTGGTATCTCATCCTCCAGAGTTGCCTTTTTGATGGGTTTGGGGGGTTTTTGAGTTTTTTCTTTTTGTTGGCTTTTTGGTGATTGTAGGTGTGGGTTTCAAAGCAGTTGTTTTGCTACTTTGATCACCTTAAGTAGTGGGCTCAGCAGCAGGTACCTGAGGAGCAGTGGTAGCTGCTAAATTCTGATCAGGCACCTCTGCTTGTGTTTTGCAAGGTGTTGACATTCTTGTAAAAGTTTCAGCAGTTAAGCTATGCATTTGTAAAGAGTCACCTTGGTTTATTTCAGAAATATCATTCTTACTGAATTTCTTTTCAAAATAATAACTTAGAAATCTTGGAAACAGTAAGAATGATTTTGTTTCAACATTTTTAACCAGATCATTAAAAATTTCCCGGGAATAATTAAAATTTTCTTCTTGAAGAATAGCATATTCCAGATTTTGAATTTTTTAATGGTATTTCATTAAAAGCAGTGGTTTTGTTTGAAACACACATTAGAAGGGTATGAAATAAAAACCTTGTTGCAGAAGGGAAGTAACCTTTTTGTAAGGTGTCCTTTTTCACTTCGGCATTATACCCTCTTTCCAGAAAATCATTTTTTAACTCGTTTTTGGGAAAAGTAATTTTACCTTCCTGATCGTCGAGTTGAAAGACTTCTGAAATGGATTGTGTTGTAATCTTGACAGCTTTCCCTTTTAGAGAAGAATTGATGGCGATTACTGTGTCACCTTGTTTTTCAAGTGTTGCATTCTTCCAAAACTCTCTTTGGGTTGTCAAGTAAATTGGTGCATCTGTTGTTAACAAAGTTTTGTACTTCGATGCAGATATGGTATCAATGATGGAGTTGAAGATATTTGTGGTGCCGGGTTTTGTGAGAAGACCCAGAAGATTGTGAGATGGTTTGTGTGGAATTTCAGTGGGTTTTGCCTTTTGAGAGGCTTGTTTGGATGTTGATTTGGAAGTGGGTTTTGCAGATGACTTCGATTTTGTCATTTTGGAGATGATGATCAAAGAAAGTTGTGAAGGGATGTTGAAGAAAAACTGCTTTGAGAAGAGAATTTTTGAGAATTCAATTCGACAGTAAAACCCTGTTTTTTGATGTGAAGTGGGGGTTTTATAGAGAAAAAGTGAATACTGACGTGGCAGGGGTTACAAAAGGTCTGACCACAATGTACTGCCCACATGCCAATCTCTGATGAAATGAAGGACAGTACTTTTATGAAAGTTACTGATGAAGGCAGTGGTTACAACGGTAAAATGGAAGCAGTGGATGATTTTCACTATCAGTGGATAGCATATCAGTGGATAAGACACTGCTTTTGAACAACAGAGTTTATCAAGGAAATGAGAGGACAGAGGATGGCTTTCAGCAGTGGACAGGCTTTGAAGTAGAGCAGACTTTTGAACAAGCAGTGGTTATGGTAGACTTTTAAGGATTTTAATGAAAACTTCATTTTTAGCTATTTTTAAGGATGGGTTTTTTATTTTCTGAAAACATTTTAATGCTTTTATTCATAGAAAAACAAGATGTTGCTTGTTATTCCATGTTTAGCATGCCAATCCTAGAGACCAAACTTTCAAAAGTGGCTGTGTCTAATGCTTTTGTGAGCACATCTGCCAGCTGGTCTTTAGTTGGAACATGATGCAGAGAAATCAAACCTTTTTCATAGCAATCCCTCACAAAGTGATGTCTGATGTCGATGTGTTTGGTGGTTTAATGGGAGACTGGATTTTTGATGATATTTTCTGCTGCCTGGCTATCCAACATGAGTGGTGTCTTTAAGGCAGTGATACAAAAATCCAGCAACTGATATTGAAGCCACAGGAGTTGGGCTGTACAGCTTGCAGCAGCAATGTATTCAGCTTCAGCAGTGGATGTTGAAACAATTGCTTGCTTTTTGCTTTGCCATGAAACGAAGCAATCACCTAGAAACTGGCACCCTCCTGAAGTGGACTTCCTTGTGGTGTGACATCCAGCAAAGTAACTGTCTGAGAAACATGAAAGCTTGATATTCCCATTAGCTGGATACCAGATACCAAGTGTGGGAGCACCTTTTATATATCTGAAGATCCTTTTTACAGCAATGAGATTTGATTTTCTGGGAGCTGATTGACTTCTTGCACAGACACATGTTGCAAACATGATGTCTGGTCTAGATGCAGTTAGGTACAATAAAGACCCAATCATGCTTCTATAAAGTGTTTGGTCAATCAGCTCATCCTTTTCATCAGACATGACAAGCTTATTTGTTGCCATGGGTGTGCTGCATGGTTTACAATCATTCATATCAAATTTGTTTAAAAGTTCTTTAGCATATTTGCTTTGATGAATGAAAGTTCCATTTTGCATTTGCTGAACTTGGAGACCAAGAAAGCATTACAGCTCACCCATTGCACTCATTTCAAACTCAGCTGTCATGAGTTCCCTAAACTCTTCACACATTTTGTTACATGTGCTTCCAAAAATAATGTCATCCACATAGATTTGGACAATCATTAAATCCTTTCCTCTCCATTTTAGAAATAGTGTTTTATCAATGGTACCTCTTTTGAAACCATTTGAGAGTAGAAAGGTGGAAAGAGTTTCATACCAGGCCCTAGGTGCTTGTTTCAGGCCATACAAGGCTTTGTTTAGCCTGTAGACATGATCTAGATAAAATGGATCCTCAAAACCTGGAGGTTGACAAACATACACCTCTTCTTGAATTGTACCATAGAGGAAAGCACTTTTGATATCCATTTGAAACACCTTCATGTTGTGGTTGACAGCAAAGGCCAGGAACAGTCTTATAGCTTCCAATCTTGCTACTGGGGCAAATGTTTCATCATAATCAATCCCCTCTTCCTGTCTGTAACCTTGAACCACAAGCCTGGCTTTATTTTTTACAACAATGCCCCTTTCATCAGTTTTGTTTTTAAAGACCCACCTTGTGCCGATGGGACTGACATCTTTTGGCAGTGGTACAAGCTCCCATACTTGTTGTCTTTTGAGCTGTTGGAGCTCCTCTTGCATGGCTTCTACCCAGTTGTTGTCTTTCAGTGCCTCTTGGTACTTGACTGGCTGATGGAGTGATAGAAAACCAGCAAAAAGACAAATGTTTTGGGTTTGGCTTCTTGTGAGCACCCCTTCATTGATGTTGCCAATGATTTGATCAGGTGGATGAGATCTCAAGTAGATTAAATCTCCTTGGTATGGAATGATGGCATTTGTTGGTGAAGGATGCAAATGTGTATCATCTGACCTAACCACTGCTAGTGACTTTGATGACCAAGCAGTGGCTTCAAAAGGTGGTGGAATAGGAGGTAATGATGTGGACACATGCTGACTTTTATCCACTGTTTGGGGACTTTTGTCAGCAGTGTTTGTTGATGTGGAAGCAGTGGTTGATGGGCTACTTTGGTCAACAACTGTTGAGGTAGCAGTGGTTGAGCTTTGACAGCTGTTTTGAACAACTGATGCTTTTCCCATTGTGGCAGACTTTTGTTGAGGAATGATGATCTCATACCCATAGTCTGGTGATGAATCCTCTGATGGACCTGCACTGTTAGTCTTGACAGCAGTATTTTCAAAAGTGAATTTATCAAGATCAAACAGATCTGCAGGATTTGCTGGGATTTTCATTGATGAAAGTTCATTGAACTTTACATTCAAGGTCTCCTCCACTGCCTTGGTCCGTGTATTAAACACTTTGTAGGCCTTGGCAGTGGTTGAGTATCCCAGATGATAACAACAGTCAATTTTGGCTGCAAATTTTGAAATGGAATCTTTTAAGTTCAAAATAAAGCATGGGCAACCAAATACCTTGAAGTATGAGATCAGTGGTTTGATTTTATACAGAATTTCATAGGCAGTCTTTTTGTGCCTGGGGTTTATTAAAACTCTGTTTTGGACATAGCAAGCAGTGTTTACTGCCTCTGCCCAAAAAGTTAATGGCAAACCTGAATCAGCAAGCATGGTTCTGGCAGCCTCAATCAAAGTTCTGTTCTTTCTTTCAACTACCCCATTTTGCTCTGGTGTTCTAGGGATGCTGTACTGCCTTACGATCCCTTTCTTCACACAGAAGGCATCCAACTCCTTATTTTTGAATTCTGTGCCATTATCACTCCTGAAGACTTTTACTGGAAGGTCAAATTGCTTTTCAACCTGTGTCACAAAGTCTTGCAAAATGCATGCAGTCTCATCTTTTGAGTGTAAAAAGAAAGTCCATGTAAACCTAGAGAAGTCATCAATGATAACCAAACAATATCTCTTTTTCTTGAGACTCGTGAGTTGAACTGGGCCAAACAAATCCATGTGCAGCATTTGCAAACACTGGGTTGTCTTGGACTCTTCAATGGACTTGAAGGAGCTTTTATGTTGCTTTCCTTTTAAGCAGGAAATACAATGCTCAGGACATGAAAACAATTTTTGTGGTAGGCCTCTTACCAAACCATTTTTTGAAATTTCAGTGATTGTCTTAAGATTTGTGTGCCCCAGTCTTCTGTGCCAAAGTTCTGTCTCTTTGTTAGAGGCAGCTGAGAACAGACAAGCATCAGCTCTGGGACACTCTTTTGACATATCAACAACATAAACATTGCCACTTCTTTGAGCAACAAGTTTTGTTTGACCAGTTTTTATTATTGCTTCAATCTTATTGACCATTTCTGGTCCAACAATCCTACAACACTCCTTTGTGAAGAATGACCCATACCCCTTGTCACTCATTTGTGAAACACTCAGGAGGTTGAATTTCAGACTGTCTATCAGATTGACATTTTCAAATTTTACATTGCCAGACTGTACTGTACCAGACCCCAGAACTTTCCCTTTACTGTTATTCCCAAAGGATATATCACCCCCTCCATGAATTTTGAAATCTTTGAGTAGGGCTTTACATCCAGTCATGTGCCTGGAGCCTCCACTATCAACATACCAGAGGCTATCTAAGCAGGCAGAAGCTCCCTGCACATGAAGTAAAAGGATTAGTTCATTAGGGTTTCCAAAGCCAATAAGGATTTGGATGGGGTCTCAACAGTGTCTGGGATGGATGCAGATTGATGGACAGTGGTTAGGTCAGGGGTTTGGGCAGTTTTAGGACTGTTTCTTGCTAACCACTGTTGGGGGTCTTGACCAATCACCTGTTGATAACCAAAAGGATGCCTATTCACTTTAGGTTTAGAGGGCCTTTTGTAGGTCTCATAAACGTGTGGAATCCTTTGGTAAGATGGTTGTCCCTTACCTCTTCTGAACTGGTTGGCATGGGGTGCATCAGTAACCTGAACATTTCTTTTGACAGATGTTTGGTTCAGCTGTTTTGTGACAGCTGCTTGAACTGGCACAAACAGTGGTTGGTTCTTGGTGAATTTGACAGATGATGTTGATGGACTCAAGGATGTTTTAGCAGTGTATTCATTCTTTTTCACATCAAAGTTTTTGAGATACACACATGCTTGAGTTTTGTGGTTTGATTTACCACTGACAATGCAGCTTTCAGCAGGAATAATGACACTTGTTTTGTTTAGATCGTAAGCTTTTAAATGAAAACAGTCTTTTGTTAGATGATTTCTTTTCTCACAAAATTCACAAAACAGGTTATTGACCTTTTCTCTCTTCTTTCTCTTCTCAGACTCCTTTGCAACAGAGTTTTTAACCTCTGTTGGGATGTCCTTAAGAGGAATGACTTAGCTTTTGGAGCTTTAACACCGTCAGTGGTTGTAAAATCCATGGGCTTGAAATTTTCAAGAATGTCACACTCATCAGACCATGTGGGTTTAAACTGGTATTTCTCAATCTCCTCAAAAGTAGAGGATCCCATTGGTCTGTCAAGTGTGATTTTGTTACCAAGTTTATCAGTGATTTTCACTTCTTGGCCATTCTTGTTTGTGGGGAAGAACTCAGTGGTTACATCAGTGGTTTGAACAGATTTTTCAAAAACAGTGTTTTCATCATCATGTTTTCTATAACCAACTCTTCTGTCACACCCCGACCGCGTAAAACAACAAACCGCGGCGGAAACATCGGGGCGTGTCGTAACAGAATTAATTGTTTCATAACCATGGCATACAAAGTTGTATTTTATTTATCAAACAAGGGTGTTACATTGTCTTGAACAGTAAACAAAAGAGTTTATAACATAATTAAACAAGTCTATCTTCGTTTTTAGTCTCTAAGGCACAGGTCCGCCCTAGTGTCATGATCAACATCCTACGGAAAAGCTCTTGAAAACACATGTGAAAATAGGTACGTCAGCATAAAAATGCCTGTGAGATACATAGGTTTGTGAAAATAGAATTCATGACTTGTATTTGAGAAAATGTTTAGTCATGAACCTTGTAATTTGCTTTGTCTTGTAAATCATTTGAAAAACGATAAGATCAGTTGATATGTATAAGTAAATGTAAGGTTAAATGAATAACCATGTAAAATGAGTTTGTATAAGATAAGTTGGTTGTAAAACAATGTCTTATGAAAAGTATGTTATCTGTATAAAATGTTATATGTATCAAACTGAAATGATTTAAATAACGTTACGCTATGTAATATTATACAAACACTTATATATAGGAAGTACCAGCGGCGTATCCACCATGTTTGTATCATATTACACACGTATCGTTACTCAAATCACTTACCCAAACAACCACCAATGTAACTTGTTCATGTACAAAGCAATTGTCAAGTGTTATTGTGTAAACCATATCAAAATGTCTGTGTCCAATGTAAACCACCAAATGTGTATATCAATGTCAAAATGTTTATGTTCAATGTAGATCATGTAATGTGTAACCAAAATGTCATGTATGGTAGTGAAATATATGTATCAACTAAACCATATGTAAAGTGCACAAAAACAAGGTATTGAAGTAAAACATAGTTTAAATCAAAGTTATGTTTTGTGTAACAAATGCATGCTATACTGATACAAACATTTATGCGGTATTGTTAAAATGCATACATCCAAGCCTTGAGACTGTGGTGATAAACCCTTAAACAAATTAAAGGTTCATCTGAGTTATGTATATCGAATTCGGTCATTCCTTTCATCCCCATACCCAGGATGTCCGGAACGGGAGTTGTCAATTCCTATGGTACCACTACCTACTAACGAATGGCATGATCAATGTTAATGAATGTATTGTTCCATGTTAAACAAACCAAATGTCATAACAAAATGTAAGCATGTGAAAACGATGCACTAAGTATGTAATCAAATGAACATACGTAGCATGAAATGTAATGTAAAACGATGTACTAAGTAATGCACACAATGGGCACACCTAGTATGAAATGTAATGTAAAACAATGTACCAAGTAATGCACACAATGGGCACACCTAGCATGAAATGTAGTGTAAAACAATGTACTAAGTAATGCACACAATGGGCACACTTAGCATGAAATGTAATGTAAAACAATGTACTAAGTAATGCACACAATGGGCACACTTAGCATAAGATGTAATGAAATCACGTACTATAATGTACTAACGAACATAGCATGTATATGATGTGAAAACAGGAAAGCATGAAAGTAACAAGTAGGCACATGTGTTCCACCCCAAAACAGTTTGGAAAACAGTAAAAGAGGGGTCTATGTACTCACTTGAGATTGCTCAGTTGTATAAAGATAACCACCAAGTAATGCTATAGATCTCGGAATCAAACGGCACCTAATATAGGTAACTATGTTAATAAATCGGACCTAAATCGGAAGATCGGGTAGCATGAGGGTTTGTAAACCAAACGAGTATTGAGACTCGTGTAGTATGGTTCAACAAAGCCTACATACTAATTGAAACCTAACATAATTGTTTACGACCCATTACGACTCGTTTAGGTAGCTTATGCTACTTTAACGCGTCGTTCGCGTGAAACGCGTTCGGACCGTCTAACTAGTCCTATGACAAGTGTTATATGCCTAAACATGTTATATAATCAGTTATGTGACAAAAGATTAGGTTACATAGGCTTAATTACCAATTATACATGAAAAGGGTATTCTGGTAATTTACCTAAGGCATATAAACTACCTATCATACAACTACTCAACGATGTGACCATAGGGTATAACCTCGGAAGGTTATTCCCTACCTACTATGGTCACCTAATGTATTTGGTCGGATCCTAATGATCGACCAAACTGGGTCGGGTTCGAGGTATAAGCGATTTATCAGATCGCTTACCCTACGACCCTAGACAACGTGGTAATCAGTAGGCATAGTCCCAAGGGACTATGACCATCGTGATTACAATCACGTTGCGAAGTTCTAACGAACTTCGCATTGACCATTACTGGTCAACGCTGAAAGTCAAATAAAGTTTGACTTTCTGACTCGAAAAGCAGTAAAATAAGGAAAAGAACGAAAGAATACTTACGAAGGGTCCCCGAATGCTAAACTTGATTCAAAAATCTCAGGTATGAAACAAATGTTTCAACTTAGAGTTTCTCAAATCAAATTTCTTGTGATTTTAGCAATGGGGGTGTTGGGGTATTTATAGTTTTTAGTCCACCGTTGAGATCGTTTCATGGAAAACGTGCCATGATCCAACCCGTACACTTGTCGGAAACTCATGGTAGCTAAAAATGGTTCTTATCCGCTGACTAGACATGTGAGAATGTGTGGTGGAGGATTAATCAGCTGAAAATCTGATGTTTAAAACATTGAATCTGGTCAGATCATGCACTCGCGTAGCGCGACGGGTAGGCCCTTAGGGCTCGCGCTACGCTACTGCCTCCCAGTTCCAGAATTGTTTCAAAAGTGACAGGTTTAGTCCCTGCAGCCCGTTTAAGCGATTTTCGATGCGTTTGAACCCCGTTAACCTCATTTCAAGGCTCTAAAATGAAGTTAAAGTATAGGGAACTCAAAACATGCTCAAAAATATCTCAGATGTCGGTTCGTTTGGCCGTACGATCGCGATGTTCGCTTAATTACGACGGAATGCGCATAAGCGCGAAAAACGATCCAAATGACGCGACGAATGGATTTTTCTTAAGGCGAACAATAAAATATAATGTAGTCATGCTTTCATAAAATTTTGGATGTCCGGATGTATTCAGAACGTAAGTTATGCGCGAAAATGCAAACTTGTGCACTTTTTGACACTTTTAGTCCCTGAATGACCCAAAAGTTTATTTTAGCACACCGAACCCCTCAAAGCCTATTTCTAAGCTATGTAAAGGATATTTAAGGTGTGTTTAACTTATGGTCATGTTCCGGAATGTTCGTTACAGTTCAAATTGACATACTTTCGCAGTTTGTCATATTTAGTCCCTGTAAACGAATTTACTTGTTTTTGCCATACCAAAGCCTTCAAAACTTATTTCTAAGTTATGTAAAGGTTATTTAAGGTATGTTGAGTATATGTTGATGTTCCGGAGTATTTCTCGCATTAAACTGAGTACGTTTACGCACTAGTTTGCGTATAACTCTCCAGAAAGTGATGTAGAGTTTGGAATTGAACAAAAGTCAAAACATGAAAAATGTAAAACACAATCAAACAAACATTGGGATCAAATAACTTTGTTTTATTGATAATAGAACTGTTCATAGTGATTACAAGCACAGTTGTTACAACACCAAATTTCACATTGCTTTTAATCTGTTTTTCAAGCATAACCTCATACCCTTTGCATGATTCCACCCATTTTTCACAGGTGATCTGGGTGGACTCCAACTCTTTTTTGCAAACTTGGCATTTTTCTACCATAGTTTGGAGTTGAGTTTTGGTTATGCTCTGCTCTTCTTTAAGACTGCTGATCTCTTTCTCTTTTTCAGTCAATTTGTTTTTAAGTTCTTTTAAAGACCTTTCAAATTTGACTTCATCAGTTAAAATTTTATCCCTAAGGTTTTCATTTACCTCTTTGATGTTAGCAAAAGCAATAATGCAATTGTCTGAACACAGTTTTTCAAGAACTTGAGGTGATACCTTGGCAGCAGCCATCATGGCACAATCACATTGATGATTTTCTTCATCATCAGCTCTTACTTCCTTCTCACCTGCTCTCTTCTCTTCCTCTTCTTCTTTGTCCTCTTTGGACCAGGGGTCTGTCAGTGGTTCAATCAGGGTTTCTGAATTTTCTCCCAGCAGCAGTTCACCAGCAACTGCATCAATAACCGCTTCAGCCACCTCATCCACTGTTTCATCACTTAGCTGTTCACCTTCAGTTTCTACCCCCTCTGATATTGACTCTAATGCCATCAAACAAAATTCATCATTAGAAGGTTCATTAAAAGCATAGAGTGCAAAATTTTCATCACCAAGCTCATCAGGCATGCTGCTCCAGTCAACAAAGCCTTGAGTGAAAAATCTTTGCTGATCTGGTTGTACCACTGCTGGAGCAGCTGTTTGAGGTGCAACGGGTTGCACTTGTGCCTGGGGGACAGGGGTTTGAACATACTGAATTTGTGGAACAGTGGTTTGGACAAAATGCACAGGCACAGGGGTTGCAGCATAGTGAGCAGTGTTAACATGGGCTGCAGGGGTATATTGGGTATAGTGAACAGTGCTTTGATTTGGTGGTCTAGGGTTTGAGCTAGGATGAGTGATTATAGGACCAGTAGTTTGACTCCTGCATTCCCTAGCAAAATGACCTAGCATATTGCACTTGTAACACTTGATTTTAGATTTATCCAACCCAACCCTTAAATTCCCATGTAACCCTGGGAATTTTCTCCCTGTTCTTTTGTAGAATTTGCTTGTTCTTACACTAAGCAAAGCCAATTGATGCAAAATGTCCATCTCTTCTAAGTCGGTGGGATCAAAGTGTTGCAAATCATGGAGTTCAAAGCACAAGTTATCTGACATCTGGTTTTCATAATTTGCAGTAAAAGCATAATTTGCAGAGTGAGGATCAGGGTTGTTAAAATTTCCACCAGCAGTTATATCAATGAAGTGATCATAACCCTGATCCTTACCACTGCTACCAAATTCTTCCTAACCCAAAAGAGTTGTGCTACTGAATGAATAATCATCAGCAACTTCGCCAGACTCTTGCAACTTCTTTTTCTGGTTTAACTCCCTTTCATAGGTTAGGAGTCTACCATGAAGTTGGGTCAGGGTCAGATCTTTGAACTCAGCTGAGTTTCTAGTCACAAATGCAATTGTGTCCCATTTGTCAGGTAGTGATCTAAGAAACCTGCTATTTTGTGTTGATTTTGGAATTTCAACTTTAACAAGCCTTAGCTCACTGATGAGACAGCTAAAACGTTCAAACTGTTGGGTCAATGATTCACCCTTAATGTGACAGAAGGTTTCATACTACTGATTCAGAATTTCCCTATTGTTTTCAATAACTTCTTCAGTTCCCCCAAACTGTTCCTTCAATGCATCCCATAACTCTTTGGTACTGTTACAATGTAACAGTCCAGCATAGATCTCATTTGGTAATGCAGATGCTATGATGCTAAATGCTTTGGTATCGAGTTCAAACTTTTGAAAATCAGTTTCAGTATAGTTTTCAGTTGGTTTAGGAACAAACTTCTTTGCATCCTCAGCACTTGGCACCATAGGAACATGGGGACCAAAAACAACAGACCTCCAACATCCAGTGTTCTGTTGAGCAAGTATGTGACCCATCCTTCTCTCCCAGATGTTGTATTCATTACGTTTAAGCATGGGTGGTTTAAAAAGCGAGCCAATGTTATTCTTATCATCTTGTGATTGTAACGTCATCCTGGTTGTTTTACAGGCACTGATTAATCAACTTTAATGGTGATTAAACCTTACTCTGTTTTTCAACAAACCGAACAAACTATCGATATCAACGATTATGAGCTGAACTATTTATGTCAAAATGATTGTTAAATCAAATTTGACTGTCCATGCTCTGATACCAATTGTTGGATCTGAGTTTGGTTTTGATTGTATTTTACGTTTGAATTAGAATGAAGATGGATGAGTTGTGCAGCGGAATTAAGATGGAAACAAACTTTGCATACAATCAAACGAGAGTATTGCTTTGATCAAACACTTTTCACAAAGAACCGAAAGATTGAATTTATTTCAATTACGATTACAATGCAATGTTGAATGCAAACTCCCCCTCAGCCAGAGCTCAGTGTTTGTTCGCGCAGAGAAGACGATTTTGCAAAGAGCTAATAGAACAGTACAGAGCACTGTTCTATTTATAGGCACTAGCAAACCACTGAGCATCTAAGCTGACGTCACCATGAAAGTGACATCTAACCTCCTAACAAACTCTAACCTCTGATCAATACAAACACTGCTATGCTAACTACTGCTATTACATTTCATAATATAAAAGACATCTAATAACTGCTGCATCCTTCCACTGCTGTGAACCCAACAGTACTTTGTCCGGATCTGCAGAGCTTGACTCAAGGCAGTAGATTGAACAGCAGAGCTTTAGTCTTTCATCAGGCCTTTACTTGATCAGCAGTTTGTAGGTCAGTAGTTTGCAAGATCAGTAGATAGGAGGTTAGCAGATGTTGAAATCACTTTCAAGGGGAGAGACTTGTATGTAACATCTGCTTATTCTGGATCCACTGCTCTGATCCAGTTTTGGCTTTAATTATCTGTTCCTCTGGTAGGGTTCAATCCCAACAACAGTTCGTTCAATACTAGCCTTCAAAATAAATTGATTAAGTGTGGGACCACGTGTTAACCGATCGGCTGGCCAGTCGATCGGCTGACTGTCCGATCGGCTGGCTGTCCGTTCGGACAGCAGTCCGATCGGTCAGCATCCTAACCTGATCAGCCTATTCGTCTAACACTTGGTTGTTCTGATTGTTTGTCGTTTTATTGAGGTATTTTAACAACGAGTCGAACCATAGATCCCTCGTCCTTACTTGGTTCCCCTGGTCGGACAGGAATCACCCAAATCCGGCCGGTGAACTGTTTGGAACGGGGTTTAGTGTTGATCCCGAAATCGGTTAACCTCGTGGATAGAATCCGGATCTTGAGCCATGAAACCACCGGAGTGATTTGTAAACCGGCACAGGCTCCGTTTCTATCGGTTTGAAGGCATTGAGTGAAAAAGAGTTGAAAGAAAGTTGGAAAATCCGTCTTTCAATCCTTTTCACCATGTATATGTTTAGATCTATGAAAGATCTTTGTTTGTTTATGTGGAAATCAGCTAGATCCAAGTTATTCTTGGTGGATTGAGGCCAAAACATGAAGTTCTTCAAGAACCCATGATGACATCATCCTAGAACACTTGAATCTTGATGATTTCACGGTTAAAAGTTAAGATTTGAAAGATAGAAAGGTGTAGGAGTGCGTGTAGATCAAGAAAGTACAAGATTTAGGACGAAATCTTACCTGAATCGAGAGGAATCTGAGAAAAGATGAGATGAGCGTGCTGGTCGAACAGAGGTTTCCAAAAGTGGAAAGGATGACAATGACAGGGGTATTTATAGGATGCCAAATGGGGAAAGTGCTGGCCGATCGGCCAGGCAGCTCGATCGGACAGCAGTCCATTCGGCTGGCTGTTCGATCGGCTGGTAGCCTGATCGATCAGCTGCACGTTTCGAGTGTTCGGTGCGACGATTTTTGATATTTTGATTTTGGTTGTGAGCGGTTCGATACGGGAGGGTTTCCTAGTCAAATTACTTTTAATCCCAACCACTTATATCTCGCACTATCCTTTCTCCACTAATTATCATAGTTCGATTGTGATTCGAGTTCGATGTCGATTGAGTTCGATTGCATTTCGAGTTTCGATTGATTACCACATATAACATAAATGAACATGCACAAGTAACACATAAGGCACACACACACGTATAACAATAACTAAAATGCGTAATTCGAGTCGGGATTCGATGTCGATTTGATTGGCATAGCTCGGTTATTGTTTAGTTAACTTTATCGCATTGTTACTTCCTAAACTTCACAGTCGTAAGTCGATTGAATAGCGAAAATCATACGTCGATTATTGTAGTTATAGACACTTACTCCACATAATAGCTAAAACAAAAGAAATCTATTATTAATCAGCTGCGCGAAAACGGTCGTTGACTTTGACCTTGACTTGACTTGACTTCTCGAAAACACGGGGTGTTACAGACTCCCCTTGTTTAGGGAATTTCGTCCCGAAATTAAGGTGGAAGTTGTACAACACCGTGAATCACTTTCTCTCTCTAGACCTTCTCCTTAAATAACTGCGGGTACTTCGCCTTCATGTCGCTTTCGAGTTCCCAAGTGAACTCCGCGCCTCGTTTGCCTTCCCATCGGACTTTCACAATAGGAATGCGAGAGCGTCTGAGTTGCTTGGTTTGGCGGCCCATGATTTCGACAGGCTTTTCCACGAAGTGTAATGTTTCGTTTACTTGCAGATCATCGAGAGAAACATGTAAGTCGTGGTCGGCTAGGCACTTTCGGAGGTTTGACACGTGGAAAGTCGGGTGGACGTTACTAAGTTCCTCTGGTAGTTCGAGTCTGTAGGAGACTTTTCCGATCCTTTCCAGAATCTTAAAAGGTCCAACATATCGAGGTGCGAGCTTTCCTTTCTTGCCGAATCGGACCACACCCTTCCAAGGTGATACCTTTAGGAGTACGTAGTCACCAACGTTAAATTCAAGGGGCTTGCGTCGTCTATCGGCATAACTTTTCTGTCGGTTCCGAGCTTTTACCAGGTTGTCTCGAATTTGGAAAATTCTGTCTGTCGTTTCTTGTAATAGCTCAGGACCGGTTAATTGCGAATGGCCGATCTCGTGCCACACAATAGGCGATCGACATCTTCTTCCGTATAAAGCCTCGAATGGTGCCATTTGAATGCTGGAATGATAGCTGTTGTTATACGAGAATTCGACTAATGGCAGGTATTTGTCCTAATTACCACCGAAGTCTATTACACACGAACGGAGCATGTCTTCAAGAATACGAATCGTTCTTTCAGTCTGACCGTCGGTTTGAGGGTGGAAAGCGGTACTTAGATTGAGTGATGTACCGAGTGCCGTTTGAAACGTCTCCCACAGTCGCGAGGTAAACCGAGCATCACGATCAGAGATGATGTCACGAGGCGTCCCATGATTGCAAATGATCTCGTCGGTGTAGATTCGGGCTAATCGTTCTACCTTGTAGTCTTCCCGTATCGGCAAAAAGTGAGCCGATTTAATCAAACGGTCGACCACAACCCAAATGCTGTCGTGACCTGATGACGTGTGCGGTAGCTTGGTTAAAAAGTCCATAGCTATACTCTCCCACTTCCACATGGGGATCGGTGGTTGTTCGAGTAAGCCAGAGGGTCTTTGATGTTCAGCCTTGACTCTTGCACAAGTTAGGCATTTTCCAACGTAGAGAGCGATATCCCTTTTCATGCCCGACCACCAGTACTTATAGCGAAGGTCCTGGTACATTTTGTCGGCACCGAGATGAATAGAATACCGGGATTTGTGGGCTTCGTCCATTAAGATCTATCACAAATTGGTCCGTTTGGGGATCCAAATTCGGTCCAGAAAGTGGAATATCCCATTCGACTTATTCACAAGTTGGGCTCCATCGTGGTAGATTCTTTCTTTCTTCAGAGTGCGTTCGTTAAAACACGCATGCTGAGCTTCGCGGATGAGGGTCTCGAGATCGTATCGGGTTTGAACATTACGAGTGCTAAGCAGATAGCCCCGTCTGCTGAGTGCGTCGGCAACAACATTTGCTTTGCCTGGGTGATAACGAATCTCACAGTCGTAGTCATTGAGAAGTTCTACCCATCGGCGTTGACGCATATTAAGTTCCTTCTTATTAAAGATATGCTGTAGGCTCCTATGATCGATGAAGATCGTACACTTGGTACCGTACAGGTAGTGTCGCCAAATCTTTAACGCAAAAACAACTACGCCTAGCTCGAGATCATGGGTTGTATTGTTCTTCTCATGGATTTTGAGCTGACGAGATGCGTAAGCTATAACCTTGTCTCGTTGCATGAGGACACAACCAAGACCAAGGTTGGAAGCATCATAATAGACAATGAAATCATTGTTTCCGTCGGGCAATATGAGAACGGGAGCATTGCAAAGCATGTGCTTGAGGGTTCGAAAGGCAGACTCTTGTTCAGTTCCCCAAACAAAAGGCTTGTCTTTATGCGTGAGAGCGGTAAGCGGTACAGCGATCTTTGAGAATCCTTCGATAAATCGTCGATAATAGCCCGCCAGTCCGAGAAAAGAACGAACTTCATACGGGTTCTTAGGCGTAATCCAACTCTTGACAGCTTCAATCTTTGCAGGATCGACGTGAATACCTTGACTATTAATAATGTGACCCGGAAACTGAACTTCCTCCAACCAGAATTCACACTTGGAGAACTTGGCATAGAGTTGGTTCCCCTGGAGTAACTCGAGAACCAAACGTAGATGTTGCGCGTGTTCGGCTTTCGACTTGGAATAGATCAAGACATCGTCGATGAATACGATGACGAAATGGTCGAGATATAGTTTATACACGCGATTCATCAGATCCATGAAAACCGCGGGTGCGTTGGTTAATCCAAAAGGCATAACAACGAATTCGTAATGGCCGTATCGAGTGCGAAACGCAGTTTTGGGTATATCTTCCTCGTGAATACGTAGCTGGTGATAGCCTGAGCGTAGATCGATCTTCGAGAAGCACGTAGAACCTTGTAGCTGGTCAAACAAGTCGTCGATGCGAGGTAGAGGATAGCGGTTCTTAATAGTTAGCTTATTCAATTCCCGATAGTCGATGCACATCCTGAACGACCCATCCTTATTTTTGACGAAAAGGACTGGCGCGCCCCAAGGAGAGGTGCTCGGGCGAATGAAGCCTTTCTCAAGTAATTCCTGGAGTTGGTTTGAGAGTTCGCGCATTTCGGATGGCGCGAGTCGGTAGGGAGCTTTGGCAATAGGGTTGGCTCCAGGAATGAGGTCAATACGAAAGTCGATATCACGACTTGGTGGTAGTCCGGGAAGATCCTCTGGGAAAACATTAGGAAATTCTCGAACCACTGGAACGTCCTTCACTTCCTTCTTTTCTTTCTTTTCCTTCTCCGCTACTACAATGTTAGCCAAGAAAGCCCTGTATTCCTTGCGGAGATACTTGCTAGCTTGAACACATGATATGAGCTTGAGACCTTTCGAAGTTGTATCACCGTAAACACACAATAAATCACCATTTGCGAGCGAGAATCGAATCATCTTGTCGAAGCACACAACTTCAGCATGGTTTTCACGAAGAAAGTCCATGCCTACTATGACGTCAAAACTTCCGAGTTGCATCGGGATAAGGTCGATTGGGAAGATGTGATTGTTGAGCTCAAGAGTACAATCACGAAGAACAGAATTGACGGCGACAGTTCTTCCGGTAGCGACTTCAACATCGAACGTTGAGGAGAGATGAGAGCGCTTACGACTAAGGAGTTTCTCGAATTCGAACGACACAAAGTAATTATCGGCTCCAGTATCAAACAAACAGGAAGCATAAATACCATTCACAAGGAACGTACCATTAACCACGTTGTTTTCGGCTTGGGCTTGACGCATGTTGATGTTGAAAGTTCGTGCGCGTGCTGCTTGTTGCTGCTGCTGAGGCTGGGGCTCTTGTTTCACAACCCTGTTCGGGCACATGTTGGCGAAATGATTAGGATCGCCACATGCGAAGCAGACTCTGGCTTTGACTGCGGGTGCCAAAGGAGCTTGTTGACCCTGAGGGGCGGTGAGCAGAGCTTGATGAGCAGGAGCTTGTCGAACACGACAGTTGGCAGTAAAATGGCCGTACATATTACAATGCGCACAAAAACGGCAAGCAATGGCAGTCGGGTGGTGGTAGGTACAAGTAGGGCAGAGCAGATGTGGCCTAGTGTATGCACGCTTTGCAGGCGGTGCATTTGCCATAGGCGCCGCTACTTGACGCTGTTGGGCTGGTACAGCTTGAATCGGTGCAGCAGTGATCGCACAGTTCTTGTTGCTGGAGGTGTTCTTTCTCGTGTTGCTCGATGAGGTGGTAGTTTCAGCAGTTTGTGCGGCGGTGGTAGCTTGATGCAAGTGCTTTGAAGTTTTATCCCAAACACCAGCCTTGACCCGTTTGTCGTTGATTTCAGCGGCCAGTAGATAAGTTTCTTCGGTCGTCGTAGTCTTAGCCGCTTGAACGAAATCTGCGACGCAATCGGGCAAAGCTCGGATGTACTTCTTGATTGCCATGTCTGGAGTCTTGACCTGATCGGGACAAATGATGCTGAGCTGCTTGAAGCGAGCAGTGAGCGCAACATCGTCACCTTCCTTCTGCTGTATGTGCCAAAATTCATCCTCTAGTTTTTGACGTTCGTGAGGAGGGCATAATTCCTCTAGCATGACTTCCTTGAGCTCGTCCCACGACAGACCGTAGGCTGCATCGTTCCCTCACTTGTTCCTCTCGGTCGTCCACCAGTCTAGTGCACGGGACTGGAAAACGGCGGTAGCATTCAGAGTTCGAAGGTCATCGGGGCAACCACTCTGTCGTAGAGTGACCTCAATGGAATCGAACCATTGGAATAGTGCAGTCGGACCTCCCTCGCCAGTGAATTCTTTTGGCCCACACGACTTGAATTGCTTGAAATTGAAGGACTTGGTGGTAGCTTTAGGAGCTTCGGTCCTTGATTCCTCAGATGATTTGCTGGCATTCTTGTAAACATCACTCACAGCCTTTGCTACACTTTTAGCGATGATGGCTGCCAGGCGTTTATCTCTCTTCTCTTGACGAGAAAGTGTGTGACGGGATCCAGATGACATTGTCTGCAATAGACATCGTCACAGGAGTCAACACATCGTATTCGAATCTCACCTCACACATCTAACGTTCACTAAAGCTTGGGAACACGCAATGTAACACGTATCACATAAACATATAGGCTCATAATCACAGATTCACGTAAACACATAAGCACGTAGGCATGTAGAGCACAGAATCCACAAGAGCACATAATCATGAAATCCTAAGAGGCAGTCAGAATACAGAACCCTATCATTCACAGTTCGCGATTGTCCGAATATAGCATTCGCGTTTGATATATCAAGTCGTGTAGTATAAGCGTAGCGTAAAGTCGTCCATAATTAGCGATTTGTTAACGTTTTGAGGTAGAAATGTAAGGCGAGTTGTGTGTCGATCGATGTGAAAGCAAAAATCGAGTAAATCTTCAAAATTTAAACACATAAACAGGTAAACACACATATAGCACATAAAATCAATGAATCATCAGAGTCAGCAGTTGCGGGCTCAGAATTGAAACACATAAAATCGAGAAATAGATTGTCTGCGGCTAGTAGACTTCGACTACCCAAAGTGGTTCGACTATTCACAAGGATCCGTTGTGCACACTTAACCTTCAGGACTATGCCTTTGCCTTGATTCTTGGGCGTTTGGCACACATCCCGTTAGTCGTTTTGGGACATCAGGTCGTTGGAGTCCGTCGAGACTTTGGTGAGAGTTTTGTATAAAAGCGGAACAAGTCGTCAAGGTTAGGGTTTCACCCCTAGCTTAACAACTTCGTTCCTGTTTTTAATAAAATAGAGGAGATTATTCATCAAAATACGGATTTCACTCCTGATTTGGCATAATTCTCCTCGTTTGTAGATAAAAATGCGGGTTGATTAAGCAATCTTAGTCGAGAGTTTGCGGTTTTCACACCTAATCTCGGCTTAATCGCTCATTCATAGCTAAAATTTCGAGTGTAGTGAAAGTGTAGCATAAGCGAGAATAGTGAGAAATAAGCACGTACATAATCCCTACTGGGTGTACTCAGGTCGGTCTGTTGGTTCCAAACTATAGACTAGGTATCTAAGACACCGACCCGGACTAGGTCGTGTCTTGCCTAATTCCCTATAGTTATGGCTCTGATACTAATCTGTCACACCCCAACCGATGGCGGAAACATCGGGGCATGCCACTGAGCGAAACAGATTGTCCAGAAGTTTCCATAACAATTATCATTACCATTCAATTTAAAATAACATGTCCCATACCATGTCTCAAACAGTAAACAAATTATTACAGATAAAAATCTAGGCAAATAATTCTGTTCCGACAACTCAGATTTAAAATAGAGCAAATGTTTATCTGCTTCTAGAGACCCTTAATTCAATTACTACAGACAACTATTTGTTGGGCTTTAAAGCTTTATTCTAGCTTCAAATTCCTACCAAGTGTGCGTCCTAAGCACCTGTCACATACGTTAAAATAAAGTCAATACATAAAATGTAAAGGTGAGCATACAAGTTTGAAAATAGCATATAGAGTTCGAATTCGTTTACGCATAACCAGCACGTACACATAGTGAAATGAAGCACGTTAGTTATCGACACAGATCCATCGATACCAATGACTGCGGGTTGACTGCCAAATGCCGTTCGCAATACATGATTACCACCGTAATCCATGCAAGTAATTGTCCTTAACAACCCCCGTGTGAACGGGTGCTGAGTCCAAACTATAGTACTATCGTTGCTAAGGCAGGTAAACAGAATTCCATGTGTAAACATAACAAACAAGCATTCATAAGCCACGTATAACATGCATTAACGGTTAGCGTTCAAATAGTATTGAATAGTGTGATTGTTGTAGTTTGAATATTCGTAACGTATGTAACACCCAAAAGTGCGTAAAGCAAAAAGGGACCGAGTATACTCACAACGGTTGATGGATTGAAGGGAGCGCTTAGCGAGTAAAGTTAGCCTGAATGGATTGAGAGCATAACGATAAGTGACGCGTAAAACGATGCAAAGTGTTGCAGAGTCAGACAGCTGGTCGATCGGACGATAGTCCGATCGGACGACTGACCGTTCGGTTGACAGCCCGCTCGAACCGCTGTCCGGTCGGTCGGTAGGCCGATCGGATGGCTGTTCGAGTGGATTGTTTCTTCCTTTGAGAAGGATGTGTTTGTGTATGATGGCTTGACTTTTGAAGTTTTCGTTGTAGCATTTGAAAACATTAAAGTACCTTTACCCTTCAGGTCGGTCGATCGGACGGCAACCCGATTAGTTAGGTATTTTAATGAATTGTAGTGATTTGCTTTGGATCGGACAGGTGTTCGATAGGACAGCTGACCGATCGGTTGGCAAGTCAACAATAGTAAACAACTTTAAATGGAATGCAAAGTGTGGTGCAGTAGATCGGTTAGCTGATCGATCGAACACTAATGCTGTTCGATCGGACAACATGCATAAACAATCATGACGAGTTCTCAGCAGGGTGTCACCTGATCGGACGGCTGTTCGATCGGGTGGCACTCCTAGTGCATCGAACATGTTGAAAAAATCGATCAAGTGTAGAAGTATAGTATCTCATGATCCGAAGAGTAATCTGATCGGACAGTAGTCCGATCGAACAACAGTTCGTTCAATACTAGTCTTCAAAATAAATTGATTAAGTGTGGGACCATGTGTTAACCGATCGGCTGGCCAGTCGATCGGCTGACTGTCCGATCGGCTGGTTGTCCGTTCGGACAGCAGTCCGATCGGTCAGCATCCTGAGCTGATCAGCCTATTCGTCTAACACTTGGTTGTTCTGATTGTTGGTCGTTTTATTGAGGTATTTTGACAACGATTCGAACCATAGATCCCTCGTCCTTACTTGGTTCCCCTGATCGGACAGGAATCACCCAAATCCGGCCGGTCAACTGTTCGGAATGGGGTTTAGTGTTGATCCCGAAATAGGTTAACCTCGTGGATAGAATCCGGATCTTGAGCCATGAAACCACCGGAGTGATTTATAAACCGACACAGGCTCCGTTTCTATCGGTTTGAAGTCATTGAGTGAAAAAAAGTTGAAAGAAAGTTGGAAAATCCGTCTTTCAATCCTTTTCACCATGTATATGTTTAGATCTATGAAAGATCTTTGTTTGTTTATGTGGAAATCGGCTAGATCCAAGTTATTATTGGTGGATTGAGGCCAAAACATGAAGTTCTTCAAGAACCCATGATGACATCATCCTAGAACACTTGAATCATGATGATTTCACGGTTAAAAGTTAAGATTTGAAAGATAGAAAGGTGTAGGAGTGCGTGTAGATCAAGAAAGTACAAGATTTAGGACGAAATCTTACCGGAATCGAGAGGAATCTGAGAAAAGATGAGCTGAGCGTCCTGGTCGAACAGAGGTTTCCAAAAGTGGAAAGGATGACAATGACAGGGGTATTTATAGGATGCCAAATGGGGAAAGTGCTGGCCGATCGGCCAGGCAGCTCGATCGGACAGCCTGTCCGATCGGACAGCAGATCGATCGGCTGGCTGTTCGATCGGCTGGTAGCCTGATCGATCAGCTGCACGTTTCGAGTGTTCGGTGCGACGATTTTTGATATTTCGATTTCGGTTGCGAGCGGTTCGATACGAGAGGGTTTCCTAGTCAAATTACTTTTAATCCCAACCACTCATATCTCGCACTATCCTTTCTCCACTAATTATCATAGTTCGATTGTGATTCGAGTTATGTCGATTGAGTTCGATTGCATTTCGAGTTTCGATTGATTACCACATATAACATAAATGAACATGCACAAGTAACACATAAGGCACACACACGTATAACAATAACTAAAATGCGTAATTCGAGTCGCGATTCGATGTCGATTTGATTGGCATAGCTCGATTATTGTTTAGTTAACTTTATCGCATTGTTACTTCCTAAACTTCACAGTCGTAAGTCGATTGAATAGCGAAAATCATACGTCGATTATTGTAGTTATAGACACTTACTCCACATAATAGCTAAAACAAAAGAAATCTATTATTAATCAGCTGCGCGAAAACGGTCGTTGACTTTGACTTGACTTCTCGAAAAGACGGGGTGTTATAGTGGGACTAGCAAATTAAACACATTGAGATCATTATGAGTGTGAAGTGCCAAATCTGCTAGAACACCCCTGGTTGCTTAAATTAATGAAAGCTTTACTTTGCTCCATCTTTTGTTGACTGCTGGAGAAAATTAGCTTTAGAAATTAATTATTGAAATTGTTAAATGCAGGTGAGTGTGACTTAGTCAAAGATCCATAAATACAAGAGTACATAACATGTGACAAGTATACATACAAGTATACACATACAATGACATAGTTAAGAATATGTTATATTCTTTTCAAACATCGAACTTGAAGATTATATTTATTTTACGGATCAATATATACATACAAACATGAGAGTAAAACAAGGATCATTTGGAATAATGATACAAGTAATAATAATATATTTTTGGTATATATATATGGGTCAAGTTATTCAACAAATGCTCCTAATTGTAAGAAGTGTAAGAAGGATTTATAGAGTGACAGGTGTCCAATAACCTAAAATTAAACCCACTACATCACCACCCAAAACCTAAACACCCACCCCCACCCCACCCCACCACCACCCAAAAATCTAAACCCCCCACCTCCACCCAAAAAACCTACCCCCCCCCCCCACCCCACCCCTGGCAAAAAAAAAACTATACCTCACCAAAACCCCCCCAAAAAAACCTAACCCCCACCCCCCCCCCCCCCAAAAAAAAACCTTAAAAAAAACTAAACACCCTCCCCACCCCACCACCACCCAAAAACCTAAACCCCCACCCCCTCGGCAAAAAAAAAAAAATTTTTAGGGGGGGGGGGGTGGGTGATGTGGGAGGGGTTGGGTGGGGGTTTAGGTTTTTGGGTGGTGGTGGATGTTTAAGTTTTGTTTTTTTTTTTTTTTGTAGTGGGTTTTTTTAGGAGTCTTTGTACCCTTCTTACAGTTAGGAGCCTTTGCATTTGATCTTAATCCATATATATATAGAGAAACGGGAACAGGAGAAAACGACAAAAAGTGTGAGAACGCATCCTGGCCGAACACGTGGCGTGGGGCATGATCAGGGTCCGAGGGTTTTTTTGTCTTTTTAGTATTCTTCTCCTTTCACGATTTTCGCGTTTGATATGCTTCTTTATTTTTTGCGTGCAAGATAATTTTGGCGTTTTGTAGATTTATTAATTATTTGGCGTTTTATTGTTTTTTCTGAGATTTCTTCTCTTTGAGTTAATTTTTTTTGTGTCACATAGTTAATATTTTGGCGTTATGGCTTTTTCCATGTCATTTTTGGCGTTTTGTATCTTTTTGTTAATAATTCATTACCATAGATTAATATTTTAAAAAATTACAATAACTCAAAAATCCAAATAATCTAATAGTCTTCTGTAGGTGGGATTACATTAGAGATGTACCCATCACTTTGTTCTTCACTTTCTTCAGATTCTTCATCATCAAATTTCATTTTTGCGTATAACGCCATTAGCTCGTCTCTTCTTTGCTGCAGCCTATTTTTGAATATCACTGCATCCTTGGATTTTGGATCGTTTGAAGATGTTAAATCACATAGTTGTTCAACGATAGATAGTAACCCTGTGTTCAACATTTCTTCCATTGGTCTTGAATATTGCACCCCGTTTTTATACGTTACTTCAAGTGTTCCTTCTTCCTCTTTCAATACCCAACTGCTAAGTTTTGGTATTTGTGTATCTTCAATATCATCATCATCTTCATCATCTTCCGCTGGAAACTTTCTCTCCAGTCTTTTTATTACAGTTTTAGTTCTTTCCCAATCGTTGTCTCTTGGAACCCCAAGGGCCAGGATATCCTTCTGAACATTTTCATTCATTCCCATTATGGCTTTTATTGTTCTTATCTTTACCCTTCTTCTGTCAGCGAACTTTATGATGAATCATTTTTCTTTCCTTTCAAACCTCCATGCAATAACCTTAGTCATTTTTGAAATTTTTTGGCGTTTTGGAGAATATGTGGCGTTTTAGTTTTTTTTGGCGTGTTTGAGCTTGGGTTCTGATGGTCTTCTTTTATATTGACTTTTTTCCCCGCATATGTTAGGTAATTATGGCGTTTTGAAAAGGATAAATAAATTTAATATAATAAATGTTAGTAATTATGTTTTCCATCGTTTCATTTTACTGTTTTTTGCAGTTTACCGTGTTTTGTTTTGAGACTCAACTGTTTTAATGGTGTAACACGTCAAATCTTTTTGACGGCTGTAATTATGACGTTTTGTTTTCCAATGGAGGTTAGATAACTATTGGACTTCTTTTTGTTTTATATTCTTTGCACATTGTTTCACTCTTTTTTTATAATATTAGTTGTTCAAATTAATTTTATTATAGTTTGGTAGTTTTTTGGGGGCTTTTTTATGGCATTATGGCGTTTTACACGTATTTGCTAATTTTGGCGTTTTATTATATTTTTCATTATAGCATTAATATTATTTTGTTGTTTATTAACTGACATTACAAAAGAAAAAATAGACAAAGAAAATAAAAAAAAGTAAAAAAAAAACAAAGCAGAAGCAATTTATGATTTTAAATCTTCAGTGTCATCAGTCTCTTTTTTCTTTTGAAACTACAAGAAATGTGACAAATAAATGGCGTTTTGGGTTTGGCGTTGTTTATTTTCTTTGTTCATGTGTTGAAGTGTCTTTGTTGATGTTGGAGACATAGAGCGACCCCCTGTGGGTGGATGCTATCTGCCACTGGTATAGGTCTCTTCTTATCATCCAAACCTTCTTCAGGAACAAAGATGACAGTATGACATATGGGTGTCATCAGTCACTTTTTTTTCATTTTTGTTCATCTCATGCAGCAAAATCTTTCTACACTCGCATAACAAATCATTAATTGAAACTTCATGCAGAACTTTACTGAGGATCAAAAGAAAAGATGTTTGCTGTCGTTGTATTTTTTGGCGTTTTACATTGAGTTGTAATTTTTTTAGCAACCGCTGTGTGTTTTTTTTGGTGTGATAAACAGAAGGTGGTGAGGCGTTTCTATTTATAGATTTTTTTTGGCGCGTAGGTTAGGCGGGATGTTATTTCTTATAACAAAAAATGTAATTAACATTTATCCGGATGTAAACTTTGGCGTTATATATAATGACGTTTCAGATTTTATGGCGTTTTTGTAGCCAGAGAGCTTAAATTAAAACACAGAAAAAAGTACGCAGTGATAAAATTAGCGTTTTGTATTTATTTGGCGTTTTATTTTCAATGGCGTTTTATGTGAGGAATTGATTTTTAACTTTTTACCTTTAATGACGCGCGTCCACGTAATAAAATTGGTGTTATTTACTAAAATGCCACCGTGCCAATCTAGTCCATAGATTGTTTTGATCGGACGATCCATAAGCGTTCTCTCCGTTCTCACACTTTTGAGCGTTTTCTCTAAATCCTGACCCTATATATATATATATATATATTTAAAGAATATATATACAAACAAACCTATGGATAACCGATCACCAACGTGTCTAAATAAACAAGGGTTCCGAATGAAGAAAACAAAGACAAGTCCTAACAATAATTCAAGATGAAAGACTTGTACATGATCAAACTATGGACCTAAGTGCCTTAACAAATTAGGACACTTGTAGGTCGAAAAACGAACGAGGAACCACGCGAGGTTGCTAGCTCGATAGCACGGGAAGCAAATTGTGAGTTCATGTCCCCAATTTTAAATACATTTTTATGTTTCCAAATCCAGGGGGAGATACATGTTACTAATGGTATGATAAGCTAGGAAATAAAATAACTATAGATCATGTGCGCATAGGTAGAATACACAAGTATCCGTTAATCACACATATAGACTGAGGACCGAAAGTGGTAGATCTATTGAGTTTTGGCGAGCCCGTTGGAGTGCTTTTATGTCTCAAGTCGAGGAGAATCGACATACATCATCTAGGTTTGGTTGCTTCCTATGTCGGAACACAAATTAATGTCCTTGCAAAACATTAATGATCAACAGATTTCATAGACTTTACATACCGTTTTTCAATACACATTATAAAAATGTTTTTAAGATTCATTTGCTTCAAAACAAAACACATGAATTCAACAACTTTATGTTGACTTTTCAAACTTACATGTATTTCAAAAAGTAAGCTCACAAGCATGGAGAATCAAAAGTACAAAGAACCAAGCATGATGCTGCCATCTTTTAGAGGGTTGTCTACCATATACTGCCTCCTTGCGGAGATATAGTGGCCAAAACCTCGGTTTATGAAAACTACATTTTGATGAATTATATTTTGTGAAACTTATATACATTTGGAAATTGTAAACTTTACATTGAACCTTGTGTCGTGATTCGAATCTATCGATATCAATGGCATCTTGGTTTTTTTTTATCATATAGTGTGTTTACTTTATCGAATGCAATAAGAACCTATCTAAGTTCACGCCTCGGGCTTCCGCTACGAACGGGTGTGACACACGAATAAGAAATTTTGTTCATTAAGCTAAACAAACGAACATGAATAGAGGATGGGTTCAATATTTATGTTCGTGAATATTCGGTAATGTGTTCATTTATGTTCGCTCGTTTATGTTCATTTGTGTTTGTTCATTAAAGCTTTTATATGTTATATTTTATTTTATTGGTTTTATCTTTTTAAAATTTTTGAAACCCTAGTCATACTATATGTATCTGCCAACATCTCTCATTTAACCATTTCAATTTCAGTTTTGTTAAAACTTGAGAAACCTTCTTATTTGTGTGTTAGTTATGTCTATAACAATTATGTCAACAATCTTCGAGTAATTACGGTAAGTACTTATTTATTTTGGTGGATTCTTCGTAATCTTTGTGATGAGAAATGCATGAACGTTTGTTTGTGTTGATGTATGTTCAAGAACATTTGTTTGTGTTCTTGTGTTCGTTTACGCTCGTTAATGTTCGTGAATAGTTCATGAACGTGTTTGTTTCCTTAATGAATGAACACGAACAAGAAATCTCGTAAGGTAAGCGTTCGTGAAGAGTTTATGAACAAGTTAATTCTTTAATGAACGGACACAAACAAGGCCTTATTCGTGTTTTTTGATTCGTTTAAAGCCCTACTTAAATCACACATTGTCCTCAATGTAGAACATGAGACTATAAAAAAGAAAAAAAAAGAAAAAAAAAGAAAAAAAAAAGAAACGAAAAAGACAAAAAAAAGGAGTTGGAAAAGACTTAGTTGGCTAGGATAATAATCAATGCCAGTTGTGTGTGTCTTCAATCCAACTGTACACGATCGTATAGCATTTCCTTTGCAATCGTTCCAAATAAGTCGGGGTTGCCCTTTACGTAATAATATAAGCTCGAAATCCGATGACAAATTTGTGTTGGTCTAGTTAATTAATAATTTTTAGCACGATTACGTGAGTTAACTTAATAACTTGAAACACGTTATCTAGTTTTAAATTTATAAGAAATGATTATTACTTAGACTAAACGCACACAATAGGCAAGTACACATTTCGTTTGTAGTAAAGTTTATATAAAAACCAAATATCGAACCCAAATGACACGAATTTTACGACTCAACTTTTAATTACCAACTAGTTAACTATTATCTTTTGTTTGTTTGTTTAATTATATTTAAAACTAGGAAATAAATGCAAGCAATAGAAATTAGTAGAGAATATCAAGAGCACTGTGAGTGTTGCTTTGGGTTTTTGATTCCACTTAGGATGAATTATAGTTAGGTTATTGGCAAGTGGTGTGGTGAATTTAAGTAAAAGACCCGATTAAAGACTTTTCATTACAACACTTATAGGTAAACTGTTTGGAAACTTTTATTCTGTAAATGTAAGTGTTGAAGAAAAATGATAAAGAATGTGATCATTCTGATCAGATATGATGCCAAACAAGTCAACAGGTCAAATATGATTAAGATAATAGATAAAGGATGAGAAAAGAAATGATCGACGTTAGAAAAGGATCAGAAAGTCATCTAAAGTAGATAAAGAATACTAGATCAAAAGAATCTGATCAATCTGATGATTAACATTAGATTTGATTAGAAGAAGTCATCAAAAATTCTGATGATGGATCATCATAATTCTAATAACCCCACTTGCAATACCTGATAAAGTATTCACAACTTCTAAGACAACTAGTAAAGCGATGGATTCAATGAATATGTCAAAACAAAGCTTTTACAGGCCAAGTGCATGAATAAACAAATGTTTATTCATACCAGACATTCTCTATAAATATAAATAGAGAATTAAATTATCAAAGAGTAAATGAGTTGTGCACAACATTTAATACATTATACACACTCCGTATTCATTTTGTACTAGCTAATAACCACTCAATCACCTTGTAACCTCTTCAAAGTGATATAAACTTGAAAATTCTGTAGTTTGGTCTCTTGAAAGTTTGATTTCTATTTCCGCACACTATTTTCTATTCAATGAAATCAATTGTCACTTTAATTTAAGATTGCTTATCTGGGATCAACAATATATATATATATATTTGTATAGGGTAGAGTTCATAAGAGAACCACCTTTATTGCGAGAACCGCGAGAACCAATGTGAACACAACAAAATAAATCTACTACACCACCACCCAAAACCTAAAAAAAAACTAATCCCACCCCCTCCACCCAAGCTAAATGCTAAAAGCTAAACCCCCAAAAAAACCTAAAGATATCTAAAAAACACAAATCTTTTTTTAATATTTTTTTATAAAAAAATTGCTACTTTTCGTCATCAATTTTTTTTTGTGTTTTTAGATTTTTTAGGTATTTTTGGTTGTATTCACATTAGTGCTCGCGGTTCTCGCAATAAATGGTGCTTCCTAATGGATCCTTCTCCTATTTGTATAAACTAAATAAATATATACATGTATTTTTAATAGGAAAAGACATAAATTATTATTATATATATCAAATGTCAACACCACTTTGCTACAGTGGTGGTGTCATTTTTTTTTCTTTCTTTTTTTTTAGTTATTTTTTTCTTTTTTACTTTTATCCTTAAATTTTTAGAATTAACTCTTACAACCCCTTAACTTTCTAAATACTTTTTCATCGAGTTTTATACAAATAGGAGAAGGATCCATTTCGACATGATTTTTTTTGTGTTTATTTATGATTTTGCCCCCAGTATAAAATTCGTTTTTATATTTTTATTAGAAGACTATGGTAGTGTTTTGTTCTAATTGGTTAGCTCGATTTAATTTTTATTCGTCATGCCAAGCGGTAGTTTTTCCATCGTTTTAGTTTTTTTTAGCAAAAGTATGGTAGTATTTTGTTTTACTTTGTTTACTCAATGTAATTTCTTTTAGATCGTGTTATGAGTAGTATGTACAAGTAACTAAAACATAGACGTACATGCTATGAGAAAGACATATTCGGCTTAATGCCCCGCAACGCGGGCGGGCATAACCTAGTTTAATTCGATTTTGAATAATGGCTCGGTTTGAAACTCATAGGTTGAATGTGATTCATTCCAAATTTGGAATTTAATTCGGGTAGTTAACCATTATATTTTTTTTATTAACAAAGTCACTATAAACCTTTTATTTTTCTCAATCAACTTGTTATAATCTTATCTTATTTCATGTTATTAATTTGTTTCATATGGTTCTTTTAGTTTTTATTTCACATGGATTCTTCAAATCAGAGTACGCATTTGAAACATACTTGAATGAACTGAATCAAATTCGAATAATAGATTTGAATTCAAGTTTCAATCAAATCAAGTAAAATATAAACTAAAAGAATCATGTGAAATAAATTTACAATATAAAATAAGATAATATTAATTGTAACAAGTTGATTGAGAAAAAAAAACTAAAGTTAGTTGGGTAACAAAAAAAACTACAACGGTTGATCATCCATACCGATTTCCGAATTTGGCTTTGAATCGAATTCAACCTATGAATTTTGAACCGACCCCATTATTCAAAATCGCATTACATAAACTCTTTTTATTGTTATTAAAAATATATGTATGTTTTTATTTACTTTATATATGTATAAACAGGTAAAGTTATCCTACAAAATCTTCTAAAAATGAGAATGATGCAAAGACACAATAGATCGCAAAAAATACAACACAATGTCAATGTCGAGTAAAATATAACAAAAAGTCGAGGTCACGGAATTATATAATTTCTGCAAAATATAACACAATGCCGAGAAATGTAACATAACGTTAGACCGTCAAGGTCACGAAGTTATATAATTTCTTTTTCTATTAAAAAAGACACGATGTATACCATTATATATATATATATATAGGGTAATGCTAGACAGAAAACCCTATTTATATAGAAAACTCTGGAAACTCAAATCTCCACCCATTTTTACCCAACCTCCCGACATTTTTTTTTTGAAAAAAATAACACATGTAATATACATGTTTTAGAGTGTTTTGGGAAAAAAAATAAAAAAGCGCCGAAGAGATTTAAAAAAAAATAAACAAATTTCAGTGCCTAACATGTGTTAGGCAAAAATGACAGGAATTGCTGAATTTTTTTTTTTTAAATTATCCCTTCACGAAGTTATATAATTTCTTTTTCTATTAAAAAAGACACGATGTATACCATTATATATATATATATATATATATATATATAGGGTAATGCTAGACAGAAAACCCTATTTATATAGAAAACTCTGGAAACTCAAATCTCCACCCATTTTTACCCAACCTCCCGACATTTTTTTTTGAAAAAAATAACACATGTAATATACATGTTTTAGAGTGTTTTGGGAAAAAAAATAAAAAAGCGCCGAAGAGATTTAAAAAAAAATAAACAAATTTCAGTGCCTAACATGTGTTAGGCAAAAATGACAGGAATTGCTGAATTTTTTTTTTTTAAATTATCCCTTTGGCGCTTTTTTAATTTTTTTGGCCCAAAACTCTTAAAAACATGTATATTACATGTGTTATTTTTTTCAAAAAAAAAAAAAATCTCGGGAGGTTGGGTTTTCTAGGGTTTTTTATATAGATAGGGTTTTCTATATAGCCCTACCCTATATATATATATTATATATTGATTTCGAGGGAAAATGAATAGTAACTTTATTTTTATAATAATATATAGTTTTTTATTAATTTATTATTTAATATATTATAATAGTTTATTATTATATTTACTTTTAATAACATATTTTCCTTTTTTAAACATCTATTTTCTTTACCTTTTTTAAGTAATTGTTTTTTTTTCTTCTTTTTTTAACGTATATATTAATTTATCGATTAATCTGATACTTCTTTAATAAGTTACATTTATAATTTTTTTCTAAAAACTTAAATACGTAGTTGTGCTTGATTTTTTTCCATGACATTCTGTTATAAGTTTTGTTAAAACGAGGTAATACTTAAAATAAAATATTTATTTTGTATCATAAAACGGTACGATGATAAACTAAATCGTTCTAATGGTTTGACTTTCTAAACAACATACTTTATTTTAAAATCCCGTTTGTTTTACATTATCATTCGCTTGGTTTCGCCGCAACGCACGATATAAAAAAACTAGTATATAATTTATTTACCATTACTCATTGTTTTTATAATCGAAAGATATAACATGGATGATAACATATTAATCTCTCCACATTTCTAGAAAAAAAGAATTACATATTTACTTACATCTATGAGGTAACGAATTTTTTTTATATTAACTAAAGAAAAATATAATATATGAATATTTCCATTTCATTTCAATATCAACGTTCTCCATGAAGGGGAATGGTTCCTGTTTTTTATTGGTTGATATGGGCGGCCAGTCATTGACCCCTTCACCACTTTTTTCTCACTTCTTAGGGTGAAGGGAGTGGTTAAACAGGTGAAAGTGGCAAACTTTAAAATGGACCAATCAGAGAGTGCCACGTCAGAGAGGGTAAAAAGTTTAAACTTTGCTGAAAAGTGTTGGCAATGGTTTAGACACTTGAAAGTGGCAAACTTTTTTTTTTGTTTTTGTTTTTAAATTATATGTTAAATAAAAACAAATAAAACATTAAATTAATAAAAAAAACAATTACATTAAAATGAAACTTAAAAAAAAAAACTTAAAATTCATAAAAATTACACGACACTAAAACAACGCAACCACTAAAAAAATTAAAAATTACACTACTCTTCGTCAGAATCAACCAACAGGTGGGGCAAATCTTGACTTGCGAGATGAACCGTGAGATCGTGTTTAAGTCTCCAATGCGTATCTTCATCCATTAGCTCGCCCAACACCCTATCATCAAACGCGGGCTCGACCGGAGGATCCCGAATGTGTACCGGTGCAATCGCGTTTCCGTCGTCTTTTAAAATCATGTTGTGTAAAATAATACACGTGTACACAACATTCCTATTTTTTTTAACCGTCTTTGCTCGCATTGGCCGATTCAAGACACCCCATTTTGACTTCAAAACCCCAAAAGCCCTTTCGACGTCTTTTCTTGCCGCCTCGTGTTGCCTTTTGAACATCTTTTCATCTACTTCTTGAGGGTATGGGATCGATTTCACAAACACGGACCATTTTGGGTAGATTCCATCCACGAGCAAATAACCACGTATATTAATTTATCGATTAATCTGATACTTCTTTAATAAGTTACGTTTGTAATTTTTTTCTAAAAACTTAAATACGTAGTTGTGCTTGATTTTTTTTCCATGACATTCTGTTATAAGTTTTGTTAAAACGAGGTAATACTTAAAATAAAATATTTATTTTGTATCATAAAACGGTACGATGATAAACTAAATCGTTCTAATGGTTTGACTTTCTAAACAACATGCTTTATTTTAAAATCCCGTTTGTTTTACATTATCATTCGCTTGGTTTCGCCGCAACGCACGATATAAAAAAACTAGTATATAATTTATTTACCATTACTCATTGTTTTTATAATCGAAAGATATAACATGGATGATAACATATTAATCTCTCCACATTTCTAGAAAAAAAGAATTACATATTTACTTACATCTATGAGGTAACGAATTTTTTTTATATTAACTAAAGAAAAATATAATATATGAATATTTCCATTTCATTTCAATATCAACGTTCTCCATGAAGGGGAATGGTTCCTGTTTTTTATTGGTTGATATGGGCGGCCAGTCATTGACCCCTTCACCACTTTTTTCTCACTTCTTATCTCAAATTGCCTTTTTATGAAAGTATTCTTTAGGAGAATTTATTGTATTTAACTTTTTGCAAGGCGCTGATAAAAGAATATTGGGTAAATTACTTTTTGAGTCCCTGTGTTTTATGGGTTTTAACTAGTTGAGTCCAAAAGCAAAAAGTTTAAAGACCCGAGTCCCTATAAGCATTTTCCTTAACCATTTGAGTCCAAATTTCTAACTCCATCCATATTTTCTGTTAGTTTTTTATTAAAAGACTAAAATGCCCCTGTATCTTTTCTTTACCCTTATAAAACCCTAAAAGTTCTCCATCTCTCCCAAACTTATTACAGCCCACACAAACCCAATCTTTGTTTTCTTTCGAGTACACACCGGAGATCGGAGCTCCGGCTATCTTCTCCGACAAGCGCCACCCTTACAACCCGTTCACCTAAACCCCTCTTTCTCTGTTGCAACTCAGGCGACCGGAGTCGCACCTATGGCGATCTCCGGCGTCTTCTCGTTCACCGGCGACAACCACCCACACACCCCAGCTGCCCTTCTTCTTCTCCGGTGAGCCACACTCCACACGCACCCCTGTAAACTCCCAACACCTCCCTGTTACCCTCGGTTAGACGGCCAACCACCACCACTAAGCGCAGGAGAGAGAGAGAGGGTTAGAGAGAGAAAGATCGGAGGAGGAAGGAGAGGGGCCGAGCACAACACCCACAACTTCAATCCCCAAACCTAAGTTCTAGTCAACCGTTGTGGGAAACAATTTTGGTTGTTTGTTGATTTTGTTTGTGTTGTTTAAATTGGAACTTGTTTTGAGTGAGATTGATGTGAAATTAGTGATGAAATGGAATTTTAGTTCATTAAATTTTTGTTCCAAGGGTCAGATGCTTTATCCAGTATATAAAGGTTGACTAGAACTCTCCATTGAAAGAACCTGCCCTGATGCTTTACTTTCAGATTTGATCTGAGTCATCATCTCTCTCGGGATTGAACTAGAGTTCCGGTGGCCGGAGAGAAAACTTACCGGTGGCTGGAGAATCGTTACGGTGGTGGTTGTTTGGAGAGAGACAGACTGAGGGGCTGTTTGTTTGGCGCTGAATGGATTCATTCAGAGCCTACCTCTGAATCGGTCAGAGGCATGGGCTGTTTGGTTCACAAAAAGTTCTCCTCTTAATGGTTCAGTTCAGAGCTGAATGGTTCAGCTTCTTTTGTATGCTGAATGAGAAATTTGACACTCATGCCCCTTGACCTAACAATACAAACATCATCTCCTCAATACACAGACACCATCATCTCCTCCCCTCCTCTCCTCTCCTCTCCTCCACAACTCCGCCGCCCTCCACCACTCCGGTAAAACAACAAGCTCACTGATCTCTCTCTCTTCTTCCTGCTTCGAACCCGCTGTCCGACACCACCACTTTCGCCATCAACCATCGCTATCATCATCATCATCAACAACATCATCAGAATCTTGTTCTCCCTCTCCGAACCACCGCCGCCGCCACCAGCACCGTCCATTTCCGGTGAAACAGACCAAATCGGGAATTCGTTTGGCCGGTTCTACTTTTTTTCTAATAAAAAAGAAGCACAAAAGTGAAGATGGCGGTGGCACACAGCGGCGGAGGTTCAGCGCCGCCGTGATGATGATGATGATGGCGGAGGTTTGTTCTCACATATCCGGCCGTGATGATGATGATGGCGGAGATGATGATGATGATGATGGCGGAGGTTTGGTGGTGGAGATGATGATGATGGTGGTGGCGGCGGTGTTGCAGGTAGGGAGAGAAAGGGGAAGAGGGGGGTGATAATACTGATGAATGATGATGATATTGGGTTTATAGAAAAAAAATCTAGGGTTTATTTTGTGGGGAGGGGTAAAAATGTCATTTTACACTGTCATTCAGATATGGAACCAAACAGCACTTTACTGGTTCAGCACTTACCCATTCAGACCCTCTTACCCATTCAGACCTCTTATTCATTCAGCACTTATTGGTTCAGATGTTGCCAAACAGCCCCTGAGTGTTAAAAGAGAGAGTAAGTTCTGTTGTTTATTTTTATTTTTCTATTTTTTAATATAGGGGTATTTATTTTTTTATTTTATAACTATAAGGGTATTTTGGACATTTAACAATACTTAACCAAAAAATTATAACAATGTTAGAAATTTGGACTCAAATGGTTAAAGAAAATGCTTATAGGGACTCAGGTCGTTAAACTTTTTGCTTTTGGACTCAACTAGTTAAAACCCATAAAACACAGGGACTCAAAAAGTAATTTACCCAAGAATATATTGCCTTTTTATGAAAGTATTCTTTAGGAGAATTTATTGTATTTAACTTTTTGCAAGGCGCTGATAAAAGAATATTTAGGAGTTAGGAGTTGGTTAGTTTTTCATTCAAAAAAAAGTACAAGTTCTATAACATTTATATTAACATTTATGTCAAAAGGGTGATTATATAACTGCTTGAGATTTGTGATTTGAGGATTGTTGTTGTGTAGTCCACTTCCCTGTGTCTCAATGGCACTGGAGTGAATCTTTGTTACTAGTTTTTTTTTTTTTGTCTTTTTTATAAAAGAAGATATAACTGTACTTGCTGGATTTGTGAAATTCATGGTTGATATGATGCAGAGTAACAGATTTTTTACAGGATATGGAAGTGGACATGTTGTAAAATTGTGATTGTCATAAGATCTTGTGCAAGGGCTTTTGCTTATGGAATTCAAGCTATTATAAATGTGAACTGAAATCATTATGTTTTCACAAATTCATATCGATCTTCCTGCTCCTCTTGCAGTTGAGTTGGAAACCCGATGCTGCAAGCGTGTCTTGTATTAGAGGTGGCAACTTTGGCCCATCTACTCATATCGGCTCGTTTCAGGTTATATTTTATCTTTAAGGGGTATATTTAAAATTAGCTAACAAGGAAATGGGTCAAATAGGTTGAAAGTCAGCGGAGGTGTATATTAATGCATAAAGCCTTTAAAATAAAAAAAGTAGATTATTTTTTAAATATATAGTTTCTATGATCATAGAGGAAACATTATGAGAAGTTTTAAACTTGTAGTTAAAGAGTGTTTCAAATAAACCCAAACTGTCTTGACCCATTACTCAACCCACCCATATAACCTCTACGGCTCTATATTACATACATTGTTGTAGAATGCAATATTACTCAACCCACCCATATAACCTCTACGGCTCTATATTCATCTCTCTGCAGCATCATCCCCACTCCACTTAAATAGTTGATTCGGTTTATACGATCAATTACATGGTCCAGACAGTCGGTTGGATCGTTGAACCCAAAACTAAAGCACCTAACACTCGAACTGGAGGTACCGACTGACTTACTTCAGTTGAAATGGCGACGTCGGTTTTAATGGTTTATGACATTGTGTTGGTCAAACAGTATCATGTTGGTGTGATGACGTTCTAGTAGATGGTGGCATTTCAAAGTCGTCAAAGGTGGCCATAGGTGTCGTCGTGCCGTCAGTCATTATTTACATTAACATCTAAGAGTAAAGATACTTGGTACAAGTTTTTATACAAAAAATACATAGCTGAATTTGACAGTTTTTGCACATGAAAAACTAGAGAAAGTACCATAACTAGTAAGTGTAGTTTATTTTTCTAATTGTAACAAAACACTTTGTGCAAGGCTTCTGCTATAATTTTCTGCCTAGTCATTTCAACTCCAATATTATTTCAGTAATTATATCTTAGAAACTAACACGGATTCTGTTTATGCGCAGATGCTGAGCCATCTATAACAACTTAAAAAGCATGGGGAAACTAGAACTTCAAGCAGACTTGCCTTCATATTTGTCATCCCAACCATCGCGGTCATATCAACAGGTGCACCATCTGGAGTTGACTAACAGAATGTACTTATATTAGGAATGTGAATATATTATATGTTGATGTAAATCTCTCCAATAGAATAGGAGATATGTTATCTTGTATATATACGTTTGATAGATCAATGAAGGAGGAAAGGGTTTGCATTCTAACATGGTATCAAACCATTAACCTAGCATCGATCCCATCGCCCCCCTCTCTTTCCTCTGCGCCAGTTTTCTTCTTCCCCTCCTTCATCGATCTCATCATGTCTGCCCCTATTCATCTTGCCGTCACCGTATCCAATATCAAAGCCATAATCCCCATTACCCTCGACATTGAAAACGGTCATTATACCGCCTGGTCGGAATTATTCAAGATCCATTGCATCTCTTATGATGTCTATGATCATCTTCAGCCAAAGAAGCTTGCTGATACATCTTCGTCTTCCGACAAAGATCAAGCCAAAGACAAAGCTATGCCCTCTCTGTCGTGGGAGCGTCTTGACTCCATTGTTTTACAATGGATTTACGGGACGATCTCCACCGACCTTCTCCACACCATCTTGAAGCCTAACACTAACGCACATGCTGCGTGGACGGCTTTGGCGAATATCTTTAAGGACAATAAGGCTACCCGTACCATTGACCTCAACAACAAGTTCGCCAATACTCGACTGGAACATTTTCCTTCTATGACCGCTTACTGTCAAGCACTCAAGGTCATCTATGACCAACTCACCAATGTTGGTTCACCCATCACCGAAGAATAGTGGTTCTACAACTTCTTATGGGGCTTACGGAACCGTATGAAAGCACGGCCACTATCATCCAACAAACCAATCCTCTACCGGATTTTTATGAGACACGTTCCAGACTTTGCATGGCGGAAACACGAAAAGCGAACCAGGTTCGCAGCGCGGATCAGGCTGCTGGTTCGGCCCTCGTCGCAACGTCGGACACACGTGCTCTCCCACCACCGGACACGTATGAAAACCGCTCCAATTCAGGCCGTTATGACACCCGATCGGACACTAGCCGTGAGCATTCTACACGCGGACTAGGCCGCAGTCGCGGTCGTGGCTGTGGACGCGGCGGGTCAGCTGGTCGGGGACGTGGAAACAACTCTCAACAGGCCCCGGTGCAGCCCGGGTATCCTCCTTGTGTAACATCCGTCAAAAACGGATATCCAAAATCCGACCCATTTGAAATCTGAATCCTACCCTTTGAAACCTCGGAAGATTTTTGCGAATTAAAATATCGTTGAAAGATTTTACATGTAATTTTCAACATAAGTTATTTATTTATCTAGTTAAGTAACTTATTTAAATAACCATTTGCAAATTAAAAAAAAATTAACTTTTAATTTAAACTAGTTAGTTTTTGGTTAAAGTTAAAGCTAGTTTGTATAGTAACTAAGTTAATCAAACCTTTCAAAGTTAAGGGGCTTTATTGTTTCTTTTGGTCCTAAATTTAAATGCAAACCCTAATCTCTTTTATAATCAGCCGTTATTCATGTATTGTCCCTCTCATATCTCTCATGTCTGCACTTAGACTGCCCCCAACGCTTCTTGTTGGGGGTTGCATTTACACATGTGGCATGTGCATTTGTAAGGGAAGCATTGAGGTGGGGTACACTTAATGGGTCTTGCATGTAGTGAAGTGCACTTAAGTGCAGAGAGAAAGTGGGTCCAAATAGAGGAGAGAGAGGTTGCATGTGAAAATGATGGGTTGGAGTTAAATAGAGGAGAGAGAGTGCATGTGGAAAAGATGGGTAAAAAGATGATGTGACAGTGATGACTAGGATGCATGTAGTAAATGCAGGTCGTTGCATTGGAGACAGTCTTATATACACCCACAAACACCTTTAGTTCATCTTCTCCAACATATATCCATCTCTCGATCCCTCTGCTCACACCCACTAAAGAGACAACCTTCATCCCTAACACACACTCTTGAAAATCAAAACTCTTAACCATCTCCTTTAACCTAGCCGACACCCCACCCCCCCCCCCCCCCCCCTCGTCTGTTTCGTCGCCGGCGAGACCACCATCAGTGGCGGCGGTGGCGGAGTAGATGGCGTCAGGTGAGTGATGGCTGATTGAGAGAGAGAACGAGTTGGAAAGGGGCCGACGGATCGTCAAAACGACAGCGGCTCGCGGCGGCAATCAGCGGCTGAGTGAAGGATTGATTAGGTGTCTCGTTTCCTTTGGTTCCTGACTAACCCGATGGCCGACAACAGGCGGCAGCCGTACCAGTCGACGACAACAGTGGCGATGGTCCAGTCAGTTCTGATTCTCAGGTTTTGTTTGTTTTCGGTTCTGTTCTAACTCGAGTCCCAGTTCAGGTATGGGTTTCGAATATTATACATTTACGTTCCAGTATTACTTCAAGTCGGTTTATGTTTTGAAATTTCTTTCAGTTCGTTTCTGACTACGGTTCAATCTTGGTTCATGCTCGGTTTGTATGTCGAGTCAGCGGGTCAGATTTCGGGTCGGTCAACAACTTGTTCCGTTTAGTCGTGGCTCACGTTCAGTTCGGTCAACAGTAGTCAACTGGTCAAACTTGGTCAAAGCTGGTCAACTACCGATCCGAGACTTGGTATAATCTTAAACGGCGCAACTTTTATTATTATTATTGTTTATATATTCGGTTACTGTTTTAATCGTGAAACGTTAGTTACTCGAACTTGTTCATTAATCGTGTTTTGAAACTTGTATAAATACACATATTTTCGTTATAGAACTCGTATAAATATATAATGTTTTCGTTGATTGTTGAGTTTTGACAAATATATCGACAACTTGTGTTGTCAGGATCGTCAAAAAACAGAGGAAACTCTGCCCGTTTTTCGTAAAATCGGTAACACGAAACGCGTTAAATTCATAAAACGGAACCTATCAAATTCGATTAATTTTTATAAAATAGATATAAATGAACATTTATTTTTGACGATACTTCCATAATATGTTTCGATAAACTTAATTTAGATTATTACTTAAACTATATAAAATATATGTAATTGTATTTATATGTATGTATATACATATATATCAACTAGTTATACTCTAAATTCCAATTCAAATCCTCCGTCGTAATCCCGATTACTCATACACCTTCGTTTGCCCATATAGGGTGACCTCAGTGTTCCATCCTCCTAATCTTATGCTCGTCAACACCTGGATAATCGGAAGACTTAGCAAATATGTGAGTATACTCGCAACCCCTTTTTTATGTTTAACACTTTTTGGGGTGTAACATGTTACATTATTAAAACACACTTAAACTTATTCTTTATGCAATGCACGAAAACAATCCTTATACATGAATACTATGTTATGATACTTGATGCTTACGTGGACCATACTTATGTGATATGTTTTAGTCATTAGCTTTCACGAGCCTCCATTTGACATGTATAGCGCTATAGGAGTAACGCACCACCCGTAGACTTGTGGTCATGTTGAATTATATCATTTTTGCGTAAACAGAGGTTTGGCTAGAAATATTGCATGTCATGTTAGGTTGATCTTGTATAAACTAAGCTGCCATGTGGATTCGTTTTTTTTTTTAACTTTTATACTTATACTTATTCTTAAACTTGTATACTCGCCTTTGCTTTTGCATTGAACTTTATTTTAAACATGTTACAGGTTGAGGATGACGATGCTATGAAATGAAGTAGCGTTGATGCCTAGATACTCATTTAGACGTCTTAGGTCAAATACGTTGTATAAATTTCATATTTGTTGTTGTATTGTTTTCTTGTATTTAACATGATGTATTTCAAATTTCATGTTTTGCAACATTTATCTATGAATGAAATCAATTTATCTTTGATTCTATTGTCACAATTAGCGTTATGTGTGATGAGCAATCTTTCTTCGTCTCACTCCGATGTTTCTGCCATCGGTTGGGGTGTGACACCTTGGCCTTATGGATTCAACACATGGCCTGGCCCATCTCCCAACTATTCTCCTTGGGCTCCTTGGTCGACTATGCCACCTTGTCCCTATCCTACGGTCCCACAACGAACTACTAATAACAATGCAGGCATTCTAGGACCACGCCCGGCACAATCATATGCAGCCAGCTATGCACCGACTGACGTTGATCAACCCATCTACACCATGGATACAGGTGCGACCTCGAATATGACCCCTCTCCCTGACAATTTCTCTTCTTTTTTTAATGATGGCATTTTTAAAAATATACTCGTGGGTAATGGCAAAACTATTCCGGTTCTTGGGCATGGCAATCAAACCCTTAAACCACCTTTTCCACCATTCAAATTAAATCAAGTTTTATATGCTCCCTCTTTAATTAAAAACTTGATTTCTGTTTGTCGCTTTACCACTGACAATCGTGTTTCCATTGAATTTCATCCTTTTGGTTTTGTTGTGAAGGACCTCAAGACCCGGACCCCTATCCTACGATGCAATAGTCTGGGGGATCTCTACACACTTGATCCTACACAAATTACCAAGTTTACTACACCATCCACTTTTGCAACCATCTCTCAAGACATATGGCATCAACGTCTCGGTCACCCAGGATCAAATTTACTTCATTCTCTAAAACAATCTCAATTTATTCATTGTAATAGCGTGAAACCTAATTTTTGTCAGTCATGTGTTTTTGGGAAACAAGTTAGACTACTTTTTGTTGATTCTTATAATACTACATTCATGCCATTTGATATTGTTCACAGTGACCTTTGGACCTCTCCAATTCTCAGTTGCGGAGGTCATCGATATTATGTTTTGTTTCTTGATGATTATAGCAATTTTCTTTGGACATACCCTCTTGCTAACAAATCACAAGTTTTCTCCACTTTCTCCACCTTTGCAAACCTCATTAACACTCAATTTAATCTTAAAATTAAACAATTTCAATGTGATAACGGACGCGAATATGCAAACTCTTCGTTTCAACAATTTTGTAATCCCAATGGCATGCACTTCCGTTTTTCGTGTCCTCATACTTCATCCCAAAATGGCAAAGCGGAATGGAAAATACGCACAATCAACAATCTCGTTCGCACCATCTTAGCTCAAGCGTCTCTTCCAAATACATTTTGGCATCACCCTTGGAAGTCCCCACATATCTTCTCAATATCCTACCTAGCAAACTTCTTCGATACAACTCTCTGACTCAGTGCTTATATCTCACTCGTCCATCCTATGATCACCTACGCATATTTGGGTGTCTATGCTTTCCTATCATACCCTCCATAACTATCCATAAATTGGATTATCGTTCTATGCCTTGCGTTTTTCTCGGGTATCCTCCTAACCACCGTGGCTACAAGTGCCTTGACTTAGCCACACACAAAATTCTTATTAGTCGCCACGTTATTTTTGATGAAACCACATTTCCTTATGCCAACTGCCTGTCATCAGGCCTTCGGTTGTATGATTTTATTGACTCCTCCACACACCCACTAGTATGGTCTACTGTTCCCACATCAATTCCCCAACCTTCCTCTACTACACCCACTAGCCCACATCCCTTCACACCCATCGACCCAACTGCCCATCACAATACTCTCCATACCCTAACTCAAAGCCCATTCTCTAATGCTCATAATAATAGCCCGCCCGATACCACCCACCTTTTTACTCAGCCCGCTCACACACATCAATCGGCCTAATCTCACTCCCCTCATCTTTCGGCCCAATCTTCCTCCCCTCTTAATTCGGCCCAAACCGACTCCACACCCTCATCAAATCCCACACTTCAACAGGCCCAACCCGATCCCATACCTTCAGCGAATCAACCTGATCCTTCACACTCTCAACCTTCTCATCCTACTCCTACCCGTACTATGCGTACTCGCGCCATGGATGGTATTTCCAAGCCACAGCGGTTCCTTAATCTCCTTACTACATCCGTCGCCTCTTTACCCAAAACACCAAAGGATGCCTTGTCCATTCCGGAATGGTTTAACGCCATGACCATTGAGTTTAATGCCCTTATTAAAAATAAGACGTGGGAACTTGTCCCCCGGCAACCCAACATGAATGTTCTACGTAGTTTGTGGTTGTTTCATCATAAATATAGGTCGGACGGTACACTTGAACAGTACAAAGCACGGTTGGTTTGTGATGGTAGTAATCAACAAATTGGGGTGGATTGTGGAGACACTTTTAGTCCGGTTGTTAAACCGGCTACTATTCGTACCGTTATATCTCTTGCCTTGTCTCAATCGTGGAAGATTCATCAATTGGATGTTACAAATGCGTTTCTACACGGTAATTTGCATGAGACCATTTATATGTATCAGCCAATGGGCTTTAGGCACCGGCAGTTTCCTGATCACGTATGTCGTCTCAAGAAAACTCTATACGGATTAAAACAGTCACCACGAGCATGGTACCAATGATTTACTAACTTCGTTCTTTCTATTGGTTTTCGTCAAAGTCGGTGTGACAATTCTCTGTTTGTTTATCATCATGGCACTGATGCGGCTTACCTACTTATATATGTCGACGACATTATTCTTACAACCTCCACTGATCATCTTTGAGATCATCTTATGCGTCGATTGGGTGACGAATTTGCTATGAAAGACCTCGGCCCACCCAGTCACTTTATCGGTGTTCATGTTACACGCACTTGCAATTCTATGTTTCTTTCTCAGTAGCAATATACTAATGACATAATTGAACGTGCTGGTATGACTTCATGTAACCCGGTTGCCACGCCTATCGATTGCAACCCGAAGCTTGGTGCCACATCTAGTCCGGAGTATGATAATCCCACTCAGTATCGCAGTTTGGCAGGTGCACTTCAGTATTTGACATTTACCAGGCCTGACATTTGCTATGCGGTACAGCAGGTGTGTATGTACATGCACTCTCCTCGCATTGATCACTGGAATGCACTCAAACGTATTATTCGCTACTTAAAGGGCACAACTTCTTTTGGACTTACTTTGGGCTCCATTGCCGGTTATTCTTTGCGTGCTTACACAGGTGCTGACTGGGTCGGGTGTCGGGACACACGTAGATCTACGTCCGGGTACTGCGTTTATCTTGGTTCTAATCTGTTGTCGTGGTCATCCAAGCGTCAAGCTGTGGTTTCTCGTTCCAGTGCCGAGGCTGAGTATCGGGGTGTTGCTAATGTGGTTGCTGAATTGTCTTGGCTTCGAAATCTATTATTGGATCTTCACAAACCAATGATCAAGACTAGCATCGTATTTTGTGACAATATCAGTGCGGTGTACCTTTCAGGAAATCCGGTTCAACATCAACGTACTAAACATATCGAGTTAGACATACATTTTGTACGTGAGCTAGTTCAGCGTGGACAGGTCCGGGTGTTACATGTTCCTTCCAGATTTCAAATTGCAGACATCTCCACTAAAGGCTTGCCTCGCATTCTATTTGATGATTTTCGGTCCAGTCTCAACATTCGGCCACCTCTCGCTTCGACTGCGGGGGTGTAACAGAATGTACTTATATTAGGAATGTGAATATATTATATGTTGATGTAAATCTCTCCAATAGAATAGGAGATATGCTATCTTGTATATATACGTTTGATAGATCAATGCAGGAGGCAAGGGTTTACATTCTAACATCGACATCTCAAAGTTCTGTAGCAAAATGGCTAGAACTAAGGGTAACATTTGTAATGCCAGACGTATCCCAGGACAAGACCTTCTCCCCGCACCAAAAGGGATCAACTTGTAATCGACTCCCTTAACATCTACATCCTTATGGTTTGGGGTTAAGAACCTCTCTGGTTTAAACTCACATGGGTCGGACCATATGTTTGGATCGCGGTGGAGCTTCCACATGTTAATTAATAGCCATGTGCCTTTCGGGACCTGGTAGTCCACTACGGTACAGTCTTCTGAAAAGGCTCTTAGACCACCAAGGAATGCGGCTGGGTATAGTCGCAATGCTTCTTTAACTACAGCTTCAAGGTGAACTAAATTTGTTATATCTGATTCATTTACTTGTCTACCGCTGCCCACATGCGCGTCTAGCTTTTCTTGAGCTTTTATAAGAGCATCACGGTTGGTTGTTCAGTAGCAGCGAAAGTGCCCAAGTTGGCATGACGGTGATTGTATCTGCACTATTCACAATAAGAGTCTACAAAACATGTTAATTAGTTTGGATAAACATAGATCACAAATTTACAATAATCATTTTCCACTCGTAGCTGGTATTATTTTTCGGTTGCAAAGGATAGATTAGGCTGCACGGTGTAGGGACATCCCCGGGTCGGCCTGGAGCGGCGACGTGGCTGCACCCCCCCCCCCCCCGGCCGGCGTCCCCGTCCTCTCCGTCTCTCCCTAGACGATGCTGCCAGGTCTCCTTTTCAAACAAATAGCCGTTACAACGGCTATATTTACGCTCTGTTCCCGAGTTAACTTAACGAGGGAAAAGAAAAGAAAGTAAAGGTGAGAAAGGAAAGGACGAGAAAGGAAAAAAAAAGATGTCTTTCCCACCATTTCCTCCCAAATCGGAAGGAAAGAAAAACTAAAGAATTTAGCCTACTTTTCCTTGCATTTCCTTTCTTTTTCTTCTTTAAATGAAACTCGGGAACACGACATGTTTTATTTTCCTTTCTTTTCCTTCCTTGGAACACAAAATATTTTTACTTTCTTTTTCTTTCTTTTCCTTCCCTTCCATTAGTAAACTCTGGTAATAAAAAAAAATTAATTTCTTTATAAATAATAACCATCTATCCCCATTTTCTAACTAAATCAACCCAATCTCTCTTACTTTTTATACATATCTTCAACTTTTTTTTTAAATTTTAGCCATGGATCCATACAATCAAAACAATCTGAACCTGAACCAAAATGTTTTCTCGGTACCCGGCTACATGGATCCGAGTTGGTCGGCATCGCAATTTTCCTTTTCGGGTTTCCAACAAAGCCCCAATGCTTTCACTCAAATGAACCAATTGCAATCAATGCAACAAATGTTAATTCGAAACCCGTTTAACTCGAAATTTCAATCGCAACTACACAACCTTCACTGCTACTGGTAGAATTGTCTCAACCTGTAGAAGATTAGGTTGAAGAATATGTGCCGGAGACGCAACCCCAAACCTCCAAACGAAAAAAGGGAAGCAAATGGCGCGTCTAGCCGGTGATCAACCTTCGAAACCGAAGGCGCAACCATGGTCAAAAATCGAGGAGGAGGCATTAGCTAAGGCGTGGATTAGTAAGTCAAAATGCGCAATTGTTGGTATGTAAAACTATATAAATTTTAAACTTTTTAATATATAAATTTTATTACATTTTTAAAATATAGGAAACAACCAAATTGACGAGATGGTTTTTGGAAGGAAATACTAGCAAAATTCCTTGCGATTATGGAATTAGGTCCGTATCGAGATCTCGATACCGTCGCTTGGCGAAAGATGCATCCGGTTGTCAACCGTTTTTGTGGGTATTATAACAATTTATATACTAATCGTTCAAGTGGGTAGAGTGACGAAATCATTTTTAAAGAGGCTATGCATAGATACGAAGATGAGCATAGGCAAGTTTTCCCATACGTCCGGGCATGGGAAGTTATGAAGAACAATAAGAAGTGGGCGCCGGTTCCAAACGAGGTTGCATGCGCTAAACGGACGAAAACCTCGGAGACTGGAGGTTATAGTGCGAGGGGCTTGGACGCACGATGTCAAATAAATATAAACGACGAGCCTGAATTTAACGAGGAAGATAATGTAGTTCGAGAGGAGGTACGTCCCACTGGAAGGGACAAAGCGAAAAGGGCACTGGCTGCAAAAAAAAAAACAAGCCTAATCGGGGGGGGGGGGGGGTTCGAAAATGGACAAGTTGATGGCCTAGTTCAAAGCATACACCAAGGTCACAACCGAAAAGGTAAAAGTGAAACAACGTGAAGTAGACGACAAGTAAGGTTGAAGCAAGAGGCGACAAAAATAGAGGAATGGAAGATAATGACAACCGATATCAGCACGTATCTGGAAGAAGACCATCACATTTTGCGTAAAATAAAAGAAAAGATCTCCAAAAAATGGAATTTTTAGGATTTTTAATTTTTAGCAATCTAGTATTTTTTAAGTTAAGTTTTTTTTTTATTATGTAATGTTTTTTAAGTTATGTGATGTTTTTATTTTATAAGTTATATAATGTTTAAAAGAATGTTGAATTTTAATAAAAATAAATAAAAAATAAAAAGGGGAAGAGACACATCCTCCACACCCTTGATTTATCCTTGGAGACCATCCTCTTTGAGTGATGACGTGACGGGTGACGTGGAGGACCATCCTCAAAGGATGGGCTCCTCCACACCTCACATTCTTAGTGTTCACCATTCAGGTGGCTTTTACGATTATATCCGTATCATAACCCACCAATCCGTTAGCTTCGGTCACCGATATCATCACATCAATGAAGTCTGCTTCCATTGTAGTATAACAATTTGCCCTCTTGTTACGATGCTCCTCTAACTATTTTGTGACCATCATATCAAGTCCTCAAGTCCTGAAGCTACTCTTTTCATAATCTTCTTATGTCCACCCAAATCCAACCAACCAAGAAAAGGAAGAGCTTCTCCCACCACAAACCTCCCTAGTAATCAAACCATTCCCCCATTAATTTTATCACATCCTCATGTGCTCCGTCAGCAGTTCCTTGGAGATGATTCTACGGATGCCGAGCCAATACAGAACATATGGAGCAAACGAGAAAGAAGCGTGTCCCAAAATTCTTGAGGCGAGGTAGTTGGGACGGTTGGAAACGATAAAATCATGGGTTGTGAAGATTTCCTTAGCGATCTCCCAATTATTAACTACCAAAACTCGACGTATACTAGGCCAAGGCAGACGGTGAATATTGGTCCATATCGGTCAACCATGGATGCCAAGGCTAATTGGGGAATGAAGAGGTATGGTCCCAATTCCTTGCCAACATGGCAAGGACCACACCACTTTTTCCATCAGACGTGGCGCTGACATCGACAAAGTCATCCAGAAGCTTCTAGAAGCTTCTGGAAAATATCTGGGTGGATCCAAAGATGCTCCACCCGACATAAAGGACACAACGTGTCACCAATCACCAGGCGCCACGTAGGCCTGTAACAAATCCAAGGGCAGCCCGACAATGCCAGTACGACATTTCCAGGATGAGCGAATGCGAGCGCGCCACGTGTACCACTACGCTGACCACAGCAGAGGAGACCAAGAGGATATTCCCCTTGGTCGGACAGCTGGCGCGCAACCACAGCTGGCATCGCTGCTCCTCCCTCTCTCACCATCCGGCTATAAATAGAACCCTTCATCATTCAGGTAAAAGGATCTTGCTCTCACTATTCTCATACTTAACACACACTTATTTCCTCATCAGAACAGTACTTATTCTCACGCCGGAGCCTGGTTAAGAGGGAAACCCCCATATTCCCCTCTTAACGAGACTAACGGTATTGCTGTTTTGCAGGAAACGGACCATCTTACGAGTAGGAAGAGAGATTGAACCCACAGGAGAAATAACCCCACAGATTAACCATAGTGTTAACCTGCGTTTCATCATTGGCGCCATCCGCTTTTAGCAAAACCACCCTCATCTCTCTTTCTTTTCAGAAAACACTCGTCAACATGGCCGAACAAAACCCTTCCCACCAAGTCGATGGAGATGTTTCTTCCTTCGAACTCGTTTCAGACAACATACACGTTCAACGAGGTCCAAGGAACGGAACTATCCAAGAAGGGCCGATGAACATGGAGTTTCCCAGCATCTTCGGGAGTACATCCAGGGTTGCCGCTCAAAACGCACCTGGTGCTACTTTCCAAACTCCACCCAGAATCATCACTCAGACCACAAACGGAGCTACCTTCCAGCCTCCGTCAGAAGTAGTCCAACAGACCCCACCAGTGCAACCTCAGAGCCATGGAGCTGGCCCATCAGCTCCATCGGACCAAGCACAGCTAAACTTCTCCGCACTACTTGGGCTACCCGAAGGAAAAACTCTGGCTTCCTGGTATGCCGAACAAGTGGCGTCTATAAACCTTGTTTACACACAACTCAGCGCGCAGCAAGCCCTCCTACAGGCACAAGCAAACCAGTCCGCATTCGTCACTCCATTGCCGAGGCCTTTGAGCGCTCCCATGCCTCAACAGACCAACGCTTTCAATCTACGTCCTGAGTCAGTACCTCCACCACATGTCAGAAGACCAAGCGCGCATGACACGCGTGACACGTACGGAGAAACAGAGAGCAACTACGTGCAGTATTCTAACCAACCGAAGAAGCCAATACAAAGTCGTTTAGGTCCGCGCAACATAAACGACGAATTTGAAAACGATGAAGAGACGCGCACAGTGTTCAGCAGGCTCCCACCAGAGCATGAAGCATACAAACCTCGCAAGCATGCAGGTTATGACCCAAAAGCAGAGCATGATTTCACTCTAAGCTATCGTCCAGACGACATGGCTGAGAATTCAAAGTTCATCCGAGAGATCGCCACGGCTGCCATAGACAAAACGAAATTGCCACACAACGTGGGCAAATACAACCGGTTGACAGACCCAGACGATCATCTCCAAGTTTTTAACGGTGCGGGAGCAACGGGCGGATGGAACTTACCAACCTGGTGTCACCTTTTCGCTCAAACTTTCATAGGCGCAGCGCGCATTTGGTTTGACAGCTTACCAGCCGGGAAAATCAAATCTTGGGTTGATTTCCGAGAGAAGTTCCTAGCACACTTCTCACAACAACGACGACACACCAGGGATCCGGCCGATTGCTTGAACATATGGCGCAGAGACCACGAAAGCGTGGAAGATTTCATTACAAGGTACAACAAAGAATGTTTGGAGATTGGTGACGTAGGCGAGAAGATGATGCGCGCACACTTCATGAGGGATGTCAAGTGCGATGATCTCATCAAGCGTGTCAAAGGAAGAGATGGAGGACCCAAAGACTGGAAGACCTTCATTGAAGCGGCCAAAACCATCGCGCAGTCGGATAGACAGTTGACCGGCGATGACCACCGTCAGCGCAGTTACAACCATACTGACCGGCACAGTAAGAAAGGCAGAAATCAACCTTGGAAAGCATCCGGTCACAGAGAAAGAAGCCCGGTAAGAGAGGATGCGCGCCACACGATCAACCAAATCGCACACCGAAAAGAGGTGAAGAGAGAAAACAGAGAGAAGCAGTGGACACTCCTAACGAAAACCCCTTCAGAAGTCTTGGCAACCGAGAACCACCAATTCAAGCCACCACTACAAATGCGCAACAAAAGGGGCCAAGACCCGAATCTTTTCTGTGAATTCCACAAAGACACTGGCCACTTAACCGACGATTGTTTCAGCCTCAAACAAGAAATCGAAAGGGCCTTAAGGGACGGAAAGTTAACTCACCTGGTCAAAGGTGGAAGGCGTGATTACCGTCAGATTCAAAGAAGAGAAGAAGGGCCGGATAACAAAAAGCTCCGAAAGTTAGAAACCCACATGGTTCAAGGGGGTCCACGCAGGCCAAGAAGAAACTACAACAAGCGCGCACAAGATGACTCATGGCGCGAGAAACAAGTTGTTTTTCCTGTTGTAAGAGGAGGCCCTCGAGAAAGAAGACCAATCGTCATCTCGGGTGTCATAGGGCATTACCAAACAGATTACATCTTCATCGATCCGGGGAGCACTGCGGATATCATATATGAACAGTGTTTTAATCAGTTCGATCAGGAGGACAAAGCGCGCTTAGAACCAGTTGATTACCCGCTCACTGGTTTCTGCAACGAAGCCGTTTTTCCTCTAGGACAAATATCGTTCCCAGTGTTGCTCTCGGACGGAAGAAACTCAAGAACAGAAGAAGTCACGTTCATGGTGCTGCCAGCACATTCAAGACACGATATTCTGCTGGGAAGAGAATCCCAAGGTGATTTCAGCATGATTTGCTCTGGGCCACACTCAGCAGTGGGATTCCCAACAGAGACAGGAGTAGCCATCATCTATGCAAGCAAAGAAGTATTAGCGACAGATGAGCTAAGACCCGCAAAGACAAGGAAACCAGAAGCACGCCAAGAGGCAGAAAAATGGGTGCTAAACAGCGCGTATCCGGAACAGACAGTAACCTTGGGACCTGCAATGTCCGATCTGACGCGCGCGGCGCTAAAAAAACTGTTGTTCCAAAATATGGATATCTTTGCCTGGACGCCAGCAGACATGGTGGGCGTTCCACGGCACATAGCTGAACACCGCCTAAACGTCTCGGAAGAAGCCAAACCGGTGGTACATGCTAAGCGCCATTTGGGAGACATAAAGCATGACGCCATGAAAGAGCAAGTGATAGAGCTGTTAAACGCAGGAATCATCAGGGAGGTCAGGTATCAAACATGGGTGGCAAGCCCAGTAATGGTCCAGAAGAACAACGGTAGCTGGAGAATGTGCGTGGACTACAAAGATCTTAATAAGGCGTGTCCGCGCGACTGTTACGCCTTACCAGATATCGATGAAAAGATCGATTCACTTGCCACATTCCGATGGAAATGTTTTCTTGATTGCTACAAAGGGTACCACCAGGTACAGATGGCCGTGCAGGATGAAGACAAGACCGCGTTCCGCACACCAACAGGGCTATACTGCTATACCAAAATGCCTTTTGGTCTAAAAAATGCGGGCGCGACTTATCAGAGGCTCATGAACGAAACCTTTCACGACGCCATCGGCAAGTATATAGAAGTGTATATGGATGATCTAGTTATCATGAGCAAAGAGGAAAGTACAATGTTACTGAACATCCAAAAGACATTTGACACTCTGCGCGGAGTCAGCATCAAGTTAAACCCAGCGAAGTGCTCCTTCGGCATGGAGGAGGGGAAATTCCTGGGTTTCATTGTCACGAAAGATGGTTTCAAGGTGAACCCTGACAAGATACAAGCAATAGAGCGCATGCCGTCACCGTCAACGATCAAGGAGATGCAAAAATTGGCAGGACGGTTGGCAGCACTCAACCGCTTCCTGGCCAATCACGCAGCTAAGTCATTTCCGTTTATAAAAACTCTCCGTAACTGCATGAAGAAGAGTCAATTTCAGTGGACTCCGGAAGCCGAAAGCGCTTTCCGCGAGATGAAAGACTGCCTCATCAAGCTGCCAACCTTAACTGCACCAGTCAAGGGCGAACCTCTGGTCCTATACTTATCAGCCTCCGACAGGGCAGTGGGAGCAGTGTTGCTTGTAGATCGACAGGGTGTCCAGACGCCGGTCTATTATGTGTCACGAACTCTAACCGATCCAGAAACCCGGTACGCAATCATGGAAAAACTAGTGCTCGCACTAATTCATGCATCAAGAAGGCTGCGCAGGTACTTTGCCAATCACGTCATTCACGTGCTAACAAACTACAACATTGGCAACATACTCGCAAGGCCGGAGATTTCAGGGAGACTAGCAAAATGGGCAATAGAGCTCGGGGGTCACAACGTAGTGTTCAGACCAAGACCGGCGATAAAGGGCCAAGTACTCGCAGATTTCATGACAGAGGTACCGGACGACAAAGATCGAGAATGCAAGGCGATGGAAAAAGCCGAGAAACAGCAAGTGGAAGAACCATGGCTATTATACACAGATGGTGCGTCTAACGAAGACGGCGCAGGCGCTGGCCTCCGGCTGGTGAGCCCTGACAAACACGAGTTCACCTACGCCATACGCCTGGATTTTAAAAGCACCAACAACGAAGCCGAATACGAAGCCTTCCTTGCTGGTTTAAGGTTGGCAATCAAAATGGGAGTACGACACATCGAAGCGCATGTGGATTCCATGTTGGTGGCAGGGCAAATCAACGGAGAGTACGAAGCCAGGGGAGATACAATGGCACTTTACCTAAGCCAAGCAAAGGCACTGCTACAAACTTTCTATTCCTACAAAGTGCATCACATCAATAGAAGCGAGAACAAGCCAGCAGACGCGCTGAGTAAACTCGCCTCCACAAGTTTCCAGCACCTAGCAAAAGATGTACGAATAGAAGTTCTGAGCAACCCGTCGGTGCCACTACGAGAAGTAAGCGTCGTTCAACTAGGGACAACGTCTTGGATGACTCCGATAATCACATACCTCCAATCTGGAGTACTCCCGGAGAACAAGGCAGAAGCGAGGAAAGTCCAGTACAAATCCGAACATTACCAGATAGCTGATGGGATCTTGTACAGAAAATCATACCTCGGGCCTTTGTTAAGATGTGTTGACCCCGAAGACGCACGCTACCTGATCAGAGAAGTACATGAAGGAATCTGCGGTATACATGCTGGACCAAGAATGGTGGTAGCAAAAGTCATGAATGCGGGATACTATTGGCCCGGAATGCATTTGGATGCGGTCAAAGAGTTGAGGAAGTGCAGCGGATGCCAAAGACATGCACCCAAAACGATGCGCCCCAAGAATGAGTTGGTGCCGGTCACCACCGCGTGGCCCTTTCAACAATGGGGAATAGACATGGTCGGACCTTTTCCCGAAGCCCCAGGAGCTGTCAAGTTTATAATAGTCGCAGTTGACTATTTCACCAAATGGGTAGAGGCAAAGGCCCTCGCGTCGACCACAGCCACCGTTGTCAAAAAATTCATTTGGGAACAAATCATATGCCGTTTTGGTTTACCCCTCAAGATAATCACCGATAACGGGACCAACTTTGCCGAAGACAACCTTCAACAATGGTTCAAGGAATTACATATCGAACACACGTTCTCCTCGGTCGCGCACCCGCAGGGGAACGGTTAAGTGGAAGCCGTCAACAAGAGTATAGTCGACGGAATTAAGGCAAGGCTGGGAGAAAAAAGAAGAGGTTGGGTAGACGAACTGCCAAGCATCTTGTGGGCCCACAGGACGATGCCCAAAACAAGCAACGGCGAAACACCGTTTAGCTTGGTTTATGGGTCGGAGGCCGTAATACCAGCAGAGATAGGACTGCCGTCACCTCGAATGCTCTCAATGAACATGATCAACAACGAAGAAGAAAGGAGGATCGACCTCGACCTCCTAGAAGAGAGAAGAGAAATGGCAGCAATCAACGAAGCCAAATATAAATCGAAGCTGGAAAAATATTACAACTCCAAAGTCCGAGTCTGCACCTTCAACCCGGGAGACTATGTCCTCAGAGACAACGAGGCTTCAAATGCAGAAAAGCCCGGGAAGCTGGCTCCCAAGTGGGAGGGCCCATACGTCATCGACACCGTGCTCGGAAAAGGGGCCTATAAACTACGCACCATCGACAACAAGGAGATTCCTCGCACATGGAACGCCCAGCAGCTGAGAAGGTGCTACTTATGAATGAAGTTCTTGTAATAGCAATGGCCAAGTTGCCAACACATTTATAATACAATAAGTGTTTGGCTACCTTTCTATTATGCAAATTTCTTTGTCACAACTGCATGTATCACTTTGGGCATACACGAAAACATCAATGGCTCGACCATTAGGAAACGTTGTAGACCTCCAAGGCCTGTCACAAACAAGTGCACAGCCGGGTCAGACACACAACTAAAGCCTAACAAACGCCAATTAAATACTTCGTGACCACATAAACACGAAAACATCGAACACAGGACAAACAAACATTGTAAACACCCCCAAGGCTGAGAACAGCCGGGTACACACAATAACCTGTAACTCGATCACTTCGTATTCACGACCCAACCTGCGCACAAATACGACAGAACAAAACGTTGTAATAAACACAACACAACCTGTCAGCGCCATTATTCATTCGTGCTACCTGACTCAAAGTAATCACACATGCACATATTATGACGATAACAAAATTCGCATAAAAACAGACAACTATTAACATATGTCAACACACAACCAAATATCCACAAACATAACAAGGAAGTTAAAATCGTGTATCAAATTGTCAAATACAAGACCACCCAAGGTCATACGCGGCGCGCAGGCCGGAGTCCTTCATTCAGGATGACTGGGTCCAACACCCCCAGTCGCACCACCTTCATCGCCTAACGCTCTCTTTAACATAGCAACACCATCCGGCCTTCGAGCCAGCTTTTTCGCAGCTTTAACCACCGCAAACTCCAAGGACGAAAACTCCTGCCTCTTTGCGGTGTAAGCAGCGGTGCAATTTTCTTTCCACAGCTCGAAATGGTGTTCTTTCTCCTTATTGAGGGCTGCAGCCCTGCCTTCGTTGTATCCATCCTTACGACCACTGCTGTAACCAGCTTGCCCCAACTCATACATATAATGGGCAAGCTCGTGCGAGTTAACGATACGTTCAGCAATCTACAACAAACACACAAGTAAGGGACAATTCATGAAAGTCACAAAAAACACAATACAAGAAATTACCAGAGGCACCGCGCGCGAGAGCAACCATTTGCAATCAGCGGACGCCTCCTCAGCAAGGAGTTCAGAGGCTTGGCATTCAGCAGTCTTCTCCTGAAGAAGACGTTCAGAAGTCTCATATTGCCTCGCAAGAACCTCCAGCTTAGCGATGCGTTCAACATACTCTTTCTCCTTCTTCTCAAACGCCATGCGCGCTTGATTAGCCTCCTCAGCAATATCTTTCTTTTCACCAGACAAACGAGTAATCGTGTCACGCTGCGACCTAAGCTCCACATTGGTGCGCTCGCACGCAGCCTCCCAGCTCTTCTGCTTATCAGCATTTGCTTGTTTTTCCTGGGCAAGTTTCCCTTCTGCATCAGCAAGCCTCCACTCCAATCCTTTCTTCTCAGCGTTAAATTTCTCCTTCTCTTCCGCAAATAGTCTCTTATCATTTTCAAACTCCATTGTATCCTCCCCCATCTGCTTCCACTCACGGACAATCTCCTGAGTGGTAGAGAAAAAATTAACCCCGGCCTGAACATGATCATCCAACAGTTCAAACCGACGGCGCTTTTTCTGGAACATCCTTTCAGCTGGGGGGAGAGACAATGAGTAGAAGTCATGACAATTTTCAAGGGTATCCATCCGAGAGCCCTGAAGCAGATGCCAGCGAGGAACGTGCGGGAGATCGTCACAAGCAGGGTTCGTTGTATCAAAGGAATCAGCATGAAATTTTCCAAACTGGGGGCTGCGGACAGCACCTGAGGTTGCACCACCACCATCACCCGGGGGGCGCTTGGTATACATTGTTTGGTGAGGCGTAGTTTCACTCACCTCTACCTCAACCTCAACATTTTTTACCACGATCAACACCAGCATCACCGCCCGCAACACCACCTACATCACCGCCACCTTCTGCAACCTGCTCAACCCTCTCATCTCCTTTTTTCGCACCGTCAGGAGTGTCATGAGGAGGAGACAACCCAAACACCCTCGACGACGGGGATTCTGGAGGAGTAATCTTGGATATGTCAACCTTGTGCCCACTCTTGGCTGTTTTGGTACCTGCTCCAAAACGAGTAGAACATATTCAAAGAAAAGGACTAACAAATGAAAACATAAGAGACGCTGGGAAAAAATAAAGCGAATACCAGAAGCTTCATAGATTTTTTGCAGCAAATCACTTGGCTTTTCAGCAAAAATACCCATATCAATATCCGATTCAGAAGGGGCGGGAGGATTCTCTTTCTGAAGTTTAATCTTCTTTGATGCAAGCGCAGCAGCAGCCTTCTCATCAAGTTTTCGCTTCTTATCCTCAAACATCTTCTTCTGCATAATCTCAGTCAGAGTTGCGCGGTCCTCAGGGTCCGACTCAGGGCGTTTCTCTCCAACCCCTAAACCAGGTAACGTGTCAGAAACGACAACATAATCAAGGATACGAGCAGTGTGAAGTCGCTTACGAGGAGACTTAGAGGAAGTTCCTTCAGTCTTTTTCCCTTTCCCCTCAGCCTTGTCAGCTTTCGCCTTCCTTTTCGTCTCCAACGGCTTAACAGTCTCGACCGGAATCTCCACATCTTCCTCCACAGGCTCGTTCACCGGCTCTTGCACAGCCCCTTGCACCGGACCTGCACGCGCGGAAGGAGACGTTAGGTCTTCCAACGATCTGCCAGAACCATCACTCGAGAGAACGATAACTTCCTCTCGAACGGAATCAAATGAATCACCCTCATTTTCAATCTCCTCACCTAAGACAGTGTTCACGTAAGCAGCGAAACTCCCATCACTCGGATGCAGAAACCGATGGCGGATCTGATCCAACCAAGGTCCTTTATCAGTCTTTGGTATTGCTTCAACCATTGCACCCAGTGCCTTAAGATCCAAAACATTGAGCAACGTGAAACCTACTGCACAAAAAGACAAGAATAAAGGACAATACACACAAAAAAAAAAAAGAGGAAGAATAGGGTTACGGAACAAGGCGTACACTTGCCCTCATGACCATAAACCGGGACCCCCAACGGATTTTTAGGGATCCACTTCATACTCATCCCAGTGCCAACCAACGCCATTTCCTCAAGCTGGACTATCAGAGTGGCTTTACGGGTCAACCTCTTGTACCAGTCTTGATCAGCAAAATCTGCAACCACATCAACTTTTGGGATACCCTCACCCACAGATCTATAATGCATGTCTACAGGTACAACACCCCGGCGAATATAGAAAAACTTCTGCTTCCAGTCATGGAGACTCTTCAGTGGCACAGAGCAAACCGGAGAAACATTGGTGCGAGCACTGAAGGAGTAAAACCCATTTGTATACGTAACAGTGTAGAAGACGTTGAACATCTCAAACGTCGGATCTAAACGGTTGGCCATGCAAATGAACTCGAAATGAGTAATCCGGGGGAGTCCAATGGCATTTATCTGAGAGATGTGGAGACCATAACCCCTCAATACATCGGCAGTAAACCGGGTAATCGGCAGCCTGAAGTTACCTTCCCGGAAATAGGCAGCATACAGAGTCATATGCCCGGGAGGAGCATCCATGGCTGTAGAACCAGGGGTAGGATACTGAGCACCCCAGTCAGGAAGGAAACCCATCTCCCTTACTAAATTCTGGAACTCCTCCTCTTTCCAACAGATCACTGCCTGATCGGGGCCCGGAGGAGTTTTCCCCTTGTTCCTCCTTCTCCTTGAAGATGGATTTGCAGAAGACATTTTGTGAAACCTAACTATGATGTAAATAAACTCACACGACAGAGGAGAGAAAATGAAGGAAGAAGAGAGTTTTCGGGAATTCAAAATTTGAATAAGTGGAGAAGAAAGTGAAACCACCGTGTATTTATACCCATCGCATTTAATGCGATGGGTAGTGGAGGGGTCAGACCACGGACCAACAACCAACAGGGAGAAGACACGTCAGAGGAGAGAGAAGACGACACCTCTTTTTCCGGAAAGTAGGTGAACAGTTACCTGACACCTCGCCGAAAAGCTTCTGACGGTAACTGAAAAGGAAACTGTTCATCTGACACCCGTCAGTCACATCAGTCACCCTTTCCCAAGACAGACAAAGCGTCCTCTTGACGACAACCTTTTAAAGGGCCAAAACCCATGCGCGGCACGCCATGCGTCCATTTGGCTCAACTTTTTGAAGGGCCAAAACCCATGCGCGGTGCGCCATGCGTCCATTTGGCTCAAACTTTTTAAAAGGCCAAAACCATGCGCGGTGCGCCATGCGTCCATTTGGCTCAACCTTTTACAGGGCCAAAACCCATGCTCGGCACGCCATGCGTCCATTTGGCTCAACTTTTTGAAGGGCCAAAACCCATGCGCGGTGCGCCATGCGTCCATTCGGCTCAACCTTTTAAAGGGCCAAAACCCATGCGCGGCACGCCATGCGTCCATTTGGCTCAACTTTTTAAAGGGCCAAAACCCATGCGCGGTGCGCCATGCGTCCATTTGGCTCAATCTTTTCAAAGGCCCAAAACCTCACGCCATAACGAAATACCACACTCATAAGTCCAGAATCCCTCCTAGACGATCAACTCAACTAGAAGGCACACTGGACTGGGGGGACTTGAAGAGGTATGGTCCCAATTCCTTGCCAACATGGCAAGGACCACACCACTTTTTCCATCAGACGTGGCGCTGACATCGACAAAGTCATCCAGAAGCTTCTGGAAAATATCTGGGTGGATCCAAAGATGCTCCACCCGACATAAAGGACACAACGTGTCACCAATCACCAGGCGCCACGTAGGCCTGTAACAAATCCAAGGGCAGCCCGACAATACCAGTACGACGTTTCCAGGCTGAGCGAATGCGAGCGCGCCACGTGTACCACTACGCTGACCACAGCAGAGGAGACCAAGAGGATATTCCCCTTGGTCGGACAGCTGGCGCGCAACCACAGCTGGCATCGCTGCTCCTCCATCTCTCACCATCCGGCTATAAATAGAACCCTTCATCATTCAGGTAAAAGGATCTTGCTCTCACTATTCTCATACTTAACACACACTTATTTCCTCATCGGAACAGTACTTATTCTCACGCCTGAGCCTGGTTAAGAGGGAAACCCCCATATTCCCCTCTTAACGAGACTAACGGTATTGCTGTTTTGCAGGAAACGGACCATCTTACGAGTAGGAAGAGAGATTGAACCCACAGGAGAAATAACCCCACAGATTAACCATAGTGTTAACCTGCGTTTCATCAGGGAACATCACATGAACCGCTAAGAAGGTTGAAGTGGTTTTTTGTTAATGGTTTTGTAGATGAATATGATACAGTAGAAGGCTAGAGTGATTGCTAAACCTCCAACAACGAGAGTGTAACTCTCTTCTAAAGGGATGAGACCCATGATGCTAGCATGCGCGTGTTATACATCTATCTATTAGGCTACATGGTATGGTGACCATCCCATCCGCCACCTAGGCGCCACATCACCATCCTTTTGAGGATGGTCCATCCCACAAAAACAATGTGATCCTCCCCCACTAGTTTATTATTTTTTTAAGTCATCCATTTTTTTAACATTTAGCAAATAAAATAGGAAAATAATTTGATTAATATTAAAAAACATTACATAAACTTAAAAAAAACATAAACTTAGAAAAAAAATCCTAATAACTTAAAAAAATATTAAAAAAACTACTAGTCTTCATCTGGCATGTGGTCGTCAGGTTCGTTTTGTACGTTGTTCCAAATGTACTCCACCAAGTCCGCTTGTAGGTTATGATGTGTGTACTCGTTACGTAGAGAGAAGATGTTTAAATCTTGTTGTTCCAAACTAACTGGAACAGAATTCCCGTTAGACGCGTTTTCGTTGTACTCACATATCGCTCTACCTTCGTCTTCAATTACCATGTTATGAAGGATGATACAAGCGTACATAATGTGTCGTAACCTCTTTGGTGTAGCAGAACATGCTGGATGTTCAATGATATGTAATTTTTTTTTGTAGAACCCCAAAACACCGTTCAATATCTTTTCTCGCATCCTCTTGACACTTCGCAAATTTCTTTTTTTTATCGTCTGTCGGGTGCGGAATAGTTTTAACGATTGTCGAGTACGTTGGGTATATTCCATCTGCAAGGTAGTAACCCCGCCTGTATTCCACCCCCGAAACCGTAAAACTTGTGTCTGGACCTGTTCCCGCCACTACATCGTCAAATATCTGTGACTGGTATATGATGTTAAGGTCATTAAGCGAAACACGTAGACCAAAAAAAGCATGCCAGATCCATAAATCCTGTGACGCAACTTCTAGAATAATAGTGGGATGACCATGATCTCCCTGAGTATACTGACCTTGCCAAGCAGTATGGTAGTTCTGCCACGGCAAGTGCATGCAATCAATGCTCCCGAGTAGTACGTACCCATATGCCAGTTGGCGAATGGCCGACGTACATTTTCGTAAAGTAGTGAATCCCCTTTGCCCCCTAGCGTCGTATCGCAGTGTGAAAAACGGACCAGACTGGGCCATGTCGTCTGCGTCTGCGATACGTAAAAAAAGTCGACGACTCATTCGGAACCGACGTCGAATAGCTGAACACCGTGATTGATGAGTGGGTAGGTGGGTTAGGTGCACCTCTCGCCCAGTGGGAAGTAATGAGGCTAGTCCCCCCCCCCCCCCCCCCCCCCCCCGGAATGAAGAAGTAGTAAGGCCCCTTCCCGCGTATGCGCCTTTCTTCAGTATTTAGTATAGATTTTTTTTCTTTTTCATTACCAATGGGGAATCTTTCTACAAAAAAATATATCTGGCAAAACGCAATTCGTCGAGTTCAATCCAAGGTGCACCTTGCCTTTTTTCAGGTAGCTTTCTTACGCCTATTCAGCTAGGGGGCCATTGGAGTTATCTGCGTCGAGTGTGTTGATTGAAAGAAAGAAGAGAGACAACTCAAATGTCAGCGCTGAAATAGAAAGAGTCGTGCCGAAAAAGTGGAATGCTTCTAAGATTCATCGCTCGATTTTTCTGCATGCACTGCTTCCAAAATGCAGAGAGACCTTCGAGGACAGATCCCATCTCATCCGTGTACACTGGTTCGTCGGCAAAATAATCGGCAACTAGTTTATCGTGGGCGGCTATATATTTAAAACAAAAAATAAATTAAATTCATTATAAAATTCATTACTAATTTAAAAAAAAATTAAATTACCTTCTTTGTCTTGGTTTAATTTGGCTCTCCTAGTTTGCCGTTGGGACGACGCTTCAGAGTTGTCATCCTCCCCCATGAATATCTGACCCGCGTACATAATCATGTTTTCGAAAAATGCTTCATTCTCGCCCGAAGATGATGAATACCACGTTGACGAAGAAGATGAAGACGTGATTAATTTTTTATAAAAAAGTATGAAAGTTGAGAGATATGGGGTGATAGTGGGTAAAAAATGAGATATAAAGGTTGAGTTTATATAAAAAGTTTGAAGGTTTTAGAGTGGGTTTGAATAATTGGCCATTTTTTTAAAAATTAAAGGAAATTATTTTTTTTAATTTATAACGGTCAAAAATGTGTGGAAAAGGGGGATTTTTTTTGTCCTCTTCTACTTCGTCCCCAACGTCTCCATGGAGACGGTCTCGACGAGGACGGAGGGGGGGGGGGGGGGGGCGGCGGCGTGCGGATCGGCGCCGAGTGGGACGGGTGGGGGGACGTTCCCCATATCGTGTGGCCTTAGAGCATTCATATCCATCCCACCATATTTTCACCCTAAATTACACCGAAAAACACTATATTTTCTCTCTTATTTTCAATTAAATAATATTTTTTTATACCTTTATCATTACATTTTCTTTCTTCTCCACTCACAATCACTTTCAAAATATATTAAAAAAACTGTAGGGGTTGAACAATGTCCCCACAAATATACAGATGAAGAGTAACATTTTCTCTCTCCTCCACTCACAACCACTTTTTATACTCTTTATGTTTTAAAAACACTACCCACAGAATTTGATGCCATGGATGTGAATGCTCTTATATATACTAAGGGGAGCGTTTTTTTTCCGGAACATGTCATCTTATGCATTACCGTTGAAACAAAAGGTACAGGTGCATTTTCGCACTTTTCAACATAATGTTGGTTTTGAAAAGAACATTCATCTACACCTAAAAAGAACATTCATCTACACCTACACACGTACACACACATATACATAGGATGAGAGAGAAAATAGTCATTTTAACGGTGTGCTAAACTCACGTTAGAGAAAAATCATGCTTATAGCCACTTTTGCTCACATAACTTACTATAATCTCAGAAAAGGCTTAAGAGTTGCAAACCCATGAACGTGTATCATTTATCGCTTACAATAATCAACTTTCTCCGTGTTAAAAGTCTAAAACGCATGTATTCTACATATTTTGTATTTCTTAGTTTTTGTTGTACCTTATGGTATTTCTTTGTTTAAAGGAATAAGGGTGAGAGGGGCACTCCTCTCTTAGGGGAGTCCCCTCTCTTACGCATGCCCAATCAGCACGCTCCACGTCAACTCCCCTCTTATCTCCCCTCACACCCTCAATTTGATGGCGGCACTCCTCTCTTAGGGGACTTGCTTTTTTCTTTTGTTTTTGTTTTTTTTATTTGTTGTAATTTTGCATGTTTATAAATTAAAAAATATTAATAAAAATTAAATAAAATTTAATAAAAGACATTTCATTAAATTAAAAATAAAAATTACATTCAAACTAGAAAAATAAAAAAACAAACTACTCGTCGTCGGAACTCACTTCAAGGTGAGGTAGATCTAAACGTCCGAGATGCTCAACGAGATCGTGTTTTAGTCTCCAATGCGTTTCTTCGTCAATGAGCTCGCTATAAGCTGTATCATCGAAGACGGGTTCGACCGGAGGATCTTGAATGTGTACCGGTGCTATCGCCCTTCCGTCGTCTTTTATAATCATGTTATGTAAAATAATGCACGTATACACGATGGACCTTATCTTTTTCACCGTTTTGGAACGCATTGGACGATTTAGTATTCCCCACTTCGCCTTTAACACACCAAACGCCCGTTCCACATCTTTTCTTGCGGCCTCGTGTTGCCTCTTGAACTTTTTTTCATTCGGGATGTGAGGATATGGAAAAGACTTCACAAACACGGACCAGCTAGGGTAGATCCCATCAGTAAGATAATACCCGCGTTTGTATAAGTGGTCGTTCACTTAAAATGGACAATTTGGCGCCGTTCCGTTTCGTTGAGTAAGAAATAACGGAGATTGTTGGAGCACGTTGATGTCGTTTTGTGAACCCGTCGGGCCACAAAAAGCATGCCAAACCCACAAATCTTGAGACGCCACCGCCTCTAACATAACTGTCGGGTATTGATGATCGCCTCTCATATATTGTCCACGCAATTCTGTGGGGCACATTCTCCAGACGAAGTGTGTACAATCCAGACTACCCAACATACCAGGTAGGTGATGTCTCGCCTCATGAGCCTGATACAATAGCGCAACGTCGTGGCTCGTTGGTGTACGTAAGAATTCACCGGCATACATTGTATAGACCGTCTCGCAGAAATATTCAAGGCACTCACGAGATGTCCTTTCAGCCATATTTAAATACTCGTCGTTTTCGTCTGGTGGGTTACCGGTTGCAAGTTGTTTAATCGCAGAAGTAACCTTTTGCAACGGCGTGAAACTTTTCTTCATTCTCCCGTCCAAGCCCTCTTGAAACCACTCGTTATTCGCTTCCACGTCACTAACAATTTTTAGGAACAAAGACTTGGAAATACGAAACCTCTGACGAAAAATATCGGCATTAAATTTTGGATTTTCGACAAAATAATCGGCCATGAGTGTTTCGTGGCCTCCCACACGATCTCGACGGACAATTTTTTTTTACTAGACGATGTCGTGTCTAGTAGCTCCGCTTGTTGGATGAGATTTTGGAAGAAAATTAAACTACCATCGCTTGACGATGAATCTTCATCGTCGGGAAAGTCGGGCAGGGGAGAAAAAAACGGGAACTTGGAATCCATTTTTTTTAAAGATTGGTTAAAAAAATTAGATGAGTTGAATGGGTGAGAGTTGTTTTGGGCTTGAAAAATAAAAAGATTAAGAGGTAGTATTTATAGGGGTTAGGAATTTTTTTTTTTTATGTATAACGGCTATATAGCCGTTTAAAGTTTGAATTGTCATCGATGAATACACACCGATTCCATTCACCGAATTGCATCACCGCGGTGATGGCGGCGGTGTTCCCGCTCGGAGAATAGGGTCACCGCATGCCTCCCCGCATGGTGCCCCGTTCACCCTAAGAAATGAACTCAAAACAATGAATTTTTTTTAATTTATAATTGCTATGGGTTATGGGTTTATGTAACATGCGTTATGCAGTATGCACTCAAACCAAATATATGATATACATACAATTATGTATGTAATCAATCTACTTGGATTGTAAAAGTTGATAAACAAACAATACAACATTTTATTGATTTTGTATATATTGTTTGAGATTCGAGAAGAATCAAACATTAGAGAATGTAGACATGATTAAAAATTAACAAAATGCTTATTACTTAAGAAACCTTTTCTAGCAATAATTTTTTTACACCTTAATTTCACATTTACCTTGCACTTAAATCCACAACTTCACATTTATTAGAAAGGATACCATACCAATAAATCATGTGTTAGTTAAGAAACCTAATGGATGGAAAAAGTAATAAAAGTAACTTGCCTATAAAGAACCCAAAAAGGAAAAAAAATGTTGGTACCTAAATAAACACTCATCTTCATAACATCATTTTTGGGTATTGTTAAATACACCCAAAAGGTTAATTTTTTTTTTTATTTTTTCCATAACTTAGCTGCCTATTTCAGTCAACTTTTCTAGTTATTTCAATTTTCTATAAAGTAACTTTTATATGGTTAATGGAACAATTTCCATAAACTTTAACAGGGAACAAGATTTCTATAAACATGTAACCAAGATGTTAACCCAGATCATAAACCCTTAACTACACCAAAACTTGCTAAGACCATGTGTAGTGGTTTAGCTCAATAATGCCCCCACCATGGGGCGTTTTGCGACACGTGGCAGTCCAATCAGCATGGGGCATTATTGGGGGTTATTGCAAAAGTGCCGTAGTGGGAATAATATAAAGAATATTACAAAATTATGAGGAATATTCTTCTTTTACTGCACAATCTCAGCCATATGTATATTTGGAATGATTATATTGGTCATCCTTTATTTTAGCCTAGATCCATAGGATTAGTCTTTTCCTTTTCTGTTAATTGTCTATATTAAGTGTTGTATTCTTTTGTTTGTATTCACTCAAAAATACAATTGAATATTAGATCATCACATGGTATTCAGAGCACTCCAACTCCACTGAGCCTTTTTTTTTCGATCCTCACCTTCTGTTTTCTTTTCCTCTACCATCACAGCCTCCTGTTACCATGTCTTCTTCCTCTACCATCATTGAACTATCAACCCATACTAATTTTCCCATCAAACTCACGACCAATAACTTTCCCTCATGGCGTAAACAAGTGCTGTCCACACTAAAGGGATTCGAACTCGAACAATTCGTCAATGGCCGTACCGAAGCACCACCCAAAACTCTTGAAGGCAAACCAAACCCGGAATACCGTCACTGGTTCCGCCAAGATCAAATCCTCCTCGGAGCACTTCTTGGAAGTTGTTCTGATACGATTCAGCCAATCGTATCTTCTGCTGACACATCCAACGAGCTTTTTAAACGCCTCACAGAAAGCTACGCCGGAGTCTCGCGGTCTCGAATCATCTCCCTCTGATCCAAACTTGCTACACATAGTAAGGGTAACAAACCTGTTGCAGAATACCTCAATGAGATGAAAGCAATAGCGGACGAATTAGCCTTGGCCCAGAAGTCGGTTGATGATGACGATCTCATTGTTCACGTCATCACTCATCTTGGTGACGACTACAAAGAGATCTCTGCAGCCTTGAAGATCTGTGACACACCAATATCCTTCTCTGATTTCTATGAGAAACTAGTCGATCACGAGAGATCGCTACAAGCTGCCAACCCCACACCTATGGTTACTGCTGTTAACAACACTCAACGACAAGGATCCAGACCTTTTTCAAGGCCTTCTGTTGCAGCCCGGAACACAAATAGGCCCAACTCATTTGGGCCACGAAACATTCCATCTCATACCTATAACAATGGCCCATCTCACCAACACAACAGTGGACACACGAATAATTCTCGAACTAACCGAAATCATTTTTATTGTCATTTTTGTAACATTCCAGGTCATGACACCAAAGTATGCAGGAAGCTAGCACGTTTTTTACAAGACTACAACATCAATGTTTCTACCAACCCAACTATTAATGCATCCATGGCAAGCTCTTCGCAAATTCCATCACCACTAATGTTTGATACCGGGGCTTCTGATCATGCTACATCGACCGGTCCTATTTACACAACCTCTCAGAGTATGGTGGGCCCGATGAGATCGTGCTCGGAAATGGTAAAACCCTCTCTATCTCTCACACTGGCCATTCGTCTATTCCCACCTCCTCTCGCACATTAAACTTGAACAACGTTTTACTTGTTCCTCATTTACGTAATCATCTCGTTTCCGTTGCTAAACTTTGCAAAACTAATAATGTTTCCGTTGAATTTTTTCCCTTTCATTTTTTTGTTAAGGATCTTCGCACGGGGGCGCGACTCATGCGGGGAGTGAACATTAATGACGTCTATTATGCTTCTACCGTTTCTCATCATTCCATTCAACAACTCAACTCAAGTATCAAGACATCCGGATCGCTACTATCTTGGCACCACAAGTTTGGGCATCCATCCATCAAAGTTCTAAAACTTTTACTTAATAACTTAGGACTTGGTTATAATAAAATGTCGAAATTTCATTGTGATGCTTGTTCGTTAAATAAAAGTCATAAACAACCATTTGGAGAAAACTCATTTAAAGTGTCTAAACCACTCGAGCTTATTTACTCCGATGTTTGGGGTCCGGTTCAAACTTCCAATGATGGCTATTCATACTATGTCGTTTTTGTCGACTTTTATTCTAAATATACGTGGCTTTATCCCATCAAACGGAAATCGGATGTCTCAATTTTATTCCCACAATTCAAATTGCTAGTTGAAAAATTCTTTAAAACGCCACTCGTATCCCTCTTTTCTGACAATGGAGGCGAATACATTGGATTGACTCCTTACCTTCAAAAGCATGGGATTTCCCACTTTACAACTCCCCCACACACTTCGGAACAAAATGGTGTCGCCGAAAGGCGCCACCGGCATATTGTTGAAACCGGATTATCCCTACTTCATCATGCAAACTTGCCACTTCATTTTTGGTCTCATGCCTTTCAAATCGCGGTCTATCTCATCAACCGATTGCCCACACAAATTCTAAATTTCGAGTCACCTTATGAACAACTATACAAAACCCAACCAACATACACAAAACTAAAACCCTTTGGTTGTCTATGTTTCCCGTGGTTGCGACCCTATGCCTCATCTAAAATTCATCCTCGCTCCATTAAGTGCATCTTTCTTGGCTACTCTTCCTCTAAATCGGCATATAAATGCTATGACCCTACTTCTCATCGTCTTTACCACTCGCGCCATGTTGAATTCATTGACCATATTTTTCCATTCACAACAAATAGCAATCCTTTAAATTATCTTCCTACACCAACCGAATTTATTCCTTCCACCACATACAAAACAAAAACAAAGTTCCATGATATACCCTCACCTACTCCAAAACCTTCCCATGCAGACATCCAACATGAAATATCACAAAACTTCAATCCCACTCCACTATCTAATACAACCAATAACAATATTCCCACTCCACCGAATCTTACTAATACCAATACCCACACTTCCACACCATCGATACTACCAAATCCAATCTCCTCACCAAACACCAGTAACAATCCACATAATTCCAATTCCACTAATACCAATTTCCATACTTCACCTCCATCAACTCACTCAACTCCATCATCGAACTCTTCAACAGATACAACTTCAACCATTAACACTCCTATCATCGAAGGCACATCACCCTCCTCTCCGACTTCCACTTTTGATACCCAAACTACCTCACCGTCACCCACGATACAACCGACTCCTCCCTGTACTCGCCCACAACGAAACCGCAAACCCAATCCTAAATACTATAATTCTAATACCATAAATACCACAACTCTCCATCTGCTTCCAAACACCCTTGAACCTGCCACTCATGTTCAAGCCTCCAAAGACCCGCAATGGCGCAATGCAATGGATGCAGAATTTAACGCGCTCCTTCAAAATCAAACTTGGGAGCTTGTACCCGCGACCTCCCAAAAGCCCATTGGTTGTAAATGGGTCTTTCGGATCAAACGTAACTCTGACGGTTCCATCGCCAAATACAAAGCCCGTCTTGTGGCAAAAGGCTTCCTCCAACAACACGGGAAGGACTACTTTGATACGTTCAATCCCGTCACTAAACCGATCACCATTCGTACCATTCTCTCCATTGCACTATCAAAAAATTGGTCGTTGCGTCAACTAGACGTCAACAACGCTTTCCTTCATGGTACTCTTCATGAAGATGTCTTCATGAATCAACCACCGGGTTACGTAGACTCCCAATATCCAAACCATATTTGTAAGCTCAAAAAGTCACTATACGGCTTAAAACAAGCTCCCCGCGCTTGGTACACCGAGCTCACTAACTTTCTTATTCGCTTTGGATTTCGTAAATCTCTAGCCGATACCTCTCTTTTTATCTACCAACGTCAAAAAGTCACTTGCTATTTCATGGTTTATGTGGACGACATAGTCCTTACGGGGAACGATTCATCTTTCCTCGATCACTTCATTCAAGCTTTAAGCAAAAAAATCTCTATCAAAGATCTTGGCATGCTTCATCATTTTCTAGGTGTTGAAGTTATTCCTACACCTACGGGTCTCTTTTTATCCCAACATCGTTACATTCAAGACATACTACAACAGTTTCACATGGACGGCGCAAAGGATGTCACGACACCTCTTAGCGCCACCGAACCTTTATCGCTCCATGACTCGTCTCCTTCGGTGGATGCAACCCCTTTTCGGAAACTTGTTGGGTCCCTTCAATACCTAGCCTTCACTCGACCGGTCATTTCCTACGCCATTAACAAACTCTCTCAATTCATGCACAATCCACGCCAAACCCATTGGCAAGCCCTCAAACGGCTTCTTTGGTACCTCAAGGGCACCATCCATCATGGCCTCTTCCTAAATCGCAATTCCAATCTCACTCTGTCAGCCTTTTCAGACTCTGACTGGGGGGGGTGTAAATGATGTCGGTCGGTCCACCACTGCATATGTTCTCTACCTTGGTACAAACATCATCTCATGGAAGTCTACTCGCCAAAAATCGGTTTCCCGCTCCTCTACAGAAGCGGAATACAAAGCCTTATGTAACATCCCAAAAACGGGTTTGGTAATCAAACCACGTTAATAGTAAAGACGGGTAAAATACCGTTAGTGGTAAAAATTAACCCGGTAAATATTAGGACTCAAATAAATAAACCTAATATTAATTAAAAAGGGGAATAAATACTTTCAGAAAACAAAGTATATAAAAAGGCCAAATTAACGGGACTTAAAACATAACGGGTTATAACTTCCCGAACCTGTTAAAGTAACTAGGAGTAATTAACCTAGATTAGTAGCATGTGATTAAGTAACTAATGGTGAGATATAGCTTCATTTGATCAAAATAAAACATGAGGGGCTAATATGGACAAGTGGGAAACTTGTTTTATTAAAACAAAAAAAAAACACAACACACACTTGGTCTGTGTGTGCGTGTAATCGCCAGGAGAAGAAATAAAGGGGTTAAAAACCCTAGTTCAACAAATCCTCCAAATTGAAGCTCAAATCAAGCCCGAATCGTCTGCATGATTACAAATTCGTGATCACCTAGTCGTGGGGATCATAAGGTATGTAAAAATTTGATGATTCGTGAAGTTGCAAAATTTGGGTTAGCATCATAATTCGCGAATTATGTAAGGATTAGAGGAGCTATGGCTAAGTTAGTGATGTACACATGCTTAGGAACTAAACCCTAAGTGAAAATCATACATATGATGCTATGACTTGAATGATTTGGTGATTACCTATATGTGTGTTAAATGGGTGTTGTAGAATGATGAAGAACACTAGAAATTTGATTATAAACTGAGTGTTATCTATTTACATGAGATGAATCTAGATGTTATTATGCATACTAGATATATTAAACTTGCAAGATTGTTTAATCTTGGCTAAATAGTTAGTCATGAAACTTGATTTTTGATTTAGTGAAATTATGCCCACTAGGTATTTGTTAAAATGCCTAAACGAAGCTAAAATGTTGAAATTCCATGTGAAGTGTGCATTTGAATATGATGATAGATCAATTGACTTTTAGGAAGTCAAACTAACCAATGATTTAATCGAGTGATAAAGTCGACATAAGACCCGTTAGACGGAGTAGTCATAATTGATAATGACTAATCTAACCATCTTATGAATTATGATGATAGTTTGACGCCTAACGAGCTAGGTGGAAGCTTGATGAGTGAGCGGGTCACACGAATCAAGAAGGAAAGGAAAAGTGTAATTCGGATGCAAGGTAAGTATATCTTACACTAGTCATATATTTTAGAATATCCTTTTGTCGCATTAATTACGAAAAAGACAATGATGACGTAAGCCATAGTAGGCCAAAAAGTGTTAAGAAATGATTTATAAGTAAAAAGACTATACGGTATAAACCGAAGCGAGTCTTGTAGACAAGATGGTACTAAATAACATCTCGCAAAAATAAACGGTCACTTAGACCAAACGGGTCGAATGGTGAAAATATCACCATTTGAAAATATCGACTAATGAATATTGTCGAGTTGTGTGTTCACAGGAGTAAATACGGAAGGATAACTTGTATCGCTATTAAGTAGCGAGTATTAAAGCAAGGTATAAAAAAATGGTCAATATAATGATCCGAGTCAGGTATGTATAATGATTCAGCTCATTGTTTAGAACTTGAGATTCTATAAGTGTTAGACAAGGTCAAAATGAATATTCGGTTATCTTTTAGGTAAACCGAATAATTTGAGTCATAAACATGGTGTTTTAGAAACATAATGGTTTACAAACAAGAATTATAGTTAAAAGGTCGGATTTTGAGTCAAACAAGTATTTAAAGGTCCTTGTAGTAAAAGAAGGATGAAAATTGACCAAATTGCCCTTGTAAGCTAATTTGAACAAACGACCCTTAAAGGTGGTTCGGAAACAAGTTTTATGATTAAATAAATGCTTAGAATGAATATAGGTAGTGAAAGATGTAAATTCTTGGGTCGAAAGACTTTATATGAGTCTTTGCCGTAAAATGATAATCCGAGGGGTAAAAACTCGGAACATATAGATATCCACATTAAATCCAACGCACATATAGATATGGTGGAAGATTACTTGATAAGAAATGTAGGAATAAGATGCTAGAAATGAATGAAAGTGATTTCAAGCTTTAAAGTGCTTAAATACCCTTAACGGGTCAAAATAAGCATATGAGCGAAAATGGGTTTAAGTTGTGTAATAAACCTGTGATTAGAACCTAAAATGGTAGATAACATTAATTTGAAGAAGTGTATGTGATATAAGGATCAAACAAATACGTTTGTTTGATAAAATGCATAAACGGGTTAAAATTCGGTAAAAAGGTAACGAGTCGAAGGCTTAGAAGTCTCAAAATTTATTATCTTGGAAGTTGGTTTTTAACTTCATATGATGGATAATTAAATTACGGACGCGTAGGAAAAAGAATCGCGTAAAACGGATCAATAACGAAGAAGTTATGGCCGTTTCCGTAAAAACTGGTATTGCTGAAAAATGCAGCAGAGCTGCTGGAAAACGGTCTCCCTCGCGCCACGCGAGGGAGCAACCTGGTGCCGGCGCGTGGCGCGAAAGGCACTGTTTTTGGCGAAAAATTTTTATTTTAATCAGTTTCACTTCCCGGACTCGTTTACGCACGTTTTAAACTACGTATGACTAATCCGACTCATGTTTTATGAGTTTCAGGTATAATTTTAGCACCGGAGGATGATCAAGCACAACGAAGAACCGAACACGATCAAGAAATAAGCTTCCGCACTATGTATCGTTGTTTTGTTAAATGACGAACTCACACATGTTATGTTGTATAGTTTTAATTATGTAAGAAAGTTTAATGAAACCCGTAATTTCAATGTATTTGAATTTTTAATTACCCGTTTATCTTCGTAAATTATACGAAAATCGTTATATAATAATAAGGGTGTTACACCTTAGCAAATGCTTCCGCTGAAATCACACGGACAAAGAATTTACTACATAAATTGGGCCTTCCTACGACTCACACGCCGACATTGTTTTGTGACAATACAGGAGCAACATATCTTTGTGCCAACCCCGTGTACCATTCCCGAATGAAGCACATTGCGCTTGATTATCACTTTTTCTGGAACAAGTCTCAGCCGGCAAACTACGGGTCCTTCACATTAGCTCACAAGATCAACTTGCGGATATGCTCACAAAACCTTTATCACGAGCACCTTTTCTTCGAAATCGATCCAAGATCGGAGTATCCGACGGATCCTCCGTCTTGTGGGGCGTATAAAGAATATTACAAAATTATGAGGAATATTCTTCTTTTACTGCACAATCTCAGCCATATGTATATTTGGAATGATTATATTGGTCATCCTTTATTTTAGCCTAGATCCATAGGATTAGTCTTTTCCTTTTCTGTTAATTGTCTATATTAAGTGTTGTATTCTTTTGTTTGTATTCACTCAAAAATACAATTGAATATTAGATCATCACAAATAATGCCCAATAACGCCCCTTCCAATTATTAAACAATTATTTTTTTATAGAGAAAAGGAAAAAAAAAATAAGAAAATGAAACTTATAGTTGGACCACTCCCATTGGCCAGATGCAATTTTAAGTTGGACCACTTCAGCGTTGTTTAAAAAACGCGCATGGAATTTTTTTCAAAAATAACGCTCAAAAACGCCCATATGTAATGGGTTCGGGGCGTTTTTTTGGCCTTTTTTTGAATTTAAAAAAAAACGCCCCACTACGGGGGGTCTAACAGGGAACAAGATTTTAACCCAAATATTCCACCACCCGCCGTATGGCTCCGGCCACCAACACCCACCGCACACCTCCTGCCACCACCACCCACCGCACACCTCCGGCCACCACCACCCACCACCCACCGCACACCTCCGCTCAATGGAAGAAGATGATTTTATCATGAGGACACCTCAATTTTTCACTAATCAGGTACAAAAAAAACTCAATGGAACAAGTTTTTTACAACTAGATCCTTAAAAAACAAGCCTTTTCAACCAAATCTATAAAAAACAAGCTTTTTACCGAAACCGTCTTAGTTCGCCGGAGTTTCTATTGATATGGATGTTGGCTGGTTTCTCCGGTGAAGTCGCCGAAAAATTGTAACAACTCGGTAATGATGGCTGGTTTCTCCGGTGAAGCCGCCGGTAACCGGCGGATGATGGCTGGTTTCTTCGGTAATAATTAGATACATAAATATGTATGTATGTCCTTCAAGAATGTTCTTGTGTATGTAAGAGACAGGGGAGGTAGAGAGAGAATACTAAGTGATCTGTGTGATGGAAAAATAAAATGGGAAAGTGTGTGTATATAAATTGGTGAAGGTTACCATATATTGATTTGTTATTTTGAGTTCTTTTTATATTTCAAAACAGACGACAAACTTTGATATTGTTGTCTTATTTTGGTGGCATCGACTACTTTAGAAAAAGGGTATTGTTAACATAAAATTATATAATAATGGAACAACCCTTTTAATTTTTCGTTATGAATTTATGAATTGTAAGTAACTAGGTGATGCCCCGCCCGCGTTGCGGGGCGAGAGCCCGAATAATTCTCAACCAATTAAAAAAACCGTACTATAGTTTTGCTAGAAAGAAAAAGTAAAAAGAATGTTAGGCAGCTCCTTAACACGATTTTTAGCTGAGGGCAAAGTCATATTTTTATTTTTACTTGGGGAAAAATCAAAATTTTTTCCCGAGGGTAAAATCCTAATTTTTAGCTAGGGAAAACCAAAATTTTATTTTGCACTGGGGGCAAAAACGTAATTTTGAATTGAGGGTGATATCGTATGTCACACCCCAACCGATGGCGGAATTATCGGGGCATGGCACTGAGCGAAACATATTGTCCAGAAGTTCCATAACAATTATCATTACCAATTAATTTAAAGTAACATGTCCCATACCATGTCTTAAAAGGCAAACAAATTATTACAGGCAAAATCTAGGCAAATAGTTCTGTTCCGAAAACTCAGATTTATACATAGATAGTTTATTTATTGGTTTCTAGGACCTCTTTTCCTAGCTTCGATTTCATCACTGCGCAGAGAGCATCTTAGACCTTTCCTAGCCTCGATTTCATAGCGAACTAGGCGTACAAACAACTTAAGCACATGTCACATACGTTAAAATAAAGTCAAAACATATAATGTAAAGGTGAGCATACAAGTTTGATAATAGCATATAGAGTTCGAATTCGTTTACGCATAACCAGCACGTACACATAGTGAAATGAAGCACGCTAGTTATCGACATAGATCCATCGATACCAATGACTGCGGGTTGACTGCCTAAGGCAGTTCGCAATACATGATTACCACCGTAATCCATGCAAGTAATTGTCCTTAACAACCCCTGCGAACAGGTGCTGAGTCCAAACAATAGTACTATCGTTGCTATGGCAGGTAGATAGCATTCCATGTGTAAACATAACAAACAAGCATTCATAAGCCACGTATAACATGCATTAACAGTTAGCGTTCAAATAGTATTGAGTAGTGTGTTCGATGTGGTTTGAATAGTTGTAACGTATGTAACACCCAAAAGTGCATAAAGCAAAAAGGGATCGAGTATACTCATAGCGATTGATGGATTGAAGGGAGCGCTTAGCGAGTAGGGTTAGCCTGAATAGTTTGATAGCATAACGATAAGTGACGCGTAAAACGATACAAAGTGTGGATGGGTCGGATAGCAATTCGGTCGGATGGTAATCCGATCGGACGACTTGTTCGTGCGGATGACAATCCGTTCGGATGGTCATCCGGTCGGACGGTAGTCCAGTCGGATGACTATTCGAGTGGATTGTTTATTCCTATGAGATGAATGTGTTTGTGTATGATGGCTTGTCTTTTGAAGTTTTCGTTGTAGTATTTTGAAAACATTGACGTATCTCTATCATTCAAGTCGGTCGATCGGACGGTCAATCGTGCGGACGACAATCCATTCGGATGGTCATCCGGTCGGACGGCGACTTTAGTGATGAGGTTACTTAGTGGGAACAATTCACAACAGAAGAGTCACTCGGTCGGATGTCCGGCAACCCTGTTAATGAACATGTTGAAAATTGTTTAAGTCCTTAAAGTCCTAGTATCTCATGATCCGAAGAGTAATCCGGTTGGATGGTAGTCCGATCAGATGGAAATTCGTTCAATACTCAAACTTTAGATAGAGTTGATTAAGTGTGGGTCCCAAGGTGTGATTCGTTCGGACAGCAATCCGTTCGGGTAGCCTATCCGTTCGGACGGTAGTCCGGTCGGATAGCACATCGTCTCGGTTGCTCCGGCCGTCTTACACTTGGTCGTTTTGGTCGTTTGTCATTTTATCGAGACGTTTTGACAACGTGTTATCCAACAGAATCCCATCCTAACCCGAGTGACGTGACCGACCAGGAATCACCCTAGTTCGGCCAGTTAACCGGTTCAAGGCGGTTGTTCTTGTTTAACCCGAAATCGGTGGTCTCGTAAGTAGAATCCAGATCTTGAGCTAGCACAACACTAAGAATGAGCGGAGGACTAGATCTAGGTCCGATTCTATCAGTTTCAAGTGCATTGAGTGCAAAAGAGTTGAAAGGAAGTTAGAAACCATCTTTCAATCCTTTTTCACTATGTTTATGTTTAGATCTAGCATAGATCTTTGTTCATTTGTGTGGAAATCGGTTAGATCCGAGTTGTTCTCGGTGGATTGAAGCCAAAACATGAAGTTCTTCAAGAACACATGATGACATCATCCTAGAACACCTCAAATCTAGCGATTTCATGGTTAAAAGTTAAGATTCAAAAGATAGAAAGGTGTAGGAGTACATGTAGATCAAGAAAGTACAAGATTTAGGGCGATATCTTACCGGGATTGAGAGAAATCGAAGAAAAGGTGAGTTGAGCGTGCTGGTCGGACAGAGGTTTCCAAAAGTAGAAAGTTTGAGAGTGACATGGGTATTTATAGGATTCCAAATGTGGAAAGTGAGGGTCGGTCGGATGGCACCCCGCCCGGATGACTGTCCGGTCGGATGTCATCTCGGTCGGATGGCGCCTGATACCATGACCAAGTGGCTGTCCAGTCGGATGGCTATCCGGCCGGATGGCACTTGGTTCGTGTGTTCGACGCGACGATTTTTGCTGATTCGGTTTCAATTGCGATTGCGCATCGCTCGTAATAGAGTTTCCTATTCAAATTACTTTTAATCCCAACTACTATATCTATCATAGTTCGATTTCGATTGAGTTCGATTGCGTTTCGATTGATTACCACACATAACATAATTGATCATGCACAAGTAACACATAAGGCACAGACACACGTATAACTGTAACTAAAATGCGTAGTTCGAGTTGCGATTTGGTGCCGATTCGATTAGCATAGTTTGATCATCGTTTAGTTAGCTTTATCGCATTGTTACTTCCTATAGTTCACAGTCGTAGGTTACTTAGATTGCGAATAACATACTTCGACCATTGTAATTATTGACACTTACTCCGCATAATACAACTAAAATAAACATACAGAAGAGATCTACTACAAGTCAAGTCGTGCGAAATCGGTCGTTGACTTTGACCTTGACTTTGACTTGACTTCTCGAAAACACGGGGTGTTACATCGTAATTTTGAACCGAGTGGAAAATCGTAAATTTTAGCTGGGGGAAAAAGCATAATTTTATTTTGAACTGGGGGTAAAGACGTAATTTTAAACTGGGGGCAAAACCGTAATTTTAAAGTGGGTATAAAATAATAAACTGGTGTAAAATCGTAATTTGGAACCGGGGAAAAACAAAATTTTATTTTGAACTGGGGCGAAAACGTAATTTTGGCTAAGGGTAAAAGCATAATTTTTTTACCGAGGGAGAAATCGCATTTTTTAGCTCGGGGTAAGAGGGTAAATGTATTTTGAAGCTGGGGTAAAACCGTATTTTTTAACTGGGGGCAAAAACGAAATTTTAAAGTGGGTATAAAATAATAAACTAGTTGGTCCAATGGGTATTGCTCACCGTCTATTTAAACCGATGGCAAGAAAACACTATTCCAGGGCGAAAACGTAATTTTAAAGCGTATAAAAAATAATAAACTGGTTGGTCCAATGGTGGAGGGATGGCCGCCCATTTAAACCAATGGCAAATTTGTAATTTGACAGACTTACAGATAACTATTATATAATAATAAAAAAAAAACAGGTGGTGCCGCCTATTTTGACCAATCCTAAAACAAAACTATTCCCCTTAGGGGAAATGTATGTGTAGTTAATGGAGCAACCCTTTTAATTTTTTTATAATATGTGTCCTTATATAATAATTTATTATATATAATTTGTTTATTGATTTATTTATATATTGGTTGTGTTATTTCCAAATTTTATTTATAGGTTTTCGGGTCTTGTAGGTGGCACATTGAGCAGAACCTCTTTAGAAGATGTAGGCAATCTTTTAGGTCCTTAAAGGCTTGGGAAGAATTTCTTTTGTTATGGAAGTCACTAGAAAATTCTACAACGTTGGAATCTTACACAGAAAATTACAGGCGGCTTGAGACATTGTTGATCAAATATCCACGTATGTCTTCCATAATCACACAAAAGTGTGTATATATATATATCTCTCTTTTATATATATCTCATACTGATTTATTTTGATTTTCAGGTGTTTTAGCATATGTAAATGAAAATTGGTTAAACGACTACAAGGTTTGTTTCTGTCTGGATTGATCAACATCTCAACTTTGGAAATAACACAACCAATAGAGTAGAGAGTCAGCATGCAAAGCTTAAAAAATATTTGGACGGTTCGAATTCTAGTTTGGATAGATTTCTAGGTTGTATTGACCGAATCGTGAAGTCTCAACAAATAACAATTAAAGAAAGCTTGGAAAGTAGTAGAATTGTCCGCATTCATCAACAGAACCTACGATGTTTCACACTATTGCGTGGTTTTGTCCAGAAGAACACTGGATGAAAATGCCTGAAGCAGGTGTCTGATTGCCAATAAGTTTGGTGTAATCGTCCATTCTTTAAGCATGTCAGGCAGTTTCACTATTTTCCCGTTTTGGAGTAGTCTAGAAGAGATTCAACATCACAGAGCTCTTACAATTGCCCTAGTAAATGACGAGAACCATTATGTCATGGTGGAATTACAATGAGGGTACCCAATGCCTACAATCACGCCTTATTGGAATTTTCGCAACATTAGCATGTCTGCTGCTGGATGGGAGACCATGTATAGGTGGCGTCTAGAATTATATACCCAACTTTATCGTCGTGAAAGTGGTTTTGTCGATCTAGGTGATTAATTGTTTTAATGTTTGCACGTTTACTGTTTTATTAGAGACTTACTATTTATTTATGTTTAACTTTTTCACTTTCGTATTTATAATAAAGTGTCTTGATTATTTATTTATTAATATTGATATTAATCCTAATAATAGTATAACAAAATATAAAAAAGTTATAAAAGTATTATAAAATAAAATAAGATAAAAAACATAATTATTACTTTTGACTTTATAATAAAACATAATTATTACTTTTAACTTTATAATAAAATAATATAATAAAGTAGTTAATCATTACTAAATCATTACTAAATTTGACTTTTAGGTATATTAATCTTTATCTTAAGTATATTTATCGCACCCCTCATTTTTATGCAACTACATATACCAAATACCGCCGCACAACACAAGAAAACTCTTAGTACAAATAAAAATCAAATTAGTATGAATGAAAGAATAAAAAACACTAAAACAAAAGGATTAGATAGATAAACTGCCAAAATGATCCTCGAGTTTCGATCACTTTAATCTAAAACTCAAATCTTTTGAATCTAGGTTTATGTGGTTTCAATTTTGTTGTCATTTTCATCCAAAAGCAAAATCTTGTCAGATTTTTCAGTTAACATCTAGTTTTTTTTTCCTTCCTTTTAATGAAAGGTAAACTTGTCAATTTTTTTAATTTGTCATAATAAAATGTTAAAAGATCATTTTACCCTTCATTAAAAGGGGAAGAAAAAGACAAAAAAACTTAATGTTAACTTAAAAATGTGATCAGATTTTGCTTTTGGATGAAAATGTCAACAAAATTAAAACCACAAAGACACAGATTCAAAAGGTTTGTGCCTAAAGTGATAAAAGTAACAAATTTTTCAGAGACCATTTTGACAGTTACTCATTAAAAAACACTAAACCAACAAGGAATGCATACAAATAAAAATCAAATTAAAATGAATGAAATAATAAAAAACACTAAAACAAAAGGATTAGATAAATCTTAAAAAAACAAAACGAAAAAGGAGTAAGATCTTAGAAAGAAACGAAGGAACAGGGGCGCTTCAAACGACGTCGTCGGCCTCCCCACGTGTCGCTAGCCATTACTCACTATGAACACGTGCCCTAATGAGTCACGTTCAACCGTCTTCCGACCATCTTCACCACTTTTCTTTTGGCGTGAACTGTAATAGTCGGGATTGAGAACTTTCAGTAGAGGTCGTGTGTTCAATAATCTGCACCTTGGACTACTTTTCTACTGCACTCCTTAGCCCCAATTCAGTTTCAGCATGACATGTAACAATTTAATTAATCAATTAAATTTAGTCTAAACTCAATTTTGAACTTTTATTGATTTATAAATATCGGATGGCCATTAGAAATTTAGTTAACTTTGTTTTTCTCCCTAAGGTTTGACAGTTTTAACACTTAAATTTTACGTGAAAAATACCAAAATGCCCTTGTTTACATAAGGGTAAGCGGAGTGGAGGTCGGTAATGTGCGGTAAACCTCTTTATCGAGTCGGTAAACCACCACCAACCACAACTTTACTGATTTTGCAAAGCTTGTTCGGTGAACCTACTCCGATTCGGTGAGAAGGAGGGAGAGATCGGTGTGCGGTGGGGTCCATTCCTTCTCAAACAATCAAACATTTTTTTCTTTTTTTTTAAATAGTTTACCTAAACCCCATTAGGTAAACCGCCGCCAACGTTTTTAAGCATTATGTAACTTATTTAAGTGAATTAACATGGCAATGTGTGATTGGGTGAATTAAAAGTTTAGCTATTTGGAATAGATAACCGCTCCCTTCACCCTAACTCCTAAGAATCATTTGTGTGTTTAAGTATACTATAGGGGCTATTTATTAAATTTTTTGTTATTATATTATAACATAAAAGGACCTCTACCCACACAATGTCTTCACCCTGACTTGAACAAACCGGTGACACCGACCCATCACCATCAGCCGGCTACCACCAACATGTTCAATTTTCCAATGATTTTTGTTCGATTTTCGAATCCATCCTAATAGAGGTGGTTTTCATCAGGGTTTAGAACTCTAAATTAGATCTAAACTTGACTCGGAGGCAGTGGCAGAACTAGAAGAAAATTTCAGGGGTATCCTTGTTTTTTTTACCTAGACTCATATTTACCGACACAAACGGCTAAAATGGGTATAGGTAAAAAAAGTGTGGTTAAAACTGGGCATAAGGTCATCAATGAAAATTCGAGTGTCCTTAGAAGCCCTGTGCGGCTAGTGTGTGTGTGTGTATATAATTACTAGGTTGATCCGTATATTACATGGGTTGAATAAAAGGTATTAAACAATTAGTAATAGGATTTATAAATTATAATATGATATTTTGAAATAAGATATAATTAAAATTATGTTTTTTTTTTGAACGACAAATTAGGATCACTGACGGATCACTGGAGTATTATCGTACCACCAGCAGAACCACCCGATCATATCCATCTCCACTAGGCAATAATGCCTATACACCAATTCAGGAGGAAACCCAATAAATCTGAGAAAACCCCCTTTGTGGGAATTGAACCCATGACCTAATGGTCATAAGCCTTATCCCACCACCAAGATACCACTAGGCTATAATGTCATGGGTATAATTAAAATTATGTATTAATTAGGTATAAATATGAACTATTTATTAAATTACATATAAACTATTTTAATGTTTTTTTTGTATTATGTTAACTTTTAAGCTTTTTATTGTTTAAAAAAGAACCATCAAGTAGAGTTTATGAAAACTATAGGTGAATATCATTTTTTTAAAAACCTTTGGTGCAGATAAAAGGATAAATAAAGTAAAAAAAAAATAGAGCAAATAAGTAACGTTTAAATGGTGGTTTAATATTATTAATTAATTAAAGTTTGACTTGACTTCTAACTGTTGCTTTTTCATTCCCAATGCCATATTAATATATAACTTCTTTTTCTTTCTTGTTTAATAAAGCACTTCCATCTTTTTCATTTTCTTTGTTGCAGGTTTCCGACGACCGGAGATTTTCATTATCGTTAACCATAAAATTTCATTTCATTTTATCTTCATCTACATTTAGGGGTATCCTAACATTTACTTAGAGGTATTCCCTGATAAATAAAACAGAGATTTAAAAGAAAATTACCCTTTATCAAGAAAGTTGAGGGGTATCCCGTGCAACCCCTGGGCCTCACATAGATCCGCCCCTGCTCGGAGGTGGTGGGTGTCAAAGACGAAGACACACAGAGATGGTGGCGGGGGTTTGACTGGTTTCAGATCTCATCGATGACTTCATTAATTTCAGATCTCGCTGGTGACTTCGCTAATTTCAGATCTCGCCATCGGAGCTTTTGAGAGTGGTGGCGGGTTTAGATAGAGGGAGAGGGGTGGTGGTGCCGAAGGTGTGGTGGTACATCAAGGATTTGTGTTTCGGGCAAGTGGAAGGATTAGGGTTATTGTTATGCATTTTGTACCTTCCTTTGTTTAGAAAGTGTAATTTTTTATTTAAATTGTATATTAATTATTTTTCGTGTTATAAATATACATCGAGATAGTTGGTAAACGGGCAACAAGTTGCGCCGCTACCCCCTTTTGAATAGGAAAACTAAGGTAGTGTTTGGTATGCAGGAATGAGAGGTGGAATGAAATGGATGATTACAAGGGAATGAAGAAAATGATGTTTGGTTGGTTAATGAAATGGAATCACCCATTCCAAAAGTCATTCCATTCCCTCAAAATCATTCCTTCCACCCCCCATATTTTTTTTCCATTTCATCCCCTCTTGCACCATTCATCAACACCACAACCCACCACCTTCGCCACAACCCACCACCACCACCCACCACCGACGGCATCGCCACCACCCGCCACCGACGCCATCGCCGCCACCCACTCGTCACCGTTATCACCCCCAGCCGCGACCAACCGCCAACGCCACTCGCCGTCGCCGCCCACCACCATCGTCGACGCCACCACCAACCGCCGTCGCCACCCACCGCCACCTCTACTGCCGCCCCCACCAAAGGCCACCTTGCCGCCACCACCACTCGCCGTCAGCGTTGCATCGCCACTCGCCGCCACCACCACCACCCATCGCCGCCGCCGACGCCCACCACCGCCACCTATAACCACCCACAATCACTACCACCGACCACCACCTCCACTCACCGCTGATTTTATTACTCCATTTTTCTTGCCTACCGAACAATACACAGTGATAATCCATTCCATTCACACATGGTAACCAAACAAGACATGGAATGATAATAATCCATTACATTCCCTCGTCCATTCCATTACCTCATCTATTCCATTCCTTCGTCCATTCCATTACCACATACCAAACAGATCCTAAGTCTTTTAAAAACTATGTCCATAGATCTTGGGGTTATAACATTACTATGCATGACCCCTTGAACCCGACTAAGTAGGTCAACAACATCTGGCGTCAGAAAACCAAAAGTATCAAAAGCAAATGGGATAAACATGTGCTGGTTGTCAAGACACGCTTTCTCGTGTTTGGTCGCTGATATGCTTTATTATGTTATTAATTATTATGGAACTGGAATCATAATATACTAAACCTACCGAGATACCGAATAAGCCCCTCGACCCTTCTCAAGGTGAAACTTATGGAACTCTAAATAGGCTCTTATGACTACCGGTTACTAGACTCCTTTACAGGTTATCTAGGTTTCTAAACGTACCCTAATACGATTCACTCCCTCACGGGTTATAAAACCTAGGATAAGTTTGGAATTTCAGTTTAACTTATTAGACAACTATCACTAAGGAAACTAGTTCAGATTCCTCATAGATATCCTACCTAGCAATTTAATAACGAAGACCTAACAATAATTTCGCACCTCGCATCTATTGAATTAGTAGAACAATAAAAATTATTAAATTATCAATTATTACTTCTAAGGTGTATTGCGCAATTAACCCTAAAGATTATAAATTTATTATGTGATATAGACACTCACCAAAACTTATAACCTAGTATGAATTTATTTTGTGATATAGACAATCACCAAAATTCATACGAAGCAACAAACGATAATAAAACAATTAAAAGCATGCAAATACATTAAACCAAAATAACAAACCGACTACTTTTATAAGCAGTCCATAAATAACTAATTAAACATAGTAAAAATCAAAACGTCATAAATCCATCATCCAATCTAGGAAGTAAAAGAAGTCTAGCCAAGCAAAGTCATAAACGAATACAAACAAATAGTATTTTCAAGGGAAAAAGACATGATTGAAATTAGAAATAAAGAATGATAAAACCTGGATAATAAAAGCACGACCCGGAGACTTCCTCTGCTTCAAATCCTCAACCAATAACTTCAAGCTCTTAAAACCGCTCCAAAAGCTCCAAACTTTGACAGATTTTCATCCCCAATTGTTGTGAATTCGTCTAGGGTTGTCTGGGATTGATTAGGGTTAAGTATGGGCTTAAATGGGGCTTAAATATGAAGTTTTCTGCGCAAATTAGGGTAAGCTTCGCGTCGCGGGACCTGTATACGGGTCCTCCGTCGCGTTTGTCCTAGGACCTGCGTACTGAGAATACGGTCCGGCCATAACTTCTTCCTTTCAACTCCGTTTTCTTCACCGTTTTCGCCTGCATACGTAGACAACCTGCATGATGTAACATGTGTTTTATATCTATTAAAAACTATTTTTATACAAAATAGGTATTATTTTACTGTTGAAACGGGTCAAGGAAGTTGGTCAACTTGTGAACACCTTTTCAATCTGATTTTTATTATTAAATTTATTATATTACAAGTTTACAACTATATATTCTTGTAACACCTCGTAAAAACGTGTCCAATTATGTAAAGACACGTGTCCTAAACCCTAATCATGTGAAAGATTGAGTTTGAAGGACTAAAGTTGTGAAACGATGAAATTATGTATGCGAAGGGACTAAAAGTGTCAACATGCCAAACTTGTGCCTCTGAATGACCACACACGAAGAATATATTCTTAAACGAGTTATTATTTGGATATAAGAAGCCGATTGTGAAAATAATCGAAAGATTATAAACTAAAGGGGTTAAACGTGTCAACATGTTAATTCTTACCTCTGAGTGACCTTTTAACGAACTCGAGGCTTCATAATATTCAAATATACTCTCAAGAATAAGTGATATCAGTTTCACATGGTTTCGAGATCGTTATGCAAGTTTTCAAGAACTTGGGTTAAAAGCGTCAATGTTTAGAAACTTATGATATCGGTGATCGTTTAACGAAACCGGGCCTAACGGAGTTTGGTTATACTCCCATGATCCTTTACAAACTAACTACAAAGGTTAAAAGTGCCAAAAATGAAGTTAAATAAAGTTACAAAGGACCAGGGACTGAAACTACCAAAGCTGAAACAATTTTCACCTGAACACAACGTTGTCGCGGGGCGCGTAGACCCCCTATGAATCCTACGCAGCCCGCGAGAGATGCTCAGTTCAGCAAAATGTTGCCAGCTGCAGGTTTCTGCTGTTCCACCGCCTTAAACACTCCAAATTCGATTCCAGGAGCTGGTTGACGGTTTTAATTTACCACTAGGACACATGTAAACATTTGGGATCATTCCAAAACACCTGTGATGATCTTAGATTGTGTTCTTCAAGTATAAATAGGCATTGTATGGAACCATTTCATTTGCATAAACATTCAAATCTTCTCTACTATCTCATCTGGTGGTTTCTGATAAAAAAGGGAGCTTGTTCTTGTAGAAAAGATTGCTAGGACCCTTTGTAAGTGTCTTAGCCCCCTCTTTAGTTCAGTTTTATAATTTAAAAACCGAAAAGTCAAAGTTATCGTAAATTAGCTTTAACTCTCGGTTTAAACTCAAATGGTCCAGCCACTGTTCGAGATGAATGTGGTTATGTGACCATAATTAGGTAGGTGATTAACCCTTAAAAGGGAACCTCCTAATTATTTCGTTTTGCTTAGTTAATTGTCGGGTCAAACTAAATAGTTAAAAGTCAAACTGGACAGAATTATAAATAATAATAATTAAAACTAATAATACAAAGGTTATAAATTATATTTTAACACTCTAATAACTTAGTAATTATTATTAGAACATGTTCAAACAGGTTCAACCCGACAATTCTGAGTTTAAGGTCGGTTCGCAACCGAAAGTCGCAAAAGCTTGACTTTTGCTTTGACTTTCAGTTCTGACCCAATTAAGCTTAATTCTTCCATGTTTTAAGCTTCCATTAGGACCACATTATGTTGTAGTATAACCCTCTGAGGTTATATTACCTAGTCATTTGTATTCTGAATTATATGCTAAGTTTCGTTATTATGCTTATAAATGCCCATTTTGCCCTTTTGTCATATAAACGAGATTTTTGAAAATGTGAAAGGAAAAAAACCTTTATTACTGATATATAAGTATGTCCCAAAAATTTGACATCAGTTTCTGGTTTCAAACTAAAGTTATGCAAGATATCGTAAATTGAAACTTTTTATTAATTAAATTATGCTATCTTGCATAAGGCAGGTTTAAACATGGATTTTGACCTAAAACTCATTACCTACTGTTAAGATATTATATTTAGGGGTTTTTGGAATTTTTGATCAGATTATAATCTGATCATATCGTGGAGTTCTTGTATAATTCGGTAAATGACGATAATACCCTATTCATTCATAAAATGAGATTAACATATGAATTGAATGCCAAACCTATGGTATGGGACATGATGTTTTAAATATCTGGTAATTAATAGTTGTTATGGATACTCATGGACAATCTGTTTCGCTTAGTGTCGCGCCCCGATGTTTCCGCCATCGATTGGGTTGTGACATGTTACCTACTGAATTTTTAAATAAATTTTAATATTATTACAGTAGATATACGTTATGAACTCAGACTTCCAAAAATGTCCTTAAAAGCATATGTGAAATTACCAAAATACCCTTTCGGGGCATAGTTTGGCCATAAATGATAACCCTCACATATGTATGATATCTTACTGATGTAATTTGATAAAATAAATATTTTTACTAAATGTTTTAGACCAGAACCTCAGTTTACTATTTAACCTCTTTTATAAACATTAAAATGACCAAAATGCCCCTACGGGACTTAAATTGGTTTTAAATACTTTTGGGCATACATGTTAACATCCTACTGATGTATTAACATATTCTAAGCATAATAACATATGAGACCTGTATATAACTCATTTGGTTACCCGTTATGCATTTATGCGTTCGATTCGGTTTATGTAGCTAGTTTACATAAATTAGCCGAAACGGGTTTAACCTTATCATTAAATTTTCAAAATCCAGAATGTGTTTAGTTTACCCATATTATACAAGTATCCAAACTTGTCAGGTCTAAATCACATTCCATTCCGCTCTCCGCTTAATCTAGCGTTTCGAACCGCTAAGTGTCTTTCAAACTAACCGGTCTAAGTCTTTGACTTAAATAAAGACCCGTTAGTATCCTAATAGGTTAATAAACCTTCTATACAGATTGAGTAGCTTCGGTAGAAGGTATTTTCATAAGGCTTTAGGAAATATACGGCTGAGTTACATCCTTACACATCTAGCTCAGGTAAATACTTTTAACTTATTTTCCCTTATATGGGCTTGGGATACGGTATTATAATAATACCGCTTGGTCGGGTATGAAATCATTTAATCGGATTGTGATTAATAAATTTACATAACCAGCTTTAATCTGTTTTGTTTGATAACATAAACATTGGGGGTTAATACGACCGTGTCCTGGATATCCTTGGCTCATTTCATATGAAAATGGCCACGACCTATGCACAGGGTGTAGGCATACACCTGACAGATGCAAATGCTAAATAACCCACATGTTGGGGATAACTCCTTTGTGGGTTCTATAAGTGGTGAGTCGGTTAATCATGACCGGCTTCCAAACCGGCCCCATATGTATGACAAACATATAAAACTGTATACAAGATTATCCTAAATAATTGTCCCAAGTTATAAATGGTTTGTGCTTTGTGCACTTAAATCAATTTTCATAAATGTTTTCAAATGAGTCAGTTAATTCTATTTACCGGTGAAAACTGACGTAATTTCCAAAGACTGAGTGACAGGTACCTCTCGGAATTAGGCTGGAGCTACTAGGTGTCAAATAAGAGGATCTTGCAAATCCTTAGATACCTGGAGTCTGTTATTTCAGTTTTTGTATTTTGTTTTATGATCCTCCTGTGGATCTCTATTACAACCAAGTCTGTATATTCTTTTATTTGGACACTCGGACACTATGGTTTGTAATAGTAATTAATTACCAAGCCTTCCACTGTGCTACTATATTGTGTGTATTGACTATGATGATATCAACTACGTCACGATACTCCCCACCAGACCCACCGGTAATATGTGGAAATATCGGGGTGTGACAGGTTTGTATCAGAGCCAACATTGAGTGAATTAAACACTAGCTTTTGTGTTTAATCTCAATGACACAATAAGCACATTCCTTAGACTTCCGAGTCTTGGCAAATGACCTAGGATTATTCTTAATTTTCCTTTTGTCGTTTATATTTTGTTTTACTTGTTTTGACATGTTTATTATTTAAAATGCTGCCAAGAATTAGAGGCCGTGGAGGAAAAGGAAAAGGTCCTATGAGGGGAGGACCATCGGGACAAGTTGGACCCTCACATCGACGCACACCTTCGGCGTCATTTATTACCTCTGATTCGAATGATGATTGGAGGCAATCTTTACAACCCGCGAGGTGATCTGTCTCACTAAGTACATCACCCTCATATCACCCTTCTTTTGGGCCGCCTATTCAAGACGAGCCCCAACATTCTCACCATTCCCAACATTCTCACCATTCACACCATTCCTATCACTCTCTACATTCTCATTCTTTTCACCATTCTGGTTCTCTTGATCCTTATTCACCGAGTCAATTTAACCCCAACGATTATATTAACGAAACACAAGGTTACAACCCTCTTGGACCCGAGGACCATTTCTCCCAAGACATGGAAATGGATGATGACCCCGACCCAGAGATGCCACCAACTGGAACACCAACTCATCCCATCAGCATCTCCAGCGGTTCTCCTTATGAAGGATTGCCATATCAAGGCCCCGACTCATGGGCCGAAAGGTGGAACACGTATCAATGGGACTTCTTTTCATAATTCTCCACCACAACCTCCATTGGAGGAAACGTATCTTCAAGCGGTTACTCCACCACCATTGCCCGTTGAGGAACCACCTCAACAACCACCACAACCACCTCCTGAGCCACCAAGGCGAAGGAGGAATGCACGGATGTCCGTGCGAGGGGGGCCAAGATTTAGTTCCCCACAAGCTTCGAGCACATACCCTCCTATTCCCGAAGATCCACAAATGGGTGGACCTTCACATGAGGTGCCGGAAGATGATCCCCCGCCAGTTACTTTTGTCCCACCGCCACCGCCAATGGGTTATGAAAACCCAATACCGACTTACCCAGCTTCTTCTGGGTATAACCCATTTGAATATCCAACTCCTACGGATTATGGATATCAAGCCCCTGCCCAAGATCCATATCTTGAGGCAGCACAATTTAATGCACTTTATCCTTCATCATTTCCTCAAGTATACCCAACTGGGTATCCAATGCAAGGGTATCAATACCCACCTTATCAACAAAAACCTCATCCTCCTCAACAACTTCAAACCCAACAAATTCTACTGAGGTTGGATCAGGTTGAACAGAAAGCGGAGGAACGCGATAAGAAGCAAAACAAATTTCTTAAAGGCCTTGCGAACTTCATAAAGGGCAAGAAGAAATAGAAGTTTATTTTATTTTGTATTGTAATTTCAATCAAGTCCCTGCGTGGACATTTCATTTCTGTACTTAGTCCCTGCGTGGACTTATTTTCTTTTCTGAAGTCCCTGCGTGGACAGTTTGTTTATTTCAAGACCTGTTTAGGGCATTTCTTGTAATAGTCTAGTATTTTAATGAAATTTCTTTTGAGATTTTTATATGTATTTTATTACATCATCATGCAATATCACTTCAATTTTAAATTGATCTGCCAATGAAATTTCAAAAGAAGTTCTTAAAGGTATAACCTAGCCAAAATATTAATGGCTATGATGGTACAACCTTTTTAAGACAATAAATCTCTGTTAACATCTGAAAACATGTTAACATTCCTGGCTATGTGACTTGAGAGACCACACTAGCTTCCAAAGGTACTTGAATCTTTCCAAGCCATACTCATGGCCTATATGATCAATGCGAATCATGGCTATTAAACATCAATTATGATGTGTACATCAAAACATCCATATGAGGTGTATGCCTTTGGGCGAAGGTGTATTCATGACAATGATAGTTTTATTTTATAAACTTCTTGCCAAAAGGCGATGAACTATGTTTGACCCTTAAAGATCACTGATCCAAGAGATCATTGATTATGTTTTAATTGTCCTTGTGACAAGGCCTTTTGTGCCATCTAAATGTCCTTCTAGACGAGCCTTTTGTGCTATCTGAAAATGTCTTTTACGACATTGACAGTAGTGACTTATGTCCCCTGTCTAATAAATATAAAGGATTATATCCTCTTGATTGCCAATAATGGTTCATTTGAAGCCTAGACAAATCATGATCAAATAGATTCTTACTTGTTATCTAAAATGGTCTATATGGTTTATTAATACCATGACCATCTAATCATCAATGCAATGATTCATTATATAATCTAAATACATCATTATTGTTTGATTTAGTACTCAAATCATGGCTGGCTCTGACGAAGCAAACAGTCATCCTGTGGAAGGAAACAATAATACTAGAATAAATGTTACTGGTGCTGAATTACAAGCAATTATAAACACCACAGTTGCTCAAGCTGTGGATAATATGTTTAAGGAGCCGAGTAATGTTCGGTCCAAAACTCATACGAAGTCCCTATCACATTCGCATACACTGAAGAAGGATGAGTCTCAATACTCTTCTAATCAAAAGAGTGAACCACGGAGGCAAATTGTCCTGGATCAGAATCCCAGGTACAACAAAGGTTGTACTTATAAATATTTCGTCTCTTGTAAACCAAGAGATTTCACGGGAGAAAAAGGAGCAATTGACTGTATGAAGTGGTTGGATGAAATGGAAACGGTGATTGATATCAGTGGGTGTGCTAAGGAGGACATAGTTAAGTTTGTATCTCAGTCCTTCAAGGGCGACGCCCTAACATGGTGGAAAGCCTTGGTGCAATCCACTGGAAAGGTTCCTTTGTATAACCTTTCTTGGAATCAATTTGTTGATCTTGTGAAGGACACTTATTATCCGCAGCATGAAGTTGAGAGGGGGAGACTGACTTCCTCACTCTGGTAATGAAAGATTTGGATTGCAGGTCTTATGTGACCAGTTTTAACTCGATGTCTAGACTCGTCCCATATCTGGTCACCCCTCAACCCAAACGCATTGCGCGTTTTATAGGTGGTTTAGCCCCTGAAGTTAAGGGAAAGAAAGCCACCGAAGAAGGGAAGAGGAAGAGGGAGGATGACCAGTCCCATCAATCGAACAAAAAGAAGAAAGGGAACTCTGGTTCCAAGAAAGGGGAGTCGGGTGATAAGCCCAGGTGTAAAACTTGTAACAAGAGGCACTTTGGAAAGTGCAATCAGGACCCACAAGCTAAACCTTGTGAGATCTGCAAAAAGAAAGGGCACGAGACTATGGAGTGCCGAAACATCAAGGAGGCAACCTGCTATGGTTGCAACGAAAAGGGGCACATTAAGACAAATTGCCCTAAAAATGCTAAGAAGCCTGATGAGGTAAAGAAAACCAATGCAAGGGTCTTTCAGATGAACGCCAGGGAGGCGGTGAACGACGAGAATGTTATAACAGGTACCTTCCTCATTAATGATATTTATGCTAGAGTTTTATTTGATTCAGGTGCTGTTAAGTCGTTTGTAGACCATAAGTTTAGTAAACTACTGAATCTGCCTATTAAAACTCTAGAAATAAAATATGAGGTAGAGCTTGCCGATGGTACCTTAGAAACAGCTTCAACTCTTCTTGATGGATGTAGTATATCCATTAAGAATCATTCAATTCCGCTATCTCTATTGCCAATGAAATTGGCAGGTTTTGATGTAGTTTTAGGCATGGATTGGTTATCGCATAACCAAGCCCAAATAGCCTGCGATAAGAAGCTAGTTAACATCAAAACCCCTTCTGGTGAATCAGTCACCATTCAAGGAGATACACATTATGGTTTGCTCGATAATGTGTCTATACTCAAGGCATCGAAGTGTTTGAAGAGCGGATGTGTCATCTACATGGCACAAGTGACGGTTGATGAACCAAAACCCAATATTGAAGACATTCCAATTATTTCTGAGTATCCTGATTTTTTTCCTGATGAGTTACCTGGATTACCTCCTGAGAGGCAAGTTGAATTCAGGATAGACATCCTGCAAGGATCTGCACCAATTGCACGAGCTCCTTACCGTCTAGCGCCTACTGAAATGAAAGAGCTCAGGACTCAATTGGATGATTTAGTAGAAAAGGTGTAACACCTCGGAAAAATCACGTCCAATGATGTATTGACACGTGTAATAAACCCTAATAAAGTCAAAACGTTGAATTTGAAGGACTAATTTTGTGAAAAATCAAAAAATTTGATTATAAAAGGACTGGAAATGTTAACACGCTTATTACAAGCCTCTGAATAACATTACGTGGTAATTATATCCACAAATGAGCCACTTGTTGATCGAATGTAGCCGTTTGCGTAATTAATTGAAAGTTTGCGCAATGAAGGGTTAAAAGCGTCAACATGTAAATTCTTACCTCTGAGTGACCTTTTAACAAACCGGGAACTTCATGATATTTTATTATACTCTCGGGAATGCCAATTAGTGGCCGTCTAAGGTTTTTATGCCTTTAAGTGATATTACGCGCAACTTTGTAAGTTTAAGGGGTTATAAGTGTCAATATGTTTAATTATACCTTTGAATGACCTATTAGCGAACCCAAAGCATCGTTACATTTAATAATACTCTCAAGAATACCAAATATGGATTCGATAAGGCTTCGAGGCTTTTAAACGATGATATGCGCAAGTTTGCGCATTAGAGGGACCAAAAGCGTCAACTTTTGAATCTACGCCTTTTGGTGACCATTTAAGTGAACGAGAGAGTAGCAATATTTAAAATCATGCTTGGGAATACCCATTATGGGCCATGGAAGGCTTGGATATCATTAAACGACATTTCGCGCTACTTGGTGCGATTAAAGGACTAATTGCGTCAAACTGCAAAAGTATGTCGATTAGTATAGTATCGGACTTTCCGGAAAAAGACCATGAGTTAAACATACCCTTATTATCCATTATATAGCTTAGTTATAGGCTTAGAGGTGTTTGGTGCGCAAAAAATAAACTTTTAAGTCAAGCAGGGACTAAAAGTGTCAAAAAGTGCACAAGTTTGCATTTTCGCGCATATCTTACATTCTGAATATATCTGGACATCCAAAAATTTATATAGCCACTAAAATATTTTATTTTAGTGTTTGTCTTGATAAAATTCCATTCGTCGCGTAATTTGGATCGTTTTTCACGTCCGTTCGTGTTTCGTCGTAATTAGCCGAACAACGTGACCGTACGACCAAACGAACCGAAAACTGACATATTTTTGGGCATGTTTCATGTTCCCCATATTTAGGCATCATTGTAGAGCCTTAAAAATGGTTTAACGGCCTTAGATGTGTCGGAAATGGCATTTGGAAGTGCAGGGGCCAAAATTGTCAACATTTGAAACTTGCTGTGTGCTGGCCTGGTCCTTATGGACCGTATGACTGGACCCTTATGGTCCGTAAGCTGATGCCAGTAACAGAATTCTTAAAAACCAGCTTTGGTTTTGCTCCTTGTCTCACACATTTGATTCTAGGGGCTTTGATGGTTTGGAAAAATGGTTTTACACCTGTAATGATCTTGTTAAACCATTCCAACACTTGTTGATCATCCATGGATCCCTCAAACACTATAAATAGGGGTGGAATTTCATTTGAAATTCACATCATTTCCTTCATTCTTGCTCTCCTACTCAAATCTGAGGGTCCTGACCTTAGGGAACCTCCTTTTGAGTGATCTTCTGCCACTTAGACCTTTTGTAAGTGTCCTTCCTTGCTTTGTTCATTTTATTTGGCTCTTAAAGCCGAAAAGTCAAACGTTTCGATAAACGCTTTGACTTTTAGCTAGACCCTCTGTGGTCAAGCCATGGTTCACAACGAACGTGGCTACGTGATCGTAATTAGGTAGGTGTTAAACCCTCAAAAGGGCACCTCCTAATTACCACGTTTGCTTAGTTAATTGTCAGGTCAAAGTAATTAAAATAAAAGTCAAACGAGTCATTTTTAAATAAAATTCATAAGTAATGATGTAAAGGCAATAAAATCAGTTTTGTCACTTTAATAACTTGGTAATTATTAATTGAACATGTCTAGGCATGTTCAACCCGACAAATTCTAAGTTTAGAATCGGTTCGCAACCGAAAGTCGCAAAAGCTGACTTTTGCTTTGACTTTCAGTTCTGACCCGAATTAGCTTAGTTTAATTGTACCTTAGGGTTCCTTTGTGACCATATTATATGTTAGTATAACCCCCTGAGGTTATACTACTTGGTCGTTAGAATTAGAGTTCATATGCATGTTTCCGTTATATGCTTAAAGTTGACTATTATGCCCTTTTGACCTTAAAACGAGATTTTTGAAAATATGAAAGGATAGAAACCTTTATTACTGAATTATAAACTTGTCCCTAAAATTTGACATCTGTTTGAGGTCTAGATTAGGAGTTATGCTCATTAGCGTAAATGAAAAGCTTTTTATTAATTAAACGGCGTAATTAGCATAAAGCCTATCTAAACCTAATTTTTGATACCAAAATTTTTACCTACTGATATAAAATAATATTTTTGGATTTTTGAAGATTTTTATTTATTTTTAGGCTGAGCATAACATAGGGTTATAGCTTTAACTCGCTAATTGTCGGTTTTGCCCTTTTGGCCTATAAAATGAGTTTTACAAAAAAATTTGGCACCAAACCTTTTGCTACTGGTTTTATATGATAAATAAAGTATTTTAAACTTTCTGGAATAATAAAAATATCAGCTTTTCTTGTAAAACCCGGAAATCGCTTAAAATCGTATTTTTACGCGTTTTAAGCGCATAGTATGTATTAAAACTATTTTAAATATATAAGACTTAATACCTACTGATATTTTTAGTAAATTTTTATACTTTAACAGTAAGCAAAAGTTTTAAACTCAGACTTCCAGATTTGACCTTTTAAGCTTATGTGAAATTACCAAAATGCCCCTACGGTGCATAGTTTGGTTTTAAAAGATAAATTTCATAAATATGTAATACCCTACTGATATAACTTATTAAATTGAGTATTTTTACTGATTATATCAGACATGGAACTCAGATTTATATTTAACCTCTTTTGTAATCTTTAAAATGACCAAAATACCCCTTCGGGGCTTAAATTGATTTTAAATTCGTTTTGGGCATAATGGAAGGTATCTTACTGATATCACAACATATTTAAGGCATATCAACTTGTGAAGCATGTTCATGACTCTTTTGGTTACCCGTTGTGCATCTTTCGCGTTCGGTCGGTTTATGTAACTAGTTTGCATAAATTAACCGAAACGAGTCAAACCTTATCATTTTCACCTCGAAATCCAGAATGTGTTTAGTTTACCCATATTATACAAGTATCCAAACATGTAGGGTCTAAATCACATTCTAATCCGGTCTTCGCTAAATCTTGCGTTTTGAACCGTAAACCTTTCTTTAAAACTAACCGGTCTAAGCATAGGCTTAATTAAGATCCGTTAGGAATCTAATAGGGTATTAAAACCTTCGTTCCAGATTTAGGAGCCCAGTAAAAGCTACCTGTACTTGCTTGGTGGTATACGGCTGGGATAAATTATATAAATTTTCTCAGGTAAATACTTTTAACTTATTTTCCCTTATACGGGCTTGGGATACAGTATTATAATAATACCGCTTGGTCGGGTATTGAATGTTTAATCGGATTGTGATTAAATTATTGAGGTAACCCATTTTAATCTGTCTTGTTTGAAATAAAGGCCTTTAGGGGTTAATGACCATGTCCCGGATATCTTTGGCATCATTATAATAAAATGGCCACGTCTTATGCACGGGGTGTAGGCATACACCTGACAGTTGCATAAGGGAAATGGTATCTCACTCTCTTGTGGGCCTATACTTGTGGCGTGTCTGTTAATCTTGACTCGGTTTCTAACATCGGGCCCTGAATGTATAACGAACATGTAAATCTGTATACGAGATTATTTTATATAATTGTCCCAAGTTATAAAAGATATTTTGTGCCATGTGCATTCAAATCATTTTTCTTAAATGTTTTCAAAATGAGTTAGTTAATTGTATTTACCAGTGTAAACTGACGTATTTTCCAAAAAGGTTAAGTGACAGGTACGATACGTAATTGGCTGGGAGCTCAGGGCGTTAATAGGGAATCTTGCAAGTTCTAGATGCCTAAAGTCTGTTGAACAATGTTTCTTTTAATTTTGATCCGCCTGTGGATCTTTTACAACTGTTTTGTAATACTTGATATTACTCTTCATTCGGTTTGTAAAGTATTTATCTTTCGACTTTCGCTGTGTATTTAAACTGTGATAAATTGTCTATGATGATATCAACTACGTCACGATACTCCCCACCGGGCCCACCGGTAATACATGGAAATATCGGGGTGTGACAGGTTGGTATCAGAGCCAACATTAAGTGAATTAAACACTAGCCTTTTGTGTTTAATCTCAATGACACAGTAGCACATTCCTTGACCTTCTGAGTCTAGACTTAACATAGGAATACCCTCATCCCTATTCGGAAATCTATTGCTTTGGATTTTATATGTTTTGAATATGTCGCCAAGCAAAGAAGCCGTATTGGACTTCTCCACATCCGGGGCTTTGAATTGCCGAGCTTCGTACCGCGGCTAGGATACAACGTGCAACCAAGGAGAAAGCATTCATAAGTAAAGTAAAGAAGAAAACTCCTTTTGCTGAAGTTCGTTTCCTTAGTAGTCCTTATAAGGACATATTTATCTTTTAATCCCTTCGAGGACAACGTCATCCCTTCAAGTCCCATTTAGGGCAATTATATATTCCTTTTTAAAATCATTGACATATTTTATCTAAATTCCATTTTATCATTTTATATGAATATAACATATGAAATAAATCAAATTATCATTCCTTTTTGTGATTGATCTGCCAATATATATTAAAAAGAATCTTAAAGGGTATAACCTAGCTTGTATGTCATTAAGGACCTAGCTATGATGGTAAAACCTGTTTAAAAGAGATTCAGATCCTTGTTAACATTTGAAAACATGTTAACACTCCTGACAACAGTGGTGCGATAAAATCACACTTGTCATCTTTATAATGGGAATTTCCAACCCCCCTTATCTAGCCTAGTGATTTAGAAATCATGGCTTAAATCGTCAAATTAAGATGATCATTTTTACAAACATCCATTCGTGATGAAACGCCTACGGGCTATATCTACTGTCCTAAAAGACAAAAGACAGTTGTAGTCTTTGACTCTCTGTCAAGAAAGGTAATGAACTGCGTTCAAACCTTAATGCCTCGATCCCTAAAAATCATGGCTTATAAATTTAAAATTTCCTTGTGATTTGGCCTGTTGAGCCACTTTAGTATCCTTAATGTTTTATAACTAGGATAAATTATAATGAAAATACTAATATAATTAATAAATTACCCAATATGGTTTATATTACCATGGTTAATGAGTCGTCAAAAATGATGATTCCATAAAAACCTCTGAATAAATCATTGTCAATATTTATGTAGCAATCAAGCTACATGGCTGGATCAGATGAGGTTAACAGCCACCCGAGGGAGAACAATGATACTACCAGAGTTAATATAACTGGTGCGGAATTGCAGGCATTAATAGATAATGCTGTTACTCGAGCTCTTGACAAACAATATAATGAATCAAGTGATACACACTCTAAGACTCTATCCGTGACTCGTAGTAAGCCCCCTTCTAAATCACACGAGTCTAAGGAGGACGATGTTCATAACTCGTCAAATCAGAGGAGTGTTCCGTCTAGTCAAGTTGTGCTTAATCAAGAGCCACATGTTAAAACCTGTTCGTATAAACCAAGGCTCTGATACCAACTTGTAACACCCATTCTTATAATTCAAGGTTTAACGTATCATTTACGAAAAAGAATCATGTAATTAAGATTACATATGCATTGGAAATTACGGGTTTATTAAAACTTTTTACAATTTAAAAGTATACAACATATCATGTGTACGTTCGTCATTTTACATAACAACGATACAAAGTGCGGAAGCTTATTTCTTGATCGTGTTCGGTTCTTCGTTGTGCTTGAACGTCCTCCGGTGCTAAAATTATACCTGAAACTCATAAAACATGAGTTGGATTAGTCATACGTAACTTAAAACGTATTTAAACGAGTCCGGGAAGCGAAACTGATTAAAATAAAATTTTTTCGCCAAAACAGGGTTTTTCGCGCCACGCGAAGGAACCCAGTTGCTCCCTCGCGCCACGCGAGGGAGACCGTTTTCCAGCAGGTCTGCAGCTCAGTTCAGCTATGCCAGTTTTTACGGAAACGGCCATAACTTCTTCGTTATTGATCCGTTTTACCCGATTCTTTTTCCTACGCGTCCGAAATTTAATCCTTCATCTTAAGGAGTTAAAATCCTACATCCAACATACGGAATTTTGAGTCTTCTAAGCCTTCGACTCGTTACCTTTTTACTGAATTTTAACCCGTTTATGGATTTTATCAAACAAACGTATTTGTTTGATTCCTATATCACATACACTTCTTCAAATTAATGTTACCTACCATATTAGGTTCTAATCATAGGTTTATTACACAATTTAAACCCGTTTTCGCTCGTATGCTTATTTTGACCCGTTAAGGGTATTTATGTCCTTTTAGGCATAAATCTCGCTCATTCATTTTTAACACCAAATTTTTACATTAGTTCTCAAATGGTCTTCCACCACAATTGTAATTGTGGTGGATTTGATGTAGTAAACTATTTATGTCGCTTTTTACTTCTCGGTTTGTCATTTTACGAAAAAGACCTATTTCTAGGCAATTGACCCACAAAGGTTTATGCCTATCACCTTGATGCTTATCTAAGGATTACATGATTATAATAGGTGATTTCCAAACCACCCATAAGGGCCGTTTGCCTGATTTACCCATCAAGGCATATTTATCAACCTTAGTCCCTCATTTACGACGAAGGACTTTCACTACAATTTTGATCAAAATTGCACATTTAAAATATAATCTCATTGATGCGTCCCTGGCTCGGGTTAACAAATAGACCCAATTTATACCTTGCTTTTATTATCACATATTCTATGGACGCAATTAACCACATCGCTAATCGCTCCTGTTAACACAAGACTTGACAACCACATTAGTCGATATTGTCAAATGGTGTTATCACACCATTTGACCCGTTTGGCCTATAAGACCAAGCATTTTCGTAAGTAGCAAAACATGGTTATTAATTACCAATTTGTTCATCCGACCCATTTCGGATTTTTGCCACTAGACCCCTTTTTCTCTTAAAGTCTTTTCTTATATTTTTACCCATTCGGCTTACGCTACGGGTGCCCCTTTTTAACTACAATTTGCTTTAGTCGATACTTGACTAAATTTCCATTTTTACTCATTTTCTTGTTATTAGTTGCACTTTAAAATGATCTTAACGAAAACTCCTTAGTTATTAGTCATTACATGACTAAATTACTGTTTCGCCTCTTTTCACCATAACCCATGGCTTTTATCATTTATGTTTGTTCCGACTCATGTTAATAGCGTCGGAACCCTTAATTCGGATATTACACTAATCGCATTTGTAGTTTACAAAATAATGCATATTCTACAAAAAGGATGTAAGCGTCGCTTACCTTGCATCCGGTTATGCTCTTTTTCGCGTACACGAACCGTTTGACCCGTTCCTTGTCCAAGTCTCCATCTAGCTTGTCAAGAGTCAAACTATCATCATGATTTGTAAGACGGTTAGATTAGTCATCGTTATTATGACTATTTCATCTTACGGATTCTATGTCGAAACTACTATTCGACTTCATCATTAGTTAACTTAACTTATCAAAGTCAACTAATTTCAATCACATGGTTTACACAATTAAGTCTAAATCATCATGATATTTAGAACTCTTACTGTTTTATATTTCACATAATTTGCCATATTATTCGAATGTGCGTTTCACTCGAAATTTCAATATTTAGCTTTCATTTAGGCATTTTAACAAACACCTTATGGGCAGAAATTTACATGATTCATTATCAAGTTCATAACTTGTCATATAGCCCAAATTTAACATCAATAAAGCTTTCATATAACATTTAAACATCATCATTTCAGAAATCACTTTCTATGACCCGTATTACACTAGAATAATCATTCTAAACCCTAGTGTTTACTAGTTTCCCACAAAACCCATGAATCACCTTCAATGTGTTCATGAGATTTTCAGGAATTAGCCATGATTTCGCATGTTATTGTCTAGGTTTTACTCCTAGACACCATATCAACCCTATTCTACCCAAATAGCAAACATGCAACATCAATTTTCAGATTTCCCAATTTCATGAGAATTTCAAACAGAGAATTAACACCAAATTTTACATACCTTGTAACCCCCTTGTGATGAGGATCACTAATCTATGCTCAATTTTCGATTTGGACTTGGTTTGATCCTTCAATTTGTGAGATTAGTGAATGTTAGGGTTTGAGCTCCCTGGCTCCTGTGGGTTACGACCAGAACACGCACACACACACCTAGTGTGTGTGTTGTGTTTAATTTTTAAGTTTATAATTCCATTTTCAAGTTACCCGGCTTTGGTCCCTCGTGTTTGGTTAGTTATTAAGTAGGCCACAACCTACTTATTTTCAACAATATTCCCACTTATTAACTAGGTTAAATATTCCTAGTTAACTTAGCGGGTTCGAGAATATTTATGACTAAGTTTATTTCAGGTCCCGTTAACTCGGGCCTTCTATCATTTTATTTCTTAAAAGCTTTTTATTCACTTTTTATTTATTATTAGGATTAATTATTTAAATCCTAATATTTACCGGGTAAATTTTTACCACTAACGGTATTTTACCCGTCAGTAATATTAACGTGGTTTGATTACCAAACCCGTTTTTGGGGTGTTACAAGTCTACCCCCCTTAAAGAGGTTTCGTCCTCGAAACCTTTTCTTACATAATTCATTGAGTTTTAACTCAATGTATTTGAGCCGAGAATTCCTTTAAACATTATTTATACTTTTATCCAATTGTTAGTATTACCAGGAAATATGGTAACATCCTTTTGGTTATTATTCGTCTACATATCTCCTACGACATAGTGCAACTCGAAATAAGGTAATCTCATTATTTCCACTAGTTTAGTTACTTAGCGATATTCATCACTTTCATATACTATCGAATCCTTTTTGGATCCGTTACTTTGACCCGTTTGAAGGTCTTTAGTGAAATCTTTCACTTTTAGCAACAATTTCTTTTGTTTTCAAATTCATTTATTTGGTTCAGTTATACCGAATCCACCGCTCACAAGCAACCAAATTACTTAAATGACCTTAACCGGTCTCACTAACTAGACTTATTAGTCCAGTTGCTTTTTACCGCTCGCTTGGTTATAATGTGATTCCACTTCACAATGCATTTCTTGACCGTGATCGTGTCACGTCATGTTTAATTTATATCAATCTTTCATTTTCGAAAAGATCACTTTTCGAATATATCGTCTTGCGCCTATCAGCGTCAAGACTTGAATCTTTCATGCTTACTATTCAATTTCCTATCAGAATTTATATTTGTAAAAATGTTATTTCTTACTAAAACTGAATTTTTAGTCTAACGTTTTTCTCTTTAACCATGTCAATTACTCATATCAAGGAAATTGACAACCCCTAATTTATTGTTTTCCGTTCTCGTTTTACGCGGGGAATCGTAACAAGTTCTCTCACCTTACACTATTGACCCGTAGGTTCCTTAACTTAACCTCGTAGGCTATTTCCTTAAGCTTTCATCTCTTTAAGACGAGGCCCTTATGATCCCTTTGCTTCAATTCATGACCCGTGGGTCATTTTGGCCCCGTAAGCCTTTACACTATTTAATATCCCGTAGGTTATGATGATCCCGTAGATCATCTTTTATTCTAGTCTTTATTCCATTGTCTATTTATACATATATAGCTTTAAAGCATCCTTTGTTTTGTTTGGAATCGTTTATTTTTGCTTTTGAACTTTAGTTGGCCTTGACCGTAGTCTAAAGCTTCGTTCGTTTACTCTTGGACTAATCTTCCGACTTTATGACTCTTTACGTCATTTACGCGTCGGTTTGTTCTACACTCACCGTTTCTCCGGTTCTTAATTATACTTCTTTAAGACCCATTACCCGGGTTCTTTATCTTAGTGTTTTTAACATTTTTGTTTTGCTAGTTTGCATTTTTCCTATATATATTCCTTTATGACCCATCACGTAGGTTCATTAATGTTTCGCGCTTCCATTATTCAGTTTGCGCTTACTTGCACTACCAAGTTTTTATACCTTATTTATCTCGTTTGACTTGTTCGTGTGAAATTTCATCACTTGTGAACATCAAATTCCATTCTTTATTCGACTCGTTCAACTTTAAAATAGTTGAGCGTAGTTATTAACATTCTGTTTGCAAATTCTCATTGTCTTTTAGTCATGACTCATATTCCGAGTCTTTTGACTTTCTATTTCGCGTTCCCGTCTCTTGGTTTACGCATTCTTTCCAAATCCTACCCATTCATCGGGTATCTTTACCGTAATCATTTTCAAGTAACCATTCTTATATGGTTTTAGACGTTATTTTAATTTATTTGGTCCTCTTAGCGAGATCCATCGCTTTTATTCAATCAAGTCCTTTATTCTTTATTCAATTCGTTTGACTTGTCCATGTGAATTTCATCACTTGTGACAGTCAAACTTTTATCCCTATGCCTTAGCATTCCTATTGGTCGGTCTGTATTTTCTTTTTACTTGATCCTTGTCCCTTCTCTCGGGCTCGTTATTCTTACGTAATACGCTTTCGTCATCCGACTTACGTTTACGTTTACTATCAAACATCTTACTTATTTGATTCATTTGGGTACCATTTAAGTTAGTCCCATTCACCTCACCCTTACTACATCGAACATAAATGTGTCCATCATAAGAAGTTCATGGTACCACGTGTTCACTACTTACTTGGCCAGAGTAAGCGATCAACACTTGGTATACATGACCTTTTTATAATTTTCACATTACACCCCATGTAAGCAATGGCTCTATTTGTTTTTCTTGGAAACAATATCCCGGATAGGTTTTCTATTCAGTTTTTTCCCAGTTTTCAATCTACATATGCAACTTTCAATATCTACATATTTGTTGCATATTACTATTTATGTAATAATTTAAAATGTGCACCTGATAATGTTTGCCCCGACGGGCGTTCCTTGCCATTAGCCTTGTTCGCGGTCGTTACGCGATTTAGTCCTTGGTGAGCATGCTCCTCTTGTCATACTTCGGACTGTTCTTCTATCATATCCGTCGCTTTGTTAAACTCTCGCTATTCTCATATGCGAGTGTCCTTCAACTAAAACATATACAACAGTTAGTAATTTCAACATTAAGGATGCCCGTATTATAATACAAGGCTTTTCTACTATACGCATCAACGCGTGTAATTTCGTTGACTATATCTATTCTATATCATTTTTATTGGTGTAACGTGTATTACACGATAACCATATGTGTTGTTATCAACACTTTAATCATACTAAACCTTTGATATACATGTACTTACCGGATTTGCGATCAAGCCTCGAACCGAACACCAATCTTTATCAAGAGCGTAAGGTTTAAGTCCAAGCATAGTTTTCCCGCCATACTTGAATCTCTTAAACCAAGGCTCTGATACCAACTTGTAACACCCATTCTTATAATTCAAGGTTTAATGTATCATTTACGAAAAAGAATCATGTAATTAAGAGTACATATGCATTGGAAATTACGGGTTTATTAAAACTTTTTACAATTTAAAAGTATACAACATATCATGTGTACGTTCGTCATTTTACATAACAACGATACAAAGTGCGGAAGCTTATTTCTTGATCGTGTTCGGTTCTTCGTTGTGCTTGAACGTCCTTCGGTGCTAAAATTATACCTGAAACTCATAAAACAAGAGTTGGATTAGTCATACGTAACTTAAAACGTATTTAAACGAGTCCGGGAAACGAAACTGATTAAAATAATTTTTTTTCGTCAAAACAGGGTTTTTCGCGCCACGCGAAGGAACCCAGTTGCTCCCTCGCGCCACGCGAGGGAGACCTTCCAGCAGGTCTGCAGCTCAGTTCAGCTATGCCAGTTTTTACGGAAACGGCCATAACTTCTTCGTTATTGATCCGTTTTACCCGATTCTTTTTCCTACGCGTCCGAAATTTAATCCTCCATCTTAAGGAGTTAAAATCCTACATCCAACATAAGAAATTTTGAGACTTCTAAGCCTTCGACTCGTTACCTTTTTACCGAATTTTAACCCGTTTATGCATTTTATCAAACAAACGTATTTGTTTGATTCCTATATCACATACACTTCTTCAAATTAATGTTACCTACCATATTAGGTTCTAATCATAGGTTTATTACACAATTTAAACCCGTTTTCGCTCGTATGCTTATTTTGACCCGTTAAGGGTATTTATGTCCTTTTAGGCATAAATCTCGCTCATTCATTTTTAACACCAAATTTTCACATTAGTTCTCAAATGGTCTTCCACCACAATTATAATTGTGGTGGATTTGATGTAGTAAACTATTTATGTCGCTTTTTACTTCTCGGTTTGTCATTTTACGAAAAAGACCTATTTCTAGGCAATTGACCCACAAAGGTTTATGCCTATCACCTTGATGCTTATCTAAGGATTACATGATTATAATACGTGATTTCCAAACCACCCATAAGGGCCGTTTTCCTGATTTACCCATCAAGGCATATTTATCAACCTTAGTCCCTCATTTACGACGAAGGACTTTCACTACAATTATGATCAAAATTGCACATTTAAAATATAATCTCATTGATGCGTACCTGGCTCGGGTTAACAAATAGACCCAATTTATACCTTGCTTTTATTATCACATATTCTATGGACGCAATTAACCACATCGCTAATCGCTCCTGTTAACACAAGACTTGACAACCACATTAGTCGATATTGTCAAATGGTGTTATCACACCATTTGACCCGTTTGGCCTATAAGACCAAGCATTTTCGTAAGTAGCAAAACATGGTTATTAATTACCAATTTGTTCATCCGACCCATTTCGGATTTTTGCCACTAGACCCCTTTTTCTCTTAAAGTCTTTTCTTATATTTTTACCCATTCGGCTTACGCTACGGGTGCCCCTTTTTAACTACAATTTGCTTTAGTCGATACTTGACTAAATTTCCATTTTTACTCATTTTCTTGTTATTAATTGCACTTTAAAATGATCTTAACGAAAACTCCTTAGTTATTAGTCATTACATGACTAAATTACCGTTTCGCCTCTTTTCACCATAACCCATGGCTTTTATCATTTATGTTTGTTCCGACTCATGTTAATAGCGTCAGAACCCTTAATTCGGATATTACACTAATCGCATTTGTAGTTTACAAAATAATGCATATTCTACAAAAAGGATGTAAGCGTCGCTTACCTTGCATCCGGTTATGCTCTTTTTCGCGTACACGAACCGTTTGACCCGTTCCTTGCCCAAGTCTCCATCTAGCTTGTCAAGAGTCAAACTATCATCATGATTCGTAAGACGGTTAGATTAGTCATCGTTATTATGACTATTTCATCTTACGGATTCTATGTCGAAACTACTATTCGACTTCATCATTAGTTAACTTAACTTATCAAAGTCAACTAATTTCAATCACATGGTTTACACAATTAAGTCTAAATCATCATGATATTTAGAACTCTTACCGTTTTATATTTCACATAATTTGCCATATTATTCGAATGTGCGTTTCACTCGAAATTTCAATATTTAGCTTTCATTTAGGCATTTTAACAAACACCTTATGGGCAGAAATTTACATGATTCATTATCAAGTTCATAACTTGTCATATAGCCCAAATTTAACATCAATAAAGCTTTCATATAACATTTAAACATCATCATTTCAGAAATCACTTTCTATGACCCGTATTACACTAGAATAATCATTCTAAACCCTAGTGTTTACTAGTTTCCCACAAAACCCATGAATCACCTTCAATGTGTTCATGAGATTTTCAGGAATTAGCCATGATTTCGCATGTTATTGTCTAGGTTTTACTCCTAGACACCATATCAACCCTATTCTACCCAAATAGCAAACATGCAACATCAATTTTCAGATTTCCCAATTTCATGAGAATTTCAAACAGAGAATTAACACCAAATTTTACATACCTTGTAACCCCCTTGTGATGAGGATCACTAATCTATGCTCAATTTTCGATTTGGACTTGGTTTGATCCTTCAATTTGTGAGATTAGTGAATGTAAGGGTTTGAGCTCCCTGGCTCCTGTGGGTTACGACCAGAACACGCACACACACACACACCTAGTGTGTGTGTTGTGTTTAATTTTTAAGTTTATAATTCCATTTTCAAGTTACCCGGCTTTGGTCCCTCGTGTTTGGTTAGTTATTAAGTAGGCTACAACCTACTTATTTTCAACAATATTCCCACTTATTAACTAGGTTATATATTCCTAGTTAACTTAGCGGGTTCGAGAATATTTATGACTAAGTTTATTTCAGGTCCCGTTAACTCGGGCCTTCTATCATTTTATTTCTTAAAAGCTTTTTATTCACTTTTTATTTATTATTAGGATTAATTATTTAAATCCTAATATTTACCGGGTAAATTTTTACCACTAACGGTATTTTACCCGTCAGTAATATTAACGTGGTTTGATTACCAAACCCGTTTTTGGGGTGTTACAAGTCTACCCCCTTAAAGAGGTTTCGTCCTCGAAACCTTTTCTTACATAATTCATTGAGTTTTAACTCAATGTATTTGAGCCGAGAATTCCTTTAAACATTATTTATACTTTTATCCAATTGTTAGTATTACCAGGAAATATGGTAACATCCTTTTGGTTATTATTCGTCTACATATCTCCTACGACATAGTGCAACTCGAAATAACGTAATCTCATTATTTCCACTAGTTTAGTTACTTAGCGATATTCATCACTTTCATATACTATCGAATCCTTTATGGATCCGTTACTTTGACCCGTTTGAAGGTCTTTAGTGAAATCTTTCACTTTTAGCAACAATTTCTTTTGTTTTCAAATTCTTTTATTCGGTTCAGTTATACCGAATCCACCGCTCACAAGCAACCAAATTACTTAAATGACCTTAACCGGTCTCACTAACTAGACTTATTAGTCCAGTTGCTTTTTACCGCTCGCTTGGTTATAATGTGATTCCACTTCACATTGCATTTCTTGACCGTGATCGTGTCACGTCATGTTTAATTTATATCAATCTTTCATTTTCGAAAAGATCACTTTTCGAATATATCGTCTTGCGCCTATCAGCGTCAAGACTTGAATCTTTCATGCTTACTATTCAATTTCCTATCAGAATTTATATTTGTAAAAATGTTATTTCTTACTAAAACTGAATTTTTAGTCTAACGTTTTTCTCTTTAACCATGTCAATTACTTATATCAAGGAAATTGACAACCCCTAATTTATTGTTTTCCGTTCTCGTTTTACGCGGGGAATCGTAACAAGTTCCCTCACCTTACACTATTGACCCGTAGGTTCCTTAACTTAACCTCGTAGGCTATTTCCTTAAGCTTTCATCTCTTTAAGACGAGGCCCTTATGATCCCTTTGCTTCAATTCATGACCCGTGGGTCATTTTGGCCCCGTAAGCCTTTACACTATTTAATATCCCGTAGGTTATGATGATCCCGTAGATCATCTTTTATTCTAGTCTTTATTCCATTGTCTATTTATACATATATAGCTTTAAAGCATCCTTTGTTTTGTTTGGAATCGTTTATTTTTGCTTTTGAACTTTAGTTGGCCTTGACCGTAGTCTAAAGCTTCGTTCGTTTACTCTTGGACTAATCTTCCGACTTTATGACTCTTTACGTCATTTACGCGTCGGTTTGTTCTACACTCACCGTTTCTCCGGTTCTTAATTATACTTCTTTAAGACCCATTACCCGGGTTCTTTATCTTAGTGTTTTTAATATTTTTGTTTTGCTAGTTTGCATTTTTCCTATATATATTCCTTTATGACCCATCACGTAGGTTCATTAATGTTTCGCGCTTCCATTATTCAGTTTGCGCTTACTTGCACTACCAAGTTTTTATACCTTATTTATCTCGTTTGACTTGTTCGTGTGAAATTTCATCACTTGTGAACATCAAATTCCATTCTTTATTCGACTCGTTCAACTTTAAAATAGTTGAGCGTAGTTATTAACATTCTGTTTGCAAATTCTCATTGTCTTTTAGTCATGACTCATATTCCGAGTCTTTTGACTTTCTATTTCGCGTTCCCGTCTCTTGGTTTACGCATTCTTTCCAAATCCTACCCATTCATCGGGTATCTTTACCGTAATCATTTTCAAGTAACCATTCTTATATGGTTTTAGACGTTATTTTAATTTATTTGGTCCTCTTAGCGAGATCCATCACTTTTATTCAATCAAGTCCTTTATTCTTTATTCAATTCGTTTGACTTGTCCATGTGAATTTCATCACTTGTGACAGTCAAACTTTTATCCCTATGCCTTAGCATTCCTATTGGTCGGTCTGTATTTTCTTTTTACTTGATCCTTGTCCCTTCTCTCGGGCTCGTTATTCTTACGTAATACGCTTTCGTCATCCGACTTACGTTTACGTTTACTATCAAACATCTTACTTATTTGATTCATTTGGGTACCATTTAAGTTAGTCCCATTCACCTCACCCTTACTACATCGAACACAAATGTGTCCATCATAAGAAGTTCATGGTACCACGTGTTCACTACTTACTTGGCCAGAGTAAGCGATCAACACTTGGTATACATGACCTTTTTATAATTTTCACATTACACCCCATGTAAGCAATGGCTCTATTTGTTTTTCTTGGAAACAATATCCCGGATAGGTTTTCTATTCAGTTTTTTCCCAGTTTTCAATCTACATATGCAACTTTCAATATCTACATATTTGTTGCATATTACTATTTATGTAATAATTTAAAATGTGCACCTGATAATGTTTGCCCCGACGGGCGTTCCTTGCCATTAGCCTTGTTCGCGGTCGTTACGCGATTTAGTCCTTGGTGAGCATGCTCCTCTTATCATACTTCGGACTGTTCTTCTATCATATCCGTCGCTTTGTTAAACTCTCGCTATCCTCATATGCGAGTGTCCTTTAACTAAAACATATACAACAGTTAGTAATTTCAACATTAAGGATGCCCGTATTATAATACAAGGCTTTTCTACTATACGCATCAACGCGTGTAATTTCGTTGACTATATCTATTCTATATCATTTTTATTGGTGTAACGTGTATTACACGATAACCATATGTGTTGTTATCAACACTTTAATCATACTAAACCTTTGATATACATGTACTTACCGGATTTGCGATCAAGCCTCGAACCGAACACCAATCTTTATCAAGAGCGTAAGGTTTAAGTCCAAGCATAGCTTTCCCGCCATACTTGAATCTCTTAAACCAAGGCTCTGATACCAACTTGTAACACCCATTCTTATAATTCAAGGTTTAACGTATCATTTACGAAAAAGAATCATGTAATTAAGATTACATATGCATTGGAAATTACGGGTTTATTAAAACTTTTTACAATTTAAAAGTATACAACATATCATGTGTATGTTCGTCTTTTACATAACAACGAGGGAGACCGTTTTCCAGCGAGGGAGACCGTTTTCCAGCAGGTCTGCAGCTCAGTTCAGCTATGCCAGTTTTTATGGAAACGACCATAACTTCTTCGTTATTGATCCGTTTTACCCGATTCTTTTTCCTACGCGTCCGAAATTTAATCCTCCATCTTAAGGAGTTAAAATCCTACATCCAACATAAGAAATTTTGAGACTTCTAAGCCTTCGACTCGTTACCTTTTTACCGAATTTTAACCCGTTTATGCATTTTATCAAACAAACGTATTTGTTTGATTCCTATATCACATAAACTTCTTCAAATTAATGTTACCTACCATATTAGGTTCTAATCATAGGTTTATTACACAATTTAAACCCGTTTTCGCTCGTATGCTTATTTTGACCCGTTAAGGGTATTTATGTCCTTTTAGGCATAAATCTCGCTCATTCATTTTTAACACCAAATTTTCACATTAGTTCTCAAATGGTCTTCCACCATAATTATAATTGTGGTGGATTTGATGTAGTAAACTATTTATGTCGCTTTTTACTTCTCGGTTTGTCATTTTACGAAAAAGACCTATTTCTAGGCAATTGACCCACAAAGGTTTATGCCTATCACCTTGATGCTTATCTAAGGATTACATGATTATAATACGTGATTTCCAAACCACCCATAAGGGCCGTTTGCCTGATTTACCCATCAAGGCATATTTATCAACCTTAGTCCCTCATTTACGACGAAGGACTTTCACTACATTTATGATCAAAATTGCACATTTAAAATATAATCTCATTGATGCGTACCTGGCTCGGGTTAACAAATAGACCCAATTTATACCTTGCTTTATTATCACATATTCTATGGACGCAATTAATCACATCGCTAATCGCTCCTGTTAACACAAGACTTGACAACCACATTAGTCGATATTGTCAAATGGTGTTATCACACCATTTGACCCGTTTGGCCTATAAGACCAAGCATTTTCATAAGTAGCAAAACATGGTTATTAATTACCAATTTGTTCGTCCGACCCATTTCGGATTTTTGCCACTAGACCCCTTTTTCTCTTAAAGTCTTTTCTTATATTTTTACCCATTCGGCTTACGCTACGTGTGCCCCTTTTTAACTACAATTTGCTTTAGTCGATACTTGACTAAATTTCCATTTTTACTCATTTTCTTGTTATTAGTTGCACTTTAAAATGATCTTAACGAAAACTCCTTAGTTATTAGTCATTACATGACTAAATTACCGTTTCGCCTCTTTTCACCATAACCCATGGCTTTTATCATTTATGTTTGTTCCGACTCATGTTAATAGCGTCGGAACCCTTAATTCGGATATTACACTAATCGCATTTGTAGTTTACAAAATAATGCATATTCTACAAAAAGGATGTAAGCGTCGCTTACCTTGCATCCGGTTATGCTCTTTTTCGCGTACACGAACCGTTTGACCCGTTCCTTGCCCAAGTCTCCATCTAGCTTGTCAAGAGTCAAACTATCATCATGATTCGTAAGACGGTTAGATTAGTCATCGTTATTATGACTATTTCATCTTACGGATTCTATGTCGAAACTACTATTCGACTTCATCATTAGTTAACTTAACTTATCAAAGTCAACTAATTTCAATCACATGGTTTACACAATTAAGTCTAAATCATCATGATATTTAGAACTCTTACCGTTTTATATTTCACATAATTTGCCATATTATTCGAATGTGCGTTTCACTCGAAATTTCAATATTTAGCTTTCATTTAGGCATTTTAACAAACACCTTATGGGCAGAAATTTACATGATTCATTATCAAGTTCATAACTTGTCATATAGCCCAAATTTAACATCAATAAAGCTTTCATATAACATTTAAACATCATCATTTCAGAAATCACTTTCTATGACCCGTATTACACTAGAATAATCATTCTAAACCCTAGTGTTTACTAGTTTCCCACAAAACCCATGAATCACCTTCAATGTGTTCATGAGATTTTCAGGAATTAGCCATGATTTCGCATGTTATTGTCTAGGTTTTACTCCTAGACACCATATCAACCCTATTCTACCCAAATAGCAAACATGCAACATCAATTTTCAGATTTCCCAATTTCATGAGAATTTCAAACAGAGAATTAACACCAAATTTTACATACCTTGTAACCCCCTTGTGATGAGGATCACTAATCTATGCTCAATTTTCGATTTGGACTTGGTTTGATCCTTCAATTTGTGAGATTAGTGAATGTAAGGGTTTGAGCTCCCTGGCTCCTGTGGGTTACGACCAGAACACGCACACACACACACACCTAGTGTGTGTGTTGTGTTTAATTTTTAAGTTTATAATTCCATTTTCAAGTTACCCGGCTTTGGTCCCTCGTGTTTGGTTAGTTATTAAGTAGGCCACAACCTACTTATTTTCAACAATATTCCCACTTATTAACTAGGTTATATATTCCTAGTTAACTTAGCGGGTTCGAGAATATTTATGACTAAGTTTATTTCAGGTCCCGTTAACTCGGGCCTTCTATCATTTTATTTCTTAAAAGCTTTTTATTCACTTTTTATTTATTATTAGGATTAATTATTGAAATCCTAATATTTACCGGGTAAATTTTTACCACTAACGGTATTTTACCCGTCAGTAATATTAACGTGGTTTGATTACCAAACCCGTTTTTGGGGTGTTACAATCAGGATGATGAATAGCGGTTGTTGGATTGCAACTAAATAATTGTTTTATTTGGTGTTAGGAACCAAATATCGAGTATGACAAACTCGGATAAGACAGCCGTTGATCGTGTTATGGATGATGCGACAATCTTAATGATGCTACAATTGTGAACCTTAGAATTTCCAAAGATGTTCTTCAAACTATGATAGACGCAGCTGTTGGAAAAGCTGTGAAAAAGGTCGTGAAAAAGTTCAAGCAGCCCAATGCTACTTGCTTCAAATCTCATCCAAGACCACCCTTCATTACTCACGAGAAGGATCTCTTTCATGCCTCTAATGCAAAGGATGAACTAAAAAGGAAAAGGGAGGAAGATAACTCCCAGAGTTCTAAGAAAAAGAACAAACAAAAGTCCAACCAGAAACCTGTATGCAAGACCTGCAAGAAGCGCCATTATGGGAAGTGCAGGTTCAAACCAAAATCCCAATCGCAGCTGAGGGCTTGTGGGATCTGCAAATCAAGGGAGCATAAAACATTAGATTGCAAGGACATGGAGAATGCAGTCTGTTTCGGCTGTGATGAGAAGGGCCACATCAAGACTACATGCCCTGCATCCATCAAAGGAAGTGCGACTAGGGAAGGAAAGCCAAAGAATGATAGCGCTTAAACTCTCCTAAAGAGTGCCAGAAGTAGTTCATACCAATAATAACGTTAGGTACGTTCTTTAACATTATTTGGAATATAAATGCTAAGAATTCTGTTTTAATTCGGATGCCAATAAATCCTTCATAAATTATAAGTATATTAGACTTTTAAAAATCTATCATAAGAATCCTAGATATTAAGTGTAAGGTAAAGCTTACAGATAGAAAATCATAAGAAACATTTCTTCTGTTCCTGTCATAAATCTTCAGTCGTAATTCTAGAAGTGTTCTCTCTCCAGATGAAGTACGTCAGCATATGTAGTTGATATCTCTTTTATCTCTATCGATTGCGAATACCAGATGGTGTGACAAAAGCGCCATATGAGGATTGGTGTATCTTAATATGTTCCATAGATTGCTTCCATGCCTGATCAGTATGGAGGTTTGATGCATGGAACCACAAGGATATTCCAATGGTCATACGATATTAAAGTCAGCTAATGGTATTAAAAGAAGATATCTAAAATGGAAGTATCCAAGTAAATATCTCTGATAAAGGAATCCGTGAACTCATAATGTGAATGTGTCACTTATCTAACACAGGCAATGATAGATGAATGGGAGCCTGAGATTTGGAAAATCTCTGTAACCTCCTTGTACCTTGGTTATCTTCTCCAAAGATTGCCCTGTTCACCTCCTGAGAGGCAAGTAGAGTTAAGATTAACATCCCGCTTTGGGCCGGAGTATTGTAAAAACTCCATGTAGATTATGGAATAATCGAAACCCTGATTAAGTAAGTTTTAAGATATAGATTCTTAAAGCCTAATTCGTAATTCTAAGAGTTTCCAATATTATTAATTAAGAAAGACGGTTCATTTTGCTTATGCAATGATTACCGTAACCCTATTTAGGCAACAATTAAGAATTGCCATCAGCTGCCCAGGATCGTCGATTTGTTCGACTAGCTGTGAGGATTAGCTATTCCTTGAGATTAGTTTTAAACATTGATTAGAATAACCATCTCACCTTAAAATAAGCTTTTCTATATGGTTGTTATGTAAGTATCAAGCTGCTCCTTTGGAGACCTTGTATAGATAGAATGTTAAACAATTATTGTTAGACAGAAAATTAGTAAGTTCAATTACCAGGATCTGAAAGTTGCCTTGGAAACAACGAATAAGACCATACAAATCCATAATCACCTAAAAGTTTCCAGTAATCGGTAGGAAATCAAGGATTAATGAAAGTTGCAACCCTCTTAAGTCCTAAATAAGGAATAAGATTAAACAGAATGTGTCACCCAGGAAGGGTGTGCTAAGTTGTTAATTATCAAGCTAGTTAAGCTTTGAATATATAGAATCATTCGAGGAAATCAAATATATCAAGATCAAGTAGCTTATAAGTTAAAACTTACCTGAGGAGCTTGATGAAAAATCAATGTGACCCACACTAGTGATTTAAGGATATGTTCCGCCGATAAGTTGAGAAGCATTATCACCTAATGATATGCAGATTAATGAAAATTTTGGTTTGAAACCAGTATCAATTGAGGATCGGCAGGATTAGAAACTATGAAAGAAAACATGAACCTATTATAAAGGTCATTTGGGATGCCTTTAGAGGCCCAAATAGATTGTAGAAGTTAAATCCATTGTCCGACAGAAAGTACATCCATTACTTTATCAAATCTCGAGGTCGAGATCTCTTTTAAGGGGGTGAGGATGTAACACCTCAGAAAAATCACGTCCAATGATGTATTGACACGTGTAATAAACCCTAATAAAGTCAAAACGTTGAATTTGAAGGACTAATTTTGCGAAAAATAAAAAACTTTGATTATAAAAGGACTGGAAATGTTAACACGCTTATTACAAGCCTCTAAATAACATTACGTGGTAATTATATCCACAAATGAGCCACTTGTTGATCGAATGTAGCCGTTTGCGTAATTAATTGAAAGTTTGCGCAATGAAGGGTTAAAAGCGTCAACATGTAAATTCTTACCTCTGAGTGACGTTTTAACAAACCGGGAACTTCGTGATATTTTATTATACTCTCGGGAGTGCCAATTAGTGGCCGTGTAAGGTTTTTATGCCTTTAAGTGATGTTACGCGCAACTTTGTAAGTTTAAGGGGTTAAAAGTGTCAATATGTTTAATTATACCTCTGAATGACCTTTTAGCGAACCCGAAGCATCGTGATATTCAATAATACTCTCAAGAATACCAAATATGGATTAGGTACGGCTTCGAGGCTATTAAACGATGATATGCGCAAGTTTGCGCATTAGAGGGACCAAAAGCGTCAACTTTTGAATCTACGCCTTTTGGTGACCATTTAAGCAAACGAGAGCATAGAAATATTTAAAATCATGCTTGGGAATACCCATTATGGGCCATGGAAGGATTGGATATCATTAAATGACATTTCGCGCTACTTGGTGCGATTAAAGGACTAATTGCGTCAAACTGCAAAAGTATGTCGATTCGTATAGTATCGGACTTTTCGGAAAATGACCATGAGTTAAACATACCCTAATTATCCCTTATATAGCTTAGTAATAGGCTTAGAGGTGTTTGGTGCGCAAAAAATAAACTTTTAAGTCAAGCAGGGACTAAAAGTGTCAAAAAGTGCACAAGTTTGCATTTTCACGCATATCTTACATTCTGAATATATCTGGACATCCAAAAATTTATATAACCACTAAAATATTTTATTTTAGTGTTTGGTTTGATAAAATTCCATTCATCGCGTAATTTGGATCGTTTTTCGCGTCCGTTCGTGTTTTGTCATAATTAGCCAAACAACGTGACCGTACGACCAAACGAACCGACAACCGGCATATTTTTAGGCATGTTTCATTTTCCCCATATTTAGGCATCATTGTAGAGCCTTAAAAATGGTTTAACGGGCCTTAGATGTGTCGGAAATGGCATTTGGAAGTGCAGGGGCCAAAATTGTCAACATTTGAAACTTGCTGTGTGCTGGCCTGGTCCTTACGGACCGTATGACTGGACCCTTACGGTCCGTAAGCTGATTCCAGTAACAAAATTCTTAAAAACCAGCTTTGGTTTTGCTCCTTGTCTCACACATTTGATTCTAGGGGCTTTGATGGTTTGGAAAAATGGTTTTACACCTGTAATGATCTTGTTAAACCATTCCAACAATTGTTGATCATCCATGGATCCCTCAAACACTATAAATAGGGGTGGAATTTCATTTGAAATTCACACCATTTCCTTCATTCTTGCTCTCCTACTCAAATTTGAGGGTCCTGACCTAAGGGAACCTCCTTTTGAGTGATCTTCTGCCTCTTAGACCTTTTGTAAGTGTCCTTCCTTGCTTTGTTCATTTTATTTGGCTCTTAAAGCCGAAAAGTCAAACGTTTCGATAAACGCTTTGACTTTTAGCTAGACCTTGTATGGTCAAGCCATGGTTCACAACGAACGTGGCTACGTGATCGTAATTAGGTAGGTGTTAAACCCTCAAAAGGGCACCTCCTAATTACCACGTTTGCTTAGTTAATTGTCGGGTCAAAGTAATTAAAATAAAAGTCAAACGAGTCATTTTTAAATAAAATTCATAATTAATGATGTAAAGGCAATAAAACCAGTTTTGTCACTTTAATAACTTGGTAATTATTAATTGAACATGTCTAGGCATGTTCAACCCGACAAATTCTAAGTTTAGAATCGGTTCGCAACCGAAAGTCGCAAAAGTTGACTTTTGCTTTGACTTTCAGTTCTAACCCGAATTAGCTTAGTTTAATTGTGCCTTAGGGTTCCTTTGTGACCATATTATATGTTAGTATAACCCCCTGAGGTTATACTACTTGGTCCTTAGAATTAGAGTTCATATGCATGTTTCCGTTATATGCTTAAAGTTGACTATTATGCCTTTTTGACCTTAAAACGAGATTTTTGAAAATATGAAAGGATAGTAACCTTTATTACTGAATTATAAACTTGTCCCTAAAATTTGACATCAGTTTGAGGTCTAGATTAGGAGTTATGCTCATTTGCGTAAATGAAAAGCTTTTTATTAATTAAACGGCATAATTAGCATAAACCCTATCTAAACCCAATTTTTGATACCAAACTTTTTACCTAATGATATAAAATAATATTTTGGGATTTTTGACGATTTTTTTTATTTTTAGGCTGAGCATAACATAGGGTTATAGCTTTAACTCGGTAATTATCGGTTTTGCCCTTTTGGCCTATAAAATGAGTTTTACAAAACATTTTGACACCAAACCTTTTGCTACTAATTTTATATGATAAATAAAGTATTTAAACTTTCTGGAACAATAAAAATATCAGCTTTTCTTGTAAAACCCGGAAATCGCTTAAAATCGTCTTTTTACGCGTTTTAAGCGCATAGTATCTATTAAAACTATTTTAAATATACAAGACTTAATACCTACTGATATTTTTAGTAAATTTGTATACTTTAACAGTAAGCAAAAGTTTTAAACTCATACTTCCAGATTTGACCTTTTAAGCTTATGTGAAATTACCAAAATGCCCCTACGGTGCATAGTTTGGTTTTAAAAGATAAATTTCATATATATGTAATACCCTACTGATATAACTTATTAAATTGAGTATTTTTACTGATTATATCAGGCCTGGAACTCAGATTTATATTTAACCTCTTTTGTAATCTTTAAAATGACCAAAATAACCCTTCGGGGCTTAAATTGATTTTAAATTCGTTTTGGGCATAATGGAAGGTATCTTAATGATATCACAACATATTTAAGCCATATCAACTTGTGAAACATGTTCATGACTATTTTGGTTACCCGTTGTGCATCTTTCGCGTTCGGTACGGTTTATGTAACTAGTTTGCATAAATTAACCGAAACGGGTCAAACCTTATCATTTTCACCTTGAAATCCAGAATGTGTTTAGTTTACCCATATTATACAAGTCTCCAAACTTGTCGGGTCTATATCACATTCTAATCCGGTCTTCGCTAAATCTTGCGTTTTGAACCGTAAACCTTTCTTTAAAACTAACTGGTCTAAGCATAGGCTTAATTAAGACCCGTTAGGAATCTAATAGGGTATTTAAACCTTCGTTCCAGATTTAGGAGCCCAGTAAAAGCTACATGTACTTGCTTGGTGGTATACGGCTGGGATAAATTGTATAAATTTGCTCATGTAAATACTTTTAACTTATTTTCCCTTATACGGGCTTGGGATACGGTATTATAATAATACCGCTTGGTCGGGTATTGAATGTTTAATAGGATTGTGATTAAATTATTGAGGTAAACCGTTTTAATTTGTCTTGTTTGAAATAAAGGCCTTTAGGGGTTAATGACCATGTCCCGGATATCATTGGCATCATTATAATAAAATGGCCACATCTTAAGCACGGGGTGTAGGCATACACCTGACAGTTGCATAAGGGAAACAGTATCTCACTCTCTTGTTGGCCTATACTTGTGGCGTGGCTGTTAATCTTGACTCGGTTTCTAACATCGGGCCCTGAATGTATAACGAACATGTAAATCTGTATACGAGATTATTTTATATAATTGTCCCAAGTTATAAAAGATATGTTGTGCCTTGTGCATTCAAATCAATTTTCTTAAATGTTTTCAAAATGAGTCAGTTAATTGTATTTACCAGTGTAAACTGACGTATTTTCCAAAAAGGTTAAGTGACAGGTACTGTACGTAATTGGCTGGGAGCTCAGGGCGTTAATAGGGAATCTTGCAAGTTCTAGATGCCTAAAGTCTGTTGAAAAATTTTTCTTTTAATTTTGATCGGCCTGTGGATCTTTTACAACCGTTTTGTAATACTTGATATTACTCTTCATTCGGTTTGTAATGTATTTATCTTTCGACTTCTGATGTGTATTTAAACTGTGATAAATTGTCTATGATGATATCAACTACGTCACGATACTCCCCACCGGGCCCACCGGTAATACGTGGAAATATCCGGGTGAGACAAAAGGGTTTCATACAACCCAGCTCTTCGCCTTGGGGAGCTCCTATATTATTTGTGAAGAAGAAGGATGGATCAATGCGTTTATGCATTGATTATCGTGAATTAAATAAGGTAACGATCAAGAATCGTTATCATTTGCCCAGGATTGACGACTTATTCGACCAACTCCAAGGGGCAAGCTTCTTCTCGAAAATCGATTTGAGATCAGGGTATCATCAACTCAAGGTTAGAACTAAAGATGTACCTAAGACATCGTTTAGAACGAGGTATGGCCACTACGAGTTCTTAGTGATGCCTTTTGGGCTCACTAATGCACCTGCAGCATTCATGGATCTCATGAACCGAGTCTGCAAGCCATACTTAGACAAGTTTATCATTGTCTTTATAGAAGACATACTTATCTATTATCATAGTCAAGCTGACCACGAGAAACACCTTCGATGTACCTTAGGATTGCTTCGACAGGAGAAGCTGTATGCTAAATTCTCCAAGTGTGAGTTCGCGAAGTCCAATTTCTTGGACATGTTGTGAGCGAGCATGGTATCCAAGTAGATCCCGCTAAAATCGAAGCAATCATGAATTGGGAAGCACCTAAGACGCCTACGGAGATTCGCAGCTTTCTGGGATTAGCTGGTTATTATAGAAGATTCATTGAGAACTGCACCATTGACTACTCTGACCCGCAAGAATGTGAAGTTTGATTGGGGTCCTAAACAAAAAGATTCTTTTGAGACTCTTAAACAGAAATTGAGCAATGCTCCGGTGTTGACATTGCCCGAAGGAATAGAAGAGTTTGTCGTGTACTGTGATGCTTCACACACCGGTATGGGTTGTGTACTTATGCCGAGAGGCAAGGTAATTGCCTATGCATCACGACAACTAAAGGTGCAGGAAAAGAATTACACCACCCAAGATTTGGAGTTGGGTGCCGTTGTATTTGCACTAAAGTTGTGGAGACATTACTTATATGGAACTAAATGTGTGATTTATTCGGATCACAAAAGTCTCCAACACTTATTCAATCAAAAGGATCTTAATATGAGACAACGCCGTTGGATGGAGACTCTAAATGATTATGATTGCGAAATTCACTACCATCCTGGCAAAGCGAATGTAGTCGCTGATGCTCTAAGCCGAAAGGAAAGAGTCAAACCTATAAGGATTAATGCCAAGAGCATTGAACTGAAGAACAACTTGAATGAAAGGCTGATAGCTGCTCAAAAGGAAGTTATATTGGAAGCTAACTTTCCAAATAAAAAGTTAGGTGTAACAGCTGATCAGTTGTTACCTAGTAAGGATGGAATCCTTAGATTTATTGGAAGAATCTGGGTTCCTATCCATGGAGGACTTAGAGATATAATCCTCCAGGAAGCTCATAATTCCAAATACTCAGTTCACCCTGGAGGTGATAAAATGTATCAGGATTTGAAAGCCAATTATTGGTAGATAGGTTTAAAGAAATCTATAGCCACACATGTAGCTAAATGTCTGACTTGTGCTCAGATTAAAGCGGAACACCAAAAGCCGTCAGGATTGCTACAACAGCCAGAACTTCCCACATGGAAGTGGGAGATGGTAACGATGGATTTTATAACCAAGTTACCTAAAACAAGGCATGGAAATGATACTATATCGGTCATAGTTGACAGACTGACTAAGTCAGCACATTTCTTACCCATCAAGGAGACTCATAGCTCCGACAAGCTAGCTCAATTGTATGTGGATGAGATTGTATCTCTCCACAGAGTGCCAGTATCTATTAGCTCCGATAGAGATACTAGATACACCTCACACTTTTGGAAAAGTTTCCAACAATCATTAGGCACTCATTTGAATTTTAGTACTGCTTACCATCCTCAAACGGATGGACAAAGTGAGCGTACAATTCAAACTTTGGAAGACATGCTTCGTGCATGCGTTATTGATTTGGGTGGTAGCTGGGATGACCACCTACCGTTGATTGAGTTCTCCTATAATAATAGTTACAATACTAGCATTCAGGCTGCACCTTTTGAGGCATTCTATGGGAGGAAATGCAGAACGCCTGTTTGTTGGGCGGAAGTAGGAGAAGCTTAGTTATCAGGACCTGATATAGTCCTTGAAACAACGGACAAGATTGTCCAAATTCGTGATCGCCTAAAAGCTGCCAGGGATAGGCAGAAAAGCTATGCTGATAAGAGACGAAAACCTCTAAAGTTTGAAGTGGGCGACAAAGTCTTACTGAAAGTATCACCCTGGAAAGGAGTGATGTGTTTTGGTAAGAAGGGCAAGTTAAACCCAAGGTATATTGGACCATTCGAGATTATCGAATGTGTCGGCAGTGTAGCTTATAAGCTAAACTTTCCTGAGGAGCTTAGTGGGATTCACAATGTGTTCCACATCTGTAATCTAAATAAATGTCTAGCTGATGAATCGCTAGCAATGTCGCATAAAGACGTGCAAATTGATGAAAGCCTAAGGTTCGTTGAAAGACCTATATCGATCGAGGATCGGCAGGTTAAAAAGCTCCGAATGAAGCACGTGCCTATAGTGAAGGTTAAATGGGATGCCCGTAGGGGACCAGAATATACGTGGGAGGTTGAGTCCACTATGCGACAAAAGTACCCTCATTTGTTTCAGTAAATCTCGGGGTCGAGATTTCTTTTAAGGGGGTGAGGATGTAACACCTCGTAAAAACGTGTCCAATTATGTAAAGACACGTGTCCGAAACCCTAATAATGTAAAAGATTGAGTTTGAAGGACTAAAGTTGTGAAACGATGAAATTATGTATGCGAAGGGACTAAAGTGTCTACATGCCAAACTTGTGCCTCTGAATGACCACACACAAAGAATATATTCTTAAACGAGTAATTATTTGGATATAAGAAGCCGATTGTGAAAATAATCTAAAGATTATAAACTACAGGGGTTAAACATGTCAACATGTTAATTCTTACCACTGAGTGACCTTTTAACGAACCCGAGGCTTCGTAATATTCAAATATACTCTCAAGAACAAGTGATATCAATTTCACATGGTTTCGAGATCGTTATGCAAGTTTTCAAGAACTTGGGTTAAAAGCGTCAATGTTTAGAAACTTATGATATCGGTGATCGTTTAACGGAATTTTGTTATACTCCCATGATCCTTTACAAACTAACTAGAAAGGTTAAAAGTGCCAAAATGAAGTAAAATAAAGTTACAAAGGACCAGGGACTGAAACTGCCAAAGCTGAAACAATTTTCACCTGAACACAAGGTTGTCACGGGGCACGTAGACCCCCTATGAATCCTACGCGGCCCGCGAGAGATGCCCAGTTCAGCAATATGTTGCCAGCTGCAGGTTTCTGCTGTTCCACTTCCTTAAACACTCCAAATTCGATTCCAGGAGCTAGTTGACGGTTTTAATTTACCACTAGGACACATGTAAACATCTGGGATCATTCCAAAACACCTGTGATGATCTTAGATTGTGTTCTTCAAGTATAAATAGGCATTGTATGGAACCATTTCATTTGCACAAACATTCAAATCTTCTCTACTCTCTCCTCTGGTGGTTCCTGATAAAAAAAGGAGCTTGTTCTTGTAGAAAAGATTGCTAGGACCCTTTGTAAGTGTCTTAGCCCCCTCTTTAGTTCAGCTTTTTAATTTAAAAACCGAAAAGTTAAAGTTATCGTAAATTAGCTTTGACTCTCGGTTTAAACCCAAATGGTCCAACCACTGTTCGAGATGAATGTGGTTATGTGACCATAATTAGGTAGGTGATTAACCCTTAAAAGGGCACCTCCTAATTATTTCGTTTGCTTAGTTAATTATCGGGTCAAACTAAATAGTTAAAAGTCAAACCGGACAGAATTATAAATAATAATTAAAACTAATAATACAGAGGTTATAAATTATATTTTAAAACTCTAATAACTTAGTAATTATTATTAGAACATGTTCAAACAGGTTCAACCCGACAATTCTGAGTTTAAGGTCGGTTCGCAACCGAAAGTCGCAAAAGCTTGACTTTTGCTTTGACTTTCAGTTCTGACCCGATTAAGCTTAATTCTTCCATGTTTTAAGCTTCCATTAGGACCACATTCTGTTGTAGTATAACCCTCTGAGGTTATATTACCTGGTCATTTGTATTCTGAATTATATGCTAAGTTTCGTTATTATGCTTATAAATGCCCATTTTGCCCTTTTGTCATATAAACGAGATTTTTGAAAATGTGAAATGACAAAAACCTTTATTACTGATATATAAGTATGTCTCGAAAATTTGACATCAGTTTCTGGTTTCAAACTAAAGTTATGCAGGATATCGTAAATTGAAACTTTTTATTAATTAAATTATGCTATCTTGCATAAGGCATGTTTAAACATGGATTTTGACCCAAAACTCATTACCTACTGTTAAGATATTATTTTTAGGGGGTTTTTGGAATTTTTGATCAGATTATAATCTGACCATATCGTGGCGTTCTTGTATAATTCGGTAAATGACGATAATACCCTTTTCATTCATAAAATGAGATTAACATATGAATTGAATGCCAAACCTTTTCCTACTGATATTATATATTAAATAAAGTATTTTGAGCATTTAAGACTGATCAAAATCTCAGATTTCCATAAACATCTTAATTATCGTTAATTAGCGATTTTTACGATAATTAGGTGCATCGTATGGTTTAAAACCATATTTAACACCTAAGACTTGTTACCTACTGAATTTTTAAATAAATTTTAATATTATTGCAGTAGGTATATGTTATGAACTCAGACTTCCAAAAATGTCCTTAAAAGCATATGTGAAATGACCAAAATACCCTTTCGGGGCATAGTTTGGCCATAAATGATAACCCTCACATATGTATGATATCTTACTGATGTAATTTGATAAAATAAATATTTTTACTAAATTTTTTAGACCAGAACCTCAGTTTACTATTTAATCTCTTTTATAAACATTAAAATGACAAAAATGCCCCTACGAGACTTAAATTGGTTTTAAATACTTTTTGGGCATACATGTTAACATCCTACTGATGTATTAACATATTCTAAGCATAATAACATATGAGACCTGTATATAACTCATTTGGTTACCCGTTATGCATTTATGCGTTCGATTCGGTTTATGAGACATATTCTAAGCATAATAACATATGAGACCTGTAATAACATATGAGACCTGTATATAACTCACTTGTTATTAATCGAGGTTTAATCGCATATTAATCGCATGTTTAATCGATTTATCTCTTATCGATATCGCATTCGCAACTCGAATTATGTGTTCTGGATATTGTTTTACGTGTATGTGCTATTTATGTGTTACTTGTGCATGTAATGTTTTTGTTGAGGTGTTAATCGCAATCGCAAACCAATCGCATCGCAATCGAATCGAGAACGCTAAACAAAAGTTAATTATAGTGATTGTATGTTAGATATAGTAGTTGGGATTAAAAGTAATTTAATGGGTAATTCTATCGTATCGCTCGCTCGAATCGCATCGCAAGGCTCTACACGCGAATCGAAACGACAAAACTCACTGCTCCGGACTCATGGATCGAGTGGCCAACCGACCGAGTGGCCATCCGATCGGATTGCCATCCGATCGGGTTGCACTTGGTTCCATATTTAAACTATTTTTCAAACTATTCAAAGGATCTGAACGTTGAAACGGATTACCACCTGATCGGATTGCCATCCGATCGAGTGACCGTCCGATCATGTGACGTTTGGGACTTGAATACTTAAACAATTTTTCAACATGTTTAGTACGTACGGATTGCCACCCGATCGGATAGCCATCCGATCGAGTGACCATCCTGCTATGGACTTGTTCTCAAAACTGAGAAGTCTCGCCAATCGGATTGTTGTCCGATCGAATGACCGTTCAATCGACCGAGCTGAAAGGTAGAGATACTCTCTACTTTTAAAATTCTACAACAAAAACTTCAAAGTACAAACCATCATACACAAACACATCCTCACCAAACGAGGTGACAATCCAATCGAATGGCCATCCGATCGGATGACCATCCAAACGGATTGCCACCCGATCAACTGGCCATCCGATCGGATTACCATCCGATCCTTGGTACTCATGCACCGTTTTATGTGCCGACTTTCGCTTATGCTATCGTTAACTGTTCAGGCTAATTCCGCTCTAGCGCTCCTGTCACACTCCAACCGATGGCGGAAACATCGAGGCGTGGCACTGAGCGAACCAGATTGTCCAGAAGTTTCCATAACAACTATGATTACCAATTATTTAAAGCATCACGTCCCATACCATGACATAAAAAGTAACATAATTATTACAGGCAAAGTCAAGACAAATTGTTCTGTTTCGACAACTCAGAATTTAAGTACGGACAATTCGTTTATTTGTTTCTAGACCTTTCCTATTGTTCTGTTTCGACAACTCATAATTTAAGTACGGACAATTCGTTTATTTGTTTCTAGACCTTTCCTAGCCTCGATTTCACAGCAAGCCAAGCATTCTAACATCTTAAGCACCTGTCACATACGTTAAAGTAAAAGTCAATACACATAGTGTAAAGGTGAGCATACAAGTTTGATAGACATAATAGAGTTCGAAATCGTTTACGCATAACCAACACGTACACAGTGTGAAATGAAGCACGTAAGTTATCGACATGATCCGATCAATACCAATGACTGCGGGTTAACTGCGTAAGGCAGTTCGTAATACACACTCACCACTATGAGCCATGTAATTAATTGTCCTTAACAACCCCTGAGTGAACAGGTGCTGAGTCCAAACTATAGTACTATCGTTGCTAAGGCAGGTAGACAACAATCCATGTGTAAACATAATAAACAAGCATTCATTAAGTCACGTATAACATGCAGTAGCGGTTAGCGTTAAAGTTTTGCGTAGTGTGTTCGATGTGATTTGGAATAAGTAACGTATGTAAACCCAAAAGTGCATAAAGAAAAAAGGGTTCGAGTATACTCACAGCGACGATGGATTGAAGGGAGCGCTAGAGCGAAATTAGCCTGATCAGAACGATAGCATAAACGATAAGTGGCGCATAAAACGATGCAAGTGTACCATGGATCAGATGGTAATCCGATCGGATGGCCAGTCGATCGGGTGGCAATCCGTTCGGATGGTCATCCGATCGGATGGCCATTCGATTGGATTGTCACCTCGTTTGGTGAGGATGTGTTTGTGTATGATGGTTTGCCTTTTGAAGTTTTCGTTGTAGTATTTTGAAAATAGAGAAGTATCTCTACCTTTCAGGTCGGTCGATAGAATGGCCATTCGATCGGGCAGCAATCCGATTGGCGAGACTTCTCAGATTGAGAACAATTTCACAGCCGGACGGTCACTCGATCGGATGGCTATCCGATCGGGTGGCAATCCATACATATTGAACATGTTGAAAATGGTTTAAGTATCCAAGTCCCAAACGTCACATGATCGGGCGGTCACCCGATCGGATGGCAATCCGATCGGGTGGTAATCCGTTTCAACGTTCAGTTCCTTGAATGGTTTGAAAAAAGTATGGAACCCAAGTGCAACCCGATCGGATGGCCGGTCGATCGGGTGGCAATCCGATCGGACGGCAATCCGTCCCGACGATCCGTTCGTGTTGTCACTTGATTCGTTTGAAGTTTTGTAGTGTTTGAACGAGGCATTTTGATAACATGCTTGAACAACAGAAACCTATCTTGGCCCAAGTGACCTGACCGAACAGGAATCAACCTAGTCCAACCGGTTCATGGTTTGAGTCAGTAGTTCATGTTCAAACCTGAAGTCAATACCTCTTGGATGAATTTCGGATCTGGAACTAATACATCACCAAGAATGGGTAAAAGATCAGGACAAGCTCCGATTCCATTGGGTTTGAGTGCATTGAGTGTAAAAGAGTTGAAAGAAAGCTGGAAACCCTTCTCTCAATCCTTTTATCCATGAATTCATGTAGATCTATGTGAAATCATTGATGAATGTTGTGGAAATCCTTCAGATCTGAGTTGTTCTTGGTGGAATGAAGCCAAACATTGAAGTTCATAAGAACTCCATCATGACATCACCCTAGAACACCTCAAATCCGGTGATTTCACGGTTAAAAGTTAAGATTCAAAAGATAGAAAGGTGTAGGAGTGCGTGTAGATCAAGAAAGTACAAGATTTAGGTTGAAAACTTACAAGAATCGGGAGAAATCGGAAGAAAAGTGGGCTGGAGCGAGTTGAGCAGAGAGAGAGAGCTGTCAACCTCAAGTGATGTGACATATGAGGGTATTTATAGGGTTTCCATAAAAGGAAAGTGGAGAAAATGGTTGGTCGATCGGGTGGCAGTCCGATCGGGTGGCAACCCGATCGGGTGGCAGTCCGAGCGGGTGGCAATCCGATCGGATGGCCACCCTATCGGTTGGCCACTCCACCCGAGTGTTTGGCGCGATGAGTTTCATCATTTTGATTCGAGTGTAGAGCTTTGCGATGCGATTCGAGCGAGCGTTGCGATAGTATTACCCATCAAATTACTTTTAATCCCAATTACTATATCTAACATACAATCACTATAATTCACATGCGTTTTGATTCGATTGCGATGCGATAGATTTGCGATTGCGATTAACACCTCAACATAAACATAACATGGACAGGCAACACATAAATAGCACACACACGTAAAACCATATCCAGCACACATAATTCGAGTTTCGAATGCGGTAGCGATAAGCGATAAATTGATTAAACATGCGATTAGTAGCGATTAAACCTCAATTATTAACAAGCACTCCACATAATACAATCTACAAGTCAAAGAAGTCAAAACAGGAGTTGAGCAAGGAGTGACAGATCGCAATTAGCAATCTTGTCTTCCTTTGACTTCAATCTTGACTTTGACTTTCGAAACACGGGGTGTTACAACTCCCTTCAATCCATTAACTCTATCGCTGTGAGTATACTCGAACCCTTTTTTGCTTTATGCACTTTTGGGTGTTACATACGTTACTTATTCTAAACCACATCAAACACACTACGCAATACTTTAACGCTAACCGCTACCACATGTTATACGTGACTCGATGAATGCTTGTTTGTTATGTTTACACATAGATTGTTGTCTACCTGCCTTAGCAACGATAGTAATATAGTTTGGACTCAGCACCTGTTCACTCAGGGGTTGTTAAGGACTATTAATCACATGATTCGCAGTGGTGAATATGTGTTACCAACTGCATTGCGCAGTCAACCCGTAGTCATTGGTATTGATAGGATCATGTCGATAACTTACGTGCTTCACATCACACATTGTACGTGCTGGTTATGCGTAAACGAATTCGAACTCTATTATGCTATTATCAAACTTGTATGCTCACCTTTACACTATGTGTATTGACTTTTACTTTAACGTATGTGGCGGGTGCTTAAGATGCTAGGACGCCTTGTTTGCTGTGTGATGAAATCGAGGCTAGGAAAGAGTCTAGAAACAAACAAACAAACAAACTATCTTATTTGAAATCTGAGTTGTCGGATCAGTATTTGTTTATGCGACAATTATTTGTAATAACTGTTTTATTTAGATATGCTATGGTATGGAACATGACGTTTTAAATATCTGGTAATTAATAGTTGTTATGGATACTCATGGACAATCTGTTTCGCTCAGTGCCGCGCCCCGATGTTTCCGCCATCGGTTGGGTTGTGACATGTTACCTACTGAATTTTTAAATAAATTTTAATATTATTACAGTAGGTATAAGTTATGAACTCAGACTTCCAAAAATGTCCTTAAACGCATATGTGAAATGACCAAAATACCCTTTCGGTGTCACACCCCAAAAACGTTGCAGCGGAATATAAAACGTAGTGGTGACGGAAGTTGGTGCCCATTTATACCTTGTCGGACGATGCACTCTTGTGTTGGACATTTTGACATATTTTAAAACATAAATATTAAACATTACATTTTAAAAAGTCACGACACAACCACATAAGTTAAGTTGTTTTGATCCTCACGGATCTTATTACAAACGTCCCAGATATTTTAAAAGATGTCCAACATATTTAAACGAAACGACATGCATCATCAAACACAAGATACGCCATGATTTCCCGAAGCCGAACTCAGGTACCTGTAGAACACGTTAAAAATCAAGTGTCAACACAAAGGAAGGTGAGTTCACGTATTCACTTACTACCAATTTTATTTCAAGGAAAACTTTCTGGTTAGGTGTTTATTTAAAAACATCCATATAAATTTTAGAAAGTCCATTTTACTTACATATTAAAAATCCATGGGCCTTCCGCCGGTTCATCGATCCGACAACTGTAATATGTATTGCCCAGGTTTTGTATATTAAATTATTGCGTCAACTTTCAGACTCGTATGTTAGCTAGACGATACAAACTATATATTAACCATGCAGGGATAATCAAAGCTAGACAATAAACAGATTATTAATTAGTCGTTTGACATTGACACGGGGCGACCGGTCACAACGGGGTTAACAACCCAATAGATCTACCAACAATTCCTCGTGTACATTACTTAAATGATTAAACGACATCATGGGCGCATGGTTCTTTCTCGAAGAACAATATGATGTCTGCCTCACGTACAATATATATATCCTACTAATATGACAATTTAATACACGAAGTTGTACGAATTCCCCTGTCACTCAAATGTTGAGACCCAGTCCGGAATCATCCCCAATCCGTACGGTCTTGTTTCACTTAAGAAATACCGCACATTCAATATTCATTCATAAAAAACGTTTTACTTCGAAACGTATAACTTATCAAATTTCATATATTTTCAGCGAAAATATATATTTTATATTAAAAGGTATGTTTTATTTCGAAAACATTATTAAACCCTTTTAACGATGTGTTCTACCCCCAAAATATATATACAAAGCAGTAAAAAGAGGGGTTTAGTGACACTCACCTTTGGGTGCGTATTTTAATATCGCAATCCCAGATATTGATTGTTATATATGTCCTAATATAGGAACAATTCTAAATAAATATATATATTTAACACAAAATTCTTAAGTTTCTCCGTTTCTTAGAATTATCACATAACTTTGAGATTTTCTCGAAAAGTTGTCATTTTTTATTATGTTGGCACGTTAATATATATATATATATATATATATATATATATATATATATATATATATATATATGAGTCCATATACATATATATATATATATATTGATTTTTTCGATTTGAATGATTTTATTGGTGACCATTATTGTGTAAATTCGTTAACTTTCCCGTTTATACGCAATATATCTACGATTTGCGCGTCGTAATATATATACATAAACAATCATAGAATTTAACACCGAACACGTAAAATATTACCAACTTATCTATTTTGTCATTTTTAAAGCAAATATACATAAAACATCTCATATGTACCAAATTTCATGCTCGATAAACAAGTTACATATTTAACGCAATTTTACCGTTTCTACCTCACAAAACGTACATGCATACATGCATGGTCTAAATTTCTCGTTATCAAATTAACACTTAACATATTAGCACATGTACATTTTTTAATCACTTAACACATTTGATCACCTAAGGTTCACTCAAAATTTACCCATACTAGTGTTCATTGAAAAATGCGTATTTTAGCGATTCGGTAACGTTTTTGGGTGTCAGAAGTCATGTACGACCAACCAAACACCAAGTAAACTTAAAATTAGTTAAAATACTTGTTTTTAAACTAAAAACATCAGTTTATTTACTGATCTAAATCAGTTTTATAAAAATCACCCGAAAAGCCGATTTTGACTGTTTTAACGCATAGTTTTGCGTTAAACGTTACTATAATCATCCCAACTCGAAACGACTTGGTATTTTAACACAATACATGTATTTACTGATTAAAATAGTGGTTATAATCAGATTAGTTCAGTTTTTGTGTAAGTCACATAAATCATGCGATTTCACGTATTTTACAACTTTTAATGCACCAAGTACAACATGCAAAGCTAGCAAACATTATGACAAAATTATATATCATTAAACACTTCAAAATAACTTTATTTTAGGGTTTATAATCTGATCAAAATTGATTCTTATCAAATCATGCTCAAATGATCATTTCATGCTTTCATATTACCATGCATGTTCACATATGTGCATCTAATGCACTCATACAACATCATCAACATCATTTATGATCTAATCATACTCAATAACACATTAATATTATGTTCTTACAAAACACAACACATATATCATCATGATCATCCAATCATTCATACATAAATGCTAATATCCTTCATATTTAAGAACATATGACAAACTTTTACATGCATGCCTACATACATACATATATACGAAATTTATATACACACATAACCCACCAAAAGTTCACTTTTCATCATGTCACTTTCAAATCTTAAATCACCTTTAGAACATTCTTATATGACACGTCTTGATCCTTACATGCAATCCTACTTTTCAAGTAATCATGTAACTCAAGAATCTTTCAACAAAATCAAAAATACAAACATCTACACCCACACACACATACTCTCGACCATACATACATATATATATATATATATACACATCCATTTTATTTCATTCAAAATAAAACCCATTTGTTTTATGTTTCAAGTTTGTGATTAAACTCAAGATCAAGAGAAACTTCCATCACTATCAAGAACATCAAGAATCAAAACAATGTTTTTAAAATAAATTTTATACCTTCAAGTTCTTGAATGGTTTTTAGTAGAGATTGGTGATGTGGGTCTTGATTGTTGTTTGAAATGCCTTGAAATCACTTCTAAACACCCATTTTAGCTGGAAATCACCATGAAAGGGATATGAATCTTCAAGATTAAGTTTGAAAATGAAAATGTGGGTGTTCTAAGGGGTGTTCGGCCGATATTTTTAGAGAGAGAGTGAGTTTGAGTGTTGCTTTGATTATGATCTTGGAAGGTGTAAGATATTGGAAAGGTTTGTAAGCTTAATCATCATGCTCTTATTTCCATGTCCAACAAGTGGCAACATCATGAGAGAGGTGGCCTCCAAGGCCGCCACCTTGTCCTCTCTCTCTCCTATTACACACATAATCTTATATATATATACATACATATGTAGATTTAATGAATAAAACAGGTATTTTACTGAATACCGGGTATTTTATCTAGCGTTTTAATCCCGTTTTAGTGCGGTTTAAATTATTTTTAACGCTCTATAAAAATAAACCTGCCAAAATATTATGGGACAATATTTTGTTTGCCTGGACTGGCTATGTTGCCGGTATTTGGCAGTATGCGCGTTGTGCTGCGCGGTACGCGCTTAAAATCGCAAAAATAGGAATTTACGCGTTTTTATTTATTTTTGTCATTCTATAAGAATAAAATTATCAAATTATTGCTAAAATGATTTTCAATTGCCGTGACAGGCTGTGTTGACAGTATTTTGTCGGTATACGCGCTGCATCGCGCGGTACGCACTTAAACTCGAAAAATAGAGTTTCTTAGCGTTTTAATTTATTTTTCCTCACGAATATGATTAAAATTATTATTCTAATCATAACAGGCTATTTTTAGGATTTTAACACTGATCGGGTGGTCACCGGTGTTCGTTTCGCATTTTAACCGTTACGCGATAAGCGTTTATTTTACCGTTGCCAATATAATTTTTATCAAAGTTTAATTTTACCAACACCTTAAATTTCACCTATAAACATCATAACCAGTCAAATATAGCCCTGTTACCTATTCACAACACGTATTACAATTGTACGGTACGACCTGAAAAGCCGGGTGTCACATTCGGGGCATAGTTTGGCCATAAATGATAACCCTCACATATGTATGATATCTTACTGATGTAATTTGATAAAATAAATATTTTTACTAAATGTTTTAGACCAGAACCTCAGTTTACTATTTAATCTCTTTTGTAAACATTAAAATGACCAAAATGCCCCTACGGGACTTAAATTGGTTTTAAATACTTTTTGAGCATACATGTTAACATCCTACTGATGTATTAACAAATTCTAAGCATAATAACATATGAGACCTGTATATAACTCATTTGGTTACCCGTTATGCATTTATGCGTTCGATTCGGTTTATGTAGCTAGTTTACATAAATTAGCCGAAACGGGTTTAACCTTATCATTAAATCTTCAAAATCCAGAATGTGTTTAGTTTACCCATATTATACAAGTATCCAAACTTGTCGGGTCTAAATCACATTCCATTCCGGTCTCCGCTTAATCTAGCGTTTCGAACCGTTAAGTGTCTTTCAAACTAACCGGTCTAAGTCTTTGACTTAAATAAAGACCCGTTAGTATCCTAATAGGTTAATAAACCTTCTATACAGATTGAGTAGCTTCGGTAGAAGGTATTTTCATAAGGCTTTAGGAAATATACGGTTGAGTTACATCCTTACACATCTAGCTCAGGTAAATACTTTTAACTTATTTTCCCTTATATGGGTTTGGGTTACGGTTTTATAATAATACCGCTTGGTTGGGTATGAAATTATTTAATCGGATTGTGATTAATAAATTTACATAACCCGCTTTAATCTGTTTTGTTTGATAACATAAACATTAGGGGTTAATACGACCGTGTCCTGGATATCCTCGGCTCATTTCATTTGAAAATGGCCACGACCTATGCACGGGGTGTAGGCATACACCTAACAGATGCAAATGCTATATAACCCACATGTTGGGGATAACTCCTTTGTGGGTTCTATAAGTGGTGAGTCGGTTATTCATGACCGGCTTCCAAACCGGCCCAATATGTATGACAAACATGTAAAACTGTATACAAGATTATCCTAAATAATTGTCCCAAGTTATAAATGGTTTGTGCTTTGTGCACTTAAATCAATTTTCATAAATGTTTTCAAATGAGTCAGCTAATTGTATTTACCAGTGAAAACTGACGTAATTTCCAAAGAGTGAGTGACAGGTACCTCTCGGAATTAGGCTGGAGCTACTAGGTGTCAAATAAGAGGATCTTGCAAATCCTTACATACCTTGAGTCTGTTATTTCAGTTTTTGTATTTTGTTTTATGATCCTTCTGTGGATCTCTATTACAACCAAGTTTGTATATTCTTTTATTTGGACACTCGGACACTATGGTTTGTAATAGTAATTAATTACCAAGCCTTCCGCTGTGCTACTATATTGTGTGTATTGACTATGATGATATCAACTACGTCACGATACTCCCCACCGGGCCCACTAGTAATATGTGGAAATATCGGGGTGTGACAATTCTACTATACCAAATGTTGTAAAATAGACGGGTTGGGTTGGGGGTTGAAAACTTGAAATGGGTAATCTTTTGTGTGGGTCAAAATGGGTGGGGTATGTGAACACCTTTTTAATCGTTTTTTTTTTTACTTTTTTAAATTAGGGTCAAAACAGATTTGGTAGGTTGGTTCGACCTATGAACACTAATCTAACTCTCTTCATAAGGCAATTCAAGAGGTTTTGATGCATATAAATAATTTTTTTTTAAGTTCCAGCTTTCAATCCGTTTGACTGATATGAGATTTTTCCTTCTTAGTTGGATACTTTGTAGTCAAAGTTAATGATTTAATATTCCCCCAAAAAGAGTGAAATGAAGAAAAAGTTGTTTTACGCGGGTCAACCAATTAGCTGTCATCCTAATCCAACTTGACTTGGCCCATTCTGACTTGCTATCCGTCCTGTCTGAGACACCTATCTTTTTTTTGAACGACAACTATTTTATTCAAATATAAAATAGAAACAAAGGGGCCAACAAGAAGCTGAGAGTCCCGAAAAAAATTACAAGATAATATCTCGGACGTTAAAGTCCCGCCACCTCTCCCAATCTAACCCGCTGAATTTAGATCTACACTTTATCCACAAATACGAGTCCTCCTTAATCGCTTCCACCACTCTAGTGACGTTGAACTGCACCTCATCAAAGATTAACACGTTACGCACCTTCCATATCCTCCATAAGGTGGCGTGAAAAATGACCTTAATTACCTTCTTCCAGCAAGCCGACCCTTTCATATTTTTTAAGCCATTCGCTATCTCCCGAACTAACAAAGGCTGGGTAAAAGTCGGGACCTTGACCCACATGCAAACATGCCATCAAACCGCTCTTGCAAAGACACAAGACACGGCTAGGTGGTCAATGGTTTCCTCCTCGCGGCCACACATTTTGCAACTCAGATTTGTGATAGGCACCCCGCGTTGCGCAAGTGAAGTTTTGACAGCAATACTCCCCAATCTTAGCTTCCAAATGAAGTATAAAACTTTGCACGGGGTCCACACATTCCAATTAAAACCATCCGACATAACCCGAATGTTCAGAATTTCAACCACCTTCTAGCGAAACTGAGCCACTGAATAGGATCCATCCAACGCAACAATACCCTACGATTCAGCTCCAGGAATTCCAGCTTTGTCGATGTCTTTTGTGACCATTAAAATGTCCTTCCAATTCCCTGCAATATCAGTTATAAGTGGACTGTCTTGCACACCATCAGATCTGTTGTGAATAGCTTTTATAACATTGGACAAAGGTGATTCGGATAATGCTTAAATCTCCACTTCCATTTAAGAAGTAAGGCCCAGTTTAGGGTTCGAATTTCACCCACCCCGAGGTCGCCCAACCTCATATGAGCTTGAACTTTACTCCAAGCCACCCACCTCATCTTGCACCTCGAACCCGTGTGACCCCAAACAAAATCCCGATGAATACCTTCTAAGGTTTTGATAACCTTTGGCGGGGCTTTAAAAATTGAGAGGTAGTAGGACGGTAAGTTACCAAGCACCGCCTTGGCGAGGGTAATTCTATCCCCCATCGACAAAGTCTTTGATTTCCATCTAGAGAGTTTTTTTTTGCAAATTTGTCAATAATAGGTCGCCACGGCTTAACGCGCTTCATATTCTCACCAATAGGAAGGCCTAAGAACATAAATGGAATGTCGCCTTTTTTGCATCTAAGATTGTTAGCCATAGCAAGAATAGTATCGTTATCCACTCCCACCCCCATTATGCTACTTTTGGCTAAATTCACATTTAAACCTGACACTAGGTAAAGGCACCTTAGGATTCTTTTGAGATTCATCACATTCTTTTCCGACCATCTACCCAAAAAAATGACGTCATCCGCATAACACAAGTGTGTTAAAACCAGGCCACCATTCGGAAGTTGAATGTCACACCCTGACTTTTGCGGAAGCGTGATTATGTGTGACTTGCTTAATATCATTGCATTCAACCATAACAAACAACTATATGATAAAACCAAAGATGTTCATCCATAGATTAAGTTTAAAACATCACAAACAACATTGTCTGAAAATCCAAAAACAGACTTCATGTCCAAAATACAATACCAACAAGTTTTAAGTTCCATAAGGACTTCACAAAAGACACTAATAAACTAGGTTTTGAACTATGTATCTTATCCAGGATAAGATACACAACCTAAATCCTTTGACTTCGGATGACATCTTTTATTAACGACACGACTTGAAAACTTCAGCGCCCGCCAGATCCACTTTTAGTTTCCTTAAATACATGTAGTTTGAAAACATCAACAAAAGTTGAGCGAGTTCATATGTTTGTATGTGTGCACCAATAAACCTTTGTAAACATTGTAAGTATGTATGTTTTGTAAACTCGGTATGAAAGCAAACAAGGAAAACATATCAATTAATGGTTTGCAAGGCCATTAATATGTGTGCAACGGCGTAGGAAGGCTCAAACCTAGCAGATTTTGTACCGGGCTTCCGGCTGGAAGACATAGTCACCTCATGGGCCAAACCCCGGTCCTCATGGGTGTGGGCTCGCTAGACCCAAATAGATCTATCACTCATGTCGCTCGGTCCTTATACGAGGATTAATGGTCTTAAGTGTGCGCCTACCCATTCACATGATCTAATAGTTCATTCCTTAGCTAACCATACCATTTGTATTCGTTTGTAAACAATTTGTAACATGTACTTCACCCCCGAAGTTATAAAACAAAAACATTTAAAAGAAAAGGGAGACATGAACTCAGGGTTTTGCGTCCTTCAATCAAGTAACCCAAAGCTTTCTCTAGAGTGCACGACTACCTACAACGTACTACGGTTTATTAGACGAGCGGGTCGTGCCTTGACTTAGTATTAATTAGTGTCTTTGAGTTACGTCTCATATTGTCTTTAATATTATTCCAAGTTATATAATTATTTGCTAAAATAATAAATATTTTAACTTAAATTATATTTATTATATTTTGGAATATTAATTAAAATAATATATTTTAACCTGACACTTTTATGTATTTGTACATGTATAACTTCCCAAGGATGGGTGTATTTATATTCGTATTCTAAAACTTATATATTTTTGCCAAGTATCGATGACGTATTCCGGTGAATATTTTTACGTACGAGAATACGGATTTTTATTGTGTTTATTAAGTGTCTTTATACTTTATTTTTATGTTAACCCTTTCCGGAATAATATTTCTAATAAAAACCCATCAATATATATTCCCAAAATATATATTTTAAGAAATATTACATAGAAAAATTATTTATAATATTTCCCTTGGCAAAAATATTTATATTTTCACATAAACCTCAAAAATAATATATTTTCAAGCTTAACTTGGAAAATATATATATAAACTTATTTTTCACCCAAAAATAATGTATTTCATGTTTATTTAAGAAAATATATATTTTCTCCCAAAAATAATATATCTTTTAATAGTTTCAAGAAAATATACATTTTTATTTACCCAAAAATAATATATTTTCTTCTTGTAAAAAATATGATATATCTTGTAGTAATTGTAAAAATCATATTTTTGTTTTTTTGGTGTCCAAAATACTAATTACCAAAATATACTCATGAATTTATTTTCGGAATATTTATGTAAGTTATATTCCTTGTTTGGTTTCTCCAATATTTTGGGTATAAATTGTATATTTATTTCTTGGAATTTTGGTAATATTTTGGATTGTAATTTCTTGGTATTTTGGTGAGTTATATTACTTCAAGTCCTAAAATAATATAACTAATACACATAATATGCAAATAATCACACACATGGTGACATCTAAATATATATTTTCCTGAATACATATTTAGTCACTTTTATTATCAAAAACCAACCTCCAATATTTATATTTTTTGTAACAAAAATTATGGCAAATTTTATATGAAAATCCATGGTTTAAAATATACTTGTAAATATTTGTTTAAAAATATTTTCCTAAGTGTTTAATTTTTAGAAAATTTTTGCCATAGTTTCCCCTTAAAATGGAGGTTTCCATGCTTTCAAAGCATATGATTTTCTTTTATAAATCATCACAATCAACAACAAATCAAATAACACTTACCAATTTGCCAAAATCAAGCATTAATCACTACTTCATGAACTTGTAAATTTATAAAAATTTGTAGTAACTTACTAGTGTGTTTAGTAAGCCTAGTTACCCTTTAAAGTGTGGTTATTTATTTAAAAACATCATTATTGAAGAAGTTAGATGTTTACAACTTGTAAATAAATTTTCTAAAAATATTTCTTCTAGAGTTTTTCTTGTTAAATATATATTTCTACACTCGATTAACCACTAAAAATGTGGTTAATTTCTTTATGAACCAAGTCTATGTAAACCTTGTATTTTTAACTTGGTTTCTTGAAAAATATTTCTTGTAATCATATGTTTACAAGACTCACATCATACTTTGATCATCATACTTCAAGAAAAACAATTTATACTTTCAAGTTCATGCTTTACATATGGATGATTACTTTGATCTTATCATAATCATCCTCTCATCTTGCTAGATTATGTATTTAATCACTATCTAGCAAGATCATATGATGTTTAACATCATATACACAAACAATCAACAATCAACAAGCATAACAACACTTAAACAACATGATTTCTTATGATTTTTAGCTTATGTTCATGATTTAAGTTCTTGATTCAAAGTGTTCTTCATGATTATCAACTTGTATCATTCTTTAACCAACTAAACAAGATGTAAAATGAAGTGTAGAATGATCTTACTACTAGCTCAAGGCTAGGGATGATCACAAGATGAAGATGAAGTGGTTAAAAGCTTGTATGAGAGGTCCTTCAACTTCCAAGAGTTCCTAGCTTCCTTATGTTGCTTCTCACACCTTTGTATATGTATGGAATGGATGAAGATGAAATGAAAATGGTGGATATGTGTGGGTGTGTTCTCGGCCGTGAGTGAAGGGAGAGCAAGGAGAAGGAGTTCAAGTGTTGTGGGTGTTAGAGAATGATGAGTTTATGATCCTTGAGTTTTACTTATAATCCATCAACACAAGTTTAACTATTGGTTTATATGTTTTAAAAGAAGAAACATAATCTAATATAATAAACAAATAAAATCACATGTGGGCCATGTATGTTGGCAGTAAATAGGTGAGGGGGGGGGGGGGTCTAGATTAGGTTGTAACTCTTAGTTAGATTATATAGTTAACTTCTAATGTTATAGTTAGGGTGTTTAGTTATTAGTATGTTATATGGTGTGTTATGATGTTCGGGGACCATAACTAGCTTGGAAATGTCAAAACAATGCTTCTAGTGAAAATTTGGTGTTTCGGGTAGTGTCCGGTTGTTCGGTTGGTTACTGGTTCGTTACGGTGCTAAATTATGCAGTTTAGTGAGCTTTATGTTACCTTTTGTGACAGTTTTGATTCCCGACACTTAGGAAAGCATTCTGGACCATTTAACCATATTTCTGCATGATGTTAAAGTGTTTAAATGCTAAATTTTGCTGATTTTTGCTGAATTCAGCAATTTAAGTGAGTTTTAGGCACTTTCCGGCACTTAAACTATCTCTAGGAAGGAAGTTTTGTGATCCTTACTTTCCTACACACTATCCTAGTGTAACTCTTGGTTTCTGGCTCATTCTGTGTCTCAATACAATGTCTGTCTATGTACTGAGCTCCATCAGCATTTCTCTGATTTATCTGATAACTGTGCTATCTTTGTTTCGTGCATCATTTTAAGCAATAAAGTTTGCATGCAATAATGATATGACATTTTGCAATATATAATGCACATGTATGTATAATAACAATAATCAAAAGCAATTCAAGTCATTAATTGTAAATCAGCACAGTCATTAAGTCATAATTACTGTTTAATAATTGTACGGATACCTGGAATTTTGACAGTTGTCACATTGAACTCCCTCGAAAAGGCCCAATCTAACCGCTCTCTTCATGAACACTTCAAGAACTTCCAACACTAAAATAAATAGAAACGGGGATAACGGGTCACCTTGCCGGAGTCCCCGTTTGAGGTAAAACTCTTTCGACGGGGATCCATTCACAAGAACATACGCCTTACTAGAGGAGAGGCAAGCATTCACCCACCTTCGCCATCTTTTAGGGAAACCCATCATCTTCATGTTATCTAAGAGAAACCCCCAATTCACCGAATCATAGGCTTTATCAAAATCCACCTTAAACAACATTATTTCCGCCTTTTGCTTCTTCGCCCAAGAAATAACTTCATTAACTATAAGAGGGTCGTAAAAAATAAATCTTTTTTCCACAAAAGCTAATTGGGTTTGAGACGACACAGAATGAAGGATCGAGTTTCGACCCGAACGAGTCGTTCAGAGGAGTTTTTGATCAGTTACAGGTGCGGAAAACAAGTAACTGATGTAGAAACAGCTAATTCTTCACTTTAACTACTGATCATATTGATTAAACGTTGTTTACAATCAAATCTGCAGCACTTCGGTATGGTGTACAAGGACTCTCTTTTTTATTTCGCTCATGGTGACCCTATATATAGGTACTTGATTCCGCTCATGATGACACAGATACACTTGGAGCGGAATTAACATGTTATGATTCCGCCCGAAATCAACCAAAAGACACTAGGTGCGGAATTATACTCTAGGAGCGAAATCAACTTTCTAAACCCTTAAACTATCCTATATTCTTGAATAACATACCCTGATCTATACATTCTAGTCTAAGACTTGATACAAGACTATGTCGACAGATGCATGCACTAACAGACTCCCCCTCAGATGTTGACGAGTCTCACGTGTCGAGTCTGACTGTGTTTAGTCTTCGCATCTTTAGTCTTGATCAGTCTCTGGGCTTCATTCTTTCTATGAGCATCAACATTACCAGACTCTCCTAACAATGTGCTGTAGGTCCCGGTTTTGACTCCGTTTCGATTGCGTACCGACCGTGCGACGTGCGAAATCCGTGCACGATCGTGACCGAAACACACAAGACGTAATATAATCGTGATTCTATTGAAAGATCTGATAACGTACAACACCTGAATCACGTACAAGGAACTTTCTCTCTCTAAGCTTTCTCTCTCTAGATCCTAGCTCTCCAAAGCTCCAAGTCTCAAATGTGACAAAAGTTCTAAATGAGAACCCTAATGGTTCTATTTATAGGCCAAGGGATATAATGAGAGATCTCATTATTTACATAAATGCCACCTTGCCTTTTTCTAGATATTTCTAACTATTACAATATAAGCACTAGAAATAAACTGTTTCAGCTACGCTCCTGAGATGACGGAGGCGATAGACATATTGCACTAACAGACTCCCCCTTGGATATTGCCGCAGTGAATCTCAAACATTTAGTCAAACTCGTAGCGACTGATCTTTCTCTCTCTAGCTTGAACAGAATCCCGGTGGATCTGTCTTCAGCTCCAGCTCCCCCTTTCGGTAGACTATTTTCTTCATCAGGCTCCCCCTTTCATCAAGCTTCCGTGCTTTGGGATCGTCACCTTGCTTTCCAGTTACAAGCTCCTCTGGGATAGTTACGTGTCTCCTTGAATGCACGCTCCCCCTTTCGTTGAGCTCGTCTTCAGACTCCCCCTTAGACTCGGCTATCGGGATCGTAATCTAGAATACCATATGCAAATCTCATACATTCATAAGTAAAACATTTTACAGTGAAAACATTTTCAGTTGTCCAGGTATCGTAACCTGGCTCTATTAAACTTTCTAAATCAAGATCCTGGCTCTAAGATATAATAATATGAATATATCCAGGAATGCTTGATACTCTCCCCCTATCAACATGCTTCAAAGATTTGGCAGTATTTAAGAATCCAACATCGAAAACTGACTCTTTTAAATAGATTTTAACAATATGAGCATCCCTCACAGTTAATCATCCAAGTCCAAATTAATGACCTTGGAGATATCACAAACTGTTTTTGATTTTTGATTATAAAACTTCAAGTTTCAAATTAATGAACTTGTTTTATTTTCAGAAACACAATCATCATACTTAGATTTTAAAACTCTGCTTCAGACATCGGTTGTCGAAAATAAAGCAGAAATCAAAATCTTTTTGTACTTTTTCTGAAAAGTAAAACAGTAAAGAAATATTTACAAACATATTTACAAACAATATTTTTGTTTGAGTTTGCGTCAGAGGATCATATCAGTTTATGACAAATTACTAGCACCGTTGAGCTTTTTAACACTTTAAGTTCTAAACGATTCACTTAGATTGTCAGTATACTGATCCACTTAAATTTTCACACAAAGTTCAACTGATTCGAGATACGATTTAGGTGTATTAAAGACTTAAACTCATTCATGTGTCCCACCTCTTGAATATACTCCCGTATCCAGATCCCGATATTCAGTATTACAGGTGAGTATACCACAAATGATATCTGTAAGGGGTTATAAATTATGAAGAATCATGAGAGCTCAGGTCAGAACTACCGTTCAGCAGAGAGATCATGACTCAACTTTTGGGTGTGTCCCCTTTAGAGGATCTTTTGTTACAACAGCATTGATTAGCAATTTTATTGTCTTATCATATATGCTGAGGGTGATGCTATGTTTCAAGCATTGCAGAAAGTATTATTCGAGGACTAGGTCAGAACTTCCATTCAGCAGAAGTCCTGGAATAATACCCCAGATATCAACTGAGTATAAAGACCTAGTATATCAGAAAAAGGAATCTTTCAAACAAGATTTCAGGGGTTACCTATATATCCAAGTCGTGTTCCCCACGAAATAAGCAAGTAAAGATTTAGGTTTATATCTCGAATACAATCTACTAAGCGTGTAAAAACCTACTGGCATATCATCAGTGAGACCGTTTATCACATTTAACATTCCATTTCTTTAGCGTACTGTGATTGTCTACTGATGTACTATCATTTCCTCTATCTACACAAAACTCAATTTTGAATTTTATCATGTTTTTGGCTTTTTCAAATTTTCTAATGTTTTTGTATTTTCTGACAATTTCTTACTCCCCCTAAAATGCAAAACCATTGTAAAGACAATTTGACAAACCGATACTGATAGCTTTGTCTCGCCATTCATTTTCTGCTTTTTATGCACTGATTTGCAGAAAATATAACGTACCCCCATGATTTACAACCCATTGATTTTCGATAGTTTGAAAACCGTTTTTCAATCTTGTGAAAGTAATCATGTTTGTTTAGCCGTGAGGGTTTCGGCGTATTCAATCAACACATATTTTTGTAAATTTTTGAATTTTTGACAAAATTTAAAAACAAACATATTTTTGATTTTTCAAATTTTTGACAAAATGAAAACATATTTTTGGTTTTTAAATTTTTCAGTTTTTAGGGTTTATGAAATATGGTTTATTTATATACAGAAAACGATAAACTCCCTGTTCAACCAAACCAGGGTCCAGCAGCCTTCTCCTCCTGTGCCAGACTGCTCATCAATTCTCTTCCTTGATAATTAAACTTCATGAGCACCTGCACATTCACAAAAACTCAATTACTTGAACAATTTAGCCCAGGTCTGTTGGACCTTAGGCATTTCAACACAATATGTATCATTCAATTTCGGAAAATCTTTTTCTTTCTGAACAAAGACTTTTTCATTTTTAACTTCAATTTTCTCATCTTTTACCAAAGACACTAGTTTCTTAACACTCCATTTTTGACCTTTCGGAGTACCTCTTTTGTAAAAATGTGATTCTTTTTTAACATTTTGTTTTTGAACAACAACTTTTGGTTTCCAAAACTCTTGGGGTTTTGTCATATCAACAGATGTGTTCCAACTTTGTGTTGTTCTGAATCTGGGTGTGTGAGAAATCTGTGTTTGTTTTGAATCAGACCTAGTCTGTTTTGGTTTCCAAGTTTTATTCGAAGCAAACTTGTTTGTGTTATACCTCCAAGTTTTTTTTGAATCAGACCTAGTCTGTTTTGGTTTCCAAGTTTGATTCGAAGCAAACTTGTTTGTGTTATACCTCCAAGTTTGTTTTGAAACAAATCTGGCTGACCTTTGTTTCACACCCTCAAACTTCTGTTTTTCAACATCAACAGACTTTGGATTTGGACACTTTAGTGCTACATGTCCAATTTGATCACATTTAAAACACACTTTCTTTGAAACATCCTTGGCCTGTTGCTGTTTCTTTTTCTTAGCATCAAACTCCTCATTAGACTGTTGTCCAAATTTGAGTTTTTCCTCTTCTTTCAAACTTTTCCCTTGAACAAAACTCATTTTTGCCTGAAAATTCGGAGTTTCATTTCTTTTCCAACCTTGTTTCTTCTTATAACCCAACCCAGCCTTCATGTTTTTCTTCTTGAAACCAGGTTTGTTATAAAAAGTTTTCTTGTTTTTCCCAGTAAATTTTGAAATTTCTGACTTTTCGATCTCAACCATCTTAAAAACTTTATCAATCTTTTCTGAAATCACATTTTGAATCGGGAATACAATATCTAAGAATAATTTGTCCGATCCAATCATGGTATAAACCAATCCTTTTGAATCATCATTCACAACTTTCTCAGATTTTGAATGTTTGAGATAACCATCATGAAAATTTCCCTCATTTTCATCATGTGATTCAGACTTACCTTTGGTTGACTCATCTTTCAGAACGCTTTCAACAACCTTACTTACCACCTCTGAATCATTAGCCTCATCAGATTTGGCGTAAGTCACATCGATACTTTCAGGTAATTGGTCAACTATGGTCAGACCTTTTGCCACCTTTTCCTCATCATAAAAAGTATAATTGTTTCTCAATGGTGGTGGTACCTAATGAAATTCTGAACCAATACCCTTTTTGTTCTTGTCAGTATCTTTGTCATCTGGTGTGATGTTGAAAATGCGTTCGAGAATGTACGAAGAGTTATGATAACTTTGAAGTTTGGTAACAACCTTTTCTTTTTCAGCCAAGACTTGTTTAAGATTAGCAACTTCATCAACACACTTGTTTAATTCAAGTTTCTTTTCTTTAAACTTTCTCTCATACAATTCTTTGGTTGTTAAAGTTTCAGACAATCTTTGGTCAAAACATTTGACTTGGCTCTTCAAAGTATCATAAGCCTCTTGTACTCTCTGACTTGACCACTTCAAATTATCATACTCCTTTTGAAAATCTTGAAACTTATTATCTTTTTCAACACAATCAACACATTTTGCTGTACATATTTGTTTATACACATCATTTTCTTTTTCAAGATCTTGACATTTCTATGTCAGCTTTTCAACTTTTAGTTTCAAAATTTCTTCTTTTTCAATCATTTCTTTACATTTTGTTTTGAAAATATTTTCAAGTTTGCTTGTTTCAATATCTTTTGTTTTGATTGTTTCATCTTTTTCAATACAGGCTTTGCACATTTCTATGCAATTCCTGCATTTGTTCTCATTTTTGTCAACAATTTCAACACTTGATAGATCAGAAGATTCATTTACCTCTGTCTCTTTCAGCACCAGTTCGTCTGTGTGATCTTCCTTTTTGTTCTCTTCTTCTTCTTCTTCTTCTTTCCGTTCTTCTTCAATCTTCTGCTGCTCCTCAGCAACAAGCTTTGCAGTAATCTTCACTTCTTCAATCAACTTTTTCAACTCTTCTTCCTTCCTCTTTTTCATTTCCACTACCTTTGGTAGACTTGATTCAAAAACTTCTTTTATCTTGTTCATTAAATCTGGCAAGTAACTTTTATCAGAAAGCCTTCTTGTGTTGAAAGTGCCCTCATTTGGAAACAAATTGGTTACTGCATCAAAATCCACTTTTGACGGATCAACTACTGGATTACCATGTGGGTCCATGTAACACTCTAGTTCTGCATTCCATCTCTTGGCTCTTTGTGCTTCCTTAAATGGTTCATTCAACTTGCTAATCTCCCATCTTGCACTGTCTCTTCTCCACCAACTATTATGAGCACTATCTCCTGACATTTTAAATCTTCTTCTTGATATTCGCCCTTTTGTAAATCTTTAATCACACGAATCAAACAAACACAATGAGTTTAATCAAAATCAAACAAATGAATCGGACGGGTATCCGATCAAGTGAGTCAACACAAGTCAACAGTGAAAATAATCGTGTGACAACGTTGTCCGTTCGGGTGGGATTGTATCCGTTCGGGTGAGATATTATCCGGATGGGGATCCGTGCGGATGGGGATCCGTGCGGATGGTGGTGATTCGTCCGGATGGGTCAACTAAAGTCAAAGTATGAGTAGGTTGGCAACTCGCACGGATTGCTGTCCGACCGAGTGACACACCTGTTGAAATATGATATTCAAACTGACACTTATCACATGCACTTGACTTTCAAGTTCTGAAACAATCACATGTACTATCAATTCACATGCAATATAGAATCATTATGTGGCCGACAAATTTGATATAATCTCATGCAAACTTTAATATGAATGTATATATTCTATAGAGAATCACGTGACAGCAATTATGAGGACGATCAGCTGTAATGAAGATCACATGCAATTTGATTTCAATGATTATCAATGCTGACTAAGCGACAAAATGGAGAGATAACGTGTCTTGACCCGAGTTACCACTATGTGACGCGGATTGTTGTTCGTGCGGACAAATGTCCGTCCGGATAAGTCAACTAAGGTCAACCCGGATTGTTTATCCGCACGAGTAAGTTATCCGCACGAGGAAGTTGTCCGCACGAGGAAGTTATTTGTGCAAGTAACCAGTCAACAAGTCAACACGGATTATTTGTCCGCGCGAGTGGGTCAACAAGTCAACACGGATTTGTTATCCGCGCGAGTGGGACTACAGTCCGTGCGAGTAACCATAACAGCAGCAACATTCAACTTTTTTACAACTTTTTTGATCAAAATATCTTAGATTTCTCCCAAACGGCTTAGAATTAAGATTTGAAAACTTGTAGGCTTGTAGATCAGGTACTTTCGCACAACATATCCGAAAATCAGCTAATTTGGACCGTTAAAACCTGTTCAATTTGACAAAAATCAGATGAAAACGTGAAGAACAAGAAAAATATGAAGAATTTGACAAATCTGGATTGTAACATCTGTGCTTGTAATCATTGTGAACAGTTCTATTATCAACAAAACAATGTTATTTGATCCCAATGTTTGTTTGGTTGTGTTTTACATTTTTCATGTTTTGACTTTTATTCAATTTCAAATTCTATATCGCTTTCTGGAGAGTTATACGCAAACTGATGCGTAAACGTAATCAGTTTAATGCGACAAATACTCCGGAACATCAACATATACTCAACATACCTTAAATAACCTTTACATAACTTAGAAATAAGTTTTGAAGGCTTTGGTATGGCAAAAACAAGTTAATTCGCTTACAGGGACTAAAGTTGACAAACTGCGAAAGTATGCCAATTTGAACTGTAACGAACATTTCGAAACATGAACATAAGTTAAACATACCATAAATATCCTTTACATAGCTTAGAAAAAGGCTTTGAGGGGTTCGGTATGCTAAAATAAACTTTTGGGGTCATTCAGGGACTAAAAGCGTCAAAAAGTGCACAAGTTTGCATTTTCGCGCATAACTTACGTTCTGAATACATCTGGACATCCAAAAATTTATGTAAGCACTAAAATATTTTATTTTAGTGTTTGGCATAATAAAAATCCATTCGTTACGCCATTTGGATCATTTTTCGCGCTTATGCGCATTCCTTCGTAATTAACCGAACAACGTAACCGTACGGCAAAACGAACCGACACCCGAGATATTTTTGAACACATTTTAAGTTCCCTATACTTTAACTTCATTTTAGAGCTTTGAAATGGAGTTAACGGGGCTTAAACGTGTCAAAAAAACGCATCGAAAACCAAGTTTTGAGGTTGCAGGGACTGAAACTGTAAATCTGCCAAATTAGGTCCGTAAGTAGGGGCCAGATGCAGCAAAACATTTTTTTACAGCTGTTAACAGCCCTTAACACTCTCCAAAGGCCAAGTTCCAAGTGTCAAACTCTTATGGTGGATGGCAAATGAGTTACCACAACTTTCCAACAAGTGTACGGCTTAGATCGTGCCCCCTTTTCCAAGAAATGATCCTAACGGTGAACCAAAAACTATAAATACCCACCTCCACCCTTCACTTTTCCTCACAAGAATCTGATCTTATGTGCTCTAAGTTGAAACCTTTGTTTCATACCTGAGCTATTTTGATCTAGATTAGCATTCGGGGACCCTTTGTAAGTGTTCCTTCGTTCTTTTATTGCTTTTCGAGTCCGAAAGTCAAACTTTGTTTGACTTTCTACATTGACCAGTTTATGGTCAATGCGAAGTTCGTTTGAACTTCGCAACGTGATTGTAATCACGATGGTTATAGTCCCTTGTGACTATGCCTACTGATTACCACGTTGTCTAGGGTCGTAAGGGTAAGCGATCTAATAAATCGCTTATACCTTCGAACCCGACCCATTTGGTCGATCATTAGGATCCGACCAAACACATTAGGTGACCATATTATATAGGAAATAACCTTCCGAGGTTATACCTTATGGTCGCTTCGTTTAAGTAGTTGTATGATAGGTAGTTTATATGCCTTAGGTAAATTACCAAAATACCCCTTTGATGCCAAAATTCGTTTTAAACATATGTAACATAACTTTTGACATCTAAACTGATTTGACAGCCATATTAGACATGTTAAGGCATATCTTACTTGTCATAGGACTAGCTAGGCGTTCCGAACGCGTTTTACGCGAACGACGCGTTAAAGTAGCATAAGCTACCTAAACGGGTCGTAATGGGTCACAAGCACTTAGGTTAAGTTTTGTTTTAGTATGTGGGCTTTGTTAAACCATATTACATGAGTCTCCATACTCGTTTGGTTTACGAACCCTCATTCTATCCGATCCTCCGATATTAGGTCCGGTTTATTAACATAGTTACCTATATTAGGTGCCGTTTGATTCCGTGATCTCTAGCATTGCTTGGTGGTTATCTTAGGACTTCTGAGAAATCTCAAGTGAGTACATAGACCCCTCTTTTACTGTTTTCCAAACTGTTTTGGGGTGAAACACATGTGCCTAGTTGTTACTTTCATACTTTCCATGTTTTCACGTCATATACCTGCTATATTCGTTAGTACATTATAGTACATGTTTTACATTACATTTCATGCTATGTATGCCCATTGTGTGCGTACTTAGTACATTGTTTTACATTACATTTCATGCTATGTATGTCCATTATGTGCATACTTAGTACATTGTTTTACATTACATTTCATGCTATGTATGTCCATTGTGTGCATACTTAGTACATTGTTTTACATTACATTTCATGCTATATATGTCCATTGTGTGCATACTTAGTACATTGTTTTCATCACATGCTTACATTTTGTTATGACATTTGGGTTGTCTACAATGGAACAATACATTCATTAACATTAGCTACGCCGTTCGTTAGTAGGTAGTGGTACCATAGGAATTGACAACCCCCGTTCCTGAAATCCTGGGTTTGTTTGGATTGGAAGGAATGACCGAATTCGATATACATAACTTAGATAAACCTTTAATTTGTTTAAGGGTTTATCGCCACAGTCTCAAGGCTTGGATGTATGCATTTTCACAATACCGCATAAATGTTTGTATCAGTATAGCATGCATTTGTTCCACAAAACATAACTTTGAGTTAAACCATGTTTTACTTCAATACCTTGTTTTTGTGCATTTTACATATGGTTTAGTTGATATATTTCACTTACCATACATGATATTTTTGGGTAAACATTACATGATCTACATTAACATAAACATTTTGACATTGATATACTCATTTAGTGGTTTACATTGGACATAGACATTTCAATATGGTTTACACATTAACACATGATAATTCATTTATACATGAACAACTTACATTGATGGTTGGTTTGGGTAAATGATTCGAGTAACGAGGCGAGTGTAATATGATACAAGCATGGTGGATACGCCGCTGGTACTTCCTATATATAAGTGTTTGTATAACATTACATGTCGTAGCGTTACTTAAATCATTTCAATATTAGACGTATTACATTTTACATAAACAACTTATTTTCACAAGACATTGATTTACAAAACAACTTATCTTATACAAACTCATTTTTACTTGGTTATTCATTTAACCTTACATTATTCTCTTGTTTATACACATCATTGTTTTTTATTGATTTACAAAACAAAACAACTTACAAGGTTCATGACTGACTGTTATTAAACAATTTTTCCTAAACTTATAAGTCATGAATCCTATTTTCACAAAACCTATGTATCTCACAGGCATTTTTTTGCTGACGTACCTATTTTCACATGTGTTTTCAGGAGCTTTTCCGTAGGATGATGATCGTGACACTAGGGCGGACCTGTGCCTTAGAGACATAAAATGAAGATAAACTTAGTTTAATTATGTTCTGAACTCTTTATTTCTAGTTTAAGACAATGTAACTCTTATGTTTATAAATAAAATACAACTTTGAATGCCATGGTTATGAAACAATTAATTTTGTTACAACACTCCCCGACGTTTCCGCCGCGGTTGCATGTTATACGCGGTCGGGGTGTGACAGAAGATTTGGTATCAGAGCCAATGGTTATAGGGAATTAGGTTATTAGTAATTCTATGACCTAGACTATAACCTTTCTAGGACCCTAACACAAGTTATCTTGTGTTTAGATCTTAAAACATGCACATCACCTATCCTTAGGTGATTATCAAAACAAAAAACCAAATTTTCCAAAACGATTTTTTGAAAAACAATCATCTGTTTTTGAATGATTTATTACAAGGTTTTGAACCCTCTTTTGTAAGGTTTTGAACCCTTCCAGTTTGATTAAATTTTTGGCCTTGTGCCTTCAAATTTTCAAAATCTCGTCAAAGTTTTGGGTTTTAAATAATGCGAACACGTGCAAACTGGAAGAGTGAATGCCTGTATTCTGGGTTTTCTGTCTAGGCAAGCACTTCGTATATATCTCATCAGACGCGAGACCAGTTGTGCTTACCTGGGAATTCTTGGGATGAGTGCTCACTTATAGGCGAGCATGTCTTCGTGATACATTATTTTTGATCCTTTTACTTTGATTAGTCACTGTGTGTCGTTTGTTTGCTTGGTAATGCGGACAAATGACCACCATCTTTGCTTTTGTTGATTTTGTTTCATCTCATTCTCTTCATCCAATCATCTCACTCGTTTCCTTCCATGTTTTCCTCTTTCAGAATGCCTCCTCGACGCGAGAACCAGATAGCGACTGCCGAACTGGCAGAAATTATTGCGCAGCAGATGGCTGCTCAATTCCCAAATCTCTTTGCTCAATGGCACCAAGCCAACAACAACAACAATTCTCCATGCAAATACAAGGATTTTAACTCGGCTAAACCACTCAAGTTTAGTGGTTCTGAAGGAGCGACTGGGCTTCTTCAATGGTTCGAGAGCATTGAGAATACTTTCCGCCACGTGCAGTGTCCGGATAATCGCAAGGTCGAGTTTTCTTCGAGCGTGTTTCAGAAGAGGGCTCTCACATGGTGGAACGGGGTTATGAGAGACCGTGGTGCAGAAGTTGCCCTAGCACAAACTTGGGCTGAACTTAGGGCCCTTATGATGAGGGAATTTTGTCCTCGCCATGGACAACGAGCGTTGGAGAAAGAGTTTGATGACTTGAAGCAAGATAGTGGCGAGCACAGGGCATATACGGATAGGTTTGAGGAGTTGAGTCTGCTATGCCCAACAATGGTTACCCCACTCGACAAGGCTATCGAAAGGTACATCGACGGCCTACCTGACTCAGTGCAAGACATCATTACTGGTAGTAACCCTGCCACACTCCGTCAGGCTATTGAGTTATCAGCGACATTGACTGAGTCGCAGATTCGGAAGAATAAGTTACACAGGAAGGGTGACAAGTGCAAGAAACAATCGTCTGACAAAGAAGATAGCAAGAAAGGTCAAAACAAGAATGGAAAGAATTCTGGTTCTTCGAGAGGGTCAAGGAAGCGTAAGGCTTCCCAAAATTTTGCTGTCACTGCCCAAGCTAACCAGGCAGCTCCCAACCAACCCGCTCAGCCTCCAGCAAAGAAGCCTTATTCAGGGAATGCACCTTTGTGCAATAGATGCAACAGTCACCATCAGCCGCAACATCAGTGCCGTTTCTGTACTAAATGTGGGAAGTCGGGTCATCTTGCCGATGTTTGTCGGTTTGCTCAGAATCGCGCAGTTCAGAACCCAGCTCAACAAGTTGCTCAGCCTCCTGCTCAGCAACAGGGTCAAGCTGCACGACCACCCTACCCACCAGGTGCTTGTTATAACTGTGGGGATCTGACCCATTACAGAAATCGGTGCCCAAGGCTGGCTAACCAAAATCAGAATCCAAATCAGAATCAGGCTCAGGCTCGAGGGCGAGTCTTCAACATGAATGCCCAAGAGGCGCAGGTGGACGATAATGTGGTGAACGGTACGTTCTTTATTAATAATCAGCCCGCATCTGTTCTTTTTGATTCGGGTGCCGACAAGAGTTTTGTGTCATTGTCTTTTGAGCCAATGCTTCGCGTGTCTAGAACGAAACTAAGAAAACCCTTGACAGTAGAAGTTGCTAGTGGTGAACCCATTGTTCTTGATTCTGTTCTACGCAACTGCCAGTTAAACCTTAACGACCATCTTTTTCCTATTGACCTCACGCCAATGCAACTTGGAAGCTTCGACGTTATAGTGGGTATGGATTGGTTATCTAAGCATCGCGCAGAGATAGCTTGTTCTGAGAAGATTGTTCGTGTACCGCTTTCGACAGGCGAGATCCTACAGGTTCAAGGTGAGAAACCGTCTGGTGGTCTCAAGCTCATGTCTTGTTTTAAAGCTCGGAAGTATCTGCGGAAGAACTATGTGGCTTTCTTAGCACATGTTATAGCAAATAAAGGCAAGGGTAAGTCTATTTCAGATATTTCTGTCGTTCGGGATTATTCTGAAGTATTCCCTGAAGAGTTACCTGGTCTACCCCTAGCACGCCAAGTCGAGTTCCGCATTGATCTCGTACCTGGTGCAAATCCTATTGCCAGAGCTCCATATCGTCTTGCACCGTCTGAGATGCAAGAGTTGTCTAAACAGCTTCAGGAACTCTCCGACAAAGGTTTTATCCATCCTAGCTTTTCACCTTGGGGCGCTCCCGTTCTTTTTGTCAAGAAGAAGGATGGATCCTTTAGGATGTGTATCGATTATCGTGAGCTTAACAAGCTTACCATCAAGAATCGATATCCCCTACCTCGCATAGATGATCTCTTTGATCAGTTACAGGGCGCTTCTTATTTTTCGAAGATTGATCTACGTTCCGAATATCATCAACTTCGTGTGCACGAAGAAGATATTCCCAAGACGGCGTTCCGCACTCGTTATGGGCATTACGAGTTCACAGTCATGCCATTCGGTTTGACTAATGCTCCTGCTGTTTTCATGGACTTAATGAATAGGGTCTGCAAACCTTATTTGGATCAGTTCGTCATTGTTTTTATTGACGACATCTTGATTTATTCTAAGACGCGAGCTGATCACGAGCAACATCTTCGTCTTACTCTGGAACTCCTAAAGAAAGAGCAACTTTTCACCAAATTCTCCAAGTGCGAATTCTGGCTTAAAGAAGTTCAATTCTTAGGACATATCATCAACGAACAAGGTATTCATGTAGATCCCTCCAAGATCAGTGCGATTAAGGATTGGGATACGCCTACTACTCCCACTGAGGTTCGTTCTTTTCTTGGTCTAGCGGGTTATTACCGCCGCTTCATTGAGAACTTCTCAAAGATTGCAGTTCCTCTAACTGCTCTAACTCAGAAGAACAAACCCTTTGACTGGGGATTCAAACAAGAGGAAGCTTTTCAACACTTGAAGCAGAAACTTTGCGACGCGCCTGTTCTGACTTTGCCTGAGGGCAATGATGATTTCGTCGTTTATTGCGATGCATCTAAATTGGGTCTTGGCTGTGTCCTGATGCAAAGGAACAAAGTCATAGCATATGCATCGAGGCAGTTGAAGATACATGAGAAGAACTACACCACTCATGATCTTGAGTTGGGTGCAGTTGTCTTCGCTCTTAAGATCTGGAGACACTATTTGTACGGTACAAAATGTGTGGTTTTCACGGACCACAAAAGTCTTCAGCATATCTTCAATCAGAAAGAACTCAACATGAGACAATGACGTTGGGTGGAGCTTTTAAACGACTATGACTGCGAAATTCGCTACCATCCTGGTAAGGCGAATGTCGTAGCTGATGCATTGAGTCGTAAGGAACGTACTAAGCTTCATTGTGTACGTGTTCAATCTGTTATTCAAGCTCGATACGATATCCAAGCACGCATTTCTCAGGCTCAACAATCTTGTGTTTCACAAGGTTTGATGGATAAGGAATTTCCCTATCACATAACACCTGATCTGGAACTGAAGGACAATGGATCGTATTACTTCATGGACCGTTTGTGGGTCCCAAGCCAGGATGATCTTCGTACCTTGCTTATGGATGAAGCCCATAAGTCTCGTTATTCTATTCATCCGGGCTCAGATAAGATGTATAAGGATCTTCGTATTCATTATTGGTGGCCTGGTATGAAGAAAGACATTGCCTTATACGTATCAAAATGCCTTACTTGTCTTAAGGTTAAGGCTGAACATCAGCGTCCTTCTGGTTTATTGGTGCAACCAGAGATCCCAGTTTGGAAATGGGAAAACATTACTATGGATCTTGTTACCAAACTTCCACGCACAAAGAAAGGTCATGATGCCATCTGGGTAGTTGTTGATCGTCTTACTAAGTCAGCACATTTCTTACCAATTCGTGAGGACTTTCCTGCTGACAGACTTGCTAAAATCTATGTGGATGAAATTGTAGCTCGACATGGTGTTCCTTTGAACATCATTTCTGACAGAGATGCTCGTTTCACTTCTCATTTTTGGAGAACCATGCAATCTGCTATGGGGACCCAACTTAATCTGAGCACAGCTTATCATCCGCAAACGGATGGTCAATCTGAAAGAACAATCCAGACTCTGGAGGATATGCTTAGAGCTTGTGTGATCGACTTTGGTGGTAGTTGGGACTCACATCTTCAGTTAATTGAATTCTCCTACAACAACAGTTATCACACCAGCATGAAAATGGCTCCTTTCGAGGCTCTCTATGGTCGAAAATGTCATTCACCAGTCTGCTGGAATGAGATCGGCGAGGCTCAACTTACTAGACCTGCCTTCATTTTAGAGACAACTGACAAGATAAAGAAAGTTCGTGATAACCTTCAGACAGCTAGAAGCCGTCAAAAGAGTTACGCGGACCCAAAACGCAAACCCTTGGAATTTCAAGTCGGTGATCGAGTATTACTTAAGGTCTCACCTTGGAAAGGTGTGATCAGATTTGGAAAGAAAGGAAAACTTGCACCTAGGTATGTTGGACCATTTAAGATCGTCGAAAGAATCGGTAAGGTAGCCTACAGACTTGAGTTACCTCATGAACTTGGAAATGTTCATCCAACTTTTCACGTGTCCAATCTTAAGAGGTGTTTAGCTGATGAGAACCTCCACATACCGCTTGACGAAATTCGTGTTGGCAAAACACTGAAATTTGTTGAGAAACCTGTGGAAATCGTGGAACGTGAAGTCAAGTGGCTCAAACGCAAGCACATTCCTTTGGTCAAAGTTCGCTGGGATGCTAAACGTGGACCTGAGTTTACTTGGGAACGCGAAGATCAAATGAAGGCGAAGTATCCGCATCTTTTCCCACGAGTTTCCTCTAAATAAATTTCGGGACGAAATTTCCACAAGTAGGGGAGACTGTAACATCTGTGCTTGTAATCATTGTGAACAGTTCTATTATCAATAAAACAATGTTATTTGATCCCAATGTTTGTTTGGTTGTGTTTTACATTTTTCATGTTTTGACTTTTATTCAATTTCAAACTCTATATCGCTTTCTGGAGAGTTATACGCAAACTGATGCGTAAACGTAATCAGTTTAATGCGACAAATACTCCGGAACATCAAAATATACTCAACATACCTTAAATAACCTTTACATAACTTAGAAATAAGTTTTGAAGGCTTTGGTATGGCAAAAACAAGTTAATTCGCTTACAAGGACTAAACTTGACAAACTGCGAAAGTATGCCAATTTGAACTGTAACGAATATTCTGAAACATGACCATAAGTTAAATATACCATAAATATCCTTTACATAGCTTAGAAAAAGGCTTTGAGGGGTTCGGTATGCTAAAATAAACTTTTGGGGTCATTCAGGGACTAAAAGCGTCAAAAAGTGCACAAGTTTGCATTTTCGCGCATAACTTACGTTCTGAATACATCCGGACATCCAAAAATTTATGTAAGCACTAAAATATTTTATTTTAGTGTTTGGCATAAGAAAAATCCATTCATCACGCCATTTGGATCATTTTTCGCGCTTATGCGCATTCCTTCGTAATTAACCGAACAACGTAACCGTACGGCTAAACGAACCGACACCCGAGATATTTTTGAACACATTTTAAGTTCCCTATACTTTAACTTCATTTTAGAGCTTTGAAATGGAGTTAACGGGGCTTAAACGTGTCAAAAAAACGCATCGAAAACCAAGTTTTGAGGTTGCAGGGACTGAAACTGTAAATCTGCCAAACTAGGTCCGTAAGTAGGGGCCAGATGCAGCAAAACGTTTTTTTACAGCTGTTAACAGCCCTTAACACTCTCCAAAGGCCAAGTGCCAAGTGTCAAACTCTTATGGTGGATGGCAAATGAGTTACCACAACTTTCCAACAAGTGTACGGCTTAGATCGTGCCCCCTTTTCCAAGAAATGATCCTAACGGTGAACCAAAAACTATAAATACCCACCTCCACCCTTCACTTTTCCTCACAAGAATCTGATCTTATGTGCTCTAAGTTGAAACCTTTGTTTCATACCTGAGCTATTTTGATCTAGATTAGCATTCGGGGACCCTTTGTAAGTGTTCCTTCGTTCTTTTATTGCTTTTCGAGTCCGAAAGTCAAACTTTGTTTGACTTTCTGCATTGACCAGTTTATGGTCAATGCGAAGTTCGTTTGAACTTCGCAACGTGATTGTAATCACGATGGTTATAGTCCCTTGTGACTATGCCTACTGATTACCACGTTGTCTAGGGTCGTAAGGGTAAGCGATCTAATAAATCGCTTATACCTTCGAACCCGACCCATTTGGTCGATCATTAGGATCCGACCAAACACATTAGGTGACCATAGTATATAGGGAATAACCTTCCGAGGTTATACCTTATGGTCGCTTCGTTTAAGTAGTTGTATGATAGGTAGTTTATATGCCTTAGGTAAATTACCAAAATACCCCTTTGATGCCAAAATTTGTTTTAAACATATGTAACATAACTTTTGACATCTAAACTGATTTGATAGCCATATTAGACATGTTAAGGCATATCTTACTTGTCATAGGACTAGCTAGGCGTTCCGAACGCGTTTTACGCGAACGACGCGTTAAAGTAGCATAAGCTACCTAAACGGGTCGTAATGGGTCACAAGCACTTAGGTTAAGTTTCGTTTTAGTATGTGGGCTTTGTTAAACCATATTACATGAGTCTCCATACTCATTTGGTTTATGAACCCTCATTCTATCCGATCCTCCGATATTAGGTCCGGTTTATTAACATAGTTACCTATATTAGGTGCCGTTTGATTCCGTGATCTCTAGCATTGCTTGGTGGTTATCTTAGGACTTCTGAGCAATCTCAAGTGAGTACATAGACCCCTATTTTACTATTTTCCAAACTGTTTTGGGGTGAAACACATGTGCCTACTTGTTACTTTCATGCTTTCCATGTTTTCACGTCATATACCTGCTATGTTCGTTAGTACATTATAGTACATGTTTTACATTACATTTCATGCTATGTATGCCCATTGTGTGCGTACTTAGTACATTGTTTTACATTACATTTCATGCTATGTATGTCCATTGTGTGCATACTTAGTACATTGTTTTACATTACATTTCATGCTATGTATGTCCATTGTGTGCATACTTAGTACATTGTTTTACATTACATTTCATGCTATATATGTCCATTGTGTGCATACTTAGTACATTGTTTTCATCACATGCTTACATTTTGTTATGACATTTGGGTTGTCTACAATGGAACAATACATTCATTAACATTAGCTACGCCGTTCGTTAGTAGGTAGTGGTACCATAGGAATTGACAGCTCCCGTTCCTGAAATCCTGGGTTTGTTTGGATTGGAAGGAATGACCGAATTCGATATACATAACTTAGATAAACCTTTAATTTGTTTAAGGGTTTATCGCCACAGTCTCAAGGCTTGGATGTATGCATTTTCACAATACCGCATAAATGTTTGTATCAGTATAGCATGCATTTGTTCCACAAAACATAACTTTGATTTAAACCATGTTTTACTTCAATACCTTGTTTTTGTGCATTTTACATATGGTTTAGTTGATATATTTCACTTACCATACATGATATTTTTGGGTAAACATTACATGATCTACATTAACATAAACATTTTGACATTGATATACTCATTTAGTGGTTTACATTGGACATAGACATTTCAATATGGTTTACACATTAACACATGACAATTCATTTATACATGAATAACTTACATTGATGGTTGGTTTGGGTAAATGATTCGAGTAACGAGGCGAGTGTAATATGATACAAGCATGGTGGATACGCCGCTGGTACTTCCTATATATAAGTGTTTGTATAACATTACATGTCGTAGCGTTACTTAAATCATTTCAATATTTGACGTATTACATTTTACATAAACAGATTATTTTCACAAGACATTGATTTACAAAACAACTTATCTTATACAAACTCTTTTTTACTTGGTTATTCATTTAACCTTACATTATTCTCTTGTTTATACACATCATTGTTTTTTATTGATTTACAAAACAAAACAACTTACAAGGTTCATGACTGACTGTTATTAAACAATTTTTCCTAAACTTATAAGTCATGAATCCTATTTTCACAAAACCTATGTATCTCACAGGCATTTTTATGCTGACGTACCTATTTTCACATGTGTTTTCAGGAGCTTTTCCGTAGGATGATGATCGTGACACTAGGGTGGACCTGTGCCTTAGAGACATAAAATGAAGATAGACTTAGTTTAATTATGTTCTGAACTCTTTATTTCCTGTTTAAGACAATGTAACTCTTATGTTTATAAATAAAATACAACTTTGAATGCCATGGTTATGAAACAATTAATTCTGTTACAACACTCCCCGACGTTTCCGCCGCGGTTGCATGTTATACGCGGTCGGGGTGTGACATGGATGATTTTGGCTCTGAATCTGATCAAATCTTGAACGAATCTGTGTGTTTGATCTTAGCAACCGAGCACCTGCTCTGATACCACTTGTAGGTCCCGGTTTTGACTCCGTTTCGATTGCGTACCGACCGTGCGACGTGCGGAATCCGTGCACGATCGTGACCGAAACACACAAGACGTAATATAATCGTGATTCTATTGAAAGATCTGATAACGTACAGCACCTGAATCACGTACAAGGAACTTTCTCTCTTTAAGCTTTCTCTCTCTAGATCCTAGCTCTCCAAAGCTCCAAGTCTCAAATGTGACAAAAGTTCTAAATGAGAACCCTAATGGTTCTATTTATAGGCCAAGGGATATAATGAGAGATCTCATTATTTACATAAATGCCACCTTGCCTTTTTCTAGATATTTCTAACTATTACAATATAAGCACTAGAAATAAACTATTTCAGCTACGATCTTGAGATGACGGAGGCGATAGACATATTGCACTAACATGTGCTGGCATTCCTTTAATTCTTCAGCATCATCTGCTTCAGGATCGTAATATGACTTTCACAAATTCAAAAATCTTTGCCTGGCTCAATCTCTATCTACAACATCCTCAGGTATCGGAAACCTGGCTCTTTAAACACAAGCTTCTTCAGGATCGAATGGCCTAGCTCTTCCGGAGGTTGTTCCAAGATCGAAACCTGGCTATACCTGCACATTCTTAACCCAGAAGTAAATTTTCTAAATTTAACAATTCAATGTATGCACTAACACTGACTCTCTCTCAAAAATACCTCAATATACTTGATGAATCACTTTTAAAATTTTATCAAAAACACATTTTCCCAAACCATTTGTTCATCATGTCTAGCACTTAGAATTTTGAAAATCAGCTCTTCAATATCAGTTGTCGAAAATCTTTTTGGATTTTTAAAAAATTTATGCTAAAACACACTGAAAATCTTTTTGAAATTTTTAAAGATTTATGCTAAAACACACTGAAAATCTTTTTGGATTTTTTAAAGTAAACAAATTGCAGTAAAAAAAAATATTTACAGACAATATTTTTGTGAGTTCGTGCAAGAGGATCATATCAGTTTTTGACAAGTCACAAGTACCGTTGAGCTTAGTTACACATTAAGAATTAAACAATTCACTTAGATTGCCAATATACTGATCCACTTAAATTTTCACACAAAATTTCAACTAATTCAGGATATGAGTTAGATGTTTTAAGGACTTAAACTCATTCATGTGTCCCACCTCTTGAATATACTCCCGTATCTAGATCCCAATATTCAGTCTTACAGGTGAGTATACCACAGATGATATCTGTAAGGGAATAAATTATAGTACGAAACCGTGAGAGCTCAGGTCAGAACTTCCGTTCAGCAGAGAGATGACGGCTCGACTTTTGGTATGTCCCCTTTAGAGGATCTTTTGTTTACAACAGCAATGACTATCAATTTTATTGTTTCATCAATTTGCTGAGGGTGGCGCTATTTTTCAAGCATGCAGAAAGTATTCTCCGGGGACTAGGCCATTGCTTCCGCAAAATCAGAAGTCCCGGGATAATACCCCAGATATCACTGAGCATAAAGACCTAGTATCTCAGAAAGAGGGACCTTTCAAACGAGATTTCAGGGGTTACCTATATATCCAAGTAGTGTTCCCCACAAAATAAGCAAGTTTGAATTTAAGTTTATATCCCGAAAAAGCTTACTAAATGTGTAAAAACCTATCGGCATATCATCAGTGAGACTGTTTAACGCTATTTAATCATTACATTTCTTTATCATACTGTAATTGTCTACTGATGTACTATCATTTCCTCTTCTTTGACACAAAAACTCATTTTTGATTTTATCATGTTTTTTACTTTTTCAAATTTTCTAATGTTTTTGGATTTTCAGAAATTTCTACTCCCCCTAAAATGCAAACACATTTTAGGAAATTTGAAATCAAACTATACAACAAACTTGACAACCGATATCGAATCGCTTCAAATCGCCATCCACTTGGCATAAACAATCAGAACTCCCCCTTTCACAAAACTATTTTCTCATTATGATTTCAAAACACTTAAGTTTGTTTTAACCAAAATGATTTTTCCGGAAAATAAGTTTTGTTGATTTTATCACTTGTAGGTTCAGGGTGTGGTTCATCACATTGTTCTTCAAATACCACTTGTAAATTTAGTCCAATCAAGTTCAACCTAATGACCTTGATTAACCATTTGTAAGAAAAACAAGTACAACTTAATGTCCTTGATTTACCATTTGTAGGTGTAAACCTTCATCAACCAACATGTAGGAATACCACATCTACACAAAATCATTTTACCAATAAAGATGACGATTCCTGCTTCACACTTACCAACCTGGAAGCTCCGGCAATTCACACTTATCCTGTAAAAATTCAACTATTTTAAGATTCAATCACACAATCAATTACTAAGAAAGATGCCGATTCCTGATCCGCGATTACAAACTTGGGATCTCCGGCATAGTCAGATGTTCAAGGGAAAATAATTTCCACCCAAGTTTGACCAACCTTGGGTGTTTTTAGCTCTTTAAGCTCTTGTTCAGTTGGATTAAAAGTTGCTTTCTTTGTTGCGTAAAAATCTTTAACCCCTTTTACTTTCCCATTATGCATTTTTCCAAAAATTTTCTTAACATTTCCATTAAATGTTTTCTCAACATCAAATTCCTTCTGATCAGCAAAGAATTGATTTGAGATCTCAACTTTACCAACTTTTTGTTTAACTTTCTCACACTCTAGTGATGGAAAATCATCATCATTCACTGAATCTTTTATCTCAACCTGTGGCTCATCTGGCTTTGTGGAACCAGATTCATCGCCGACTTTCTCATCAAACTTCTTAACAACCCACACCTGGTTGTCCTTTGCTTTTTTTTATAAACATTCTTTTTAGAACACTCACCAATCTCATAAGTTGATTTTTCAAAAATTTTAAATTTTTCGGTTGGTGGTTCAACATCAACAACTTTTTCTTTCAATTTCTCAGAAACTCCCTGTTTTGTCTTGGCATTTTTCGGACAGTTCCATGCAATGTGACCAGCTTCATTGCATTTGTAACAGGTTCGAGTCTCTCTTGGATGAAACACTCCAGTTCCATTCCTCTTCTTTTCAGCAAGAAACTCCTGGTTTGATTGCCTCTAGAACGGTTTCTGCTGTTCATCTTTTGCACTTCCACCTGAAATAAATTATGTTTTTGTTTTAGAATTTTTCTCATTTTTATAATTTTCTGGTGGAATAAATCCTAAACCTTTCTTTTTGTAGCTACGATTATGGTTTGGTTTCTTTTGAAAACCAGAACCAGAATTGTAACCCTTTTTCTTGTTTAATCGTTGTTGAACTCTTGAAGTGTATTTTTTAGGTTTTCCAGTAAGATTTAAATCTTTTATTTCAGAAAAATTAATTTCTGTCATTTTGAAAACCTTTTTGATCATGTCAAACCTAACACTTCTTATTGGAAACTCTTTGTCAGAGAATAATTTGTCAGAATCATTTAAAGTGTATGCAACTTCAAATGTTTCATCATTCAAATTCTTCTTTGATAACAAAAATTCTTTACTATAGGACCGTTTAACCGACGACTTTGGACCATTGACCGACGAACTTCACCCTCCAGACTCAGATTTTGACTCAGACTCCTCATCAGTATCCAACACCTGATCGACCACCATTTTGATTAATTCAGACTCATGATCAGTGTCAGACGATGTAAAAGTTACGTCAATATTTTCTGGTAATTCATCAGTAGTGTCGGTTTTTAGCTTTATATTGACTGCCTTTTCAAGTTGCTCCTCGTTTGGTTTTCTAGGAGAATACCCTTCCCAGATTGGAGGCGGACACTTGTTATAGCTAACAGTCGGTTTCTTACCACTGTCTTTCTTCTTCGGCTTATCATCTTGGAAAGCTTCCATACCTGCAACAGTCGGATAAATTCGATCAATAAGATAATCAGAACTAGAATAACTCTGCAATAAACGTCTGATTCTCTCATTCTCAATCTTTTATGTTTCCAACTCTTGCTTCCATTTAGCACTTTCTTCGATGTAGAAGTTGATAGCTTTCTGCTTCGACATCATCACAGCATTCATCATTGTCAAAGCATCTTCTCTCTCAGAGTTTTTCTTTTGAAGACCAGTTACCGTTCTGTTCAAGACATCATAAGATTCTTTCACATAATTGAGATTGAACAATAACTGCTCTTTCATCTTCTCATACTCTGCCAACTTCTCATCTTTTGCTGCACATTACTTGCACGGTTCTAAACACTTCATGCAAGGCTTGATAACTTCAACAATCTTTTCAACTTCGATTGTTTTCACCACTTCAACCACTTTCTCTGTTTCAGTCACCTTCTCAGCAGCAACCTTAACTTCTTCATTTTGAATAATCTCTTCTATTTGAACACCTCCTTCAGACTTCATTTTCATCTGTTCTTTTGCAGCTTGTTTCTCCTTAAGCTTCTCCAAGCGATCTGCAAAATAAAAATGAAAACTTTCAGGAGATAAATGAGATTTAGCAACATTAATATGTCTTTCTTCTTCATCATCATTGCTGTCATCAGTTGGTGACTGATCAAACTGTACAGATTTTTCAGAATTATCATCCGATGAACCAGAATCAGACGGAGTTTGATCAAAAACAATTTCTTTTTCTGAACTATCATCACTTTGTACACTCTCATCTGAACTCTGTGAGATTTCATTAGCACTTTCTGAGCTTTCATCAGATGCAACAGAATCTTTCTCCACATTCTTCACAGTCTCACCAATAGACTTCATCCATGTAGCAAACATATCTGGTTCTTTAACAATCTTAGCAATGAACGCTTTGAATTCTCCTTTTTCATCAACAAACATATCCCAGCTAAAGCCTTCAGGTAGTCTTTCATCATCCTGATTGACTAAGCAGACTTTGCTTTCAGGTGATATGTATTCATTCCAGTTAAAATCTACCAAACATGCTCTCTTTGAATCCTCGATTTTTCTACCATGAGCCACTTGCGGTTCTTGCAGTTGTTGCTGACCAACTTGCTGATAAATGGCTTTCCGGTAGTAATCGTCTTTTCCAAACGGATTCTGAGCATTACTAGCCTCTCGGTTCTTGCATTCCCGTTTGAAATGGCCTTTCTCCCTGCATTTAAAACAAGTAACTTTAGATTTATCAAAACCTAAAGTAGAAACATGTGCATCACGAAAGTCATTTCTCCCAGTAATCATCTTAAACTTTTCAGCACGCCTAAGAACGCTAGCTAGACACCATTTGATGTCCATTAACTCCATTTCTTCGGCGTCTATCTGATCGTAATCCTCCTTTGTGAGCATAGGATTCCTGATTCGACCAGCAACCAATCCTTCATAAGATAACAATACAGAACCAAGTAGAGCCATATGATCTTTCGCAACTTCTTCAGAAAAACTTTGGCCGTCTGGAAGATTCAAGGCGATGTTACACTAAATCACATAACCATTTCCTGTCTTTGTGCTTTGAGAGTGAAAACTTGTAGTTGACTCTTTCGGATTAACACTCGGAAATAAAAAGAATCCACTGCTTTTGGTTGAACTCTGGTCAGCTTTTTCTGTTGAATCCCCAGCACTAAACGCAGTCTGGATTTTCGGACTTCTCTCAGCTTCCGGAACACTGCCTTTGTAGTACATTTTTACATCCTGTTGACCACTTGGACTGTTCATCCTCGCGATCTTTTGCTGTTCCAGATCCTGACTCTCAATCTTCTCAATGAATTGAGAAATAGTCAACCCATTATAAACACCCGTATTCTTCAGGATCATCAAGTATGTACCCTACTCCTTTTGCGGTAAGGCATCGGCTAACTTGTCAACCCACTCTTCCCGATCTTTTTCTATACTAAGCATAGACATTGTTCGCACTAAGTGGCAGTATCGTTCAATGAGCTTCTTTGTGTCTTCTCCGGGTAAACTACTGAACAGATCAAACTCTTTCTTGAGCAATGCCTTCTTGCTCTTAATCATGTTCTCACTACCCTCAAACTTAACACGTAGAGCATCCCAGATTGACTTTGAAGTTTTATCATGTTGTAGCAACACAAAAATGTCTTCTTTGATAGCTTGTTGAAGCAAACTAATCATCATCTTTTCGGCTCGATACATTTCCCGTTCTTTATCATTAAATTCTGAGATTTGTTTGATAACTTGCATATCAGTACGTGGTAAGACATATTTTTTTAGAATACATTCCCATGATCTAAGATGGTTTACCTGAACCCAGTTTTCAAATCTGTCCTTCCACCCATAATACTCCTCAATACTCATTAGCTTAGGGGGTTTTTGTGTAGTTCCCGTTTCGTTTTCTAGATTCATATTCTGAGCAATCGAAGCCGGAGTCATTGAAGATGTAGCGAACGCGTTGTAGAAATCGTTATCCATTTTTCAATAGCACGTATTTCAAAACAGTAGCTTTCGAGCGGAATTAACCCAAATACAATTTTGAGCGGAATAGCAATATACAATCTCGAGCAGAATTAGAAGTTTGTTAATCTGGAGCGAAATCAGAACTTAGGCAGCCTTGAAGCGGAATCAACAAATGAGATTTGGAGCGGAATCACTTGTTTGGCAGCCTGGAGCGGAATCAACATCAAGTTTTGGAGCGGAATCTCAAGTTTGGCAGCCTGGAGCGGAATCACTCACAACTTTGGAGCGGAATCTCAAGTTTGGCAGCCTGGAGCGGAATCACTCACAACTTTGGAGCGAAATCAACAAATTGGCACTTCCGGAGCGAAATCAGAAATGGTTCAGTTCGAGCGGAATCAGTTCGGGGGTCCATTTTGTCCATTTTTAGTCCGATTTTAGCAATAAAACTTTCCAGGGTTTGTTAATAGTCAATTATACACAGTCTGTGAAAATTTGAATCAGTTTTGACCGTTAAATCTTTCTGAACTAATGAAAGAAGGTGTAGAAACAAGAAATCTCGATGAAATCCAGCTAATCTCTGCAGAACTCCTCCTCCTGAGCTCTGATACCACTTGAAGGAACGAGTTTCGACCTGAACGAGTCGTTCAGAGGAGTTTTTGATCAGTTACAGGTGCGGAAAACAAGTAACTGACGTAGAAACAGCTAATTCTTCGCTTTAACTACTGATCGTATTGATTAAACGTTGTTTACAATCAAATCTCACACCGGTAGCACTTCGGTATGGTGTACAGGGACTCTCTTTTTTATTTCGCTCATGGTGACCCTATATATAGGCACTTGATTCCGCTCATGATGACACAGATACACTTGGAGCGGAATTAACATGTTATGATTCCGCCCGAAATCAACCAAAAGACACTAGGAGCGGAATTATACTCTAGGAGCGAAATCAACTTTCTAAACCCTTAAACTATCCTATATTCTTGAATAACATACCCTGATCTATACATTCTAGTCTAAGACTTGATACAAGACGATGTCGACAGATGCATGCACTAACACAGAATTCATCACCCCCTTTAGGCAATTAGCAAGCGTTTTTGCTATCACCTTATACACAACTCCAATTAACGAGATAGGCCTATACTCCGATAGCTGCTGCGGGTCTTGCACTTTTGGGATTAAAGTGAAAAAAGAATAATTACATCCCGGGTTAATTCCACCCGAAACATAAAACTGGTACATCAATTCCATGAACTTTGGCTTAAGCTCCTCCCAGAATCGCTTCACGAACTTGAACGTGAACCCGTTCGGACCTGGGGCTTTATCACCCCCACATTCCCAAATGGCATCTTTAATCTCTTTTTCCGAAAAATGGCCTGTTAGGGCCCTAGCTTGATTCGACGATATTTTTTGGAATTCGTTTACTAAAAGTTTTGGCCTTCTTTTCATCGGTTCATCAAACTTATCTTTGAATACCCGCCTTATTTCCTTCTTCTTGGTATCCGGGTCCGTAATAGCAATGCCATCAATGATGATTGTATTTATCCGCTTACTCGCCTGACTCATATTAATGAACTTATGAAAAAAAGACGAGTTATCATCCCCATACTTAGTCCAGTTAACTTTTGCCTTCTGTCTCAGCTTCGAACACTTCAGTTTTTCCAGCTTCTTTAAAATCACCTTACAATTGATTCTGGACAATTTTTCCTTGTCGTTTAGGATCCTGCATTCAGCTGCCTTTTTAATTTTTGCAAGCGACTGGGTTGCCAAAATTCTGGATTCTTCTTCCTGGTATCTTCCTCTTTCCCTCCAGACTTTGATTTTGCCCTTTACTTTTTTCAAGAGTTCCATAATAGCTTTATCCCCTTCTCCAACCCACCCCGTCTCCCTTAACGCCTCCTGAACCGTTTCCGAGAACCCATCCATATCCAGCTAATAATTGTATATCTTAAAAGGTATTGGGCCAAAGTCGACTTGGGAGCAAGAGAGCACAAGAGACACCTATCTAGCTACCTCTAATAAATTCACATGGATTATAATTGTTATATTATTGGATAATAATGTACTTCAAATACAAAATATACAGGTGTAAGGTTATACAACTGCCTTATAGTTTAGTACCCCTGATGGGGATATGGTGATTACTCTTGATGACTGGTACACTCAAAATTATTTGGTTAGTACTTAATTTTATTTTTAATACATATTAGTAGGAATCTAATGTATGGTTTTATCTCTAATTGCTAGAAAGGAGCTCAATATGCTAGATGGAGTGCTGGTCGATGGCAAGGGACTTATGTTGATCAGTTCTATTTAGACATAATGGAAAACATGAAAACAAACCTTTGATTGCATCAGTACAGGCCAACAGAGAATCCAGATGGAGACGCAGCAATAGTGTTTGACATGATTGTCAACTTGATCTGGTTCCTCCTTAGGGTGCAATCTAATGATGGTGATGAAGAAACCGAATAGGGTGTTCGGCTATGGAGAGAGGGGCGATTTCGTGATGATGTTATTGTGATTAGAGTCTAACCCTTTAACCCTCTAAATATCTCCTTATATATGCACCCAAGAGGAAACCCTAATTAGTTAATAATGGTAATAAGGCCCATCAACAATTACCAACTAATTATTTAATAGGTTGTTATATATTTTGATCCATATAATGTAAATGATTATAATGGCTACTAGATTAAATATAACATAAAAATATATTTAATCTTACATTCTCCCACTTAGCCGAGTAATCATTTACTATGAGTATTAGATAAGCCTGATCAGGAGTTAACACTCATTTTAGCCTTAAACAAGTACTATAGCAGAGAAATACAGCCGTTAAATCATTATGCGACTCAGGACCCCCATTAGTCATACTATAGCCTTAATTTAAACCTAGTCGTTATGATCAAAATACGCATAAGACCTTTGTTTGATTTGTAACTTTATTTGTCTATATGCCATTATGCCGGCTTGACATATTCTTAGAGACATACAAAATCAAACTGATGAGGAAAATTAACTAATAGTTAGTCATTCATAGTACGATATGCAATTGCGCATGGCCATTAATTAATACCCGTCTATGAGCTCTCTTAATAAGACTTATGGGTAATAGCCCTTCAGTTATAGGATCCTTAAGCATATCATGAATGTATTCAATACAAAACTTAGCTTCCTCAATTCGTTCATAAATGAATAATTAATTGCGTATCGAAACTTAATGCAGCACCTCTTGAACTGTTACTGTTCAAGGAGTCATGGTAGCTGACTTTATCACACTAAGTCTTCAAAAATAATAATTATATAGAGTTAATAAACTTATGAGTCCACTGATAAATTTCCAACAACATTTAGTGACTATATTATGTCGTTATAACTTAGGTTGTTATTATCAGTTTATTATGACTCCTCCATGAGATAGGTTTTGTCTGCTGACATAAAGATATACATGAAATAACATTTTGTTATCTTTGAACATTACAGAGTTAAAGTAATAAACCGGTTTGAGTTCTCACTTCTTCTTCAAATCATAGCCTCTCGTTTCTTTTAAAGATATTATAATACTCCATTAGATGCTTCACATTAATCTAGGCATATCTAGTGTGTTGCAAATGTGAGTAATATCTAAACGAGTATAGACTTGAACTTTCATAAGGCTTCTAATTAATGAAGCGTAAGGAAATAATCTCATTTATCCTATTAACCTCTAAAGGAGAGCAGTATTGTTTGTTACATATGTAAGGACCCATTTAAGGTTAAACTTATGGAACGAAACTAATGTCCCATTGGGTCTATCTCGGCATGTTATGATATCTATCACGTAAGAGATATCTCTGAGATCTATTATATCAAAGTTTGTGTTTACAATGCTTTGACTTATGTAACATATACCTGTCAAAAGAATATCATCTATATAGACAAGTTTAATTTAGTTGCTCCCACTCATCTTGAGGTAGGTACATTAATCCACTTGGTTGTTGATGAAAATAATTACGTTAAGATTTCATCACATTATGATGTTTGCATTAACCCATACATGGATTTTATTGGCTTATAAATAAAGTGTTCTTTAACCTTAAGTTTAGAACTTTCAGGTTGTTTTATGAACATGTAAATGTGTCAGCCAATTGTTAGGGAAAATTGTTTGTAATGTTCATCTAATGTAGCTTTAAAGTATTATAAGCTACTGGAACAGTGATGATCCTCAAAGAAATCTTTTGTTAGATATGTAATAAAGATTCTTTAATAATATATCTCTTCCTGAGTACAAGCTTTGACAATCAATCATGCTTCTTTGTGTCTTAACGCTTATATTAGGATTTGGTTTAGTTATGAACACTCTTAGGTAATTCAATCAAATCCCAAACGTTATACGAACACATAAAATCAGTTTTACTAGAAAACTGTTTTACTCCATTTAGAAGATTAATTGACGCTAATGGCTTAATTAGAAGAGATAGGATCAGTAAACTTTTCCAAAATCCATTTCAACTTCAGTTAGGGAGGTTATGTAATCATCAAAGTTAGTAAGTTTTTAAACCTATATGACCTCCTGAGTTGATTATTAGGTTTATTAGAAGTTTCAGTTTTATGGATTAGCTCTTGGTTAGGTTGCTATCATTTTCATTCTAAGTTTGTAAGAGTTGGTGCAGTATGGTGTACAAGAGGTGTAATCGGAGTTAAATTCGGAGTGAAATTTAATGACACTCTTCCCCCCGCCTCTTGTATTCCTTGCAAGTCATAATAAGGACTCTGACTGCTCCCACTGACCTTAGAAATCTTTAGGAACTCAGCATGCTTAGGGTCAATATGTAACGACCAACAAATTCTAATAGAGAAACAAGTTAATGACGTTAGTCGTTGTAGTTTCTCTTGTTGAGGATTATGTTAGTTTAGGTAAGAAATCTAAGTGTGCCCACAATTAAGCAACAATGAAACTTTTGTAAGTGTAACATTATATTTTAAGGAGACAAGTTTTGATGGAACAATGAGCGGTGTCTTGTACACGAGGTGTAAATTTAGGTAATGTAAAATTTTTACTCCCCCACCTCTTGCAACTATTGCAAGTTATTATTAAGACACTTAATGCTCCCACTGATCTTTGATATCTCTAGAAATGCTACAAGAGAAGTTTCAATGAGGTACGTGACGTGGGACCTATCATATATATGTTGGACTTTATTTTATTTCTTTAATGTCCAGTTGTCATAAGAAACTTAAGGACATATTTAATAGAAATCTTATTAAGTACATATATGAATAGATTTCTTCTAAGACCATGGGCCATATGCGACAAAATTTAGATACAAGTTGATAGTCTTTAAATGATAAATGAATTATGTCTAAATATTCCATTTGGAATAAGTTCCATGAATGTCAACGAATGACTTATGATGGACCCATACTTATTCCTTAAGTCAAGTCATATTTTAGGGCTTTAATGTCATGATTTAAAATCACTTAGAATGAGATTAGTTGAAAATCATCCTCATTAACCATGTCATGATTTCTCATGAATTTCGGTTGTAATGGATGAACTTTATAAGTCTCATTTTCCTTTTGTCAAATTCTCATTTGCATGATGACAAAAGTTGTGAAAGTTTAAGGTATCATCTAGTTTCATCTTAGTAATGTTTCTATCCAGATATTTAGAAAAAATAAAATGAGAGTTGAAGATAAGTGTGACTTTATGTTGGTTATGCAAACCTCACAACCTTCATAACATAGCCTAAGTAATGATACTGTATTCTGATTAATCTTCAGAATATGTAAGGTGTCGAAAATCTTTGTTAGAAGACATCTTATTATGGTTCTTATAGCCTTAACATTTAATTTTGTCACTGACTCTCATGTTAGTTATTTGTTGACTTATGGTAAGGAAACGTTTAGAACTAGAGTCAACTAATCACGTGTTAATAGGAATATTAAAAGTAGCAGACTTAATTATCATTAGTAAATGAATATCTAATTAATTTATCCAACTGTTCTTTAGAATAATGGATAGTCTTGTTGCTTATGTCTAGTCTAATGGCATAATTATGCAGTGAGATTTTCCCTTGAAGAACCTTAGAGGTGGAATTAGCACTTGTAATTTGTCTATGGACCTTAGAACAATCCTCTTTTAAAGTTTTACGTGGTTGTAAGATGAACAACATCTTATTTTCCAGTTTCAAACATTTATTTCTATGTACATATGTTGCTTATCAACACACTCATTATACTTTGGTACTTTTGAGTGTTATAGTTGATTTATAAGGCATCAAATTGTACAAGTGAAAATCTTAGTATGTAATGTACTGGAAAAATGTACTTATTTCCATACGTCAACCCTTAACTTTATGGGTCATGGTATTATACATTATTATGTATTCACATATACCACGTAGCTTTATAGTTTATAGTTTTAAATGAAGGCATGCATTTTAGGAATTCTTGTGATTATTCAACAATAATAGATTAGTTTTAGGAAAAACTTAATCTGGAATAACCTTTTAGTGATAGCATTTATGTTAGAGAGTTCTTGATTATCATAAGAGACATCATGTTTAATTTGTCCTATTCATCATGCTCTACTTTTCTTCTGTAGTACCTTTATCAGAAGAGAGCAGTAGGATTATCGTGTCTTAAGAGATAATCAAGGATTTAATTTAAGAGCTAATTCTTATAGAAACTTTAAATAAAGCAAACATTTTAGGTTTAGGAATTAGAGTGGATGAGATATAGATTTATAAAAGAAAATTATAGTGAGTAAAGTTATGGGTACTAAAAAAATAAGGCAGACGAAATGATCATAAGATTAATGAAGGATCATTAATGTGGGGATCATTATGTGAAGAGGTTGTGATATGTCTCTTACTAACATCAAAATAATAGACTTAGTTAAAGTTCTACTTAAATGAAGACAAATCAGCTTTGGCCAGAAGTGTAATCATTTAAGCATGTGTGCAAAGTAATCGTGACAAATCATCTTTGGCCAGAAATGAGACAATCACTTTAGTTATGCACTTGTTAAGAATGCTATACATGAATGAATTAAATCAGCGTTGGCCAGAAATTAAGACATTCACGTTTGTAATGCATACTCAACATGGCTTTTATAATACTTGAGCAATAAATAGATGTATCAAATCAGCTTTGGCCAGAAGTGATACATCAGAAGCTCACCCAAGTAAAGCCATTTTTGGTTTTGTGAAACTTTATTTGATTCTGATTAATTATCTAATTACAAAACCAATTATTTAATAGCAAACCACCTGTTAGCGTGGATCGAACTCCGCGGTGAGTTCACTGGGGTTTGCAAGGGGACAGCGTGCCCCCGCACGGGGTTCGGGGCAGAGCCCCGAGCTAAATTTTAGCTCACATTAAACAACCTAAAGTAATGAGGTTGAGATTTCGGTTAGTCTTAGGTCTCGAGTGAGATCTCGACTCAGTTATGAGATCTCGACTCAGATCTCGAGTCAAGTCTCGACTCATCTTGTGGTCTCGAGTACTGAATTTTATGAGATCTCGACTCCATAATGAGGTCTCGAGTCGCAACCATGGTCTCGAGTTATGAAGATTTAAAACCCTTAGTCGAAACCTCAGTGGTCTCGAGTCGAAACCTTAGCGTCTCGAGTCGAAACCGTTGTCTCGAGTTGTAAAGATTTGAGAACCCTTATGATTTCGAGTCGAGACCTTGTGGTCTCGAGTCAAGATCTTGGTCTCGGGTCGTTAAAAGGGTGATCTCGAAACTCCTGTTAACAGCTGTTGTTGTGAAAACATAACTGAAAATTCGAATTCTTAGGGATTTTGAGATATGGTTTCCTGTTTTAGTGATGATCTAATTTTATCAAAATATTTCGAAAATTTTATCTGATTATCAATTAACAGTTTTTGAATAAACTTAGATGATAAAATTGGATCAAAACAGGAAAACACTCAATAATCCTAATTACATTCCAAAACATAAAGGAGTTTTCGAATTTTCTAAGAACATATGATGAACCCTAAAAAATAAAACATAATTCTGGAATCCGAAATCTGAAAATTAAGGCTTCTAAACAGATTTCGGACATGAGCTTTAACCATTTTGGTCTCGAGTCATATAAAAAACCAATTAAATTTTTGAAACAGTGATATCGATGACTTCATGAGAGACTCGAAACCATGCTGTTAATTATATTAGGCTTTTAAAATTTTTGTTTTCCAGATTTCAATCCCAGAATAATGTATACGGAAACAGAACTGATTAATCAACATATGCTCTGATACCACATGTTGATCAGTTCTATTTAGACATAATGGAAAACATGAAAACATACATTTGATTGCATCAGTACAGGCCAACAGAGAATCCAGATGGAGACGCAACAATAGTGTTTGACATGATTGTCAACTTGATTTGGTTCCTCCTTAGGGTGCAATCTAATGATGGTGATGAAGAAATCGAATAGGGTGTTTGGCTATGGAGAGAGGGGCGATTTCGTGATGATGTTATTGTGATTAGAGTCTAACCCTTTAACCCTCTAATTATCTCCTTATATATGCACCCAAGAGGAAACCCTAATTAGTTAATAATGGTAATAAGACACATCAACAATTACCAACTAATTATTTAATAGGTTGTTATATATTTTGATCCATATAATGTAAATGATTATAATGACTACTAGATTAAATATAACATAAAAATATATTTAATCTTACAACTTAATGTTGATCTAGGCTCAATTTCATTGGTTTTTCCCTATAAATATAGTTCCATTGTTCAAGACGGTATTAACCATACTATACTCAATGATGATCTAGGTAAGTGCCATTGGTTTTTGTTTATAATATGAAAAACAATTTCATGTCAGGTTAAGCTGCAAGAAATGGGGCGGGCCATGTCAGGTTGAGCCGCAAGATTTTTTTTTAGTTATTGTCTGAGTAACTAATGCGTAAATCATAATTACAATAACAATGTATGTAGTTAAGACTATAATTAAAATTCTTGAATAAATATTTTATGTTTATCATCATAACTTTCTATGATCAAGTTGTGACCCTTTCAATCCACACCTGTAATTATGTTATGCGTAAATGCTTATTTTTGGTGAGTTTTCTTGGAGCAGCATGTATTGGAGCATGAAAAAACCACACGAGCACTCAATAATAGTTCTGTTTTTCAGATGAGTCAATAGAAGTTTGCATCAAATGTGGTTGAGAAATGTTTTGACTTTTGGTGATGCTAGCAAACGCCAACTTCTTGTGAATAAGTTCAACAATTAGTTTCTCAACTTGCTGGGACTTTTGTTGTTAGAAATGAATCAAACTCTCATGAAAATGAAAATAGGAGTTTGATGAGTAGGTGCACATAAATTATCTCCCATTTAAAGAATGCAGGTCTAAGATACACTACACTATATTTTTTTATGTTTGGCATTTATGTATTTTAAACTGGTAAACTTTTTTTAACTATGTGTTACTCGTCATGTTGTTACAGGACCAACATCATTGCTCATGTCATTGAACAGGCAATATGCATCGTTAAGTAAATTGTGGGCAAGTATCATGTGTTTTTAATTATCACGGCACGAGTCCGAGACACTTCTATGCTTATAGAATGCTCCAAAACAAAGTATGCACTTTTTCATTAACTTATCTAATACATCACATTATTTAAGTTTATTTTAATTATACACTTGTGAGTATTTTAAAATTAAATTTTCCTACCCAAGAAGCAATCTTGAGTGATAACTAGTATGTCATATTCATCACATAAACACGTAAAAGCTTATATGTCATATTTGTTGGAGGAGAAAAAAATAAAAATTTATGCAGTTGCAAAATTATTTTCAAACCTAAAAAGACAACTCTTTACTCGTATCGTTTTATTTAAAATAGGTTTTTTATATCCTATAATTAAATTTAATTATGTCTGCTTATATGATTTTGATGCCACTTAGACTATGGGTGTGGAGGAGCTTGGGTTGGGGCTATTGCTCGACACGTGGCGAATGTGAGATCCACAAGGTAATACTCAAAAACTAAGGATGTGGTGTGGCGTGGCCGGCTATGTGGATTTTTTTTTGGTTTGGCAACGGCTACCCCCAACGGCTAGATCGAATCACCAACCAAAGTCAGCCATGTCACCCATCCCCCCCCCCCCCCCCTCACGCCATGCTCAATCCCCACGCCAAAGGGGCAACGGCATGCCCAACGCTAGAGTTGGCAATTTTACACGACACGAACCTACACGAAGTTAACAGGTATCGTGTATGGCCTTAACATGTATCGTGTACCAAACAGGTAGACACGGGATTACCTGTTAATTTTCGTGTATAAACAGGTTAAATACCTGTTTACCTGTTAATACTCGTTAATACACGATAATAAATTAAATTAAATAAAACTCATCAGTCATGTGCATGTGGGTTCCTTAATTCCTTTCTATTTTCATTCCTCATTCAATTCAAAAAAAATAAAACCCTAAACTCCCTCTGTAACTCTCAGATAGCATGTCGTGTCCGTGTTTTTGTTCGTGTTAACAGGTAATTTTCGTGTATATCGTGTCGTGTTTGTGTTTGAAAAAAAGGACACGATAAGTTATGGTGTCGTGTTCGTGTATGAGATTTCGTGTATCGTGTCTCATGTCGTGTCTTATCGTGTACGGGTGTACACAATATGTCAGCCCTACCCAACACTTACCCGGGGTGAAACAACCGACGTTGAACCCAAACCGCCGTCCCAATCCACGCCCCGACACCCCACAGTCTTATCAATTTGGATTAGGTAGACAAAAGGCATAATAATTAATTAATAGTGTATGATTGATTGCAAATTTCAATTCTAAATATTATACAGTTGAAGTATATGACTAGATCTAAAACTTTAGATTTAAAGTTTAGCAATTACAGGATGGAAAAGAAATAGAGTGAAGCATATTGTTATATAAGTGTAGTGTGTATGATAATTAAAAGTATATACACATTCTTTTATGGTTATTACATCTCATTCTGTATAAAATTAATTTTAAGTAATTACTCTAGACGTAATCGAATAAATATGGTGTTCTTATACTATGGAAAAATCAGAAAAAAAAACTAGGGAACGATATACGATAACTACACATTTTACGTATAACAGAAAATATATATATTTTGTGATTTTTATAAGTCTTCAGTTAAAATATACTCAAATTTAAGGGTCTTAAACACACACCTCAACCTAGTCACTCCATTTGGTATATACATATTGTTGGCGTGGGTGTCCGAAAGCTTCCACTTAGCAAAGCTGAAACAATAAGTTAAACAAAGTTACATTAGTTACTAGAAGCTGAAAGTTGGAAGCCGGAAGTTGTCGCACTGACGACCGGCAGCTGGAAGCTCATGTTACTGTACGTACATACATCGGGTCTCGAACTTGCAAGGTCAAAGTGATGGGACTTTGCCCAAAAGTGAATAAAGTAACATTAAGACACACAACCTGACATTTTTCAAAGAGACAAGACCACTCGTGCAAACATCACCAGAGAATAATGCTTAGGAGACTTCTTGGGCAAAGGGAGTCTCCTTCAGCTCAAAGGTTATGTTCACTTCACTCTCAATCTCTAAAACTATTTCTCCCACTTATGCTTGACTCTTAAGAGATCTTTATTGATTCTCATGCCGGAGTCCAAACACGGGAGGCCACCTCTCACGTTAAGACTAACGATGTTCTTTGTGTGTAGATTCCGATCAAGAAGCTATCTGCCGGAGTGGATCCTCGACATTCCCCCTACCATACTCTTATTGTTTTAACACATATAGATCTTGTTACATGTATATAGCTCTAGTATACGAGCGTCTAGTTCTTGAATACCTTTAGGTATACAAACACTTTTCTCTTGTATGACAGACATATAGTTCCGGATCAATTAAATCAATAGATTGTTAGTTAATCGATAGCGCTTGATTAGTCAATTATAGATGTTTGTATAATTTTTTAAAATTAAATTTCCATTGATTATTATGAATTCCTAATTTAAAATTAAATTTCCATTGATTATTATGATTTCTTAATTTTGATCGGAGACATAATACATAATAAAGATTTGTTTAATAGTCTATGATTGGTTGCAAATTTCAATTTTGGATCTTATACTACCCCATCAAGAACTTGTCCTTGTCATATGGTCTCACACTCCTAACTCAATAATTTTCTTGACTAATAATAACACACACACATCTCTTCTCCTCCCTCCACTCCTCAACACAGCCTTATCAATCCCTGAACCAAAAACTCAAATCAACTCATAAAAAATTGATCTTTTCATGGGCTTTCTTCTTCAAATTGCTTCATGGCCAATTCCTTCACTTACTCTCACTTCATTTCGTCCTCTTTGAAGCCCCTTCTCAAATTACCCATCACTCGTTTTCACCTTCTTCTAATCTTTCTGCATACCCTCTTATAACTCGCACCCTTTTCACTCCAGCATTGAAGTGGCTTTTTGTTTTTCAAGATTCTAAAACAATCCATTGATTTCAGTTAAAAACCCCAACTTTGAAGTGGGTTTTTGTTTTACAAGTTTAATCCGCACACAATCAATCAGTTTCGATCAAAACCCTCAACATTGAAGTGGGTTTTTGATTTTCAAGATTCTCAAACAATCGATCAATTTCAATTAAAATCTCATCTTTGAAGTGGGGTTTTGTTTTACTGGATCAATTTCAATCAAAACCCTCAACATTGAAGTGGGTTTTTGATATTCAAGATTCTTAAACAATCGATCAATTTCAATAAAAATCTGAACTTTGAAGTGGGTTTCTGTTTTACTCCATCAATTTCAGTGAAAACCCTCACCATTGAAGTGGGTTTTTGATTTTCAAGATTCTCGCAATCGATATAGTTCAGGATCAATCAATCTATCAATTGATATCTGAAACCCTAAGATTAAGAATTAAGTAAATGGCATCGGTGTTTTTGTACCATGTTGTTGGGGATCTGACGGTGGGGAAGCCAGAGATGGTGGAGTTTACTGAGAATGAGACGGTGGAGGCCGCGATCAGGGCGATCGGAGAATCGACTGAATGCGGGATTGCGGTTTGGAGGAGGAGATCCGTGCAAAAGGGTTTGATTGAGAACGCAGAGATGAGGCATCAGAGGTTTGTGGGGATATTGAATCCACTGGATATTGTTGCTTTTTTGGCTAGAGATGATTGTTTGAATGATCAGGAGAAAGCGATGAAGACACCGGTTTCGGAGGTGGTTGTTCCAGATAATACTTTGTTGAAGGAAGTTGATCCTGGCACAAGGTTAGGATCTTTCCTGATTTTAACTTTGATGCAGATTAATGCTATGAACATGGCATTATAATATTAATATCAGTACTTACATTGAAAACACTAGAACTTAAAAAAAGGTTTGTTTTCGCTTCGGGTTCTCGGTGGGAGCTATAGCTATCCCCGAGATAGAGGAAAGGTAGCTCTGCTATGAGTGGGGTTATACTGGATACATGTGTGTGTTTGTTTGTTACGTTGGAAATATTTGATGTGTTAATGTGTTGATCTTGTTGCTGTTGTTATGATCATACCTTCTGCATAAGTATGAAGTAGTTGAGATGTTTAATTATATGTCAATGATGGAAATTGGAAGTTCTTAGTTTTTGTTTGGGAGTATTGGATTTGAAATTTGAGGATGTGATTGGTTCAAAAAGATTAGACTGTTGATGGGATAAGAGATTGATTGTTCTAGATTTTGGGATAAAAGAGTGTTCTTGATGTTGATCTGTTACTGTTAGTTTAATCAGATTTGCTCATTTGTATATTTGTTCCTTTTTGTTTGGATCTGTTTTAGGGGCTGTTTGTTTAGCTGTTAATGAGGCTCTTAATGGTTCAGACCTCTTACTGGTTCAGCACTTAATGGTTCAGACTGTTTGTTTCGCGAGCAAATGTCTGAATGGTTCAGACATTTGCCTCTGAATGGTTAAGTTTTATACTGAGTATGAATGGTTAAGACCTCTAACCATTAAGTGCCGAACCAGTAAGAGGTCTGAACCATTAAGAGCCAGTATAATGCTTAACCGTTCAGAGGCAAATTTCTGACCAATTCAGATTAGAGGTCTTAACCATTCAGACTCAGTATAATGCTTAAACATTCGGAGGCAAATGTCTGAACCATTCAGACATCTGCTCGCGAAACAATCAGTGTTGAACCAGTAAGAGGTTTGAACCATTAAGAGCTAAACAAACAGCCCCTAAGTTGTGTAGGAGCGGGGTCAAACCCAACCCAACCTGTTTTGACTCATACTTAAAGGAGCTTTTCTTGATGGGTCCAAGTTATACATATAAGCAAAACTTGGGTAAAGTCTAATCATAGTGATGGAGTCATAGGAGAATCAACCGTTACACCAAGCTGTGAAGATTTTGTAATTGATTAAATTTTTTATATGAAAATTTGTATTTATGTAATTTCTTTAAAAACCAACTTAGGACATTATAAGCACTTGAATGCACTTCAAACAACTTTTGAACGGTTTGACTTGTTTTATTTTTTCTTCTTTTTTGTAAATAATCTGTTTGACCTGTTATCAGTAAAATAACACAACCCAAATTGATCAATCACCATATATATGGTCAACATCAAGTCTGAAGTTCTATTCCTATTAAATAGAAGGCCTAAAGTTAGGGGACTCTTTGTATGGACCCAATGAATTAATTTCGCCAATTGTGGTAGATGCCACACTTTATAAGAAGTGATCACCAATTACTTTGCGTAACGGGTCGAGTTGACCCAAAACACTTGTTTAAAATCTTTACTTTTTCTACATAATTAGTTTTAAACATGATTGTAAACTTGTATTATTTTCTGAATGAACTGATGTTAGAGGTTTATGCCTTAAAAATACAATTTGGGCAACTTTCAAAACCCATATTGACCCGCTTATTTACATATTTCTTTTTTTATGCTAGATTAATAGATGCATTGGAGATAATGAAGCATGGCGTGAGGCGTCTTCTTGTTCCAAAAAGCATAGGATGGCGTGGCATGAGCAAGCGTTTCTCCATTCTCTACAATGGAAAATGGCTCAAAAACCCAGATAGTAATCCAAATATTACGGTTCCCACTATCAACCGAACTTCACCTTCGACACCGACCGCCATAATCCGTGACAAATATTGTTGTCTTTCTAGAGAAGATGTGATCCGTTTTTTAATCGGTTGTTTAGGAGCATTGGCTCCCGTTCCTCTATCTTCCATCTCATCTCTTGGTGCAATTAATCCTAATTATTGCTCAATTGAAGCGTTGTCACCTGCAATTGAAGCTGCGCGTAAGATCCCTCGTGAACCAAGTGCATTTGCAGTTGTTGACCCGACACCTGACGGTCAACGCAAGATTATTGGAGAGATCTCAGCTTCTAAATTATGGAAATGTGATTATTTGGCTGCTGCGTGGGCGCTTGCTAATCTTTCTGCAGGTCAGTTTGTGACAGGTGTTGAAGATAATCAATCTTCAAGGAGTCTTCCTGATTTGGTGGCGGCTGGTGACGGAGATGGTGCAAATGGTGTCGGTGGAGGGCGGTTAATCAGGCAAAGGACTTTTAGTAGCAGGAGTATTGGGTTTTTTAACCACAACCCTTCAAGTCAAAGTTTTGGTGCTAATAGAAGCATGTATAGGGGTAGGAGTGTGCCTTTAACGTGTAAAACCACAAGCTCGTTGGCTGCAGTCATGGCTCAGATGTTGTCTCATCGTGCGACTCATGTTTGGGTGACTGAAACCGAGAATGATGATGTTCTGGTCGGATTGGTTGGGTATGCTGACATCTTAGCCGCTGTCACCCGCCCCCCTGCCGCCTCTCTTCCAGAGACTTCATAGAAAAAAAGTGAATCGAGAATGTACATGCTAAGCTGTTTTGAATCGTGAATTTTTGGGTCTTTTTTGGTTAAATTACTGTTTTCGGGTCGGTTATGTTAAAGATTGCTTCTGTTGTGGTTTGTTTTTAAGTCACTGTGTCGTCCTTGCTTTGTTTCTGGTTGTTTCAATGAGGAGGTTGGGCATCATGTCAACCTTCTTTTAGTCTTTGTTGTCTGTCTCAGGTCATATTTGTTATAAATAAATAAATTCATGTTATATGTAATATGCAGTTCTTTATAATTTTTATGCATGAACTATATGGAGTTCTTTGTACATACATGAAAATGTAATGTTACAATACAAAGTTATGTCCAAAATTTATTTAAATGTGTCAATTAACTTTCAGTGGTCTTTGATGTCAACCCGAAGCCGTCTGCCTAGCGACTTTCATTGGTTAACAGAGAATTGGTGGGGCCATAAGTATTTCGGTTACAGTTTCTCAATGTTATCCAAATAAAATAATGTACCATTTTAAATTTTGACGTATACTGGACATGAACTAAATCGCCTCGAATTTACATATATGAAACCGTAATGATACAAATGCAACTTTACAGCCCAAACTGATCCTGAACAAAACCTGAATACCAAATTTGAATTGCTTTTTCTTTTAAAAGGAAACATATGACTACTGACTAGGATGAATTACAACAATATAAGCAAAACCACACACTATTGGTGCTTCTGGTCTGATGAGGATGCAGAAGAGTTTGATGTCAAAGCATGGATTGTAGATCGAGTGCTAACCAACTTCTCTCTAAGCATCATGTTGTATTCGTAGAGATTTTTAAGGTTTTTCTGGATCTCGGGAATGCTAATTTCGATACCATTCATTTCTGCCAAAACAAACATATAAATTACGAACGGGTTGATTTGGGTTGCGTTTTACACAACACTGGTCAAATGGCTCAATAAAAGCTAAAATGGGATTGACTTAAACGGGCTGAAAGAAACAACTTCCTATTATCTTTTCCATAGATCAATATTATTGTTGTAATAACATAGCTTTTTTTTTTTTTGTAATCATGATTAAAGCATCACTCCTTTTCCAAATAAAATAATTTAAAAACGGAGACAAAGGGTTGCGGGTCAACCCAACTCAGCCCATTTTAATAAGAGCGACACTTTTTAGCCCAAGCCCGGTTCCCATTACCAACCTGCCCATCTTGCCACCTCTTGGTTCAGTGATTGAAGTTACCTAATGATGGCGGCAAAGGTATGTCATCAGTAGCCATGACTTGTGGATCTACATCAGATGAATTCTTAACGTTTCCATTATGTTCTTCCTGATAATTCACATCCCTTAATACCTGCAAATGAGATGAGTACACACAAGCTGAGTAACAGGTTGTTCTTAAGAAACAAAGTTATCGTCCATCGACTAAAAACAGTTCACGTGTAACCATTCATGTATCATGTTATCATGCATTGATGTATAAATACACACAAATACATGCATATATGCCTATATACATATACATATTCATATTCATTTGTGTGTGTGCATGCGTTCGTGTGTGTGTATGTGTACTCATGTATGAACTGCTGACTGCTTACCTTGTCACTTGGTGTGCTAACTTTATTGTTGAAACTAATAGTATCCATTCGTATTTGTTTCTTTTGATGAAACGCTGATGATGGCCCTCCTTTAGGTACTGGAAAACAGTTGCAAGACGGCATATCCACAGAAACTCCATCTTCAAAAGCTGATATCCCACGGCCCCATGTAAAACTTACATACTTCCTTAACTAGTTCCAAAAATAAAATAAAAAAATTATTCAAAATTCAACGTGTCTTGAAATGAGTAGATGATACAAAATATCAAAAACTCATGCTACGTCCCAATTAAATAAGATAGCATACCTTATTCCACCGTTCTTGGGCTTTCCGGCGGCTTCTAATACTTCTCATCACCACATCCTCATGTCGGAATCTTTTGAACCTATATTCAAACTATAAAAAACTGAAAATTAAGATCATATGAGGAATGCCTTAGTTTTGGTTTTAAAAAAGCGCGCCTGAGGCGCGAGGCGATCGGTTTAGGGCCTTGAGTCAGCACCTCATGCACATATGGGTCAAAATTAGGGTCTGTAGGAGGGCGAGGCTGATATGTTAAAACAACCGTAGCAACACCTTGCATACGTGAAGCTCTTGCCTCGGCTTTCGGGACCTAGATGCCTCGGAGCGCCTCACTCTTTTTTAGAAACCAAGGCCTTACTTACACAAGCCATTTTCAAAAAAAGGAACCAAACAAAGCTTTATTTTGGGCAAAACTGAATGCAATGGTCATTTAATAAAGTGGATCTTTGATATATATAACCTCCTAAGTAACTTAACTCAAAAAAATAGAAATTAACATAATAGTATAACCTCCCTAGTCATATATTAAAAACACTAATTAATAAAAATAATCCTGAATTTTTGGACAAAAAGTGTTTCGAGCGTTACCCAACATGTCTAACAATATCCAGTATGAGTTAAAACGATTTAAGTGATAAGGGCTACTAACGTTCGTTATGATGTACTAAAGAACGAGCCACCAAGATCAGCAAGAAAACGTACTTACTTGCACCAAAAGGTAGAAAAATATGCCAATACAAACACAGTACAAGCCACCAAGATCAGCAAGAAAGCCCACTGCATTCTTCAAATAACATGATGGGTTAAATCACTATGCTTAACTCAACATATCTATGAAGAAACAAATCTAATTACAACAAATGACTCACCGGGCCCAAGGGTGCTTTGATTGTCAACTTGCACAATGTAGGATGAAAGAAAATTGACATGAAATGTGGTATTCACGAACCCGTCATTGGAACCTTGTAGCGAAGCCTGCAGCTGATTTGCGTCACTAAAAGACGAACCCGGAAGGAAATCATGAAACAGAGGTTGTATAAGTCTAAGATCATGTTTGTTCCGATATATTCTCGGAAATAAATTAAATTGCAGAATATTTGGATCTCTTCCTCTATAAGTGACAAACTTTGCACTATTTGTGCTTCCATTCTTCAAAGAACCACTTACATAACTCATATGTTTCTTGTGTTGGCGGTCTCTAGCGGTTAACATAAATTCAAAGCCCACGGCAGCGGCCGGCACGTTTGGGAGGTCAACAAACTGCCATGAAATGTATAAACTGTCGCTAAAAAGCTGGCAATCATAACATTTAAGAGTAATGGTGGGCCCCTTTGTAGTGTTTTGGCATGAGAAATTGACGAATGTGGAGAGCGGTAGAATTCGAGAATCGATAAAAGCGGGATTTCCAGTGACTAAAGTCCCGGGTCCTTTTAGATTGGAACAACTCATGGTGGAAATGGTTGTTATGTTGAATTCCATGTCATTATGGAAGGCAGCTAAATCTGGTGCATTTGTTGCTATCATACTGTGTATCTCAATGGTTCTCATTGATATAACTTGGTAAAGCAACCTGTGATAAAACCGTATAAAAAATTAGTAATGGGAATCAGATAATCAGCGGTAACAAAAAGCACGATAAAACAGCTTTTCTTGAGGTGGAAAATGGCTAGTCTTGTAGAGGATCAAAACAGCTGCGGGTTGAAACACACCAACTTTAATACGGTCTAAGGTTTAAAAAAACGGAAACGAGGTTCGAGGCGTTTTCCCTTCGCCTCACGAGGCGTAAGCCTCGAGGCGAACCGATGCGGAATTAAAAAAATAAATATAAAAATTATATATCTTAATAAAATAATAATACTAACTAAATTCATCATCAAATTCATGAAAATCATCAAAAACACACATAAAAAAACATAAATTGCTTGAAATTGACACAAAAAGTCAAAAACATCAAAAACAAATAACAAAAACCCCTGAGGCGCAGCCTTTTTAGTGCCTCAGCCCCTCTAAGGCGCACGTACAATAGGAACCCCCTGAGGCACGCCTTAGAATCGTTTTTTGGGTGTTTCGCCTCGAGGCGCGCCTTGAGGCGCACGCCTCAACCGTATTCTCAACCGTATTACGGTCAATTAATATACCGGTTAGGTTGGGTTGACAAGTAAAAACTTTTTGTACATTTTTAGAATTTGTATAGGATCTCTCCATAATTATGATTATAAAAACAATATTATTACTACAAGAATCGAAATCTTTGAATGAAACAGTTTAGGAGGTTGTATGCATTTATAAATTTAATGACTCCTAGGCGACTTACAACCTGTTTGACCTAGATCGACCCATTGGATCTTTCCACTTTAGCTAAAAAAGTTCATTTGACCCGTTGAGATAAAACACAACCCGAATCCACCCGTTCATAATGAAACGGGTCAAGATTGTCGCCTATAATTTCAACTATGTGGTTGCTATGATTATTAAAAGTAAGAGTAAGACTGATATTTTTGTTCAAGTAAGTAACTCAGAAGTTAAAAGTTCAATAAATGTTGTCTATTTTGCCATATAGAAATGAAGATAGATATGTAATTTATCAGTCACTCACGCAGCAAACAAACCAATAAAAAGAATCCAACTTCCAATTGAGAAAGCTCCACCAAGCTCCGTCTTTCGTTTCTTGACAACCTTTTGATCATCCTACACGAATGACATGAAGAATAATGTATAAGAAACAAGTTAGACTGCTCAAGAAACATATGAGATGGAGGCCACAAATGATGACTCATCACACATAATCACATAAACTTAGCACCATATATAGAAAGCTAGATATCTGTGCATAAGGTACCGGACGGATTTGTTCACCAAGAACAAAAAAAATCATTCAAACCCCGTTTAATCAAATAGGTCAACCTGAACACGACCCGCTCATTAAACAGGTTATGTATGACAACCCAAAACCTCAATAGTTTTAGGTCGTGGTTGGGGTCTTGTTAGGAATTGATACCCCTAATAAAAATGACTGTTAGACAGCCTTACCCCTACCCCGTAGGAATAGAGAGGCTGCTTCAGTGAGACCCCCGGCTCGACATAAATAAAAAGATCATTGAATAACTAAAATAATAACTTCCACATTAACTAATTTGAGAGGTTTATAAATCAAATCCGAGTCGTATTAGGCATATGTTAGTTTATAATTAATAAAGGGCTGGTCCTTAACTGATAAACTTCCCAACCTCAGCCACCCATCCCTTTCCCAGTCTCTTTCTGCAACCCCTTCCTTACCCACGATACACCAGTCAATGGGTCGGGTCTTGATCTACATCCTATCCGATCCATTTATATAACTGAACGAATCAAAAATATTAACTGCCAACCCACAAATAGCTCGACCCATTTAGGAAAATCAAAATGGCCATCAATCCAATTCAATATTAAAAATTATCGCCACCACCACCACCACCACTAGGTTTGGGGGCAGGGGTATGGTAGGATGGGTGTGGTGGGAGGGAAAGGGATGAAGAGGGTCTCTATGTGAGGTTACGAAAAACCAAAACTAAGTCGGTAGATGTCTCATGATCCAACTACATAGATTAGTTAGCGTGCGACAATGGATCATATCAGCATCCATTTAGTTGGATCATGGGTCAAGTCAGATCCCTTGCCGGTTCAATTCAATGACAAATATTCAAAATCCACCCCAAGAAGTAGCATATCTTTTTTCAATCCTATGAATTCAGCAACTTCTCAATCACAACTTATCAGAAAAAAAAAAAAAAAAACCCCTCATCCCCAACAAGTAATAAAACTCAAATCCAGCTGTTTCCATAATCAAATTCAATTTTTTTTCCAATTCAGTAGAATCTTATATAATAGTTCAATTTACCCACCGTTATTTTTGTTTTCGGTAGGATTGGCTTTGCTATTCAAAAGGGGTTGGGGTTGCGGCTCAGCTTGTTGCCCGTTTACCGTAAATTTTCCGGTTCTTTATGTAATTTTAAATCAAAACATCTTTTTTACAATCAATTTTGAGTCTCAAAAGTGAAAGTAACACACAACCAAATCTAACAAACAAAAGAAAAGAAAAGATTACCAGCCAATGTCGAGTAGAAAAAGAGACATCCAATCTACTAATCCACCACCTAATCCTAAACCAATGTGTAGTCCCATCAGCCAGCTTCCCAAATCTGACAAAAAAGCAGAACAAAAGCCAAGACACAAGCAACACAGCAGTAGCTTCAAGAAACACAGCTTGGGATTGTGTAAACTTCTTGATGGTATCAAAGGCAAAGATGTTTGCAGGAATGTTTATTGAGTAGTCAACTCCAGAACCCACCTTGAACTCCTCGGCGCCGGTGCCGGAGACGGTGAACGGCGAGCAGGTGGCGTCGGTGGTGTTGTAAAAGTAGCCCGGGTTGCAGAAGCATAAGGTGGTGTTGTAGCGGAAGAAATTGGTGTTTGGACACTGCATTTTGGGGGATTAATTTGAAGAAGAAAGATTATGGGTTTGAGGTTTTGGAGATTATCAAGGGGTGAAAGGGGCCAAAGAATGGAACAATTGCGTGTCTGGATGGAAGATTTGCTAATGCGACTTTTTTTTTTTGACTTGAAAATTCGTACAGCACAAACATGTTGTCATGCTTATGATGAGTTTAACATGTTATGTTTTTTTTTATTCTCTGTGTTTAATTATGTAATTATTTTTTTTTTATGTGTAAGTAAATCATTAATTTAATAGTATTAAAACGTAATTTCAGGCAAAATGATAATAAGTAGAGGTTGCTATATGCGCAATGTTATTAGGATTTTGTACGAACACGGTTTATAATCTGATATGACCCGTAATAAAAAAAAATGCAAATTCAAGAAGCAATATATAAGTAAATCATAATTAAAGTTAACATTATTTCATGCAAAATAATAATAGTTATACAATTAGGGGCTGTTTGGTAGCCTCTGAATGGTCATTAAGAGGCTACCTCTTAATGGAACTATTAAGAATTTTACCAATGAGAAGGTAGAAGAATGTGACATGTGATGATTTACCATTCAGATGTTACCTCTTAACCATTCAGACTTGATGTTACCTCTTATTTATTCAGAGATTTTAAACCATTAAGAGGTATCATCTGAATGGTCATTAAGAGGCTACCAAACAGCCCCTTAATGTGAGTAAATTACTTTTAATGGCTAATTATTTAATTATATAGTAAATAGCTTATATAAGTTGATGATTATTGATAAATTGAAATAAAATAAAAATAATCTATTTCCTTAGTGGCTTAGACACACACCTATAGCAAAAGTCATGTGTCTTCAACCCATATCAATCATGTGTCTTCAACTCATTTCTTTTGCGATTCTTTAATTTTATTATTTATTTATTTATCTATTTGTTATGATTTTTTATTATCAAACTCCTATATTTATTTGAATTAATCTTTACCATATTGTTTTTATTATTTAGAATTTAGATTTTTATATATTCATATAGGAATTTGAAATTTAATTTTAATGGATGAGAAACCTAACTTATAGTTCAATATTTTTCTCCTTATTTAATCGGTACTTATTAAAATAGGAATAAAATTTACAGAATATTTGGGTCTTAATAGCTAAGTAAGATGAAAATTTATTAAATATTCAATCAAAGTGTTTTATAGCCCGGTTAAGACAACGTAAGTCTGGGCAGACTTGGCTAGGGCCGTCGATTAGGCGGTGTGACATTGAGTCACTCAAAAAGAAAGTCACCGTTCAAAAAAAACATGGGGAGGAGAGCAGGTTGCAACAACGATAGGGTGAGTGGCGGTGTGAGTCCTCGTGAGGTGATGGTTAGTAGTTTTAGAGAGATAGAGAGAGTTAGAGAGAGATTACTCGATACAATATAATATAAGTGAGGTGATATAATTATTTGTCTTTTATATTATCTTTATTGTATAGACGATTTTACCATCATATACAAGAAACATGGCTACATTTAATATTAAGATAAAACAAACATCCACCACATGAATCAAATGTGCTACAAATTTACAAGCACTAATGACTAATCTATAATTTTAGAAATTGAACAAAATTCAAATTTATTGTAAACTACATCACTTCCCAAGAATGGCATTGAGGAAACGTGCATAGTGTTTGAAGTTATCTTTGTAGCTAAGCAATGGAATAAAGATCATAGAGAAACCTAGAATGGGTTTATTCCCTTCATACAAATTCACTTTCATTGTGGTGATCTAGGAATCATATTTTAGCCTTTCTCATTTCAAAAGTATATATCTTTATATTCTAACTTGTATTCTTTTTCTTAGTTTAAATTATATTAATAGTCAGGTGTAAACATTATCAACTCCACATTTCACATTCATTATAAATTTTAATCGTACTTTCGTACTATTTTAAATGTATTTTCCCTTCAATCTATCTATGTTAAATTGATGAGATGGTAAGAAGAAGAAGAATAAACTACAATTTTACACCCTAAGGTTTCCTGACGGGATCAACTTTAACCCCTAATTTGAAAATCAATCAATTTTACACCCTGCGTTCGCCTTATTGAATTAATGTTCACCCCTCTGCAATCTTACCCAATGGTATTTCCGTAATCTTAACCATATATATAGATTAAACTTCAGTTGTACCCCTTGTGCTTTACCTCTGCTGGCACTTTTACACCCTGTTTTCTTGAACCTTATACTTCCAGCGATACTCCGACCAGCGGAGCAAAACCTACAACTCGTCTTCTCCGGTAACAACCTAATAAACTTGTTTACTATTAACTATATTTTTGTTTTTATATTAATATATAGATATAAGTAAATGATGTCATCTATATTTTATAACTATAATGATATGATAATATGTTATGAAAACCAACATGTGAATAAACCTGTCGTTTAGCAACATAGAGATTAAATCGGTGTGATTCAAAATGGTAGTTTTAATTTTGTTCATATATGGTTTTGAATCTTCTCTACATTTAAAGCTCCATATGTTACAATTAGTTTATGTTTTCAAGTGCACAAACTCTCTCTGAATGAATAGATCATAACACCATATGCAAGGATCATTAATTCGTAATTTAGTCGGGTATCCCCATGATGTTAAAGACGATAACCAAGTGAATGGTCTGTTCTTTTTTATGGAATGCGATTGTTACATATATCCGATAGCTTGATGTTTAATGGGTTTTGGAAATACCATAACCAAAAATTCTGGTCACGATTCAGTTGCACTGCTAAGAGCAGTATAGCACAAGACTAGAGGGTGACTCGCATACTTGTTGCGTTCGTATGAATTTATAGATTATATAGCAAATCTTAGTTGTTTTAAGATGTTTAACGGTGTTCAGAGTGGGATGATTTGGTGGGGATGGTAGCAGCTGTGGTTACTGGAGAAGACGAGTTGCAGGTTTTGCTTCAGTGGCCGGAATATCGCAGGAAGTTAGCTGAATTTAATAAGACAGGGTGTAAAACTGCAGCGGGGTAAACCCCAAGGTGTAAAAGTGGAGTTTACTCTAATTAATTTAAATTATCAAGGGCAAAAACAACTTTGGACACACTATATATATCCTACGATACTCAAACCATATCATTTCTACCATCTATTCTCCATAAAATTTATACATTCTATCATACTCATACAATGTTTCCCAACAATCAAAGCGCGTGGGATCCCACAATCCGTTTTGGGGTAATTTAGCAAACAACGAGCAAGAAGAACGATACCGAAGAGACCCACGAACGGGTGAGATTAGGTATTATCCGATGTCATCTACCACCCCTCATCCGACAACGCCACCACCGCTTCCCAACTTTTTTTGGATACTATTCCACACCACCATTTTTTTCCGCAAACCCAAAACATGCCCCAAACTCAAAACATACCCGAAACCCAAAATATACACGTAACTTTGTAGTTTTTTAATTTTTAAGTAGTTTGTAATCTTTTAATTATTTATTGAAATTATGTTTTTTTTTGTTTTAAATAAAAATGGTATATAAATTAAAAAATACAAAATAAAAAAAACAAATAATTAGGTAATCATGATAGTGTCTTTAAACTATCGCATGCAAGTTAAATGAATGGGTTTTAAAGCCCCTTATATGACATGGAGCCTACGCGGCGTTGATGTGACATGATAAAGTCCCTATGGGCTTTATACCACACCCACTAACCTTAGAGGCATTTAGGTGAGATGCCCTTTGTACAAGGGCATGCGTTTGTCTTGGTTCATGTGATTGTGATGAGGTTGGCCAAAAGTAAAAAGAGAAATGTTCTATTAAAATATTGTGTAATGGGTAGTTGATGAGGTGTAAATTAAAATGAGTAAGGATATTTATAGGGTTGGAGATGAAATTAGGGTTTTTAAGGATTTATAAAGATATTATGTAACAAATGATATGGCAGCTAAGAGCGCGAATAAGGACGCCTTTAACATTGGAGATAGTCTTAATATTTTTTTTTTGTAAAACAAGGAACGATGTGCCAACCATCTTAATACCGGGCGCTGTGGCTAAGGTCGACTACTCGACCGCCACCAGCCCCTTGGCTCTCCCAAATGCGCGGAAACCCGACTCCCACCCACCCGAAGGCACGACAGTGGAATAATCAGTAAAACCTTGCCTCCCATTCAAGACGAACCGGCACCACTCATATTCGACTTTCACCTAGATGCCGCAGAAAATATTAGAAAGAGTGGAAGTCAAACCTAGGTTACAAGTGACACAAAGTCTTTTTCCTAACCACTCCACCGTTATCTTATCGACGAGATAGTCTTAATATTGTTTTCCTTTTTCTTTCTTGTTACATATGGCAACAAGGCACAAAGATTTCATACGTCAGCATGTGGATAAAGCCCTGACATTTGTTTTTCCCGTGCGTTGTCCGATTATCCCAATCCGGCTTCAAACAAGCGTCAATCCATTAGACTAGAGGGTGTGGGGGCCGGCTGAGGCCCGGCGCCGGTCCCCCACACCGCCCCCTGGTTCCGGCTTGGCAACTTCGGCTCCCCACAGACGGAGAGGACGGGCCACTTTCTCTCACAATAACCTATACATACATACATATATATACATAAAGGGGCTCATCCCCTACCCCCATAGGTCCATCCCCTTGAAGCCTTTCATACGTGGCGGTGACGTGGCGGCCCGTCCCCTTGGGGATGAGGCTCTCCATACCCTCCAGTCTTATCTGTCACTAGTTTGACTTTTTAATTAGAGTGAATTTCAAATTTTGTCTTTTATCTTTATAGTGAATTTCAGACGGTGTTCTTTATCTTTTAAATTGACGAGTCTTGTACTTAATGTATTAAAATCTTGTATGTTATGTCCTTTAGCCTTAACCCAGTTAGATTTTTCTGTTAAATTTGGTCATGTGACTTGCACATGAGGGTATTATTATCATTTCACTTTTTAGGGACTAGTTGTGTAAATAAATTAAATACCTAACCATTAAAAAATTAAAAATTTAAATTATATATATATATATATATTAAAGCCATTAAGTCTAACTAACTCATAATTCAATATCCACCATTGGATTTGGTAAACTCACAAAAATAACTACTTTGGTGGCAGTTTAGAGCAGTTTCTTTTGGTGGTTTTATCAACTGGTGGTTACCTCTTCCTCTTCCTGCCCATGTTCATGGCGGTTTCAGTCAGAGGTTATGCACTATCTCTCATAGAATCCTACGGTTACCTTTTATTAAGGACAGTTTTTGCATTATCAAAACCACCGTACCCACGTATGCAATCCACAACCACCTCCAGTGAACCCTTATATAAACACACAAATTGTGAAATTGGACAATATCCCACTTCCTTCTCTACTTTCGGTTGCACTCTAGGTACAGGTACAGAAGGAAGATCAATGGAACTTGATCGTCGCTGGCTCCTCCACATGAGAGTTTCTACAAATGCATCAGTTTTGTATCAATTTAGCCAAGCAGGTTCACTCTTTCTTACCTTTTGAAGTTCAATTTTTGTGTACTCTTTAGGGTTAAGCCTTTATAGTGTTCAGTTTTGTATCAATTTGCAATTTCCTGCACCGATTAAGCCAAGGTAACTTAATGTCTGTCTATCTCACAAACAATCTATATAAACATAATTTCCCCCAATTTCACCTTTCTAACTTGCAAAAATTTCTTCTTCCAATCTACCCTGTTTGGTTCCTGATCATGTAATTGTCCGTGATATGTAATTGGTTATTTCGCAAGCTAAAAATTCAGTTTTGTGTTAAAAAAATTGCTTGTAGAACAGAGCAAACACAATGGCAGATTGCAATGACATTGATGACCAGATGGATTCAGAGGTTGGCAACTAGGAGGAGATGGATGATGATGTCGAAGGGTAGTAAATAGGAAAAAGTTGATGATGATGATGATGATGAAAAATCGTGAAGTTTGTGAACCTTTTGGGGATGTTGTTGAGGTCAGCTCTAATGGTAATTATTTACTGAGAAAATTGTGTTTTCTTTTAGATCAATTTTTGTTACGTGTTTGCTGTTGCGGTTGTTGATTTTAGGTTTACGTGTTTGCTGTTGCGGTTGTTGATTTTAGGTTTACGTGTTTGCTGTTGCGGTTGTTGATTTTAGGTTTTATTTTATATTGTTGATTTTGCATCGTGTAACCCTTTCCGATTTTACATTTGTTCGTATGTGCTGCAAGAATTGTTTTTTTTTCCAACTAGAATTATTTTTGGCTGATGAACAGTCGTGTGATTCTCACTTTAGTCGAGTTTTTTTTTCTTATTATATTTTTTTTGAATCTTGTGATTCATTTCTTTGTGGTTCATATCGAGTACAGTTATAAAAAGTTTTTTTTTTATCAAATCAAATGAGTCTTTAAGTTCTTTACAAGTTGTGATATGGATTCTTTCGGCCATTGTAGTTTTGGTATGAATTCTTTTGGCCATAGTTCTGAAGCTAAACAAGGATGTGTGCCTTTTGTTTATCAATCTTTTAAAAGTCGAGTGACTTTTGTCTTATAAATCTTCTAAAAGTCGTGTGACTTTTGTCTTACAAATAACAGTTAAAAAAATGAATATATTTTTTCTGACCTTTTACTGTCAGTTACTTTCTCATGTGGGTGATTTCATGTTGTATGTTCCAGGTGGGGTGGGTCTTTATGAAGTGCATATTAGAGCGCCTTCGTTTAGCCTCTAATGTAGGAATTGACAAAACCAACTTGAATGGAAGAAGTAAAATGGCAGGTCCCGTATGGAGTAGTGTGGAACTATTCAATGCGAAGTCATAACAACAATGGAGCTCGGGCTTTGGCTAAGCATGTCAACAGAAGCAAAGGAAAATTTTGGGGCTCCTTCTCTGGAAATGGTTAGTAATCAATTTTTTGTCTTTCTTGCATGTATTTCCCTTTGCATTTATTCAGATGTATTTTCTTAGAAATAGTTCTTTTATACAACTAATTGTTTTGCTATGCTTTTTAAAGAAACTTAGCTCACAACCTAAGGGTTGTGAAGTTCCACTGATACTATTTGGCTAGAGATGGGAAGATGGTTGGGTAATGGTTCAAAACAGAGTCAGGTTGAAGTGGGTTGGGTGGAGTTGGATACATTGTGTGTACTCTTTTATATATAGAAAAAAGTTTAGATAATGTGTAAATTTGTGTATGCAGTAACAGTATTAGTATAGTAAACCAAAGTTTTGAATCAAACTGGTTGTATGGATTAGAAATATACAAATGATTCTGGCTCATTTCATGTTATAGCTAAAGTTTTTTATTTGACATTTTGAGATAAAATGCCCCCCAAATCAACCTATATAAGTCGGTCGAAATTGTCACATCTACATTAGTTCATTTGGTTTTTTAGAATATATTATTGATCAATGCTATTGTTTACATTCTAATGTTGCCCAGAGTCTCATAAGAATGTGTTCGCCTTAAGGTTATCAATCACTTGATATCCCATTGTTGCTGGCTAAATGCGCATATTATTCCACCACATGGGTCTGTTTTTGAGATCCGGGTTCAAGATGGTCCTAAAAGTCAACCAAGGTATGCATCATGGCACACACTACTATTATGACTTTTGGTATTTTTCTTTTGTGACAACAAATATGAACTAGGTACCTTCAAGCCAGAGAATGGATTTAGTAATTACCTGAATAGTACATATTCATGCTTTTGGGCTATAAGCTCTTTCAGGGATTGTCCTGTCTCTGGTGGGATCGGACTCAAATTTGCTAAGACCATTGGGTGTGGTTTGGGTAGTCCCTTTGGAGACTATCCGCCACGTAGGCGCCACGTCTCATTCGATAAAGGATCATCCAAAGGGGACTATCCAAGGGTGTGGGGACTACCCAAAGTTAATAAAAAACTAATATATAATAAATAATTAAAACAAAAAAAAAAACTCTCTCTATCTCTCTCTATGTGGTCCCCACCATCAGCCATCAGCCAATCAGAAAGCATCGTCGCCTCCGTCTTCCTTCCACCGTTGGCGACGTGACGAGCCCCAAGGGGGCGGTGTGCGACGTGGGGGACGAGCCAAGACGGGGAGGGGACGACCCCCACACCCCATGGTCTAACATTCGACATGTTTAGGACTTCCATACTAGACCTGGCTTGGGTCCAGGTTTTTTTTTAGCTTTAGCCCATTTGTGCACCTCTATTGCAAACATGACAAACTCTAAAAGCATGCCAGCTATTTGCCGGACAATATTCCTAAATCCTTTCCATTTCCTAGTCTAAATTTTTATATTATATACTATATGATATATTTCAGAGTTTACTGGATTTCTTGAACCGTATATGGAGGATGGTTAGGCAAGGGGATGGCACATTAAAACATCCTTTTAAGCTGCCAGTGATGGTAATGGATCATGGACGGCAATCTTCTATTTAGCCATTATGATCTCGCTGACTGGACAAGAATACATAGTCTATGGTTAAAGAAAGACCAATGACTAAATTCAAAACAAGAAAAATGTATAAGTTGACGAGTCAATGTCTTCTATGAGGATCTGTTAGCTACTGTTATGATGTTTTTGAGAATGGCAATTTCATAAGATTCTCCAAAAGGTTGTATAGGTACGTTGCAACAGCCATGTACGACAACTATTTATTCTATGGTTCGGCTACGACAACTACTTTAGCTCCAAAGGTATGTTTAGTTTAATGCCAACATTTATATCTTGAGCTTACTTATATAATTTTAAGCTTTGTGATCTCAAGGTCATGGGTTCAAGCCGTGGGAAACAACCTCATGCACAAAGTATAGGGTAAGGTTGCATACATCATATCGCGAAGCGATCCGGCCACACTCCCTGGACCCTATGCAATTGCGGAAGTTAAGTCAAGCACCGCGTACGCCCTTTACTACAACAAGGTTTTTTTAATTATTCGTTTTGTCAAGCACCGGGTACGCCCTTTACTACAAGAAGGTTTTTTTTTTTAATTATTAGTTTTGTTTGAAGCTTCACTAATGAATTGTTTGCCAATATCATATAAAAGGACTCTTCTGAATTAAAAAGGAACTTTGTGGTTGATTGTTTGATGATGAAAAGAATGATAAATGTAGCAAGCTCCAGCTCAAAGTTATAGGGTTTAACGTGGTAATCATGTTCAGAGGAGTGAAGATGATGAGTTGACCATCACGAAAGGGTCACTGATCATACCATGTAGCCACCATACACCTCTATACATCTCTTGAGGGGAGCGTTTTTTTTTAGATTTTTATTTGTAAAAAAACTTGTCTTTGTCCATTACTAATGGAAGTTCTTGGTGAATAAGTTTTTGATTTTTTTTGCAAGTATGTTAATGTTCTTTCTTCACATTTTAATATTCTCATTTTGGTTTTATCTTAATATTCTTTTCTCTGTAATTACTTTATACGTTTACAATAACTTTTTTTATTTGTTTATTCGGCGCCTACACGCAAGAGGTGTTTCGCCTGGCATTATATGCAATGTTGTACTTTGAAAACAAGCCAAGAGTCGATGTTACCATTTTTAGTAAGAGGGTGAAGGTTATCATTTTAGGTAAATGGGTCAACTTATCATTTTTAGTTAACAGTTTAAACTTGGCGTTTTTAGAATGCAAAAAAATACTTGGGTCATTATAACATTAAAGTACCGGTCCACCGGACGGGTATTAAACTAGTTTAAATGGGTTCCACCCAAACTCTCACCCCTACCCCCTTTCTTCTTCTTTGAATTTCATAGCCGGCGACCAAGGAGCATCGACACCGGCCACCATCGCTTCCGACCACTAAGGTGTTGCCCTCCACCTCTGTTTCGCCTTCATTAAATGAGAAGATGCTTCTGTTGCACAACAATATGGGGATATATGCGCGTGTGAAATTGGATACGATTGGAGTGTTATTACCTCTAACAGACCATCGAGAGAAGATAGAGGAACATGGATGAGATACGGATGCTCAATGTGGCCATTTTGTGTGAGAAAATACAGAGGAAATTTTCTTGGTACAATAACAATAACCGCTGCCGGAGACGTTTTTGGTATGATGAAGTTAGGGCTTGTATCAGGAGCATTGAGCATGATCGGATCTCTGTTTTGTCTTCGTTAAATGGTGGGACCTCTGTTTTTTGTGGCAATAAAACCCATTAATTTAATTGATTTGGAATGGCATAAAGAAAAAGATTACATGAGATTTAAACTAAAAAAAAGATAGATTGATCATTGATACCTCTGTTTTGTTCATAGTGCATCTTTGATGATATTTCTTGCACAGGTCATTATTTTGAGCTGCAGGAGTAAAAATTATTCTCATTGCACTAAAAATATCAAGAGCTTGGCAATACCTGCAATTTCTTAATTGAGGTAATACTATAACTTTTTTCTACCTTTTTCAGTTAAGTTAATCTATTGATGGTGAGGATGATGGTAAGGATAAGGTTATTTTATTGTTTGAAGAAGTGGGCTGTTTTGGTGTTTTACGATGGCGTTGATTCCTGAATCATCGAAAAAGAGCAGTTGATCATAGATCATCAGGGTTGGGGGGGGGGGGGGGGGGGGGGGGGGTCTGATTGGGTGAGAGGTTTGGGTGGGACCCATTTAAAATTTAATTTTTAATTTTTTAGTGGTTAGGTATTTAATTTATTTATACAACTCGTCCCTGAAAAGTGAAATGACAATAATACACTCATGTGCAAGTCACATAACCAGATTTAACAGAAAAATCTAACTGGGTTAGGGCTAAAGGACATAACGTGCAAGATTTTAATACATTAAGTACAAGACTCGTCAATTTGAAAGATAAATGACACCACCTGAAATTCACTATAAATATAAATGACAAAATTTGAAATTCACTCTTTTAATTATAAATAAAAATGTTTTGATCAACTTGTAATATTACGATTTCGATTACATATTATGAGTATCTATCGATTTCGATTACATATTATGAGTATCTATAGATTTTACAACCTGATCGCACAGTCAAAACTGAAATAAAGTGGGTAATTCAGTTAGTTTGATGGCTTTACAGTTTAACAGTTTAAAGCTTAGTATTAAACGGACAACTTAACTTTTACTATTATTAACTTTTATAAATTATACATTTATGTATACGTTTTGTATTATAAAGTATTTAGTACAAACTAACGTAAACCAATTTGGCAATTTCGTAGTTAAATAAACTAATAACTAGCGATTAAAAATAAAAAGTTAATGATCATAAACATTGGATTTTTTTAAGTTAACTTTGTTAAAACTATTACAAATTAAAACCTCTTAAAATGACATTTTATAAATGTATTATTTTATAGACCATTTTTCTAAATATTTTATTTTATAAATTGTTTTTTTAGTTAACAAAAATGACAAGAATAGGTATATAGACTGTGACATGACATAAATCCATATCTAAATTTAACAAGCATCCCACTAATGTTACATATATAATGGAATCATAATCATATTCGGTAGGTAACACAGTTATATGTCTTTGGGTGCTATTTAAATTTTAAGTGGAAGGACTTAACTAAAGAATACATTATATACACACACTATCTTTCTATGCTATCCGAATTCAATCAACACAGTTATATTTCTTTGGGTGCTATTTAAATCAAACGAAACAAAACAGATAAATCTAACAATGATAACATTATCCATGTGGGATTAGGAAAAAAAATCCCATTTTGGGTTGTTGCAAAAATACAATAGTTCTCTTTTCAGGTACGTTTTGTTTTTTACTTGTTTGTCCCGTTATTACTATTGCTGCTACTTCATATCCCCTAAAACGATACAAGAGTCAATTCTCAATAATCCGTTTACTGATAAGCAACTTTTACATAAAAAAATCAAAATTGTTGAAAAAAGACGTTAAAGGGGAGACGATGATGATAACTGAAGTTTCATACCTTTGTTACCAATAAAAAATGGACGGAATGTGAATGTGATAAGTAATCTTTTCTCCTTGTATTTTCAAGATGATTTGCAAAATTGTCTTCACTTTCAACATCTTTCACGCATTGCGTCCTACGCTTGCTAAAGCACTGCTCAATGTCAGTTGGTTGTATATGGGTAACAAGTCCAATAGAAAAAAGGTTAACTACATCTCAAATGGGTCATAAGTGTCCCCAAAGTCTATCATTCAAGCCTGAAACCTCTAAAATAATTATATTAAAAATAGATTGTTACTAAAATGATCTAATTTTTGTAATCATATTTGACATGTCAATTGTTTATAAAGATATGACTGAAAATAGTCTTGGTCAACCCAACTTAAACAAAAAACAACCATTTTGATCGCCTAACCGACACATTTTGCCCCTCCAATAAAAACAAAAGAGCGGAATCTTGTGAGCCGAAACTAATCCATGCTTCAAAATGGTTACTAATTAATAGATAGAACTTATATATGGACTGATTATATTTCAGATTAGAAGGAATAAGTTGAATGCCAATAGATAATGTCCCTTGCTAAAACTCTTACCTTGAAAGCATAAACAAACCAACACAATAGATAATGGGTTTTGGTCTTTGCATCCTCTGGCACTTTCATATTTGCTATTCTGTCTAGGTGTACAATTCCTTCTGCAACTTTACCCTGCCCAAAACCAGAGTTATAAACAAGAGTTAAGCGGGTAGGGATCTCGGCAAAAAAGGAAGCTCCGGTGAACTTCTTGACCGATCCATTAGAAGGGAGATCCACCCTACGGCCCGCTGACATTCTTGTTTTTGGATGGGAATGAGGGAAACACGCGTGTGTTGATTTGACAGGGGTGTCCCCCCTTGTTGGGCTAAGGGACCACGGGTTTGTGGCGGGCCAGACGATAACCAAGGCAGAGGGGGCCAAAGTAGCTAAGCATGAAAAAGCTTACATCAAGAATCAGCACGTGTTCGTCCCGTTCGCTTTCGATACTTTTGGCGCTCTCGCCCCTGACGCGGTGCGGTTCCTCAAGCGGGTTCAGCAGGTGGTAAGCAGTAACACCTCGCATGTTAAGGGGCAGAATTTTGTGTTTAGCAGGGTAGAGTTTGCTATTCAGAAGGGGGTGGCACAACTTGTTGCTCGTCTACCTGCCATTAATCTGTAATCGGTCTGACTTATCATAATTTTGAGAAAATTTGCAAGTAAACAAGAGTTAAATGCCATTTTAATCCCTGTGATTTGGGCCGTTTTGCCAGTTTAGTTCAAAGGTTACATTTTATGCATGTGGGTCCAAAAAAGTTTCACCGTTGCTATTTTAGTCCACTGAGCTAACTTCATCAATTTTTTCTGTTAATGAGATGGGCAATTCGGTCATTTTATATGTAATTCTGTTAACTAGAAGGGCAATTCGGCCATATAAAATGACCGAATTGCCCTTCTAGTTAACATAAAAAATGGATGAAGTTCACCCAGTGGACAGGGGCGGACCCACATTGGTGCCACCGGGGTCCCCGGACCCGAATCTTTTTAAAAAAAATAGTAGATTCGGTATATTAAATTGTATATGGACCCCATAAATACAATTAGGTGGACACCATAGAAATAAAAAGAAAGTTGGTGTAGTGGTAAATCTCCCTCTTTTCCACCAAGAGGTCATGGGTTCAATCCTTGATAAGCCCATTTTTCTTATTTTTTTTTTAAATCTAGTTCAAACCTCACTTTAACTCGACCCGAACGAGGACCGACCCGAAAATGGACCCCATTGAAATAAAATCCTGGGTCCGCCACTGTCAGTGGACTAAAATGGCAACGGTGTAACCTTTTTGGACCTACAGACGAAAAATGAAACCTTTAGACTAAACTGGCAAAATGATCCAAACCACAGCGACTAAAATGACATTTAACTCTGTAAACAAAGAAAGAAAATCAATTCATGCGGTTTCAAAAGATAGGCCCGCTGACAGGTAAAAATTAATATGTTATGTGTGGGTCGGGTCGGGTTGACCCAAGACACTTGTATGTTTTTTTTTTTTTTTTGAAGAATAGTCGGTGTCCAATATGATTACGGAAACTATCTTATATCTGAAAAAATACATCTTCCGGATAACAAAGAGTGAGGAGGTTTCATTCAACAAAAATATGCTTTAAAAAATTTTCGACCCGTTTGACTCGTCAAAAATGACCATTTCTGATCTCCTCTCAGTTCTAGAAATAGAAACTTGTCATAAAACGTTATGTAATAAACACCATATACGAAAAAGATTCACCTGCTTTGCAAGGAATTTAACCAATATGAAAACTCAGGGTCCTTTTCGAGTGCCCACTGCAAGAAACTGGCACCTTTCGTGCCCTGGTTGTCGCCGGTATTACCTTTTAGCGGCGACATTGATGGGTCGCTATCGCCCTGGTGGCGCCAGTCTGCAGTTTACGTATAAAATATACAAGGCAGTAATAGACTGAATATACATTATTGAGACAAGGAATTTAACCAATATGAAAACTCCAACATGCTACCTTATAAGTGGAACTGCTCTATCTTGTTCCCTTTTTGATAGGTGTTTGGTCAAACTGGGTCAAACTAATGGTGCGTAGGAGGCTTATAACAATGGGGTCTTAGAAAGCTTAAACCAGCCTGAACAAGGGTTATGGAACTATTAGCGGTCCAGTATATCAAACTGCCCTGCAAAAAGATTACCAAAGTTACAAACTTTTTTATATTTTTAGGAAACAATTAGGGTGTCAAATATGATTACAAAAGTTACATTATTTTAGTATTAATCTATTTTTAAATAAATAAAATGATGTAGGAGGTTTACGAATTAAAAATACACTTTGGGTGGTTTTCAACTCATTTGATCCGTTAATATGTTAAGGTTTTAGCTATTTTATTTAACCTTACGCTTTTGACCCCCTTATAGATAAAACAAAACCATAATCAACCCATGCATATGTAAATGGTTTAAAACAACCACCTCTATCATTTTGTAACTCTCATTATCTTATTTACAGATACTCAAGGAGTCAAGGGTAAATTTGTTGTAAGCAATAGAAGCCATTATTTATAATGCTAAGTTTCTTCAAAGATTACAATTTCATCGATGAGTAGCGGTCCTTAGTAAAGAACAAACAGTCAGTTAGGGGTTGTTTGGCAACTTCTGAATGGTTAAGTGCTGAATCAATAAGACGTCTGAGCCATTAAGTGCTGAACCAGTAAGAGGTCTGAACCATTAAGAGTCAGTATAATGTTTAACCCTTCAGAGTCAAATGTTTGACCAATTCAGATTAGAGGTCTTTGTTGATGCAGATTTTGTGTTCGATGCTTGTCGAATAGATTAGATTTATTTTATGCTGAATTTGTAATAGTTAGTGAAACGGTCTAACGAACGTGTATAGACCCGCTCGTTTGAAGCGGTCAAACGAGAGGGTTATTTGTTTGACTGTGTGTGTTTGAAAGACAAATGGGTGTAGCTATAAATAGCAACCCTTTGTCATTTCAAACACTTGGAAGTTTTAGAGGTTTGAGTCCTCACATGGAGAGATCACCACTTGGTCTCTCCCCGGATGTGTACTCCTTTGGTATGGTTCGGTTAGCTTGTTAATCGGGCCGGCTTGTTATGTTATGTTACAAAATCAATACAAGTAAGTATTTCATCCGTCTCTAATCTTCCTGTCTATGAACATAATCATGATAATCACGGTTTCGGTCCTGAAAACGGTCCTACAATTGGTATCAGAGCATTGGCTCGATTCCTTGTTAAAACCAAGTTGTGTTCTTGAGTTTTCAAATTTTTTTCATAAGTTTTTCAGATTTGTTATTGAAGTTTGATACAAATAGTTTGTGTTTTCTGGAAAATGTGCTTAAATCTATGAAAATCTTGATGTTTTGCTATTAGTTTTTACAAAACCTTTGTTAAAAATACATGTATACATGTTGAGATTTGGTTTTGAATAAACTTGTGTGCAAAAATTGTGTTTGGAAAATTCATATCTTCATCGAGTTCATCATATATTCAAGTTGTTCTTGTGTTTGTTCTTGATAAATATATGTGTTTGATCTTTTGTTGAACTTGAATTATTGTGTTTGTGTGATTATTATATATTAAGTTGACAAATTGTGCATTTGTGATGATTTGTTTTTGAGAAAAGGGAGCTTCGAAATCAGAAAAGCATGGTTGTTTGAAAAAGAAGGTTTTGTTGTCAGAAGGATAAGATTTGATTTTCTTTGATAAATATCTTGCAAGTTGTCTGGTCTCATTGTCAACGAAATCATGCTGGACGAAAACACATGATTTCGTCAAACTTGTCTTGGACGAAAACAACCTGGGTGAAATCACTTGTCTTGACGAAAACACCCGGGTGAAATCACTTGGACGAAAACACCCTGGTGAAATCACTTGTCTTGGACGAAAACACCCTGGTGAAATCACTTGTCTTGGACGAAAACACCCTGGTGAAATCACTTGTCTTGACGAAAACACCCTGGTGAAATCACTTGGACGAAAACACCCTGGTGAAATCACTTTTCTTGGACGAAAACACCCTGGTGAAATCACTTTGCTGGACGAAATCACAAGTTAGCGACGAAATCAATCTTCATTTTCAAGTCAGCGACGAAATCAATCTTCATTTTTAAGTCAGCGACGAAATCAATCTCCATTTTCAAGTCAGCGACGAAATCTCTCAAACACTTGTCAGCGACGAAATCACATATCTTGGATGAACTCCACTTGATTTCGTCATACCCTATTTTCGTCACAAATCTTTTCATATTTCTAACAGAAGCATTTTATTTCATTGTTAACTGTTTGTTTGAAGTGTGTAAGCAGGTTTTTCATCAATAGACATCCAAAATGAATCCGGATTGGTGGGGTACTCCGTCTAATACGGAAAGTAAGTATAGGAGCACGGGATTATCTCCATCATGGGTCGAACCTCCTGCACAATCGTCGTCACCTCAAATTTCATCAACACAATGAGCGTTTGTTTCAAATCAAAATCAAAGTATTCAAAGTATACTTTTAAGCGAAAATGAAACCGGAAGAAATAATCGTCCATCGAAGCTAATGCACATGAATGAATATCCGGGATGGGAAGACAGATTTCATACGTATATTCTTGGGCAAAACACGGAGTTATGGTTACGATTCATTACAGACTTCGATCAAGCACTTGATGTTGCCGCTTCAACTGCCGCGTCTTTTGCAGATCTTTCTCCAGATGATAAGAAGATTTATGATTTAGAAAAGAAGGCCTTTTCTATTCTAACTCAAGCATTAAACAAAGAAATCTATCATCAGTTTGTAAGCTTCAAGACAACAAAGTGGTTATGGGATGCATTGAAGACGAGAGGTGAAGGAAACGAATTACGACATGACTTACTCAAGAAAGAGTTTGATGGATTCACATGTATGGAAAGAGAATCTTTGAGAGATTTGACAAGTCGATTTTATCACTTGTTGACTGAGTTAAATCATTATGGGGTAGTAACAACTCCTGCAGAGGTTGTCACAAAGTTGGCCGATGCGCTGCCATTTCAATGGAAGGGTTTCTTGGAAATTTTGAAGTACAATGGCACATTAGCTACAACCTCAATCAATGATTTCGTTCAGATGTTGGAGAATAAAGATCAGGAAGAAACTCTAAAGGCGAAAAAGGTTCCAGTACAACAAAATCCTGATATGTATTATGGAGCTTCTAGCACTTCTGCAAGACCTGCTCAACATGCTCCACTTCAAACGGCGTTTGTCACAAGCACAGATTTGTATGGCAATTAGATACAAGTTCCTGTAAAGCCAGCTCCAACCACAGACTTGTATGGAAATCCACTACAACCAGCTCCACAACAGCCAAGCCAACGATCTATCGTAGCAACTGATATGTTCGGAAATCCATTACCTGTTCGATCTACCGGAGCAACAGATCTGTATGGAAATCCACTTCCAGCTTCCTCAAGACCAACGGTTGTTCTACCAACCACAAATTTGTACGGCAATCCACTACCTGTGCAACAGCAAGCCTGTTATGGTAGCACGTCATCAGCTGGTCAGCCATCTAATACAGTACGACTGGACACATCAAGTTTCTCCAAAGTTAGCGTTGAAGTAGCTAAGGATCACATGGAGATATTGAACACATTGGTGAGCGCGTATTGTGGGTTGATAGAAGGTCAGATCGGGAACATCAATCTGACTCAAGAAGATTACCAGCAGATAGATAAAAAGGAGATGGATATGATGGACATCAAGTGGGCTTTCGCTAGTGCTGTTAGGCGGGCTAAAGAATTCATGGAACGGACGGGTAGAACCAGCTTGGAAAGAATTCATGGAACGGACGGCTAGTGCTGTTAGGCGGGCTAAAGAATTCATGGGTTTGATAAGCAGTCTGTTAAGTGCTTTAACTGTGGTGAACGTGGCCATTTCAAGCGTGAATGCACAAAGCCAGCTCAGCATGGGAACTATAATCCTTTCTGAGGTCAAGGCAACCAGGCAAATCAGAATCAAGCCAGAAATGACGATCGCACCTTGGTCCCTGCAAACAATCAAGCAGGACCATCGAACACCAATCAAGCTCTTGTGGTGCAAATAGATGAAGGTTGCGACTGGTCAATGCAATTAGGCATTGGTGATCAGGGAGGAGCAGCTTGTTTTGCTGAAACTGCTAAAGATTTGAAGCAAGCCAGTGGTGGAGAATCTTACGCCAGTGGTGGTGAATCTTCAGATGAAGAGAGTTCTGGTGATTCAAGGAGTTCAGATGAGGAAACCTCAACGTCAGGCGATGATCATGTATCTAGTGGGAGAATCGATGCAGATATCGATGAATTGTTAGGAGAAGCTGCAGCAAGGAATGATAGAAGATCTATTCTGGTGGATCAAGCTGCTTATTCTTCTTCTTCTTCTTCTCTTCATTCAGCCTTTATGGCTAATGGCGACAGTTCATCAAGCCAGGTATGTGTCGATGAACCAACTATCGTTATTTGTGATAATTGTGCTAGCTTAAGTGATAAATGTGCTGATTTAGATGCTAATATGTCTGAGTTGCAAGGCAAACATGATGTTTTAAATGCTAAATTGTCTGACTTGCAAAACAAACATGTTTCTTTAAATACTAAGATGTCTGATTTGCAAAGCAAACATGAGGCTTTGCAAACCAAGTATGATGTGACATTTATCCACAACCAAAAGTTGATCGTGGATCTTGCCAAATGCACAGAAGCCAACATGTTTTATACAAACCATGAAAACGAGTATGAAACAATGATTGAAAATTTAAGAGAAAACAAATCCGAGCTAACGAAAATGGTTTCAAGAAAACAAACAACCATTAACTGTTACATCAATAGGTTCGAGATAATGCAAAAAGAGATGGCTTGTGTAAAATCTGAAAGTGAGGCGATCAATCTTAAGCTAAATAGTTATTTGAACTCTAGCTATGTGTTGGATCACATCATTGATGTTCAGAAAGAGAAAAGAGATGTCACGTGCATTGGATATAAAAAATGTCCACCTCCTGTGAAACACAATTATGATGCCATGCCTGATGAAGAAGATAGAACTTACTTTGAGCCATCTGTTTCTTTAAACATTGAGGAGTTTACAACGGGACTTGGATACAAACCAGAAGTACCATCAGATTCGGATGTGTCAGCAGATACAAGTGTGTCTTCTGCTGAACAGAATCAGGATCCTCTAGTTATTGTTGAGGATGCTGATTCTTCAGATGATGAATCTAATGATACTGACTCAACACAGTCAGATGCGGTAATCAAAGAAGAGAACATACCTCTCGAGAATCATATTCTATGTGATCCTCCCGCAAAACCTGCTACGACTGTTCTGACCGAGTCCACGTCCACTTCCTCACAAGATTCTGAGAGTGTGAATTTGCTGTACACTCTTGTTGGTGATGATAGAATCTATTCTGACAAAGATTTTCCTATTAAGAATGTTAATCAATCTTTAATTAGTAAAATTTTTGAAGATTCAACAAGTAAGTTCTTGGGAAAGACAGGATCACACGTTGTGGTAACACAGTGTCCTCCGATTCCAAGAGCTGAAATTCGCAAACAAAATGGCAATCAAAGATTACCAACTGAGAAAGTTCAGCAAAATCGCACCAAACCAAAAGGTAAATCACCGACTCAAGGTCAAAAGAAACAGACCCAGAAAAAGGACAAGAAGGTGAACTTTGTGAAATCAAAGGGAACGGATAAAATTGACACATTTGAAAACAAATCTTACCTAGATTTTGTTAATCAAGCGAAAATTTTCAAAAGAAATGAACAAAACAGTTCAAAACCAAGTACCTCGGGATCACAAAGTTCATCATCATCGACAAGACAATCACATGATACTTCGGAGGTTGTAGAACGAAGATCATGTTTTTCATGTGGCACATTTGGACATATTATTCGAAATTGTCCATATCTTCATAAACAAAAAGCCAAAGTTGATGATCCCCATGACCAAAATGACCGAAAGCGATCTGTTTCATCAAAACCAGATTCCCGTCTTGCAAAAGAAAGGGAAAAGAAACAGAAACGCCAACAGGTCAAGAAAATTGAAAAAGCGATTAAAACCGACGTGGTTAACAAAACATCTGTTTCTGTCAAACCAGAAAATTCAAAAACTTCAGACAATCATGAAGTTAAAATTTTAAAGAATAAAACTGGTACAACAAACCAGACCTGGAAACCAAAAACGGTTACTGAATCAGGGGGAACATCACAATTTCCACAACATCGAGAAGTTCAAGTAACTTACGTTGATGAAAATGGAAGACCCAAGACCACAAAGGCTTGGGTCCCCATCTCCAACTAATCATGTGAGTACATGTGCAGGGTGTTCCAGGAGGAACTTTCAGCAGTAATTGGATTGTTGATAGTGGGGCATCCAGGCATATGACAGGCGACATGAAGCTTCTCTACGACGTTAAATCTATTAGAGGAGGTTATGTTGCTTTTGCTGGAGATAAAGGCGGATATATAACAGGAGAAGGAATGCTATCTAACGGGGTTGTAAGTTTTGATAAGATCAACTTTGTACAACAGCTTGATCACAATCTTCTCAGCGTTTCACAAATCTGTGATAAACAGTTTTCAGTACACTTTGACGCAAATGGATGTTACGTGCTGAAACCCGGTTTCAAGATTCCAAAAGAATGGATTCTCTTATCAGCTCCAAGGATAAACGATTTATATGTCCTTGATATGAGCCAAGCAATAACAACGACTGCACAAGCAACTTGTTTTATTACCAAAGCCACGGAAAAAGACTTTATCTCTTGGCACAGACGTATGGGTCACATTCACTTACGGAAAATGAATCATTTGGTGTCGAATGAATTAGTGAATGGTGTTCTTCTGAAAATTTTCCATCTTCAAGACGTCTGTGTTTCATGCCAAAAAGGAAAACAAACCAAGAAGCGACATCCGACAAAGAAGATCAACACGGTGGCAGTTCCTCTTGAACGTTTGCACATGGATTTGTTCGGTCCTGTCAAGCACAAAAGCATCAGGAATGATCAATACTGCCTCGTGATAACTGATGATTATTCAAGATTTTCTTGGGTGGCGTTTATGGCTCACAAGAGTGAAACTTTCGGTATTATCAAAAACTTGATCATTCAGATTGAGAATTTGTATAAGTTGAAGGTTAGACGGATACGCAGCGACAATGGTACTGAATTTAAAAATCATGCTATGGCGGAGTTTTGCACATCAAAAGGTATTCTTCACGAATTTAGTGCGGCTTATACTCCTCAGCAGAACGGCGTCGCTGAACGTAAAAATCGTACATTGATCGAGACTGCTAGGACGATGTTGGTAGAGTCACAATTGCCGATTCCCTTCTAGACTGAAGCTGTGTCCTCTACATGTTATACATTGAATCGAGTCCTTACAGTCAAAAGACACGACAAGACCTGCTTTGAGCTTCTTCACAAACGGAAACCAGATTTGTCATATCTTGAACCGTTTGGAGCTCCTTGCACAATGATCGATCCTAATGGAAAGTTTGGGGCAAAAGCTATTGAAGGTCACTTTCTTGGTTATGCCACCCCAAACTTAAGAGTCTGGAATCTAGAGACTAAAAAGGTTAAGGAATGGTCTGAAGTCAGAGTACAAAGACACACTTTGCCAGTCAAAAATCCAGGTCAACCATGGATGTTTGAGTACGACGACTTTTTTAATTCGATCAATGTTGAAGCAGTTGAAGAAAATGTTGTGGCAAGGGTGTTTTTCGAGAGTGACAACGCAACAGAATCACCGTTGGTTCGTCCAATTATTGTCAATTCAGAACCAACTTAAGTGAAAAATAATGCTCTCGACAATGAGGATTTTCATGATGCAACCGAACTGAACGAATCTTTAGAGGATGATGAATTTCTAGATGCAGATCAAGAAGCTCCAACAACAGCTGTACAAGGTACTTCGGAAGCTACAGCTCCAGTTGATAACCCTAAAACAGCTGAAGCTACTGCATCATCCTCTTCGCCAGTTCCGGGTATTGAATTGGTTGTTGATCTCAATCTCAACAATCTGGGTACAAATATTCCAGTTCCGGAAAATCCAGAAACAAGGATTCACAATACCCATCCTCAACAAAACATCATCGGTAATGTACAGAGTGGCATTCAAACAAGAAACATGTTGCGAAACAACAACAACGCAGGCTTGTATGCGGCAATTCGAGAATCTGGTCAACAAAACGATTGGTCTTTCGCGTGTTATGTCTCACAGGAAGAGCCAAGAACTTGGAAAGAAGCTTTGAAAGATAACTCTTGGGTTGAAGCAATGCAGGAAGAACTGCAACAATTCCAGAAACTTGGTGTCTGGAAGCTCGTAGAGAAACCTGCTGATTACAAGAAGATTGGTACCCGTTGGGTGTATAAGTGCAAAAAGGACGACCGTGGAATCGTTATTCGAAACAAAGCAAGATTGGTGGTTCAAGGTTTTCGTCAGATTGAAGGTATAGACTACAACGAAGTGTATGCACCTGTTGCACGTCTGGAAGCAATTCGGATCTTTCTAGCTTATGCCTCATTCAAAGGATTTAAGGTTTACCAGATGGACGTCAAAAGTGCATTCTTACATGGTCTAGTTGAAGAAGAGGTGTATGTTGAACAGCCTCCAGGTTTTGAAGATCCTATTCATCCCGATCGGGTTTGGTTGCTGAACAAAGCTCTCTATGGTCTACATCAAGCACCGCGAGCTTGGTATGCAACCTTATCTAATTACCTGTTGGAGAATGGATTTCGCAGAGGTCTTATCGATTGCACTCTCTTCATAAAAGAACAAGATGGATATCTTCTACTGATTCAGGTATATGTGGATGATATTATATTTGGTTCTACTAACAATGTTATGTGTAGGGATTTCTAGCGTGTAATGCAGGATAAATTCGAGATGAGCGCTATGGGGGAGATGACTTTCTTTTTGGGCTTGCAAGTGCAACAAACGAAGTCTGGGATTTTCATCCATCAGACTAAGTATGTCCAAGACATCTTGAACCGATTCCAGATGTCCGACACATCGCCCAATTGGTACCCCACTGCAGCAAAATCACGAAATCAATCCAGACTTGAAGGGTGAACTCGTTAGCTCTTCATACTACCGCGCGATGATTGGATCCCTTATGTACCTCACAGCATCAAGACCAGATATAATGTATCCAACATGCTGCTAGCCAGATATCAAGTGAACCCGAAGGCCTCACATCTTGCAGCTGTAAAAAGGATTTTTCGTTATTTGAAGGGTTGCCCAGACACCGGTCTATGGTACCCTAAGGATAATAACTTTGACTTGATCGCTTTCAGTGATTCTGATTTTGGCGGATGCAAAATCGACGGCAAATCCACAACGGCTGGATGCCAGTTTTTAGGAAATCGCCTCGTAACATGGCAGTGCAAGAAGCAGACTTGTGTCGCTACATCAACTTGTGAAGCTGAATACATTGCTGCCTCAAGTTGTTGCTCCCAAGTCCTGTGGATACAACAGCAAACGCGTGATTACGGTTTTGAATTTCTAACTACCCCTATTTTAGTCGATAATTCTGCTGCCTTATCTATCACTAGAAATCCTGTGCAGCATTCAAAGATCAAACACATCGAAATTAAGTATCACTTCATACGTGATTGCTTTGATAAAAGGCTTATCGATGTTGTTAAGGTCCATACCGATGACCAACGTGCCGACCTTTTTACCAAAGCATTTGATAAATCAAGATTCGACTTTTTATTATTGGTAAACGGCATTAAGGTCAAGCAAGAGTAATCCACATCGGAAAATCGTTTTTGTAAATATCTTTGTGTTTTTAAATTTATTTTAAGTTTGTTGATTTTAGGGGGAGTAATTCCAAATTTGAAAAATTCAAAAACATCGAAAAATTTCAAAACTAAAAAACAATAGAAAAACAAAAATGAGTTTCCTGGCGAGAAAAAGAGAAAATGATAGTACATCAGTGGTCTGTTGAAACCTTTTTAAACTGAAATGCAAAATGAAAAACGATAAGCAGCTCTATATAAGATGTATCGGTAGGCTCACAATCATCTTAAAGTGTGCAGGGTGATATAAACTTAAATCGACTGAAGACCAGGTGGGAACCGCTCATTGGCATATGGTCTTAGTACCGAAATTTCGTTTGAGAGATTGCCGAGGTTCTGAGATATGTGGTCTTCATGCTTGTCACACCCCGACCACGTAAAACAACAAAACGTGGCGGAATCGTCGGGGAGTGTTGTAACAGAATCATTGTTTCATAACACATGGAAATTGAAATTTCGTTTTATTGACTTAGAGAGTTACAATGTTTAACAAACAAGAAATATAACATAATAAACTAGTATTGCATCTTTTATTGTTGCTAAAGTCCAAGTCTGCCTAGGTGTATCTTGATAAATCCTACGCATCATATCCTGAAACACATGTGAAAATAGGTACGTCAGCATAAAAATGCATGTGAGATACATAGGTTTTATTGATTTGGGATTCATGACATATAAGTTTGAAGAAAATGTTTTGCAAAAGTAGTCATGAACCTTATAAAATGTTTTGTTTCGTAAGTCAGATGAGAAGTGACGATAAAGTAGATGATATGTAAAAGAGTAATGTAGGGTTAAATGAATAGCCAAGTAAAATGAGTTTGTATAGATTAAGTTGTTTGTAAAACGATGTTTATGTGAAATGAGTTGTAAATGTAATATGTCTAAACTGATATGGTTTAAATAACGCTACGATATGTAATACCATAAAAGCACTTATATATAGGAAGTGCCAGTGGCGTATCCACCATGTTTTTATCGTATTACACGTCGCCTCGTTACTTAAATCACTTACCCAAACAGCCACCAAGATGAAATGTTTAACAATTGTAGAAATGTTTATGTATGGTCAAATACGGTTCACACGGTTCAATAGTTTCAAACGGTTCATATGATCAAATGGTTACAACGGTTCACATAGTCAAATAGTTACAACGGGTCACATAGTCAGATAGTTACAACGGGTCAATATGTAATATAATGTGTTCATATGCTGGATGAGCATATGCAACAAAATGCAATGTAAAACAATGTGTCCATATGTCGAGTAAACATATGCAACTATTGTAATGTAAATGAAAGTGCTAGCATGCTCAGTCAACATACATAGCAGAAATGTAAGTAAGACAATGTACTAAGTATGCTAAGTTAACATACGAAGCAGAAAAGTCACGTAAATCAATGTACTAAGTATGCCAAGTAAACATACATAGTAAAACAATGTAATGTAAATCATGTACTATAAATGTACTAATGAGCATAACAAGTATATGATGTGAAAACAGGAAAGCATGAAAGTAACAAATAGGCACATGTGTTTCACCCCAAAACGGTTTGAAAAACAGTAAAAGAGGGGTCTATGTACTCACAGTAGTGCGTCTTGAATCGAATCTCAAACTCTGTCCGCTACACGACAACCTACAACGTACTAATGTCTATTAGACGAGCGGGCCGTGCCTTGGCTTAGAGTTTAGTATTTTGGGTCACGTTTCTTATATTATTCCGTGTGATAATTATTTGTCAAAATAGCTAATGTTTTAACTTAATCATATGTTATGTTGGGTTATTTGTTCGTTCCATGTTCTAGTAAACTCTTGTCTAGAAAATATTTACTAAGTGTTGGATTTTCGGAAAATCTCGCCATGGTCTCCTTTGTAAATGGAGGTGTCCATGCTTAATAGCATATCATTTTCTTTTACACATATCCCGTAGATCGTTCTCAATTAAGCAACCCGACATTTAGACATGCAAAGCATTACTTATGTTGTTTCAGCTTTATAAATCAAAACTGGACTGTTTTCGAGGATTTTTATAAAATAGTTAACCTTCTCCAAAAATTCCCAAATTTTTACAGAATGTTTCATACGATCCACATTTTATTATGTAAAAATATCGGGGTCCAGTTCATCACCAAAATTTTATAGAAATTTATTTACCCGACTGCAATCAGATTTGTTACTTTCTGATTGCAGTCTACGGAATAATTCACTAAAAATTAATCGTAAGTCCGATTGACAAAATTCCAGTTGGAGGATCACGGAGACAACAGTGATCACCTACAGTAAAAATCCCATGAGTTGATTCTACTCAGGTTTCAAGTTATGACTCCGAATATAACACACTTTTTCTGCAGTAAAAACACAGCTTGAGCTGCTGTCCAAAAACAGTCCTTTAAAAATAGTAAACGACCTCGAAAAATTACGATTCCAGTGCCATTTGATCGGTTGTTCAAAAATACATAATTTAGGATTCAGAAAATCAGTTTTTCGATTTATAATGGTCCAGTTACAGCCTGTTGAAGTCGGCTGAAAATGTAAATCAGCATGTTTCTTGTTCATATTTCTTGTTTAAATTTTTTAGTGTTCTTGTAAATTTCGTCATACTACATATCTTGACTAAGAACAAAATGAAGCAAGTTGTAAGACTTACTACTAGCACAAAGCTAGGGTAGAAATTCTAGTGTGAAGATGATGGGAAGCTTGAATCACTTGAGAACACCTTGGGAGCACCTCTAGATCTTCACACTAACTTAAAAATGGCTAGAAATGAGCTTGAATTCTCAAGAACAAGACTTGAAGGTGATGAATGTAGAGAGAGAGAGGTGGGACGGTTGTAGGAGGGAGAGAGAGTGAGGGTTGAGTGAAGTGATGAGTGGTAGATTATATAAGGTCTTCCATAAAGCATATTCCTAGCATATTCCTAGCATATTCCTGGCATATTCCTAGCATATTCCTAGCATATTCCTGGCATATTCCTAGCATATTCCTGGCATATTCCTAGCTTTGCTGCGTTGTCTGCATTTTGCTGTAGAAGCACTGTGTCGCGCAGAAACACACGGTACGCGCTTAAACTTGAAAAATAACGTTTTTAGGCGTTTTAATTTATTTTTCAACACGGACCTGATTAAGAATAAATTTTTAATCATATCGGAGTATTTTTCAGGATTCAGATATTATCCGGGCGGTCACCAGTGTTCGTTTCGCAGTTTTGTCGTAAATAGCTCTTTAGTCCAAATGAACATGTTTTTGTCATACCGAATCCTTCGAAACTTATTTCTAAGTTATGTAAAGGATATTTAGGGTATGTCCAGCTTACATCACAGTTCCGGCGTGCACGTCGCGTTAAACTGACTACGTTTAAACACCAGTTTGCGTATAACCTTCCAGAAAGCGATTTAAAGCTCGAAATCGAACAAGAATTGATATGTGTAAACGATACACATATTTTTACAAATCCCAAGTATGAAACACAATATTTCATTGATTTGGTATTTGTTTGACGGGCGCAGTGACACAGGTGTCACAGTCTCCCCTACTTTAGGAAATTTCGTCCCGAAATTTATTCGTAGGAGTCTGTCTGTGACGCTGTGTTAAATAATTGTCTTGTGCGGAAACTAGGGTTATATTCATTTGTATTGAATAACCCATTAAGGACTTCCATGTAAGGCACAACATTATCATTCCCTAAAGGATACTCTTTCAGCTCTTGCAGGGAGTGGGAATGGGTTGTTATACCTATGATGCCCATCCCCTAATGGAGACTTCCTTGATCATTGCAGGAAGTAGGGATGAGAGATTGACTAAATTAATTCACAGTTATGAGAGTATACTTTAAGATTCTAACTATTAAGATAGAAAGATCTCGCAAGAATTTAGCTCTTTGTTTAAGTGTAAAGTATTCTTAGAAATTCAATATTTATTTCTCTCGATGGATATTCTTCAGAAACAAAAATGAACGGATGATTCATTTTCCTCAACGGGTTCTTCAAAATTGGAAAAGAAGGATAAACAACGGATATTCATTTCCTCAACGGATATTCTTCAGAACAAAAATGAATGGATAATTCATTTTCCTCAACGGGTGTTCTTCAGAACTGGAAATGAAGGATAAACAACGGATATTCATTTCCTCAGCGGATATTCTTCAGAACGAAAATGAATGGATAATTCATTTTCCTCAACGGGTATTCTTCAGAACTGGAAATGAAGGATTAACAACGGATATTCATTTCCTCAACGGATATTCTTCTGAACGAAAATGAATGGATAATTCATTTTCCTCAACGGGTATTCTTCAAAACTGGAAATGAAGGGTTAACAACGGATATTCATTTCCTCAACGGATATTCTTCAGAAACGAAAATGAACGGACGGAGTCATTTTCAACGGTTGCTTCCTCAGGATTGGAAATGAATAGGGTTAACTCTAGATACATGACAGAACTTGCTGTGATTTCTGTGTACTAAATTCCATAATTATGTATGCATCCATAATTACGTAATTCCTTACACAGTCCACACAGTTTGTTTTATAATGTGAAGGGGATAGAACTTTGAACAAGGTCGAGATAACTTGGATTAAGTCAACATATAGTCACATAATTGTTTTCTTGGTTATTAATTTGTTATCAGTTTGTTATTAACTTGATGCCGATTTGAACAAGGGTATTCAAGGTACACCAGGAGCCCAGTCGATGGACTTCGGCGTCCTCAAGAATCTATCTAAAAATATAGGACGATCTTCCAAAAATTCGATTTCGTTCACAAGGAAACGTAACATTCGAATTAATGTGCACAACAATTAAGGACTGTCACGACCCCTGACCCACCCTGGACGGAATCGGGAGCCGTGAACAGCCCAGTGGTACCGGTGACTATTTTGAAAAAATATTGCAGTGGAAATTTCATCAGGATCGTGAGTTAGGAAAAATATCAGAGTTTAGAAAACACCGGATTTTATTTATTAAGTAGATGGGATAAACCCATGTTTTACAAAGGTAGCTTTAATAAAGATAAATTTAATTACATAAAACAATATTTCTTAATTTGATTTAATTAATAAATAAGCCACTTCTTGATGCCTTTCAATGCCGTATCCATCTCTTACTCCAATCTACTGTAATTACCTGAAACGCGTTTTAAAAAGGTTTTGTCAGCGGGAAATACTGAGTGAATCATTCTATTTACTAAAATGACACATTTGTTATAATTTACAGTATTAAGGAAAATTACAATGTTTCTGATATCAAACCAAATACCCACAGTACTTTATCACTCGACCCATTGGTCCATTCGTCCAATGGTGTCTGTGATTATGGTCATATCACCCCTTGGCTGCCCCAATGGTGAAGATTATCAAGTAATGTATACAAAACCCCACATACTGGCTGTAACTTGGTGATTACATAAACTTAATCCCTGTAATTATAACTTTGAAATAAATAAGGTTTTGTGAAGTAATTTGATAAAAAGAGAATGACTCACTTTATAATCATGCAGATTCATACGGGCAAAGTTTAGTCTACAGATATGCTTTGATATATTGCAGATTCATATAGGCAGAGCTTAGCCTATTACTTAGCCTTGTAACCTTGTGCACACGAACTAGGTAGGTAACTTAATACAGCATTTACGATAACTCACGAGATCAAATTCTCACAACGAACGGCAAAGTGCGATACTTAAACATCCATCGAATTAACGACGAACGACAAATTATAACCCTAATGTGGGCGGCACTTAAACATCCATTGGATATATTGATCGGTCGGAAAATGATCGTAATAGCGATCGAGTTAATACCCTGTATCGTAGCAGTACCCCGCTACTTTGAAAGTAAATTTCGAACAGAATTATGAAGGATTTGAGAATTTGGTCGACACGGAATGAAAGCTCGATGTCCAGGCTATTTATAGCAAAAATATGGGTTTTACGCGGCCCGCGTAAACCCATGTATAACATTTACGCGGCCCGCGAGGGCCCTAAAGGCGGCTAAGGGTTGCTGAGTCATTGACACGTGGCGGCACCAGACTTTCGCTTATCGTTGAGCTGTCGCGGCCCGCATAAAGGTATGTTCATCTTTTACGCGGCCCGCCTGGATATTAGAATTCTGAATTTCTTTATTTTTGATATGGTTTAAGGTTTTGGGGTCCAGGTTTTTACTAACGGGTCAATTTGGGATATTTTTGAATATAATTATTTTATAAAGAAAAAGAGAATAAAATAGTGAGAAAAAAAAATGGACCCACTTTGTAACTTTAGGGTTCAACTAGAAAGCCTCCTGGTATAAATTTTAGGTATAACTTCTGAGCTATATAAAAATATATTTTTGTAAATGGTATTAAGTATAGTACCCCTAATTCAACCTTGTCCCGAAATCCCGAGACCGAATCCCAACAACTTAGTCGGGCAGAGCCCTGACATGAGTTATGAGGCTCAGATCAATCGGAAAGGGTAGCGGTGATCGGGAGTTAAAATACTTAAAACGATACATGACTTTATTATTATTATAGTGTAAATAAAATAAAAATATGAATATATATATATATATAGAGAAGGAGAGATCGAAATGTAAGAATGATGATATTGAATTGTCTCATATTTATAGTAAAAGGGTATTCACTCATCAAGACACATATGACATTTAGTTAGTCATTCATGCAGACATTTGGAATTTCCATATCGACACGTATCTATTACCATTTCTTATCTTTGAATGTTGAGATAAGAATTAATAATTATTTTATTATTTTATTGTATATGTTAGAATTTGGCAGGCATATACTTTCGATTTCCATGGATACTTATACTTTCTCAAATTAATTTTAGTTATTATTATTAATATATATATTCTAATTAATTTAATGGTTTTATTTATTTGGCACGTATAACTTTTAAAATATAACGTTCTAGAAAATAATAAATATGTCTTTAGAACGAGAATATTTTTGTCTACATTTGGGTCTAAGTTTCATTAAAAATAGAGTAGGTTCAAAATACAATGTATTTTTATTAAATGGTTTCTGGGCCCGTCTAGGTACTTCATATTTCTAATAGTCCACTTACTCGTAAACTACCCATTTAATAATATAAGTTTTTATATACTTTTATTTTATTAGAAAGGTCAACCCATATACAGGCCAATTAATATAATATTTTAACCAACTATATAAAATAGTGTTGAAAACTATTTGGGTTGAATAAAAATAACTAGTTACTAGTTACTAGTGGTTAATAAATTTAACCAAACCTATAATTATTATATGATAAAAATAGGGATGTTACATTCTCCCCACCTTGTTTTAAATCTCGTCCTCGAGATTTGGGTTACGATATTTCTTTTAGATTTATGTCATATTTTAGTCAATAAAAACAATATTAAGGTAGATGACACATAATTAAATATCAAATTTTGTGAATATGAGTTGTATAATAAATAGGATTCAACGGTTCAACTGAATTAGTTCAAGAAATTGATGACAAACGAATGAGATGAAATGATATAATTTTCCAAAGTGACTAGGTTCAAGCCAAAAGATATATGATCAATAGATATTTAAAATGAATGTGAAGGACTTTTAGAATTAATAAAATTCTTTTTTTTCAAAAGAAAGCTTACTTTGATTGGCAACTGAAGAAGACTTAGAATTGACAGGTTCCAAATGAAATAAAAGCATGAAAAATGATTTGTCAAATATTTATGATATGAGAAAATCAAAGTGTTGAGATGAGTGAATTGCAAAGATATATGAAAAGACAATAGAGTTAGTGTATTATTGTTTAGAGTTTCCTAATTTTTTTTTTATTTGTGAAACAATGTGATAGTACATTATTAGTGACCATATTTTTCATACTTTGTCCTATAGATCAGCATATAATAAAAACAGGTTGTTTTGACATGACCAACCATTATATTATATTTTGTAAAGTAAATGTAATATATATTATTTGTGTTCCTGACTGAACCGTATCAAATATAAATACTATGTAATATATATTTATTTGTTACATATTTTTACTATATGTAAATGGTCACCACTTTTAAATAAATATTATTTTAGTATTTTAAAAATAACTTATATTTACTATGTAATATATATTGTAATGAAGTTATTATATTACAAAATATTTTAGTATTTGTAAAAGAATTCACTATTGTTAAATAAAAGTTGTAAATAGAGGTGTAAAAATATTTATTGTACAAAAGTATTTGTAAAATATTTTGTAAATATATAACACTTAATAGGTCGATTCTATTTGATTACTTATTTCCATTTTGAAACCATATAATGTTGTGGATGTATTTACAAATGTTGTAAATAAGTGAAAATGGAAACTATTTCTTATATTTTACAATGTTCTCCTAACCCAATGTAGTTGATTACTACTATATTATTCTTATATGGTTACTTTCTTGCCAGAGTGTTACAGTACATAGTTATCACAAAACATGTGATAGACAATTATTTATATAATTTTATTCATCCTTCTAATTCTTTTATTGTTTTATGAAAATATGACTTTTCTTTACAGTATATATAAAATATTTCTACATATAATTAAAATTTACTAATTAAGTATGATAACTTAATTTATATATATTAACTAGTTATTATCATGGTTGGATATTGGTTAGTGCTGCCTTGTTTAAGCATAGGTGGCCAGTCCATGCCTAACTAAGGCTAGGCTATTCAATACCTGCCCTTGACAATAACCCTAGTATTAAAAATAATACTAACACTACTATTATTATTAATAATATTAATTATCAATAATAAATAATTTAAAATTTAAATGAGAGTATACCTCAAACAAAATTTTATACATATATATATAACTTCTTCACCTTAATGGTTTTAACAAAATTTATTAACTCGATATCAAAGAGTCATCGTTTTGTAATAATGCGGTTTATAGTGCAAAGAGTGGAATGGTATTTGAGATTAGATAAAATAACAAATCGGAATGAAGCCCTCCAGTGGTCTTCATAATTCAAACTAACCATATTCGTAACAAACAGTGCATGTGTAACGTGTGGATTTACCAAGAAATGAAATAGATCAATATTTGCTATTATGAAAGAAATCCTCAGGGTCTGATGACCATTAGGAAAAATAGAAATACGAAAGTCAATTCTTTATATACAGAAGTCAGAATTTTAACGAAAGAAATTTAAAAACTTTATCTGGAATTTCGTGTGATAACCGTTGTTAAATGACATTACCAGGGAATGTCGAAAAATAAATTAGAGAATTTGCAAAGGTATGTGATACCTTTCTCAGTGATAATAATTATGAATCTGATTAGACGGTGCATGGATGTTTGTGAAATCCTGTTCTAGCGTACCTTAGTGATATTCATGTTGTTTGTAGATTTGTGTGGCAAAGTGCTTCTTTTTTATTAGTAGTTCTTCTACTGACGAATTTGGCATTGATGTGATCGTGCCCAATTTATATTTTCCAAAGGTCTTGCCTCGAAAGTCGTGTGTGATATACTTTAATGTCTGTGAACGTATAATTTTCATGTGTTTTCTTTGTGCACTAACACAACTTTACATATTTGCGTTAATAGCTTATGGTAACGTATTGAAAATTCTTATACTTTTGATGGTGTCCCAACTTAAAGGGTTTCCATTGTTTATATTTTTACACGAGTTACGAGGTAGATGATCAAACGAAATAATGTTTGATATCAGAAAAGAGATTCTTAATAAGGAAATCTAGACACAGATGCTTGTGCTTTATTCCAAATTGACTTTTGGAATTTCTTATAGATATATCTATCTATATAATCACATATTTCACATGCTGAAATAAACATACCATTTATCAGGTCAATGTATTTAACAAATTCATATTTCCAAAAACCAGTCAATTATCTGATCATGATACTATTTAGGGAAATCTTGTCACTCGTTTGACATATTATCTATCCCGTCTTATCCGATTCGCGCCGGAGCGGTAACCTCAGTATATCTGGACAAACTGGAGAGTCTACTACACCATACCCAGTCTTGCCAGAGAAAATTTTCTATTTCCCATAAATAGTATCTTTTCAAAAGTGCCTCTTTTATTAGGCTAGAATTAGGGAAATTTGTATTCCCATAACATATTTTATTCTAGACCAATTAATATCACTAAGCAATAATTACTATTAATTCTTGCTTATTTATCATATCTTGCAATATTCTAATTACCATTCTTATGGTATATAAAAACCCATCATACTTTATTTACACAGTTACTTAGCTTATCCTGAAGCTGCTACTAAGTTCAAGTCTAAATGCTATAATGTGTGCTACCAGTCAATAGCAATCTCCTAACTCTTTTATATAACTTAGGTATTATTATTACAACACCTAAAGGCTCAAAGCAGTGGCTCTGATACCACCTTCTGTCACGACCCCTGACCCACCCTGGACGGAATCGGGAGCCGTGAACAGCCCAGTGGTACCGGTGATTATTTTGAAAAAATATTGCAGTGGAAATTTCATCAGGATCGTGAGTTAGGAAAAATATCAGAGTTTAGAAAACACCGGATTTTATTTATTAAGTAGATGGGATAAACCCATGTTTTACAAAGGTAGCTTTAATAAAGATAAATTTAATTACATAAAACAATATTTCTTAATTTGATTTAATTAATAAATAAGCCACTTCTTGATGCCTTTCAATGCCGTATCCATCTCTTACTCCAATCTATTGTAATTACCTGAAACGCGTTTTAAAAAGGTTTTGTCAGCGGAAAATACTGAGTGAATCATTCTATTTACTAAAATGACACATTTGTTATAATTTACAGTATTAAGGAAAATTACAATGTTTCTGATATCAAACCAAATACCCACAGTACTTTATCACTCGACCCTTTGGCCCATTCGTCCAATGGTGTCTGTGATTATGGTCATATCACCCCTTGGCTGCCCCAATGGTGAAGATTATCAAGTAATGTATACAAAACCCCACATACTGGCTGTAACTTGGTGATTACATAAACTTAATCCCTGTAATTATAACTTTGAAATAAATAAGGTTTTGTGAAGTAATTTGATAAAAAGAGAATGACTCACTTTATAATCATGCAGATTCATACGGGCAAAGTTTAGTCTACAGATATGCTTTGATATATTGCAGATTCATATAGGCAGAGCTTAGCCTATTACTTAGCCTTGTAACCTTGTGCACACGAACTAGGTAGGTAACTTAATACAACATTTACGATAACTCACGAGATCAAATTCTCACAACGAACGGCAAAGTGCGATACTTAAACATCCATCTAATTAACGACGAACGACAAAGTATAACCCTAATGTGGGCGGCACTTAAACATCCATTGGATATATTGATCGGTCGGAAAATGAATCGTAATAGCGATCGAGTTAATACCATGTATCGTAGCAGTACCCCGCTACTTTGAAAGTAAATTTCGAACAGAATTATGAAGGATTTGAGAATTTGGTCGACACGGAATGAAAGCTCGATGTCCAGGCTATTTATAGCAAAAATATGGGTTTTACGCGGCCCGCGTAAACCCATGTATAACATTTACGCGGCCCGCGAGGGCCCTAAAGGCGGCTAAGGGTTGCTGAGTCATTGACACGTGGCGGCACCAGACTTTCGCTTATCGTTGAGCTGTCGCGGCCCGCGTAAAGGTATGTTCATCTTTTACGCGGCCCGCCTGGATATTAGAATTCTGAATTTCTTTATTTTTGATATGGTTTAAGGTTTTGGGGTCCAGGTTTTTACTAACGGGTCAATTTGGGATATTTTTTAATATAATTATTTTATAAAGAAAAAGAGAATAAAATAGTGAGAAAAGAAAATGGACCCACTTTGTAACTTTAGGGTTCAACTAGAAAGCCTCCTGGTATAAATTTTAGGTATAACTTCTGAGCTATATAAAAATATATTTTTGTAAATGGTATTAAGTATAGTACCCCTAATTCAACCTTGTCCCGAAATCCCGAGACCGAATCCCAACAACTTAGTCGGGCAGAGCCCTGACATGAGTTATGAGGCTCAGATCAATCGGAAAGGGTAGCGGTGATCGGGAGTTAAAATACTTAAAACGAGACATGACTTTATTATTATTATAGTGTAAATAAAATAAAAATATGAATCTATATATATATATATAAACATGATAAATAAGGGCTTAGGTGTCATGTTTTAAGGACTTGAGAAATGATGTGGCATCACCATAGGCCTTCTTACAATGGTTTTGGCGGGAAAATTAGGGAAAACGTGATGTTTCTACACGGGATCCGTGTAAACAACCCAAACCCACATGTATTTGACCCGGGTATATAAAGATCTAAAAAACCCTAATCTCTCATTCGTCCTCAATCCGATTGCGTCTCCCAAACCCTAACCATTCAAATCCACCGTTTCATCTCTGCATCTTCCGCCGTTTCATCTATTTTCACTTGAAAGAGCCTTAGATGTATTCGATCTACAATTCAGAAAGAAACCCGGTAAGTTGTTTTTCGATCTTTAATCTAAAATATAAGTTTTTCATGATGATTTTTGTTTCATGTCTATATAATCTTGATTTATAATTTCACTGCCTTACAGCGATCGCCACTACCACATTCTTGGATCTGATCACCGTAAGTTTCTATTTTTCATTGATTGATTTGTGTTAGCCCAACCTATTATCTTAATATCAGTTGAAAGGAGGCTGCCGATAAGATTCGTCAATCAATCCCTCGCATTCTTACCCTTTCTTGCAATAGATCTGGTACAATTGTTTTTATATGAAATAAGGCTAGGATTTAACTAAATCGTTTTTTATCCATTTGTTTCCACTTTTCTTCAATCATTTGGTTATTATGGTTTACATGTGGAACAATTGTGATAACGCCATTTTTTTTGCATTTAAGGTTTTATATTTTCTCGATTCTTCGCCTCAGAGATAGGTACAATCAGGTTAGCAGACCATCCAAAGTTTAAAATTTATTCGTATAAGATTGGATGGTAGCATTTGTATAAGATTGTTCGGTTAAGCGTTTGTTGTGCCTGTAGTTGTATCTCTTGACGGTCCGGAATTTTCGATAGGGTGGGTTGGTTTGCGAAATTAGTATGTTTTTGTTTCTTTTGGTTTTTGGATTTTTTATGGTTTTATTTGGTTTATTGAATTGGTTTGGGGTTAAAATTCCGATTCTGCACCGTTGTTTGCCAAATTGTTATATTTAGGGGCCGGGCTGGTTTGCGAAATTGGTATGTTAACTTTTACTTATTTGATGCATAGATGGTTGTTGATTTTAGGTGTTGCCAATGTTATGTGGTCGGTGGCTACACATATTGTTTGTAAAGGGCCTTCTACATTTCCTTTTGGTCATGAAGCTATGCTTTTTGGTATACAACCTATGAAGAAGTGGTGGACAGTTTGTTCTTTGTGTCAGGTAAGATGCTTATTATGACATTGCTTTTTTGTTATGTTCAGGGTTGTTACGTGTAGTGGTATTTGTTTTTTTTTCTGAGTTTCAGTATATTTTCAATAAGCATATTAGTTATTGCTAAGTGTGAGATCAAAAAGCTTGAGAAATCTGAGAATTCGTTTGGGATTTTGCAGGTTATAAAGCTTGTGAATCTTAAAGAGTTTGGAAGTGAGGTTGTTTTAAAGGTGTTAGTGATTAATTAGTGAGTGCATATTGACATATATTTCTTTCGTTGTCTCCAGTGTGGCAGCTGCATGTCAATAAGAAGGAAACTATGCATGAATTATGTTATATTTATAATCATATTTCAATGCATACTTTTAGTGAACATGTATAAAAGTTATAATACCAATTGTGATCTTCATTTTGTAGGAATACAGTTTAGTCACTCGTGAGAACTCAGTTATTACGATCACATGGGAAGTTCTGCAATGTTTGAGACCTTGGGGCATGTTTAAACGATGAGGTGTCTGGAACCAACCATATGTGTTTAGTCATTTCATATAAGTGGCAAGAGAACGCGAATGGTTTCTTCTCCTCTTCAGGTAACTAACTTATCAAATCCGCAAAACATGGTTTGGTTAAAGTCATGTTTTATCACAAATAGTGAAACTATATGAGTTAAATTTGCATTCTTGATGATGATTTGTTGAGTTAATTGTTTAAATAAAAATCTTATTTTGGATTTTTTTTTCTTTTTTTGGCAGAGATTAGGTGAATTGTCTTATTTTGCTGGAGCAGAGAAGAAAGATGAGAAGGTTTTGGTGCCTGATCTGGGTTCTTTAACCAGTATTTATGACAGGTTTGTTTTTAATCTGTCCCCAATTTGATGTTGTCTCATGTGATTGTGTTGGGCTTCAATCTTGCTGAATAAATTATGGGTTTTGATGACGGGTTTTTGTGTTTGTTATTAGGGCTAGAGAGTTGTTTTATTATTTGAAAGGTGGGCAGGTTGATTATGGAGATGCCACATAGCAAGGCTTCTGGGCATGCCCAATTTGGAAGGGTATATGAACAAGGTTAGCTAAAATAGTGACCTTTAGCATTTGTTTTTAAATAATTTTAGTGAATTAATTGAAACGGAATATTGTGCTATAGGGTCAAGAATTGAATGTGGAATTTCTATTTGATTTTTATTAGGTCATTACCCACAATGGGATGAAGATCATCCTATTCACTTTGTTGGGCATTCGACCGGTGCTCGGGTGATTCGGGTTCTGCAGTAGATGTTGGCTAACAAGGTTCGCTTTTTTTTTTGTTTCGGAAGCGTTTACATTTTTTGGGCTTATTAGGTATAGAAAATGCATATGTTTGAGGTCCCCTTTGAAACATGGATATGGTGTAAATTTTCAGGCATTTAGGGGATATGAAAACACTTCTGAAAACTGGGTATTAAGTGTAACGCCTTTGTCTGGTGCATTCAGCGGGACTACTCAAGCTTACTTGAATGGGATGAAGTAAGTTTGATCTCTCTGTTTTTTAAATATTTATTTCTTGATAGCGAACACTTCAACATTTCAAAATTATGCATCAATATCTGTGTTTTTCATGAGTTAAAATGGTAAATATCAACTTTAATTGTCAAAGTTGGTTACTATATATCAAAATTATGGGGTAAGTTGAGAATGCTTAGTACACGCAAACGGTCTTTTGCAAAGTGATGATTGTTTAGGGACATCAATTGGCAAGAGTAATTTGGCGGAATTATAAGCGATTCGATCTGATTTCTCTAAACGAAAAAAATTCAATTTAAAGGTACAAGGATGAGTGAGTGGAACCTGAACTCTATGTAAGCAACACGTTTTTGGCTTCAGTTGAAATTACACACTCTCCGCCGACATTACCTCAATTCACTAATTATATGTCATCAAGATCGCCATTATCATCTTCAAGATCCGTAAGTTTCTTCATCACTTCATCTGCCTTTTTAGTATGTTGTTTTAGAAAACCCAACTGAATCCAACTATGTATCTTTCATATGAATGTCTGATCAAGTTTAGATCTTTATCAAGCTTAGGATGCTTAAAGTATAGATCTTGATCAAGTTTCTTGAATGCCCAGAACTCAAAGATCTCTGGTATAAGTTTTGTTTTAAGATGCCTATAAGGTGTTTGATGAAATGCTTAGGGTTAGATTGCTTATAATTTCACTTAATATGATCATTATTTATCAGAAAAAAAATAACTTCTTTTTTAGTTGATTTGACATGTACATACAAGCTTGTAACGAATCGAACGTACAGTGAACTGTAAGTCAACCGTTTGATAGGAAGTTCGTTTATTTAATAAATGAATAAACATGAAAAAAACTTTTTGTTCGTTTAGTTAAGCGAACGAACATGAACGTGTCTCATTCGTTTATTTATGTTCGTGAACGTTCGTTTAAGTTTGTTCATTTACGAATTATGACCAGTATCATTATATATAGAAAAAATACTTCTTTTTTAGTTGGTTTGGCATGTACATATAAAAGATCAAGAAATCATATTGATATCTATAATTAATATTTTCAGGTGACTCATGGCAACTAAAGGTAATCCAGGAGACAATATAACTCTATTTATAGTAGTTGGTTTATGTTACTTCTTTTATTTACTTGGTGCGTGGCAACGAAGCGGTTTTGGTAAGGGAGATAGTATAGCTCAAGAAGTAACAAAGAGCGCCGATTGTAGTGTGCTTTTGAATCTGAACGTCGAGAGTCATCATGGTAACGGAGTGAAGAAGACCGATGATTTACGATCAGAAATCAAGGTTTTCGGGCCATGTGATGACCGGTTTGTTGATTACACCCCCTGTCATGATCAGATGCACGCAATGACTTTTCCTAGAGAAAATATGAATTACAGGGAAAGGCATTGTCCTCCTGAAAATGAGAAATTACAGTCTTATTCCCGCCCCGAAAGGGTATGTGACACCATTTCCATGGCCCAAAAGTCGTGATTTCGTCCTGTTTGCCAATGCATCTTACAAAAGCTTGACTGTCGAGAAGGCGATTCAGAATTGGATCCAATACGAAGGGGATGTTTTTCGGTTTTCAGGTGGCGGAACGCAGTTTCCTCATGGGGCTGATGCGTATATTGATCAATTGGCTTCTGTCATCCCAATTAACAACGGGATGGTTAGAACTGCATTGGACACTGGATGAGGTGCAAGTAAAGTTTCTTTTTTTTTTCCTACACCATTCACTTTTATTTTTTTGTACTTGTTTGTTTAGTATTACTAGGTTATAGATAGTTGAAATAAAAAAAAAATCTCACGTAAGTAAAAGATGATAAATATCATATAAAAAATGATTAAAACCACCCATATTCAGAAAAATGTCAACTTATTTATTTGAAAATTTAAAGAAAAACAAAATAACTTTGAGATTATTTTACAAAATTTAAGAGCCCAATATTTTACAGATAATTATTGCTAATTTTCATTAAATACATAATAAGTCAAACTTAGAATTTACACAATTTGAATTATAGATCATTTATAATAAATGTGAGTTAAGCAATTTTTTGTATTAATTTGATTTTGTTTGCTTTTTAATTTATACGAGGGGTCCTTTAGCTAAGTAGGCTTCGCTATTAATAGGTTAAATTGCTACCTTGATTCTTTTACATATTAACTAATCCTTTTGTATTTTAATAATTTACTAGGTTAGTAACCTGTGTATTACACGGGTTGATCTATAAAAATGATAAAATTCATAAAAATGTAACACAAATGTTTAATACCCGGTACTATTTTATGTGGGATTTTGACGGTACGGTTGTTCTAATATATCTGCGTGACGTGTGATGTACAGTTCCGCTTCTCTTGGAAACCCTCTACGACGAAGAAATGAAGAGTGTAGAACGCCAAAGTTTGACTTTGGAGCATGTTAGGGCGGCCTTTGTCAAATTTCGCTGCAAACTCCCAGCAATGGGGATATATGAAATATATAGCATAGGTACCATATTGTGATTTTACCCCAATTACTTTTGACTCATTGTAAGTTTGTTTGCCGTGTTCCCCTTTTAGATGACTTTCAGTTTGACCTAGACAGCAGATTGTTAATGCATCTTTGAGTTCTTCATATATATGGTCAGAATGCAAGGTTTTACCGTTAACAAAAAACATGAGGTTGAGTATTGGAGCTCAATCATCTAACATCGAGTCTGTTAAGGGGAATCCCACTAAATAAAGTATACATTAAACTAATACTTCATCTGTTTCATTTTTTTTTTTTTTTGAAGACTACCTGCTTTTTAAAATTTTTTTTACTATTCTCAATCCTACACAATACATATTTTTTAATGGGCAAACCGTGAGTATTCACGGGTGATAACTTATATTATTATATACGATTAACATTGAATCATTGTATATATGTCCTCACAAATTAAAAAAAAAGCCCTTTTAATAAAATTAATAAAATATTAATATCCGTAAAATATAGCAACCCGTGGGTACCACGGGGAATAACCTAGTATATATATATATAGAGGAGAGATCGAAATGTAAGAATGATGATATTGAATTGTCTCATATTTATAGTAAAAGGGTATTCACTCATCAAGACACATATGACATTTAGTTAGTCATTCATGCAGACATTTGGAATTTCCATATCGACACGTATCTATTACCATTTCTTATCTTTGAATGTTGAGATAAGAATTAATAATTATTTTATTATTTTATTGTATATGTTAGAATTTGGCAGGCATATACTTTCGATTTCCATGGATACTTATACTTTCTCAAATTAATTTTAGTTATTATTATTAATATATATATTCTAATTAATTTAATGGTTTTATTTATTTGGCGCGTATAACTTTTAAAATATAACGTTCTAGAAAATAATAAATATGTCTTTAGAACGAGAATATTTTTGTCTACATTTGGGTCTAAGTTTCATTAAAAATAGAGTAGGTTCAAAATGCAATGTATTTTTATTAAATGGTTTCTGGGCCCGTCTAGGTACTTCATATTTCTAATAGTCCACTTACTCGTAAACTACCCGTTTAATAATATAAGTTTTTATATACTTTTATTTTATTAGAAAGGTCAACCCATATACAGGCCAATTAATATAATATTTTAACCAACTATATAAAATAGTGTTGAAAACTATTTGGGTTGAATAAAAATAATTAGTTACTAGTTACTAGTGGTTAATAAATTTAACCAAACCTATAATTATTATATGATAAAAATAGGGATGTTACAAGGACTTACAGAAATATCCTTAGGTACCCTATCTAGGATTTACAGTGGTACTTTGGGTATTCGTCCAGAGTTGTAACTTGCGCCTTGTACTTTGTTGCCTTGGAAGAAACGGGTACTTAGGATTTCCGTGAAAAACGCAAGAGATCATAAAATAGAAGAAATTTGGGGGTAGTCTGTTTTTCAAGGAATACGATTCCTTGATTGTCGGTATCATAGGGGATATGTTGTTTATACATGCAACCACATAAGTATATTGCAATGTAAATAAAAGATTTATTTATAAACAACGATAACAACTGTTTCCTGGACCTTGACAACAAAAGAAAATAATACATAAGACGTGATTATTTCTAAACGGTGTTGTCTTTTCGTCGGTCAGATGCTCATCCCTGCGCTGGATTTGCATTAGCAAGCCTTGGGCAATTTCTTCGGAAATGACCCATCTCGCCATAGTTGTAGCAAGAACCCGGTGGAAAATGAGCTTGAGCAGTATTGTTGTTAACTTGATTGGGTGCAGCTGCAGTTGGGCAAACCCTTACTGTATGACCTGTTAGTCCACAAATTTGGCATGTGCGGCACTTCACACCAGCATGATGATGTAGGTTACATTGGTTGCACAAGGGTGCAGTTCCGTTGTATGGCTTCCTAGCAGGAGGTTGAGCTGGTTGGTTGGGAACGGCCTGATCATTGTGAGCGACCACGGCGAAGTTATGAGAAGCCTTTCGCTTCTTTGACTTCTTGGGGGATTCAGTCTGTTCATCCCTTGGTTTCGGTTCCTCGACTGGTCTCTCATCACCTTTTCGGAAAAGTTTACCTTTCCTGATCTGAGATTCAGTCAAGGTAGCAGATAGCTCAATGGCCTGTCTAACCATAGTAGGGTTGTTACCAGTAACAATATCTTGTACTGGGTCAGGGAGGCCATCAATGTACTTTTTGATTGCCTTATCCAAAGGCGTAACCATATTCGGGCATAACAGACTTAACTCCTCATAACGATCCGTGTAGGCTCGATGCTCACCGCTATCTTGCTTAAGATTGTCGAATTCCCTTTCCATGGCCCTGATCTCGTGACGAGGACAGAATTCCTTCATCATCAGAGCTCGAAACTCTTCCCACGTCTGAGCCAGTGCCACATCGGCACCCCTATCTCTCATCACACCATTACACCATGTCAAAGCTCGTTTCTCAAAGACACTAGATGCGAATTCTACCTTTCGCTCATTTGGGCATTGAACATGTCTGAAGGTGCTCTCTAGACTCTCGAACCATTGCATGAGTGCAGTCGCTCCTTGAGACCCAGAAAACTTTGATGGCTTAGCCGAGTTGAACGTCTTGAAGTTGCAGGGGGCATTATTGTTGTTGAGAGCTTGGTTACATTGAGCAACGATGTTCGGGATTGCAGCAGTCATTTGCTGCGTAATGACAGCTGCCAGTTCTTCAATAGGTATCTGATTTTCGCGTCGTGGAGGCATTCTAAAGAAAAAAGGGAAACAAGAGAGAAAACAAATGAAATGGCATTGGGTAAGAATAGGATGTTACAATTACTGACCAAAATCATGGGTGATGGTCATTTGTTTGAACCATGAAGCAAACAAACGACACACAAAGGCTGAATCAAAGTAAATAGGTCCTCATAATGTATCGCGAAGACATGCTCGCCTATAAGTGGATACTCACCCCAAGAGTTCCCAGGTAAGAGTGACTGGTCCGATGTCACGGCCCCCGACCCGGTTTGACCCGTTTCAGGAGCCGCGAGACAGAAATCGCGTGATATTTATTTAATTGAGTTTAACAGCGGAAGTTTATCATCAGGATCTTTTTAAAGCTAAAATTTTCCCGATTATTTTATTTCACAATTCGGGATATAACCCCGGTAATTTACAATCATTTGATTTCACTAAGAAACCTTTATTTTACAAAACATATTTCTTTATTTTATAATGAGCCACTTCCTTAAGCTTGCAATGCTTCACAGCACTTTTTCTAAATTACAACAGATCACCTGAAACATGTTTGAAAAATGTTTTGTCAGCGGGAAATACTGAGTGAATCATTCTATTTACTAAAATGACACATTTGTTATAATTTACAGTATTAAGGAAAATTACAATGTTTCTGATATCAAACCAAATACCCACAGTACTTTATCACTCGACCCATTGGCCCATTCGTCCAATGGTGTCTGTGATTATGGTCATATCACCCCTTGGCTGCCCCAATGGTGAAGATTATCAAGTAATGTATACAAAACCCCACATACCGGCTGTAACTTGGTGATTACATAAACTTAATCCCTGTAATTATAACTTTGAAATAAATAGGGTTTTGTGAAGTAATTTGATAAAAAGAGAATGACTCACATTGTTGATTTAACACGGATAGAGTTTACTCTATGGATTAGCCTTGTTAACCTAATTTAAATAATAATGCACACAAAACTGGGTTAGTAATCAATACAGCATTTACGATAACTCACGAGATCAAATTCTCACAACGAACGACAAAGTGCAATACTTAAACATCCATCGAATTAACGACGAATGACAAAGTATAACCCTAATGTGGGCGGCACTTAAACATCCATTGGATATATTGATCGTCGGAAAATGAATCGTAACAGCGATCGAGTTATTACCCTGTTTTGCGGCGTCGATTTGTGAACTGTGTGTGTTTTTGTAGTATTTCGAACGTAACTCGCAGTGTATAAGGAATTTTTTCGTCATTTTAATTCCTGAATTCAAGTCCCAAGGCCCTCTATTTATAGGTGAATTTTGACCTTTACGCGGCCTGCGTAAGATCTAAGCTAACCTTACGCGGCCCGCGTAAGACCTATTTTTAGGCATAGGGTTGCCACGGTTGGGACTAGCCTTGCTGACTTGACAGTTTTCGTAAATTCAGTTTCTACAGCACACAATTTAGATAATCGTTACTAGGGTTTTACCCCCCCCTGAGTTTTAGGGGCCCTAATCCTGATTCCAAATGTTCTGAAAATTTTAGGGATTGTTCAGAATCACTTGGGTGTCTCAATTAGGGTTTCCTTTTGGACAATTTAATTTAATAATTATGACTTTTGATGAGAGTTGTTACATTCTCCCCACCTTAATAAAAATCTCGTCCTCGAGATTTATTGGAATAATTGAGGATACTTTCTCTTCATTTCTGATTCCAGCTCCCAAGTGTATTCGGGTCCTCTCCTTGAATCCCACTTTACTTTAACTAGCACTAGTCGTCTGTGCTTGAGAAACTTCACTTTTCTGTCTTCTATCTGAAGAGGTTTCTCCACAAATTTTAATTTTTCGTTTACCTCTATGTCTTGAAGAGGTACTACCGGAGATTCATCTGCTAAACATTTCTTGAGATTGGATACATGAAATACATCATGTACTCCAGCTAATTCTTCTGGTAGTTGTAAACGATAAGCTACTGGTCCTATACGTTGGATCACTGGAAATGGTCCTACGTATCTTGGACTTAGCTTTCCTTTCTTACCGAATCTAACAACTCCTTTCCAAGGAGAAACTTTTAACAGTACTCTGTCTCCAACTTGGAATTCTAACGGCTTGCTTCTATTGTCTGCATAACTCTTCTGGCGATCTCTAGCAGTCTTCAGCCTTTCCTTGATTTGAGTAATCTTATCAGTCATCTCTTGCACTATTTCCGGTCCTGACAATTGATTTTCTCCTATTTCTGCCCAACAAACTGGAGTTCTGCACTTTCTTCCATACAGTGCCTCGAATGGGGCAGTTTCAATACTTGAATGATAACTATTGTTATAGGAGAATTCGATCAATGGTAAGTGATCGTCCCGATTTCCACCAAAATCTACTACACATGCTCGGAGCATGTCTTATAGAGTTTGGATCGTTCTTTCACTTTGCCCGTCTGTTTGAGGATAATAAGCAGTGCTTAGGTTTAGTCGAGTTCCCATTGCTTCTTGGAAACTTTTCCAGAAATGAGAAGTAAAACAACTATCCCTATCCGAAACAATGGAGAGTGGAACTCCATGTAAGGATACAACTTTATCTACATACAACTTGCCAATCTTTCCATGCTAAAGGTTTCTTTCATAGGTAGAAAATGAGCTGATTTGGTTAATCGATCCACAATTACCCAAATCGCATCATTACCTTTTCTGGTCTTGGGTAACTTAGTAACAAAATCCATTGTTATGAGTTCCCATTTCCATACCGGCATTTCTAACTGTTGTAGTAGACCTGAAGGTTTCTGATGTTCTGCCTTAACTTGTGAACAAGTAAGACACTTTGATACATATTTAGCTATATCCTTTTTCATTCATATCCACCAAAAGTTCTTTCTTAAATCTTGGTACATCTTATTGTTTCCTGGATGTATAGTATACCTAGATTTATGAGCTTCCTCTAAAATTTTATTTCTTAATTCTCCGTGTTTTGGTACCCAAATCCTTTTCTTATGGAATCTCCAAATTCCATCAACTCCTTGCTCTAATTCTTTTAGTCTTCCTTTCATTCCTTCAGTAACATCTTCTATTGCTGTCTTTTGAACATTTTTCAATTGCTCCATTAAATCTAATTGTAAATTTAATCTGAGAGCACGAACCCGTCGTTGTTTCTCATGATACTTACGACTTAAGGCATCTGCAACTACATTTGCCTTTCCCTCGTGATATTGAATATCACAGTCGTAATCACTTAGGATTTCCATCCACCTCCTTTGCCTCATGTTTAACTCTTTTTGCCCAAATATATATCTTAAACTTTTGTGGTCTGTGTAGACATTAAATTTACTTCCGTAAAGATAATGTCTCCAAATCTTAAGGGCAAAAATTACGGCTCCTAACTCTAAATCATGAGTCGTATAATTTTCTTCATGCTTTTTCAACTGTCTTGAAGCATACGTAATTACTTTCTTGCGTTGCATAAGCACACATCCAAATCCTAGTCTTGAAGCATCACAATATACTTCAAAATCTTCAGTTCCTTCTGGTAAGGCTAAGATTGGAGCATTTGTTAATTTCTGTTTCAAAATCCTAAAGGCTTCTTCTTGTTTAGGTCCCCATTCAAACTTAATGGTTTTACAAGTTAGCTTAGTTAATGGTACGGCTATTTTGGAAAAATCCTTAATAAACCGTCTATAATACCCAGCTAAACCTATAAAACTTCTAATTTCCATTGCTGTTTGCGGAACCTTCCAATTGGTAATTGCCTCTATCTTAGCAGGATCTACATGAATACCTTCATGATTCACCATGTGTCCTAAGAATTGCACTTCTTGTAACCAAAATTCACACTTCGAGAATTTGGCATAAAGCTTTTCTTTTCTTAACAAAGTTAAGAGTGCATGCAAGTGCTCACAATGTTCCGTTTGACTTTTGGAATAAATAAGTATATCGTCTATGAAAACAATTACAAATTTATCCAAATACGGTTTACAGATCCTATTCATCATGTCCATGAATGCTGCAGGTGCATTGGTTAACCCGAAGGGCATGACTGTAAACTCGTAATGACCATACCTAGTCCTGAAAGCAGTTTTAGGTATGTCTTCTTCTTGTACCTTCAATTGATGATATCCAGAACGTAAATCTATCTTAGAGAAGTATCTAGCTCCCTGAAGTTGATCGAATAGATCATCAATCCTAGGTAATGGGTATCGATTCTTAATTGTAATCTTATTAAGTTCTCTATAATCAATACACATTCTCATTGAGCCATCCTTTTTCTTTACAAACAACACTGGAGCTCCCCACGGGGATGAGCTAGGTTGTATGAATCCTTTACTTAGTAATTCATCTAATTGCTTCTTTAGTTCTAACATTTCGGTAGGAGCTAACCGATAAGGTGCCTTGGCTATCGGTGTAGTTCCAGGAATTAGATGAATCCTAAATTCTACTTCCCTATCTGGTGGTAATCCTGGTAACTCTTCTGGAAATATATCCGGGTATTCTGAGACTACAGGGATCTCCTTAAGTTCTTTGTTCTTAGTATTAATGATTACCGAAATCATATATACTATTCCTTGCTTTCGTTCATAACTAGCAACTTTCATTACTGATATGAACTTCATGGGCTTACGAGGTTTATCTCCTGTAATCATGATTACTTCTCTGGTTGGTGTTTGAATTTCTATGGAATTCTTATCACAAAGAATTCGAGCATGGTTGGCTATTAACCAATCCATTCCTAACACAACATCAAATTCAGCTAATTTCATAGGTAACAGGTTTGCAGCAAATTTATGACCTGAAAGTTCTATTTCTACTTTTTGCAAAACCTGATCTATTTTAACTGAATTCCCATCTGCGGTTTCAACTGTAAAAATCTGCCTAATGTTGGTTAAAGGTAACTTAAGATCTTGACAGAATAAAGTATTTATAAAACTTTGGTTTGCACCAGAGTCAAATAATACTTTTGCGTATACATTGTGAACTAAGAACGTACCAGATATTACATCTGGGATGAGTTCTGCTTCTTGAGTGGTTAGCTGGAATGCTCTGACATTCTTTTTATTAGCTCCTTCGGTTGCCTTGGGTTTGTTGTCTACTGGTTTGATCAATTTAGGACATTCTGTTTTATAATGTCCCGCTTCTCCACAGTTAAAACAGATTATGGTTTTCTTTCTGCAGTTTTCTTCACGATGTCCTATACCTTTGCAAAGGTTACAGGTTACATTACATTTTCCATAATGTTTCCTTTTGCAATTTCTACAGAAAGGTGGATTTGAAGATTACCCTGCTCCTTTTCTCTTGAAATTATTACTATTACCCACCCGAAATCCTTGGGTAATTTTCTGAGCCAGTTCCTTTTTCCTGTTTTCGTCTTGCGTATGTACCAATTCATCAGTTAGGGTGTTGGCTAGTTCCACGGCATCGTTAATAGTGCGAGGTCTCGCAGCTTTAACGATATTGCGGATTTCGCTAATTAATCCCCAAATATAGCGAGAAATGAGTACCGGTTCTGGCGAAGCCAGCGTTGGTACCACTCTAGCATATTCAAAGAATGTCGAAGTATAACCGCGACAATCCACATTCACCATCCGATGGTTTAGGAACTTATTTGCCATTTGATCTTTTTCATATTCAGGACAGAATTTTCTTTCTACCATAATCTTAAATTCTTCCCAACTCATAGCATAAGCCCTATTTCTTCCTTTAGCTTGTAACACAGTGTTCCACCATTCGAGCGCTCCCTCCTTGAAAATATTTGACGCGTACATGACCTGATCATCTTTAGCACATTTACTTATTGCAATTACTGCTTTGGTTTTCTCTAACCAACGCAGTGATGCAGTTGCTCCTTCATTGCCTGCAAATTCAGTGGGTTTACAGGCAAGGAATTCTTTGAAAGTGCAACCAGGTGTTGCAACTTTCAGTTTCTTAGGCACGTGCTGTAGTTCATTATCATGATTAACATGATCATTGCCTCTGTTTACACTATTACTGAAGTTATCTTCAGAAATATGTTTACTAGGAACGATTTGTTGTGGTTCGATTGGATTCTTTACAGCAGCAACGATTGCTGGAATAGCATTGGCTATTCCATGAGCAACAATATTTTCGATATCTTGCCTAGTCATATATTGATCCCCTGGATGTTGCTCAGACTCATTAACCTCATTTACCGGTTCATTACCAATGTTTGCCATCTGATAATATATATAATTTTTTTATTAGCATCTGATAAATAACAATTATACATAAAAACAATCAGACAATTTTATAATACATGTATAGTCAAAACTATCGATTTCTTGATTCCATTATATATATTTTATAGTATGCAGCATTACACACCAATATCTTACAGAGTTTTATTCGTAGTTATTTTACAGACTAATTTCACTATTTACTTTTACTATTACACAACCACAATTTTACCATCCTACTATCTCTTGTCACTTGTTGTCCTAAAAACGAAGCTCCCTTTCATCATACTTCCAGGAAATTTGTCCCCCTATTTCCCTAATTCTATTTCCCGCATCCATCAGCTCTTTACCAAAATGGCGAAGTTCAGCCATATTTTCGTTACTCATTGGTGGATTAGGTAGGGGTTCTGGATTGAACTGAGGAAAAAGCTTATAGGGATGGTTTTGTAACAGTATTTCATTATTCAACCATTCGTCTATTTGCCAGTGGATTGAAGGTTTTGGAATAGCTGGTTCTAAATTCATTGGTAGTTGTGTTTCAAGAGAATGAATAAAATTATTTTCATTAATAGGCTCAATAGTATCATCGTTTGCCATTATAAAATCTAGTTCTTCTTGAGATGGTAAACCCTCAATTTTCCTAGAGCTTTCTCCAATTTCCATTTTCTTAGGCTTGGGTTTCTCAAGAGGTAAGGCATTGAATTCTATAGGTTCTTCTATGTCTGGTATATACCTATTGAAATCTCTGGAAACTTCTATTCTTACTGGATAGAGATTTAAATTCTGAAGGGCATCAGACAAGTCACTCATGCTGTTATGCAAAACAAACAAATACTAAGTTAAAAATTATATAAATTTTCATAGAAAACCTTTAAATATTATTTCATATTGAGTAACTACAAAACAACCGAATATGAAAACATACTAGGTTTTATTTGTAAATTTATTTATTTACTGAAATAAGGTTTCTAGACTGTAAATAAATAAAGGTGCTAAAACTTGGGTCAAATTATTTAAAAATTTGCACTAACTGCTACAGTAGTTAGCATATAGAGATCTGCCCATACTGTACATAATTAGTCAAAATAAGGAAACACATAATCACATAATAGTAATCAGGGAAAAAATTAAGTATTTCTAAATACTTAATTAGCTTAACTCAGTGGCTCTGATACCACCTTTTTCTGTCACGACCCCCGACCCGGTTTGACCCGTTTCAGGAGCCGCGAGACAGAAATCCCGTGATATTTATTTAATTGAGTTTAACAGCGGAAGTTTATCATCAGGATCTTTTTAAAGCTAAAATTTTCCCGATTATTTTATTTCACAATTCGGGATATAACCCCGGTAATTTACAATCATTTGATTTCACTAAGAAACCTTTATTTTACAAAACATATTTCTTTATTTTATAATGAGCCACTTCCTTAAGCTTGCAATGCTTCACAACACTTTTTCTGAATTACAACAGATCACCTGAAACATGTTTGAAAAAGGTTTTGTCAGCGGGAAATACTGAGTGAATCATTCTATTTACTAAAATGACACATTTGTTATAATTTACAGTATTAAGGAAAATTACAATGTTTCTGATATCAAACCAAATACCCACAGTACTTTATCACTCGACCCATTGGCCCATTCGTCCAATGGTGTCTGTGATTATGGTCATATCACCCCTTGGCTGCCCCAATGGTGAAGATTATCAAGTAATGTATACAAAACCCCACATACCGGCTGTAACTTGGTGATTACATAAACTTAATCCCTGTAATTATAACTTTGAAATAAATAGGGTTTTGTGAAGTAATTTGATAAAAAGAGAATGACTCACATTGTTGATTTAACACGGATAGAGTTTACTCTATGGATTAGCCTTGTTAACCTAATTTAAATAATAATGCACACAAAACTGGGTTAGTAATCAATACAGCATTTACGATAACTCACGAGATCAAATTCTCACAACGAACGACAAAGTGCAATACTTAAACATCCATCGAATTAACGACGAATGACAAAGTATAACCCTAATGTGGGCGGCACTTAAACATCCATTGGATATATTGATTGTCGGAAAATGAATCGTAGCAGCGATCGAGTTATTACCCTGTTTTGCGGCGTCGATTTGTGAACTGTGTGTGTTTTTGTAGTATTTCGAACGTAACTCGCAGTGTATAAGGAATTTTTTCGTCATTTTAATTCCTGAATTCAAGTCCCAAGGCCCTCTATTTATAGGTGAATTTTGACCTTTACGCGGCCCGCGTAAGATCTAAGCTAACCTTACGCGGCCCGCGTAAGACCTATTTTTAGGCATAGGGTTGCCACGGTTGGGACTAGCCTTGCTGAATCGACAGTTTTCGTAAATTCAGTTTCTACAGCACACAATTTAGATAATCGTTACTAGGGTTTTACCCCCCCTGAGTTTTAGGGGCCCTAATCCTGATTCCAAATGTTCTGAAAATTTTAGGGATTGTTCAGAATCACTTGGGTGTCTCAATTAGGGTTTCCTTTTGGACAATTTAATTTAATAATTATGACTTTTGATGAGAGTTGTTACATCCGATACTGCGGATTTGTACGAACACTCTGGCCTTAGACAGCAAACTCAGGGTACAGGCACCCACACTTCCAGTTTGCACGTGTTCACACTATTTAGACCAAACTTCGACGAGATTTGAAAACTTTAAAGGCGTAAAGCCTAAAAACTAATCATCTAAGGATAGATGATCGATTTTCAAACAGAATTGAGATTTGTGTACTTATTTTGGTAATCACCTAAGGATAGGTGATAGTATTGTTTTAAGATCTAAACACAAGGTAACTTGTGTTAGGGTCCTAGGAAGGTTATAGTCTAGGTCAAGATTTTACTAATAACCTAATTCCCTATAACCATGAGCTCTGATACCAACTTTTCTGTTACACCCCGACCACGTAAAACAACAAAACGTGGCGGAATCGTCGGGGAGTGTTGTAACAGAATCATTGTTTCATAACACATGGAAATTGAAATTTCGTTTTATTGACTTAGAGAGTTACAATGTTTAACAAACAAGAAATGTAACATAATAAACTAGTATTGCATCTTTTGTTGTTGCTAAAGTCCAAGTCTGCCTAGGTGTATCTTGATAAATCCTACGCATCATATCCTGAAACACATGTGAAAATAGGTACGTCAGCATAAAAATGCCTGTGAGATACATAGGTTTTATTGATTCGGGATTCATGACATATAAGTTTGAAGAAAATGTTTTGCAAAAGTAGTCATGAACCTTATAAAATGTTTTGTTTCGTAAGTCAGATGAGAAGTGACGATAAAGTAGATGATATGTAAAAGAGTAATGTAGGGTTAAATGAATAGCCAAGTAAAATGAGTTTGTATAGATTAAGTTGTTTGTAAAACGACGTTTATGTGAAATGAGTTGTAAATGTAATATGTCTAAACTGATATGGTTTAAATAACGCTACGATATGTAATACCATAAAAGCACTTATATATAGGAAGTGCCAGTGGCGTATCCACCATGTTTTTATCGTATTACACGTCGCCTCGTTACTTAAATCACTTACCCAAACAGCCACCAAGATGAAATGTTTAACAATTGTAGAAATGTTTATGTATGGTCAAATACGGTTCACACGGTTCAATAGTTTCAAACGGTTCATATGATCAAATGGTTACAACGGTTCACATAGTCAAATAGTTACAACGGGTCACATAGTCAGATAGTTACAACGGGTCAATATGTAATATAATGTGTTCATATGCTGGATGAGCATATGCAACAAAATGCAATGTAAAACAATGTGTCCATATGTCGAGTAAACATATGCAACTATTGTAATGTAAATGAAAGTGCTAGCATGCTCAGTCAACATACATAGCAGAAATGTAAGTAAAACAATGTACTAAGTATGCTAAGTTAACATACGAAGCAGAAAAGTCACATAAATCAATGTACTAAGTATGCCAAGTAAACATACATAGTAAAACAATGTAATGTAAATCATGTACTATAAATGTACTAATGAGCATAGCAAGTATATGATGTGAAAACAGGAAAGCATGAAAGTAACAAATAGGCACATGTGTTTCACCCCAAAACGGTTTGAAAAACAGTAAAAGAGGGGTCTATGTACTCACAGTAGTGCGTCTTGAATCGAATCTCAAACTCTGTCCGCTACACTACAACCTACAACGTACTAATGTCTATTAGACGAGCGGGCCGTGCCTTGGCTTAGAGTTTAGTATTTTGGGTCACGTTTCTTATATTATTCCGTGTGATAATTATTTGTCAAAATAGCTAATGTTTTAACTTAATCATATGTCATGTTGGGTTATTTGTTCGTTCCATGTTCTAGTAAACTCTTGTCTAGAAAATATTTACTAAGTGTTGGATTTTTGGAAAATATCGCCATGGTCTCCTTTGTAAATGGAGGTGTCCATGCTTAATAGCATATCATTTTCTTTTACACATATCCCGTAGATCGTTCTCAATTAAGCAACCCGACATTTAGACATGCAAAGCATTACTTATGTTGTTTCAGCTTTATAAATCAAAACTGGACTGTTTTCGAGGATTTTTATAAAATAGTTAACCTTCTCCAAAAATTCCCAAATTTTTACAGAATGTTTCATACGATCCACATTTTATTATGTAAAAATATCGGGGTCCAGTTCATCACCAAAATTTTATAGAAATTTATTTACCCGACTGCAATCAGATTTGTTACTTTCTGATTGCAGTCTACGGAATAATTCACTAAAAATTAATCGTAAGTCCGATTGACGAAATTCAGTTGGAGGATCACGGCGACAACAGTGACCACCTACAGTAAAAATCCCATGAGCTGATTCTACTCAGGTTTCAAGTTATGACTCCGAATACAACACACTTTTTCTGCAGTAAAAACACAGCTTGAGCTGCTGTCCAAAAACTATCCTTTAAAAATAGTAAACGACCTCGAAAAATTACGATTCCAATTCCATTTGATCAGTTGTTCAAAAATACATAATTTAGGCTTCAGAAAATCAGTTTTTCGATTTATAATGGTCCAGTTACAGCCTGTTGAAGTCGGCTGAAAATGTAAATCAGCATGTTTCTTGTTCATATTTCTTGTTTAAACTTTTTAGTGTTCTTGTAAATTTCGTCATACTACATATCTTGACTAAGAACAAAATGAAGCAAGGTGTAAGACTTACTACTAGTACAAAGCTAGGGTAGAAATTCTAGTGTGAAGATGATGGGAAGCTTGAATCACTTGAGAACACCTTGGGATCACCTCTAGATCTTCACACTAACTTAAAAATGGCTAGAAATGAGCTTGAATTCTCAAGAACAAGACTTGAAGGTGATGAATGTAGAGAGAGAGAGGTGGGACGGTTGTAGGAGGGAGAGAGAGTGAGGGTTGAGTGAAGTGATGAGTGGTAGATTATATAAGGTCTTCCATAAAGCATATTCCTAGCATATTCCTGGCATATTCCTAGCATATTCCTAGCATATTCCTGGCATATTCCTGGCATATTCCTAGCATATTCCTGGCATATTCCTAGTTTTGCTGCGTTGTCTGCGTTTTGCTGTAGAAGCACTGTGTCGCGCAGAAACACACGGTACGCGCTTAAACTTGAAAAATAACGTTTTTAGGCGTTTTAATTTATTTTTCAACACGGACCTGATTAAGAATAAATTTTTAATCATAACTGAGTATTTTCAGGATTCAGATATTATCCGGGCGGTCACCAGTGTTCGTTTCGCAGTTTTATCGTAAATAGCTCTTTAGTCCAAATGAACATGTTTTTGCCATACCGAATCCTTCGAAACTTATTTCTAAGTTATGTAAAGGATATTTAGGGTATGTCCAGCTTACGTCACAGTTCCGGCGTGCACGTAGCGTTAAACTGACTGCGTTTAAACACCAGTTTGCGTATAACCTTCCAGAAAGCGATTTAAAGCTCGAAATCGAACAAGAATTGATATGTGTAAACGATACACATATTTTTACAAATCCCAAGTATGAAACACAATATTTCATTGATTTGGTATTTGTTTGATGGGCGCAGTGACACAGGTGTCACAATGCTGTTTATCATCTGGGTATCATGGTTGTTTCTTTTACCGAAACAAAACGGAGACGAAGTCTAGATCTTCCATGATATCATACATACGTGTACATACTGCATACGACCTCAATAAGTGATCAACAATCACATGTCCACAAATAAGTGATAATATATCACAATTTATCCGGGAGTCAAGTTCGTCTCTTTGCTGTACGAAAGTACTGACCTGTTCACGGACTTGCTCATGTGTCCTCATGCATCTGAAAATCAAGTTCCTCATCAATAAGTGATTCTATCACATAGGGCTTGTTTTCAATCAAAATAAGTGAGTTTCTCACATTTTCATATACGTCAAAACAGATGATAAATGGTATACTCACCAGTAAGATGAACCCTCGTGCATACCTTGATACGGGAATGTGCCGTGATGTGGATGAACACCGGTCGGTAAGTATAAATCATACCTTAACGTATCCCCTCGCCATGATTACATAAGATAAGTTGAGCTTATCTGGACAACAATACCGATAATTGTTATAGGATGCTTATCTAAATTTTAACTAATTGAACAACAAGAGCGTTTTGGCGTGACCGTACACTGATATGATTCTCTTACCCTCGAAACTCGTAAAAAGAATGTTTGTATTTATTTACTTTTCTAAGGCGAAATCCCATATGTGGTGAAATCCCCTTGTGATGAAATCCCCTTGTGACGAAATCACTGGATTTCGTCAATGATGATGGATTTCGTCAATGTGATTTCGTGGGCCACTTGATTTCGTCATGGCTTCACTATATAAACACAGACAACAGACAGAAACACTAAGAGCACAAAAACGGAAGTCTGAATAGATTTCAGAGCGAACACACTGTAAACACACACACACTGAGAGTTTATGAGAGCATCTTGTAAACATTGCTTTGTAACCGTTTTCTAGATTAATACATTGGAGTGTTAATCGGTGAATCTTGTGTTTTACGTGTTCGTAACTTGGTTTAACTTACCCGTTTGGATTCCGCACTCTCGGGTTTGTCGGAAAACAGGAATAGAGGTTGACTCGATCCTCCGGGTGGACCTACAATTGGTATCAGAGCCATGGTACCCGATTTAGTAAATCTAACAGTTTGCTAAGTCACACGTGCTCTAGATCTGTGATTTTCGTGATTTTTGTTCAAGATCTAAAAATGGTGAAAAACCCAGATCTTGACCGAAATATTCGGGTCTAGATGAAACAGAACATATACAAGAGTTGGGTTTTATGTTTTACACCTAAATAAACAAGTTTTCATCATCAAATATGATCTATACAATGATTTTCGTCAGATCTGGAAACGAACAGTTAACTGTGTTCTTGAGATGAGTATGGCGGCTGGTAAGAAACACTAGGGTTCCTGTTGATACCCTACGACGAAATCCCAGCTGACGAAATCACCCATCTTCGTCAAACATATCCTGGACAAAATCACCCATTTTCGTCACACCTGACATCGACGAAATCCACACTCCGACGAACTCTCAATTGTCCACTTCGACGAACTCACCATTGTCAATCACAGAGATACCACTCCTCCATCTTCTGCCCCGCTTTTGTCGCCGCTCCACGAGCAACGACCTGAACCCTCCCTTGCCGCCACATAGACGAAGTAGAAGGTGAACGGTTGATAAATTGTTGTGGTGGAGTGAAGAATCGTCGGTTAGGGTTTGGATTTGGGATTTGATTGAGGAGATCGGAATGAAATTTGGGGTTTATGCTGGTTAAAATTGAGGTTGAAGATGATGTCTTTTGGGGATATGAACAAGATGTTGATATCACAGAGATTAAAAAAAATGGGAAATCTCTGGTTTTGGATGCTAGGTATCGAAGAAGGAGAAGAAGACAACAAAGGTCAATAGATGTCAATGTTGGTTGTGTACAATGTTGTTGTCTGTCGGCTGAAAGTGGTTTTAATTGATGGAGCTAGGTTTTCTTTCTTGGACCCACAATGCTTATTTGTTCACAAGATTGGACCTATTTTCTTTGCTGGGCTGTTAAAAGGTTATTGGTTTAGTGGACTTAACTTATTATTTGTGGAGTCCAGCAATATTCCTTCAAGAGTGTGTTGGCTTATCTTCATGAAATACCAGCCATATTCTTCATGGGCTTATTATTTGTGGAGTCATTTGGAGTATATTATTTTTCGTGGATGATAAGGAGTGACATAACAGTCAACAAAAATCTCCATTTGATTGGCCAATTAATTATGGGCAAATGATTAAAGATGGGCTCTATTGGACCAAATGTTTTTGATGTAGACGTGAGGTCGGGTATTCGCGGAATTGATTTGAATCGCCCTTCAAAATATCAAGGTCAAAATTCATACGGGTTTCGGGAGCGCGCGGGATGATGAAACTTGATGAAAACATGATTTTTGAATGTGGGGTAGTCACGGTTACCGATGCAAACGTCAAATTTTGGTGACTTGACTACTATGGACCAAAAACAAAACGGTATGTTCACTTCCGCACGTCAATGTTTATGATTGTTATCGGTTGTTCGAAAATGTTCGAAAGCATTTTGTTTATTGTCATATTCTCGCATTTGAAAACGAACGTATGAACCTGGAATGTCAATACCGGTCCTAACGAGTTCACAAAGTCTTTGGAGGGATACAAGTCGGATCCTACGGGGTGCTAGGCGAAATTTCTTTATCAACTAGAATATGCAAAGAAGAAAGCATTTTGTTTATTGTCATATTCTCGCATTTGGTAACGAATGAATGAACCTGGAATGTCAATACCGGTCCTAACGAGTTCACAAAGTCTTTGGAGGGATACAAGTCGGATCCTACGGGGTACTAGGGGACGTTCTTATTCAACTAGAATATGCAAAGAAGAAAGTCGTTTTCGTGATTTTTCGAAAAACCGAGAACATTCAGTGAAGATTGACGACAGTTCCGCTAAGTGAAGGGAATTGGTGAACATTTGAAAGTTGACGACAGTTCCTTTGAAGTGGAGGGAATCTGTTAAGGTTTAGAGATCTTACCAAAGAAATGGGGGAATAAAACGTATGATGAATTTCTTCGGTAAATTTCTAAACGCAATCACAGGTGGTAGAGTTTGTGATTTTTTGGTGATACTAAAGGTTCGGCGTGGAATGTTTTGCACAGACACATATTTGAGGATTTTAATTAATTCTCCAGCCAGCGTGAAGAGTTTTGCACGGAAACATACAGGCATCTTAAGTCTACAGTAGTTACAAAAGCGTTGTTCACTGAAGACCTGGGGAATCTTTATGAAAGCTGATAGTTCAAGACTGAAGACCTGCAGGATTCGGTTTTGGGTTTGATGTTTCTTTGGGATTTTACAGGGATCTGGGGGTAACTCAATTCGTTGAGTTTGCAAACGATGTACTTGGTCTAGCTGGCTTCCTGAGTACTGATGCTGAAGATCTGTAGTGCATTACGTGGTCAACTTCACAAAGGCGAGACAATGAGATCTGGATATAGTTCAACTAAGCATGCTGGTTGAGTTTGCAATAGGGCTGTAAACGAGCCGAGTCGAGCCGAGCTAGACCCAGCTCGAGCTCGGCTCGAACTCGATTCGAGCTGGCTCGGCTCGAGCTCGAATTTCAAATCGAGCTGAGATTTGAGGCTCGAGCTCGACTCGATTAGAATTCGAGCTAGCTCGGCTCGGCTCGATCTAGCTCGAACTATCAAAAAACCGCAAAATTTACTATTTAAAAAGCCCTTAAAATGAATTTCTTCATAGGCTAAGGGCCATAATTGCCATTTAATTTAACCATATGGCTAAATATGCAAGTATAAATAGTTAATTCACTTTGTACATTGTCTTAACCTTCTTTTAAAGGGGAAAACTCCCTTAGTTTTTGTTTTCTAATCGATGTGGGACAAACAAAATGATGGATGTAAACCTTATCGAGCCAGCTCACGAGCCGAGCCTGGCCAAGCTCGAGCTCGGCTCGTTTACAAACCGAGCCGAGCCGAGCTGGCTCGTTAAAAACCGAGCCAATTTCGAGCCGAGCTTTCTTCGAGCTTTTTTCGAGCGAGCTGCGAGCCACGAGTTTTTTGAACACCCCTAGCTTGCAAGGGATACACTTGGTCTAGCTGACTTTCCTGAGTGTTGATGCTGAAGATTAAAGTGCATTACTTGGTCGATTCAACAAAGACAGTTTACAGAAGACAGTTCACCAGAAACCTCTACCAATGTAGTATGCTTGAAGATCAAGACTTGATGCAGTTTTTAAAGAATGGAACCCTTATCAAATGCCGGTTGGAGTATTGGAAGATCAGCGGAAGATCGGTCAATTGAGCCTTTTGAGGAAATTGCACAACACCCAACACGGATACGCATACTTTAAGGGGGAACTATTATACAAGAAGCGTCAAGATACTACTTACCTGGATCATCGGTCAATGGGGAATTTGTTAACACAGAGAAGATGAATACTTGACTGAAGATCGATTGCAGTTGCATTTTCGGCATTCGACAGCAACGAACAAGGGGGAATTTGTTGATGCAGATTTTGTGTCCGATGCTTGTCGAATAGATTAGATTTATTTTATGCTGAATTTGTAATAGTTAGTGAAACGGTCTAACGAACGTGTATAGACCCGCTCGTTTGAAGTGGTCAAACGAGAGGGTTATTTGTTTGACCGTGTGTGTTTGAAAGACAAATGGGTGTAGCTATAAATAGCAACCCTTTGTCATTTCAAACACTTGGAAGTTTTAGAGGTTTGAGTCCTCACAGGAAGAGATCACCACTTGGTCTCTCCCCGGATGTGTACTCCTTTGGTATGGTTCGGTTAGCTTGTTAATCGGGCCGGCTTGTTATGTTATGTTACAAAATCAATACAAGTAAGTATTTCATCCGTCTCTAATCTTCCCGTCTATGAACATAATCATGATAATCACGGTTTCGGTCCCGAAAACGGTCCTACAGTCTTAACCATTCAGACTATATATAAAACTTAACCATTCAGAGGCAAATGTCTGAACCATTCATACATTTGCTCACGAAACAAATAGTCTGAACCATTAAGTGCTGAACCAGTAAGAGGTCTCAACCATTAAGAGTTTCATTAAGAGGTAAACAAACAGCCCCTTACATATACCAGTTCTACAGTCAAACCCAAGAATAAAACTATTGGTTTTATTGAATAAAGTTCATATCAATTAATAATAATATATCATGTGCAAACCAACAAAATCAATATCAATCATGAAAGACGATATTCAGCAATGCTGTTCTTACAGATTATTTATTTATTTATTTATTTTTATAAAGATAGTTTATTTCATTCATACTTGCCAAGTTACATAAAAATAGAAGGTAGTAATTAAAAGTCAGTTTTAACAAACAGTCCTTGATCTTTGATCAAGCTACAGAGAGCTTTAGCATGATATGATTGCTATAATCTGTTCAAAACAAGTCTTCAATTTTAGCAAAAAAAAAAAGCATCTCAATCATAAGATATTACAAGCCAAACATTGCTATAATGTAGGCTTATGCTTGATTATCATGTTAAATTTCTGTTTCACTGAGTCAAAGTGAAGCGAATATCCTGAACATTGACAAGATACAGTGAAGCTAACAGCAGGGGGAAAATGTAGCTTGTCCCACCATGCGACAATTCAATCAGAGATTCTGGAACCAAAGAGGCAGATGGGGTGTTAGAGCATTCTCATCCAATCCACCATCTTTACCCTTGTAATTTAACTAAAATTGCTTACTTTTTAAAATTTATATCATATTTTAAAAAACCTTCCACATCCAACACCCCATACCTATCTCTATATTCTTTTTTTATCATTTCTTCTCTTTCTCCAATTTACAATTTTAACTACTATCTATTTTGTCTTATTATATTTTCTCCAATTTACGATATAAACGCTCATGTCCCTGAATATGATTGCGTCGAATAAATTTACGACGTTTGTGAGTACATTGTTCTTCGACATCCTCGTAAAGATCATCATCGCTATCATCATCCGAAGATAGGTATCTCAACAATTTGCGAAAGAATGTACGAACCATTTGATCAAACGTGCAATTAACTCAACCTGTCATCATACATGTTATAAGTAAAAAATTGTTATAAACGCCAAAAAGTGCCGGTTTTTCAGCGAAAAACGTCAACAAAAGGCAGCTTTCAGCAGCGTTTCTCAGCAAAAAAACGACAAAAACCGGCAGGTTTTTTTCAGCAAAAAAACCTTAAAAAACTGCAGCGTTTTTCGGCAATAAAACTGCACAAAACTGCGTGTTTTTTCAGCATAAAAACCTTAAAAAACTGCGTGCTTTTTTCAGCATAAAAACCTTAAAAAACTGCAGCGTTTTTCAGCAATAAAACGCCACAAAACTGGGTGTTTTTTCAGCATAAAAACCTTAAAAAACTGCAGCGTTTTTCAGCAATAAAACGCCACAAAACTGTGTGTTTTTTCAGCATAAAAACCTTAAAAAACTGCAGCGTTTTTCGGCACTGTAGGCTGCAGCGTTTCTGCAAGTTGCTGGCCATTTTTTTATTAAATATTTTTCACGCCCACACCGTGTGGTCTAATACAAATTACAAATAGTATATGCCATTTCAATTTACAAAGAAAACATAAAAGAATCAAAATCCTTTTATACACAACTGAATTATATTATATGACATCTTTAACTTTTAATGATGATAAAAAGAGTAGCACAATAGCACCATGCTTTAATATTCTGAATTCTACTGAATTCTAGCATCATATATTAGCAAACCTACTGGGATACCTGTAATAGCATGTTGAGTTCTTCCTGTACATCTTCAAATCCAGTATTAGCAAACCTACTGGGAATCGCTCTTTCCTTCAGCCCATACAAGAGTGAAACACATGACAGTGGTTGCCACTCACTCCTTCCTTCAGCCCATACAAGCGTATTTTCTGTAATATATCCACTAGGCACTCATTCTTGTACAGAACTTGAAGCACAAAATTGAAGTGATCATAAGTACCAATGTAAATGCTCAAGCACAGGTCAATATATATAGATTCTTATGTATGTGCATTTTGCAAGAGGTTCTTCCGTTTCTATTTCGTCACTACTCAGAGCGAGCGCATATATATATATATATATATATATATATATATATATATATATATATATATATATATATATATATATATATATATACTTCCCTTAAATTTTAACAGCAAAACTAGTCTTAAAAATTCTTACTTTGCAACAGGCAGATATATATAATATAACATGGCTAATCAGAAACCCTAAACCACCTACATTAACCAAATTAAACAAAATCATCTGACAAAACAAGTAACTTTCAAGGTTAACTCCAGTGAATATATCAAAATTGGACTGCTAAAACAACTAATTCCTCAAAAACAACAAATCCTAATCAAGTCAAAGGAAGGGTTAACTACAACAATTTGATAAAATCCAAAAGCAGTTGGAAACTTAAACTGATCATGAGTGATTCAATGTAAGTAAACTTACTAAAATTACCTCAATTTGTATGCGAGGGGATTTGATTGATAGAAATTAAAAACCCTAGAGAGAGAAAGGATGCATAGTTGAGAAATTTGGGGGAATTGTAAGTGTGAAAGTATAAGGGGAAGAGGGTAACTGTTAATGGTGATTAGAGGTGGTGATTGTGTGGATGAAATCGGTGGTCGTCGTCGGTCGTCGTGGTGAAGGAGGCTGGAGCTCAACTGGCAAAAATGGAGGCCAATTTGTGTCAAGTGTCACAATAATAATAATCCAAAATCCCGTCTAAAGGAGGATTTTGTTGCTAGTGATGTGTAGAAGGAGAGGGGCTGGCGGGAGAAGACATGAAGAAGAAGCGGGAGAAGACATGAAGAAGGTGTTTGTTGGAAATGGAGAGGTACAGTAGCTTTTTATACATGAAAAGCTACTGTACTTTCTTTTTAATATATAAGGTTAGAGAACATATATAGTGGATTGGTTGGAGTGGATTTTTAGAAGCTTTTTTTATTTTTTAAAGATAAAGGTTAAGTTGATGGACTGAATGAGAATGCTCTTAGAACAACAATATACAGTAAATCTCTACAGATTAAATAAGAGAAAATACTGCTTGTGATTATTTTTCCATAAACTATGACGTTTGAATCAGCGTCTAGTTGAATAAGAGATTCATATAGCTTTTATAACACCAACAACATATACTAGAGCTAACTTACATCAATATTATACTTCAAATTAACTATTCTAACCTCAATATTTAATGTCACTTTGGAACCACAGATACACATCAAGTAAAAACGATAGTAATATCAATTGCACGCTCCTCCTCTCCATAAGCTGAACGACAGATTCATATATGTAGCATGTCTAATCCTGATAGAGTGATAGTGGTACCAACTTAACACCGAAATTCAACGCAGTTAGCAATTTGTGCATTTCACTACAACTTGTGTTTTCCTTACCAATGCACATCGGTTTAATCATCATAACGCGAATTCGTAACAAAGTTAGTACTATAACCAACACGACTTTGAGCCGTAGCCCGTGCTACGGCTGGTTCTATGCTGTCTCCGCCCCTGTCATCAACCAAATTTCTATCACTAGTGATAGAAATGTAGGCGGGGTGGTATCACTAGTGATGAAATTCTATCACTCCCAAATTTTTTTAAATTTCATGATTGTCGCCTCGCTCGCTCCACTTTGTGGGTTTCGGTTCTACAAAATATATAAAAGGTTATGTTTTTTTTTTAAAATAAACTGTTTTCTGTTTTTTATAAAAAAAACTGTTTTCTGTTTTTTTTTTAAAACTGTTTCTGTTTTTTTTTTAAACTGTTATGTTTTTTTTTTTTAAACTGTTTCTGTTTTTTTTTTTTTAAAACTGTTATGTTTTTTTTTAGAAACTGTTTTATGTTTTTTTTTTAAAACTGTTCTGTTTTTTTTTAAACATAAAAAACAGTTTTCAATGAAAAAAGATTAAAACTTTAATAAAAAAACATACCTTTTGAATGAAACAAGCGTTGAACTTACTAATTTTCCCGTTCAAATCCGTCCACTTCGACGTCATTTGGTCCATGTTTCGTATCTTTGCACCGGGAAGTTGCCTAAAATGATTAATGACCCGTCTCCAAAACGCATCCTTTTTTTGCTCGTTGGCATGTTTCTTGTTCTCCGAGATGTGCAAATACGCCTGCACCAAGGACACCTCCTCCTCGCTCGTCCAATGTTGTCGGCCGGTTTGGACGATTTCGTGAACGGCATCATTTTCTTCTTCTTCTTCATCTTCCTCTTCTTCGAACGGTTGTTCTTGATCGTAATCATCATCATCGTCGTCAAGACTTTGTTGTGGTTCACGATACGCGGTTGCAAAATGATGGAGAATTGTGTTGTCTTCTAGTAGTGGGTCGAGTTGGTGGGGTTGGGTTTGATACGTACGATTTCGTGAACGGCATCATTTTCTTCTTCTTCTTCTTCATCTTCCTCTTCTTCGAACGGTTGTTCTTGATCGTAATCATCATCATCGTCGTCAAGACTTTGTTGTGGTTCACGATACGCGGTTGCAAAATGATGGAGAATTGTGTTGTCTTCTAGTAGTGGGTCGAGTTGGTGGGGTTGGGTTTGATACGTTTGGGGTTGAAATTGGTGAGGTTGAAACGGTGGGACGAACGGTTGGTTTTGATACGTTTGCGATTGAAAGGGTGGATATTGTTGGGTTTGAAAGGGTGGATATTGTTGGGTATGAAAGGGTGGGACTTGGTCGGGTTCGTCTTGCAACCTAAAGCGTGTCGGCTCGCCAAGATTTGCTCGAACCTTGGGTCTCTGAACGGGATTTTTCTTCGTACCCGAACCTCTTTTTTTCGAACCCCCACCTCTCTTGCTTGAACCTTCCATGTTTCTTGTAAAAATATTTGGAGAGTTTGCTGATTTTTTGAATTGAGTTTGAGAAATTTGTTGTTTTTTTTAATTGAGTTTGAGATTAATTTGTTGTTTAAATGAGGATTTATAAAAAAAAGTTTCCAAACGGTCAAAAAATATCACAAACGGTCAAAAACCAACGTTCCATTTTCAAAGTTCAACGCGTGATGAGTTTGACGCGTTTAAAGTTTAACGCGTTTTTTTATTACCGGCGACGGTGTTCCGTTAATTTTCCACGAGTGATGGGGTGGTATCACGGACCACCCCGTGTACCCTAAGGCTTGGACTATCCGGACACCTTCTGCGCCTATTTTCACACTTTTTGTGCCCTAGACGCCTCGTATAGGGCTATACGAGGCGTCTAGGCACTGAATTCAAGGGTTCTTCAGAGGGTGTCAGGCACAAAGTTTAAGAAACCCTAGACGCAGAGTACAGCCTTATACGAGGCGTCTAGGGCTTGGGTTTTTTTGGTTGAAATAAGGGGTGTTTTGGTGGGTTTTGGTATGGTTTTTTGATAGTTTTTGAAGATGTGTTTTTTTAGCGAAATTTTTTTTGGTTTTAAAAAAAGTTTTGTTTTTTTTTAAACTATAAAAAAATCAACTATTTTAAAAACCGGCTCTTTAAATATATTATATCGATTAAATATTATAATGTTTTTAACATTTTACTTTTTTAAATATTATTCTTCCGATTAAAATTTTATCTCGTTCAAATATTGTTTCCGTATTATATTCAGGGGATATATTGTTTCCGTATTATATTCAAAACATATATTGTTTTCGTATTATATCAATTTAAGACAACAATCATTAAGTAACCGAATAACTGAAAACAAACATAAATATGACATATATAAGATAAGTTTGTACATCCATAACAAAAATATATAAGATAAGTTTGTACATCCATAACAAAAATAAAAACAACAAAAGGTCTATGCATCCAAATCCGAATCTGGATCTGGCTGCTGCGGCTGCTGCTGCTGCTGCTGATGTGGTGCTCGAGCTGGTGGAAGCGGTATCGGGGGTAACCCCTCTCTCTCTCGTCTATCATGCGCCTCCCGAACCAACCAAACTACCAAATCGTTGAGCCTGTCAAGCTCGGCTCGTACCTCCGGATGTAGCGCAGCTCCTAGGGCATGACCTGGAATAACGTGACGTGGAAACTGAGGCGCCCCGTGAGGTGGCGGTGGCTGTTGAATCGCTGCACCGTCTAAATCCACCGGAGGGTCCTCCACGGGCACTGCATCAGCAGGATCTGCCGGAGGATAGACTGGCTCAAACTGCTCTGGTAGGGCCTATTCTGTCCATATGCCCCCGTTGCGGTTTTTAAACTGCGGGCCAACGGGGAACCTCTTGATCAGCATCATCCCCCACAACGATGGAAAACCCAATGAACTGGCAATGACGGTCACGTACGCTCCGCCATACAAAAACCCGCGCTCCTGCCGGTGATGTGCGGATGCGTAGTACTGGGCTAGACCGTGTGCTAGTGCGCACGACCTCCTGTACAACAAACAGTAAAAGAAAAAAAGATCTGTGGACGAACACCACTCACGGCTGTACCCTCGCGCTGCAATAGAAGTAGCGAGCATATGGTGCATAAATTTGCAGATAGTGTTAGCGAAATACAGAAACAGAGATTAATAAACAATACACATAATCACAATAATTGCTGTAATAAACGTACGTACCTGTACAGTGGGTCCTTAATAAAGGACACCCTCCCCTTCGACTTATCGTGCTCCCAATGATTTGCCCCCGCAATCACCTGCCAAAACCCTAAAAGAATGGGTCTCTCAACCGCCACTAGCCCCGCTGTGTAGACGTCAGTCTCGATCTCCTCCTGGATGTATAAACCACAATGCACCGCAAACTGTGCTAGCGTCATCGAACGCAAAACGCCAGCGAGCCTGAAAGAAACCTCAGGCGGAGGGGGAGAATCTGGGTGCGGAAGCGGCACTGGGACCCAGGAGGGTGAAATGTGAATGACAAAAGTAACTCGACCAGCAGCTCCCTGTAGCTCGGCGTGTGCGCCAACTCAAAAAGACGATGCCACTGCGAATCGACAGGTATAAACCGACACACTCTAGCCGTCTCACTAATCTCATCAATCGCATCCCAGTCGATCGCTGCATGCGATCCAATGTGCATCCTCCTAAGCTTCTGGCAATGACGGGCGGCATCGGTGCCGTCGGGTGTCACACCCCGACCACGTAGAACATACAAAACGTGGCGGAAATGTCGGGGAGTGTTGTAACAGAATTAATTGTTTCAAATCCATGGCAATTGAAGTTTCGTTTTATTAATCAAACATGAAAGTTTACATTGTTTTAAACAGAAACAAAGAGTATATAACAAAAATTAACTAGTTCTTGTCTCGTTTTAAGTCACTAAGGCACAGGTCCGCCTAAGTATGTCTTGATAAGTCCTATGCATCTTCTCCTGAAAACACATGTGAAAATAGGTACGTCAGCATAAAAATGCCTGTGAGATACATAGGTTTTGTGAAAACAGAATTCATGACTTATGTTTGAGAAAATGTTTAGTCATGAACCTTGTAATTTGCTTTGTCTTGTAAATCATTTGAAAAACGATAAGATCAGATGATATGTATAATTAAGAAAATAATGTATGGTTAAATGAATAACCATGTAAAATGAGTTTGTATAAGATAAGTTGTTTGTAAAACAATGTCTTGTGAAAAGTATGTTATTTGTATAAAATGTTATATGTCTCAAATTAAAATGATTCAAATAACGCTACTATATGTAATACCATACAAGCACTTATATATAGGAAGTACCAGCGGCGTATCCACCATACTTGTATCATATTACACACGCCTCGTTACTTAATCACTTAATCAAACCAAACTACCAAAGTAAAATGTTCATGTCTAATGTAAATCATGTAATGTGTATCCAAAATGTAAGCATGTGATGAATAACAATTGTACTAAGTATGCAACAAAGAACATACATAGCATAAAGTGTAATGTATAACAATGTACTAAGTATGCAACAAAGAACATACATAGCATAAGTGTAATGTAAAACAATGTACTAAGTATGCACACAATGGACATACATAGCATGAAATGTAATGTAGGACGATGTACTAAGTACGCACACAATGGGTATACCTAGCATGAAATGTAATGTAGAACGATGTACTAAGTACGCACCCAATGGGCATACATAGCATGTAATGTAAAACGATGTACTAAGCACGCACACAATGGGCATACATAGTATGTAAAGTAAAACGATGTACTAAGTACGCACACAATAGGCATACATAGCATGAAATGTAATGAAATCATGTACTATAATGTACTAACGAACATAGCAGGTATATGATGTGAAAACATGGAAAGCATGAAAGTAACAAGTAGGCACATGTGTTCCACCCCAAAACGTTTGGAAAACAGTAAAAGAGGGGTCTATGTACTCACTTGATATTGCTCAGAAGTCCTAAGATAACCACCAAGCAATGCTAGAGATCTCGGAATCAAACGGCACCTAATATAGGTAACTATGTTAATAAACCGGACCTATATCGGAAGATCGGATAGAATGAGGGTTCGTAAACCAAACGAGTGTGGAGACTCGTATAATATGGTTTAACAAAGCCTACATACTAAATGAAACCTAACATAAGTGCTCATGACCCATTATGACCCGTTTAGATAGCTTATGCTACTTTAACGCGTCGTTCACGTGAAATGCGTTCGGACCGTCTAACTAGTCCTATGACAAGTGTTATATGCCTAAACATGTTACATAATCAGTTATGTGACAAAAGTTTAGGTTACATATGCTTAATTACCAATTATACATGGAAAGGGTATTTATAGTATTTCCCGAACCGTTAAGATCGTTTCTTGAATAACGTGATTGAATCTCGTGCGTACACTTGTTGAAATGTTGTGGTGACTAAAAATGGCCCCTAATGAGCTGAAAGGGCAAGTGTGAGTGTGTGGTTGTGAGTTAATCAGTTGAAATCTGCTGACTAATCAGTCTTATCTGATCAGGTTAGGCAGTCGCGTAGCGCGACTGGTAAGGCCCTTAGGGCTCGCGCTACGCCACCACCCCCTGTTTCAGAAATGTTTCAAAAATGACAGTTTTAGTCCCTGCACGTGTTTAAGGCCTTTTTCGATGCGTTTGAGCCCCGTTAACCTCATTTCAAGGCTCTAAAATGAAGTTAAAGTATAGGGAACTCAAAACATGCTCAAAAATATCTCGGATGTCGGTTCATTTGGTCGTACGATCGCGATGTTCGGTTAATTACGACGGAATGCGCATAAGCGCGAAAAACGATCCAAAATGCGTGACGAATGGATTTTTCTTATGCCAAACACTAAAATAAAATATTTTAGTGCTTACATAAATTTTTGGATGTCCGGATGTATTCAGAACGTAAGTTATGCGCGAAAGTGCAAACTTGTGCACTTTTTGACGCTTTTAGTCCCTGAAAGACCCAAAAGTTTATTTTAGCACACCGAACCCCTCAAAGCCTATTTCTAAGCTATGTGAAGGATATTTATGGCATGTTTAACTTATGGTCATGTTCTGGAATGTCTGTTACAGTTCAAATTGGCATACTTTCGCAGTTTGTCAAGTTTAGTCCCTGTAAGCGAATTAACTTGTTTTTGCCATACCAAACCTTCCAAAACTTATTTCTAAGTTATGTAGAGGTTATTTAGGGTATGTTAAGCCTATGTCACTATTCCGGAGTGTTTGTTGCATTAAACTGGTTATATTTACGCATTAGTGCGCGTATAACCTTCCAGAAAGCGATTTAGAGCTTGAAATCGAACAAGAGTTGATATGTGCAAAAGATACACATATTTATACAAGTCCAAAGTATGAAATACAATATTTCATTGGTTTGGTATTTGTTTGATGGTCGCAGTGACACAGGTGTCACAGTCTCCCCTACTTTAGGAAATTTCGTCCCGAAATTAATTCGTAGGAGTCTATCTGTGGCTTAGTGTTAAGTAACAATCAAAGATAAGCAAGGCATAATCCTGTTATTTCTCTTTAAGGGACATTTTTCAGAAATGAAAAATGAACAGAGTTATTTTCAACAGGCACTCTTCAGAAACGAAAAAGAACGGAACGAGTCATTTTCCACAACCTCTTCAGAAACGAAAATGAACGGAACGAGTCATTTTCCACAACTTCTTCAGAAACGAAAATGAACGGAACGAGTCATTTTCCACAACCTCTTCAGAAACGAAAATGAACGGAACGAGTCATTTTCCACAACTTCTTCAGAAACGAAAATGAACGGAACGAGTCATCTTCCATGATTTCTTCAGAAACGAAAATGAACAGAATGAATCATCTTCCACAATTTCTTCAGAAATGAAAATGAACGGAACGAGTCATCTTCCACAATTTCTTCAGAAATGAAAATGAACAGAATGAGTCATTTTCCACAATTTCTTCAGAAATGAAAATGAACAGAATGAGTCATTTTCCACAATTTCTTCAGAAATGAAAATGCACGGAATGAGTCATTTCTAGACACACGACCAAACTTGCTGTGGTTTCTGTGCACTGAATTTCATAATTATGTATGCATCCATAATTACGCAATTCCTTGCACAGTCCGCACAATTTGTCTTGTAATGTGAAGGGGAGGAAAATCAAACCTGTGATGAGTGTGACTAGACTACCATAGGGTCCTTTTAATTAGATCGACAAATGATCCTTTTAATTAGGCCACCAAGGAGTCCTTTCAGCTATATCATCACCTGATATTCCTAACCAGATTTTTAGATCAATCTGTTTAACTAGACCACTCAAGGGTCTAATTATGGAATAGTACAATATAATCCAAGGGTCTTTACTATTACGTAAAAGCCCATTGAGGATTTAATATAGTACCTTTGGATATCCTACTATGAATCCCTCATACGAGTGATATGGACAATTCTACGAGGATTTGGATAACAAAAACTTGGATTATACCAAAAACATAAAAGGGAACACATAAGCACATAATCACATAGTTGTTTAATTTGTTATTAACTTGTTATCGTTTGAAAATAGATATGGAAACCAGTCAATGGACTTCAATGTCCTTTGGGATCTATCTGAAAAGATAGGAAGATCTCCCAAAATTCGATTTTGTTTTCAAAGAAACGTAATATTCGAATTAAGGAACATAACAATTTTAGGATTTACGGAAATACCCTTAGGTACCCTATTAAAGATTTATAGTGGTACTTTGGGTATTCGTCCAGTGTTGTAAATTGCGCCTTGTACTTCGATTTCCTTAGAAGAAACGGGTACTTAGGAATTTCGTGGAAAGCGCAAGAGATCATACAATGGAAGAAATTTGGGGGTAGTATGTTCTTCAAGGAATACGGTTCCTTGATTGTTGGTATTGTAGAGGATATGTTTATACATGCAATCTCATAAATACCTTGAAATGTAAATAAAAGATTTATTTATAAACAATGATAACAACTGTTTCATGGACCTTGACAACAAAAGAAAATAATACATAAGACGTAATTATTTCTAAAGGGTGTTGTCTTCTAGTCGGTCAGATGCTCATCCCTGTGCTGGATTAGCATTAGCAAGCTTTGGGCAATTTCTTCGGAAATGACCCATCTCACCACAATTGTAGCAAGAACCTGGTGGAAAGCGAGCTTGAGCAGGATTGTTGTCAGCTTGATTTGGTGCAACTGCTGCTACGCAAACCTTTGCTGTATGACCTTTACGTCCACAAATTTGGCATTCGCGGCACTTCACATTAGCATGATGATGAAGGTTACATTGGTTGCACAAGGGTGAAGTTCCATTGTATGGCTTCCTAGTAGGGGGTTGAGCAAGTTGATTGGGGACGGCTTGATCATTGTGAGTAACCATGGCGAAGTTCTGAGACGCCTTTCGCTTCTTTGACTTCTTAGGGGATCCAGTCTGTTCATCCATGGTCTTTGATTCCTCGATTGGTTTCGATTCCTCGACCGGTTTCTTGTCACCCTTTCGGAAAAGCTTTCGTTTCCTGATCTGAGATTCAGTCAAGGTTGCAGCTAGCTCAATGGTCTGCCTAACTGTAGTAGGGTTGCTACCAGTCACAATGTCTTGTATTGAGTCAGGGAGGCCATCAATGTACTTTTCGATTGCCTTATCCAACGGCGTGACCATGTTTGGGCATAACAGACTTAACTCCTCATAACGGTCCGTGTAGGCTCGATGCTCACCGCTATCTTGCTTCAAACCATCAAACTCTCTTTCCAATGCTCGAAGTTCAAGACGAGGACAAAACTCCCTCATCATAAGAGCTCTAAGTTCAGCCCATGTCTGTGCTAGAGCAACTTCTGCACCACGGTCTCTCATAACCCCGTTCCACCATGTAAGGGCCCTCTTCTGAAACACACTCGAAGAAAACTCGACCTTGCGATTGTCAGGACACTGCACGTGGCAGAAAGTATTCTCAATGCTCTCGAACCATTGAAGAAGCCCAGTCGCTCCCTCAGAACCACTAAACTTGAGTGGTTTAGCCGAGTTGAAACTCTTGAAATTGCATGGACCATTGTTGTTGTTGTTGGCTTGGTTCCATTGAGCAAAGAGGTTTGGGAATTGAGCAGCCATTTGCTGTGCAATGATTTCTGCCAGTTTGGCAGTCGCTATCTGGTTTTCGCGTCGAGGAGGCATTCTAAAAGAGGAAACATGAAATGAAACGAGTGAGAGAATTAGACGAAAAGAATGAGATGAACAAATCTGATGAAAGCAAGGATAGTGGTCATTTGTTTGTTACTACAAAGCAACAAACGACCCCGGTGATTAATCAAAGTAAAATAGGTAAAAAATAATGTATCGCGAAGACATGCTCGCCTATAAGTGAACACTCATCCCAAGAATTCCCAGGTAAGCACAACTGGTCTCGCGTCTGATGAGATATATACGAAGTGCTTGCCTAGACAGAAAACCCAGAATACAGGCATTCACCCTTCCAGTTTGCACGTGTTCACATTATTTAAAACCCAAAACCTTGACGAGATTTTTGAAAATTCAAAGGGGTTCAAAACCTTACAATAGAGGGTTCAAAACCTAGTAATCAATCATCCTAGAACAGATGATTAGTTTTCAAAGCGGTTTTGAAATTTATGTTCTTGTTGTGGTCGTCGCCTAAGGATAGGTGACGGTATTGTTTTATGACTAAACGCAAGTAAACTCGCGTTAGGGTCCTAGAAAGGTTATAGACTAGGTCAAAGCATTACTAATAACCTAATTCCCTATAACCATTGGCTCTGATACCATCTTTTCTGTCACACCCCGACCACGTAGAACATACAAAACGTGGCGGAAATGTCGGGGAGTGTTGTAACAGAATTAATTGTTTCAAATCCATGGCAATTGAAGTTTCGTTTTATTAATCAAACATGAAAGTTTACATTGTTTTAAACAGAAACAAAGAGTATATAACAAAAATTAACTAGTTCTTGTCTCGTTTTAAGTCACTAAGGCACAGGTCCGCCTAAGTATGTCTTGATAAGTCCTATGCATCTTCTCCTGAAAACACATGTGAAAATAGGTACGTCAGCATAAAAATGCCTGTGAGATACATAGGTTTTGTGAAAACAGAATTCATGACTTATGTTTGAGAAAATGTTTAGTCATGAACCTTGTAATTTGCTTTGTCTTGTAAATCATTTGAAAAACGATAAGATCAGATGATATGTATAATTAAGAGAATAATGTATGGTTAAATGAATAACCATGTAAAATGAGTTTGTATAAGATAAGTTGTTTGTAAAACAATGTCTTGTGAAAAGTATGTTATTTGTATAAAATGTTATTATGTCTTAAATTGAAATGATTCAAATAACGCTACTATATGTAATACCATACAAGCACTTATATATAGGAAGTACCAGCGGCGTATCCACCATACTTGTATCATATTACACACGCCTCGTTACTTAATCACTTAATCAAACCAAACTACCAAAGTAAAATGTTCATGTCTAATGTAAATCATGTAATGTGTATCCAAAATGTAAGCATGTGATGAATAACAATTGTACTAAGTATGCAACAAAGAACATACATAGCATAAAGTGTAATGTATAACAATGTACTAAGTATGCAACAAAGAACATACATAGCATAAGTGTAATGTAAAACAATGTACTAAGTATGCACACAATGGACATACATAGCATGAAATGTAATGTAGGACGATGTACTAAGTACGCACACAATGGGTATACCTAGCATGAAATGTAATGTAGAACGATGTACTAAGTACGCACCCAATGGGCATACATAGCATGTAATGTAAAACGATGTACTAAGCACGCACACAATGGGCATACATAGTATGTAAAGTAAAACGATGTACTAAGTACGCACACAATGGGCATACATAGCATGAAATGTAATGAAATCATGTACTATAATGTACTAACGAACATAGCAGGTATATGATGTGAAAACATGGAAAGCATGAAAGTAACAAGTAGGCACATGTGTTCCACCCCAAAACGTTTGGAAAACAGTAAAAGAGGGGTCTATGTACTCACTTGATATTGCTCAGAAGTCCTAAGATAACCACCAAGCAATGCTAGAGATCTCGGAATCAAACGACACCTAATATAGGTAACTATGTTAATAAACCGGACCTATATCGGAAGATCGGATAGAATGAGGGTTCGTAAACCAAACGAGTGTGGAGACTCGTATAATATGGTTTAACAAAGCCTACATACTAAATGAAACCTAACATAAGTGCTCATGACCCATTACGACCCGTTTAGATAGCTTATGCTACTTTAACGCGTCGTTCACGTGAAATGCGTTCGGACCGTCTAACTAGTCCTATGACAAGTGTTATATGCCTAAACATGTTACATAATCAGTTATGTGACAAAAGTTTAGGTTACATATGCTTAATTACCAATTATACATGGAAAGGGTATTTATAGTATTTCCCGAACCGTTAAGATCGTTTCTTGAATAACGTGATCGAATCTCGTGCGTACACTTGTTGAAATGTTGTGGTGACTAAAAATGGCCCCTAATGAGCTGAAAGGACAAGTGTGAGTGTGTGGTTGTGAGTTAATCAACTGAAATCTGTTGACTAATCAGTCTTATCTGATCAGGTTAGGCAGTCGCGTAGCGCGACTGGTAAGGCCCTTAGGGCTCGCGCTACGCCACCACCCCCTGTTTCAGAAATGTTTCAAAAATGACAGTTTTAGTCCCTGCACGTGTTTAAGGCCTTTTTCGATGCGTTTGAGCCCCGTTAACCTCATTTCAAGGCTCTAAAATGAAGTTAAAGTATAGGGAACTCAAAACATGCTCAAAAATATCTCGGATGTCGGTTCGTTTGGTCGTACGATCGCGATGTTCGGTTAATTACGACGGAATGCGCATAAGCGCGAAAAACGATCCAAAATGCGTGACGAATGGATTTTTCTTATGCCAAACACTAAAATAAAATATTTTAGTGCTTATATAAATTTTTGGATGTCCGGATGTATTCAGAACGTAAGTTATGCGCGAAAGTGCAAACTTGTGCACTTTTTGACGCTTTTAGTCCCTGAAAGACCCAAAAGTTTATTTTAGCACACCGAACCCCTCAAAGCCTATTTCTAAGCTATGTGAAGGATATTTATGGCATGTTTAACTTATGGTCATGTTCCGGAATGTCTGTTACAGTTCAAATTGGCATACATTCGCAGTTTGTCAAGTTTAGTCCCTGTAAGCGAATTAACTTGTTTTTGCCATACCAAACCTTCCAAAACTTATTTCTAAGTTATGTAGAGGTTATTTAGGGTATGTTAAGCCTATGTCACTATTCCGGAGTGTTTGTTGCATTAAACTGGTTATATTTACGCATTAGTGCGCGTATAACCTTCCAGAAAGCGATTTAGAGCTTGAAATCGAACAAGAGTTGATATGTGCAAAAGATACACATATTTATACAAGTCCAAAGTATGAAATACAATATTTCATTGGTTTGGTATTTGTTTGATGGTCGCAGTGACACAGGTGTCACATCGGGAAACTCTGGATACGGGTGACCCTGCAGCGTATCCGGAGGCGGTAACTAGGGTTGCAAACGAACCAAACAAATACGAACAAGACATTATTCGTGTTCGTTTGTTAGAAAATATATGTGTTCGCGAACCATTCACGAACACTTATCGAACGAGATTTTATGTTCGTGTTCGTTTGTTAAGGAAATGAACTTGTTCGTGTTCGTTTGTGTTTGTTTTTTAATATTTGGTAACGAACAAAAACAAACGTTGACGAACACAAATGAGCACAAACTAATGTTCATGAACACAAATGGAAATAAACGAACACAAATAATCGTTCATCAACAAAATATATAATACACTGACACTTATTAAATATTTAATTTGTCGGAATTTTGAAGTATTTAAATAAATATAAAAACTAAAAACACTAATGATCTATCGAACACAAACGAACACGTTACCGAACGTTCACGAACATAAACGAACGAACGCGACCTCTGTTCATGTTTGTTCGTTTAACTAAACGAACGAAATTTCTTGTTCGTGTTCGTTTGTTTAATAAACGAACGGACACAAATGAACTTCCCGCCGAACGGTTCACGAACAGTTCGCCGAACGTTTGGTTCGTTTACAGCCCTAGCGGTAGCCGTCTCCGTCGTGGACCCCGCTGAACCGGCTGACCCCCCGGCGGTGCCCCATCAAGCTCTACCTGAATGTCATCGCCCTGAATCGGATGGTCCTCCATAATCAATCTGCAAATAAATACCGTATACGTATAAAAACAATAATAATAATATAAAAAAAATAATAACATTAATAATAATAATATTAATAATAATAATAATAATAAATAATAAATAAATAATAATAATATTAATATTAATAAAAATAATAATAAATAATAATAATAATAATAAATAATAATAAATAATAATAATAATATTAAATAATAATAATAACAATAATAATAATAATAACAATAATAACAATAATAATAACAATAATAATAATAATAATAATAAATAATAATAATAATATTAATAATAACAATAATAATAATAATAAATAATAATAATATTAATAATAATAATAATAATAAATAATAACAATAATAATAATAATAACAATATTAATAAAAATAATAATAATAATAATAAATAAATAAATAATAATCATAATAATAAAAACAATAATAATAACTAATAATAACATTAATTAAAAAAAATCACAGTGCCTCGTATCTGCCTCGTATAGAGGTATACGGGGCGTCCTGTTCTACCATCTTCATCTTCAACCTCATCCCAAAAACCTCAAACCCAACAAAAACTACGGGCAAACCTACGGTCTAAAGGCAAAAACGAGGCTAAAATACTAAACTACGGGAAGAAATACGTACCAGGGATGCTTCAAATCTTCGAAAATACGGTCCAAATACGTATCCGGGGCGTATAAAGCTCTGTGCACCGTATATGTGTGTGTTTTGGGTGATAATGTGGGTCGTCTAGGTCTTCCCCCCCTTATACGTGGCAAAGACGCCTCGTATAGAGCTAGACGACCCGTCTAGCGTTTTTGGTAAATGACCATTTTGCCCCTGTAGAGCCCCTAGTATAGGCTTTATTCAGGGGTAAAATGGTAATTAACCAACCCAGAAAGATATTTCTGGAATGGTTAATTACCATTTAACCCCTGACTAAGGCCTATACTGAGGGCTTAACAGGGGTAAAATGGTAATTTAATAAAGATATTTTTAATAATTAAAAAAGAAAAGAGTGAAACAGTTGCCGCCCACCATGTATTGGTCGTATAGACCTATACGGGTCGTCTGGGTTGGCAAATTACCTTTATGCCCCTGTTTAAGGCCTATATTGGGGTCTTTAAAGGGGTATATTGGTAATTAAACAAAAGGTTTTCAAAATTCAAATTTAAAAAAAAAATTTGTTGCCCCCCGTATAGACGACCCGTCCAGGCCTATACGAGGCGTCCATTTTTGATAAATTCAATTTTTGAAATTCAAATTTTCAAAATTCAAATTTTCAAAATTCAAATTTTAATAATCCCGCTCATACATACGACCCATCCCGCTCTATACGAGGCGTCTGGTTATGTTAAAATGACCTTTTAGCCCCTGATTTAAGCCTAGAATGGGGGCATATCAGGGGCAGAATGGTCTTTTGACCAATGATATACGACACGTCTAGATCTATACGAGGCGTATAATGGTAATTTTTTTATAAAAAAATACAAATAAACTGTTTTAATCAATTCTAAATATAAAAAAAATATATAAATTTTTATAAAAATCTTATTAACCTGTTTTAATCAATTCTAATTATAGAAAAATGATAGAAATTATAAAAAAATTATAGAAATTGTAGAAAATTATAGGAATTAATACAAAAAAAATACTATTAATTACAAAAAATACTATTAATTACAAAAATCATTCTTCCGTATCACTATCGATGTAATTAAGACTGGGGTTTGATCTTGGCGGAGGATTCATTATCGATGTATACCATTCTAGACGTGGCAAGTACATATCTTCCCATTGTTCCGTATGGGGTCTTCGGTGGGTCAACCATAGCCCGTGTGCTGGTGGCATTGGATAATCCCCTTCCATCTTAACATGTATGAAGTGGTTCTCGTTAACATGTGTAAGGGTTATGAATAATGGTTGTTGATTATCCGGAGGACTTAGTATCGGGAAGAAAGTGGAACTCGCACCCATGGTTGTCGTTAACAGGTGCACCCCGATACCGTACGTTTGTGCAATAAGAAGTCCTGCTAAGGGGAAGTCCATCCAGTGATCCTCCCCACAACCGGACACTGAATCCCAAATTAGGCCCTGACGATGCGTGTAAAAATAACCTTCATCCCATGCTTCAAATATTGGGAACCAGATCGATTCGTTCTGATCCATTTCTTGGACAAGGTCCCTTCGAATGAGCCCCCATGAACTCTGATCCATACCTAAGCCCACAGCCACAGACCGAAACCCACAATGACCGTCCGGCATCACATCTCGTATGCACGAGACGTACGGATGGAACACTGGCGGAATGGCATACTTCAACTGTTTGATGATTCCCACGTACTCGTCCCCAATGATTAAAGGAAAACCGTGAGAATCTCGTGTCTCTTTCTTCTTAGAACTCTTTGAACGGCTTAGGCTCGCTTTGGGTTTTTGGGACCTTATAACCGACTGTTAAGAGGCCTGTGACGGAACGTACGGGCTGTGGCGAGGTTTATCGTACTTACTTTGTCGGGAACCTTCAAAGCACGTGTTTGCATCACCGAAGGAGCTTCTCCTCAATTCTTCATCTATACGAGAGGCCTCGTCCAACCTTTGTTGTACCTGCTTTGTTGTTGGTCGGCCACGAGTATTTTGTTGGACAACCGGTGGTTTCTTGGTAGATTTCTTTGGAGTCAACACCGCTTTAATCTTTGACATCAGGCTTTTTTGCTGAGCTGGGGGGTGCGACTCTAATTGTTGTCTAACAATATTTATCTCTTCGACCACGTCAACGTCATCGTCTATCAATTTACAACTTTGGAAGTTAAGTTTCCGCCAGAAGACGTCTATGTCTTCGATTTGAATCGGACGCTCTGCACGGTTAAAAACAACATTGTTTAAGTCATATGATTAACGGAAATATATCACACAAGTGTTGTATGTTTAACAATTATTACCTTCACGCATGTACTTTTCTATCCTACAAGCACAGGGCAACCCACAGCTGTACCACATTTGGCAACCACATGATGAATGAAAGCGCTCCAAGACATCTAGCTTCCTAATTGCCTCTCCACTCAACAAGTCAAGGGCTGTATGGGATACTTTTCCATGTAGGTGTTGATACAGCGGGTGTTTGTGGTGGTTCATTCTTTTTTTGTTGCTTTCTCGAAAAGTCTTCCTTATTTCACCAAATTGTAACACAACCAACTACACGGTCCAGTGAGCTCCTATCTAGGACGTATCTCTTTAAGTTGGCGTGTTGGCTCTCAACTCTGTTTGTGGTACGATTACCAAAGTTGCGCCTTTTATCGGTCCACGCAAAGACGAACATCTCCTTATAGTCTTTTAGCCAGTTATCGTACACGTAACTGAAGACTCCTAAAAAGTAAAAATAATTTGATAAAATTTGCATAGGTGAGTCGTATGTTATTAGAAAAACTTACTAGAACGTTTGCACTCCATAAGTCGCTTTCGTATGTTGCGCAAGTGGTACTCGTAGATGGGTATGGATGGAGACTCAATCAATGTCCCCCAGAATGACAAAAAATTATCCCAGTCTTCGTCTGCGAAGGCACCCTTGTAGTGCTTCATAACATTCTGTTGTATGTGCCACCTGCAAAGAAGCCTGGAGGCGTCTGGAAATACTTTAGCACAAGCGCCCATAAGGGCTAGGTCTCTATCCGTTAAAATCACACGTGGCTCCATACATTCATCCAACATTGACTTGACCCTCTCAAGCACCCACACAAAGTTATCACCCCGTTCTTTACTAACAACGGCATGCGCGATAATAAACGATTTGTTGGTAGGCGTCATACCAATAATCTGGATAAATGGCATACTGTATATATTTGTCTTGTACGTCGCATCGATCAGCATGACGTGGGGGAATGCACGCCACATGTCTCTCGAGTACCGATGAAGAAAGAAGATCTATGTTACGATCTCTGTTCCGGGTTCCTCCCGTGTCTCGTAAATAAAGTCGTTGTTTATCAGCATGTTTTCTAGTGACTGCATGGGAGTCAATCCTTGTCTTTGTTCGGCTCTAATCTTCGCCACAACGTTTTGAACGTCTTTCTGAACATGAAACCTGTCGGGTTCCTGCTTCCTTATCGTTTGAAATATTTTGCGCAGCTCCATGTTTTGAGCTGTCAGTTGCTCGATCAGTTTCATTTCGCTTGGAGTAAACCTTCGCACAAACGCATGGGCCGACAGGTCCTCACAAAGTTCGTGGTTATGTTTAATTTTTCTGTCTTTTTTCTCCCAGGTTTCATATGGGTGGTTTCGAACAGCCAGCAGGTAAAACGGGCAATCGGTTTTTTTGCTTCCGGCTTTTCTAAGTGTTGATGTAGTCTGGTGCTCACCACCACGATCACATTCAAGCCATACCCTCCCGGTTCTTCCCCCGATTTTCTTTGATCGACGGGTGACAATAACGAAACCATCTGCGTTTGCTATTTCTTGTATCCGTTTCTTTAGTTCATCTAAAGAGTTGAAAACCTGTAACATCGACAATAATAATAATAATAATAATAATAAATAATAATAATAATAAAATAATAATAATAAAATAATAATAATAAAATAGTAATTGATACCTGTTTTTTTAAGTACGGACTGTCCGGGTTGGGAGGTGCCTCACCACCATATCTACCATATCCACCATAACCACCATATCCACCATATCCTCCAACGTCCGGATTGTTCTGATGAACGTAAGGAGTGCCCGGGGAAATGAATTGCTGATGACCACCGTCTCTTTCGTATCCACCGTATTCACCGTATCCACTGTCTCCTCCGTATCCACCGTCTCCTCCGTATCCACCGTCTCCTCCGTCTCCTCCGTATCCACCGTATCCACCATCTCCTCCGTATCCACCGTTTCCTCTGTATCCACCGTCTCCTCCGTAAGAGTATTCACACCCGTATCTATAATTCGGATACCCTTGTTGCGTCGGATAACTTGGTTGACCAGCATGGTATGAGTCATCTACATGGGCTGTTTCATCAATAGGAGGATGCGTGTTCAAAACTAGAAACGTTCTGTTTTGTTTTCCTTGTATACTAGGCACAACCTCCTCTTGCTAATTAGAATCGGGAACGTCAGAGTCCTCCAAAATAGACAACTGTATCATCATTAGTAAATAATAAACTAAAACAACAAGTAATTAAAACATTTAAGCTAATAACTGTTACCGGAACGCTTTCGGGCACCCAGTTGTCGCTAGAATACTGCCCGAAGACATAGTTGCCGTCCCAATATGATGACATTTCAACACTCCGGGATGATAAGAATACAAATGCAAACAACAAGAGTTTATTTTGAAGAACTAGAGAAGAAACAGAATGTGTGTTTGTTGAATGCTCGGGGGGACCAAGAATGCACTGTATGTTGCACTTTATGTGAGATATAGACGCCTCGTATAGCTCTAGACACCCCATATTGCTTTAAGTCACATGTCAGATCTATAGTCAAATCAATCCCTAAGACACCTCGTATAGGCCTATACGAGGCGTCTTAGTACCCTCATATTGTTCCCTCGTACAGGCCTAGACTCCCCGTCTGATGTGACTGATGTGGCGTTGTAAGAGGTGCAGAAGCTGGTCGGAAAAGCAACCCTATACGCCTCGTATAACTCTATACGAGGCGTCTAGAAAGGTGTGGAAATAGGCATTAAGGTGTGTAAATATGTAGACCCTTGAATAAATGTTTTTAAAGATTTTTTCCCTTATTGATCTATGATGTATTTGAGTACTTATTTGATGGTTGATATGTATGCCATGTTCCTCTTGTGATTTTGTTTGATTTACTGTGTATTTTTCGGATAGAACTGTATCTTAAGGTTACTTATTTTTTGTTTGTGATCGTTGCGTGGTTAAGCTAGAAATAGTTAACCCTAGAGAGCAAGCTTGTTTATTGGTTTAGATTAGTGTTCTACCATTCTTGAGACCAAGAGCTATAGAGTATCAGGTTTTCTTTTGTCATTGGGTTGTAATTGCACGAGAGTGAGTTTATCCCTTCCACATGTGATCCTTACAATCCTGATTCATAGTCAATGTACTTGGATCACTTCTTTACATCGTAGGGTGTATTTTGATTGTTGGGACAAAATGGTGATACGTTCCGTAGTTTGGTAAAACCGAGAGGAGATCCCGTATTTACCCCACTGAGCGTTACACATCCCTTTGGTATATTTAGATGTGTTAGTTAAATTGGGGATGGGGGATCTAGTATAACTTAGTGATTCTCTAGTCAATCGTATATGTTGATATGATGTCAGCTGATTATCCATTCCCAAGAGAAGTTGAGTTTGTCAATAAAATCCCTTACCTGAGTAGTGGGTTTCTCCATACTTGTACCTTCCATGAGTAGTTGTTTCTGAATTCTTCTTGGTCTTCATCTTTTGCACTAGTTAATTTCTTGAGTTTGAATCACTAGTTGTTCCAAACTATTCTTATTAATCAGGCTAGGAGTAGATAGAGGTTAAATCACTAGTGTCTATCGATATATAAACTTGCCTTTCATGTGTAGCCCAGTTCTTTGGTGAAAACCCATTTTAAAACCACTTTATGTGAATTTATTGTTTTTTAACTTTTACAAACATCAAGCATCCCCCAACGATGTTGCCACAAGAGGGGCACGTGACAAGTTCCTAAGTGTCACTGGAAAGTATCACAGACATTTCCATGTCCATTGTATCTTTCCAATGAGGATGTCACACCTCACTACTAGAAAATCTGAAACTTCTTAGACCAGTTTTCGTAGGAAATGCGTCATAAAACTGGTTTTTCTACGCATTTGTGACAAACACCTGATGTAGGAAAACACCTCGTAGGAAACCCGTTATCAACACATTTCCTACGCAATTTCCTACACGTTTTCTATGAAACTACTACGTCGCAAATTGCTACGAATCTCCTACAGTATATTTAATTACTATCTTTTGGAATTTATTTTTTAGCTACACATTTATGACCAAAACAAAAAAAAAATTAACAAATTTTAATACAACTTTATTTGTGACCCATTTCCGACAAATAAATAAGAAGTGTTGTTACAAATTTATGAGGAAACTGGGTATTTTTTGTGACCCAATTCCGACAAATAAATAAGAAGCGTTTTTACAAATTTCTAAGGAAACCGAGTATTTTTGTGACCCAATTCCAACAAATAAGTAAGAAGTGTTGTTACAAATTTTCTACAAAAACTGAGTATTTTTTGTGACACAATTCCGACAAATAAATAAGAAGTGTTGTTACAAATTTCTGAGGAAAGTGAGTATTGTTTGTAACTGTTTTTCGACGAAACTGAGTATGTTTTGTGACAAATTTCTGACAAAAAAAAACGTCTACTATTTTTGACCGTTCTCCGACAAAAGCTTTTTATGTTGTGACACATTTCCAACCACCTAATTTATTAAATAAAAACCTGCAAAAAATAATTAATATTTCTGCATTTTTCTGGCAAAAAATTCAAGAAATAATATGTAACACCAAAAACCTATTTTACAAAATTCACCAAAGTTACAATGACATAAATTCAAAAATCACGCGTCACAATGCATGTTCCAATATGTTTGCGTAAGCTAATACAATTCAACGTAATTCCAAAAAGATATCAAAAACTACAACTAACTAGTGGGAGCACGCCAATTCTTCATAAATTCTTGAAGTTGTTTTTGAAGTTATTCCCTTGCTTTCCTTTCTTCGTTAAGACGAGTTGCATGTAGATTCCTTTCTTCTTAAAGAAGAGATGCAAGTAGATTCCTTTCTTCTTCAACCCGAGCTTCAAGATCTACCATTCGGGTTCACATAACTTGAACCTAAAAAGTTGTTAAAAAATATATAGTTATAATTAGTAAATACATTATATAAAGAAATGTTTTGAGGCAAAAGAAAAGGTGTTTATTAGTTTGATTTCCAAAGATAATAATGTATGCATACATTCTATATACATACATACTAGGGTATTCACGTTTTGGTAAAACCGCGAACCAAACCGTTAGAACTTGCAAAACACAACCATCCCAATGGATCAGTGAGATCTTAGTATGTGAAAATTGAACTATGAAAGCAAATTAGTGACCTACCTAATCTTTTAACCAGCTAAAAAATTATAAAAGGCACCATGCCAACCAAGACAGCAGTGTAACATTAGCCAACAAGATGTATACGTAAATGAAAATTATCTGTCACACCCCCAAAATACCACATGCGGGAAACCCCGTGAGGTGTGTGACGTACCAGGATCCAGCCACTAATCACGTTGAACTCATAATGTTAATTCAAATAAAACTTTCATTTATTAAAATATTCCATACAAACATTGTTTACATTTCAGCGGAAGCATACTACATTAATTAAGAGTTTCATAACCCAAGTGTGTAAAAGCCATTAAACTTGTCTCGTGATTCCTTGTAAATTGACCCAAGACCACTCCAGCATCCCAGACTGCAAGTTCCAACAACATGTACCTAAAGGCCTGCAAGCATGCAGAAAAAACGTGTATCAGACAACGCTGGTGAGTTCACTGATTTGTTAAACCGTTCGTTACCGATTACTGATTCATGTTATGTTATGCTGATAATAACTCGATATCGCAGATGGCCCTTTTTGCCCTTCCCCAATGCTCTATCAAACATTGGTCATGATTTTAAGTTATTAGTTCACGCCCGTCCTCTCCAGGTACGTCGTGAGGGTGCCAAACCTAATAGCGCTATCAACTAATAACCCCGTTGCCCTACAAGTAACAACCCAGTAGTATGATGGGACTTAAGTGATAGAAGTGAGTGTATTATCCAACATCAATGTTTACTGAAAACCAATGCATATCCCCTACAAGGATATGCGTTTGTGAGATCTGCCTCACATCCCCTGCAAGGATATGGGTATTTGAAAACTGCCTCATATCCCCTACAAGGATATGGGTTTATGAAAATCCGTTTATAAGTTTTGTCTGTTTGATTGTCCCCACCGGACGCATGCTTGTTTTGAGAGAAGTGAACTCACCTTGGTTTGCTCGGTATGACTAGTTACTTGTTCTCACTTAATCAGTCAAAGCCTATGATGTTCATGTACACGTAATCAGTTTACATTCACGTTGTTCGCATAAATCACGTATCTAACATACACGTTACGCGAGTAGCATACAAGAAAGACACATGTGCTTACACAAGTCATAACTGTTAATCATGCAATCCATTAATCTATAACGTTTGTCTTAAAGTCACATAACAAGTGTTTTGTTACCAAACAAGTCTACATCCCATGTTTAGGACACATATCAATGTTCACAGATGTATTGTCTATTCATACGGGTTAAGTCAAGGTTCTCATCTGATTAACATTATTACCATGCAACAGATTGGCTTTTATAATCCAACTACTCAATTCACACAGTTTCGTTCAACGTCATATACATCATACTGTTTCATTGTATATCACACACATCATGCAGTTTCATTATATATCATACACATCATTAGCAGGCAGACAATAAATCGTTCAAGTTCCATAACCATGAGGTTCCATACACATGATAAACCACAGTCTGTTGATGAGTTTCCTTGAGAGCGACGAAATACCAAGTTTTCCGTCGATAAGTTGGGTGACGAAACACCAAGTGTTTCGTCGACATAAAGGTGGTGAATTATTAAGTGTTTCGTCAACAATGCAAGTGGCGAAACATCAAGTGTTTCGTCAACAATGTGAGTGACGAAACTCCCAGGTTATTCGTCGAGGAGGTCTTTCGTCGCCCCTCAACAAATGGTTGCAGCGAATCTGGTCAATTACAGTTTCAACATATCAAGATCCCTAATCATCGACTAACAGTTACATTACAATCATCAACATCAGTCATCGATCCTAACACATGGACCATAGTTTTAACGCATTCAATTTTCATAAACATTACATCACACTATTCCATCAATTAACACTATTGTGTTTTCCAATTCACATTCATACAGTAACATTGCAACCGATCATACAAGACCCTTATCTAACTCGATTTGTGATCAGGACTCAGCCTGTGTTCTAATCTCTACCACTCGACATGTAATCATGTAGCCAAACACGACAAAAACTGATGAACATTCACACCCATACAACTCAACATGAAATCACGAAATTAACCACAATCAAAGCAGACGAATCATACTTACCGTTTACTAGAACGAAAAAGATGAGAGGCTCCGTAAGGAAGAGAACTTCGATGGGGTAGGCATCGCCGATCCAAGAGAGAGAGAGAGGAAGGGAGTGTCGCATCCCCATGTAGAAGAGATTAGGGTTTCGCTACCTTGTGTGAGTCTGGGATAAATGAAATCCCCTATGCGTATTTATTCGAACACATGGGCCGGCCCAGTTTTTGGGTTCGTGGATGTTGGGCCGAGAAGGAGAACTGGGCCGAAGCCCTTTTTGGCGAAACAACGCTCGATGAACAATATGCTTCGTCGAGTGATGTTGGTGGCGAAGGTCCAAGTTTCATTGGGTGATGATGATGACGAAAATCCTAATCTTAGTGAGGAGAGTTTGACTTTAGTTAAGTAATTATAAAACATTAACTTGTATTAGGTTAATTAATAGATAACCATACGTAAAAGTACCTCACTTGTTCATCAAACAAGCACAAGTTACAAGTAACACGTAGAGGAAAACCTTGGAATCTCGGGTTGTCACATCATCCCCAACTTGAAAGAAATTTCGTCCCGAAATTTGATAAGTACTCCAAAAGTGACGAGGTGTTAGATCAGGATGACTGTGGATTTTCCCGGGTACCACATCATCCCCAACTTGAAAGGGAATTTCGTCCCGAAATTCGTCAATGACACAAAAGTTGGTTCAACCACATGAACAATTGAGGATATTAGAGCTTTAACAGATCTTTACATTCCCGCGTGAACTCCGGTCCATGTCTTGAGTTTCAACGAACTCTCACGATTGTCATACGACTTATGCTAACGAACCTTGACTTCTTGGTCCATGTTTTCGATAGATTCCCTGATAAATACAACTGGCCAGGTAACCTTAGACTCTAGTAAAGGTATCACAAGTGTTTCATCGGACAAACACTGCCTTAAATTCGAGGTATAAATATCATCGCGAAAGTTATCCCATTTCGTCAGTTAACTCGAGTTTGTGAGCCATGTCACCGATTCGTTCAACGCATCATAAACTAAGCTTGCCACGTTGTCTATAGCGTACCGCACCCTCCCAGGGTGGGACTTTCGATTATGACATGTTCGCCTACAGCGAACTCCAAGTGTTTCCTAAGCCTATCAACTTTCCTGACAGTCACGCGTTGCCGTCAAACAATTTCCGATCTAAGCAATCTTCAAGAGTTTCGAGTACAAGTCCTGGATCTGTGATTAGGTTGTCACCCACCTTAGTCCAACAAGAAAATTGGTATTATCATCCAGGCAATGCCCCAAACAGAGCTGTCTGAACACCAGAATGGTAACTGCCGCAGTAGAACTCAACCAAAGGTAAATATCCCTCAAATTTTACTAAAGTCAATCACACACGTGCTCGCAGCTTGTCTTCAAGTGTCAGGATGGTTCGTTTACTCAGACCGCTTGTCCTACGGTGATAAGCAATGCTCATGTCTAGACGTGAGTCGAGGGTGTTGTGTTTTGTCCGCCATAAATCAGGTATAGTTCAAAATGGAGGTAACAGGAGTTGGCACCTCGTGCCTAAAAGCCGCCTCTCCCAGAGGAATATTCACAAACTGTGATGACTCATCAATGTCCTTGATTGCAATAAAGTGCGCTGGTTACGTAGGACAATCAACGATCACCCAGGTGTTATTGTTTCGGTTTCGGTGCTTCTGGTTGCTGATATTCTACCTTGACTTTCCCACAAGTCAAACATCATTCACATACTTTGCTGTGTAGGCCTTCAAGCCCAGTCGCCCGTACAAAATCCTTAGATCCTAATATATTCCATCAAAATCTAGATGACCAGAATATCGAGCCTGGTGTGCTTCACTCAACACAAGTTCCCTTGGATTGCTGTATAGTGAGACCCATATTCGTTTCTTGAAATAGCGAGTATCGTCCGTCTTGGCAAAAGTTGCTCCTCCATGCCCCGCATGTACCCAACTTGAAAATTTTCTTCCTTCAGTGTTTCAGTTTGGACAGGCGAATCTAATCAGATAGGGTAGAATCGCTGGTGTGCTGCGAGGCTCATACGCGTCTAGGCTTCACAGTCGAAATCATTCAAAGGTTTCATCCGGCGATGTCATTACAAGTTTAACTCCTTCGAAACAGGGGTACGCGGGAGGGCCTTGTGATCGGTCTAAGTAGTTCATTTGGTACCATCCAAGTAATGCCTCCAACTTAAATCCAAAGACCATGGTTTCCACCGCAGGTTGTGCTAAAGGGATTGTTGTATCCTCGAAGGGATCTTTGGTGTTGATCAGTTTCTAACAAAATGGATCTTGGCGAGATCCACGCGTATCCCCACTTCGTTGTTTATATGTCCAAAAATGTACCTCTCGAATCCAGAAGTTACCTTTAACAAGACTTCGCGCGTAGTGGCTCCTCCCTTAGGAGCTCTAAAATAAAATACAAATGCCGCCCAAAACGTCATCAACAAACACGGTCGATTCTTGTGGTCCATAAAGCTGCTGGTGTGTTGATCAACCTAATGATCATGGTGTACAAAGTCGAAATGGCCGTATTGCGTTCGATATGCCGTTCTAAGGGCATTCTCCCCTTGGACTTCCTTCTGATGACAGTTCGTTCGTTAGTCAATCCTAGAATGGAAGCTTGTCCCTTGCAACTCGTCGACAGGTTGTCAATACATGGTCTAGTCAAATGCTTCCTGACCGCCACCTTGCAGAGTTCTCGATAGCCAGTACACATGTCCTTCGATAAGGCTTATCTTCACGGATATAATCGGGGCTCCCCGGAGCGAATACCAGGTCCGACCAAACTTCTGTCCCACAGTTCCTGTAGTTGATTTGACAGTTCTTGCAACCCTCCTGGCGTAAGACGGTAAGAAGTACGAAGAATCATGGCTGCCTCTGGCGTGAGGTCAAACTGAGAGTCTATCTAACAGTCGTGGAAGTAAACCTGAAAGTTCCTCGGGTAGCACACCGAGAAGAATCACGAACAATTGGTGGATCCCCGATCCTCTTTTCCTTAGCCTTAATATCATTAACGGTTGCTAGCGTAGCGGGGTATTCCCTCCTTAGACACTTCTGGGCCTTCATAGCTGAAATGGCGCTAACCCTTGCACCAATCTGACGCTTTTAGAACAGTTAACAATTTTCCACTAGGAAGAAGGATACGCGAAATTTTCTTCTCACGGTGTATATCTGCGCGATATCTGGATAACCAATCCACACTAACTACTGCATCGTATCTACCAAGGATAGCAGAAGGAAGGTTGATGTTGTACACTCGTCCCACAAGGTTGAGTTTGCATCCCAACAAGAATATGAGGTTCCAATTGACTTGCCATCAGCCAATTCCACAACAGATTCGGTTTCAAGAAGCATCAGGGTTAAGCAGGACAGAGACGAAGCGTTTAGCTACTCATGCTAGCTACCATGTTGCTAAAATCCTGGCGTCGCCCACGCCAATCCTAACTGCCCTTCCACGAGTATCATTTCCAGTGTTATTATCGTTACGAGGATTTCCAGTACTGACGTCGTTTCCTTGGTTGTTGTCGTCTCTATTTAACCATGGCCAATCCATGTTGTTGACACCTCCATTTCCATACTGTTGGTTACAATTACGAGTATCTTGATGTTGCCGTGACTGTTACCTCTAACGTCATTGCCTGAAACGGAGTCCTACGATCTTTCACCGACAAATTCCATCTTGTCACATTTTCGTGCCACGTCCTAAGGCGCTACCCATTGTGTTGGCCGTTACACATTTCCGCACCATGGTCAATTGTCATCGTTTATGTCCCGATTAATTCATAGGAGTTGGCTCCCATGAGCCGCTGACTAGGGTTAAGAATTCGATTAAAGTCAATTTGCTGGTGTTCGTTGCCGGTAACCAAGGCCGTTCTAATACTGAGGTCGGCAAGGTACTACGCTCACCTTCTTGTCCATCTATCTTTCATGTCGATTGGGTAATACACGGTATGCTGCTAGAGTGTTGCAGAAGTGATCGCACTTACAGAATCTAAGGCGGCAATACACCGAGTTCCAACCGATGAAGAGGAGTGAGAAAGGTTTAGACCAATCATTCGACGCTGCGACATCCAACACAGAGACGTTCGTACTAACACCTAACATTCTACACAATTCGCTAGGCGTTCAGATGGATGTTCAGGTAATACTCGATAGCATCGAGGTTCGAAAGGATTCAGAGAGGAGTGAAAAGATCACGTTCGAGTAGGAGACAATCACTGCTATGACTCCTATAGACTTGTTACGTTTAACATTGATTCGAATAACAGAGCAGAACCCCTTTTTCACTTGTTAAGCCTCACTAGGACTTACATGCACCCCACATTATTATTATGTGTGCACCCACAATAATATTGCGATTTGTATGCTCATCTCAGTTCCTCCTAACTCATGTCAAATGGTTCCTCAAACTCGAATGCCAAACAAAAGTTATCAAAACGATAAGATCACAAGAATCTAAGGACTATGACATGCTATCAATGCATCATAATGTAAGCAAGCAACTCATGTAATCATGCTACAGTGACGAGTGTGTGTTTGTACGCTACATCATAAACAAATGTACACTACTCATGTAATGTATACTACAGATGAAAAGACGAACCTTACAATCTGGAGCTGAGTGTCATGGTCGTATTCTCGTTTTCAGAACTGTTCGGTTATAGTCTGGTTTTATAAAAACGTTTTTAAAACCAAGTTCACTATAACCAGTGGCTCTGATACCAAACTGTCACACCCCCAAAATACCACATGAGGGAAACCCCGCGAGGCGTGTGACGTACCAGGATCCAGCCACTAATCACGTTGAACTCATAATGTTAATTCAAATAAAACTTTCATTTATTAAAATATTCGTTACAAACATTGTTTACATTTCAGCGGAAGCATACTACATTAATTAAGAGTTTCATAACCCAAGTGTGTAAAAGCCATTAAACTTGTCTCGTGATTCCTTGTAACTTGACCCATGACCACTCCAGCATCCCAGACTGCAAGTTCCAACAACATGTACCTAAAGGCCTGCAAGCATGCAGAAAAATGTGTATCAGACAACGCTGGTGAGTTCACTGATTTGTTAAACCGTTCGTTACCGATTACTGATTCATGTTATGTTATGCTGATAATAACTCGATACCGCAGACGGCCCTTTTTGCCCTTCCCCAATGCTTTATCAAACATTGGTCATGATTTTAAGTTATTAGTTCACGCCCGTCCTCTCCAGGTACGTCGTGAGGGTGCCAAACCTAATAACGCTATCAACTAATAACCCCGTTGCCCTACAAGCAACAACCCGGTAGTATGATGGGACTTAAGTGATAGAAGTGAGTTTATTATCCAACATCAACGTTTACTGAAAACCGATGCATATCCCCTGCAAGGATATACGTTTGTGAGATCCGCCTCACATCCCCTGCAAGGATGTGGGTATTCGAAAACCGCCTCATATCCCCTACAAGGATATGGGTTTATGAAAATCCGTTTATAAGTTTTGTCTATTTGATTGTCCCCACCGGACGCATGCTTGTTTTGAGAGAAGTGAACTCACCTTGGTTTGCTCGGTATGACTAGTTACTTGTTCTCACTTAATCAGTCAAAGCCTATGATGTTCATGTACACGTAATCAGTTTACATTCACGTTGTTCACATATATCACGTATCCAACATACACGTTACGCGAGTAGCATACAAGTAAGACACACGTGCTTACACAAGTCGTAACTGTTAATCATCCAATCCATTAATCTATAACGTTTGTCGTAAAGTCACATAACAAGTGTTTTGTTCCCAAACAAGTCTACATCCCATGTTTATGACACATATCAATGTTCACAGATGTACTGTCTATTCATACGGGTTAAGTCAAGGTTCTCATCTGATTAACATTATTACCATGCAACAGATTGGCTTTTATAATCCAACTACTCAATTCACACAGTTTCGTTCAACGTCATATACATCATACTGTTTCATTGTATATCACACACATCATCCAGTTTCTTTATATATCATACATATCATTATCAGGCAGACAATAAATCGTTCAAGTTCCATAACCATGAGGTTCCATACACATGATAAACCACAGTCTGTTGATGAGTTTCCTTCAGAGCGACGAAACACCAAGTTTTCCGTCGATAAGTTGGGTGACGAAACACCAAGTGTTTTGTCGACGTAAAGGTGGTGAATTATTAAGTGTTTCGTCAACAATGCAAGTGGCAAAACATCAAGTGATTCGTTGACAATGTGAGTGACGAAACTCCCAGGTCATTCGTCGAGGAAGTCTTTCTTCGCCCCTCAACAGATGGTTGCAGCGAATTTGGTCAATTACAGTTTCAACATATCAAGATCCCTAATCATCGACTAACAGTTACATTACAATCATCAACATCAGTCATCGATCCTAACACATGGACCACAGTTTTAACGCATTCAATTATCATAAACATTACATCACACTATTCCATCAATTAACACTATTGTGTTTTCCAATTCACATTCATACAGTAACATTGCAACCGATCATACAAGACCCTTATCTAACTCGATTTGTTATTAGGACTCTGCCTGTGTTCTAATCTCTACCACTCGACATGTAATCATGTAGCCAAACACGACAAAAACTGATGAACATTCACACCCATTCAACTCAACATGAAATCACGAAATTAACCACAATCAAAGCAGACGAATCATACTTACCGTTTACTAGAACGAAAGAGATGAGAGGCTCCGTAAGGAAGAGAACTTCGACGGAAGTAGGCATCGCCGATCCAAGAGAGAGATAGAGGAAGGGAGTGTCGCCGCCCCGTGTAGAAGAGATTAGGGTTTCGCTACCTTGTGTGAGTCTGGGATAAAAGAAATCCCTTATGCGTATGTATTCGAACACATGGGCCGGCCCAGTGTTTGGGTTCGTGGATGTTGGGCCGAGAAGGAGAACTGGGCTGAAGCCCTTTTTGGTGAAACAATGCTCGATGAACAATATGCTTCCTCGAGTGATGTTGGTGGCGAAGGTCCAAGTTTCATTGGGTGATGATCATGACGAAAATCCTAATCTTAGTCAGGAGAGTTTGACTTTAGTTAAGTAATTATAAAACATAAACTTGTATTAGGTTAATTAATAGATAACCATACATAAAAGTACCTCACTTGTTCATCAAACAAGCACAAGTTACAAGTAACGCGTAGAGGAAAACCTTGGAATCTCGGGTTGTCACATCATCCCCAACTTGAAAGAAATTTCGTCCCGAAATTTGATAAGTACTCCAAAAGTGACGGGGTGTTAGATCAGGATGACTGTGGATTTTCCCGAGTATCACATTATCAATCTTTAAAGTAAACATTAGAGGTGGCAAAATGGGTGGATTGAATCACGGATTCGAATCAAAATGGGTAAATATATTTCGGGTTGAAACGGGTTGGCCTAGAACATATCTTATTCAACATCATAAATTTTATAAATTATTAGTGAACTTAAAATGATTACAAAAGATACAGCAGTTCAATAATAATCTAACTTTTTGAATAAAATTACTTTGGAAGTTAGATTAGTGAAAAAACACTTTAGTACCCGTTCCCTTTTAAGATATTTTATATATTACCTGTTTGACCCGTTAAACTTAACCCAAATCAACCCGTGCAGTAATTATACAGTTCTCAACTCAGTAACATATTTTGATTAAAGCAACAATAAGAAAAATATATTTTGTATATAAGATCAGTTGAACATGCACCAACAAAGAATCTATGTGGGTCCAAAGTGCAATATAGTATTTCTGTAATGTTAGAAAATACAGGGGCAACTTCCTGTTTTTCTTCTATAAATACAACAAAAATTCTAAACCTTGCTCGGAAATTAAAAGAGAAGAGAAGGGGAGAACAGATCTTACCGGTACGTCGCTCCGCCGCCTGATTCCGGTCAAAATATGCTCTATAGATCTTACATACGCTCTATAGGTAACATGTACTCTTCCAAAAGCTCGGTATCCTAGTATGCATGCCAATTAAGATGGAGACTCTCTATCTCGGATTAAACACCTAAAAACATGCTTAAAAATGCCAACATAATTTTGAGTGAGTTCATAAATTTATATTATGTCATTGTAAACCACTCTCCCGAAATATCTTTTGAAAGTTTGGTAAATCATTTTAGAAAACTTGTAATTCGTTACTCGAAACATGTGATCGTTCCCTTGAATTTTCATAAGGTATTCCTTGGAATATTGATGAAAGTCATTCCCTTGAAATCCTTGAATGGTAGTCCTTGGAATATCTTGTGAAGACATCGTAAATCATTCCCTCGGAGTCCTTGCAAGGTATTCCTTGGAATATTTGTGAAAACATTGTAAATCATTCCCTCCTAATCCTTGGAATATGTTGTGAAATGTATGTCACTCCTATGGAATACTTGAAAACATAAGTCATTCCCTTGGAAATACCCATGGAAATTCGTAAAAGATCCCCTATGGAATATTTGAACACATATCGTAATCGTTTAGAAAACGTACCATCGGCAATGAAAGGGTCAAATCAATGCCTAGCTAGGACAATAACGCAAGGGCCTACATAAACCTATAATCAAACCATGATGACGTTATTTTCCATGCACATCGTACACACTAGACGATGCAATTGATTTTGGATACAATTATCTTTACCATGTTAGAGCAACTAACTAAGAGCAGAAGTGTCAATCCCGATAGTAGTGTTCAACTATTCCACGGTCTTACAAGCACTAATGGCTATAGTTAAAACACATGAGCGCACATAAATGATACGCAGTATTTCATTCTCATGCTCCCGTACAACATAAATGAAAACATGTTTTCCGTAAACTTGCATGTTTCATTAACCATCTATGCTTATATAAAAACTTGTATCTTTTTGTATAAATCTTGCATGTTTCCCCCCCCAAAGTATAAAGCATGTAAAAAAGGGGTTGTGAAACTCACCTGGAATTTCATGTAAAACTCTTTTTCATCCTCATGTCTAGGTCCTCTTGAAACCTCATATTTTGCTTCTATATCACCAACATTTTTTTAAAACATATGTTTTGACAGGTGTTACCTTGCTCTAAACGTATCTTTCGATGAAATAATCTTCCACTAGAACTTGGTGACCTTTTTCGCGATCACGTGGCACAATTTGTTTTTAGATGTCGCCGTGTGTTCATGTTCGGCTTGCTCAATGAGATCCATGAGAAATTGTAGACTATCATCGCTTGAGAATATACCATTGTAATCGCGCGATGGAATGTATAATCCAAGATCATCATCGTCCATATAAAAAAAAATTAATATAGAAAATAAATGGTGGTAGAATTTGTGTAAAAAAGGTGGTATATAAATAGAGTTTTAATTTTGAAAAAAATATTCCAACAACTCTAAAGCTGTTTACAACGATCTAATTTCAACAATCTCCATTGTTAAATAACACCTGATTTTCTTACCCGAACTGTTAGCCCCGATGTACCCAATCGGGTATCTATACCCAAGAGGAGTACGTGAATACATCCTTCCCTCCCTTATAATATTTAGAGTTAACTTCCATTTTGCTCTAAGTGGTTTGGTCATTCTAATTGTTTTGCCCAAATCATTTAAAAGTGTCATCTTCCTCCTTGATCTTTTCAACTTATTATCATTTCACTCCATGCCTCAAACGACATCCAATTCCATTGTTAAATCCTGGTCACGTGCCCCTCACATGAGGGGCATTTCAGGCTTTTCCCATCCCAAATATATATACACATAAATATGATCACCTCCCTCTACCATTTCTCTACCACTACCACCATTCCCACCACACTTCCCATTCCCTTTGCCACCACCACAACCATCTCAAACGGCCACCACCACAACCACCTCTTACAACTACCACTACAACCATCATCCACCACCTATTCACCACCACCAACTACCACCTTCATAGTTCCCTGAACAAAAACCACCATCGCGATGAACGAGTTCAGAACTGTCGCCACCACCTAGCACCACCACCGAAATACCCCAAACAACCACCACCATTGCGATAGACGAGTTCAGATCTGTAATAACCACCACCGAAATACCCTAGATCTGCAATAGCCACCACCGAAATACCCTAGAAATATCCCAACCGACAGCAACCGCCATCTTAAAACCTAAACCCTAGCCGCCGCTTAAACCCCCAATACCACAACCTTAACCTAACTTTCCAGCCACAACCTTCAGAGTAGTGACGATTTTTATGGCTCCTCATACCTGAGATCAAAGTGGTGGTGGTTCTAATGATGAGGTTATTGTGGTGGCTTTTGTCACACCCCAACCGATGGCGGAAACATCGGGGCGCGGCGCTAAGCGAATCAGGTTGATCAATAGATTCCACAACGCTATTTGTTTCGATAATGATTAATCAATTTTCATAAATAAATCTAAAACATCCAACATGTTTCACAACCACACAAAGTATCAAAATAACATACGAATTAAACATTGTTCAAAATTGTCTAAATTTTCTAAGATGAGTTTCTAGCATCATCCTAGCTTGTTTCTTCAGCATCCAAACTTATCAACCCGCAACATGTATTAAAATACTATCAACAAAAATGTTGGCGAGCATACAAGTTTGAATACGTAGCATAATAGTGTGAGTGCAAGGAACGGTTCTCTCGAATGAAGAACGCAGGTTGGATCGATCGGTGCAGAGGTGCGGAATCCCTATGCAATGTCAAAGACGAATCAACAACGATATCAACGATTAACGCATCCATTCTCATTCAAATATTCTGAAAATACAAAGTTCCGAAGAGATCTGGACAGAGCTTCGCTACAGAGAGAATGCCAAAAGTTTTTAACATAGTGACCCTTAAGTCTCTATTTATAGACAAACTGGGAGAGCTAATGCCATCCGGTCGGAGGGTCATCCGTCCGGATGACCCAAGCCATCCGACCGGATGAGCTATACAAAGTACTGATGACTGTCGTCAGATTCAATCAAAAACCTAATTAAACTACGTAAATAGCGTAAGTAGGGTATCGTATCCACGGGGAATATGTGGTTAGTGTTTAACTAGAGAATTATTATATATTAAAGGAAAGCAACTCCCACCCAGAATCCCGATTGCAAGTTTAACACGAAAACATGTTTACCGATTCAAAACACCACATAGACATGGCCTCGGAATTAATGAATTTGATTAATTATTAGGGATAGTTTTTAAGATTCACCATACAACCTAATAATCCATTTATTTATATCAACTACCCACCAATTTACCAACCCGCTAACGATGCAAGTATATCGCCAATACGCTTTGATCAACGACAAATAATTCAAATATAAAAAACGTTTACCAAGAATTCAACACAAGTGGTCAAGCTTTACCAGTTTAAAAGAATCCGCAAACAAAGTTTAATGAAAAACAAAGTAATCGTTCATCCGGGCAGAAGCCACAAGCAAAAAGATAAAGGTAACGTCCTCCAAGTTTCAGATTCTAGGTTTACACAAAACTCAATTTAATCATTAATTGGACACCACATAGACATGGTGCTGAAAAGTTGGTTAATTTAAGTGGTAATCAAAAATAGGTCTTTGTCATCAGATCTTTTACAGTTCAATTACCCTATTTACTAGTGTGAGTCAACCTACTCTATGTCACCCAACGAGCTACAAAGTTTTGTCATCAACCGAGCAAGTTGTAAAGTAAGAACTCAAAACACATAAAAATAGTTCAAAGAAACCAACACATCAAATTGTTTAACAACGTTGTCAATGTCAAAAACAAATCCAATCATGAATAAAATTAAGAAGAGTATTAAACCCTATGAACCGTACACTTAAAGAAAGCCACCTAAACGTTCATGCCTTGAACCGTGGACAGCCGCCAAAAGGCGGCTGCCTTCCGTGCATCCCACTCCTTGCTTCCTTCTTCGAAACTGCCGTCTCCTCTAATTAACTTCTCTGTTGTCGAATATATATCATGCCCCACAATCTCCGAATTCCATTCCTTCTTTGTGGGCTGCTCAACTTCGGCCCAATTAGACAACATATATTTTCTTGAACCAAGTAATTCTTTTCTTTTGCAACCGACCAAATATATTTGATTGAGCCCACTTTCATTATGTCCATTAAATCAACTCTTGATTCTCAATACAACCTGCAACATGTCAAAGTATGTTTATTAATTAATTCTTTTAAGTCCAGCGTTAATCCTCATATAAATTACTTTACTACATGTAATATTAAAATAGATATACTTGAAACTTTATTATGTAGTTTAAATCTGAATTGGTGGTTATTGATATTAATTTATATGTCTAACTTAATCATTTTAGCTCGTTTTCATCTTTACCCGTATGATAATAAAACCACATCAAAGAACCATAATTTTAACCAATATCAATGCATTTTAATTATAATTAATATGAACTAGAGTATACCTAAAATGCACCGATCAAGTACGTTTCGCTCCCGTTTCACCCAGTTATAATATAACAAACATACAAAACTATACATTGACACATACATGATAAAATATAGACTCGATACAGACGGAAGCTACAGACATAATGCACGTATAGACTCCCCTTTGGATGTAGCTGCAGTCTTCCTTCCTGTATAATCTTCACTATGTCTTCCTGCTGCGTCTGCTCTCACGAGCTTTCTGTCTCCTCTTCTCTTCCCTTTCTGCTAACATCTTACGCCTCAAAAGCCTTCCAGTTTCGTTCCACTATTTATGATACACTGGATCTCCATCCCTCGATCTATCCCACATTGGAATCTTTTCTTCTTGTGCTTTGATAGGCATTTGATCTGTCGGAGGAGGCCTTTCAAACTTTCTGCGACCCAAAACAGCAGCTCTTTCAGCTATCTTCCTGAACCTTTCACTTCTCTTCTCTTTCTTTAGAAATTCTTCCAATTCCATGTCTCTGAACTTTGTCTGCCAATACCTTCCAGAGTTTATATCCTTTGCAAAGCACAAATTCACCATTTTCTGATATTGTTGTGCTTGTACTTTGTCAGGCCCATCATAGACTACTTTGTTGAAGAACAGGCAATCTATATCTTTCTTCGAGCAATTCACAAGCCACATCGGATCAAGCACATTGATGCGTCTTGTTTCACATGTCTTCTTATCATATAAGGAGATCACTACTTCCGTTGTGCTTTGATTGTATAACCAACCCTTAAAGTCTTCATGGAAGTCTTGTTCCATTGCACGTAGTGGCATGTTCTTCAGACATCTAGGAGGCTTTATCTTCAAAGTTATGTCTTTCTCTCCAGTGATTGGATCATACTTGACAACTTGTTCAGGATAGTGAGGCTTCCAAGCTGGAAATTTGTTCTTAGCTTGCAGCTTTATGTAGTTCCATAATTTCTGATCATGCATTTTCACATCAAGACCATAATAGAACTATTTGATATTCTTTGTTTGAACAAGCTCTTCCACATCCCACCATGGAAGTGTCTTTATATCAGATAAGAACTCGAAGTACTGCACTCCATGCTCTCTTCGAATAGCATAAACTTTCAGATCTTCAAGATAGCCCCGTGATAGAATATCACCCAGAGATTTTTCTGGATGATCTGTGAAGTATTGAAGCGACTTCTTATACTTCCTCTCCTTAGGCATTACTTTAAACCATTTCTTTCTGCCTTCAAGTAGCTCTTCTTGTGGAACAACTTCGGGATACCTTCAGTACTAATCCTTTCCACTACTTTCCTTCTAATCTCGTCTTCATTGTGAGTCTTGAATAGTTCATTGAAAGTAGGAAAGCTTTCATCAACACCCGAATAATGAAAAGGTGTGTCTTCATCAGAAACATCAGACCCCTCTTCAATAATCACATATTTGAAATTATCGGCTTCATTGACGAACTTGAAAATATATTCTCTTTCAGGCGATGGTGGTATTTCATCTTCTATATCAAACTTCATATGCCCATCATCCATCCCCAACTCTTCTAACATAGATTCTCTTGTTCTAATCTCCTCTAACTCCCCCTCAAATGATGCATGTAAGTAAATGACTTTAGGGAGTGTGAGGTATACCTGATCACCAGCATGTTGTTTACCAGAAGAAGAAGCTTCATAATGCTGATCCTCCTGTTGTTCGTTCAGCTGATCATTCAAGAAGTCATCAAGTGTGTGTTGAGTGGAAGGCTTCATAACTAACAACCCTGTCGCCCCTGATCATCATCGTCATTATCATCATTAGCATCATAGTTGTCAATATCATCAAACAACTGTTCCAACTCTGGATCCTTTTCTTTCTCTTTCTCTTTCTCTTCCTCTTCACAACGTTTTTCAATTATCTTTCGTCTATCAAGCTTAATCTCCTATGGTGTAACGTCTATCACATCACCCACAGCTACAACAGCAAGTGGATTATTATCCACGGTACCTTCAACTTCAGATGAATCTGGTTGGCTTGACGATCCAAGAATCTCTTCTTTATTAATCACCACACCTTTTGTCTTCTGCTTAGCTTCTTCAGCTAGCTGTTTCTCTCTTTCAATTCTTCTTTACTCTCTGAATCTCTAATTCATCAAACACAACCTGAACATTGAATCCAAGCTTGTGCTCAATAACAGTGTATAACATATTCAACTGTTCATCTTTCATTGCCTTGTCAGCCCTTAAAGCTTCTATCTCTTGTCTCAACACCTTATTCTCGTTCGAAATTGTTTCATGCAGTTCACCAATCATTTGATGTAGTGTCTAGTTGGCTTCATTAACATTCTCATACTTCACATTCACCTCATCAAATTCTTCTGTGATTCGATCAATCACTTTAGCATGTGCTTCAAGATCTTCTGACAGTTGATCTATTACCTCAGCATGGTCTACAAGATCCTTTTTCAATGCAACATTCTCAGCTTTAGAAGCTTCAAGCTTTTCTTTTGACTCTTCATGTTCAGCTTCAACTTTGGCCTTTGCCTTTTCCAGAACACTTACTTTCTTTGTTAACACGTTGATCTTTCCTTCATTAAATATATCAAAGTCACCTTTAGGAAGATCTTCTGGATATTCACCAATGACTTTAGGAAATCCTTGACTCGAACTAGAAGTAGTGGCTTTCTTTGCTAATGTCGGATCTTTAGGATCATCGTGAATATGAATTGTTGGATTGATCAGTGATGCAGGAGGTATAGAATTTCTTTCTCCCATAAACTCCACTTCATCATCTTTATCCTTCACATCAACTTTTTCAGCTTCAACATTCTGAGGAACTTCAACATTCTTTTCAACTCTTTCATAAACAGGACTCTCTGGAGCTTTCTTTGATTCAACTTCAGGGATTTCAACACTTTGAACTTCAGGAACTGCTGTAGAGTCTCTCTTAGCTCTAACACTCCTTGAAACATCTCCTACAGGTCGTGCTTTCCTCTTTTTAATAACTTTCTTCTTTTTCTCTTGTGGTGTTGGAACATATGTTGAGTCCTCCTCGTCAGAATCTTTCTTTTTCTTTGGAGACCCCTTATACTTTTGTTTCCCAGACACATACGATGTTGGAGAAATCTTTGTTGGATCAACTTCGTCGCTTTCTGTAGCACTGGAATCAGATTGAATAACTCCTTCAACTAAAGTCTCCTTAACACCTTTAGCTTCAACGTTCTTTGCAGTTTTTTCAGCTTCTTTTTCAGCATCTTTAGAGGCTTTAGCAGCTTCATCAGCAGTATGATTTAGATATTCTTCAAGCGACTTGTTTAAGAGATTAGCTTCTTGCTTTATCAAGTCTTTTGGTGGAATCACAGTCTCATCAATCAACGTTGGCAGATATTTTGTCACACCCTGGCTTTGCGGATGCGTGGTTAATTTGGTGTGACTTCTTAATACCATAGCTTAACCATAACAAAGCTATATGAAATAAAATCATGCAAGATCATCCATTCGATTAAGTTTTAGAAACCAAATATAACAACATTGTCTTAACGGAAACACATCCTAACGACATAAACATTGTTCAATAAACACAACATATCATAAGCATAGTTTAAGGACTGTGACTTGTCCAGGAAAGAGTCACATTCCCCAAACCCGGATGACCTCGTAACTAGTGCAGCGGGAAAATGTTTCATACCACGCCAGATCCTTTAATTCCCTGAAATACATGTAAGTTGAAAAATCAACAATAATGTTGAGCGAGTTCATGTGTAAGTGAGTAAATAAACCTTTGTATATATAAAAATCCTGGTATGTAGCAAATAAGGAAAAAGAGATCACCAATGGTTTGCAAGGCCATTGATATGTGTGAAGTGCAAGTAGGAAGACTCAAACCTAGCAGATTTAGCGTTGGGTACAAAGTCACCCCGAGGTCCGTTCTGGTTGGGCCTGGGGCCGGGCTCGCTACACCCAGATAGATCTACCGCTTACGTCCTTGGTCCTACAATGAGGATTAATGGTCTCCAGTTCCCGCCTACCCACTCACATGATCTAAGTAGTAAACCTCCTTACGCTAACCATACCATGTATAAAGTACTTGTAATCAAAGTAACATGTATTTCACCCCCGCAGTTTAGAAAACTGAAAACAGTTAAGAGAAAAGGGGGACATGAACTCACAGTGGTGCGTCTCTACCAAGTATGTCTCCTGATCAAGCAGCTGTATGACGACCTACACGTACTAATTCTATTAGACGGACGGCCGTGCCTTAGCTTTATGGTTTAAGTTTTCGGGAAATAGTTAGACAACTATTTCGTGTTTATTCGGTATACTTGGTAATCATTTTCCTTCCCAAGGATAGGGGATTTAATACATGTGTGTTCGTAATATATTATTAAGTCTCACTTAAAATATATTCTATTTCTAACTCCAAAATATAAATATTCTTCTCAAAAATATTATATTTTCTATTACATAAATTTTCCCAAAATAATACCTTGACAAAATTACGCGTTCATAAATATTTTCTCAAAATGCGTAAGTTACGTTTTAACGATCGAGTGGTAATAATAATTACCGGTGTATCTTATATTTTAATCGTAGAGGCGTTCGTATTATTTTGGATCCGCTAACATTCGATAGTATTATTTTTACCCTAAAAATAGTACTAGTATTTTCACAAAATAATCATAACACATATCAAGTGACTTTATGAAAAATATATACTAAATATATATTTACCAAGTTTTATTTTGTGAAATCCCACCTCCGATGTTTTGTAAATAAAGTCGTGGCGAAATCTATAATTTGAAAACAAGTCGAAAAGTAGTCCTAACACTTATAGTGGAAATATTTCTAAGTGTTAGGTTTTTAGAAAATTTCGCCAGAGTTCCCTCTGTAACTGGAGGTGGCCACGCTTTCAAGCGTATCATTTTCTTTTATAAATCAAATCAACAATTTTCTCATTCAATCAATAAACATTATTCAAACCATCAATCTAGTCAAAATAGATGTAAATCGCAAAAATTCATGAACTTGTGGTTTATTTAAAATATGAAGTAAATCCCATTACTTTTAGTGGATCTTTTGAATAGATCAATCCGGTTTCGTAAAAGTCTCGTTTTTAAGGAAAATAAATCTCCACAACTTCTTGTCAACATTTACAAAAATAGTTCTTTCGTCAAAACTTTGTGTTACACAAGTGTCTACACACTTGTGTGTTCTAAAAATCATTCTTGTTAGTGTAAGATCCGTCTTTAGAAAACATGATTTCTTTGACACTCGGTCCTTTGAAAATACCGCTTGTAGATCCGTAGATCTACTAGTTTTAAACACTATTTTGTAAGTAAAATCGTTTTTACACAAGTTCATGATTCGTGTGTGGTAGAGTTCATCCTTTAACCCTTGTTACTTCCAAAACAACCTTATGTCATGATCCATGATCATGACCAACCCGGGTTAAATGATGATCCGAGCTACCACAACATAGATCGGGTCCAAATAATCACACAAATCAAATACTACAAGTTTTACACAACATACAAGCTTTTAACCACCACTTTTAGTGTTTTTAGTAGACTTTTATGCTTCAACTTGCATGTTTACGAGTTTTAACCGTTACAAATCATATTAACCACTTTAAAATAGTTCGGGAAGGTGATTTAAGCAACTTACTACTAGCTCGAGGCTAGGGAAGAATCTAGACGCAAAATGAGAGGATAAAAGCAATAGAGTGAGGTCCTTCGCCTTCCGTTTGCACCAAGCTTCCTTATACGAGATCCTTAACACTTGTAGATGCTTGGAATTGCTTGATCAAAAATCGAAATGATGGATGGGTGTATAGGGGTGTTCGGCCGAAGCCTTTGAGAGAGGGAGAGAGAGCTTGAGTGTTGAGTTGTGAGATGGAAATGTTATGTTGTGTTAATCTTGCAACTTATAGACAAAGTTTAAGGTAATTAACCAATGGATTTTGTGTCATCTAGATATTAGACACAAGATTATAATAATCAACAAAAGGACAAGGGTGTCCCCCTTCTTGGGGACGGTTTGTAAAAGGGGGGGGGGGTACTAGTTCGATTCCAACTAGTAGTTAGGGTATTAGTTAGGTTAATCTAGTTATGTTTAGGGATTAACCCGGTTAGTAGTGTGTTGTAAGTTGTGACGGGTGTTAGGGTATTCAGGGACCCTAACTGGCTCAGAAAAAGAATAAATAATGTTATTAACATTATTTTCACGTTCCGGGTATAGTCCGGTTGTTCGGTTGGATAGTAATCCGTTAAAGTGCTTAACACAGCTTTAAAGTGTCGTTAATACCCTTTTTAGTGACACAACTCATATCTGACACTTTGGAAAGTGTCTAGTAATATTTTTCTCATGTTTTGGCACTTTATTATGTAGCTAAATGCTGAATTATTATGTAAAGTGCTGAATTTTGTGTTTAGAGCACATTTTAGGCACATCCAGTCATTGAAACTTATTTCTAGAGACGCAGTTCTACAACCCTTGTATTCCTACACTCACCACTAGTGTAGTAAAATATTTCTGGCTCATACAGGCCTTAGAGGCAGTGTGTGCCTGATGCTGGCTTTATCAGCATGTTCAATAGGTTATCCGTTTATAGTGCTACTGTGCTTTTTGTGCATCATGTTTGTCACTAAGGTTCAGCATGTAAATAATGTAGCGACGGTAAGTAAAGTATGATGCAGGTATATGCATGTATCAGAAATCAAGTAGCAGTTCATCAGTAATTTCAACAAGCACAGTAATTAAGCAGTAATTAATTATTAATTAAGTCGTACGGATACCTGGTTTAGTGAGGGTTGTCACATATTTCTTCTTTGTTGGTTCTTCAATACAAACATCAACAATATTAGTATAACATTCAAAAGAATAAGCTACCAACCTCTTTTGTGATTCTTGCTTTCCAATTTCACCCTTAATAACAACTTTCGGTGTATCCACTTTAAGTGAAATCTTTGGTGTTCTTTTCCTCTTTTTCTCGTCCTTCTCCTACCAAAAGCGTAACTTCTTTTCCACCATTTCACTCAAATGTTCACTTTCATCCTCAGAATTACTGTCTGCATGCCTCCATTGATCATTCTCAGGAGCTATGTAATCTTTCTTCTTGATCTTTCCAATCATTCATTTAACCCTTGGCTCCTGTGCAGGTTTCAAACATTTGTATTTATTCAACCTATTCAAAGTATCACTATTCATATGGTGTAACTTCATCTCATCTGTTGGATCTTTCTAAAGATTAGGCACTTGATCGTCTAGCAACATTTGAATGAACCTTGGATACATGATGTACTTCTCGGCTCTAATGTTGTCAACCATGTGATTGAATATCACTTGCGAGATATTGTAAGGTCTGTTCAGCACCAAGCAAGTAATTATATTCATTGTGTAATCCAAAGTCTCATCATAGGCAACTTTTCTATAAGAGAGTGCATGTACAACACAGTGCACCATAAACTTGTAAGGCCTGCAAAATCTTGACTTAATGTAACCTTTATTATTCATGTGCCCTGCATATCCCATTCTTAACCAAAAACCTTTGCTAAGTCGTACTGGGATAATTATAGGATCATCATCCTTATCTTGCAAGTCTAACACTCTCCTCACGTCATCAACTGTAAACTTAACTTCCAAATTTAAGTCCTTTTTGTTCTCATCTTTCATCCTAACAGCTAAATATATCGTCTGTTCTTTCTCATCGTATCTCACAGATTTCCAGAATGTTCTAATGTGCGATTCGTAACACTTATGCTTTTCCGTCAACGCCTTATAGATTCTACTTTCTTTCACAAACGGTATTATCTCTTTGAATGTCTCCATATTTGGATAATATTCATCGAGAATGCAGTAAATATTGTGACTAGGAGGAAAATCAGTCGCTCTTGCCTGCAAAAATGTCATCGTTAGAGTATGCACACATTTCGAGACATAAAGTAACAAGTGAACAATTTTCAAAAATTTTCTAACACTTTATCACTAATACACTCTTACAGTACTGACTGATCGGATGGCCATCTGATCGGAGGGTCATCCGATCGGATGAGCTTATTCAAGTTAAGCACACAAGTTTCAAGGCAAGACACATGAATCGGATGGTCATCCGTTCGGATGATCATTCGATTGAATTAAGTCCAAGAATGATACAATTATGCAATTATGTTTGGATCGGATGGCCATCCGATCGGAAGGTCATCCAATCGAACAGTTATTCGATCAGCATGATTAGCACATAAGCAATTAACAGTTAACATTTGTGTCCAATGAATCGGATGGTCGTCTGATTGGATGGTCATCCGATCGGATCACCAAATATTTAGATATGCAAGATGATGAACATTCAATGAAGAGTGTGTTGTGGATCGGATGGTCTTCCGATCGGATGGTCATCCGATCGGATCACCATATGATCAAACATGAATACCAAAGAATCAATCACTCAAACACATAAACACTTAGAAAAATATTCAAACAATGATATGTCATGGATCGGATGGTCGTTCGATCGGATGGTCATCCGATCTGATTGCCCTTCGATCAGAATGTCAAGAACAGTTTGAATGTGAACACATCAAGATCAAAATTTTTCATCATTTTCCAAAATTGATCAAAATTTCTCTTAAAGAAATGGCCGATAATCAAAACCCTATATTCAATTTCTAACAAAACTTCCTAGTTTGGGTTTAATTGGACAAAAACCATGTCGGCAGTTCGGACCCTTTAATCTTCCTAGATTCAAATCTATGATGTTTTGGATGAAATTGGAATGGTAAATCTATGAATCTAAGGCCTATAAACCTAGATCTAAGTTCAATTTGTACAAACAAAGCCTAAACAAGCCTAGATCTAAGGATTTCACATAAACAGTCACCGTCGGCCCATTTATTCGTCAAAAACATGAAATTTAACGGTGAAAATCAGGAAACTTACCTTTCCCATAGTGAATGATGAGTGTGCCAACAATCCTATGTATTTGGAATGGCAAGAAAATGATCAAAGATGATGAACAGTTGAGAGAAATATTGAGTGTGTGACGGAAGGTGGTTCGATTGAATGAGGTTGACTTGAAAAGTTTGACCCTTTATATAGTGTTGACCATCACCCGGATGGTCATCCGATCGGAGGGTCCTTCGATCCAACCAACCATTTTCAAAATTTCTAACTTTTTTAAATTTTCAAATTTTATCTGTTTTGGTCAGTTTTTATATATCCACTTAAGTAACTAGGTCCACCTAAGTACCTAGGTCCAAATTAATGACCTTTGTTGGTGCATATGTCTGTCGACTTCGACTTGTATCGAGTCTTGTAATAGATTGAATAGATCAAGTCATGTAGTTCGAAAGAAATGGCATGTTCACACGAAATGGCATGTTCACACGAAAATAGACCATTTCGTGCGAAATGGACTTGTACCATTTCGTGCAGAATGGAATGCCTATATATAGTGTGCTTGATCATTTCATTTGTAACTTTTGCAATTCCGGTAGCGAAGCTCTGCCGAGGTGTCTCCAGGTTGTAAATCATTGTCAAATCAATACATAAGACATTTAAACTACTTCTTTGTGCAAATCAAGCTGATTTAACATCAAAACGTTTGTTTCTGCCTCTCATTTTGATCAAAAACTCTTCTGAACGACTCGTTTGGTCGTCACAACGATCCTACAAGTGGTATCAGAGCTCAGGCGGAAGAGTTCTTACCGATTCAGCTTGATTTCATCAGAAAATCTCATTTCTACTCACTTTCTTCACATTTTTTCAAAATTAATCGAGATTTTACGGTTAAAATGAACAAATTTTTACATATTACATGTGAAACATGGTTTTAATCAATCCTAGAACATATCAGACCCTAATTCATGTTAAAAGTTGATCAATTTGTCAAAATACTATCCGATTGTTCGAACATGTCGCCATTTCGCACCAGTTCACATGAATTGAGCTCCATTTCGCACCAATGACATCATTTCGTACGTATTGGACTTTCATTTCGTTTGAGGTGCACCCAGGTCATCATTTCTTACGTATTGGACTTTCATTTCGTTTGAAGTGCACCCAGGTCATCATTTCGTACGTATTGGACTTTCATTTCGTTTGAAGTGCACCCAGGTCATCATTTCGTACGTATTGGACTGTCATTTCATTTGAAAGTGTCTGTCACCATGTCTCAGCAGCTCATGTGATCAATGTATAGCGGCCCAATCATGTGCATATGAATTAGAAAGTGTGGTTCAAATTGTCTTCAACTTATCACGTGAAAAGGTCTACAAAATTTGATCGGTCCAATCAGCAATAAGATGTGCATGTGAAAATGTCAGTTACTAGGTTCAAGCATGTGATAACGTCAGTTGTGCATTAAAATTGTCGGACATTGTTAAATAATAGAGAAAGGCTGAATTGATTTGCATGTGATCAGTCTTAGATTTCGGCCCAATGAAATTGAGTTTTGACTTGAAGATGTCGGCCTAGTGGTGTTCTTGGTCCAATTATAATAGAAAGTAATCTGAGTTCATATCATCGGCCCAATCACATTCTATTAAAAAGTTGATTGCAGTCCATATGAATTAGAAAGAGAGGCCCAATGAGAATTTTGATTAGTGATGATAGTGTCGATCATGCCATTTTAATACAAAGCCCATGTGATTGGTTTATCTAGAGGCCCAATTGAATCCATTTCTTTTTTATCGGTCCATTCATTCAGTGATTATACCCGGAATACATTGAACGAGTTCGCGAATCTTCGACACGAGTCCTAGATCGATTCAACCGTCACACACGTTCACATATTTAGTTCATTTAAACTGATCATTTGTTTTTGTGCCTCCAGGTGTTTCACGAGGTGAACCAGTTCGTTTGAAAGCTTGTTTGAGAAATCCTTCGATACCGAAACATGGAAACCGAGTTTTACAATGCGTTTGCCACAACTCCGGGTACTCCAGTTACCGTTGCTCAGAGTGTAACCATGGAAAATGAAACCGGAACGTTACAGAAACCTCCAAAACTGATGGGCATTGAAGAATATCATAGTTGGAAAGAACGTTTCGAGAATTGGGTTCAAGCAAATCATCTAAGGTCATGGGAAAGTATTGAAACTAAGTATGCTAGACCACTGTCTGATTTGGGAGTTGCAAAGATTATCTCGGAATTTTCAGATAAAGAGAGAGATATGTACAAGGCAGAAAAAATGATGGTCAGTTTACTTCAACAAGCTGTGAAAGAAGATATTTTCATATTACTTCAACATGATAGTAGTGCTTATTCGATTTGGGATGCACTTCACAAAAAATTCGAAGGAAGTGCAGAGATGATCAAGAGTAAAAAATCATTATTAAAAAAAGAATTTGAATTATTTACAAGTGTGCCAGGTGAAACTACAAAGACTCTCATTGAGAGATATTGTCATCTAGTGCGTTCAATGTCTCGATTGGAAATTACTAAAACTCCAGAGGAATGGGTTGAGAAATTAGCCGATGCGTTACCTCAAAAAGAATGGGGTACATACCTCATGATTTTGAAGAATTCTGGTGAATATAGTAGATTGTCGATTGCACAATTCATTGAGAAACTTGAGGGACAAGATCTTGAACAACAAAAGATTGCTAGAATGAACAGTTCAAGCGGTCAACAAGACATCAAGATGTACTACAAGGTAATGTTCAAAATGTTGAAGCTAGTCCGAAGATCCAAACCGCTTTCAGCGCAGAGAACTCATCCGGATCACTCAATCAAAGCTCAAACAACAATAGTGGATTTTCTTCATATCCAAGTGTCAATCCGAGTGTTCAAAGTTCAAACAATGTAGGATCGTTTTACCGACCAAACGAGTCGTTCAGAAGAGTTTTTGCTCAATACGAGAGGCGGAAACAAACGTATCGAGGTAATTCAGCTTGCAATTCACTTTAAACTGTCTTTTGATTGATTTGACAAAGATTTACAGCGGGTAGACACTTCGGCAGCAGTTCGGCACTGAAACCGGAAAGTTGGAACTTATCTCAAACGAAATCAGAAGGCACCTATATATAGGCAAGCTAATTTTGCATGAACCTGTTCACACGAAATCACTTTCAAGCGAAATCAGTATTTCGTACGAAATTACAAAGTAATTTCGTGCGAAATTACCAGTTTGCCATTCATGCGAAATTAACTTCTAACCTATTTTTGACAGTTCTCTCATATAACGTGCCCTGATCTATCTATACACATACAAGACTCGATACAAGACGAAGTCGACAGACGTATGCACCAACAGACTTCCCCTCGGATGTTGACGAAGTCTTCGGTGTCGAGTCTTCAATCTTCAATCTTTATCAGTCTTCTCGAACTTTTCCGAAATATCTAACAATGTAAAGAATCCTCAATCTTCTCTTTCTCTTTCTTCCAGAATCGCAACCTGGCTCTATACTCCTCTTGATCAGGTCTCTTGATTCCTTAAGATCATCAGCATTAGCAGCTTCAGACTCCCCCTTTCGATAAGCTAGGATTGCAGTCTGGAATTCACTTTTCACATATTCTAGGATCGTGACCTGTCTCACATCCTGCTCAGAATCAAAACCTTGCTTACCTGCACAATCTCTACCTCACAATAAATTTCACAAATTTAAAATTTGACAAATTTAGGTTCTTTACTTACCACTTGTAGACACTAATTTCAAACCTCTTGCAGGAATCAATCAATCAATAAATGATTTTACAATTTTAATCTCTGATTAACCCCTTGTATGAATAGAATGATTTATCATTTAAAATTTCTAATGACCATTTGTAGGCAAACATTCAAAAATTTTCTCAGTTTAAACAAACTCTCCCAAACCTGTTCATCATGTTTAGCACTTGGAACTTTGAAAATCAGCTTTTCAACATCAATTGTCGAAAATCTTTTTGAATTTTTCAAAAATTTATTCTAAAACACACTAAAAATCTTTTTGGATTTTTTATTTTAATGAAAAGTAGTAAAGAAATATATACAGACAATATTTTTGTGAGTTCGCGTAAGAGGATCATATCAGATTTTGTGACAAATCACCAACATCGTTAAGCTATAAACATTTTAAGTTCTAAACGATTCACTTAGATTGTCAGTATACTGATCCACTTAAATTTTTACACAAATTTCAATTGTTTCGAGATACGAGATTAATATTTTAAGCACTTAAACATATTCGCGTGTCCCACCTCAGAATATACTCCCGTATCCAGATCCCAATATTCAGTCTTGCAGGTGAGTATACCTAGATGATATCTGTAAAGGGTTAAATGCGAGGGCCGTGAGAGCTCAGGCTATTGCTTCCGCAAAATCAGAGAGATGACGGCTTTGACTTTTGGTGTGTTCCCTTTAGAGAATCTTTTCTTCAACAGCACATGATTAGCATTTTGCAATGTTTCATCATTTTTTATGTTGAGGGGGGTGCTATATTTCAAGCAAGCGAAAAGTATTATACGGGGACTAGCCCATTGCTTCCGCAAAATCAGAAGTCCCGGGATAATACCCCAGATATCACTAAGCATAAAGATCTAGTATCTCAGAAAGAGGGACCTTTCAAACAAGATTTCGGGGCTTACCCATATATCCGAGAGATGTTCCCCACGAGATAAGTAAGTTTGAAATTTAGGTTTATATCTCGAACACAATCTACTAAGTGTGTAAAAACCTACTGGCATATCATCCGTGAGACCGTTTATCAGATTTTTACTTTCCAATTCTTTAGCATGCTGTGGTCGTCCACTGATGTACTATCATTTCCTCTTTTAACAACAAGACTCATATTTGATTTTATCATGTATATGGATTTTTCAAATTTTCGAAATTTTCTAAAATTTTTACTCCCCCTAAAATCAAAATATGTTTCAATTTTGATATTCTGGGAAAATTTTAAAACAAACTATACAAGTAAAAATGACAACTGATATCGCATCACTTCAATTCGCCATCCACTTGGCATAAACAATCAGAACTCCCCCTGACAACAAACTATTTTCCCATTATGATTTCAAAACACTTAAGTTTGTTTTAATCAAAAATGGTTTTTCCGGAAAATTAGTTTTGTTGTTTTTCACAAAATCACTTGTAGGTTAGGAGATCAATTCACCAGTTTCAACCCTTTTTAAGAAATATAACAGTTTTAAATTCAAACAACAACTACCACCTGTAGAAAATCAAGTACAACTTAATGTCCCTGATTCACCACTTGTAGATCGAAATATCACAAACGTGAATTTCTCAAGAAAGATGCCGATTCCTGCTCCACGATTACCAACTAGGGAGCTCCGGCAAGTCAGGTTTTTCAGTTAGAGAGATTCTCCCAAGCCTGACGGTCCTTGGGAGATTCCGATTTTTCAACACTCGGCTTCTTACCTTTCATCTTTTTCTCATAAAATTCCTTTACCCCTTTGACCTTCCCGTCAATCATTTTTCCAAAAATATTATGAACTGTGGGGTTAAAGGCTTTTTCAACATCGAATTCTTTCTTTTCAGAAAAAAATTGATTTGAAATTTCAACTTTTCCAATCTTTGATTTTAAAATCTCAGCCCGCAATGGTGGAAATTTTTCATCATCCAATGGCGGGACTGATTTTTCCTCTTTCATCACCACTTGTGGCTCCTCTGATTTTGTGGAATCAGATTCATCGCCAAACAATAGCTCCTCTAATTTTGATGAATAAGAATCATTGCTAGAACTATCATCAGATTTCTTAACAACCCATTTTGATTGTCAAGATTTGCTTTTCTCTTGTAAAACCTTTTTGAACATTCACCAATCTCAAATTTTGAGTTTTTGAAAACTATAAAAGGTTTAGTTGCTAGTTCATTCTCAACAATCTTTTCTTTCAGTTTTTCAGAGACTCCCTGTTTTGTTTGGATTGCCTTTGGACAATTCCTGGCAATATGGCCAACTGTTTTGCATTGAAAACAGATTCTTGTCTCTTTTTTCTGTTGAGCAACATATTTCTCCATTTCCTCTTGCTTCTTCGCAAGGAATTCTTTATTCGTCTGCTTTCTGAACAATTGCTCCTTTTCTTCTTCAGATGATATTCCTGAAACAAAAACAGTTTTTGGTTTATTAGTTTTATCATTTTTATGATTTTTCGGTGGAATAAATCCAAGACCTTTCCTTTTGAAATTACCATTATGGTTTGGTTTCTTTCGATAACCTGAACCAGAACTGTAACCCTTTTTTCTTGTTTAACTGTTGATCTCTTGAGGTGTACCTTTTAGGTTTTTCAGCAAAATTTACATTTTTTATTTCAGAAATATTAATTTCTGTTAGTTTGAAAACCTTTTTTATCATTTCTGTTTTGACACCTCTTATTGGAAATTCATCATCAGAATATAATTTGTCAGAATCATTCAAAGTATATGCTACTTTGAATGTTTCATCATTCAAATTAGATTTTGATAGCAGAAATTCTTTATTATAAACCCGTTTGTCCCTTTTGACTGTTGATTTTGACTTGTCAGACTTTGACTCTGAATTTGACTCCAACTTTGACTCCTCGGTTTCATCGTTATCCAACACCTGATCGAACACTTTCTTTATTAATTTGGACTCATGATCAATGTCAGACGATGTGAAAGTGACATCGATGTTGTCTGGCAAATTTTCTGAAGACTCAGACTCCCACTGTAAATTGGTTGCCTTTTTAACTCTTTCTGAATTTGGATTTCGTGGAGAATATCCATTTTCAAGAGGGGTGGACACTTGTTGTAACTGGCACTATGTTTCTTACCAGAATCTTTCATTTCAGTATCCTTCTTCTTTTCAGAGCTCTTGTCTTCAGATACTTCCTCTTCATCAAATCCCTTCATGCCTTCAACGGTTGGATAAATCCTGTCAATAACATAAGAAGTACATGAGTAACTTTTTAACAATCTATTAACTCTTTCTGTTTCAATTCTTTGGGTTTCCAGTTTTTGTTCCAGCACAGCACACTTCTCAATGTAATTGTTAACAACTTTCTGCTTTGTCATGAAAGCTCCTTGAAGTGTTTTCATGGTTGTTGCTTGTTCACTACTTGTTTGATTGTACTGATTCATTGCTTTGTTTAGAACATCATAGGATTCTTTCAATCTGTTCATGTTATGAATCAAAGTACTGTTTTGCTTCTTCACTGCTTCACAATTTTCACATTTCACAGGAATCTTTTGTGCATCAGCTTCTGCTTCAACTTTGAAAACTGGAATGTCTTTTTTTTTCTTCCTTATTACAGGAACTTCTTCATCATCACTGCTGACAGGTGTTTTAACTTTCTTCTTTTTCTTTTTAGCATTTTCATCATCACTGTTACTCTCCTCTAGCATTCTTAAGTGCTCTTCCATTCTTCTTGCATAATAATCATCATCATTATCACTATCTTCTTCAACTCGAGCAACACAAGCTTTGTGATTTGAAGTTTTGTTAGGATCATAATTATCCCAACTGAAATTTGCCCAGCTAAACCCCTCTGGTAACTTTTCATCATCTTGATTTATCAGACATGCTTTACTATCAGCTGAAACATATTTGTCCCAACTGAATCCTTTTGATAATTTTTTATCTTCTTGATTCACCATACAGGCTCTCTTTGATGATTCTTCAATCTCCTTTCTGGCATGAGCAGTTTGTGGTTGTTGAGCAACTTAATGGTAGATTGCTTTCCGATAATAATCATTGTTGTTGAACGTATTTTGAGCTCCACTTGCTTCGCGGTTTGTGCACTCCCTCTTGAAGTGTCCTTTTTCCCTGCAATGAAAACAAGTAACTTTAGATTTATCAAAACCTAAAGTAGAAACATTAGCATCATGGAAATCATCTCTTCCCGTAATTTGTTTAAACTTTTCAGCTCTCCTCAACACACTCGCTAAACACCACTTTATATCCATTAATTCCATCTCTTCAGCATCAATCTGATCGTAATCCTCTTTTGTGAACATTGGATTCCCGATCCGACCTGCCACTAAACTTTCATATGACTCTAGCACAGTTACCAACAAAGACATATGACCTTTTGCAACCTCCTCTGTGTAATTTTGACCATTTTCAAGATCTAATACCATATTGCATTGTAACTTCTTTCCATTCTTTGTTGTTGAAAAATTTGGATCATATGATGGATATGAAGAAAATTCAGTTTTGCTGTTTGATCCTTTAGATGACCCTCCTGATGAACCTTTAGCATTGAATGCAGTTTCAACCTTTGGTGACATGATGGTCTTGTCACTGATACCTCCTTTATAATAAAGACCGATATCTTGTTCACCATCAAAATCCTTCATTCTCGAGATCTTCTTCTGTTCCATCTCTTGAGCTTCAAGCTTTTCATTGAACTTGTTCAGTGTCAGATTCCCAAAATCTTTCTTATTTCTCAGCATCATAAGATATGTGCCCCAAGTTTCATGTGGCAAAGCATCAGCCAACTTCTTAATTAATTCTTCATTTTCCTTTGTGATGCTCACTCTCTTCATGTTGATTAACAAATTTCAATATCTTTCGATGATCTGCTTAGTACTTTCAGTTCTCAAACCACGAAATAGATCAAATTCTTTCTTCAAAAGTGATTTCTTGTTCTTGATCATTTCTTTACTCCCAACCAACTTTGATTTTAAAGCTTTCCAGATTGAATAAGCAGTTCCATTGTGTTGCAATAAAACCAAGATATCTTCCTTAACAGCTTGATGCAAAAGACTAGTCATCATCTTTTCATCTTTATATTTCTTTTTCTCTTCAGCACTAAGATCTTTAATTGCGATAATCTCTTCATCATCAGTCATTGGTCTAACATATTTAGTTTCCACACATTCCCAAGCATCCAAGTAATTTGCTTGTACCCAATTCTCAAATCGTTCTTCCCATCCTTTATACTCCTCGATATTCATGAGCTTTGGCGGTTTTTGCATGGTCCCCGTTTCATATTCTAACATTGTGTGTTATGCAATACTAGTTGGAGTAGCAAAGGCGTTATAAAATTCTTCTTCCATGATTCGGTTTCAAAATGTTCTAAACTTGATCTTTCAAACGAAATTAACTTCCAAGCAAAATACCCTTTAAAGCGAAATAATCACTTTGATGCGAAATAACCCTGTTCAAACGAAATACTGATTTGGTGCGAAATACACTGGTTTCAAGCGAAATAACACCCTTTCAAACGAACTAGGTGATTTCGTGTGAAATACTCAAACGAAATTACAATTTGATGCGAAATATCTGATTTCGTGTGGAACTTTCAAACGAAATTCCAATCTGGTGCGAAATAAGGCTATTTCATTCGAAATAAGAACCTAATTTCGTGCGAAATACTGCTGATGTCATCATCTCGAGCTGTTTTTGTCAAAATTGATCAGGTTTTAGTCCATTTTTAAGTCTGAAACTTTCAAGGGTTTGTTAAAACACTATTGCGCATATAATGTGTGAAATTCAAAGTATTTTGACCGTGAAAACTTGTTAATTTTGAAAAAGAAGGTGTAGAAATCAGATTTTGCAGCTAAATTGGTATGAACTCTTCCTCTTGAGCTCTGATACCACATGTAGGATCGTTTTACCGACCAAACGAGTCGTTCAGAAGAGTTTTTGCTCAATACGAGAGGCGGAAACAAACGTATCGAGGTAATTCAGCTTGCAATTCACTTTAAATTGTCTTTTGATTGATTTGACAAAGATTTACAGCGAGTAGACACTTCGGCAGCAGTTCGGCACTGAAACCGGAAAGTTGGAACTTATCTCAAACGAAATCAGAAGACACCTATATATAGGCAAGCTAATTTCGCATGAACCTGTTCACACGAAATCACTTTCAAGCGAAATCAGTATTTCGTACGAAATTACTTTGCGAAATTACCAGTTTGCCATTTCATGCGAAATTAACTTCTAACCTATTTTTGACAGTTCTCTCGTATAACATGCCCTGATCTATCTATACACATACAAGACTCGATACAAGACGAAGTCGACAGACGTATGCACCAACAAACAACAGTAATGGTCATGTGTTACAATGCAACATCGCGTTGCATCTTCAGAATGGTCAAAATTTATCCGAAGAAGTCGCTAAAGGTCATATGGCATTACTAGCTACAGTGTTAGAATCTTATGAGGGTTTGGTTGCAGGAAGAATCGGAAATCCTATGCTTACAAAAGAGGATTATGATCAGATCGATGCTGAGGAAATGGAGCTTATGGATATTAAGTGGTGTTTAGCGAGTGTGTTGAGGAGAGCTGAGAAATTTAAGCAGATTACAGGAAGAGATGACTTCCGTGATGCTAATGTTTCTACTTTAGGTTTTGACAAATCTAAAGTTACTTGTTTTCGATGCAGGGAAAAAGGACATTTCAAGAGGGATTGTACCAATCGAGAAGCAGGTGGAGCTCAGAATCCGTTCGGGAATAATGATTATTATCGGAAAGCTATATATCAACAAGTTGCTCAACAACCATCATCATCAAATGCTATTGAAGATGGAAAGAAGAAAGCTTATCTAGTTAATCAAGATGATGAAAAATTGCCAGAAGGTTTTAGCTGGGACAAATACATTCCGGCTGATTCAAAGTTCAGAGCATTCATTGAACAAATAGTTCAAGAACCAGAGTTGATGAAGGAATGGATGGATGTGTTTGCAGATGATGAGAAAAGCCAAGATGAAGAGTCTGTTTCTTCAGATGATAGTTCAGAAAAGACACAAGTGTTTGATCAATCATCAACTGATAGCAGTGATGATGATGAAGAAATTAATCAAATAAACATTGGAAAAAACTCATTTATCTACTGAAAGTTTCAAATTTTATTTTGCAGATAAATTGGAGAAGCTAAAGGAGAAACGAGCTGCAAAAGAAAAGAAAGAGGCAAAATGTGTGAATGTTGATCAGAAGGTGAAGAATGAACAGAGTGAAGAAGTTAAAGTTGTTGAAAAGATAGTCGAAGTTGAAAAGATTATCGAAGTTGAAAAAATTGTTGAGATTACAAAACCGTGTCTAAAATGTTTGGAACAATGCAAGCATTGTGAAGAAAAGATGAGAAATTTAGTGAGCTTGACAAGATGAAAGAAAAATTATTGTTCGATGTTAAGTATGTGAAAGAATCGTATGATGTGTTGAACAGAACGGTGAATAGTCTGCAAAAGACAAATTCTGAAAAAGAAGATGCTTTAACCATGATGAATGCAGTGATGATGTCTAAGCAGAAGGCTATCAATCACTACATTGAAGAATGTGCAAATTTGAAGCAAGAGTTGGAGACTGAAAAGATAGAGAATGAAAGAATTAGACGATTATTGCAAAGTTATTCAAGTTCTGATTATTTGATTGATAAAATTTATCCAACTGTTGCAAGTTTTGAAGTCTTTCAGGACAAGAAGATGGAAGAGAAGGATACTGGTAAGAAACAAAGTGTCAGTTATAACAAGTGTCCGCCTCCGATTTAGGAAGGTTATTCTCCCAGAAAACCAAATGAGGAACAAGTCAAAAAGGCTGTCAATATAAAGTTAAAGTCTGAAACAACTGATGAGTTGCCAGATAACATTGACGTCACATTCACATCGTCTGACACTGATCATGAGTCTGAGTTAATAAAGAAAGTTGTCGATCAGGTGTTGGATAAGGATGAGGAGTCAAAGTCCGAATCCAAGAGTTCGAGTTCATTAGTTGACAGTCCAAAATCGTCGGTCAAAAGGGTTTACAATAAAGAATTTCTGTTATCAAAAAATATTTTGAATAACGAAACATTCAAAGTAGCATATACTTTGAATGATTCAGATAAATTATTTTCTGATGAGGAATTTCCAATAAGAGGTGTTAAAACTGAAATGATCAAAAAGGTTTTCAAACTAACAGAAATTAATATTTCTAGAATAAAAGAAGTAAATCTTGTTGAAAAACCTAAACCTTACACCTCAAGAGTTCAACAATGATTAAACAAGAAAAAGGGGTTACAGTTCTGGTTCAGGTTATCGAAAGAAACCAAACCATAACGGTAATTTCAAAAAGAAGGGATTGGGTTTTACTTCACCCAAAAATCATAAAAATGAGAAAATTTCTAAAACAAAAACAATATGTGTTTCAGGGTCCAGTTCTGAAGAAGAGAAGAAAAGCTCATTCTGGAAGCAGTCGAACAAAGCATTTCTTGCAGAAAAGCAAAAGTTTGAAAAGAATGGAGCTAATCAGAAAAGGGAGACAAGAACCTGTTATAGATGTCAAGAATTTGGTCACATCGCCTGGAATTGTCCAAAGGCAACCAACACAAAACAGGAAGTTGTTTCTAAACTCAAAGAAAAAGTTGTTGATAAAACTGAACCACCAACTGAAAAGTTCAAAGTGTTTAAAAACTCAACATATGAAGTTGGTGAATGTTCAAGAAGGTTTTACAAAAGAAGAGCGAACCTTAACAACCAAACATGGGTTGTTAAGAAATCAGATGTTAAATCTGGCAATGAATCTGACTCGTCAAAGTCAGAGGAGCCACAAGTTGAGGTTAAAAGTGATAATTCAGTTCCGACAATGGATGATGTCAATTTTCCACCATCGCGAACTGAAAATTTTAAACAAAAAGTTGGTAAAGTGGAAATTTCGAATCAATTCTATTCTGAAAAGAAAGAATTTGATGTCGAAAAGGCTTTTAACGACAAAGTGAAAAATATTTTTGGAAAAATGGTCGAGGGAAAAGCCAAAGGGGTAAAAGATTTTTATGAAGAAAAAAGGAATGTTCAAACCCCGAGTGAAACTGAGAAGGTCACCCCCAAAGCTGGTCAGGCTTGGGTGTCAGTATTCCATAGGTAAAAATCCTGACTTGCCGGAACTCCCAGGTTGGTAATTGGGGAGTAGGAATCGGCATCTTTCTTGAGAAATATCACTTTCGTGAATGATGGTTGTTAAATGATATTTCGACCTACAAGTGGTAGTATTCTTGAAAATTGTCATATTTCAATTTACAATGGTATGGTTGATAAGTGAATCTACAAGTGGTTGAAAAAGGGATTTTCACCTACAAGTGGTTAATCAAGGTCATTAAGTTGAACTTGATTTAACTTTCATACAAGTGGTTGAGAAAACAATGTGATGAATATATCCCCGATTTTACAAGTGAAATCAACAAAACTAATTTTCCGGAAAAATCATTTTGATTAAAACAAACTTAAGTGTTTTGAAATCATAATGGGAAAATAGTTTGTTGTAAGGGGGAGTTCTGATTGTTTATGCCAAGTGGATGGAGAATTGAAGCAATTCACAACAGTTGTCACGTTATTTGTACAGTTTATTTTCAAATTTTCCTTGAAAATCAAAAATTAAAACATATTTTTGATTTTAGGGGGAGTAAAAATTTATAAATTTCGAAAATTTGAAAAATCCAAAAACATGATAAAATCTAAAAAGCCAAAAACATCGAAAAATTTCAAAATGAGTTTTGTTGTGAAAAAGAGGAAATGATAGTACATCAGTGGACTATCACAATACGCTAAAGAATTGGAAAGTCAAATGTGATAAACGGTCTCACTGATGATATGCCAGTAGGTTTTCGCACGCTTAGTAGATTGTATTCGAGATATAAACCTAAATTTCATTACTTACTTATTTCGTTTGAAGGGCTTTCTATTTCTGACATACTAGGTCTTTGTGCGTGGTGATATCTGGGGTATTATACCAGGACTTCTGATTTTGCGGGAGCAATAGCCTAGTCCTCGTATAATACTTTACATTGCTTTAATCTTAAAGCCCACCCTCAGCATAAAAAATGATGAAACATTGAAAAATTCTAATCATGTGCTGTTGAAGAAAAGATCCCCAAACGGGACACACCTAAAAGTCGAACCATCATCTCTCTGATTTTGCAGAAGCAATAGCCTGAGCTCTCATGGTCTCGCATTTACCCCTTACAGATATCATTAGTGTACATTCACCTGTAAGACTGAATATAGGAGTCTGGATACGGGAGTATATTCTTAGGTGGTACACGCGAATAAGTTTAAGTGATTAAAACACTAATCTCGTATCTCGGAACAGTTGAACTTTGTGTGAAAATTTAATTGGATCAGTATACTGACAATCTAAGTGAATTGTTTAGATCTTAAAATGTTTAAAGCTTAACGGTGTTAGTGATTTGTCTCATAATCTGATATGATCCTCTTACACAATCTCACAAAAATATTGTATGTAAATATTTCTTTGCTGCATTTCTTTAAAAACAAAAACCCAAAAAGATTGTGATTTTAGAATAAATTTTTTAAAAATACAAAAAGATTTTCGACAACTGATGTTGGAGAGCTGTTTTTCAAAATTCCAAGTGCTAAACATGATGAACAACAGGTGAGGGGGAGTTTGTTTGAAATGAGAAAAGATTTTGAAATGAAAATGTCAAATCTGAATGTTATTCTTACATGTGGTTATCAGAGATTTTATATGTTAAATCATTTTTGAACAATACCTGCAAGTGGTTTATAAATTTGTCAAATTTTAAATTTGTGAAATTTATTTTGAGGTAGAGGATTGTGCAGGAAACAGCATTGAAAGAGCCAGGATTCGATTCCTGAAGACTTTCCGCATAAAGCCTGAGCAGAATGTGAGCCAGGTTATGATCTTAAAGCAAGAGCTATGTCAGATTGCGATCCCGAAACAACTTAAGGGGGAGTCTGCTAGCAAAGGGGAGTCTGAAGATGCAAGAGTCAGTTTCGAATCCTGATGATCACGCCAGCTGCTAATTTTGAAGAATTTATGGAATCAACATCCAAGGGGAAGTTAACTGCTGATGCTGAATAGGGAAGAGAAAAAGATTGAAGTTGCTTACACTGTCAGAAACTTTGGAAAGAACACGAAGACTGATCAAGACTGAAGATGTGACATTCCGAAGACTCGACACTGAAGATTTCGTCAACATCCAAGGGGGAGTCTGTTGGTGCATATGTCTGTCGACTTCATCTTGTATCGAGTCTTGTGATAGATTGAATAGATCAAGTCATGTAGTTCAAAAGAAATGGCATGTTCACACGAAATGGCATGTTCACACGAAATGGACCATTTCGTGCGAAATGGACTTGTACCATTTCGTGCGGAATGGAATGCCTATATATAGTGTGCTTGATCATTTCATTTGTAACTTTTGCAATTCCGGTAGCGAAGCTCTGCCGAGGTGTCTCCAGGTTGTAAATCGTTGTCAAATCAATACAGAAGACATTTAAACTACTTCTTTGTGCAAATCAAGCTGATTTAACATCAAAACGTTTGTTTCCGCCTCTCGTTTTGATCAAAAACTCTTCTGAACGACTCGTTTGGTCGTCACAATGATCCTACAACCCCAGTTACTCAATTTGCCTACCAAGTCCAAGCTAATGGCCTTGGTTGACCCGATACGAACTAACTGACATTTTGTTCAAACTTTTCAACACTTTTCTAAAAAAATGTACAAGTATCAAGTTAATGAACTTGTTTGAATTCGAAATTCTCAAACATTATGATTAGCTTCCAACCCAGTTGTTCAGCCCAGAAACTTTCTGCTTCGCTTCACTTCTGAGATTCTGAAGATCAGCTTTCCACCATGGTTTGTCGTAAAATAAAGCAGAAGATAAAATCTATTTGGATTTTAAGAAAGTTTATGGTAAAACACTCTGAAAATCTTTTTGGGTTTTAAGCTAAACTGAAATAAAATGCTGTAAAAATGTTGTAAACTATTTACAAACATATTTTTGTGAGTCGTGTTAGAGGATCATATCAGCTGCCGACTAGTCACAGGTACCGTTGAGCTTAATTTCACACTAAGTTTTAAACAGTTCACCTAGATTGTCGATATACTGATCCTTTTAAATTCTTACACAGACTTCAACTAATTCAGGATACGGATTAACGTTTTAAGTACTTAACTTATTCGCGTGACCCACCTCAGAATATACTCTCGTATCCAGATTCCCTATATTCAGTCTTACAGGTGAACATACTCAAATGATATCTGTATAAGGGTAGTGCGAGACCATGAGAGCTCAGGTTAGAACTTCCGTTTAGACAAAGAGATAATGGCTCGTCCTTAAGGTGTGTCCCACTTAGGGATCTTTTCTTCAACAGCACATGATTCACTTTTTTCAATGTTTATCATTTTTTATGCTAAGGGGAGGCTTTAAGAATTAAAGCTGTGCAAAGTATTATACGAGAACTAGGCTATTGCTTCCGCAAAATCAGAAGTCCTGGTATAATACCCCAGATATCATTAAGTACATAGACCTAGTATGTCAGAAATAGGAAATCTTTCAAACAAGATTTAAGGGGTTACCTATATATCCGAGAGATGTTCCCCACGAAATAAGCAAGAAATGATTTTTATGTTTATAACCCGAAAAAGTATACTAAATGTGTAAAAACCTATCGGCCTATCATCAGTGAGACCGTTTAACAATTTTAATCTTTTCATTTCTTTAGCGTATCATGACAGTCTAGCTGATGTACTATCATTTCCTCTTTTTACACAAAAACTCTCTTTTGGTTTTCTGTTGTTTTTGGATTTTGAAAATTTTCTATTGTTTTTGTATTTTTTTCATTTTTTAGGGTTTTTGTATTTTTCTGAAATATGCTATCTCCCCCTAAATGGGAAAACAACTGACTATATCTCCCCCTGACGACAAAAGTTTCATACCATTCAATTTTAATAAGTACTGGAAACGTGATTTATCAAATGGTTTGGTATGTAAATCTGCCTTTTGTTCGTCGGTGTGGATTTTATCTATTCGAATCAACTTCTTCTCGTAGCAATCACGGATGAAGTGATGTCGAATTTCTATGTGTTTAGTTTTAGCGTGATGTACCGGATTTTTTGTTATGTTGATTGCATCCTCGTTATCAACAAATATAAGAGAAGTAAGAAATTGCAAACCGTAATCTCGCATCTGTTGCTGGATCTACAGAATCTACAAGCAGCAGCTGCTGGCTGACACGTACTCTGCTTCACAAGTCGAAAGAGCAACAGAGGTTTGCTTCTAACACTGCCAAGTGACCAAGCGAGGTCCGAAGAATTGGCATCCTGCAGTTGTTGATTTTGCGTTAAGCTTGCAGTAACCGAATCTGAGTCTGAATATCCTTCGAGCTTGAAATATCCGTCCTTGGGATACCACAACCCCAGCCTTGGGGTTCCTCTCAAGTAGCGTAGAATCCTTTTGACGATAGACATGTGCGAGGCTCTAGGACTTGACTGATATCGGGTAGCGAGGCATGTCAGGTACATTATATCAGGTCTGGATGTTGTCAGATATATCAGCGAACCAATCATCGAACGGTATAACGTCTCGTATACCTTCTCTCCGGTGAGATCAGGGTTGATACGGTGATTAGTTGCTAATGTGGTGGTGTCACACCCCAACCAATGGCGGCAACATCAGGATGAGACGAAGTGTGAAGATTGCAAGAGACTTCATAACGCTATTTGTGACAATATTTAATAAACCGATTTCATTTCATAAAGTAAATTGTCAACATTACAAGAAATTCAAATACGACAAGTTCAAAGAAGTACATAACAACATAAGCAAAATTGATACACCATATTAAGCCTAAACGTCTATATGTGTATCTAGGCATCAACGCTACTTCATTTCATAGCATCGTCATCCTCAACCTGTAACATGTTTAAAATAAAGTTCAATGCAAAAGCAATGGCGAGTATACAAGTTTGATACGTACATAGCAAAAGATAAGTTTAAACAATTCCTCATAGCAAGCATGTGATACAAGATAAACAATAAATTCGGCATGTGTCTAACATATCAAACCAATTATGAAACGCAATATGCTCATGACATAACCACAAGTCTACGGGCGGGGCGTTAATCCTATAGCGCTACATATGTCACGGATAGGCTCGTACGAAGTTAATGATAAGTCTAACACAAGATGTCCTCAACCCAAGTTTAAAGTATCAAGCAATCACGTATACAAACATGTAATAGGAATGTTTGTGCATTTAGGTAAAATGTTCATGTGTAAGTTTTTTTTTTATAAGTAAACATGTTACACCCCAAAAAGTGGTAAAAGTAAAGAGGGGAATTCGAGTATACTCACGGTTTTGCAAGTTGTTCCTACTTGAATCCGAGAGTAAGTTGGTTGTTGGATTAGCTAGTTCTACACAAAGGAAACATAGGTAGGTGAGTTTGGGAATTTCGAAAGATTTAAAGATTCGGTATTAAAAGGACATGAAAGTATTATATCAAAATAGTCATCTTCAACACATAACACTTGTATGACACTATGTAACCACAAGGGTTATAATGTTTTCATGAGTTGAACACCCATAAGAATCATAGCAAGGTTTAGGTCTTAGATGATGTTCTACTACTTTGACAAATGAACATGAATTCAACATCAAAGGTTCGAATGTACATAGATATTATTTAGGTTATGTAGTATATATTAATAAGTCCATTAGTATAAGTATTTCAAGCATGAGGTAGAAGATTAAATCTTCATTTAGGCACCTCAAATGTGTCAAAGAATTCATGTAGGAGGTAGGAAGAACAAGCTTCCATTTAGGTACCTCTTATGGTTCACCACTACACTTGATGTAAAAACATACAAGGAGGGTCATGAACTAATGCTAATACAAGAATAACAAACAACTATACTAAGAGAAATCATCAAGAAATGTGGGGATTCTATGTTGGACAACCCAAGTTAGTCCATAATCACACCTTCATCAAGCTTGAAGCTTGAACATGACTTGTGGGTTAAAAACCCTAATTAAAACAGAAAGTATTTGAGGTTTAACCTCTGATGTTGTATGTCTCAGCCCTGTTTTTAAGCTTAACTAACCATAGAAGTGGTTATAAGCATAAAGACGTGGGTTTGAGTGAGTTAAACTCATGTTTAAGCAAGGATTTATGAAAACAAACTTGAGCAGCGGACTTTGGAGCCTTTTTGCCGGAGTTCCAGGGACTTGTTTGCTGTGAAACACCCCTTAAATCGAAGCTAAGGTCAAGCCAAGTGTTCTGGAAAAAGAATGAGCTAAAACGGATTAGAAACGAAGAAGTTATGCTCACTTTAGTGAAGCTTGGTACTGCTGTCCGAACCTGCACTTTCAGCTATGAATTTAGGGAGTTTGAAAGAGTTTTGAGAGTGAGATTAGAGTTTGTAAAGTGGAAAAGTGGCTGGGATTAGAGGGGTATTTATAGGGAAGGATTAGGGTTTAAGTTGGTTGGTATTAAATGTAATTAGTTGGATATAAAAATAAAAAAACAAAAACAAATAATTCAGCCTATGCTTGCGGCCGCAAAGGCTGTGTTGTTCTTTCATTTTATTTTTGTTTTAACATTCATTGTTTCATATTATATGTAAGGTGTGATTTAATTAGGCAAACAAAACAAGATATAAGTGGTGGAATATTTAATTAATTGAAACAAAACAATAGAATCACCCATTCAAGGCTGTTCGAACACAAGGGCTTTTATTTTCTATATATATATATATATATATATATTGTTTTAATAATATAAGTAGGCTAATTGTTGGACCATTAATGTGTCACATATAGCTTAATGTAAGATTAGTATGTACAAGATTCTAAATGGGTATTTAACAGGTTTAACTTAACCAAAAGATGTGATAAAGGTAAGTGTGTATAACATATAAAATGTAGCAAGTATGATACTCATGAATATGTATTTGTAAGTGTCCAAAATGTCGCATGAGCGTATCCGAAGTATATGAGTCATGATTATATGATATGTATTTGTAAGATCAACATATGTTTACAAGATTCACAAATAAGACATCAAACGTATAATGAATCAAAACGTATAAGTATGCACGAATAAATAAGGTATAATTTGTAAGAAATAATGAATTTTATTACGATCCAAGTCTCGGATTTTACAACGATACAACGAATTACGATTATAAGGAACACAAGATTTCTAAAAATAGAAATACGAGCAAGACTAGCTATAAATGGAAAGTACAAATAAGCAGGGCGTTACAGTCTCCCCTCCTTTAGGGAATTTCGTCCCGAAATTTAGGAAGAAGTAGGGAAAAGATGTGGATACTTCGTCTTCATTTCGCTCTCGAGTTCCCAAGTAAATTCAGCGCCACGTTTTCCTTCCCATCGAACCTTGACAATAGGAATTCGACTGCGCCTCAGTTGCTTGGCTCCTTGGTCCATGATTTCAACCGGTTTTTCCACAAAGTGAAGCGTTTCGTTGACTTGCAAGTCTTCGAGAGGAACTTGTAATCCTTCGTCAGCTAGACACTTCTTCAAGTTGGATACGTGGAAGACAGGGTGTACATTGTTGAGTTCTTCAGGCAGGTCCAGTCTATACGCAACCTTGCCAATCCTTTCGAGAATCCTGAAAGGTCCAACGTAGCGAGGTGCGAGTTTCCCTTTCTTGCCAAATCGAACCACGCCTTTCCAAGGGGATACCTTGAGAAGTACGAAGTCACCTGTCTCGAATTCCAAAGGCTTGCGACGCTTGTCGGCGTAACTCTTTTGTCGGCTCCTGGCTTTCAGTAAGTTGTCTCGTACCTGTAATATCTTGTCCGTCGTCTATTGTATGAGCTCGGGACCAGTGATTTGTACTTCACCAATCTCGTGCCAACAAATAGGCGAACGGCACTTGCGACCATACAATGCTTCGAAAGGTGCCATTTGAATACTCGTGTGATAACTGTTGTTGTACGAGAATTCGATCAACGGCAAGTGTGAATCCCACTTGCCACCAAAATCTATTACGCATGAACGAAGCATATCTTCTAAAGTTTGGATAGTACGCTCGGTTTGACCGTCTGACTGAGGATGGAAGGCAGTACTAAGGTTAAGTTCAGTACCCATAGCAGATTGAAAAGTTTGCCAAAGGCGAGACGTAAAACGAGCATCACGATCGGAAATGATGTCAATGGGGATACCATGACGACAGATGATCTCATCAGTGTAGATTTTAGCCAATTTCTCGACTTTGAAATCTTCACGAATGGGAAGAAAGTGAGCTGATTTGGTCAATCGATCAACGATCACCCAAATACTGTCATGACCAGAAGAAGTACGAGGGAGCTTAGTGATAAAGTCCATGTCAATGCTCTCCCATTTCCAGATAGGAATTCTTGGTTGTTCGAGTAAGCCAGAGGGACGTTGATGTTCAGCTTTCACCTTCGAACAAGTGAGACATTTCGAGACGAAAGTGGCTATATCCTTCTTCATTCCAGGCCACCAATAAGATGCACGCATATCATGGTACATCTTGTCGGCACCAGGGTGAATAGAATATTTCGTGTGATGTGCCTCCTTCATCAGGAACTCTCGAAGATTATCACGATTGGGAATCCAGATACGATTGAGATAGTATAAAATACCATCAGGTTTGGACACGAGACTCTCTTCAGCACCACATTGCATCTCGTTGTAGAGGTTGCCCTCGTTAACAGATGAATATTGAGCGTCACGTATGCGATTCTGAAGATCGTGGACGAGTTGGAAACAACGGATACTCTTGACATGAGTTTTACGACTAAGAGCGTCGGCTACTACATTCGCTTTACCTGGATGGTATTTGATTTCGCAGTCATAGTCATTTAACAGTTCCACCCAACGACGTTGACGCATGTTCAGTTTTTTTTGGTCGAAGATATGTTGAAGGCTCTTATGGTCGGTGAAGACCACACACTTAGTACCATAAAGGTAGTGTCGCCAAATCTTCAATGCAAAAACAACTGCACCAAGTTCAAGGTCGTGAGTAGTATAGTTTTTCTCATGTATTTTGAGTTGTCTCGAAGCATACGCGATGACCTTATCTCGTTGCATAAGCACACAACCAAGTCCAAGGTTTGAGGCATCGCAGTACACGACGAAGTCGTTGTTACCATCAGGAAGCGCGAGGATAGGAGCATTACAAAGCATGTCCTTGAGAGTTTGAAAAGATTCCTCTTGTGCGGGACCCCAAACAAAAGGTTTCTCTTTTTGAGTCAAAGAGGTCAAAGGAACAGCGATCTTCGAGAAGTTAGAGATAAAACAACGATAATAACTAGCAAGACCAAGAAACGAACGAATTTCAGACGGAGACCTCGGTGTGATCCAGTTCTTCACAGCTTCGATCTTAGCGGGGTCAACGTGAATACCAAGTTCGTTGACGGTATGACCAAGAAATTGAACCTCTTTTAACCAAAATTCGCACTTGGAGAACTTGGCGTAAAGACGTTCAGCACGAAGAAGTTCAAGGATAAGACGCAAGTGTTGCTCATGCTCTCCTTGTGTCTTGGAATAAATAAGAATATCGTCAATGAAGACGATCACGAAACGGTCCAAGTATGCTTTGCACACGCGGTTCATCAAATCCATGAAAACAGCAGGTGCGTTGGTCAACCCAAATGGCATGACCACGAACTCATAGTGACCATATCGTGTACGAAAGGCGGTTTTAGGTACATCTTCTTAGAGAACTCGAAGTTGATGATACCCAGAACGAAGATCGATCTTTGAGAAACAGGTCGCGCCTTGCAATTGATCAAAGAGATCATCGATGCGCGGAAGAAGGTATCAGTTCTTGACAGTAAGCTTGTTGAGCTCACGATAGTCAATACACATACAGAATGACCCATCTTTCTTTTTAACGAACAAAACGGGAGCGCCCCAAGGAGAAGTACTAGGGCGTATAAAGCCTTTATCAAGAAGCTCTTGAAGTTGACTCGAGAGCTCTTGCATCTCAGAGGGTGCTAAACGGTAGGGAGACTTAGCGACGGGTGTAGCGTCAGGCACTAAATCGATTCGAAAGTTGATAGAACGAGCAAGCGGCGGACCAGGAAGATCGTCGGGAAACACATCAGGGAAATCACGTACAACGGGAACGTTGCTTATGCTTGGGCCTTTGTCCTTCTTTTCCACAATGTGGGCGAGAAAGGCGAAGGTACCCTTGCGCAAGCATTTGTTCGCTTGGATACACGACATAAGCTTAAGACCTTGAGAAGGTTTTTCGCCATAGACATGTAGGGAATCACCATTTGGAAGGGGAAGACGAATAAACTTCTCAGAACAGACAACTTCAGCACGAACTCGCCTAAGCCAGTCCATACCTACTATGACGTCGAAACTACCCATTTGCATAGGTATAAGATTGATTGAGAACGCGTGATCGTTAAGGATCAAAGAGCAATTGGAGAGAACGGAATCGATAGCGATGGTTTTACCATCAGCGACTTCAACAGCGAAAGATCTTGGCAACATAGAGCGTTTACCCTTAAGCAAGGATTCGAATTCTAACGACACAAAACTTTTATCAGCGCCAGTATCAAATAGACAAGAAGCATAAACATGGTTCACAAGGAACGTACCAGTAATGACGTCATTTGTGTTTTGAGCCTGAGCAGTCGTAAGAAGAAAAGCTCTGCCTCGAGCGGGTTGTTGAGCCTGTTGCTGTTACTGCTGTTGCTATTGTTGAGGCTGGTTTCGTTGAGGACAGTCGTTAGCCATATGATTGACATCACCACAGTTAAAACACGCTCGCACAGGAACGACTTGGTTCCGAACTTGATTGGGGACGGGGTTCTGAGCTACTAAGGCTTGGTTTTGATTGGCCAGTGGGGATACGCGGAAGTTTTGAGAAAAATGCCCATATCGGCCACACTTGGCGCACTTGCAACACGGAACGTTGGGAGGGTGATGGTACTGACATTGGCCACACTTAGGTTGTGTTCCAGTGTAACCTTTGCATGGAGTTTCCTCGTTGGCTATAGCAGGCATGGCTTGTAGGGGTTGTGGGTTTGGCGGAGTGACAACCGCGCAATTTTGGCTTGAAGCCTTCCGCTTCTTGCCTCGGTTTTTCTTGGAGGTTTCGTATGTGGGTTCAACGGTGACTTGATGGGCGGTTTTCAACGTGGTTTTCGAGGTATTTCTACGCATGACATGGTTACTGTTCAAACGGGCAGCTAAACGAAAGGTTTCTTCGATAGTGGCTGGGCAAGCGGCTTCCATGAGGTTCATGAAAGAATCAGGGCAACAGTGGATGTATTTGTTGATGGCTTTGTCAGGGGTATCAACTTGGCTGGGACACAGGATGCTAAGCTGTTTGAAACGAAGGGTTAAACCATCGTTGTCGTCATCCACCTGCTTGAGGTGCCAAAACTCACTCTCTAACTTTCTTATCTCATACGGCGGACAAAATTCCTCTTTCATAATCCTTTTCAACTCAGCCCATGGCAACGCGTGGGCGGCGTCCTCACCCCTTGTACCTCGCTCAGAGGTCCACCAATCAAGAGCCCTTGATCGGAATACCCCTGTGGCATTTTGGGTGCGTAGGTCGTCAGGACAACCACTCTGACGGAAGGTGATTTCCATGGCATCAAACCACGAGAGTAGTGCGGTAGCACCATCTTTTCCAGTAAATTCCAATGGTTTGCAAGCCATGAATTGTTTGAAGAGAAAAGGTGCCTTAGGTTTCTCCACCTTGGAGTCCACAGAGCCATGAGGCAAATCGGGGTTGGTTTGAATGCGGCTAACAATCTCGGGTATAACTCGAGCCATTTAATCGGCCATTTATTCAGCAATGAGTCCAACTAGCTCTTGTTTGGAAATGGACTCGTGGTTGGAACCCCTCTTGGATTTGGTCTTCTTTGATGAGCTTGGAGATGCCCTCTAGAAGTTCGAAAGAAAAGGAAAAGGATGAGACTTGATCATAAATTTTAAAACAATGTTTTTGCATGTAAAATCATGTAAGTGTTCATGTATCATGTATAATTCATATAAAGCATAAGTTTCCAACATGTATTCAACAAGTATAACACGTATGAATGCGTAAAAGGAGTATAAATTTAGTTTGTTCACGAGGGTTATTATTGTTTTTTATTGTGCGAGACGTGCGAAATGTGTAACAGTTTTGAAATGAACAAGATAACAAGTATAAAATCACATATAAAACGAATCACATAAAAGAGAGGCTCATAAAACATAGGATTGTTTCGGGTAGAGAAACGTCGACAATTCCAAAGTGAATCGAAAGTCCTTTCAAATTAGAGAAACGTGCTTTGGCCTATAGGTAAGATACTCTCGTCGAGAAGCGATTAACGGTATCTTACCCTTCCAGTTACTACACGTCTCTAATCGATTGAAACAATCGAAACTTTTGCGAGATCGAAAATCGAGGAATGGGACTTAATCGACAAGGTGCGGGTTTCACCCCTGACTTGACGATTTCACACCCTAATGTGGTTGGTACTCGTCGGGTCAAAATATAATTTCAACACTTTGACGAGGGTCCACTAGAGTTTGAATTGGAAATTTACCATTTAGATGTGGATTTCCCTCCTAACTAAATGGCGAAATTTCATGCAAAATAAGAATAAGCGGGATGAGGGTCGTTCACCAAATTGTGGGTTTCACGCCTATTTTGGTAAACTCGTCTCTTTTGTATAAAGAGTGTCTTCAAGTCTTCAAGTGTATTGTGTAAAATGTCTTAGGAAAGACATAATGTAAGTATTAAGACCAAAAGAAGAGAAAGGAGCAAAGAAGGGTGCATAAAGTTTTAAGCATGAAACAAGAATGGTCAAAAATATGGTTCCTACTATAGACTAGGTCGAACATGGCAATTCTACCTAATTCCCTATAGTTATGACTCTGATACCAATCTGTCACACCCCAACCAATGGCGGAAACATCGGGATGAGACGAAGTGTGAAGATTGCAATAGACTTCATAACGCTATTTGTGACAATATTTAATAAACCGATTTCATTTCATAAAGTAAATTGTCAACATTACAAGAAATTCAAATACGACAAGTTCAAAGAAGTACATAACAACATAAGCAAAATTGATACACCATATTAAGACTAAACGTCTATATGTGTATCTAGGCATCAACGCTACTTCATTTCATAGCATCATCATCCTCAACCTGTAACATGTTTAAAATAAAGTTCAATGTAAAAGCAATGGCGAGTATACAAGTTTGATACGTACATAGCAAAAGATAAGTTTAAACTATTCCTCATAGCAAACATGTGATACAAGATAAACAATAAATTCGGCATGTGTCTAACATATCAAACCAATGATGAAACGCAATATGCTCATGACATAACCACAAGTCTACGGGCAGGGCGTTAATCCTATAGCGCTACATATGTCACGGATAGGCTCGTACGAAGTTAATGATAAGTCTAACACAAGATGTCCTCAACCCAAGTTTAAAGTATCAAGCAATCACGTATACAAACATGTAATAGGAATGTTTGTGCATTTAGGTAAAATGTTCATGTGTAAGTTTTTTTTTTATAAGTAAACATGTTACACCCCAAAAAGTGGTAAAAGTAAAGAGGGGAATTCGAGTATACTCACGGTTTTGCAAGTTGTTCCTACTTGAATCCGAGAGTAAGTTGGTTGTTGGATTAGCTAGTTGGAGCACCTTGTCCTTCTACACAAAGGAAACATAGGTGGGTGAGTTTGGGAATTTCGGAAGATTTAAAGATTCGGAATTAAAAGGACATGAAAGTATTATATCAAAATAGTCATCTTCAACACATAACACTTGTATGACACTATGTAACCACAAGGGTTATAATGTTTTCATGAGTTGAACACCCATAAGAATCATAGCAAGGTTTAGGTCTTAGATAATGTTCTACTACTTTGACAACGTCAAAGGTTCGAATGTACATAGATATTATTTAGGTTATGTAGTATATATTAATAAGTCCATTAGTATAAGTATTTCAAGCATGAGGTAGAAGATTAAATCTTCATTTAGGCACCTCAAATGTGTCAAAGAATTCATGTAGGAGGTAGGAAGAACAAGCTTCCATTTAGGTACCTCTTATGGTTCACCACTACACTTGATGTAAAAACATACAAGGAGGGTCATGAACTAATGCTAATACAAGAATAACAAACAACTATACTAAGAGAAATCATCAAGAAATGTGGGTATTCTATGTTGGACAACCCAAGTTAGTCCATAATCACACCTTCATCAAGCTTGAAGCTTGAACATGACTTGTGGGTTAAAAACCCTAATTAAAACAGAAAGTATTTGAGGTTTAACCTCTGATGTTGTATGTCTCAGCCCTGTTTTTAAGCTTAACTAACCATAGAAGTGGTTATAAGCATAAAGACGTGGGTTTGAGTGAGTTAAACTCATGTTTAAGCAAGGATTTATGAAAACAAACTTGAACAGTGGACTTTGGAGCCTTTTTGCCGGAGTTCCAGGGACTTGTTTGCTGTGAAACACCCCTAGAATCGAAGCTAAGGTCAAGCCAAGTGTTCTGGAAAAAGAATGAGCTAAAATGGATGAGAAACGAAGAAGTTATGCTCACTTTAGTGGAGCTTGGTACTGCTGTCCGAACCTGCACTTTCAGCTACGAATTTAGGGAGTTTGAGAGAGTTTTGAGAGTGAGATTAGAGTTTGTAAAGTGGAAAAGTGGCTGGGATTAGAGTGGTATTTATAGGGAAGGATTAGGGTTTAAGTTGGTTGATATTAAATGTAATTAGTTGGATATAAAAATAAAAAAAACAAAAACAAATAATTCAGCCTATGCTTGCGGCCGCAAAGGCTGTGTTGTTCTTTCATTTTATTTTTGTTTTAACATTCATTGTTGCATATTATATGTAAGGTGTGATTTAATTAGGCAAACAAAACAAGATATAAGTGGTGGAATATTTAATTAATTGAAACAAAACAATAGAATCAGCCATTCAAGGTTGTTCGAACACAAGGGCTTTTATTTTCTATATATATATTTTTTTTGTTTTAATAATATAAGTAGGCTAATTGTTGGACCATTAATGTGTCACATATAGCTTAATGTATGTTTATTATGTACAAGATTCTAAATGGGTATTTAACAGGTTTAACTTAACCAAAAGATGTGATAAAGGTAAGTGTGTATAACATATAAAATGTAGCAAGTATGATACTCATGAATATGTATTTGCAAGTGTCCAAAATGTCGCATGAGCGTATCCGAAGTATATGAGTCATGATTATATGATATGTATTTGTAAGATCAGCATATGTTTACAAGATTCACAAATAAGACATCAAGCGTATAATGAATCGAAACGTATAAGTATGCACGAATAAATAAGGTATAATTTGTAAGAAATAATGAATTTTATTACGATCCAAGTCTCGGATTTTACAACGATACAACGAATTACGATTATAAGGAACACAAGATTTCTAAAAATAGAAATACGAGCAAGACTAGCTATAAATGGAAAGTACAAATAAGCAGGGCGTTACAGGTGGACATCGGCGCAGTCTCGGACATCCCAAATTTCTCTAGAATGTCATAGACGTACTTCGTTTAATGTATGAAAGTTCCCTCTGGCATCTGATCAACTTGTAGCCCAAGGAAAAACTTCATCTCACCCATTGACGACATCTCGAACTTCTGCCTCATCACTTGTTCGAATTCTTTGTAGAGTTCGTCGTTCGTTGACCCGAATACAATGTCATCAACATATATCTGAACGATCAGCAGATGACCAGTGACCTCCTTAGTGAAGCGTGTAGCATCCACCTTTCCTCGGATAAAGCCATTGGAAAGCAAGTGTTGAGAGAGCGTCTCATACCAGGCTCTCGGGGCCTGATGCAGTCCATACAGCGCTTTGTCTAGGATGTAGACTTTGTCTTTGTGTATCGGGTCGATAAAGCCCGGTGGTTGACCGACGTAGACCTCCTCTTTCACCTTTCCGTAAAGGAACGCCGACTTGACATCTAACTAGTAAACCTTAAACCCTTTTCCATGAAGCGAACGCAAGAAATATTCTGATGGCTTCGAGTCTGGCAACCGGAGTGTAAACTTCAGTGAAGTCTATCCCTTCTTGCTGACTAAAGCCCTGAACAACGAGTCAAGCTTTGTTTCTGACTATCACTCCTCGATCGTCTCTCTTGCATTTGAACACCCACTTGGTGTTTATCTTTCTGTGCCCGTCAGGTAGGTTGAAAAGTTTCCAAACTCCGAACTTCTCAAATTGACCTAGCTCCTCCTGCATCGCATTTACCCATGATTCTTCCGTCAGTGCTTCTTTGTATGTTCGAGGTTCAATCTACGAAATAAAGCAACCGAGTGAGAAATCAGTTTGTAATGGAGCGACTTTAGAATAAAAACTTGTAAAGCCATGGTCAATTTGGCTTCTTGTTCGAACTCCTGATTACAGTTCCCCAATAATCAACTCCTCGGGGTGATAAGATAGAGTCCTCGGCATAACTTCACCGGGAACGTTCACCTCGCCTTCCAAATTTGTGACATTCTGGTCCGCAACTTGTTTATCAACATGAACTGTCTGGTCTGAAGATTGGATCTGCTCCCCCTCAGATTCTGAATCACCGCGATCAAAGGTCGGGCTAACCGAGTCAAACTCTGATTCATCATTAACTGTCGTTTGATTTTCTGGAGCAGGCTCTTGTTCCGAAGTGTGAGTTTGCTGTAAATCATCACTTTCACCAGTGTGACTGGAACCAGCTTCATGATCATTGGAAGTTTGTTGATGTTTTGAAGACTTTGTTGGCAATCTACCCTAGGAAGCTTCATAATCCCGGAATATGTCTAATTGATCAAAGTACTCTGTCTCTTCTGGTAAGTCAAATGAATCCCATAAAGAATCATAATTGAATCGCCATGAGTCTGTGGGATTCTGTGGAGGCATAGAATATCCTTGACATTCTACGTGTTGAGCTTCAATGATCCTTCTGAGACTTGGAATGAAGACTCGTCTAAGTGAACTGGAATAGCCCACGAAGATTCCTTCCAAACTCTTTGACCCAAACTTTCTATCAGGATCTAGAACTATGCACGGAGACCCGAACGGCTCTAGGTATTCAAGGTTAGGCTTGCGTTTGTTGAGGAGCTCGAAACACGTTTTATTATGCTTCTTCACAGTTAACACCCGGTTGAGAGTATAGCAAGCGGCAGATACAACTTCTCCCCAAAAATTGATAAGAAGCTTTGAATCAGCTAACATTGTTTGTGCCGTTTCGATCAGCGTCCGATTCTTTCTTTCTGCAACTCCATTCTGCTGTGGAGTGTAAGGTGCGCTGAACTCTTGCAATATACCTCTTCTGTCGCAGAATTCTTCCATTTTGTTGTTTTTGAACTCCGTACCATTGTCACTTCGTAGTCTACAGATGCGGGACTGATACAGATTCTCTATCTTTCTGAACAATCTCAGCAAACTCTCGAATGCTTCATCTTTAGACTTTAGGAACGTCAGCCACGAAAATCTCAAAAAGTCAACGGTAACCACTAGGCAGTAAAGTTCTCCAGTAATGCTTTGGATGTTCACAGGACCGAATAGATCCATGTGAAGTCTTTCAAGTGGCTTCGAGATTGAGTTCTCCGTTTTTCTGGGATGAGATTTCTTGTGTTGCTTTCCTTTCAGACAGCTAATACATTCTCACTCCAGGTGGAAACTTTTTAGATGAACACCTTTAACAAGATCGTTATGCACCAGGTAATTCATCTTACATAGGTGAATGTGGCCCATTTTTCGATGCCACAGCACTGACTCCTTCTCGGTAGCTTACGAAATGAAACACTGAGGGTGACCCGTGGTAGTAGTAGCAACGCTCGTGGCTAACACGTATAGATCGTTTACCCTCGGTTCTCGCATAATGATCCACTCCTCGGGTATAACAAATCCCGGATTCAGAATCAAACATCCTTGTCGGTAAAATGCGTTGTGTACATCCTGTCACAAATCTGAGAAATGCTGAGCAAATTGTTCTCCGGCTCTGGTATGTAGTTGACTCTTTCGAATGTAACGACACCGTTAGATAACGTGCCCTCCCCGATTATTCGACCACCTTGGTTTCCCGTGAAACCAACATAACCACCATTAAAGCCTCTAACGTCGTACAGTAGGGTCTTTCGTCCTGTCATGTGCCGGGATGCTCCACTATCCATAATCCACTTCGTAATAGATCTTGGGAGCTCCTGCACATTTCACATGTAATTAGTTAGAAGTTGAAGCAACCCAAGCCTCCTTTGACTCGGGTAGCTCGACGTTAATGTGAGTTTTCATTGTGTACAGTGGTGGGAAGTTTTTGTCATTCATTTTCAAACTTTCCTCGGTTCCAACCTCAACCTCTTTGTATAGAAAGAATTCGTCCTTCTTAGGTTGACCAGATGGTTGAACCTTCTTTGGAACATACTTCTTGCCCGGTGGGGTCGAAGAAGTTTGTTTCTCAAGCTTTTCATAATAATCAAAAGGTACATCCATCTTAACCGGTTTGGTTGAAGATGATTGTTTTGCAATACTATCAGAAACCTTTGGTTTTGATTCATTTGATGTCTTTACTTGAGATTTCGGCTTCCATGTTTGTTGTGGATAAGCAACCCGTTTGTAAAAGTGATCATTTTTCTTTACCGGTTGTTTAACGAGTTCATATTTGGTTTTAATGTTTTCAGATTTTGGAAGCTTCTTTTCATCAAATATAGGCGCTTTGCTTTTGACATCATTTTTCTTCTTTGGATTATCAACAACCACAGACTTTGAATTCAAATTGGTACACTTTCATGCAATGTGACCAACTTGGTTGCATTCGAAGCAAGTTCGGATGTCAACATCCAGACTTTTACCATTAGTCTGCGGCTGTGAGGCCTTTTTAGCAAAGAACTCTTCATTTGTTTTTGAAAAGATTTTCGATTCTTGTTCAGAAATTAAGCTTGAGCTCTTTACAAATGTTTTCTTTTCAACAAACTTTTGTTTCTGAAAATTCTTTTTCAAGTAATTCTTACCACCCTGATGTCCGCCCAACCCTCTGTTTTGGTTGTTTTTATGAAAACGTGGTGGCACAACTGGTTTTTTGTAATAAGATTTATCCCGTTGAAAGTTCAAAAACCTCTTAGAACTTGTCAATCCTTTCACCTCAGAAACATCAATCTCAACAAGTTTGAAAACCTTTCTTAGTTTATCCACATTCACGTTTTCGATCTGAAACTCAGTATCCGAGTACAACTTATCAGAACCACTCATCTTGTACATGACAAGATTCGGTTCATCACTTAAGTTTTGGGATGTAATTGTTTAGAAAACATTCATCATCCTCAACTGTGGAGTCACTGTCAGATTTTAGTACGTTTTCAACAAGATTTTTCACAACTTCAGATTGAATACTGTCTTCATCAGTTTGTGAAGTTAATGTGACATCAATGTTTTCTGACAATTTTTCAACATCAGTTATCTCACTTGATTCAGATTCATTAACCAACCCAGATTGTTTCTTTGTAAAATTGTTGCACATGGGTGGTGGAACATTGTGATAACCCACCCCAGTTCCATCTGAATAAACATCTTCACCAGCTTTATTCTTCCCGATTGGTTTGGGAACTATATGCTGAAGAACAAAGCTAGCAGACGAATAGCTATTTAGCTTCAGATTGATTCTCTCATTTTCGATTTTAGCTTCTTGAAATTGAAGCTTGAGATTCGCAATCTCATCCAGTTGCTGATTTCTCAGTTTTTCTTTGGCTTGAGGAACTCCTGATAAATGAGTATTTTCTTTGTGAGTTTTTGAGTTGCGTTCATCTGAATCTTTTACCGTTCTTTTCAGCTTGTCAAAATTTTCAGAAATTTTTCTGTTTTCAAGAATCAATTTTTCATTTTCTTAGCGAAATCGTTCAACTTCACTTTTATCATTTTCAATTTTTTCAGTTAATTCTTTGATTCTTTCATTTGAAGCTTTTATTAGTTTATCTCGACCAAGTACTTCTCTGTCTATTATGCCAATCTTATCTGTCAGCTCCTGGAGTCTCGTTATTGAGAGATATTCGCGTGTGTTGCAGACTTTGCACTCTTTCGTGCAACCTCTGCAAACACTTTCAGTTTTGCACTTTCAGCCTTACCTGGTTCATTTTCTGAACCACTACTACTGACCTTTTCTGATGACTCAGACTTAGAAGTAGACTTGGAATCTACCTCAAGTGCTTTCGCCATTAGAACTTGATATGCCATCTTGGTCAGGTTCTCGGCTGTCATTTCCTTTTCTACATTGATGATCCCTTCGTCCACTTTCTTTGGCTCTAAGGACTTCATATATCTCTCATGTCTCTCCTGTTTCAGTCTCTCCTTTTTAGCTCTGTTTGCAGCATCTATCTTGATTTGTTCTTCTACTGACGGGATTGATTTCATAAGAGTTTCGACATCAACAGTTGCTGGATCAATACAAATATTTCCCTTTGGGTCCAAGTAACACTCTCGATCTGGATCCCATATTTTTGCCTTTTTAGCTTCTTTGTAAGCTAGGTAGATCTTTTTCTTCTGTCTTTGTGCCAAACTTCTTTCTCGGTTGTATGTTGAAGGTGGTGCTGGTGGTTCAATATGTGCCATAAATGCATAACCGACAGCATCCTCTTCAGGAAGAAATTCACTCCAGTCAAAACCCTCATCGTCTTGGATCACCGCTAAAGCTCTTGACTTTTCTTTTGGATTGTCTTCAATCTGCTTCATCTTCGGTGGCTCCTCACGATTTTGATGATAGACTGCCTTTCTGTAATAATCGTTGTGAAACGGATTTGCAGTCTCGTCAACAGCAGAGTTTCGACATTCTCTTTTGAAGTGGCCCTTTTGCTTGCATTTAAAGCAAGTCACCTTCGATTTGTCGAATCCTAACTTCGTTGAAGGACCTCCAATTGAGTTTCTCCCAGTAATCTCCATGAATCTCTGAGCTCGGCGAATCACGCTAGCCATACACCAGCGAATGTCGATAAGCTCCATCTCTTCCGGATCTATTTGATTGTAATCTTCTTTGGTGAGATTGGTGTTCCCAATCTTTTCGGCGACTAAGCTCTCGTACGATTCCAAAATTGATGCTAGAAATACCATTTGCTGCTTTGCTGTTTCTTCATTGAAATTATGTGCATTGTTCAGATTGACGGCTATGTTGCACTGGAATACGTTGGACTTTGAAGCACTTTGTGACTATTGATTGTTCGATGCGGATGAAGAAGATGCACTAGAACCAATACCATGGTAACCGTGGCTGTTTGATGAATAACCGCTGATGGGATTCTCTTGTGTCACAGCATTCGAGCTTTCGGCACTAAAGGTAGTTTTCGGTGATGTGGCTTTGGAAATCATACTGCCTCGATAATACAGATCAACGTTTTGTTGATACTGTGTGTTGCTCACTTTATTCATATTCTTTATTTCCAGCTCATGCCCCTCAAGTCGTTCGATCAACCAGTTTAGCGTCATTTCTGCCATCGGCTTTGTATTTTTTAGCACTAGACCAAAGTACTACCAATCCTGCTCATTTGGAAATGCCTCGAACATTTTATCAACCATCTCTTCCTCATCTTTCTTGATTCCGAATCTAGCTAATTCTGCCTTTAAATGACAGAACCTTTCGATCATTTGGCGCACGTTTTCATTTTTCATACATGTAAACAAATCAAATTCCTTTTTTAACAAAGATTTCTTATTTTTCACTATCTCTTCACCACCCGTACATTTCTTTTCAAGCTTTCCCCACAAATCCTTCGAATTGTCATAATCGATCAGTGAAATGATATCGTCTCTAATGGACTGATGTATTAAGGCAATGGCCTTTTGTTCGGCTACAAAATCTTCTTGGTCAGTATCGTCTAAGTTCTCATAGTCTAGTCTCGAAGCAGTGTATCCATTCTTGAGACATTTCCAACTGTCGTAAGCAAACGCCCTCAACCAACCATCAAACCGCTTCGCCCAGCGATTGTAATCCTCTATCGCCATTAGTTTTGGAGGTTTGTTGTAAGTGCCACACGCGTTGTCGACGCTCAGTGAGTCGGATATCGCTTTGGTGGCAATTTCGGGGTTCGTGTTGGAAGATGTGTCTCCTGTGTTGTAGGCAAAGATATCACCAAAAGGATTCATGAACTCGTCTCCCATAATTAACGTACCTGAAAAGTCAAACTTAGTTAAATTTCAAAACACAGACACAAACAGTTGATCAAATGGTCGTTCGTCCAAATGGTCGTTCGGACGGATGACCAAAGTGATCTGAGTGACAAATATGCCAAGTGACGAATGGCCCTCCGGTCGGATGGCAATCCGATCGGATGGTCGTTCGTTGAAATGAAATTTTAACTTTTAAACACTACAATACTTATCCGGTCGGATGACAATCCAATCGGATGAGTATGACGTCAGCAGGTAAACAAGAGCAGTAACAAAGCCAATCCGATCGGATGACTATCCGATCGGATGAGTGACGTCAGCAACGTTCAGTTCACAGCTCATGTTTTTGATCGATTTGGACGTGTTTTAGTTCGAATTTTGACTTGAAATTTTGTGAGAATGATCTATAACAGATTGCGATCACAATGATGTCAAATTTAGTCCATTTTATCCATGAATTGTATGTCAATTTTGGATTTTTAGCAGTTTTAGGTGTGAAAAGATAGAACACAAATAGAAATGAAGAAGAAGATGAAGAATCAGGCAAAATCTCCGGTGAGATTTGCTAAAATCGGCTGTAATCAGTCAAGATCTTCATGAAATCGTTGTAATCCTCTCCGATTCGACCTCCTGGAGCTCTGATACCACTTGTGAGTGCGAGGAACGGTTCTCTCGAATGAAGAACGCAGGTCGGATCGATCAGTGCAGAGGTGCGGAATCCTTATGCAATGTCAAAGACGAATCAACAACGATTTCAACGATTAACACATCCATTCTCATTCAAATATTTTGAAAATACAAGTTTCGAAGAGATCTGGACAGAGCTTCGCTACAGAGATACTGGAAAACGTTTTTAACATAGTGACCCCTAAGTCTCTATTTATAGACAAACTGGGAGAGCTAATGCCATCCGATCGGAGGGTCATCCGTCCGGATGACCCAAGCCATCCGACCGGATGAGCTATACAAAGTACGTTTCGCTCCCGTTTCACCCAGTTATAATATAACAAACATACAAAACTATACATTGACACATACAGGACAAAATATAGACTCGATACAGACGGAAGCTACAGACATAATGCACCTACAAATAGTTTTAAAAAAACTCATATCCATCATGAAAACATATAATAAGTTTCACCATGCTAGTTTACGCAGTCCAAGTGATAGCCCAAGTTTCTAATGCGTTAAGTGTCTTTCCTAAAGTTTAACGGGAGGTTATATGTCTCATCCTAACAATATCCCAAAGACTAACGGGGAGGTGCATTACCCCTATAGCGCTACCATTGTTAAGGCGGAACTACACACAAGGATTAAACGTTCACATAGCATAAAAGTCTCAAGTATCAAGTTTCAAGTTTCATGTTTAATGAGGATAGAGTATGTCAAAAATAAGTTTCAAGTGTCAAGTGTCATGATATATAGAATACATGTTGCATCCCAAAAGTCTTTAAAACAAAAAGGGATCGAGTATACTCAGAGTGGGTGCTTAAACCAAACACTGCTAAGATTGGACCCGAAGGGAGCGTTGGATCAGCCTGCGTGCGGGGAACAGAGCATAAGTCCTCTAAGAGCTGACCCGGTTGGGAATAGAGTGTCGAATGGTGCGAAAATTGAGTAAAAGTGTCTGACAGACTACCTGGGCTGATGATCATCCGGACGGATGGTCATCCGGTCGGATGACCATTCGAACGGATGGCCATTCGATCAGTGGGTGTTTGCGAACTGTTAAAGTTTGTGTCCTGTAAAACAAACAAGTGTCATCATAATCAGATCATCTGGACGAATGGTCATCCGATCGGATGACCATTCGGACAGATGGTCAGTGAGTGTAGTTTTCATGAAATTTGCTAAGTTTTGAGTTAACGGAGACGGTGTAACGACGCGCCAAACAACGGAAACGTACCAAAACCAGCTCATTCGGTCGGCTGGGAACCACCCCTTCTCGATCCGACGAACTGTTTCTGGTGGTGTTTCATGTTTGGACCCGTCAATCGGTCCGTCTTCCGGTGGAATTCAGTCTTCTAACCGGCTTTCGACTAAGGAACGAGTCGAGAGTCCGTTTGAGTCTGCTTTCACCCATGTTTTGTATAAAAGTTGAAGAAAATCTGAAAACTAGTTGTAAAATGTGATGTTCTTCAGATCTGGGCCAGAAACGAGTGGAATTCCATCAGATCTGAGTTAAAAGTGTGAGATTCCTTTAGGTTTTTTATAAAAAGTTGTGAAAATCCTTTAGATATGGGCCGATCTTGATTAAATATGCTCCACCTCAGCTTGTACAAACAACTAAGTGGAACCATCTTCAAGAGACCCAAATCAGTCGGTTTTCATGAAAAAGTTGAAGTGTTCGTGTGATTTTGATGGAGAATATGGTGTAGAAGTGTTAAATGATGAAAGTTGTACAAGAATCGGGGAAGAATACTTACGAAAAAGGCCTTGAATCGAGTGAAATGTGCTTGGAATGACTTGGGAGCGTCTGGGTCGGATAGAGATGTCACATCAGTGGATAATGATGTGACAGGTGGGTATTTATAGTGTGGAGGAGGGTTAAGTCGGTGTAAGTATGTAAGCGACCGAATGGCTATTCGGTCGAATGGCCATCCGATTGGATGGTCATTCGATCGGATGGTTATCCGATCGGATGGTCATCCGATCAGATGTCCATTCGGACAGCCGTTACTCGTTTGCTAGTTTTCCGACTTTGGTTCGTTTTGCGAGCTAGATTAAGCGTTTTGTTGCGTATGATTGTGAATGGCCATTACATGGTATCCTTTTATAATTAACACAAAAGTTTCCGTGTTTCAAGTTTGCGTTCAAGCTAGTTTACCATTCAATAAGTATCAGTTTCTCGTTCAATAAGTATCAACAAAGTATCAAAGTTTCTCGTTCAATAAGTATCAACAAAGTATCAAAGTTTCTCATTCAATAAGTATCAAGTATCAAAGTCTCTCGTTCAATAACGAATCAAAGTTTCTCGTTCAATAAGTATCCAGTTTAACAAGTGTCAAGTTTCAAAGTATCACAAGAGTCAAGATTCATACTTGTTCATGCATAAAGTATCACGAAAGCATCATAGAGTAAAAGTTTCACATAGTTTAACATGATTAAGATTCAAATTAAGTATAACAGGGACGAGACTTGCCAAAAGATAAAAGTTTCGGAACGCAGGGCGTTACAGCTTTAATGATGTAGTGGTGGTGGCGGTTTGACGGAATTTACTGTGGTGGTTTGTCGGAAGTACTGTGGTGGTGACCGAATTCAGTGAAGAAGATGTTGGGTTTACAGGGGGAGAGAGGGGGAGGGAGGGATAGAGAGAGAGGGATGATAAGGGTAAATGGTGATGGTGGTTGTGGTTGTTTACAATAAACAGAGAAAGAGAGAGACAGAGATTTGATCCTTTGAATTAATAAATTTGTTACGTATAAATTAAATCATTATCTATCAAATTATTAAAATCCCCTTTTGATTGTATGTAAAAGTACTGAAGTAACCTTACTTTTTACTAAGTTAGAGTTAAGGAGTAAACTGGCAATAAAATGAAAAAATCAAAGAGAAAAATCATACTTTTAAATGATTTGGACAAACTATTAAAATAACCAAACCACACAAAATAGAAGTTAACTCTAATATTTGACACCCGCCTAACATGGGATTTCATCCGCTATTTTTTTTTTTTTTTTGAAGGGTGACTTTCTATGTACGTGACTCAGTGTCACCGGGTTCTTGTCAAAGACAATCCCCCGTCAGCTCCGCCCTCCGGACGCGATGTTCGATTGGGCCCCGGCCGTCTCGTAAGCTGACCTTCGCCCGGAAACCATACTGCTATTGCTTAATAAAATGTCAATTTAGTGACTTTATGGGTAGTCTTTTAAAAATTATTTGAAGGTAAAGCCAGGTGCTTTTAGATATCTTAGTGAGGGCGACAAAACATTAAAATTCACAACGCTAAGGAACACTTACACTCGTATTGACTTTTAACACGACATACGAATCCAACACTTTCTGTCTTTGTGTAATGTGTGGCCATAAAGCCCTCCATACATCTTCCACGTTATATCCTCTCCCCTCTCTCGCTATATATTATATCCATATCTATACATATATCCCGTCAGATCCAACCTCCTAAAGTCCGCTCTCTCTTTTACCGCTTTATATTTTTAAGACCAAAATAATAATACTTAACCACTAAGCTATCTGACACCTACATATACAAACACACCAGTTTCCATAACAAAATATTATGAGCATGGATCAAGAAAATAACAAGTTTGTGGAGGATTTCTTCGGGTCGATACCAGAAGGGTTTGTAGCCAAGGCTTTGTCGTTGACCAGCCCTGGAGATGCGTGCAGGTTGTCCTTGGTGTGTTCGGTTTTTAGGTCGGCCGCCGAATGGGACGCCGTGTGGGAGAGTTTCTTGCCGCCGGATTATCACAAGATTCTAACGCAGGACGAGAACGCCGGTTGTTCGTCCTTCGGTTCCAAGAAGGACTTGTATCTTCGGCTTTGTGATCACCCCCTCATCATCGATGGTGGCAATAAGGTTGGTTGTTAGCTTCTTAACGCTTTTTGGTTTGAATTATGTTGTTGGCCTATATTGTCGACTCCCCGCTGCAACACTCCCTAGTTGTTTAAAGAAAGTTAAAAGTTGGCATCTTTTAATTATTATATTTAATTATTTTGAACATATATATGGTTAAAAAGTCAAAACCAGGTTTGGTTGGTTGGGTTGACTCATAGTACTACATATACACTAGTACTACATATACACTTAGTTCCAAAACGTTGGGGCAGACTTTATGATCAATTTGTGTCAGTGGGCGGACCTACACACAGTTTTGGGGACAGCGAATCCCATAAAAAATTTAGTATATGTTTTAGGAAAAAAACCAAATCTCACCTTTAAGATATGATTGAACGACTCATCCGCACCCCTAGCAAATAATTCATGGGTCCGCCCCGTCATCGTATATCAAACATGAAAATAACACCATTGTTGAATTTGACAGAGCTTCTCACTGGACAAACGGACCGGTAAGAAATGTTATATGTTGGCCGCAAGAGATTTATCGATAGTTTGGGGCGATACACCACGGTATTGGAGATGGATTTCATTACCCGAATCGCGGTAAGCTTTCAGTCTCTCATTCTTATTCGTAATCTAGTGCATAGTCGAAAGTCGATTCAACAATTAAGTTAACATTTTGGTTCGGAATTGTAGGTTTACCGAGGTGGCAGAGCTCATAAGTGTTTGCTGGTTTGAAGTGCATGGCAGGATCAGTACTTCAATGCTATCGCCAAACACTGTTTACGTAGCATTTATCGTGTTCAAATCGACTTCAGAAACTCACGGGTTCGAGTACCAACCAGCAGAGGTTTCGATTGGGATAAGTGGGCTGGAGAGCCAGACCCAGACCGTGTTTCTTGAACCCGAAGGTGAGCTGAGAAGGCGGTATCCAGTAGTGCCTAGAAGGCGAATGGGAATGTACCATAGAGGTGGTGTCGCCTATCCGAATCTGAACCAGAACCAGAATGTTATCGCGCCAGTGAACGCGAGCGCGAATGGCAACGGGCCGAGGCAAAGGGAAGATGGATGGATGGAGATTGAGCTTGGTGAGTATTTGATCAAGGGAGGGGAGGAAGGTGAATTGGAAATGAGTATGACAGAAGTGAAAGGAGGAAATTGGAAGGGTGGGCTTGTGATTCAAGGGATTGAGATTAGGCCTAAGCCTTGTAAAACTTGAGTCCTCTCTTGTTCTTTTTCCTTTTTTTTTTTTTTTTTTTTTTGAAATTTGGTGGAAAATTAATTTCAATTAAGTTTGATTCAGTTGGTTAGGATTACAGAGTAGAAACTTCAAAATTGTCTTATTAATTTTCATTGTATTTATATCACTTTGTATGTTCATGCATCAATAATAAGAATCTTTTCAGAGTGAACCAAAGTTGGTATCATAGAAAAAAAAAAGAAAATTAAATGTCATTTAGTTCCTGTGGTTTGGGCATTTTCGCAGTTTAGTCCAAAGGTTTCATTTTTCTCCTGTGGGTCCAAAAAGATTTCACCGTTACCATTTTAGTCCATTAGGTTAACTTCTACATTTTTTCTATCAACGAGAAGGGAAATTCAGGCAATTCGGTCATTTTATATGGCTGAATTGCCCTTTTAGTTAACAAATTTACATATAAAAAAACCAAATTACCCTTCTCGTTATCAGGAAAAAAAAAAGAATGAAGTTAACCTAGTGGACTAAAATGGCAACAGTGAAACATTTTTGGACCACAGACGAAAAATAAAACCTTTGGACTAAACTAGCAAAATGGCACAAACCACAGGGACTAAAATGGCATTTAACTCAGAAAAAAATTAAAAAACTCGTTTTTTTCAAATAATGAACTCGCATTTTGAACGTTTTCAAATCTAGCATGTTAATAGTCAAAATAGCACGATTAACTTGATAGTAAAAGTTCAAAATTTATTGTGAATAATACAATAGCAACGGATCAAAATGCCTCTATATCAAAATAACAAATACTAAAGAAAAAGAAATACCTATCAAGTTTATAATGTAAAAATGATAACTGTAATGTATAAAAGTCATATGTACGATTCATGTGTGAGACAATGAGAGTGTGTGGACACACACATCAACCATCCATCTATTTTAATCAAATAAGATTGATCCATGCTCGTGTACAAGAAATCAAAATGTTCTAAGTGCTTGTATAAACATTTATATAGAAGGCAATGTGGATTGACCACACCATCACGGACGATGTCACACCATCGATATCAAAGTACCTAAGATACCTTCATACGTGGGGAATCACACACATACAAGTACAAAATAAGTTATTAAACGACTAATCAAATATAGCTAGCATTGATCCGTGCAATGCTAAGTTACCTTTTTACGTAGGGAATCACACACATATTGTTGGATCTGATAGTGTGTGTAGTGTTTGTTTTTCTAATAAAACAGTTAATCAAATTGAAAATTCAATCAAACAGTAATCAACAAACACATCAATCTAAAACTACTGGATGGATTTGTGAATGATTGTAGAATGATTTCATTGAATTCATATGATGTAATACAATCACAAAGTTACTTACAGTACTCCTCCTCACCAGGTGAACACTCTCTTACTTGGTTTTTATGCTTTCAACTCAAAGTGTTAACAAATACAATGAACAAACAAAAATATATGTAGGAGGAGTGAACTGCTGGTGACTTCATCATGAAAGCGACCCTTAACAGCTTCATTAAATGATGTAACTGCCAGCAGTTGTGAAAACTGCTAGATAGTTACATTGTTGCATTGAACTGCTACTTCTGATGTGCGTTAGTGTGAACTACTGGATTTCACAGACTTGTTGGTTGAGAATTAGCGCTTCTGGAAATTCCGAACTTCTGTCTTTGACTTGTTGAGTTGGTCTTCTAGTCTTCAGCTTTAACTCTGGTTGACTTTGACTATTGACTTGTTGACCAGCACTTTAACAATCAGCACTTGTTCTTCTATACTTTGATCTTTGAGACTTTGAAGGCAGTAGTTTGATGCATCAGTAGTTGGGGCAACTGTTTTGAGAAGTTTTCAAGGGGAGAGAAACTGTTGGACTTAGGACAGTATTTTAACTTATTTCATCAGGCAGGGAAGATGGTTCCTTTGGATTTTGACTTTCATCATCAGCAACGACTAATCAAATACAACTAGCAGTGATTTTTGTAATGCAAAGCTAGCACGAAATACATACGAAAAGTTATTTATTCATACAATGATAACCTAAAGAAATAGCGAGTCACTCTCGGGTAACATACTTGAACAATTATGTATCAAACATGAATAGTAAAATTATTAAGAGTTAAATGTTATTTTAGTCCCTGTGGTTTGGGTCATTTTGTCAGTTTAGTCCAAAGGTTTTATTTTTCGACTGTGGATCCGAAAAGGTTTCACTGTTGTCATTTTAGTCCACTTTGTTAACTTAATCCTTTATTTCGGTTAACGAGAAAGACAATTCGGTCATTTTATATGGCCGAATTGCCCTTCTAGTTCAGAGAACTACATATAAAATGATCGAATTGCCCTTCTCATTAACAGAAATAATTGATGAAGTTAACCCAGTGTACTAAAGTGAGCAGGATTTTTGTAATGCAAAGCTAGCACAAATTGTTGATTTAATGGATGAAGTTAACCCAGTGATTTTTGTAATGCAAAGCTAGCACGAATTAATGGATGGTAATAACACCATTTGACAATATCAACTAACATTTGGTTGTTAAGTTATATGTTCACAGGAGTGAACAGGAATCGGATACTTGCGTCGCTATAAAGTAACGGCTAATTAAAGTGAGGTATAAAACGGGTCTATATGTTGACCCGAGCCAGGTACGTATAAATAAGTTTTAGTTAAACATATGAGTTTGGTCAAATAGATAGCGAAAGTCCTTCGTCAAAAAATGAGGGACTAAAGTTGACCAAAACACCCTTGAAGGGTAAAATGGCCAAACAACCTTTAAGAGTTGTTTAGAAATAAGCATTTTGATAAATTGAATCCTTGGGAAAAGTATAAATGGAGATAGAAGGTAAAATAAAAAGAAACGTGATTTAAGCTTGGAAGTGTTAAATACCCTTAACGGATCAACATGAGTAGATGTGTAAAACGGGTTAAGATTTGCATAAGAAACCCGTAATTTGAACCTTGCATATTAGTAAATTGACATAATGTGATATGCATGATATTTTAAAGGTAATAAAAAAGTTTGTTTGATAAAATCACGAACGGGTCAAAAAGTGTCATAATTGAATTTTGAGCCGTGGGCTTGAAATCTAAAATTTTGTGAATTCAGATGTCGGGTTTTTACTCCATGAGATGGAGAATTAAATTACGAACGCGTAGGAAAAAGAATCACGCAAATCGGACGAACGGATAAAAAGTTATGAAGGCTTTCATATTAAAAACGGAAAACAAGCAAAAACCTGCAGGCAGACCGTAAGCTACGGTCCTGGACCATAGCCTACGGTTCAGACATTCTGGTTGAAGTATTAAAGGTGAACCGTAAGCTACGGTCTGAGAACCGTAGCCTACGGTCGATTTCTAACAAAAATTTTGATTTTGTTTATTTGATGGTTTTGAGCTTTTGGGTCCGTTTAGACGGGTTCTAGGGTCTCATATACTAACGTTTGTGATAAATTCACAATGTAGGTGTGTTTGAACTTAGGATGGGTGAAGATCAAGCGACGAACATGAACCGAACACACGTTAAATGAAGCTTCCGCGTTAAATCTTGCTTTGTTTTGATAAAAGTGAATTATGTAAACACTTAGCCCTATATTTTGAATACTTTAAACATGTATGAATGTTAACTTGACAAAGTTTTTGTAAAGTCGCATTTTTAGTATAAAATGCGTATTTTAAATGTAAAAATCGTGTTATTTAAAGAAGGGTCTTACAATTTTGGTTGTAGCAAGGAAATTTATTGGTTTCAAAATAAGATAATAAGGATCATGATCGTCGAAAACGGGGATTTTGTCGGGTAAGTAGGTCGATTAGTTGGTGTTTAAGTGTAATAAAGGATGAAAAATATCTTTGGTTGAATCGAGCTTGCGAGGATGCTTGTTAAAAATAAACTAAATGTTTAGGCCAAATTACTGTGAATAAGGTTAGACGAAATGTTAAGTGAATAGATGGAAATAATTGCGGCATGGGAATGAATGAATGATTTGGTAGTTGTGCGTGAGGGGTAAGAATAGTATGGGTACCAGATAAAATGCGAACATAAAGCGTTGAGGGATGTTAGTGATAGTTGTAGCCGCCATGGCTAACAATTTTGGGTACGGTCTTTTGTCATGGTCAACCGTGTATTAAGCGTTTCAAGGCGTATTTGTGTATAAATAAGGAAAGGCTTGTGATGCACCATATTTTGTTTGTTAGGCCACTTGGTATACACTAACATCCATATGTGTTAATCCTAGTTGGCATCCGTTAACAGTTGTTATACCGTTCCTGAAGGGTATTAAGAGGCATTAAAAGCTTCACATGTTAAGAAGTTAACTAGGAGAGAGAGGCAGGGAATCAAGCATTGCAAAATTTACACAGACACACAACATGCTATATATATGTGTATTTTAATTAATTTAATGGGCGTTAATGTGGGTTAAACCATTTCCTTGTTGCGAGGTGAAGTGAAAGAGGATCAAGTAGGTGATGTGACGCCTACGTGTAGTTAAGGGGCGTGAAAGTATACCCCATAGCCTTAAATGATAGTATTTAATAAGGTCCGAATAGCACCGAATTTCACATGGCACGTTTTACGAAAGTTTGTTAACGTGGTAGAACCACTTATATATTGGAAGTACTAGTGGCGTATCCACCATGTTCTAACCATGTTACGTCCGTATTGCTATTTGGTGTCATGTTACGTTCCGTGCTACGACACACAGTAGAACCTACTATGGTTTTCATGTGCTTACCATTATAATCACGTGCACACCCGTGCTTATCCTGGTCATTGCATGATCAGCGTAGTTTGTACTAGTATTGTATGGGTCAAAGGTAAATCTTAGTATTATAAGTAGGGATACTCGTATAATAGCGTATGAAGAATTAAGCATATATATATGATTGTATTTAAGTATGTGTGTGTCTAACGTAGCCAAAACCACTTGGGTTATGCCTAGGCATAGATTCAAGTATGACTGCCATGTAGTGAGAAATGTATGAATTTAAGTATGACTGGCGACAAGCATGGGTAGGATTAGCATATAGTCTCGAGTGTATAAATCGAAGTATAAAAGATGTTAAGCATATTTATATAAGACTATCACATAGTATTGTGTGTATAAACTGAAGTGTGAATCATGATATGTGTAAGCTTGTCATGAAACGTTGATTGCGTAAGTTTAAATGTGAATAATGATATGCGTACGAATCGTATGTGTCGTATAAGTTGTAATGTGAATATTGATATGCAAGTGTATGTCTAATACGAAATGTAGACTTATAGAAAGTCATGGTCATAAGGAGTTTGAAAAGTGTGAGGTTAACCTGTGAGTGAAATAATTGTTTTAGAACGAATAATCGAGTTTGGCATTGACTTTAACAGTCTAAGCTTACTGCATACTTTTATCTCTTAAACTTGACTTGGCATTGACTTTAAAAGTCTAAGTTTACTGCATACTTTTATCTCTTAAACTTTCTACTTATGCATATTGTGGAATCATGAAGTGTTTGTTTTTGTAAACTCCAAAAGTCAAATATGTGGGAAAATTACCAAAATGTCTCTTGACCAAGTGCATTTTCAAAATTGTCACCTTCCTGCGTCTTTGGAAGGTCCTCCCACACGTTGAAGCGTCCGCCTGTCACGTTGAAGCGTCCGTTCCCTTTCAAGCGACACGTGTTGAAGCGTCCATTCCGTTACGAAATTGCATCAGTCACCGACGCATGATAACCATAATTTTTTTAATGCGTCCATGTGTACGTTTCCGAGGCCTGGCCGACGCTTCCAAGGCCTGGACGACGCTTCCGAGGCCTGGACGACGCTTCCGAGGCCTGGAAGACGCTTCCGAGGCTTGAGAGGCTTGACCCCGACGACGCTCCCCCGATGTTGACCGACGCTTCCGAAAAAAAAATTGGAAACTCAAAAGTCGTTTAACTTTTACCGTTGCACACATTTACCCCACTATATAACCCGTTCACTTATCACTTATCAAAACACCCGCCGTTTTCAAAAAAAATTGCAAACAAAATCAGCCATTTCACGAGAAAATCCGACGCCGTCAACGACCCCACAATGGCCACCTCCTGGACTGACGTTGAAGACATTGCTCTGTGCGAAGCATGGGAGCAGGCCATGATCGATCCTCCACGTCGAGGACACGGTGGGCTCTGGGTCCATGTTCAACAGAATTTCGCCCAACTACGTGGTCCGGACCACAACCGGACCGTTGACGCACTATCCTCCAGGTTCCGTGTCCTGCGGTTGGAATGCGAGAGATTTGATCGATATTTCAAGAAAGTGGAGGCAGAAATGCCGGACCTTGGTGAGGACGATCAGAAGGAGGTGGCCCTCATCAACTACCGTCATGAAGAGAGACATGATTTCAAACATGTCTCAGAGTGGGAGGCTATTAGGATATGGTTTTAGATATAATATAATATTAGAGTAAAATGCACGGATAGTCCCTGTGGTTTTGTAAAATAACACCTATAGTCCCCAACTTTTGGAAATTACACTAGTGCTCCCTGTGGTTTGACAGTTTGTTACGCGAATAGTCCCTGAAGTGGATGTCCGTTAGTTTTCTCCGTTAAATCTATGTAAAATAACCAACATGCCCTTAGTATTAAAATTAAAGGTGGGACCCTCCACCACCCCTATCTTCTTTGCAAACCAACCCCTGCAACGAGCCTTCTTTGCAAACAGATCAGATGAAATTTGAAAGTGCTTACACATAAATAACATATATTACTTCATGTGGATTGATGAAATACTTAAACAATCCATACCTGCATACGTTTATCAATCGGAATAACGTCAAAGTTTTGAGTCTTTTCAGATTCCGACAATCGATCGTTAGCGGTGGTTTCATCTAATTGCCATCTGATCTGAACGACAGGGTGAACGACATCTAAATCGATGACAGTTGCAGATTCCTTTGAAGCATTGTATTCAACGTCTGAATCGGTATTCATAAAGTGAAAAGGACTTTCAACAAACACTTGGTGTGTATCCAACCAAGAAACTCAAGAACAACATTCGAAGTCGAAACCGATTCAAAGTTCCAGTTAACTATAACCACCAGTATCCGATTTTGGCTTCTATTGCAGTTCTGAAGCGTAACGAGCATCGATTTTGGGGGTTTCGTTGAGGCGTTTGGGGATGAGTAATAAGGATTTGTTTAGATCTTCTCTTAAAATGATTTTCCGACGGTGAAGTTTGTGGTGGTCACAGGTGGTTCTTAAGAGGGTTTTAAATTGTAGGGTGGTTTAATGGCGGAGAAGATGAAGTGGTGGACCCCACTTTAATTCTTAAATATTATTTATATTTCTTTTACCTTTTTAATTAGAGTAAATTACGTTTTTGGCCCATGTGGTTATATCACTTTTACTATATTAGCCCAAAATAAGAATTTTTAACATATATGCCCCCATGGTCCCTATAACTAACCATTTTGGCCCCTAAGTCTAACCAAACCCTAACTCTGGTTAATTAATTGGCACATGACTTGCACATGATGGGCATATTAGTAATTTCCCCTCCCCCTCTTTAAAATTGATATAACCACAGGGACCAAAATGTAATTTACTCTAAATAAATAAACTAATTTAACACAAATTCATCCCTGTTCTCTCTCCTACTACGCTTTCTTCTCTTGAACAACACCAACACCACTACCCATCCTCCCTCCATTGTAGCAAACGAGTGGCATTTGAGGGTCTAGGATCACGACGAAGGTGGTGGTCGGTGAAGAACCGACGACTGAAACTCAGACCGGTGGCGATGGTATGGTTTAAGGGTTGGGTAGTGGTGGCTATGGCCGGAACTCGAACCACTACTCATCCCCCTCCATTGCAGTAGATCCATAAAGAAATGACGGTCAGAACTCGATTAGTTATCCCCCCTCCATTGTAGCAGATCTGAATGTGTTATATCAAAGATTTGGGATGTGATGTCAAGGTTTGGGTGGAGATTTGGGCGGAGATCTAGATCTAGTGACAGTTATGATGAACTGTGAAGGTTGTGGGTGTAGCAGTGATGGCGGAGGTGATGGCGACTGGGTAGTGGTCGTTGCTGTTGGTGGGTGTTGATGGAGGGTTTGGGTGTTGATCACAAGCAGAGCTCGAATAGAGAAATGAGGGTTTGGGGCAGCCCATGATCTCCGATTTCTCCCCAATATTCAACAACCCTTGCATTTGATGGAGGGTTTTGTTTGTTTAGCCAAGTTAATTTAATTGCTTTTTTTTTAATTTGCAGTGGGTACTTTATTAGGATCTTTAACAGGGGCTTTGATCGGTCAAGAAACAGAGAGTGGGTTTGTTAGGGATCTTTAAAAAATCTTATTTTTTATATACTTGAAGATCTGGGTTTGTAGTGTTCTATACTTGAAGATCTGGGTTTGAAGTGTTCATGAAGATGATGATGTGTTTTGAAGAGCTGGGTTTGAAGTGTTCATGATGATGTGTTTTGAAGATCTGTTGATTTAATTATTGTTTTATTTTTTATATTGTCAGTAAAAGTAAAGAGGGAGGGAAATTACTAATATGCCCATCATGTGCAAGTCATGTGCCAATTAATTAACCAGAGTTAGGGTTTGGTTAGACTTAGGGGCCAAAATGGTTAGTTATAGGGACCATGGGGGCAGATATGTTAAAAATTCTTATTTTGGGCTAATATAGTAAAAATGATATAACCACAGGGGCCAAAAACGTAATTTACTCTTTTAATTATTATATATTTTAATAGTAAGGGTATTTTTGTCATTTCACCCCGCTTAACTGAGAAAACTAACTGTCATCTAGTGTATGGACTATCCGAGTAACAACTTATCAAACCACAAGGAGCAAGAGTGTAATTTTAGAAAGTTGGGGACTAAAGGTGAAATTTTGGCAAACCACAGGGACTATCCGGGCATTTTACTCATAATATTATGTGTTGTTTGGTTTTTTTTGTTTTTTTATTATGTTATGTTTTAATGTTTAATATAAAATTTTTTAACTAAAAAATAACATGTTTTATATCGTTTAAAATTTGCTCCGTTAACATACATATAGTTTTTATAAAAGAGCATGCACATGATCCCATGTTAGAAATGTTTATAAGTTATAAAAAAAATGGACAAAGATACGGAACCTGCGTCGTTGGCCGACGCTTCAGAAGCTTCACGGACGCATTGCGCCTGAGGCGGACGCTTCAACATCGGACACGTGTCGCTTGAAAGGAAACGGACGCTTCAACGTGAAAGGCGGACGCTTCCGAGGCTGGGAGGACCTTCCAAAGACGCAGGAAGGTGACAATTTTGAAAATGCACTTGGTCAAGAGACATTTTGGTAATTTTCCTTTTTTTTTTGTCTGATGGTTTATATCCTGGTATTTTTGTTTTTTTTTTTTCTTTTGCATTTTATTTTTGAAGTCTTTTAGATTCTGATTTGGGGCTTTCATTCTGTGTCCTTTTACCTAATTGTAGGTGATGTTGAGGTGGTTCCAGTTATGGTCTAACACAATAAAAATGGTTTTCTTGCTTATTCTTTTATAAAATGGACAAATTGTTATTGTTTGTTTGTTGACACTTGGTCCGTGATGTTAAGCCTTGGCTTACGTGAGATCGATGGGTAAGAAGATATCACACTTTATAATGTTTAGTCCATGTATGGGTAAATGGGATAATTCTATTTTCCAGTCAGATTTGGTATTCATTTTAGTTGTTTTCCAGTTTGACAATGGTGGTTCAAAGTGTGTGTTGCCGTGTTGGTGGCTTAGAGACTTGTGGTGTTTGTAACGGTATTTCTTCTTTTGAAGCTATCGAGATTCTCGAAGATTTGGGACTGTTTTGGGTCTCGGTCAAAGCAAATCTGGTCACATGGGTCAACAACGATTAGGAGCGGTCAACGGGAGCATATGAGTTGGTTACGAGTGGGAAGGTATAGACGTGTACACTCGAACTATTTAGTTACTTATTTTGTAGTAATTGTTGTACGTGTGGGTCAAAATAAGCCTAAAAGACACCAACCTGTTCATAAATACATATTTAAGAACAAGTGGTAGTTAATGATAATCGAGACTTGGGACATATCATTAGAATCCAATCATTCCTCCTTTATTGTTTAGGCTTGTGTATTGATGATTTCCCCATTTTTACCTTTGTTCAAGTGTGTTTTCTTTTGCTATGTTTTTCAGGTGAGTTAAAGAGTTGTTGTCAAGAAGGCAAAACCATAGGCATGCGACGTTGAATATCAACTACAAACTAATTGTAATTATACATGTAGTGGCCGTAATGTTTTGTGATAGTTACCAAATTCCCAACGCGTGTGTGGCATGAAAGTTTGTAACTCTTCTTATAGCGAAGGCGTTTAATATGTCAAACTTTTTATATGATTTTAAGTATGTATTAATCATAAAAAAATAATTAATATACTTTCTTGAGCCTGGAAAACAATCCTGGGTGATAACCTAGAGTATAAATTTTAGAGTTATCTTTTACCACTTCAACATAAATTGTTGTGGATGCGTTAGTTTAGTTAAGAAGATTTAAGCACGAATTTCTCATTTGTTAGCCACAAATCAAATTCTTTCCAATCTTGTCATTGTGAAAGAAACCATCAAAGCATAAAACCTAATTCATGACTTGGGGAATCAACATTGCAACAAAAAGAACTCAGAGCAAGCCACAACTGCCACCACCTAACTTTGATTTGATGAACAAACCAAGCATACACAACTTGTAAATATGCACCATACATAAACACATTAACAAGGGTAAAATCTTGAAAAAAAAAAAAAAACAAACAAACATTTTTCAGACTAAAACACATAGGAGCCTGTAATTCGACCTCAAAATCCCTTAATCAAAGTTTCAAAACCTTAATTTGGTTTTCAAGATAATCCTTAATTAAGATTTAACTGTACACAACACAACCATGCCTAACTACCTACAAGTTCTTCATATAGTTACTAGTACACCCCTGCACCTAACTCCTAACACTATGATCATCTGATATCGTTTCTTCAGAAGATGCATCGCTGTTGATAACAATCACTTCATCTGCTTTACTAATTGGACGCGCTGCAACCGCTTGCACGAGAGGTTCGGCCCAATGGGTTGCACCAGATGTTGGCTGTAACACGGGTCCTCTTCTATCTATCATCCCCATGGTTCTATTGGGGCCACAAAAGGGTTGGTTAATCCACTGCATCAAGCCAGAATGACCCGTGTAGGAAACCGCAGGAACCCCAGCCTGTTCAACGGGTCTTGAAGGAGGGAAGCTAACCGCTTCCCGAAGCCAATGGGGTAAGTTTAAGTTTAAGTTCCCCTTGGGACCATTGACCGGAAACGGGTCAACGGTTGACCTTCCTCTAAATCCAAGAGAGAGTTGGGGTTCATCAAGTATAGGATTGTGTTGCTTGGTGGGCTTAAGCGGTTTCATGTGAAAAGACGGTTTTGTCCTCAACAAATTTGACTGCTCTTCCTCCCACCGCTCGGCTAACTCACGTGGTGATCTCCATGATGAAAAGTGCAGCCGCGGATCCCTTAAAATGGCATCCCAACTGCCCATTCCGTGTCTTCTAACACCAATCCAAAGAAAGTCAAGTTCCTCCTCCGACCATACATTTGAGTGGTCAAAACCGTCTGATAAAAATCCCTGTTTAACACTCACAGCCCTTGCTTTACTTAAAATGTTGTCAAGCATCATCTTGTGTCTCATTAAGGATACCGAGTCAGACGGATATTGTACCCCACTCATGTCTTCAAAGTTGGCACTGTTTCTAGATTCAATTGGCAGAAAGGGTGTTGAGCTCCTGAAGTGTAGCGGTTTCCTGTTGGATGCCGAATGCATGACAGACGTTTCTTTTGATGGCAAAATACTGTCTTCTGGAAAAAGCTGCAAGAATTAATAGCCATATATCATGTACTTGCCCCAAATTTATACTATGAAACCTTTATTATTCTATCTTTTTTGCCCATTGGCAATCATTTCAAGAGTAGGAAAAAATTCACCCGTTAAGCGTTTCAATAAAAAGACATTACTGACACTGATTTTGGTAGACACTCTTTAAAAGCACTTATTAGGACAGTGAAATAACACTATAATAGTGATAGTAATGATAACCTGATGAATCAAGTGGCCATATTCAAAATCTACATACCTGAAGAAAGTTCTTTTTTGATGGTTGACTTTGACCAATGGAGGCCGATGAGAGGTCTGGGCCCAACATGTGGCTGCTACTAGAGAGTCTTGGAGGAGCACGAGATAATGAAGCCTCCCCAATTCTGTCATCAAGCAACTCCAGTACCCTGCTTCTAGAAGGGAACTCATGCAAAACCGCGGAATGACTTCTGCTAGTAGAATCCGTTGATTCTCGATGATTTTCTGATACATTATTGTGAAGTTGTACGTTAGAGCTAGACTCCAGTGTTAAGTTGCAGTCCACCAAACCACTTGATTCTGACAAATTATAACTATAAAGAGTGAGAAATAATGCCTGCTTCTATAGTAAGCAAAAAGTCTCAACTACATTTGACAATTACGAATGGGTCCTCTAATGAGATTTAAAATAAGGATAGGATAAAGGAAACAGTCAAAGTTGTATTTTAAACATGGTTTTAGAAGGCCTAAGGCGCCCGATCGCATCGCTTTGCACCATTTTAAGCATTTTCCCTGTCACCTCCCTCCATGCTTTTTAAAACCAAGATTCTAAATGCATAGGACCCCCTAATTTGTTTTATTTAAAAGATTTAGGTTATGGATGAGATACTATAAATTTTGTAACCATATTCCAAAACACCAAACTTTTTATCACCAAAATAACATATTAGGAACTCTTGGACAAGAAATGAGCAATTTAACACCTAAACTTGCACTTGCAAAGATTTAAACCCACGCCACTTTTGTGAGGGGCAAACATCATACCATACCACTAGACCACTAGGTCGGTCATGTGGTAAAAGTCAATCCACTTATCAATTCAGATCTGATTAGAATAAATTCCACAGAGAGATTTCAATGCTGCCTCTTCTTTAGTTCTCTTTGGAATGAAATAAGACGTACGCTTTAACATTAAAATTAAACCAATTACACTTTGTCTTTACCATAAAATCTAACATGATCATCGAAATTTTTGCAATTGGAAAGAATTATTGGGATTGTAAAGCTTGGTGGTTCAGTCTTTTTGACATCGAAGTAGGCATTCATGGTCCAGTTCGAACGGTTTGATGAAAATTCTGGCATGAATCGCTAAGTACGGCTTCATATCAAACCGGTCGGGTCGGTGGGCCCAGACAAAACAGTTCAGTTTGGCGGTTTGAACCGATTTTTTTATAATTTGAAAATCATTAGTTTGCATAAAAATTTTACAATTTTTACACATACGCATCATTTCATATTCCAAAAATGAGAAAAAGTAATAATTAATGAAGGTAAACAGTCGGTCCTAAGTTCCAAACCGTGAATCGAACCATTAAACCCGGTTTCTCAAACTGTTAACCGAACTGTAAAGAAATCTAAAATCAGTTGAAATGGACGTGTTGCTTCAGTTTGGGCTTTCAGTAGGTTTCGACAGTTTATGAACACCCCTACCTCAAAGTTTTATTAGAAATATATATGTAGATATATTTATGTATAAGCTAGATAGTGTGACATGTATAAGTATTATTATTTTAGCCTAAGTATTAGCGGTTATCTTTGATAATCGGTGCTATGTATATATTCACATTACTGTACAAACTGAAGATTATCAATTCAATTCATGAACACATTATTCTCTCATTCATTCAAGAAACCCTAGATATTTCAACAAAGTGGTATCAGAGCCATATATCGATCAAAACTTTCAAAATACGAACATCAGATTCTTCTTTCAAAACCCTAGATAACTCTTTATCTCACCGAAAACAAGATGAATCAAGGCAACGGGAATTCAAACCCAGATTCCAAAACTCACTGGACAAAATTACTATCACTGGCATATTCAAATGAAAGTTTTACTAGAATCACAGGAACTATGGAATGTAGTGGAAGATGGATATCAAGATCTGGGATTAAATCCTTCAGAAGATGCAGTGGCAGCACACAGGGAATCCGTCAAGAAAGACAAGAGAGCATTGCATATTATCTTCCAATCAGTCAATGAAACAGTATTCGAGCGAGTCGCTATGGCAAAAACTTCAAAGGATGCCTGGAATACCCTGCACAAATCATACAGAGGAGAAAATCGGGTAAAAACTGTGAAACTACAAACTCTTAGAGTTAGATGTGAATCGATGCTTTAAAAATGAGAGAAGGAGAATCTGTTGAAGATTATTTCAATAGAAAAACGTTTATTGTCAATCAATTAAGAATGAATGAAGAAAAGATTAGTGAACAACGAATTGTGGAGAAAATTCTCCGAAGTTTGACTCGTAATTTCGAGTTTGTGGTCATCGCTGTTGAAGAAACAAAGAATCTGGAAGATATGTCTGCCGAAGAATTAATGGGAATACTCCAGTCCCATTAATTACGAATGAAACTGTATGATGATGTTCCAATGGAACATGCCTTTCAAGTACAAAATACAAACCAAGATGGTTTTAGGCAAACGAGAGGAGATACAGGAGGGAAAGGACGTGGCAGAAGTAAAGGAAGATACATGAGTTCCATACGTTGTTTTAACTGTTAAAGACTTGGGCACACAGCCAGGTTGTGTCCGAAAAAGGAAGAAAAACATGAAAAATCTGATAGTGTGTTAATTCACAGGGAAGATGAAGGAGAAGAACAACATGATGACACCATGTTTATGATCTTCAACATGGAAGAGGCAGTCAAAGAGGACTGTTGGTATTTGGACAGTGGATGCAGCAATCACATGACGGGAAACAAAGGTATGTTTGTCAAGTTAGATGAATCTCTCAAAAAGAAGTGAGAACAGGTGATGACAAAAGACTTGAAGTTTTGGGATGTGGAGACGTAATGATCTCGATAAGGGGACGAAACAAAAGGGTACAAAATGTTTTTTATGTAAATGGTTTGAAGCACAACTTATTAAGTGTAGGTCAATTATTACAAAAGGGATATAAGATCAAGTTTCAAAAGGAAAGGTGTATTATCAAAGATGCAAACAACAAGATTGTAGGTGTTATTAAGATGACAAATAACAAGATGTTTCCTCTCAATCCCGATAATGACCTAACACTTGCTTCTATCATGTGGCACGAGCGTTTCGGTCATGTAAACATGGATACTTTAGTAGATATGGGAAATAAAGAATCAGTTCTTGGCTTACCAAAGATTACAAATGATGTCAATGTGTGTGAAGGATGCATATCTGGCAAACATGCTCGAAAACCATTTCCAAAGAAGTCAGCATGGCAAGCAGCGAAGCCCCTACAACTTGTCCACTCGGACATTTGTGGACCCATGAGAACAGAATCCATTGGTGGGTGTATGTATTTTATTATAACCTCCATTGATGATTATTCCAGAAAAACATGGGTGTTTTTCCTCAAGCTTAAGTCCGAAGCACTGAATTATTTTAAACAATTTAGAGCACTTGCTGAAAAACAATCCGATCATAGCTAAAAACTTTAAGAACGGATCGTGGAGGAGAGTATTGTAGCAAGTTATTTCAAGATTATTTAAAGTCAAATGGCATACATCATCAACTTACAAATAGTTACTCTCCTCAGCAAAACGGAGTAGCCTAGCGAAAAAACAGAACTCTAATGGAACTTAGTAGAAGCATGATGAATGCGAGAAAACTGCCAAACTGTTATTGGGCCGAAGCTGTTGCCTACACTACATATATTCTGAATCGTACGATAACGAAGACAAGACCAAATGCAACTCCATATGAAGCCTGGAATGGAAGAAAACCAAATGTTGAACATTTCAAAACATTTGGATGTTTAGCATTTGTACATGTTCCCAAACAACATCGGAGCAAACTGGATGATAAAACTGAAAAGGCAGTGTTTGTAGGATATAGTGAAAACACAAAGGGATATAAGTTATACAATCCTCTCACGAATAAAATTTTAGTCAGCAGAGATGTAATTTTTGACGAAAGCAAAGGATGGTTAAACGAACCTGATATCTCCACTATTCCGTTCGTAATGACAGACGAGAACCAAATGAGCAAAGCCTCACGAAACAAAACAGCAGACTCTTCAAACAGCAGAGTTACCGAAGATCCAGATCCAGTTTCCAACCATGAAAGTCATGAAACAATGATGGGTGAACCAGGTCCAAGTACAAGTCAATCAGATGTGTATGATGACGATACCTCCTCCACATCTTCTGAAAATGAAGTTATCAGAACGAGAAGTATTAACAGTGTTTATGCAGACACAAGAGCACTCACTGAGGAAGAAATTTCACAAAAGTATGATGAAAATCAGTCACTAAACTTCGTTCTCTATACAAATTCAGATCCAACCACATATGAGGAAGCTAGTAAAGACACAAGATGGAAGGAAGCTATGAATAGAGAGATGGAATCTATACATAAGAATCAAACATGGGAGTTAGTAAATCCTCCTAAACATCATAAGCCGATAGGAGTGAAGTGGATCTACAAAACAGTATAAAGCGAGACCGGTGGTGAAAGGATATAATCAAAAACACGGCATAGATTATCAAGAGGTATTTGCTCCTGTAATCAGATTCGAGACTGTTAGATTAGTATTAGCTCTTGCCGCAAATGATTGGTATCTCCATCAAATGGACGTAAAAACAGCATTCCTTAACGGAAATTTAGAGGAGCAGGTGTATGTGGAACGACCTAAAGGGTATATTAAGCTAGGAGAAGAGAAAAAGGTATGTCTTCTTAAACGAGCACTATATGGACTTAAACAAGCACCAAGAGTGTGGTATAGTCGAATACAGAATTATTTTGGGTACAATGGATTCAAAAAATGTACGTATGAACATACGCTCTTTATTAAGAATACCAAGGAAGGGAAACTGGTAATTTGCTTATATGTGGATGATTTAATTATAGCCAGCAACTCAATGACTTTGATCAATGAATTTAAAGACATGATGAAGGAGGAATTTGAAATGACTGACATGGGAAAGTTACATTACTTTCTCGGTATGGAAGTTTCATATGAAGATGGAAACATAACTTTGTCTCAAAAGAAGTATATGCGAAGCTTGTTAGAAAAATATAGGATGTCTCAATGCAAATCTGTTTCTATTCTTATGGAATACAGCCTAAAACTATCAAAAGAGGACCCAGAAGTATTTGTCGATGAAGGAGTTTACAGAAGTTTAGTTGGAAGCCTTATGTACTTAACGAACACAAGACCAGATATCATGTTTGCGGTCAGCAAAATAAGTAGGTTCATGGAATGTCCGAAAAGGAGTCATTGGGAAGCTGGAAAACAGATACTCAAATACATTAAGGGAACTATAAATCAAGGAATTACATATTCAAAGGGTGGAAAAGGAAAACTCTGTTGGTTTCAGCGATAATGATTATGCAGGAAGTGTGGACGACAGCAAGAGTACATCAGGATACATATTTCAACTGGGATCTAGACCTATTTCATGGCAATCAAAGAAGCAAAAGGTGGTGGCATTATCTTCTACGGAAGCAGAATACATGGCCTTATCTCTAACAGGCTGTCAAGCCGTCTGGATCAAGGGAATACTTGAAGAACTTCAAGGAAAAATAGAATATCCAATACCGATATTTTGTGATAACAAGTCAACTATATGTTTGGCTAAAGACCCTGTCTATCATGGAAAGAGTAAACATATTCGAGTCAAATATCACTTCATCCGGGATCTCATCAAAAAAGGAGACGTGGAATCTTCTGTGCTACGAAGGATCAGGCAGCTGACATTATGACGAAGGCCCTGCAGCACAAGGATTTCTCAAGACTAAAGACTCAACTCAACATGACTATAATCTAGCTTACGGGGGGGGGGGGGGGGGGGGGGTATTAGAAATATATATGTAGATATATTTATGTATAAGCTAGATAGTGTGACATGTATAAGTATTATTATTTTAGCCTAAGTATTAGCAGTTATCTTTGATAATCGGTGCTATGTATATATTCACATTACTGTACAAACTGAAGATTATCAATTCAATTCATGAACACATTATTCTCTCATTCATTCAAGAAACCCTAGATATTTCAACAAGTTTCAATTCTTACCACTTCTTTTTTGCAATAAAAAACGTTCTTCGCATTGTACAATGTTTTTCAATATGGCAACACAAACATGTCGGGCAGGAGGGTAAAAAGTCAAAAGGAGTAACTTTTAAGTACAAATCGAATCATGTTGGGCCAACCCGCAAATACAACTGTTATCCTTTTCTTTGAAGTTTATTGATAAATTAGCTAACTATGATATGAAAGGACCATATTAGATGTAAGCTTTAAAAAAAAGAATTGAAGAGGCTTCTATACATTTAAGTACACTTTGGACGACTTATTTACTCTTTTAACCCATTTGACACATCTCCTATTTAGTTAAACCCTTTAGCACTCATTTATAAGTATTGCATCCATGTCTTTGTTTATAATTTAAGCAAAAACACTAACCAGGTGGAGGCTTTGACAAATCAAAAGAAGCTAGTGAGACTTCCTCTCGTTTCTTGTGAACGGTAACTTTAGCACTTTCTGCATCATCACTTAATAAGATCTGCGGTGCGTCTGCTACAAAAACAAATTGACCCGTTTATAATGATGCAGTATCTTTAAATATAACAGTTTAAGATGTAGATATTTGAATACATGTTTAACCCATTTTGACCTGCTATCACTCAAATACATCAGGAAATGACCCGTTTCCATATGAGCGGGTCGAAATTGTGAATTCTTACCTGATGATTCAGCTATTAGCGGGATGTCCTTTAAAATGCAGCTTCCAGTGGTTAACTCTCCATTGGTTGACTTCTCACTGCTAAAGTCAGCTAAAACAAAAATGAGAACATGGTGTGACAAAGGTAAGGTACAACAAGAATGTACATTCAAGTTAACGAATACACACATTTCAATTTTAGGTGCAGAAAGTGAATCAACATCACAGATTTCAACATCTTCAATGGTCTTCTGCCATGAAAAAGTGTACACAACAATTAGTTATCCTTCTCTTAAAACAGGTTTATATATATAACAGCAATAAAAAAAACTTAGTGGATTACAAGTTTAGGTGAAATGGGTGCATACCTTTTCTTGACTAGCAGTGCAATATCTAGGATTGGAATCGTTTCCTGTTAAATCTGTCGAAATATCTACAAGACAACCATTATCCATCGTAGAAATACTTGTTTTAGCCGCCACTAAATCATATTTCTCCACAGCAGTTGACTTTCCTTGCACAGTTTTTTTCTGTCTTGTTCTGCGACTGAATGTTATCAACGGGAAACCTGGTTTTTTAACTTCCATTGTGTCTTCACATGAATTTCCGACTTTTTCTAAGGTCGATAATCTGTCTTGCTGTTTGACACATCTTGAACATAGCTTTTTCACATCAAGATCCTTTAATGGGCAGCAAAACTTGTGTTAACAGCACAAAATTATGAGACCATAAAGAAGACATGATATACTGAAATATATTTACAAACTTTCGAAAGTAAAACTTACTTCACTGGAAGGAAGCTGGCCTTTAACATCATAAGAACAATCACAAACTTCACACTTTTGTAATGCATTGCTGTCACCATTATGTATAGCACACAGATTCAGTGTCTGCACAGCAATCAGTTAGGAAAGAACCAAGTAAAAAGAATATGGTCAGAAGGAATACATAGTTAACTTGATTATACAAGTATCACTAACATAATTAAATCACTTATCACTTATATATACTACATATATATACATGTATTGTGTGTGTATTCATATATATTTAAACGGTATTCTTACCACAAGAATCAAAACTCTTAATAAACTAAACCAGAAAGTCTTCATCTTTTTTTATGGCTGGAGTGCAAAATTTCAAGTTCACTGGGTTAAATCCCATTGCTACCATAAAAAATTTCTTTGTTATTAGTTTGTTCAAAAACAATATCAACTTTCTGGATGAGGGAGTTGATTAGTCATTTGTGAATATTAATATATATTAGTTGTATGAAATCAAGACTTTTATGATTATTTTGTTTGGCCGATAGAGCTTAACCACTAACTGAACCACAGATTAACTGCAAACCGACGTTAGCTGCTGAAATGAGGTTAGTTTAAGCTCCGGATTTCTTATCAAACCGTATATGGGGTCAGGTTTGAGGTTTGTTGAAGATTAAGCAATTAGGTCTCGTTCGTTTATTTGTTATTCAACTCTTTTTGTTTCGTTGTAGTTGAATGGATTAAACTGGAAGGATTCAACAAAGGTGTGTGTCCCAGCAAGAATAGAAGATATCATATATGAACGCACTCTTTGTTATGTTGTCTACTCTATGGGTAACAAAATATACCATTTGTCGATTATCCATGTGACTACACGATTTTAGTGCTCTTATAGTTGTTCTCCTCATTCGCTTGTACTAGGAAAGCCATTAATCCTAGAGAAGTACTAAGACCATACACTATAACATCTTTGTATGTATACTTCTGCGATACAATCACCCTTGTGAACTTTCTTGATTGTTTGTTTTATGTTTCGTTGTTTACTGTTTGCATCAGCACATGATATTTCCAGAAATTGGGTTACAATTTTACACATTTTCTCTTCTAGAAGAAATATCTGCACTTAATGGTTCAGACCTCTTACTGGTTCAGCACTTAATGGTTCAGATATCATATATGAACACGCTCTTTGTTATGTTGTCTACTGATTGGTTCAGACAATTGCCTCTGAATGGTTAAGACCTATAATCTGAATTGGTCAGACATTTGCCTCTGAACGGTTAAGCATTATATTGGCTCCTAATGGTTCAGACCTCTTACTGGTTCAGCACTTAACCATTCAGAAGTTGCCATTGCCAAACAGCCCCTAATTGGATTTTGCATTATTCTTGTAGGCACACTGATCACAACTAAGAAAAATTCAGTTTCCAAGAAACCAAGGCACATAGAGAGAGAATGATTTAAGATCATGTAACCGCAATAACAATTAGGCACATAATTTATTTCGCAAGCTGGTCCTCATCAGGCAATTCTCAGGAATATCGATACGGCTTGACTATATAATCAATAACTTGACTTTGAAACAGCAATTACCTCAGGATCTTTTCGCTCAGGTTCATGTGTTGAAACTTCTTCTTTATTAACTGGTGCTTTCAGGACCTCTAAAGTTTGACATCCATGATTTTGATCAGGGAACTCGTTTTCAAACCCTAAACCGGGTCTTGAAGAGAGCCTCTTCCTCTTGTATGTTAACACAACTTTACTACCAATCATTGACGCTTTCAGGAGTTGATATTTTAGAAGGCTATCAAGACGCTTAATATGCTAAATATATTAAATTCATGAAGCATACATCTCATGAAAGCTTCAGGCCAACATCACTGCAAGAAATATGTACCTAAAAATAGAAGGAGATGAGTAAACCGATACGATGGAAGTGCAGTACATGTCAATTTCTTGTACGTTAACTTAGCATAAATATATGAAAACACTAGATCAGCTGTTTCTAACCAAACGAGAAGCCGAAAATAACATTTAGTCATGGCTACGAGTTACAAATTTATTTGATTAATTTCACTAAAATCCTACATCATCATCATCATACTCAGTAAATCCCACCAATAGCAAAGCTAAGGTAGGGTAGGGTCTGAGGAGGGTAAGATGTAGACAGCCTTACCTCTACCCCGTAGGAATAGAGAGACTGCTTCCAGTGAGACCCCTGGCTCGATACCACTAACTGGAGCCGAGGGTCCCAGACCCTACCAATAGCTATTGTTATAAGTGGGATTTTACCGGGTGCGTTTGTTCGTTCGTTGTCCAAACCTAACTACACCATTTCTAAGTTGAGAGTTACAGGTCATAAGGAACGGTGATGGTAATCAACGCCTCCGGTCGGTCTAATACAAAAAAAATAAAAGTCTACTTATTTTGGGCAATGAAGCATTTTTCACCAATTTGGGAAAAATGAAAAAGTTTACCCTAAATACTTTCACCCACCCTTTTTCAACCTTTATCTTATGCATGATTTGTAGCTATCACACATGCTACAAAACCTATTCCTCTTCTCAAACTTACCATGAACCAGTCTCCCCTATGTTTTACAAACCATTTCCTCACTTACCCACTACAGAAAAACTAACTTTTCACAGTATCCTTGAACACAACTAAACCATTGATAATAAACAAGTAAATCATTTCTTTTACAACAAAAACACATATTTATCCCCTAAAAAGCAAGTCAAGAAAAGGGGTAACCAAAAGCACAAGAAACTTGAGCAAAAACCCTTATTTCTCCCAATCCAAAAATTACATACATGATATATATTTTTTTGCACTCAACACCAAAAATCATTCTATTTAAAAAAAACACTTAAATTCTTTCACAAAACACTTAAAAATCTATGTCAAACTGATAGCAAACTAACAAAAACAGAGTTAGCTCTAATTCTCATCTTCCTCACCATACAAATTCAAAACAATAATGCTAACAAAATTCACAAAAACTACAAACAATCAACATCTCATATGCATTTAGAAAGCATAACAAAAGTACATAACAATTAAACAAATAAAAAAGTCAAAACTCACCATTATTTATCCAAGTTGAGCATGAAAGTAACGTACGGAAACAAATTGAAGATAAACACATTAAAACTTGAGTGTTTTCAAACTGTGTGTGTTGTGTATGTGTGTTTTCTTTTGGTGCGAGTGTGTGTGTGTGTGTGTTTTTTCTCTCACACCACAACTTTTTTTTTGTGTGGGGATGGGAAGGAAGGGGCCCACTGACGAATTGAATTCCAATGTATTTTGCTGTTCGTGATGGTGGCACGTGACATTGTACGCGTGTAAAAGTGGCGCGTGTGAGGTACGTAGAAGGAGAGCGCGTGGGGTGTGGATAATGACTGTGGAAGAAGCAGAGTATTGTCATTTATGGTCAAAAGCAATCGGTAACAGCTATTCGCATTTATTTAACTTTTGTTGGATTTCCTGAATCTAATTGTTTTTAACATTCTTTTGTTTTATTTTGGAGACTATTTTTGTAAAACCTTATGTTTTAGGTAGATGTGAGATTCTATAAATTTCGAAAGAAATATCTGAAATTCTCTTCCAAAATTTAATGCCAAATATGGTGACATTTTCTACAACTTTTACGATTATTATACATTATACAACTTTATTATTTTTTGTTCCAAAAATCCATTTGAGTTATTGAATTTTTGAATCTAACTCAAAAATCAAAATTAGAAATGGTTTTTATTATCAATGGGGTGGTGATCCATTGACAAAGACAAAGTCTTTAAACACATGAGTTTAGAAGGGGTTCATTGGGTTCAAATTTCACAAACGACATGAATTAAAAATAAATTTGTCGTTCAAAACAAAAAATAGGTTCTTTATTCAAAAATATGTCATGAAAACGCAATATATATGATATAATATCCATGGCATTATAGCCTAGTGGCATCTTTGTAGTGGGATAAGGCTTATGACCATTAGATCATGGGTTCAATTCCCACAAGGCGGTTTTTCCCAAATTTATTGGGTTTTCTCCTGAATTGGTGTATAGATATTATTGCCTAGTGGAGATGGATATGATCGAGTGGTTTCGCTAGTGACACGATGATACTCTAGTGGTCCGTCAGTGATCCAAATTTGTCGTTAAAAAAAAATTAACCAAGAGAACAATAGTGCTTCATATGGTGTATAGAACTAAAATTAACAATATATCATCCAATCATATTCAATTAACATCACCAAAGGTAACAAGCAAGAGGTTTCGAGCTAGAGCACAAGTATTAGACTCATGTAGAGAATAAGATGTTAGATATTTTAGTGTTATCGGGATTAACTTGGTGACTAAAGTGAATTATAACACATACTAAGCAAGTTAGTAAGTGTGTGAGTGCACAATTGTTTGAGCTGTTATAATTCAAAGTGTTCGGCGGAGCTCGTAAACAAAGGGGGTTCCAAGGGGGCAACACCCCCTTGGCAGGGGTCTGGGGGCAGCGCCTTTGGTGGCAGGATCCAAGGGGCATGCTTTATTAAAACTGCATTAGAATTTTTTTATGGAAATTCCAGGCTCCCTTTTTTTGAAGCAATTTGAAACTAAATGGATAACTACCTGATGGCAGTTGGACCCTATCCCGGAAAAAACCTCGTAATCAGTTTTGGTTTCATACGAATTTCCAACACACATATACTGGAGTTCTAATTCTCAGTCTGAGTTGTATCCGATTGAATTATTCAGGAGAACCACCAAAATAATTTGATCTGAAAGTGAAATCACGCCTTTCAGATCATCCATTGTTTACTAAATTCCCTAATGTAAGATACCTACAAGTATCTGGTTGAAACCATGGGCCACATTGCACCAGGATTTCTCTCTATGGGTCAATTGTTAGGGTGAGGGGGGCACTCCCCTCTTAGGGGAGTCCCCTCTCTTATGCACACCCAATCAGGTTATGTCACGTCAACTCCACTCTTAAACTCCCCTCACACCCCAATTTGATGGCGGCACTCCCCTATTAGGTGACTTGTTTTTTTATTAAAAAAAAAAGAAAATAAATGATTGGTTGAAAATGAGAGTGGCCCCACCACCTCCTCTCTCCTTCTTCGGTGAACAAGCCCCGATTTCACCTCCTCTCTCTTCCCCGATTTGAGTCCCCTCTTGGATGGCAGCACATTCCCGCTCGGGAAAGTTGGTCCCCGCTCGGGGTCACCGAGGGTGCCCCCTCACCCTTAGAGAAAATTGATGTTTTCTATTTCGTGAATTTGTTATTAGAATTAATAATTACAACTTTCGTGTTTAGGAAAGCAGTTAACCATAAAAGCGCGGTGCTTGAATTATTAGTAAGTTTATTTTCGATCATTAGTCAACCACTTCAACTTTTGTTTTATTATTTATCTCATGTTACAAATTTTTAGTTTAGTTGTTTATATTTCAAATTTCAGTAATATATATTTCAATTTAAAGTTTGAGCTTTTGTATTGTTTTTTACATCAAATTAGCCACAAACCATTTGAACCAAAATGATTGAAGAAAGTTTCTACACATCCAATGATTAACATACATGTTTAGATCGAACGAACAACACACCAAATCTGTAATGATTGTAAAGTATTAATTGAATGGCTTCCGAGACGACGGAGACAGCTTGCCATTTATACCTCTGATTATCATTAGAGGCCATATGATGGATATCAACAAATTTTGGCCTGAAATCAACAATTTTAAAGTGAACCCTAGGAAAAAAGGGGCATGGCTATTGAAAGAAAGTAGGGAGGCAATTGAACGCCATGGCGATTGAAAGAGGATTAGGGTTTAGGGTGAGCGTTTGCAAGGGTTATAAAAATAAAAAGGAGGATATGTATGTGGGCGGAAAAAGCTAAGGCCAAATTGGCGAAGAGAGTAACACGTGGCAGGATAGATTTTCATTTATTAGGGTAGTAAGAAGTAAGATAAGATTATTACTAGTCCTAGATCAATTACATTAAGACCATTCATAGTGGTACATTGTTTGCCAAACCACGAGGGGAACACCCCCCCCCCCCCCTCCTAGTGGTTGTCATATTTTGGGCTTGGTTCGTGAAGCACGAAATGAGAAGTTTGCTTTTTACAAAAACTAGCCAATGGTCGGTGATGTAAGCCATTATTATGATTATTATTATTATTATTATTATTATTATTATTATTTTTTAATTCCAAACCACATACCTTACCTCTACACTTTTTCATCAAGTGGTTTGATTATGATGATGTGGACGCAACGTGTTGAAAAAGATCAAACCATATACCTCACCACTACACTTTTTCACTAAGTGGTTTGATTAAGATGACACGGTGGACACCACATGTTGAAAAAGATCAAACCACATACCTCGCCACTACACATGAACATAAATTGTGTTTAGTCAGCTCGATTATCATAGTTGGGTCCTTTTATGCAAACTAGGTTGTACAACACGCACGCGTTGCGGCGCGCTAAACTGCGTTATATAATAACGGCAATCAACGTATTAAACTGTGTTATATGAGAACGACAATCAACCGACACCGTAAACTGTGTTATATGATAACGGCAATTAACCGACACCGGAATTCATATTAAATCGTGATTTAGTATCGGCACTCACATTCAAGACGTGAGATAAAAATATATATCTAATAAAATACCAAGATTTGTACGGTTGTTTTTGCTCGACAGATTGTTGTCTTAAGTAAAGTTGTTTCCACTGCTTTGCATAAATAAATGATTTAAATGAAATATTACCAATAGTCTTTATATCAGGTATGGTTCTTCAGGACAAACTTTGTTGCAACTTGTTAATAGTGCAGAATGTGTTTGTCTAAAACATATTATCTTATTAACCAATATCAAGTAACACTACTCATGTAGTAGGAATATATCCAGCCATCTTAATCAGTTTATTGATTTATTCGATATTTGTATATATAATGTGTTCAAGCATCTGCAGAAAATCATCTCTTTTATATTCATTTCATCAATATCAAGTAACACTGGCTAACAACATAAGTCATAACCATTAGGCTGGACAGGTTGGAAACCAAGATTTTGACTTCTAGAATTTTTTCCACATGTGCTCCACAACGGGTTTAATCGGCCTTTAATACAAAGGCAACAACCACCACAAACGTCATCTCACAATGACAATGCCGGATATCATGCTTTGAAGCGTCAAACTCAATCAAAAAAGATGTACGTTAAGCGAAAAAGGGAAACTACAAACCAATTCGGCTCATATTAAAAGTTATATTATATCATTGTTGTCACAAAGCGAAATAGGCTCAGTGCCGCTGCGGCTGCAACCGGATTACCACGCCAAGTAGCAAGCTAACATCATCGCCGGAAAACACTTCAAATCCACAATAAATCGACACACACAGTCTATGCTTTTCACCACCAACATAAAAAGCATGGCATTTCATAACTATTGTCAATACCACAATCACTAAGATAAAAAAACTGCCTTTTCATCAAAACCTTCACAAAAGCCAATACACCATTGGAACTTTAAAGAAGTTAAAGCCAGTAAAAAAACTAACCACAAATTGACCAAATATCCTCTTCAAGTGTAACAACTAACAACCATATCATTCGAAATTGCAGAAGCAAAAACTACAAACAAATTGATTTAAAAAACAGATCAAACTATATAAATCGACTTAGATTCGAAAAGATCATCATCGTCGTTGAACCCGCTCAGTGCCGGGCAAGCCAACATCATTGTCTGGTTTGAAAATCGTCGCTGCTAAAGAGGTCTCAAGAAGCAATGATCATCCAAATAGGTCAGTCAGAAACAAACCAAGAACAAAAACATTGTTCATGTCCCAATCGTCGAGAGAGATGAGAGAGAAAGAGTGGTAGTCGTACGGAGGCTAAAAACCCCCCATAAAACAGAAAATATGAAGGTTATCGAGGTGGTGGAGAGACGGTGGTGACCCTCCGGTTACCGCCCCTCACCCTCTTATCTCCCTTTTTTTCCTTTCTCTCTCTCTCTCCTTAGGCAAAAACCCCCAAAAAAGATGGACACCACAGCGACGTCGTTATCGTTGTGGTGGTTTAACGGTGGTAACAGGTGACCTCCGGCCACCCCCCCCCCTCTCTCTTCTCTCTCCCTTTTTCCCTTTCTCTCTCTCTTCAAGTGCGCTCTCTCTCTCTCTCTCTCTTGTTGGGCATAAAAAAACCCCATTAACAAAAACACCACTGCGGCGTGACCGCGGTGGTGGTATCACGTTGATTGAGATACAGTGGCGTCATGGTGGTGGAGAAACAGTGGTGACCCTCCGGTCACCGCCACACCCTCTTCTTTCCCGTGTTTTCTCTCATCTCGCTCTCTCTCCTGAGATGGTTATAAAGGGGTAAGGGCCATATGGTACACGCGTCTAAAGGGTGGGATGACCACCCAAACACATCAATTAGAGCAAGCCAGATTTAAAACACTGTTCATTCCCATTGCTTTATTAATAGATAAATTAAAACACTGTTCATTCCCATTGCTTTATTAATAGACTAATCTAAGTCCCCGTGTAATACACGGATGGCTAAACAACAAAAAAATTATACTTTAATACGTAAATACTTTATTACAGGTTTGTTCGAATATTAAGATAAATAATATCTTATAAAAATTAATTAACGATTACATTTCATATTAATTATCATGTATACGTCTATAAATAATTTTTTAAAATGAAAGAAATGTTGTATTAAATCTATAAAAAAAATTGGATTTAAATCACAAACCCACTTTTCCCACTTTTATATAAAAGTAGTTAACTCTTACCTAATAAAAAATGTCCTTTGAATGCACATAACAAAAAAACAGTAAAACATGTAAGTTGCCAGTTTACTTACACCTGTATTTACAAAAAAAAAAAGTAAACACTTACCTTGGAATGAAACTGGCAATCATCCTCCTTTACTACAAATGGCTCACCGGTTGTTGAAAACCATTCCTCTTTTCCTTAATCACCACAATGGTATGGCTAACAATCACCACCGCCCACAACCACTAACAACTCATCTGCCACCAGATTTTCGCACTCAAACCACCTGCTACACTCATGCCTCTCTATAAAACAACAATTAAAAAAACACATAACTCCAATACTTTTCCAAATATATGTATTAGTTCATTTACCATAAAAGTTTAACTTTATCTCAATCTTAGCATACCAGTAATAACAAAAACTCTATGTCCAATTAGTTATTTGCTCTCCTTGTCTTCGGTATCAATAGCCTGCACCCAAAATTCGACACCAATTTAATTATGAAAGCAAAGTAAAGATAAGTAGCAAAAAAAAAAACTATATTAGGTAGGTATGGTGGTCATTTCCCTGATAACGCTAAAAAACTATTACACTCCTTGTAAGAATTAGGAAATCCAAAACGCAAATCGTTACAGTCTTAAATGGAACTCGTTTAGATAGGTTTGGTTCTCCTCGATTTGATATTTTAATCTTCCGGTCTTGGTACTGTCTGGTTCTGTCCCGATGAGCACCCGCAACAATCAGTAGAAGTCAATCTGGTGAGCCAAAATGCCACCTACACATAACAGTTTACAAAATTAAACAATTATTCAAATAACATTAATACATAAAGGTCAGCTGGAAAAATTAGAAACAATGCAGTCAAGTGGAACAAAAAAATGAAGAATTAACTATGTTATTTGGTGTTGCTCTATTGTCACCGCTACCGAAAAGCTCAGTCACCAAAAAAATAAGTTTTTTTTGTCTAATTACCTTATAATAAAGTCTTTTAGGCTTTTGAATGCATTTTTTAGCAGCTTAACCATATGACTGGTTATATCAAGACTTGAACAAAGATGCCTCTAATGATTTTAGATTTGTAAAAACATAATGCTTAGCAACTTTACCAAAATATAGCAAAAACTAAAATTTAAATTGAAAAAAAAAAAGCGAACAAAAGCAAACTTACCATAAAATCACCAGCAAGGATAATGCCCATATGTACTGACTGGCCCATTTCAAGCTCTTACTATATATTGCATCCCGATCAGATGTGATTGCTTTCAAGCAGTTACAAAATGCTACAAAAAGTACTCATACACCTTTGTTTTGCAATCATGATTAGCATAATATATATATTTCATGACAAATAAAATAAAATGAATGAAAATGGTTTGTTGGCTGGACTTGGTCTGGGAATAAAGGTAATTTACTCTTAAAATAAAGATGCTTACTCTGCATCACCAAACCCAGTTTGACCCATTATCCCCCACCCACCCATTTTGCCACATTTATAAAACAGGGTATCGATAGTTACCCATTTTGCCACATTCATCATAGTTACTTTTCTTAATTATCTAAAAAAGTGTTACTCACGTTTACCAGAAACCCCGATTACACCCAATCCGATAAAACACGAGAACTAAAAACGCGAATCTTCAATGGTTCAGTTATCGGGTTAAACCTAAACCCCAAAAAACCCGAGAAACCGACCATCGGATCCAACTCTATATTGTTGTCTCTTTAAAACCATAGACAACAAAGCTGGTGGTGCCTGGAGTTATAAGAAGATGTTAGTAATTAGTAGGTATAGTATCAGGCAATACCTCTGTAAGGACCTTTAAAAATGTCCCAAAACGACCCGAAAGTGAAAACCCGGACCCCGGAAACCCTAACCCATAACAAAAATCAAGAAAAACAAATTTTATGGTTTCACGCGGGCCGCGTAAACCTTAAGGGAAGGTTACGCGGGCCGCGACAGTTCACCAAAACTCCAGAGCAGCGAACAGGCCACGTGGCAGGCCTACCGGTGACACGCTAGCCCTAGTCTACGACTAGGAGGCCCTCGCGGGCCGCGTAAGATCAAGAGGGGGCTTACGCGGGCCGCGTAAACCCCAAATTTTTGCTATAAATTGCCTAGGCATCGGGCTTTTATACTGTGTTGAAAATTTTCTCAAAAAACGAAGATATACTGCTCGAAATCACAATTTTCATTAGGAAGGTGTTGCTACGATACAGGGTATTAACTTGATCGTTGCTACGATTCAATGTCCGATCGATTGAAACTATCCGATGGATGTTTAAGTGCTGCCCAAATTAGGGCTATACTTTGTCATTCGTCGTGAATTCGATGGATGTTTAAGTATTGCACTTTGTCATTCGTTGTGAGGGTTTTAATCTCGTGAGTTATCGTAAATGTTGTATTAGTTACTGACCTAGTTCGTGTGCATTGTTATTTAAATTAGGTTACAAGGCTAATCAGTAGGCTAAACTCTGCCCGTTTAAATCTGTAATGTGAGTCATTCTCTTTTTATCAACAATGTTTTTACAATACTCCAATCATTTTCAAAAGTTATAATTACAGGGATTAAGTCGTGGTTATCTTGAATCACTGGCTAGTGGGGTATTGTGCACATTACTAATTTCTCACAGTTAGGCTAATAAATCCTAACAGTGATAATCATCACTACTTGGGTGAAATGACCCAATAGTGGTATGACCATCGTCACCAGGAGGTGACACGGCGCCAGATAAAAATAAGATAGAAGCCATTGTAATCGTTCTTATGCTGTAATTTATAACTACGTGTCATTTTATCAAATTTGAGTGACTCGCCAGTATTTCCCCGTTGATAAAATATTTTTAAAACATGTTTCAGGTGACTACTGTGAACCAAGGAAAAGTGCTACGGAGCACTAAACAAAGCTTGAACTAGTGGCTCAGTTAAACAAATAAACATGTTTTGTAAATCAGGGAATTTCCTCGTGAAATTCCTCTATTGTAAATTACGGGGTTTATCCCGACTTATGAAATAAAATAATCGGGCATTTCAAGTTTTAAAAGATCCTGTTAAAATCTTCCGCTGTCAACTCAATCAATAAATACCACGGGTTTCTGTCCCGCGACTCTTGGACCGGGTCAAACCGGGACGGGGGCCGTGGCAGAAAAAGGTGGTATCAGAGCCACTGATTTAAGTCAATTAAGTATTTAGAAATACTTAATTTTTCTGATTGCATCCTGTGATTATGTGTTTTTGTGTTATTTGACTATTTGTTTACAGTATGGGTAAGCAAAGACTTTCGGACATCTATCGTCAATTAGATAGTTCACCAAAAGATAAGGGAACTTCATTTCAATCAAATTCCTCACGATACTCAGCAGATACTGAGGAAGGAATATTTGTTCGTAAGGCACAGTTTGAGAAACCACTTACCCCTAATAAAAGAAGTTGGATTATTAGAAAAAGTCAAGAGAAAATAAGGAAGTCACAACCAAAATGAGTGATGATTAATAAGGAAACTCTGGAAATAGGCGATAATCCACCAGGGGAAAATAAATTAGATGAACAATGGGCAAATCTCTATATGTTAGCCACTACAGCAGTAAATATTAGCTTATAATCAAGTCGCCAACCCAGTACTAGCACCCATATCATCTATAAGCCAGAAACTTTAAAGAAACTTTTCCTATTAGCTAAACAACTTAGTAAGAAAAGATAGACTAAAATAAATTATGAATGCACAATCCCTAGTATATTTTAAAATTTCAGTTGTAATTTGTAATAGATATATATAAAATTTCGCAATATTTTATTTTAATCAATCTGTTTGTATTAATACTTAATTTTTCTGATCGCCTTTCTGTAATTATGTGAAAATTCAATTTACAAAATTTTAACCTAGAATTTTGTGTGTTTCTTCATATATGCTAAACAGGATGAATGAATTGTCTGAAGCTCTTCAGAATCTCAATCTCTATTCTGTTAATGTGGAAGTTTCCAAAGACTTTACCGGTTATTGTGCCGACGTTGAGGAACCTATGGAATTTCAAGCCTAGCCTCCGGAGAAACCAAAGCCAAAGAAGAGAAGAAGAATTATGGGCTGGAGGCGTGTGCGCAGGAGAAAACCAGCAACACAAAAGGTTATAAAGACGGAGGATCCCATGGGTAAAGGAAAATGAATAGAAATCGGGGAAAGCTCCAAGCAAGCCGAGGAAATGCCATTGTGGGAAGAATTGGACCGCATACTGGCAGACTGTGATATCCTTAAGCATGTCAATGAAAACCTCTTTACTTATCCTGCTGAAACCCAACTCCCAGTGAATTTGGAACCAGCCATCCCAGATCCCCTTGTCAACACCCAACCTCTAGGAGAGATGGAAGAATGGTGGACCAATGACTGGCAGTTCCAGAATCTTTTAAGTAACCCTTATACCTTTTCCCCTCAGTTTGACCCAGAGCCTGCACCCAATCCACCGATGAGCAACGAGAACCTGGCTGAACTCCGCCATTTTGGCAAGGAGCTGGTGGATGCAGGGAATCACATCCGGGATGTAACACCCCGAAATCGGGATTGGTAATTAAACCATGTTAATAATAATGAATGGGTAAAATACCGTTAGTGGTAAAAGTAAACCCGGTGAATATTAGGAATTTAATAGATAAACTAATATTAAATAAAAAGTGAATAAAAGCTTTGAGGAAATAAAGATAATAAGAGGCCCGAGTTAACGGGATTTCAAAATAAAACGGGTTATGACTTCCCCGAACCCACTGAGTAACTAGGAATATCAACCTAGTTAGTTAAGTGTTGTAAAAACAATAAAAGAAACATGAAATAGATAACCCTTTTATAAACTATGGAACTAGAGGGACTAAACATGGGCAAATGTAATAAAGTTTTGATTAAATCAAAAATTAACTCAACAAAAACACACACGTACGTGTGTTCCTGCGATCTCCACATAGCTTCTAGAGCTCAAACCCTAAATTCCAAGAATTCACCAAATTGAAAGGGGAAATCAAGCCCAAATCGAAATCCGAGCATAGATTAGTGATCACCTCAGTAAAGGGATCATAAGGCATGTCAAAATTCCCACTTTGGTTCCATCTCAAATTTTGATGAACACATGAGATTTGAAATTTGAGCTTGCATGATCGTTATTTGGGTGAAATAGTAATGAAATCATGTCTAGGAGTAAACCCTAGTCATTAGTTTGTTGAATTAATGTTTAAACTATGAAATTCATGATCATCCACCATGTGTGTGTAGTGGGTTTTGTAGAAACAAGATGAACACTAGAACCATGATGAGTAAATTAGTGTTATTTGAATCATATGAGGTTAATTTTGATATTGAACTATAAATTAGATGATTGTCTTGTAAAAGATGTTAAAATCTTGGTAAAAATAACAAGTTATGAACTTGATTATAAATATGTAAAATTATGCCCTTAAGGTGTTTGTTAAAACGCTTAAGAGAAAGCTAACATAGTGAAAATTGGGATAAAAACGCATGTTTGAACTATATGGCAAATTATGCGTGATATGTTATGAAAGGAGTTCTAAACAATGTGGGTTGAACTCTTTAGGCAAGGAATCCGGATCGTCAAAGTGGACAAGCCGGTGGAGACACGCGTTTGGAAGGAGTGCATTAAAGGTACGTAACCACGATTCCGTGACGTATTGCTTGATTTCGTATTTTTGCTAGTAGACTTTAAATTAGCATAATACATGATATTTGCATTTAGTTGAAGTGACGAAGATCACTAGGTAAATAAACGGGTCAAAAGGTGAAATTATCACCCTTTGACAACATCGACTAATGGTTTGTCGAGTTACATGTTTATAGGAATAAATATCAAATGGATACGCACATCACTATTGCTTAGCGGCTACTAAGTCAAGGTATTGAAACGGGTCAATATATTGATCCGAGCCAGGTATGTATAATGATTCAACTCATCATGTAGAACTTGAGATTCTATAAGAGTTAGACAAGGTTAAAATATAGTTATTCGGTTATTTTTTTAGGTAAACGGAATAAATTGAGTTATGATTATGGTGTTTAGAAACACATGGGTTTATAAACAAGATTATAGTTAAAAGGTCGGATTTTTTTGGGGTCAAACAAGTATTTAAAAGTTCCTTTGTATTAAAGAAAGGATAAAAATTGACCAAATTGCCCTTGTAAGCTAATTCGAACAAACGACCCTTGCAAGAGGTTCGGAAACAAGTTTTATGATTAAATAAATGCTAAGAATAAGAAAAGATAGTGAAAGATGTAAATTCTTGGGTCGAATGACTTTATATGAGTCTTTGACGTAAAACAATAATCCGAGGGGTAAAACTAGGAACATATAGATATTCACATTTAATCCACCACACGTATAGTTGTGGTGGAAGATTACTTGATAAGAAATGTAGAAATATGATGCTAGAAATGAATGAAAGCGATTTTAAGTTTTAAAGTGCTTAAATACCCTTAATGGGTCAAAATAAGCACTTGAGCGTAAACGGGTTCTAACTAAGTAAGAAACCCATGATTTATGATTAATTTGATAGGAGATATTGAAATTATGATTCTCATGAGTTTATAGATCAAGTAAACATGTTTGTTTGATAAAATCGCGAACGGGTCAAAATTTGGTAAAAAGGGTAATAAGCCGAAGACTTAAAAATCTTAAATTTTGTTAATCCGGATATTGGATTTTAACCCCATATGATGAAGGATCAAATTACAATCATGTAGGAAGAAACGGTAGGTCAAACGGACAAGTGGATTGAAAGATACGAAAGTTTTCGTGTCAAAAACGGCAAAATGGGAAGGGCTGATACAGGAGCCACCGTAACTTACAGTGGGCACCGTAAGTTACGGTGGAGCTGAAAACCTTACGACAGATACCTACTGAGTTACGGTGGAGGCATCTTAAATCAGGGGCCACCGTAACTTACGGTGTCCACCGTAAGTTACGGTGGAGACTGGATTCAAACCCTTGTTTCTAGGATCAAGGGATTAACATTGGGATTTCCTGATTTTTCTTTAATTTGATTATTCGACACCATTTTCCTTGTGATACCAGTTATTTAATTATCAAAACTAACTTTTAAGTTGGTTTTGAACACAGGTGAATGTCGAGAACCCCGGATGAAGATCAAGCGTCGAGCAAGAACCGAACACGTATTAAATGAAGCTTCCGCAACGTTATTTCGTCGTTATTCTAAAACGATGAATTAAATTATATTATGTAGTTTTGCTTTCAATTTTAGAAAAGTTTTAATAAACCCGTAATTTGAGCATGAATGTTTAAATATAAATACTCAGTAATCTGTGATTATTTACGGAAATCGCTAAATAAATTTACGGTTGTTACACGGGAGGTGGGAGAACAGATCTCCTGGAAGTATGACGAGAGGGAACATCGTTTTTGAAAATGCCAGCTGATGGGATAGTATGTGGTGGTGGAAGCATGTGTTTGATGTGTGTAAAATGCAACATATAAATTACATCAAATGAGGCATAAAACTAACCCTTTTTAAGTACTAATGTTGGAAAAAGAGTGTCTTTGTCTTCCTTTTGTATTTTCAAGATTAAATGAGCTCAAATTCACAAAAGAAGCAAAAAGACAGCTAAATCTAACATAAATACAAGAAAAGGAACATAAGTGGACTGCCCGACCCCTCAACGGCATCTTCCCAAGCAAAATAGAGAAGGCAGAAGACTGAACACGCCCCGTGCTCAGCCAGCACGGGGCCGTGCCCAAGAAGCAGCAGAAAAGACAAACCTTTAGAAGCTTCTATTGCCCACCACGGGCCGTGTCCAGTGAACATGGGGGCGTGGCGAAAGTACAGCAGGCGCATTAATTGTAATTGCGAATTACAATTAATGAAGAGAGAGAGTGTCAGACAGGCACGGGGGCGTGTCCAGCGGACACGGGGCCGTGCCCAGCCTTCTGTTCAGCCTATAAATAGGAGTGCTTGGTTTCATTTCAACTCATCCCTTGGCACACCACCTCTCTCACACTTCACCCACCACCCACCACCACCATAACACCATCATCCACCACCATCATCCATTGTCCATCGTAGAGTGTGTGAGTCATCTCGGGATCCAAGATTGATCGTAAGAGTTCTTGACAATCAAGGCCATGTTTGCCTAAGTCTCTTACATCACTTGGTGAAGACAAAGTGTCTAGTATAATACTTTTTATTTCTAATCTTTTGCACTTTTTATTTGGTTTTGTATTAATGACTTTAATAACTAGTTACTTATGTTGAAGGTGATCTTTCCTTATCGTTTGTCCGTGGTGTCTTGGCATTATTTTTCTGTCTATATAAAATAAAAGATTTTCACCATTCATATCTCCACGGTCTATATGGAGGTATGTTGGCTACCTGGTCGGGGGTTAAGGGAACGGTTTGGTAAAGGTCTTGCCATTGTTCAGCGTTTAGAGGTCCTGCAATGGACCTGGGTCAAATTTAGTAGGACCTCCTTCAATGCTTCACGGTATTGGATGGCGGGGGTCCAAACTCTTTGATCCCCTCATAAGTTAACTACTATTAATACTATAACCCGGCTATTTAGGACTGTATCCCTGCTGACTCAGACTACTTAGCCGAGGGTAACGTCACCGCCAAAAGCGGGGCCTACCATAATTTGCATTAATAACTTAATTAATTATCTTCCAATAATCCACCCTTTTAGGATTGTATCCTTGCTGACTCAAACTACTGGGGTGAGGGTAACGTCACCTTCAAAAGAGGGGCCTACTACAATAACTAAGATAATCTCTTAACTTTGTGTAAAAGTGCGGAAATAATCAAAGGTTATACTAGATACGAGTCGGAACCAAGTGATTCATCTTGTCTATCTGTTTTTCTTTTATTTTATTTTCAACATTTTAGTTAGTTTTTATTTTTCTTAGTTTAAAACATTTTTCTAAACTTTTTGATTTTGATTAGACATTGAGGATAAACCGGTACTAAAAGCTCTTGTGTCCTTGGACGACCTCGGTATCTTACCAACGCTATACTACGCTCACGATGGGTGCACTTGCCCATATGTGTGTTTAGTGTTAGTAAAATATCGTGTTTTATAAATTTAAAACTTGGCTAAAAATAAGTGTTAAAGGGGCTTAAAATATACACCTAATATATATAACACTTCACACGCATCAAGTTTTTGGCGCCGTTGCCGGGGACACAAGGATTTTAAGAAAGTTAGGAATCAACGGCCTAATCATATTTTTATTTTTCTTTTTAATTTTTTAGGATTTTATTAGTTTTTCAGCTTCTGCAGAGCTCAGCACGAACCGTGCCCGCTGAACACGCCCCCGTGCTAAATCATTGGAACTGGCAATCCTGTTTTAAGTCAGACAGTAAGCTGAACACGGGGCCGTGCTCACTCAACACGCCCCCGTACCCAAGAATTCACTTACTGAAAACAGAACCGTTAGATCCCGGCGGTTGGTAATTTCTGACATAAACATGAGTGATAGTAATTGTTTTTACTTTCGGCACTCTTATGGTACGTGGTGTCAATTATGTGGAGGCAAACATAAAGAATTAGAATGTTACTTTCTAAATTATAGGCCCCACTACATGGACCCACCGATTCCTTATAACCTTAAGAGGGGCGAAAGTAAAAATAAGCACTATCTCTCCCTCGAATGCGCCCAACCAGATATTCTAAGGGAAATGCTCCTTGAAGAGTTATTTCAACTAGAAAAGCTAATTCTGAATTGGTTAAAAGAGCTTAGGAAGGACTTTATTGATCCGCCCCAAGACGATGACCATGAAGAAATGTTGGAACCGCATTACGACAACCTCGTTGCTCCCAAAAATACCTTCATACCTAGCAAAGACTTGGACGATAGTCGTCCCTGTGCCGATTGTGCCGTGAAGGACTCTCCATCGACTTCGTTCGGTGCATACATAGACCTGGGCGATTCGGCATACACCTTCTTTAACGAGAGCCCGGGAAAGGGTTGGACTTGTCCACCTAGAATGAAAATAGGAATTACCCTCACCGACAACCTCTTGCGTTCTCGCCTTAGTTTAGGACAATTAAGGTATCTTAGGCACTTTGGGGTTGTTCCAACTAATCAGGAGCCACCCGATACTAGTGAGTTCCTTAAAAAAACTAGACAACTTCATAAAACAGTCCCTCGACACGGGGCCGTGTCCAGCCAACACGCCCCCGTGTTCACCAAAAGATTCCCTTCTGATCAGTACGTCAGAATACGGACAAACTGTGTCAGAACTCCACCTGCACACGAGGCCGTGTCCAATGGACACGGGGCCGTGTCCAGGATGCTGTCGTTTTCTATAAATGCAGCCAAGAATTCTGCACATTTGGACCAACTTGGGACAGAGATTTGAAGGAATCTTCTCTCAACTATCCTAGGTAAGTCTAAAAGAAGGTTCCAACAACCCATCTTGTCCTTTCCTCTTTTAGCCATTTCCTTCTTCTCCATCTTTCTCCAAGAACTACCATTAAAAAGTTTGAATTCTTCCAACTTTGTGGTAAGGATTAATGAGTTTTGTTCAAGGAATCTTGGTAAAAATATGTTGTGAAACATTGTTTTAAGTTATTAATAAAAAGACCCCACAAGTTCAGAAAATAACTTAAAAATTTCAAGATTCCTTGCTCCAAAATTCTGCAGAAAGATGAACACGGGGCCGTGCTCAATAAGCACGGGGCCGTGTCCGGTCACTGTTTCATCAAATAAACTATTTTTCAGTTTATTTTTCGTAGAATGTCGAGTGAAAACAGCGAAACATCTTCCGTGCATTCATCAAACAGCCGAAGAGGAAGGAGGCCCTCCGTTGAAGCTACACTTGTGCACTATGTGATAGCATTAAGGGAGGCTCTCGACGAAATGACATCAGTAGAGGAGGTCCTAATCGACCATATTAACGATCTTACGGTGGGACTCGAAAGCAGCTTCCAAGAAATTAACCTCTTGCACCAGAGGTTAAATATTCTTGTAGCACCCCCGATGGAACCAGTCCTCCATCAACAGGATTGGAACCTGGCACTCGGAATTAACAACCCTACCGGGTGGGAAGACGTTCCGGCGGAACCTCCCGTGGAACACCAACAAGAGATCCCGGTGGAAATCGAAACTCCTCAAACTAATGCTAATGAGCCTTCTTTTCTCCTTCCAAGGGAGGTGGAGGAGTGGCTCGCCGACATGTGAGGAAAGCCGCACCCGGAAGAAGGAGTTCTAAAAGGCCTTGTCTAACCAAGATTAGTAGCTTCTTGGAAATTTTGCTAATTAAAATAAAGTAGAGGCTAGAACTCCATGGTTTAATATTTCTTTGTTTTCATATCTAGTTTAATATAAATTTAGGACTATGTAAGGTCTCTCTATGAGTGCAATGAAATGATGGTTTTTAACGTTTGGATGGTTCATAATAAATAAAACACACTCATGGTGGTAAGGGATGAAAAGGGGAACGAGAAAAATAACCCAATGCACAAGAACAAGGCAACCCGGCATCAATCTCTCCATTACAGAAGGTTCAACACGGGCCGTGTCCAACCAACACGGCCCCGTGCTAAACACCCTGCAGAAAAATGCCCAGTTCAGGTAACTGGACACGGGCCGTGTTCACCAGACACGCCCCCGTGTCCAGGCTTCTGTTTCTTTTCTTTAATTTTTGTTACTGGTACCTGAACACGGGGCCGTGTCCAGACTGCCAGTAACATAAATCTTTGCTTTTAACACCATTTTACACATCTAATCAACCTAAAAATTTATTTTTGGGACACATTGAGGACAATGCGTAATTTAAGTGTGGGGGGATGCTAAAACCTTGAAATTTTGCAAGTCCTAATAACAAGCCTTACACAAAACTCTATTGGAATCGCTAAACACCCCAAATTTTTTCAAAAATTTTCATTTTTTTTTACTTGTCTAAAGTTTAAGTTTGGAATCATAAGATTAATAAGGTTATATTTTTACAAATTTACAACCGAGAGCGTCGTGATAACAAGAACCAACATAAGAAAATTATGAAACGGCATGACAAGCTTAGTTAAAATTTGATTATATATACTTGATCACATAAAAACCCATTCCCACAAAAGTGAGTTTTGAGCTTTTATTGAGCATAAAAATTTACATCTTTAGACTAAATGTTCATTTTTCGTTTCATGTGTGAATAGCCGCTTGGTTCTTACGACTCTAGAACTTGCCATGACGATACATTCCCGGTCCTTATCAACTTAAACCCGAGTAAGTAAATGATAGAGGCATTAGGACTAACCCTTTTTTTTTCTTCTACACCATTATTTTTCTTTTTCTTTTACCACCTACCCAAAAAAATCCCCCTAGTTAGCCCCTTTGAGCCTAAACCTTTTCATTTCATAACCCAAACCAAACACCCTTTTACCCACCAAAACCTTTTTCATTTTTAACCCTTTGTTTTAGTAACAAGTTCGGTTTTTCGTATGATCGTTCAAAAAAAATGTGTTGATGATGAAGCAAAAGAAAATAAACAAACAAGTTCATCAAAAATAACTTTGTTTGAATAATAGCTTCATCAAAATAAAAGTTACAAAAATAGAAAGTCTTACGAAAACCGACACTTGTTACGCTTTTTTACCCTTTTTCTAACCACTAACCCAACCACCTACCTTTAACCCAAGCCTAACCCTTCACCCACAAAGTCCTCTTGATATTTACAAAGGTATAAAAGTTAAAAAGGAGGAGGATTGATTGCTTGGCAAGCTTATGGTAGGAATAAGTTCCATGCCGCTCTCGAGTGATTCACAAAAAATACACCTTCGGCCGAGTGTGAGTGATTTTTCCCGTGAGGTATGTGAACTTGTATATAAATGGAATTTTAAAAAGGCATGTTATGCCCAAATAAGTAATTTCTCCTATGAAACGTTCTAAACAAATCATAACGAATAGGATTGTAAATAGATAAAAATAAAACCCAAAAAGATCTTGGATTCCCAACACTCTATGACAAGCCCAAAACCTTCTCTTCTACCCATTCCATTTGGGAGTGTAAGCCACATATTAAAGAGTTTTGCTTGAGGACAAGCAAAAGTTCAAGTGTGGGGGTATTTGATGTGTGTAAAATGCAACATATAAATTACATCAAATGAGGCATAAAACTAACCCTTTTTAAGTACTAATGTTGGAAAAAGAGTGTTTTTGTCTTCCTTTTGTATTTTCAGGATTAAATGAGCTCAAATTCACAAAAGAAGCAAAAAGACAGCTAAATCTAACATAAATACAAGAAAAGGAACATAAGTGGACTGCCCGACCCCTCAACGACATCTTCCCAAGCAAAATAGAGAAGGCAGAAGACTGAACACGCCCCGTGCTCAGCCAGCACGGGGCCGTGCCCAAGAAGCAGCAGAAAAGACAAACCTTTAGAAGCTTCTATTGCCCACCACGGGCCGTGTCCAGTGAACATGGGGGCGTGGCGAAAGTACAGCAGGCGCATTAATTGTAATTGCGAATTACAATTAATGAAGAGAGAGAGTGTCAGACAGGCACGGGGGCGTGTCCAGCGGACACGGGGCCGTGCCCAGCCTTCTGTTCAGCCTATAAATAGGAGTGCTTGGTTTCATTTCAACTCATCCCTTGGCACACCACCTCTCTCACACTTCACCCACCACCCACCACCACCATAACACCATCATCCACCACCATCATCCATTGTCCATCGTAGAGTGTGTGAGTCATCTCGGGATCCAAGATTGATCGTAAGAGTTCTTGACAATCAAGGCCATGTTTGCCTAAGTCTCTTACATCACTTGGTGAAGACAAAGTGTCTAGTATAATACTTTTTATTTCTAATCTTTTGCACTTTTTATTTGGTTTTGTATTAATGACTTTAATAACTAGTTACTTATGTTGAAGGTGATCTTTCCTTATCGTTTGTCCGTGGTGTCTTGGCATTATTTTTCTGTCTATATAAAATAAAAGATTTTCACCATTCATATCTCCACGGTCTATATGGAGGTATGTTGGCTACCTGGTCGGGGGTTAAGGGAACGGTTTGGTAAAGGTCTTGCCATTGTTCAGCGTTTAGAGGTCCTGCAATGGACCTGGGTCAAATTTAGTAGGACCTCCTTCAATGCTTCACGGTATTGGATGGCGGGGGTCCAAACTCTTTGATCCCCTCATAAGTTAACTACTATTAATACTATAACCCGGCTATTTAGGACTGTATCCCTGCTGACTCAGACTACTTAGCCGAGGGTAACGTCACCGCCAAAAGCGGGGCCTACCATAATTTGCATTAATAACTTAATTAATTATCTTCCAATAATCCACCCTTTTAGGATTGTATCCTTGCTGACTCAAACTACTGGGGTGAGGGTAACGTCACCTTCAAAAGAGGGGCCTACTACAATAACTAAGATAATCTCTTAACTTTGTGTAAAAGTGCGGAAATAATCAAAGGTTATACTAGATACGAGTCGGAACCAAGTGATTCATCTTGTCTATCTGTTTTTCTTTTATTTTATTTTCAACATTTTAGTTAGTTTCTATTTTTCTTAGTTTAAAACATTTTTCTAAACTTTTTGATTTTGATTAGACATTGAGGATAAACCGGTACTAAAAGCTCTTGTGTCCTTGGACGACCTCGGTATCTTACCAACGCTATACTACGCTCACGATGGGTGCACTTGCCCATATGTGTGTTTAGTGTTAGTAAAATATCGTGTTTTATAAATTTAAAACTTGGCTAAAAATAAGTGTTAAAGGGGCTAAAAATATACACCTAATATATATAACACTTCACACGCATCAGTGTTTAATAATAATATAATAATCAAAATATAATCGTGTGAAATAACTTAAAAATAAAACTTTTGTAAGATAACGTGTGTGTACGGATGCATATTATAATATATAAAAATGGAAGTCGAGAAATCTGTGACAACTGGCCCAAACCGGTAATTTTCGTACACTTTAATTAGTGCTTAATGACTGCAATTATGTGCTTAATTGTCAGCAATATCTGATTTCATACTAAACAAGTGAATTCATGCACGTTGTATACTACAAAATATTGCTTTATGCATAAACAAGAGCGTTGCGTCAAAAATACTAGTAAACTCACCGGTAAGACACACTGTGTCAACAGAACTGCAAAAAGCAGTCAGACAATAAAATTGGAGCCTAGGTGTAGGTCCGACAACAAGAATGCATTAAAACCCAAGAGTACATACAAGGGTTTAATACATATGCACTGCGAAAGCAAAATTAAGCACTAAAAAGCACCCGAAACGCACTTTAAGTGCAGAATTTATATAATTCAGCAATAATTCAGCATTTAGACACATGAATAATTTGCAGAAATGTCGTTTTATTATCCAGAATATTTCCCTAAGTGTTGGGAATCGATAGTATTATAAAAAGGTACTTAAATGTGTTGGGAATCGATAGTATTATAAAAAGGTACTTAAAAGACACTAAAAAGTGTGATTTAGCACTTTAACGAATCGGTATCTAACCGAACAACCGGACTTTACCCGGAACATAAAAATAATGTCAATGACATTGTTTATACTTTTCTGAGCTAGTTAGGGTCCCCGAATACCCTAACACCCTTTATATTACACTACACACTACTAACCGGGTTAATCACCTAACTAACCTAGATTAACCTAACTATAACTAACTAATGGTTGGATTTGAACTAGATTACCCCCCCCCCTTTACAAACCGTCCCCATGAGGGGGAACATACCTTGTCCTTTGTTGATTTTTCTAATCTCTTGTGCTTAATATCTAGGAGGCACTAAATCCTTTGGTTAATAATCTTGTGATTTGTCTATAAGTTCATGGCTTAACACATTTGATCATTCACAACTCACAAACTCAACTTCAAACACTCCTCTCTCTCTCTCTCAAAGGCTTCGGCCGAACACACCCACAAACACCCAACCATCTTCGAGTTTAGTTCAAGCAATTCCAAGATCATTCATGTGTTAAGGGTCGCATATAAGGAGTCTTGGTGCAATCGGAAGGCGAAGGACCTCACTCTCTTGCTTTTATCCACTCATTTTGCGACTAGAATCTTCCCTAGCCTCGAGCTAGTAGTAAGTTGCTTAAATCACCTTCCCGAACTATTTTAGAGTGGTTAAAATGATTTGTAACGGTTAAAACTCGTAATCTTACAAGATGAAGCATAAAAGTCTACTAAAAACACTAAAAATGTTGGTTAAAAGCTCATATGTGGTGTAAATCATGTAGTAATTGATTTGTGTGATTATTTGGACCCGATCTATGTTGTGGTAGCTCGGATCGTCATTTAACCCGAGTTGGTCATGATCATGGATCATGACATAAGGTTGTTTTGGAAGTAACAAGGGTTAAAGGATGAAACTCTACCACACACGAATCATGAACTTGTGTAAAAGCGATTTTGTTTGTGAAATGGTGTTCAAAACTAGTAGATCTACGGATCTACAAGCGGTACTTTCAAAGGACCAAGTGTCCAAGAAATCATATTTTCTAAAGCCGAGTCTTACATGAAAAAGAATGATTTTAGCAAACACACGAGTATGTAAACACTTGTGTAACATAAAGTTTCGACAAAATAACTATTTTTGTAAATGTTTACCGGAAGTTGTAAAGATGTAACTTCTTTAAAAGCGAGGCTTTCAAGAAACAAAGTTGGTCTATACAAAGATCCACTAAAAATAATGGAAAGATACTACCTATTTTGGAAAAACCACAAGTTCATGTATTTCTGCGATTATATCTATTTTAACTAGTTGCATATTGTTTATTGTTGAATGAGGAAATTGTTGACGATTTAAAAGAAAATAAACACATGTTTTGAAAACATGGGAAACCTCCATTTTTAGGGGAAACTCTCTCAAAATTTTTATAAATTTTGATACTTAGAAAAATATAAGTTTTTGAGAAACTTATTCCCTAAAAATGTGTTTAAAAGCATTACCAAGGTTTCCCTAATTTTTGGTGATAAGAAATGAGGATTTCTTCAAGAATAAAAATGGATATAAGTATGTATATTTTTGAGAGAAAAATATATATTATTTGATCACCAACTTATGTGCTAAGTGTATATAGTATGTGTTATACGTACTAGTGTATTAAGACTTAAAAATACACTAAATACTCGTGAGGAGTATAAACATAAAAATACACATACTAAATACAAGATACATAATTCGGGTGCGAAACGCAAAACACAAAAGACTTATATTTATTTTAGAGGAAATAATATAAGTAAGATACGTAGTTAAAAATATGAAATATTTTTAACACAACAATACAAATACAAAAGAGAGTGACTGTACTTGTGCGATGCAAGTCTAGTGACTAACGTTAAGAAAACGCGTATAGGTTACGACGTTAAGTAAGCAGATCCGGTGAAGTTTACGACGCACAGGAACGCAAAGTTGTGAGTTCATGCTCCCCCTTTTCTTTAACTGTTTTTAGTTTTATAACTTCGGGGGTGAAATACATGTTACAAATGTTACATTGTTTACATATGGTATGATGAGTACAAAAACATTCAAAGGAAAAACATTCATGTGAAACATTCAAGTGAAACATTCTAGATCATGTCTCGAATAGGGTACCATAAGCACCATTAATCAACGTATACATTCAGACCGCGGAACAAAAGGTTAGATCTAATGGGTTTCAGGCAACCCCACTCTTGGCCTACTTCTACCAATGAGTGCTTCTGTGTCTCAGTCAAAGTCGACAAAAATGCCTAGGTTTGGTGGCTTCCTATGTCGTGACATATGTTAGTGGCCTTGCAAACCACTAGCGATCTCACACAGTCAAACATTCATAATAAGGAGATTACAGATATGTGTTATCAATACATTCAAACATTCATAGTACCCAGTTATAGATGCGTTTTACAAGTTACATTCAAACATTCACACATTCTACAAGTTACATACTATGTTTCCATTCAAGTATTTAAAACATTCAAAACAATCACTGCATGAATTCACACCAACTTTATGTTGACGTTTTTCCAAAACTCACATGTGTTTCAGGTAACTAGGATGGATGTGCGCGTGGTCTTACTCATGCTCGTGGATGTCGCTTTGTCTATCTTTAAATAAAGTTGTGACTTTTAAGACAATATGTTATCTCGTGTTGTAAACACTTGACATATGTTTTCAGTAATGTAATATTTGAAGATATTTTTGAGCATGTAGTATGTTTACTCTTCGTATGCAATGAGAACCTTTCATGATCACACCTCGTGCTTCCGCCGCAGAAAGGGGTGTGACAGATTGGTATCAGAGCCAGGTTGTAGTGAACCAGGATTCCTTCTCGAGTCTAGTCTACAATCTCTAGGATCCATTCACGAAAACAATTTTCAAAGAGTTTTCATTGCATAAAACGTCCCGCGACATCCACTGCCTGAAACTGTCAACATGAGTCTAGAAAAGACACTACGAGTCTTAGAGTGCACTTGTGTAGCACTTGTCGTTGACTAGAAATTACTTGCAATTATGTGTGATAATTAGCAGGTACTAGAAGTAGAATGTCACAAGTATATGTGACTTTACCTGAAAGCGATGGCCCATCTGAAGGAAGAAATACGAGGATGAAACGAACTGTGTGGACTGTGCAAGGAGTTACGTAATTATGGATGCATACATAATTATGGAATTCAGTGCACAAAAATCACAGCAAGTCTTGTCACATATAGATTCCCTCAGTGCAAGCCTACTAAGTACTCTGCTAGAGTAATAATTGTTTGATGTCACTTATGTGGTATATATACTTGTGAATATATATGATACTACTGTCTAGTGTGACGATACCAAACAAATGTCTAACCCTGTTGTGTTATGTTCTGTCAGAACATGGCACCCAGGAAAACTGTGAATGCTCGCAATGACGATCAACCTCCTCCTCCCCCACTGCCAAGAACTGCTGAAGAGCTGGACGCTCTACTGGAAGAGAAGATCTCTGCTGCTATCGCCCAGTACGAGGCGAACCGTACTCAAGACAGTGGTGGCCCAAGCAACGCTAGGCGTAATGGGAATGGAGATTCGTCTGGAGGAAACGCAGCTCAAGGCTTCACTTTCAAGCAGTTCCTCGACTGCAAGCCGACGAACTATGATGGCACAGGAGGTGCAGTAGCATTTGTGCGCTGGACGGAGAAGACTGAAGTTACTTTCCGCATGAGCAAGTGTACCGCGGATCAACAAGTCACCTTTGCTACTGGGTTGTTTGTCGATGAAGCTCTGACTTGGTGGAACCTGCAAGCCCAAACTTTGGGTGATGATGCCGCTTATGGCCTAACTTGGGAGGAACTGAGGAAAAGAATGAGAGAGAAGTACTGCTCTCGTGTGGAACTCCAAAGGCTGGAAACGGAGTTCTGGCACTTGACTATGGAAGGTGCTGACATCAATGGTTACACTCGAAGGTTCCATGACCTGTCAAGAGTGCTTCCCTACATGGTGACTCCCGAATTCAAGCGCGTTGAACGCTACATTTGGGGACTGGCCTCAGAATTTCGTGGCATGGTGACGTCGGCCAAACCACAAACAATCACCGAGGCTGTAACTCTGGCTGTCAGCCTTACTGAAGATTGTGTTCGGATGAAGAAGCTATCACTGAACCCAACAGAAAACACCGAGACGCATGCTGAGTCGTCCGGTGACAAGAAAAGGAAACATGCAAACCTGAATCAAGCAATTCGTAACAACAAGGGTCTGAACAACAAGAAGCGTGACACTAACCCACCTAGGGAGGCAAAAGCCTTCGCAGCTGCAAATGAGTCTGGGGCTAAGAAATATCGGGGCACTCTGCCCAAATGTAACCGCTGTGACTTTCACCATGTGGGAAACTGTCGCGTTGGAAAATGCGAGAACTGCGGGAAGCCAGGCCACCGTGCCGAAGACTGCTGGGGAAAAGGTATTGGAGGCCGCAATGGTAATGGTAATGGAAACCATGGTGGGAATGGCAATGGTAACCGGAATGGTAATGGAGCTGGACGGAACCAAGGATGCTTCAGTTGTGGAAGCAATGATCATTTCATGAAAGACTGCCCGAAGAAAAACAACGCTACGGCTCGAGCATTTGTGATTGGAGCAAGAGACGCACGCGAGGACCCTAACGTGGTCACCGGTACGTTCCTCATTAACAATCACTTTGCATCCATACTATTCGACACTGGCGCCGATTATAGCTTCATGTCTGTGGAATTTAAACGCATACTTGGAATAGAATCTAGTAGATTAGAAATTCCTTATTCCATAGAACTAGCCAATGGTAAACTTGTTGAATCGGGCGAAGTTGTTAGAGGCTGCACGCTAGAACTTGGTGAACGAAGATTTAGCATCGACCTCTTACCTATTCAATTAGGAAGCTTCGATGTAGTGGTCGGGATGGACTGGTTGTCCAAGAACAAAGCTGAAGTTATTTGTCATGAGAAAATCATTCGCATCCCTCTGACGAATGATGAAACTCTCATCGTACATGGAGAAAGACGAAACACGCCTCTACGAATCATCAGTTGTATGAAGGCACAGAAGTGCTTGAGGAAAGGATGTGTTGCTTTCCTAGCACACGTCATAGACAAGAAGGCTGTGGAGCCAAAACTCGAAGACATTCATGTGGTGAAGGAATTTCCTGATGTGTTCCCTGAAGATCTGCCAGGACTACCTCCGCAACGACAAGTCGAATTCCACATAGACTTGGTTCCAGGAGCCGCTCCTGTAGCCAAGGCACCCTATCGACTTGCGCCATCCGAAATGCAAGAATTATCTACACAACTCCAGGAGCTGTTGGATAAAGGATTCATAAGGCCAAGCTTCTCACCCTGGGGAGCTCCAGTATTATTCGTAAAGAAGAAGGATGGAACACTGCGGATGTGTATCGATTACAGGGAACTGAACAAGCTCACAATCAAGAATCGGTATCCGCTACCGAGGATTGATGACTTGTTTGATCAACTGCAAGGATCAAGCTACTATTCCAAGATCGACCTTCGATCTGGATACCATCAGCTGAGAATCCAAGATGAAAGTGTGCCAAAGACTGCATTCAGAACGCGCTATGGGCACTACGAATTTCTTGTGATGCCGTTTGGATTGACGAACGCGCCAGCGGTCTTTATGGACCTAATGAACCGCGTATGCAAACCATATCTCGATAAATTCGTGATTGTATTTATCGATGATATCCTGATTTACTCGCGAACAAAAGAAGAGCACGAGCAACATCTCAGAACCATCTTGGAATTACTGAAGAAAGAGAAGCTTTATGCAAAGTTCTCGAAGTGCGAATTCTGGATTCGCGAAGTACAATTTCTTGGTCACGTTGTGAATGAGAAGGGCATTCATGTAGACCCGTCCAAGATAGAAGCAATAAAGAATTGGGAAGCTCCCAAGACCCCATCTGAAGTTCGCCAATTTTTGGGCTTAGCGGGCTATTATCGGCGATTCATCGAGAATTTCTCAAAGATAGCTCAACCGCTAACGACCCTTACGCAGAAGGACAGGAAGTACGACTGGGGTCACAAACAAGAAGAAGCCTTTCAGCTAATTAAGAACAAGCTCTGCGATGCACCGATACTATCGTTACCCGAAGGCACTGAAGACTTCGTGGTATACTGCGACGCCTCACGACAAGGCTTGGGTTGCGTGCTTATGCAGCGCCAAAAAGTCATCGCTTATGCTTCAAGACAACTGAAGGTTCACGAGAGAAATTATACCACTCACGACCTGGAGCTGGGTGCAGTGGTATTCGCCTTGAAGATTTGGCGACATTATTTATATGGTACTCAATGTACAATCTTCACAGATCACAAAAGCTTACAACACATATTTGATCAGAAGGAATTGAATATGCGCCAGCGACGTTGGGTCGAGCTGCTGAACGATTATGACTGTGAGATTAAGTACCATCCTGGAAAAGCAAACGTTGTAGCGGACGCGTTGAGCCGAAAGGAAAGGGTTAAGACCCTAAGGGTTCGAGCATTGGAAATGACGATTCAAACGAACCTCACTGCACGCATTCGGGATGCACAACAAGAAGCTCTTAAAGAAGAGAACCGTAAAGCTGAATACCTACGGGGTATGCTGAAATACATGGTGCCAAACGAAGAGGGAGCCTTATACTTCAAGAAGCGTATTTGGATTCCACTCTATGGTGGCATACGAGAAGTCATCCTTAATGAAGCCCACAAGTCGAGATATTCGATCCACCCAGGATCGGACAAAATGTATCAAGACTTAAGGGAGTACTACTGGTGGCCGAGACTTAAAAGCGATGTTGCTGTCTATGTTAGAAAATGCCTAACCTGTGCTAAGGTTAAGGCCGAATATCAGAAACCGTCTGGTCTACTACAACAACCAGAGATTCCCGTGTGGAAGTGGGAACAAATCTCGATGGACTTCATAACAAAATTACCCAGGACCCCGAGAGGGCACGATATGATATGGGTAATAGTTGATCGGTTAACAAAGTCTGCGCACTTCCTACCGATCCGAGAAAAAGACAACACTGGAAAGCTTGCTGAAATATACTTAAGAGAAATTGTGGCACGTCATGGAGTGCCAATCTCAATCATTTCAGACAGAGATGGACGCTTTGTCTCAAGAATCTGGCAATCATTTCAGGAAGCCTTTGGGTCTCAATTAGATCTAAGCACGGCATTCCATCCGCAAACAGACGTCCAGAGTGAACGGACTATACAAACGTTAGAAGATATGCTTCGCGCGTGTGTCATGGATCTAGGCGGCAGCTGGGATACTCATCTACCTTTAGTTGAGTTTTCCTACAATAACAGTTATCATACGAGCATAAAAGCCGCGCCGTTCGAAGCTCTGTATGGCCGCAAATGCCGATCGCCCTTATGTTGGGCAGATGCCGGAGATAAGCGAATGGTTGGTCCTGAACTTGTACAAGAGACAACCGACAAGATTGCGCAGATCCGAGAGCGCATTAAGGCGGCTCGAGAACGACAAAAGATCTACGCCGATCCGAAAAGGAAATCAGTAGAATTCAAGGTATGAGACAAAGTGTTGTTAAAAGTCTCACCTTGGAAGGGCGTAGTCAGATTTGGAAAGCGTGGAAAGCTGAATCCACGATACATCGGACCATTCAGAATATTAAAGAGAATTGGTACCGTGGCATACAAGTTGGAGTTACCGGAAGAACTTAATGGAGTACATGATACGTTTCATGTATCCAACCTGAAGAAGAGTCCAACACAAGAAAGCGTGATCATCCCGATGGATGAAGTGCATATTGATGAAGCCCTCCGATTTACAGAGCAACCCGTTGAGGTTACCGACTGGAAAGTCAACAAGACCAGGAGGAGCAGTGTGAAGCTTGTCAAACTACGTTGGAGCTCTAAGCACGGACCCGAGTACACATGGGAACGTGAAGACCAGTTCAAGAAAAAGTATCCCCACCTATTCAAGAAGACTCCAGCGAGAGTGAGTTCAGTCTGAATTTCGGGACGAAATTCTTTTAACGGGGGGAGACTGTGACAACTGGCCCAAACCGGTAATTTCCGTACACTTTAATTAGTGCTTAATGACTGCAATTATGTGCTTAATTGTCAGCAATATCTGATTTCATACTAAACAAGTGAATTCATGCACGTTGTATACTACAAAATATTGCTTTATGCATAAACAAGAGCGTTGCGTCAAAAATACTAGTAAACTCACCGGTAAGACACACTGTGTCAACAGAACTGCAAAAAGCAGTCAGACAATAAAATTGGAGCCTAGGTGTAGGTCCGACAACAAGAATGCATTAAAACCCAAGAGTACATACAAGGGTTTAATACATATGCACTGCGAAAGCAAAATTAAGCACTAAAAAGCACCCGAAACGCACTTTAAGTGCAGAATTTATATAATTCAGCATTTAGACACATGAATAATTTGCAGAAATGTCGTTTTATTATCCAGAATATTTCCCTGAGTGTTGGGAATCGATAGTATTATAAAAAGGTACTTAAATGTGTTGGGAATCGATAGTATTATAAAAAGGTACTTAAAAGACACTAAAAAGTGTGATTTAGCACTTTAACGAATCGGTATCTAACCGAACAACCGGACTTTACCCGGAACATAAAAATAATGTCAATGACATTGTTTATACTTTTCTGAGCTAGTTAGGGTCCCCGAATACCCTAACACCCTTTATATTACACTACACACTACTAACCGGGTTAATCACCTAACTAACCTAGATTAACCTAACTATAACTAACTAATGGTTGGATTTGAACTAGATTACCCCCCCCCCCTTTACAAACCGTCCCCATGAGGGGGAACATACCTTGTCCTTTGTTGATTTGTCTAATCTCTTGTGCTTAATATCTAGGAGGCACTAAATCCTTTGGTTAATAATCTTGTGATTTGTCTATAAGTTCATGGCTTAACACATTTGATCATTCACAACTCACAAACTCAACTTCAAACACTCCTCTCTCTCTCTCTCAAAGGCTTCGGCCGAACACACCCACAAACACCCAACCATCTTCGAGTTTAGTTCAAGCAATTCCAAGATCATTCATGTGTTAAGGGTCGCATATAAGGAGTCTTGGTGCAATCGGAAGGCGAAGGACCTCACTCTCTTGCTTTTATCCACTCATTTTGCGACTAGAATCTTCCCTAGCCTCGAGCTAGTAGTAAGTTGCTTAAATCACCTTCCCGAACTATTTTAGAGTGGTTAAAATGATTTGTAACGGTTAAAACTCGTAATCTTACAAGATGAAGCATAAAAGTCTACTAAAAACACTAAAAATGTTGGTTAAAAGCTCATATGTGGTGTAAATCATGTAGTAATTGATTTGTGTGATTATTTGGACCCGATCTATGTTGTGGTAGCTCGGATCGTCATTTAACCCGAGTTGGTCATGATCATGGATCATGACATAAGGTTGTTTTGGAAGTAACAAGGGTTAAAGGATGAAACTCTACCACACACGAATCATGAACTTGTGTAAAAGCGATTTTGTTTGTGAAATGGTGTTCAAAACTAGTAGATCTACGGATCTACAAGCGGTACTTTCAAAGGACCAAGTGTCCAAGAAATCATATTTTCTAAAGCCGAGTCTTACATGAAAAAGAATGATTTTAGCAAACACACGAGTATGTAAACACTTGTGTAACATAAAGTTTCGACAAAATAACTATTTTTGTAAATGTTTACCGGAAGTTGTAAAGATGTAACTTCTTTAAAAGCGAGGCTTTCAAGAAACAAAGTTGGTCTATTCAAAGATCCACTAAAAATAATGGAAAGATACTACCTATTTTGGAAAAACCACAAGTTCATGTATTTCTGCGATTATATCTATTTTAACTAGTTGCATATTGTTTATTGTTGAATGAGGAAATTGTTGACGATTTAAAAGAAAATAAACACATGTTTTGAAAACATGGGAAACCTCCATTTTTAGGGGAAACTCTCTCAAAATTTTTATAAATTTTGACACTTAGAAAAATATAAGTTTTTGAGAAACTTATTCCCTAAAAATGTGTTTAAAAGCATTACCAAGGTTTCCCTAATTTTTGGTGATAAGAAATGAGGATTTCTTCAAGAATAAAAATGGATATAAGTATGTATATTTTTGAGAGAAAAATATATATTATTTGATCACCAACTTATGTGCTAAGTGTATATAGTATGTGTTATACGTACTAGTGTATTAAGACTTAAAAATACACTAAATACTCGTGAGGAGTATAAACATAAAAATACACATACTAAATACAAGATACATAATTCGGGTGCGAAGCGCAAAACACAAAAGACTTATATTTATTTTAGAGGAAATAATATAAGTAAGATACGTAGTTAAAAATATGAAATATTTTTAACACAACAATACAAATACAAAAGAGAGTGACTGTACTTGTGCGATGCAAGTCTAGTGACTAACGTTAAGAAAACGCGTATAGGTTACGACGTTAAGTAAGCAGATCCGGTGAAGTTTACGACGCACAGGAACGCAAAGTTGTGAGTTCATGCTCCCCCTTTTCTTTAACTGTTTTTAGTTTTATAACTTCGGGGGTGAAATACATGTTACAAATGTTACATTGTTTACATATGGTATGATGAGTACAAAAACATTCAAAGGAAAAACATTCATGTGAAACATTCAAGTGAAACATTCTAGATCATGTCTCGAATAGGGGTACCATAAGCACCATTAATCAACGTATACATTCAGACCGCGGAACAAAAGGTTAGATCTAATGGGTTTCAGGCAACCCCACTCTTGGCCTACTTCTACCAATGAGTGCTTCTGTGTCTCAGTCAAAGTCGACAAAAATGCCTAGGTTTGGTGGCTTCCTATGTCGTGACATATGTTAGTGGCCTTGCAAACCACTAGCGATCTCACACAGTCAAACATTCATAATAAGGAGATTACAGATATGTGTTATCAATACATTCAAACATTCATAGTACCCAGTTATAGATGCGTTTTACAAGTTACATTCAAACATTCACACATTCTACAAGTTACATACTATGTTTCCATTCAAGTATTTAAAACATTCAAAACAATCACTGCATGAATTCACACCAACTTTATGTTGACGTTTTTCCAAAACTCACATGTGTTTCAGGTAACTAGGATGGATGTGCGCGTGGTCTTACTCATGCTCGTGGATGTCGCTTTGTCTATCTTTAAATAAAGTTGTGACTTTTAAGACAATATGTTATCTCGTGTTGTAAACACTTGACATATGTTTTCAGTAATGTAATATTTGAAGATATTTTTGAGCATGTAGTATGTTTACTCTTCGTATGCAATGAGAACCTTTCATGATCACACCTCGTGCTTCCGCCGCAGAAAGGGGTGTGACAAAATCGACAATTTTGGCTATACGTGTTGGTGTGATTATGTGCGATTGTTCTGTTATGTGTGGTTATTAATTATTTTCTGCTAATCACTTATATATATTAATTACCAGATGGAAAACGCTGGTAATGAACCCGTTAACGAAGTTAACCAATCTGAACAAAACCAGGAAGATCAATTTCTGAATAGGCAAGATATCGAGAATATCGTTGCTCAGGGAATAGCCAATGCTATTCCAGCAATCCTTGCTGCTGCCCAAAATCCAGTTGAACCTCAACAAATTATTCCTAGCAAATGTACACACGACGACAATTTCAGTAATAGTGTAAACGGAGGCGGTAACCATACTAATAACGACAACGATGGGATACAAGCTCCACTCCTTAAGAAAATGAAAGCTGCAACGCCTGGTTGCACTTACAAGGAGTTTCTTGCCTGTAAACCGGTTGAATTTTCAGGCAACGAAGGGACGACTGCTGCACTGTGTTGGTTAGAGAAAACCAAGGCGGTGATTAAAATAAGTAAATGTGCCGAGGAAGACAAGGTCATGTACGCGTCGCATCTTTTTAAAGAAGGAGCGCTAGAATGGTGGAATACGGTACTTCAAGCCAAGGGAAGCGATGTAGCCTATGCCATAAGTTGGGAATAATTTAAGCGACTAGTGGAGAGAAAATTCTGTCTCGAATATGAAAAGGAACAAATGGCGAATAAATTCTTGAACCACCGGATGGTGGATGTAGACTGTCGAGGGTATACTTCGACATTCTTCGAGTACGCTAGAGTGGTACCAACCTTGGCCTCGCCAGAGCCGGTACTTATTTCTCGCTATATTTGGGGATTGATTGGCGAAATCCGTGATATCGTTAAAGTTGCGAGACCTCGTACAATTGACGATGCAGTGGAATTAGTCAACACTTTGACGGACGGATTGGTGCGTACGCGAGAAGAAAATAGAAAGAAGGAAGTAGCCCAAAAGATTACCCAAGGATTCCGTATGGGTAACCGTAGTAATTTCAAGAAAAAGGGAACTGGGCAATCTTCCACTGTTCCATTTTGCAATACTTGTAAAAGAAAGCATCTTGGTAGATGTAAAGGGTATTGCAATTTCTGCAAAATTCCAGGGCATCAAGAGGAAGATTGCAGGAAGAAGAAAGCAACAATCTGCTACAACTGCGGAGAAGCTGGACATTTTAGGCCAGACTGCCCGAAATTAGTCAAACCAGCTGATAACAAAGCCAAACCTGCAGAAGGAACTACCAAGAAAAACGTAAGAGTCTTCCAGTTAACTACTCAGGAAGCAGAACTAATCCCTGACGTGATAGCTGGTACGTTCTTAGTTCATAACGTTTATGCAAAAGTATTATTTGACTCTGGTGCAAACCAAAGTTTTATAAATACTTCATTCTGCCAAGCTCTTAACCTACCATTAACCAACCTTAGACAAATTTTTACGGTAGAAACGGCAGATGGGAATTCGGTTAACATAGATAAAGTTTTGCAAGAAGGAAAGATAGAACTCTTAGGCCATAAATTTTCTGCAAACCTGTTACCTCTGAATTTAGCTGGATTCGATGTAGTGTTAGGAATGGATTGGCTAGTAGCCAACCATTCTCGAATTCTCTGTGATAAAAATTCCATAGAAATTCATACACCCACAGGAGAATTAGTGGTGCTTACAGGAGATAAGCCACGAAAGCCACTGAAATTCATTTCAGTAATGAAGTTGGCCAGTTATTCAAGGAAACAAGAAGTAGTGTGTATGATTTCAGTAATCAGTAACACGAAAGGTAAGGAACTTAAAGAAATTCCTGTAGTAGCAGAATACCCAGATGTATTCCCAGAAGAACTACCGGGATTACCACCCAATAGGGAAGTAGAATTTAGAATTCATCTAATTCCTGTAACTACACCGATAGCTAAGGCACCTTATCGGTTAGCACCCACCGAAATGCTAGAATTGAAGAAGCAGTTAGATGAATTACTAAGCAAAGGATTTATACAACCTAGTTCATCCCCGTTGCGAGCTTCGGTGTTGTTTGTGAAAAAGAAGGATGGTTCGATGCGAATGTGTATCGATTATAGGGAATTAAATAAGGTTACAATTAAGAATCGATACCCATTACCTAGGATTGATGATCTTTTCGATCAACTTCAAGGGGCTAGATACTTTTCTAAGATAGATTTACGCTCCGGATATCATCAGTTGAAAGTACAAGAAGAAGACATACCTAAAACTGCTTTCAGAACTAGGTATGGTCATTACGAGTTTACAGTCATGCCCTTCGGTCTAACAAATGCTCCTGCAGCATTTATGGACATGATGAATAGGATCTGTAAACCGTATTTGGATAAATTTGTAATTGTCTTCATCGACGATATACTTATTTATTCCAAAAGCCAGGATGAACACTGTCAGCACCTGCATGCACTCTTAACTTTGTTAAGAAATGAGAAGCTTTACGCCAAATTCTCGAAGTGTGAATTTTGGCTACAGGAGGTACAATTTTTAGGACACGTGGTGAATCACGAAGGTATTCACGTAGATCCCTCCAAAATAGAAGCTATCACCAAATGGAAAGTCCCACAAACAGCTATGGAAATTAGAAGTTTTATAGGGTTAGCTGGTTACTATAGATGATTCATTAAGGATTTTTCCAAAATAGTTGTGCCATTAACGAAGCTAACCTGTAAAGCGGTAAAGTTTGAATGGGGACCTAGGCAAGAAGAGGCCTTTAGGATTTTGAAGCAAAAGTTAACAAACGCCCCAATTCTAGCTTTGCCAGAAGGAACAAAAGATTTTGAAGTTTACTGTGATGCTTCTAAGATAGGATTAGGATGTGTGCTAATGCAACACAAGAAAGTAATTGCGTATGCCTCAAGGCAATTGAAGAAGCACGAAGAAAATTATACGACACATGACTTAGAATTAGGAGCCATAATTTTTGCTCTTAAGATTTGGAGACACTATCTGTATGGAAGTAAGTTTACTGTCTATACAGATCATAAGAGCTTAAGATAGATATTTGGGCAAAAAGAATTAAACATGAGGCAAAGAAGATGGATGGAAATTCTAAGTGACTACGACTGTGATATTCAATATCACGAAGGAAAGGCGAATGTAGTTGCAGATGCCTTAAGTCGTAAGTATCATGAAAAGCAAAAGCGAGTTCGTGCCCTTAGATTAAATCTACAGTTAGATTTAATGGAACAACTGAAGAATATTCAGGAAACAGCAATCAAGGATGATGCTGAAGGGATGAAGGGACGAGTAAAAGAATTAGAGCAAGGAGGTGATAGAATTTGGAGATTCCACAAGAAAAGAATTTGGGTACCTAAGCAAGGAGAATTAAGAAATAAGATTTTAGAAGAAGCCCATAAATCTAGGTATACCATGCATCCTGGTAACAATAAGATGTACCAAGATTTAAGGAATAACTTCTGGTAGATAGGAATGAAAAAGGACATAGCTAGATACGTTTCTAAGTGTCTTACTTGCTCACAAGTTAAGGCAGAACACCAGAAACCCTCAGGTCTACTACAACAATTAGAAATGCCTGTATGGAAATGAGAACTTATAACTATGGACTTTGTTACTAAGTTGCCCAAAACCAGAAAAGGTAATGAAGCGATTTGGGTAATTGTGGATCGATTAACCAATTTCTACCCATGAAAGAAACCTTTAGCATGGAAAGGTTAGCAAAGTTGTATGTAGATGAAGTCGTATCCTTACATGGAGTTCCACTCTCCGTTGTATCGGACAGGGATAGTCATTTCACTTCCAATTTCTGGACAAGTTTACAGGAAGCAATGGGAACCCGACTAAATTTAAGCACTGCATACCATCCTCAAACAGACGGACAAAGTGAAAGGACGATCCAAACCCTGGAGGACATGCTTAGGGCATGTGTGATAGATTTTGGTGGGAACTGGGACGACCACCTACCTTTAATCGAATTCTCCTATAATAATAGTTATCATGCAAGCATTGAAGCTGCCCCATTCGAAGCCCTAGATGGACGAAAATGCAGAACTCCGGTTTGTTGGGCAGAAATAGTAGAAAGTCAATTATCAGGTCCTGAAATTGTGCAAGAGACCACCGACAAGATCACTCAAATCAAGGAAAGACTGAAAACGGCTAGAGATCCCCAGAAGAGTTATGCCGATAATCGACGCAAGCCACTAGAGTTTCAAGTTGGAGACAAGGTACTCTTAAAAATTTATCCTTGGAAAGGAGTAATTCGGTTCGGTAAGAAAGGAAAGCTAAGTCCAAGGTACGTAGGACCATTCCCAGTAATACAACGAATAGGACCAGTTGCTTATCGCTTACAGCTACCAGAGGAGCTAGCTGGAGTACATGACGTGTTTCATGTATCCAATCTCAAGAAATGTCTATCTGACGAATCCTTGGTAGTACCTATTCAAGATATAGAGGTAAATGAAAAGTTAAAATTTGTTGAGAAGCCACGGCAGATAGAAGACAGAAAGGTCAAGTTCCTCAAACACAAAAGACCAGTATTAGTTAAAGTCAAATGGGATTCGAAAAGAGGACCCGAATACACCTGGGAGCTGGAATCGGAAATGAAGCGAAAATATCCTCACTTATTCCAATAAATCTCGAGGACGAGATTCTAAATAAGGTGGGGGGTGTAAGGACCTTCAAAAATGTCCCAAAACGACCCGTAAGTGAAATTCCGGACCCCGGAAACCCTAATCCATAACAAAAATCAAGAAAAACAATTTTTATGGTTTCACGCGGGCCGCGTAAACCTTAAGGGAAGGTTACGCGGGCCGCGACAGTTCACCAAAACTCCGGAGCAGCGAACAGGCCACATGGCAGGCCTACTGGTGACACGCTAGCCCTAGTCTACGACTAGGAGGCCCTCGCGGTCCGCGTAAGATCAAGAGGGGGCTTACGCGGGCCGCGTAAACCCCAAATTTTTGCTATAAATTGCCTAGGCATCGGGCTTTCATTCTGTGTCGAAAATTTTCTCAAAAAACGAAGATATACTGCTCGAAATCACAATTTTCATTAGGAAGGTGCTGCTACGATACAGGGTATTAACTCGATCGCTGCTACGATTCAATGTCCGATCGATTGAAACTATCCAATGGATGTTTAAGTGCTGCCCAAATTAGGGCTATACTTTGTGATTCGTCGTGAATTCGATGGATGTTTATGTATTGCATTTTGTCATTCGTTGTGAGGGTTTTAATCTCGTGAGTTATCGTAAATGTTGTATTGGTTACTGACCTAGTTTGTGTGCATTGTTATTTAAATTAGGTTACAAGGCTAATCAGTAGGCTAAACTCTGCCCGTTTAAATCTGCAATGTGAGTCATTCTCTTTTTATCAACAATGTTTTACAATACTCTAATCATTTTCAAAAGTAATAATTACAGGGATTAAGTCGTGGTTATCTTGAATCACTGGCTAGTGGGGTATTGTGCACATTACTAATTTCTCACAGTTAGGCTAATAAATCCTAACAGTGATAATCATCACTACTTGGGTGAAAGGACCCAATAGTGGTATGACCGTCGTCACCAGGAGGTGACACGACGCCAGATAAAAATAAGATAGAAGCCATTGTAATCGCCCTTATGCTATAATTTATAACTACGTGTCATTTTATCAAATTTGAGTGACTCGCCAGTATTTCCCCGCTGATAAAAGATTTTTAAAACATGTTTCAGGTGACTACTGTGAACCAAGGAAAAGTGCTACGGAGCACTAAACAAAACGTGAAGTAGTGGCTCAGTTAAACAAATAAACATGTTTTGTAAATCAGGGAATTTCCTCGTGAAATTCCTCTATTGTATATTACGGGGTTTATCCCGACTTATGAAATAAAATAATCGGGCATTTCAAGTTTTCAAAGATCCTGTTAAAATCTTCCGCTGTCAACTCAATCAATAAATACCACGGGTTTCTGTCCCGCGACTCCTGGACCGGGTCAAACCGGGACGGGGGCCGTGACAACCTCGAACACTTGGCGTGCGAACTTAGAAATAAACATAGATATAGAAATCTTACCCTGTAAATGAACCACTTAATAAACATATCAAGATAAATGCTGACCAAGTTCTAAAAACATCTGGAATAAACGTCTACCATAAACCATATGGTGTCAAGTTCTAAAAAAGCTACTTAATGAGAAAACGTGAATCTATAAGAAGTTTTAATTCAACTGTGTAATCTCAAAACTTTCACTATATGCATATCACGGTTTCAGCAAATTCATATGTGCATAACGCGCGCGACATGAGCAGATCCAAAAAATAAACAAATTACCCAAACCGGAGGAAGGCCAATCTCGAGCTCTCTCACCTCTATCATCGCACCACTCACGATCTCCTTGATATCCACCTCCACCTGGAATTGACTTCAAGATTAATAGCTAAGCTAACCGATTTCCAAGCGCCACTTCAAGATTTCTGCTGATTGATGTGACGTAGGAAGATCACGATCTATTCATTTTAAATCATCAATCACATTCTTGTAATATCTTGGTCATATTAATTCATCAATTTATATCAATCAATTAACTCAAAGTTATTGGATCTGGGATATTCTTTAATCTATTACACAAATTCCAACAAAATATTAAGGCATTCTAACATGCAACTCTTAGGTCTTAAGCTTACTGGCATTGCAACTTTATCCTCAACTCACTACGGCTTGTAATTAGGTGGGTCCCAAAAACTTAGATTAGCTTCTATATTTCTCCTGTTATACATTCAATTCAAAATAAGAATCTAAGCATATCATGTTTAAAAACCAATGTAATAACTTAACATACGCAATAACCCCACGCCTTTCAACTTCCAACTTCCAACTCTGTTCTCTGTATTCAAAAAATACATGTTTAATTGGTTTTTAAGAATAGTAATATAAATATTCTGGTACAATTACCAAATAATACAAATCATAGTTCTATAAATTAATAATATATATATATATATATATGTAAATATGCCCGTCTTTGTATTAACTCATTTATGCTCGATGTACTTGACCTACATTGATAATATAGCTTTTGTAATCATATTTAATACTGTAATACTAATAGCATCCAAAAAAATGCTGGCAAGTCAGCCCAATCTGACCCAGTCCGGCCCTTTTCTGTCTTACAAAAAGTTACCAGCTTAGAGTCATTGACCATTACCCATCCCACCCATTTTGGTAACTCAAGAATAGATAAAATACAATATATCATAACTCACCTGGACTGAACTAAGATTCTTATCAGCGAACTGATTATTTAGGAGAGGTTGGCAAAGCATATCTTTACCAGGAAACACTATCAAACTCATACACTTCATTGAATGCCTCAACGATTCATCAAGTTTCTTGAAGCGAACCACTTTGGTCCATGTTTTGTAAAGTTCAGGGGTTGCAAGAACATAGCAGAAAATCAAAATAAACCTGATGGAGCAAGAACAGAGCAGAAAATGAAACACTAATCCAAAATAAACCTTAACATCTCCATTTATCAATAACATTCAATTTCGTAAAAAGTTCCCAACTTTATCCCAAATTTTCAAGTTGTAAAGTTGATTACAATCATTATATTCTTACTATATATTTAGAAGATTTTATACATTAGAATACATTACGAAACCAATACAAAACCTTTAATGCTATTAGTTAGATTTATATCTATAAAAAGTGTCGAAAACCTATTTGTTAGATTTCTATCTATATCCATAATCAAACAGACACTGTTTACAAACAAAGAACGGGTTCCATTTTGACCAATACCTTTTCTAAATGGCCTAAGTTGACTCAAACCCATTATGACCCGACACTCTGGTTCTTTCTTCTCCAATCTTCCCTATGCATTTGGTTTCTGAATGACCAAATAGTCGAGTACCTATACAAAACATATTCAACAAAATTCATAGTAGAACAAAGCTGAGAAGTGAATTTGCATGTAAATATGTTCATCTTGTTCCATCTAAGGGATTACATGTACCCTAATATAATATCAACTGACCAAATTTCACCAAGAAAGCACAAATCAATTCATATTTCATAATACAGTGGACAGTAAAATGATTACAAAATAACCAATAGTTTATCTACCATTTTCTTTTTAGCACGTTCCGAGATGTCTTCCTCAACACTTTTGCAAGTCACGAACCTATAAATATTAACGACTTCTTGTTGTCCAATCCTGTGAGCTATGCACATTGCCTAACAAAAGTCATGAAATTAGTATGTAGTGACTATAAATAGAGATAGATATCATACACTCCCAAACCTGCAGATCATTCTGAGGATTCCAATCTGATTAAAAAATGATGACAATATCTGGTGTGCAAGATTGATACCTAAACCACCAGCTCGAGTGGAAAGAAGAAAACAAAAATCATCAAACAAACATCATAACACACAAAAATCCACAATATATAATTATCATTTATAAACTCGACTACAACCGTACCTTTGGATCATTATCAGTTGACAGATTTCTTATGAAGAATACTAAAACTCAGTCACACTTGTTAGCGGATCAGTGAGGCATTACATCAAAGTATCAAACATCATGTATCTAGTTATAACCAATCATGTGTGACTCACAACATTTACCAAATAAAAAAATTAACTGGTATCATGAATAATGGATATGGTGGCTACCTTAATAGCCAGGCGAGACTCGTTAGAAAGACATACTCTGTTGCTGATGCATTCTGCATACGCACAAACTGTCTGCAAGTGTACATGTTATATAATTATATTAGTAGAAAAAAAGGCAATTGGAAAACATAAGAATCATAAAACAAAGAGAATTTTAACAACTACTCCACTTGATCATATGTAGCATTTCATCAAACACCTAGAAGACATCACATCAAATACAAAAATACAAAAATTAAAAAATAAACATATAATCTCATATTTTGTGTATCTTGAATTAGAAATTAACAAATAAATTATCAAATTGAACAAAAATATCCAATCAGAATTTCCCTTTCCTACAGATAATCCAGAATTGTACAAAAATATCCAATCGTTCTTGTCTCCTGAAACCACACAAATTGAACAAAAAAAATTGGTAAGTGCTTAAATCAACAAAAATCAAAACCATAACCCTAGTTTTTGCAATCAAATAAGAAGCAAGAGAGATGAACTCACGGGACTAATCCAACCCGCTCCTGAGGAATCCGTATTTATGCTTGAATCAACAAAAAAAATACAATTTGTATTTTCTTCAACAAAAAATTAGTGTGTCTGATGAACAATTTTACATCAGAAACCCTAAAATTAGTGTGTCTGATAAACATACCTGTTGAAATCAACTGTATATGGTACGATTAAAGAGTTTGAAACACAGATTGAAAGAAACGGTCGATGATTGTAAGTCTGAAACGCCGATTGAAAGAAACCATGACTAAGAAACGGATGAATAACATACCACTTTTAGATAGAATGAAGAAAAGGAACCAATCTATCTTTAATAGATTAAGAATGGAAACGCTTCCATATTTTCGCAAAAGATCTTCCGGTAATTGATGAATTATTCAACTTTCCATATATAATTCAAGAAGCGTTTGAAAGAAGAATGAAGGAATTGTGTGGCGGTAAGGAGAATTGATTGAGAATTGAGAGAATGAGGTAAATGGCGCTTAAATCACAATTATCTGGCCAAAGACCATTGCCACATCATGGTCAAATGGTCAACATTATTTTGCTTTAGTATAAGAGATAGATAATAGATAATTGCAAAATCATAACCAAACTAAATATTTTGATTAAATCAGAACTTATTATAAATTTTCCCCAAGGTATTTTTACTCACCTCTAAATATCCTAACCATTTTGATTTTGTAGATCTAAATTTTTTCTTTAGTGGCAAGATTGTAATTATCTTTTGTAACTTACATGTATTTTAATAGACACAAGGGTATATTGTATTTTAAGTAAATTGCCACAATCGTCCATGAGGTTTAGGTCTGTTTGTCAGTTTCATCCAAAATGACTTTTTTGTGGCAAATAGCCCTTCACCTTTGGCATTTTTTTGTCATTTTCATCAAAACCACTAACTTAGTTTACTTTTTCTGTTAAGTTAAAGGATATTTGGATGAAACTGACAAATATAAAACCTCAGGGACGATTTTGGCAATTTATTTAAATTATTTTTAATTTCTTTTATTTAATTACTTTTGTCACATATATATAAAATAGAATATACATGCAGTTCTTATAAAAAAATGAAAGTGCAATTGTCTAATATTAGTATTGTATTATGAAATTTGTCCAAGAAATGATACATATGCACATGTGCATGGATACTTGTATTACACGCTTTTTTTTATGATAAAAAAAAACTAAAAATAAATAAGGGAAAAAAGTCAAAGAATTTTAAAAAATTGAAATATATGTTTTAATATCATTAAACTATAATATATAATTACATACTAGTAGCAAGACCCGTGCAAACAAGGGTGGTTTTTAAAAAACCATGCATACCACATTTTATTAGTCAATGAAGAATCATACAGTTTTTAAGGTTGAACATATTTACTGAAAGTAGACACAAAATGAGATGGTAACAAAATTTGTTATCTATAATAGATAACTATAAACTTAGATTAACGTATTAATATACTCAAAATCCTAAAATTAGGAATTGACCAATCAAAGTTAATTACTATTCACTCAAAGTTGCTAATTGTGTTATAGATAATATAAAAAACAATAGTCATGCAAATCTAAAAACAATTAAAGAATGTTATCCACGAGCCGAGCTCAAGCTCGAAAGTCGAAACTTACATATAAAGCTCGAAATATTAAACTTGATCCCGAACTCTATCAATACAGAAAACCCTAAATGCACAAAGAATAATTTCACTTGTATATTAATAGTTACACCAACTATCATAAACCTATATAGAAATATTAATAGTTACAACAACTATCATAAACCTATATAGAAAAAGTGTGATAAAAGAGAAAAATATTTATAGCAATATAAAAGGTAAGTAAATTAATATGAAGATGAAGTATCATAAGAAAACAAAGCATAAAATAGTAATCATGTTTTGTAAATAATACAAGTATACAACTGGAACAAATAATATATACATAAAACTTAAAATATCATCTTAGAGGGCATCTAGTCAAATGGGTCGAAACAATCAGTTAAAAAAAAAACTATCTCATACACTGTTTTATTCATCATCATCATACTCGGTAAATCCCACCAATAGCAAATCTAAGGTAGGGTCTGAGGAGGGTAAGATGTAGACAACCTTACATCTACCCCGTAGGAATAGAGAGACTACTTCCAGTGAGACCCTCGGCTAGATAGAAGTTTTGCATCATGCCTTGGACATAAGGCACATAACACTAAAGCAATCGGGACAAAAGCTGATTTAGTGCATGTACCCTCTTGTCTTTCGGCTATCAACGCCACCACATGATGCATGATTAACCGTCTCTCGCTTTTTAACGTTATTTTCACGAAATCAGTAAAATAACGTTAAAATTAGTGCACTTTAACTTTTTCCCCCATAGGGTCCACACATATATACATTATATGCGCACACCTCAACCGGGGCGTTCATACACTGTTTTATTAAAAGTATTAAAATTATCATTGTATTTATATTCTGTTTTAAACCATAACTAATAAATAATAACTAATGATTAACAATCCATATAAAATTTAGAAAAACATAAAAAGGACTGTGCAGAACAATCAAACTTGACCCAACCCATTCAACCTTTACCAAAAATGGTAGTGTCAATCTGAACCCGTTTTGGACCATCATTCAACCTGCACATCTTGACACAACCCATTCAACCTATACTAAAAATGATCATTTTAACTCGAACTCCACTTTAACCTTATTATCCAACCTACCAATCTTGACCCAATTCATTCAGCCTATATTATAAAGAATAGTTTTAACATGAACCGTTTTGGCCCATTATCCATCTTGACCACCACATTCAACCTATATCATTTTAACCCGAACCCGTTTTGACCCATTACCCAATATGTTGACTTTCCACCTCGAACAAAAGCAGCATCAAAAGGAGACCCGGATCCAATCGGCTAAACTTCAGGTGGTGTTGAGGGTGACTGAACTATGCCCGATTGTCTTCACAACCCTTTTACTGGACATTGCAATCCTTAAACTTTCAGCCTTTTCCCATCTGTCAGAAGCAGCATATATATTTGACATAAGCACATAACAAGAACTATCACAAGAATCTTGCAGTTTAATTCTTTCAAGCACGCGGTTAGCCATGATCAAGTCAGAGTGAACTCTGCATGCTCCAAGGAGAGCCCCCCATATCGTGTCATTTGGTCTCATCGGCATCTTTGTTACTATTCGATACGCTTCTACTAACCTCCCTGCCCTTCCTAAAAGGTCAATTAAACAACCGTAATGCTTGACATTAGCCGATAAACCATATTTCGCCAGCTTTTTGAAAGTTGTTAATCCATCTTCAACAAACCCTGCATGTGCACAAGCAGATAAAACCGAGAGAAAAGTGATTTCATTCGGATTCACACTAGACTTCTCCATTTTATTAAAGAACTCCAAAGCTTCCCGACAATAGCCATGGATGGAAAAGCCTGAGATCATAGCATTCCAACATGAATCATTCCTTTCGATTTCTGACCCATTGTCAAATATTAATCGTGCACTGGTCAAATCGCCACATTTTGCATACATGTCAACTAAACCATTCAGAATGAACTGATTAACCTTGATTCTTTTCTGAATAATCATGCTATGAAGTTCTTTACCTGATTCTAACAAACCCAATTGAGCACAAGCAGATAAAGCACTCACAAACGAGACCTCATCCGGTTCAAACCCATCAGATTGTGTTCTCGCAAAAGCATCTAGAGCTTCCTTACAAAGACCATTTTGACAATAACCCGAAATCAAAGAGTTCCAATTCACCAAATTCCGAACCTTGATCCTATCAAAAATGGCTTTGCCTTCTTCCACATCCCCTTTCTTAAAATACCCCGAAACCATCGATGACCAAACATAAAAGCTCCGTCCGGGCATAACCTCGAACATATCCTTAGCAGCCTTCATCTGCCCGTTACTCGCGTACCCATCAACCATAACACTCCAAGTAACCACATTTTTCAAAGACAAAGGAACCTGGTCAAAAAGACACCTAGCCATCTCAGTATCTCCTACTTTAGCATACCCTGCAATCATTTCAATCCACGAAACCGCTGTCCGATCAGACATCTTTTCAAACAAGCATAACGCGGTCTCTGTTGCTCCGACCCTCATATACGCACTTATAACCGCATTCCATGTGACAACATTCTTCACAGGCATTTCATCGAACACCTTGCGGGCATTAATCACATCACAGCATTTACCATACATGCTCACTGTTGATGTTCCCACCACTACATCAGAAGCCACTCCAGCTTTGATTGATTCACAATGCACAGCCTTTCCCTTTCCGTAATGAATCATGGAAAGAGAAGCACAGGCTTTAAGGATCAATGGGGCAACGGTGAGCATGCATAGCGGGTTACGGCGAATTTGGGTGTAAAGTAGAAGTGCTTCTTTGGGTGTGCCATTAGAGATGTGATATCGAATAGCAGCAGAATACGAGTTTGATGAGGGGATTGGTTGATTGATCATAGATGGTTTTGGGAGTGATTGTTTAAAGGTTGATTTTCAGTAGGGCTGGCATATCGGGTCAACCCGATCTGTTAAGACACGAACACGATAAGACACGAACACGAAACCTGTAAACACGAACACGACACGAAATCTTATCGTGTCAGATTTTCCAAACACGAACACGAACCTGTTAATTAACAGGTTACACGAAATGACCTGTTAAGACACGAAAATGTTGCCAACATATCATATGACCTGTTTAAGCCACAAACACGACCTGTTAAGACCCGAACACGACCTGTTAAGACACAAACATGAACTATTGTTATACTAACAGCCCTTCGGTGGGAAAGATCACTTTTATTCCCTACAAGCATGATTGTCATGTTCGGGTTGGCATGTTGGCGTGCATCTTCAAGCCACCCAGCTAGATGGTTGAATGTTTCCCTCCTATCAAAGTTATACCACAACACTCGTTATAGGTATCTTAAATTACTTATGTAAGCTCGGATTTTAACGAAAGCATATCACTACATATGATAGTTAGATGTACCTAGTAATGTCATAAACGAGAAGTGCTCCAGCTGCTCCTCTGTAATATGACCTAGTGATTGATCTGAATGACTCTTGTCCAGCCTGAACCAAAACAAAATTAACAAAAACAAATCATGCAACAGTCATGCATTCTACATGATTGTATCTTTCGGTCTAATAATCAAGATAAATAACATTAGAAACGAGTGATACCGGAACAATCGATTCTTATAAGGGAGTTACTACCCTCAGTACTATTTATTATAGTAAATGTTCAACGTTCAAGAGTACTAGATGAACAGTGGTGGTTGACTAGGCTAATCACATTGTCATACAAGTCAGCATTCAACTTTCTTCATTTCCTTGTATCAAGAGAGAACTAGACATACGAATCAGACCATACGAATCAGAACAGATGAATCAATCATATGAATAACTCATAACAACAGATGAATCAGAAACATACGAATCAGAACAGAAACTGTGAATCAATCGATGAATCAGAAACTGTGAACAGTAGGGCTGGCAATTCTTACTTCGTGAATCAATCGTTGACGGCTGCTGGACGATGAATCAGAAACTGTGAATCAATCGATGAATCAGAAACTGTGAATCAACAGTTGTGACAACAGTAACTGTGAATCAATCGATGAATCAGAAACACTTACTTCGTGAATCAATCGATGACGGCGATGGTTGCCGGCGGACAACAGACGAACAGAACAGATGAGAACGATGAATGGACCAGGCGAACGACGGCTGCTGGAGAATGGAGATGGAGAGTTTCTTTTAGGGTTCTGCTTTGGAGCGTGAATTAGGGCTCGCTCATGAAATATTGAAATACCTCATACCTGATATATTTTTTTTAATTAAAATTCTTAGCATGTCATTAACGGGTCTTAACAGGTTAACGGGTTTTAACCTGTTAAGACACGAAATTTAAACAGGTCTTATCGTGTCGACCTGTTTAGACACGAAACCCGTTAAGGCCAAACCCGAAACCTGTTAACTTCGTGTAGGTTCGTGTCGTGTTATCGTGTTCGTGTCAGAATTGCCAGCCTTAATTTTCAGCCATTAATTTTCAAAATCATATTTTGTCAAAGAGAAAAATGCCCGGATAGTCCCTGTGGTTTGCTTCATTTTTACCTACAGTCCCTACATTTCTAAAGTTATAGCTATAGTCCTTAACTTTTGCAAATTCGTTCTTGGATAGTCCCTGGAGCGGATGGAGGTTAGTTTTTGATATTAAGTTGGTGTGAAATGACCAATATATCCTTACTGTTAAATTAATACCTAAAAAGTTAAAAAGAAATATAATTTATGTGGACCCAGAACCCACTTCATCTTCCTCATTTTCACTACTATCTCCACCTTCCACCACTACCAACCACCGTCATCCCTCATTTCTTTTATTCCTAACTAAATTCAATCAAAACACAAAATGCTGACCCCTCCAACCCCACCCAACGGTCTCTTCATCTGTGGGTATTGTTGTCAAAAACTTTGTGGGTATTGTTGTTTAGGCCAAGAAAACCTTGAGTTGGTCCAAAATAATCGAAATTTGTTGTTGGGTATTCACCAATTGATTGTAAAACGAAATGGGTATTTTTCTTTCTGACAATTTAAGAAGAATCTGCTCTCTTCTTGATGAAAGATAGGTAAAATTTATTTGGTGGATATTATTTTCGTTGTGCAGAGACATACATGATCTTTATAGGAAGCAGATACCAAAGTATTTGTTTGAAAACTTGACAAGTTTGATTTTTAAAAAGATTGGTCAAAGTACAGAGAGGAAATGGAAAAAAGAAGCACATCTAATGGCGGTCACTTTGAAATTGTTTTGTCTTATTTGTTTTGAAACGTCGCCCTACAAAACAGAGTGAATTGCAGATACACTCCTTTGACTATTATTGCTTGAATCATATTCGAAATGGCCATTGGTGGGGTTGAAGGGGTTAGTCTTTTGTGTTTTGATTGAATGGTTTTTTTTAGGAATAAAAGAAAGGAGTAGATGACAGTGGTTAGTGGTGGTGAAAGGTGGAGATGGTGGTGGTAACGAAGAGTGGGGAAGATGAAATGGGTGGGCTTGGGTGGGTTGTGGTCTCACATAAATTATATTTCTTTTTGACTTTTTTGGTATAAATTTGACGGTAAGGATATATTGGTCATTTCACACCCACTTAACACCAAAAATTAACCTCCATCCGATTCAGGAACTATCCGAGAAAGAATGTACAAAAGTTGAGGACTATAGGTGTAATTTTAGAAATGTAGGGACTATAGGTGAAAATGCAGCAAACCACATGGACTATCCGGGCATTTTTCTCTTTGTCAAATGAAGATGCTTCGGTAGTCGTTAACTCTATAGTTTGGATAACTGAATAAAACAGTGAAACATGAATAATCGGTGGTTCCAGAAACAAGCGAGATGGGAGGTAGCGGTGTGCAAAATTATCACTATCCAAAAATCCGATCTGAAATATCCTATATCCGAAAATTCGGATATCCGAATTTTCGGATTCGAATAATGATTTTAAAAATTTTCGAATATCCGAAAAATATCTGATATATCCGAAATATCCGAAAACTTATATTGGGATATCTGAAACTATCCGAAATATCCGGTTCCGAATATAAAAAAATAATACAAAATAAAAATTAAATAAAAAAAATGGATATTCGGATATCCGATTCACTATCTAATCACGAGTAATCACACCTTTAAAAAAGAGTTAATTGCCAAGCGATGACGAACATTTATACAAAGCATGATGATCAGATTTTTTTGGTTTGAATATAATATATAAATGGAAATAAATAATCAGATATACATTTTTATATAACATATAAAATGATAAAGCCAAAAGACCAAAATACCCCTATTTATAAATGTAAAATTTCAAACATACCTCTCATTAAAGGGTAAAATGGTACAAAAAGATCATTTTAGACGAAAATAAAAACGTTCCCAAACTCGATGGACGATTTTGTCCATTAATATATGATAGTTAGAGAGTTGAATGAACAGTGATAATGTGAGGTCTTTCTATCTTGGCCGTCCAACTGTATTCATCTTAGATGTCCACCTGATCAATTCTTGCCATCTTTGCATTCCCACGCGCGTAAAAAAGAGGCCACGCGTCTCTCTTTGCTCACCTTTATTCCTAGCTTTACTCACCTTCATGGTATACAAAAAAAAGCAAATCTTCCATCACCACTGCTACTCATAAAACCTTATGAAGATGAGGTATGATTTTTATTGGTGTTTCTGTTGACTGTTCTCTTTAAAATCTCACTTCCCTACATTGTGATTTGAGGGTTTTAGAACCCAAACGCTGGCAGCTTCTTTCTACGGTGATTGTTGGTTGTTGTTTTGGGGCTATTAAAACCAACAGATCGAATGCGACATGATATTTGGGTTTCGATATTGATGTTGTGGCGATGATCGTGTGTTGTCACTTGGCATGGCAACTCCGGTTGCAGCCGTGGCGGCATTTGAGCCTTTCTATTTTGCGACGATGATGATGATTGTTGATCTGAGTCTGTTGTTTTATTTGTTTACGTTTTATCCCTTTCTTTTGTTAGTTTCATGATGGTGATGGTGGTTGTTGTGTTGGTAGTTGTGGTTACCGTGGTCGGAAACCACAAACACCGTCAACAGGTACATACGGTCGTTTTTTTGGCCAAGCAAACACCACCATAGGTTTACCCATATACAGATTCCCGTGTTGTAAGTGTACACGCGCCGGAATAAGGTTACTCCACCGTGACGCCACCGCAAACACCACTGTACGTGGTGGTTGTGTCTCTCTCTCTTACACACACACACATTTCTCTTTCTGTTTTTTGGGATTTGAGGAAAGTGGGAGGTATGGTGATTTGTGTTGGTTAGTTGATTGTATTGCACAGTAGCAATAGCAATTTGAATATGGACGAATATGTAACCAGAAGTAAGAAAATGAAATTGATTTTAGATCTTTACTTGAAGTCCAAAAGTTGATTGAAATAATCTTGGAAAAAGGTGTTACAAAAAGTCTTATCCTTTATTGGATTGAAACATTACAGGGACCAAAATGGGAATAACTTAAAAGATTTGGTTATGTAACTATAGTCATGTTGAGATCCACAACTATGGTTAGTGTAGATAATGGTTTGTGGTTCAAAGTCAAAAAGTACTTTTGGTCTTTGTTTTTAGAGTTTCAGGCAGTGATCATGTGGTGTCATAAGGATCTTTTCTAAAAAGAATTACTGAGACAATATATTAAATGCTTTAGTCACGAATTATGTAAAATTATATTGTACAAATAGGTTTATTTTAAATGATTTAATTAAATTATCTATGTTTAAAAAACTGTTTTTACTTTTAAAACGTAACTAGGTTTTAATGTTGCGCGCCGCGTTGCGGCACGACAAAACTAAGTCATTGTAAAACTATTTATTGTGACTAAATACTTGGTTGTTATTAAAGTTGTGCTATTTAGTGTCTTATTTTTAAGTTGACAAGTGGAGTTTTCATACAACAAAGCCGTTGGTAGCAAGCGAGTTAGTAACTCCTGGCGATGGCGACTATTGCGATGTCTAAGCATCCACTAACCCAACAAATAAGGAATAAGAATTGTATAAATACAATCAGAAAAACGTGTGACAGAGGAGAAAAAGGAAGATGACGTGAAGTTATGTAAGCATAAAATGGGAAAAAAAAGACCCCATGATTTGAACTTGAGTCTCTTTAAAACACATACAACCACAAAACCACCCCACCATGATGAATAATCTACCTAACTTTGAAGAAAATGGATATATATACACACTTAAAAAGGGTATAGGGGAAAAAAGTCAACAAAAGATGACTTGAAGTTATGTATATTTACTATTCATGACAACCAATAAGGAAAGTTTACTATTCATTATGATGTGACAACTACTATTCATTAGCTTTGTTTTTTAATATATAGGATAATTTCAATTATTATTTGATTAAAATTAAAACTAGGCGTAGGACCCGTGTGACCACACGGGTAGCTTTAACAACCATCGAAATAGATTATAATACATCATTTAAATTGTTTGTATTTAGTTACATATCTTTATAAAACAATGTTAAAGCCAATATGTGTTAGAACATAAAAAATTTATTACTGTGTTACGAAAAAATTATTAGCTAAGGTTTGATATAGAAATAACCTAACTAATTGATAATATGTTGTCTAAAATGTTTTGGATGACCTAATTTTATGTTGTCTAATAATAAAAAGATGACCTAATTTAAATAACCTAATGTTATTGAACGATTCAATAAAGCCCATATGTTTGATCCTATTAACATTAATAATGGGTTAGAGTTTAAAAGGCCATTATTAATATACCAACTGAATTGAAAAATGAAATATTTAATGTACTACAACTGTAATAACTCAGTTCCTTTATTAAAAAAAAGAAAAGAGATTCATTTATAAAATTTCTTAATAAATAACAAAAGGTTTATTTCCAAAAAAAAAGTGATTATAAATCAAATATTAAAAGATTGATAAGTTAAATAACAATTTAATTAAAATCCTGATTAAATATCTCAAATCCATCGATCATCATCAATATCACACTTCTCAAAAAATCTCCAAATCTCTCTCTCAACTCTCAACACCGATCATCATCATCTCCATCCATCTTCATCTTCATCCTCATCCTCTTCATCCATCTTCATCGTCTTCATCCATCTTCAAATCTTCTGAACCTTACTTTTTCTGTTTTACACTGACCATTATCATCTCATCCATCTTCATCATCTTCATCCGTCTTCATCATCTTCATCCATCTTCATCTTCAAAACAGAGGTTTGGATCATCATTTTATCTATATATGTTTTTTATATTTATGATGTTTTTGTGAAAAAACAGATGATTGATTTCGGTATTTTGGTTTCAGTTTTTGATAATGATAATCTGAATGCCGAATGATAATGATGATAATCAGTTTTTTTGTGAATGTTTTTGTGAAAAAACAGAGGGTTGATGATGATGATAATCAATTTTTTGTTAAAAAACTGAGGGTTGATTTGGGTATTAAGGTTTCAGTTTTTGATAATGATATCTAAATGCCGCATGATGATGATGTTGATAATCAGTTTTTTGTGAAAAAAACAGAGGGTTGATTTGGGTATTTTGGTTTCAGTTTTTGATAATGATAATCTGAATGTCGCATGATGATGATGATAATCAGTTTTTTGTGAATGGGTTGATTTGGAGTATTTTGGTTTCAGTTTTTCAGTTTTGTTTGTGATGTTTTTGTTCTGTTTTGTTCTCTTTGTTTGTTTTGTTTTTGTACTGCTTTGTTATGTTTGTTTGTTTTGTTTTGAAAAAACAGAGGGTTGATTGGTTTTGCTTTGTTCAGGTTTGTTTGTGATGTCTTTTGTGAAAATATTGTACAGAATGGCTGCGGATGTAAAGATACGCAAAACACCAACTACGAAGGCGAGAACACTTGACAACCTCCTAGAAGATGGTGCGGTGCACATTCGGAACTGATTGATCAAAAGGATCAATTGCATATGAATGAATACAACCCCAGTGGCAGATATGTAATTAACGAGCTCTGGAATTTCAAGGAAAATCGAAGAGCTACACTGGAGTTATATTCATTCATATGAATGAATATAACCCCAGTGGCAGATATGTAATTAGCTACACTGGGGTTATATTCATTCATATCTGCTACATTCCGAAGTGCACCCGTCAGTAAAGATCCACAATTGGTCGTGGTGGTATGACGTTTTGTCTCTGTATTGTATGTTACGGTCTTTTGTTATTGTGGTGGTATGACGTTTTGTCTCTGTATTGTATGTTATGGTCTTTTGTTATCGAGTCTGTAAGTTCCGTCAAGTCTACGAAGTTGGTATGACGTTTTGTCTATCTATTGTATGTATTAAAAGTTTACATTTAATATACAATTTACGCTTTAATAATTTGTTATATATAGTATACATTTAATTATTAGATTGTATTTATTTAAAAAGATTTAATTATTAGATTGCATTTATTTAAAAACAATTAATTTAAATTATTAAATCAATAATTGCTTAACAAAAAAGCAAGAAAAGAATTTAGGGGCTTAGGTTGATGTTTCACACAAACAACAGGAACATGGGTAAGTTTAACACACGGGTAAGTTTAATAACCATCGAAATCAAATATTAAAAAATAGATTATAATACATCATTTAAATTGTTTGTATTTAGTTACATATCTTTATAAAAGTTTTTGTCTTTTTTACCTGGATGTTACATTATATCATCACAGGCTCCTACTTTCAAACAATTAAAATCAGGAAAAAAAGTAAAGCAAACAGAACCTCATTCACTTGATCAAAACACAATATAAGAAAATGATCAACTCATAAATGATCAAAAGATCAAAGGGTAAAAGGTCGGTTAACACTCTCAACAGAGTCTCATTCACTTGATCAAAACTTTGATGATTCCAAATGCCTCGGATTTGTTATCGCAAGTTGTTGTCGAAAACCGCAATGCCTGCAATCAACGTTTCATGTGTCAAATACATACATACTGAATTGCCTTACATAATGAAAGGGTGTAAACTCCCTCAAAAGACTTAAGAAAATAGCCAAAATGATTCAAAGAACCTTACTTGCAATGGAGGTAAAAGACATGTGTGTTATTACTCATGTTCAATATAACCACTTCCGCAACAGAGAGTTTCCTCTTATTACGTGAACCTGTATCATCTGAACCGTTTTAACCCATCCTTTGTGTCTTCCTCTCTTCTTGCTCACATGAACAAGAAAGAGTTTATCTTGAACATGAATAATAACACACCTATAAAACAATGTTAAAAAAAGTATGTAACTTCTTAACGAACATGAATAATAACACACCTACAAAACAATGATAGTATTATAAACTTATTAACAAATGAGACCATATTAATTTAAAATTTAACCTTATGATAACCAAGAGGCAATCTTCGTATAGTCTGAAACATAAAGAATCCTTGAACATGGGTCATCGGCCAAATCAAATACTAAAAAGCAGATTATATCCCTGCATGAAAAACAAAATCGATAAATTGAAGTATAACCTATACTTAATTATATGGCACCGGATTTTCACTAATTCAAGAATCTCAACATCAGCTAACAACAAAGAACCAATTCACAAACATCTTAATAGCGATTTACAATTTACATTATTAACTTCTGAATGCACTAACCAGTTTTTCCTGAAGAATTGTTGTCCAGCCTGTGTGATATGGTGTCAATTGTACTGTTATTCCGCTCCTTCGCTGTATTAACACATTAAAATCTTAAAACATAAAAGCAAACAAAATATTCAAAAAAAAAAAAAAAATAAACAAAACACAAATAGTTAGTTATATGCTACCAACCTTGAAGTGTTGCACCGCAGCTTCCACATGTGTACACCAGTATGCTGCTTATCAAAGTAACCGGCATCGTAATCAGCAAATTGCTATTATCATCAAAACACGTTTAAGAAAAAAGTAAACTGAATGAAAAACAAACAAACAACATTGTATCTATAAACATCATCTACAACAAAACAAAAATCATCACGACAACCAAAACCAACCAAAAAAGATGAAACCGATTAAACTTCAGAAACCAAACAGAGCAAATCAAGCAAAATAATAAAAAATTTACCTTAGCATAAAGAAATGGGTCAAGAACAAAATTACTTGAGATCCCAGAGGCAGTGACTGAAGCACAAGTCAAAACTGGGTTTGCTACAGGCCATGCTGAACTTCTATTGTCCCATATATTGATCTACAAGTAATTCAAACCAAAACCCACTTCATACATCAACACCCCACAAAAAAATGGTAAACTTCAAAGGGATGGGAAAGTGGAAAAGAAGTCCAGAAAAAAAAATTCTTTAATCATCATAACCCACAAGAATCACATAAAAAAATTCATCACATACCCACAAAAAGTTCCACTCTTTTTCCACTCTTTTATTTTGGAAGGACCTACATCTGATAACACAACAATTTTGTAAATGTTATTACAAAGAACCAACAGTAAAAATAAATAATGAAAGAAAACATAGGATAATATTACCAATTGAAGACAGGAACAAAGAGTCCCATAATGTCTGCGTAGTCACGTTGATGTGCACTTCAAGCTTATAATAAACTTAATTTATGATCCAAACCCATTGTATATCCATAAGGTTAGACATAATTCAAACCTTAAGTTATGATTCCGGCTTTTTCCAGATATTTGGTGGCAAAGCTCACTCCTCATATCTGACACATAATCAACACTAACAACCTAATAAGATCCGAACACTCATAGTAGTAATAGAAAAGTATCTTGAAATAAAAAATAAAATGCAAGCATAAAATTTATGAATAGTTTTAATTTTTAATTGAGTAAATTAAACCAATTTTGAAAAAGACCCATTTTAAAAAAGACTCATTTCATCCAAACCTGTTTTAATCGAGTTCATCACACCACTTACCAAAGGTGAAGCCTTCTGGTTATCCTCTAAATGTCTTTTGACAGGCGTCATGAAGTTCTTAGTTGTGATTGATCTGTAATACAAATTACCTTTATTATAAAAGAAAGTTTCGAATAATGAAAACCCCAAACACCTTTATTAGTTGTGATTGATCAACTGTGCCAATATTTTTCTGATTAAACAAATATCATCATCATGACTAAACAGAACTCATACATAAAAGCAAAAGCTGACCCATGTAAAATCAACAACTTGGTAAACTACATAAAACCAAAACCGATCAGTTTCTTGAAAGCAAATGTAAAATCAAAAGCTCAAATGTAAAATCAAAAGCTGACCCATGACTAAACAGAACTCATACATAAAACTAAAACCGATCAGTTTCTTGAAACCAAAATTTTGACTTTGTTCAGCTTAAGCCCAGAATTGACCAATACACACCCCTAACTACAGCTACTATACAACCATTCTAATTTCTATCTAATGGGATAAATTAATTTAAATTATTAAATCAATAATTTCTTAAATTGAAAAGGAATTAATGGTGAAATGTTGTGAAAATTATATTGAGCAGGTTTGACATGGGTAGTAGTAGTAGTAGTAACGACATACCGTTAACATTCAGAAGCACGAAGATCACAAATGATATCCATAGTAGTGGAATGAAAGTTTTCAGAATCATGAAAAGTTACAGTGATTATAATTCGATGAAAATTTCGGATTTGTACCTGACTGCCATAAACATTACAAAATTCTGAGTTTACAAAATACTGGGGTTTTCAATAAAAACTTCTTCATTCGATATTAAATAGTATTACAAAATTCTGAGTTTTAAAAATATTAAAAATTAAACATTACAATTAACACTTCATAGGATATCTATTTCTCTCGCCTTCTTGAATACAATTTCGTTTTTTGTTTTAATTTGCAGATCAGCTAGCATATCACAGGTCTTCTGATCCTGTTTCAGCAGATGTGTGATAAACTCTTCTGCTTTTTCTTTAAACTCTGATGGAGGATAAGAGACAACTTCATCCAGCAGTGCAATTGAACTCCACGTCTGCTTATAATATTTATCACTTACCAACGCAACCTTTTTGTTGAGTTCTTCAGCTTTTCTCTGTTCATGGAGTGACCATCTTGAAAATTCAATTTTAAGATCGGTGGTATCCGACCAGTGGTAGAAGGTTTTGGTTGCCATTTAGAAAGACTGTGAGTGGTTTTGGACGTTTTATTTTATGATGAAGGGTTTTTTTAAAAATGAAGTCTTGATGTTTTCAAGTAGACTAATCATGATCCTTTATAGTGTTTGAAATATTTGATAGGGTAAACAAACAGACGTCTGCTAATAAAGATCAACTTTTTTTAAAAGTTTAAATTTTGTTCTTTGGTTTTCTAGATAATTAATTTTACTTGGTTTGCCATTAATACTGATTTTTCAAAGGTTTTACATTAAAATGTTTGATAAGGTAAATGAAGAGACATGTTGGCCATATACACGTTTTTGATTATTAAATCATTAAATGTATCAGGTTTTTAAATATAAATTTTTATTTAATGGTTGCATTTAAATCTGACCTTTGGGCTGTTACATATCCTATATAATACCATTGCAAATTCAAATGTTGTTTCATCATACCCAGATTCATTCAGTGAAATAGAAGAACAACTGTTATTGTTTTGCTTTAGTTGTTATAAGTTCATTAAAATGGAGTCACATACTTCTGCACAATCTGAGGATTTCAAGCAACGCTTTATTAAACAAATCGAAGAGCAAGTTTTTGCTGATAGGTGTACTCTTCAAGAGTTGAAGAGATGTTTTAACGGACTGCAACTTGGTCTGCTGACAAGAGGCCAAGTTTCGAGAGACCTGAGGGCGATGCCGACTACTTCCGTTCGTGACCTGTGTCTTGCGAGTAATATAGAGTGTGGAGACAGGGACCTGGACTTCATGAGAAAGATCAATGATATACATCGAGAAGTTCAGTCATCCATGGAATTGAAGTTAAAGTTTCTTGATTCTTGCTATTAGATTTTAAGTGTCTGATTAGTTTTCTTTTTTATATGTAATTGTTACTTTGTTTAATATTTTATACTTTAATCGTATTAATTTTTTTATGACATTTTATTTTTACTTCTGTTTCATTATAATTTTAGGTATGGTTTTAGGCTCACAAATGTTTTTGGGTTTTGTTTTAAATGCTGAATTTTTGTTTTGTTATAGGTTCTTCACTCGGAAACATTTTTTTTGGGTTTATAGATTATTTGTAAATTGTAAATTGTAAATCGGAATTATGACATCATCATTGACATGTGGCATTGCTTAGGAATTGACACATAGGCAGATTTACATCAGCCCAAAGCCTCATAAATTGTAAATTGTAAATCAGAATTATGACAATTTTTTTTGGGTTTTGTTTTAAACGATACAAGTAAAACTCTAAAGCAGGTATGATATCAAACCCATTTTCCTCGATTGTTAAACAACGAACTAAAACCCTAAATCTCCAATCACTTTATAGTACAAGACGAAATTAAAAATCCAGATAGCAAACACAGTAGAAAGTAGAGATTTTTGTTTTAAGTATCCAGAAATTAAGTAAAGTATGAAGAACTTACCCGATAATCGGATCGAAAAACAATCAGTGGAGGCCTGCACAGATCCAACAGTGACATGGTCACCTTCTTTCACTCATGAACAATGTGCTTCTCATAACTGCATATAACACATAAATGGCGCTTATCATAACTGCATACAACACATAAATCTTGCAAATTGGATTAATTATGGATAAGAACACTGGTAAATTGCAGCAAAGGGTTTTGACTCTCTGAAACTAACCGCTGATACTTCTTCACATAATGGAGGTAATCCCGACGAACAATATTGGTCCTAACCATTTTCACACTGTGGCAACTACCAGCAAGAATACGACCTCTAATGGAGACATCACCAATGAAAGAACACTTCTACTTGACTTTCTAAAGTAAACAACATTCATTTCACAGTAATATGAAACAGATTAACAATCTTTGTTCAAAATAAGTGGGAAAGAACAACATTTTGGGAAAAAAACAACAACAACAATGGATGGATCATGGATGAATCGATATTGACCTAAAATCAAGATTGAACACAGTGTACAAAAGCATATTACCTTACATCAATAAAGATATTTGTATTTTAAAAAACAGGAAAAACAAAAACCACCCAAAACCTAAAATCGAACTTGAAACATGAAACAGATTAACAAACTTGAAACTGAAACAATACAACTATCAAATCCATAACACCTACCAAAAAAACAATGAGCCTGATTGTTACAAAAACAAAACAAAATAATCAACCTTACAACAACGTTCTATCATAAAAAAGAAAATAATCAGGTAACAAAACAAAGCCTCATCAACATCAGGTAACGCTAAATCAGTGTAGTGAAAATGAAAAGGAAATAATACCCGACGGTCCGATTATAAACCACTGATCAACCTAAACATAAACCACATACCAACAAACAATCACAAAACAAAACAAAACAAACTAAATTCAAGAATCAACTCTGTAAATATAATCATGTAGTATGGATTTTACCTGGCTAAACAGTGTATCATAAAGTATTACTCGACCGTTTTGTCGAACAGCCGCACATGCCTTACCGTCAAGCTCGGCTTGTGGTTTTTGATGATCCACAAAGCTTTCAGAAAAGAATTTCTGCAAGTCATTGATATAATATCAATCTCACCACAAATAATTAATGAAAATGTAAATTACAATACTTGTGAATAATCTCCTCTAGAAGCATGATGGTCTTACCAAGTTCTCGCTCGGTTTGGCCTTTCTTTACCGCAACCATTTTTCACGCTCTTGGGCTTCAATGCTTTGCAAACACAACAGTTCAAGCCTCATCAACCTTTCTTCTATATACTTCGACTCACTCTCTTTCTAATTCCATTAACATATTGTCTTTGTCTGCTTCATTTTCACATATGTCCATCCATATTTGCTGCACACATGCCAGAATCCAAAAGGAAGAAAACATCAAGAAAAATAGCAAAAGCTTGTCAAAGATTTCGGTTCTCAACTCGGCTTATTGAATGGGGAAAATGAAACCAAATGTTCATTTCAATTGAATGACTGTGATTTGATAACTATATAGCAGTTAAAATAATTAAATGTTTATGAACAACTCGAGTTAAAAATATAAAGTTTGTTAATAAATAATCATCAAATTTCAATCCATTGAATTGAAGTTCATGTACTGCTTGTGTGCTCAAAATAAGTGAAAAAACAACAATTTTTAGGGAAAAAACAACAATTTTTAGGGAAAAAACAACAACAAAAATGGATGGATCATGGATGAATCGATATTGACCTAAAATGGAGACATCACCAATGAAAGGTAACTTATTGTCAATGTAACTTCCTAAGGTAACTTATTGTAAATCGGAATTATGACAACAACATTGACACTTGGCATGGCTCAACTTCTCTTATTGTCAATGTAAGTTCCTAAAGTAATCAAATATCGGATCATGTCTCAGATAAACATAAAGCACAATCGGGTTAACAATTTAGGCACAATCGGATCATGTCTCAGATAAACATAAAGCACAAGTTATCAAATCCACCTGAATTTAGGCCCAAGTTATCAAATCCACCTGAGAAGGTTTCCACGACAGCTCATATTACTGAATTTAGGCACAAGTTATCAAAAGTTTTGGTTCACATTAATAAACTTAATTAAAAATCACAATCCGTTCAATCAGTCGATTATTAGGCACAACTTATCACAAGTTCAAATCATAAACATAAAGCAAAATCGGTTTAACAATTGTGAATACAATAAATAATTTAATTACAACGCGCAAACCTTTGCAAAAATCACCATAAGCATCCAACAACTGCTGCTGCTGAATCAACAACTGCTGCTGCTGAACCTCACAAACTCAATCTTCATATTCCTAAAACTCACAAATTCAATCATTTCGGTTTCACAATCGTGAATACAATAACTAATTTAATTTCAATCAGTCGATTATTAACTGAACCTGACAAATTAAATCTTCATATTCCTGCATCAACAACTGCTGCTGCTGAATTTACCGTTGATTGGTCTGCAACACAACTGGAGCTAGAAACCCAATCAATAGAAACACAAAACCTAAATTAGAAACCCAATCAACAAATCAACAGAAACTCAATTTAAAACCAAAACTTACTTTATATTCAACGATTTCTTCATCGGATGAAGATGAGTACAGGAACATCGGAATCACCGATTGCCGGAAGTTATTACTATCCATTAACGTCATCGGCGGAACCACAACCCTTACCTTCGAAACAACTGTACCGTCTTCTGGAATTGAGAGAAAAAGAGAGTGAGGGGATTTGAATGAAATGAAATAAGAAAGAGTTAATCGTGTTCATCACAACACCGTCACCGGATTTCTTGTGAACTAAAGATCTGGATGAGAGAGAGATAGGATTAATCGAAGCCCAGATTTTCAATTTTAGAGAGAGAGAGTTGAGAGAGAAATGGATTGATTTCTGAAATGAAGCTCTAATTTTGAATTTTAGAGAGAGTTTTTTTATTATGGGTCAGTTGTTTAAATTTTGAATTTTAAATTGACACGCCTAAAAAAACCACTATTTTTTAATTCTAATTCTAATAAAAATAAAATCAGATTTATAGTTATTTGTAAATTGAAAATCGGAATTATGACATCAGCATTGACACTTGGCATAGCTCAGGAGTTGACACAAAGGCAGTTTTACATCAGTTCAACTTCTCTTATTATAGATAGTATAGATGTAACAATTAACTTCAGATGGAGAGTTAATGGGTTGGGCTACATATGGATTGTGAAGTTGGATTAAAAGCTAAATGATTGTTTAATTTTTAAAGGACCACAAAGAAAAAGATAAATTACAATTAAGAAATTCACTCAAATGTCGTGCAATCTTTAGATAACATTTTGTACATCCTTGATCTAGATGTAACAAACACTTGGGCTTTACCAACTATGATATATATGAAATGAAGCGGTGGATGATAAATGATAAATCTATACTATCTATAATAAGAGATTATGAGCTGATGTAAATCTGCCTTAGTGTCAACTTCTAAGCTATGCGACTTGTCAATGATGATGTCATAATTCCATTTTTTATATTTAGAAACCATTATTTAAAGGTGGCCCACACTCTTTTTTCAAACCACTGCCTCACATCCTTTAATTAAAGGTCTGCCCACTAAAGGTGGCCCACATTCTTTCTTCAAACCCTGCATTAAACTACTGCCCATTCAAAACCCTGCATCAAACAACTGCCCATTCAAACCACTGCCCGTTCAAAAATTTGGCTCCAGTTTCAAAATTCAAAATAAAGTACAGGGATTTTAATGGGCGCTCAAATATGCCTCTCTGTCCGCCAAAATATAATCATTCTTCTCTCATACTCTTCGAACATCGTTCTTCTTAAGCCGCTCTAGGGTTTCTTCATCTTCAATCTTACATCTCCCTCTCATCCATCTCAAAATTGAATCCCTTCACCAAGGTACGATTCTCTTTTTTATCAGTCAATTCTTGATTATATGTCTTCTTATTTTCTTACAAACTTTCTAATTAAACCCTAATCATTCTTTGACAAATTCCACTCTGATTGAATCATAACTTGGTCTTAAAGGTTGGAGTTCATATCAAGGCTTCAAATCAAGGTCAGATCACAAATACTTTCAACTAAACATGATGATTTTATCAATATTTAACATTCAATCTTCGTTCTGATTGTTCATTCGTTATAACCTAGGGTTTGTTGATCTTCGATTTGTTTTCTTTTATGACAAACAAATGTCGTCTCCACAAAGGTATAATTTCAATATTGATATATTATTCAGGTTTGGGCAGATCATTGTTGATATGAACTTCTGTTCAAAACTTCTTTCTAATCTGGTGCTTTTGAATCATCTACGGTTCGTATTTCCATTGTAGTCAAAATAACTTATTTCTGTCTTAATCTTCGATTTCAGTTATCACGATATTGATAAGAATTGTTATTTATTACAATATTCTTATGCTTTGAGTCTGTTTTAAGAACCCTAATTATTTTGAACAACGTTTTTACTGGTTCATCTTCTCTGTTTCCACTAGATTAGACAGAAGAGAACTTTGAAGTGTCATTACAACACAAGGTATCCAATTTTGTGTTTTTTTTGGGTAAATTGTTAATATTTTAACCTTATCAAAATTTGTGTTTTTTTGGGTAAATTGTTAATATTTTAACTTGATCAAATTTTGTGTTTTTTTGGGTAAATTGTTAATATTTTGACTTATTCTTGAAACGTATAGCGAACAATATTATAGCCATTGAGAAAATTTCCAAACTTTTTTTGGTTTGTTGTGTTATGTTTGATTTGAGAAGATTACCGACGCCTTGTGATGGTTGGCTCCTTTATTGTATTTTTTATTTCATATTTGCATTTTTATTGAGATAAATTGATGGAAATAGATTTTTTTTTCAGGTTATAATTCTTTCAAGTGTTACATTAAGGCTGCCAGAGAACTTTTCTCAAAGCATACTATATATTTAATGTTTATGGATGAAATACAAAGTGTATCAGAATGACCAGGAAGAATGTTGGCATGTGACTGGGAAGGTGTATGCCCGATGTCGTTGTAAGTGTTTTTCCCATCTATATTGTTATTTATGTGGATTTTCAATATAATTATCCAAGGATCGTTCGCATTTTGTATTTATTTGATATTGGGGAAAGCATTGAGTGGTGGTTGTTGAAATTATCAAGTACTTTTCTAAGTCGTTAAAATTTCAAAACATCCCACTTTGACAAGTTTAACTACATAATAGTTGTTAAGTGCATACATAAAAGAGGGTGTGATTGAAAGAGTTAACTGTTAAACGGATACAATAATGATTAAGGTCCGATGTTACGATGCTTCATAAGTGCTGATCAAGTAATGGTGCAATTAACTGTCTAATAGATGCGTGTCTTCTGAATAACAAGAGTGTAACATGTATTGCCAGGATCTCACAAGAAATGAACATATCGTTTTGTAGTTAACCTCTTTTTTTTTAATTTTTCCTATATCCAACATCCCTTTTGAGTTCTAATTAATTTTCATGTTAATACTATTTTCTTCATATTTGAATGAATGTATACCTAATATTTTGACAGGTTAAGGATTGTCGGGTTGCTGCAGTCAATGATCTTTGCTTTTGACTTAAAGAAAATTAACTGAGATACAACTCAGGTAAATGTTTTAAAATATCCATGGGCCTTATATTTTATAAATGAGTATTTTTAAATAAGTCCAAATGTCACTAAATCAGAGACAGATGCATAATTTTGCCCCCACAGACCGATGTGACACAGGTTCTTACTTTTTTTTAGTTTTCTTTGTTATTAACTTTCTTGAATTTTAAATTGATTCATGTCAAATACATATTTTCAGGTGGTGAAAACAAAGGATCATGGTGAAGAGTTAATGACAGATGTTGTAATTTTTGCCACTGGTAATTTCTTTTCTCATAAAAGATAGTTATTATAGTTAATAGAAGATTTTCTTTATATATAATTAAATGATGCTCGCTAAATTTTAAAGTTGTAATTTCTTTCGCTGGTAATTTCTTTTCTCATAAAAGATCATCATAGTTAATGTCAAATTTTTTATATATATAATTAAATGATGCTTGCTAGATTTTAAAATTGTAATATTTTTTATTAAGGGAAAAACAACTCAACACAAAACATAAAAATTATGGAATTTGTGGGACAGTTGGAATTGGAGCTCCAACCTCCAAGTGATGGAAATTGGGTTGATGATTCCATATTTGCCAGCTCTTTATAAAGGTGCTAAAATGGTGGGTGGATAAGGTAGTGGTTCAAAATAGGGCCGGGTTAGGTTGAGGATAACCCAGAAAGGTTTTCTCCATTTTTTTATTAATAACTAATTTGTTAATAATGATATCATAAATAATATTATCACAATAATAATCTAAATCATTGAGAGCCTTGATAAAGAATTTGTGACATCAGTTTTACAGGGGGAATGTGTATGATCACTGAGGCAACTCGAAGGCAGCTCGAAGGAATACCAGGTAATGGCAAAAAGTTAGTGGACTCTAGGAGGTTATGCCAAAGCAATTTCAGGTCAAAACTGGTAATTTGTGGTACATGTCGAGTTTTCAATCTTTAGACCTTAAAACACTTTGTTTGAATTTTTTTTATGAATAAATTAAACATTATGTTTAAGTAAGTTATACTATTTCAATATTAGTAAATCATTTTGAATAAAATTGTTGTAAAGGTTTTGTGAATTAAGAATACTGTTTTGGGGCCCTCGACCCATATGATCTTTTCCTTTTAGCTAACTATATTTTATTTTACCCGTTAAAGATAATGTTTTTGGGATTGGTCGGAGGCTGGCGTGAATAACCACAACCTTCTTCTCACGTTATAATCAATATACATCGCATCGCAGGTATTTGTTTATTTATTTATTCTTTTCAATGGATATTGGTTTGTTTTAAAACATTTGTTTTCGAGGCTATAATTTTCTTGATTACCGGTTCTAAATGTTCAGAATGTTATATACCTTATTCGACAAATGACACTTGAATATTCATTTATCCATAAGTATATGTTTATTCAGTTAAGGTGTTCAATGAAATGTTCATGTTGTTCTCAAAATTTATTTTTTTAAGGTTATGGGTTGATTAGGAAACAAGGGTTTGGAGGTTAGCTGTTGTTTTGAAAGGAGGTAAAGCTATACGATCGAGTACTTTGTGGTTGAAATGGTGATTATTTTGTTACATATGCTGAAAACATGTTTTTTGTTGCTTTTTAACGAATTTGTTGTCAAATTGGTGGCAATTTCATTAAAAATGTCTATTTTTTGGTATTTTAGCGTGTTGCCATCAGTCGTTTGATAATCTTGAATTGCAATACGTTTATATTTAGGAGCTTGCAAGAACAATGGTAGTCTCATGGTTTCTTGCAATCGTGGACTTAATCAAATGCCAAGAGTAGTGCGTTAGTTATAGACTTATAATCTTGAATTTTAATTTGTTTAGTGTGCACAACTATCCTTGCTTGAAGATGAAATGCGGAGAGTTGAAAGAGTGAATGTGATCCCGCCCTACTGTTAATTATTAATCTCGATGTGTTTAAAATGTTATATAACAAATGAAGGTTGTTGGGTTTGGATCAGGCTGCCTTGATGCTTGCAGGAATGGGTTCATCCGCAGATGTTTTTAGAATGGTAAGACCATGAATGAGCTTTGGTTGCCGTGAATAAAACTCATGATCTGCTGTTTGTTATTTATGTATTGGCTGGCAGGCAATCACTCGATGGGAAAAGAGACAAAATAAGATTTTGGTAAGAAGTATATAAAACCACTTTAATCACAAATGTTGTTGGTAACAAACGAGTCAATTGGTATTAAGAAACTACGTTTATTGATTTTTAGGAGCAAGCTAGAATAAGAATGATGAAATCTAATGACAAAGCTGAACCTTACTGGACCAACCTTTGGGGAAATGCTAAAAACGAGCCGAGTACAGGTATGAATATTCATTCCCCTACACTTTTGACCCGTTTTGATAATTTTTTGTTCAACTAATCCATGTTGACCCGTTCATAAGCAAATGGGTCATAATCCAAATCTTGCATTTGAAAATGAAAAATAGTGTTGTTAAAACAGTGTGTTGAAACCACTTTTGGGTTAAAACAGTGTTTGAAACCACTGTTGGATTAAAACACTGTTGTTAAAACAGTGTTTTGAAACCACTTTTGGGTTAACAGTGTTTGAAACCACTGTTGGTTTAAAACAGTGTTTGAAACCACTGTTTAACCCAAAAGTGGTTTCAAAACACTGTTTTAACCCAACAGTGGTTTCAAACGCTGTTAACCCAAACGTGGATTCAAAACACTGTTTTAACAACACTGTTTTAACCCAACAGTGGTTTCAAACACTGTTAACCCAAAAGTGGTTTCAAAACACTGTTTTAACCCAACAGTGGTTTCAAACACTGTTTTAACCCAAAAGTGTTTTAACAACAGTTGTTTGACTTTGGTCAAACAGTAGTCAAACATCGTTACAAGCGTTACAGTGGTTTGACTTTGGTCAAACATTGGTTCAAGCATACCATTACAAGCGTTACAGTGGATCTGTACATGGATATGTTTGGATGGCAGACCCTTAAAAGTAAGCACTTGGATATTGTAAAAGTACATGGATAGATGCCCGACAGACTATCTATTTGGAGCCATGGCATGCTGATATATTTGAGTTTCTTGATTTGAAAAAGAACCACACTGATAAAAAACATTTGGATATTGTAAATTCTGCCAACTTTCTTTGATGTGCTCAAGTTAAAAGATTGATTGGTGTCGGTCAGAATTAGGGCTTTTTGTAAGAGTAAAGTTAGTTAGGAAGAAGATTTGCTTTGTTGGTCTTTTACTTTCAGATTTGTTTTGTTATCAAATTTAGGCTCACATTATTTGTATTGATTTGATAATTGATACATCTATGGTGTTGCTTTTGTTAAGGTATGTTTCTGTAATTGAGTTGGGTTAAGTTAGATATGGTGGGTACACACTAAGCCTGGCAAAACGGTTTGGCTGGGTCGGGTTTGAAGTCTTAGATATATCTGAACCGATAAGATCAATAGAGATAAAGCCTTTGCGTTATCATCTGTTCTAAGCATCACCCCCTTAAGGTTCCCAGTTAAATGCATGATATTCTCTACCACATCTTCTACATTCCCTATAGCCTTCACCTCAATCCCAAAGAAATTTGTGATAGTTTGACTTTCTAGAGTTAATATCAGCAAAAAATTTCTTGCAGACTTTGACTTTCTAAAGTCAACTCGGTTTATCAATCTAAATACTAAAGTGTAAGCTTGAATTTTTCAGGGGTAACAAACAAAAATAGTTAAGTTAAAGTGTAGCATAAAAATAGTTAATTATCATAGTTTATGATGGAGCTTAATTTTTTTTGTCAAGGCTTCAGAAATGTTGTTTATTACTGCAGTGGTGTACCTTGATGCGGATACAATTGTGGTTAAGAATCTTGATGCTTTGTTCAAATGTGGAAAATTTTGCGCCAACTTAAAGCATTCGGAGGGCTTAACTTGGGTGTTATGGTAGTCGAACCATCCGAAGAGCTTTTCAATGACATGGTCAGCAAAGTCACCATTGAAAGTTAAAATCGAACCAAACTAAAACCTCCAATCTAAACAAGCATATTCTCGAAGTAGTTACCAAGAGAACAAGAAGCCACCATTGGCAATGAGCTTTGAAAGATCATCAATGGAGATGAAGACTGCAGTGAGAAGGACTGCAAGAAAAGGTACTGAAAACGGATAGTTAAGTTACTAGCTTCGGTATAATTTTTGTTTTGGAATTATGGTGCTGATGCTAGGTGTAGTTATATATTAATCATTAAGGTAAGGTATCTATCTGTTAATTTGGGTATGGATTGATATTATCGTCTTTTAGTCCTTTTTTCACGTTGGAGTAGTGGATCAAAATCAAATGTTAAAGATATTGAGGTGAAGTGTTATGTCATATTAGATTTTTAATCTAATTATTAGTTGAGTTTTTTTTTTTCTTTCTGGTTTGCAGTGAATCAGATAACTATTGTTGGCCAATTGACTATTTTGAGAGCTGGAAATTGTGAAGGGCTGAATGCTGATCTTGCTTTTGCAAAGTAGCATGGTGCTTAGTTTGAAGAGAAAAATAGAAGTCTTGGGGAGAAGAGTGGTTCAGATGTAGACAACCCTGAAGATGAAGATCTGGTATGTTTGATCTGGTTCTTGGTCATCTCTTAGATGTTTTCTTACATCTTTAAGTGCATTAAAGTATGCGGATGCAAAAGAGGTTTGAACTGTATATATATATTGTTATAGTTTGTTTGTTACAAAGCGAAATTGTAATATGAAGATATATTAGTTTAAAGTACAAAAAGAACTTAACCAGTAAAGTAAGTGTCTATTTGACAAGCATATATAAGAATGTTAAAGACATACAAATGGATAATGGTTTTAATAAAAGATTGCTTTTAAATATGATTCGGAAAAGTGCGAAAAGGTTTTAATAAAAGATTGCTTTTAAAAGATTGCTTTTAAAAGATTGCTTTTAAACATTGATTAAAATGGTTTGTTTTTATGTGCAGATGGTCAATGATAGGCCCTCAGAATGAAATTCATTATACGCCATTTGCGCTTCCTCAAATGGTTTACCGATAAGACTTTATCCCAAAAATTAGTTATAAGAAAGGCCGACGTACAATTTCTAAAGCTCAAAGGGTGTACAAGGCTGACGTAAATATTTAATGATTTTTGACACGTTTGTTAAAGAAGTGGATAAAAGAATCATCATGCGAGTGAAGAAAGTATTGCTGAGGAAGACTCGATACGACATGCAATTGTAAATAGATCGAGCTTCCATAATTGAAGAAGAAGATAGAGAAAAAAGATTTGTGATGACTTTTATCATTATACTTATAATACTAACACATACTGTTTTTAACATTGTTTTATAAAGATATGTAACTAAACACAAGCAATTTAAATAATGTATTATAATCTATTTTGTAGTATTTGATTTCGATGGTTGTTAAAGCTACCCGTGTGGTCACACCGGCGTACACCTAGCCTAGTTAAAAGGAAAAACAGATAGCCGTAGTGGGCAAGTCATTCCCCTTTCCAACACCTGTCTTTCAATTTCAACCATATTCCTTTCTTCCTTCGTTCACCGCTAACCAACCCCCCCTCTCTCCCTCTTTTCTTTCAACTTGTAACTCACGCCACTCCAACTCCTGATCGCCATGAATTCAAACCCTAACAGTGGCGATCATCAGAACTCAGGTTCAGATGTTGAGATTACCTCTGCAGACGAACCACAACATCATTCCGGCCTATCTTCAGGTTATTATTATTATTATTATTGTTATTCATGATATATATATATACACGTTAACTGTGATTATTATTCTTATGATTATGTACCGAATTGTTACTTTTGAACTGATTAAGTTAGGGCAAATCCATATATGACATGATCAATCAACTCAACTGCTTAACATTACTTGTAGTTAACTAACTTATGTGCATCTGTTAGAGGCGACGACAGGGCTCCAGGCCCAGATGGTATTAATTTTCATTTTGTTAAGAACTATTGGCATCTATTAGAGGACGATTTCTTTAACATTATGTCGGATTTTTATGATTCGGGGAAGATTAATGTGGGGTGTGGTTCCTCTTTTATTGCTCTGATTCCTAAAGTCAAAGACCCTCAAGGGTTAAAGGACTTTCGGCCAATCAGTTTAGTGGGAGTCATTAATAAGGTGATTTCGAAGATTTTGGCTAGCAGGCTTAAGACGGTGTTAGACTCTATCATTTCGCCTTCTCAGTCGGCTTTTGTTAGTGGGAGGTATATTCTGGATGGTCCGCTTATCATCAACGAGATTCAGAATTGGTCCAAAAGAGTCAACAAAAGAGTTTTTATGCTGAAGATTGATTTTGAGAAAGCTTATGACAATGTCAATTGGAATTTCGTGGTGGACATCCTAGCTCAGATGGGTTTCTCTAACAGATGGTGCTTATGGATTAAAGGTATTTTGGAGTCGGCTAGGGCTTCTGTTTTGGTAAATGGTGCTCCAACTTTTGAGTTTAAATGCCATAAAGGAATGCGTCAGGGGGATCCCATCTCGCCTTTTCTGTTTGTCATAGTTATGGAAGCGTTATCACAGATGATTAATAAGGCTTGTGCTTCGGGTCTGTTAAAAGGTGTTGTTTTACCTAATGATGGTCCCACTGTTTCTCATCTTTTTTATGCTGACGATGCTATTATTATGGGGGATTGGAGTAGAGATAATATTCTGAACGTTGTGAGAATCCTAAGGTGCTTTCACGCTTGTTCGGGTCTTCAAATTAACCTTAACAAGTCAAATCTGTTTGGGCTTGGGATGAACAGTGGGGAGATTGACGAGATGGCTGAGTTGGTGGGCTGTAAAGCGGCGTCTCTTCCTTTTAAATACCTGGGTTTGACTGTCGGGGCTAATATGAATCGGATTTCAAACTGGAGACCAGTTTATGATGTCTTCGAGAAACGCCTTGCTCTGTGGAAAGCTTCTTTTCTGTCTATAGGTGGTAGGGTCACCTTGATTCGGTCGGTTTTGGAGAGTCTTCCTACTTATTTTCTTTCTCTTTATCGGGCCCCAATTAAGGTGTTGGCTGACTTGGAGGTTATGATTAGGAGATTTCTCTGGGGAGGCTCTACGGAAGTTAAGAAATTACATTGGGTCGCTTGGGATAGAGTTGCTTCTTCGAAAAAGGTGGGGGGTCTGGGGATTCACAAGCTTAAGGACGTCAACATTGCCCTGTTAGCTAAATGGGGATGGAGATTTAAAAATGAGAAGGAGAACTTGTGGGTTAGGGTGATTGAGGCGTTACATGTTGGCGGATCAAAGTGGGACTTTTTTCCAGCGAAAAAAGTTCTTGGGGGTGTTTGGTGCAATATTGTCTCGGTACTGAACAAGCCGATAGTGGATGATGTGGCTATCCGGAACTTGTTCAAAGGTGTAGTGGGTAGGGGTGATAGTATATTGTTTTGGCTGGACCCATGGTTATTTGATGTGCCGTTAAAAGAATTGTTTCCTTCCCTGTTTCATTTAGAGGTAGTGAAAAATTGTTGTGTTCGTGATCGAATTCTTGGAGAGGGTCTTTGGCTTTGGAGACACGATCCAGACTCTGAGGTTGAAGTGGCCGAATGGTGCGATCTGGTTTCGGCTCTGGGCTCGGTCAGTTTGTCTGTTCGTCATGATCGTTGGAGGTGGGTTGGGTCCGGCTCAGAGGGTTTTTCGGTTGCGGCTGTGAAGAAGTTAATTGAGGCGAAAAGGGATTATAGTAGTAGATTCGTGATGGAGTGGTGTAAGTGGGTCCCGTTGAAATGCAATATTTTGGCGTGGCGGGCGGAGATGGATAGGATTCCGACTGTGGAGGCGCTTGCAGCGAGGGGTGTGGCGGTGGAAGGTGTAGATTGTTGCTTTTGTGGTGCTGGTCCCGATTCGGTGCTGCATATTTTTACTGCGTGTCCTGTGGCTTTGGGAGTGTGGGAAAAAATTAGTTTTTGGTGCCGGATCATGAATTTTTTCGTCTTCTCGTTTAGAGATCTGCTTGCGGTTCATTCTTTTGGAGATAGGGGGGCGCTAGAGAGAAAGGCTCTTCAAGGTATTGTGATTACGGCTTGTTGGTGTCTTTGGAAGGCTAGAAATTGTCTCAGATTTAATGGCAAGAGGAGTAGTGTCGATGACATCTTTTCTGAGGTTAGGACGGTTAGTTTTTTTTGGTTCAAGTATAGGGAAAAGAAAGGTATGTTAGACTGGGGAGACTGGTGTAAATTTGTAAATATGTAGTGTTGCTTGTTTTGTCCGTCCCGGTTTGCGGGTTCGGCTGTTTTTAATGAAGTTTGCGTTTCAAAAAAAAAAAAACTAACTTATGTGCATTGTTTTCGTAACCCGACTTGCATTGAAATGGCCGCCTTACTGGTAGGACCACTTGGATTGGATTATTATCCAAACTGGATGATGTCATAAACATATAAATTTAAAATAAAATATAGAGTTAAATTCCATTTTAGGCCTGTGGTTTGGGTCATTTTGCCAGTTTAGTTCAAAGGTTTCATTTTTCTCCGGTGGGTCCAAAAAGGTTTCACCGTTGTCATTTTAGTCCACTAGGTTAACTTTATCCATTTTTTTTCTGTTAACCAGAAGGGCAATTCGGTCATTTTATATGTAATTCTGTTAACTAGAAAGGCAATTCGGCCATATAAAATGACCGAATCGCCCTTCTCGTTAATAGAAATAATGGATGAAGTTGACCCAGTTGACTAAAATGGCAACAGTGAAACCTTTTTGGACCCACAAGAGAAAAATGAAACCTTTGAACTAAACTGTCAAAATGGCCCAAACCACAGGGACTAAAATGACATTTAACTCTAAAATATAACAATACGTTATTTTTTTATGTGAATTTGAAATATTAATAAAGTATGAAGCCTTAAATATAGAGTTTAAAGTAAAAATATCTTAGTAAATGGTATTATGGAAGGGCGAAAAAGAAAATTGAAATCCGGTACTACCAGCCAGTCCGCCGGTTTGTTTAAACATTGGTTCCTGATGCCAGTCCGGTCCAATTCTAAAAACATTGGTTATATGTCATATCAAGAAATTTGTCAAAGTAATTTTGTTCTATTTGTTAACTTATCAATTGACAGCTTCCAAATGATATGTACTCAGAGTCTGTTGATATAAGTTTTCAAAATGTGAAGCCTGAGAGAAATAAAGAGTACAAAATCCATGGCTTATTGGGAGCTAAGTTTTTTGACACGAAAGTTCCTGCCAGAAAGAAGGTTTTGACTTCTCTTTAGTCACATATGATTTTCTATATGTTGTAGCCTCTTCCTTGAATTATTAAATTATATAATTTAGCTAGATCGAAAGTCTATTTTTATATCATACCATCTCGTATTGTTCAATATATTGTAATGATGATATTGTTTTCATAATCATATATAACGCATTGGTATTTTATATATACATTTAAGAAACAAACAAGAAAGTGTTTGTGGGTCAACACAATCTGACCTGTCCCATATCGAGCAGACTAAAAATGGCCCGCTTCAACTTGTTTTGATGTATTATCTTGCCTTGTCTAATAGTAGTGATGCATGCAATTTCTGCAGCTTAAGTGGTTGAATCGGCTAGCTAGTGTTCAAACTGACGGTACAGTGCAGTTTGAAATTCCCGATGAAGTTAAGCCACAAAACTTGGATTTTGGTACTAAAGTTGATACCACTGGGGCTAGCGAAGACCATATATAAAATTAGGAATTGACCAATCAAAGTTAATTACTATTCACTCAAAGTTGCTAATTGTGTTATAGATAATATAAAAAACAATAGTCATGCAAATCTAAAAACAATTAAAGAATGTTATCCACGAGCCGAGCTCAAGCTCGAAATTCGGAACTTACATATAAAGCTCGAAATATTAAACTTGGACCCGAACTCTATCTATAGAGAAAACCCTACATGCACAGAATAATTTCACTTGTATATTAATAGTTACAACAACTATCATAAACCTATATAGAAAAAAGTGTGATAAAAGAGAAAAATATTTATAGCAATATAAAAGGTAAGTAAATTAATATGAAGATGAAGTATCATAAGAAAACAAAGCATAAAATAGTAATCATGTTTTGTAAATAATACAAGTATACAACTGGAACAAATAATATATACATAAAACTTAAAATATCATCTTAGAGGGCATCTAGTCAAATGGGTCGAAACAATCAGTTAAAAAAAACTATCTCATATTCTCATACACTGTTTTATTCATCATCATCATACTCGGTAAATCCCACCAATAGCAAATCTAAGGTAGGGTCTGAGGAGGGTAAGATGTAGACAACCTTACATCTACCCCGTAGGAATAGAGATACTTCTAGTGAGACCCTCGGCTAGATAGAAGTTTTGCATCATGCCTTGGACATAAAGACACATAACACTAAAGCAATCGGGACAAAAGCTGATTTAGTGCATGTACCCTCTTGTCTTTCGGCTATCAACGCCACCACATGATGCATGATTAACCGTCCCTCGTTTTTTAACGTTATTTTCACGAAATCAGTAAAATAACGTTAAAATTAGTGCACTTTAACTTTTTCCCCCATAGGGTCCACACATATATACATTATATGCGCACACCTCAACCGAGGCGTTCATACACTGTTTTATTAAAATTATCATTGTAATTATATTCTGTTTTAAAGCATAACTAATAAATAATAACTAATGATTAACAATCCATATAAAATTTAGAAAAACATAAAAAGGACTGTGCAGAACAATCAAACTTGACCCAACCCATTCAACCTTTACCAAAAATGGTAGTGTCAATCTGAACCCGTTTTGGACCATCATTCAACCTGCACATCTTGACACAACCCATTCAACCTATGCTAAAAATGATCATTTTAACTCGAACTCCACTTTAACCTTATTATCCAACCTACCAATCTTGACCCAATTCATTCAGCCTATATTATAAAGAATAGTTTTAACATGAACCGTTTTGGCCCATTATCCATCTTGACCACCACATTCAACCTATATCATTTTAACCCGAACCCGTTTTGACCCATTACCCAATATGTTGACTTTCCACCTCGAACAAAAGCAGCATCAAAAGGAGACCCGGATCCAATCGGCTAAACTTCAGGTGGTGTTGAGGGTGACTGAACTATGCCCGATTGTCTTCACAACCCTTTTACTGGACATTGCAATCCTTAAACTTTCAGCCTTTTCCCATCTGTCAGAAGCAGCATATATATTTGACATAAGCACATAACAAGAACTATCACAAGAATCTTGCAGTTTAATTCTTTCAAGCACGCGGTTAGCCATGATCAAGTCAGAGTGAACTCTGCATGCTCCAAGGAGAGCCCCCCATATCGTGTCATTTGGTCTCATCGGCATCTTTGTTACTATTCGATACGCTTCTACTAACCTCCCTGCCCTTCCTAAAAGGTCAATTAAACAACCGTAATGCTTGACATTAGCCGATAAACCATATTTCGCTAGCTTTTTGAAAGTTGTTAATCCATCTTCAACAAACCCTGCATGTGCACAAGCAGATAAAACCGAGAGAAAAGTGATTTCATTCGGATTCACACTAGACTTCTCCATTTTATTAAAGAACTCCAAAGCTTCCCGACAATAGCCATGGATGGAAAAGCCTGAGATCATAGCATTCCAACATGAATCATTCCTTTCGATTTCTGGCCCATTGTCAAATATTAATCGTGCACTGGTCAAATCGCCACATTTTGCATACATGTCAACTAAACCATTCAGAATGAACTTATTAACCTTGATTCTTTTCTGAATAATCATGCTATGAAGTTCTTTACCTGTTTCTAACAAACCCAATTGAGCACAAGCAGATAAAGCACTCGCAAACGAGACCTCATCCGGTTCAAACCCATCTGATTGCGTTTTCGCAAAAGCATCTAGAGCTTCCTTACAAAGACCATTTTGACAATAACCCGAAATCAAAGAGTTCCAATTCACCAAATTCCGAACCTTGATCCTATCAAAAATGGCTTTGCCTTCTTCCACATCCCCTTTCTTAAAATACCCTGAAACCATCGACGACCAAACATAAAAGCTCCGTCCGGGCATAACCTCGAACATATCCTTAGCAGCCTTCATCTGCCCGTTACTCGCGTACCCATCAACCATAACACTCCAAGTAACCACATTTTTCAAAGACAAAGGAACCTGGTCAAAAAGACACCTAGCCATCTCAGTAGCTCCTACTTTAGCATACCCTGCAATCATTTCAATCCACGAAACCGCTGTCCGATCAGACATCTTTTCAAACAAGCATAACGCGGTCTCTGTTGCTCCGTCCCTCATATACGCACTTATAACCGCATTCCATGTGACAACATTCTTCACAGGCATTTCATCGAACACCTTGTGGGCATTAATCACATCACAACATTTACCATACATGCTAACTGTTGATGTCCCCACCACTACATCAGAAGCCACTCCAGCTTTGATTGATTCACAATGCACAGCCTTTCCGTAATGAATCATGGAAAGAGAAGCACAGGCTTTAAGGATCAATGGGGCAATGGTGAGCATGCATAGCGGGTTACGGCGAATTTGGGTGTAAAGTAGAAGTGCTTCTTTGGGTGTGCCATTAGAGATGTGATATCGAATAGCAGCAGAATACGAGTTTGATGAGGGGATTGGTTGATTGATCATAGATGGTACAGTGCAATTTAAAATTCCCGATGAAGTTAAGCCACAAAACTTGGATTTTGGTACTAAAGTTGATACCACTGGAGCTAGCGAAGACCATGATTTTGATGCAACAACTATTCCAGAATTCCCACCGTTACAAATTGTTATGCTTATAGTTGGAACACGAGGAGATGTGCAACCATTTGTTGCCATCGGAAAACGTTTACAGGTTATATGTATACTTTTTTAAAACTGAAACCTCATGTTTCATGTTTATCAGCATTTGAGAAATGTTTTAAATTTGTATTGTCGTTTTCAGGAGTATGGTCATAGGGTGAGATTAGCAACTCACTCGAATTTCAAAGAGTTTGTCAAGGCTTCTGGGCTGGAGTTTTTCGCTCTAGGCGGTGATCCTAAAGTCCTTGCTGGCTGTAAGGACCCACACACCTGTGTTTATAAGGGCCGTTTGGATTTGTGTTTTAGTTCTGATTATTGCTATATGTAGGTAGCAATACTCAGTTATTAGTGTTTGGATCCACCGTTTCTGCCTTGTGATTATTTAGGGGTATTATAATCAGTTTTGTACCACCCTAACAAAAATGATTACGTTAGAGTATTGCAAAGTGACTTATTTACCCCTTCATTTAACTAATTTTGTGAGATTTTTCTTCCCATTGCACAAAGTTATCCTTTGTGTTCGTAAAATATCATTTTTGGTCTTATTAGGCGTGATTTATTAATATAATCAGAATCGGAATTTGTCAGATGCATACCATCTAATTCACCACTTAATACAGCTTCAAACAGCTAAAGAAATCCTTTTACCACTCGTCCTATTATAGTTGATTATATGATTCTAACTATCCAATATCACATAACTACTTTCAATACAAGCATCCAAACGCTGTGTTTATTACTTGTAATGATGAGGTAACTTGTATCTATATGTATCTGTTTGTGTAGATATGGTGAAGAACAAAGGGTTTTTGCCATCAGAACCTTCAGAAATACCTATTCAGCGAAGTCAAATAAAGGATATTGTATTTTCTTTGCTTCCTGCTTGCACTAATGATGATCCGGATACACATGTCCCGTTCAATGTAGATGCTATAATTGCTAACCCACCTGCATATGGTAGGACCCTTGTTTGTTATAACTTTTAACTCGTTTAGTTACCGCTTTAAATTTGAAGTTCCTGATTTGTTGATCTCTAGTGTGCCTAAAACAGTATGACCTTAAGCATACGGGTTGATAGAAGTGTATTTTGTTTTGCTCATTATACGAGACACGATGCTTAAAGTAATTTATTTGGGTAAATTGCAGAAAGGAACCTTGATGTATACGCTACACTGGCGTGCAATAGAAACTCTAAATTTTTTTAAATGTAATCCTTTTTTATTCAGTAAAATTTCAATCTATTGACATGGATTTATGCTTGCTCAGGTCATACTCATGTTGCAGAGGCACTTAAAGTTCCACTACACATCTTTTTTACTATGCCATGGACGTATGTATCCTCTATAGCTTCTTTTCGTTTTATGCGTGCACCACTTTTACTAATGTTTGCTCTATGCTTGTTCAGGCCTACAAGTGAATTCCCGCATCCTCTTTCACGGGTTAGGCAACCTGTTGCAAATAGAGTAAGTATCTTTATTGTTCCAGTTTCAACTATATACTTATTATCAGTATATTGTTGACACCATCCTCGCGACTTGTTGCAGCTGTCGTATCAGATAGTTGATGCATTAATTTGGATGGGGATGCGAGATATAATTAACGAGTTTAGAAAGAAAAGGCTGAAGCTAAGACCCGTGACATATTTAAGTAATTCAAATAATTCTCCCCATGATTTGCCGCATGGATATATTTGGAGTCCACATCTTGTCCCCAAACCAAAAGGTCCGTTTAAATTTATACGTTAACCAACAGGTTATAGGTGATGTATGACGTAGATATTGCTACAAAAAATATTTTTACTATCCTCTTATAAGCTTTTGAAGTAAACGATGCGGGTCTGTTCGTTTATGCACTTGGTTAAGAGGTGACAGTTTCGACCCATTTACTTATGAATGGACCGATTGGGGTTATGTTTTTTCCCTAACAATGGGTGTTATAAAAAGAAGTAGCTTAAATGATAACGGTTCAAACAGGTTTGATGTCACCTGAAGTGTATTTTTAATGCATCAAACCTCCAAAATCATTTGATGAAACCTCTTGATATTGATGTTAGCGGACCACATAGTTCTTAAAAAACCATAGAATGTAGAGAAAAAAAAAAACAAAAATGGTTTCAGTAAAGCCTATGCATTCTTATGGTATATACTAATGTTCTGTAATCTTGATTTATTATAGATTGGGGTCCGCAAATTGATGTGGTAGGTTTCTGTTTCTTAGACCTTGCATCAAGTTATGTACCTCCAGATTCACTAGTGGAATGGCTTCAAAAGGGTGAAAAGCCCATCTACATTGGATTTGGTAGCCTTGTGAGTTATTTTCCTTTTTGATAATGGCATATCCTGTAAATAGTGCAACCATGGAGAAGCAGTTTTCTCCATGCCGAACTCGAAACAACACGCATTGACTTGTCAACTCCGAAATTTCATTCTTTAAAACTGTGAATCTTTTAAACTAAGCAAGAAATGACCAAATATAGTATACAACAAAGGGGAGCTGTTAAATGTAAAGCTAAAATTATAGTCCACATATAACAAAATGACCCGTTTCTACACGTACTAACTTATTCTGATTGATGAGTCAGCCTGTTCAAGACCCAGACGGAATGACAGAGATAATAGTTAAAGCCTTGGAAAGTACTAAACAGCGGGGTATCATTAACAAAGGCTGGGGTGGCTTGGGAAACCGTAAGATGTTAATATTTTTTGAATTTTCTACACGCTATATGCTTTAATCTCCAAGTGTATTGATTATTTTATATTACAGTGGCAAAGTCAAAAGATTTTGTCTACTTGCTGGATAGTGTTCCACATGATTGGCTATTTCTGCAGTGCTCTGCTGTGGTAATACATGTTTACTCAACGTATAAGTTTTACTGTTAACAAATACATGCATTATTTAATAATCTATATCTGTGAAGACTGAATAGAAACCATTTCAGAGGTTGTATGGACTTGTGGTGATGTTCAACCAATTTGACCCGTTTCCCTTTTAGAAAATATTTTATTTGACCGGTTTAATACAACCTAAATTGATCCAGTCTTAAATAAATGGATCGAAATTGCCACGTCCAACGGAAACTAGTGTTTTCTCAAACAGCAATGATAACTTTCAAAACAAGAGCATGTAAAGGCTTTTTTATGTTCAAAAAAGTAAAGATGCAACTTCAATTTCATGACAAATGTACAAAACTAAAGTAATATGTAATTTGAACTAAAGATCAACAGACTTCTGCTTTCAATTGGAGACCACTTTTACTAGCAACTAAAGCACTTCATTTCTCACTTTTGCAGGTTCATCATGGTGGTGCTGGAACAACTGCTGCTGGTCTTAAAGCTGCGGTAAACTTTGCTGTCTAGTGACTTATAAGCACTTCTTTTATTTCTGGGCCTATTACTGGATTTGTTTGTATTATCTTTTTCAATATTTGGGATTCAGTTTTTCAATGATCTTGAACAAATTTCAGTGTCCGACGACTGTTGTTCCTTTCTTTGGGGACCAACCATTTTGGGGGAGGCAAGTGCATGCTAGGGGAGTGGCCCCCCTCCGATTCCGGTTGAGGAGTTCTCACTAAAGAAATTGATTTCTGCAATACACTTCATGTTACAACCAGAAGTAAGTTCATATAACTTCAACGTGTTAGATATACGTATATTTAGATCGACTTTCCCATTTGACCCGCTAGACCAGTTGTTTAAATGAAACAGTTAATGTAATATACGTATATTTAGATCGACTTTCCCATTTGACCCGCTAGACCGTTTGACCAGTTAGAGATAAACCATAACCCAAATCATTCCATTATATATAAATGGGTCAACATTAGTAATGGTATTCAAACTCAAGGAGTCGTAATCATATATGTGAAACAATCAATGTAATCTTGGTGATGCAGGTGAAAATAAGTGCCACCGAATTGGCAAATGCCTTGGCTGATGAAGATGGCGTTAAAGGTGCAGTGGATGCCTTCGATAAGCATTTTGGTCGCTGGAAAGCCAAAACCGAGGCTGCTAAGCTGGCTCGACCACCCACCCACTTTTCAATGAGACGGTGTCTGGGCTGTGCACTTGATATTCAGGTCTCATTCCTTATGTGAAAAGTGTTCATACCAAACTTTACTAACATGTAAATTTTCTTCCTCTTTTTATGTCAAGTGTTTCTTGTTTTTCGATACGCTTGTTAAAAGAGTTAAGAGACGGGTTTGTCCTTTTTTGTAACATTTTGTTCGTTTAGGGAATTAAACATAATTGAAGAGAATTTGATGCACTCTCAGTCAAAGATCAGAATTTCAAAATGTTATGAAACATATGGTGTGTTTGGTTCGCATGATTCAATGAACTTAGAACTGAATTTCAATTCTTAACGTGTTTCTTTTGTAGAACTCATGCCATCATTAACATATTTAGTTACATTTCTCTTGAATTAGCAATTACACATTTGTATCTTGATGCTTGTCTCCATGGCAGGGATTGAAATCGAACCCGAACTCGATGGGTAAACCCAAAACATTTGGGACATGTATCTAGATATGGGGTTAAAAAAAATTTGCGGGTATGGTACTAGGTGATACCTGACCCGATTAACCGAAATCATATACTCGTTTACCCGAACTACATACCCAAAACATATACCAGAAAAAAATTATTTACCTCTACCAAAGTCTAGTAACGGTTCATTCTATTCGTTTCATTATGTGAAAAAAGTTTTTATTTTTATTTTTATAAAATATGTATTTGATAATACTATTTATATATTTTTTATTTATTAAGTATGAGTTTATATCATCATCAAAATTTACATGATTCAAATATTTCAAACTTTTTATAGGGCTGATAATATGTACGTAATTTATCATATTTTAATAAACTGGGACAATTGCATATTTCCCCTTAAAAAACTGCTTAATTGCGTACTTACCCAACTTAAAATTAAAATTGCATATATCCCCTTCCTTAACTAATAAAATAGCAAATTTACCCATTTTGATTTATTTCATTAAAAACAAGTTATATAATGACTTTTTACCCTTATTTTTACTAAAACTTAAAAAAATACATATTTATTCATTTTTACTAGTTTTTGTAGATTTGTACTAGTTTAGCGGTTTATTTCAGTGTTTAAGTTTTAGTAAAACTAGTAAAAATGAATAAATATGTATTTTTTTTTAAAGAATTGTTAAAAATCCACAAAGACTAGTAAAAATGAATAAATTTGTATTTTTTTAAGTTTTAGTAAAAATAAGGGTAAAAAGTTATTATATAACTTGTTTAATAAAATAAATCAAAATGAGTAAATCTGTAATTATATTAGGTAAGGAAAGGGGATATATGCAATTTTAATAGTTAAGGAAGGGGATATTTGCAATTTTAATTTTAAGTTGGGTAAATACGCAATTAAGCAGTTTTTTAAGGGAAAATATGTAATTATCCCTAAAATTAATTGAAGAAATTGACATGTGTGTTGCATTTTAAGAGAGTCATGCAAATCCTAAAATTAGGAATTGACCAATCAAAGTTAATTACTATTCACTCAAAGTTGCTAATTGTGTTATAGATAATATAAAAAACAATAGTCATGCAAATCTAAAAACAATTAAAGAATGTTATCCACGAGCCGAGCTCAAGCTCGAAATTCGGAACTTACATATAAAGCTCGAAATATTAAACTTGGACCCGAACTCTATCTATAGAGAAAACCCTACATGCACAGAATAATTTCACTTGTATATTAATAGTTACAACAACTATCATAAACCTATATAGAAAAAAGTGTGATAAAAGAGAAAAATATTTATAGCAATATAAAAGGTAAGTAAATTAATATGAAGATGAAGTATCATAAGAAAACAAAGCATAAAATAGTAATCATGTTTTGTAAATAATACAAGTATACAACTGGAACAAATAATATATACATAAAACTTAAAATATCATCTTAGAGGGCATCTAGTCAAATGGGTCGAAACAATCAGTTAAAAAAAACTATCTCATATTCTCATACACTGTTTTATTCATCATCATCATACTCGGTAAATCCCACCAATAGCAAATCTAAGGTAGGGTCTGAGGAGGGTAAGATGTAGACAACCTTACATCTACCCCGTAGGAATAGAGATACTTCTAGTGAGACCCTCGGCTAGATAGAAGTTTTGCATCATGCCTTGGACATAAAGACACATAACACTAAAGCAATCGGGACAAAAGCTGATTTAGTGCATGTACCCTCTTGTCTTTCGGCTATCAACGCCACCACATGATGCATGATTAACCGTCCCTCGTTTTTTAACGTTATTTTCACGAAATCAGTAAAATAACGTTAAAATTAGTGCACTTTAACTTTTCCCCCCATAGGGTCCACACATATATACATTATATGCGCACACCTCAACCGAGGCGTTCATACACTGTTTTATTAAAATTATCATTGTAATTATATTCTGTTTTAAAGCATAACTAATAAATAATAACTAATGATTAACAATCCATATAAAATTTAGAAAAACATAAAAAGGACTGTGCAGAACAATCAAACTTGACCGTTGCATTCAACCTTTACCAAAAATGGTAGTGTCAATCTGAACCCGTTTTGGACCATCATTCAACCTGCACATCTTGACACAACCCATTCAACCTATGCTAAAAATGATCATTTTAACTCGAACTCCACTTTAACCTTATTATCCAACCTACCAATCTTGACCCAATTCATTCAGCCTATATTATAAAGAATAGTTTTAACATGAACCGTTTTGGCCCATTATCCATCTTGACCACCACATTCAACCTATATCATTTTAACCCGAACCCGTTTTGACCCATTACCCAATATGTTGACTTTCCACCTCGAACAAAAGCAGCATCAAAAGGAGACCCGGATCCAATCGGCTAAACTTCAGGTGGTGTTGAGGGTGACTGAACTATGCCCGATTGTCTTCACAACCCTTTTACTGGACATTGCAATCCTTAAACTTTCAGCCTTTTCCCATCTGTCAGAAGCAACATATATATTTGACATAAGCACATAACAAGAACTATCACAAGAATCTTGCAGTTTAATTCTTTCAAGCACGCGGTTAGCCATGATCAAGTCAGAGTGAACTCTGCATGCTCCAAGGAGAGCCCCCCATATCGTGTCATTTGGTCTCATCGGCATCTTTGTTACTATTCGATACGCTTCTACTAACCTCCCTGCCCTTCCTAAAAGGTCAATTAAACAACCGTAATGCTTGACATTAGCCGATAAACCATATTTCGCTAGCTTTTTGAAAGTTGTTAATCCATCTTCAACAAACCCTGCATGTGCACAAGCAGATAAAACCGAGAGAAAAGTGATTTCATTCGGATTCACACTAGACTTCTCCATTTTATTAAAGAACTCCAAAGCTTCCCGACAATAGCCATGGATGGAAAAGCCTGAGATCATAGCATTCCAACATGAATCATTCCTTTCGATTTCTGGCCCATTGTCAAATATTAATCGTGCACTGGTCAAATCGCCACATTTTGCATACATGTCAACTAAACCATTCAGAATGAACTTATTAACCTTGATTCTTTTCTGAATAATCATGCTATGAAGTTCTTTACCTGTTTCTAACAAACCCAATTGAGCACAAGCAGATAAAGCACTCGCAAACGAGACCTCATCCGGTTCAAACCCATCTGATTGCGTTTTCGCAAAAGCATCTAGAGCTTCCTTACAAAGACCATTTTGACAATAACCCGAAATCAAAGAGTTCCAATTCACCAAATTCCGAACCTTGATCCTATCAAAAATGGCTTTGCCTTCTTCCACATCCCCTTTCTTAAAATACCCTGAAACCATCGACGACCAAACATAAAAGCTCCGTCCGGGCATAACCTCGAACATATCCTTAGCAGCCTTCATCTGCCCGTTACTCGCGTACCCATCAACCATAACACTCCAAGTAACCACATTTTTCAAAGACAAAGGAACCTGGTCAAAAAGACACCTAGCCATCTCAGTAGCTCCTACTTTAGCATACCCTGCAATCATTTCAATCCACGAAACCGCTGTCCGATCAGACATCTTTTCAAACAAGCATAACGCGGTCTCTGTTGCTCCGTCCCTCATATACGCACTTATAACCGCATTCCATGTGACAACATTCTTCACAGGCATTTCATCGAACACCTTGTGGGCATTAATCACATCACAACATTTACCATACATGCTAACTGTTGATGTCCCCACCACTACATCAGAAGCCACTCCAGCTTTGATTGATTCACAATGCACAGCCTTTCCGTAATGAATCATGGAAAGAGAAGCACAGGCTTTAAGGATCAATGGGGCAATGGTGAGCATGCATAGCGGGTTACGGCGAATTTGGGTGTAAAGTAGAAGTGCTTCTTTGGGTGTGCCATTAGAGATGTGATATCGAATAGCAGCAGAATACGAGTTTGATGAGGGGATTGGTTGATTGATCATAGATGGTACAGTGCAATTTAAAATTCCCGATGAAGTTAAGCCACAAAACTTGGATTTTGGTACTAAAGTTGATACCACTGGAGCTAGCGAAGACCATGATTTTGATGCAACAACTATTCCAGAATTCCCACCGTTACAAATTGTTATGCTTATAGTTGGAACACGAGGAGATGTGCAACCATTTGTTGCCATCGGAAAACGTTTACAGGTTATATGTATACTTTTTTAAAACTGAAACCTCATGTTTCATGTTTATCAGCATTTGAGAAATGTTTTAAATTTGTATTGTCGTTTTCAGGAGTATGGTCATAGGGTGAGATTAGCAACTCACTCGAATTTCAAAGAGTTTGTCAAGGCTTCTGGGCTGGAGTTTTTCGCTCTAGGCGGTGATCCTAAAGTCCTTGCTGGCTGTAAGGACCCACACACCTGTGTTTATAAGGGCCGTTTGGATTTGTGTTTTAGTTCTGATTATTGCTATATGTAGGTAGCAATACTCAGTTATTAGTGTTTGGATCCACCGTTTCTGCCTTGTGATTATTTAGGGGTATTATAATCAGTTTTGTACCACCCTAACAAAAATGATTACGTTAGAGTATTGCAAAGTGACTTATTTACCCCTTCATTTAACTAATTTTGTGAGATTTTTCTTCCCATTGCACAAAGTTATCCTTTGTGTTCGTAAAATATCATTTTTGGTCTTATTAGGCGTGATTTATTAATATAATCAGAATCGGAATTTGTCAGATGCATACCATCTAATTCACCACTTAATACAGCTTCAAACAGCTAAAGAAATCCTTTTACCACTCGTCCTATTATAGTTGATTATATGATTCTAACTATCCAATATCACATAACTACTTTCAATACAAGCATCCAAACGCTGTGTTTATTACTTGTAATGATGAGGTAACTTGTATCTATATGTATCTGTTTGTGTAGATATGGTGAAGAACAAAGGGTTTTTGCCATCAGAACCTTCAGAAATACCTATTCAGCGAAGTCAAATAAAGGATATTGTATTTTCTTTGCTTCCTGCTTGCACTAATGATGATCCGGATACACATGTCCCGTTCAATGTAGATGCTATAATTGCTAACCCACCTGCATATGGTAGGACCCTTGTTTGTTATAACTTTTAACTCGTTTAGTTACCGCTTTAAATTTGAAGTTCCTGATTTGTTGATCTCTAGTGTGCCTAAAACAGTATGACCTTAAGCATACGGGTTGATAGAAGTGTATTTTGTTTTGCTCATTATACGAGACACGATGCTTAAAGTAATTTATTTGGGTAAATTGCAGAAAGGAACCTTGATGTATACGCTACACTGGCGTGCAATAGAAACTCTAAATTTTTTTAAATGTAATCCTTTTTTATTCAGTAAAATTTCAATCTATTGACATGGATTTATGCTTGCTCAGGTCATACTCATGTTGCAGAGGCACTTAAAGTTCCACTACACATCTTTTTTACTATGCCATGGACGTATGTATCCTCTATAGCTTCTTTTCGTTTTATGCGTGCACCACTTTTACTAATGTTTGCTCTATGCTTGTTCAGGCCTACAAGTGAATTCCCGCATCCTCTTTCACGGGTTAGGCAACCTGTTGCAAATAGAGTAAGTATCTTTATTGTTCCAGTTTCAACTATATACTTATTATCAGTATATTGTTGACACCATCCTCGCGACTTGTTGCAGCTGTCGTATCAGATAGTTGATGCATTAATTTGGATGGGGATGCGAGATATAATTAACGAGTTTAGAAAGAAAAGGCTGAAGCTAAGACCCGTGACATATTTAAGTAATTCAAATAATTCTCCCCATGATTTGCCGCATGGATATATTTGGAGTCCACATCTTGTCCCCAAACCAAAAGGTCCGTTTAAATTTATACGTTAACCAACAGGTTATAGGTGATGTATGACGTAGATATTGCTACAAAAAATATTTTTACTATCCTCTTATAAGCTTTTGAAGTAAACGATGCGGGTCTGTTCGTTTATGCACTTGGTTAAGAGGTGACAGTTTCGACCCATTTACTTATGAATGGACCGATTGGGGTTATGTTTTTTCCCTAACAATGGGTGTTATAAAAAGAAGTAGCTTAAATGATAACGGTTCAAACAGGTTTGATGTCACCTGAAGTGTATTTTTAATGCATCAAACCTCCAAAATCATTTGATGAAACCTCTTGATATTGATGTTAGCGGACCACATAGTTCTTAAAAAACCATAGAATGTAGAGAAAAAAAAAAACAAAAATGGTTTCAGTAAAGCCTATGCATTCTTATGGTATATACTAATGTTCTGTAATCTTGATTTATTATAGATTGGGGTCCGCAAATTGATGTGGTAGGTTTCTGTTTCTTAGACCTTGCATCAAGTTATGTACCTCCAGATTCACTAGTGGAATGGCTTCAAAAGGGTGAAAAGCCCATCTACATTGGATTTGGTAGCCTTGTGAGTTATTTTCCTTTTTGATAATGGCATATCCTGTAAATAGTGCAACCATGGAGAAGCAGTTTTCTCCATGCCGAACTCGAAACAACACGCATTGACTTGTCAACTCCGAAATTTCATTCTTTAAAACTGTGAATCTTTTAAACTAAGCAAGAAATGACCAAATATAGTATACAACAAAGGGGAGCTGTTAAATGTAAAGCTAAAATTATAGTCCACATATAACAAAATGACCCGTTTCTACACGTACTAACTTATTCTGATTGATGAGTCAGCCTGTTCAAGACCCAGACGGAATGACAGAGATAATAGTTAAAGCCTTGGAAAGTACTAAACAGCGGGGTATCATTAACAAAGGCTGGGGTGGCTTGGGAAACCGTAAGATGTTAATATTTTTTGAATTTTCTACACGCTATATGCTTTAATCTCCAAGTGTATTGATTATTTTATATTACAGTGGCAAAGTCAAAAGATTTTGTCTACTTGCTGGATAGTGTTCCACATGATTGGCTATTTCTGCAGTGCTCTGCTGTGGTAATACATGTTTACTCAACGTATAAGTTTTACTGTTAACAAATACATGCATTATTTAATAATCTATATCTGTGAAGACTGAATAGAAACCATTTCAGAGGTTGTATGGACTTGTGGTGATGTTCAACCAATTTGACCCGTTTCCCTTTTAGAAAATATTTTATTTGACCGGTTTAATACAACCTAAATTGATCCAGTCTTAAATAAATGGATCGAAATTGCCACGTCCAACGGAAACTAGTGTTTTCTCAAACAGCAATGATAACTTTCAAAACAAGAGCATGTAAAGGCTTTTTTATGTTCAAAAAAGTAAAGATGCAACTTCAATTTCATGACAAATGTACAAAACTAAAGTAATATGTAATTTGAACTAAAGATCAACAGACTTCTGCTTTCAATTGGAGACCACTTTTACTAGCAACTAAAGCACTTCATTTCTCACTTTTGCAGGTTCATCATGGTGGTGCTGGAACAACTGCTGCTGGTCTTAAAGCTGCGGTAAACTTTGCTGTCTAGTGACTTATAAGCACTTCTTTTATTTCTGGGCCTATTACTGGATTTGTTTGTATTATCTTTTTCAATATTTGGGATTCAGTTTTTCAATGATCTTGAACAAATTTCAGTGTCCGACGACTGTTGTTCCTTTCTTTGGGGACCAACCATTTTGGGGGAGGCAAGTGCATGCTAGGGGAGTGGCCCCCCTCCGATTCCGGTTGAGGAGTTCTCACTAAAGAAATTGATTTCTGCAATACACTTCATGTTACAACCAGAAGTAAGTTCATATAACTTCAACGTGTTAGATATACGTATATTTAGATCGACTTTCCCATTTGACCCGCTAGACCAGTTGTTTAAATGAAACAGTTAATGTAATATACGTATATTTAGATCGACTTTCCCATTTGACCCGCTAGACCGTTTGACCAGTTAGAGATAAACCATAACCCAAATCATTCCATTATATATAAATGGGTCAACATTAGTAATGGTATTCAAACTCAAGGAGTCGTAATCATATATGTGAAACAATCAATGTAATCTTGGTGATGCAGGTGAAAATAAGTGCCACCGAATTGGCAAATGCCTTGGCTGATGAAGATGGCGTTAAAGGTGCAGTGGATGCCTTCGATAAGCATTTTGGTCGCTGGAAAGCCAAAACCGAGGCTGCTAAGCTGGCTCGACCACCCACCCACTTTTCAATGAGACGGTGTCTGGGCTGTGCACTTGATATTCAGGTCTCATTCCTTATGTGAAAAGTGTTCATACCAAACTTTACTAACATGTAAATTTTCTTCCTCTTTTTATGTCAAGTGTTTCTTGTTTTTCGATACGCTTGTTAAAAGAGTTAAGAGACGGGTTTGTCCTTTTTTGTAACATTTTGTTCGTTTAGGGAATTAAACATAATTGAAGAGAATTTGATGCACTCTCAGTCAAAGATCAGAATTTCAAAATGTTATGAAACATATGGTGTGTTTGGTTCGCATGATTCAATGAACTTAGAACTGAATTTCAATTCTTAACGTGTTTCTTTTGTAGAACTCATGCCATCATTAACATATTTAGTTACATTTCTCTTGAATTAGCAATTACACATTTGTATCTTGATGCTTGTCTCCATGGCAGGGATTGAAATCGAACCCGAACTCGATGGGTAAACCCAAAACATTTGGGACATGTATCTAGATATGGGGTTAAAAAAAATTTGCGGGTATGGTACTAGGTGATACCTGACCCGATTAACCGAAATCATATACTCGTTTACCCGAACTACATACCCAAAACATATACCAGAAAAAAATTATTTACCTCTACCAAAGTCTAGTAACGGTTCATTCTATTCGTTTCATTATGTGAAAAAAGTTTTTATTTTTATTTTTATAAAATATGTATTTGATAATACTATTTATATATTTTTTATTTATTAAGTATGAGTTTATATCATCATCAAAATTTACATGATTCAAATATTTCAAACTTTTTATAGGGCTGATAATATGTACGTAATTTATCATATTTTAATAAACTGGGACAATTGCATATTTCCCCTTAAAAAACTGCTTAATTGCGTACTTACCCAACTTAAAATTAAAATTGCATATATCCCCTTCCTTAACTAATAAAATAGCAAATTTACCCATTTTGATTTATTTCATTAAAAACAAGTTATATAATGACTTTTTACCCTTATTTTTACTAAAACTTAAAAAAATACATATTTATTCATTTTTACTAGTTTTTGTAGATTTGTACTAGTTTAGCGGTTTATTTCAGTGTTTAAGTTTTAGTAAAACTAGTAAAAATGAATAAATATGTATTTTTTTTTAAAGAATTGTTAAAAATCCACAAAGACTAGTAAAAATGAATAAATTTGTATTTTTTTAAGTTTTAGTAAAAATAAGGGTAAAAAGTTATTATATAACTTGTTTAATAAAATAAATCAAAATGAGTAAATCTGTAATTATATTAGGTAAGGAAAGGGGATATATGCAATTTTAATAGTTAAGGAAGGGGATATTTGCAATTTTAATTTTAAGTTGGGTAAATACGCAATTAAGCAGTTTTTTAAGGGAAAATATGTAATTATCCCTAAAATTAATTGAAGAAATTGACATGTGTGTTGCATTTTAAGAGAGTCATGCAAATCCTAAAATTAGGAATTGACCAATCAAAGTTAATTACTATTCACTCAAAGTTGCTAATTGTGTTATAGATAATATAAAAAACAATAGTCATGCAAATCTAAAAACAATTAAAGAATGTTATCCACGAGCCGAGCTCAAGCTCGAAATTCGGAACTTACATATAAAGCTCGAAATATTAAACTTGGACCCGAACTCTATCTATAGAGAAAACCCTACATGCACAGAATAATTTCACTTGTATATTAATAGTTACAACAACTATCATAAACCTATATAGAAAAAAGTGTGATAAAAGAGAAAAATATTTATAGCAATATAAAAGGTAAGTAAATTAATATGAAGATGAAGTATCATAAGAAAACAAAGCATAAAATAGTAATCATGTTTTGTAAATAATACAAGTATACAACTGGAACAAATAATATATACATAAAACTTAAAATATCATCTTAGAGGGCATCTAGTCAAATGGGTCGAAACAATCAGTTAAAAAAAAACTATCTCATATTCTCATACACTGTTTTATTCATCATCATCATACTCGGTAAATCCCACCAATAGCAAATCTAAGGTAGGGTCTGAGGAGGGTAAGATGTAGACAACCTTACATCTACCCCGTAGGAATAGAGATACTTCTAGTGAGACCCTCGGCTAGATAGAAGTTTTGCATCATGCCTTGGACATAAAGACACATAACACTAAAGCAATCGGGACAAAAGCTGATTTAGTGCATGTACCCTCTTGTCTTTCGGCTATCAACGCCACCACATGATGCATGATTAACCGTCCCTCGTTTTTTAACGTTATTTTCACGAAATCAGTAAAATAACGTTAAAATTAGTGCACTTTAACTTTTCCCCCCATAGGGTCCACACATATATACATTATATGCGCACACCTCAACCGAGGCGTTCATACACTGTTTTATTAAAATTATCATTGTAATTATATTCTGTTTTAAAGCATAACTAATAAATAATAACTAATGATTAACAATCCATATAAAATTTAGAAAAACATAAAAAGGACTGTGCAGAACAATCAAACTTGACCCAACCCATTCAACCTTTACCAAAAATGGTAGTGTCAATCTGAACCCGTTTTGGACCATCATTCAACCTGCACATCTTGACACAACCCATTCAACCTATGCTAAAAATGATCATTTTAACTCGAACTCCACTTTAACCTTATTATCCAACCTACCAATCTTGACCCAATTCATTCAGCCTATATTATAAAGAATAGTTTTAACATGAACCGTTTTGGCCCATTATCCATCTTGACCACCACATTCAACCTATATCATTTTAACCCGAACCCGTTTTGACCCATTACCCAATATGTTGACTTTCCACCTCGAACAAAAGCAGCATCAAAAGGAGACCCGGATCCAATCGGCTAAACTTCAGGTGGTGTTGAGGGTGACTGAACTATGCCCGATTGTCTTCACAACCCTTTTACTGGACATTGCAATCCTTAAACTTTCAGCCTTTTCCCATCTGTCAGAAGCAGCATATATATTTGACATAAGCACATAACAAGAACTATCACAAGAATCTTGCAGTTTAATTCTTTCAAGCACGCGGTTAGCCATGATCAAGTCAGAGTGAACTCTGCATGCTCCAAGGAGAGCCCCCCATATCGTGTCATTTGGTCTCATCGGCATCTTTGTTACTATTCGATACGCTTCTACTAACCTCCCTGCCCTTCCTAAAAGGTCAATTAAACAACCGTAATGCTTGACATTAGCCGATAAACCATATTTCGCTAGCTTTTTGAAAGTTGTTAATCCATCTTCAACAAACCCTGCATGTGCACAAGCAGATAAAACCGAGAGAAAAGTGATTTCATTCGGATTCACACTAGACTTCTCCATTTTATTAAAGAACTCCAAAGCTTCCCGACAATAGCCATGGATGGAAAAGCCTGAGATCATAGCATTCCAACATGAATCATTCCTTTCGATTTCTGACCCATTGTCAAATATTAATCGTGCACTGGTCAAATCGCCACATTTTGCATACATGTCAACTAAACCATTCAGAATGAACTGATTAACCTTGATTCTTTTCTGAATAATCATGCTATGAAGTTCTTTACCTGTTTCTAACAAACCCAATTGAGCACAAGCAGATAAAGCACTCGCAAACGAGACCTCATCCGGTTCAAACCCATCTGATTGCGTTTTCGCAAAAGCATCTAGAGCTTCCTTACAAAGACCATTTTGACAATAACCCGAAATCAAAGAGTTCCAATTCACCAAATTCCGAACCTTGATCCTATAAAAAATGGCTTTGCCTTCTTCCACATCCCCTTTCTTAAAATACCCTGAAACCATCGACGACCAAACATAAAAGCTCCGTCCGGGCATAACCTCGAACATATCCTTAGCAGCCTTCATCTGCCCGTTACTCGCGTACCCATCAACCATAACACTCCAAGTAACCACATTTTTCAAAGACAAAGGAACCTGGTCAAAAAGACACCTAGCCATCTCAGTATCTCCTACTTTAGCAAACCCTGCAATCATTTCAATCCACGAAACCGCTGTCCGATCAGACATCTTTTCAAACAAGCATAACGCGGTCTCTGTTGCTCCGTCCCTTATATACGCACTTATAACCGCATTCCATGTGACAACATTCTTCACAGGCATTTCATCGAACACCTTGCGGGCATTAATCACATCACAGCATTTACCATACATGCTAACTGTTGATGTTCCCACCACTACATCAGAAGCTACTCCAGCTTTGATTGATTCACAATGCACAGCCTTTCCGTAATGAATCATGGAAAGAGAAGCACAGGCTTTAAGGATCAATGGGGCAATGGTGAGCATGCATAGCGGGTTACGGCGAATTTGGGTGTAAAGTAGAAGTGCTTCTTTGGGTGTGCCATTAGAGATGTGATATCGAATAGCAGCAGAATACGAGTTTGATGAGGGGATTGGTTGATTGATCATAGATGGTTTTGGGAGTGATTGTTTGAAGGTTGATTTTCAGTCGTTAATTTTCAAAATCATATTTTGTCAAATGAAGATTAACTCTATAGTTTGGATAATGAGTTAATTACTGTTTTCGTCCCTGAGGTTTGTCAAAAATAACGGTTTCAGTCCATTAGTTTAAAAATTGCCATTTCAGTCCATTAGTTTCATTTTCGTAACCATTTCAGTCCACTAACTTAACTCCATCCATTTATTTTGTTAACTTTGAGTTAACTAACTAATTCAGGGACGGTTTGCGTCAGTTTTAGAAACACAGGGACTTAAGTGTAAACTTTAAAACATTAAAACAAAAAAAATAGTAAATTCCAAAAAATCAAAAAAATTCCAAAAAACCAAACAAATTCCAAAAAATTCTAAAAAAATTCTAAAAAATCATAAAAATTCTAAAAAATCCAAAAAATCCGTTTCGGCGCGAACTGTTTTGACCCGAACCGTTTCGAGCTGAACCGTCCGTACCGTTTCGACCCGAACCGTTTCGAGCTGAACCGTTTCGACGCGAACCGTTTCGACCCGTACCGTTTCGAAGCCGAACCGTTTCGAGCTGAACCGTTTTGAACCGAACCGTTTCGACCCATACCGTTTCGAAGCCGTACCGCTTCAAGTCGTACCGTTTCGAACCGAACCGAACCGTGCCGTTTCGAACCGAACCCTTTCGAGCTGAACCGTTTCGAGCCGTACCGTTTCGGTTCGAAACGGTTCAGCTCGAAAGGGTTCGATTCGAAACGGCACGGTTCGGTTCGAAACGGTTCAGCTCGAAAGGGTTCGAAACGGTTCAGCTCGAAAGGGTTCGGCTTCGAAAGGGTTCGGTTCGGTTCGAAACGGTTCAGCTCGAAACGGTTCGGCTTCGAAACGGTACGGGTCGAAACGGTTCGGCTCGAAACGGTACGGGTCGAAACGGTTCGCGTCGAAACGGTTCAGCTCGAAACGGTACGGACGGTTCAGCTCGAAACGGTTCGGGTCGAAACGGTACAGGTCGAAACGGTTCAGCTCGAAACGGTTCGGTTCGATACGGCACGGTTCGGTTCGAAACGGTTCAGCTAGAAAGGGTTCAGCTCGAAACGGCACGGTTCGGTTCGAAACGGTTCAGCTCGAAACGGTTCGGCTTCGAAACGGTACGGGTCGAAACGGTTCGCGTCGAAACGGTTCAGCTCGAAACGGTATGGATGGTTCAGCTCGAAACGGTTCGGGTCGAAACGGTTCGCGTCGAAACGGTTCAGCTCGAAACGGTTCGGGTTCGAAACAGTTCGCGCCGAAACGGATTTTTTGGATTTTTTGGAATTTTTTAGAATTTTTATGATTTTTTAGAATTTTTTGGAATTTGTTTGGTTTTTTGGAATTTTTTTGATTTTTTGGAATTTACTATTTTTTTTGTTTTAATGTTTTAGAGTTTACACTTAAGTCCTTGTGTTTCTAAAACTGACGCAAACCGTCCCTGAATTAGTTAGTTAACTCAAAGTTAACAAAATAAATGGATGGAGTTAAGTTAGTGGACTGAAATGGTTACGAAAATGAAACTAATGGACTGAAATGGCAATTTTTAAACTAATGGACTGAAACCGTTATTTTTGACAAACATCAGGGACGAAAACAGTAATTAACTCTTGGATAATTGAAGAAAACAGTGAAACATGAGTCATCGGTGGGAGGATAAGAAAGGGGTTGACAATAAAGTTTAGGATAAATAGTCTAAAAAAGAGGGGAGCTTGAAATGAATCAACAAATAATTGACAAGGGTCTCACGATAAAAAAAAAAAAAAAAAATAGTTTAGAGGTAATTTAGATATTTAACATGGTTTAGTGATAAGGATCACCCGAGTGCAAAAATTACAATCACCGGGATCATGATTCACGTGTGTAATTATTAAACCCCTGGGTCCAAATCGACAATATTTGCAAATCACAGAAACCAACCAGACATTTAACTCATAATTTATTGGCACAACACCAAGAGGTTTGAAGCAATAGGCCACTTCTATGATATGTAGATATATTTTGCAAGACCTTCTTTATCTCATTCGAGGTCATGTGAATGAAGTATAAAACCTTGTTCGTGTATGAGGAACCGAAGGAATTCTACAACATTGGAGAACAACAAAACTATCGAAATTGAACATGTTGTGGGCATTAAATGAAAGGAACTAAGTAGGTTTTCAATTAAAACACTAATGAAGGTGAAAGAGAAAATTTGATTTCTAATGATATTTATATAGTTGAACTGTAGAAGAGTGGGCATTGATGTCAAAGTGGAAGGGATCAGAAAATTAAAGAGGGCACGTAAAAACAATTATGTGGCTTCATTAATAGGCTTTAATCAAAACTAAACTAAACCGAACCTTGTATTTTTGTGATTTTTCTGTTTTTATACCTCTAGTTTTACCTTTAAACATTTGAATTCATGTTGCAACTGTCCATAACCAACTCAATGGTAACAATGCTTGGTGGTTACCGCTAGTAGTGGTAACTAAGCACTATTGTTGTAGCACTAGCATGTTTTTATTCATACCTTCCACTCATGCAACTAATAACCTCAAGCATCTATAACCGATGTCTTTTGTACTATTACGAAAAGTTGTAATGTTTTGGGTTGAGTATAGTACAAGGGTTTTAAAAAGAGTTAAATGTTATTTTAGTCCATGTGGTTTGGGTCATTTTGACAGTTTAGTCCAAAGATTTCATTTTCTACATGTGGTTCCAAAAAGGTTTCACCGTTGCTATTTTAGTCCACTGGGTTAACTTTATCCATTTTTTCTATTAACGAGAAGGGCAATTCGGTCATTTTATATGTACTCTGTTAACTAGAAGGACAATTCGACCATATAAAATAACCGAATTGCTCTTCTCGTTAACAGAAAAAATAGATGAAGTTAAACCAGAGGACTAAAATGACAACGGTGAAACATTTTTGGACCCACATGTGAAAAATAAAACATTTGGACTAAACTGTCAAAATGACCCAAACCACAGGGACTAAAATGATATTTAACCCGTTTTAAAAATAAGAAAGGTAAGAAGCCACCATAAAGTGACAAGTATCCAAGAAAGAATCAAGTGGGAATGACAATTTTGTCCAAGAGTATAAAAAGAATAAGCACGTTCAAGTCACATGTCATTTCCCTCTATTTTAACTTTCCTTATTTAACAAGTTCATTGTACTTTCCACTTATAGAACTTGTATTCCTTTGTATTCGTACTACAGTTCATACGTTGTAATTCGAGACTTGAATCATAATGAAAATCCTATCTTTTACACACTTGTGTTATGCTTTATTCATAAATACTTGTCGATTATTTTTGTTACATACATACTTACATGCAAATTCATGCGTATTAATACTTATTATACATGTAAAATACATTTATACATCCTTTTATTTATGCACAACACTTACACATTGGATTTATATGTTTAAAGCGCTTAAAACCGTCGAAATAAACAAAATTGGAACACTGGGATCTTGGGCCTGGCGCATTCGTGTGAATGGGCCGGCCCGGTCCGCATGAAATAGCCCATCCGCGATTAAGCCCATCCGCCCTTAAACAACCATTCAGCCTATAAATATAAGCCTTCCTTCTTCATTCCAAACCTTCAACACTCGATTTCTCTCTCGAACTCACTTTGAGCAGAACCAATTGGAGCTTAACTCAGTCACTCCTAAGTGAGTATTGAGCTCAAAACTTCTGTTCATCATTTAGTTATTATATTTTCTTCTGATTTTTTACAAGATTTTACATAGATTCTTCATCACCTTCACTTGGTTTCTCAGATTTGCTTGGGCAATCTGATACAAACTCTCAAACTATTGAGGACCAAGCTGAAAATGAAGTTAATCTTTCAAAAACCCTTTTTACAAACTTTCTGAATTCAAACTTAACTGGATCAGAGGTGCGTCGAGCTCACAAACTGAGTAAATAGCTGTTGTGGATTCAAGATGTAACCAATTCCAGTTGAGTAGGTGGTCAGTTCAAACAAAACCAAACTGATTTACCTCAAGAACAACCGCATCCGTCCGAATGGCAGTCACATCTGTCCAACTGGGACATCCCCATTCGTACGAATGTGACATCCCCATTCATACGAATGCACTGTTCATCTAGTTCCGACAATTTTCCACGTGTTGAATGACTTTCAAGATTGCTATTCTTCATATATTTAAATCTGGAACATCAGTGTGTGTTCTGTAGGAACCTTGGTTTCCAATCTAAAACCACCGCCTCACTTAAACTCGTAAACAAACACCCAAACAAATTCATAGACCTAGAACGAGTGAACCCCATTCAGCCTCCGGTGTAACATCCGTCAAAAACGGATATCTAAAATCCGACCCGTTTTGAATTTTTGGATCCTAACCCTTGAAGCTTGGATATATTTTTTTTTTTCGCGAATTAAATAATCGTCAAAAGATTTTTTTTTAAATTTTAATGTAATCATCAATATAGTTATTATATATATTTAGTTAATTAAGTAATCTTTTGTAATTTTATTTTTTAATGTAAACTAGTTAAAGTTTTTAGTTATATCTCAGTTAGAGAAACTAAAGGGTTGATTTGTAATATTAACCTTGTTTTTAAAAGAAAAAAAAAAAGAAACAAAAAGAATGCGTGGACCAGGGATCGAACCCGGGTCTCACGAATAACCAACGAAAGCGCAAACCATTCCACCACTGCCTTGATATCTAGCTAACATCCCATTTTTTTTAAACTTAAATGAACGACAAAATCGCTTCTTTTGAAATAGAATTGCCGCCAAGACAGAAAGTTGACAACCATTGTTTCCATTTTTTTTCGCTGATTATTCGGGATTGGACCGTATACGCGAGTTTCCATATCCTTGATCAATTGATTCCTGATTCCTCGCTGATTGGAGTTTCCTCATATACGTATACGAACCTGGTCATGATCTTGTCTTCCATGCATTCACGTTAAGAAACCTTCCATAACCTCGTAACCACCTCGGCACTCCTATATAAACAGACGTAATGCCCACTCAATCCGATATACTTTCTCTCGACACCTTCACCGTTCACATCTTTTTCTCACACACACTCACAATATCACTTCAAATCATTAGCGCACTAGTCAGGAGTCGAAGTGTTTGCCGGAGTAACCGATCACGTCGCCGGAATTCCAAGCTTTTCACCCGGAGAAGTACGGAGACCACACACGACAGTTCTCGACATACCTCTCTCTCACTATAACACCCGCACCGGAGTTCGTAACCTGCAAGTTTGTCGGAAGGACTAGACTCGCCGGAGACGCCCCCGGAATCGGAACTCACGCGGATTGAAGCCCGAACCGTTTCGGTATAATTTCTCGTCTCTTTTGTTCATCGTTTTATTCAGTTGATACATCACATTTGCAAAACAACTGAAGGAAAAGAATACATGCAATACAGTCGATGTTTCGGTTCGTCTCTTTTATGAGGAAGGTGATGAACTGTTAAAGTCTAAATGGAATTAAAACTATGATTTTTTTTGAAGTTATTGTTAATACACACCTTTCCTAATGTTCTAATAACATAAACTTATGAGAATTATACAAATAGTCGATCTTATGTTGTTTCTTTTTTTGAAGAATATGAACTTTTATTAAAAATGGAACATAAGATATACATCGTTACTGTTTCGTAAATGCTTCATTATAATTAAAAGATGACAACTGAAAACCAATAATATTGTTAGTATATTTTAGAGTAAACTGCCATTTTGGTCCCTGTGGTTTGGCCAGTTTTGCCACTTTAGTCCAAATCTCAAACTTATTACATCCAGGGCCCTGTGGTTTGCATTTTGTTGCCATTTTAGTCCAAAATCCAAAAACCCTAGTTTTTTGACTGTTGCAACCTCCTATTTTGTCCTGTAGTGCAGGGGCATTTTGGTCATTTTGTTTTTCATTTAACATTTTATTAATTAAAATTTTGGTCATCTTCCCCAAATAAATAATCATCATCCCAAAATAAAACCCTAACTCTCTCTCTTCTCTCTCTCTTCTCCCAAATAATCATCATCAGCAGCAGAATATGTAGAACATCATCATCATCAAAACCCAGAAAATCCAGAAATTCCAGAAAATCCAGAAAATCAAGAACATCATCATCATCAACCCAGAAAATCCAGAAAATCCAGAAAATCAAGAACATCATCATCATCAACCCAGAAAACACATGGTAAATCGAAGCTCAAACGCTCGAAATCGAAGCTCAAACGCTGCTGGTGCTCAAATCGAAGCTCAAACGCTCAAAATCGAAGCTCAAACGCTGCTGGTTCTCAAATCGAAGCTCAAACGCTCGAAAACCCTAACCCTAAGAACACACAGATCTCCGCCCCAAATCAACTTGAACCGAGCACAAATCCACACCTGAGTTCACCCGAGTGAGCTAACCCGGAGTCGGTTGTACTCGCCGGAGTCAGAACACCACCGCCGTCGCCACGACGGCGCCGTCGCTGTAAGCCACCGTCATCGCCGCCCCCTTTCTTCCTCTCATGCCTCTCTATCTCTCTCCCGTCTCTCTATCTCTCTCCCGTTCTCTCTTTCCTCCATCGGACTATTTGCTTCCCGAGATCAGTTGCGTGTGGTGGGGGGTGTCTGGTCGGAGGACTGCCGCCGGCGATGTGGAAGGAGGGTGGTTGAGGGTCCGGCTGTGAATGTGAACGAGAGAGAAGGAGGGTTGGCTGATTCTTTCTGATGTAGGATTTTCAAGAAGATGAAGAGATAGGGCAGGGAGTTGAGTGTGTGATTAATGTTTATTGTTTAATTAAAAATGTTAATAATAATTCCAAAATGACCAAAATACCCCTCCACAACAGGACAAAAAAGGGTCAGTAAATCAGTAAAAAATCAGACATTTTGGATTTTGGACTAAAATGGCAACAAATTGCAAACCACAGGGCCCCAGATGTAATAAGTTTGAGATTTGGACTAAAGTGGCAAAACTGGCCAAACCACAGGGACCAAAATGGCAGTTTACTCTATATTTTATTATATTTCAATTAGGAAGTAATTTCTATTATTTAATGAAAACCAATAACTTTGCTTTAGGGCAAACCTCGTGGTCCTCAATTCTCCAAATCCCATTCGTACGTTTAGTTTTACAAGGAATCGCAATGCAACCAATGTGAGTATACATGACCCATTTTCCTTTTCAACACTTTTGGGTGCAATATGTATTCTATATCAAACACACAAATCACCTCAAACAGCTTTATGCACACTCTATCCAAATTCTATGTGATACACTTTGATTCATGTTATACATGTTATGCTACTGTAAACTCTCATGACTATGTGTTCATTAACTTTGCAAGCCTCCCCTAACAATGGTAGCGCTATAGGTTGAGAAACGCCCCTCCCGTTATTTTGACGGGTATTGTTAGGTTAAACTATGTTAAACTATGTTAAACCATCTCATTCATTGGGATAGGCATGTTAATTGCGTTAAACTTTGGTTTGGACACATAGAGTAACATCGTTTCGAGTATATACTGTTAATATGATCATGTTATTCACATTGGATATGAGAAACATTTATACAAATTATTATGCTATGTATCAAACTTGTATACTCGCCAACATTTTTTGTTGATTTTATTTTAATACATGTTGCAGGTTGATTAGTACAAGACTCAAGAAACAAGCTAGGATGGCTTTAGATACCCATTTTAGCAATTAAACAATGTTTGAATTTATGTTTAGTATTTGAAACAATGTATTACATTTTAGTTTTAATGAAATGAATTTAATTCATATTTTCACATTTAGTGTTATGTTGTTTTGAGCAATCTGTTTCGCTTAGTGCGACATCTCGATGTTTCCGCCATCGGTTGGGGTGTGACATCCGGCACTTAGGATTACCTTTCCATGTCGTGTTGGCACACCTGGGTTGTACATTGTTCGGTTGTTTAGTTAACTTTACATTCCGTCTTTTCCTTTCTGTAATAATGACCAACAGGTCAGTTAACTAAGTTAACTGATTTGGTGATCAATAATGAGGTTGAAACCTCCATGCATGACTTCTATGAGACTTCTGATATTACTGGACTAATAATATACTACTATTATAACTATGTAACTTAACGGAAACCACAGACTTAACTGATTAATAGTTAAAATGTTCAAAACGATATTCTGTCTGACAACAGTCCCATTCGTACGAATGGCACATCCATTCCAGACTTATCCATACGAACTATTCGTATTTCCGTTTTTATCATTCTGATGTCGTGTTCCCTGTCATTGATAATAATAATACACCTTCTGTTTACTTTTACTTATTATTTTCATAATATACTAAGTACTTTAAATTCTGGAACTTAATTCCCCAACTCCAACTCATACCTTCGTTTGCCCTAAGTGTAACCTCGGTGTTCCTGTACTAAATCCAACATCCCTTTGCTCGCGGGGTAGAATAACCTCGGTGTTCTTGTACTACGCCCACCTACTCCTGCCAAAACTACGCTCACAGGAATTCTAACGAAGAATTAGCAAAACTGTGAGTATACTTGAACACCATTTTTCATTTTCACACTTTGGGTGCAATATGTTACCTTATAAACTTACATTTAGACTTTTATACAAAATGCACGAATAATCCTATACATGCATGCATACGTTATACTTGATACTTTGATCTGGGTTTGTACGTTTTGTGTTGAACTTGTCATTAACTTCGTACGAGCCTACCCTTAACATGTATATCGCTATAGGAGTAACGCACCGCCTGTGAACGTTGGGTCATGTTAAGACTTTTCTTGCGTTAAACTTTGGGTTGACTTTTTTGTTCACATGTCAGTTTATTGTTTATCTTGAATAACTAGTTTGCCTTGTGGATTCGTTTAAACTTATTTACTTATACTATGTATCAAAACTTGTATACTCGCCAATGCCTTATGTGTTGACCTATAATTTATAACATGTTGCAGGATGATGCTGATGATTAAATGGGCGTAGTGACGAGGCCTTAGATACACATCTAGAAATCGTAGGATTTTAATTGTTGTATCCATTTTGTACCATGCTATGTTGTACTTTGTTTTGTTGTATTGAATTATGGTGTACTTGAATTTCCTGTATTGTAACCCGACATTTGAAATGAAATGAATCAGTTTATCTTAATTCTATTGACACTTTAGTGTTATGTTGCAATGAGCAATCTTTTTCGTCTCACTCCGATGTTTCCGCCATCGATTGGGGTGTGACATCGTAACTTTTTATACGTCATTTGTTTTTAGTTTTTTTTTACCATAAAATAGAGCATCATTTTATCTTTAATATGAATACCCTATTGTTATTTATCTTTAATATGAATACCCTATTGTTATAATTTTCAAAAAAAAATCGAAAACTCTGTTGCGTATTACACAATGAACACGTAAAACACAATGAGTATTAAACTAAAAACACAATGGAAACTAAATAAAAATCACAATCTATGATAAAAGATAAAAGACACAATGACAATAGACTAAAACACAATGGACAAAAGACTAAAAACACAATGAACATATTAAAATACAATGGACAACATATTAAAACACAATAGATAACAAAATAAAAAACACAATGGACAACATATTAAAATACAATGGATAGTAGACTAAACACAATTGTAACACCCCGTGTTATCAAAGTCAAAGTCAAAGGAAGAAAAGATTGCTAATAGCGATCTGTCACTCTTTGCTTAACTATTGGTTTGACTACCTTGACTTATAACCAATTTTGTATTCGAATCGCTTTAGTTGTATTATGTGGAGTATATGTTAATAAATCGCTAATTAATCGCAGTTAATCGCTACTCGACTTATCGCTAATCGCATTGCTATCGCATTCGCAACCCAAATTACAGGTTATGGATATTGTTTTACGTGTGTGTGCTTCTTATGTGTTACTTGTGCATGTTATGTTTGTGTTGTGGTGATTAATCGCAATCGCAACTCTATCGCATCGCAATCAAATCGCAAATGCTAAACGCAAGTTATTTATAGTGATTGTATGTTAGATATAGTAGTTAGATTATTTGTGTAACTAATGGGTAATACTATTGCATCGCTCGCTCGAAACGCATCGCAATGCTCAACGCACGAAACGAAAACATGAAAACCAACTCGCCAAGAGCCACTCGATCGAATGACCATTCGATCGAATGGTCATCCGAGCGGATGACCATCGGATCGGATGGCCATCCGATCCGTCGACAGAGTGTGCTCTTTCCTCTTTTGGAAACCCTATAAATACCCCTGCCACATCACCAAAGTGATGTGACAGCTCCACTCGCTCGACCAGACGTTCCAACCCACTTTTCTCTCGATTTCTCGCGATTCTTGTAAGTTTCTACACCAAATCTTGTACTTCTATGATCTACACGCATTCCTACATCATTTTCACCTTTGAATCTTAACTTTTAACCATGAAATCAGTGGATTTGAGGTGTTCTAGGGTGATATCATCATGGAGTTCTTATGAACTTCAAGATTTGCTTCATTCCACCAAGAACAACTTAGATCTGAGGGATTTCCATATGAATTAACACTATTTTCACCTGGATCTAAACATTTTCAGAGTTAAAAAGGACTGAAAGATGCTTCTCTAACTTTCTTTCAACTCTTTTACACTCAATGCACTCAAAACCGATAGTATCGGAGCTCGTTCAGGCCTTCTACTCATTCTCTAGTGAAGTGTTGGACTGAGACCTGATTTCTATCAACGAGACAACCGACTTCGGGTTGAACACGAACAACTGTCGTGAACAGTTAACTGGTTCGGATTGGGGTGATTCCCGTTCAACCAGATAACCTGGGTCCGATTGGATTCTTATTGTTCAAAACGTTGTCATGACCGTCTCGATCAGACAGCAAAACTTTCAAATATTCAAGTTCAGAAACGATCAGATTGTGGGACGGGTTGTCGTCCGATCGGATTGCCATCCGATCGGATTGCCATCCGATCGGATTGCTATCCGATCGAACCGCAATCCGATCGGATTGCACTTGGACTTCCACACTTAAACATTTTACAATTTTCAAAGATGATCAGTTTCTAGCGGATTGGTAGACCATCCGATCGAATGACAATCCTGCTGTGAACTTGTTCTCTGAGAAATACCTCGCCGGACGGATCGCCACCCGATCGAACTGCCGTTCGATCGAACGATCTGAAATGGTAGAGAAACTTCTCTGACTTTGAAATGCTACAACGAAAACTTCAAAGCCATCATACACAAACACATCCATCCCAAACGAGTGCCAATCCGACCGAATGGCCACCCGAACGGATTTACATCCGAATCGAATGGCCATCCGTTCGGATTGCCATCCGACCGGATGACCACTCGTCACTTGCTCCCCATGCATCGTTTTACGTGACGCTTATCGCTTATGCCATCATTCTGACCAGGCTAATCTCACTCCAGCGCTCCCTTCAATCCACTAATTTCCATCGCTGTGAGTATACTCGATCCCTTTTTGCTTTAAGCACTTTTGGTGTTACATACGTTACTTTTTCTAAATCACATCGACACACAACGCAAACACTATTTATACGCTGACCGTTATTGCATGCTACTTGTCACTCGATGAATGCTTGTATGTTATATTAACACAGTGATTGTTGCCTGACGCCTTAGCAACGAAAGTACTATTTGTTTAGACTCAGCACCTGTCGTGGACAGGGGTTGTTAAGGTTACTTCTTCACGTGTCACAGTGGTGATACGTGTTGCGCATTCTACAACTCGCAGTCTAGTCTGTGCATATTTCATTGTCGATAACCTACTAGCTTCACACTATACATGTTACATGCTGGTTATGCATAAACGCTTTCGAACTCTATTATTACTATTAAACTTGTATGCTCACCTTTACACTATGTGTATTGATCTCTATTTTAACGTATATGACAGGTGTTTAGGATGCTGTGATTTACTTGCTGGGAAATGAAGCTAGGATGGAGTCTAGAAACAAATCTAACAAAATCTGAGTTGTCGGAAGAGTTTGCTTGTTCTTGAGACAATTATCTGTAATAACTATGGTTGCTTTATCTGTTAGTAGTATGGGACATTAACATTAAAGATTTGGTAATTTAATAGTTGTTGTGGATTCTCTTGAACAACCTGTGTCGCTCAGTGCCGCGCCCCGATGATTCCGCCATCGGTTGGGGTGTGACAACAATGACCTGAACCTATAACACAATGTATAAAAACTCACCTAGTTGAAAAACACAATAATCAGAAGTAATAACTGATGTGCTAAAAGTGGTCAATTAAAACTAACTAATTTTTAACCTAAACTAGACACGCTAAGTTTTAAATTTATAAACTAAGACTCTCTAAAACCTAGATCACACAACCGGCAAGTGTACCGGTCAATGTAGTATAGCCTAAGTACGTCCGAGTATCTAACCCACGAGACTCTACTGACTACGTTTACTAGACTCTGACTAGACTGACTCTAACCTAATTGTACTTAACTGTTTTGTTGTTTGGGGTTTTGAGCTTTGTAATTAAATAAACTAATATCCTAAATTAACTAACCAAAACGAACTAAGATAATCGAACGATTGGGAACACAAGTTTGAAATCAATCAGAAAGAGAAACCACCTAGGCAATGAATCCCTTAGAACATGTAATGACTTATGACTTTGACAATCGACTAAAGATCTGATATCTAATCCGACCAACTTCCCGCTAAGGATAATTAAATCCTATAGTAACTAGTCAGCTCAGAGCGGGACCCCCACTCTCCAGTTCCTAGAAACCGACTATGAAGAACAATCAGAACACGTAATGAAGTGCTAAAATGAACCGACTCGACCTATCGACACCGAATCCCACAACTACTAGAATTAGAAGAGAATCACCTTAATAATCTTTTAGATGTGAAGCTAACCTCAATTTGATACACCGAATATCTAGGAACAACTAAACGCGAATAAATAGAAGAACCCCGAGCTATCGAGTGTTCAAACTATCAAACAACGCCTAGAACAAACCTAGCAATCCCAAATCATATTTCTAATCATCAAGATTGGATGCACACTTTAACCTAGCTGATCTCATTAACTTGGTCACCTTGGATTATTTCTAAAACCAAACTCTAGATCGAGAACCCGGAATTAACGACCTAATAGTGACTAGAATATGTCTAGGGTGAATTTCTTCTTTCTAAACACATCAAAATCAATAACCAAACAATAATCACAGCCAATAAATAGCACACATAATCATATCCAGCAACAAATAAAAATTATTTTAAATCAAAACGCGTCGTAGTCGATAAACGTCAAATAAAAGTCAAAACAAAAATTCCAAGTTCATCAAAAACCTAGATGGAACGATAAAACTAGCCGACAATCATGTTCGAATAATCAAAACAATAATATTCAATGGCAAGTATCATGATTGAACAAGATTAAACGAAAAAGAATCGAAAAATAAAGACTAATGATGTGTCAAATCTTTAACCTTCGAACCCGACTTCGTTCTTGAATCAAATCCCTTCTCCCTCTTGAAATCACCTCTTGAATCCCCCGGTTCGTATGGCAGCCGCGTATCAAATCCTCTGCCTACTGTCGTCTTCAACTCTTATCTCCTCTCGTCTCTTCCTTCTTTTGTTTCAGCCGTAGGTTTTTTTTTCAACCACAATGGCAGCACACTATTTTTCTTTCAAAGCAACCCAAGTGGGCCTGGCCCCTCTGTCGTCAAAGACTTTTCTTTTTATCTCTAGTAATTCGTATATATGTTAGGTTTCCTTCAAAAAATAATATCTCCTCCTTCTAATGTTGCTTTTGACGTATATATGGCTCAAAATATGGCAGCCCATTTTCTCCCTGTTGATGTCCACACCTTCTCTTCGATTCCTTCACAAATTTATTAATTGGCCACGGCCAATTATACAAATGAAACCTTCATTAATATGGCTACACCAATTCATCCACCACTGCTAATTATATATATATATATATTAAACCCATTAAGTCTAACCGCTTTGCAAATCAATATTCACCGTCGGATCATGCTGAGATGAAATCTCAGCCGTTTAAACTCCCAAAAATAACCGCTCTAATGGCGGTTCCCGGAGGTTATGGTCGGTTTTTGCAGCTGGTGGTTACCTCCACCTTTTGCTGCCCACTATCTCCACTAAAATATAACCTTCTAGAAGCAACGGTTCAGGGCAGTTTTACAATCTCTCTCCAAAAATCATGCGGTTTCCAGTCCTCCCCACCCACGTTTCCCGCTTTCTCCTCCCCAACCGTCCCAGGTCACCCACTATAAATCCTCCCCTACCCAGCATCATCAAGGCCTCGCTGTTCCGTTCAGGGTTCAACTCTCTCATCTTCTCTACTACAAAAAAACCCTAGCTCCATATCTGAACAGACATTTCTCCCTCTGCATTCCAGGTATCCGTTTTATCCCACATCAATTTGTGACATCGCCCTTTCATTATCTTATTCAACATCGTTTATTCATCATCATCTTCACCGTTTCATCAAGAACTACCATTTCTTGCATTCGGAACATCCTTAAGGTATAATTTCATCACATTTATTTCAATTCCGAATTTGATTATAAAATTTCAATTCCGAATTTGATTATAATCGTTTGTATCTTAGTGGTTTATACTATTAAATTATTGGTTCCATTTAGGGTTATCTCTACTTGCTTATGGGGGACATTCAACCAGTTCAAGGATTGTAGGTTCATTATTTATATTTTTTTTTTGTCAAAATTCAATATTTTTTCATGTAACCCAATGAAATCAAAAGGCAAAATGAAAATAGAACTTCACTAAAACTGTTAAGTGAAGATCGCGATTTAAAAAAGAAAGCTAAATCTCACACAAATGAGAAAAGGGTACCGTTTAAAACTGTTGTTCATATGCAGTGGCTATCAAGATGTTTAGACTATTTTATCTATAAAATAGTTATAACTTAACCTTATATAGCATATTGTTAATAAAAAATAAAAACTACAAAAGTTGGTTTTAATGATGTTTGTTTGGTTAATTCAGTTGTTTATAAGCATCTAACTATAATAACTGAAGCATAAAAATGTGTTTTTATAAAAAAAAAAGCATAACCAAACCATGAGTTACAAGTGGGTTCAGTTTTTATGGGTTACGGTTTGGCCTCAAACTCAATGATTGAAATTTGGTATTATCTAAAGTGTGATCCAGAAGAACCAGAATCATGTGATTCCTGGTGCAATGGAGGTCTTATGAACAGTGCCTTCGAGTACAATCTCAAAGCCGGTGGGCTTATGAGGGAAGAAGACTATCCATACACAGGAACCGACGGTGGGAGCTGCAAGTTTGATAAAAATAAGGTTGTAGCATCCGTCCGTAATTTCAGTGACGTGTCCATTGACAAAGACCAAAGTGCCGCTAATCTCGTCAAACATGGTCCTCTTGCTGGTACGCATAATTTCCCTTAATATCTACTGATTTCATGTCAGTATCTTGCTAACCAACGGGATCAAGTAAAATATAACTTGTGTTGTTCATATGCAGTGGCTATCAATGCGGTTTACAAAATCAATAGTGAAGAAAGGGACATCCATGTCAAGCAACCAGAGATAGATAGCAAGCAAGTGCCACAAAAACCCACCAAACTAATTATTGATTACATATATAAATGGTTGATTCAAAGCATGTAACTGAACTTTCATTACTTATTGATCCTTATTTTTTTAAAATTTCTTATCTTTTGGTAAAATAACATGATTAAACATTAACCATTTTCGTGTTTGGTATCTTGCAGTTTACGTGGCACTTTATACTCTTTTAACAAAAGGGAGATAAGTAAACGAGAGTAAGTAGCATATCATGTGTTAGCTTTACTTTTATTGAGGTGCAATCTTACAACATGATCAAGCATATTGTAAAGTATATATCTAGATATTTCGAAATCAAAACCTGATTTGACTTTTCATGCCACAACACGCAAGTGCAATAAGCAATACTGAAGTTCCAAGGGATGGTTCAAAATGAGTTAATGCAGCCCCATTTTCACATTAACGGGTTGGTATCGCCCTGTTATAAGCACCATTAAAGTTAATTTTTGGATTAAAACCGGTTGAATGTTATAATGAAATTGTCCCATATTTATATCAGTGGGTTGAAATTGCCCCTTTGGTGTTCTTGCATCACTTGCGTTGCTTCATTCTTTGACTTTAAAGTTAATTACCCTTCCATGTTCTTGTATGTATGCTATTGAATCTTATCATCATTTTATTATAATGTTTTATGTTTGTCAGGAAGGATGCTTAGAAGGGCCATGTGACACTTTTATGTCTAGCTGCTAATGGTGGCAATGGCGAAGGAATTCAAAGGTTACTTTGATATTTTTATAATATCGAATTGATATATATGAAGAAAAGTAATACTGAAGCGATGAATGTTTTCAGCAATCGATATCCTCCAATGATTATGGATACACTCCTGAAAACAAAATCTCGAACATTTTTTGCTCGACATAACTTACAAGAACGGTATAGTTGGGATATTCCCAGTGATGAAAATTCCTCTATTCTCTTACTATTCTTATGATTTTTTTTCTTTTTTTTTAACACTTTACAAGTTTGCAGACGTTACACATCTTATTATAGCGTTACAGAATAGTGTTCAACAAGACTCCAATATTGCGAAAGCTTCTCAAGGTAAGCAAATTGAAGGGGTTCCCTATGTTTTTTAGTATGCAAAGAGCAGATATAATACCTGAGACTTAGGTTTGGGAGACTTGGGTTGCTGATATGCTCTCATGTATATGCATGTGTAGGTACATGAAAGAGACTGACCATCATACCTCTTCATACAATGGTCCAGCTTCACATAACATCGGACATCTGGGAACCTACTTCGGGTAGTTTTCACATCTCTTTTCAATTTTTTATTTTGCTGTATACATCATATATTTGAAAAGGATCTTGTATGTTGTTTAGATGAAATAGTTTAGTAAGTAACTCGTCTATCACAAAAGAACTGACCTGATGCGTTTCTACAAGATAATGATGGGTTTTTTAATTGATATCTATAAAGTTTCTCTGATTCTCATGAAACTCGATATTCAATATATGAGGCGTTCAAGAAGATGCTTTAAGACTTCTCTTTTGTTGTTCACTGAAACTGAACCTCACAACTGGTATAATGCCTAATATGAACGTTTCGGATGCACTTCTTGCTTTTGTGTTTACGAGAACTTGGACAAAGTTGCTCCAAAAATCCGGGATTTCATCTGTTCCGTTTACCAGACTTGAGGATACTATGATTCAGACATGTTCAGTTTCCTGTTACAACATTGCCATTGCAGGTTTAATATATTTTTTTGACATATTTTATTAGTTTGTTACAGAATTAATTATGTATATTAATATAGGTGGATATGGATCTTATTAATTAGGATTAAACAAGAAACATATGAGCTAGCAAGAGGAACAAGTTCACCCGACATTTACAAAGAACCTAGTGTTTGTTGTATGATGGGCTACTCATTTTTGGTCTGCTTTATTGGTCTTTTTGTATCGGTTCCACTCAAAAAGGTATATCATCTTATAAGCTTTCTGATTTATTATGTTTTAATCATAATAATTAGTAAAATATTAAATGGATAATCTGTGGAGATCAGGAGATGCTTTATGTCAGGTTGGGTTATCCGGAGGAGTTTAATGCGGATGTAGTTGAGTTCCTTATAAAGATGAAGAATCTTTAAATATTTGAGGATCATTGCTATCTTTCTTCCATGTTCTCCTGTTAATATATAGGTATGTCATCTCTAACATCTTCCTTTAAATTTTGTTAATTGGTTGATTTGGGTAAAAGGAAATTTGTATATCCGCATATCGGACCATTTGAGTCAACTCTAACATACAACAGGTTAAATCAGGAACTTAATAACATCTGCTATTTAAAACAAGGTAAAATGAGTCAGCACCACACATGGTTTTTGTATGTGGCCGCTAGACCAACGACCAACGCCTGAACCAAATTGATATGTTTTTTTTTCAAAATGGTCTATTTGACCCGTTCCATGACCAACCTATCCCTTTTGCCATATTTAATTTTGTTCTATTTATTGCAGATTCTTTATGCCGGGCTGGGTCTTCGATATGCTTAAACAATCTAAGTTATAGCTTATATATTAGCCCAATATGGAACGAAGATCTAGTGTTTGTAGCAGCAGAACCGGTTCAAAGAATCTTTAATGTTAACCGTAGAATAGAGGTAACAAAGATGAGATTCTAGGAAAATGTTTGTTGCCGTTGTACTCGGTTCATCGAAGATGGGACAATAAAGTCGTACACTCAAAATGGCACAACCTTGAGAAACATAAGGTGATTGATGGTGAGAAAAAAGAAGCAAAGTTCGCGAGTCGAATTCATCTATGAGTGTGTTTGGATGGAGGGTATCATGTGTTGGATGAGTATACGAATTATAGTCGCGATTTAAGGCCGACAGCGAAGGAAATATGGAAACCGAGCAGTTGGATTTTGGAGCTCGGGATTATAAGTGCGAAGGGGTTGTCGCCTATGAAGACATGAGACTGTTGTGGGTCAACGGATGCGTTTTGTGTGGCGAAGCATGGGAATAAATTGGTTCGCACGAGGACGATTATTGATAGTTTTTCGCCAACGTGGAATGAACAGTATACGTGGGAGGTTTTTGATCCGTGTACGGTGATAACAATTGGTGCGTTTGATAATGGGTTTTTGCATAAGGGGAGTAACGATTCAAGGATTGGGAAAGTGAGGATTCGGTTATCGACTTTAGAGACGGAACGAGTGTATAGTTTGCAGTAATAATTTTATTATCTTTTGTTTTGAGGAAGAAAGGCGACAGCAGTATTGATATCATCAATTGTAGCCATCAAGATATATTTTTGTATATATGCATTAATCCTATACCTGTTACTAATATATTAAACGTTGCGGGATCAAGGGTATGAAAATGCTAAAAAAAGGGCAATAGCTAAGCTTTGTTGGAAACTGGATTATGTATTGATGTTAGCAGCACTAAAGAAGATGATGATTGTATTGACACAGAGACTCTCATGAATACCCCAACAAACTGCAGAAGATTGCAAGGGTTACGGTTAATAGGCGAAACAAAGGCTCACCATTTTCATACAGCAGATCTGGCTATGCTTATGGTTGTTTTGTAACTTTTTTTCCCATGCCATTAGGTGATCTGGCTATGAGTTGTACTGTGGCTACGTTTTATGTTAGGAGATCTGCAATGGAAGTTTCATGGTTCCCAACGTTTTATGGTTTGTTTGTTTTTAGTTAATGTTTTGGGTTTAGTTTTCTTTATTTTATTTCATCATATGATTTAGTTTAATCAATTTCCAAATAAACCGTGATAGTAATACACAGGGGAATAATAATGCTAATACCTTGTGAACAAACAACTGATTTGTCAGGCCCTAAATTGGATAATCCGACTTGGTTTTACTTGGCAATTGGAAAAAAGAGTGCTAGCTACTAATTTCTTTATATTAACTATAACAAAAGTAATTTTTTTTCAGACGTGAGACCCCAAAATAAATTAGTAAAATCAGTTAATTGTTAACTTTAAACGCACTACTAATTGTAATAATTTTTTTATTTAAAAGTACTCAAAGAAATAAACCGGTTGGGATGTTATTATGACGTTGAATTCCCCGTCTGCCGGACGGGTATCCCCAAATAGTGGGCTTATGGCTTTAATTTTATGGTTGAGAAAGAGTTTTTGTGGTTTAAAAAGAATAAAAGGAAAAGTTAGATTGTTGTGACTTTTTAAATAAATAATGTTTTCATTTAGTGCAAAGAAAAAAACACTTGTGTCATTATGCAGTTAAAGTACCCGGCCTACGGACGGGTATCTAAAATTTCATCTCATTCTCATCTAACACAATGCCAAAAATGGATACTGGTGGAGTGGATGACACATGTGAGGCATTGTTACGCTGTTAGTGAACAAGTTATACTTTGTATTCCTTACTCTCATACTTAACTTTCAGGTGGTTGTTGATGTGAACCATCAGGATGCCTCAGTAGACGATGCCAAAAATACACCAAGTTTGACAAATGGGCACCATGCATCAACTCCACAAGTCGAAAAGAGGCTATCTTTGAGGTTAAAGAGGACAATCCAAAAGCCGAAAAAATTGAGGCAGTAAACTACGTTTGATTGTTATAACACTTTTCCCCAGTGCTGCCTATCATTTACTTTTGCATTAAAATGACAGTATTTCATGTTTTATCTCTCTATCAGTTTTATTTTATACTGTTTGTGGTTGTACACCGTTCACGTAGGTTTTCCTTTTATAAATTAAAAATTAAAAATGGTGCTTTTGTTTATAATGTTCTTTAGACTTGTGTTCACCTAACGTGGGCGTTTGGGATTGTTTATTTTGAGCTGCTTTTAAGTTTTTGACTTCTTAAAAGTTAATATGTCATTTTTGTAGTGTTTGGATAATGTGTTTTGAGAATGAGTTTCATTGGTTTGAAAAGAAGAAAAAGAAAAGTTCTATGGTTGTAATATTTTCAAATAGGAGATGGAAAAGAGGAAAAGGAGAAGCAAACCGAAACACCATCAATATACATTGTCTTTGTTTGTTACCTTAGCGTAACCCGTCCAACGGACGGGTATTAAACTAGTTATATTATTATTAATATACAGCCTTTTCAATGTTTTAATATAGAGATTAGTGGGCTTAGCCCAATCACGGAAAATGACTGCAATTTTTATTCGGTCCCTGGTGCTCTACTCTACTCAATTAGCTGGATATTTCCATATTACTCGTTTTTGCTCCATTTGCACCAGGACCTCACAAAACACAAAATAATATAAAATAACACTAAAACTAAATAAAAACAAATAAAAACTATACAAAAATTATACAATTTACACGGGACAAATATGTGTATTTTACCACACATCAATAACACAACGTATAAAAAACCCAAATACAACGCCATCTTCATTGTGTCATTAGTTGTGTTATAGGTTCTAATAAAAACGTAGTGGGCCATAACCCAAATTAACATTGAGTTATAAGTTTTGATAATAACACAATGTATAGAAACCATAGTAAAAACGTAATAACTAAAACCCAGTTAAAAGACATAATAACCTGAACCTTTAACACACTGCAAACAAAAACTCAGTAAAAATGTTTTTTTTTATTTTTTTTATCTAGTAATATGATACTCATATTAAGGGTTATTGGATTTTAATAATCCTAAGTTTCACCTGTTGGCTGATAATAATCCCGACTTTAAAAATTCCCTCCAACGATCCCAACTTATAAGAATTTGGCCCCCATTGATCCTTTTCTAACGTAGGTGCACTTAAATCAATTAATGAGTCTACAGGTGCACTTGAATCTATTGTAGAGGTCAAATTCTTATATGTTAGAAAAGGAACAATGAGGGCCAATCTTTTATAAGTTGGGATCGTTTGAGGGAATTTTTAAAGTTGGGATTTATTATAATGTGATAATTGAATGAACAGAACTGAAGAGATTGATACAATATATAGACATGAATAAGGGCCAAAGAATAAATACAAATTACAATAAGGTACACTAGTTATGAAAAGTTATCTAATATCCCCCCACAAGCGAAACGGTGGCGGTCCAATCCAAAGAATCTGACGAAAGTTGATGAACTGAGGTTTGGGAAGACTCTTGGTAAAGATGTCCGCCACTTGAAGCTTGGTTGGAACAAATTTCGTAACTAACTTCCCTGAAGCAACCAGTTCTCGTAAAAAGTGATAATCAAGATCAGTATGTTTAGCACATTTATGAGAAACTGGATTTTTAGTAAGAAACAAAGCACTTTGATCGTCACACAGAATTGTTGGACAGTCTGCCGGTAGGGAGTGAAGTTCATGAAGAAGGTGGGTGATCCAAACCATTTCTGCAGCAGTGTTAGCCATGGCCCTATACTCAGATTCACAACTTGAGCGAACAACAGTAGGTTGCTTTTTGGCGCTCCAAGAGATGAGATTGCCCCCTAAAAATATAGAATATCCATAAGTTGACCAACGTGTTTCTAAACATCTGGCCCAGTCAGCGTCGGAGTAGCCCAATAAAGATGTGTGATTGGGACGACTGTAGTGTAGACCAAATGCAAGTGTGCCTTTAAGATAACGAAGAATTCTTTTAACCTCCTGATAGTGAGTAATGGTTGGTGCATGCAAAAATTGGTTGACTTGATTTACGGCATACGCGATGTTAGGCCTGGTGATCGTCAAGTACTAGAGGGCCCCTACAATTGACCTATAATGAGTAGCATCCGAGAATGAGTTACCTGTAGACACAAAAGAGACATTCGCGCTTAAAGGTGTTGGAGCTGGTTTAGCATCCAACATCTTTGCACGTGTTAGGATATCATAAGAATATTTGGATTGATTTAAGAATAATTCGTTTTTTTGTGTAGGTAACCTCCAGTCTAAGGAAGTAGTTGAGTTCTCCCAGATCTTTGATGGCAAATTCTTTATGAAGACAGTCGATAAACGAAGTGAGAGCACTTGTTTGATTATCGGTGAGGATTAGATCATCAACAAAGACAAGAAGATACATGACACAAGATTCCCTTTTTAGGATAAAAAGATATGGATCCGCACACAAAAAACCATTTTTGGTTAAGAAAGAGCTCAGGCACTGAAACCATGCCCTAGTGTCACACCCCCGATATTTCCACATATTACCGGTGGGCCCGGCGGGGAGTATCGTGACGTAGTTGATATCATCATAGTTGTGACAACTGTCAAATTTGCATGCTTCCGTACAATTGATTAATATTAAATTTGTGCTTAATGACTGTGCTTAATTACAACTGATGATTTAAACTGCTTTCTGATTACTATTACATACATATATGAGCATCACATTTCATACTGTCACACCATTTAATACACACAAACGTTAGTGACATACTTGACGCACAAAGCGCAGTTAGCACGGTTAGCAGATAACTCAGAAATATACTGACAGTGCCAGTACATAGACAGACAGTGTTTTGAGACCCAGTATGGGCCAGGGACAAAGTACTACACTAGTATGGTGTGTAAGGAAGTGAGGACCACGAGACTGTGTCACTAGGCGATAGTTTGAGTGCCGGGAAGTGTCTAAAACTCATGTTTAGTGCAGAATTCTGCATTTTCAGCAACGATTCAGCTTTTAACATACTCGTATTATACAGAGAATTGACTAAATGGTCCTGAACGCCTTCCTAAGTGTTGGAATTAATTTCGTTACAAAAAGATGCATAAAAGACACTATACGGTACAATTTAACACTTTAACGGAACAGTACGTAACCGAACAACCGGACATTACCCGGGACACCAAAATTTTGTCAGAAACATTACTTTATTATTTTTAACTAATTATGGTCTCAAAAATCCCCACACACTATAAAAATATGACATACACATAATACATTAGAAAATACACTTTACCTCCTAGATATTTACCTACTTAATATCAAATGTTACAACGAGCCCCCCCCCCCCCCCTAGCCTAAATTTCGGCCATCATCACAATATTTTCCCTAGATTTTTCTTTTTAATCTTTACTTGTTGGATTGGCCAAGATATAATGTAATGATCACAATTATGACAAAGGGGATTTCCAAGAAATCCTTCTATATCTTCCTACTTCTCACTCCTCACCTCATAAGTTCACTCCACCACCCTCAAACTCACTCTCTCTCTTCCCTCTCGGCTGCATACATCCGCCACCACCATCATCACTTCAACATTCACTCCTTTGATCCATTTTCAAGTCCAAAACAAGTGATAGAAGGAACCTTGTGAAGCTTGGAGCTTGGAGTCTTGAAGAAACATCACCCCTTGCATTCTCACGCCATTTTCATCATCATTTCTTGTTCACAAGTTCATCCCTAGCCCTTGTGCTAGTTGTAAGTCTTCGATTTAACTCTTGAATCACTTCTACGTTGATTGTTCGAAACATTGTTGTTTGAAGCTTAAAATAAGGACACAAAGAGAAAATGAATAAGGAACCTAAACATGAACTTATATAATGATAAAATCTGGTTGGATTATGTTGGTATAAGCATGCATGTTGTTTGATCATTGATTTCTTGATAAACCCGTTGTTAGAACAATTGTTGACGCGTTTTAGTAACATTTACACCCTAAAAAGCAGGCTGATTAGTATTTTCAGCCAACTTCAACAGGCTGTAACTGGATCATTATAAATCGAAAAACTGATTTTCTAAAGCCTAAAATATGCATTTTCGAAAAACGGATCAAATGGCACTAGAATCGTAATTTTTCGAGGTCGTTTACTATTTTAAAGGACTATTTTTGGACAGCAGCTCAAGCTGTGTTTTTACTGCAGAAAAAGTGTGTTGTATTCGGAGTCATAACATAAAAATTGAGTAGAATTAGCTCATGGAATTTTTACTGTAAATGGTCACTGTTGTCGCCGTAATTCTTCCACTGGAATTTCGTCAATCGGACTTACGATTAATTTTTAGTGAATTATTCTGTAGACTGCAGTCAGAAAGTGACAAATCTGATTGCAGTCCGGTAAATGAATTTCTATAAAATATTGGTAATGAACTGGACCCCGAAATTTTTACAAAATAAAATTTGGATCGTATATGGGATTCTGTGAAAATTTGGAAATTTTTGGAGAAGGTTAACTATTTTATTAAAATGCTCGAAAACAGTCCAGTTTTGATTAATAAAGCTGAAATGACATAAGTAGTATATTGCATGTCTAATTGTCGGATTGGTTATGTGAGAACAATCTACGGGATATATGTAAAAGAAAATGATATGCTATTAGGCATGGACGCCTCCATTTACAAGGGAGACTATGGCGAAATTTTCCGAAAATCCTAACACTTAGTAAATATTTTCTGGACAAGTGTTTACTAGTATATTCTAGACTATGTTTTTCAAGTATAAAACTCGCCATAATTTTTATAACGAAATACGGAGTATCGGAGGTTGGTTTTATACAGGAATATGGTTAAATATGTATTCTCTAAAATGGGACTTAAAAATATAATTCCAATACGAACAGACATATGTAAAATATCCCATCCTTGGGAAGGAAATACGAATACACAAGTATGAGAAGTATTATTACTAAAATATTGAAGACACTTTAAAACGTAATTCAAAGGCACTAATCAATACTAAGACAAGGCACGACCCGTTCGTCTAATAGACGTTAGACCATTGTAGGTAGTCGTGTTTGCTGAGGAGATTTGGGTTACGAGTACCGAAGACGCAATACTGTGAGTTCATGTCCCCCTTTTCTCTTAACTGTTTTCAGTTTTATACTTCGGGGGTGAAATACATGTTACAATTATTACATACATTTACTTATATGGTATGGTTAGCTTAAGGAGGGTTTTTATTACGCGTTCATGTGAGTGGTGGGCATGACACTTAAGGCCATTAATCCTCGTTGTAGGACCGAGGGACATTAGTGATAGATCTATTTGGGTGTAGCGAGCCCCACTCCTGAGTCCGCTGAGTGGACCATGAGGTGACTAAGTGCCCGACGCACAAATCTGCTAGGTTTGAGTCTTCCTGCATCATTTCACATATATCATTGGCTTTGCAACCCAATGGTGATCTCTTTTTCCTTAATTGCTACATACCAGGGATTTTCATACATACAGACACATTACAAAGGTTTATACATACTCACTTACACATGAACTCGCTCAACTTTATGTTGATTTTTCAAACTACTTGTATTTCAGGGAACTAGTGGATCTGGCGGGGTATGCATGTGTCAAGCTGCGTTTTGAATAAAAGATGTCATCCAGGGTTGTTGAGTTTAGAGGGTGTATCCCTTTCCTGGACAGGATACAAAATTTTAAACTCAGATTTTATTTAAGTACTTTTGCTGAGTCATTGTGAACTTATTTAAACATGTCACGGTTTGTAACTTATTTGTTATTGATGTTTTCAAACAATGGTATTGTGGTAGTTTCTAAACTTTATTAATGGACAAACATCTCATAATTTTATCATATAGCATTGTTATGATTGTTGCTATGGTATTAAGAAGTCACACCAAATAAACCACGCTTCCGTAAAAGTCAGGGTGTGACAGCTTGGTATCAGAGCCTCGATCATAGCGAACTAGGATTCCTTCTCGAGTCTAGACTATGATCATCAGGGCTCTCACGAAAACGTTTTCAAACATTTTTACATAGCATAGACAAAACGACCAGATCCAGGAAACAAACATTTTTGCAAACAAAAAGGCACAAGTACACATTTAAAAAAATATATTTATAGTTCAGTCTTAGAGACTGAGGGAGATTCAGTCTTAGAGACTGAGGGAGGTTCAGCCTTAGAGGCTGAGAGATGATCAGCCTTAGAGGCTGGGGATAATTAGTCTTAGAGACTGGGAGGATTGGTCTTAGAGGCCAGGGAGTTGGTCTTAGAGACCAGGGATTTAGTCTTAGAGACTGGGAGGACTGGTCTTAGAGGCCAGGGAGTTAGTCTCAGAGACCAGGGACTTAGTCTTAGAGACTGGGAGGTTGGTCTTAGAGACCAGGGATTTAGTCTTAGAGACTGGGAGGTTGGTCTTAGAGACCAGGGATTTAGTCTTAGAGACTGGGAGGTTGGTCTTAGAGATCAGGAATTTAGTCTGAGAGGCTAGGAAAGTTGGTCTTAGAGACCAGGGAGTTAGTCTGAGAGACCAGGGAGTTTAGTCTGAGAGACTGGGTGGGATAGTCTGGGAAGACAAGGACGAATATGTGGATACATGATTACATTATGAATTGTCTTTATTTGCAATAGACAAAGTGTTAAAGATTACTGTAAATATGCATGCTATGACTACTATATACCGGCACACACGTCACCTTCCTTAGGGAACAAATTGTCAGTTGATAACGACCCCACGGCCACCGCCACAAATGATGAGACTGTGCCTACGCCAGAGATGTTTACGTTAGACACTGAGAGTGACCCTGACATGCTGACCAAGGACGAGGACGACTTCCAACCATCTTCGCTGCCATACTTTGGCGATGAATTACCCTTGTTGATGGCCTTCTTGACAAAGATCCCTCTGTCATTCATGATTCGGCCCATGACAACTTCATCACTGGACATCCCGATGATGAGCACACCATGGCTCCGATCCTCGACGATGCGCCTCCTGTGGGTATTCCTTCCGAAGGTTGGCTACTCGACGGACAATTGATGATGACGTTGACATGTTTATTGATGGTCCTCCTGCTGACGCCCATGATAATAGAAAGTTAGACGAGAACATTATTACACATTTCACTTATGAGACCCCTGTTACCAAGCTATCCTCTGATTTTGGTGTGTACACTCGATTTCAGACTCCTTTGAGTCTGTGACACCTGCAACCTTACAAACAGCTGGATTACAACTTTCTACTACTGACGCAGATAACGATGACATAGCTGCTGCACGATCCCCTGCTCGAGGCACCATACCGTTACACGACCCAGAGCCTACACCTGAGCTAGCTCCTGCACCTTTTGGGTCCGCTTGATGTTGCACCTGCTGATCCTGCACCCTTGCTTGATTATGATCCTGTTTCTTTGGTATACCGGACATTACACCCCTTATATCTGACCCAGTACCTGTGACTGATGGTCTCCTTATCGGTCGAGACGTTTGTTCCTTCACCTTCACCCGCTAATGTTGCTCTTGTGAAGACCGACATCCTTTGCGCCAAGATGCCTAACGCTTTCCTTCAAGATATACCCGCACCCCGAGAAGGTACTCCAGATCAGCACCCGCGTAACGATCCCATCGGCTACAGCAACATTTTCTACGACCTCACAGACCGCACCATTTGCTACTTTCACCCCTACGGCACTGGATGAGCCATTTTGATGGTTCTTATCATACACTACGCTAATGTTAGATCCTCACATAATGGAGGCCACACACGAGATGAGTTGCTCCTGTAACATGAGCTACAGTTTGAGGATATGAGTCGCAGAGTGTTGAAGCTTGAGCTAACACCACATTCAGTAACTTCAAATGCCAAACATTACATAACCGAAAACATGATGTAAGTATTTACATCACAAGACAACATATTGTCTGAAAAATTTATGTAAGACACCAAGTCCTCCACCCTGTTTATTGCCAGCATACTTTGATCCTCCACATTTATCAAGGTTCCTTTTTGCGCTCTCAACCGTTACTATTACACCGTTCCCAGGATTCTGATGCTCATTTCTTAACTATCGAGCGAGAGAGCAGATAATTACTTCGACGTGTACACAAGCCCAAGGAGGAAGTCGACGCATGTTAACAAGTTTACTTTTCTTTCCTCCTCCACCTCAGACACTGGTATAGTGATTTCTGGATTATGCGGATTACATTGCTTTCAAGTAAAGACACTAATGATAAGCCGGGTTTGTGGAGACTTTTAAAGACCACTTCAGACTATGTGATTTTGATACACTAATACATTTAATGGACAAGGGTAGGGTGACCCTGTGTCCCTATTGATGTGATACATTTTGGAAGGCAATACAATCGTGGTCAGGGAATAATGAGGGTCCAATCATTATAAAACATGCAACAATACTTTATGGCCAATGACCAACGAAACTCCCTCGCTATGTCTCCGTTAAGCATGTTATTAATCTATATGTGTGTACAATAATTATAACGCTACGTGCTTGCTTACTATGCTCTCATTAAACATAATTACCAAATTTCTTGGTTATACTATGACTATACTATTGCTTGATTGGTTGGTATGATAACCTAATATGTGTGTGTGCATACGATCTCTAAACAACTATATGCACTCCCCGAACGAATGAGACCTGACCTAACCAACCTTCTTCTCAGAAGATGTCGATACAAGGGAACGTCGATACCAACAACCCTCTGCCGACAACAGCAGAGTCAGAACTGCAAGGGCGCATCTCGCAAGCCATCGCACAACTCGAGGCCCTTCGCTCCGAACACGGCGGAGGTACCTCAGGAAATAACCCACCCAGTGGCTGCACCTACGAGCAGTTCTTGAACCACAAACCTCGAGAATTCGACGGCACTGGGGGTGCCTTAGCATTTGTATGTTGGGTGGAGAAGAAGAATTCTGTCTTACGATTGAGCAAATGCGCCCCAGAACATCAGGTTACGTACATAGCGGGGCTATTTGTAGATGGGGCTCTGTCATGGTGGAACCTTCAAATTCAGGCAATGGGCGAGGCCGCTGCGTATGTTATGACGTGGGACGAACTGAAGGAACTAATGCGCATAAGATATTGCTCTAGGGCGGAAGTCCAGAAGTTGGAAACTGAATTGTGGAACTTGAGAATGGAAGGTCCAAAGATAGCTGAATATGTGCAGAGATTTGGCGAGTTATCACAAGTTGCATCGCGTTTGGTGGAACCAGAATCTAGGAAGATCGAACTTTTCATCGGGGGACTAGCACCGCAGATTCTAAGCCTGGTAACAACATCTAAGCCTTCAACAATTATCGAAGCAATCGACATGAGCGTGGCGCTCACTGAAGAAGCAATTAGACAAGGAAAATTTTCCACTCCGGAAGAGAAAAACGAGGCTCCTGTAGAGTCATCTGGGGATAACAAGAGAAAACTCGTGAATTTCAAGAAGGTTACTCGGGTAAGTAACGAGAAGAAGGCCAAAAAGGGAAAGGATTACAAGGGTATCCTACCTAAGTGCGACAATTGTTTACGTTATCATGTCGGGCGATGTAAATACGGAAAATGTGATAACTGTGGCAAGAGGGGGCATCCCAAAGAAACTTGTAGGCAAGGTACTGAAAGTAGAAATGGGGGCCAAAATGGTAGTGAGAATCACGGAGAAAACAACGACAACGACAACTATCAAGGAAGGATGAGTGACAAACAAAAACGTGCTCAAGGTTGCCTTAACTGTGGAAGCAAAAAGCATTTCCGAAGATACTGCCCTAAGAAGAATCAGGCACGAGGATAAAAGCTCAGTAGCATAGCTAGGGGAGCACACCAGGAATCCATGCGTGGATATCGGTACGTCCCATAATAGTCAACATGATGCATCTGTGCTACTTGTTATTATTACAAATTTTAGCTTCAGAGTTTGAAAGTGTACATGGTTTAGTAGTAAGTAAGTAGATAATCCACACTCGAAAGAACTAGCTAATGGGAAGCTAGTGGAAGCCAACGCAGTAACTAGAGACGACAAGATAGAACCCGGAGGGCATAAGTTTACGGTTACTCTACTACCAATTGGGTTGGGAGGCTTCAATGAGGTAATTGGGATGGATTAGTTTCCAAGTGATCAATCGGAGATTGATGTCCGCACCCCGATGGCGAATAAAGGAACGGTCGTGACTCATGAAACAGGATACGCCCCTACAAATTACAAATTGCTGGAGGGCACGAAAGCTATTGCATAAAGGATGAGTTGTTTTCTTGGCTCATGTCGGGGACAAGGGAGCCGAAGAACCAAAACTCGAAGATATTCCTGTGATAAGGAATATCCTGAAAGTTCTTCCCGAAGACTTACCAGAATTATCTCCTCAACAATTAGTCGAATCTCGCATCGATCTTATTCCAGGCACTGCGCATGTAGTCGCTGCACCTTAGCGACTTACACCTTCGGAGATGCAAGGATTGGCAGTGTAACCTCAGAGGTGGATGGAGAAGGAAGATAACAGACCAAAATTCCCTTTTGGGCAACCCCCTTTCTGCTTGTCAGTAAGAAGGACGATAGCTTTCATACAAACATCAAACAACCAGGATCCGAACGAGCTAACCCACGAGAGTCGGTGACTCTTGCTAAGGATTAACGACTTACTTAGGTAACTAACTGTGAGGATCCAACTACTATTTCACGACTGATCGATGATCGAGTATCTTTAGCTGGGAATTCAGGAAGAAAGTATACCGTGGAAATTGTGGGACAATAACTTGTTTTAAACGTACACAAAAATGGTGTTTCCTACACAATGCACAAAATAGAGTTACACAGAATACGAAACCTTGAGGATCTAGAAAACATATGCTTAAGACCTTTGGGAACCCAGGTCCAAACTTGTGAAGGTTGTTACTTAGAAACCATATCTATTAATTCAATCGAACACCATTAACCTGACATGTATGCCATTTCAGTTAACAAAACAGAAAGTACTTAAATTTCTTTCGTTGAAATATTCACTTTGCTCCTAACGAGTAGATGTTTGCATCTCTACCCCCTTAAAGTAGTTGCATCACGTTGATTTTCTTCGCTCAGAGCGAACACACATTTTCTTCGTATACTTGGTCATTTCTCCATTTTAGCAAATACACATTGCTTCATTACTTGAAAACTCATATGTTATGCATGCGCCTTTTGCTACGCATGCAGTTTCATTTCGAATAAACGCTTCATTGAAGTACAAATATTACTTTGCCCAAGCAAGCTATTGGTTTATGATTCACATAACCTACGTTATTGTAATTGTTGGCTCTTTTGCTATCAAGTTAACACACTTTCTCGAAACTTCTTTTGTCTCAAGTTACATTCATGGTTTATTTTTGTAACCCTACTGGGATTTCCCCTTATTGGTACATACGTTTATTATCAGGTTATGCTGAAACTAAGATCAATTGTTCGAACTTATTCATTTCGCGTATTCAGTTTAAGACGCCGTATGATGTGTTGAGAGCATCATATTTAAACATTTTGCAAGGGTTCTTTTGTTTCAAGTCGTAGTGGACTTGGTTGGTCCACGACCCCACCAAATCATTTGTTGATTTCGATACCTTACGATGATACTTTCACAGGATTAAAGCTTACGCTAATTTGGTTACTTACTTCTTACAGGGATTTAATTGAATATTTGATAACTTGCCCTAAATCCGTCTGGTTTATCGCGATTAAAATCAGCCTCAACACAGTTGTGTGTTAAGGCAAAGGTACATAGACTCGTTTCATATCACAATGTACCTCCTAACGATTCTTTCATGGTCGATCAAATGCCTTGCGATACATAGTTACTTTTCATCTTCGATCAGAAACGGTGATCCTTTGATGTTCCGTGTTCAACTAGAAACTTTACGACATTGCGTAAATCAAAACTTCAGATTGTCTCAGTACACTTTCATTTTACTTCAGGCACGGTGAACTTGTTCAGTCACCACTATTATTGAATCTCGTCATTACGACACCTTGTGGTGTCATTAGCTTGTGCTAATCACGGTCAACTGTTTCGCACAAAACGACATATACTTTTGTTTGACTTGTCATGCAACTACGAATTAAGACAATGATACACCAAATTCGCTTGTATTTCATACGGTGTATTTTCACAATTCAAAAAAATGACAACGCACTAATTCTTACCATTCATTTGTTCGGGAGATTGACAGATCACCTTACTATTACTTTGGAGATGTTGATTTTGAATTCGTATAGCAGATGCTATGGTTGTGAAGACTCGTTGGCACACTGTGACCAATCGTTTAAGAATCCTATTGGACAAAACTCCTCTCGTGGAACCCCTGTAGCTGGATTACACTAGACAATACGTCAAATACGTCTTGTACCTTTGACACCAAATGCTAAAAGCACCTACCTTTTAACCATAGGGTTCGGGTTGTTATATATTTTGGACTTACCTGATGTGAGTAAGGTTTGATTCGGTTTGGTGATTATCCACCTCGGTATTATCCATATGTATATACATGTGACGTAACCATAAGGAGTTAAGGTAGTACAATTTCGAGGATGAAATTTTCTTAACAGGGGGAGAATGTGACAACTGTCAAATTTGCATGCTTCCGTACAATTGATTAATATTAAATTTATGCTTAATGATTGTGCTTAATTACAACTGATGATTTAAACTGCTTTCTGATTACTATTACATACATACATGAGCATCACATTTCATACTGTCACACCATTTAATACACACAAACGTTAGTGACATACTTGATGCACAAAGCGCAGTTAGCACGGTTAGCAGATAACTCAGAAATATACTGACAGTGCCAGTACATAGCCAGACAGTGTTTTGAGACCCAATATGGGCCAGGGACAAAGTACTACACTAGTATGATGTGTAAGGAAGTGAGGACCATGAGACTGTGTCACTAGGCGATAGTTTGAGTGCCGGGAAGTGCCTAAAACTCATGTTTAGTGCAGAATTCTGCATTTTCAGCAACGATTCAGCTTTTAACATACTCGTATTATACAGAGAATTGACTAAATGGTCCTGAATGCCTTCCTAAGTGTTGGAATTAATTTCGTTACAAAATGATGCATAAAAGACACTATACGGTACAATTTAACACTTTAACGGAACAGTACGTAACCGAACAACCGGACATTACCCGGGACACCAAAATTTTGTTAGAAACATTACTTTATTATTTTTAACTAATTATGGTCTCAAAAATCCCCACACACTATAAAAATATGACATACACATAATACATTAGAAAATACACTTTACCTCCTAGATATTTACCTACTTAATATCAAATGTTACAACTAGCCCCCCCTAGCCTAAATTTTGGCCATCATCACAATATTTTCCCTAGATTTTTCTTTTTAATCTTTGCTTGTTGAAGCTTAAAATAAGGACACAAAGAGAAAATGAATAAGGAACCTAAACATGAACTTATATAATGATAAAATCTGGTTGGATTATGTTGGTATAAGCATGCATGTTGTTTGATCATTGATTTCTCGATAAACCCGTTGTTAGAACAATTGTTGACGCGTTTTAGTAACATTTACACCCTAAAAAGCAGGCTGATTAGTATTTTCAGCCAACTTCAACAGGCTGTAACTGGATCATTATAAATCGAAAAACTAATTTTCTGAAGCCTAAAATATGCATTTTCTAAAAATGGATCAAATGGCACTGGAATCGTAATTTTTCGAGGTCGTTTACTATTTTTAAAGGACTATTTTTGGACAGCAGCTCAAGCTGTGTTTTTACTGCAGAAAAAGTGTGTTGTATTCGGAGTCATAACATAAAAACTGAGTAGAATTAGCTCATGGAATTTTTATTGTAAATGGTCACTGTTGTCTCCGTAATTCTCCCACTGGAATTTCGTCAATCGGACTTACGATTAATTTTTAGTGAATTATTCTGTAGACTGCAGTCATAAAGTGACAAATCTGATTGCAGTCCGGTAAATGAATTTCTATAAAATATTGGTAATGAACAGGGCCCTGAAATTTTTACACAATAAAATTTGGATCGTATATGGCATTCTGTGAAAATTTGGGAATTTTTGGAGAAGGTTAACTATTTTATTAAAATGCTCGAAAACAGTCCAGTTTTGATTAATAAAGCTGAAATGACATAAGTAGTATATTGCATGTCTAATTGTCGGATTGGTTATGTGAGAACAATCTACAGGATATATGTAAAAGAAAATGATATGCTATTAGGCGTGGACGCCTCCATTTACAAGGGAGACTATGGCGAAATTTTCCGAAAATCCTAACACTTAGTAAATATTTTCTGGACAAGTGTTTACTAGTATATTCTAGACTATGTTTTTCAAGTATAAAACTCGCCATAATTTTTATAACGAAATACGGAGTATCGGAGGTTGGTTTTATACAGGAATATGGTTAAATATGTATTCTCTAAAATGTGACTTAAAAATATAATTCCAATACGAACAGACATATGTAAAATATCCCATCCTTGGGAAGGAAATACGAATACACAAGTATGAGAAGTATTATTACTAAAATATTGAAGACACTTTAAAACGTAACTCAAAGGCACTAATCAATACTAAGACAAGGCACGACCCGTTCGTCTAATAGACGTTAGACCATTGTAGGTAGTCGTGTTTGCTGAGGAGATTTGGGTTACGAGTACCGAAGACGCAATACTGTGAGTTCATGTCCCCCTTTTCTCTTAACTGTTTTCAGTTTTATACTTCGGGGGTGAAATACATGTTACAATTATTACAGACATTTACTTATATGGTATGGTTAGCTTAAGGAGGGTTTTTATCACGCGATCATGTGAGTGGTGGGCATGACACTTAAGGCCATTAATCATCGTTGTAGGACCGAGGGACATTAGTGATAGATCTATTTGGGTGTAGCGAGCCCCACTCCTGAGTCCGCTGAGTGGACCATGAGGTGACTAAGTGCCCGACGCACAAATCTGCTAGGTTTGGTCTGAGTCATTGTGAACTCATTTAAACATGTCACGGTTTGTAACTTATTTGTTATTGATGTTTTCAAACAATGGTATTGTGGTAGTTTCTAAACTTTATTAATGGACAAACGTCTCATAATTTTATCATATAGCATTGTTATGATTGTTGCTATGGTATTAAGAAGTCACACCAAATAAACTACGCTTCCGCAAAAGTCAGTGTGTGACAATAGTCAATACACACAATATTATAGCACAGCGGAAGGCTTGGTGAATGAACTATTACAAACCATAATGTCTGTGTGTCCAAATGAAAGAATATACAGACTCGGTTGTAATAAGATCCACAGGCGGATCATAAAAGTACAAAGAAACAAAATAACAGACTTCAGGTATCTTAGGGATTTGCAAGATCCTCTTATACGACACCTAATAGCTCCAGCCTATTTACGAGAGGTACCTGTCAATCAGTCTTTAGAAAATACGTCAGTTTACACTGGTAAATACAATTAACTGACTCTTTTGAAAACATTTATGAAAATTGATTTAAGTGCACATGTCACAAATCATTTATAACTTGGGACAATTATTTAAAGATAATCTTGTATACAAGTTTACATGTTTGTCATACAATTGGGGCCGGTTGGAAGCCGGTCGTGATTAACCGACTCACCACTTATAGAACCCACAAAGGAGTTATCCCCAACATGTGGGTTTATATTTTAGCATTTGCATCTGTCAGGTGTATGCCTACACCCCGTGCATAGGTCGTACCCATTTTCAAATGAAATGAGCCGAGGATATCCAGGACACGGTCGTATTAACCCCCAATGCTTATGTTATCAAACAAGACAGATTAAAACGGGTTATGTAAATTTATTAATCATATACAGGTCTCAAGTGTTATTATGCTTAAAATATGTTAATACATCAGTAGGATGTTAACATATATGCCCAAAAAGTAAATAAAACCAATTTAAGTCCCGTAAGGGCATTTTGGTCATTTTAATAATTATAAGAGATTTTATAACAAACTGAAGTTCTGGTCCTTTTTAATTAGTAAAAATATTTAATTTATCTCATTACATCAGTAAGATATCATATATATGTGAGGTTTACCATTTAAAGCCCAACTATTCCCCGAAAGGGCATTTTGGTCTTTTCACATAGGCTTTTAAGGACATTTTTGGACATCTGAGTTCATGACTTATACCTACTGTAATTATATTTAAATTTGGTTAAAAATTCAGTAGGTAGCAAGTCTTAGGTGTTAAATATGGTTTTAAACCATACTATGCACCTAATTAGTGTAAAACTCGCTAATTGACGATAATCAAGATGTTTATGTAAATCTGAGATTTTGATTAGTTTTAAATGCTTAAAATAACTTATTTAATGTATGAAATCAGTAGGAAAAAGGTTTGGCATTCAAATCCTTTGTTAATCTCATTTTATGTCTAATAAGGGTATTATCGTCATTAACCAAATTATACAAGAACTCTTTGTTTTAAACAGATAATAATCTGACCAAAAATCTTAAAATTCCTTAAAAATAATATCTTAACAGTAGGTAATGAGTTTTGGTTCAAAATCCAAGTTTAAAGATGCATTATGCAAGATATCGCAAATTAATTAATAAAACGCTTCTAATTACGATATCGCGCATAACTCCTATTTGGGGCCAAGAACTGATGTCAAATTTTCGAGACAAGTCTAAATATCAGTAGCAAAGGTTTTTGTCCACTCAAATTTCTAAAAATCTCATTTGTGTGTCAAAAGGGCATTTACGGCATTTATAAGTATATTAACGATCAAGAGCATATAATTCAAACCACTCAGAACGATGCAATATAACTCCAGGGGGTTATACTACTGAGTAATGTGGTCCTAATGGAAGCTTAAAACATGGGAGAATTAAGCTTGAACGGGGGTCAGAACTAAAAGTCAAAGCAAAAGTCAAGCTTTTGCGACTTTAGGTTATAAACTGACCTTAGACTGATAATTGTCGGGTTAGGACAGATAAGACATGTTCTAATATTAATTACCTAGTCATTAGAATGTTAAAATATAATTTAGAATCTCTATTTTATTAATTTATAACATTTTAAAACTTTCTGTCCAGTTTGACTTTTTGTCAAACTAGTTTGACCCGACAATTAACTAGTCAAACGAAATAATTATGAGGTGCCCTTTTAAGGGTTAATCACCTACCCTAATATGGTTCCATTACCACTTTCGTTTTGATCAGTGGCTGGACCATTTGTGATTAAACCGAAAGTCAAAGCTTAATTACGATATGTTTGACTTTTCGGTTATTAAGCTAATTAAAAGGACTAAGCAGGGATTAAGACTCTTACTAATGGTCCTTGCTATCTTTTCTACACTTCTAATTCTTCTCCTAGTGCTTGCTTGCTCCAGAGATGAGTCCTTTTGAAGTTGTTGCAAATGAAGTGCATAAGAACACTACACAAGGGTTCCTTATATACTAAATTCTCAACTCATGGATCACTTGCAGCTGTAATGGGACCTCCTAGGATCACTCCAGGTGTCATAGTAGTAAAATAAATCCGTTTAACAGCCCCTGGTATCGATTCATATGAGTTTAAGTCGGTTATGCAGCTGAAACATACATCTGTCCAAAACTTCTGCCCAGCGACGAGCTTACGGACCGTAAGCAAAACCTCTTGCGGTCCGTATCCACCCCTTGCGGACCGTAAGTCCAAATGGATGCGGTCCGTAACCGAACCTGAACTGTATTGTCCCATTAAAGCCTTGCGGACCGTATGCCTATGACCATACGGTCCGTAACCGATGACCAGAAGACAAAAAATTGAGAATTTTTATATTTGGTCATGCAACTTTTAAACTCGAATCTTTAGTCATTTTCAGCAGGAGTGGTTCACATGACCAGGTCTGAATTGTTTAGAATACAATGCCATGCATTAGTGTTTCCTTGGAGCCTTTTGAGATGGTCATTGCATGAAGAATTTGTCGGTTCTTGCACATGAGACTTCATTTCTTGAAAGTTGAACAATTCATCACAAATTCAACCGAATGTTTATGAATTCTTTTTCAGATATTCACAAGGGTGTATTTATATTTTACAAAGCTTTGGGGAACATTAAAAGGTCACTCAGAGGTAGAATTAACATGTTGACACGTTTAATCCCTGTAGCTTTATAATCTTTCGATTTTATTCACCAACGGCTTGTTATATTCAATTAATCATTCGATTAAGAACATATTCTCCGCGTATTGTCATTCAGAGGCACAATTTGGAATGTTGACACTTTTAGTCCCTTCGCATACATATTTTTACTGTTTGTCAACTTTAGTCCTTCAAACTCAATCTTTCACATTTCCAGAGTTTAGGACACGTGTCTTTAAATAATTGGACACGTTTTTACGTGGTGTTACATCCTCACCCCCTTAAAAGAAATCTCGACCCCGAGATTTTACTGGAATAAGTGAGGGTACTTCTGTCGCATAATGGACTCAACTTCCCACGTATATTCGGGACCTCTACGGGCATCCCATTTGACCTTTACTATAGGTACGTGTTTTTTCGGAGCCTTTTAACCTGACGATCCTCGATCGATATAGGTCTTTCAACAAACCTCAGGCTTTCATCAATCTGTACATCTTTATGAGACATAGCTAGTGATTCATCAGTTAGACATTTCTTAAGATTACAGATGTGGAACACATTATGAATTCCACTGAGCTCCTCAGGAAAGTTTAGCTTATAAGCTACACTGTCGACACGTTCAGTAATCTCGAATGGTCCGATATATCTAGGGCTTAGCTTGCCCTTCTTACCAAAACACATCACACCTTTCCATGGTGATACTTTCAGTAAGACTTTGTCACCAACCTCAAACTTTAGAGGTTTTCGCCTCTTGTCAGCATAACTTTTCTGCCTATCCCTGGCAGCTTTCAGGCGATCGCGAATCTGGACAATCTTGTCCGTCGTTTCAAGGACTATATCAGGTCCTGATAACTGAGCTTCTCCTACTTCCGCCCAACAAATTGGCGTTCTGCATTTCCTACCATACAATGCCTCAAAAGGCGCAGCCTGAATGCTAGTATGGTAGCTGTTATTATAGGAGAACTCGATTAATGGTAGATGGTCATCCCAACTACCACCTAAATCAATAACACATGCACGAAGCATGTCTTCCAATGTTTGAATCGTACGCTCACTCTGTCCATCTGTCTGAGGATGGTAAGCGGTACTAAAATTAAAACGAGTGCCCAAAGATTGTTGGAAACTTTTCCAAAAGTGAGAGGTGTATCTAGTATCTCTATCAGAGATAATAGACACCGGCACTCCGTGGAGGGATACAATCTTATCCACATACAACTGAGCTATCTTATCGGAGCTATGAGTCTCCTTGATGGGTAAGAAATGTGCTGACTTAGTCAGTCTATCAACTATGACCCATATGGTATCATTTCCATGCCTTGTTTTAGGTAACTTGGTTATAAAGTCCATAGTTACCATCTCCCACTTCCATGTGGGGAGTTCTGGTTGTTGAAGCAGACCTGATGGCTTTTGATGTTCAGCTTTAATCTGAGCACAAGTCAGGCACTTAGCTACATGTGTGGCAATAGATTTCTTCAAACCTATCCACCAATAATTAGCTTTTAAATCCTGATACATTTTGTCACCTCCAGGGTGAACTGAGTATTTGGAGTTGTGAGCTTTTTGGAGGATTATATCTCGAAGTCCTCCATGAATAGGAACCCAAATTCTTCCATTCAGTCTGAGGATTCCATCCTTACCTGGTGTTAACTGTTCAGCGGTAACACCCAACTCCTCATTTGGAAGGTTAGCTTCCAAAACAACATCTTTCTGTGCAGTTAACAGCCTTTCATTCAGGATATTCTTCAGTTCAATGCTCTTAGCATTAATTCTGATAGGTTTTACTCTTTCCTTTCGGCTCAGAGCATCAGCGACTACATTCGCTTTGCCAGGATGATAGCGAATCTCACAGTCGTAATCATTTAAAGTCTCCATCCAGCGGCGCTGTCTCATATTGAGCTCTTTTTGATTGAATAAATGTTGGAGACTCTTGTGATCCGAATAGATCACACATTTAGTTCCATACATATAATGTCTCCACAACTTTAGTGCGAATACAACGGCACCCAACTCCAAATCGTGGGTGGTGTAATTCTTTTCATGCACCTTTAGTTGTCGTGATGCATAGGCAATTACCTTGCCTTTTTGCATAAGTACACAACCCATCCCGGTGTGTGACGCATCACAATATACGACAAACTCTTCAATTCCATCAGGCAATGTTAGCACCGGAGCATTGCTGAATTTCTGCTTAAGATTCTCAAAGGATTCTTGTTGTTTCAGACCCCAATCAAACTTAACATTCTTACGGGTCAAAGAAGTTAATGGTGCAGCTATCCTTGAGAATTTTTCAATGAATCTTCTATAATATCCAGCTAAACCCAGAAAGCTGCGAATCTCGGTTGGAGTCTTTGGTGCTTCCCAATTCATCACGGCTTCTACCTTAGCAGGATCTACTTAGATTCCTCGCTTACTGACAACTTGTCCAAGGAATTGGACTTCACGAAGCCAGAATTCACATTTGGAGAATTTAGCATACAGCTTCTCCTGTCGAAGTAATTCTAAGATACATCGAAGGTGTTTCTCATGATCAACTTGATTACGAGAGTAAATAAGTATGTCGTCTATGAAGACAATGATAAACTTGTCTAAGTATGGTTTGCAGACTCTATTCATGAGGTCCATGAATGCTGCTGGTGCATTAGTGAGCCCAAAAGGCATCACTAAGAACTCGTAATGTCCATATCTTGTTCTGAATGCAGTCTTAGGCACATCTTCAGTTCTAACTTTGAGTTGATGATACCCAGATCTCAAATCAATCTTCGAGAAGAAGCTCGCTCCTTGGAGCTGATCAAATAAGTCGTCGATCCTGGGTAAGGGATAACGATTCTTGATCGTTACCTTATTTAGTTCACGGTAATCAATGCATAAACGCATTGATCCATCCTTCTTTTTCACAAATAATATTGGAGCTCCCCAAGGCGAAGAGCTAGGTTGAAAAAAACCTTTTTCCAGTAAGTCATCCAATTGCGTCCTGAGCTCTTTCATTTTAGTAGGCGCTAGACGATAAGGAGCTCGTGCAATAGGTGCAGCTCCTGGTAGAATGTCTATCCTGAACTCTACTTGCCTCTCAGGAGGTAATCCAGGTAACTCGTCAGGAAAGACATCAGGATACTCAGAGATGATTAGGGTGTCTTCAATCTTAGGCTTCGGATCATTCACAGTTACTTGTGCCATGTAGATGACACATCCGCTCTTTAAACACTGCGATACCTTGAGAATAGACACATTGCTGGGCAATCCATATTGTGTATCTCCTTGAATAGTGACAGATTCACCAGAAGGGGTTTTGATAACAGCTGGCTTTTTATCACAGGCAATTTGGGCTTGGTTATGTGACAACCAATCCATGCCTAAAACTATATCAAACCCAGCCAATTTCATTGGCAAAAGGGATAGCGGGATAGAATGATTCTTAATGGATATAAAGCATCCATCAAGAAGAGTCGAAGCTGTTTCTAAGGTACCATCGGCAAGCTCTACCTCATATTTTATGTCTAGAGTCTTAATAGGCAGATTCAGTAACTTACAAAACTTATGGTCTACAAAGGACTTATCAGCACCTGAATCAAATAAGACTCTAGCATAATTATTATTAATGAGGAAGGTACCTGTTATGACGTTCTCGTCGTTCACTGCTTCTCTTGCATTCATTTGGAAAACCCTTGTATTGGTTTTCTTTGCCTCCTCGAGCTTCTTAGCATTCTTGGGGCAATTGGTCTTGATGTGCCCCTTTTCATTGCATCCATAGCAGGTTGCATCTTTGATATTTCGGCAATCTACAGACTTATGCCCTATGTTTTTACAAATCCCACATGGTTTAGCTTGTGGGTCTTGGTTGCACTTTCCAAAGTGCCTTTTATTGCAGGTTTTGCATATGGGCTTGTCACTTGACTGCCCCTTCTTGAAATTAAAGTTCCCTTTACTCTTCTTGTTTGACTGAGGAGACTTGTCTTCCTCCCTCTTCCTCTTCCCATCATCGGTAGCTTTCTTTGCCCTACTCCTCACAACATCAAGAGTGAGGGACAAAGATAGATCCACAGTAGATCTATATGTGGCTGGCTTAGAAGCCTTAACATTCCCTTTCACTTCAGGGGCCAAACCACCGATGAAACGCGCAATGCGTTTGGGTTCAGGGGTGACCAAGTATGGTACAAGCCTTGACAACGAGTTGAAACTGGTCACATAGAACCTACAATCCAGATCCTTCATCACCAAGGTAAGGAAGTCAGTCTCTATTCTTTCAACTTCATGTTGAGGACAATAAATGTCCTTCACCAAATCAACAAACTTGTTCCATGAAAGGTTGTACAAAGGGACCTTTCCAGTGGCTTGCACTAATGCTTTCCACCAAGTGAGGGCATCGCCCTTGAAAGATTGAGACACAAACTTTACTATATCTTCTTTAGCACATCCACTGATGTCTATCACAGTCTCCATTTCGTCTAACCACTTCATACAGTCCATCGCTCCCTTTTCTCCTGTGAAATCCCTCTGTTTACAAGAGACAAAGTATTTATAGGTACAACCCTTGGTGTACCTGGGAGTCGGTTCGAGGACAACTTGCCTCTGTGGTTCACTTCTCTGATTAGACGAGTGTTGTGATTCACTCTTCTTCTGTGTATACGAATGAGAATGGGACTTTGAATGAGTTTTGGACCGAACATTGCTCGGTTCCTTGAACTTATCATCCACAGCTTGAACAACCGCTGCGGTTATCATTGCTTGCAGTTCGGCACCAGTGATATTAATCCTGGTGTTATTCCCTTCTGCGGGATGACTGTTTGCTTCATCCGAGCCAACCATTTTTCGTATACTATATCTAACAATAATGATATATTTAAATTATATGATGAATCATCGCATTGATGATTAGATGGTCATAGTATTATTAACCATATAGACCACTTTAAATAAAGATCAATTAAATCATGATTTGCCTAGGCTACAACAGAACCATAATAAGCAATTAATAGGATATAATCCTTTATATTTATTAGACAAGGGATGTAAATCACAACTGTCAATGTCATGAAAGACATTTTCATATAGCACAAGGCTCGTCTCGAAGGACATTTAGATGGCACAAAAGGCCTTGTCACAAGGACAATTATAATCATTGATCTCTTGGATCAGTGATCTCTTTAAGGGTCGAACAAAGTTCATCGCCTTTTTGACAAGAAGTTTATAAAATAAAACTTTCATTGTCTTTATTACACCTTCGCTTATAAGCATACATCTCAAATGGATGTTTTGGTGTATACATCTTATTGACATTTAATAGCCATGATTCACATTGATCATATAGGCTATATATAAGTGACTTGGAAGGATCCAAGTACATTTGGAAGCTTGTGTGGTTTCTCGTACCGCAGAGCCAGGAGTGTTAACATATTTTCAGATGTTAACAGGGATTTATTGTCTTAAAAAGGTTGTACCATCATAGCCATTTAATATTTTGGCTAGGTTATACCTCTAAGAAATTCTTTGGCAGATCAATTAAAATTGAAAAGATAAAGCATGATGATGTAATAAAATATATTTAAAATCTCAAAATGGAATTTCATTAAACTACCAAACTATTACAAAGGCGCCCTAAGCGGGTCTTGAGAGGAACATACTGCCCACGCAGGGGCTAAAAAAAAAGAAAAATAAGTCCACGCAAGGACTCAGTGCAGAAAATAAAAATGTCCTCGCAGGGACTTGATTAAAAGACAATACAAGACAAATTAAACAATGTCCTACTTCTTCTTGCCTTTAATAAGGCTTGCAAGGCCCTTGTGAAAGCTATTATGCTTCTTTTTGGTTTCATTTGCTTCATGCTCAACCCTGTCTAACCTTTGCAGGATCTCCTGAGTTTGCTCCTGATGGGGAGGAGGAGGTTGCTGGTATGGGGGGTATTGATACCCTTGTACCGGATATCCAGTTGGGTAAACTGGAGGGTAAGAAGAAGGATAGAGTGCATTATACTGTGCAACAGTAAGATATGGATCATGATTTCCATAATCAGATGGATAACCAGATGGGTTATACCCAGATGAACCTGGGTATGTTGGTATGGGGTTGTCAAAACCCACTGGCGGTGGCGGTGGTGCATAAGAAACTGGTGGAGGATTGTCCTCTTGCACCACATGCGAGGGTCCACCCATTTGGGGGTCCTCGGGAATAGGAGGGTAAGAGCTTGAACCTTCAGGAGAACTAAACCGAGGTCCTCCTCGCACGGATATTCATGCATTCCTCCTTCGCCTTGGTGGCTCGGGAGGTGGCTGAGGTAGCTGTTGAGGCGGCTCCTCAACAGGAAGTGGTGGAGGTGAAACTGCTTGAAGCTGTGGTTCAACCAAAGGAGGTTGAGCAAGAGAGTTATGGTATGAAGGGGTAAATAACCAATCATACTGGGCCATCCTCTCAGCATACGAATCAGGCCCTCGATACGGCGATCCTTGGTATGGAGAACCGCTAGAGATGCTAATAGGGTGGCCCGGTGTCCCGGTTTGCATTTCTGGGTCCGGGTCGTCGTCCATTTCCATCTCCTGAGAGAAATGATCCTCGAGTCCTAGAGGATTGAAACCCAAAAAGTCGTTGACGTAGTCATTGGGATTAAACTGGGCTGGAGAGTAGGTAGAATCTGAGTGATGAAAGGAATGAGAATGCAAAGAATGGTCAGATTGATGGGAATGGTGGGAATCATGCGAATGATGTGATGCATGGGAGTGATGAGAATGTTGGGGCTCATCTGGAACAGGCGGCCCAAATGATGGATGAAAAGAAGGTGATGAACTCAAAGAGACAGAATGTCTCGCTGGTTCGAAAGAATGACCCCAATGGTCACGTGAGTCAGAACTAGAAAATGTTGCCGACGGGGTGCGCCTATGTGAAGGCCCCGCGTGTGCTGATGGTCCACCTCGCATGGGACCCTTTCCTTTGCCTCTCACTCTTGGCGGCATTGTTGATGATTAATCCTGTCAAACAAGTAAAACAAAAATAAAATATAAACAGCAAAGGAAAGTTAAGAATAAATCCTAGGTCATTGGCCAAGACTCGGAAGTCTAAGGAATGTGCTTATTGTGTCATTGAGATTAAACATAAAAGGTTAGTATTTAATTCACTCAATGTTGGCTCTGATACCAACCTGTCACACCCCGATATTTCCACATATTACTGGTGGGCCCGACGGGGAGTATCGTGACGTAGTTGATATCATCATAGTCAATACACACAATATTATAGCACAACGGAAGGCTTGGTGAATGAACTATTACAAACCATAATGTCTGTGTATCCAAATGAAAGAATATACAGACTCGGTTGTAATAAGATCCACAAGCGGATCATAAAAGTACAAAGAAATAAAATAACAGACTTCAGGTATCTTAGGGATTTGCAAGATCCTCTTATACGACACCTAATAGCTCCAGCCTATTTACGAGAGGTACCTGTCAATCAGTCTTTAGAATGTTGATGTGCATTAATGTCTATCGCCTTCGTCAATCCGAGCCGTAGCAAGGAACTGAAGATATCAAGTCGTTAAAGTATTACATTTAGATAAAAAGGCAAGGTGGCAATCTTGTAATTAATGAAAAGTTTCATTAATTAGCCTTGACCTATAAATAGAGTGTTATGTCATAAGTTGTAGGACTTTTGGAAGACTTTTGCTCCATTTGGTGATTTTGGTGATTCAAGTCTAGAGAGAGAAAGTCTAGAGAGAGAAAACTCTCTCTACGTGGTTTTTGTATCATTCACGTCATATCTTGCAATAAAATCACGGTTCTAGTACGTTATTGTGTGTTCGGTCACGCACGTTCACGGATTCCGCACGTCGAACGTTCGTTACGCAATCGAACGGTGTCAAAACCGGTCCTACAAGTGGTATCAGAGCTAGGAGCTCGATTGCTTGATCAAATACATCATTTTCGTACCAGATTTCAGCCGATTCAGATCCGATTTCATCTATTTCTTCATCTTTTTCATATTTTTCACGTTTTTCACTGAAAATCGTCAAATTGAACAGGTTTTTACGGTCCAAATCGTCTGATTTTTTGATATGTTGTGCGAAAACACCTGATCTATAACCCTACCAAGTTTCAGATCCTAATTCCTAGCCGTTTAGGAGAAATCTGAGTTTTTGTGTCCGACATCGTTTGAAAGGAGGGTTCCGTTTGAAACCATCGTTTGAAAGGAGGGTCCCGTTTGAGTTATCGTTTGAAAGTGAACCTCCCGTTTGAACTATCGTTTGAAAGTGAACCTCCCGTTTGAACTATCGTTTGAAACTGTCCATCCTGTTTGAAAGTGACACTGACCGTTTGAAAACAACCTGACCGTTTGAAAAACAGTCTGACCGTTTGAACAAGAATTGATGACTGTTTGAAAATTGGTGTCCGTTTGAAAATTGGTGACAGTTTGAAAATTAGTGACCGTTTGAACGAGATTTGCACCTGACAGTTTGAAAACTGTCCTGACAGTTTGAAAACTGTCCTGACAGTTTGAATCAGTCCTGACCGTTTGAAATGGTCCTGACAGTTTGAAATTGTTTGTTTGAGAGTGGTTCACGTTTGAAACTGGTATCACATTTAAAGTGTTGTCGGCTTATATGAGCAAGTGAACTGATTAAATCTATCGACCCATTTAATACATCATCGTAAATTGAAATTCAGGGATTTCGTAAATTGAAATTTGGCTTAGTGGAAGTGTTGGCCCAGTTATAGATAAGCCCATGTGATTACAATGTTTTGGTCCAATCAGGTGATGTGTGAGCATTGAAATTGTCAATCCAATTAAAAGTAAATATAAAGGTTGTCGGCTGTATACATGAATTGTTTGTGTCATCACATGAGAAATTAGACATTGAATACATGTACATGTGATTGAATAAGACAAATTATCGATAGAATTGAGATTGTATCAGATTAAAAAAAAAACGGTTCAATCAAAATTTTTGATTTGTGTTGTAAAAAAATCGAATCTGACATCTTATTAATAGTGTTGATTACATGTGAATGTATATTGATAATAGCATGTTCTCAGTTTCAAAGAAGTGAGGTCCAATCACATTTTTGTTTGTAGTGGATATAAGTTTGTGGGAACCGATATTGTGCAGCCCAACATGTATTGTTATCATCGACCCAATCATCGGTTAAGTGAAGTCTCAGAGGTGTAAGTTTGCAAGTCTTGTTTTCACTCGGTTTTGGAAAGTTGTTGCTTACACTATCTAAACAAGATCTCAGTTCACACGAGTTCTATTTGTTTGATTTGCAAGGTGAAACGTGGTTTGCCAAATATCGGATACTTGCAAGAGCAAATCCCCACTCGATCAGTTGTTGCTCAATCTTTGATACTCAATCGAATAATCATTTGTTTCTGTGAAATTTTAAATTGTTTGAAAATTTGTTGTTGTGTATTTTTCATTACCGAAAAATGGATTCCGAGATTTATAATATACTGAAAAAATTTGATAATTTTGCAGGTATCAAAGGAGAGTCTACAGAGGAGTTGATCGAAAGGTATGTCAAGTTAGTTCTGGAGATGGGAAGATTGGGGATAACAAAGACAAATGAGGAATGGAACAATAAATTGGTAGATGCATTGCCACACGATGAGTGGAGTACGTACTTGATGACGTTAAAGGACCATACAAATTTTGATAATATGAACCTTAGTGACTTCATCGAGAAGATCGAGGTTCAAGAACTTGAAGCCCAAAAAATGAGAAAAATGAAATCTGAAGAAAATGATCAAGTGATAGAGAAGCTTGTTGATGAAATTTCAGCTTTGAGAGATGAGAAGAAAACTGATGATGAACAGATTCTAGAGTTGCGATTGAAATGTGAAAATCTGAAATCTGAAAATGCCAAACTCTTGAGGGATTTAGAGAGTTTGTCATTAGAAAACAAAAATCTTAAAAAATTAGAAAATGTTTTGAAAAATCAAAAACAAAATTTAGAAAATGAAAAAGTAAAAATGGAAAAAGAATTTCAAAGTCAAATAAAAATTCTTGAAGATGGGAGAGATGTGTTTAGCAAAAACAACATCGAAAAGCAAAAAATGATAAATTCTCATCTTCAGAAGATTATTGAACTTGAAAAAGAAAGTGAGCAAGCTCGAAAGAAAATCAACGAGCTTGAAAATAAATTGAAAGGTTTTGTGACTTCTGCACCGTATGTGTGTCCAAAACCGATCAATTCTGTTCTAATAAGTGACAATGTCACAAACTTTGACAAAGTCAAAGTTGAAGATTGTGATGAGAAAACTGATGATGAAATTGAGAAAAGAAAAATATTTTTAAAATTAAATGAAATATTTCAAGAAACTGTTCTACATTCTACTGAGAAAGGTGAATGCTCAACGCAAAAACCTGTAAAGAAGAATGTGGAACAAAAACAAAAGGATAAAAAGCTGAAAAATCTTCAAAAAGAAAATAAAAGCTCATCAGTTCAATCATCCAATCGTGATAAAAAACCACAAAAATTGGAAAATCAAAACTCAAAAACTGTTGGTAATAAGTGGTGCAGGTTTGACCACAGTGCTCAAGGGTCAAATCCAGCTTACAAGAAGAATGATGACTACCACAAAGCCAGACAATGCTATGATCTGAGCGTTTGGTGTGAAAATGGTGATTGGTACGATAACAGAGTGTGTTACCGATGTGGTTATCAAGGACACATTGCTGTTAACTGCCAAGGTTGGAGTTATGAAACGATGAGATGCTTTAACTGCAACATCAAAGGTCATATTGCCAGAGATTGCCCTAGGAGATCAAATGAAAGATTGAGGGTTAATTCTCAGAAGATGCCAAAGAAACCAGTCAATGTCAAGCCCAAAGAACAGAAGGTTCAAGAACCTAAAGTTCAAGAAACGAAAGTGAAGCTTTCACAAGAGCAGAAAGACAGACTGAGGAAAAAGAGGAAGAAGGCGAGAGAGTATCTCGAGAAGATCTTGTCCTCGGGTACAACAAATAAGAGTGCTGATGAATCGTTTCACTTGACAACAAAGTCAAGTAAACCGAATTCTTCAGATGCAAATCTGAGGACAAAAGAGGAGATAAAGAAGGTTGAAGTGGTTAGCGATGAATGTGTTTCTTTAAAAACAAAGAAGGTACATTTTGGCGATGATCCTGACTCATCAAAGTCAGATGAGCCTCGTGTTGGCGATGATTCTGATTCGTTAAAATCAGAGGAGCCACAAGTTGAGCTAAAAATTGAAATGTCAGTTCCGCCAATGGATGATTTCAACTTTCCACCATTGCGAGCTGAAAATTATAAACAAAAAGTTGACGAAGTTGAAATTTCAAATCAATCTTTTTCTGAAAAGAAAGATTTTGATGTTGAAAAAGCTTTTAACCCCAATGTTCTAAACATTTTTGGAAAAATGATTGACGGGAAAGTCAAAGGGGTTAAAGAATTTTATGAATCAAAAAGGTATGTTCAAAACACCCAAGGCCCGTCAGGCTTGGGTGAATGTCTTTAACTGAAAAACCTGACTTGCCGGAACTCCCAGGTTGGTAATTGGGGAGTAGGAATCGGCATCTTTCTTGAGAAATTTCACTCTGGTGATTTTTCGCCTTACATGTGGTAAATCAGGGACATTAAGTTGTACTTGATTTTCTACAAGTGATGTTTGAGATCTAAAACTGAAATTGTAAAATTTTTCATGTGTACGAAGAAAACAATGTGATGAAGTGACCCCGAATCTACAAATGATTAGTAAACAAACTAATTTTTCCGGAAAAACCATTTTGATTAAAACAAACTTAAGTGTTTTGAAATCATAATGGGAAAATAGTTTGTTGTGAGGGGGAGTTCTGATTGTTTATGCCAGGTGGATGGAGAATTGAAGTGATTCGATATTAGTTGTCAAGTTGGTTGTACAGTTTAGTTTCAAATTTCCTAAAATGTGTTTGCATTTTAGGGGGAGTAAGAATTTTTAGAAAATCCAAAAAACATTTGAAAATTTGAAAATGCCAAAAACATTGAAAAAATTCAAAATGAGTTTTGTTGAGACAAGAGGAAATGATAGTAAATCAGTGGACTGTCACAGCATGCTAAAGAAATGGAAAGTTAAAATGTGATAATCGGTCTCACTAAAGATGTGACGATAGGCTCAGCTAGACTAGTAGATTTGCGATAACGATACAAACCTAAATGTAAAAGCCTAGTTCTAGTGGGAAACATGGTTGAAAACATAGTTTTTAGTTTTGTCCTTCTTGACTGTGTGCCTACTCGGTAATCGCTGATTGTCGAAAGACATAAAACTGGTTAAGTCTGTGAACTTTCACAACTTTGCTAAAAAGTCACTGTGATTGTGCATTTCATTTTGCAAAGATTTAAACTTGTTTGATTTCTTTATTTTGTTTAAGCATCGGACATCCTCTGCGTATACGTGAGTATCGACCTGGATGTTGTTGCCTAAACGTTCTGCTTTATTTTCTTTGGTGTTTCGTTTAAGCTTTGGATCACCTCTGCGTATACGGGAGTATCGACCTGGTGGTTAAAGCCTAAACAAATTCAACTTGTTTTATTTTCTTATTTTGTTTAAACATTGGACTTTCTCTGCGTATACGGAAGTATCGACCTGATTGTTAATGTTTAAACATTCTGCGTTGTTTTCGCACAAATCACAGTTGATAAAAGTTTAAAGGCATTACTTGAGTTAGTGTATTGCATGATGAGGGGATATGCTGAGATCGTGGGGTCCATAAGAATTTAGTGCAAAATTAATATACCTTAACGTATCGGTAAGCATTTCGAAAGTTTTTAGATTGAGCTTAAGAGGACAATTATATCGTCAATCAACGTGAATCGTTTAGAACTTAAAACGATTAAAAGCTTAACGGTGCTTGTGATGTGTCTCAAAAACTGATATGATCCTCTTTCGCAAACTCACAAAAATATGTTTGTACATATTTCATTTCTGCATTACATTTCTCTTATTACAAAAACCAAAAAGATTTTAGTGTGTTTTAGCATAAATTTTTGAAAAATCCAAAAAGATTTTAGACAACTGATGTTGGAAAGCTGATATTCAAAATTTCAAAGGCTAAACAAGATGAACAATTGGTTTGGTTAAGATGATGAGAAGTTGGAAGATAATCCTCAAATGTTTAGATGATTCATTAATTTGAATTACAATATTGTGTGTTATATGTTTGAGAATTTTGAGTGAATTCTTTTAGAGTCAAAATTATTTTGTGTTACGAGAGGTTGAGATGTGTAGGTTACGGAAAGCCAGGCGTCGATCCTAAAAGCACGGAAGCTTGACGAAAGGGGGAGCCTGAAGAGACTACTGAAAGGGAGAGCTGAAGCTGAAAACAGATCCACCGGGATTCTGTTCAAGCAAGAGGGAGTCTGTGTTTGCTAAAGAAGTTAAATGTTAAAGAAGAATCGAGAGAGAGAGAAAGACAAGTTGCTACGAGTTTAACCACGGATTGACTGCGGCAATATCCAAGGGGGAGTTTGTTGATGCATTAATGTCTATCGCCTTCGTCAATCCGAGCCGTAGCAAGGAACTGAAGATATCAAGTCGTTAAAGTATTACATTTAGATAAAAAGGCAAGGTGGCAATCTTGTAATTAATGAAAAGTTTCATTAATTAGCCTTGACCTATAAATAGAGTGTTATGTCATAAGTTGTAGGACTTTTGGAAGACTTTTGCTCCATTTGGTGATTTTGGTGATTCAAGTCTAGAGAGAGAAAGTCTAGAGAGAGAAAACTCTCTCTACGTGGTTTTTGTATCATTCACGTCATATCTTGCAATAAAATCACGGTTCTAGTACGTTATTGTGTGTTCGGTCACGCACGTTCACGGATTCCGCACGTCGAACGTTCGTTACGCAATCGAACGGTGTCAAAACCGGTCCTACATAGAAAATACGTCAGTTCACACTGGTAAATACAATTAACCGACTCTTTTGAAAACATTTATGAAAATTGATTTAAGTGCACATGGCACAAATCATTTATAACTTGGGACAATTATTTAAAGATAATCTTGTATACAGGTTTACATGTTTGTCATACAATTGGGGCCGGTTGGAAGCCGGTCGTGATTAACCGACTCACCACTTATAGAACCCACAAAGGAGTTATCCCCAACATGTGGGTTTATATTTTAGCATTTGCATCTGTCAGGTGTATGCCTACACCCCGTGCATAGGTCGTGGCCAATTTCAAATGAAATGAGCCGAGGATATCCAGGACGCGGTCGTATTAACCCCCAATGCTTATGTTATCAAACAAGACAGATTAAAACGGGTTATGTAAATTTATTAATCATAATCCGATTAAATGACTTCATACCCGACCAAGTGGTATTATTATAATACCATATCCCAAGCTCGTATAAGGGAAAATAAGTTAAAAGTATTTACCTGAGCTAATGTGAAAGGTAACTCTGCAGTATAATCCTAAGCTGTATGATGGTACCTTCTACTGGATGCTATTTAATCTGTATGGAAGGTTTAATAACCTATTATGATGCTATCGGGTCTTTAGTTAAGCCAAAGATTTAGACCGGCTAGCTAGAAGGAAACTTTACGGTTCTAAGCGCTAGATTAAGCGGAGACCGGAGTAGAATGTGGTTTAGACCCGACAAGCTTGGATACTTGTATAATATGGGTAAACTAATCACATTCTGAAATTTGAGGATTAAATGATAAGGTTAAACCCGTTTCGGCTATTTTACATAAACTAGTCACATAAACTGATCCGAACGCGTAAACGCGTAACGGGTAACCAAATGAATTATATACAGGTCTCAAGTGTTATTATGCTTAAAATATGTTAATACATCAGTAGGATGTTAACATATATGCCCAAAAAGTAAATAAAACCAATTTAAGTCCCGTAAGGGCATTTTGGTCATTTTAATAATTATAAGAGATTTTATAACAAACTGAAGTTTTGGTCCTTTGTAATTAGTAAAAATATTTAATTTATCTCATTACATCAGTAAGATATCATATATATGTGAGGTTTACCATTTAAAGCCCAACTATGCCCCGAAAGGGCATTTTGGTCTTTTCACATAGGCTTTTAAGGACATTTTTGGACATCTGAGTTCATGACTTATACCTACTGTAATTATATTTAAATTTGGTTAAAAATTTAGTAGGTAACAAGTCTTAGGTGTTAAATATGGTTTTAAACCATACTATGCACCTAATTAGTGTAAAACTCGCTAATTGACGATAATCAAGATGTTTATGTAAATCTGAGATTTTGATTAGTTTTAAACGCTTAAAATAACTTATTTAATGTATGAAATTAGTAGGAAAAGGTTTGGCATTCAAATCCTTTGTTAATCTCATTTTATGTCTAATAAGGGTATTATCGTCATTAACCAAATTATACAAGAACTCTATGTTTTAAACAGATAATAATCTGACCAAAAATCTTAAAATTCCTTAAAAATAATATCTTAACAGTAGGTAATGAGTTTTGATTCAAAATCCAAGTTTAAAGATGCATTATGCAAGATATCGCAAATTAATTAATAAAAAGCTTCTAATTACGATATCGCGCATAACTCCTATTTGGGGCCAAGAACTGATGTCAAATTTTCGGGACAAGTCTAAATATTAGTAGCAAAGGTTTTTGTCCACTCACATTTCTAAAAATCTCATTTGTGTGTCAAAAGGGCATTTACGGCATTTATAAGCATATTAACGATCAAGAGCATATAATTCAAACCACTCCGAACGATGCAATATAACTCCAGGGGGGTTATACTACTGAGTAATGTGGTCCTAATGAAAGCTTAAAACATGGGAGAATTAAGCTTGAACGGGGGTCAGAACTGAAAGTCAAAGCAAAAGTCAAGCTTTTGCGACTTTAGGTTATAAACTGACCTTAGACTGATAATTGTCGGGTTAGGACAGATAAGACATGTTCTAATATTAATTACCTAGTCATTAGAATGTTAAAATATAATTTAGAATCTCTGTTTTATTAATTTATAACATTTTAAAACTTTCTGTCCAGTTTGACTTTTTGTCAAACTAGTTTGACCCGACAATTAACTAGTCAAACGAAATAATTAGGAGGTGCCCTTTTAAGGGTTAATCACCTACCCTAATATGGTTCCATTACCACTTTCGTTTTGATCAGTGGCTGGACCATTTGTGATTAAACCGAAAGTCAAAGCTTAATTACGATATGTTTGACTTTTCGGTTATTAAGCTAATTAAAAGGACTAAGCAGGGATTAAGACTCTTACTAATGGTCCTTGCTATCTTTTCTACACTTCTAATTCTTCTCCTAGTGCTTGCTTGCTCCAGAGATGAGTCCTTTTGAAGTTGTTGCAAATGAAGTGCATAAGAACACTACACAAGGGTTCCTTATATACTAAATTCTCAACTCATGGATCACTTGCAGCTGTAATGGGACCTCCTAGGATCACTCCAGGTGTCATAGTAGTAAAATAAATCCGTTTAACAGCCCCTGGTATCGATTCATATGAGTTTAAGTCAGTTATGCAGCTGAAACATACATCTGTCCAAAACTTCTGCCCAGCGACGAGCTTACGGACCGTAAGCAAAACCTCTTGCGGTCCGTATCCACCCCTTGCGGACCGTAAGTCCAAATGGATGCGGTCCGTAACCGAACCTGAATTGTATTGTCCCGTTAAAGCCTTGCGGACCGTAAGCCTATGACCACACGGTCCGTAACCGATGACCAGAAGACAAAAATTTGAGAATTTTTATATTTGGTCATGCAACTTTTAAACTCGAATCTTTAGTCATTTTCAGCAGGAGTGGTTCACATGACCAGGTCTGAATTGTTCATAATACAATGTCATGCATTAGTGTTTCCTTGGAGCCTTTTGAGATGGTCATTGCATGAAGAATTTGTCGGTTCTTGCACATGAGACTTCATCTCTTGAAAGTTGAACAATTCATCACAAATTCAACCGAATGTTTATGAATTCTTTTTCAGATATTCACAAGGGTGTATTTATATTTTACAAAGCTTTGGGGAACATTAAAAGGTCACTCAGAGGTAGAATTAACATGTTGACATGTTTAATCCCTGTAGCTTTATAATCTTTCGATTTTATTCACCAACGACTTGTTATATTCAATTAATCATTCGATTAAGAACATATTCTCCGCGTATTGTCAGTCAGAGGCACAATTTGGCATGTTGACACTTTTAGTCCCTTCGCATACATATTTTTACTGTTTGTCAACTTTAGTCCTTCAAACTCAATCTTTCGCATTTCCAGAGTTTAGGACACGTGACTTTACATAATTGGACACATTTTTATGTGGTGTTACACCTAGGGGCTTGTTTTAAACCATAGATTGCTTTGTTCAACTTGCACACATAATCAGGAAATTGAGGATTGAGAAAGCCTGGGGATTGCTCCATGAAGACACATTCAGTTAGATTGCCATGCAAAAAAGCATTGTTAAAGTCTAATTGATGTAGTTTCCATTGATTGATAACGGATAAGGCTAAAACAGTGTGAATAGTGGCAACCTTAATGACAGGACTAAAAGTATGTGAGAAGTCAAGGCCTGGAACTTGAGTGTAGCCTTGCGCCACGCCGCCACAAGACGAGCTTTATGGCATTCAACTGTACCATCAGAATGAAACTTAGTATGATAAAGCCATTTTGATCCAACAACACTGGATGTTGAGGGTTGAGGGACGAGAGACCATGTTTGATTCCGAATAAGAGCATCAAATTCATTTTTCATCGCTTGGACCCATTTGGCATCCTTTGATGCAGTTTGATAGGACTTAGGATCAGATGATGCAAACAAGGCTTGATGAAGAGGAAGGTTTTTGGTGTGAGCCAGGTCGGCATAATGGCGAGGTTTGAAAATTCCATCTTTTGCATGGGTTATCATCGATGAGTGGGAGGAGGAGGTGGGGGAGGGGTGTTGAGGTGGGACTATCGGTACCAGAGGAAGGGTGCGACGAAGGTGAGTTTGGAGGGGTCGGTATGGGAGTGGTGATGGGAGACGTGGCAGGGGATGTAGTAGTGGATGGAGGAGAGTTTGGTATGTTTGAACCGAGAGGTGTGGTAGAGGGGAAATAGGGTATATGTCCAAGTGGTTGCGTAGAAGGGATAAAAAGATGAGTATTTTGGTCAACAGTAGGAATTTTATTATGTTGTGTAAGTGGGGTATTATTTGGTTGTTGTATGTTATTTGTTGGAATGGGAGAAGTATCTAAAAAAGATGACAAATCAAGAGTGTTAGTTGGTTTTTCAGTGGTATTAGCGTCAAGTGGATAGTATGTCTCGTCAAAGCGAGCATGTTGCGTAATATAAATGCGGGAGGTAGTAGGATCCAAACATCTATATCCCTTATATTTGGAGCTATAACCAATGAAAATACATGGTATACTCCTTGGTGCAAGTTTATTTGGAGCATAGTCACGTAGGTAGGGATATACACGACAACCAAACGTGTGAAAATTTGCATATTGAGGTGGTTGATTATATAACAACTCAAACGGGGATTTACTGTCAAGGATGGGGGTGGGTAAGCGATTAATGATGTAAACCGCCGAGGAAAAAGCTTCAACCCAATAGGTAGAAGATATTTTAGCATTAAAAAGCATTGCTAAACCTGTTTCGACAATGTGTCGATGTTTGCGTTCCACCATTCCATTTTGTTGGGGGTGTATGGGCAAGACATGCGATGCAAAGTACCATTGTTTTCAAATAATTTTCGAACTTTATGGTTAGTGAATTCCGTGCCCCCTTCACTTTGGAATATTTTAATTTTTTATTCAAATTGAGTTTGGACAAATGGCATGAATATAGTCAAAGCATCAAAAATTCAGCTTTGGTTCGTAGAGGAAACATCTACGTGAACCGAGAGAAGTCGTCAATGAAAGCCACATAATATAAGAAGTTTTCAACCGATTTTACCGATGAAGGGCCCCATAAGTCACAATGGATCAATTCAAGAGGTTTGGTGGCGCGTTTAATATTATTATCAAAAGGTAGTCGCTTAGACTTAGCTAGCTCACACGGGGAGCAAGTTCCCGGTTTAGGTAATAAGGAAGTAAACGACAATTGGCCACGATTTTTTAACATATTAATAGTGTCAAAACTGACATGCCCAAGAAGGGAATGCCAAACTTCAAAAGACGCTTTGGGACATGAAGAAGATGCAACGAGCACTTCATGAGTATTATTTAGAACGTAAAGGCCGTCTTCACGGCAACCCACTGCGAGGACTTGCTTGGTTAGGCGATCCTGAATAAAAAAATGAGGATGTGAGAAGACAACATCAACCGAATTATCCTCAGTTAATTTACTTACCGAAAGCAGGTTTATAGTAAGTTGTGGAACAACTAAAACATTATTAAGATCAAGTGAACCGCATAATTTAGCATTGCCCGTGTGAGATATTGGCAACGATTGTCCATTACCAAAAAAAACACGTTTATTACCTTGAGTGGGAGATGGATAAGTTACCCCATGAGTGTTGGGAAGCATATGGTCTGAGGCTCCCGTATCACATGTCCAATCTGGTATATTGTAATTAAGTTGACACTGAGCAAGACAGGCCTGAGCAAGTTGTTCCTCTGAAGGACTAGCAGAGGAAGCAAAGGTCTGAAGTTTTGAACATTAAGTGGCATAATGTCCAGAATTTCGACAAAGTTGACAAGTAGGTGGTCGAAGAGATCGGTTGTTTGGGTTATTAGGGCGATAAGAACCCCTATTGTAACTGTTGTGTGGATAACGGGCTGGGCGAGATTGAGCGGCATGATTATGATAACCGCGAGGTCTGGTGGGTCGTTGAGGGGATGAGGTGAGAGCTGTGAGGGCCATCGCTGAGATGTTGGGGCCATGAAGCGCCCGAACAAAAAGTTCATGGCTCTCAGCACGGTTCAGAAGGTCAGCAAAGGTAGGGGCAGGTCGAGTGGAGCGAATAGTTGTAGAAAAGGTTTCAAAGGCCGGTCCGAGGCCACAAAGGAACCAATGAAGCTGGTCTATAGGGTCAACCGGGTGACCAATAGCACTCAGCTGATCGCAAACAGCCTTGAAATCACGCCCAAATTCAGAGACAGACTTGTCTCCTTTCTGAGATAACCGAAGATTATCATGGAGATTTTGGATACGTTCGACCGAGGCATTACAAAACGCTGCCTCAAGGGCAAGCCAGATCTCTCGGGCTGTTGTTAACCCAACAATAACAACAAGTGCCTCTTCTGTGAGAGATGCAGTAAGGATTATGATAGCTTTCTGCTCAGCTTGAACCCAATCGGTATATTCAGAATTAACAGTAGTCTTGTCATTAGTTGTGGTGGTGGGTGGAGGGGCAGACATGGTGCCATCGACATGTGATAAGACCTGATGATATGTTAACAAGGGTTTCATTTGAAGGGGCCAATATAGATAGTTTGTGGAAGAGAGTTTTAATGTCATCATAGGGGCGATACTGGGCATCGGGTTTGAGTCAGAGGAAGAGGAAGCCATGAGGATAGGGAAGAAGAGAACACAGGAGAATATGGATGGTTAGAATTAGAAAGACAAGAACAGAAAAGGATGGAGAAATGAAGGGGTGAAGGGGAAATGATGGGAGGGAGAACTTCAACCACTCAGTGGAATGGCTGATACCATATTATAATGTGATAATTGAATGAATAGAAGTGAAGAGATTGATACAATATATAGACATGAATAAGGGCCAAAGAATAAATACAAATTACAATAAGGTACACTAGTTATGAAAAGTTATCTAATAGGATTATTATCGGCCAACAGGTGAAACTTAGGATTATTAAAATCCAATAACCCTCATATTAAAGATAAAAAACCATTATTATTATAGTGAATTTTTGTTTGAAAAAAACGTAGTATGAAAAAAGTTATGAACATTTTAAATTGATGGGAGAAATTGACATTTGCATGTGAACAGAGAAAGTCAATATATATAGGATCCTTTTATATCCTTTTATTATTTTATTTTCTCTAAACATAGGCATGTTAGGCTAAGCTTATTTAAGTTAAAAAGGACTTTTGGGAAAATGACTTATGACTTTTTGAAAATGAGTTTTAAAAAAAAGTGTTTGGATTAGCTTATGGGGTGGGAAAAACCAATAAGTCAATAAGTTGTTTTTTAAAAAGTGTTTGGCTTAGCTTATTGATGTAAAATGACTAAAAGCTAATAAGTCAATAAGTTAGTTCAAAAAGTCACAACATTATAACTTTTCAAAAATGATTTTTTGATGACTTTTTCTCCTTCTCAAAAAGTCATTTTGAAAAGGACTTTTGCATTTGCCAAACACTAAAACTCCTTATTGGCTTTTTGATTAAGTCAATAAGTTGGTTGGAAAAGCTTAGCCAAACATGCTCCTAATCTCAACCCTTCAAATATAATCTCAATCCTTCAAATATAAAATCAATGAACTAAAATCCTTCTTATCATTTTTGTTTATTTTTACTTTATATTTGATCCTAATCCGTAATGTTTTATCATCTAATCATTGTGATGGTTCCTGTATAAAGGAAACAATACCGTTTGTTTTAGACACGACTTAACTTCGGTTTCATAGAAAAAGTTCTTTGTTTTTTTGAAAAAAAAAAAAGAACAAAACTTTATTATCCGACACTGTTATCATATACCCATAAAATACCTTATGCTGAAACTAAAATTATTCACAACTAAAAAAACTATATAGATAAATACCAACACCATGGGCTTCTTCGTGAGTAAGGTAACATGCGCAAGAGTGAAGGTGAGCATGTGGACTCGTATACCAACCATAGATAAATACTAGTGGTGGCTACGAGTATTTAACTTTCATCTATGGTGGGTTCGGATGAGTTTTTCTCCTATATGTCTCAAGTTTAAGTCTGGGTGATAGGGGTTTCTCATGGAGGGGTTAAATTGGGGATCTATTGTGCGAGGGGGCTCTCTAACGCGGACCCGGTTAAGACAACATATGCTAGACCTCCCGGCATTCGCGAGTAATCACACCTTTAAAAAAAGAGTTAATTGTCAAAATCATCCCTGAGGTTTGGGCACATTTGTCATTTTCGTCCAAAATGACCTTTTTGTACCATTTTGCCCCACACGTTTGACATTTTTTTGCCATTTTCATCCAAATGACTAACTTAGAAATGTATATCTGATTATTTATTTCCATTTATATATTATATTCAAACCAAAAAAATCTGATCATCATGCTTTGTATAAATGTTCATCATCGCATACAATACTTCTCCACCCAACTTATCTCCGACAACTACCACCGCCATCAACCACCACCCCCGCCACTACCTGCCACCACCTCCATCGTCATCATCAGCCACCAACCCGATCACCTCCACCTCCACCAACCACCTGACATCACCAGATTCCTCTCTACCACTGCCCAAAGTCGTTGACGAAGCCGATGATGACAGATCTGGCGTGTGCATTCAACTCTCTAAACTCCGACGACTCTGCGGGGGTCATCATACTGTCCGGGTTGGGTCAGTTGTTCTGTTTGGGTATGGATCTGACTTCTGGTAAAGATGTGTTCAAGGGAGACATGAAGGAGGTAGAAACTGACCCAATTGCTCAGATGGAACAGTGTTACGTTTGCTTCAGTTTCATTCATCATGCTGATTTTATTTTAGAAACCTTAGAATTCGTCTTAAATTGAGTCAAGTAGGGCTCAATACGTTTTGGATTTGTTCAAGAATTGAGTCAAATCAAGGAGATGTCAACAGTTTTTTTACGGGAAATTGAAGAAAAATTGAAGTGTTGTTATTTTGTTGAACGGATTTTGATAGAATTGGGTGGGGTTTCAAATCCGGCAATGGTTGTTATGGCTGGTGTGGTAGGGTTTCAAATTTGGCAATGGTGGTGATGGCTGGTGGGGTTGTGGTGGTGGTGGAGGTACATGTGTAGGTGCAGATGGGGTGACTAGGGATAAAGAAGAATGTTTTTTTTATTAAAATAAAATGATAAAGCAAAAAAACTAAAATACCCCTATTTATAAATATAAAATTTCAAACATACCCCTTATTAAATGGTGTTTTTTTAATTAAGTTAGTCATTTGTATGAAAATGATAAAAAATGCCAAACATGGGGGGCAATATAGTACAAAAAGGTCATTTTAGACGAAAATGACAAACATGGCCAAACCTGATTGATTCTGAGAATCTATATATGATATATGATAAAATTGAAACTGAATGAACAGTAATGTGATTTATTATTTATTTTTTAAATTAAAATTAGAATAGAATGAATAGTAACATCATTAAGAGATGAGCAAATGGTATCGGGTATAGGTACCGGTCTCAAATTTACCAAACCGGTGTATTTTCGTTACCGGTTCTGCACAGGTATTCACCGGTTTTTACCCTCAAATACCGGTGTCGTACCAGTACCGACCGGTACCGAACCGTACCATACTAGGTATATTCGGTACCGGTACCCACTTTTGGGGATTTCGGTAACGGTATTTTCGGTACTGGTTGGTACCGAGCTCATTAAATCCTGTAGCAACGCAGCAATGCAAGTAATCCGGTCTCAAATTTACCAAACCGGTGTATTTTCGGTACAGTTCTGCACAGGTATTCACCGGTTTTTACCCTCAAATACCGGTGCCGTACCAGTACCGACCGGTACCGAACCGTATCATACTAGGTATATTCGGTACCGGTACCCACTTTTGGGGATTTCAGTAACGGTATTTTCGGTACCGGTTGGTGGTACCGAGCTCATCAAATCATGTAGCAACGCAACAATGCAAGCAATTGCACCGTTTAGATTACTTTTCATACACACAGTAAGTAAACTGTATTTCGTTTGAATGAGGTTTTATATATACAACAACTTATTTTGCTTTCTTTTTTGTCTTTTTCTGTAATGAATGACTTGTAGCATGTAAAATTAACTTGGATATTTAGAATATTGATGAGCAAATCGTATCAAATCCTGTAAACGAACCGGTATCGTATCGGTACCAAATTTACTATACCAAATCATTTTCGTTACCAATTTGGTACCCACCTTTTGGCGTTTTCAGAATCGTTACTTTCGGTTCGACACCGGTCTAGCACCATACCTGTATTTATTGATTTTTACCTTCAAATACCATACCGTATTGTACCGAGCATTTTCGGTGCCGGTACCTAATTTTGATGATTTTCCGGATCGGTACTTTCGTTGCCGTTACCGGTACCGAGCTCATCCATATTTTAACGTGTTAGCACCGTAATAACTGAATTGAAAACAACCGAATTTCCAACGTGTAGGACGTGTGGGTCTTATTATTATATATTAGTTTATTTAAAATCGTTTTTTATGACGGAGTGATTATCCTTACCACGTCATTTTATTTATGTTTTGATATTTGGTATCTGTTTGCCGTTACTGACACGCCTTTTGTAGTCATTGGGTCCCGCCGCAACGCGCGGGCGGAAAATAACTAGTTAACTCAAAAGAAAAGAAAAAAAAAAGATAGCCGTAGTGGGCAAGTCATTCCCCTTTCCAACACCTGTCTTTCAATTTCAACCATATTCCTTTCTTCCTTCGTTCACCGCTAACCAAACCCCCCCCCTCCCTCCCTCTTTTCTTTCAACTTGTAACTCACGCCACTCCAACTCCTGATCCCCATGAATTCAAACCCTAACAGTGGCGATCATCAGAACTCATCTCCTATTCTCACTTCAGGTTCCGATGTTGAGATTACCTCTGCAGACGAACCACAACATCATTCCGGCCTATCTTCAGGTTATTCTTCTTCTTATTATTGTTATTCATGATACATATATATATACACGTTAACTGTGATTATTATTCTTATGATTATGTACCGAATTGTTACTTTAGAACTAATTAAGTTAGGGCAAATCCATATATGACATGATCAATCAACTCAACTGCTTAACATTACTTGTAGTTAACTAACTTATGTGCATTGTTTTCGTAACCCGACTTGCATTGAAATGGCCGCCTTACTGTTAGGACCACTTGGATTGGATTATTATCCAAACTGGATGATGTCATAAACACATAAATTTAAAATGAAATATAACTATACATTCTTTTTTTATGTGAATTTGAAATATTAATAAAGTATGAAGCCTTGAATATAGAGTTTAAAGTAATACAATCTTAGTAAATGGTATTATGGAAGGGAGAAAAAGAAAATTGAAATCCGGTACTTCCCATTGGTTCCTGATGCCAGTCCGGTCCAGTTCTAAAAACATTGGTTATATGCATGGTTTTAAAAAACGGTTGAGGCGTGTGCCTCGAGGCGCGCCTCAAGGCGAAATGGCCAAAAAAACGATTCTGAGGCGCGCCTCAGGGGGTTTATACTGTATGTGCGCCTCAGAGGGGCTGAGGCGCTAAAAAGGCTGCACCTCAGGGATTTTTGATATTTGTTTTTGAGTTTTTGTGTCAATTTCAAGCAATTTATGTCTTTTTTATGCGTGTTTTTTATTATTTTGATGAATTTGATGATGAATATAGTTAGTATTACTATTTTTATAAGATATATAATATTTATATTTATTTTTTAACTCCGCTTCGGGCTTACGCCTCGGTTCACCTCGAGGCTTACACCTCGTGAGGCGAAGGGAAAACGCCTCGAAACTCATTTCCGTTTTTTTAAACCTTGGTTATATGTTATATCAAGAAATTTGTCAAAGTAATTTTGTTCTATTTGTTAACTTATCAATTGACAGCTTCCAAATGATATGTACTCAGAGTCTGTTGATATAAGTTTTCAAAATGAGAAGCCTGAGAGAAATAAAGAGTACAAAGTCCATGGCTTATTGGGAGCTAAGTTTTTTGACACGAAAGTTCCTGCCAGAAAGAAGGTTTTGACTTCTCTTTAGTCACATATGATTTTCTATATGTTGTAGCCTCTTCCTTGAATTATTAAATTATATAATTTAGCTAGATCGAAAGTCTATTTTTATATCATACCGTCTCGTAAGTAGGTTTGTTCGAAATATTGTAATGATATTGTTTTCATAATCATAGATAACACATTGGTATTTTATAACAATACATTTAAGAAACATACAAGAAAGTCTTTGTGGGTCAAAACAATCTGACCTGTCCCATATTGAACAGACTACAAAATGGCCCGCTTCAACTTGTTTTGATGTATTATCTTGCCTGATCTAATAGTAGTGATGCATGCAATTTCTGCAGCTTAAGTGGTTGAATCGGCTAGCTAGTGTTCAAACCGACGGTACAGTGCAATTTGAAATTCCCGATGAAGTTAAGCCACAAAACTTGGATTTTGGTACTAAAGTTGATACCCCTGGAGCTAGCGAAGACCATGATTTTGATGCAACAACTATTCCAGAATTCCCACCGTTACAAATTGTTATGCTTATAGTTGGAACACGAGGAGATGTGCAACCATTTGTTGCTATCGGAAAACGTTTACAGGTTATATGTATACTTTTTTAAAACTGAAACCTCACGTTTCATGTTTATCAACATTTGAGAAATGTTTTAAATTTGTATTGTCGTTTTCAGGAGTATGGCCATAGGGTGAGATTAGCCACTCACTCAAATTTCAAAGAGTTTGTCAAGGCTTCTGGGCTGGAGTTTTTCGCTCTAGGCGGTGATCCTAAAGTCCTTGCTGGCTGTAAGGACACACACACCTGTGTTTATAAGGGCCGTTTGGATATGTGTTTTAGTACTGATTATTGCTATACGTAGGTAGCAATACTCAGTTATGAGTGTTTGGATCCACGGTTTCTGCCTTGTGATTATTTAGGGGTATTATAATCAGTTTTGTACCACCCTAACAAAAATGATTATGTAAGAGTATTGCAAAGTGACTTATTTACCCCTTCATTTAACTAATTTTGTGAGATTTTTCTTCCCATTGCACAAAGTTATCCTTTGTGTTCGTAAAATATCATTTTTGGTCTTATTAGCTGTGATTTATTAATGTAATCAGAATCAGAATTTGTCAGATGCATACCATCTAATTCACCACTTAATACAGCTTCAAACAGCTAAAGAAAATCGTCTACCACTCGTCCTATTATAGTTGATTATATGATTCTAGCTATCCAGTATCACATAACCACTTTCAATACAGGCATCCAAAAGCTGCATTTATTACTTGTAATGATGAGGTAACTTGTATCTATATGTATCTGTTTGTGTAGATATGGTGAAGAACAAAGGGTTTTTGCCATCAGACCCTTCAGAAATACATATTCAGCGAAGTCAAATAAAGGATATTGTATTTTCTTTGCTTCCTGCTTGCACTAATGATGATCCGGATACACATGTCCCGTTCAATGTAGATGCTATAATTGCTAACCCACCTGCATATGGTAGGACCCTTGTTTGTTATAACTTTTAACTCGTTTAGTTACCGCTTTAAATTTGAAGTTCCTGATTTGTTGATCTCTAGTTTGCCTAAAACAGTATGACCTTAAGCATACGAGTTGATAGAAGTGTATTTTGTTTTGCTCATTATACGAGACACGATGCTTAAAGTAATTTATTTGGGTAAATTGCAGAAAGGAACCTTGATGTATACGCTACACTGGCGTGCAATAGAAACTCTAAATTTTTTTAAATGTAATCCTTTTTTATTCAGTAAATTTTCAATCTATTGACATGGATTTATGCTTGCTCAGGTCATATTCATGTTGCAGAGGCACTTAAAGTTCCACTACACATCTTTTTTACTATGCCATGGACGTATGTATCCTCTATAGCTTATTTTTGTTTTATGCGTGCACCACTTTTACTAATGTTTGCTTTATGCTTGTTCAGGCCTACAAGTGAATTCCCGCATCCTCTTTCACGGGTTAGGCAACCTGTTGCAAATAGAGTAAGTATCTTTATTGTTCCAGTTTCAACTATATACTTATTATCAGTATATTGTTGACACAATCCTCGCGACTTGTTGCAGCTGTCGTATCAGATAGTTGATGCATTAATTTGGATGGGGATGCGAGATATAATTAACGAGTTTAGAAAGAAAAAGCTGAAGCTAAGACCCGTGACATATTTAAGTAATTCAAATAATTCTCCCCATGATTTGCCGCATGGATATATTTGGAGTCCACATCTTGTCCCCAAACCAAAAGGTCCGTTTAAATTTATACGTTAACCATCAGGTTATAGGTGATGTATGACGTAGATATTGCTACAAAAAATATTTTTACTATCTTATAAGCTTTTGAAGTAAATGATGCGGGTCTGTTCGTTTATGTACTTTGTTAAGAGGTGACAGTTTCGACCCATTTACTTATGAATGGACCGATTGGGGGTATGTTTTATCCCTAACAATGGGTGTTATAAAAAGAATTAGCTTAAATGATAACGGTTCAAACAGGTTTGATGTCACCTGAAGTGTATTTTTAATGCATCAAACCTCCAAAATCATTTGATGAAACCTCTTAATATTGATGTTAGCGCCTAGCGGACCACATAGTTCTTAAAAAAACATAAAATGTAGAAAAAAAAAAACACAAAAATGGTTTCAGTAAAGCCTATGCATTCATATGGTATATACTAATGTTCTGTAATCTTGATTTATTATAGATTGGGGTCCGCAAATTGACGTGGTAGGTTTCTGTTTCTTAGACCTTGCATCAAGTTATGTACCTCCAGATTCACTAGTGGAATGGCTTCAAAAGGGTGAAAAGCCCATCTACATTGGATTTGGTAGCCTTGTGAGTTATTTTCCTTTTTGATAATGACATATCCTGTAAATAGTGCAACCATGGAGAAGCAGTTTTCTCCATGCCGAACTCGAAACAACACGCATTGACTTGTCAACTCTGAAATTTCATTCTTTAAAACTGTGAATCTTTTAAACTAAGCAAGAAATAACCAAAATATAGTATACAACAAAGGGGAACCGTTAGATGTAAAGCTAAAATTATAGTCCACATATACCAAAATGACCCGTTTCTACACGTACTAACTTATTCTGATTGATGAGTCAGCCTGTTCAAGACCCAAACGGAATGACAGAGATAATAGTTAAAGCCTTGGAAAGTACTAAACAGCGGGGTATCATTAACAAAGGCTGGGGTGGCTTGGGAAACCGTAAGATGTTAATATTTTTTTAATTTTCTACACGCTATATGCTTTCTAATCTCCAAGTGTACTGATTATTTTATATTACAGTGGCAAAGTCAAAAGATTTTGTCTACTTGCTGGATAATGTTCCACATGATTGGCTATTTCTGCAGTGCTCTGCTGTGGTATTACATGTTTACTCAACGTATAAGTTTTACTGTTAACAAATACATGCATTATTTAATAATCTAGATCTGTGAAGACTGAATAGAAACCATTTCAGAGGTTGTATGGACTTGTGGTGATTTTCAACCAATTTGACCCGTTTCCCTTTTAGAAAATATTTTATTTGACAGGTTTAATACAACCTAAATTGATCCAGTCTTAAATAAATGGATCGAAATTGCCACGTCCAACGGAAACTAGTGTTTTCTCAAACAGCAATGATAACTTTCAAAACAAGAGCATATAAAGGCTTTTTTATGTTCAAAAAAGTAAAGATGCAACTTCAATTTCATGACAAATGTACAAAATTAAAGTAATATGTAATTTGAACTAAAGATCAACAGACTTCTGACTTTCAATTGGAGACCACTTTTACTAGCAAGTAGCAACTAAAGCACTTCATTTCTCACTTTTGCAGGTTCATCATGGTGGTGCTGGAACAACTGCTGCTGGTCTTAAAGCTGCGGTAAACTTTGCTGTCTAGTGACTTATAAGCACTTCTTTTATTTCTGGGCCTATTACTTGATTTGTTTGTATTATCTTTTTCAATATTCGGGATTCAGTTTTTCAATGATCTTGAACAAATTTCAGTGTCCGACGACTGTTGTTCCTTTCTTTGGGGACCAACCATTTTGGGGGAGGCAGGTGCATGCTAGGGGAGTGGGCCCCCCTCCGATTCCGGTTGAGGAGTTCTCACTAAAGAAATTGATTTCTGCAATACACTTCATGTTACAACCAGAAGTAAGTTCATATAACTTCAACGTGTTAGATATGATTACATAACTATAGTATTACAATGATGATTTGAATTTTTTATAAAGAAATTTAGAAAGTTCTATGCCTTTGAATTATAGTTAGGATTTCCATATGTGTGACCCACTAGGCCCCATTTGACCCGCTAGAGATAAAACATAACCCAAGTCATTCAATTGTATGTAAACGGGTCAAAATCAATCATGGCATTTAAACTGAAAAAAACGTTATAGTCGTATAAATGAAACAAGTAATGTAGTAGCCGTAATTATGATGACTTTTCATATGCCTGACCCGCTAGAGTCTAGAACAAATCGTTGTAGTTGTTTAAATGAAACAGCTAATGTAATATACGTATATTTAGATCGACTTTCCCATTTGACCTGCTAGACCAGTTGTTTAAATGAAACAGTTAATGTAATATACGTGTATTTAGATCGACTTTCCCATTTGACCCGCTAGGCCGTTTGACCAGTTAGAGATAAACCATAACCCAAATCATTCCATTATATATAAATGGGTCAACATTATTAATGGTATTCAAACTCAGGGAGTCATAATCGTATATGTGAAACAATCAATGTAATCTTGGTGATGCAGGTGAAAATAAGTGCCACCGAATTGGCAAATGCCATGGCTGATGAAGATGGCGTTAAAGGCGCAGTGGATGCCTTCCATAAGCATTTTGGTCGCGGGAAAGCCAAAACCGAGGCTGCTAAGCTGGCTCGGCCACCCACCCACTTTTCAATGAGACGGTGTCTGGGCTGCACTTGATATTCAGGTCTCATCCCTTATGTGAAAAGTGTTCATACCAAACTAACATGTAAATTTTCGTCCTCTTTTTATGTCAAGTGTTTCTTGTTTTTCGACACACTTGTTAAAAGAGTTGAGAGACGGGTTTGTCCTTTTTTTTTTGTAACATTTTGTTCGTTTCGGGAATTAAACATACTTAAAGAGAATTTGATGCACTCTCAGTCAAAGATCAGAATTTCAAAATGTTATGAAACATATGGTGTGTTTGGTTCGCATGATTCAATGAACTTAGAACTGAATTTCAATTCTTAACGTGTTTCTTTTGTAGAACTCATGCCATCATTAACATATGTAGTTGCATTTCTCTTGAATTAGCAATTACACATTTGTATCTTGATGCTTGTCTCCATGTTAGGGATTGAAATCGAACCCGAACTCGATGGGTAAACCCAAAACATTTGGGATAGGCTTCTAGATATGGGGTTAGTTTTAACAAAAAATTGCGGGTATGGTACTAGATGATACCTGACCCGATTACCCGAAATCATATACTCGTTTACCCGAACTACATACCCAAAAACATATACCAGAAAAAAAATTTATTTACCTCTAGTAACGGTTCATTCTATTTGTTTCATTATGTGGAAAAAAGTTTATTTTTTTATTTTTTATTTTTATAAAATATGTATTTGATAATACTATTTATATATTTTTTATTTATTAAGTATGAGTTTATATTATCATCAAAATTTACATCAAATATTTCAAACTTTTTATAGGGCTGATAATATGTACGTAACTTATCATATTAAGCAATTCCTTTTATAAGCTTGAAAATAGCCGCTGTAAATCAATTCAAATAGATAGGGGAGTTCCGAACCAGCAGCAAGCCCTTTCTCGCCCTTTCTAATGTCCTAGGCGAAGGCAGTGCAGGTGAAAGCCCAATAGATCCCATTTTTTTTATCGCTCCACATAGCTCACGACCCGGCACGAAGAAATCTCTTAGACGGGCGGATGCGAATCTGGATCTATCAACGGAGCAATTCCATTCCAGATATATGGGTTAGGATCAAATACAAAGGATAAAATAAATAAGAAGAGTAAGAAGGATTCTAGTCCATTGATCTTAGATTTGGAGGTTTGAGATTAGTTGTAGGGAAAATAAGATAATTGAAGGGCATAAAAGGAATCCTATATTTATGGATTTTCTCTCTCCACATGCAAGGCACATGCCAATTCCCCCATCGATTTAAAACGTCCACAACTTTTTCATACGACATTTTTTTTAAAATAAAATTCACCATAATAACGAGCGTTTTTTTATCTTTAATATGAGTACCATATTATCATATTAAAATAAAATAAAAAAATTCATTTTTATTGGGTTTTTTTGCATTGTGTTAAAGGTTCAGGTCATTGTGTCTTTTAACTGGGTTTTGTTCAGTAGAGTTTCTATACATTGTGTTATTATCAAAACCTATAACACAATGTTAATTTAGGTTCTATCCATTGCGTTTTTATAAGAACCTATAACACAATATATGACACAATGAAGATGGTGTTATATCTGGGTTTTCTATAAATTGTGTTATTAGTTCAGGTCATTGTGTTTAATATGTTATTCATTGTGTTTTAATATGTTGTGCATTGTGTTTTAATAATTTGTTCAATTTTTTTTATTATCTTTGTTCATTGTGTTTTAGTTTGTTGTGTATTGTGTTTTTAGTTTGTTTTCCATTGTGTATTCATCTGCTCTCCATTGTGTCTTTTATCTGCCGTCATTAATTGTGTCTTTTATCTGTTGTCATCAATTGTGTTTTTAAGTCTGATACTTATTGTGTTATATGTTATCGCCATTGTGTTTTACGTTATGGCCATTGTGTTTTAGTATGTTGTCCATTGTGTCTTTATCTGTTGTCATTGATTGTGTTTTTGATCTACTTTACATTGTGTTTTACATCATGTCCATTGTGTTATTATCAAAACCTATAACACAATGTTAATTTGGGTTCTATCCATTGCGTTTTTATAAGAACCTATAACACAATATATGAGACACAATGAAGATGGTGTTATATTTGGGTTTTTTATAAATTGTGTTATTAGTTCAGGTCATTGTGTTTAATATGGTATTCATTGTGTTATATGTTATTCATTGTGTTTTAATATGTTGTGCATTGTGTTTTAATAATTTGTTCAATTTTTTTATTATCTTTGTTCATTGTGTTTTAGTTTGTTTTGTATTGTATTTTTAGTTTGTTTTCCATTGTGTCTTCATCTGCTCTCCATTGTGTCTTTTATCTGCTGTCATTAATTGTGTCTTTTATCTGTTGTCATCAATTGTGTTTTTATTTAGTCTGATACTTATTGTGTTATATGTTATCGCCATTGTGTTTTACGTTATGGCCATTGTGTTTTAGTAGGTTGTCCATTGTGTCTTTATCTGTTGTCATTGATTGTGTTTTTTTATCTACTTTACATTGTGTTTTACATCATGTTCATTGTGTAATATGCAACTGGGTTTTTGATTTTTTTTTGAAAAATATAACAATATGATACTCATATTAAAGATAAAAAAACGCTCGATTTTATGGTATAATTTTTTTTAAAAACAAATGATGTATAAAAAAGTTACGGACGTTTAAAAATTGGAGGGGAAATAACATGTGACTTGCATGTGCATATTCTCTTTCCTCTTGTAGACAAAATTACCTTTTTCATTTAATTACTCCTATGACACTTGTCACTCTCTGGTGACTTCTTACCCTTCTTATTTTTTAATACTTTGTATTATAACTCAACCCTATAATATATTGTAGTTAACATCTTTTATTGGAATGATAAGAAAAAATGTACTTGAAAATCTCAATAGCCATTTTTTAAGAGACTAATGGGTATGCCTGATACCTGTGGCTATATTCGATACCTGATGGATATTGGACATAGTTTTATAAGTGGGTATGAGACTAGAATTACAAACACTCATCCCATTGCCCTCCCTACTTCATGTTGAACGGTGGAGTTTGGTGAAGATACATATTTGATAATTGATGAAAGATGAAAGTGATTGGTTAGATTAGACGCTAGTTAAAGTTGGGTGTTTATTCAACTTAGATGCTAGTTATCTCTTAATGTATCATCTTGGTCGACTTTTGTAATCATCATTGCAAAGCTTTTGAAAGACTATGTTTAATACTCTCGTGCTCACCGCCACATCAACCTAAAAGGGTGTGAAACACCACCTTCCAAGGGCATGAGTGGGGCGTGAAGGGCTTTGGTGTTGGGCGAGTCACACGCATGGGGCGAGGGCCGAGGACGAAACGAAAACACCATTTTTTAGCCAATAAGATGCGACCATATCACACCAGGGGTGGAACTAATGAACACCCAGCCGTAGCACGGGCTACGGCTCAACCCCGTAGTTGTAATGTATTTTTTTCGGTTTTATATATTACAACAACCATACCCAGTAAATCCCACAAATAGCAAAGCTACTTATAGGGTCTGGGGAGGGTGGGATGTAGACAGACCTTGCCTATATCCCTAGGGATAGAGAGGCTGCTTCCAGAAGAGACCCTCGGCTCCAAGACGAACAACATACCAACACACCAAGTCAAAGAATATAGACAAATAGAATATAGAAAAAAAGAAGTCACCTATACCAAGAAAGTGATCAGAGTGACATAGTATAATGTAAATCATGTATAATAGCATACAACCTCAATCCGGCATAAACACAAGAAATCATGTATAATAGCCTCCACGAAGTCCTATCTTGGACCATGTACTCGGAAAGATGCAACTCTAGTAAATCATGCCTAATCTGCTCTTCCCATGTCAGTTTGGGTCTGCCTCTTCCTCTCCTCCCCTCCACAATAAGAGTTTCCACCACTCTAACTGGTGCCGTCGTTTGCCTCCGCTTCACATGCCCAAACCAACTCAATCTCCCCTCCTTAATCTTATTCGATATACTAGCCACTCCTAATCTTTCCCTACAAACCTCATTTCTTATTCGATCCAACCTCATGTGTCCACACATCCACCTCAGCATCCTCATCTCTGCTACCTCCATCTTGCGTGCTTGTGTCTTCTTGATAGCCCAACAGTCTATTCCATATAACATAGCTGGCCTAACTGCTACCCTGTAAAACTTCCCCTTTAGTTTAGTTGGGAATCTCCTATCGCACAATACTCCACTTGTTGCCCTCCATCTACACCAGCCAGCCTGTATGCGATGGGTTACATCACTATCTATGTCACCACCCCTTTGTACAAACGACCACAAATACTTAAATTTAATTGCCTGCGGGACCAATTGATCCTCAATGGTGATTTGGGTGTCATCGTCATCGGCTACACCACTGAAATCACAGTGTAGATACTCAGTCTTAGATCGACTAATCCTTAGGCCCTTCCCTCTAGAGCGACTCGCCACTCCTCTACCCTCGCGTTCAGGCACTGTTTAGTTTCTGCAATCAACACAATATCGTCTGCAAAAAGCATGCATGTAACGCCCCAAAACTCGAATATTTATATTCGCTATATGTTTCCATATGATATAACATGAAGTAAATTAACTAGATTCTTTGAGGTAAATATGTTACTTAAGTTAGCTAACTTATAAGTTCTATAAATATGGATGAAATCTTGTGGCTAAATAAAAATAACAAACAAAACTATAAGGGCTAAAAGAGGTCAAATTGAAAGTCTATTAATTAAAACATGGGGAAAAATGGAAGAGCCCATTTTTGGGCAGGAGCATGTGTCGACACACACATAGTGTGTGTGTTCTTGTGTGAATCAAGGAAGAAGGAGAAGAGAAGGAATTCAAAATCATGCATGGATAATCTATGAGTTTTGAAGTGTTCATCATCTTCTAAGCATTAAGTAAGTACCCAAATCATCTCTTAAATCTTTTGAATGAAGTTCTTGGTGGGTTTTGAGGAATTTTCCTAAATTGGGTGAGTTGAAAGAATGGGATGGTTGAATTTGTGTTTAGATGCACTTAAGTTAGTGCTAATAATGATTTAATTATCTCAATTAGGAGTTTTAATGAAAGAACCCATGTTCAAGAACTTGGGGTTTTTGATAATTTATGGTTTAATATGAATGAGTTGAATGAACTAGAGATTTTGCTATGTTGATGTTTATGTGGGAATGATACTTGTTGATTAGTAGAAGACTTGATGATTTATGTTATGAACTAGGAAGATTAGGCATTTATTACTTGTACATTGTGCCTTAAAATGTGTACGCACGCCAAGTGTTTGACGAAATGCCTAAATGACAATATTATGTGAACTTGTATGCTAACAATAGATGAACATATATAGAATGTAATAATGACATAATTGATGGTAGTTAAACATGAGAAATGCATTGTAGAAGGATTTCATGAAAAGGTGTAGTTGATGATTTGATTAGGTAAAAGTATGCTTTAGGAACTAGTACTCTATGCTTGAATGGTGGTGCACACCATGAGTCGGATTAGTGGTTTAATGGTAATTTAGAAATGGATGTGTACTAAGTGTATATGTTGTGGACTTACTAGTAAAGGATGATGTTATGATTACGTTAAATTGGCTAACTTGGTATGTAGTTGTCAAATGTAGAATCATGAAAGCGTTAATATGTTTAAAAATGATTTTGTGAACATCGGGTATGAAATCAAGTGATCATGTAGTTGTATGTGCCACACAACATGAATATGAAATGCGTATGACGTTACTACAATGGTCAATCATATCAAGATAAAAGTGTGTTCATAAGTTGGAAATTGTATGCTAGAAGGGTTGACTTTCTGAGAGTCAACAATGTATAGATATTATGGATAGGCATCTTAACACATATATAAGATTTGAGAGATCATAAGATATGTGTTAGACCAAGTATGTGTCATGTATGATGAAATTTAGGTTTCGTGGATATTGAACAATGTGGATGTCAATTCATGCCTTATACATGTTCATGAACTATTAATGAAAGTCGATGTAACTAAGAGTTGAAATGGGTGTTGATATGAATGAGCATACATACTAACAATGTTATGAACATGATATGAAGGATAGGAAACCACATTGGCACGGACTCAAGCACGAAAGACTAATGGGTCAAAATGAGGTGAGGAAGTAAGCACGATCACGAACGCTTAAGGTAAGTGATTTCCAAACTAAATTTATTATTATGTAATGAGTTTTGATTGCAATAAGGATGGTTATCATGAAAGGATGGGTAAGTAATGGTAGAACGAAAGTAAGTAAGGTCGTATTGGGTAACATGTGGATTAGTTATGAATAAAACTCTCATTAAGTTCAAACGGGTCAAAATGTAGAAAGTATGTGTCAGATGTGGTTTTTGGATGTTACGGTATAGGAACCATGTAAGAATGTTTAGATAATCATATTATTAAGGTAAGTATTGTTGTGGCGGGCCATAAGTAGTTATCTATGTCGGAAATACTTGGTAAAATCAAACGGGTCAAAATCAAGAAAGTATGATAAAAGTATAGATTTGATTATGGGGAATGGGGTTAAGTGTTAGAATGATTTTAGGGCTTGGAATAATGTTATTATACGATTTGGGAAGTTCGGGATGCGCGAACGGGGGTCGAAACATCAAAAAGAACGAAATCCGACGTCGGTGCTGCAGGGGCAGCGTCGCCGACGCTGGGCAGCAGTTGGCCGACGCCCTAACTTGCTGTCTACGCGCCAGCCGACGCCAGCACCCCGTTTCTTCGTTTTTCTTCGATTTCGGACCCCGTAGACCCATTCCCAAGCCCCGTTAAACTTCTATAATGTACCCCAACCTTACCAAATAGTTTTGTGAGGTACGGGTGATTATAGAACTCATTTTTAAGCTCCCGAAATGTAGCTCAAACTCATTAAAGAATGTTTATGAGGTAAGGGTAAGAATGGGGCGTGTATGCAAGTATGTGTGGGAACGAAATACGTATGTAGGAATGTATGAATAGATTAATTGTATGTAGTAGATGGAACCCATTAGTAAACACGAATAGAAATGAGTATACGTGTTGGTTGGTATATACGAGACTTATATGTATAGTAGTTTGGGACTAAGAATTGTTACTATGAATATGTGAGAATGTAAGTTGTATGTAAGAGTTTGGATAGAGGGGCATGTGTATAAAGTAGGATTTATCATACTCGAAAGAGTTGGATTAGATAATTTGTATGCGTGTTATTGAAACATATGTATTCGAATGAGTGAGACTCGTATGTATGCATGTATGGTGTAAATATACATCAGTATTAACGATGCTAACCGGCTGCCTTTGAGAAATGAAATGCAGGTACATTATTGTTGACTCATTGAAGGTTAAACTGTCACACCCCGACCACGTGAGACAACGAAATGTGGCGGAAACGTCGGGGAGTGTTGTAACAGAATTAATTGTTTCAAATCCATGGCAATTGAAGTTTCGTTTTATTAATCAAACATGAGAGTTTACATTGTTTTAAACAAGAACCAAAGAGTACATAACATAAATTAACTAATTCTTGTCTCGTTTTAAGTCACTAAGGCACAGGTCCGCCTAAGTATGTCTTGATAAGTCCTATGCATAATCTCCTGAAAACACATGTGAAAATAGGTACGTCAGCATAAAAATGCCTGTGAGATACATAGGTTTTGTGAAAACAGAATTCATGACTTATGTTTGAGAAAATGTTTAGTCATGAACCTTGTAATTTGCTTTGTCTTGTAAATCATTTGAAAAACGATAAGATCAGATGATATGTATAAATAAGAGAATAATGTATGGTTAAATGAATAACCATGTAAAATGAGTTTGTATAAGATAAGTTGTTTGTAAGTCAATGTCTTGTGAAAAGTATGTTATTTGTATAAAATGTTATATGTCTCAAATTGAAATGATTCAAATAACGCTACAATATGTGATACCATACAAACACTTATATATAGGAAGTACCAGCGGAGTATCCACTGTGCTTGTATCATATTACACACGCCTCGTTACTTAAATCACTTACTCAAACCAAACCATCAAGATGTAATGTTTAACAATTGTAGAAATGTTTATGTATAGTCCAAAGTCTACTGTCAAATGTAAATCATGTCAACAGATACAAATGGTTCACACGGTTCAACAGTTACAAACGGTTCATATAATCAAATGGTTACGACGGTTCACATAGTCAAATGGTTACAACGGTTCAAAATGTAATATAATGTGTTCATATGCTGGATGAGCATATGCAACAAATTGTAATGTAAAACAATGTACTAAGTATGCACACAATGGGCGTACATAGCATGAAATGTATTGTAGAGTGATGTACTAAGTATGCACACAATGGGCATACATAGCATAAAATGTATTGTAAAGTGATGTACTAAGTATGCACACAATGGGCATACCTAGCATAAAATGTATTGAAATCATGTACTATAAATGTACTAATAAACATAGCAAGTATATGATGTGAAAACAGGAAAGCATGAAAGTAACAAGTAGGCACATGTGTTCCATCCCAAAACGTTTGGAAAACAGTAAAAGAGGGGTCTATGTACTCACTTGAGATTGCTTAGTAGTCCTTGAGTAACAACCAAACAATGCTAGAGATCACGGATATCAAACGGCACCTAATATAGGTAACTACATTAATAAACCGGACCTAAATCGGAAGATCGGATAGAATGTGATTTAGACCCGACAAGTTTGAAGACTTGTTTAATATGGGTATTTCATACACATTCTGGATTTCTAGATAAAACGGATAAGGTTTGACCCGCTTCGGCTAATTTATGTAAACTAGTTATATAAACCGAACCGAACGCGTAATAAGCGTAACGGGTATCCGTAAGAGCCATATACAGGTTTCCTAAGTTAATATGCTTCAAATATGTTGTGACATCAGTAAGATGTCTTTTATTATGCCCGAAACGAATTTAAACCCAAACTATGCCTCGTAAGGGCATTTTGGTAATTTCACATAAGCCGTGAAGCTCAAAACTGAAGTCTGAGTTAAACAACTTTTGCTTACTGTTAAAACATTATAATTTACCTAAAATATCAGTAGGTATCAACCCTTGTATCTCTAAAATAGTTCTAGTACATACTATGCGTTAAAAACACTTAGAAAGGCGATTAGGAGCCGTTTCCGGGTTATATACATAAAGCTGATATTTTTATTATTCCAGAAGGCTTAAAATAATTTATTTATCATTTAAGATCAGTAGCAAAAGGTTTGGAGTCGTTTAGATATGTAAAACTCATTTTATAGCCCGTAAGGGCAAAACGACAATTACCGGATTAAGCCTACGACTATAAGTTATGCTCAGCCTAAAATTAATTAAAAATCTTCAAAAATCCCAAAATAATATATTACATCAGTGGGTAATAAGTTTGATATCGAAAAGTAGGCTTAACTAGGCTATACGCTAATTACGCCCTTTAATTAACATAAAGCTTTCATTTTGCGCTAATGAGCATAACTCTCAATCTACACCACCAATTGATCTCAAATTTTGGATACAAGTTTATATATATATATATCAGTAACAAAGGTTTCTACTCTTTTACATTTTCAAAAATCACGTTTTAAGGTGAAAAGGGCATAATGGTCAACATATGAGCAATTAACGGAAACATGCATATTAATTGGATAACTAATGAACCAAGGTGTATAATCACAGAGGATTATACTAGTATGTAACCTAGTCCAATTAAAGCTCTGAGGAATTTCTAAAACATGCCTAAACGGGTCAGAACTGAAAGTCAAAGCAAAAGTCAAACTATGCGTCTTTCGGTTCCGAACCGGGTCTAAACAGGAAATTGTCGGGTTGAACATGTTTAGACATGTTCTTACACTAATTACCAAGTTATAATAATGATCAAACAGGTTGTATATGTTCTACATTGCTAATTATGCATAAATTAGAATTTAAGTCTCCTGTTGACTTTTTATTAGCAAGTTTGACCCGACTTTTGACCTAGTTAGAGTGGGAATCAGGGGGAACCCTTTTAAGGGTTTATTACCCACATAATTACCAACTTATAACTACTTTTGATTTGACTAATCACTGGACCATTAGTGATTAATCTTAAAGTCAACCGTTAATTACGACGGTTTGACTTTTAAGCTAAAACTAAGCAAAAACTAAACTAAGGAAGGATTAGCAAACTTACTGAAGTCCTAAGCTTGATTAGTGATCACTTGAGAGAAGACTTGTGCTCCAGATATGCTCCAGAAATGCAGAAGTGAAGGTGTGAAGAAAGCTTGCAATTCATTGGCCTTTTATAGTGATTTCAACACCACAAAATGTTGACACATAGGTCTACAACTGACCACAATTCATCAACAAGTGTTCCTAAGTGTATAGGGGTCGTTTAGGGGCCAAGCAAGATGAGGAAAATTGTTCAAAGGTCGTTTACAAGGGCTATGGCAGACAAGAATCCAAGAAAATCAACATTCTGTCCAGATAAGGCAGTCGCGTAGCGTGACTGCATATGTGGTTACTGCTTGCGCTACGCGAGCATGTGTGATCCAGCCAAACCAAATTTTCATTAATTGCAGTTTTGGTCCCTGGTCCTTCTAAAGGTCGCTTTCGTGTCTTGTTTTGCACAATGAGCCCTCTAAATTGACTTATAAGGGCTTTAAGACATTTACCCACTTTGTTTAGCCCTCGATTAACTTTATTGTTACCCGAAAAGTCATAAACTTCAACGTTGACGTTTTAACCCCTTGTACACGAATTTGATCATAACTTTCTCGTGCAATAACGAAACTTTATGAAATTTATATCGTGCATTCTAGTGAGCATAATTAACGTTACAAGGCTTCGGGTTTGTCAAGTTTAGTCCTTGTAAGCGATTTAACTTGATTTTGCCATACCAAAGCCTTCAAAACTTATTTCTAAGTTAAGTAAAGGTTATTTAAGGTATGTTAAGCCTATTTCACTATTCCGGAGTGTTCGTTGCATTAAACTGGTTATATTTACGCATCAGTGCGCGTATAACCTTCCAGAAAGTGATTTAGAGCTTGAAATCGAACAAGAATTGATATGTGCAAAAGATACACATATTTATACAGATCCCAAGTATGAAATGCAATATTTCATTGGCTTGGCAGTTGTTTGATGGTCGCAGTGACCCAGGTGTCACAGTCTCCCCTACTTTAGGAAATTTCGTCCCGAAATTTATTCGTAGGAGTCCATCTGTGACTTTATGTCAAGTAACCACCAGATATACAAGGCATAATCCTGTCATTTCCTTAACGGACAATATTCAGAAATGAAAATGAACAGACGGAGTCATTTTTCTCAACGAGTATTCTTCAGAAACGGAAATGAAGGAATAAACAAACGGGGATTCATTTCCTCAACGGACAATCTTCCGAAACGAAAATGAACAAACGGAGTCATTTTTAACGGGTGCTTCCTCAGAAACGGAAATGAAAAAGGATAGTCAAACGGATATTCATTTCCTCAACGGACAAATCTTCAGAAACGAAAATGAACAAACGGAGTCATTTTCAACGGGTGCTTCCTCAGAAACGGAAATGAAAAAGGATAGTCAAACGGATATTCGTTTCCTCAACGGACAAATCTTCAGAAACGAAAATGAACAAACGGAGTCATTTTCAACGGGTGCTTCCTCAGAAACGGAAATGAAAAAGGATAGTCAAACGGATATTCATTTCCTCAACGGACAAATCTTCAGAAACGAAAATGACCAAACAGAGTCATTTTTCTCAACGAGTATTCTTCAGAAACGGAAATGAAGGAATAAACAAACGGGGATTCATTTCCTCAACGGACAATCTTCAGAAACGAAAATGAACAAACGGAGTCATTTTCAACGGGTGCTTCCTCAGAAACGGAAATGAAAAAGGATAGTCAAACGGATATTCATTTCCTCAACGGACAAATCTTCAAAAACGAAAATGAACAAACGGAGTCATTTTCAACGGGTGCTTCCTCAGAAACGGAAATGAAAAAGGATAGTCAAACGGATATTCATTTCCTCAACGGATAAATCTTCAGAAACGAAAATGAACAAACGGAGTCATTTTCAACGGGTGCTTCCTCAGAAACGGAAATGAAAAAGGATAGTCAAACGGATATTCATTTCCTCAACGGACAAATCTTCAGAAACGAAAATGAACAAACGGAGTCATTTTCAAAGGGTGCTTCCTCAGAAACGGAAATGAAAAAGGATAGTCAAACGGATATTCATTTCCTCAACGGACAAATCTTCAGAAACGAAAATGAACAAACGGAGTCATTTTCAACGGGTGCTTCCTTAGAAACGGAAATGAATAGGGCTAATTCTAGACACATGACAAAACTCGCTGTGGTTTCTGTGCACTAAATTCCATAATTATGTATGCATCCATAATTACGTAATTCCTTGCACAGTCCGCACAATTTGTCTTGTAATGTTTAGGGGCAGAAAATCAAACCTGTGATGAGGGTGACTAGACTACCATAGGGTCCTTTTAATTGGATTGATAAATGATCTTTTTAATTAGGTCACCAAGGAGTCCTTTCAGCTATATCATCACATGATGTTCCTAACCATATTTTTGGATCAATCTGTTTAACTAGACCACTAAAGGGGTCTAATTATGGAGTAGTACTTTATAACCCAAGGGACTTAACTATAACATAGAAGTCCATTAAGGATTTTAGATAACAAAAGCTTGGATTACACCAAAAACATAAAAGGGAACACATAAGCACATAATCACATAGTTGCTTAACTCAATTTTTAATTTGTTATTAACTTGTTAGTGATTGAATATGGATATTCAAAGTACACCAGGAAACCAGTCGCTGGACTTCAATGTCCTCTGGGATCTATCTGAAAAGATAGGATGATCTCCCAAAATTCGATTTTGTTTTCAAAGAAACGTAATATTCGAATCACAAAAATTTTAGAATTTACGGAAAGATCCTTAAGTACCCTTATTAAGGATTTATAGTGGTACTTTGGGTATTCGTCTCGTGTTGTAACTTGCGCCTTGTACTTCGTTTTCCTTAGAATAAACAGGTACTTAGGAATTTTGTGGAAACGCAAGAGATCATAAGATGGAAAAATTTTGGGGGGTAGTTTGCTTTTCAAGGAATACGATTCCTTGATTGTCGGTATTGTAAGGGATATGTTGTTTATACATACAACCACATAAATATATTGCAATGTAAATAAAAGATTTATTTATAAATAACGATAACAACTGTTTCTTGGACCTTGACAACAAAAGAAAATAATACATAAGACGTGATTATTTCTAAACGATGTTGTCTTCTAGTCAGTCAGGTGCTCATCCCTGTGATGGATTTGCATTAGCAAGCTTTGGGCAATTTCTTCGGAAATGACCCATCTCGCCACAGTTGAAGCAAGAACCTGGTAGAAAACGACCTTGAGCAGGATTGTTGCCAGCTTGGTTTGGTGCAGCTGCAGCTGGGCAGACTCTTGCTGTATGGCCTATAAGTCCACAAGTTTGGCATTTGCGGCACTTTACATTGGCATGATGATGGAGGCTACATTGGTTGCACAAGGGTGCAGTTCCATTGTATGGCTTCCTAGCAGGGGGTTGAGCTGGTTGGTTGGGGACGACTTGATCATTGTGAGTAACCATGGCGAAGTTCTGAGAAGCCTTTCGCTTCTTTGACTTCTTAGGGGATCCAGTCTGTTCATCCATGGTCTTTGATTCCTCGATTGGGTTCGATTCCTCGACCGGTTTCTTGTCACCTTTTCGGAAAAGTTTACCTTTCCTGATCTTTGATTCAGTCAAGGTTGCAGATAGCTCAATGGCCTGTCTAACTGTAGTAGGGTTGCTACCAGTCACAATGTCTTGTATTGAGTCAGGGAGGCCATCAATGTTGTTAGGACCGGTTTGACTCCGAAACGATTGCGAACCGACTCGTACGACGTGCGGAATCCGTGTACGAGTGAGACCGAAACACACGAACAGTAATATAAACGTGATTCTTTGATAAATCTGATAACGTACAAGAACCTTGAATCACCTTGGACAAGCTTTCTCTCTCTAGAACTTTCTCTCTCTAGAACTCTAGCTCTCCAAGTCACAAATGGCAAAAGTGGCAAAAGTTCCTAAATGAAACCCTAAGGCTTCTATTTATAGGCCAAGGCTTATAAGGAGAGTTCCCCTTATTTACAATAATGCCACCTTGCCTTTTAGTAACTAGATATTACAATATAGTCTAGAATTTAACAGATTCAGCTACGATCTTGAGATGACGGAGGCGATAGACATAATGCACTAACAGACTCCCCCTTGGATATTGCCGCAGTCAATCTCAATCATTTAGTCAGACTCGTAGCTTTTTTTCTTTCTCTCTCTCTAACTTGAACAGAATCCCCATGGATCTGTCTTCAGCTTCAGCTCCCCCTTTCGGTAGACTCTTCAGGCTCCTCCTTTCGTCAAGCTTCCGTGCTTTTGGGATCGACACTTGGCTTTCCGGTTACAAGCTCCTCCAGAATAGTTCCTGGGTCCTTGAATGCACGCTTCCCGTTGCGTTGAGCTCGTCTTCAGACTCCCCCTTAGACACTGCTGTCGGGATCGTAGTCTGGTACAACATCTGCAACACTCAAACGTTTATAAGTAACAACGTTTTTAGATTTCCAGGTATCGTAACCTGGCTCCATCAAACTTTCTAAATCAAGATCCTGGGACTAAGATATAATAATATGAAATATATCCTGGATTACTTGATACTCTTCCCCTATCAACAATCTTCAAAGATTTGGCAGTTTCAACGAACCGGATCGGAAACTGGCTCTTTTACAGATTTTAACAGTATAAGCATCCAAATCCCTCACAGTTAATCATCCAAGTCCAAATTAATGACCTTGGAGATATCGCAAACTGTTTTTGATTTTTTTTTTAAATTTCAAGTTTCAAATTAATGAACTTGTTTTATTTTCAGAAACACGACCAGCATACTTAGATTTTGAAACTCAGTTCTCAGAGATCGGTTGTCGAAAATAAAGCAGAATCAAAAATCTTTTTGAATTTTCTGAAATTAAAAAGCAGTAAAGAAATATGTACAAACATATTTACAGACAATATTTTTGTTTGAGTTTGCGCCAGAGGATCATATCAGTTTTTGACAAGTCACAAGTATCGTTGAGCTTATTTACACATTAAGAATTAAACAATTCACTTAGATTGTCGATATACTGATTCACTTAAATTTTCACACAAATTTCAACTGATTCAGGATACGAATTAGATGTTTTAAGAACTTAAACTTATTCATGTGTCCCACCTCTTGAATATACTCCCGTATCCAGATCCCAATATTCAGTCTTACAGGTGAGTATACCTAAATGATATCTGTAAGGGGAATAAATTATAGTACGAAACCGTGAGAGCTCAGGTCAAAACTTCCGTTCAGCAGAGAGATGACGGCTCGACTTTTGGTGTGTCCCCTTTAGAGGATCTTTTTGTTACAACAGCCATGAATAGCATTTTTTCAATGTTTCATCATTTTTTAGCTGAGGGCTGCGCTATGTTTCAAGTAATGCGAAAAGTATTCTCCGGGGACTAGGCCATTGCTTCCGTAAAATCAGAAGTCCCGGGATAATACCCCAGATATCACTAAGCATAAAGACCTAGTATCTCAGAAAGAGGGGTCCTTCAAACGAGATTTCAGGGGTTACCTATATATCCAAGTAGTGTTCCCCACGAAATAAGCAAGTTTGAATTTAAGTTTATATCCCGAAAAAGTTTACTAAATGTATAAAAACCTATCGGCATATCACCAGTGAGATTGTTTAACGCTATTTAATCATTACATTTCTTTAGCATACTGTAACTGTCTACTGATGTACTATCATTTCCTCTTTTTACACAAAAACTCAATTTTGAATTTTTATCATGTTTTTGGCTTTTTCAACTTTTCTAATGTTTTTGGATTTTCTGACAATATTACTCCCCCTAAAATTCAAAACCATTCTAAAGAAAATTTGACAAACTGATACTGATAGCTTTGTCTCGCCATCCATTTTCTGCTTTTCATGCACTGATTTGCAGAAAATATAACGTACCCCCATGATTTACAACCCATTGATTTTCGACAGTTTGAAAACCGTTTTTCAATCTTGTGAAAGTAATCATGTTTGTTCAGCCGTGAGGGTTTCGGCGTATTCAATCAACACATATTTTTGTATTTTTGAATATTTTTGATAGAAACAAAACATATTTTTGGTTTTTCAAAATTTTTGACAAACTGAAAACATATTTTTGGTTTTTAAATTTTAAATTTTTAGGGTTTTTGAAATATTGTTTATTTATTTACAGAAAACAAACAAACTCCCTGTTCAACCAAACCAGGGTTCAGCAGCAACCTCTCCTCCTTGTGCCAGGCTGCTCCGATTTCCATTTTCACAATCTTCAGTTGTCTTGAGCACCTGCACATTCAAAGTATTTGATTACTTGAACAATTTAGCCCAGGTCTGTTTGACCTTAGGCATTTCAACACAATAATTTTCATTCAATTTCGGAAAATCTTTGTCATTCTGAACAAAGACTTTTTCAACTTTGACTTCAACTGTCTCATATTTTACCGAAGTCATTTGTTTCTTAATAGACCATGTTTGACCTTTCGGCGTACCTCTTTTATAAAAATGAGACTCTTTTTGATCATTTTGTTTTTGAACAACTTTTGGTTTCCAAAATTCTTGTGGTTTTGTCATATCAACAGTTGTTTTCAAACTTTGAGTTGTTCTGACTCTGGGTGTGTGAGAATTCCAGGTCTGTCTTGGATCGAATCTGTTAGAGTTTGATTTCCAGTTTTGATTCGAAGCAAACTTGTTTGTGTTATACCTCCAAGTTTGTTTTGAGTCAAATCTGGTTGACCTTTGTCTCACATTCTCAGATTTTTGTTTCTCAGTATCAATCTTCTTTTTGTCAACATCCACAGGTTTCAGATTAGGACACTTGCGTGCAAGATGTCCTTTTTGATCACATTTGAAACATGTTCTCATGGACACATCTTTGACCTGTGGTTGTTGCTTTTTCTTTTTAGCAAAGAACTCATCATTAGAGTGTCTTATTTTGAGCTCCTTTTCTTTTGCTAAACTGTCTCCTTGAACAAAACTCATTTTTTCTTGATAATTTGGCATTTCACTTTTGTTTCGATTCTGTTTCCTTTTATAACCCAACCCAGCCTTCATATTTTTCTTCTTGTAACCAGGTTTGTTATACGAACCTCTATGACTCTTACCAGCAAACTTTGAAATCTCAGACTTCTCAATCTCAACCATTTTGAAAACTTTATCAACTTTTTCTGAAATCACATTCTGAATCGGGAATACAATATCTAAGAATAATTTGTCCGATCCAATCATGGTATAAACCAATCCTTTTGAATCATCACTCAAATTTTTCTCGGATTTTGTGTTTTTCAGATATCCATCATGAAAATTACCTTCATTTTCATCCTGTGATTCAGATTTACCTGTATCAACTGACTCTTCTTTCAATACACTTTCAACGACCTTACCTACCACCTCTGAATCACTAGAATCATCAGATTTGGAATAGGTTACGTCAATGTTATCTGGCAATTGATCTACCATGTTGAAAGCTTTTTCGACCTTTTCATCATCATAAAACACAAACTTTTCCGGTGGTGGAACTTTATGAAACTCTGAGCCAATGCCTTTCTTGTTTTGCCCAGACTCACCATCCTCCGGTTTTATGTTGAAAATACGTTCAAGCACATATGACGACGCGTGATAACTTTTTAACTTGTTATTATCCTGTTCTAAATCAGCAATCTGACGCTTTAGCTTAGCAACATCCTCAATGTAAGAATTAACAACTTGTTGCTTTATTTCATACATTCGTTTATACTCATTAGTTGTTTCAGAACAGTATTTCAATCTTGATTGAACAAGTTTCATTTCACTTTTCACTTTTTCATATGATTCTTTTGTAATGTGATAAGCCAATTTTATTGAATCATATTCCTTTTTTATTTCTTGAAAAGCATTTTCTTTTTTATCACATTCTCCTGTCTTTTTCGAAACATTTTCTTTCAACACTTCATTTTCTTTTTCTAACTTTTTACATTTTTCTAAAAGCGTTTCATTATTTTCTTTTAAAACCTTTTCATTTTCAAACATTTCTTTGCATTTTTCTTTGAAAACATTTTCTATTTTAGTGAATTCAAGATCTCTTGTTCTGAATTTATCATCTTTTTCAGTACAAGCACTGCATGATTCCATGCATTTCTTGCACTGTTCATCAATTTTGATTACAGTTTCAGAATCAGAATTTACCTCAGTGATTGGCACTTCGGTGTTTGCTTCAGTTTCTTTCTGATCAGCTTCTTTCTGCTGCTTCTCATCAACAGCTTCAACACCAGCATCTGTTGAACTTTCAACCTTCACTTCTTCTTCTCCTTTCTTCACATCTTCTCTAACCTGCTGTTCTTCAGTAACAACTTCTTTCACAACTTCTTCATTCACCACAACTTTTTCATCCTCATCAAATTTCTTCAAATCATCAACCATTTTCTCAATATTCTTCTTCATTCTTTCTTCATTCCTCTTCCTCAGTTTTATCGTCATAGCATCCCTGATGATTTTATCCAGCCTTTTCACATATGTTTTGTCTTTTGCAACATTGGAATAATATTCGCCGGATCGAGGAATTACTAGAAGAACATCATCGTGAACTATGTCACTTCTGGGAACAACTGGTTCACCTTGTTTATTGACAAAGCATTCTTGCTTTTTATCCCATCGTTTGTTTGCAACAGCATTCTCATATTCTTCCTGCATTTTCTCCATTCTGCACCTTACAATGAATCTTTCTCTTGGAGTTTTTTCTTTCAAAATCTCTTCTCGAGTTTTCTCTTTGACCTCAGCAGCAACATTTTCTTCTTTGTTTTCTTCATGAATTTCAGCAACAAGAACATGATGCTGGGCCTTTGATGTTTTTCTCCCATGAGCTGTTACAGGACGATCTTCATCTGGTAGAATCGTGCTCCAGTCAAAACCTTCATCATCGTGGATTACAGCATAAGTTTTGGACTTCTCTCTGGGTTTATCTTCGATCATCTTTGGCTCTTCTCTGCTACGGTGGTAAATTGCCTTTCGGTAATAATCGTCATTGAACGGACGTTCATTTCCTTCAGCAACTTCAGAATTTTTGCATTCTCTTTTGAAATGACCCTTTTGCTTGCATCTGAAGCAGGTCACTTTGGACTTATCAAATCCAAGTTTTGTAGATGCACCACCGAGAGATTGCTTCCCAGTAATCTCCATATATCTTTGAGCTCTGCGGATGCAGCTTGCCAAACACCAACGGATGTCAATGAGTTCCATCTCTTCCGGATCAATCTGGTCGTAGTCTTCTTTGGTTAACTCAGAGTTACCAATCTTGCCTGCAACTAGACCTTCATACGATTCCAGAACAGATGCAAGGAAGCTCATTTGTTGTTTAGCTGCATTGATGCTCATTGTCGGAGAATTCTTCAGTTTGAGAGCAATATTGCACAAAATCTCCTCAGTTTCATCAAAACTTGATTTTGAAGATGAATGATATCCAGAATGGTAACTTGATGAGGTTGTTTGTGGTTCTTTCATCTTTTCACTACTGAATGCTGTCTTTGGTGAACTGCCAACTTTCTCCGAAGGTACATTGCCTTTGTAGTATAGACCAACATTCTGATGATGAGATGAACCACTCATCTTGTTTTGTTTTTGTAGCTCCAGATCATGACTCTAAATCTTTTCTAACAATGCATCAAGAGAAATTGTATCAAATTTTTCATCATTTTTCAAGATAAAAACAAACGTTTGCCATTGATCAGCTCGTGGTAACGCTTCGATTACTTTATCAACAATTTCTTCTCTAGTTTTCACAATTTTAAACCTTTCAAGTTCAATCTTTAAATGGCAAAACCTCTCAATCATTTGCCTCACAGTCTCTCCCTTTAAACTGTCAAACAAATCAAATTCTTTTTTCAATAAAGCTATTTTGTTTTTCTGGATTTGTTTACCCCCCTTAGCTTTAACCTTCAAAGCTTTCCATACAGATTTAGATGACCCATTATGAACTAATAATGAAAAGATGTCATCACGAACTGATTGCTGAATCAAAGCAATCATCTTCTGTTCATAAGAAAATTTCTTTCGATCATCCTCTGAATAATCTTTGATCAGAATTTCTTCTCCTTTGTCATTTGTTGGGTTCTCATAGCCAAACTTTAAACAAAACCAACTCTCATGTGCATATGCCTTCGTCCAATTGACAAACCTCTCCTTCCACCAAACATAATCCTCAATGTTATTCAGCTTCGGAGGTTTTGAATATGTTCCATAAAAGTTGTCATTGTTAATGTTGTCTTTGATGGTTTTCATTATCACTTTGGGTGTATTGTTTGAACTTTCCACTGTATCCGAGGTAAACGCATTGTAGAAAGTATTGATAAATTCTTCAGCCATGATGTGATCTTCTCGATTAACAGCACCTTTTAATCACCTGAATCACGAATAAACAAACACAATGAGTTTAAACACTATCAAACAAATGAATCATAAAAGAATTTGGTCCGTTCGGATGGATCAATAGTCAATCGGATGATGTTGGCCCAATCGGATGAGATCAGCCCACGCGGATGTTTGTCTTCGAACGGATGGAGATCCGGATGATGATTCGTACGGGTGGGGATCCGAGTGACTAAGGTGATCCGTACGGGTGGGGATCCGTGCGGATGAAGGTGATTCGTCCGGATTTCTTGTTGATCTTTTGACCACAATTAATGAACGACAAAACCACTTGTAACCTTGAATAACCTTCATGTGAGAATCTGATTACAATTAAAATGGCTGACAATCTTTATCACAATCACATGCAATGTTCTTGAAATTCACAAATTCACAGAATGCATTAATGATTCACATGTATTGTTAATAATGTTGACTGGCAAGCTGAAAATGTTGACTAAATGTTGGTCGGACGAGTGAGGTGCAATGACACGGATTAAAAATGCTATCCGTGCGGACAAGTTATCCGCCCGGATGGTCAAATAATAGTCAACACGGATTGTTATCCGTGCGGATGAAGTGTTCGTCCGGATGGTCAACTAATAGTCAATACGGATTGTTATCTGTGTGGATGGGGATCCGGATGATGTTATCCGCACGGGTGGTGATGTTATCCGCGCGGACAAGTTGTCCGTGCGAGTGGCAAGTCAACAAGTCAACACGGATGGCTGAAAGTAATCCGTGCGGGTGGGAAATGATGCTATCCGCACGGGTGGGTGCTATCCGTACGAGTGATCAGTCAACTAAGGTCAACACGGATTTGTTATCCGTGTGAGTGAATGATCCGCTCGGTGAACTTCAACAGCAAAAATCAACATAGTCACGTGCTTATTGAAATATGAAATATGAATCAAAGCACATGCAATCTCTTAATGAATTCAGTGGCCAACAATCAATTAATATACATGCATACAGATGGCAAATCACGTGCAATCTTACTGAAAAACACAAATTCTCATGATCACCGGTTGCATTTAATGATTCACGTGATATATCTAAAACTAAACAAACTGATTGAGCCTTTATGTTTAGCAATTATGATAGCATATGAAATTAAAATGGCACGTGAGTCGGATGATATGTTGTGACACGTATTGTTATCCGTGCGGGTAGGTCAACGAATAGTCAAAGCGGATAGTTTATCCGTGCGGGCGACTTATCCGGACGGATAGGTCAACAACAAAGTCAACACGGATATGTTATCCGCACGGAGAAGTTATTCGTGCGGGTGAACATCAATAACAACAGCAACAGTTTTCAACATTTTTCACTTTTCGGACACAAAAATTCTAGATTTCTCCCAAAATACTTTGAATTAAGATCTAAAATTTTATAGGCTTTTAGATTAACTGATTTCGCATATCATATCCAAAAATCATTAATTTTGAACCGTTAAAACTCGATTAATTTGTCGATTATCTGTTGAAAACGTGAAAAGATGTAAAAGTGAAGAAATTGATCGAATCTGATGCGAATTGAGATCTGAAAACGATGAAATCCTGTGCGAAATCGTGTGAATGATCTGAGCAATCGATCTCCTGCTCTGATACCACTTGTTAGAACCGGTTTGACTCCGAAATGATTGCGAACCGACTCGTACGACGTGCGGAATCCGTGTACGAGTGAGACCGAAACACACGAACAGTAATATAAACGTGATTCTTTGATAAATCTGATAACGTACAAGAACCTTGAATCACCTTGGACAAGCTTTCTCTCTCTAGAACTTTCTCTCTCTAGAACTCTAGCTCTCCAAGTCACAAATGGCAAAAGTGGCAAAAGTTCCTAAATGAAACCCTAAGGCTTCTATTTATAGGCCAAGGCTTATAAGGAGAGTTCCCCTTATTTACAATAATGCCACCTTGCCTTTTAGTAACTAGATATTACAATATAGTCTAGAATTTAACAGATTCAGCTACGATCTTGAGATGACGGAGGCGATAGACATAATGCACTAACAAATGTACTTTTCGATTGCCTTATCCAAAGGCGTGACCATGTTTGGGCATAACAGACTTAACTCCTCATAACGGTCCGTGTAGGCTCGATGCTTACCGCTATCTTGCGTAAGATCGTCAAATTCCCTTTCCAAGGCCCTGATCTCGTGACGAGGACAGAATTCCCTCATCATAAGGGCCCTAAGTTCAGCCCATGTCTGTGCTAGAGCAACTTCTGCACCATGATCTCTCATAACCCCGTTCCACCACGTAAGGGCCCTCTTCTGGAACACACTCGAAGAAAACTCGACCTTGCGATTGTCAGGACACTGCACGTGGCGGAAAGTATTCTTAATGCTCTCGAACCATTGAAGAAGCCAAGTCGCTCCCTCAGAACCACTAAACTTGAGTGGTTTAGCCGAGTTAAAACTCTTGAAATTGCATGGACCATTGTTGTTGTTGTTGGCTTGGTTCCATTGAGCAAAGAGGCTTGGGAATTGAGCAGCCATTTGCTGCGCAATGATTTCTGCCAGTTCGGCAGTCGCTATCTGGTTTTCGCGTCGAGGAGGCATTCTAAAAGAGAAACAAGAAAGAAAACAAATGAAATGGCATTGGGTAAGAATAGGATGTTACAATTACCAACCATAATCATGGTTGATGGTCATTTGTTTGAACCACGAAGCAAACAAACAACACAAATGCTGAATTAAAGCAAATAGATCCTCATAGTGTATCGCGAAGACATGCTCGCCTATAAGTGGACACTCACCCCAAGAGTTCCCAGGTAAGAGTGACTGGTCCGATTATGTGGATTTGTACGAACACTCTAGCCTTAGACAGAAAACCCAGGGTACAGGCATTCACTCTTCTAGTTTGCACGTGTTCACACTATTTAGGACCCAAAACTTTGACGAGGGTTTTGAAAATTCAAAGGGGTTCAAAACCTTATAACAGAGGGTTCAAAACCTTACAATAGAGGGTTCAAAACCTAGTAATCAATCATCCTAGAACAGATGATTAGTTTTCAAAGCGGTTTTGAAATTTATGTTCTTGTTGTGGTCGTTGCCTAAGGATAGGTGACGGTATTGTTTTATGACTAAACGCAAGTAAACTCGCGTTAGGGTCCTAGGAAGGTTATAGACTAGGTCAAAGTATTACTAATAACCTAATTCCCTATAACCATTGGCTCTGATACCAACTTTTCTGTCACACCCCGACCACGTGAGACAACGAAACGTGGCGGAAACGTCGGGGAGTGTTGTAACAGAATTAATTGTTTCAAATCCATGGCAATTGAAGTTTCGTTTTATTAATCAAACATGAGAGTTTACATTGTTTTAAACAAGAACCAAAGAGTACATAACATAAATTAACTAATTCTTGTCTCGTTTTAAGTCACTAAGGCACAGGTCCACCTAAGTATGTCTTGATAAGTCCTATGCATCATCTCCTGAAAACACATGTGAAAATAGGTACGTCAGCATAAAAATGCCTGTGAGATACATAGGTTTTGTGAAAACAGAATTCATGACTTATGTTTGAGAAAATGTTTAGTCATGAACCTTGTAATTTGCTTTGTCTTGTAAATCATTTGAAAAACGATAAGATCAGATGATATGTATAAATAAGAGAATAATGTATGGTCAAATGAATAACCATGTAAAATGAGTTTGTATAAGATAAGTTGTTTGTAAGTCAATGTCTTGTGAAAAGTATGTTATTTGTATAAAATGTTATATGTCTCAAATTGAAATGATTCAAATAACGCTACAATATGTGATACCATACAAACACTTATATATAGGAAGTACCATCGGCGTATCCACTGTGCTTGTATCATATTACACACGCCTCGTTACTTAAATCACTTACTCAAACCAAACCATCAAGATGTAATGTTTAACAATTGTAGAAATGTTTATGTATAGTCCAAAGTCTACTGTCAAATGTAAATCATGTCAACAGATACAAATGGTTCACACGGTTCAACAGTTACAAACGGTTCATATAATCAAATGGTTACGACGGTTCACATAGTCAAATGGTTACAACGGTTCAAAATGTAATATAATGTGTTCATATGCTGGATGAGCATATGCAACAAATTGTAATGTAAACGGCGGTGGGAGGTTGATGTTTCGAAAAAATGGTTAACGACCAGAGAACAAGAGATGGCGGACCGGAGGTTGATGTTTCGAAAAAATGGCGAAGATGATGATGTGAACGGCGGTGGGAGACGGTTGACGATGAAACGGTGTAGCAGGTTATACGATGCGTACGGTGTAGTAGATGCAAGTCGCCGGAGAAGAAGGAATTATCGGAGTGGCAGGTTTCGTTTTCGTTCGACGGTGGCCGGAATGAGGTTAGCGGTGGTTATGAAAGAGTGAGGTATCGGGTTGTCGGAGAAGACGATGATGAACAGCGAAGTTGCAGGTTGGTGAATGATGATGATGATGATGATCGGAATGATCGTCGGAGGTGTTGGTTATGGATGTGACGACGGTGTACGGCGGTTGGAGATACAGACGAAGGTGAGAGAGATGATGCGGAGAAGAAGATGCGGAGAAGAATGTAGCGATGGTGATGAGGGGCTGTTAAGATGATGATCGAGTTTTGATCGGTTTCGGATGATTATTATGGAGAAAAAGAAAAGATTACGGATGAAAGTGATGATTGCGGATGTAAATGTTGAAGATTACGGATCATGTCGGAATGATGAAGCTTGTCCGAGATGGAGTGTTGTTGATTGCGGATGAAACAACTTGATCTCGGATTAAACAGGATGTATTTCGGATGGAAGGTGATGTATTACGGATGAAATGTATTACGGATGAAATGTATTACGGATAAAGCTGATGATGTACGATGATTGATGATGATGTATGAAAAGATGAAATGATGTCTGATGAAAATCTCAAATGTCAAAAGTGTCAGAATGATGATGTAGGATGATGATATTTGTACGAGAATGATGTCTCAGATTTAAAAATGAATATGAAGACTTTTAACACTTTTCTAAATATATTAAGAAGCAAAATATGATGGTTTTTCAAAAGAATGGATGAACACGATGAAGAACACCGAAGAACGCGATGAAGATCTTCAACAACAATGCAGAATTTCTTGATGTTTGATATCTAAATGGCTCTGATACCAATTGTAAGTCCCGAAAATCCGGATCAAACAACGATATCAAACGATCACCAAGGATGGGCGGAATCCAAACTTGATGATATTCAAGAAATCAAGAACAAGAAGATGAAGATTTGAAGATTCAAATGATTCAATGCTTAAACTTGCATACAAGGAGCTTGTCTAATACAAGTTTCTAAAACAAGGAACCAACCAACCTTAACCCCTAATTTCCATTAACTATTTATAGGGAGGGTTTCCCCCTAAACCCTAGGCCCATAATTACCCCAAAGCCCACTCTAATACCCCCACTTCTAGAACTTGATCCATTAAGCAATTAATCTACTAATCCATAAACCTATAGGGCCTAACACATGGCCTTGATTGTCAAGAACTCTTACGATCAATCTTGGATCCCAAGACGACTCACACACTCTACGATGGACAATGGATGATGGTGGTGGATGATGGTGTTATGGTGGTGGTTGGTGGGTGAAGTGTGAGAGATGTGGTGTGCCAAGGGATGGTTTGAGCTTGAGCCAAGCACTCCTATTTATAGGCTGAACAGAAGCTCGGGCACGGCCCCGTGTCCAGTGGGCACGGCCCCGTGTCCACATCCTCTCTTTCTTCATTTAATGCAGCTTTGTCTTATTAGTTGACCACGCCCCCGTGTCCGCTGAGCACGACCCCGTGTGCAGAAGAATCTTTGTACTATGAAGATTTGCCTGGATTGTGCGAATCTTATAGTTGACCACGGCCCCGTGTCCGCTGAGCACGGCCCCGTGGTGGGCAATAGAAGCTTCTACCACTTTGTCTTTTCTGCTGATACTTGGGCACGCTCCCGTGCTGGCTGAGCACGGGGCGTGTTCAGTCTTCTGACCTCTTGTTTTGCTTGGGAAGATGCTGTCGTGGGGTCGGGCATGTCACGTCTTGTTCCTTTTCTTGTATTTATGATAGATTTTGATGTCTTTTTGCTTCTTTTGTTAATTTGAGCTCATTTCATCCTGAAAATACAAAAGGAAGACAAAAGCACACTTTTTCCAACATTAGTACTAAAAAAGGGTTAGTTTTATGCCACAATTGATGTAATTTATATGTTGCATTTTGCATACATCAAATACCCCCACACTTGAATCTTTGCTTGTCCTCAAGCAAAACTCTTTAATATGTGGCTATTACACTCCCAAATGGAATGGGTAGAAAAGAAGGTTTTTGGGCTTATCATAGAATGTCGGGATTTCCAAGATTCTTTATTTAGTTTTATTTTTATTTATTTACAATCCTATTCGTCATGATTTATTTAAAACTTTTCATAAGATAAATTACTTATTAGGGCATAACATGGCTTTGTAAAATTCTATTTATATACAAGTTCACATTCCTCACGGGGATCACTCAACACTCGGCCGGAAATGTATTTGTGGATCACTCGAGAGCGGCATGGAACTTACTCCTACCATAAGCTTGCCAAGCAATCAATCCTCCTCCTTTTAACTTATATACCTTTGTAAATATCAAGAGGACTTTGTGGGTGAAGGGTTAGGCTTGGGTTAAAGGTAGGTGGTTGGGTTAGTGGTTAGTAGAAAAAGGGCTAAAAGCGTAACAAGTGTCGGTTTTCGTAAGACTTTCTATTTTTGTAACTTTTATTTTGATGAAGCTATTATTCAAACAAAATTATTTTTGATGAACTTGTTTGTTTATTTTCTTTTGCTTCATCATCAACACATTTTTTTTGAAAAGTCATATGAAAAACCGAACTTGTTACTAAAAAAAAGGTTAAAAATGAAAAAGGTTTTGGTGGGTAAAAGGGTGTTTGGTTTGGGTTATGAAATGAAAAGGTTTAGGCTCAAAGGGGCAAACTAGGGGGATTTTGGGTAGATGGTAAAAAAAAAGAAAAATAATGGTGTAGAAATAAAAAGGGTTAGTCCTAATGCCTCCATCATTTACTTACTCGGGTTTAAGTTGGTAAGGACCGGGAATGTATCGTCATGGCAAGTTCTAGAGTCGTAAGAACCAAGCGGCTATTCACACAAGAAACGAAAAATGAGCATTTAGTTTAAAGATATGTAATTTTATGCTCAATAAAGGCTCAAAACTCACTTTTGTGGGAATGGGTTTTTATGTGATCAAGTATATATAATTAAATTTTAACTAAGCTTGTCATGCCTTTTCATAATTTTCTTATGTTGGTTCTTTTTATCACGACGCTATCGGTTGTAAATTCGTAAAAATATAATCTTTTTGAGAACTTGAATTTCCCGAGTTAAACCTAGACAAGTAAAAAAATTGAAAATTTTTGAAAAAAAAATTTGGGGTGATTAGCGGTTCCAATAGAGTTTTGTGTAAGGCTTGTATTTAGGACTTTCAAGATTCAAGGTTTTAGCATCCTCCCCCACACTTAAATTACACATTGTCCTCAATGTGTCCCAAAAATAAGTTTTTAGGTTGATTGAATGTGTAAAAAGGTGTAAAAAGCAAAATTTTTGTGTTACTGGGCGCTGAACACGGCCACGTGTTGTCCGGGCACGGCCCCGTGTTCAAGTGCCAGTAACAAAATCAAATCAAGAGAAACAGAAGCCTGGACACGGGGGCGTGTTGGGTGAACACGGCCCGTGTCCAGTTACCTGAACTGGGTCTTTTTCTGCAGACTGTGCAGCACGGGGCCGTGTTGGGCGGACACGGCCCGTGCCGAGCTTACTGTAAACGAAGAAATTTGTCGGACGGTTCTGTTTTCCTGCATGGGGTGTGGGTTCAAGTTTCCCTTGTATCCTTTGCCATCTCAAGTGTGTTTTATTCATTTCAACACCATCCACACACCAACTTAACTAAAACCATCATTCATTGAATCATTAGAGAATTACATAATAGTCCTAAAATTAAAATATTAGATAGTTAGGTCAACAAAACACAAGAAATCTAAATCCAAGAAGTTCTAGCCTACTATTTATTCTACTAGCAAAATTTCCGAAAAAAGATAGATCTTTCGGTTAAAAGTGGCTTGACAACTTCTTCCTCCGGGTATGGGTTCCTCATACGTCGGCGAGCCACTCTTCGATCTCCCTAGGGAGAAGAAAAGCGGGCTCATGAGCATTGGGTTGAGGAGGTGCAACTTCCACCGGGATTTCTTGGAGTTCTTCAAGAGGAGGTTCCGCCGGAATGTCGTCCCAACCGGTAGGATTTTGGATCCCAAGTGCTAGGTTCCAATCCTCTTGAGGGAGGATTGGTTCCATGGAAGGTGTTACCAGAATGTTTAACCTCTGGTGCATGAGGTTTATTTCCTGGAAACTGTTTTCCAACCTCACCGAGAGATAGTTTATACGGTCAATGAGGACCTCCTCCACCGAAGTCATCTCGTCAAGGGCTTCACATAGCGCCATTACGTATCTTACGAGAGTTGCTTCAATCGATGGCCTCCTTTCTCGTCGAGTGTTCCTTGAGTGCGCAGAAGAGGTTCCAATGTTTTGGCTAGACATTCTACGAAAAACATACCAAAAATAGTTTGTTTTAATGAAACAGTACCACGGACACGGACCCGTGCTCACTGAGCACGGCCCCGTGTTCAACTTTCTGCAGATTTTTAGAACAAGGAATTTTGGAGTTTTAAATTATTTTCTCAACTTATGAAGTGTTTTTGAACAAAAATAACTTAAAACAATGTTGTGTAACTTATTTTTAACAAGATTCCTTGAATAAAAACTCAACAATCATCACAATGGAGCTTGGAATCAAGCTTCAATGGAGGTGTTGTTGCAAGAAAGATAAAGAAGAAGGCAATAGATAAAAGAGGAAAGGACAAGATGCTTGTAAGAACCTTCTTTTAGAACATACCAAGGATGGTAAGTCAGAAAATCCTTTCAAATCTCTGTCCCTGGATGGTCCAAATGTGCAGGGTTCTTGGCTGCATTTATAGAAAACGACAGCGTGCTGGACACGGCCCTGTGTCGGCTGGTCACGGCCCCGTGTGCAGGCAAGATCTGACACGTTTTGTCCGTATTCTGACAAAAGTCAGAATGGAATCTTTTGGTGAACACGGGGGCGTGTTGACCTGGGCACGGCCCCGTGTCGGAAGGCTGTTTTATGAAGTGCGTCTATTTTTAAGGAACTTTTCCGGATCGGGCGGTTCCTTACTGGATGGAACAACCCCAAAGTGCCTAAGATACCTTAATTGTTCTAGATTGAGACGAGAATGCAAGAGGTTGTCGGTGAGGGTGATTCCTATGCTATATGTAGGTGGACAAGTCCAACCCTTTTCCGGGCTCTCGTTAAAGAAGGTGTATGTCGAATCGCTCAGGTCTATGTATGCATCAAACGAAGTTGATGGGGAGTCCTTCACGGCACAATCGACACAGGGACGACTATCGCTCAAGTCCTCACTAGAGTTAGAAGTATCGTCGGAAACAATGAAGTTGTTTGAATGCGGTTCCAACCCTTCTTGGTCATCATCTTGGAAAAGATTTTTGAAATCTTTCCTAAGTTCTTTTAACCAATTAATAATTAGATCTTCTAGTTGAAATAATTCATCGAGAAACATTTCTCCTATAATATCCGGTTGGGCGCATTCGAGGGAGAGATAGGGATTATTTTTACTTTCGCCCCTCTTAAGGATACTAGGAAATGATGGGTCTATATAGTGGGGTTTATAATTTAGAAAAAAAACATTCTAATTCTTTATGGTTACCACCACATAATTGACACCACATAGTACCATAAGAGTGCCGAAAGTAAAAAGTATCAGTATCACTCATGTTTGTGTCAGAAATTACCAACCGTCGGGATCTTACGGTTCTGTTTTCAGTAACTGAAACTTGGGCACGGGGGCGTGTTGAGTGGGCACGGCCCCGTGTTCAGCTTACTGTCTGACTTAAAACAGGATTGCCAGTTCCAATGATTGGGCACGGGGCGTGTTCAGCGGGCACGGCCCGTGCTGAGTTCTGCAGAAGCTGAAAAATTAAGAAAAATCTAAAAAGAACGAAAAAAATAAGAAAAAAAATTAGGCCGTTGATTCCTAACTTTCTTAAAATCCTTGTGTCCCCGGCAACGGCGCCAAAAACTTGATGCGTGTGAAGTGTTATATATATTAGGTGTATATTTTAAGCCCCTTTAACACTTATTTTTAGCCAAGTTTTAAATTTATAAAACACGATATTTTACTAACACTAAACACACATATGGGCAAGTGCACCCATCGTGAGCGTAGTATAGTGTTGGCAAGATACCGAGGTCGTCCAAGGACACAAGAGCTTTTACTACCGGTTTATCCTCAACGTCTAATCAAATCAAAAGGTTTAGAAAAATGTTTTAAACTAAGAAAAATAAAAACTAACTAAAATGCTGAAAATAAAATAAAAATAAAAACAGATAGACAAGATGAATCACTTGGTTCCGACTCGTATCTAGTGTAACCTTTGATTATTTCCGCACTTTTGCACTTATTTAAGAGATTATCTTAGTTATTGTAGTAGGCCCCTCTTTTGAAGGTGACGTTACCCTCACCCCAGTAGTTTGAGTCAGCAAGGATACAATCCTAAAAGGGTGGATTATTGGAAGATAATTAATTAAGTTATTAATGCAAATTATGGTAGGCCCCTCTTTTGGAGGTGACGTTACCCTCGACTAAGTAGTCTGAGTCAGCAGGGATACAGTCCTAAATAGCCGGGTTATAGTATTAATAGTAGTTAACTTATGAGGGGATCAAAGAGTTTGGACCCCCGCCATCCAATACCGTTAAGTATTGAAGGAGGTCCTACTAAATTTGACCCAGGTCCATTGCAGGACCTCTAAACGCTGAACAATGGCAAGACCTTTACCAAATCGTTCCCTTAACCCCCGACCAGGTAGCCAACATACCTCCATATAGACCGTGGAGATATGAATGGTGAAAATCTTTTATTTTATATAGATAGTAAAATAATGCCAAGACACCACGGACAAACGATAAGGAAAGATCACCTTCAACATAAGCAACTAGTTATTAAAGTCATTAATACAAAACCAAGTAAAAAGTGCGAAAAGATTAGAAAGAAAAAGTATTACACTAGACACTTTGTCTTCACCAAGTGATGTAAGAGACTTAGGCAAACATGGCCTTGATTGTCAAGAACTCTTACGATCAATCTTGGATCCCAAGACGACTCACACACTCTACGATGGACAATGGATGATGGTGGTGGATGATGGTGTTATGGTGGTGGTTGGTGGGTGAAGTGTGAGAGATGTGGTGTGCCAAGGGATGGTTTGAGCTTGAGCCAAGCACTCCTATTTATAGGCTGAACAGAAGCTCGGGCACGGCCCCGTGTCCAGTGGGCACGGCCCCGTGTCCACATCCTCTCTTTCTTCATTTAATGCAGCTTTGTCTTATTAGTTGACCACGCCCCCGTGTCCGCTGAGCACGACCCCGTGTGCAGAAGAATCTTTGTACTATGAAGATTTGCCTGGATTGTGCGAATCTTATAGTTGACCACGGCCCCGTGTCCGCTGAGCACGGCCCCGTGGTGGGCAATAGAAGCTTCTACCACTTTGTCTTTTCTGCTGATACTTGGGCACGCCCCCGTGCTGGCTGAGCACGGGGCGTGTTCAGTCTTCTGACCTCTTGTTTTGCTTGGGAAGATGCTGTCGTGGGGTCGGGCATGTCACGTCTTGTTCCTTTTCTTGTATTTATGATAGATTTTGATGTCTTTTTGCTTCTTTTGTTAATTTGAGCTCATTTCATCCTGAAAATACAAAAGGAAGACAAAAGCACACTTTTTCCAACATTAGTACTAAAAAAGGGTTAGTTTTATGCCACAATTGATGTAATTTATATGTTGCATTTTGCATACATCAAATACCCCCACACTTGAATCTTTGCTTGTCCTCAAGCAAAACTCTTTAATATGTGGCTATTACACTCCCAAATGGAATGGGTAGAAAAGAAGGTTTTTGGGCTTATCATAGAATGTCGGGATTTCCAAGATTCTTTATTTAGTTTTATTTTTTTTTATTTACAATCCTATTCGTCATGATTTATTTAAAACTTTTCATAAGATAAATTACTTATTAGGGCATAACATGGCTTTGTAAAATTCTATTTATATACAAGTTCACATTCCTCACGGGGATCACTCAACACTCGGCCGGAAATGTATTTGTGGATCACTCGAGAGCGGCATGGAACTTACTCCTACCATAAGCTTGCCAAGCAATCAATCCTCCTCCTTTTAACTTATATACCTTTGTAAATATCAAGAGGACTTTGTGGGTGAAGGGTTAGGCTTGGGTTAAAGGTAGGTGGTTGGGTTAGTGGTTAGTGGTTAGTAGAAAAAGGGCTAAAAGCGTAACAAGTGTCGGTTTTCGTAAGACTTTCTATTTTTGTAACTTTTATTTTGATGAAGCTATTATTCAAACAAAATTATTTTTGATGAACTTGTTTGTTTATTTTCTTTTGCTTCATCATCAACACATTTTTTTTGAAAAGTCATATGAAAAACCGAACTTGTTACTAAAACAAAGGTTAAAAATGAAAAAGGTTTTGGTGGGTAAAAGGGTGTTTGGTTTGGGTTATGAAATGAAAAGGTTTAGGCTCAAAGGGGCAAACTAGGGGGATTTTGGGTAGATGGTAAAAAAAAAGAAAAATAATGGTGTAGAAATAAAAAGGGTTAGTCCTAATGCCTCCATCATTTACTTACTCGGGTTTAAGTTGGTAAGGACCAGGAATGTATCGTCATGGCAAGTTCTAGAGTCGTAAGAACCAAGCGGCTATTCACACAAGAAACGAAAAATGAGCATTTAGTTTAAAGATATGTAATTTTATGCTCAATAAAGGCTCAAAACTCACTTTTGTGGGAATGGGTTTTTATGTGATCAAGTATATATAATTAAATTTTAACTAAGCTTGTCATGCCTTTTCATAATTTTCTTATGTTGGTTCTTTTTATCACGACGCTATCGGTTGTAAATTCGTAAAAATATAATCTTTTTGAGAACTTGAATTTCCCGAGTTAAACCTAGACAAGTAAAAAAATTGAAAATTTTTGAAAAAAAAATTTGGGGTGATTAGCGGTTCCAATAGAGTTTTGTGTAAGGCTTGTATTTAGGACTTTCAAGATTCAAGGTTTTAGCATCCTCCCCCACACTTAAATTACACATTGTCCTCAATGTGTCCCAAAAATAAGTTTTTAGGTTGATTGAATGTGTAAAAAGCAAAATTTTTGTGTTACTGGGCGCTGAACACGGCCACGTGTTGTCCGGGCACGGCCCCGTGTTCAAGTGCCAGTAACAAAATCAAATCAAGAGAAACGGAAGCCTGGACACGGGGGCGTGTTGGGTGAACACGGCCCGTGTCCAGTTACCTGAACTGGGTCTTTTTCTGCAGACTGTGCAGCACGGGGCCGTGTTGGGCGGACACGGCCCGTGCCGAGCTTACTGTAAACGAAGAAATTTGTCGGACGGTTCTGTTTTCCTGCATGGGGTGTTGGTTCAAGTTTCCCTTGTATCCTTTGCCATCTCAAGTGTGTTTTATTCATTTCAACACCATCCACACACCAACTTAACTAAAACCATCATTCATTGAATCATTAGAGAATTACATAATAGTCCTAAAATTAAAATATTAGATAGTTAGGTCAACAAAACACAAGAAATCTAAATCCAAGAAGTTCTAGCCTACTATTTATTCTACTAGCAAAATTTCCGAAAAAAGATAGATCTTTCGGTTAAAAGTGGCTTGACAACTTCTTCCTCCGGGTATGGGTTCCTCATACGTCGGCGAGCCACTCTTCGATCTCCCTAGGGAGAAGAAAAGCGGGCTCATGAGCATTGGGTTGAGGAGGTGCAACTTCCACCGGGATTTCTTGGAGTTCTTCAAGAGGAGGTTCCGCCGGAATGTCGTCCCAACCGGTAGGATTTTGGATCCCAAGTGCTAGGTTCCAATCCTCTTGAGGGAGGATTGGTTCCATGGGAGGTGTTACCAGAATGTTTAACCTCTGGTGCAAGAGGTTTATTTCCTGGAAACTGTTTTCCAACCCCACCGAGAGATAGTTTATACGGTCAATGAGGACCTCCTCCACCGAAGTCATCTCGTCAAGGGCTTCACATAGCGCCATTACGTATCTTACGAGAGTTGCTTCAATCGATGGCCTCCTTTCTCGTCGAGTGTTCCTTGAGTGCGCAGAAGAGGTTCCAATGTTTTGGCTAGACATTCTACGAAAAACATACCAAAAATAGTTTGTTTTAATGAAACAGTACCACGGACACGGACCCGTGCTCACTGAGCACGGCCCCGTGTTCAACTTTCTGCAGATTTTTAGAACAAGGAATTTTGGAGTTTTAAATTATTTTCTCAACTTATGAAGTGTTTTTGAACAAAAATAACTTAAAACAATGTTGTGTAACTTATTTTTAACAAGATTCCTTGAATAAAAACTCAACAATCATCACAATGGAGCTTGGAATCAAGCTTCAATGGAGGTGTTGTTGCAAGAAAGATGAAGAAGAAGGCAATAGATAAAAGAGGAAAGGACAAGATGCTTGTAAGAACCTTCTTTTAGAACATACCAAGGATGGTAAGTCAGAAAATCCTTTCAAATCTCTGTCCCTGGATGGTCCAAATGTGCAGGGTTCTTGGCTGCATTTATAGAAAACGACAGCGTGCTGGACACGGCCCTGTGTCGGCTGGTCACGGCCCCGTGTGAAGGCAAGATCTGACACGTTTTGTCCGTATTCTGACAAAAGTCAGAATGGAATCTTTTGGTGAACACGGGGGCGTGTTGACCTGGGCACGGCCCCGTGTCGGAAGGCTGTTTTATGAAGTGCGTCTATTTTTAAGGAACTTTTCCGGATCGGGCGGTTCCTTACTGGATGGAACAACCCCAAAGTGCCTAAGATACCTTAATTGTTCTAGATTGAGACGAGAATGCAAGAGGTTGTCGGTGAGGGTGATTCCTATGCTATATGTAGGTGGACAAGTCCAACCCTTTTCCGGGCTCTCGTTAAAGAAGGTGTATGTCGAATCGCTCAGGTCTATGTATGCATCAAACGAAGTTGATGGGGAGTCCTTCACGGCACAATCGACACAGGGACGACTATCGCTCAAGTCCTCACTAGAGTTAGAAGTATCGTCGGAAACAATGAAGTTGTTTGAATGCGGTTCCAACCCTTCTTGGTCATCATCTTGGAAAAGATTTTTGAAATCTTTCCTAAGTTCTTTTAACCAATTAATAATTAGATCTTCTAGTTGAAATAATTCATCGAGAAACATTTCTCCTATAATATCCGGTTGGGCGCATTCGAGGGAGAGATAGGGATTATTTTTACTTTCGCCCCTCTTAAGGATACTAGGAAATGATGGGTCTATATAGTGGGGTTTATAATTTAGAAAAAAAACATTCTAATTCTTTATGGTTACCACCACATAATTGACACCACATAGTACCATAAGAGTGCCGAAAGTAAAAAGTATCAGTATCACTCATGTTTGTGTCAGAAATTACCAACCGTCGGGATCTTACGGTTCTGTTTTCAGTAACTGAAACTTGGGCACGGGGGCGTGTTGAGTGGGCACGGCCCCGTGTTCAGCTTACTGTCTGACTTAAAACAGGATTGCCAGTTCCAATGATTGGGCACGGGGCGTGTTCAGCGGGCACGGCCCGTGCTGAGTTCTGCAGAAGCTGAAAAATTAAGAAAAATCTAAAAAGAACGAAAAAAATAAGAAAAAAAATTAGGCCGTTGATTCCTAACTTTCTTAAAATCCTTGTGTCCCCGGCAACGGCGCCAAAAACTTGATGCGTGTGAAGTGTTATATATATTAGGTGTATATTTTAAGCCCCTTTAACACTTATTTTTAGCCAAGTTTTAAATTTATAAAACACGATATTTTACTAACACTAAACACACATATGGGCAAGTGCACCCATCGTGAGCGTAGTATAGTGTTGGCAAGATACCGAGGTCGTCCAAGGACACAAGAGCTTTTACTACCGGTTTATCCTCAACGTCTAATCAAATCAAAAGGTTTAGAAAAATGTTTTAAACTAAGAAAAATAAAAACTAACTAAAATGCTGAAAATAAAATAAAAATAAAAACAGATAGACAAGATGAATCACTTGGTTCCGACTCGTATCTAGTGTAACCTTTGATTATTTCCGCACTTTTGCACTTATTTAAGAGATTATCTTAGTTATTGTAGTAGGCCCCTCTTTTGAAGGTGACGTTACCCTCACCCCAGTAGTTTGAGTCAGCAAGGATACAATCCTAAAAGGGTGGATTATTGGAAGATAATTAATTAAGTTATTAATGCAAATTATGGTAGGCCCCTCTTTTGGAGGTGACGTTACCCTCGACTAAGTAGTCTGAGTCAGCAGGGATACAGTCCTAAATAGCCGGGTTATAGTATTAATAGTAGTTAACTTATGAGGGGATCAAAGAGTTTGGACCCCCGCCATCCAATACCGTTAAGTATTGAAGGAGGTCCTACTAAATTTGACCCAGGTCCATTGCAGGACCTCTAAACGCTGAACAATGGCAAGACCTTTACCAAATCGTTCCCTTAACCCCCGACCAGGTAGCCAACATACCTCCATATAGACCGTGGAGATATGAATGGTGAAAATCTTTTATTTTATATAGATAGTAAAATAATGCCAAGACACCACGGACAAACGATAAGGAAAGATCACCTTCAACATAAGCAACTAGTTATTAAAGTCATTAATACAAAACCAAGTAAAAAGTGCGAAAAGATTAGAAATAAAAAGTATTACACTAGACACTTTGTCTTCACCAAGTGATGTAAGAGACTTAGGCAAACATGGTGTAAGTCCCGAAAATCCGGATCAAACAACGATATCAAACGATCACCAAGGATGGGCGGAATCCAAACTTGATGATATTCAAGAAATCAAGAACAAGAAGATGAAGATTTGAAGATTCAAATGATTCAATGCTTAAACTTGCATACAAGGAGCTTGTCTAATACAAGTTTCTAAAACAAGGAACCAACCAACCTTAACCCCTAATTTCCATTAACTATTTATAGGGAGGGTTTCCCCCTAAACCCTAGGCCCATAATTACCCCAAAGCCCACTCTAATACCCCCACTTCTAGAACTTGATCCATTAAGCAATTAATCTACTAATCCATAAACCTATAGGGCCTAACAATCTCCCCCTAGGTTTACTGGATTAGTTGCTGAATCCGTTAGGAGGACCACCAGGCAACGGAGCTGGATCAGCAAACAAGTGATTCTTGATTACGATCTTGAACTTCTTTTCCAGCTTAACTTTCAACAGACAACAGCATACCTGCATCGCATTCTAGTTGCTCGATCGTCTGATCTTTGCTTGATTTTTGAGCTTGCAAAGATGAGATCTGAGCTTCTTTCAGGGCAGCATCTTGTTTCAACACAATCACTTTTCGCTGCAACTTCGTTACATCAACAGCCGTATCATCATCACTATCTCTTTCTTCAATAAATTTCAATTTGTTGGCTGCAAAGCGCATGGCTGCTTTATCATGCTCAGAGAAATCGGCACCACTGGAACTTCCTACATTGAACCTGATGATGCTTGAGCTTTCTGGTTGCAAATGAGTTGTTTCAGGCAGATCGAGATCGAAATCGAATTTTAAATCAAAATCGAGATCTTGCGTGCTTGTTTCTTGAGTAGCAGCAGTGACTTGTGGATCGGTGGGCATAGTAGGCTGAGGTTCTGAGCTTGGGCCAGTAGAATGATTATTAGGAGCTGTTTCGGTTCTTCGTTTCTTATTGGATGCTTGTTCAACATCATCTTTTGAATCATCTTCAATTTCAGGAATAGATACGGAAGGAGGGTTTCCGACACTATCCTTCAAGAATTCAATCAGGGCTTGTAGGATTTCTTCAGTCATTAACGTTGATTTTCAAACAGATTCGTTAGCTTTCTCAGAGACAATCACTTCCACATCACTGATGTCGTCAGATTCTTCTTCATTCATCTCTAACACTTCAGCTTCTATCTCAGTTTTAGCAGCAGCACTCATGAGTTGCTCGTCATGTTCTTTGGAAACTGTGGCATTCAAAGGCTTTGGTTTGAAAAGTATAGGAACCTGCAAACCTTGTAATTCGAATAAGTGGTCTAGGAAGACAATGAGAGGATCTAAAATGCTTAGAAAGAGAAAAGGGCCGAAATGTGACTCGAAAGAGAAATGGTTGACAATTTATAGTGTTTTGGATTGGGCTTGAGATCAAACGGCCAAGCCACAACTCGGTACAGTGGGTCGGATCTGATTCGCGTTATCCACGACAGTGGGCCCTAATCCGAAACAGTGTGTCAGACTATCACTTTAATGTTTTGCATTTTCAGGACAGAAAACATGTTTCTCAAAATCAACGATCCAACCAACCGAGCAACCTCTTTTTTTTTTAGCAAAGAGATAATTAAAACAAAACAAATTAATAATAGAAAACTAATGGAGGAGTAATATAGGGAGAACCTGCCATGGGATCAAAATCGTTCTCGAACTGATTAAGGTACACTTTTCAGCTCTTCGTTTACTTAGGCTGGTCCACGCAATTGTTGATATGTTTGTCCTCTTAAATCCACCGCTCAAACTTCAACTTTTTGCTTTGTGATATGCTTTTAGGTAGTTTTATACTGTGACATCTGTGTGTCCCATTCCAAGGCATACCCCCGCGATCAAGGTAAGCACAACGGTTCATCGTAGCAGGTGAGTATACTGAGATCATCCTTTTATTCTATTTTTTTTAACGCCAGACTTCCTGGTGAACAGGTCAGTACTTCCGTACAGCAGAGAGACCAAGGAAGATCTGACGAGGGCCCTTTTATTCTATTTTTTATTTTATTTTTTTTTCAATGCCAGACTTCCTGGTGAACAGGTCAGTACTTCCGTACAGCAGAGAGACCAAGGAAGATCTGACGAGGGCGAGACAGGTTTTGGCCCTTTTTGTGGCTCTTTTAGCAAGATATCCTGACTGTGTCCAGGTTTGCATATAATCTGGATGCAACAGAGGGACAACCCTGATATCCCGGATGAATCATCAGTATAAAGACCCGAAACCTCAGATGTTGGCTATCTATCAACGCAGGATTTAAGACCATGAAATCATACACCGTTGGTCTGTTACCCACGAGATGTCCAGTCCATTATGTTTGTATCACTTTTGCTTCTTTTGCTTTTCGAGCAGCAGACCTATCAACACATCGCAGTGGAGCCTAACCTGTTTAACATTGAAACCTTACGTGTGTTAATCAAGTTCTTTAACACGAAAGCTCATTTCATTTCCCTGCAACTAATTCTCACCCTCAAACAATATGTATAATGCATATGTACATATATGGTTTTTTTTTTTTTCTCCCCCTCAAACTATGCATATGTACATATGTGTCCCTCTCCCCCCTAAATTTGTGCATCACACTTTATGCGCAAATTTACTTATTTATTTACATAAATATAGAAACCCGTTTTTTTTTTTTTTTTTTTTTTTTTTTTGTAGTCGCTCAGTCGGTGAAAACGCATCATTTTTAAAAGATCCACAAGCACATTGAATCTCGAGATGCTGACAGGTTTTATATAAAAAAAATCCGCTGTAATAGCATCAGTATGGATCTGTTCAAGTTTAAACAATCCTCTGTCATAGCAGTCTCGAATAGAGTGCACCTTGATGTCAATGTGCTTGGTTTTAGAGTAAAAGACAAGGTTTTTGATAATCTGGATAACGGCATCATTATCAAAATAAGTAGTAGAGTTTAGATAAGTCAAACCGTAATCCTTGAGCTGGTGTTGTATCCAAAGAACCTGAGAGCAGTAGGCAGCAGATGCTGTACCGCACTTTGCTTCCGCTGCAAAAGTGAGCTGTTGCTTCTTGCACTGCCATGAGATGAGACTGTCCCTCAAGAATTGGCATCCAGCTGATGTACACTTCATATCCCTGTTTTGACGAACTTGCATGCCCAGAAACATTTTCACTTCTCCCAACGAGCTCATTTCGAACTTCTTTCTCATCACCAATGCATGTTCCTCATCATGATCCAGACCTTTAACTTGCTCGAAGCAACTTTCTCATACCCGATTCGTTGTGGGACTGCACACCAGCAGCTTGAGATTAAGAAACTTCTAGATATTATACCAGATTGCTCCCCCTCACTTGATGCAGTAGCGTTGTTGATCACCGGTGGATCTACAGTGCAATATGAGGGAATTACTCCTAGAAACAGAGAAGTTCCTTGAGCGTTTGAGGGTCCTGAGGAGACTTCAATGTTACGGACTACACCATCAGGGATAGCTACAGCAGGTTCAGAAATCGGCTTCTGAATCGGTCGAAGAACGAAATTGCGAGTCACTCTCGGTGAAGAAAACCTCCATCCCTTTGTTGCACATCAGAGATACGCTCAAAAGGTTGTGCTTCAGTTCTGGGACATAATTGACGTCTGAGAAGATGAGAACCCCGTTTCTGACAGTGCCCTTCATAATTGCTTCAGTTTCCCTTCCCACGAAGTTGACAAATCCACCGTCGAATTTTTTTTTTGTTATTCAACTGGGATAAGTCTTCTGTCACGTGTCTGGAACAACTACAATCGACAAACCAAGGTCTAACGATCGCCCTCCATAGCCGTTCCTGCACACTTAGCGGGATTAATTAGAAACTGGAACCCAGGCCATTGTTGACCTGAGTTGACCATCGCTATCGGTGTATGAAACTTCACGAAAAATCATATAACTTTTAGTAGAATTTGAGGTTTGAGGTGAAGATGTGGATGTTGAAGGTTGTGAATAGTGAGACTGGGATCCAGCAAGAACCGTGGGCTTCCAAATCTTAGAGTCAGTTTTGTTGTTTGAAATATTTTTCTTTACAGATGAGACTTTTGACTCCATTTGCTGTCTTTCGAACCCATTTGTGTTTGAAAATCTTTGATGGTTCCTTTTTGCTAGATTCCAGTCTCCATCAGAAGGCTTGGCTTGAGAAAATCAATTTCCGTCCGATCGATAATGCATAGCCTTCTGATGATGTGTGTTACCAGAGTAGTGAGGCACAAAAGGATGATTAAGACAGTTTCTAGCAATGTGCCCCGGAATTCCACAATTAAAACATGTTTGTCTCTTTGAGAAAAAGACATTTAGTTCTGCTTGTGTTATTCCAGGGAACTGATAAAGTCCTTTCTTTTCTTTTGACGTTGACTGCTTGTGTGTATGTTTGGTCTTTGAAGAACCCTGCTTACTGTTATCAGCACCAGAGCAAGTATCGACAACTTTACCCTTCAGCTTAGGTTCAGTTTGCTTGAGAGACGGGTTTTCCTTTTGAATTTTCTTTTTCCGTGGTCTTCTGTTTTTACATGACCGTTTCTTCTTTAAAGGAGCAGATTCAGTAGACTTTGCTTTATTTGAAATGCTTTCTTCTGAATCTGATCCTTTGGGATCGAGAGTTGAATCATTCGTTGAATTGACTTCCACATATTCCTTTTCCTCAGAAACTATGTTCTTAGGAGTTTCTGAAGAATTGGTTTCCACAGATATCTTTTCTATAGTTTCATCAGTTGAATCAATTGTTGAATTGATTTCTGTGGATCCCTTTTCTTCAGGCTTCGAGATCGCATGAGTTTCTTCAGAATTGGATTCTACAGATATCTCTTCTTCAGATTCATCAACCTCTGCGTCCTTGACATCAGCTGATTCTGGTTTTTCACACGAAGAGTAATCTATGTTTGAGACTGTTTGGCTCTTTTCGGGCGTTGCACTACTTGGTTCTGAGTGTTTGTCACACACAAAATTCCCAGAAGCGCTACGCTCATTATCTGACATACCAGAATCTGCAACTTGAATGTCAGGTTCATCAGATGATCCCTGTTCATCAATTTCTTTACTAACACAGTTAAACATATCAACTTTCTCATCTTTATCCTGTTTATAAGTTTCCGATGTATCAGTTGATGTTTCAGGCACACTAGAATAGTTGCCCGAATCAGCAGAACTGATTTCTGAGTCACTTGAAACAGGTGTTTCAAGTTTATCAGACAAAACATCAGATTTCCCTGTTAAAGCATTTTCGTCACGATCATAATCTAAAACCACAGCACCTGAATTATCAGTTTTAATCGGAATACCCCAAGTCTCAGCATACCAAGACATAACACAGTTCCAAGCGTAATGATCGCATTTGGCAGCATCCGAATCATCAACAACATCAGCAACGTTTGAATAAGATTTATCATCCACTGCAGACTGCTCTTCAACTGCCACTGATTCTGCACATGAACTAGAACAATTATTATTTTCTACAGTATCAGAATCAGAATTTGACAAAGTTTCTTGGGGCTCATTTGCGGATGTTTTCACTGGTTCTGATTCATTTTCTTGTTCATTTTCTTTTCCAGATTCGCCAGCTGATTCGTTTGAGCAATTTTCATTTTTAACAAAATTCATTGGTTTTTGAAAATCAGCGGGTCTGGCATTCTTTGGTCTGAAGGGCTCCCATGGAATATAATCACTTGGTTTACCATAAATCATTTTATCATAATTTTCTATTTCTTGCTCAGTAGTGGGCAATCTTGAGTAATTATGATTATATGGCGGTGGAACCTGTTTGTAGCCCAAACCCTTACCCTTGTTTTCTTTGAAAGCGAGCTGCACATTGCATAGATTACGAACAGTGTCACTGGAAGTATCAAACTTCTTTATGTTCAACTCGTTTTGTTTATACTTTCCAGTGAGGAGCTCTAGCTCACCCTTCACAGAGTCACATTCAAGAGTTTTAACTGTGAGTCTATGTTTGTAGTCGTGAACCCAACATTGCTGTTGATTCACGTCTCTGTGAAGTTGAGCTATGTCCTTCTTAAGTGCTTCAATCTTTTCATAGAGAATCTTATTATTCTCTCGAAGACTGATGTACTTTCCCATGACGCTGTTGTAATCCGTGATCAATGCTGAGTTTTGTGATCTCAGAAGTGCAACTTTCTTTCTACAGTGCTCTGTACACAACAGAGATTTTAGCGTTTCAGAGAGAGATTTCGGTTCTTCAACTTGGGCCTGGGGTGCTGGTTTGGCCACCTCATCGGGATGAGATCCTGTTGATTGTGGGCTCTTCACATCAGATGATGAAGTTGCCACAGTTGAAGGTGAGGGAATCTGAGCAACGTCGGGATCAATGGCAAGTGGTGAAGTAGCAAAAGCCTTCTGACAGTTAGACTTAGACGACGATGTGTTTGCGTGATTCTGACTCCTCTGCTTGTCTTCCTGGACATATTCATTGACTAAGGAGATCACATCTTTTGTTTCCGTTGTAGCATGATTGTATGTCCCCATGATAACTGCAACACGATAGTCCCATGTCTTGCTTCGAGGCAATCCGTACAAAAAGGCTCTGTTCACCCTACCAAGTGTCACATACAATCCGCTTTTCTCGATTTCAGAAAGCAGCAGTGTAAATCTTCTGATTACGTCTTCTACGCTTTCACCCTCAATGAAACCAAAACTATTGAGTTGTTCCAAGAGCAACTGACGTTGAGAATCAATACTTGAGGAATTCATTGTCGAACCAAGTTATCGTAGAACCAGGTTATGTAAATCACGAGCCACGACAAGAAACAATTCACACACTAATTCGAGCACATCGCAAATGAACGAACCAGTTTCCTTTACCGTTCCTCAAAAACCTGTCACAGCTTTATCAAACCGAACAAACCCTTTTTTTTTAAATTTTATAACTCCCCTTTTTTTTAGATATTAAAAAAATTAACTTTTAAAATATAATAATTAATAATTTTTAATATATTATATAAAACCTTTTTTAGCTAATATTAAAATAAACTATTTATAATATTATAATTATATATTATATATTTTAATAAAAACCTTTTAATGATTATGTAATGATTACTTAATAAATCCTAAACGACAGAATTAATGTCGTTTTTGTCTTCTTCACAAAGCAACCTCCCGAAACCCTAAAATTTTAACGCCGCCGCCGAAATGGTTAACGACCGGAGAACAAGAGATGGCGGACCGGAGGTTGATGTTTCGAAAAAATGGCGAAGATGATGATGTGAACGGCGGTGGGAGACGGTTGACGATGAAACGGTGTAGCAGGTTATACGATGCGTACGGTGTAGTAGATGCAAGTCGCCGGAGAAGAAGGAATTATCGGAGTGGCAGGTTTCGTTTTCGTTCGACGGTGGCCGGAATGAGGTTAGCGGTGGTTATGAAAGAGTGAGGTATCGGGTTGTCGGAGAAGACGATGATGAACAGCGAAGTTGCAGGTTGGTGAATGATGATGATGATGATGATGATCGGAATGATCGTCGGAGGTGTTGGTTATGGATGTGACGACGGTGTACGGCGGTTGGAGATACAGACGAAGGTGAGAGAGATGATGCGGAGAAGAAGATGCGGAGAAGAATGTAGCGATGGTGATGAGGGGCTGTTAAGATGATGATCGAGTTTTGATCGGTTTCGGATGATTATTATGGAGAAAAAGAAAAGATTACGGATGAAAGTGATGATTGCGGATGTAAATGTTGAAGATTACGGATCATGTCGGAATGATGAAGCTTGTCCGAGATGGAGTGTTGTTGATTGCGGATGAAACAACTTGATCTCGGATTAAACAGGATGTATTTCGGATGGAAGGTGATGTATTACGGATGAAATGTATTACGGATGAAATGTATTACGGATAAAGCTGATGATGTACGATGATTGATGATGATGTATGAAAAGATGAAATGATGTCTGATGAAAATCTCAAATGTCAAAAGTGTCAGAATGATGATGTAGGATGATGATATTTGTACGAGAATGATGTCTCAGATTTAAAAATGAATATGAAGACTTTTAACACTTTTCTAAATAGATTAAGAAGCAAAATATGATGGTTTTTCAAAAGAATGGATGAACACGATGAAGAACACCGAAGAACGCGATGAAGATCTTCAACAACAATGCAGAATTTCTTGATGTTTGATATCTAAATGGCTCTGATACCAATTGTAAGTCCCGAAAATCCGGATCAAACAACGATATCAAACGATCACCAAGGATGGGCGGAATCCAAACTTGATGATATTCAAGAAATCAAGAACAAGAAGATGAAGATTTGAAGATTCAAATGATTCAATGCTTAAACTTGCATACAAGGAGCTTGTCTAATACAAGTTTCTAAAACAAGGAACCAACCAACCTTAACCCCTAATTTCCATTAACTATTTATAGGGAGGGTTTCCCCCTAAACCCTAGGCCCATAATTACCCCAAAGCCCACTCTAATACCCCCACTTCTAGAACTTGATCCATTAAGCAATTAATCTACTAATCCATAAACCTATAGGGCCTAACACATGGCCTTGATTGTCAAGAACTCTTACGATCAATCTTGGATCCCAAGACGACTCACACACTCTACGATGGACAATGGATGATGGTGGTGGATGATGGTGTTATGGTGGTGGTTGGTGGGTGAAGTGTGAGAGATGTGGTGTGCCAAGGGATGGTTTGAGCTTGAGCCAAGCACTCCTATTTATAGGCTGAACAGAAGCTCGGGCACGGCCCCGTGTCCAGTGGGCACGGCCCCGTGTCCACATCCTCTCTTTCTTCATTTAATGCAGCTTTGTCTTATTAGTTGACCACGCCCCCGTGTCCGCTGAGCACGACCCCGTGTGCAGAAGAATCTTTGTACTATGAAGATTTGCCTGGATTGTGCGAATCTTATAGTTGACCACGGCCCCGTGTCCGCTGAGCACGGCCCCGTGGTGGGCAATAGAAGCTTCTACCACTTTGTCTTTTCTGCTGATACTTGGGCACGCCCCCGTGCTGGCTGAGCACGGGGCGTGTTCAGTCTTCTGACCTCTTGTTTTGCTTGGGAAGATGCTGTCGTGGGGTCGGGCATGTCACGTCTTGTTCCTTTTCTTGTATTTATGATAGATTTTGATGTCTTTTTGCTTCTTTTGTTAATTTGAGCTCATTTCATCCTGAAAATACAAAAGGAAGACAAAAGCACACTTTTTCCAACATTAGTACTAAAAAAGGGTTAGTTTTATGCCACAATTGATGTAATTTATATGTTGCATTTTGCACACATCAATTATACAAGCAAAATAGTGAAAGATGTCATTGTAAGTAAGAGAATATTAATTGAAAGGAAGTACAATCATATAATACAATACATAAAGGATAAGTAAGAAGTTACAGTTTGACCTCGAAAAAAAAAACGAACTGCATGAGCTAAACTATGTAAATAAATGACGGGCTAAGACCGGATGAATAGCGTAAGTATACAGGGGAAGAGAAAGTTTCTGCAAGGAACGCTATGATGATGTAATAACACTGTTGTGAGTATACTTGAACTAAAGGCATGTACAAAATCGTTCTGCAAAGTGGAGTGAATTTCAAGAATGTTCACAATTATCGTCGGGTGGTATTGTACCTGAATGATTGTAACTGTGGAAATTCAGATAGAATATACAAGATGTCAAGTACCGTTAGAAACGCTAAAGTTTGATGTTAGGCTTGTTGGCCATGTTCATCTGAACAAGACATTGTTGAAAGGATGCGCCTAGGCGGAAGCTTAACAATCGAACGGATACGATCAATCCAGGTATTACATGAACTCACGAAGAATCAGGCCGGTCAGGGTCACAAACCGTTGGTTATGCAATGAAATCAAGGTTAGTAAAATGTTTAGCTCGCGATTATGAGTAAGAATTGGTATATTGAATGTTTAGCTTTAATGGGCAGTATAAGAAGGAAATTATGTCATTAGGAGGACAGTTCCAAAACCTTTGAGTAAAAGTTTAGGGCATTGGTTAAACGCTCGCACGAAGCACTCGCGTAACATACTTGCTTAGTAAGGAAAAGTAGTGCATGAAGGGAGCTAATAGTAAAGTGATATGAATGAGATGATTTGAGGCTAACTTAAAGGTATGCATGGTATAAGTAACGATAGTAACCGTAGAATGATGCTTAATCCTCATCTCAAGAGTGAATAAGTAAGTATAAAAAGAGTGGTTTGTTGCAGTATTAATAGGTCATTGAATGTTTATAGTATTCGTATAATAATATATTGACCCCTCATATGAATATGAAGGTAATTAGAAGTAACATTAGTAATGGAATGTTGGGGTTGGCTCATGGTGAACAAAATGAAATAAGTCGATTTATTTTAATTAGTAAATGTATGAATGTATTTTGCTTAATTAGAAAGTTAGAAGCAAGCCGTAAACTTAGGTCCGTATGAGCAATAGTATACATTTGTAATCAATTCAATGAATGTACCTCTAGTGATGATGTGTGCTAGAAACTAGCATTATAAAGTGAAAACGACACTAATAAGAGCTCTGGATCAGATTCTGACTCTTATTTGATTATGAAAGTAATTTACTAATTTAAGAAGGTAGGGACAATGCGTACAATCATGTTTATGCATGAATAAAACCTTTTGCCAAGGTCTCGAATGTAATTATGTTGAAGTGTGCCCTTTTAAAGGAGTACGATAAAAAGGTAGTAGTAGGAATGAGAAAGGTTTCGAGGACGAAACCTCTTTTAAGGGGGGTAGACTTGTAACGCCCCAAAACTCGAATATTTATATTCGCTATATGTTTCCATATGATATAACATGAAGTAAATTAACTAGATTCTTTGAGGTAACTAAGTTACTTAAGTTAGCTAACTTATAAGTTCTATAAATATGGATGAAATCTTGTGACTAAATAAAAATAACAAACAAAAATATAAGGGCTAAAAGAGGTCAAATTGAAAGTCTATTAATTAAAACATGGGAAAAAAATGGAAGAGCCCATTTTTGGGCAGGAGCATGTGTTGACACACACACATAGTGTGTGTGTTCTTGTGTGAATCAAGGAAGAAGGAGAAGAGAATGAATTCAAAATCATGCATGGATAATCTATGAGTTTTGAAGTGTTCATCATCTTCGAAGCATTAAGTAATTACCCAAATCATCTCTTAAATCTTTTGAATGAAGTTCTTGGTGGGTTTTGAGGAATTTTCCTAAATTGGGTGAGTTGAAAGAATGGAATGGTTGAATTTATGTTTAGATGCACTCAAGTTAGTGCTAATAATGATTTAATCATCTCAATTAGGAGTTTTAATGAAAGAACCCATGTTCAAGAACTTGGGGTTTTTGATAATTTATGGTTTAATATGAATGAGTTGAATGAACTAGAGATTTTGCTATGTTGATGTTTATGTGGGAATGATACTTGTTGATTAGTAGAAGACTTGATGATTTATGTTATGAACTAGGAAGATTAGGCATTTATTACTTGTACATTGTGCCTTAAAATGTGTACGCACACCAAGTGTTTGACGAAATGCCTAAATGACAATATTATGTGAACTTGTATGCTAACAATAGATGAACATGTATAGAATGTAATAATGACATAATTGATGGTAGTTAAACATGAGAAATGCATTGTAGAAGGATTTCACGAAAAGGTGTAGTTGATGATTTGATTAGGTAAAAGTATGCTTTAGGAACTAGTACTCTATGCTTGAATGGTGGTGCACACCATGAGTCGGATTAGTGGTTTAATGGTAATTTAGAAATGGATGTGTACTAAGTGTATATGTTGTGGACTTACTAGTAAAGGATGATGTTATGATTACGTTAAATTGGCTAACTTGGTATGTAGTTGTCAAATGTAGAATCATGAAAGCGTTAATATGTTTAAAAATGATTTTGTGAACATCAGGTATGAAATCAAGTGATCATGTAGTTGTATGTGCCACACAACATGAATATGAAATGCGTATGACGTTACTACAATGGTCAATCATATCAAGATAAAAGTGTGTTCATAAGTTGGAAATTATATGCTAGAAGGGTTGACTTTCTGAGAGTCAACAATGTATAGATATTATGGATAGGCATCTTAACACATATATAAGATTTGAGAGATCATGAGATATGTGTTAGACCAAGTATGTGTCATGTATGATGAAATTTAGGTTTCGTGGATATTGAACAATATGGATGTCAATTCATGCCTTATACATTTTCATGAACTATTAATGAAAGTCGATGTAACTAAGAGTTGAAATGGGTGTTGATATGAATGAGCATACATACTAACAATGTTATGAACATGATATGAAGGATAGGAAACCACATTGGCATGGACTCAAGCACGAAAGACTAATGGGTCAAAAGGAGGTGAGGAAGCAAGCACGATCACGAACGCTTAAGGTAAGTGATTTCCAAACTAAATTTATTATTATGTAATGAGTTTTGATTGCAATAAGGATGGTTATCATGAAAGGATGGGTAAGTAATGGTAGAACGAAAGTAAGTAAGGTCGTATTGGGTAACATGTAGATTAGTTATGAATAAAACTCTCATTAAGTTCAAACGGGTCAAAATGTAGAAAGTATGTGTCAGATGTGGTTTTTGGATGTTATGGTATGGGAACCATGTAAGAATGTTTAGATAATCATATTACTAAGGTAAGTATTGTTGTGGCGGGCCATAAGTAGTTATCTATGTCGGAAATAACTTGGTAAAATCAAACGGGTCAAAATCAAGAAAGTATGATAAAAGTATAGATTTGATTATGGGGAATGGGGTTAAGTGTTAGAATGATTTTAGGTCTTGTAATAATGTTATTATACGATTTGGGAAGTTCGGGATGCGCGAACGAGTGTCGAAACATCAAAAAGAAAGAAATCCGACGTCGGTGCTGCAGGGGTAGCGTTGCCGACGCTGGGCAGCAGTTGGCCGACGCCCTAACCTGCTGTCTACGCGCCAGCCGACGCCAGCACCCCGTTTCTTCGTTTTTCTTTGATTTTGGACCACGTAGACCTATTCCCAAGCCCCGTTAAACTTCTATAATGTAGCCCAACCTTACCAAATAGTTTTGTGAGGTACGGGTGATTATATAACTCATTTTTAAGCTCCCGAAATGTAGCTCAAACTCATTAAAGAATGTTTATGAGGTACGGGTAAGAATGGGGCGTGTATGCAAGTATGTGTGGGAACGAAATAAGTATGTAGGTATGTATGAATAGATTAATTGTATGTAGTAGATGGAACCCATTAGTAAACACGAATAGAAATGAGTATACATGTAGGTTGGTATATACGAGACTTATATGTATAGTAGTTTGTGACTAAGAATTGTTACTATGAATATGTGAGAATGTAAGTTGTATGTAAGAGTTTGGATAGAGGGGCAGGTGTATGAAGTAGGATTTATCATACTCGAAAGAGTTGGATTAGATAATTTGTATGCGTGTTATTGAAACATATGTATTCGAATGAGTGAGACTCGTATGTATGCATGTATGGTGTAAATATTCATTAGTATTAACGATGCTAACCGGGCTGCCTTTGAGAAATGAAATGCAGGTACATTATTGTTGACTCATTGAAGGTTAAAAATCAAGATGAAATGCTTGAATTCAGAAAGATAACCGAATGGAATGTATATGAGGATAGAACGCGATGTGATCCTATAATTATGAATCTTAGATTATATATAATGTCACCAAGTACTAATGGTGTGAATGTATGTAGTGAATGCAGGTTGTATGGAATCACGGATCATCGTCACGAGGTGTAAGCGGTCAAAGATCGAGTCATAAGATAGATTGTACGGGAATGTGTGATTATGCAATTTAGTAAAAATAAGTTATGTTTTATTTCATAAATTAGAACGAAGAATGTAATTATCGTAAAAGAGTTATTTTAAAATGGACTTTCAAGTATGTCAAGACGTTTATAAACAAAGAAATTTTAAGGATCGTATTTTCGCTACGTCTTTATGCTTAATACGTGTTTGGGTCTTACAATGCACCACGGAACTGGCTCCTGGATCAACTTGGACAACTCATCCAAGACCACCGCAAAGAGAAAAGGGCTCAACGCACACCTTTGGTGGAGTCCTACCTCCACAGGAAAGAAGTTTGTATCCCCTACAGGCGCGCAGACACTAGTTTCCGTTCTATCATATGTATCCTTAATTATGTTAATATGCTTCCCAGGTAGCCCTCGACCCTCCAAACTATCCGAAATCAGTTGCCGTGGGACAGTGTCATATGCCTTTTCAAGGTCGATGAACACCATATGTAAATCTTGCTTCTTCGCTCTAGATTTTTCCATCAATCTCCTTAGAATATGTGTCGCTTATCGTAGTTGACCTCCTTTTCATGAATCCAAATTGGTTTTATATATATGTATCGCTTCGGTTTTATATATTAGAATACCCCTAAAGATATACGAGGATACCCCTAAAAATATGAAACCTGAAATTAATAGTTAGCCCAAATAATAAACTTCATAATCAATAAGCCCAAATTATAATAAAGCCCAATTTAACTCAAGGGCTCCACTATTCTTACTCCCATATTTTCTTATTTTCACATCCTGGATGTATACGGGCCGTATAACCTTATACGACCCGTATAGAATGCTGTTGCACAGAAATAAACGCAGTGTAATGTTTTTTTTACATCTATACGGGCTGTATAACATTATACGAGCCATATACAATTATATACGATCAATATAATATTATACGAACTAATGTGTATTTTTTGTGAGGTTTGATCAGATTTTTGGGTTTTTTAACATCTGTATACGAGCCGTATAATGTTATACGACATGTGTATAAGTTTTTTTTTTTGTAAAACCGAACAACCGTTTAATAAGTTTTAGTAATTGTTTAGATAGTGTTTGCTGGCACAGCCTTTGTCAGTTCACTTTATTCTATACGGGCCATATAACTTTATAGGACCTGCATACACCATGTGAGAATAAGATTTTACTATGTGTGATTATTAATTCCCTAATTCAATTACCCATTGACTAAGGGCATGAAAACCAAACGTCGCAGGGGGGCAGGAGGATGCAGACACAGATTGTCGAAGAAGGGATATTGATTCCCAAACGTCACACGCACAGAAACTGAACGCCTGAACTTGAACCACCAAACAATCGCACATTCGCACACACAGTGGATTAGAACAATCGAACTGATCTTCGCACAATCGTCGCACGCAGATGCAGTCTGTGAGTTTTATTGTCCTCTAAATCTGATTTTTTGATATCTGTGTATTTGATTTTTTGAACGTTTGATATCTGAATGTTCAATATATGTCTATTTGATTTTTGATAGTTTGATTTCTTGACTTCTTGTATGAATGTATGAATGTATTACGTATTGTATAATGATGTTATGGAATTTTAATTTAGACGTTTAGTAGTAACTAGCAAGTAGTTTGTAATTTTGTATATTTGTTATTTGCTAGGTTTTAAGAGTTTATTTTTGTTGTTAAACTAGTTTATAAGATTTAATTCGATAAAGCCTAAGGGCCTTTTTTTGACTCGCCCAGAGCACTTGAATTTTCAGGATCGGCCCCGTCCCGTAAAGTAGGTAAAAAAAGGATTTCCGTTCTATAAATGTACAGTAAAAAAATGGGATACCCTGGATATTTCTTCTAGTTCCTTCACTGGTTTTGGTTTAATAAGATTTACGATTTTATCTTTTGTCACGGTTTAATCATAATACCGTCTAAAGATATGTAAACCTATTTTAAGTCGCGGTTTGTATATTTGGTATTAAAGGGGCATTTAGTTAGGTTTCTCAGAGGTGGAGATTGTTTTTGTATTTTTAGATGGGCTGATGTGCTTCACTGCGTCTAAGGCTATGAGGTATATTTTCACGCCCCTTAACTACACGTAGGCACCACATCACCTACTTGACCCTCTTTCACTTCACCGCACACCTAGGAAATGATTTAACCCCATTAACGCCCCTTAAAATTAATTAAAATACATATATATAGCATGTTGTTGTGTGTGTGCAAATTTTGCAATGCTTGATTCTCTCCCTCTCTCTCCTAGTTAACTTCTTAACATGTGAAGCTTTTAATGCCTCTTAACACCCTTTAGGAGTGGTTTAACAGGTGTTAACGGATGCCAACTAGGACTAACACCTATGAGTCTTAGAGTATACTAGGTGGCCTAAAAATACATTTTACTTGCTTTCATACTAGTGTTATGATTTATGTGAATGAATTTAATATATAAGAGATCACGTACAAGACAAGAATTCCATACGAAGTGTAGGAAAGAATCATGACCACACATTTTGTCTTTCTAATTTAAGGTGGGAAGAGTATGATGGTCTTTTCTCGCTTAAACTAGTTTCCTCATTAATTTTCAAACGGCAATAACTTTTTCATACGTCAATATATATTTTTTTTTAAATTACACCGTATTAACGAGCATTTTATTTACTTTAATTCGAGCAGCCCATTGCTATAGTTTTTCTTAAAAAAATTACACGACTTTGAATGCCCATTACGTGATTACGTGATTTTGAATACCCAGTACCCATTACGTGATTACGTGATTTTGAATACCCGGTACATGACGACGTGATTTTTGAATACCCATTCAATATAAATCACTATGGATTCAATGTAAATTCATTACGTGATTACACATTCAATATGATTTGTTATAACTAATGTTAATACAATTATGCTTTATTACGTGATTAAATCTTTAATACGACATTATATTGTTATTATAGGTTGATTTAACTAATGTTTTGTATATAATTTATCCTTAATATGTGATTGTACCTGCCATCGCCACTTTGGTGGGGTGGTAGAGGCTTTGTATCTTTTGGGGAGGGACCAGGGTTCAATTCCTGACATGGGATAAAATTTGGTGTAATTTAGGAGTAGTGTTTTGTAACCTTTGCCGTTCAAAAAAAATATATGATTGTACCTGAAATATTAGGTATTCTATATGAAATATTATATATTACATGTTTTATTTTTACGTAATTACGTAATCACCTAGTGGGTTTCACATAAATAATATAATGCATTACGTAATCACGAAATGTGTATTCAAAAGTACGTAGTCATTTAATAATACATAGTCAACTATTATTACGTAGTTACGTAATCACTTAGCGGGGTCTCACTTAATATACTATATGAAATCATGTAATCACGTAATGGGTATTCAAATTCACATAGTCATTTACTGGTATTCAAAATCAGTAGTCATTTATTCGGTGTTCAAAATCACGTAATTACGTAATGGGTATTCAAAATCCCGCAATTAAAAAAACTATAGCAATAGGCTACTCGAATTAAAAAGAATGAAATGATCGTTAATATGATGTAATTTATAAAAAAAAATTAACGTATAAAAAGTTATAGTCGTTTGAAAATCAAAAGGGAAGTGAGTTTACGAGTTAACAATATTGGATTTTCCTGTTTTGCCCCTTTCTCCACTTGTTTTCCTTGTTTTTAGTCATGTGAATTCTATATTTGGAGGCCACTTAATCTCGACCACTGATCTTGCAAATCAAGGGTCAAACTTTTCTATGACGAAACACAAGCGAAAATGTTAATATTTTCATTGACCAAGAGTTAGTTTAGCTAGCATTGTTAAGAGTGACTAGGTAGTTCATCTAGTACTACCGATACCATGCTTGCTTGTGAAGGAATATATGATACCATAACTTGTAGCGTTGAATGTCCACTTCAATCCTTTTAAAAATACATGTGTATCATTCCATGTAAAGAAGTGACACGTTTTATGATGAGAGACTCAACATAATAGGCATTGGGTATGTTTTCTATAAAACTTCTCTTATACCAACCAGACACTTTAGAATGTCATGTTAATTCAATATCTCACTAACTTGTAGACCAATCCAGTTATACGAAGGCACAACTTCGCAATACAGAAGCTCATGACGCTCTACAAATGATTCGATTGAGCATATACGGTAACAATTTGGCATTGATGAGTAGTTATGCTGTTTGCATTTTCAGTAAATGTAATTTTAACTGGTTTGTCTATTTGTTAAAGTACTTTTTATGAATGTAAAATACTCTTGTTACTTATTTTAAAAAGTAAATAATTTATTTAGTTTTGAAATAATCATAAATTATATTTATTTAATAAAAAAATTGTTTGGTTTGGGTTGTTTTTTTTTAACAGCAAATATTACTCACTCTTAAATTACACCAAATTAATTCTAATCTAATTAGTGGCGAAGCTTGAGATTTCCGACCGGATGAGGGGGGGTTTTTGATAATAATTAATTTCGATAATAATTAATCGATTTTTGTTTGTGTATGTTTATGGAAAACAGATGTTTATAAAAATGCTTAAGGAGATATTAACATAAATATTTCGAAGTAATTTAACAGTTAGAATAGAACATACCTTTCCTCTTTATCCGACTAGGTAAATCTTTAAGTTGATTTTTCCAAGTGACCAACCCAACCAATTTTTCCCTAAGGCCTCCTGCCTAAACGGTATTTTTGTGGCTCCAGGGCTCCAGGTTTTGCAAAATTTTTAAAGATGAACTAATGGATAAAAAGGAAACTGATATTTTATTCATAACTGTTCTTCCCTAAGGAAGAACTTCTTGATATTTACGTAATATTCTCCCTTAGCAAGGAGACTACTCACTTACACACATATTACAAATGAAAAGTTGGAAAAGGAAATGATACGAGAGATGGGGATGGTTGTCATCTTTGTCATCTTATAATGATTCGAAGGCAATTTTTGTCATTTGTCATGTTACAATGATTCGAAGGCAATCTTTAGTCATGCTATTTGTCATGTTATCATTTTTGTCATGTTATCATCTAACTAATAATGATTCAGCGTTTGGTATCAGAGCCTTGTTGCTCTTTTTAAAAAATAAGATATTTCTTAAATTTTAAATGGAAAACAAAAATCTATTTAAAAATGATTCAGATGAATCAGAAGAAATGACTGAAGTAATAAACTTTAGTGAAAACGAAAAGGGTTTTGTATCAGATTACATGATTAATTCTGATCAACTAACAAAAATTAGCAAGCTTAAATTCAAGCTTGACACAAAACAAGTTTTTAATCAACCAAAAACTTTACAAAGTTTAGTTTCTAGAGCATTTTCTAGAAAAAATAAAATATTTTATTGTTTTAACACTGAAGAACTTTCAGTAGACATAAAAAATACATCTGGAGAAGTTTATTTGCCACTCCTAACATAGAGAGAAATAGCAAAAAAGATTTTACATATTAAACTAGAATTGAGAAAATCTCTCAATATGGTGCATATAGGAGCAGTCAAAATTCTCCTAAAAGCACAGTTTAGAGATGGAATTAATTTTCCTATAAAAATGGATCTTGTTGATAATAGAATTATCAATAGGCAAGACGCCCTTCTTGGAGCAATTCGAAGGCAATCTTTAGTCATGATATTTGTCATGTTATCATTTTTGTCATGTTATCATCTAACTAATAATGATTCCGCGTTTGCATTTTCTGGCATTATCAGTGGAAGGTAGTTCCTTTTGGATTAAAGCAAGCACCAAGCATATTTCAAAGGCATATACAAAATGCTTTAAGAGGTTTAGAAAATTACTGTACCGTCTATGTTCTTTAAGAGGTTTAAAACTAAAAAAACAATAATATCTACAACATGACTACTCTTTTAAAATTAGAGGAACTTGTTAAAGATTTAATAAGAAAGATGGAAAGTCTATCTACCAACGAAAATCTTGAGGTAACTGCTGCAAAAATTATCAAAGATGTTTCAGACAAAATTGATGAAAAAATCAATTCAAAAACTTTTATGCCCGAAAAGAAAAAAGAAATTGATAATGAAAAACGCTTTCAAAAATATTCATTTCCAAACTTCAACGTTGGAAATCCATCTCTAGGAAGTTCTAAAAGTCCAAATGTGTTATCATGGCCTTTTGGACCACCTAAACCACCTACATGACTAATTTTGAATATTTAAAACTTTCTTTTCAAAAGATAGATATGGAAATATCAAGATGCCTTTTGCTACGACAAAATGCCATCAATTTGTTATTAGAAAACTACAATAATTGGGGCATGCATCCAAAAGACAAAATGAATGACATGTTTTGTCATAAAAGTCAAATAAAAAGGCTTGAACTAAGAAATAAAAATCTTAAAGACAAAAAAGATTATTCTATCTTGTGGGTAAAATAAGCTCTATCACTCAAAGATTGGAGCAAATTATAGATGAACAATTGGATACCCTTCCAGTTGAACAGATAAAAGAACTTGTTAATCTCATTACTTTAGATGACAAAGAATGTGAACAAAAGTTTTCTAAAGATAAAATCTTAAATGAAAGATATTTTTCTGAAAATAAAGAACATATCTTTGTTTTAAATAATGAAGAACCAATGACCTTTCCTTTAAAGAAAGAAGAACCCGAAACTGAAGAAAGTTCTTCAGATATTGAAATGTCTCCAAGACAGAGAGTAAATAATGCCTCTACTAGCAGAAGTAACAGGCGTTCTAATAGAAAAAGGATACGGAATTTTCCATGTCGTATCATAAAGGTATACCTGATTCTAATAGTAATGACAATGGTAGTTCAACTACTATTACTACTATTAAAATTTATTGTATCTTCAACCTCGACAAAAGAAAAGAGGTAATTGATAAATGGAACACTGGGATCAGTCTAATCATTCAGACTAACCCAGAAGAGTTCTCTCATGCTAAGGCTTTGTTATTTTTAGTTGAACATAAGTCTGCAGGAATAGTCCAAAACTTCATAAAAGGAACAACCTGGAGTGAAGATTTGCATGGTGAGGATTTTTTTGATCAAATTATAAATTCAATATACATGATGTTTTTAGGTCTCGACCTCATAACAGATAAAGACCGAGAAAATCAAAAGATGCTAGAAAAAGCAAGACAAAATCTTGCTAAAGCACAGCTTTGTGACAAATGTCTTTTAGACGATTTCACTTGTCTTTATGAAACAAATTTATATAAATTAGGCACAGGTGAATTTCATTCTTGGATTGATGCTTACCTAATGAAAATTTCCATCATCGGAGAAAAGGCAAAAGAGCGATGGAATAAAGAAAAGAATCAATTTACAGTGCATTCCCTTGGGTTTGCTACAAGAATTGTTAAAGAAGAAATTGCATCCTATTGTGATCTTTCTAATAAACAAAAACAGTTAAAACGTTTTAATAAAAACTGTTGTAAAAAGCTCTTTGAGTTACCACAATTATCTTTTGGTTGTGACCCAACAAAAGATAAAGGTTATTTCAAAAAGAAATATAAAACAAAAACTAAAAAACGTTTTTGGAAAACCAAGAAAAGAACATTTTCACCAAGAAAATATTTTTCTAAAGAAAAACCTAAGGTCTGTCCTCAAGGGAAGAAAAAATGTCGTTGCTGGATATGTTCTGAAGAAGGACATTATGCCAATGAATGTCCCAACAGACAAAAATTTCTGAAAAAGTTAAAACTTATCTCGGAAGCCGAAATTGAAGGATATTTTCCTTTTGAAAATATTTTTGATGGCTATACGCAAGTATATGCATTAGAAATACTAGACAACTTGTCATACTCTGATTATTCAACAGAAGACTTAGAATAAACTCTATCCACTCTTTTAGTTAGGGGGAAGAGAATGAATCATAAAACTCATTGTTTTGAATTAGCTTATTCATATATAACTAATCCAAATTCAATTTATATCAAAGAAAAAATCTTTTTCAAAGGATATAAAACAATCGCCCTACATTGTTATGTAGACACAGGGGCAAGTCTTTGTTTAGCAAGCAAACACATAATTCCTAATGATCTATGGGAAAACACTCCCAAAGATATTAAGGTAATAATTGCTAACAAAGAAGTCATTAAGCTAGATAAGGTTTGTAGGACTCTTATAATCTATTTTTCCGGGGAACCATTTACCATTCCTACTATCTATCAACAAGATTCAGGTATGGATTTACTTTTTGGAAATAATTTCTGTCAACTTTATGGACCTTTCACTCAATGGTTAGACAGAGTATCTTTTCATCTTGATCAAGAAATGATTTTGATTAAAAAGGTTACAAATGCTTTTCAAATCGGAAAACCAAATTTTCTTGAATCCATGAAAAAGGATTCAAAGATAAAACAAATTCCTGGAACTAATATAGCTCAAGAGGTTTTAAAAGCAGAAAAACTATTTTTACTTGAAATACAAAAATTTCAAAAAATTGAAGAACTACTTGAAAAAGTTTGTTCAGAAAATCCTATTGATCCTGAAAAATCCAAAAAATGGATGAAAGCATCAATAGAACTTATAGATCCTAAAACTATTATCAGGGTAAAACCTATGAAGTACAGTCCACAGGACAGAGAGGAATTTAACAAACAAATTAAGGAATTACTTGATTTAAAATTAATTATTCCAAGTAAATCACCTCACATGTCTCCAGCATTCTTAGTTGAAAATGAAGCTGAAAAAAGAAGAGGGAAAAAACGCATGGTTGTAAACTATAAAGCAATTAATGCAGCTACTAAAGGCGACAGCCATAATCTTCCTTGTATGCAGGAACTATTAACTCTCTTAAGAGGAAAAACCTCTTTTTCTAGTTTCGATTGCAAAAATGGTTTTTGGCAGGTACTGTTAGATGAAGAATCTCAGTTACTAACAGCATTCACATGTCCAGATGGTCATTATCAGTGAAAGGTAGTTCCTTTTGGATTAAAGCAAGCACCAAGCATATTTCAAAGGCATATGCAAAATGCTTTAAGAGGTTTAGAAAATCACTTTACCGTCTATGTCGACGATATTATAGTTTTCTCAAACTCAGAAGATAAACATTATTTTCATGTTTCATCAGTTTTAAAAAAATTGAAAAATATGGAATCATTTTATCAAAAAAGAAAGCTAATCTTTTTAAAACAAAGATAAACTTTTTGGGTCTTGAAATAGATCAAGGGACTCATTGTCCACAAAAACATATCTTGAAAAATTTACACAAATTCCCAGATACTTTAGAAGATAAAAAACATCTTCAAAGATTTTTAGGTATTTTAACCTATGCTGAAGGATATATTCCTAAACTCGCAGAACTTAGGAAACCTTTACTGGTAAAATTAAAAAAGGAAACTGATATTTTTTTGAAAACGCGGAATAATTTTTGAGAAATAATATCTTATTTAAAACAAAAGATTATATATGGGAATGGAAACAATCCGATGTAGACTATATGTAACACTCGTCTTAATTTCTATTATTTTATTCGTAAAATACGGGCCTTTTTAAACAAAATGCATATCTAGCATATAATTAGTTGAAAAGTTAAGATGTACTTGTTTCAGCAAATCAACATAACCAACTATCTAGTTTTAAACATTCGCAACTACTAGTGTTTACAAAATAACATTGTCAAGACATATTTAGATTAGTGCGGAAGCTTCAAAAATGGTGTTCGGTTCTTGATTTCACGCTTGATCAGCATCCGAAACTGACGAGCAACACCTGAAGTCAAAACCACATCAAATGTTAGTTTTGACAACTTATTAATAAAGATAAACAAGCCCCAATAGCATACATGTATCAAAAAAAATAAAAATCTTGATTCTTGGTTTGTCGCGCCACGCGCCAGACCCAAGGTTCACCTTCGCGTGCCACGGGCGGCTCCGCGTGTCGCGCCAGGATTCATTTGCCCCGTCGCGTGGTGCGGGGGAGTGCATTTTCCAGCAGGTCCAGTTTCTAGACCTGCATATTTGCCCAGCTCCGAAAATTTGTAAAAATCCAACTTTAAACCTTCATAACTTTTTACTCGGTTGTCCGTTTTAGTTGATTCTTTTTCCTATGAGTCCATAATAAAATTACGGATCTAACCATGTAAATTTCACCCAACAAAAACTGAATTTCAAACGATTGGTTCGCAAATTCCTTGTTTCAATTATCCGACCCATTAGCAATAAGTGCAAAAATATTATTTTTCAATTCCTTGGCGTACTAGATTTAATTACCCATTCCCCAGGTTTGCAAATCTTGGCGTATCAGCACCATCACATGCTTTTACGCTCACAATAGAATTCCATGCTCGTTTTCTCATATTTCGAGCATGTTGCCTTATGCAACTTTTGCAATTAATTACAAAGCATTCGACCCGATATCACGGGTTCATAAAGTCAAACTTGGTGCGTCCATGATTTGGCTAACATACTCAATTCCCTAACACATGATGTGACCTTCAATTCACTACTTATCACCTCGTTGTCAAAAACATAGTTTTTGACCCGTTTAGTAGTCAAGTGAAAACCTTCACTTTGATAACTAACTAAGGTTTATTCCGACCATTATTTTGACCCATTTTCGGGATATGCCGAACGGTTCTATCCGTTCTTCTTTTCAATTTGCATCACTTGTTCAATCATGAAATAACTATTCATTTCAAGTCCGTTTAGTTTTCCGAGTGAACTTCGTCACTTCTAGGCTTACTATATATACATCAACTTATTCAACTTGACCCGTTTGATTAATCGAGTGAACTTCGTCACTTCAATGGTGTGACACCCGACTTTTCAGGCTGTATCGTACAATTGTAACACGTGTTGTGAATAGGTAACAGGGCTGTATTTGACTGGTTATGATGTTTATATGTGAAATTTAATGAGTTGGTAAAGTTAAACTTTGATAAAAATTATGTTGGCAATGATAAGATTAACGCTTATCGCGTAACGGTTAAAATGCGAAACGAACGTCGGTGACCACCCGATTAGTGTTAAAATCCTAAAAATTGTCTGTTATGATTAGAATACTAATTTCAATCATATTCGTGAGGAAAAATAAATTAAAATGCTAAGAAACTCTATTTCTCGAGTTTAAGCGCGCACCGCGCGATGCAGCGCGTATACCGACAAAATACTGTCAACACAGCCTGTCACGGCAACTGAAAATCATTTTTAGTAATAATTTGATGAGTTTATCACTACAGAATGATAAAAATAAATAAAAATGCTTAAATTCCTATTTTTGCGATTTTAAGCGCGTACCGCGCAGCACAGCGCGCATACTGCCAAATACCGGCAACGTAGCCAGTCAAGGCAATTAGTAATTATTTTAGTAATAATTTTGAGTGATTATTTTTATAGAATGATAAAAATAATTTAAAACGCACTAAAACGGGATTAAAACGCTAGATAAAATACCCGGTAACCAGTAAAATACCAGTTTTAATCTATATATATGTATATATGTGTGTGTATGCGTGTATATATGCATGGGTGGACAAGAGTTGGCACACATGCATCACGCTCTCTCTCTTCTCTCTTCCACCTATTGGATGGAAAATAGGTGCACATTTTACCAAACTTCTATAATCTTCTCAACTTATTAAAACCAAGAAACTTATCACAAACACATGCATCTCTCTCTCTCTCTATTCTAACCAGCCGAAAACACCCCATATCACTCATATTTCGAAAATCTTAACGTTGTTCATGAGGATTCAACCTCATTACAAGGTACTTATGAGTCCATATGGTGATCTAGAGGTGATTTTAAGGTGTTTTAAGCATCAACCAAGCTCCATATCATCATTTTTGTCAAAGACCCACTAAGAACCTTGAAGGTATAAAAATCATTCTTTAAATTTGTTCTTGGTTCATAATGATGTTGATGATCTTGAAAAGTTTCTCTTGTTCTTGGAATAAAAACAAACTTGAAAACAATAACAAATGGGTTTTTGTACAAAATGAAAATGGGTGTGTATGTGTATGTATGTACGTATGTAAGGCCGTAGGTATATGTGTGTATATATGTCATTGTGTTTTGATTTATGTTGAGTGATTCTTGAATAATATGATTCTTGAATGATAGAATACATGCATGAATAAAAAATGTCATAAAATAATGATCTAAAAGTGTTTCATGATTATAAAAAGGTGATTTGAGTATGATTTAGTAAAGATCATATTTTTAATCAGATTATAAACACTAAAATAAAGTTATTTTAAAGTGCTTAGTGATATATGATTTTGTCATAATGTTTGCTAGCTTTGCATGTTGTACTTGGTGCATTAAAAGTTGTAAAATACGTGAAATCGCATGATTTATGTGACTTACATAAAAACTGCACTAATCTGATTATGATCACTATTTTAATCAGTAAATAACATGTATTGTGTTAAAATATCAAGTCTTTTCGAGTTGGGATGGTTATAGTAACGTTTAACGCAAAACTATGCGTTAAAACGGTCAAAAAAAGGCTTTTCGAGTGATTTTTATTAAACTGATTTAGACCAGTAAGTAAACTTATATTTTTTTGTTTAAAAGTAATAATTTTAACTAATTTTAAGTTTACTTGGTGTTTGGTTAGTCATACGTGACTTCCGACGCCCGAAAACATTACCGAATCGCTAAAATACGCATTTTCTAAGTACACTAGTATTGGTAAAATTTTGGGTAAACATTATGTGTTAAAATGGGTTATGTGATTTAAACATGAGAATGTGAAAATATGTTAAGTTTTGACATGATTTTAAAGATTGGATTATGCATGTATATTTGTACGTTTTGTGCTGTAGAAACGGTAAAAATCGCGTTAAGTGTGTAACTTGTTTGTCGAGCATGAAATTTGATACCTATGAGATATTTTATGTATATTTGCTTTAAAAATGACAAAATAGATAAGTTAACAAGATTTCGTGTGTTTCGATGATAATTTATGTGAACGTTTATGTATATATATTACGACGCGCAAATTGTAGATATATTGCGTATAAACGGGAGTGTTAACGGGTTTACACAATAATGGTCACCAATAAAATCGTTCAAGTCGCAAAATCATAAAAATATATATATGTGGACTCATATATATATATATATATATATTAACGAGCCAACATAATAAAAAATGATAAGTTTTCGAGAAAATCTCAAAGTTTGTGATAATTCTAAGAAACGGAGAAACTTTGGATTTTTGTGTTATGAATATTGATTTAAAATCGTTCCTATATATATATATATATATATATATATTAGGACGTGTAGAAATCAATCACTGGGATTGCGCTATTTAAAATACGCACCCAAAGGTGAGTGTCACTAAACCCCTCTTTTTACTGCTTTGTATATATTTTGGGGGTAGAACACGTCAATAAAAGGGTTTAATAATGTTTTCGAAATAAAACATACCTTTTAATATAAAATATATATTTTCGTTGAAAATATATGAGATTTGATAAGTCAGACGTTTCAAAGTAAAATGATTTTGATGAATGAATATTGAAAGTACGGCATTTCCTAAGCGAAACATGATCGTACAGTTGGGGACAAATTCTGGACTGAGTCTCAAATAATGGAGTGTCAGGGGATTCGTACAACATCGTGTATTAAATTGTCATATTAGTAGGATATATTATTGTACGTGAGGCAGACATCATAAATGGTCTCAATATGGACCCAAGCGCCAATGGTGTCGTTTAATCATTTAAGTATTGCACGCGATGAATTGTTGGTAGATCTATCGTGTTGACAACCCCGCCGTGACCGGTCGCCCCGTGTCAAGTTAAACGACGAATTGATATTCTGTTTATTGTCTAGCTTTGATTATCCCTGCATGGTTAATATATAGTTCGTATTGTCTAGCTAACATACGAGTCTGAAAGTTGACGCAATAATTTAATATACAAAACTTGGGCAATATATATTACTGTTGTCGGATTGATGAACCGACGGATGGCCCATAGATTTTATTAAGGAAGTAAAATGGACTTTCTAAAATTATATGGATGTTTTCAAATAAACACCTAATCAGAAAGTTTTCCTTGGAATAAAATTGTTTGTATGTGAATATGTGAACTCACCTTCCTTTGTGTTGACACTTGATTTTAACGTGTTCTATAGGTACTTGAGTTCGGCTTCGGGAATTATGGCGTATCTTGTGGTTGTTGATGCATGTTTGGTTTGATAATGTTTTGGACAAACTTTTAAAAACTATTTGGGACCAATGTAATAAGATCCATAAGGATCAAAACAAATTAACTATGGTGTGATTGTGACGGACTTTAAGACATTTTGTTTTAAAAATCTATGTTTTAATTAAGTGGTAATGTCCAACATTACGATGCATCGTTCTGTTGATGCATTAATGTCTATCGCCTTCGTCAATCCGAGCCATAGCGAGAAACCGAAGAAATCAAGCTTTATATTGTAATATTTAGATAGAGTTAGCAAGGTGGCGTTTTGGTAATTAATGAGAAGTCTCATTAATTCCAAGGGATATAAATAGGAGAGTTATGACATAAGTTGTAAGACTTTTGCTCATTTGTGATCTAGGAGTTTGGAGACTAGAGAGAGAAAGTCTAGAGAGAGAAAGTACTCTCTACGTGATTCTTGTATCGTACACGTCATATCTTTCAATAGATTCACGGTTCTAGTACGTTATTGTGTGTTCGGTCACGTACGTTCACGGATTCTGCACGTCGAACGTTCGTTACGCAATCGAACGGTGTCAAAACCGGTCCTACAAGTGGTATCAGAGCTAGGAGCTCGATTGCACTGATCAAACACATTGATTAGTACCAGATTTCAGCCGATTCAGATCCGATTTCATCTATTTCTTCATCTTCTACCTATTTCTTACATTTTTCACGGTTTTTAGTCAAATTGAACGTGTTTTCACGGTCCGATTTGTCTGAATTTTTGATATTGTGTGCGAAATTGTTAGTTTTAAAACCCTACCAAATTTCAGATTCAAACTCCTCGTCGTTTAGGAGATATTCGAGTTTTTAGGTCCGATTTAGTTTGAATCAGCGAGCTGACCGTTTGAAAGTGAACCTCCCGTTTGAACTATCGTTTGAAACTGTCCATCCTGTTTGAAAGAGGACATCCCGTTTGAACTATCGTTTGAAATCAAGCAAGTGACTGTTTGAAATTGATGTCCGTTTGAGGACATGACAGTTTGAGAGTTGTCCGTTTGAGGACATGACGGTTTGAGAGTTGTCCGTTTGAGGACGTGACAGTTTGAAATCAAGCACCTGACCGTTTGAAGGATCCTGACTGTTTGAAATTGGGTTAACCGTTTGAGGATTGCATGTCCGTTTGAAAGTATCATAATGATGACATGACTGTTTGAAATCCTGTCTGTTTGAAAGTGGTTATGAGTTCGTTCATGTGATTAATATTCATCGGCTCAATCAAATTAAAACAATCAGATTCACTTGATAATTGGTCAAATAGGATTTTAGTTGGTATTTGATTTTGTCGTATATTGACTGAAACATTTGCATGTGTGATCATAGATTGTCGGCAAAGTGATAAAATTGGTTTGATCTAAAAATGAAGGCCCAATCAGATGTTTGTTTCACTTGAAGTGTCGGTTTAGTGGGTGTTTGATTTGCCGCTCACTAGTTGAAGGTCCAATAAAAGTGTGTTGAATTAAAAGGTGTCGGCTCATGTAACTTCATTAGTTTACGGTCCAATCACAAAGTATAAACTAAAGTGACTGTAAGTTGGTTACATGATGTTGTCGGGTTAGTGGTTATCTTGGTCAGATCAAGTGTTAGTATTGTTGGCCCAATCAATCATTAAACATATTCATTAATATCATCGGCTCGATCAGTGAAGGCCAAATTGTGTTCCGAACAAGTTCATTCATTCAGTAGTGATTTCACTAAAACAATAGTGAACAAATTCGAGAATCTTTGACACGGGTCTTAGATTGATTTCACAAACACGCACGTTTACATATTCAGTTCGTTTTAAACTGATTGTGTATTTGTTTGATTGCAGGTAATTCGAGGTGATTTACAAGGCGCAAATACCAAAAAGTTGTTTTTAAGTTGTGGTTAAAATGTTTGACGAAGAGGAAAACTATAACCTTGAAAGGTTAAATGATTGGTTTGATGGGTGTTGGAGTAAATATCAAAATGAGAATAAGGATATTTGGGATAAAAGATTTGAATGTTTTTTTTGTATGAAAAATGAAACAGTGGATATGTTGGAAAGACGGTTTAATTGTCTAATTGAAAAATTAACAAGGTACGAGATAAGGATATCAAATGCTGAAAAGATATCAAAATTTGCAGACGCGTTACCTTCTGAGTGGGATGAATTTTTGTGTGAACTAAAAAAGGATTCTAGGTTCTCAAATTTTTATCCAAATGAATTTATAAATAAGCTCAAAACACTCAAGTATGAAAATGTAAAGGAAAAGAAAAAGTTGATGAATGGAATAGAAAAAGAATTGGAAAAATTAAGTTTGGATGTGATTGTTGAAATATGCAAAAGAGTCAATATGTGTCGTGTAGCAAAAGATGTTATGAAATATGATATTAAGAGGGGTTGTTATCTAGATAAAAGTATGAATCCTCTTGATTTTGTTAAAATTTTTTGTGCAGGCACATACGAGACAGAGACAGAAGTAATTTCAAAGAATGAAGAGAAAAATGTTCAAGTGGTAGAGAAGCTAGTTGACGAAATTTCAGCTTTGAAGGTTGAGAAGAAAGCTGATGATGAACAGATTCTGGAGTTGCGCTTGAACTGTGAAAAACTGAAATCTGAAAATGACAAACTCTCGAAGGATGTAGAGAGTTTGACTTTGGAAAACAAAAAGTTGAAAGAAAATGTAAAAATTGTTGAAGATAAACTGAAAAATTTTGAAAATGAAAAATTAAAAATGGAAAAAGAATTTCAAAGTCAAATTAAAATTCTTGAAGATGGGAGAGATGTGTTTAGCAAAAACAACATCGAAAAGCAAAAAATGATCAATTCTCATCTTGAAAAGATTATTCAACTTGAAAAAGAAGGTGAGCAAGCTCGAAAGAAAATCAAAGAGCTTGAAACAAAATTGAAAGGTTTTGTGACTTCTTCAGAGTATTTGAATATTCCATGTCCAAAACCGATCAATTCTATTCCAATAAGTGACAATGTCACAAACTTTGACAATGTCAAAGTTGAGGATTGTGATGAAGGAGCTGATGATGAAAATGAAAAACAAGCTAAACAAAAATTATTTTTAGATCTACAAGAAAAATTTTAAAATACTGTTTTGCAATCTACTGAAACAGGTGAATGTTCTAAGCAAAAACCTGTTAAGAAGAGTGTAGAACAGAAACAAAATGTTAAAAAACCGAAAAATTATCAAAACAACAATAAAAGCTCATCAGTTCAGTCATCCAATCGTTATAAAAAATCACAAAAAGTTGAAAATTTAAACTCACAAAAAGTTGGTAATAAGTGGTGCAGGTTTGACCACAGTGCTTCAAAGCCAAAACCAGTTTTCAAGAAGAGTGATGACTACCACAAAGCCAGACAATGCTATGATCTGAGCGTTTGGTGTGAAGGTGGTACATGGTATGATAACAGGGTGTGTTACAACTGTGGTTTTCAAGGACACATTGCTGTTAACTGCCAGAGACAGAGATTTGAGACAAGAAGATGTTATGAATGCCAAATCAAAGGTCACATTGCCAGAGATTGCCCAATGAGATCAAAGGGAAAATCGAGGGCTGAATCTCAGAAAATGGCAAAGAAATCAGTCAGTATCAAGCCCAAAGAACAGAAAGTTCAAGAACCTAAAGTTCAAGAAAAGAAAGTTAAGCTTTCACAAGGGCAGAAAGACAGACTGAGGAAGAAGAAGAAGAAGAAGGCGAGAGAGTATCTTGAAAGGATTTTGTCCTCGGGTACAACAAATAAGAGTACTGATAAATCGCTTCACTCGATAACAAAGTCAAGTAAACCGAATTCTTCAGTTACAAATCTGAGGACAAAAGAGGAGATAAAGAAGGTTGAATTGGTTAGCGATGAATTTGTTTCTTCGGAAACAAAGGAGCTACGTGTTGGCGATGAATCTGACTCGTCAAAGTCAGAAGAGCCACAAGTTGAGCTAAAAATTGAAACGTCAGTTCCGCCAATGGATGACATAAACTTTCCACCATTACGAGCTGAAAATTATAAACAAAAAGTTGACGAAGTTGAAATTTCAAATCAATCTTTTACTGAAAAGAAAGATTTTGATGTTGAAAAAGCCTTTAACCCCAATGTTGTAAACATTTTTGGAAAAATGGTTGAGGGTAAGGTAAAAGGGGTTAAAGAATTTTATGAATCAAAAAGGCATGTTCAAAACACCCAAGGACCGTCAGGCTTGGGTGAATCTCTTTAACTGAAAAACCTGACTTGCCGGAGCTCCCAAGTTGGTAATCGTGGAGCAGGAATCGGCATATTTCTTGAGAAATTCACTCTGGTGATATTTCGACTTACAAGTGGTTAATCAAGGATATTAAGTTGTACTTGATTTAACTATCTTACAAGTAGTATGATTGTTGAAATTTGTTTTTTTGTGATAAATCTACAAGTGGTTGAAAACAATGTGATGAAACCCCATGTTTGTGAATCGACACACAAAACTAATTTTCCGGAAAAACCATTTTGATTAAAACAAACTTAAGTGTTTTGAAATCATAATGGGAAAATAGTTTTTTGTCAGGGGGAGTTCTGACTGTTTAAGCCAAATGGATGGCGAATTGAGGCAATTCTCATCAGTTTGTCACTTTGTCTGTATAGTTTACTGCTTTATCTTTTCAAATTTTCCCAGAAAATCAAAATTTGAAATATAATTTTGATTTTAGGGGGAGAAAAATTTAAAAAAAAATATAGAAAATTTGAAAATGCCAAAAACATTGAAAAATTCAAAATGAGTTTGTTGTGAAAAAGAGGAAATGATAGTAGATCAGTTGGACTGTCACAGCATGCTAAAGAAATGGAAAGTTAAAATGTGATAAACGGTCTCACTAAAGATGTGACGGTAGGCTCAGCTAGACTAGTAGATTTGCGATAACGATACAAACTTAAATGAAAAAGCCTAGTTCTAGTGGGAAACATGGTTGAAAGCATAGTACTTAGTTTTGTCCTTCTTGACTGTGTGCCTGCTCAGTAATCGCTGATTGTCGAAAGACATAAAACTGGTTAAGTTTGTGAACTTTCACTACTTTGCTAAAAAGTCGCTGTGATTGTGCATTTTATTTTGCAAAGATTTAAACTTGTTTTATTTCTTTATTTTGTTTAAGCATCGGACATCCTCTGCGTATACGTGAGTATCGACCTGGATGTTGTTGCCTAAACGTTCTGCTTTATTTTCTTTGGTGTTTCGTTTAAGCTTTGGATCACCTCTGCGTATACGGGAGTATCGACCTGGTGGTTAAAGCCTAAACAACTTCAACTTGTTTTTATTTCTTATTTTGTTTAAACATTGGACTTTCTCTGCGTATACGGAAGTATCGACATGATTGTTAATGTTTAAACATTCTGCTTTGTTTTCGCACAAATCACAGTTGATAAAAGTTTAAAGGCATTACTTGAGTTAGTGTATTGCATGATGAGGGGATATGCTGAGATCGTGGGGTCCATAAGAACTTAGTGCAAAATTAATATACCTTAACGTATCGGTAAGCATTTCGAAAGTTTTTAGATTGAGCTTAAGAGGACAATTATATCGTCAATCAACGTGAATCGTTTAGAACTTAAAACGATTAAAAGCTTAACGGTGCTTGTGATGTGTCTCAAAAACTGATATGATCCTCTTACACGAACTCACAAAAATATGTTTGTACATATTTCATTTCTGCATTACATTTCTCTTATTACAAAATCCAAAAGGATTTTAGTGTGTTTTAGCCTATTTTTTGAAAAATCCAAAAAGATTTTCGACAACTGATGTTGAAAAGCTGATATTCAAAATCTCAAAGGCTAAACAAGATGAACAATTGGTTTGGTTAAGATAATGAGAAGTTGGAAGATAATCCTCAAATGTTTAGATGATTCATTAATTTGAATCACAATATCGTGTGTTATATGTTTGAGAATTTTGAGTGAATTCTTTTAGAGTCAAAATTATTTTATCTTACGAGAGGTTGAGATGTGTAGGTTTCTGATTCTGTTGCTACGAAAAGCCAGGCGTCGATCCTAAAAGCACGGAAGCTTGACGAAAGGGGGAGCCTGAAGAAAGAGACTACCAAGGAGGGGAGCAACTAAAGCTTGAAAACAGATCCACGGGGATTCTGTTCGAAAAAGAGAAAGACAAGTCGCTACGAGTTTAACTTCGGATTGACTGCGGCAATATCCAAGGGGGAGTTTGTTGATGCATTAATGTCTATCGCCTTCGTCAATCCGAGCCATAGCGAGAAACCGAAGAAATCAAGCTTTATATTGTAATATTTAGATAGAGTTAGCAAGGTGGCGTTTTGGTAATTAATGAGAAGTCTCATTAATTCCAAGGGATATAAATAGGAGAGTTATGACATAAGTTGTAAGACTTTTGCTCATTTGTGATCTAGGAGTTTGGAGACTAGAGAGAGAAAGTCTAGAGAGAGAAAGTACTCTCTACGTGATTCTTGTATCGTACACGTCATATCTTTCAATAGATTCACGGTTCTAGTACGTTATTGTGTGTTCGGTCACGTACGTTCACGGATTCTGCACGTCGAACGTTCGTTACGCAATCGAACGGTGTCAAAACCGGTCCTACACGTTCAACAAGATACAAATGGGCACTAGCTTCCGTCACCACTACGTTTTTTATTCCGATGCGACGTTTTTGGGGTGTGACAGAAGTTGGTATCAGAGCCATTGGTTGTTAGCGAACTAGATGTTTTCGGAGGAAAACACTAGACTTCAACCGAAGAATTTTGAGATTTAAAGTCCAAAATTCTCGAAGCCAAGATTTTTAAATAAATGTGGAAATTTTTATCATGTATGAAAACCCTTATGTGTTTAGGTGCATACGTGATTTTCTGTTTATTTAGGCCTTATGTGTTACTATTCACGCTGATCGCACACTTACTTTGTACGGTTACGATATGTCACGTCTCGGCCTATAGAGCCATTAGTAGTTCTGCTCACTGATACTTTCGAGCCTACATTTGCGATTCTTACGCCCGTCGTTATAGAATCGTTTATTCCGTTACTCGAGTCACGTGTTTTGCTACACCTCTTTTAGTCTACACTCGTATTAGGAAGAGGACTCGACCCATTAGAGAGATCGCATCGACTTCGAGGGCTGAGACAGCGTCCGCTTTGAAGAAGTAGAAGGAGATTTGGGGCAATCGCTCTCACTGCGATCGTCAGTTCACCACGTTACGCGGAGACTTAGAGGAACAAATGGGCTGGTATGATGAGCTAGAAGGGCTTGTTAGGGAGATGTTGGACTTCCAGGGATTGAAGCGTTAGTTGTTGGTTATTTCTGTTGTTTGTTTTGTATATATCTCCTTTGATGAACCCTATTTATGGCTTGCATGCCAAATTTTCAGATATTTAGGAGGAAATTTCATATAGACTTGTTGCGGGTGTTGATATAGACACGCCGAATTTTGATTAGTCTTAGTACTAAAAACAAGCTTTGTAAATTTCTGGTATAAATACCAAATGGGTTTCTTTTGTTCTCATTAATATGTGGATATTATACATGCGCAATGTTTGGTCCACTACCTTTTAATGATTGAATTATTTTTGGTTATCGTCTTATGTGATTATTATTGTTGTAAATAATAGAAACAACGAAATGCCGCCAAAAGCGAGACAGGTTTCTGGACTACCTATCACCCCAGAAGAGTTGGCACAACTCATAGCCCAACACGTTAATACTGCCATGGAACAGCACGATGCTAACCAAAATAATGGCCAGGAACGTGGACGTGATGCTCATGGGCATAGTTTTGGTGGGACACAGAATTGGAAACCTTTCAGGTAGCATAGTGATCGGAAAGTTTTAGTAGTTCCTGTGTTATGACATAATCGGAGCGTAAATTTGATTTTTCATTAACTTTGTGAACAGTACATAAATGTACATACAAAAAAATCCAGGGTTGTAACCCAAGATCATTTACCGATACCCTATGCAATGATATGGCAACGGAATGAGTGATGTCGGACCGTCTTAGCGGATCGACCAATCAAATAATTCCGCGTTCTGAGCCTAGATATGGGGATTCACGAAAGCGAAAGTTTGAGAGAGTTCGAGGAAGGCATATGTAGCCAGTTCTAACCGTTCTAGAAAGGATAATGCCAGGGATGGTAGGAGTAGTTTGGAGAAGAAGACTCACGAGGATGAGCGGAGAAAGTGCGCCAGATGTGGTCGGACTAGACATATGACTCGCGAGTGCTATGCTAAGAGTACGTTGAATGGAGTTACGCTCGAGGGATGCTACGAGTGTGGTGAGCAAGGACATTTCGAGAGAGATTGTCTGAAAATGAAGGGTCAGGATGCCAGGGGTAGAGCGTTCGAGCTAAACACTGGAAAAGCACGAGACGATCTTGCTGTTGTTACCAGTATGTTTCGAATCAAAAACCAATCTATGTTCATACTTTTAATACCAAAGCTGACTTGAGTTTTGTTCAAGAAACTTTGAACCATTTTTGTGCTCACTAACAAGTAAGCTGGGTATAAAGTGCCCGATAGAACTAGCAATTGGTAAGTTGATAGAAACTAGTAAGCTCGTTTGCGGTTGTAGTATTTAGTTAGGAGATCGTAGTTCTAGAGTTGGTTTATTTCCAGTGGAGCTGGGGAGCTTTGACAAAGATGCAAGAATGGATTGATTTTCCGAGGATGACGTGGGGACTATCGCTTGAAGAAGCAAGCTGGAATATCTCGTCCTGATGACGGTAGAAAGGTGGTAGTTGTTAGCGAAGATCGACCAAGTCGAATGTTGAGTGTCGAGAGTTGAGTGTCGAGAGTTGAGGGTTGATAGTTGAGAGTCGTAAGTATTGTGAGGATGCTCAAGTTGTTGCGAAAAGGCTATCCTGCGTTCTTTGTTAAAGTGGTGGATACGAAAGCCGAATGTAGGAATATCGGAGATATTCCTATTGCTCACAATTATCCAGAAGTTTTCCTAAAAAGACTTACCTGGATTTCCCCCTGCGAGACGGATTGAATTTCGGAACGATCTAGCACACGGTGCTGCACCCGTTTGCAAAATCTCCTTATAGATTAAGCACCATTAGGAATGAAGGAAATGTCAAATTAGCTTCAAGAGATTTTGGACAAGGGTTTCATTCGATCAAGTTTTTCGCTTTGAGATGCATCTGTTTTGTTGAGAAAACGAAGGATGGATCCTTCAGGATATGTGAGAGGATTTCAGAGAGCTGAACAAGTTGACTACCAAGAATCAGTACCCTTTAACAAGGATTGATGATTTGTTCGATCAAGCTATCGGGATCTAGCTGCTAAACGAAGATCGATCTACGATTGGGATATTATCAGTGGAAGGTTGCTGACGAAGATATGCTGAGGACTGCTTTTCGAACATGATATGGCCATTACGAATTATTAGTCATGCCATTTGACTAAATTAATGTGCCATTTATATTCATGGATCTCGTGAACAGGGTAGGGAAACCCTAATAAAAGGAATTCGCGATAATATTCATCGACGACATACTTGCCTATGTGTGAACCAAGGAAACTCATGAGAAACATTGAGGTTGACTTTGGGGTTGTTAAGGAATAAGGAAGGTATGCATATAGATCCGTCTAAGATTGGAGCAATCAAATGATGAGAAGCACCAAAAACCCCGTCGGGAGTATGATGATCCATATGACTAACTAGGTGCTACCGGAGAATTATTAAGAATTTCCCTAAATTAGTGCAGCCTTCGACACTAATAACCCTAAAAGGAAAAGGGAAATTGATTGGACAGCAAGATAGTAGGAAGCTTTTCGGACCCGTGAAAGAAAAGTTGGGAGCATGTATGATGGACTCCGAAGGAAGTTAAGATACTCACATGCCCTTGGCAGAGTTATCTTACAATAATAGTTAACACGCTAGTATTCAGGTTGCTCCGTTTGAAGCCTTGCATGGATGGGAGTGATGATCACCATTTTGTTGAGCTAACATGACAAAGGACAATTAACCAGACCTTAGTTTATCTAGGAAACCAGCGACAGGATTTGCCTGGATCGAGGGAAGGTTAAGAGTCACCAATTGATCAACAGAAGGATTACATGGACAATTGAAGGAACTATTGCGATTCCAAATTGAAGATTTGGTTCTGTTAAAGGAGTTATCTTGCAGAGATGCTATTAGGTTTAGTAGAGAAAAGAAGAGCTGAGCCACAAAGATTAGGTCCTTTCAAGAGCCCATCTTGAGTTGGATCAGTCGTTTACAGGCTCAAGCTACCATAAGGATGGAGTAGTGTACATGATGTATTGTTTGGGTTCAGTTGAGAAAATGTATAATGGATAATACACTGATTTTGTTCTTTATAGAGATTTGTTTGGAAGATAAACGAAAGTTTATCGAAGCACCGTAGAAGCAGTACGTTAGCTAGAAGAGTTATGCTAATAACCGGACAGGCGATTACAACATTCTAGTCGTGTATGCGATTTATTGATTTGGCCATTTGTGGATATCTGAAATGAATGCAAGAAGGAAGGAAGACGAGTTTATGAGATTTGATTCTTTAGAGAGCCCATCTCGAGTTGGATCAATCGGGTGTAAACTCAGACTATCTTAGGTACGGGGTAATGTATATGTAAATATACGTATGTAGAACCTGAATTGGTGGAATTTTGACTTAATCTTCTTGATTAATTGCTTGTAAATGTTGAACCTTGGAAAGGGTGGAGAGCGTTGAGATGTGAGATTAGGAATTGAGAGTGTATGTAATATAGGTCTATGAAGATTCTTCATAAAAATCAAAGTTTCTCCCAGAAACTACAAGACCATATTCATCAAGCTTGCTTTACTGTTTCCACTTAGTGAGAAAACAAAACCTGTAGAGTAAAAATTTCGGGGACGAAATTTCCTAAACAGGGGGAGACTGTGACACTCGGCTTTTCAGGCAGTACCGTACAATTGTAACACGTGTTGTAAATAGGTAACAGGAATGTACTTGACTGGTTATGATGTTTATATGTGAAATTTAATGAGTTGGTAAAATTAAACGATGATAAAAATTATGTTGGCAATGATAAGATTAACGCTTATCGCGTAACGGTTAAAATGCGAAACGAACGTCGGTGACCACCCGATCAGTGTTATAATCCTAAAAATAGTCTGTTATGATTAGAATAATAATTTCAATCATATTCGTGAGGAAAAATAAATTAAAACGCTAAGAAACTCTATTTCTCGAGTTTAAGCGCGCACCGCGCGATGCAGCGCGTATACCGACAAAATACTGTCAACACAGCCTGTCAAGGCAACTGAAAATCATTTTTAGTAATAATTTGATGATTTTATCACCATAGAATGATAAAAATAAATAAAAACGCTTAAATTCCTATTTTTGCGATTTTAAGCGCGTACCGCGCAGCACATCGCACATACTGCCAAATACCGGCAACGTAGCCAGTCAAGGCAATTAGTAATTATTTCAGTAATAATTTTGAGTGATTATTTTTATAGAATGATAAAAATAATTTAAAACGCACTAAAACGGGATTAAAACGCTAGATAAAATACCCGGTAACTAGTAAAATACCAGTTTTAATCTATATATATGTATATATGTGTGTGTATGTGTGTATATATGCATGGGTGGATAAGAGTTGGCACACATGCATCACACTCTCTCTCTTCTCGCTTCCACCTATTGGATGGAAAATAGGTGCACATTTTACCAAACTTCTATAATCTTCTCAACTTGTTAAAACCAAGAAACTTATCACAAACACATGCATCTCTCTCTCTCTATTCTAACCAGCCGAAAACACCCCATATCACTCATATTTCGAAAATCTTAAGATTGTTCATGAGGATTCAACCTCATTACAAGGTACTTATAAGTCCATATGGTGATCTAGAGGTGATTTTAAGGTGTTTTAAGCATCAACCAAGCTCCATATCATCATTTTTGTCAAAGACCCATTAAGAACCTTGAAGGTATAAAAATCATTCTCTAAATTTGTTCTTGGTTCATAATGATGTTGATGATCTTGAAAAGTTTCTCTTGTTCTTGGAATAAAACACAAACTTGAAAACAATAACAAATGGGTTTTTGTACAAAATGAAAATGGGTGTGTATGTGTATGTATGTATGGCCGTAGGTATATGTGTGTATATATGTCATTGTGTTTTGATTTATGTTGAGTGATTCTTGAATAATATGATTCTTGAATGATAGAATACATGCATGAATAAAAAATGTCATAAAATAATGATCTAAAAGTGTTTCATGATTATAAAAAGGTGATTTGAGTATGATTTAGTAAAAATCAGATTTAATCGGATTATAAACACTAAAATAAATTTATTTTAAAGTGCTTAGTGATATATGATTTTGTCATAATGTTTGCTAGCTTTGCATGTTGTACTTGGTGCATTAAAAGTTGTAAAATATGTGAAATCGCATGATTTATGTGACTTACATAAAAACTGCACTAATCTGATTATGATCACGATTTTAATGAGTAAATAACATGTATTGTGTTAAAATATCAAGTCTTTTCGAGTTGGGATGGTTATAGTAACGTTTAACGCAAAACTATGCGTTAAAACGGTCAAAAATCGGCTTTTCGAGTGATTTTTATAAAACTGATTTATATCAGTAAGTAAACTGATATTTTTAGTTTAAAAATAAGTATTTTAACTAATTTTAAGTTTGCTTGGTGTTTGGTTAGTCATACGTGACTTCCGACGCCCGAAAACGTTACCGAATCGCTAAAATACGCATTTTCTAAGTACACTAGTATGGGTAAAATTTTGGGTAAACATTATGTGTTAAAATGGGTTATGTGATTTAAAAATGAGAATGTGAAAATATGTTAAGTTTTGACATGATTTTAAAGATTGGATTATGCATGTATATTTGTACGTTTTGTGCGGTAGAAACGGTAAAAATCGCGTTAAATGTGTAACTTGTTTGTCGAGTATGAAATTTGATACCTATGAGATATTTTATGTATATTTGCTTTAAAAATGACAAAATAGATTAGTTAAATAGATTTCGTGTGTTTCGATGATAATTTATGTGAACGTTTATGTATATATATTACGACGCGCAAATCGTAGATATATTGCGTATAAACGAGAGTGTTAACGGGTTTACACAATAATGGTCACCAATAAAATCGTTCAAGTCACAAAATCATAAAAATATATATATATATGGACTCATATATATATTAACGAGCCAACATAATAAAAAATGATAACTTTTCGAGAAAATCTCAAAGTTATGTGATAATTCTAAGAAATGGAGAAACTTAGGATTTTTGTGTTATGAATATTGATTTAAAATCGTCCATATATATATATATATATATATATATATATATATATATATATATATATATATATATTAGGACGTGTAGAAATCAATCACTGGGATTGTGGTATTTAAAATAAGCACCCAAAGGTGAGTGTCACTAAACCCCTCTTTTTACTGCTTTGTATATATTTTGGGGGTAGAACACGTCAATAAAAGGGTTTAATAATGTTTTCGAAATAAAACATACCTTTTAATATATAATATATATTTCCGTTGAAAATATATGAGATTTGATAAGTCAGACGTTTCAAAGTAAAACGATTTTGATGAATGAATATTGAAAGTACGGCATTTCCTAAGCGAAACATGACCGTACAGTTGTGGACGAATTCTGGACTGAGTCTCAAATAATGGAGTGTCAGGGGATTCGTATAACATCGTGTATTAAATTGTCATATTAGTAGGATATATATATTGTACGTGAGGCAGACATCATAAATGGTCTCAATATGGACCCAAGCGCCAATGGTGTCGTTTAATCATTTAAGTATTGCACGCGATGAATTGTTGGTAGATCTATCGGGTTGACAACCCCGTCGTGACCGGTCGCCCTGTGTCAAGTCAAACGACGAATTGATATTCTATTTATTGTCTTAGCTTTGATTAACCCTGCATGGTTAATATATAGTTCGTATTGTCTAGCTAACATACGAGTCTGAAAGTTGACGCAATAATTTAATATACAAAACTTGGGCAATATATATTACTGTTGTTGGATTGATGAACCGACGGATGGCCCATGGATTTTATTAAGGAAGTAAAATGCACTTTCTAAAATTATATGGATGTTTTCAAATAAACACCTAATCAGAAAGTTTTCCTTGGAATAAAATTGTTTGTATGTGAATATGTGAACTCACTTTCCTTTGTGTTGACACTTGATTTTAACGTGTTCTACAGGTACTTGAGTTTGGCTTCGGGAATTATGGCGTATCTTGTGGTTGTTGATGCATGTTTGGTTTGATAATGTTTTGGACAAACTTTTAAAAACTATTTGGGACCAATGTAATAAGATCCATAAGGATCAAAACAAATTAACTATGGTGTGATTGTGACGGACTTTAAGACATTTTGTTTTAAAAATATATGTTTTAATTAAGTGGTAATGTCCAACATTATGATGCATCGTTCAGCAAGATACAAATGGGCACCAGCTTCCGTCACCACTACGTTTTATATTCCGCTGCGACGTTTTTGGGGTGTGACAAATGGTACATCATACCTCATTAACATACTAGAATATAATTAACAAGACATACTAAATATTCTTTGATCTAAGTAACGGAACTAATAGTCACGTACCTTTAGAGCACACCCTTCAAACGCGTATCCCCTCCGGCTTGTCCGCTTGACGATCCGGATTCTTTGCCTAAAGAGTTCAATTCACAATCAATTTAGAACTCTTTTCATAATCATTAACGCATAATTCTCTATAATAATCAAATCTGTGTTTCCACTCGATTTTTAACATTTTAATCCTCACTTAGGCATTTTAACAAACACCTAGCGGGTCAGATTTTTACATAATCAAAAACAAGTTCATGACTTGAAATTCTCATCTAAATCAACATCAATTAGGCAAATTTACACATGTTTTAACATCAATATTTCAGGAAATCTTTATAAATTCAAATTACACTAGAACAAGAATCATGATCCTAGTGTTTATCAAGTTTCTACAAGACCCATTAATCACCTTCAATGGTGTCCATGGAATTTACTAGAGTTAAGCATGATTTCATCAATTACTTGTCTAGGGTTTACTCCTAGACACTATATTGTTCTTATTCCATCCTCATAACAAACATGCAACCATAAATTTTGAATTCCCTAAGTTTACTCAGAATTTCAACTAGAGATTCTTCATGAAATTTACATACCTTATGACTCCCCTTTCGATGGAGATCACGAATTTGTGTTTTAAACTTGGTTTGGAACAGATTTGAACTCCCAATTTGGTGAATTTTTGGAAGAACTAGGGTTTGTGGGAGCCCTTGTGTCGCCCCCTGTGTTTGATCGACCAGACACACCTTTGTGTGTGTTTGGTGTGTGCTATTTTGTTTTTATTAAATTAAGTTTCAAGTTCTACAACATAAGCCCCTCAAACTTTGTTTATTTATAATTTAGGCTTTTTCAATTCCTTCATGTCTTACTACAAGACAACTAGCAAACTAGGTTATTTATTTCCTAGTTAGCTTATTCTCATTTATTTAGTACTTTATAATTCTAATATAAAGTTTTATAAATTTCGGGGTGTTACAAGTCCACCCCCCTTAAAAAGGGTTTCGTCCCCGAAACCTTCTTTAAGTAGTCCTTTGGTCTAGACCTAACTATCTTTGTCTTGTTTTTCAAGGCATTCTTTCTTTTTTGGTATAAGGTTTTTTTTTCGTATTGACATGTGCGTCTTTTAGGCACATGTCCTATTGGACCGTAACCTTTTATCACTTATTTCCTATCTTTGTTGCCTTTTTGACCGGGCTGTGTTTTGACCATCCAGTCACTGCGTCCGTCAGCAAACTTACTTCACGCTAGTCTTATATTGACAAGCGCTCTACATAGGTCACAACCTTATTTTGACTACAACTTGTTTTATTGCCTAGACTAATTGGTCACCATTTTGCCTCATACCTCGTCATTCGGGTATACTATATTACCGTCATTGGCCCTTTGCGTGTTTATAATTTCATATCTAGTAACTCATATTACAACGTGGCTGTATTCTGTATCACATCATGCCATGTTTAGGTTTTCGTCAGCTTTTCATTATTATTAATCTTCTGTCGAATGCATCGTCTTACACCTATCGGCATTAAGACTTATATCTTTTAGTATTAACCATTTTCTAACTTCTCTCATAATATTTATATTTGTTAGAACGTCGTTCCTTTACTAAAACTGAATTTTAGTTTAATGTTATTCTCTTTAATACATGTCGATTAGTCATATCAAGAAATTGATGACAAAAATTATTCTTCTCCGTTATCATTTTACGCGAGAAATCATAACTGGTTCCCACGCTTTATATTATCGACCCATAGGTTCCTTTACTCAGCCTCGTAGATTAATTTATTAGGTCTTCACCTTTTTAGGGTGAAACCCTATAGTTTGTTCCTTTGTATTTGCGACCCAATGGTCATTTTGGTCCCGTAGACCTTTACATTGTTTATAACCTGAAGGTTATGGTGATCCCATGGATCATCTTCTATTCATATCTTTATTTAATTGCATAAGTATACATATGGCGTCAAAGCACCCCTTTTTTATGTTTAGAATAAATAAATTTTCGCTTTCAAAATTCATTTGACCTTGACCGTAGTCTAAGGCTAGACTCATTTTCTTTCGGATTATCCTTCCGACTCTATGACTTCTTACGTCACTTTCGCGTCGGTTTATTTCACTTATACCATTATTTGGTTTACGCCTCTAATTCTTTTCAACCAGTTACCCAGGTTCTTTATCTTAATGTTTTTAACACTCCGGTTTTATTGGTTTGCGTCTTCCTTTCCATACTCTTTTACGACCTATCACATAGATTCAGTAATATTTCACACTTCCATTATTCGTTTTGCGCTTACTTGGAATATCAGGTATTATACCTTATTCAGCCCGTCCATCACTGCAATAGTTGAACATAACTATCGAAATTTCTGTTTTGCGAAATTTTATCGTCTTTTAGTCATAACTGTTAATCCGATTCTTTTGACTTTTAATCTGCGTCACCGTCTCTTGGTTTACGCATATATTAGTAATCCTACCCATCTATCGGGTATTTTACCGAAGTCATTATCAAAACCACCATTCCGACATGCATTAAGACTTCGTTTTGATTTATTCGGTAGTATTAGCGTAATCCTACCTTAATTCTTTCATTCATTTTGTTTGACTTGTTCTGATGATCTTCATTAATTATGATAGTCAAACTTTACCCTTATGCCTTAACATTCTTGTTTGTTGGTTTATAATTTCATTTACCTTGATTCTTATCCCTTCCCTTGGGCTCATTACCTTGATGTAATACGCTCCCGTTATCCGGCTTCCGTTTACCTTTATTATCAAGCGTTTTACTTATTTGATCCGAACACCACCTTTCTTTTGTTAGCGACCCTTAGGTCTGTTTCTTTTACTAATGTCCCGAAGGCCCATTTCTTAAGTCTTATTTGGTAAAACCACCGCTATTGTTATACGGCCTTTGGGGTTTACCCGTTCTTATTACAACACTTTCATAACGTTTATTTTACTAATCTTTTATGTAATCACATCCATCACTGTGATCATCGTTCTTCCTCATAAGGATTTGGTTATTAATGTGTTACTTGGATGGTTACCCATACTCAAGTTTCTAAATTTGCATTTATTGGTACTTTATTATTCATAGTAGCGAATAATACGTATCATCCATTTAGCTTCTTTCTCGAGGATATTTTCGGTCCGAGCCTTAATTTCTCATCTTTAACCTTAAATCCTATTGTAACAATAACAAAAGTAATTCATTTAATTTTATTAACCCTTATCGTTGCATGAAATTTATCTACATCGTTTATTGATATAAACGATGCTTCTACATGTTTTATTTAGTTTAGCCAAGTCTATAACCTTGTCTTCGCCATTTATTATTATTGCAAATTCCGGGTTCGGGTGTAATTACACTCCTTCCCAATACAACGTTTATTCACTTCATCAAACTCCCGGGTTCGAGTGTACGTACACTTCTTCCCATTCACAATATTTATCGAGATTACTTTTACCTCGGTTTCACATCCTCGTCATTATTTATTTTCTTATACATACTTATATATATATATATATATATATATATATATATATATATATATATCTTTTTTCTTTTTTTTCATAATTCACTCATTTCACTACTCATGTTTATTCATATGCAACTATTATTCGTACTTGTATCGAATAAAATTTGTGCTAAAATTGAATTTACCAGAAACGTACCTGAAACAATATCAGGTTCAGCTTTAGCCTCTGCGGCTGTCATGTGGGAAGACCATGCATTCTCTTTCAGGGCATCAGACTTTGTACCAACTATGTCCTCGGTTCTAACCAATTTTGGGCATTCAGATCTTTTGTGTCCCTGGTTATAACATTTATAACATACTGACACCTTTTCTTGGCAATTTGCAACCACATGTCCTACTTTTCCACAAATAGGACATGGTTTGTTTCTAAAGTAGCATTTGCCCTGGTGAGTTTTTCCACATAATTTACACTGAGGTGACCCCCTTCTTGTAACTCCTTTCTTAGAAATTTTATTAGGCTTTGGTTTCTTTACAGGTGTTGGGTTCACATCCCACCCTCTCTCTGTAACACCCCGTGTTTCGAAAGTCAAAGTCAAAGTCAAGATTGACTGTTTTGACTTCTTTGACTTCTTTGACTTGTAGATAATCCTTTTATCTTATTGCATTAGCTGTATTATGTGGAGTACTTATTAATAATCGAGGTTTAATCGCTATTTATCGCATGTTTATCACTTATCGCATCGCACTCGCAACTCGAATTTACGCGCTTTAGTTATTGTTTTATGTGTGTATGCCATTTATGTATTACTTGTGCATGTTTATTTATGTTGTGTATGATGTGGTGATCAATCGAAACGCAATCGCAACGCTATCACAATCGAATCGCAAACGCTAAACGTAAGATATTTAGGATGATTGTACGTTATATATAGTAGTTGGGATTAAAAGTAATATTAAGGGAAACTCTATCGCATCGCTCACTCGAATCGCATCGCAACGCACTACACGCGAATCAAAATGACAAAACTCGTCGCGCCAAGTTCTAGGGTCGAGTGGCCAACCGATCGGATAGCCATCCGATCGGGTTGTCACCCGATCGGGCCGCCACCCGATCGGACAGCCCTTTCCATTTTGGGAAACCCTATAAATACCTCACTTGTTACCTCATTTGATGGTGACAACTCCTTGCTCGATCCAGCCGCTCTCAAGCACTTTTCTCTCGATTTCTCTCAAATCTTGTAAGTTTTCAATCTAAATCTTGTACTTTCTTGATCTACACGCACTCTGCACCTTTCTATCTTTTGAATCTTAACTTTTAACCGTGAAATCACTAGATTTGAGGTGTTCTAGGATGATGTCAGCATGGTGTTCTTAGGAACTTCATGTTTTGGCTTCAATACACCAAGAACAACTTGAATATGAATGATTTCCACATGAATAAACAAAGATCTTGCATAGATCTGAACATATTCACGGTGAAAAGGATTGAAAGATGGTTTTCTAACTTTCTTTCAACTCTTTTACACTCAATGCACCCAAACCCGATGGAATCGGAGCTTGTTCTGATCGTCTACTCGTTCTTAGTGATGTATCAGTTCTTGATCTGGATTCTGTCCGAGAGATAGTGATTTCGGGTTTGAACATGAACGACCGTCTTGAACCGTGAACTGGTCAGACTAGGGTGGTTCCTGTTCGGTCGAGTCACTCGGGCCAAGATGAAGTTCCAATTGTTTAAACAAGCTATCATAACGTCTCATTCAAACTACGACACTTCAAATGTTTAATGCATTACCAGTTCTACCGGGTATCCGATCAGATTGTACCTTGATTCAACACTTAACAATTTTCAACATGTTCAATGCATTACCAGTTCTAGCGGATTGTCACCCGATCGGTAGACCATCTGGTTGGATGACAACACTGCTGTGAACTTGTTCTCTAGGAAATGTCTCACCGAACGGATCACCGTCCGATCGAACCGCCATTCGATCGACCGACCTGAAGGATAGAGATACTTCTCTGTTTTCAAAATGCTACAACGAAAACTTCAAAAGTCAAACCATCATACACAAACACATCCTCACCAAACGAGATGACAACCCAATCGAATGGCCACCCGATCGGGTGACCATTCGAACGGATTGTCAACCAATCGACTGGCTATCCGACCGGACTGTTGTTCGACACTTGGTACTTTGCACCGTTTTACGTGCCGCTTATCATTTATGCTATCATACTGTTCAGGCTAAACTCGCTCTAAGCGCTCCCTTCAATCCACCATCGCTGTGAGTATACTCGAACCCTTTTTGCTTTACGCACTTTTGGGTGTTACATACGTTACTTATTCTAAATCATATCAATCACACTACGCGATACTTTAACGCTAACCGCTACAGTATGTTATATGTGACTCGATGAATGCTTGTTTGTTATGTTTACACATAGATTGCTGTCTAGCTGCCTAGCAACGATAGTACTATAGTTTGGACTCAGCACCTGTTCACTCAGCGGTTGTTAAGGACAATTATTTGCATGGTTCACGGTGGTGAATATGTATTACGAACTGCCTTGGGCAGTCAATCCACAGTCATTGGTATCGATAGGATCATGTCGATAACTAACATGCCTCACGTCACACGTTGTACGTACTGGTTATGCGTAAATCGATTTCGAACTTTACTATGCTATTATTAAACTTGTATGCTCACCTTTACACTATGTGTATTGACTTTTACTTTAACGTATGTGGAAGGTGCATAAGATGCTAGGACGCCTTGTTTGTTGTGTGATGAAATCGAGGCTAGGAAAGAGTCCTAGAAACAAATAAATAAACTATTATCTATTTGAAATCTGAGTTGTCGGATTAGACTTTGTTTGTGAGACAATTATCTATAATAACTGTTTTATTTGATATGTTATGGTATGGGACATGACTTTAAAATATCTGGTAATTAATAGTTGTTGTGGATACTCATGAACAATCTGTTTTGCTCAGTGCCACGCCCTGATGATTCCGCCACCGGTTGGGGTGTAACAGATTGGTATCAGAGCCATAACTATAGGGAATTAGGCAAGACTCGACCTAGTCCGAGTCGATGTCTTAGAAACGACTTAGTCTATAGTCTAAGTACCAACAGACCAACTTGTGCATTCCCTGTAGGGGTTTCGCACGAGCTTACACCTCGCTATTCTCGTTTACGCTACAGTATCACTACATTCAAAATTTCGAAAATGAACGAGCGATTAAGTTGAGATTAGGTGTGAAAACCGCGAACTCCCAACCAAATTACTTGTTCGACCTGCATTTTATCTACAAACAGGGGAATTTGCATTGAATCAGGAGTGAAATCCGTACCTTAACGAAGATTTTCCTCTCTATTCTATCAAAACAGGAACAAGGTCATTAAGTCAGGGGTGAAACCCAAACCTTGATGATTTGTTCCGTACCTTATTTTTGTTTTAACATGACTCACACCAAAGTCTCGACGGACTCCAACGACTTAAAGACACACTGTAACCCAAGGAATGCGTGTCCTTGCCCGCAATCGAGGCAAAACACAGTCCCGAAGGTCGAAGTATGTACCAAAAGTCCTTGTGAATAGTCGAACCACATTGGTTAGTTGATGTCTATCTTGGCTAAGATAATCTATTTTCGATTTCAAGCTCGTAATCGCTGATTTTATGTGTTTCAATTCTGAGCCCGCAACTGCTGACTCTGATAATTGCCGATTTTATGTGAATTTTATGTGTTTAGGTGGGTTATATGCTTATCTGTTAGCATAATGAGGTACTACTGGTTTCGATTTAACATTATTGTCTATCTCTCGAACACACACAACGCATCACACACCGCTAACGAATCGCTACTATTTATGGAGGATCGCATACTATACTGACAATTATACTATACTACTCGCTATACCGCGCACGACTTTGAATGATAGGTTTCTGTATTCTGACTGCCTCTTGTGTTACTGTGCCTTACGTGCCTATGTGCTTCTGTGAATATATGATTATGTGCTTATGTGAATCTGTGTTTATGTGCCTATGTGTTTAAGTGATACATGATCGTGTTCCTGAGCTTTCGTAGTATTAGGCGTGTGAGGTGAGATTCGATTATATTATGTCTGAGTCCTATGACGATGTTTGTTGCAGAAAATGTCGTCATCTGGACCCCGTTATTCTCGACATGCTCGCCGAGAACAGGGAGATAAACGCCTTGCTGCACTCATCGCTGAGCAGATAGCAAAGGTCGTTCCGCAGATCGTTTGTGATCTACAAGAGAACGCTAGCAAGTCTTCTGAAGAATCCAGGACCGAAGCTCATAAAGAAACTCCTAAAGCTGTTTTTAGCTTCAAACAGTTCAAAGCTTGCGGACCGAAAGAGTTTACTGGCGAAGATGGCCCAATGGCTTTATTTCAATGGTTTGATTCGATCGAGGTCACCCTGCGCCAGAGTGGCTGTCCCGACGATCTCCGCACTCTCAACGCAACCGGCGTCTTCCAGTCCCACGCTTTAGACTGGTGGACGGTCGAGAGGAACAAACGCGAAAATGATGTAGCTTACGGTTTAACTTGGGATGAGCTGAAGGAGGTCATGTTGGAAGAGTTCTGCCCTCCCCACGAGCACCAAAAGTTGGAGGACGAATTCTGGCATATTAAGCAGAAGGATGGTGACAATGCTGCTTTAACTGCTCACTTCAAACTGCTCAGCATAATCTGTCCTGACCAAGTGAAGACTTCTGATATGATAATCAAGAAGTATATCCGCGCTCTGCCGGATTGTGTCACAGATTTTGTGCAAGCCTCCAAGCCAGCAACTATCGAAGAGACTTATCTGCTTGCCGCTGAAATCAACGACAAGCGAGTCAAGTCTGGTGTCTGGGATAAAGCTCCCAAGAATCTGCATCAAGCTACCACCGCACCAACCGCTGAAACCACCACCACTCCACAGTCTTCAAAAGCCCTCCGCCGCAAGAGGAAGAACAACAGCAACTCTAGCAACAAGAACAGTGCTATTACCACTACTGCTCCACTCCCAGCTGTACCAGCTCAGCAGCAGATGTAACACCGCCAGGTCGCGGCACCGGTAACCCAAGCACCGCCGGCAAAGCGTGCTTATACGGGTCCTCACCCGGTCTGCCTGACTTGCACCTATCACCACCCAGTGGGAATCGCCTGCAGATTTTGCATGTATTGCAACATGTACGGCCATTTCTCTGCCAACTGCTGTGCAGGCTCTCGACAAGCTCCAGCTACTGCTCATCAAGCTCTCCTTCCTGCTCCTCAAGGCCAACAAGCGGCTCAGGCACCTGCGATCAATGCTAGAGTCTGCTTCCTGTGTGGTGATCCCAACCACTTCACGAACATGTGCCCGAATCGAGTGGTGAAACAAGAGCCACAACAGCAGCAGCTTCAGCAACAGCCTCAACAGCAGCAGCAACAACAACATTAACAAGCAGCTCACGCCCGAACTTTCAACATCAATGTGCGCCAAGCTCAAGCCGACAACAACGTGGTCAACGGTATGTTCCTTGTGAATGGTATTTATGCTTCGTGTTTGTTTGATACTGGTGCCGATAACTGTTTTGTATCGTTTGAGTTCGAAAAGCATCTTAATCGTAAGCGCGCCCATCTCCCCTCAACGTTCGTTGTCGAAGTTGCCACCGGAAGAACTGTCGCCGTCAACTCCGTTCTTCGTGATTGTACTCTCGAACTCAACAATCACATCTTTCCAATTGACCTTATCCCGATGCGGCTCGGAAGTTTTGACGTCATAGTAGGCATGGACTTTCTTCATGAAAACCATGTTGAAGTTGTTTGCTTTGATAAGATGATTCTATTCTCGCTCGCTAATGGTGATCAATTGTGTGTTTACGGTGAAGTCGCATCGAAGAAACTCTAACTCATGTCGTGTGTCCAAGCTAGCAAGTATCTCTACAATGAATACCAAGCTTTCTTGGCTCACATCGTAGTCGCGGAGAAAAAGGAAGTTAAGGGAGTAAACGATGTCCCTGTTGTTCATGAATTTCCAAATGTTTTCCCAGATGATCTCCCCGGTTTGCCACCAAGTCGTGATATCGACTTTCGTATCGACCTCATTCCTGGAGCAAACCCTGTTGCCAGAGCTCCTTACTGACTCACACCGTCCGAAATGCGCGAACTATCGAGTCAGCTCCAGGAATTACTTGACAAGGGCTTCATTCGCCATAGCACCTCTCCTTGGGGCGCACCAGTCCTTTTCGTCAAAAAGAAGGATGGGTCGTTCTGGATGTGCATCGACTATAGGGAGTTGAATAAGCTGACAATCAAGGATCGCTATTCCCTGCCTCGCATCGACGATTTATTTGACCAACTACAAGGTGCTACGTGTTTTTCTAAGATCGATCTACGCTCAGGCTACCACCAACTACGCATTCAGGATGAGGATATACCCAAAACCGCTTTTCGCACTCGATACGGCCACTATGAGTTCGTTGTTATGCCTTTTGGTCTAACCAACGCACTCGCGGTTTTCTTGGATCTGATGAATCGCGTGTGTAAGCCTTTTCTCGACCGCTTCGTCATCGTGTTCATCGATGATATCCTGATCTATTCCAAGTCGAAAACCGAACACGCGCAACAACTACGTTTGGTTCTCGAGCTACTCCAAGGGAACCGACTCTATGCCAAGTTCTCCAAGTGCGAATTTTGGCTAGAGGAGGTTCAATTCCTCGGTCACATTGTCAATAGTCAAGGTATTCATGTCGACCCCGCGAAGATCGAAGTTGTCAAGAGTTGGGTTACACCTAAGAACCCGACTGAAGTCCGTTCTTTTCTTGGACTGGCGGGCTATTATCGCCGATTTATCAAAGGATTCTCTAAGATCGATGTGCCGCTTACTTCTCTCACGCACAAAGACAAGCCTTTTGTTTGGGGAACTGGACAAGAGATTGCCTTTCAAACCCTCAAGCATATGCATTGCAATGCTCCTGTACTCACTCTACTCGACAAAAACGATGACTTTATTGTCTATTGTGATGCCTCGAACCTTGGTCTAGGTTGTGTTCTCATGCAACGAGACAAGGTTGACGCTTACGCGTCTCGTCAGCTCAAGATCCATGAGAAGAACTACACAACCCACGATCTCGAGCAAGGTGCAGCTGTTTTTGCGCAGAAGATTTGGCGACACTACCTGTATGGTACCAAGTGTACGATATTCACAGATCATAGGAGCCTACAACATATCCTCAGCCAAAAGGAGCTTAATATGCGCCAACGCCGATGGGTTGAACTTTTCACGGATTACGACTGTGAGATTCGTTACCATCCAGGTAAGGCAAATGTCGTTGCCGACGTTCTCAGCCGATGGAGCTATTTGCATAGCGCCCGTAATACCCAAGCCCAGTATGATCTTGAAACCCTTATCCGCAAAGCCCAACATGCATGTTTTACCGAACGCACTTTGAAGAAGGAAAGGATTATCAACGATGGAGCCCAGCTAGTAAATAAGTCGAATGGGATTTTCCATTATCTGGACCGAATTTGGATCCCTAAGCGGACCGATTTATGACAGATTTTGATGGACGAAGCCCACAAATCCCGATATTCTATTCATCCCGGTGCTGACAAAATATACCAGGACCTGCGCTACAAGTACTGTGGCCGGGCATGAAGAGGGATATCGCTCTCTATGTTTCGAAGTGCCTGACTTGCTCGAAAGTCAAGGCCGAACATCAAAGACCCTCTGGCTTACTCGTTCAACCCGAGATTCCTATATGGAAATGGGAGAGTATAGCTATGGACTTCATAACGAAACTTCCGCGCACGCCATCAGGTCATGACAGCATCTGGGTTGTCGTTGAGCGTTTGACTAAATCTGCTCACTTTCTGCCGATACGAGAAGACTATAAGGTTGAGAAATTAGCCCGAATCTACACCAACGAGATCATTTGTCGACATGGGACGCTTCGCGACATCATCTCTGACCGCGATGGTCGGTTTACCTAGCGTCTTTGGGAAACGTTTCAATCTGCTATCGGTACTACGCTTAATCTAAGTACCGCTTTCCATCCCCAAACCGATGGTCAGACTGAAAGAACGATTCGTACCCTTGTAGACATGCTCCGTTCATGTGTCATAGATTTTGGTGGTAATTGGGACGCGTACTTACCTTTAGTTGAATTCTCGTACAATAACAGTTATCATTCCAGCATTCAAATGGCACCATTTGAGGCATTATATGAAAGAAGATGTCGATCGCCTATTGTATGGCACGAGATCGGGCACTCGCAATTGACCGGTCCTGAGCTATTGCAGGAAACGACTGACAAAATCCTCCAAATTCGAAACAATCTATTGAAAGCTCGGAGTCGTCAGAAAAGTTACGCCTATAGATGACGCAAGCCCCTTGAATTTGACGTTGGTGACTACGTACTCCTAAAGGTTTCACCTTGGAAGGGTGTGGTCCAATTCGGTTAGAAAGGAAAGCTCGCGCCTTGATACGTTGGACCCTTTAAGATTCTGGAAAGGATCGGCAAGGTGGCCTACAGACTCGAACTACCGGAGGAACTTAACAACATTCACCCGACTTTCCATGTTTCGAACCTCAGAAAGTGTCTAGCTGAGCTTGATCTACACGTTCCACTCGAAGATCTACAAGTAAATGAAACACTACACTTCGTGGAAAACCTGTCGAGATCATGGATCGACAAACCAAGCAGCTCAGGTGCTCACGCATTCCCATTGTGAAGGTTCGCTGGGAAGGTAAACGAGGCGCAGAGTTCACTTGGGAACTCGAAAGTGACATGAAGGCGAAGTACCCGTAGTTGTTTGTTACGACTTCGGCCTAATTTCGGGACGAAATTCCCTTAAGTAGGGGAGGCTGTAACACCCCGTGTTTCGAAAGTTAAAGTCAAAGTCAAGATTGATTGTTTTGACTTCTTTGACTTGTAGATAATCCTTTTATCTTATTGCATTAGCTGTATTATGTGGAGTACTTATTAATAATCGAGGTTTAATCGCTATTTATAGCATGTTTATCACTTATCGCATCGCACTCGCAACTCAAATTTACGCGCTTTAGTTATTGTTTTATGTGTGTGTGCCACTTATGTGTTACTTGTGCATGTTTATTTATGTTGTGTATGATGTGGTGATCAATCGAAACGCAATCGCAACGCTATCATAATCGAATCACAAACGCTAAACGTAAAATATTTAGGATGATTGTATGTGAGATATAGTAGTTGGGATTAAAGGTAATATAAAGGGAAACTCTATCGCATCGCTCACTCGAATCGCATCGCAACGCACTACACGCGAATCAAAATTACAAAACTCGTCGTGCCAAGTTCTAGGGTCGAGTGGCCAACTAATCGGATAGCCATCCGATCGGGTTGTCACCCGATCGGGCCACCACCCGATCGGACAACCCTTTCCATTTTGGGAAACCCTATATATACCGCACTTGTTACCTCATTTGATGGTGACAACTCCTTGCTCGATCCAGCCGCTCTCAAGCACTTTTCTCTCGATTTCTCTCAAATCTTGTAAGTTTTCAATCTAAATCTTGTACTTTCTTGATCTACACGCACTCCTACACCTTTCTATCTTTTGAATCTTAACTTTTAACCGTGAAATCACTAGATTTGAGGTGTTCTAGGATGATGTCAGCATGGTGTTCTTAGGAACTTCATGTTTTGGCTTCAATCCACCAAGCACAACTTGAATCTGAATGATTTCCACATGAATAAACAAAGATCTTGTATAGATCTGAACATATTCACGGTGAAAAGGATTGAAAGATGGTTTTCTAACTTTCTTACAACTTTTTTACACTCAATGCACTTAAACCCGATGGAATTGGAGCTTGTTCTGATCGTCTACTCGTTCTTAGTGATGTATCAGTTCTAGATCAGGATTCTGTTCGAGAGATAGTGATTTCGGGTTTGAACATGAATGACCGTCTTGAACCGTGAACTGGTCAGACTAGGGTGGTTCCTGTTCGGTCGGGTCACTCAGGCCAAGATGAGGTTCCAATTGTTTAAACAAGCTATCATAACGTCTCATTCAAACTACGACGCTTCAAATAAAATCAAGTGACAAGACGATCAGATCGATGGGACGGACTGCCGTCCGATCGGACTGCTGTCCTATCGGATAGTCATCCGATCGACCGGCTATCCGATCGGATTGTACCTTGATTCAACACTTAACAATTTTCAACATGTTCAATGCATTACCAATTCTAGCGAATTGTCACCCGATCATTAGACCATCTGGTTAGATGAAAACACTGCTGTGAACTTGTTCTCTAGGAAATGTCTCACCGAACGGATATTCGTCCGATCGAACCGCCGTTCGATCGACCGACCGACCTGAAGGATAGAGATACTTCTCTGTTTTCAAAATGCTACAATGAAAACTTCAAAAGTCAAACCATCATACACAAACACATCCTCACAAAACGAGATGACAACCCAATCGAATGGCCACCTGATCGGGTGACCATCCGAACGGATTGTCAACCGATCGACTGGTTATCCGATCGGATTGCTATCCGACCGGACTGCTGTTCGACACTTGGTACTTTGCACCGTTTTACGCGCCGCTTATCATTTATGCTATCGTACTGTTCAGGCTAAACTCGCTCTAAGCGCTCCCGTCAATCCATCATCGCTGTGAGTATACTCGAACCCTTTTTGCTTTACGCACTTTTGGGTGTTACATACGTTACTTATTCTAAATCATATCAATCACACTACGCGATACTTTAACGCTAACCGCTACAGTATGTTATACGTGACTCGATGAATGCTTGTTTGTTATGTTTACACATAGATTGCTGTCTACCTCCCTTAGAAACGATAGTACTATAGTTTGGACTCAGCACCTGTTCACTCAGGGGTTGTTAAGGACAATTATTTGCATGGTTTACGGTGGTGAATATGTATTACGAACTGCCTTGGGTAGTCAACCCGCAGTCATTGGTATCGATAGGATCATGTCGATAACTAACATGCCTCACGTCACACGTTGTACGTACTGGTTATGCGTATATTGATTTCGAACTTTACTATGCTATTATTAAACTTGTATGCTCACCTTTACACTATGTGTATTGACTTTTACTTTAACGTATGTGGAAGGTGCATAAGATGCTAGGACGCCTTGTTTGTTGTGTGATGAAATCGAGGCTAGGAAAGAGTCCTAGAAACAAATAAATAAACTATTGTCTATTTGAAATCCGAGTTGTCGGATCAGACTTTGTTTGTGAGACAATTATCTGTAATAATTGTTTTATTTGATATGTGATGGTATGGGACATGACTTTAAAATATATGGTAATTAATAGTTGTTGTTGTTACTCATGAACAATCTGTTTCGCTCAGTGTCGCGCCCCGATGATTTCGCCATCGGTTGGGGTGTGACAGATTGGTATCAGAGCCATAACTATAGGGAATTAGGCAAGACTTGACCTAGTCCAGGTCGATGTCTTAGAAACGACCTAGTCTATAGTCTAAGTACCAACATACCAACTTGTGCATACCCTGTAGGGGTTTCGCACGAGCTTACACCTCGCTATTCTCGTTTACGCTACAGTATCACTACACTCAAAATTTCGAAAATGAACGAGCGATTAAGTTGAGATTAGGTGTGAAAACCGCGAACTCCCAACCAAATTACGTATTCGACCCGCATTTTATCTACAAACAGGGGAATTTGCGTTGAACCAAGAGTGAAATCCATACCTTAACGCAGATTTTCCTCTCTATTCTATCAAAACAGGAACAAGGTCATTAAGTCAGGGGTGAAACCCGAACCTTGATGATTTGTTCCGTACCTTATTTTTGTTTTAACAAGACTCACACCAAAGTCTCGACGGACTCCAACGACCTGAAGACACACTGTAACCCAAGGAATGCGTGTCCTTGCCCGCAATCGAGGCAAAAGTACAGTCCCGAAGGTCAAAGTATGTACCAAAATTCCTTGTGAATAGTCAAACCACTTTGGTTAGTTGACGTCTATCTAGCCTAAGATAATCTATTTTCGATTTCAAGCTCGTAATCGCTGATTTTATGTGTTTTAATTCTGATCCCGCAACTGCTGACTCTGATAATTGCCGATTTTATGTGAATTTTATGTGTTTAGGTGGCTTATATGCTTATCTGTTAGCATAATGAGGTACTACTGGTTTCGATTTAACATTATATTCTATCGCTCGAACACACACAACGCGTCACACACCGCTAACGAATCGCTACTATTTATGGAGGATCGCGTACTATGCTGACACTTATACTATACTACTCGCTATGCTACTCGCTATACCGCGCACGACTTTGAATGATAGGTTTCTGTATTCTGCTTGCCTCTTGTGTTACTGTGCCTTACGTGCCTATGTGCTTTTATGAATATATGATTCTGTGTTTATGTGAATCTGTGTTTATGTGCCTATGTGTTTAAGTGATACATGATCGTGTTCCTGAGCTTTAGTAGTATTAGGCGTGTGAGGTGAGATTCGATTATATTATCTCTGAGTCCTATGACGATGTCTGTTGCAGACAATGTCGTCATCTGGACCCCGTTATTCTCGACATGCTCGTCGAGAACAGGGAGACAAACGCCTTGTTGTACTCATCGCCGAACAGGGAGACAAACGCCTTGTTGGACCCCGTTATTCTCCTAAAGCTGTTTTTAGCTTCAAACAGTTCAAAGCTTGCGGACCAAAAGAGTTTACTGGCGAAGATGGCCCTACGGCTTTATTTCAATGGTTTGATTCGATCGAGGTCACCCTGCTCCAGAGTGGCTGTCCCGACGATCTCCGCACTCTCAACGCAACCGGCGTCTTCTAGTCCCGCGCTTTAGACTGGTGGACGGCGGAGAGGAACAAACGCGGAAATGATGTAGCTTACGGTTTAACGTGGGATGAGCTGAAGGAGGTCATGTTGGAAGAGTTCTGCCCTCCCCACGAGCGCCAAAAGTTGGAGGATGAATTCGGGCATATTAAGCAGAAGGATGGTGACAATGCTGCTTTAACTGCTCGCTTCAAACAGCTCAGCATAATCTGTCCTGACCAAGTGAAGACTTCTGATATGACAATCAAGAAGTATATCCGCGCTCTGCCGGATTGTGTCGCAGATTTTGTGCAAGCCTCCAAGCCAGCAACAATCGAAAAGACGTATCTGCTTGCCACTGAAATCAACGACAAGCGAGTCAAGTCTGGTGTCTGGGATAAAGCTCCCAAGAATCTGCATCAAGCTACCACCGCACCAACCGCTGAAACCACCACCACTCCACAGTCTTCAAAAGCCCTCCGCCGCAAGAGGAAGAACAACAACAACTCCAGCAACAAGAATTGTGTTGTTACCACTGCTGCTCCACTCCAAGCTGTACCAGCTCAGCAGCAGATGCAACACCGCAAGGTCGCGGCACCGGTAACCCAAGCACCGCCGGCAAAGCGTGCTTATACGGGTCCTCACCCGGTCTGCCTGACTTGCACCTATCACCACCCAGTGGGAATCGCCTACAGATTTTGCGTGCATTGCAACATGTACGACCATTTCACTGCCAACTGCCGTACAGGCTCTCGACAAGCTCCAGCTACTGCTCATCAAGCTCTCCTTCCTGCTCCTCATGGCCAACAAGCGGCTCAGGAACCCGCGATCAATGCTAGAGTCTGCTTCCCGTGTGGTGATCCCAACCACTTCGCGAACATGTGCCCGAATCGAGTGGTGAAACAAGAGCCACAACAGCATCAACTTCAGCAGCAACAACAACAAGCAGGTCGCGCCCGAACTTTAAACATCAATGTGTGCCAAGCTCAAGCCAACAACAACGTGGTCAATGGTATGTTCCTTGTGAATGGTATTTATGCTTCGTGTTTGTTTGATACTGGTGTCGATAACTTTTTTGTATCGTTTGAGTTCGAAAAGCTTCTTAATCGTAAGCGCGCCCATTTCCCCTCAACGTTCGATGTCGAAGTTGCCACCAGAAGAACTGTCGCAGTCAACTCCGTTCTTCGTGATTGTAGTCTCGAACTCAACAATCACATCTTTCCTATTGACCTTATCCCGATGCAGCTCGGAAGTTTTGACGTCATAGTAGGCATGGACTTTCTTCGCGAAAACCATGCTGAAGTTGTTTGCTTTGATAAGATGATTCGATTCTCGCTCGCTAATGGTGATCAATTTTGTGTTTACGGTGAAGTGGCGTCGAAGAAACTCCAACTCACGTCGTGTGTCCAAGCTAGCAAGTATCTCCGCATGGAATACCAAGCTTTCTTGGCTCACATCGTAGTCGCGAAGAAAAAGGAAGTTAAGGGAGTAAACGATGTCCCTGTTGTTCGTGAATTTCCAAATGTTTTCCCAGATGATCTCCCCGGTTTGCCACCAAGTCGTGATATCGACTTTCGTATCGACCTCATTCCTAGAGTAAACCCTGTTGCCAGAGCTCCTTACCGACTCGCATCGTCCGAAATGCGTGAACTATCGAGTCATTCCTAGAGTAAACCCTTGACAAGGGCTTCATTCAACCTAGCACCTCTCCTTGGGGCGCACCAGTCCTTTTCGTCAAAAAGAAGGATGGGTCGTTCTGGATGTGCATCGACTATAGGGAGTTGAATAAGCTGACAATCAAGAATCGCTATCCCCTGCCTCGCATCGACGATTTATTTGACCAACTACAAGGTGCTACGTGTTTTTCTAAGATCGATCTACGCTCAGGCTACCACCAACTACGCATTCAGGAGGAGGATATACCCAAAACAACTTTTCGCACTCGATACGGCCACTATGAGTTCGTTGTTATGACTTTTGGTCTAACCAACGCACCCGCGGTTTTCATGGATCTGATGAATCACGTGTGTAAGCCTTTTCTCGCCCGCTTCGTCATCGTGTTCATCGATGATATCCTGATCTATTCCAAGTCGAAAACTGAACACGCGCAACATCTACGTTTGGTTCTCGAGCTACTCCAAGGGAAGCAACTCTGTACCAAGTTCTCCAAGTGCGAATTTTGGCTAGAGGAGGTTCAATTCCTCGGTCACATTGTCAATAGTCAAGGTATTCATGTCGACCCTGCGAAGATTAAAGCTGTCAAGAGTTGGGTTACACCTAAGAACCCGACTGAAGTCCGTTCTTTTCTCGGACTGGCAGGCTATTATCGCTGATTTATTGAAGGATTCTCTAAGATCGTCGTGCTGCTTACTTCTCTCATGCACAAAGACAAGCCTTTTGTTTGGGGAACTGGACAAGAGACTGCCTTTCAAACCCTCAAGCATATGCTTTGCAATGCTCCCGTACTCACTATACCCGACGGAAACGATGACTTTATTGTCTATTGTGATGCCTCGAACCTTGGTCTAGGTTGTGTTCTCATGCAACGAGACAAGGTTATCGCTGTGTCTTGTCAACTCAAGATCCATAAGAAGAACTACACAACCCACGATCTCGAGCAAGGTGCAGCTGTTTTTGCGCTGAAGATTTGGCGACACTACCTGTATGGTACCAAGTGTACGATCTTCACAGATCATAGGAGCCTACAACATATTCTTAGCCAAAAGGAGCTTAATATGCGCCAACGCCGATGGGTTGAACTTCTCACGGATTACGACTGTGAGATTCGTTACCATCCAGGAAAGGCAAATGTCGTTGCCGATGCTCTCAGCCGACGGAGCTATTTGCATAGCGCCCGTAATACCCAAGCCCAGTATGATCTTGAAACCCTTATCCGCAAATCCCAACATGCATGTTTTACCGAACACACTTTGAAGAAGGAAAGGATTATCAACGATGGAGCCCAGCTAGTGAATAAGTCAAATGGGATTTTCCATTATCTGGACCGAATATGGATCCCTTAGCGTACCGATTTACGAGAGATTTTGATGGACGAAGCCCACAAATCCCGATATTCTATTCATCCCGGTGCCGACAAAATGTACCAGGACCTACGCTACAAGTACTGGTGGCCGGGCTTGAAGAGGGATATCGCTCTCTATGTTTCGAAGTGCCTGACTTGCTCGAAAGTCAAGGCCGAACATCAAAGACCCTCTGGCTTACTCGTTCAACCCGAGATTCTTATATGGAAATGGGAGATTATAGCTATGGAATTCATAACGAAACTTCCGCGCACGCCATCAGGTCACGACAACATCTGGGTTGTCGTTGACCGTTTGACTAAATCTGCTCACTTTCTGCCGATACGAGAAGACTATAAGGTTGAGAAATTAACCCGAATCTACACCAACGAGATCATTTGTCGACATGGGACGCCTCGCGACATCATCTCTGACCGCGATGGTCGATTTACCTCGCATCTTTGGGAAACATTTCAATCTGCTCTCGGTACTACGCTTAATCTAAGTACCGCTTTCCATCCCCAAACCGACGGTCAGACTGAAAGAACGATTCGTACCCTTGAAGACATGCTCCGTTCGTGTGTCATAGATTTTGGTGTTAATTGGGACGCGTACTTACTGTTTTGGTCAAAAATTACCTAAGCAATTAAGTGATCAAATTAGTTAAGTGAGGTAGTGTGCTTGAAATATGTATGAAAAATGTGTTAACAAAATTAGATATGAAAACAGTTTCAGGATACGGCTCAGGATATAGAGCTGTATCTATGATCAAACAATGAGCGAAAATGTAAAGGTGGACACGTGATGTACGAGGAAAGCCCTTGATCAATCTAGATTGCCGACATAAAACCTCGGGAGCTGACAATCGCAGCTGCCTTGTTCTTCTATTGCTTCAAATATCAGGATACAGTGCAGGATGTGGTGCGAATCGACTATGTGTTACAATGTAATTCGAATACACGTGTTGTGTGTGGTGTTTGCGATGAGCTAGAGAGAAAGTGTTCGAAAATGTGTGAGTTGAGTGACTTAATCTGATCCGCCCCCATCTATTTATAGTAAAACAAATGTAACTAACTATCCTACATAACCGGGATCCAACGAATATTCCTTAGTTGAACGTTGGAGACCTGGTCTTTCGGGCTCAACGTCTCTCCTTTAACAAACACGCCCGAGTCTTGAGGAAATGAAGTCCATTTGACCGTTAGCAAGTCCCGGTCTTTAACCTGCACGTGATTAATTCGATATACCCCAGGATATCACCCAGGATGTTAGCAATGTCCTCGTCCAGTATCCTGATCACAGATAAACAATTAAAAGCAGGATATTAGTCAGCATGCATACTTAGAAAATGGCCCATAACAATTGTCCCCAAATATATCGGTTGGTATACCAATCCAACGTATATATTTTAAAAACTTTATCTCGTCAATCGAGGCAATTAAAATGAAACGATGGTTGAAATGACATTGTGCCATTTTCAATGCAATATTTACTCTTTACCCCCTATATTCAGCCTATATTTAGCCAAATCATTTCTGCTGAATATCATCATTCTTCAAGCGATTTTCAGGTAATCACTTTTCTCTTCATCCTCTATCCTTCTTTCTTGAGTTTCTTTTAGTTTGCCCAACACCCTTCATGGCATCACGAACAAGATCTCGATCGGACGGACCGGCCTCAACCCTCGTAAGTCAAAATCTCATTCGTGATCCAGCAAAGGAAATCTGCTGCTTCAACAACGCCGACATCGCTGCTCTTAAAGATTCCGGCGCCTTCCCCACCGGAACAGTCTTTCGCCCTTTTGATCGGGAAGCCCGATCAGACGCGTCATCTGACGAGTGGGTTTGTTTCTTCGCCTACCCTTTCTCTCTTGGACTCCGGTACCCATTTCCACCCTTCATCTCTCGCTTTTTTGAACTCACCGGCCTTAGCTATGCCCAGACTATGCCAATGGTCTGGCGAGTTTTGATAGTGCTGGATCAAATCAAGTCTCGTCATTTTCCTGACCTGTTTATTGAAGACCTCCCTATAGCATACCGGTTGAGATCCCACGGCGATCACCGTTTTCTTCTGTTTTCTACCTCCAAGAACCCTTTGGTTCTTAAGGCCACCAAGAACGAGGATCGATGGCGACGAAAATTCTTTTTTGTAAAAAGAGACTCTATTGATAAGGGTTTCGATTTGCCGGTTAAATGGTTAACCAAGGGTAGGATTTAGGGTTTTAGGAATATCCCCAATTATATCCTCAAACTATATCCTAGACTTATATCCTGATGTTTTTATGCAGCGAACTTCAGAGATTTAGTGCCTCCCAGTGCAGAATCCGAATCCAAGATCAAGGAAATATACCGACTTCCTGCCAGTGAAAGAACTTTCTCCCTGTCTCTCACAGATTCAAGCCAGAAATCAAGCTCAGAAATGTCTGGTCAGCACATTCTCAGCATATATTTTAAATCAATTATTTTTCAAAAGTATGATGAGTTTAAGAATATCTTCCCTTGTGCAGTACCAGTTGTCAACCTTGAAGGTTTCCAGCTTGATGAGTTGGATTGCTACTCCAGCCTTGCACCCATCAAACAAGAATCCAAGCCAAAGTCGTCAAAGCCTACCTCTTCAAGGACTGTTTCTGCTTCCAAAGCCCCTTCGGCATCCAGGACCCGGGCATCTAGCTCTCGGAAGAGAAAGGAGACGGACTCTCCAGCTGTTTCTGAGACATTCTCTCTCGAGAATCATGGGTTTAACGAAGCCACCTCATTCCTCAAACAGGTAAAATTTTCCTCTCGATATCCTGCACAAGTATGTTAGTCCTTATCCTGCTTATTTTTACATCGATACCTGTGTCCTTATCGATAGGGCTTGGTCCGTCTTATGCACTTGTATGAAGACGCCTGCGGGCTTAACAAGATGTTGGAGATCAAGCTGGAGAAAGCTGAAACCACCATAGCTGATCAAGGAACCATTGCGGCTGCCAAATCCCAGCATTACGAAGACAAATACAAGGCAATGATCCAGGAACACCAAGCTACCCTCCATAAAGCCAATGAGGATGCCCAAGCCAAACTAGATGCCGCCCTTCTTCAATACCAGCAGAATATGAGTTCATATCGGGATAGCCTCAAAGCATCCGTGGTCGTCTCTCTTCTCCAGGCTAGGATAAGGATGGCTTATGAGGACAGGGATTTGGGTTTCGAATGCCCCTCCTGGAACATAAAGACTTGGGAGGCAAGACTAAAGGATCTCGGAGGTCATCCCGTTGCTCATCCTGCAAAGCATGCTGGTGAAGAGCCTTCTAAGGCGGCAGAGGAAGTGGCCAATGCTGATGATGGTGATGCCGAGAAGAATCCTGAGACCGATGCTGGTGCAGATGCTGGGAAGGAGGCTGTTGATCAAGAGGGTGCCCCTTCTTAAGCGGCGAAGTGGGCGATGATGGATATACGTGCCAAGGCCGGAGCCCACTTTTAAATTCCGTGATTGTGGTTGTGTAAACAATTTACTTTTCCTATCTTCGAACAATTTTATATTTCCTGCATTAGAACAATATGATGACCAAAGGTGGATGGGTCCGAGGTTTTAGGATGAAGCCCTTGGTCATCGATTAGTATAACCTGTTTTGAATGTGGTAACGGTTGTAGGTGGACAGGTTCTGTTTTAAGATAGATCCTCCAACCGTTACACAAGTATGCTAGAAACTAACTGTGATTTTGGTGGATGGGCCTCGGTTTGAGGTGAATCCAAAAGCATAACTTTTGACATGTTAATAATATAACTATCTCTTAATCTTACTTGTTATTGCCTTGCATTACTTAATGTACCTTTTAACTTTGCAAAAATTTTGTATTGTTATCTTTAAAAAATATCCTGATCAATATGCTCAATGATATACAATAAAAACTATTATTAGATCCGTTCAACTTTGTAGAAAGCTTTTTAAGGAATGAAAAGCAGTCCATTTTTCCAAAACCTGTTTTGATAATACTTGAATGATCAAAGTTTCAAACTAGTATTAGTTTCAAATATCTTAACCAAATATCCTGAAAAGTATTTAAAAACATATTTTGAGAATATATCAGGATATTTATTCCTTTACCAAACATAGTACTAAAAATTTAAACATTGTTTATAAAGAAAAGATCATACCAGGAATAGGGTATAAACCTATTACCAAACTTCAATCCCTTTGCAACTCTTCCAATGAAGATGTCCCCTGTCTGAGACACTTAGTGCATTAGTTCCGAGCCTTATCCTGTTAGCTTTACACCATTGCCTCGATAGGAATGTCCCCTGTGTACAACGTCTTCTTAGAAATCTTCTGAATATCAGTTTCCATTGTATAGGCAATTTTTCATGCCACAGGGGTAAAACCCAAAAATGTCTTGGAGATAAATTCCTTGTATTCTGGGGAAAATCCCAAATTTTCGTGCGCTACAGGCGGGAGTGTATAAACTCCAAGACTTAGAAAGGTGAAAACCTTTAAACCTTAGAGAGTATGAAAATACCCTTTCGTGAGAGAGGGTGATCAATCCTCATATACCTTTAGGATTCAGGATATAGCCAACAGTAACGAAATTGTCAGCCACTTTTACATGAACTGGTCCCGCCACCTTGAACTATCCCTGAATAACTTGCGCTCCAGGCGGAGTGTTTAAACCCAATTCGGAAGAAAGGTGAATACCTTTAAACCTGTGAAGGGATCAGGATCCCTTATACGTGAGAGAGGGGGCCAATCCTCTAATCTTCCGAAGTATCTTGAGTGAGCATCCTGGAGCTATATCCTGAAGCATATACTGCAAAACATCCTTAAACTAAGGTGGGTGTTAGCTTGGCTAACACCCCTCCGATGCTTAAGTTAGTATTGGGTTTCAAAGAATAAATTAAACCAAACATATTTAAAAAAGATAGAATTCATACCATCCTGAGTTAGAAATTAAATTCCAAACTCACTTGAAATAAAGCTTAAGGTGTATAGCATTCCAAGATCTCGGTAGCATATCCCCTTCCATATTCTTGAGTCTATATGCTCCTTTCCCTGCTTCTGATTCAACTTCATATGGTCCTTCCCATTTTGGAGCTAACTTGCCATCGGCAGGATTAGTAGTATTCTGAAAAGCCTTTCTCAACACCCAATCTCCAACCTTAAATCTTCTGGTCCTAATATTCTTGTTATATGCTCTGGATATTCTTTGTTGATATGCTGCCATCCTTAGCCTTGCTGCATCTCTCTTTTCATCTATAGTATCCAAATCTTGACTCAAGGCTTCAGGATTCTGTTTAGGATCACTTAGGGTAAATCTTGCAGTAGGCATTGTCATTTCCGTTGGAATCATTGCTTCTGCTCCAAATACCAAGGAAAATGGGGTTTGGCCTGTTGCGTTCTTTACCGTTGTCCTATCAGCCCACAAAACAAAGGGTAATTCTTCTGCCCATCTTCCTTTTTTGGCTCCAAGCCTCTTCTTTAAGTTATTGACAATTATCTTGTTTGAGGATTCCGCTTGTCCATTCGCTTGAGGATGTACCGGAGTAGATGTTATCATTTTGATTCCACAACTTTTGCAAACTTCAGTAGTTCTCTTGCTTATAAACTGAGAACCATTGTCACAGATTATCGCGGCTGGTACTCCAAATCTGGTCAGGATATTTCTCTTTATGAAGGATACTACTTCTTGATCTCTAACTTGAACAAATGCTTCTGTTTCAACCCACTTGGAGAAATAATCCGTCATTGCCAACATGAAAACCTTTCCTCGCGGAGCTTTTGGAAGCTTTCCCACTATATCCATACCCCACTTCATAAACGGCCAAGGGGAAACAATAGGATACAGCGGTTCAGCAGGCTGATGTAATATGTTACTATGTCTTTGACATGCGTCACATCTTCGAGCATATTCTGCGGCATCTTTTCTCATTGTCGGCCAATAATATCCTGTCCTTAATGTTAGGGGTCATTTTCTGAGTATACATATCCTGACTAATATCCCGCTTTTTATTGTTTATTTGTGACCAGGATACTGGACGAGGATATTGCTAACATCTTGGGCGATATCCTAAGTCTGAGTGAATTAAACACGTGCAGGTTAATGGCTGTAAGTTACTAACGGTCATCAGGACTTCTTCTCCTCAAGACTCGGACGTATTTGTTATGAAGAAGCCGTTGAACCCGAAAGACTTGGTCCTCAACGTTCAAGTGGGAATATTCGCTGGATCCCGGAAGTTTAAGATAGTTTGTTACATTATCTTTACTATAAATAGATGGGGGCATATCAGTTTAAGGCACACAATTTACACTTACACTCTCGAACACTTTCACTCTCTAGCTCGTTGCAAACACCACACTTGTATTCAAATTTCATTGTAACACATAGTCGATCCGCACCACATCCTGCACTGTATCCTGATATTTGAAGCAATAGAAGAACAAGGCAGCTGCGATTGTCAGCTCCCGAGGTTTTATGCCGGCGATCTGGATTGATCAAGGGCTTTCCTCGTACATCACGTGTCCACCTTTACATTTTTGCTCATTGTTTGATCATAGATACAACTCTATATCCTGAGCCGTATCCTGAATACTGATTTTCTAAATAACTTAACAAGCGTATTTTCAATACACTTTCTAGCACACTACCTCACTTAACTAATTTGATCACTAAATTGCTTAGGTAATTTTTGACCAAAATAATTTGGCGCCCACCGTGGGGCAAGTGGTGCTCTCTTTACTAAAATTTTTTGCGAAATCGCTAATCGGCTTTCTATTTTCAAAACTTTTTGCCACATTGTCCATAATGGCCTCAAGATCAAACATGAGTTCCTCTACTGTGTCTGCTATGACTTCTGCTACTACCGGTTCGGTGCTTCCACCACCTCCTCCAAGGATGCCAGCCTCTTCACGACCTCAGGATATTATCCCTACCCGCAGTGTTCAGGAATCTGCTCCTGTTTTAGCTTCTAACGATGAAATTTTAACCTTATTTGGAAGTGTGCAGGAACAAATGAGGCAGCAACAGGAAACGAACCAAATGCTTTTAAGGGAAATACAACTCCTGAAGTCTGGCTCGAGCAGATCTGTTGAGGATAATGTCACTCCATTACATCCCAGAGCGTTGAACTTTAGTTCAGCTGTGTATACCAAGGATAACAGGGGGAATATTGTGCCCAGCCTTCCTCAGAATCATACTCCTGAAATACCCTCCTCGGTCAGGATGTCAACCATGAGGAGCTCAGGATATGCTTCAGGATATGGGCAAAATCCTCCAACGGGTAACGTGTCAAATAATAATAATACTCATGTTACTAACAATAGTGGATCTTTGCAGGATACAGGTGTAACATCAGCACTTACTAGGGAACTTCAGAAGTTGAAGGACATGATATCTAGTGTACCTGGGGTGGTCCAGCCGATCCCGGAAGTGTCCCAAGACAGCCATAAGATATCTCGTTTTGCATATCCTATCTGTGATGCTGAGATCCCAAAGAGATTCCAAACCCCCAACATGAAGCTTTATGATGGGACTACGGATCCTGAAGAGCATATTGCTCAGTATAGGGAGAGAATGGAGATTAACCCTATCCCTCCGGAGCTCAAGGAAGTGTGCTTGTGCAAGGGATTTGGTTCTACTCTAACAGGATCAGCCTTAAAATGGCTGTTAAACGTTCCTCCTCACTCAATTACTTCGTTTGCTCATTTGGTTAATTTATTTAACAGTCAATTTTCTTGTAGTCGGAGTTTTGAGAAACTAACCAGTGATCTTTACAGGATAACTCAAGGGCCTTAGGAATCCTTGAGGGATTATGTGAACAAATTCAGTCGAGAATCCTTGGATATCCCACATCTTGATGTTGCAACAGCTGTGAAAGCTTTTAAGATGGGATTACAAAAGGATTCTCAGTTTTATCAGGATCTTGTAATGAATCCCTGCAGGAATCTCGACGAAGATCGTAACAGGGGTTTGAGATATATCCGTCTGGAAGATGACAGGAAGATGCAAGAAAGGATGAACTCATCTAACACTTATGAGTCAACTAACAGGAAGTCAGAATCCTCATTCAAATCATATCGGCCTAAGCCATATGGTAGAAATGAAAACAAGAGAGTGAATGCTGTCGAAGATGAGGATCCTGAAGAGTATCCTGAGTTGTCTGAATATTGCTTTTCTGTTAACATTCCTGAATTGATGTATGCCATGCAGGGTCTAGGAGACAAGGCTAGGTGGCCTCGAAAGAATCAACAAAAGGCTGACTGGAAAGATAAGTCAAAATGGTGTGATTTCCACGAAGATTTCGGACATGTAACTAAGGATTGCATTGCTCTAAGGAAAGAAATAAGCTATCTTCTAAGCAAGGGATGTCTGAAAGATCTCTTAGGAAGAAAGAAGAATAAGGGTCAGGATACTGAGAAGGATCCTGAGCGGGCAGCATCACCTCCTGCGGATGCCAAGATAATCAACTTCATTTCGGGAGGATCCGACATTTGTGGAACTTCGTATTCGGCAGCAAAGAGACATGCAAAGGAAGCTAAGGCCGAAAGAGGAGACAAACCTGTCAGGATGACTACCCTTACGACTGACAAAGTGATCACTTTTGATGCTGATGACAGGGATACTGTCCAGGATCCTCACCATGATTCTCTGGTAATAACGTTATATGTGGCTAACCATTTTGTACGCAGGATATTGGTTGATAATGGCAGCTCCGTCAACATAATCCAACTAGAAACTCTGAAGAGAATGAATGTATCTCCAATGGATATCACTTCAAAGTCTACCGTGCTTGTTGGGTTCAGTGGAAAGGCTAGAAACACAGTGGGAGAGATAAAGTTGCCAGTATACGTTGAAGGAGTCAACTCGATACAACGTTTCTGTGTGATGGATTCTCTATCCTGCTATAACATCATACTGGGAAGACCGTGGATTCACGATATGAAGGCTGTGCCATCAACATATCACCAATGCATCAAGATACCTACCCCTTGGGGAGTTGTCAAAGTTGATAGTGATTAGCAGGAAGCGAAAGAATGCTACTCATCCTCGATGAAATCCTCAACCAAACCTAGTGCAGCATAGCAATTAAAGACGCGGGCCCAGGATATCGTGGAGGATCCGGAGCAGGATGTGAAGAAAATTATTCTGGACCAGGATAATCCCGATATTTCGGTGCTCGTAGGGACCAATATCCCTCAGGATATTGAAGAACAATTAATTAACTTTTTGAAATGCAGGATGTCAACGTTTGCATGGAAGCATGAGGATATGACAGGCATATCCAAAGACATTATTACTCACAAGCTTGGAATTGATAAATCATTCAAGCCTGTTCAGCAAAAAAGAAGGAAGTTTGCTCCTGAGCGGAACACGATTATCCAGGAGGAAGTTGAGAGATTATTAAAGTCCAGGATGATCAGAGAGGTTAAGTTCCCGAGGTGGCTAGCAAACGTGGTTGTGGTACAGAAAAAAATGGGAAATGGAGAGTTTGTGTAGACTACACAGACTTGAACAAAGCTTGTCCTAAAGACCCATTTCCTCTTCCCCACATTGATACAATGGTAGACGCCACTGCCGGGCATGAAATGCTGACCTTCATGGACGCATCCTCAGGATTTCAACAGATCCAAATGGAGCCTTCTGACCAGGAGGATACTGCCTTCATGACACCAACAGGTATTTATTGTTATACAGCTATGCCTTTTGGTTTGAAAAATGCAGGTGCAACATACCAAAGATTGGTAAACATGATGTTCAAAGACAAACTGGGGGACACCATGGAGGTATATATCGATGATATGGTGGTGAAATCTAAAAAGGCTGAGGATCACCTCCAGGATATCAAGGGAGCATTTGATATCCTGGATCAATACAACATGAAGCTGAATCCTGCTAAATGCCATTTCGGAGTGGGGGCAGGAAAGTTTCTTGGATATATGGTGACAAAAAGGGGGATAGAAGCAAGCCCAGAGCAGATCAAAGCTATCCTGGATATAAAATCACCCTCAAATATGAAGGACGTACAAAGATTGACAGGCCGAGTAGCAGCCTTAAACAGGTTTATCTCGAGATCCTCAGAGAAGTGCAAAGATTTTTATGATGTCCTGAAGAAGAACAAAAGATTCGAATGGGGGGAGAAGCATGAAGCAGCCTTGCAGGATTTGAAACGATATCTCTCAACCGCACCTCTATTGATGAAGCCTGAAAATGGTGAACCACTATCCCTATACCTTGCTGTATCAGGGAATGCTGTAAGTGCCGTTCTCATAAAAGACCATGAAGGTCAGCAATATCCTGTTTATTATGTTAGTAAAAGTTTGTTAGATGCTGAAACTAGGTATTCTCATTTAGAAAAATTAATATTAGCTCTAGTCATGGCATCAACGAAACTTAGACATTACTTTGAGACACATAGGATTCATGTTAAAACAAATTATCCTGTCAAAAATGTGCTTAGGAAACCAGAGATGTCAGGCAGGATGGCCAAGTGGTCAGTAAAGTTAAGTGCTTATGATTTAGTATATGAACCTAGAAATGCCATAAAGTCTCAAGTTTTAGCTGACTTTGTGGCTGATTTCAGTAGTGATATTAAGGATGAGGTAGACCTAGAAGTTCAACAGTTAGGAGAATCCTCAGGATCCTGGACATTATATACTGACGGTGCATCTAATGTAAGAGGAGTAGGATTAGGAATACTACTAAAATCGCCACAGGGGGACATATTACCCCAGGCTATTAGGTGTGAATTTCCTGCTACTAATAATGAGGCAGAATATGAAGCTTTAATTGCAGGATTAGAATTGGCTAAGAGTATGAGTATAAAAAATTTGCAAGTATATGTTGACTCTTTGTTAATTACTAACCATTTTAATGGATCCTATGCAGTTAAGGGTGAGAAATTAATCGGATATCTCGATATTCTCAAAAAATTAGCAGGATATTTTGATATTTTTATACTTGAACAGGTACCAAGGGAGGATAATGCTGAAGCGGATGCCTTAGCAAATTTGGGATCATCGATCAGGATACCTGAAGGGACCCAAATACCAATATTACATGTCTTATATCCTGCAACGAATCCTCGGGATAAAGAAGTAGCGGGTATTCAGGATCCTGGAGTAGAGCATCCTGAAGAGGATCCTAAATCCTGGACGGCTCCAATCATGAGATATCTCAAAGAAGGACACATCCCTGGAAATGAAAATCCCAAGGCATTTAGGATGAAGGTTTCACGATTCACTATTATAAATAATATTTTAGACAGGAAATCTCTTGCAGGACCGTATTTGAGGTGCTTGGAGGATCCTGAAGCCAAAGAAGTACTTCAGGATATACATGAAGGGGATTGTGGCAACCATACTGGGGGCAGGTCGTTATTCTCAAAAGTATTAAGGACAGGATATTATTGGCCAACAATGAGAAAAGATGCCGCAGGATATGCTCGAAGATGTGACGCATGTCAAAGACATAGTAACATACTGCATCAACCTGCTGAACCATTATATCCTATTGTTTCCCCTTGGCCATTTATGAAGTGGGGTATGGATATAGTGGGAAAGCTACCAAAAGCTCTGGGAGGAAAAGTCTTTATGCTAGCAATGACGGATTATTTCTCTAAGTGGGTTGAAGCCGAAACATTTGTTCAAGTTAGAGACCAAGAAGTGGTATCCTTCATAAAAAGGAATATCCTGACCAGATTCGGAGTACCAGCCGAGATAATCTGTGACAATGGTTCTCAGTTTATAAGCAAGAGAACTACTGACTTTTGCAAGAGTTGGGGAATCAAAATGATAACATCTACTCCGGTACATCCTCAAGCGAATGGACAAGCAGAATCCTCAAACAAGATAATTGTCAATAACTTAAAGAAGAGACTTGGAGCCAAAAAAGGAAGATGGGCAGAAGAATTACCCTTTGTTTTGTGGGCTGATAGGACAACGGTAAAGAATGCAACAGGCCAAACCCCGTTTTCCTTAGTATTTGGAGCAGAAGCAGTGATCCCGACAGAAATGGTGGTACCTACAGCAAGATCTACCCTAAGTGATCCTGAGCAGAATCCTGGAGCCTTGAGTCAGGATTTAGACACTATAGATGAGAAGAGAGATGAGGCAAAGCTAAGGATGGCAGCATATCAACAGAGAATATCCAGGGCATATAACAAGAATATTAGGACCAAAAGATTTAAGGTTGGAGATTGGGTGTTAAGAAAGGCTTTTCAGAATACTACTAATCCTGCCGATGGCAAGTTAGCTCCAAAATGGGAAGGACCATACGAAGTTGAATCAGAAGCAGGGAAAGGAGCATACAGACTCAAGAATATAGAGGGGGATATGCTACCGAGATCTTGGAATGCTATACACCTTAAGCTCTATTTCAAGTGAGTTTAGAATTTAATTTCTAACTCAGGATGGTATGAATTCTACCTTTTTTAAATATGTTTGGTTTAATTTGTTCTTTGTAACCCAATACTGACTTAAGCATCGGAGGGGTGTTAGCCAAGCTAACACCCACCTTAGTTTACAATTGTTTTGCAGGATATGTTTCAGGATATAGCTCCAGGATATGTACTCAAGATAACTCGAAAGATTAGAGGATTGGCCCCCTCTCTCACGTTTAAGGGATACTGATCCCTTCACAGGTTTAAAGGTATTCACCTTTCTTCCGAATCGGGTTTAAACACCCCGCCTGGAGCGCAAGTTATTCAGGGATAGTTCAAGGTGGCGGGACCAGTCCATATAAAAGTGGCTGACAATTTCGTTACTGTTGGCTATATCCTGAATCCTAAAGGTATATGAGGATTGATCACCCTCTCTCACGAAAGGGTATTTTCATACTCTCTAAGGTTTAAAGGTTTTCACCTTTCTAAGTCTTGGAGTTTATACACTCCCGCCTGTAGCGCATGAAAATTTGGGATTTTCCCCAGGATACAAGGGATTTATCTCTAGTACATCCTTGGGTTTTTGCCCTTGGGATGTAAAAAATTTCCTGTACAATGGAGACTGACATTCAGAAGATTTCTAAAGTATTTGAAGACATTGTACACAGGGGGCATTCCTGCCAAGATGGTGATGTAAAGCTAAAAGTATGAGGCTCGAAACTAATGAACTAAGTACCTCGCACAGGGGACATCTTCATTAAAGAAGTTGCAAAGACATTGAGGCTTGGTAATAGGGTTATATACTACTCCGGGTATGATCTTTCCTTTGTAAACATCGTCTAAGTTTTTAGTAACATTATGTTAAGTATCCTGATATATATTCTCAAAGTCCTTTTAAGGATATTTGGTTAAGGTGTTTGAAACTAGTATTAGTTTGGAACTTTGATCATTTAATTATTATTGAAAACTGGGTTTGGAAAAATAGATTGTTTTTCAAAAGCTTTTTGCAAAGTTGAACGAGCATTTGGGGGTCCTACCTAATAAAAAAGTTTTTGTAACATATTGTTGAGCATATTGATCAGGATATTTTCATACGATGACAATACAAAATTTTTACAAAGTTAAGAGTTACACTAAGTAATGCGAGACAACAGCAAATAAGTCAAAAGATAGTTACATTATTAACAAGTCAAAATTTGTGCTTTTGGTTTCACCTCAAACCGAGGCCCATCCGCCAAAAGCACAATTAGTTTTTACCATACTTGTGTAACGGTTGCAGGATATATCTCAAAACAGGACCTGTCCACCTACAACCGTTATCGCATTCAAAACGAGTTATACTAATTGATGACCAAGGGCTTCGTCCTAAAACCTAGGACCCATCCACCTTTGGTCATCACGTTGTTCTAGTGCGGGAAATGTAAATTGTTCGAAGACAGGAAAAGTAAATTGTTTATGCAACCACAACCATGAAATTTAAAAGTGGGCTCCGGCCTTGGCACGTATATCCATCATCGCCCACTCCGCTGCCTAAGGGGTAGCACCCTCTTGAACGGCAACCTCCTTCCCAGCGTTCGCACCAGCATCAGCCTCAGGATTCTTCTTGGCATCATCACCAGCATTGGCCGCTTCCTCTGCCGCCTTAGAAGGCTCTTCACCAGTATGTTTTGCAGGATGAGCAATGGGATGACCTCCGAGACCCTGTAGTTTCTCCTCCCAAGCCTTTACATTCCAGGAGGGGCATTCAAAACCCAAATCCATGGCCTCATAAGCCATCCTTATCCTGGCTTGGAGAAGAGAGACGACCACGGATGCTTTGAGGCTATCCCGATATGAACTCATATTCTACTTGTTAGGGGTGGATTTCTAAATGACCCGTGATCCTTAGCTATTATCCTCTTTAGTGATCCTTACTTCTGTGACAGATAATGATCCTCAGAAGAGCTTCAGGATCAGGATCATGGATCACCTTAAGGATCCTCATACTAACAATTGTTCATTCGTGTTTCGTATTATTTTGCAGGAGTAACAAGTTGGACCAAGTCTTGGCGACATTCCTGGAGAATATTCCCAAACTATCCCGCACGTGCTTGGCCAAAAATGGACGTTGTGGAGAACGTGGAAGCTTGGCACGAAAGTCAGACAGTTAGTTAGAGTAGATTATTTCTAATTTAAAAGGGGTAACGAGCTAGTAGAGAAACACTTAGTCATTTTTTACAGCTACACGCACTCATATACTCGCACACTTGAAGCTCTCGACGAACATTCATTCATTCTCACTCACATTTACACATTTCACGATAGTGATCCTTGTACCTAGCTCGTTACTATCCGAAGTTGTAAACATTTATTCATTTATTTGAGCTTGGTGATCGGTAGTTTCCATCACCCGGGGTTTTTTGTGCCGGAGATCAACTCTTGATCAAGGGCTTTTTCCCCGTATAAACCCTTGTGTTGTTTGTGCAATTTTACATTAAAGTGATCCTCATCATTGCTCTACATTTCAAGCATCATACCCCGTAATCTAGAGTTTGGTTGCAATATCCTCAACTGATTTTTTGACCAAAACAGTTTGGCGCCCACCGTGGGGCAATTGGTGCTTTGTCCTTAGAAGAATACGCATTTCTGTGCTCATTCCGGTTCACTACAACCAAGCAAATGGCTTCCTCAGCGAAGAATGCTTCAAACTTGATGCCCTCATTCACTTCTTCACAAGGCGTCCCTCCTTTGCCTCCACCACCTTCTGGATCCCAGAAGAATACTTAGAATGCCGCGAAGAAACCAACTCCCATTTTCTCAAAACCACCTACTTCTTCTGTTTCAACTAATCCTACTACTAATGATCTCTATGCCTTGATTTTGCAGATGAGGAATCATGCACAAGAGCAGGATAAGACCAACGAAAGGATCCTCCGGGAGATTGACGAAATTAAGAAACAGAAGAAAACGGCAGAGGATCGTTCCCCACTGATGCCCAGATCTTTGAATTTTGATACTCCGGTGATTACTTCTCAGCCATCAGTGGTTCCAGACATTCAATATGTGGGTGGACCAAAAGGAGTGCACTACGGAACAACAACAATGACCCAGGCATCAGGTTCATATTTCCAGCCAGCGGGATCCTATCCTCAACATATGGGATCCCTCACGAGTTCAGGAGGATATTCAGGAATGCAGCAGTTTCAAGGATCCTCCTTCGTTCCAGGATCATCCCAGGTTCAAGGATCCTCCTTCGTTCCAGGATCATCCCAGGTTCAAGGATCCTCCTTCGTTCCAGGATCATCCCAGGTTCAAGGATCCTCCTTCGTTCCAGGATCATCCCAGGTTCAAGGATCGTCCTTTGTTCCAGGATCGTCCCAGTTTCAGGGATCCTTCCAGATGCCAGGATCCTTGAGGAGTTTGCAAACAGGAAGTTCAGATGTCCATCAGGGAGATTTTATTCCAATATAGACCAATGCCTCTACTGGTCCCTCGATCATTCCAGAGCCTCAACAATATGGATTAACATCCATCCTTCCTAACTTGAATCCAATGGGAGGTAACACTTTTAATAATTCTCATACTACTAACCATGGTCTTATGCAGGATCCAGGTATCAATCATGCCATGGCCAGAGAACTGCAAAAGCTAAAGGATATGATATCAAGTGTTCCGGGAGTAGTCAAACCTATCCCAGAGATTGCAGATGGGAGCCATAAGATATCTCATTTTGCACCACCAATCTGTGATGCTGAGATACCCAAGAGGTTCCATGTCCCAACTATGAAGCTGTATGATGGTTCGACGGATCCTGAAGAACACATAGCACAATACCGGGAGAGGATGGAGATCAATCCAATCCCAGAAAGGTTAAAGGAAGCATGCCTGTGCAAAGGATTTGGATCCACTCTTACTGGATCAGCTCTCAAATGGCTGCTAAGTCTTCCCCCTTACTCTATTACCTCGTTTGCTAACCTAGTTAATCTATTTAATAATCAGTTTTCTTGTAGTAGAAAATTTGAGCGTTTAACTAGTGATTTGTATAGGATAACCCAGGGTCATAATGAATCATTAAGGGATTACATTACCAAATTTAGTAAAGAATCCTTAGACATTCCTAACTTAGATATAGCCACGGCTGTTGAGGCCTTCAAAATGGGATTGCTTAGGGATTCGTTATTTTATGATGATCTTGTTATGACACCATGCAGGAACCTAGATGAGGTAAGAACCCGGGCCCTTAGGTACATCCGGCTAGAGGATGACAAGAGGATCCAGGAGAGGTTAGCAGGATCCTCAAAGCAGGATAAGCAAGGATCCTCATTCAGGAACAACAAGTTCAGATCCTACAACAGATCTGATAACCCGAACGTGCATTCTATTGATCAAGAAGAGGATGATGAGGATTATCCTCCAATTTCTGAATACTGTTTTAGTGTTGATAACAATGAACTAATCCTTGCGATGCAGAGCCTAGGTGATAAAGCTAGATGGCCCAGGAAAAATGATAGGCCAGCTGCAACTAAGGATAAATCAAAGTGGTGTGCATACCATGAAGATTTTGGGCACCTCACAGAAGAATGCATTGCACTAAGAAAGGAAATTGGATACTTGTTGAGCAAGGGGCATCTAAAAGAATTGTTGGGAAGAAAAAAGTCAAGGACTCAGGATCCTGAAAGGATCCCTGAGAAGGCTCCAGCCCCTCCAGCGGATGCACAAGTGATAAACTTCATTTCTGGAGGATCAGACATTTGCGGCACATCCTTCTCAGCGGCTAAAAGGCATGCAAAGGAAACTAAAATGGATAACGGAGAAAGACCTGTTCGAACATCAAGTGTCTCGGAAGGGAAAGTCATAACCTTTGATGAAGAGGATCGTGTTGATATCCAGGATCCTCATCACGATGGTTTAGTTATTACTCTTTTCATATCTAACCATTTTGTCTGCAAGATCCTCATAGACGGAGGAATTTCAGTGAACATTATCCAGCTTGATGTCCTAAAGAAGATGGGTATTCCTGAATCAGAGATCATACCAAGATCCTCTGTGCTTGTAGGATTTAGTGGTGAAACTAAGAATACCCTGGGGGACATTAAACTCCCAATATACATTGAAGGCCTACACTCTTATCAAAAATTTTGTGTTATTGACTGTTTATGTTGTTGTAATGTTATCCTTGGCAGGCCTTGGATACACGATATGAAAGCAGTCCCATCTACTTACCATCAATGTGTGAAGCTCCCTAGTCCTTGGGGAATAGTGAAGATTGATAGTGATCAGCAGGAGGCTAAGAATTGCTATACTTCATCGATGAAACCAGCCTCGAAGTCAAGGGAGCAATAGCAATCAAAGTATCCTCCAAGGGATGTCTTGGAGGCAAGAGAGCAGGATGTGGTAGAAATCCTCATGGATCCTGATGATCCTGAATCCAAAATCTATATCGGATCAGGGATCCTTGGCGAAATGAAAGAAGACCTCGTATCCTTCCTCAAAAGGAGAAAGACTACCTTTGCATGGAAACACGAAGATATGACTGGTATATCCAAGGATGTTATCACTCACAAACTCGGCATCGACAGATCCTTCAAACCAATCCATCAAAGGAGAAGAAAGTTTGCACCGGAAAGGAATGCCATTATCCAGGAAGAGGTGGAGAAATTGCTCCGGGCAGGTATGATTAGAGAGGTCAAGTATCCAAGATGGTTGGCCAATGTGGTTGTTGTTCAAAAGAAAAACGGAAAGTGGAGGGTATGTGTCGATTTTACCGATTTAAATAAGGCATGTCCCAAGGATCCTTTCCCTTTACCCCACATTGACTCCATGGTGGATGCAACCGCGGGTCATGAACTGTTAACTTTTATGGATGCTTCATCTGGATTTCAACAAATCCAAATGGAACCATCCGACCAAGAGGATACAGCCTTCATGACTCCAACTAGTATATACTGCTATATTGCTATGCCGTTCGGATTAAGAAATGCAGGTGCAACATATCAAAGGCTGGTGAATATGATGTTCAAGGATCAGATTGGACAAACTATGGAGGTTTACATAGATGATATGGTGGTAAAATCCTTAAAAGTTGAGGATCACCTAAGAGACTTGGAGGAAGCATTTGATATCCTTGACAAATATAACATGAAACTTAATCCTTCAAAATGTCACTTTGGTGTTAAAGCAGGTAAATTTTTAGGATATATGGTGACAAAGAGAGGCATTGAAACTAGCCCGGAACAAATCAAAGCAATAGTGAACATCAAATCTCCGGTCAATGCTAAGGATGTTCAAAGGCTAACAGGCAGGATAGCAGCCCTGAACAGATTTATATCCAAATCCTCCAAGAAGTGTAAAGAATTCTATGATATCCTAAGGAAGAACAAGAAATTTGAGTGGACGGAGAAGCATGAAAATGCTTTGAGAGCCCTCAAAGATTACCTATCCTCGGCCCCGGCTTTGATGAAACCAGAAAAAGGCGATGTGCTATCCTTGTATCTTGCAGTATCCTCAAAAGCAGTAAGTGCGGTCCTTGTTAAGGATCATCAAGGTACACAACATCCTGTCTATTATGTAAGTAAAAGTTTACTTGATGCCGAATCCAGGTATTCACACCTTGAAAAGCTTATTCTTGCATTAATTATGGCATCCACTAAGTTAAGACATTATTTTGAAACTCATGTTATCATTGTTAAAACTAATTTTCCAATTAAGAATGTCCTCAGGAAACCAGAGATGTCAGGAAGGATGGCTAAGTGGGCAGTAAAACTAAGTGCATATGATATAAGATATGAGCCTAGGACAGCCATCAAATCCCAAGCATTAGCTGACTTTGTGGCTGATTTCAGTAGTGATTTACAAGAAGAAGCTGAGTTGGAAGTCCAGCAACTAGAAGAGACCAAGGATCCTTGGATACTCTATACTGATGGATCCTCAAATGTCAAAGGCACAGGGCTGGGAATACTACTAAAATCGCCACAGGGGGACATAATACCCCACTCTATAGCTTGTGAGTTCCAAACCACTAACAATGAGGCTGAATATGAAGCCTTAATTGCTGGTTTGCAAATTGCTAAGCATATGGGGATCAGGTATCTTGAGGTACACGTAGATTCTTTATTAATTACAAACCACTTTAATGGATCCTATGCTGTTAAAGGTGAAAAGCTAACCAAATATTTGGAGATAGTCAAAAGTTTGGCACTCTCTTTTGTTTCCTTTAGTTTGTCACAGGTACCAAGGGAAGAAAATACAGAAGCTGATGCATTGGCTAATTTAGGATCATCCTTGAAGATCCCGGAGGATATCAAGATCCCTATTATCCATATCCTGACCCCGGCTATTGAGGATCATGTGGCTATGGAGATAGGAAATGATTCTGCAATGATCCCTAGTGAGGATACTCGATCCCATTCAGGATCAGGATCATGGATCTCACCAATTATGAGATACTTACAACATGGAGAGATTCCTACAGGAGAAAACCCTAGGGCTTTCAAATTTAAGGTATCTCAATTCACAATTATAAATAGTATGTTGTATAGGCGATCTCTTGCAGGACCATACTTGAGATGCATCGAGGATCCTGAAGTCCAAGAAGTTTTAAAAGACTTCCATGAAGGAGATTGTGGAAACCACACTGGGGGCAGGGCATTATTCTCAAGGATCCTGAGGACAGGATACTACTGGCCAACCATGAAGAGAGATGCTGTGGAGTATGCTATAAGATGTGATCCTTGTCAGAGACACAGCAATATCCTTCATCAACCAGCTGAATTATTGCACCCTATATCCTCCTCCTGGCCATTTATGAGATGGGGTATGGATATAGTTGGTAAGCTCCCTAAGGCACCTGGTGGAAAAGTATTCATGCTTGCTATGACTGATTACTTCTCCAAGTGGATAGAGGCCGAAGCTTTTGCCCAAGTCAGAGAAAAGGAAGTTATATCCTTCATTAAAAGAAATATTATAACTAGATTTGGAATTCCTTCAAAGATTATATGTGATAATGGTTCTCAATTTATTGGGGGCAGAACCACTAACTTTTGTGACAGCTGGGGGATTAAGATGATAACATCAACACCAGTCCACCCACAAGTTATTGGTCAGGCTGAATCATCCAACAAGATCATCATCAACAATTTGAAGAAGAAGCTTGGATCCAAGAAAGGGAAATGGGCAGAAGAACTACCCTATGTGCTTTGGGCTGATAGGACAACCCCCAAGAATGCTACTGGTCAAACACCATTCTCTTTGGTGTTTGGGGCAGAATCAGTGATCCCAACAGAAATGGTGGTTCCAACTGCAAGAACAAGTACCCGTGATCCTGAGAAGAATGATGAGAACTTGGCTCAAGACCTGGATACTATTGAAGAAATCAGGGATATGGCTAGGATAAGGATGGCCAGTTATCAACAGAGAATGGCTGGTGCTTACAACAAAAATGTCAGGATCAGGAGGTTTCAAGTTGGAGATATGGTATTAAGAAAAGCATTCCAAAATACCACCAATCCTGCTGATGGAAAATTGGCTCCAAAATGGGAAGGCCCTTATTTGATTGAAGCTGAAGCAGGAAAGGGGGCATATAGATTGCTAACCATGGAAGGTGATTTGCTACCAAGAGCTTGGAATGCTGTCCACTTGAAGAAATATTTTATGTGAGCAGGATCCTCATAGCACAGATGATCCTCAGGATAGGGGTATCCTTAAAGGATCCTCAAAGTATCTATGATCCTTACTTAGGTAATATCCTAACTTGAATTATTTCATTTCTTTATTTTCTCATATAAGGATAAGGATCACGTATCCTTTATCCATCTCTCACGTGAGTTCAAGTTTTGAAAGTTCAGGTATCCTTAGCATAACGTTGGTTATCCGCAGAAGCAATCCGTCCTTTGGGTTTAACCCCAGTTATTCGGGCTTGACCCCAGTTCCGCCTGTAGCGCACGATGATCCTGGTATAGTTCAAGGCATTGGGACCAGTACTCGTTTTAGGGGCTGATAATTCCATTGTACTGGCTATGCTTAGGATCCTACGTATAATGGTAGACGTACCATACATCCGTTCCTAAGGTTTCTAACGTTTTCACGTTAGCTAAGGTTTCTAACGTTTTCATGTTAGCTAAGGTTTTGGCATTTTCATGCCACTAAGTTTGGATAGTCGCCAGTTAGGGCCATACTCCAGTTTACATACGATCCTTGGGCTTGTCCCCAGTTATCCTTGGGCTTGTCCCCAGTTATCCTTGGGCTTGTCCCCAGTTATCCTTGGGCTTGTCCCCAGTTATCCTTGGGCTTGTCCCCAGTTATCCTTGGGCTTATCCCCAGTTGCTAATTTTTATCTTATATTGGCTTAGTCCCAAGTGATGCTCTATTTCAGGTTCTTGAAGATAGGCAACTAGGGATCCTTGATCCTTACTTTATTCTAAGGTTTATCTTATAGTTATACTTATTAAGGTCAGGATCCTAACTTGGATCCTCAGGTATGATCCTTAACTATTTTTAATTCTATTCATTATTTGAATAACCCTTATACTTGACAACTGAACTTGTGATTCTTAAACCATATCACTTTTTAGAACTTATCGGTTATGGGATATGTGATCCTTGATCATATCCTAAACTTTCTGGATATCTTTTCTAATTTTTCAAGGCTTGATAAGTATAAACAGAATGAACATTACAACAGTTGGAAAATGAGATATTAAAAAGTATAACAACACGAGATAAGCGACAAAAGGTTAAGTTTTTATTTATAAACAAAAGACTAACCCTTAAAAGGTTGTCAAAATTACCTACCCGAGCATCTACCAGCGCAACGTGGCCCATCCGCTGGGGTAGGTAAAGGGTGTCCATGATAATAAGTTCAAAGATAGTGCAGGAATATAAAGGCGGCAGGATCACAATGGCTTCATCCCCCAAACAGAGGATCCCTCCACCAGTTGCAATCCTGCCTATTGTCCAAAGGATCATACATGATCCTTAATCCTAAAGCCTATTGTTCAAAATACAAACCATTAAATTGTTCGACATCACAACCACAAAAAGATACTACCACCAAACTTAAAAAAAAAATGGGCTCCGGCTATGTCTAGAAATGTCCTTCATCGCCCATTTATGCAGCCTATGCCTTCGCTGCATCATCATCCCCTCCAGCTGCGGTATCCTTCGTCAGATCCTTCCCACTGCCACTTGCTTCAATTGCCAAGACCTCAGTAGCCTCCTCCTCATCATCCTCAAGATCAGCCAACCTTGCCTTCCAACCCTCAACATCCCAGCTGTTTTTGTCAAAGCTAGGATCTTGAGCTTCCTGGGCCATCTTCAATTTTGTCTGATACATCGTGATGGCGGCAGAGACCTTAGCATTCTCAATGAGGTCATGCTTCTCATAGTCAAGGTCGATCAGAAGTTTGGCTGTCTTAGTCTTCTCATCTAGGAGTTCCTTCCGAAGATCAGCAAGTGCAAGGTCCTCGAGCACGGCGACCTGTTGGAGGTCAGCAATTTTCTTGTCCTGCTCCTCAACATTCCCCACGTAATCCTCAATCTCAGCAAATTTCTCTAAAGAAAAGGATAAAGCAGTTCAAGATCAGGTGATCCTCATACGAGTAGGATACCTAGGCAGAATAAAGGATCCTTACGTCATTGAAGTATTCAAGGAACTGGTGGCGGATCAGTGGTAGACCTTGAAGATCCTCAGCATCAGAAGTTTTCCTTTTCTTGACACCCTTTCCTTTAGTGGGTGCCTTTGGAATGGAAATGCTAGGACTGGTGGTGGATCTCTTCTTCCTGGATCGTACGACATCAAGGTCAGCCGTGTTGAACTGGGATACAGGCTTGGCAGATTTTCCAGCGCCTACACATTCAAAGCAAGATGAGTATCCTTATCCTATTTCAATTTATTTATTTATTTTAATATTCAAACTATATAACAGGCAGGATACTTACTTGACATGGTAATGGAACCTGAGGATACTTCTTGTGAGTCTTGGGTGTCTATCTTGAATGTCCTTGTTTCAGGATCAAGCTTCCAAAAAGCAGCGAGCCTATCCTTGGTTTCAGGTGATGTGATGATGTGTGAGACGGAAATAGCTGCATGATACAAGACAAAAAGGGTTAGTGATCCTATTACAAAAACAAGACTACCTGGTGATCCTTCTCAGGATCCTCTGTCCTACCATTGGTGGACCACTCCCTTGGTAAATGCTTTCCATCTGGAATGGTATCCCTTCTTACAAAGAAGAAGCGACGTTTCCAATCTTTGTCATTCTTGGTGACTTTAAGAAGGGGATGTTCTGCACTGGGTTTTCGTTTGAATAAATAACGGTGGGATCCAAAGGTGGTAACATCATACAATTGTGTCAGCTCTGACATGCCTAAATCAATACCCTCCTGTTCGATGATCCTCTCCAGGGTATACAAAACCCTCCAAATCATCGGCATGGCTTGGATGTAAGAGATGCCGGTAAGAGAAAAGAAGGATTGTGTAAGTTCTGGGAAAGGATAGGTGTATCCTATGGCAAATGGAGTAACCGGAAAAGCAACCCATGTTTCTGAAACATAGTCACTCAGGACAGTAGGATCGAAGGGTTTGAAAAAGGCACTCGCCGGAAAACGGTGACGGATGTTATCTATTTGTGCATCGTTAAAGCAACATCTCTCATTCGCCGAGTCTTTGATGATCTTTTGACTCTTCAAAGGGCTATCCTTCTTGTGATCCTTGCCCGGTGAACTTCGGAGCAACATTTTCGAAGTGACGGAGATAAAGAAAGAAAAACAGAGTAAGAAGGGAGAAAGAGGAGAAAGAATTACCTGGTTGATCGTCGACTGAGAATTTAAAGGGAGTCTCTTTCGAATTTGAATGCATGATGATCCTATCTATATCTCTATTTATAATTATGATTCTGCAGGGTAGTCACTTCTGTGACGTCATGATCGCAACGGCTAGTTCTATTTTAACGGCTATATATCCGTTAGTTTGTTGCGGATAAGATCAGAAAATATAACTCACATATTTACAATTTAACTCCTTATATTTTGGGGGCAATTGTTAGGGGTGGATTTCTAAATGACCCGTGATCCTTAGCTATTATCCTCTTTAGTGATCCTTACTTCTGTGACAGATAATGATCCTCAGAAGAGCTTCAGGATCAGGATCATGGATCACCTTAAGGATCCTCATACTAACAATTGTTCATTCGTGTTTCGTATTATTTTGCAGGAGTAACAAGTTGGACCAAGTCTTGGCGACATTCCTGGAGAATATTCCCAAACTATCCCGCACGTGCTTGGCCAAAAATGGACGTTGTGGAGAACGTGGAAGCTTGGCACGAAAGTCGGACAGTTAGTTAGAGTAGATTATTTCTAATTTAAAAGGGGTAACGAGCTAGTAGAGAAACACTTAGTCATTTTTTACAGCTACACGCACTCATATACTCGCACACTTGAAGCTCTCGACGAACATTCATTCATTCTCACTCACATTTACACATTTCACGATAGTGATCCTTGTACCTAGCTCGTTACTATCCGAAGTTGTAAACATTTATTCATTTATTTGAGCTTGGTGATCGGTAGTTTCCATCACCCGGGGTTTTTTGTGCCGGAGATCAACTCTTGATCAAGGGCTTTTTCCCCGTATAAACCCTTGTGTTGTTTGTGCAATTTTACATTAAAGTGATCCTCATCATTGCTCTACATTTCAAGCATCATACCCCGTAATCTAGAGTTTGGTTGCAATATCCTCAACTGATTTTTTGACCAAAACACTACTGATATTGGAGAAGAGCGGCATCTAGCTTGGCTTGAGCATCCTCATTAGCTTTGTGGAGGGCAGCTTGGTGTTCCTGAGTCATTGTCTTGTATTTGTCTTCATAATGCTGGGATTTGGCAGCCGCAATGGTTCCTTGGTCAGCTATGGTGGCCTCAGCTTTCTCCAGCTTGATCTCCAACATCTTGTTAAGCCCGCAAGCGTCTTCATACAAGTGCATAAGACGATCCAGACCCTATCGATAAAGACACAGGTATTGATGTAAAAAATAAGCAGGATAAGGACTAACATACTTGTGCAGGATATCGAAAAGAAAATTCTACCTGTTTGAGGAATGAGGTGGCTTCGTTGAACCCATGATTCTCGAGAGAGAATGTTTCAGAAACAGCTGGGGAGTCCGTCTCCTTTCTCTTCCGAGAGCTGGATGCCCGGGTCCTGGATGCCGGAGGGCCTTTGGGAGCAGAAACAGTCTTCGAGGAGGTAGGCTTTGGTGTAGCAGACGGCTTTGGCTTGGATTCTTGTTTGATGGGTTCGAGGCTGGAGTAGCAATCCAACTCGTCAAGTTCGAAACCTTCAAGGTTGACGATTGGTACTACACAAGGGAAGATATTCTTAAACTCATCATACTTTTGAAAAGTAATTAATATATGTTGAGAATGTGCTTACCAGACATTTCTGAGCTTGATTTCTGGCTTGAATCTGTAAGAGACAGGGAGAAAGTTCTTTCACTGGCAGGAAGACGGTAGATTTCCTTGATCTTGGATTCGGATTCTGCACTGGGAGGCACTAAATCTCTGAAATTCGCTGCATAAAAACATCAGGATATAAGTCCGGGATACAGTTTGAAGATATAATTGGGGATATTCCTAAAACCCTAAATCCTACCCTTGGTTAACCATTTAACCGGTAGATAGAAACCCTTATCAATAGAATCTCTTTTTACGAAAAAGAATTTTCGTCGCCATCGATCCTCGTTCTTGGAGGCCTTAAGTACCAAAGGGTTCTTGGAGGTAGAAAACAGAAGAAAACGATGATCGCCATGGGATCTCAACCGGTATGCTATAGGGAGGTCTTCAATAAACAGGTTGGGAAAATGACGAGACTTGATTTGATTCAGCACTATCAAGACTCGCCGAACCATTGGCATAACCTGGGCGTAACTAAGGCCGGTGAGGTCGAAAAAGCTAGAGATAAAGGGTGGAAACGGGTACCGGAGTCCAAGAAAGAAGGGGTAAGCGAAAAAACAAACCCACTCGTCGGATGACGCGTCCGATCGGGCTTCCCGGTCGAAAGGGCGAAAGACTGTTCCGGTGGGGAAGGCACCGGAATCTTTAAGAGCAGCGATGTCGGCATTGTTGAAACAGCAGACTTCTTTTGGTGGGTTGCGAATAAGGTTTTGACTTACGAGGGCTGAGGCTGGTCGGTCCGATCGGGATTTCATTCGTGGTGCCATGAAAAGTATTGAGCAAACTAAAAGAGATTCAAGAAAGAAGGATAGAAAGGAAAATACCTGATGTCCGCTTGAAGACAAGGATAATCGTAATAAGGAGTCCCTCGGTTAATATAGGATGAATATAGGGGGGTAAAGAGTAAATAATGCTTTGGAAGTTGCACCGCTGTCATTTCAAGGGTCTAGTCGTATTAATTGCCTTAAGTTATGAGGTGAAACTTTTGAAATATATCCGTTGGATTGGTATCCCAACCGATATATTTGGGGACAATTGTTATGGGTCATTTTCTGAGTATACATATCCTGACTAATATCCCGCTTTTTATTGTTTATTTGTGACCAGGATACTGGACGAGGATATTGCTAACATCTTGGGCGATATCCTAAGTCTGAGTGAATTAAACACGTGCAGGTTAATGGCTGTAAGTTACTAACGGTCATCAGGACTTCTTCTCCTCAAGACTCGGACGTATTTGTTATGAAGAAGCCGTTGAACCCAAAAGACTTGGTCCTCAACGTTCGAGTGGGAATATTCGCTGGATCCCGGAAGTTTAGGATAGTTTGTTACATTATCTTTACTATAAATAGATGGGGGCGGATCAGTTTAAGGCACACAATTTACACTTACACTCTCGAACACTTTCACTCTCTAGCTCGTTGCAAACACCACACTTGTATTCAAATTTCATTGTAACACATAGTCGATCCGCACCACATCCTGCACTGTATCCTGATATTTGAAGCAATAGAAGAACAAGGCAGCTGTGATTGTCAGCTCCCGAGGTTTTATGCCGGCGATCTGGATTGATCAAGGGCTTTCCTCGTACATCACGTGTCCACCTTTACATTTTTTATCATTGTTTGATCATAGATACAGCTCTATATCCTGAGCCGTATCCTGAATACTGATTTTCTAAATAACTTAACAAGCGTATTTTCAATACACTTTCTAGCACACTACCTCACTTAACTAGTTTGATCACTAAATTGCTTAGGTAATTTTTGACCAAAACACTTAATACTTTTGAGAATAGTGACCTGCCCCCAGTATGGTTACCACAATCCCCTTCATGTATATCCTGAAGTACTTCTTTGGCTTCAGGATCCTCCAAACACCTCAGATACGGTCCTGCAAGAGATTTCTTGTATAAAACATTATTTATACTAGTGAATCGTGATACCTTCATCCTAAATGCCTTAGGATTTTCATCTTCGGGGATGTGTCCTTCCTTGAGATATCTCATGATTGGATTCGTCCAAGATTTAGGATCCTCTTCAGGATACTCTGCTCCAGGATCCTGAATACCCGCTACTTCTTTATCCCGAGGATTCGTTGCAGGATACAAGACATGTATTATTGGTATTTGGGTTCCTTCTGGTATCCTGACCGATGATCCCAGATTTGCTAAGGCATCTGCTTCGGCGTTATCCTCTCTTGGTACCTGTTCAAGTGTAAAAACATCGAAATATTCTGCTAATTTTTTGAGAATATCGAGGTATTCGATTAATTTCTCACCCTTAACTGCATAGGATCCATTAAAATGGTTAGTAATTAACAAGGAGTCAACATATACTCGCAAATTCTTGATACTCATACTCTTAGCCAATTCTAATCCTGCAATTAAAGCTTCATATTCTGCCTCATTATTAGTAGCAGGAAATTCACACCTAATGGCCTGGGGTAATATGTCCCCCTGTGGCGATTTTAGTAGTATACCTAGACCTACACCTCTTATATTGGATGCACCATCAGTATATAATGTCCAGGATCCTGAAGATTCTCCTAACTGTTGAACTTCTAGGTCTACCTCATCCTGAATATCACTACTGAAATCAGCCACAAAGTCAGCTAAAGCCTGAGACTTTATGGCATTTCTAGGTTCATATACTAAATCATAAGCACTTAACTTCACTGACCACTTGGCCATCCTGCCTGACATCTCTGGTTTCCTAAGCACATTTTTGACAGGATAATTTGTTTTAACATGGATCCTATGTGTCTCAAAATAATGTCTAAGCTTTGTCGATGCCATGACTAGAGCTAATATCAATTTTTCTAAATGAGAATACCTAGTTTCAGCATCTAACAAACTTTTACTAACATAATATACAGGATATTGCTGACCTTCATGGTCTTTTATAAGAACGGCACTTACAGCATTCCCTGATACAACGAGGTATAGGGATAGTGGTTCACCATTTTCAGGCTTCATCAATAGAGGTGCGGTTGAGAGATATCGCTTCAAATCCTGCAAGGCTGCTTCATGCTTTGCTCCCCATTCAAATTTCTTATTCTTCTTGAGGATATCATAGAATTCCTTGCATTTTTCTGAGGATCTTGAAATAAATCTATTCAAAGCTGCTACTCGGCCTGTCAACCTTTGTACGTCCTTCATATTTGAGGGTGATTTTATATCCAGGATAGCTTTGATCTGCTCTGGGCTTGCTTCTATCCCCCTTTTTGTCACCATATATCCAAGAAACTTTCCTGCCCCCACTCCGAAATGGCACTTAGCAGGATTCAGCTTCATGTTGTATTGATCCAGGATATCAAATGCTCCCTTGATATCCTGGAGGTGATCCTCGGCTCTTTTAGATTTTACCACCATATCGTCAATATATACCTCCATGGTGTCCCCCAGCTTATCTTTGAACATCATGTTTACCAATCTCTGGTATGTTGCACCTGCATTTTTCAAACCGAAAGGCATAGCAGTATAGCAATATATACCTGTTGGTGTCATGAAAGCAGTATCCTCCTGATCCGAAGGCTCCATTTGAATCTGCTGAAATCCTGAGGACGCGTCCATGAATGTTAACATTTCATGTCCAGCAGTAGCATCTACCATTGCATCGATATGAGGGAGAGGAAATGGATCTTTAGGACAAGCCTTGTTCAAGTCCGTGTAATCTACACAGACTCTCCATTTCCCGTTTTTCTTCTGTACCACAACTACGTTTGCTAGCCATCTTGGAAACTTGACTTCTCTGATCATCCTGGACTTCAACAATCTTTCAACTTCCTCTTGGATAACCGCATTCCGCTCAGGAGCGAATTTTCTTCTTTTTTGCTGAACAGGCTTGAATGATTTGTCAATTCCAAGCTTGTGAGTGATAATGTCTTTGGATATGCCTGTCATATCCTCATGTTTCCATGCAAACGTTGACATCCTGCATTTCAAAAAGTTAGTTAACTGTTCTTCAATATCCTGAGGGATATTGGTTCCTACGAGCACCGAGATATCAGGATTATCCTGATCCAGGATGATTTTCTTCACATCCTGCTCCGAATCCTCCATGATATCCTGGGCCCGCATCTTTAATTGCTATGCTGTACTAGGCTTAGTTGAGGATTTCATCGAGGATGAGTAGCATTCTTTCGCTTCCTGTTGATCACTTTCCACCTTGACAACCCCCCAAGGGGTAGGGATCTTGATGCATTAGTGATATATTGATGGCACAGCCTTCATATCGTGAATCCATGGTCTTCCCAGTATGATGTTATAGCAGGATAAGGAGTCCATCACATAGAAGCGTTGTATTGAGTTGACCCCTTCAACATATACTGGTAACTTTAGCTCCCCTACGGTATTCCTAGCTTCTCCACTGAAACCAACGAGCACAGTGGACTTCGAAGTGATATCCATCGGAGATACATTCATCCTCTTCAATGTTTCCAGCTGAATTATATTGACAGAACTGCCGTTGTCTACCAGTATCCTGGGTACAAAATGGTTAGCCACATATAATGTTATTACTAAAGCATCATGGTGAGGATCCTGAACAGTATCCCTGTCATCACTATCGAAAGTGATCACTTTATCAGTTGTGAGGGTAGTCATTCTGACTGGTCTGTCTCCCCTCTCGCTCTTAGCCTCCTTTGCATGTCTCTTGGCCGCCGAATACGAAGTCCCACAATTGTCGGATCCTCCTGAAATAAAGTTAATTATCTTGGCATCTGCTGGGGGTGATGCTGCTCGTTCAGGATCCTTCTCGGGATCCTGCCCTTTATTCTTCTTTTTTCCCAGCAAGTCCTTCAGATTCCCCTTGCTTAACAGGTAACTTATCTCTTTCCTTAAAGCAATGCAATCCTCGGTCATATGTCCGAAGTCTTCGTGGAAGGCACACCATTTGGATTTATCCTTCCAATCAGCTTTCTGCTGGTTCTTTCGAGGCCACCTAGCTTTGTCCCCTAAGCCCTGCATAGCATACATTAATTCAGGTATATTAACAGAAAAGCAGTATTCAGATAAATCAGGATATTCTTCAGGATCCTCGTCTTCAACAGCGTTCACTTTCTTGTTATCATTTCTGCCATATGGCCTGGAGCGATATGGCTTATATGAGGTTTCTGATTTCCTGTTAGTTGATTCATAGGTTGAGGTAGAATTCATCCTCTCCTGCATCTTCTTGTCATCTTCCAGACGGATATATCTCAAAGCCCTGTTACGAGCTTCGTCGAGATTCCTGCAGGGATTCATTACAAGATCCTGATAAAACTGAGAATCCTTTTGTAATCCCATCTTAAAAGCTTGCACAGCTGTTGCAACATCAAGATGTGGGATATCCAAGGATTCTCGACTGAATTTGTTCACATAATCCCTCAAGGATTCCTGAGGCCCTTGAGTTATCCTGTAAAGGTCACTGGTTAGTTTCTCAAAACTCCGACTACAAGAAAATTGACTGTTAAATAAATTAACCAAATGAGCAAACGAAGTAATTGAGTGAGGAGGAACGTTTAACAGCCATTTTAAGGCTGATCCTGTCAGAGTAGAACCAAATCCCTTGCATAAGCATGCTTCCTTAAGCTCCGGAGGGATAGGGTTAATCTCCATTCTTTCCCTATACTGGGCAATATGCTCTTCAGGATCCGTAGTCCCATCATACAGCTTCATGTTGGGAGTCTGAAATCTTTTTGGGATTTCAGCATCACAGATGGGATATGCAAAGCGGGATATCCTGTAGCTGTCCTGGGATACTTCCGGAATTGGTTGGACCACTCCAGGTACACTGGATATCATGTCCTTCAATTTCTGGAGCTCCCTGGTAAATGTTGACGTCATACCTGCATCTTGCAAAGACCCATTATTGTTATTAGCAGGAATATTATTATTTGACACATTACCGTTCTGAGGATTTTGGCCATATCCTGAAGCATATCCTGAACTTCTCACAGTCGATATCCTGACCGAAGAGGGTATCTCAGGGGTATGATTCTGAGAATGGCTTGGGACGATATTCCCCCTATTATCCTCAGTGTAAACTGCGAAACTGAAGTTCAAAGCCCTGGGCTGTATAGGAGTGACAGTTTCTTCAGCGGGTCTACTCGAGCTAGCTTTTAAGAGTTGTATTTCTCTTAACAGCATTTGGTTAGTCTCCTATTGCTGCCTCATTTGTTCCTGCACACTTCCAAATAAAGTCAAAATTTCATCGTTAGAGGCTAAAACGGGAGCAGATCCCTGGACACTCCGAGTAGGGATAACATCTTGAGATTGTGAAGAAAACGGCATCCTTGGAGGAGGTGGTGGAAGCACCGAACCAGTAGTAGCAGAGGTTGTAGCAGACATAGTGGAAGAGCTCATGTTTGATCTTGAGGCCATTGTAAACAATGTGGCAAAAAGTTTTGAAAATAGAAAACCGATTAATGATTTTACAAAGATTTTTAGTAAAAGTAGCACCACTCGCCCCACGGTGGGCGCCAAATTGTTTTGGTCAAAAATTACCTAAGCAATTAAGTGATCAAATTAGTTAAGTGAGGTAGTGTGCTAGAAATATCTATGAAAAATGTGTTAACAAAATTAGATATGAAAACAGTTTCAGGATACGGCTCAGGATATAGAGCTGTATCTATGATCAAACAATGAGCGAAAATGTAAAGGTGGACACATGATGTACGAGGAAAGCCCTTGATCAATCTAGATCGCCGGCATAAAACCTCGGGAGCTGACAATCGCAGCTGCCTTGTTCTTCTATTGCTTCAAATATCAGGATACAGTGCAGGATGTGGTGCGGATCGACTATGTGTTACAATGTAATTCGAATACACGTGTTGTGTGTGGTGTTTGCGATGAGCTAGAGAGAAAGTGTTCGAAAATGTGTGAGTTGAGTGACTTAATCTGATCCGCCCCCATCTATTTATAGTAAAACAAATGTAACTAACTATCCTACATAACCGGGATCCAACGAATATTCCTTAGTTGAACGTTGGAGACCTGGTCTTTCGGGCTCAACGTCTCTCCTTTAACAAACACGCCCGAGTCTTGAGGAAATGAAGTCCATTTGACCGTTAGCAAGTCCCAGTCTTTAACCTGCACGTGATTAATTCGATATACCCCAGGATATCACCCAGGATGTTAGCAATGTCCTCGTCCAGTATCCTGATCACAGATAAACAATTAAAAGCAGGATATTAGTCAGCATGCATACTCAGAAAATGGCCCATAACACTTACCTATAGTCGAATTCTCCTACAATAACAGTTATCATTCCAGCATTCAAATGGCACCATTTAAGGCATTATATGGAAGAAGATATCGATCGCCTATTGTATGGTAAGATATCGGGCACTCGTAATTAACCGGTCCTGAGCTATTGCAAGAAACGACTGAGAAAATCCTCCAAATTTGAGACAATTTGTTGAAAGCTCGGAGTCGTCAGAAAAGTTACGCCGATAGACGACGCAAGCCCCTTGAATTTGACGTTGGTGACTACGTACTCCTAAAGCTTTCACCTTGGAAGGGTGTGGTCCGATTCGGCAAGAAAGGAAAGCTCGCGCCTCGATACGTTGGACCCTTTAAGATTCTGGAAAGGATCGGCAAGGTGGCCTACAGACTCGAACTACCGGAGGAACTTAACAACGTTCACCCGACTTTCCGTGTTTCGAACCTCAGAAAGTGTCTAGCTGAGCATGATCTACACGTTCCACTCGAAGATCTACAAGTAAATGAAACACTAAACTTCGTGGAAAAGCCTGTCGAGATCACGGATCGACAAACCAAGCAGCTCAGGCGCTCACGCATTCCCATTGTGAAGGTTCATTGGGAAGGTAAACGAGGCGCAGAGTTCACTTGGGAACTCGAAAAAGACATGAAACCGAAGTACCCGCAGTTTTTTGTTACGGCTTCGGCCTAATTTCGGGATGAAATTCCCTTAAGTAGGGGAGGTTGTAACACCCTGTGTTTCGAAAGTCAAAGTTAAAGTCAAGATTGATTGTTTTGACTTCTTTGACTTGTAGATAATCCTTTTTATCTTATTGCATTAGCTGTATTATGTGGAGTACTTATTAATAATCGAGGTTTAATCGCTATTTATCGCATGTTTATCACTTATCGCATTCGCACTCGCAACTCGAATTTACGCGCTTTAGTTATTGTTTTATGTGTGTGTGCCACTTATGTGTTACTTGTGCATGTTTATTTATGTTGTGTATGATGTGGTGATCAATCGAAACGCAATCGCAACGCTATCACAATCGAATCGCAAACGCTAAACGTAAGATATTTAGGATGATTGTATGTTAGATATAGTAGTTGGGATTAAAAGTAATATTAAGGGAAACTCTATCGCATCGCTCACTCGAATCGCATCGCAACGCACTACACGCGAATCGAAACGACAAAACTCGTCACGCCAAGCTCTAGGGTCGAGTGGCCAACCGATCGGATAGCTATCCGATCGGGTTGTCACCCGATTGGGACGCCACCCGATCGGACAGCCCTTTCCATTTTGGGAAACCCTATAAATACCTCACTTGTTACCTCATTTGATGGTGACAACTCCTTGCTCGATCCAGCCGCTCTCAAGCACTTTTCTCTCGATTTCTCTCAAATCTTGTAAGTTTTCAATCTAAATCTTGTACTTTCTTGATCTACACGCACTCCTACACCTCTCTATCTTTTGAATCTTAACTTTTAACCGTGAAATCACTAGATTTGAGGTGTTCTAGGATGATGTCAGCATGGTGTTCTTAGGAACTTCATGTTTTGGCTTCAATCCACCAAGAACAACTTTAATCTGAATGATTTCCACATGAATAAACAAAGATCTTGCATAGATCTGAACATATTCACGGTGAAAAGGATTGAAAGATGGTTTTCTAACTTTCTTTCAACTCTTTTACACTCAATGCACTCAAAACCCGATGGAATCGGAGCTTGTTCTGATCGTCTACTTGTTCTTAGTGATGTATCAGTTCTAGATCTGGATTCTGTCCGAGAGATAGTGATTTTGGGTTTGAACATGAACGACCGTCTTGAACCGTGAACTGGTCGGACTAGGGTGGTTCCTGTTCGGTCGGGTCACTCGGGCCAAGATGAGGTTCCAATTGTTTAAACAAGCTATCATAACGTCTCATTCAAACTACGACGCTTCAAATAAAATCAAGTGACAAGACGATCAGATCGACGGGACGGACTGCCGTCCGATCGGACTGCTGTCCGATTGGATAGCCATCCGATCGACCGGCTATCCGATCGGATTGTACCTTGATTTAACACTTAACAATTTTCAACATGTTCAATGCATTACCAGTTCTAGCGGATTGTCACCCGATCAGTAGACCATCTGGTTGGATGACAACACTGTTGTGAACTTGTTCTCTGGGAAATGTCTCACCGAACGGATCGCCGTCCGATCAAACCGTCGTTCGATCGACCGACCTGAAGGATAGAGATACTTCTCTGTTTTCAAAATGATACAACGAAAACTTCAAAAGTCAAACCATCATAGACAAACACATCCTCACCAAACGAGTTGACAACCCAATCGAATGGCCACCCGATCGGGTGACCATCCGAACGGATTGTCAACCGATCGACTGGTTATCCGATCAGATTGCTATCCGACCGGACTGTTGTTCGACACTTGGTACTTTTCACCGTTTTACGCGCCGCTTATCATTTATGCTATCGTACTATTCAGGCTAAACTCGCTCTAAGCGCTCCCTTCAATCCATCATCGCTGTGAGTATACTCGAACCCTTTTTGCTTTACGCACTTTTGGGTGTTACATACGTTACTTATTCTAAATCATATCAATCACACTACGCGATACTTTAACGCTAACTGCTACAGTATGTTATACGTGACTCGATGAATGCTTGTTTGTTATGTTTACACATAGATTGCTGTCTACCTACCTTAGCAACGATAGTACTATAGTTTGGACTCAGCACCTGTTCACTCAGGGGTTGTTAAGGACAATTATTTGCATGGTTCACGGTGGTGAATATGTATTACGAACTGCCTTGGGCAGTCAACCCGCAGTCATTGGTATCGATAGGATCATGTCGATAACTAACATGCCTCACGTCACACGTTGTACGTACTGGTTATGCGTAAATCGATTTCGAACTTTACTATGCTATTATTAAACTTGTATGCTCACCTTTACACTATGTGTATTGACTTTTACTTTAACGTATGTGGCAGGTGAATAAGATGCTAGGACGCCTTGTTTGCTGTGTGATGAAATCGAGGCTAGGAAAGAGTCCTAGAAACAAATAAATAAACTATTGTCTATTTGAAATCTGAGTTGTCAGATCAGACTTTGTTTGTGAGACAATTATCTATAATAACTGTTTTATTTGATATGTTATGGTATGGGACATAACTTTAAAATATCTGGTAATTAATAGTTGTTGTGGATACTCATGAACAATCTGTTTCGCTCAATGTCGCGCCCCGATGATTCTGCCATCGGTTGGGGTGTGACACTCCCGTCATCTTTTTCTTGTGGGAGACTGTCTTTTAGTTCAGTCATCATATCCTCCACCACTAGCAAGATTGTGGTTTGTAGTCTTTCGACAAACTGCGGTAGACTAGCTTCTACTGCCTTTCCGACTTCCTCAGAAATTTTAGCTTCCATCTCTTCAGTTAATTGAGATGTTAATTCGCCCCCGGTTACACCAGACATTTCTTTCATTTGTTCAGTGACTATTGGCACCGTATCATCATTACCTTTATCCGTCATCATGAATCTGAAATGTTTATACTCATTATTAAACATTTCATTTTATATCACATGCGTCATTCTTTTTGATTTAGCCAAGTTCACCACTTGCTCAAATCATTTATGTTTAGTGCACTTTCCGGGTTTGAGTGTGTTAACACGCACTTCCCGTGCACATCAAATCAAATTTCCTTTTTCTAATATTCTAATAAGTCTACTAAAGCAATTAATTCTTACCGGATGTTTGATCAAGCTTGAACCGAACACACTTTGTTAACAACCTTGAGCTCTGATTACCAACTTGTAACACTCGTCTTAATTTCTATTATTTTATTCGTAAAATACGGGCTTTTTTAAACAAAATGCATATCTAGCATATAATTAGTTGAAAAGTTAAGATGTACTTGTTTCAGCAAATCAACAAAACCAACTATCTAGTTTTAAACATTCGCAACTACTAGTGTTTACAAAATAACATTGTCAAGACATATTTAGATTAGTGCGGAAGCTTAAAAAATGGTGTTCGGTTCTTGATTTCACGCTTGATCAGCATCCGAAACTAACAAGCAACACCTGAAGTCAAAACCACATCAAATGTGAGTTTTGACAACTTATTAATAAAGATAAACAAGCCCCAATAGCATACATGTATCAAAAAAATAAAAATCCTGATTCTTGGTCTGTCGCGCCAGACCCAAGGTTCACCTTCGCGTGCCGCGGGCGGCTCCACGTGTCGTGCCAGGATTCATTTGCCCCGTCGCGTGGCGCGGAGCAGTGCATTTTCCTGCAGGTCTAGTTTCTGGACCTGCATATTTGCCCAGCTCCGAAAATTTGTAAAAATCCAACTTTAAACCTTCATAACTTTTTACTCAGTTGTCCGTTTTAGTTGATTCTTTTTCCTATGAGTCCGAAAATTTGTAAAAAATCCAACTTTAAACCTTCATAACTTTTTCCTATGAGTCCGTTTTAGTTGATTCTTTTTCCTTGTTTCAATTATCCGACCCATTAGCAATAAGTGCAAAAATATTATTTTTCAATTCCTTGGCGTACTAGATTTAATTACCCATTCCCCGGGCTTGCAAATCTTGGCGTATCAGCACCATCACATGGTTTTACGCTCAAAATAGAATTCCATGCTCATTTTTGTCACGACCCCAGCCCCGGTTTGACCCGGTATTGGAGCCGCGGGATAGGAAACCCGTGGTTGTGATCTCTTTATTTTCTCCTGACTTTTCTTAATAATCAAACTTCTTCTGTGAGGAGAAAGTGATTCCTCATACTGTGCCTTCTTAACAAATATTCCTTCTTCAGGAATTTCACACTGATTTGAGGATTTTGCTTTAGACGAACTTCCCTTCTCGTGGAATGACCTATCTAATTTAAGATAGATATTTGACAACTTTTGCTTACCCATACTGTAATTATCAGATAGTCAACAGAAAATCACATAATCTCAAAATAGCAATTAGGAAAATTAAGTATTAAAATACTTAATAGGCTTAAATCAGTGGCTCGTTTAATAGCTCTGATACCACCTTTTCCTGTCACGACCCCAGCCCCGGTTTGACCCGGTATTGGAGCCGCGGGACAGGAAACCCGTGGTATCTTAATATGCGACAGCGGAAAACAGGATCTTTTTAAAACTCAAAAATGCCCAATTTCTTTTATTTCATAACTTGGAGATAAACCCCGAAATTTACAATAGAGGAATTTAACTAGAAAATTCCATGTTTTATTTAAAACATGTTTATTCATTTTTAACTGAGCCACCTCTTCAAGCTTGTTAGTGCTCCGTAGCACATTTCCTTGATTTACAGCAGGTCGCCTGAAACATGTTTTAAAAATATTTTATCAGCGGGGAAATGCTGGCGAGTTATACATTTGATACAAAATGACACAATGATATAGATTACAGTATTAAGAGCGATTACAATTGCCTTTATCATTTATATCACTGACCCAGTTGTCACTTGACCGGACTTGTGACTGTGGACATATCACTTGTAGGTCCTTTTAACCACTAGTGATAAATTTTTAGTAGCTATGTGCACATCCCCCCACTTACTGGCAGTAATTTCAGATAACAAAGACTTAATCCCTGTAACTATAACTTTTGAAAAATAAGTTTGGAAATAGTTTTGATAAAAAGAGAATAACTCACATTGCAAGTTTACACGGGCAGAGTTTTGCCTACTGATTAGCTTTTTAACCTAAATTTAAACAATGTACATATGAACTCGGTTAGTAACTTAATACAGCATTTACGATAATTCACGAGATTTAACCCTCACAACGAATGACAAGATGCTATACTTAAACATTCAGCGGATTCACAACGAATGACAGAGTATTGCCCGAGATCTAGCAACACTCAAACATCCGGTTGGATTTCACGCGAATGACAAAGTAGCAGCATTTAAACATCCGGTCGGATAGTTTCAATCGATCGGATATTGAATCGTAGCAGCGATCGAGTTAATACCCGGTATTGGAGCAGCACTACACTATAATTGAAGTTGTATTTTCGACTTCAGAGAGCTATTAATTCGTTTTTGTGAAGTGAATTCGACACCATCGAACTGCTCAGGAGCTAAGCTATTTATAGCTGATTTTGAGTCCTCACGCGGCCCGCGTAAACCACAACATATACTTTATGCAGCCCGCGTGGCTGCCCTAGTCTACGTATAGCTTTGCATGGTCATGCATAGGTTCGACATTTGGCTTATACGTGTATCCGGAACACTTATCCGGTCAACCGGTGTTTGACGCGGCCCGCGTAAAGGTCTAGCCATCCTTTACGCGGCCCGCCTGAAACCTATAATTTTGTTTTTCTTGATTTTTAATATGGTTTAGGGTTTCAGGGGTCCGGGTTTTCACTTACGGGTATTCTTAGGACAATTTTGAGAGTCCTTACATCCTCTCCACCTTATTTAAAATCTCGTCCTCGAGATTTATTGGAATAAGTGAGGATACTTTCGCTTCATCTCCGATTCCAGTTCCCAAGTGTACTCGGGTCCTCTCCTGGAATCCCATTTGACTTTGACTAGTACCAATCTTTTGTGCTTGAGGAACTTGATTTTCCGATCTTCGATTTGAAGTGGTTTTTCAACGAACTTCAATTTCTCATTTACCTCTACGTCTTGGAGAGGTACGATCATTGATTCGTTTGATAGACATTTCTTGAGGTTGGATATATGAAATACATCATATACTCCAGCCAATTCTTCTGGTAGTTGTAAACGATAAGCAACTGGTCCTATACGTTGGATCACTGGGAATGGTCCTACGTATCTTGGACTTAGCTTTCCTTTCTTACCGAATCGAACTATTCCTTTCCAAGGAGATACTTTTAAGAGTACTTTGTCTCCTACTTGGAATTCGAGTGGCTTGCGTCGATTATTAGCATAACTTTTCTGGCGATCTCGAGCCGTCTTTAATCTTTCCTTGATTTGGGTGATCTTGTCGGTAGTTTCTTGCACAATCTCCGGTCCTGATAATTGACTTTCTCCTATTTCTGCCCAACAAACTGGAGTTCGGAACTTTCTTCCATATAGTGCCTCGAATGGGGCAGTTTCGATACTTGCATGGTAACTATTATTATAGGAGAATTCGATTAATGGTAGGTGGTCATCCCAGTTTCCACCAAAATCTATCACACATGCTCTAAGGATGTCTTCCAAGGTTTGAATCGTCCTTTCACTTTGTCCGTCTGTTTGAGGATGATTTGCCGTACTTAAATTTAATCGAGTTCCCATTGCTTGTTGGAAACTTTTCCAGAAATGAGAAGTGAAACGACTATCCCTATCCGATACAATGGAGAGTGGAACTCCATGTAAGGATACAACTTCATCTACATACAACTTTGCCAACCTTTCCATGCTAAAGGTTTCTTTCATAGGTAGAAAGTGAGCTGATTTGGTTAATCGATCCACAATTACCCAAATCGCATCATTACCTTTTCTGGTTTTGGGTAACTTTGTAACAAAGTCCATTGTTATAAACTCTCATTTCCACACCGGCATTTCTAGTTGTTGTAGTAGGCCTGCGGGTTTTTGGTGTTCTGCCTTAACTTGTGAACAAGTAAGACACTTAGAAACATATCTAGCTATGTCCTTTTTCATTCCATTCCACCAGAAATTGTTTCTTAAATCTTGGTACATCTTATTGTTACCAGGATGAATGGTATACCTAGATTTATGAGCTTCTTCTAGAATCTGATTTCTTAATTCTCCCTGCTTAGGTACCCAAATTCGCTTCTTATGGAATCTCCAGATTCCATCACTACCTTGTTTTAAATCCTTAATTCGCCCTTTCATTTCTTCAGCATCATCGTTGATTGCCGTTTCTTGAATGTTTTTCAGTTGGTCCATTAAGTCTAATTGTAAACTTAATCTAAGAGCACGAACTCGTCGTTGTTTTTCATAATACTTACGACTTAGGGCGTCAGCAACTACGTTTGCTTTTCCTTCGTGATATTGAATATCATAATCGTAATCACTTAGGATTTCCATCCATCTTCTTTGCCTCATGTTTAATTCTTTTTGCCCAAATATATATCTTAAACTTTTATGATCTGTATAGATAGTAAACTTACTTCCGTACAGATAATGTCTCCAAATCTTAAGGGCAAAAATTATGGATCCTAATTCTAAGTCATGAGTCGTATAATTTTCTTCGTGCTTTTTCAATTGCCTTGATGCATATGCAATTACCTTTTTACGTTGCATAAGCACACATCCTAATCCTAGTTTGGAAGCATCACAATATACTTCAAAATCTTCAGTTTCTTCTGGTAAGGCTAAGATTGGTGCATTGGTTAATTTCTGTTTTAAAATCTTAAAAGCTTCGTCTTGTTTGGGTCCCCATTCAAACTTAACTGCTTTACAGGTTAGCTTAGTTAATGGCACGGCTATCTTAGAAAAATCCTTAATAAACCGTCTATAATATCCGGCTAATCCTATAAAACTTCTAATCTCCATTGCTGATTGTGGGACCTTCCATTTGGTGATTGCTTCTATCTTAGCAGGATCTACGTGAATGCATTCGTGATTCACCATATGTCCTAAAAATTGCACTTCTTTCAGCCAAAATTCACACTTTGAGAATTTGGCGTAAAGCTTTTCTTTTCTTAACAAAGTTAAGAGTATATGCAAGTGCTGACAATGCTCGTTCTGACTTCTGGAATAAATAAGTATATCGTCTATGAAAACAATTACAAATTTATCCAAATACGGTTTACAGATTCTATTCATCATGTCCATAAATGCTGCAGGAGCATTTGTTAATCCGAAGGGCATGACTGTAAACTCGTAATGACCATACCTAGTTCTGAAAGCAGTCTTAGGTATGTCTTCTTCTTGTACCTTCAATTGATGGTATCCGGAGTGTAAGTCGATCTTAGAGAAATATCTAGCTCCTTGAAGTTGATCAAAAAGATCATCAATTCTAGGTAATGGGTATCGGTTCTTAATTGTAACTTTATTCAATTCCCTATAATCGATACACATTCGCATTGAACCATCCTTTTTCTTTACAAACAACACTGGCGCTCCCCACGGGGATGAGCTAGGTTGTATGAATCCTTTACTTAGTTATTCATCTAACTGCTTTTTCAATTCTAGCATCTCAGTGGGTGCTAACCTATAAGGTGCCTTAGCTATCGGTGTAGTTCCAGGAATTAGATGAATTCTAAATTCTACCTCCCTATTAGGTGGTAATCCAGGTAGTTCTTCTGGGAATATATCCAAGTATTCTGATACTACTGGAATTTCCTTTAGTTCCTTACCCTTAGTGTTAATGATTACTGAAATCATATACACCATTTCTTGTTTCCTTGAATAACTGGCCAACTTCATTACTGAAATGAATTTCAATGGCTTTCGTGGCTTGTCTCCTGTAACCACCACTAATTCTCCTGTTGGTGTATGAATTTCTATGGAATTCCTATCACAAAGAATTCGAGCATGGTTGGCTACTAACCAATCCATTCCTAATACAACATCGAATTCGGCTATTTTCATAGGTAACAAGTTTGCAGAAAACTTATGACCTAAGAATTCTATTGTTTCATTATACAAAACCTTATCTATGTTAACAGAATTGCCGTCTGCCGTTCGACTGCAAAAATCTGCCTAAGTTGGATTAAGGGTAAATTAAGTGCTTGGCAGAATAAAGTATTTATAAAACTTTGGTTCGCACCGGAGTCAAATAATACTTTTGCATAAACGTTGTGAACTAGGAACGTACCCGCTATCACGTCAGGAATCAGCTCTGCTTCCTGAGTCGTCAATTGAAAAGCTCTCACATTCTTTTTAGCTCCTTCTGCAGGTTTAGCTTTGTTGTCGGCTGGTTTAACTAATTTAGGACATTCTGGTTTGAAATTATAGGTCCCGTTTTTCCGGTGAGGATCGATAACGAGAAACCTAATCCTTGTTTATCACGAACACGGTAACGGGTGCGGAATCCCCGTGACGGTGCAAACCAAACAAAGTGTGAAACACACGGGTAACCAAAGATTCAATATCTATTGATTATGGATGAGTACAACCACAAACATATACAAACAATGTTTTAATAGACTCTCTCTAAGTCTCTCGGCGCTCATCAGTTTCACACAGAAACTGTGAGGGGTATTTATACTAAAACAGACACAGACATGACGAAACACATAAAGGCCACGACGAAACACTAAAGACGACGAAACACATTCTGTTTCGTCGACATATATATTAATTCTAAACTTGTTTCGTTGAGTGTAGTTTGAGCCCAAATAAAGTCCAAGGCCTATCACAAGTCTTCGGCCCAAGTTGAAAAGAAACGGCCCAGACATAGTTTCTGTTATAATCTTTCATTTGTTCAACATATGAGACAAAACTATGTGACATCATCATGACATCACTAAGGTGATGTCATGGTGATGTGTTTGCGGGAAAGGCTTGCGGCATTCCGTGCTTCGAGTGTCGAACTCTGGGGCGCACGACGGAGGAATGTCGTGTCGTCGGGCTTGAGCCGGACCTAACCGAGTCGACCCGAACCGAATCGAACCGAGTCGAGTCGCGTCCACATAAAGTGTACCAACAATCTCCCCCTTGGACGCTACTCGTGAGGTTCGTCTTCTGTGTCTTTTGTGTCGGAGGATCTTCAAAGTCTTCACGTGTCGTAAGAAGAAAGTGTATCAACAAACTCCCTTTTTATTTAGGTAGTGTGTTAACAAACTCCCGCTTAGAATGAACTCTCCATTGAGTCATGCTCGTGAATCTTTTGACTTGTCAAATCTTCAGTTCCTTGTGGTGTTGATGAAGGGTCAGCGGCAACTCGATCATTTTATCCTTTGAGTGCCTCCACTTCGTGCCTTCATTCCAAAGCTTGTCATCGAACATGTTCTCCTTGCCTTTAGCATCTGCACATGCAAGAAAGCTAAACGCATAATGAGAACAACCGCTTGGAATATAGTTAACATAAACAAACGACACATATGAGATCAAATCTCAATCAAACACCAACCGACAACAGTTTGAAAGTTTAGAAAATGATCAATTTTAATTCTTTAACTTTCAAAACTTGTTAACTTCGACTGTTTTATGAAGGTGCAATTGTTTTCCGGCTTACAATCAGGATTTTGGGTAGGATAGACTCGAGTTCCAACATCAGTCAATCAAAAATAAACTAGAAGCAAAATCTTTTTGCATTTTATAAAGTTTAAATTAAAACATACCTAAAATCTTTTTGTAATTTTTCATTTTTCAAATGTAAAGACGGAAAGCAAAAAATAAATATATATAAAGATGCAGAAACGAAAAGAAGTAAATAAATATTTACAGACATTCTTTTTGCGAGTTTCGAGGGTAAGAGAATCATATCAGTGTACGGTCATGCCAAAACGCTCTTTTTGTTCAATTAGTTAACATTAAGATAAGCATCCTATAACAATTATCGGTATTGTTGTCCACATAAGCTCAACTTATCAGATTTAATCAATCGAGTGTGTATCATTGAAAAAAAAAATTGTAGGTCCCGAAATCTGAGGATCGATAACGAACCAAATCACTTGTTTATAGCAAACACGGTTACGTGTGCGGAATCCACGTAACTATGCCAAATCAAACATGTAAAACAATAACGACACAGTATAATCAATGATACACACTCGATTGATTAAACGGGATGAGAACCGATTACAAACTGATACAAACACAGTTTAACAGAATTTTGACAGAGTTTCTTTAAGTGTAAGCTCTCATCTCCTTTCAAAGTGAAAGCAGATGTGTTTATATACTCCCTGGGCCCAAGTCTCGGCGAAACACAAAGTGATACGGCGAAACAGCATATGGGCCACACATTGGGCTTGAAGCAGCCCAACAGACGACGAATCAAGTGTGATTCGTCATGACTGTCGGCGAAACAGACTTAATGAATGTTGTTCTGTTTCGTCATGAAGTGTTCGACGAAACAGACCTGTTTCGTCGAGGGCTGCATCAGCTGTTCTGTTTGCTGTTGACAGACAGCAAACAGATAGAACATATAAACATCATAATGACCATTCTACCCTTAACATGCAACATGCATTGTTCGTTATACATTACATATCAAACGAAGACAAATAAGTCAGACACAAGCAGATAGGAGGATATCCGACTTGGTAGACATCAAATACATACTCGATAAATGTTAAAGACCGTACAAAATACATCATTAAGTACAAGACTAGTTACAGACACTATAAATGCATCAACAAACCCCCCTTGTCTGTTACTCGTCTTCGGTCTTCTAATCTTCCACCTCAGTGTTGTTCGGACCACGAACTGCCCGAATGTATTCCCCGGTAGTAGCAAAAACACGCTATGCGCTGAAACTTCAAAGCTTGACGTGCATCCTGATCTTCATAAAAAATGTCGTGACGATATAATCTGTTAATGTCAGCCTCGGACATGTTGACGATCCACATCGGATCCAACATCCGGTAATTTGCACGATTATCTCTAAACACAATCACAGCTTCATGGGTGTCGGAGTCGTAGCACCATAATGCCATATCTTCAAGAAAATCCTGCTGCATCGGCATTAATGGGATTTTATCTACGACTCGCGGTGGTTGATATACAAGCTTGTAGCGCCCTGAGTTCGTTTCCGGATCAAGAGTAAACTTGATCGGTTGATAGATGGGGAACTGTGGCTTGTATGATTCATCCTTCCATCCCGACTTCTTGTTTACTTTTATCAGTCGCTCAAATAAAGTAGCGTCGTCGAAGTTTGAACGATTAACAAGCTCAAGCCTCGTCAACGCTGCAACATCATAAAATGGCAACGATAAAATGCTCAGCAAAGACCGGAAGTATTGTATACCGTATTCACGTTTAACCGCTACGCAGTGTATATCCTTAACAAACATCCAGCATAGAATTCTTCCACTTGGCTTCGCCTTTTCAAATTGCAAGTAGTCGACTTGAACACTTTCCGGCACAGGCTTGGAGACTTTTGATAGAAACTGTTTTCGCCATTCAGAGAATGCATCTGTGGCTTTTTCAGACGAATCAGACGAATCACGCTTCCTTAAGTGTTCATCTATGTCATCAACATTCTCCTTCATCCAATCTTCATCAAACGGAGCGAATTCAGTACCATCTTTTCGAACATACGTTGATTTTGTTGCTTCGCCTTCAAATACGATCTCATCGATATCTTCAACATTAGATGTTTCAGTCGACATTTTATCTATCTCAGCATCATCAACCTCTCTCATAGCATTTAGAGCAAGCAATTGCTCATGAGTAAGATCTTCTATTAGTTCTCCTTCTTCAAGTAACTCTCCCGTGACTGGATGAATAGCCTGTAAAGCAATATCGGCGCTGCTTTGAACAAAAGATGTACCTGTGATCTGTTGAACTTTGCCAGTAGAGGTTCCCTGAGTAGATTCGACTACTGGAGGTTGAACTGCAACGACTTCAGAAGAAGTTGCGGCTGGCTGCTGTTGTGATGTACCTGAAGTGTCAGGATTCCCTTGATCTTCAGGGTCTTCATCCCTTTTATTCAGTACTTCTTGTTGCTTACAATGATAATCCCATAGAGCAGCAACCCGCGTTTGAAGTATAGAGTTATTTCTCTCTCTCTCTTCTTCAGCAGCCTTCAAACGAGCATTCTCGGCTTTAAGCAAATCAATCTCAGCTTGTTGTCTCTCTATCACCGTTTGCTGTTGACCAACGGTGGACTTCAACTTGTTTATTTCCACCAATTGGCTGACCTGATCATTCTTCGTGAGATTAATAAAATGAGTTTTCCTCTGAACACGATCAGCAGCTGCTTCAAGTTGAGAGAATAGATATTTGTTCTTATCATCTTGAGAATATGCTGAAAATACCCTATGACGTTCAGAACTAATCTGCGAACTGGTTGCTCTGATTGCAGAAGCCATAGTTCTTTGAGGAACTGCCTGAGGTGTAACAGTTGGAGTTCCAGCAGCTGATGTAACCACAGGAGTTTCTGCAGTTGATGTAACTACAGGAGTTTCTTGTACAGGCTCCTGAGGTACAGATGAAGGCTCTTGAGGCACAGATTGCCGAGTAGAAGTAGCTAAGTATCTTCTTGCATTCTTCTGTTGAGTTGCAGCAGCTTTCTCAGCTCTCCTTTTTGTTCTTCTTTCACCCGTAGGATCCTCTGGAACGTATTCTGGATCATCTTCAGTTCTAATCTTTCTATATCTTTTCACTCCACGTTCATCGATATACAGTTCGTATCCAGGCTCGACTATATGATCACTAGAGCTAGAATCAGATTCATCATCGTCACTTGCTGAAGAACTACCAGCTGATGTACCACCAGCTGCACCTTTGCTCGATGCACCAACGGCACCAGTATCACCACCATCATCGCCGTCATCACTACTGTCATCACTATCACTCCCGGACTCATCTAAATCAACCGGATCAGGACCAAATTTCTCTATCCTTTTTCTTTCCAACTCAGGCTCTTCGTTGTCAGATTGGCTGTCATCATGACGCCATTTATCATTTGCTGGAGCAACATAATCAGGATTCACAAGTGTGCCAAATAGCTTCCTTGGAGGAACGCTTTCTTTGTATCTTTTGGCGGCAAGGTTCTTGATTATCCTTAAAGAGTTGAAATTCATCGCCTCTATCTTCAGAAGATCATTGTCAGCTTTAGGAAGGTCCGGATGTTGAACATTCATAATCATTTGTAGAAACCGTGGATACATCCAAAACTTGTTCCCAATGATCCTGCTTTTCCCAGTTCGTGTCAAGTTCTCTTTCATGTTGCCAAAAATGTACTTTGAGATGCTAAACGGTTTGTTTAACACCAATGCAACCATGAAACCAATGAGATCATCTCCAGCCATATCATATCCAGCACGTCTATTGCTGAGACACTGAATAAGAATGTGTAATAAGAACTTGTAACGTAATGGCAGATCACCCTTGTTGATTTGTTTGACGAAGATGTCTCCGGTGCATTTCATGCGTAGTAAACAGCCTCGCGTACACATAATTGGAACAGAATCTGGAGCGTCCGGACTATCTTGTAATTGAAGAACTTCATTCAGTATATCCGGAGATACGATTACATCCACATTGTTCACACGTCCTCTGATAAAGTCTTTCCCATCTATTTGCACAACATTCGCTGAATCCCAGAACGCCTTGACGAGTGACTTATACACCGGCGTTGCGAACGTCACAGCATAGTTTATACGAGACTCCCTGATCCACTTCGTGATATCTTTCAATTCCGTGAGCTTGTTATCAGGATCCAGATATGCAATTTGATTATGACGCTTCTCGGACATAATCTCCTCTTCCGTTTTGTTTTCTCTCTTTGTCGCCTTCTTGCGTTTTCCTTCTTTCGGTGCCTTCGGTGCCATCTGTACATGAAAATGTCCACAATAAGTCATATTTGATATAACATGTGTATTATACATGTATATATACAGATTATAACATCAAATGATCATTAAACATAAAATTTCAAACATACTGTGAACAAACAGCAAACTCAGAAAACTGCTAAGGCATGGACGACGAAACAGAAAAGAGCTCGACGAAACAGAATTTGTTAGTTGACCAGATCTGATTCCTTGACCACTGTGATTCGTCGATTAAGCCTTCGACGAAACAGAAACAAGTTTGACGAAACAGAGTTTGGTGGTTGATCAGTTCTGATTCGTTGACTATTCCGTTTCGCCGACAGTCTGATTCGCCGACTGTCTGATTCGTCAAGGTTAGGGTTTTGAAATTTGGGCGTTTCGCCGTGTGGGGTTTAAACGAAATGCAGATCAACATAACTTACAACCGGTTATTTGTTTAAATCAACTCAAGTAGAAATTATGCCCAGAAACTGATAGGACACATTTTTCCGGTCAATAATCCGTTCAATATGGAAAACCCACTACAAACTTTAAACCCCTGTTTTGTTTCATAAACCCAAAACCCGAATCAAAGGCAAACAAACACACTAGAACTTAAATATAACAGATACAGAAGGGAAACACAACAAGTTCAACATCAACACATATATAATCAAAGAAAAACAAGGTCTCAAAGGGGTCTCTGAGGGTTTCCGATGAAAACCGACGGTGCAATATATGAAAAACATGAGCATGAGCAAGTTTGCACCTTTGAATATTGTGAGATTTCCGAAAAAAATGAATGTTTTGAGTGATTGAGAGGGTGACCGTAGGTATGGGGGTTTTTGAGTGTTTGGAGATGATGAATAGGTGTTATTTTGAAAAAGTGAACACAGGGACCCATTAAATACACCGCCTCAGTCGGCGAATCGGACAAAACGACGAAACAGAAATTGGGCTCGGCGAAACAGAAAGAATTTGGGCTTGATTTGGGCCTGAAATTAGCCCATGACGAAACGGATTTTGGGCCATTTGCGTTTCGTCGTTAATGGTCTGTTTCGTCGACTATATTTTGTTTCGCCGACATGTTTTTCAAAAACACAGAGGCATGAAAGATTTTGCAGTCTGAACAGATTTTGATTAAAATGAACACTTTTCCATTTTGATTGAATTAACAAATGCAAGGACGTTTTATGAAGATGGTTTCAGGCTTCCAGCAGAAAACACCAAGCAACAACTTCGGCTTAATCAAAAACGAACTTTACAAAATAACACTAAAAACGAGTTTAAAGCGCGGTAAACTAAACGAAAAGGCAATAAACTGTGAAAAACAGTAAGCAACTGTACAAGTGCAATCTTTTTGCGAATTTCAAGGATAAGGAATCATACCAGCTTACGGTCTTAGTCAACATGATTTTGATTTCTGTTTAAAGCTCTGGATAAGTATACTACCTCGATTATCGGTATTGTGGTCCACATAAGCTCAAACTGATCAGACGTAATCATAATTTAAGAGATACGATTAACGGTAAGGATTATACTTACTTGTCGATGTGAATCCACTCCTGACACATTCCCGTATCAAGGTATGCACGAGAATTCATCTTACCGGTGAGTATACCGTTTATCATCCGTTTGACCGTATAAAACTGTGAGAAACTCACTTATTTTGATTGAAAAACAAGCCCTATGTGATAGAATCACTTATTGATGAGGAACTTGATTTTCGATGCATGAGGGCACAGGAGCAAGTCCGTGAACAGGTCAGTACTTCCGTATAGCAGAGAGACGAACTTGACTCCCGCAAAGAATCTGTGATATATTATCACTTATTTTGGTTGGACATGTGATTGTTGATCACTTATTGAGGTCGAATGCAATATGTATACGTATGTATAGTATCATGGAAGATCTTAGACTTCGTCTCCGTTATTTTTACGGTTTGATACAACCATGATACCCAGATGATAAGACAGCATAAAGACCGAATATTTCAGATCTCGGCAATCTCTCAAACGAGATTTCGGTACTAAGACCATATGTCAATGAATGGTTCCCACCTGACTTGAAGTTTATTAGGTTTGTATCATCCTGCACATTTTAGTCTGATTGTGAGCCTACCGATACATCGTTAGTAGAGATACTTATCATTTCTCAGTTTTTGTTTTACATTTTGAACACGTTGACCGACCACACCAGTGAACATCATCATTTTCCTTAAACCAAGAAACTCCTTTTTGGTTTTCTATTGTTTTTTATTTTTTTTTTTAATTTTCAAATTTAAAGACATAAAGTAAACGACATCTTTTTGGATTTTGAAATTTTGCAATGTTTTTGTATTTTCTTGAAATTTCTCCCCCTAAAATGCTAAAAGAAGTTTACGAAAACGAAAATCTTTTTGAATTTTTAACGTTTTTAAAGGAAAAATTTACAGAAACGATCAGCCAAAGAAGTTTACTCGGGTATCACCTTAATGCCATTGACCAAAAGTAGATAATCAAAACGTGATTTATCAAATGCTTTTGTAAACAGGTCGGCACGTTGATGATCGGTGGGGACATGAACGACATCGATTAATTTCTTGTCAAAACAATCACGTATGAAGTGATGTTTAATGTCGATGTGTTTAGTCTTGGAATGCTGCACAGGATTTCTAGTGATCTGTAAGGCAGCATTATTATCAACAAAAATATGAGTAGATAGGAATTCAAAACCGTAGTCGCGCATTTGTTGTTGTATCCAAAGAACTTGGGAGCAACAACTCGAGGCAGCAATGTATTCTTGATGCGTGCGAAGTGTTACTTATTTTAGGTGTATATTTTAAGCCCTTTTTAACACTTATTTTAGCCAAGTTTTAAATTTATAAAACACGATATTTCACTAACACTAAACACACATATGGGCAAGTGCACCCATCGTTGAGTGTAGTATAGCGTTGGTAAGATACCGAGGTCGTCCAAGGACACAAGAGCTTTTAGTACCGGTTTATCCTCAACGTCTAACCAAAATAAAAGTTTTAGAAAAAGGTTTTAAACTAAGAAAAATAGAAACTAACTAAAATGCTGAAAATAAAATAAAAATAAAAACAGATAGACAAGATGAATCACTTGGTTCCGACTCGTATCTAGTATAACCTTTGATTATTTCCGCACTTTTGCACATGATTAAGAGATTATCTTAGTTATTGTAGTAGGCCCCTCTTTTGAAGGTGACGTTACCCTCACCCCAGTAGTTTGAGTCAGCAGGGATACAATCCTAAAAGGGTGGATTATTGGAAGATAATGAATTAAGTTATTAATGCAGTATTGTGGTAGGCCCCGCTTTTGGCGGTGACGTTACCCTCGGCTAAGTAGTCTGAGTCAGCAGGGATACAGTCCTAAATAGTCGGGTTATAGTATTAATAGTAGTTAACTTATGAGGGGATCAAAGAGTTTGGACCCCCTCCATCCAATACCGTGAAGTATTGAAGGAGGTCCTACTAAATTTGACCCAGGTCCATTGCAGGACCTCTAAACGCTGAACAATGGCAAGACCTTTACCAAACCGTTCCCTTAACCCCCTACCAGGTAGCCAACATATCTCCATATAGACCGTGGAGATATGAATGGTGAAAATCCTTTATTTTATATAGACAGTAAAATAATGCCAAGACACCACGGACAAACGATAAGGAAAGATCACCTTCAACATAAGTAACTAGTTATTAAAGTCATTAATACAAAACCAAATAAAAAGTGCAAAAGATTAGAAATAAAAAGTATTATACTAGACACTTTGTCTTCACCAAGTGATGTAAGAGACTTAGGCAAACATGGCCTTGATTGTCAAGAACTCTTACGATCAATCTTGGATCCCGAGACGACTCACACACTCTACGATGGACAATGGATGATGGTGGTGGATGATGGTGTTGTGATGGTGGTGGGTGGTGGATGAAGTGTGAGAGAGGTGGTGTGCCAAGGGATGAGATAAAATGAATCCAAGCACTCCTATTTATAGGCTGAACAGAGAGCTGGGCACGGCCCTGTGTCCGCTGGACACGGCCCCGTGTCCATCTGACAATCTCTCTCCTCATTAATTGTAATTCGCAATTACAATAAATGCGCCTGCTGTACTTTCGACACGCCCCCGTGTCCGCTGAGCACGGCCCGTGGTGGGCAATAGAAGCTTCTATAGATTTGTCTTTTCTGCTGCTTCTTGGGCACGGCCCCGTGCTGGCTGAGCACGGGGCGTGTTCAGTCTTCTGATTTCTCTACTTTGCTTTGGAAGGTGCCGTTGAGGGGTCGGGCAGTCCACTAATATTCCTTTTCTTGTATTTATGTTGGATTTAGCTGTCTTTTTGCTTCTTTTACGTTTTTGAGCTCATTTAATCCTGAAAATACAAAAGGAAGACAAAAACACTCTTTTTCCAATATTAGTACTTAAAAAGGGTTAGTTTTATGCCTCATTTGATGTAATTTATATGTTGCATTTTACATACATCAATTCTGCTTCACATGTTGATGTAGCAACACACGTTTGCTTCTTGCACTGCCACGTGACCAGGCGATTTCCTAAGAACTGACATCCTGCTGTTGTCGATTTGCCATCAATTTTGCAACCACCAAAATCAGAATCACTGTATGCAATTAATTCAAAACTATCATCCCTAGGGTACCAAAGACCAAGGTCTGGGCATCCCTTCAAATAGCGAAAAATCCTTTTGATCGCTCACAGATGAGAGGCCTTCGGGTTTGCTTGATATCTTGCAAGCAGGCATGTTGGATACATTATGTCAGGCCTCGAAGCGGTGAGATACATGAGAGATCCGATCATGGCGCGATAATACGAAGAGTTGACACTTTCTCCCTTCAAATCCGGAGTAATACCGTGATTCTGCGGAAGTGGGGTACCAATGGGCGTTGAATCTGACATTTGGAATCGGCTCAAAATGTCACCAACATATTTAGTCTGATGGATGAATATCCCAGACTCTGTTTGTTGAACTTGTAGACCCAAGAAGAAAGTCATCTCCCCCATTGCGCTCATTTCGAATTTTTCTTGCATAACACGTTCGAATTGCCTGCACAAAGAATCATTAGTGGAACCAAATATTATATCATCAACATATACCTGCACCAGCAGAAGATCTCCATCTAATTCCTTGATAAAGAGTGTGCAGTCAATAAGACCTCGTCGAAATCCATTCTCCAGAAGATAGTTGGATAAGGTTGCGTACCAAGCCCTAGGTGCTTGATGTAAACCATAAAGAGCTTTGTTGAGCAACCAAACCCGATCGGGGTGAATAGGACCTTCAAAACCTGGAGGTTGTTCGACGTGCACCTCTTCTTGAACTATACCATGAAGAAAAGCACTTTTGACGTCCATCTGGTAAACTTTGAATCCTTTGAAAGAAGCATAAGCTAAGAAGATCCGTATAGCTTCCAGACGTGCAACAGGTGCATAAACTTCATTGTAGTCAATGCCTTCTATCTGGCGAAAACCCTGAACAACCAGTCTCGCCTTGTTGCGAATAACAATTCCACGGTTGTCCTTCTTGCATTTGTAAACCCATCGTGTGCCAATTTTCTTGTAATTATCCGGTTTTTCAACAAGCTTCCAAACACCAAGCTTTTGAAATTGTTGTAGTTCGTCCTGCATGGCTTCAACCCAAGAATTATCCTTTAAAGCATCCTTCCAAGACTTCGGTTCTTCTTGTGAAACGTAACATGCAAAGGACCAATCGTTTTGAAGACCAGATTCTCTAATGGCTGAATATAAACCAGCATTCTGGTTATTTCTCAGCTGATTACGCGTCTGCACACCGCTTTGGACATCTCCTATAATGTTCTGCTGTGGATGGGTATTGTGAATCCTCAATTCAGGATTTTCAGGAACACTAGCATTAATACCCAAATTGTTAAGATTAAGATCAGCAACCAACTCCGCACTGGGAATATGAGTGGAAGTGGATGCATTTCCTTCAGCAGTATCATCATTCTGCACTTGAGGAGTTTCTAAAGAAGTGCCATAAACAGGAACAACCGGGGTAGAAGTGCCTTCAGTCGCATCAAGATGTTCATCATCTTCCGATGACTCAGTAGCATCTTCAAATACCTCATTTTGAACAGTATTGTTAACTGAATTAGAACCTTGTGGGTTAACAATAATTGGTCTTACCAAAGACGAGCCGGCAGCGTTGTCACTATCAAATAACATTTGAACAGCTGCAGATTCTTCATCAAAGGTTGGCAGATTAAAGGAGTCGAATATCCCATCGTAATCGAACATCCAAGGATCACCTGGAGCTCTAACAGGGCTTGTATACCTTTGAACCCTTACTTCATTCCAAAGCTCAATCTTTTTGGTGGTCAGATTCCATACACGAAAATTCGGAGTTGCATATCCAAGGAAGAAACCTTCGATAGCTTTTGCGCCAAACTTTCCATCTGGTTCAATCATGGTACATGGACCGCCAAAGGGTTCAAGGAAAGAAAGATCCGGTTTCCTTTTCTGTAGAAGTTCGAAACAAGTTTTGCCATGCCTCTTAACTGTAAGAACTCTATTCAATGTGTAGCATGCAGTCGACACAGCTTCTGCCCAGAATTGAACAGGAAGCTCCGACTCTACTAACATAGTTCTTGCAGTTTCAATAATCGTGCGATTCTTCCTCTCAGCGACACCGTTTTGTTGTGGAGTATAGCGAGAACTGTATTCATGAAGAATGCCTTTAGAAGTACAGAACTCATCCATCACACGGTTCTTGAATTCAGTTCCATTGTCGCTTCGGATCCTCTTCACTTTCAAAGTGTATAAATTCTCCAACATTGTGAGAAGATCCTTGAGGATTCCAGGAGTATCACTCTTGTGTGCCATGAAAGCAACCCAAGAAAATCTAGAATAATCATCAGTAACAACCAGACAGTAAGCATCTCTGAATGTTGTCTTGTGCTTCATACGTCCAAAGAGTTCCATATGAAGACGTTCGAGAGGCATGCTAACAGAGTTGATTTTCTTCAGAGGGTGAGACTTCTTTGTTTGTTTCCCTTTCTGGCACGAAACACAGATATCTTGTAGATGAAAACTTCTCACAGGCACACCATTCACAAGATTGTTTTTCACCAAATGGTTCATTTTCCTCAAGTGAATGTGCCCCATTCTTCTGTGCCAAGAAATAGACTCCTTCTCTGTGGCTTTTGAGACAAAACATTGTACTTGCGCAGATGTCGTAATGGCTTGGCTCATGTCAAGAATATAAAGATCATTAATTCTTGGAGCCGATAAGAGAATCCATTCATCAGGAATCTTGAATCCAGGTTTAAGCACATAACAACCGGCATCATCAAAATGCACGGTGAACTTTTTATCGCAGATTTGCGACACACTGAGAAGATTATGATCAAGTTGACGAACATAATTAATCTTTTCGAAGCATACCACACCATTGGAGATCATTCCTTCTCCGGTGATATATCCGCCTTTGTCTCCTGCGAACGCGACATAGCCTCCTCTAATATTTCTCACATCGTACAGAAGCCGTAAGTCGCCCGTCATGTGCCTGGATGCCCCACTATCAACAATCCAATGACTACTGATAGTTCCTCCTGGAACACCCTGCACATATCATCCAATGATTAGTTAAGGATGGGGACCCAAGCCTTAGTGGTCTTGGGTCGTCCCTGAGCATCACGAATAGTGATCTCGATCTGTTGATGATTTTCCAAACTAACAGCTCCCCCTGAACTTTCACTCATCTTAGGTTTCCAAGTTTGTTTTTGTTTACCAGATTGAGTTTTGTAAACAGATTTTGAAACTTCTGGTTTTAAAAGTGAACTTGGTTCCCTTGGAATAGATTTGACCTCAGTTTTTAAGGCCTTTTCTATTTTCTTGACATTCTGACGTCATTGTTTCGTTTCCTGTTCTTTAACAGTTTTGTTATCATGTTTTTGGGAAACGGAACGACATTGAGTGTGAATCTTTTCAGGTGGTGCTTTCTCAACAAATTTATCTCTTGGAGTGTTTACACAATCTTTGATGATGTGCCCAAACTCTCCACATTTAAAACACGTTCTCCTCTCAACAAACTTAGGAGAAACAGATCGACGCTCATATGTCAAACCTGTAGAACCTGAGGTACTTGCCTTTTCATCACACCCGTTTGAATGTTGAGTGTAATTATTTTGACTGTTACGCTTTAAAATCTTGACTTGTTGTACAAAATCAGTGTTTGATTTGTTAGCAAAAATCTCAATTTTATCAGTACCCTCAGATGCCACAAATCTGACATCATTGTTTTTCTTTTGATAACGAGCTCCATTTGTTTCAAACTTTGATTTAGAAACATTTGGTCTTTGAGCTCGTTGAAATGGTTGTTTACCCTTAGGAGCAAAAGGTTGTTGCTTTGTTGGGAAGTTTTGATTTCCAAATTTCTTTTTGATTTCAGCTTTAGGAATTGGATCACATTGAGTCACAATAACTCCCGGGATCGTCTTTCCCAAAAACTTGCTTGTGTTATCTTCAAAAACTTTATCAATCGATGATGGATTGACATTTTTAATTGGAAAATCATTATCCGAATAATTTTTAGAATCACCAACCAAAGTTGTCACACCCCCAAAATCCACACGCGGAGTACCACCGCTTGGAATATCGAATCAGTTTATGTACACGAAGTTCATGTTTAAGCACAATCATGTGGAATATCGAATCAAGATCGTCAAATAGCATATAGCACATAATCAAACGTGTACAAATCATGCATTTCAGTTAACAATAGTTAGTTAGTTCAGTTAACTCTTAACAGAATTAACCAAGTTATTGTGCAGAACCCCCACTCGACGAAACACCCTGTTTCGTCGCAACCTCCCTCCGACGAAACGCATATGTTTCATCGTGATTCCGTTTCGTCATGACAGTTACGTATCAAGAAACCCTAATCGACTTCACAGCAAATCATCATTAAAAATCAATAGTGGCCGACCAGTGTATGTTGTTGTCATGTTGCCATTTGACCAATATGTGATGGCTGCAAGATTCATGTGAATGGACCGATTGTTTTCATTATCTTATATTACTTGATTTATGCAATGTAGTGTATAAAGAAACATGTGCACAAACAGTCATGATATTGAAATTATTAACTCATATACCAACATCATCATTCAATCGGCAGTTCACAATTCCCAACCCTTGATCCACCGATTTGTCCCATCATCTCAATAATGACATATATTACGACACCATAAAATCTGAATTCATAAAGTTTACTAACCCTAGCCTAAACACACAAAGGCACCAATTAACAGAGATATGTAGGGTTTTTACACTAACCGATTCGAGATGAACAAGTAAGAATTCGAGAAAGGAAGATGATGGTGAGAAATGGTTGTTGCCGTCGCACAGAGAGTTCTAGGGTTTCTGTTTCGGTGATAAGTTTCACGAATGAAACTGTTTTGTGAGATATAATTCATGTAATAGAGTTGGGCCCTTAATTGGGCTTCAACGTAACTGGGCTCGGCGAAACACAATCTGTTTCGTCGAGAGGTAGATGGCGAAACAAAATTCTGTTTCGTCGGGTATTCTGTTTCGTCGGGTCCTATCAGGTGTTAAACAATTCAAGTGTTTTTTTCTAAAATACTAAGTCTCGTGTTATAATATCAATCACATACATGCAGAATTCACAATACAATACGTTCATTATAACATATACATTTACAGTTACAAGTCAAACAACCAAACAGTCAAAGTCAACGTGCATTTAATGCGAAAGTGAAAGTCGGAAACTCGAGTTGTCACATTATCCCCAACTTGAAAGAAATTTCGTCCCGAAATTTAGCATGCGATTACTGAGGAAGCTAGGTAAGTTGTATCGTTCACTGATTTTCCTGGGGTGTCACATCATCCCCCCGTTGATTTGGAATTTCATCCCGAAATTCTGCAGTAGTAGCTTCAGCCTCAGTAGTAGATGCATTGGTTCCGAATAACTGGGGATACTTGAGTTTCATTTGATCTTCACGCTCCCAGGTGAACTCTGGGCCGCGACGGAAGTTCCAACGAACTCGTACAAGAGGGATTCTAGTGTTCTTGAGGACCTTAACATCCCGGTCCGTGATTTCAACTGGTTCCTCGACGAAATGCAACCGTTCGTCGATAGTGAGCTCCTTCAAAGGAACTATGAGGGTCTCATCTGACAGACACTTCTTCAGATTCGACACGTGAAAGACGTTGTGAACTGCACTGAGTTCAGCTGGTAAGTTCAATCTGTAGGCCACTTTGCCTATTTTCTCTATGACTTCGAACGGTCCGACGTATCGCGGATTGAGCTTGCCTCATTTGCCAAAACGAACAACACCCTTCCAGGGTGAAACTTTGAGTAGCACTCGATCCCCAACCTGGAACTCGAGTAGTTTCCTGTCTTTATATGCGTATGCTTTCTGACGGTCACGAGCTGCCGCCATGCGTTGTCGTATTTGAGCAATCTTTTCAGTAGTATCGACTACCATTTCTGGACCTGTGATCTGACTGTCACCCACCTCTGCCCAACAAAGAGGTGATCGGCATTTACGCCCGTACAATGCCTCAAATGGAGCAGCTTTAATGCTAGTGTGGTAGCTGTTATTGTACGAAAATTCCACAAGTGGCAGGTGTTTTTCCCAGCCATTGCCAAAGTCAATTACGCACGCCCGAAGCATGTCTTCTAAAGTTTGAATAGTGCGCTCAGATTGCCCATCTGTCTGAGGGTGTTAGGCTGTGCTCATGTCTAATCGAGAGCCAAAAGATTTGTGCATTTCTTGCCACAGTTCTGAAGTAAAACGTGCGTCACGATCAGAGATAATAGAGGTGGGCACCCCGTGCCTCGAGACAACTTCCTTAAGGTATACGTCTGCTAGAGTGGAGAACTTATCTGTTTCCTTGATAGCCAAGAAGTGAGCAGACTTTGTGAGTCGATCCACGATCACCCAAATAGTATCATTTCCGCACTGAGATCTAGGTAGGCCAGTAACAAAATCCATGGAAATTTGCTCCCATTTCCATTGTGGTATCTCAGGTTGCTGGAGTGGGCCTGATGGTTTCTGATATTCCGCTTTGACTCTCGCACAAGTCAAACACCTGCTAACGTAAGTGGCTATGTGAGCTTTCATGCTAGGCCACCAATATGTAGTTCTGAGGTCGTGGTACATCTTATCCGAACCAGGATGTACTGAGTAGCGAGACTTATGAGCTTCTTCCATAACAAGCTCGTGTAAGTTGCCATAGAGTGGGACCCAGATGCGTCCTGTTACATAGTAGGCTCCGTCTGCCTTTTGTTCTAACCTTTGCCTTGAGCTGCGTAGGGCTTCAGCCCTAACGTTTTCTGGCTTCAATGCTTCTACCTGAGCATCTCGTATTTGTGAAGGAAGACTAGACTGAATAGTGAGTTGCAACGCTCGTACACGCCTAGGTGTAGTATCCTTTCGACTGAGGGCGTCGGCCACCACATTGGCTTTGCCCGGATGGTACTTTATAGCACATTCGTAATCGTTCAGTAGTTCGACCCATCTACGTTGTCGCATGTTCAATTCTTTCTGCTTGAATATATGCTCAAGACTCCTGTGATCGGTTTAGATGGTGCACTTAGTGCCATACAGATAATGTCGCCATATCTTGAGTGCAAAAACAACAGCTCCCAGCTCTAGATCATGTGTAGTGTAATTCCGTTCGTGAATCTTAAGTTGGCGTGAAGCATAAGCAATGACTTTATCCCGTTGCATCAACACACATCCAAGACCTTGGATGGATGCGTCACAGTAGACTACAAAATCGTCCGTGCCTTCAGGCAATGAGAGAATAGGTGCGCTACAAAGTCTATCCTTTAAGTGCTGAAACGCTGTTTCCTGTGTATTACCCCAACGGTAAGCAACACCTTTCTGTGTCAGTAGTGTAAGCGGCTGTGCAATCTTTGAGAAGTCTTTGATGAACCGTCTGTAATAACCCGCCAAACCCAAGAATTGGCGTATTTCGGTTGGTGTGCGAGGTGCAGGCCAGTTCTTGATCGACTCTACCTTGGATGGATCGACATGAATCCCATCCGTGTTTACCACGTGGCCTAGAAAGTGGACTTCACGAAGCCAGAAGTCGCATTTTGAAAACTTAGCGTATAGCTGTTCCGTTCGTAGGAGTTCCAAAATAAGTCGTAAGTGATATTCGTGTTCCTCCTGACTCTTCGAGTAGATCAGGATGTCATCGATGAAAACAATAACAAACTTTTCAAGGTAAGGTTTGCACACCCTGTTCATAAGATCCATGAAAACTGCAGGCACGTTCGTTAGCCCGAATGGCATGACTAGAAACTCGTAGTGGCCGTAGCGAGTTCTGAATGCTGTTTTGGAGACGTCCTCATCCCGGACTCTCAGTTGGTGATACCCTGACCTCAGGTCAATCTTCGAGTAATAGCTCGACCCTTGCAACTGGTCGAATAAGTCGTCGATGCGTGGAAGAGGATAGCGATTCTTCACGGTCACCTTGTTCAGTTCTCGTTAGTCTATGAACATACGAAAGGTACCGTCTTTCTTCTTCACAAATAATACTGGAGCTTCCCAGGGCGAAGAGCTAGGACTTATGAAACCCTTTTCCAAGAGTTCTTGCAATTGCTTAGACAGTTCCTCCAGTTCATTTGGAGCTAAGCGATAAGGTACCCGAGCTATAGGTGCTGCTCCTGGAGCTAGCTCGATCTGAAATTCGACCTGACGATGAGGCGGTAGCCCAGGTAACTCTTCAGGAAACACTTGAGGAAAATCACGTACTACAGGAATATCCTCAATCTTTTTCTCTTTCTTCGATGTATCAGTAACGAGTGCTAAAACAGCGGTGTGGCCCTTTCGTAAACACTTCTGAGCCTTCAAGAAGGAGATGATGCCACTCACGACACCACTCTTGTCGCCTTGAACTTCGAGAGGTTCTTTTCCAGAACGGGAAATACGAATGATCTTCTCCTTGCATAGGATCTCTGCTTGTTGTTGGGATAACCAATCCATACCAATGACGATATCAAAACTACTCAGAATTATAGGAATGAGATCGATAGAGAAAGTCTGACGTCTTCGAGAAGAAACTTACCCATAACCACATTAGGATCGTTCCTTGCATCACCCTGACCAATCACAAATGCACGACCCCTAGCACCATTGTCGTTGTTGTTTCCCCCATTGTTGTACCCATTGCCCTGATTATTGTTGTTGTTATTCTGATTCTGGTTTAACTGGGGGCAGTTCCGCTTGAAGTGACCTTCAGCCCCACACTGAAAGCATGCCTTATTTCCTTGTTGTTGTTGTTGCTGTGGCTGGTTTCGTGGAGCTGGTGGCTGTTGTTGCTGGTTCTGATTCGCAGGCCTTGAGCTCCTACAATCTTTAGCTTCATGACCTACCCTTAGACATCTCTGACAGCGGCCTTTACGACACTGACCACTGTGGTGTCTGTTGCACCTGTTACACAGTGGATGAATTCCCCGATATCCACTCTGCCCCTGACCACCAGACGATTGCTGACTCGGACTCTGGTAATCACTAGTCTTGCGGTGCTGCTGTGCTTGAGACTGTACGGTAGCTGAACCCTTGCTGGAATCCCCTTCCCATTTCCGCTTGTTGTCACTGGGAGTAGCAGGAGTAACTGGAGTGGTAGCGGTAGTAGTAGCGCTGATACGTTTAGGCAGCCTGTTCTGTTCCACTGCCTGATCGGTGAGACGATGAGTAAGACGAGTAACATCTTGAATAGTAGCAAGGTTGGCAGAAGTCACATGACTTTGAATCTCTGGTACTAAGCCTTTGAGGTACAGCTCAATGCGTTTGATGGGAGGATCCACCATAGTTGGACATAACACTGCCAGTTCGCTGGATCGTTTCATATACGCTTCTATCTCTGACCCCGTCATCTTCAGGTTTAAAGGACTCCACTTCCAGCTAGTGGATGTCATCACGACTACAGTATTCACGTTTGATCAGTTCCTTAAAATCATTACATGGGGTGGCATTAGCAGCCGCCAGCCCCAGCATCTGAACTTGCGCGTTCCACCAAGTTAGCGCAGTGCCTTCGAAAGTACCGGTAGCGTACTTCACCCTACGAGTCTTAGGGCATTCCTGCATTACCAAGACCGATTCGAGCTTCTCGAATCAGTGGAGGAGTCCAACGGCCCCTTCAGTGCCACTGAAAGTACTAAGACGACAGTCCATGAAAGTTTTGAACGTGCACACAGGTGGCTGTGTGTGTTGACCTGTCGTGTGCGTAAGAGTAACATACTTAAGCACGAGTGTTGGTTCACGAGAGTAGGATCTAAGGATCCTAGAGTAAGTGGTGATGGCAGGTTACACCTCCTGCCTGGGCAGCTGCGAGTGCTGCAGTAACTAGTTCAGTGATCGAAGCCGCCAACTGGGCTTGAGTCATGTTAACGCGTCCACTCATGATCGTCACAAGTAAGAGAACACAAGTGAGGAGTGCGTCGTATCAATACGCAAGTGTGAAATGACAGAAGAGTGTGAGCATACAAGGTTTCAAATAGTAGTTGTTACGTTATCTAAGCATACCATAAGCAAGGTTCTATGTAATCTAGCATGTAGGCAATAAAACATATACCATATTACCTAGGATGTTGAGTCTTGCACGTGGAGCGAGGCGTCGTTGTGGATCGTTGAGCACTGTACAGGTTATAGTCTGGTTTTAATAAAAACGTTTTCCCCTTATTAAAACCGAGTTCTCTATAACCAATGGCTCTGATACCAATCTGTCACACCCCCAAAATCCACACGCGGAGTACCACCGCTTGGAGGCGTGACTGACCAGGATTAAGCCACCAATCATATCAAACATAATATGAAATAATGTAATTTAAACCAAAAGATAAGAAAGGTGTTCAAACAAAACATATTAAGTGTCTAGCGGAAGCATAAATGCAAACCCAATGCAAGTAATAAGTTCAAATGTCTAAATGTTTTAACGTAGCATCCTCGATCCATGTTCCACAACGACTGCGCCTCCCGTGCAAGCTTCAAGAGTACCAATGGTCCTGCAAGGCATGTAACAGAGAGTCAACAACTAGTTGAGCGAGTTCACAGTTAGTTATTCAGTTATAGTGTTCGTATCGTAAATCGTAAGCTCGTTTAGTAATCATGTATCGTATGTAATGGTATCGCGGCCCTCTAGGCATGTTTGCGAAGTTTAGTGGGGGTTTCCCATGTTTTCTAGACTAGGTATATTTGTATCGCGGCCCTCCAGGCATGTTTGCGAAGTTTAGTAATTGTATCACGGCCAACCCAGGCATGTGTGCGAAGATTAGTATTTGTATCGCGGCCATCCCAGGCATGTGTGCGAAGAGTAGTGGGGGCTTCCCATGTATTACTAGTCTAGCTGTATCTATAGGTGTCCTTCCCAACCCGAGGACAGTGGTGTGTATTCTAGTAGCGAAGTAAGTACATGAAATCATTCAATCCCATTCCCAACCCCGGAAATCCCATGCCTTGGTAAGAGTGTGAACTCACCTTGGTTTGCTCGGTATGCTAAAGTATGTTCTCGCAAATAGTCAGTCAAGTCCTATAGTATGCACGTATGCGAAATCAGTTTATGTACACGAAGTTCATGTTTAAGCACAATCATGTGGAATATCGAATCAAGATCGTCAAATAGCATATAGCACATAATCAAACGTGTACAAATCATGCATTTCAGTTAACAATAGTTAGTTAGTTCAGTTAACTCTTAACAGAGTTAACCAAGTTATTGTGCAGAACCCCCACTCGACGAAACACCCTGTTTCGTCGCAACCTCCCTCCGACGAAACGCATATGTTTCATCGTGATTCCGTTTCGTCATGACAGTTACGTATCAAGAAACCCTAATCGACTTCACAGCAAATCATCATTAAAAATCAATAGTGGCCGACCAGTGTATGTTGTTGTCATGTTGCCATTTGACCAATATGTGATGGCTGCAAGATTCATGTGAATGGACCGATTGTTTTCATTATCTTATATTACTTGATTTATGCAATGTAGTGTATAAAGAAACATGTGCACAAACAGTCATGATATTGAAATTATTAACTCATATACCAACATCATCATTCAATCGGCGGTTCACAATTCCCAACCCTTGATCCACCGATTTGTCCCATCATCTCAATAATGACATATATTACGACACCATAAAATCTGAATTCATAAAGTTTACTAACCCTAGCCTAAACACACAAAGGCACCAATTAACAGAGATATGTAGGGTTTTTACACTAACCGATTCGAGATGAACAAGTAAGAATTCGAGAAAGGAAGATGATGGTGAGAAATGGTTGTTGCCGTCGCACAGAGAGTTCTAGGGTTTCTGTTTCGGTGATAAGTTTCACGAATGAAACTATTTTGTGAGATATAATTCATGTAATAGAGCTGGGCCCTTAATTGGGCTTCAACGTAACTGGGCTCGGCGAAACACAATCTGTTTCGTCGAGAGGTAGATGGCGAAACAAAATTCTGTTTCGTCGGGTATTCTGTTTCATCGGGTCCTATCAGGTGTTAAACAATTCAAGTGTTTTTCTAAAATACTAAGTCTCATGTTATAATATCAATCACATACATGCAGAATTCACAATACAATACGTTCATTATAACATATACATTTACAGTTACAAGTCAAACAACCAAACAGTCAAAGTCAACGTGCATTTAATGCGAAAGTGAAAGTCGGAAACTCGAGTTGTCACAAAAGTATACAACACATTGTTACTCTTAACGGTAGACACAGGTTTATTGTCGTCCTTGACAGGATTAATCACTTGTTTGGCAACTTGTTGCACATCAGGAATAGAAGGATCACAAAGAATATGATTCTCAATTGGAATTTCTATTCCCTTTTTCTTGTCAAGTGATTCATCCTGGTCATTAGCATCTGTTTCATCATCAGATGAATCATAATCCTCAACAATTGGAGGACTTTGACTCACTGATGTTGAAGTTTCTGTTTCAATAGATGAGGTTCCCGAGGAATTGTTCGGTTTGAACCCTAATCCAGTAGTAAATTCCTCATAATTAAGAGGCACACTGGGTTCAAAACGAGGCATATCCTCTTCATCAGGTGGTGGAGCATAATTGTGTCTCAAAGGGGGCGGACATTTCTTATACCCAACACCACTCTTATTTTTCTTCAGTTGTTGAACGTCAATTATGTGATCGAGCACAAATCGGGAGTTAGAATAACTCTCCAATTTTTGCTTGATCGCATCGTGCTCGCATTTTGCAATGGCTAATTCCTTTTTGGTTTCCTCAACGATATTTATGTACTTGTTAATACTAATTTGTTTGTGATAAACAACTTTGGTAGTTTCGGAAACACTTTTCTTTAAATTTTCAATTAAAGATTTAAAGTCCTTTTCGTTTCTTGTTAAAGCCATATTTGCTTCTTTGCACTTTGACATATCAACAACCAAACTTTGATTGTGACCATGAATTTTGTCACATTCAAGTTTCACTCTTTCACATTCCTGTTTCATATAAGCACAGTCACTGCATATTCTAGGAGTTTCATATGTTACCTGACTCGAAGAGGCTGAAACATTTGCCATAAAGGCAGTTTGAAAAGAAAAAGATCCGTCTTCAGAGAAGAACTTCTCCATTTCCTTAGATGCTATCCCAGCCTTCTTGATAAGAACAGATTTCTGAGACTTCAACTCCTCTGCTTCTTTCAACAAATCATCAATAGAACTTGCTTCTTCTTTCACATCACCCGAAATAGAACTTTCTTCATCCGAACTCCCGGTATAACCCGAACTGTCGTCACTTTCAGAAAATTCTTCCTTATGAACGTGCTTGATGTGATTGATGATCTTTGCGTAGCACGCGGTTCCTCCTTCATTATCACCTTTCCCTAATTGTAAAGACCAATTACACCCTTCATCTGTTTGAACAGTCAATGCACGAGTGTTATTTGATGGTCTAGACTGATTCTGGTTGGTGGAATTGTTCACAGCTACTATCCCTTTTCCACGATTGTCTTGATTGCCTTGATTGGCATTTGAAGTACTTGTCTGATTTCTGAAAGGGTTCTGATTGCCTTGCTTGGGTGGTCGGGTGCACTCACGTTTGAAGTGACCCTTTTCGCCACAATTAAAACATGTAACCGCTTCTTTATCAAACCCGTACTTCGTATCCTGCTTACTTTCCAAAGAACTTCTTCCTGTTCGACTCATGAAGTCCTTTGCCCTTCTTACTGCACTTGCAAACGCCCACTTTATATCCATCAACTCCATTTCATCACGGTCGATTTGTTGATAATCTTCGTTGGTCATACTGATGTTCCCAATTTGACCTGCTACCAAACCGCAGTAGGCACTGACCATTGTATTAATGAGTTCCATGTGCTCCTTTGCTACTTCAATGCTAACTTTTGAGAGGTTCGAAGTATCAACTTTGACAGTGTTCGAGTTTTGAGGTGGAGGATTGTTGGTATAATGTACTTGTTGTGGTGGTTGTGCTTTAGATTTGGACATCGATTGTGAAAGATAAGCACCTAAATCAAACTCTGGTTGAGTAGTAGTAACTTGAGGTGGAGGTTGAGATTGAGATTTGGATAGCGATTGTGAAAGATAAGCACCTAAATCAAACTCTGGTTGAGTTGATGAGTTTGTGTTGGAAACAAACGCCGTTTGAAGCTTAGGTTGCTGAACAGAACTAGAACTAGCTGAAGGAGCAAAACCAGGCAAATACATTTCTGTGTTTTGAGGAGCTCCAATCCTTTTAGATTTCCTAGTTTCCTCTTCGTTCTTGTGCTCCAACTTCTGAACGAATCCATAGATAGTGACATTTTCCCCATCCAGAGCACCCGTATGCTTTAGAAGTTCAATGAATGTACTCCACCTAGGAGGTAGAGCATCAGCTAAACGTGCAATCATTTCCACATGAGTTGTAACAACCTTATACGAACTCATTTCACTTATCAAATGATAGAAACGAGAAGTCGTATCATTTAGAGTTTCATTTTCCAAAGATTGAAATGATTCATATTCTTTCTTCAAAAGATCATGGCGTATTTTTCTAGAAGCTGCATTTCCTTCTCCTCTTGTTTCCAATGCATCCCATAAAGCTTTTGTGCTCTTACTATAAGAAAATTGATGATAGATGTCTTTATGAAGAGCTTGTGTTAGAAAAGCAAACGCCTTCTTCTCTAATTCATAGGCTTTCTTGTCTTCTTCAAGCATATTAGAAATACCAGCGGCAGTTGATGCTGCTGCTTCTAGTTCCGGGCTACATTCAGTAGTGAAACACGTCCAAAGTTCAACGTTTTGCCCTTGAATGTATGTATGAAAACGACCCTTCCATGATGGATAGTCGTTCATGTGATTTAGCTTTGGCGGGCGATTGTTGCTTCCTGTCTCACTCTCACTGAGCAATAGATTTTGAATGTTTTGATTTTGATTAGAAACCATTGCCCATTGACCTGTATTTATTGATTGTTGTTTTTGAGGCAATTGGTTCATTAAATCGGCAAGCGAAGGCTGATTTTCACTTGGTCTTGAGTCCGAACTCCAATCCCACAGACCTTTGTTACTCATATTTGCTATATGTATGATAGTACCTGCACACACTCTTGAAAACACAAGGTTAGAATGGTTTTGCAACGCCTCTGTGTAAAACAGATCTGTTCTCGACGAAACAGATTCCACGAAACAGGTTTGTTTCGTCTAAATGAATGATGACGAAACGGACTTGTTTCGTTGAAGATATTTTGACGAAATGGACTTGTTTCGTCGAAGATATTTTTTGACGAAACACTTGTGATTCGTCGACTACTTGTTTCGTCGAAACTGAGTATCAGACAGCTGGTTTAGATATTTAAAATATCTTACTGACACAAGGTAAGTTGATAAACCTGTTTTTCAACACAACATCCTTTTAGGTTTATAGTTTCAAAGCAACTTTAACACAAAAGTCCACTTAATGTTTTATATTGAACAAACACTTTGGTTCTTGCAATTTAAAGATCAAAAGCACAACTATGATAAGAACAATATGAAGATATGAAGAACACACTCAAGAACAATGAGTTTTCCGGTAACCGATAATTTTCCGAAACAAGAAAATGCAAAAGACTTTCACTAAAAACCCGGTTTAAAGCATAAACAAACAATCTAACAAGGTTTTTGATAAAACTCTATAGCAAATAACAAGAAACAACCAGATTTTATGAATATTTTTCAGAAATATGATTTTTCAAGAACAAATTTTCAGAAAAACACACACAAATACTTGATAAAAACCGAACAATGTTTGATTTTAAACAAGGATTAGAGCCAAACGCTCTGATACCAATTGTAGGTCCCGAAATCTGAGGATCGATAACGAACCAAATCACTTGTTTATAGCAAACACGGTTACGTGTGCGGAATCCACGTAACTATGCCAAATCAAACATGTAAAACAATAACGACACAATATAATCAATGATACACACTCGATTGATTAAACGGGATGAGAACCGATTACAAACTGATACAAACACAGTTTAACAGAATTTTGACAGAGTTTCTTTAAGTGTAAGCTCTCATCTACTTTCAAAGTGAAAGCAGATGTGTTTATATACTCCCTGGGCCCAAGTCTCGGCGAAACACAAAGTGATACGGCGAAACAGCATATGGGCCACACATTGGGCTTGAAGCAGCCCAACAGACGACGAATCAAGTGTGATTCGTCATGACTGTCGGGGAAACAGACTTAATGAATGTTGTTCTGTTTCGTCATGAAGTGTTCGACGAAACAGACCTGATTCGTCGAGGGCTGCATCAGCTGTTCTGTTTGCTGTTGACAGACAGCAAACAGATAGAACATATAAACATCATAATGACCATTCTACCCTTAACATGCAACATGCATTGTTCGTTATACATTACATATCAAACGAAGACAAATAAGTCAGACACAAGCAGATAGGAGGATATCCGACTTGGTAGACATCAAATACATACTCGATAAACGTTAAAGACCGTACAAAATACATCATTAAGTACAAGACTAGTTACAGACACTATAAATGCATCAACAAACTCCCCCTTGTCTGTTACTCGTCTTCGGTCTTCTAATCTTCCACCTCAGTGTTGTTCGGACCACGAACTGCCCGAATGTATTCCCCGGTAATAGCAAAAACACGCTATGCGCTGAAACTTCAAAGCTTGACGTGCATCCTGATCTTCATAAAAAATGTCGTGACGATATAATCTGTTAATGTCAGCCTCGGACATGTTGACGATCCACATCGGATCCAATATCCGGTAATTTGCACGATATAATCTATTAATGTTCAATGAATGTACTCCACCTAGGAGGTAGAGCATCAGCTAAACGTGCAATCATTTCCACATGAGTTGTAACAACCTTATACGAACTCATTTCACTTATCAAATAATAGAAACGAGAAGTCATATCATTTAGAGTTTCATTTTCCAAAGATTGAAATGATTCATATTCTTTCTTCAAAAGATCATGGCGTATTTTTCTAGAAGCTGCATTTCCTTCTCCTCTTGTTTCCAATGCATCCCATAAAGCTTTTGTGCTCTTACTATAAGAAAATTGATGATAGATGTCTTTATGAAGAGCTTGTGTTAGAAAAGCAAACGCCTTCTTCTCTAATTCATAGGCTTTCTTGTCTTCTTCAAGCATATTAGAAATACCAGCGGCAGTTGATGCTGCTGCTTCTAGTTCCGGGCTACATTCAGTAGTGAAACACGTCCAAATTTCAACGTTTTGCCCTTGAATGTATGTATGAAAACGACCCTTCCATGATGGATAGTCGTTCATGTGATTTAGCTTTGGCGGGCGATTGTTGCTTCCTGTCTCACTCTCACTGAGCAATAGATTTTGAATGTTTTGATTTTGATTAGAAACCATTGCCCATTGACCTGTATTTATTGATTGTTGTTTTTGAGGCAATTGGTTCATTAAATCGGCAAGCGAAGGCTGATTTTCACTTGGTCTTGAGTCCGAACTCCAATCCCACAGACCTTTGTTACTCATATTTGCTATATGTATGATAGTACCTGCACACACTCTTGAAAACACAAGGTTAGAATGGTTTTGCAACACCTCTGTGTAAAACAGATCTGTTCTCGACGAAACAGATTCCACGAAACAGGTTTGTTTCGTCTAAATGAATGATGACGAAACGGACTTGTTTCGTTGAAGATATTTTGACGAAATGGACTTGTTTCGTCGAAGATATTTTTTGACGAAACACTTGTGATTCGTCGACTACTTGTTTCGTCGAAACTGAGTATCAGACAGCTGGTTTAGATATTTAAAATATCTTACTGACACAAGGTAAGTTGATAAATCTGTTTTTTCAACACAACATCCTTTTAGGTTTATAGTTTCAAAGCAACTTTAACACAAAAGTCCACTTAATGTTTTATATTGAACAAACACTTTGGTTCTTGCAATTTAAAGATCAAAAGCACAACTATGATAAGAGGAATATGAAGATATGAAGAACACACTCAAGAACAATGAGTTTTCCGGTAACCGATAATTTTCCGAAACAAGAAAATGCAAAAGACTTTCACTAAAAACCCGGTTTAAAGCATAAACAAACAATCTAACAAGGTTTTTGATAAAACTCTATAGCAAATAACAAGAAACAACCAGATTTTATGAATATTTTTCAGAAATATGATTTTTCAAGAACAAATTTTCAGAAAAACACACACAAATACTTGATAAAAACCGAACAATGTTTGATTTTAAACAAGGATTAGAGCCAAACGCTCTGATACCAATTGTAGGTCCCGAAATCTGAGGATCGATAACGAACCAAATCACTTGTTTATAGCAAACACGGTTACCTGTGCGGAATCCACGTAACTATGCCAAATCAAACATGTAAAACAATAACGACACAGTATAATCAATGATACACACTCGATTGATTAAACGGGATGAGAACCGATTACAAACTGATACAAACACAGTTTAACAGAATTTTGACAGAGTTTCTTTAAGTGTAAGCTCTCATCTACTTTCAAAGTGAAAGCAGATGTGTTTATATACTCCCTGGGCCCAAGTCTCGGCGAAACACAAAGTGATACGGGAAACAGCATATGGGCCACACATTGGGCTTGAAGCAGCCCAACAGACGACGAATCAAGTGTGATTCGTCATGACTGTCGGCGAAACAGACTTAATGAATGTTGTTCTATTTCGTCATGAAGTGTTCGACGAAACAGACCTGTTTCGTCGAGGGCTGCATCAGCTATTCTGTTTGCTGTTGACAGACAGCAAACAGATAGAACAAATAAACATCATAATGACCATTCTACCCTTAACATGCAACATGCATTGTTCGTTATACATTACATATCAAACGAAGACAAATAAGTCAGACACAAGCAGATAGGAGGATATCCGACTTGGTAGACATCAAATACATACTCGATAAACGTTAAAGACCGTACAAAATACATCATTAAGTACAAGACTAGTTACAGACACTATAAATGCATCAACAGAAATATCCAGCTTCTCCACAGTTATAGCAAACCCTTGTTTTATTTCTGCATTCTTCTTCACGATGTCCCGGAATTTTGCAAAAATTGCAATATCCCTTACATCTTCCAAAATGCTTCCTTTTGCAAGAATTGCAAAATGGACCAGTGGAAGATTGCCCAGTTCCTTTTCTCTTGAAGTTGTTACGATTACCCATTCGAAATCCTTGGGTAATCTTTTGGGCTACTTCTTTCTTTCTATTCTCTTCTCGCGTCCGTACTAGTTCGTCAGTCAAAGTATTGGCTAAATCCACTGCATCATCAATTGTGCGAGGTTTCGCAGTTTTGACGAAATTACGGATTTCGCCAATCAATCCCCAAATATATCGAGAAATAAGTACCGGCTCCGGCGAAGCCAGAGTTGGTACTACTCTCGCATACTCAAAGAACGTCGAAGTATATCCTCGACAATCGACATCCACCATCCGATGGGTGAGGAATTTATTGGTCATTTGCTCCTTTTCGTATTCGGGACAGAATTTTCTTTCTACCAGATTGTTAAATTCCTCCCAGATCATAGCATATGCTACTGTCCTTCCTTTGGCTTGTAACACCGTGTTCCACCATTCTAGCGCACTTTCTTTAAAAAGATTCGATGCATACATGACCTGATCTTCTTTCACACATTTACTTATAGAAATTACTGCCTCAGTTTTCTCTAACCAACGCAATGCTGCAGTTGCCCCTTCGTTACCTGCAAACTCAGCTGGTTTACAGGCAAGAAATTCCTTATAAGTGCAACCAGGCGTTGCAGCTCTCATTTTCTTGGGAATCGGGACTTGCAGAACATTATCGTTTCTATTATTATTGTTGTTTCCGCCTCCGTTTATACTACTACTAAAGTTATCCTCAACAGTACGTTTACTAGGAATTACTGGTTGAGGTTCCACTGTAACTCTAGCAGCAGCAAGTATTGCTGGAATAGCATTAGCTATTCCCTGAGCAACGATATCCTCGATATCTTGCCTATTTAGTAATTGCTCTTCATGATTTTGCTCAGATTGATTTACTTCATTAACTGATTCATTACCAGCGTTTGCCATCTGTTAATTAATTTTATATAAATAATTAGTATAGATACAAAGAATTAGTTATAACAAAACAATTTGCACATAATCACGTTAACATGTATAACCAAAAGTTATCAGTTTCCCGAGTTTCATTTTTATATATTATATTATGCCTCGTACACACTATTATCATACAACGTTTTATTGTTAAGTTATTACACATACTGGTTTTTTTTATGATTATTTATTAAACAAGTATTCCTGCAAACTCCCTTTTATCCGGTCAACTAATCTCTTAGAAATGACGCTCCCTCTCATCATATTTCCAGGTAACTCTTTCTCCAACATCCCTAATTCTGTTTCCTGCATCAATTAACTCTTCACCCCAGAGACGAAGTTCAGCCAGATTCTCCGGGCTCATAGTTGGGTATAGTGGAGGTTCTGGGTCAACCTGTGGGAAAAATGTATCAGGGTTGTTTAAGAGATTCTGGAATTGCCAATCAGTTGTCCACCATTCATCTAATTCTACTGGTAATGGTTGGGGTTGGACAATAGGATCCGGGATAGCAGGTTCTAGATTGATTGGAAGTTGAGCTTCTAATGGGTAGTTGAAAAGATCGTCTTCAGTAAACATAAGGTTTGGATTAGCTGGTTCAAGGTTTCTAGCGGCAGGTCCGATGAGGTCACTCATTACTAATTTATGATCTAGGATTTCCCCTGGTGTTATTTCTTGGTTTTGTCTAGAGCTTTCCCCAGTCTCTATCACTTTGCCTTTACCTTTGTCTTTTGGATCTTCAATTTTGGTAGCTTTTCTTGTTGCTGGCTTTTTCCTGCGTACACGCCTCCAACCCACCAGTCTTCTTCTTTTCTTGGGTTTAGGTTTCTCCGGAGGTGGAGCTTGAAATTCTATGGGTTCTTCTTTGTCGGCGAAGTAATCGGTGAATTCCTTGGAAACTTCTATTTTAACGGGGTAGAGATTGAGATTCTCTAATGCCTCAGACATTTCATTCATGTTGTTTAGCACAAAATTCTAAGTTAAAATTTTGTAAATCACAAAATCACATAATGGTAATTTAGAAAATTTAAAATTTATTTAAACTGAACTTATTGCAAACTTTTATTACAACTGAATTTCAAATCTACTAGTGGTTTATTGTAATTTTATTTATTTACTTAGTAAAATTTCTGGTTTGTAGGGGATAAGGATGCTAAACTTGAGTTAGGATATTTAAAAATTTGCATTTTCCGCTACACTGGCTAACATGTAAAGATTTGCTCATTTTTCATCTAATTTATCTTCCCATGGTGGTTTGCTGTCTAGTTCCTGAGTTTCCTGATTAACTCTCTTTTCTTTTGGTTGTGATCTCTTTATTTTCTCCTGACTTTTCTTAATAATCAAACTTCTTCTGTGAGGAGAAAGTGATTCCTCATACTGTGCCTTCCTAATAAATATTCCTTCTTCAGGAATTTCACACTGATTTGAGGATTTTGCTTTAGACGAACTTCCCTTCTCGTGGAATGACCTATCTAATTTAAGATAGATATTTGACAACTTTTGCTTACCCATACTGTAATTATCAGATAGTCAACAGAAAATCACATAATCTCAAAATAGCAATTAGGAAAATTAAGTATTAAAATACTTAATAGGCTTAAATCAGTGGCTCGTTTAATAGCTCTGATACCACCTTTTCCTGTCACCACCCCAGCCCCGGTTTGACCCGGTATTGGAGCCGCGGGACAGGAAACCCGTGGTATCTTAATATGCGACAGCGGAAAACAGGATCTTTTTAAAACTCAAAAATGCCCAATTTCTTTTATTTCATAACTTGGAGATAAACCCCGAAATTTACAATAGAGGAATTTAACTAGGAAATTCCTTGTTTTATTTAAAACATGTTTATTCATTTTTAACTGAGCCACCTCTTCAAGCTTGTTAGTGCTCCGTAGCACATTTCCTTGATTTACAGCAGGTCGCCTGAAACATGTTTTAAAAATATTTTATCAGCGGGGAAATGCTGGCGAGTTATACATTTGATACAAAATGACACAATGATATAGATTACAGTATTAAGAGCGATTACAATTCCCTTTATCATTTATATCACTGACCCAGTTGTCACTTGACCGGACTTGTGACTGTGGACATATCACTTGTAGGTCCTTTTAACCACTAGTGATAAATTTTTAGTAGCTATGTGCACATCCCCCCACTTACTGGCAGTAATTTCAGATAACAAAGACTTAATCCCTGTAACTATAACTTTTGAAAAATAAGTTTGGAAATAGTTTTGATAAAAAGAGAATAACTCACATTGCAAGTTTACACGGGCAGAGTTTTGCCTACTGATTAGCTTTTTAACCTAAATTTAAACAATGTACATATGAACTCGGTTAGTAACTTAATACAGCATTTACGATAATTCACGAGATTTAACCCTCACAACGAATGACAAGATGCTATACTTAAACATTCAGCGGATTCACAACGAATGACAGAGTATTGCCCGAGATCTAGCAACACTCAAACATCCGGTTGGATTTCACGTGAATGACAAAGTAGCAGCATTTAAACATCCGGTCGGATAGTTTCAATCGATCGGATATTGAATCGTAGCAGCGATCGAGTTAATACCCGGTATTGGAGCAGCACTACACTATAATTGAAGTTGTATTTTCGACTTCAGAGAGCTATTAATTCGTTTTTGTGAAGTGAATTCGACACCATCGAACTGCTCAGGAGCTAAGCTATTTATAGCTGATTTTGAGTCCTCACGCGGCCCGCGTAAACCACAACATATACTTTACGCGGCCCGCGTGGCCGCCCTAGTCTACGTATAGCTTTGCATGGTCATGCATAGGTTCGACAGTTGGCTTATACGTGTATCCGGAACACTTATCCGGTCAACCGGTGTTTGACGCGGCCCGCGTAAAGGTCTAGCCATCCTTTACGCGGCCCGCCTGAAACCTATAATTTTGTTTTTCTTGATTTTTAATATGGTTTAGGGTTTCAGGGGTCCGGGTTTTCACTTACGGGTATTCTTAGGACAATTTTGAGAGTCCTTACAATTTTCTCATATTTCGAGCATGTCGCCTTATGCAACTTTTGCAATTAATTACAAACCATTCGACCCGATATCACGGGTTCATAAAGTCAAACTTGGTGCGTCCATGATTTGGCTAACATACTCAATTCCTTAACACATTATGTGACCTTCAATTCACTACTTATCACCTCGTTGTCAAAAACATAGTTTTTGACCCGTTTAGTAGTCAAGTGAAAACCTTCACTTTGAGAACTAACTAAGGTTTATTCCGACCATTATTTTGACCCATTTCCGGGATATGCCAAACGGTTCTATCCGTTCTTCTTTTCAATTTGCATCGCTTGTTCAATCATGACATAACCATTCATTTCAAGTCCGTTTGGTTTGCCGAGTGAACTTCGTCACTTCTAGGCTTACTATACATACATCAACTTATTCAATTTGACCCGTTTGATCAATCGAGTGAACTTTGTCACTTCAATGGTACATCATACCTCATTAACATACTACAATATAATTAACAAGACATACTAAACATTCTTTGATTTAAGTAACGGAACTGATAGTCACGTACCTTTAGAGCACACCCTTTAAACGTGTATCCCCTCCGGCTTGTCCGCTTGACGATCCGGATTCTTTGCTTAAAGAGTTCAATTCACAATCAATTTAGAACTCTTTTCATAATCATTAACGCATAATTCTCTATAATAATCAAATATGCGTTTCCACCTGATTTTTAACATTTTAATCCTCACTTAGGCATTTTAACAAACACCTAGCGGGTCAGATTTTTACATAATCAAAACCAAGTTCATGACTTGAAATTCTCATCTAAATCAACATCAATTAGGCAAATTTACACATGTTTTAACATCAATATTTCAGGAATACTTCATAAATTCACATTACACTAGAACAAGAATCATGATCCTAGTGTTTATCAAGTTTCTACAAGACCCATTAATCACCTTCAATGGTGTCTATGGAATTTACTAGAGTTAAGCATGATTTCATCAATTACTTGTCTAGGGTTTACTCCTAGACACTATATTGTTCTTATTCCGTCCTCATAATAAACATGCAACCATAAATTTCGAATTCCCTAAGTTTACTCAGAATTTCAACTAGAGATTCTTCATGAAATTTACATACCTTATGACTCCCCTTTCGATGGAGATCACGAATTTGTGTTTGAAACTTGGTTTGGAACAGATTTGAACTCCCAATTTGGTGAATTTTTGGAAGAACTAGGGTTTGTGGTAGCCCTTGTGTCGCCCCCTGTGTTTGATCGACCAGACACACCTTTGTGTGTGTTTGGTGTGTGTTATTTTGTTTTTATTAAATTAAGTTTCAAGTTCTACAACATAAGCCCCTCAAACTTTGTTTATTTATAATTTAGGCTCTTTTTCAATTCCTTCATGTCTTACTACAAGACAACTAGCTAACTAGGTTATTTATTTCCTAGTTAGCTTATTCTCATTTATTTAGTACTTTATAATTCTAATATAAAGTTTTATAAATTTCGGGGTGTTATACTATATCAAAAAGATAAAGAAAAACCTAACCAGTTTTCCTAAACTTTATCTTCCAAAAGAAAATGAATTTTTAATCATAGAAACAGACGCTTCTCATGATTATTGGGGAGGAGTTCTGAAGGCCAGAACAACCGAAAAAGAAGAAATATGTAAGTATACTTCTGGAAGCTTTAAACAGGCTGAAAGAAATTACCACAGTAATGAAAAAGAATTACTTGCGGTAAAAAACACTATTTCTAAATTTTCTATTTATCTTACTCCTGTAAAATTTTTAGTCAGGACAGATAATAAATTTACTTATTTTTTGAAAAAAAAAATTCAGGAGATAATAAACAAGGCCGTCTTGTCAGATGGCAGATGTGGTTTTCAAGATATTCTTTCGACATCGAGCATCTTGAAGGGTCTAAAAACGTGTTAGCTGATTGCTTGACATCAGGTTTTCAAAATACGTAAACAAATACGTATCTCAAATATTTTTCTATATTTAAATGCTTTTCATGCCTATTTAAGGAGCACATACTCTTCAAACAAAGGCATCACCTATCACTCTCACAAAAGAAAAGCTTATTTTTAAAGAAATGGAGAATTTAAAGGCTTTACGCCTAAAAGAAAAAAAATTCTTTTGATAGAATTAAAAGCTATTCGAGATCAGATAGCTCTCTATGACGAAAGTCTAGAAACAACTGCTAATTCAGAGCAGGAATCCGCAAGGAAACAATCTGAATCTATTCCCCCTCAAGCGGCAAAGGGTAAAGAAAAATCAAGTCCGTTTACTCCTGTTGCTTTGGAAAAAAAGCAAAAATAGAGTAAATGAAGAACTAAAATCTTCATCTAGCCCAGAAGCAAACGGCTCTGGTAAAGGCATATCAAATCCATTGATGGCTGACAGTCAGGTCTCTCTCAGACCAAGTTACTCTCAAGTCACTTAAATACCAGAAAATCTTAAATCGAGATTTTATGTTATCTTTGATGGCGACCACAGAGGAATTTATGAAGACTGGTCTATAGTCAAAAGTTATGTTGACAAAACTGATTATCCCTTCAAAAATTTTGGGTCATTATTACAAGCCCAACAAGAAGCCACCCGATATTCAGCAAACTTCGGGAAAAAAGAAATACCTTTAAAAGGTAACCATTTTTTCTGAACCTTTGAAACCCAAGAAAAAAGAAAGGGTCATTGAATTCAGAAACAACATTTTCTCAAAACCAACAATAAATGAAGAGAAAGAAGAAAAAGATATTATATCTTTAGACGAATTCAGAACAATTTGGTCAAAGGCTAGAGCCCTAAGTCAAAACGATTTCGAGTTCGAACATATTTACACAGAAGACAAGGCTACTAAGTCTTATTATCTTTTGTCCATGTGCAAGCCCAGAACTAGTTTCTCTAGCATTTTCTGCTGGATTAGCGAAGTTCATTTACCATTCTCCTAATTTACTTGAAATAAGTACTTTATCTGAAGGAATGAAGAAAGCTATCAAAAAATTTCGAAAGAAAATTGTCGCTGCAAGAGATGCAAATATCTTCATCAAGTGTAGTTCTACACTCCCAGACTGGTATCAAGGAAAAACCTTTTCAAGTTACCATCATTTAGAAATTGGTATCGCCAAAACAAGAACGGTCAATCCTTCAAGAGTGATAAAGGAAGACTATGAAAAATGGTTAAATATCAGGACAAAAGGATTTTTACAAATCCTAGAAAACCTACAAAAAATTAAAGCGGGAAGCTTTAATAAAGTAAATTATTGCAGCACCAACTGCATAATTACTAGCTATAGTGGAACCCCATTACCACTACATGAAAAAGAAGCTCTAGAAAGGATGGAGCAACGAATTATTTTTAATAAAATAAAGGCAGGCCCCGCCACTAAAGAACAACTTTGTCAAAAGTTACAACGCACATTTGAGAACCATCAGTGCGAATACTGCAAAGCATCTTCAGAAGAAGAAAACAAAAACCCTACTGAAAAAGACAGCTATTCTTCAGATGAAGACACTCGAGAACTGGACCCAACACATGGGTATATCGATTAAATAAACGTCATCCATGACGATTGATTAAGGCCTATAATAGTCCTTTGTAAAATTCACTTCTACTATATAAAGAAGTTGAATTCTTTAAGTTTAGCATCCCCATCTCTCGTATCATTTTCTTTTCCAACTTTTCATTTGTAATATGTGTGTAAGTGAGTAGTCTCATTGCTAATGGAGAATATTATGTAAATATCAAGAAGTTCTTCCTTAGGGAAGTACAGTTATGAATAAAATATCAGTTTCCTTTTTATCCATTAGTTCATCTTTAAAAATTTTGCAAAACCTGGAGCCTTGGAGCCACAAAAGTACCGTTTAGGCAGGAGGCCGTAGGGAAAAATTGGTTGGGTTGGTCACTTGGAAAAATCAACTTAAAGATTTACCTAGTCGGATAAAGAGGAAATGTATGTTCTATTCTAACTGTTAAATTACTTCGAAATATTTATGTTAATATCTCCTTAAGCATTTTTATAAACATCTGTTTTCCATAAACATACACAAACAAAAATCGATTAATTATTATCGAAATTAAATGATTTACTCAATCAAAAATGTTGGTAGTAACTACAAACAAATGAATTTCGTAAATTCAAAATCATATTCAAAGAAATGATTAAATTCAATATCATGTGTTTTACGACAAATTTTGGTATCAAATTCCAAAATTATAAAACATTAGCACATGGGGAAGGTTGTCATCTTTGTCATGTTATAATATTCAAAGGCAATTTTTGTCATTTGTCATGTTACAATGATTCGAAGGCAATCTTTAGTCATGATATTTGTCATGTTATCATCTAACTAATAATGATTCCGCGTTTGGGGGGGGGGGGGGGGGGGGGAGTTCCTTGCTTGGGATTGAACCCACGACCTCCCACACTCCCACTAAGAGGCAAGAGCCTCTACCAAGGTCCAAGTTGGTTAGGTACTTGGGTTGTTAATGTGTGAAAAATGGGTTTAGTTGGGTTGTGTAGGGGTTTAAACAGTTCATGTTGTTTAAGAATGTCTTACCTATTTTGTTTAGGATTTACCTTTTTCATTTAGGATTTCAAGAGTCTAGCATCGTAGAACCATCAATATGATTGAAAACATCAATACAGATGCAACGGGGTTTAAACAGTTCATGTTGTGCATCACATTTGACTTCTTTAAGATCCAACACCAATGGCATGTAGATTTTATATGTCAGAAGGCTTGGTGAGAGTAAAGCATCACCATCTTTCATAGTAAAAATGAAAAAAAAAAAGACCTCCAAAGAAGTCACAATAACTCTCTTTTAATTCCAATGAGATACATGTACCTTTGACACCCTAAAACCTAATGGCCTACTATGCTATTAGATTGATAAACATAAACAACACCAAGAGGCAACAGCAGTGTATAAAAGCTTTTATTACACACAAGTCCATATAAAATGGAATTTGGATAATTACCCTAAAGACTTAAAGGACAAAGTCGGTGGCTGCAGCCACCGATCACTTCCTCTTTTTGTCTTATTCCATTTCCAAAGAAGAACAGGATGTACTTCTAACTTGCGCCACCAACAAAATTTACAAAAGTGCCCTTCTTGAAAAGTTATAGTATCCCGTCATTTCGTCCGTCAGTTTTGTTAAAACTTCTTTTTAATTAAAGTACAACCACCTGCTGGCGGTAGATGACTGAGCCACTCAATGTACAATGGTTTGCTTGCTCACGTGACTTTGTGTTCACTATTCCGACGGCACCACGGCGGTGCAGCCAGTGGTGATAAACCTAGAGGTCAACCACCGGATCGCTAGCGGCGGGGTAACGTGGGTCTCTCGAGCACCAATGGATGTTTTGGGGTGGTTTCGGTGGCCAACGACCACCATTCATGGCGTCTGTGGCTGTCGGTTGGCGATAATCAGCAGAAATATGGCTTGATTTGTCATGTGATTTAAGCAGTTGGCTTGATTTTTAGATGTGGTTTTATGAGATGGAATGTTGGTGAATCTGGATGATCTTGAGAGTGTAATAAATTAAACAAAAAATTGAGATGAAAAAGAGTTTAATTACTGTTTTTTATTTGACGGCTTTGATGCGCCGAAGGTGGTTGTTTAGTCATTTTAGTTTGTGAAGATGATACTGTAGTGTATGTGTGATTTAATTTTCATATCTGCTTTCAGGTCCTAAAAATATAGTTTAAATAAAGTGTGGGAGGATCTTAACTCTTTAACTCATCTCTATGATTAAAGCTAACTAAGGTTGGTATTGCTTTGGGTTTTTAAAGTGCAGCTCGCTTAGGCCCAAACAAAACCGTATTATTAATTGAAATCTCTTTTTAAATTTCACGAAAACACTCAATAAGCTACAACTAATTAAAATCTCTTTTGAAATTTTACTAGAACACTCAATAAGCTACGACTTTATTTGAGGCATCAAGATCACACAAATAATGATAGTGATGGTACAAGCTTAAAATAGTAAAAGAATTTTATGGGAGAGTAATCTTGACTATCTATATGAAGCAACTTAAACTCACAATGCAATTCAATAAAGTTTAATATTTTTTTCGGGACCAAACTCTGGCCAAATAATTTTATAAGAAACAAAGATGAAACACAAAATCCAAGAAAAATAAAAAATAAAATAATTTTATATTTTTTTAAGTTGCAATACCGAGTGTCAAATTATATAATCAAGCAAGTGCACCGTCTGAACCGCCGCAACGCGGTGGGTGTCCAACTAGATTTTATCATTTTATGTTTTTAGACAATGTTTAATTTTATCTATGTTGCGGGAAGTATCAACTCAACGTAAAAGACTTATATATTTTCCGTTGTGTATCTATGAAAGTTGTGTTTGACCTGATTGTTGAAGAGTAAATCTAACAGTTGAAACCAACGGGTTTAAGGCGTTACGCACCCATACACATATATACATGTGTGTGTAGAGTTATATTTATTTTTATATTTTTCAAACCAACAAATTGCACTTCTTTTTTTTTTTTTTTTCTTTAATCAACCCACAATACTTAATTTAAGTTTTTTTTTTTAAATCAACCTATCATACTTAATTTATTATTATTTTTTTCAATCAATCCTTTGCATATTTATTAAAGTGTAGTAAGAACGTGTCAAATACAAACAAAATGAATCATGTCAGATAAACTTATAAAATGAAATAGTAAAGATGAAACACCAAGCAAATATAAAAACTTCATTCACTCCTGGTGTAAACTAAAATACAATACAACATAAAAATGCTTAAAGAGAAACCCCACTCATTAAGGGATGTTCATGTTAATTCGTTACTAAACTAACGGATATGAACATGTGTTCCGGTTGTTCATTTACAATCAACAATGTTAATTTATATTTGTTCATTTACGTTCTATTTATTCTCATTCCTTTTATATCTATTCCTTTGTGTGTGTCCTTTTGAATATTTATTCAATATATTTAGATATTGTGTGTCCAGTGTCCTTTCAAATATGTTTACCGGTTGTTCATTTTCTTTTAAATGTGAAGCATTGCCGGATCATGTCATGTTATGATGACATTTAGACTTTTGTTTATTCTCAATTGGTGTTCCAATTCCTCCTTTTTGTCTTATTCCATTTCCAAAGTAGCGCCATATGTTCCATATCAACTAAATTCAAACCATGCTACGGAGAAAACCCAGGCAGATTGAATTCAAAATCGAAGACAAAGAAGAAATCGAAGACAAAGAAGAAATCGAAGAAGCATGCAAACGCACCACCACCTTCAATCCCACCGGCGCCACCTCTCACCTCCACCACTTCAACAATTCCTCAATCTAACAGTGGTGTTCTTCCACCGAGTTTTCTGACTTCTATCCTTCATCACTTTTTGTGCACAAAGAGAGTAAGAGTCGATGACTTTTTACACCTACACACAAGTCTACAAAGAGATCAGATGAGAAAGGTTAAGGAGGCCGGCCACCCTTCTTCGGTGACGTTAGTGACTGACGGGCGGTGGCCGATCCGAAGAGGCCTACAACTCGATGATGAGGATGTTGCGGACTAACCAATAGCGGTGGCGGAGTTCGGAATTATCGCTCACGTTCGACTCTACAACGAAGCTCTAGGGTCCGACGGGAGAAGGGTTATATGGTGGGATGAGGACGATGACCGGCACGGGAAGTGTCAGACTAAATGGAGAGCGACAGTGAAGGCGGTTAGGGGGTTCAGTAGCGGCGGTATGGTGGGGTTGCAGATCCGGAAATTTGGTGATGGTGGTTTTTGGGTGGACACAAGACGCAGCCCAACTAGCGGCGTCGGTTTACCTTTCAGGTGACGGTGGTGATGTTTGTTGAAGATTGATGGTGGTTAGAAACCCAAGGTGCCCCCTCTGGTGATGGAGGCTAAGTTTCCGACAAAACTCAGGTAAATTCTACTTCAACTGCATGTTTTTAGGGATATAAAGGAAGTTGAAAATAAGAAAAAAAAAAGTACGGCTTAGCGTGGGCTCGAACCAGCTACACCACAAAACCCTTTTGTTTATAAACATTAAACACTACAGGTTCTGTTGTATTTAAACACTACAGGTTCTGTTATATAAATTTTTTTATGGCCAGCAGACCAACTTTTTTGGGATGAGAATGCATTTAGTTGAACATTTGTTGCTTTGAAGTTGATAGATGTATGTTTGTGTGTCTTAAAGAATTAAAGGTGTATGTATATACTCATATGAAGAATACAATAACAGTAGTACTTGAGAAGGATAAAATAAAATAAAAACTTTATTTTATGCAGTGGCGCAGCATGTAAGGGGCGGGGGGGGGGGGGGGGACGTCCGCCCCCCGGGATTTTTCGCTCAGTAGTGTTATATATGTAGTTTTCGTATAGAAATTTGTGGGTATATACGTTTTCACCCCCCCGGTTCTATAGAAATTTTTGGGTATTCTATAGAAATTTTTGGGTATATATGTTTTCACCCCCCCGGCCGAAAAATCCAAGCTTCGCCACTGATTTTATGTACGCAGTTGGTGTACGTTTTGACGTAAATTTTGTTCCAGCCCAAGCGGGGTTAAATATAATGCATTATCATTTGACGGTATATACTCGAGTTACTCTATGTTTCAACCTCACGTGACGCAAGACAAGTAAATTTACAATTATATTATTATTATACATCAATGCTAAAGACTGAAGTTGTTGACGTTTACACCTCCCAACTTTGGTCCTTTCACTTACAAAACACTTATGGTTACCCTTAATGCGAATGTGTTTTCTTTTTTCCCTTTGTGGTTTCTATTCACACTTGATGTTTCTTTGGTGCGTTACGTTATAACTGTACGGCATAAATTCGATTTACATTACGTTTTGATTTGACCGCAATACTTATATAGGTTACACGGGGTTGAACCGAGTACGTTGAAACATATGTTTTCATATGGTTAACACATGACATAACGTTTGGATAATCTATTTGATGTTTGCAACGGCCCGCGGCGCATCGCCCGCGGGTCATATTACTAGTTGTGAAGCAAAGTAAAAATCAAGTACAACAGATTAAACATCAAAGTAAAACTACATATTTCCAGTTCCTTGATTACCTTTCAGTGATCCAATGACCGGACCGCCTTCCAGAGCTTCACCCATTCGACCATGGCCTCGGCCGCACTGACAAAAACCGCATGTGTGGATCCCAGCCGTTCCTTCACCGCAGCAGCAATCTCCACCACACAATCCTCAGCCGTCACTGATGACGGAGACAGCCTTAATGTCTCAAAAAACGGCACTGCATCCTCCATCAGCTTCACTCCTTCCCATTCTTTCTTTAAACTGTCAATAGCACTTCCTTTTTCATTCCTCCAAACATATGGGATTCCACTTTTCACACCCAGTTTCAAGTGATCGCAAATTGTTTTCACGACAAGCCCGCACCATACATCCTCCATCGTTTCCCACCTCACTTTCCCTTCCTTCACCAGCTTCAAAGAAGGTAACATAGCAGGACCCACCAGTTCTCGGTCAAACGCTATGTTGACTCCGCTCATCGGCATCATGGACTTCAGCGGTACTGTCAAAACAGCATCAACATACCTTATATTTCTCATATCTGGTTTGAGCGCTTGTGTTGGTGCATCATAGTCTGCAAAATTAAGCCAAAGACCACACGAAAGAGCACACGGGACCCCGCTACGTAAGCTAAACGGGTACCCACGAACGAAGTCGGATCCCTTTTGATACGGATCATAGAGTGTGTTGAAAAAGAAAGGAGTTGCGGGTGTTTTAAGGTTGTTAAGATGATAGGCGACTATATCTACTAAATCACCATCTTTGGTTTTGGCTGGGCTGCAGTCATCATCGATTGATATTATGTACTTTTTATTAGATACAAGATAGCCAAAGTAGCGAGATGAGTATCCAGAAAACAAAGAAGCTTTAGAAGATCCGACCACTTTGACTATGTCCGACTCGGTGTAAACACGAACATCAAATCCTTCTGGAATTTTGACTTCTTTAACATCAGGATCTTTCACAACTATCAAATGAAATCGAGAAAATATCGGTCTCCATTCTTCCATGAAAGACGTTAGATCAGAGCGGAAAGCACCAATCACAATATCTACTTCATTGTCATTTACACTCGCTGGAGACATATTATAACTCAGAAGAAAGTCAAACTGTGTCCACCTTTAGAACTTTTCCGAGCACCCTGGCATAAAAAAACTCAATGTTTTAGAAAAAGTCAAAACTTGTATAACTGAATCGGTTGAGCATGACTTACTAGTGGGAAGGACGGGTGTTAAAACAAGCTGAATATTAAGTGCTTGAATCATAGAAAGAATTTCCTCCTTTTCAGTGGCCACAAAAAGTTTCAAGATCCTTGGGGTTAATTTTCCAGCTTTTAAGGTTCTCTGTGAAATATAAACTTTGAGAGTAACTACTTTGAAAGTTTGAATGATTACAGTAGATTCTCAACTCACATCTTTTCTAATTTATTGCAAAAACACAACAATGATGGTACGGAAACATGAATAGCTAGCAGGATGACCGTGAAATTTGAACCACATTAAGATACAACAATATCAAAGAACTAGATTTCTTTCATATGTGGGCTTAAAACTAGAAACATCATCCAAAAGTAGAATATTATAAACATAGATGCTAAGATTTGGTTCTTCTAACTGAAGCTACTTCTCCTATTATGTTGATCAATATAATTTGAACATAAAGTTTGTTTGCTGGAAAAAAAGGGTTATTGGATTTTATCACCCCCAACCATTGGCTATTGGCCGCTGCCACCCCCAACTATCACTTTGACGCCCGTCACCCCCAACTTAACACTTAGTGTGTTCTATCACCACATCGTTAATTGGTCACTAACTTTTGATCCTGTTACTATACTTTTGGGGGTGTCATAGGGATCTTACGAAGGTTTTAGGGATCTTAGGACACCCCAAATGTATAATACCAGGATCAAAAGTTAGTAATCAGTTAACGGCGTGGTGACAGAACACATTAAGTTGGGAGTGGCAGGCGTCAAAGTGATAGTTGGGGGTGACAGCGGCCAATAGCCAATAGTTAGGGGTGATAAAATCCAATAACCTAAAAAAAACAACCTTGAAAACAAATGAAAAGAAACTCTACTACATCTGGCCCATAAAGACAGTCAATTGTATGTGTAAACTTCCATGAGCAAGATGTTTTTGTTAAAAACATATATTCCTCATTTGAGTGTATTATCTTGAAAAAATTTGATCCAGAACCATTGTGCCAAGAAACAAGTCATTACAATCACAATAACTACTTAAACTACATATGAGCATTCATAGCACACTTATGAAGAGGATATCAATTTTTGCCCAAACGTTTAGTGTAAAATACTACTTCTGCCATTTCACTAGAATTATCTATTGAACCATCTACCTCATGTTCCCAATCATCTTTTACCACTCTTCTTATAGCAAAAATGAATGTTATCCAACACACTTTCCCTGAATGACTCTTGACAACAAAAGGTTTTTCAAACAAGATACAGATAAAGTCAACCTTTTATAAGAAGTCGGTCCAAGGCAAAATGTAGTTGGAAATGACCAAAATACACTTTACTTGAAAGTCTAGAAACAAAATAAACATTTTTTTCACCTCTTCGAAAGCCTCGTACATAAACTTTTTTTCCCATTTTCGCTAGCTCTATCCAATTAAGCTACGCATGCCTCATTATAACCAGATCAAGGCCAATACATTTTTTTATTTTAAAAAGAGAGATGATGGATCATGAATCATAACTGATATACTGATCTTATATTGTCACTGATTGTCAATTACTTACGATGGCAAAACATACAAACAGAGTTAATTCATTTTCCAATACAGATCAGCATATAAACTTTGCTATTTGATTGAACTCTCCACGATACAATTAAACATAACCAACCTAATATCTATCACAACTTAGATTAGTTCAGGGAGGGCGGGGCACCCATGCGGGTTCGTACCCGCGCGGTAACAGCAACGCCACCCCCTAGGGTTCCACGGGTTGTTAACCTTTGCCGCACGGGTAGTGTGTGAGGAAGTGGGGTCCAGTTTTAAATAGTGTGTGGAGTAAAAGGGTGGGGTCCATGGTTCTAGGGTACTTGTGGGGTAGGCGCCGCCGCCAGTGTTTTTGGTGGTTCGTACTTGGGTGTAGAATTGAGTTAGCATTGGCCGGAGCTAGGGTAGTGCCCTTGGGTGCCCCTTCCACCCTCGTAGTAAGTCCTATACACTGCTGCATACAAAAACCATAAGCTGTAAACTTAGGGTTCTGAATCACACAACTAGATTGACCTGTAACACAAATTACCCAAAATCACTAAAAAAAACACCAATCCAACTATTAGGGTTTTCTTCACCTTATGAGTATGACCAACAAAACTGGTTTCTTCCTGATTTCCTCAACTAATTCCACCATAAAGTCAACATACACAAGATCAAAAACAACAACACTACTAGCACAGATTCCAACGACCTAACAATTCAATTCATCATATAATATAAGGTATTATTTTGTTTTGTTCGAACTAAAAGGAGCAAAAAAAAAAAAGGATAATCAAGTGAGAGAGCAAAAAAGTAAGAAAAATGAAATGAGAGAGAGAGTACGTACCAGAAAAAGATCGATGAGGATGTGTTCGGGGAGAAATGAAAGATCGTGGGAGATATTATGGAAATTAATAAGTGTTGCGTCTATTGCCAGGGAAAGGAGGGAAGGGGGATTGCTCATTCTTCTCCTACAATTTCTCTTGCTTTTGCTCTTGATCCAATGTTTATTTTTAAATTAATTCTTTCTTGCATCCCAAGATTTTAATCTTCCTACGCGTTAATTTTAGTCAACCTATTGATACAACTAGTATTTAACCACCACGCGCCGGTCTTCGGGCTCGGACGTTTTCTAATGAAGTTATCGTTTTAAAAAAACCCCACCACATGCCACAACCGTTCTTGGTTTGATAATACGTACTTCGCTTACATCGAAACTTGACATAGAAACTGGAAGATGATACCTAAATATGTTACTGCTAGCAACCGAAAGAGAAAACTAGAATTATAAAATGGTAATACAATCAAAACGATATGAAAATTTACATCAAACGTAAACCAATTGAGTAAAGTACATAAAAATAAGAACGAAAAGTATCTTCTGACCTGACTTAACCAACCTGAATTTATACCGACACGTACATAAAAAATAAAACTTGAAAGTTTAAAAACTCGAGGTCAAAATGGTATTTTACAAAGTTTTTAAAAAGTTAAAGGGCTATAACTGTCAATGCTGAAAGTTGAAGGTTTAGATAAAAAGAGAAAATTAAAAAAAAAAAGTTATTGTAACGCTGATGTGATGGATACCGTAGTGTTTTTTATTTGTAATTTAATATTAACTAGATTTGAGACCCGCCGCAATACGGCGGAGATTCTTTAGTTATAACTAAGTCGACCTAGGACCCGCACGTTATGTTAAACATGTCAAACGGGGAAAAATAGAGAATATAAAAACGTTCACCCACACACGCACGTAGCGTTAGGGGTGTTCAAAAAACTTGTGGCTCGCAGCTCGCTCGAAACTCGCTCGAAGAAAGCTCGGCTCGAAATTGGCTCGGTTGTAAACGGGCCATCTCGGCTCGGCTCGGTTTGTAAACGAGCCGAGCTCGAGCTTGGCCTGGCTCGGCTCGTGAGCTCGTGAGCTGGCTCGATAAGGTTTACATCCTTCATTTTTTTTGTCCCACATCGCTTAGAAAACAAAAACTAAGAGAGTATCCCCCCTATAAAAGAAGGTAAAGACAATGGACAAAGTGAATTAACTATTCATACTTGCATATTTAGCCATATGGTTAAATTAAATGGCAATTATGGCTCTTAGTCTATGAAGAAATTCATTTTTAAGGGCTTTTTATGTAGTAAATTTTGCATTTCTTTGTTAGTTCGAGCTAGATCGAGCCGAGCCGAGCTAGCTCGAATTCTAATCGAGCCGAGCTCGAGCATCAAATCTCAGCTTGATTTGAAATTCGAGCTCGAGCCGAGCCAGCTCGAATCGAGTTCGAGTTGGGTCTAGCTCGGCTCGTTTACAGCCCTACGTTGCGTCATGTTAACTCGCAAAATTTAGAACGAAACGTAAAAAAAAGTTAAACCAAAGACGCACGTTGCGATGTGTTAAGTCACAAAATTTAGAACCAAGCATAAAGCGAAAAATTTGCGGAAAATGAAAACTATAAAGGACCAAAGTCGAAAGTAAAAAAAGTTGTGATAATAGATTGCAAAAGATAAAAAGTTTTGGGTTAAAAGTAAAAAAAAAACAAATAGTTTTGGGTTAAAAGTAATTTATGAAATACTTTTGGCTGAAAAGTAAAAAAAAAATCAATTTTTTTGGAAACCCCCAAAGCCAAGGTTACGACAACCATATGTATAACTATTTTTTTTTTGGAAAACCCCCAAAGCACACGCGGCGTTGCTGCGGGGCGTAAAACGGTGTCAAATAGTACTAATGTCACACAACCGTTATTGACCACCAACACTGACTCGACCTAGGATCTGCGTGTTGCGATAGACCTGTTAAACATGAAAAAATAGAGGTAAAAACGTTGAACTACACATGTACGTTGCGTCGTATTAACTTGCAAAATTTGAAACAAAACATAAAAAAGTTGAACCACACTTGTACGTTGCGTCGTATTAACTCGAAAAATTAAGAACTATACGTAAACCGAAAATTTGCCAAAAATGAAAAGTATAAATGACAAAAGTTGTGAAGTTAAATTGCAAATAATGAAAAGTTTTTGGTTAAAGTTAAAAAAACAAATTATGTAGGGTTAAAATTGTAAAAGGTAAAAACCTTTGGGTTAAAAGTAATGAAAGTTTGGGTTAAAGTTAAAAAAACAAATTATGTAGGGTTAAAATTGCAAAAGGTAAAAACCTTTGGGTTAAAATTAAAAAATCAAGTTTTTTTTTTTTTGAAAAAACTCTCAAAGCATAAATTACAAGTAGTTATGCACAAAAAGTTTGCTTATTTATATATGAAATAATTAATTAATTAATTAATTAAATAATAATAATAATAATAATAATAATAATAATAGCCGGTAGAATTATGGAAGAATTTTATATAAAAGATTTGAAGAATAAAAATATTTGAGTTGATAAACTTTTTTGTCGTGATCTTCTAGTACATTGGCGGTGTCATAACCTTTCAAAGGGATGTCATGAGTTTGAGTCTTGCCAAGAGCAAAAATGCTCTACGTTGAGCCAAAGGTATTACCACAGTGGGAGTTCGACGATGGGTTTCCTTTGGAATGGTTGCGGATCAGGTCATTGGCGCTATCACGTTCTCGGGCGTGGATAGCCTTTTATCTTGAGTTTATCCGGGTAATTGGGCTTTTGTTGGCCGTTAAGAAAAAGAATTGTTATTTTTATTCTAACAACAATTTAGATTTAGTGTCATGTAAGTTTTTTGATGTTGGAATTATACTATTCTTCCCTGTTCTAACAACAATTTAGATTTAGTGTCATGTAAGTTTTTTGTTGGCCGTTAAGAAAAAAAATTGTTATTTTTATTCTAACAACAATTTAGATTTAGTGTCATGTAAGTTTTTTGATGTTGGAATTGTACTATTCTTCCCTGTTCTAACAACAATTTAGATTTAGTGTCATGTAAGTTTTTTAATGTTGGAATTGTACTATTCTTCCCATTTCCAAGTTTGAACTTTGAGTAATTAGCAAAACACATAATAGTTTATATTTTATACAACACGAATATAAACAATATTCAATTTGTGGATATATGCATGACAGAATACATTCATTCCGACAATGTTGTTACAATTTCACATGATCCACCACTATACCCGTTGTGATGTCAAGTTTGGTCTCCACGAGGTAGGCGAACAACTTCCCTCAAATATCCACCACCCAAAGTTGCATCAATGTGTGTTTTAAGTTATTTACCCTTAATACGTATAAATCGAGCACATCAAGTGAGTCCGATAAACAATACAAATCCATAAACGTTCCCTTTAAGGTGTAGTTAACTAACCTTACTTTTTTAAGGGAAATGTGAAGAGAGGACTAACAATTGTAAGCAAACTAGGTGATGCCCCGCCCGCGTTGCGGGGCGATGGCCGAATAATTCTCAGCCAATTAAAAAAACAGTACTATAGTTTTCCTAGAAATAAAAAATAAAAAGAGTGTTAGGCAGCTCTTTGACACGATTTTTAGCTGGGGACAAAGTCATATTTTTATTTTTAATTGGGGGAAAAATCAATTTTTTTTTTCCGAGGGTAAAATCCTAATTTTTAGCTAGGGGAAAACCATAATTTTATTTTGCACTGGGGGCAAAAACGTAATTTTGAATTGAGGGTGATATCGTAATTTTGAACCGCGTGGAAGTTCGTAAATTTTAGCTGGGGGCAAAAACCTAAATTTTTTTGAACTGGGGGCAAATACGTAATTTTAAACTATGGGCAAAACCGTAATGTTAAAGTAGGTATAAAATAATAAACTGGTGTAAATTCGTAATTTTAAGCCGGGGGAAAAGTAAAATTTTATTTTGAACTTGGGCGAAAACGTAATTTTGGCTGAGGGTAAAAGCGTAATTTTTTTCCGAGGGTGAAATCGTATTTTAGCTCGGGGCAAAAGGGTAAATGTATTTTGAAGTTGAGACAAAACCGTATTTTTTAACTGGTGGCAAAAACATAATTTTAAAGTGTATATAAAATAATAAACTGGGTGTTCCAATAGGTATTGCTCGCCGCCCATTTGAACCAAGGGGAGAGAAACACTATTGCAGGGCAAAAACGTAATTTTAAAGTGTGTGTATAAAATAATAAACTGTTTGATCCAATGACGGAGAGGCGGCCGCCCATTTGAAGCAATGGCAGGGTGATACTATTCCTTGCCATTAAATTTAATATCGAACTGCGGGCAATATCGTAATTTCAAACAGAGGATAAAATCGTAATTTGACAGGACTTATAAATAACTATTTTATTTTATAAAAAAAAAAAACTGGCCGCCATTTTGGCTGACCATTTGCTTTTCCTATTCTCCCCGACATCTTCACACTTGTGATTGTATATGTTGGAAATGTAAGATTCAAAAAAATAGTCAACAACAATGCATAGTAACTCAAAAGGGGACTTAAGAATACAAACTTAACAAAATCCATACCAATCCTAACATTTACATCTCTAGACTTCAAAATAACCACATTTTATACCAAAGTTAACAAAATCTATACCAATCTTAAAATTTAAACGCCATAAATCAAAGAATCAAACGATGACTTTTTTCTAAAACCTAGAGAATGTTGAATTCACCAATTAATATATGCAGACTACAATACGACTCTAATATCATGGCAAATAATATCAGTGAGAAACAAATTACAATAACAAACATCAGTACTATTATAACATCATGTTAGATAATATATAAAAGCTTTTAAAAGTAAATAAATACAAAGGCATCAATCAAATGTTTTGTACCTTCCGGGACCTCTTCGCCGTCAACACGTTCACCGGAAGCCTAATCTGACCGAAGTCGCATTTGCAGTTCACAAATAATTTATAAATATGTAAATAAGATTTTGAAATGAAAGAAAAATATAAATACAACATGCTTATTTCATTAGGTTGTGTACGGATATACCAAAAGCTTTTGATAGGGCTGCAAACGAATCAAACGTTTGGCGAACAGTTCGTGAACCGTTCGGAGGGAAGTTCGTTTGTGTTCGTTCGTTTATTAAACAAATGAACACGAACAAGAAATTCCGTTCATTTTGTTAAATGGACGAACATGAACAGAGGCCGTGTTCGTTCATTTATGTTTATGAACGTTCGATAACGTGTTCGTTTGTGTTCGATAGTTCATTAGTGTTAAATGGACGAACATGAACAGATACGTCTGATTTGGCCTTTGGGTATGGTTCCATGCGTGCGGCCTATGCTCAGGATTTGGGACCATAGTCCCATACCCTTCTACAAAATAACTATTGTTTTTTGCTTGTTTATTTTAGTCATTGTACCAACTATCACTATCGTACCGTAATTGATACGGAATGAAAGCCTACCACGTTAAATTTTACTTTTATGTTTGTTTTTGTATTTTTTAAGTTCCCCTATACTTTTTAGGATCCTAAACATACCCTTGCTTTAAGTTCCCCTATACTTTTTAGGATCCTAAACATACCTTTGCTGCATAAAACATGCATCGATATTCTTTTGAGCATTTGGGTTCTTTTCTTTCGATTGTTATAGGGGTGCCAGTACCCGAATGAATTGGACCAACACCGACGGAATTTCAATATCGTAACAATTAGAACCTATATCTTTTGAATTCCCACAACCAAGCATTGAGGAATCTCACTAACTAATTACAACTACAACATACTTACAAAGTTCTATAATGTGTTCTAAGAATATAATAACTCACAATATAAAAAGTTATAAGCACTAAATAAAACGACTCAGCTTTTTTAGCTTAACTACTTAACTACTTTGTAGTTAATTTATCCTCTTTTATCGGTTTTATATGTACTTAACTACTTCGTAGTTTATTTTATTATCTTTTAATCATTTCTATATAATGTTATAATAATAATAATAATAATAATAATAATAATAATAATAAGCAACTTAGGTGTCCCGATTCAATAAGTTCAAATTTTTTTCTGCTTCTTTAATTTCACACATTTATATTCTATTTCTTGATTTAAAAAAAGTTACTTATATGTAATTTCAATCATGTCTTATCTCACGATCTTGTTTTATAATTTATATTCTTTTAAATATGTCATTTATTCAACTTGTATAATATACGGGCTTTTAACCAAGTATAATATATGTAATAATAAATAATAAAATAAAATCCGAATTGATTGAACTTTGTTTGGAAGAGATGAGATGAGTGTTCGGACCACTACTTTCATAGAAGCTTTGCTAAAGCCCTTCGTTGCACCATACTCCTTGTGGTATATTGGTATTCAAGGTTCTCTTGAGATCAAGATGTCACAAGTTCGAGACATGGAATTGGGTTCCATGCAAAACGATTACTAAAAATTAAGGTATTCTAAAATACCTCTTTTTATATTTGAAACTAAATTTAAACACATCATTTTTATTATTTGAATCCTTTTTAACTCAAAAGATTATGTATTTATGTGAGAACTAAATAAAGTAATTTATAAATTACTTTCAAAATTACGTTTTCTGTTACTTCTCAAATTTTTTCTACATGTAAATTCAATTCAAGAGCACCTTTTTAACTCAAAAGATTATGTGAGAACTAAATAAAGTAATTTATAAATTACTTTCAAAATTACGTTTTCTGTTACTTCTCAAATTTTTTCTACATGTAAATTCAATTCAAGAGCAGCTTAACTAGGTAGTTTATGAGTTGAATCGAGCTAAGGCGGAGTTAGCTTGAAACAAAACACTATTTTCTGTAACTCGTTCTATTGCAGTTGATTATCTTATTATAATAATTTAGTATGATATAATCACATCCAAACAATCATTTAGTCGATATGATATAAAAAAGAGTTAAATACCATTTTAGTCCCTATGGTTTAGGCTATTTTGCCAGTTTAGTCCAAAGGTTTAAAACGTTACCATTTTAGTCCAAATAGTTTCAAGCGTTGTCATTTTAGTTCACTGGGTTAACTCCGTCCATTTTTTATGTTAGCTAGAAGGGTAATTCGTTCATTTTATATGGTCGAATTGCCCTTCTAGTTAGCAAAATTACATATGAAATGACCAAAATGCCCTTCTAGTTAACAGAATAAATGGATGAAGTTAACCTAGTGGACTAAAATGACAACGTTTAAAACTATTTGGACTAAAATGACAACGTTTCAAACTTTTCGACTAAATTGGCAAAATGACGCAAACCACAGAGACTTAAATGGCATTTAACTCTAAAAAAAATACACTACTTGTTAATGGTGTTTTCATTGATTTTCTCTTTATCCCTTACCAAGATTTTGATAATTTAATATCGACATAATTTATATAATTGGCCAAAAAGGGTCACTATCAGGATATTGTCGATGCTACCACCACCAACACCAGTGCCGCCACCTCCACCACCGGAAGCAACACGGCCACCTCCATCATTGGCCATCGGCACCACCCGCCATGGGTGCCAACTCTATCCGTCACTACTGACCGTTACAAAATTTGTATAGCGGGTAAACAAATTTTGTTTAAAAAAATTCTGAAACGACCATTTTGTTAAGAACTCATTTCGACCCAAACCAAACTTAATATTGTTTAAAAACCATCCGTTTCTATCCACACTCATTTTGCCCAACCTATTTGACCGGAACCATTCTAGCCCGTTAGCCTGACCCAAACGTTTTGCCAAGCTTATCTAAAATCAACAACTTTGAAACTACCAAGAATTATGTACTACTATTGTATTGTGCTTTAATCCGGAATAAAAGAAATAGGCACAATCATTACAAGCGCTACAAAATTAAATACATATAGCGCGTTAATGTAATCTCCAAGGGATGCATTGGAGATTAGAACATGATCCGCTCCATGTACGTGTGCAGTCTCCTCCCACACTATCACAACATTTACATATCATTCCCAGCGAATCGAAAGCCCTTGCATATCCTACAAATCATGTCAATTCGAAAGTTAGTTTAATAGACATGACAAACTACACATGCCAGACTCGTTAACAATAGTCAACGCGGGATCTTCGTATGTTTTTGTATCATTTATACAAATTTTGAAAAAAAAACAAATGATATATGATTAATATAAGCTTCAAAATAAAAAATGCTTAGATGAAATATATAATAATGGCATATTTTTATACACAAGTGACATTAGTAGAACATTAGAATAGTTACGATGACCTCCATTACATTATCCTATAGTTAATTTACTAAACTAATATTAATTAGTACAACTTGTTGCTCATATTGAATTGGCATGATTACAAAACTATACTTCCGTTGCCCCTTAAATCTCCGGTCACGCTCCGACGGTAGTGTAAATTTTGAAAAAATTGACGTTTTTTCTATTTCGTTACCCTTTTTTTGAAACGTTACCCCTATGCGGATTTTCTAGATCCGCCACTGACTTTATAATAATAATATCTTATTTTTACAAATCATTTACAAGATTGTAAGCATCTTAATACAACTTTTAGCTGAGTTTTTAACTTGTTCATTCCACATATTTGAGATTCGGGTAGACCAAGTTATAGAAACACCTATAATTGAACTACGGGTTGGCTAAATATATATATCACCGTCTTTTTTGTCTGTTAGTGTCAATATTGAGAATATTAGTGATTTGACAACTTAAAAGGCATGAAAAGTAAAAATAAAAAGGGCACAACCCTTAAATTAACAACTACACACAACAAGATTTGGAGTGGGTAGTACTTACTTGCGGTAGATACGAGCGAAAGTGGTCGCGCTTGTGCAAATATCATCACCTGATGATTAGACTCGAACCTAAAACCGGTCACCAAAACAAACACCAAGAAGATCAAAGATGGCTTAACGGACAGTCTCATGCTATCGTGATCTTTAGAAACAAATTAATAAACTGATAAACTACTACCGTACTGGCTGCTGTGATCGGTTTCAGGTTTGGTATATAAACATCAAAGGCTTGATGATTGAATAGGTTGTCGGTTAGTTAAATTGACCTCCAAAAAGTCGACTAAGTCACGAAAAAATATTAAAATAATAATTGAAAGCGATATAAATATAATAAAAAAATGAAAATCTAGAAGGGTTTGGTGGCTTTGGGTGTCTTGTATAGCTGTGACCACTGGGCTTCTAGATACATACGAGAGTGAATCCATGTTTCTTACGTTTCTTTTTGTTTGTTTTCAAAGGTTGCTTCGTCTTTAAGAGTGGTTAACTGTTTTATAATTCACAAAAACTATGTGCTTCTAGAAGTAAACATCCTTTATTTTTTGTATTGATAACATAGGGGTCTAATCCGATAACATAGATAGCAAAACGCGTTTTTAATCGAAGGAATGAAGGGTATCTATCTGATACACAAATAAGAGTGGTTTTTAAATCGTGTAAAACAGGTAGGGGCTATTTGGCAACTTCTGAATGGTTAAGTGTTGAACTAGTAAAAGGTCTAAACCATTAAGTGCTGAATCAGTAAGAGGTCTAAATCATTAAGAACTAATATAATGCTTAACTTTTCAGAAGCAAGTGTCTGACCAATTCAGATTAGAGGTCTTAATCATTCACACTCAGTATAATGCTTAACCATTTCAAACATCTGCTCGTGAAACAAACAGTCTGGACCATTAGATGCTGAACCAGTAAAAGACCTGAACCATTAAGAGACTCATTAAGAGCTAAACAAACAGCCCCGTACTCTAGCAAAAATCCAAACAGTGTACATTTATATTTTTGGACCAACTGAACACGATCGTACTGTCGGAAAGAAGAGAATAAGTGAAGAATATTACGAAGATTTCCAGCCCAATCACAGCTATTTTACAGCCAAGACTCTAGCTCAGCCATTTATTGTCTTTCCTTTTATTCTTGTTTTTCAGTTCTATAAATTAGGCATATGTATCTGTATTCAAGCACAAAACAAAGTAATCGAAAAACATCATTTTACCTCTATACCTTCTGATATGGTATCAGAGCAGTGTTTTTGAGTCTTGAACACCTTGCTCAGCATCTACAATCTATCCCAGACAATCCAACCTTCGCTACCTCGGAGAAAGCACTCAGCCCGAAACAACCATTGTACAACCACCGTCACCACACTTCACGCCGTCGACGACATTAACGCTGTCAACACCGGGAACAGTGGTTGTTGTTATTATTGTTGCCGGAATCGCACACGTCAGATCCCGACGGAGAGCCAGACATCGTAACCGTCACATCGTTCTCCGACCGCCGCGGAACACTCGTCGGCTTCTCGTCTCCGGCGTCAACCACCACAGCACACTTCCGCTTCAGCGTCGAGTTCCAGTAGTTTTTCACCGCCATACGCGGCTGTTGACGACAACCGTAAACCAAAGGCCTCCATCTCGCCTCTCTCTCTCTCTGATTCTCCTCTCTCTCTCTCTCTAAAATGTGCAGGGGCTAGGTTTTTTGGTTCTATGTGAAGAAGAAAGATAAAGTAAGGGGATTGTCATAAAGGGGAGGCACGTGAAGGAAGGAAATAAAGGGGATTGTCATCTCTTTTTGAGAAATCCTTTTTTTATTTATTTAAAACAGCTTTTTTTTTTATTTTAAAAAAAGGAGGTTTTTGCAAATGATTAATTATAGGAACTATGAGTTGTTGAAAGACTGTCCGTCAACAAGTGGGGAAGCCTATTTAACAACACAGCAAAGCGGTGATCAAGTCAGTTCTTGGATTTTTTATTGTGGAGCCACTGATACGATGACGTACGAGTCATCAGACTTCGTGTCTACAAAGAAACCAAACAGAACCCACATCAAGACTGCAAATGGCGAAAATGCTTTAGTAAAGGGAGGAGGAACTGTCGAAATATCTCCCAATCTGAGATTGTCAAATTGTTTATATGTTCCTTCGTTAACACACAAATTGTTATCAATAAGTCATGTTACAAAGGAACTCAATTGCACAGTTCTAATGCATCCTCATTTTTTGTATCTTACAGGACATCAGAACTGGAAAGATAATTGGGCGTGGCACTGAACGACAGGGCTTATACTATGTGGATGAGGTGACTCAATCAGGGACTGCGATGCTTGCTCACGGAACAAAGAGTAGAGAAGCATGGCTTTGGCATAGGAGATTAGGGCATCCTTCCGCCGGGTATCTACATCTTTTACTCCCTAAACTCTTCCCGTCAAACAGTACATTAGATTGTGAAACGTGTGCCTTAGCCAAAAGCCATAAAAAAACCTTTCAAACCAAGTAACACTAGGGTCAGTGAACCCTTTTCACTAATACATTCCGATGTTTGGGGTCCAGCGGAAACGAATGGAGGTCAAAATCTTCGTTTCTTCCTATTATTTGTTGATGACTGTACCCGGATGACATGGGTATATTTTTTAAAACACAAATCTGAAGTCTTTGACAAATTTAGACTGTTTTACACCATGGTCCAAACTCAGTTCAAAACCAACATTCAGATCTTACGATCTGATAATGGAGGGGAGTTTGTTAATAGCTCCATGAAACAATTTATTCAAGAGAAGGGAATGATTCACCAAACCACTTGCCCAAAACACCCAGAACAGAATGGTGTAGTTGAGCGGAAAAATGGCATTTTGGTAGAAATGGCCCGAGCCCTTATGCTTGAATCCAAAGTCCCTAAATTTTTTTGGCCCGAAGCTATAAACACAGCTGTGTATCTCCTTAATCGTTTACCAACCAAAGCCCTTGACCTAAAAACTCCCCTAGATACCTTATCCACATTCACTAAACTACCCCCACCTCTTACCTTACCACCTCGTGTCTTTGGGTGTACCGTTTTTCCCCATATACCCAAAACCGAACGATCCAAACTTGATCCATGTGCTGAAAAATGTGTCTTTGTTGGTTATGGGGTGAATCAGAAAGGATACCGATGTTATAATCCATCACGACGTCGTGTGATTACCACTGTCCACTGCGATTTTCTTGAAACAGAATATTACTATCAGTCCCACCTCAGTGGTCAGGGGGAGATAGAACACGAAAACTCACTGAGCTGGTTGAAGTGGATTCCATCTGCAAGCGAAGATGAGTCATCTCATACATCCACACATACTAAGCCTGTCGAAAGTCCCACCCAAGAATCATCCAGACTGGTGTTCGAGGTAAGTGACTCCCCAAACCTTGGAAATGTGCCTGAATTTGATTCAGATACCACTAACAATCAGGAAAGTCCTGAGACAATGGAACAGGTGGAGATTGCTGAGCAAAACAACGAAGTCCAAGGAGAAGTTGAATCTAATGAACAACATGATGGAGGCTCTGGAATAACACCGGGAACATACGTTTTACCTCCTAGAGCCAATAGAGGGGTTCCTCCAAAACGGTACTCTCCAGAAAGGGAAACCAGAAATTCAAGGTATCCTACAGCCAACATGGTTGACGGAAACTTATCTAACAGTGCGAAAGCATTTGTTACCTCACTATACTCCGAACAAATACCGAGTTCCGTAAAGGAAGCTCAGGGTAAGAAAAACTGGAAGGAAGCAATGGATACGGAGATGCGTGCTCTTATGAAAAACAACACGTGGGAGAAGTGTGTTCTTCCTAAAGGAAAGAAAACTGTTGGGTGTCGGTGGGTGTATTCAATCAAATATAAACCAGATGGTTCCATTGGAAGATACAAAGCTCGGCTCGTAGCCAAGGGTTACACTCAGACGTATGGGATCGATTACTCTGAGACATTCTCTCCGGTTGCAAAAATGGACACCATCAGAGTCCTCTTCTCCGTGGCAGCCAATAAGGAGTGGCCTCTCCACCAGTTTGATGTTACAAACGCATTTCTCCATGGAGACCTAACGGAAGAGGTCTACATGGAAGCACCTCCAGGTTTTTCAGGGAGTTTTAAAGAAAGGGAAGTATGTCGGTTGAAAAAGTCATTATACGGGCTAAAACAATCTCCTCGGGCATGGTTTGGAAAGTTCACTTTGGCCATGAAAGAATACAGGTATCACCAAAGTAATGCTGATCATACTCTATTCCTCAAGAGAAGAAACGGCCTTGTAACCTGCTTGATCATATATGTAGACGACATGATTATTACCGGAAATGATGTAGAAGAAATAGCACAGCTGAAAGAGAATCTGTTTTCAAAATTTGAAATGAAAGATCTAGGGAATCTCAAGTATTTCCTCGGGATTGAAGTTCTCAGGTCTAAACGGGGGATCTTCATTTGCCAAAGAAAGTATGTCCTTGATCTTCTGGGCAGGAGATAAGGGAAATCGAAGGTCAACATCAGGGTACTTTTCCTTGGTCGGTGGAAACCTTGTTACCTGGAGAAGTAAGAAACAAAAGGTGGTTGCTCTGTCGAGTGCAGAAGCAGAATTTAGAGGTATAGCTCGAGGGCTAAGCGAAGTTCTTTGGATCAGGAAGCTACTAGAAGACATTGGTTTTCTTCAAAAGGAACCCAGTAAAGTTATGTGTGACAATACAGCTGCAATACAAATCTCAGAAAACCCAGTACAACATGATCGAACAAAACATGTGGAGGTAGACCGACATTTTATCAAAGAGAAACTGGAGGGAAGGATCATAGAACTCCCATATGTATCGTCAAAAGATCAACTCGCATATATTCTTACAAAGGCCGTCAACGGAAACGCTTTCCGTAGCTGCTTGAGCAAGTTAAGTATTGGTGACCCCACTACTCAACTTGAGGGGGAGTGTCGGAAAGAAGAGAATAAGTGAAGAATATTACGAAGATTTCTAGCACAATCACAGCTATTTTACAGCCAAGACTCTAGCTTAGCCATTTATTGTCTTTCCTTTTATTCTTGTTTTTCAGTTCTATAAATTAGGCATATGTATCTGTATTCAAGCACAAAACAAAGTAATCGAAAAACATCATTTTACCTCTATACCTTCTGATACTAACCAGGGGCGGATCTAGTTAATGAAGTACGGGTTCACGTGAACCCACTCGGTTTCAAATTTTTAGTAGGTAGGTATATAAAAAATATGGGTTGAACCCATAAATAAAATGTGGTATGAACCCATTCATAAAAATGAAAATGGCTCAATGGTTAAGCTTTCACTCTATTCAACAACAGGTACTAGTTCTAGTTCAATCCTTGAAACATGTTATTCTAATTTTTTTTTTTAAGTTTCCTTGTTTCTCTTTTTATTTGCTGAAACCCAAATTAAGGTTTTATATGCAATCAACTAATGTGTTACCAAATTGCTCCAATTTCTATTTTTGGTGAGGTAAACTTTCAAATTCTTTACTTATCTTTGTCCTTTAATTCTATTATATGATGAATATATTTTTAATTGAGTAAAATACACGGATAATCCCTGTGGTTTGGTGAAATTTTACTTTTACTCTCCAACTTTTTAGAATTACACTCTTAGTCCCTATGGTTTGATAAGTTGTTACTCGGATAGTCCCTAAAGCGGATGAAGGTTACTCGGATAGTCCCTGTGGTTTGACAAGTTGTTACTCGGATAGTCCTTGTCATTTCACACCCACTTAACCAGAAAAACTAACTTCCATCCGCTTTGGGGACTATCCGAGTAACAACTTGTCAAACCACAGGGACTAAGAGTGTAATTTTGAAAAGTTTGGGACTAAAGGTGAAATTTCACCAAACCACAGAGACTATCTGTGCATTTTACTCTTTTTAATTTGTTGAAACTTGAATTGATATTATGAATTATGTAAAAATGTGTAAATGATTAGAGATGTAAAATTGAATTAGATGCAAAAATGTAAAAGTGAATGATTTGGTGGTGGTGGTGGATTTTTGTTGAAGAGATAGAGAGAACTCTGATATAGATAGAGAGAGCTGTGAAAGAGAGGTTTTATAAGGGGAAGAAAGGTGTTAAAAGACTAAAATACCCTTAGTTTTATATATTAAATTACGTAAATTCCCTTCCAGTTAACATACAATATGGATGGAGTTAAGGCCATGGAGCAAACTGACGATAAAATCAAAACATCAGGGAGTAAAATGGCTATTTTTAAAGGATTGGGTCAAAACCGTTAAAACAACCAAACCACAGAGAGCAAAACAGAAGTTTACTTTTTATGTTTTATGCAGGATGATATTCCAGAAATCATTCAATTTATTTGTGACTCCAATTACAAATCTTTTTATTTGGCAAATCTTTTTGTTTACATGCTTAATTACTCCTTCTAGTCTGTATATGTTAGCCAAAGTACTCTTCGAAAAAAATTAAGCTATCTTGAAAGATTCCATAGCTTTAAGTTACAATCAATCCATATAAAAACAATGAAATGTAAGAATCAGTAAGAAATAAATATATTTATATATGGATGGATTGTGACATGTAAAACGATATTGGTTAAGAGGAGTCGATAGTTCTTTATTGTAAATGTAAAGCATTAGTAGGTAGTTTTTTCTAAAGTTCTATAGTATTTTTATTATATGATAAACCTACCCGACCCACCCGAACTATTAAACCGACCTGAATTTTTTTTATATTTGGTCCTATGAAATTGGATCATTAAAAAAAATAAACCCACTAGAAAAAAATCATGGATCCGCCACTAGTACTAACCATTCAAACTATGACCCATTCGAAACCAAATATGGCCCAATTAAACATGTTACCAACAATATAAGACACTCCTTACAAGCAGACATGATCCACTACAAAAAAAAAAAAAAAAAATTGAGACATTTGAGGAAAAAATGAAAGAATGTCTTTTATTATATTACTAACTATCATAAAGAGACCAGCCAAATTGTAACTATCTTGTGTTCAAATCAAATGCACCACCTTCAAGCCAGTCACTTTGAACACTACTACTCATATCTCCATTATCCTTCTCTTCATCATTCAAAAAATCTTCACATGCTTCTTTTTCATCTTGTTGAACATTATTATTCTCCCACCGATTCATCATCTCATCTGGGTTGACTTCAGGTTCTTGGTCAACCACTTCATGAGCTCCCATTGCACTAGCCCTTATTGGTCCCCTAGCCATCATCGTAGCATGAGCCTGTGACTCGGCTCGAGCCATAGCCGCCATGTGCACACTGGCGGCTCCCACCTTTTGTCTTGTTTCCATTTCGACCCTCGCTTCAAACAATGCGCGCCTTTCTTCTTGTAGGAGAGCCTGCTCAACAAATAACCTTTCTTCTGATCTAAACTCCCCAATGGCTCGTTTTCGGGTAATGATATTGAAGGCAAGAACTTGTTTTTCAAAGGTTGAAGTAAATTCGGTTAATTTGTTACCAATGTTGAGATCCCATTGTTGCGAGCGCGATAATGCTTGGCCTGTGGTGTCCGAATCAAGGATTCTATCATCTTCCTCAGCTTCATAATCTGCTACCACATGGTAAGGTAGCAGCCTATAGAGACAAAAAACATTTCAATTACATGTCATATCTTGCAGCTATATCAATAAATAATTAACCAAAACGATCCAGGTCAACCAGTACGAAAGTAACCTGTTTTGACATCTCGTCTGATCTGTTTATTGTGGCAAATCTAGTTACAAATCCGAATGACCCAAATGTACCATTAGCTCAAAGCATAGTTGTTAATGGCGAATAGCGATGAATAGCAGGTGGCTATTTTATAAATAGCGATACACTAGAACAAAAAAAATTAATATTTTTATATCTATATTATATCAAAATACCCTGGTATATATGCTATTTTACATTTATATTTGACAAAAAGCTAAAATCCAGCTATTTTATAGCTATATTTAGTTGCTATTTATATTAAAAAAACAAAAAAAAAAAAATAACTAAATTGTCGCTATCTATCTCTATAACCCTGATAGCAAGCCTAGACCTATACGCTATGTAGCGCGCTATAGCGATCATTACGCTTGCTATTGACAACTATGGCTCAAAGCAACCTAGGTCTAAACATTTTTGTGGTTTGCATATAACAGAACCTTTAAGGCTGTCTACATCTCACCCTCCTCAGACCCTACCTTAGCTTTGCTATTGGTGGGATATACTGAGTATGATGATGATATAACAGAACCTTTAACATGAAAGGTTCTAACATCTAAAAAGCTAAGCGGTCAGTGTGGATTTCTCCTCACTACTTGTTTTGTTTTGGTTGTGAATATATAGAATCACCGGAGTAACCCTTTACTCAAAACAATGAGAAAAAGATGATAGGTTAAGAATGTCAGGTGGGTAACTAGTCAAAAATGAATATTTGTTTGATACGCCCGCGTTTATCAAGTGAAACAATATCAACAAAGCATGAGGCGATAAGTCACCAGAGGCAACGTGCAACGCAGGAGGCGCATGTTTAGCAAAAACACTTGTAGGTTGTAAAACACAAAACAAGAGAAGTTTATGTGTTAACATATGCTAAACACTCACATACAACGTGGCATAAATGAAAGAATGATGGTGTAACAGTTTAATAAACAAATCAGAGCTGAACCTACTGTAAGTATAATAAAACAAAAGTCTACTACTAAGTGCTGATCTATCTATCTATCTATCTTTTATCATCTTGACACAAACAAATAAAGTGAATTCTCAATTGTGACCATTCTAATATGCTGTTACATTCAAACAGCCATAAAGTGAAAAAAGAGTTAAATGCCATTTTAGTCCCTATGTTTTGAGTCATTTTGCCAGTTTAGTACAAATGTTTCATTTTTTTTTCTCCCGTGGGTCCAAAAAGGTTTCACTGTTGCCATATTAGTCCCCTGGGATAAATTCATCCATTTTTTCTCTTAACGAGATAGGTAATTCGGTCATTTGATATGTAATTCTGTTAACTAGAAGCGCAATTCGGCCCTATAAAATGACCGAATTGCCCTTCTCGTTAACAGAAAAAATGGATGAAGTTAATCAGGTGGACTAAAATGGCTACGGTGAAACTTTTTTGGACCCACATGCAAAAAATGAAACATTTGTACTAAACTGACAAAACGGACCAAACCGCAGGACTAAAATGGCATTTAATTCGTTAAAAAATGTATGATATTTGTTTGAGTCCCATAGCAAAAATATTGTGATAAAACTTGTGAAATTGGCTGAATGTGTCCATGAATCGAATGAAAGGCGAGGGGAAATTGTACCTCTCACAAGCATCTTCAAGAGAAGAGAAGGGGCGCTTGAAATCGGGATGACAGACACGCCAAGCGTCCTCATACGCCATTTGCAATTCAGCTGCTGTAAAATTGAAGAGTTAGGAGGGTTTAGACCCACCACCTTCTTCTTCGTCTTTTTCATTTGGTTGTCAGCGATTAATTTCCGGCGATTCTTCAGAGGGACTCTTCCACCTCCGATTAAACCTCGCCTCTCATTTTTCCCATCAACAAAAAACCTACTTTATTATTTTTATTGAAAAAAAATGTAACCATTTTGAAAAAATTATACAAAAAGGATAACTTTTTTTAATTTTATTAGGCCATAGTTATAAAGCCCCTTGTGGGGCGTTATGCGACACGTGTCGTGCCACGTCACACAGGGGCTTTATGAGGCGTTATATCACTTGAGCCCGTAGTCATAACGCCCCTACCCATCATTACCTAATTATTAATTTTCATTTTTATTAATTATTTATAAAAACCCATGCTTTATTTTCATTGGTCAAAGGTTGAAAAGCTTCCCCCATAACCCCGTGAAAAATATCGCGCCTGCCCCCCTTTTTTCCCCATAACGCCGCCCGTCGCGGTGTGCGGGGCGCTATGGGGGCGCTATCTTTCTTTTGGGCGGTATATGGAGCCCCATTACACACAGTCTTAGGGGGAAGGGCACTTTGGTGATGGACCTATGGGTTCGCCGGGTTTTGCTTCAACTCAAGTGATCATTTGGGATGGTGGCTTTTGTGGATTCACGAATTTGTGCGTGATGGGTGAAAAAAGCAAGATGTGATTGGTGGATTTAATTTATTTTTTAATTTTAATTGAAAGGGGTTCAAGTGATGAGTGAGAGCCCTTCCACAACCCCTTGATCTTGTGACCCGTGATTTAATGAGATGAGGTGCATAAGGCTAGACGGTACGGGGACCGTCCCGTTGTCGTGCCCCCTCTCCATTTCCTCCACTTCGTCGCCGTGCCTCAGTCGTCGAGATCGTTGGGGGTGCGACAATTTGGACGGGCCTCCCTCTCTCTCTCTCTCTCACACACACTTATACATACAACATACACATATATATTTTAGGCCCATCCCCCATTTCCTTACCTTCATCCTCTTTGCCCTATCCTCACACCTGATCTACGTGGCGATTACGTGGCGGATCATCTCCAAGGATGCGACTCTACCATACCGCATAGCCTAATGTGATTGGTTGAGAGTGGGAGTTCAAATGATGTAGTAGATGAGTGTCCCCTTATAAATGATCCTATGGTTCTTTTTCTCAGTTCTCTTACCTTAGGGTAAAGGGGGTGCATGCCTAACCCCTTTAGGCAAAATTTTCTCTCATCCAATTGAATTGTGACATGTAATTTGCCTAAAGTTTTTGTCTGTAACTCAAAAATCATAAGGGGTGCATGCCTAAATTTAGATTAGGCAAACTATTAAAAAAAACATGTTATTGGTTGATTAAAGTATGGGCCCCACATCATCATCTTTCCTTCTCTTTGCTACTTGCGGCAGATGCCCGTCGAAATCACATCATCATCTTCATTGCCGATGGGGTGGCGGTGGTCTTTGTCGTGCGACAAGGGGTTGCCGAAGGGGCTTGAAGATGAGGCATTATGCAACACGTGTACCACGCGTCAGAACGTGGCGTGCTGCTAAAACGGACGGTGTGGGAGTGACGTGGTTAGTGGCGTTTTTATAAAAAAAAAATATATAGACATCAACCAATTAAAACATGTCACACCTCTTTCAGAGGCGGAAGCACGAGGTGTGATCTGAGTGGTTCTCATTGCATACGACAAGTAAACATGCTACATTATATAAAACAAACTCCATCTTGCCATTCAAAGTTTGATTATCCAAAATACAAATTTAGTTTAAAGTTTACATTGCAACAAAAGATAATTGTTTGAAAGTTTACAACATCATTTCGAAACAAAGATCAAGGTTTTGCTTCCTATATCACCGCAAGGAGGCGAGATATAGCAAACAAATCCGTCAAAATGTGGCAATGGAGAATATAAACATCTTGAAACAAACCCTACATCTTGACAAAAGACCCCGCGGGCATATCCACTAATTTCCTGAAATACATGTAAGTTAAAAATCGTCAACAAAAGTTGGTGTGAATTCATGCAGATTGTGTAAAATGTAAGTGTTGTAATTGTATAAAACATGGTATGTAATTGTAAAATGTAAGTTTGTAAGTTGTGATGAAAGGGAATCGAGATCGCTAATGTTTTGCAAGGACATTAACATTTGTGACGACATAGGAAGTATCCAAACCTAGGCGACTTTTAACATCGTCTACCCTATGACTGTGAACCAAAGCACTCAATGACTATGTGTTGTCAAGAGAGTGAGGCTGCCCGGACCTGCTAGATCTAACCCTTGTTCTTTCGGTCTAAACTAGATTGATGGTGCTTACGTATACCCTATTCGTGACATGATCTATGTATGATTCCTTTGTTTATAACATACCATTGTACATGTATTTTCTCCAAAGTTTAGAAAACAGTAAAAATATTTAAAAGTGGGGACATGAACTCACTGATTTGCGTCTCGTGCGTCAAGCTTCACCGGATTCCGCTACTTGAGTGTCGTAACCTATAGACGTTCTAAGTATGTTAAACACCTAACTTGTAAATCCCTGTAAGGACTCTAAAAAATGTCCCAATACGACTTGTAAGTGAAAACCCTGACCCCTGAAACCTTACTGTGCATGAAAATCAAGAAAATCAAGATTTATGGTCTTCAGGCGGGCCGCGTAAGGTTGAGCATATCTTTACGCGGGCCGCGACAGCTCATAACTTATCCGGGACAGCAACCAGGCCACGTGGCAGCCACGTGGCAGACCTAGGTGTGACACGCTAGCCCTAATCTACGAAATAGGTGTCCACGCGGGCCGCGTAAGGTTTAGCTGATGGTTTACGCCGGCCGCGGCAAAGCCAATTTTCAGCTATAAATAGCTTGGCTCCTGAGCAGTTCTGTGGTGTCGAAACCAAAACTCAAAAACGAAGTTAGGCTACTCAAAAGTCAAAATTACTTTCAATTTTAGTGGGGTACTGCTACGATACAGGGTATTAACTCAATCGCTGCTACGATTCAATGTCCGATCGATTGAAACTATCCAATGGATGTTTAAGTGCTGCCCACATTAGGGTTATGCTTTGTCATTCGTCGTGAATTCGATGGATGTTTAAGTATCGCACTTTGTCATTCGTTGTGAGGGTTTAATCTCGTGAGTTATCGTAAATGTTGTATTAGTTACTAACCTAGTTCGTGTGCATGTTGGTTAAATTTAGGTTAAAAGGCTAATCAGTAGGCTAAGCTCTGCCCGTATAAATCTGCAATGTGAGTCATTCTCTTTTTATCAAACTTTGATTTCAAAATTATGTTATTTTCAAAGTTATAATTATAGGGATTAAGTCTTTGTAATCTCCATATTACAGCCGGTATGTGGGGTTTTGTATACATTACTTGATAACCGTCACCATTGGACAATGGGTTAGCCAAGGGGTGATATGACCATAATCACAGACACCATTGGACAGCCAATAGGTGGTCGAGTGATAAATACAGTGGGTAGATGGTTGATATAGAAACATTGTAATCGCTCTTAATACTGTAAATTATAACAACACGTCATTTTAGTAAAAAGAATGATTCACCAGTATTTCCCCGCTGACAAAATATTTTTCAAACATGTTTCAGGTGATCTGTTGTGATCCAGGAAAAGTGCTGCGGAGCACTACAAGTTTAAAGAAGTGGCTCAATATAAATAAAGAAACATGTTTTGTAAAATAAAAGATTTCTCAGTGAAATCACCTTATTGTAAACAACCAGGGCTTTATCCCGAATTATGAAATAAAATAATCGGACATTTTCAGCTTTAAAAAGATCCTGATAAATTCTTCCGCTGTCGTATAAATTAAATACCACGGGTTCCTGTCCCGCGGCTCTTGACCGGGTCAAACCGGGGCTGGGGCCGTGACAGGAAAAGGTGGTATCAGAGCTACTGATTGAGCCACTGATTTAAGCCAATTAAGTATTTAGAAAATACTTAATTTTACTGATTGCCATTTTTGTGATTTTGTGTTTTATTATTTGAATATTTGTTTACAGTATGGGTAAGCAAAGACTTTCGGATATCTACCATAAATTAGATACTTCACCAAAAGAAAAGGGAAGTTCATCCCAATCAAATTCCTCAAGATACTCAGTAGATACTGAGGAAGGAATATTTATTCGAAAGGCACAATATGAGGAGCCACTTTCTCCTAATAAAAGAAGTTTGATTATTAGGAAAAGTCAGGATAAAATAAAGAAATTACAACCAAAAGAAAGGAGAGTTAATCAAGAAACCCAGAATCTAGGCAGTAACCCACCATGGGAAGACAAGTTAGATGAAAAATGGGCAGATCTCTATATGCTAGCCACTATAGCAGTAAATACAAATCTTTAAATACCCTGACTCAAGTTTTAGCACCTTAATCACCTACAAGCCAGAAACTTTACCCAGTAAATAAATAAGTTTACAATAAACCCTAATATGTTTTAATTTTCAGTTATCCTTTGTAGTTAAATTAATTACACGGTATGCAATAATACTTGAAGGTTATCTGTGAAATTTTGTTATAACATTTAAACTTAGTATTTTCCATATATGCTAAACAACATGAATGAGTTATCTGAAGCCCTTCAGAATCTCAATCTTTATCCAGTAAAAATAGAAGTTTCTAAAGACTTTACTGGTTACATACCCGATGTGGAAGAACCTATGGAATTCAATGCTCCACCTCTGGAAAAAAACAAAGCCTAAGAAAAGGAGAAGATTCGTAGGCTGGAGGCGTGTACGCAGAAGAAAACCAGTAACTAGAAAGATTCCCAAAATAGAGAATCCCATAGATAAAGGAAAAGGGATTGAGATGGGGGAAGGTGTTAGGCAAACATAAATGGAAATTGGGGAAAGTTCGAGGCAAGCTAAGGAATTACCACTACAGGAAGAATTGGATCGCATACTGGCAGGCTGTGATATCATTAGCCCTATCAATTCCAACCTTTACCCTTATCCTGCTGAAACTCAACTTCCAATAAATTTGGAACCAGCCATTCCAGAACCTTTAATCCATACTCAACCTTTAGGAATGGACGAATGGTGGACTAATGACTGGCAGTTTCAAAACCCTTATACCTTTTTCCCTCAGTTCGACCCAGAACCTATACCAAACCCACCAATGAGCAATGAAAACTTAGCTGAACTCCGCCAATTTGGCGAGGAGCTGATAGGTGCAGGGAATATGATTCGGGAGGTAGGAGAGCAAATCTCTTGGAAATACGACAGGAGGGAACGTCGCTACTAAAGTACTCAGGGATAGGATGGTGGTAAAGCTGTGATTGTATAATAATAATAATAATAAAATAAAATCTGTAAAATAACTTACAAATAAAACCTTTGTAAGATAAACGGTGTGTAATGACGCATAATAATATAAAATGGGAATCGAGAAATCGATAATTTTGGCTGTATGTATTTTGTGAAATTGCATGATTGTTTTGTATAATTGTTATTTACTTTATACTAATAAATTATATATATATTAATTATCAGATGGAAAACGCTAATAATGAACCAGTGAACGAGGTTAACCAATCTGAGCAACAAGATCAATTTCTGAATAGGCAAGATATCGAGAATATCGTTGCTCAGGGAATAGCCAATGCTATTCCAGCAATTCTTGCTGCTGCCCAGAAACCTGTTGAACCTCAACAAATCATTCCTAGTAAACGTACTCAAGAAGATAACTTCAGTAATAGTGTAAACGGAGGCGGCAACCCTACTAATCACGATAATGATCCACGACAGGCCCCACTCCCTAAGAAAATGAAAGTTGCAACGCCTGGTTGCACTTACAAAGAATTCCTTGCTTGTAAACCAGCTGAATTTGCAGGAAATGAAGGGGCAACTGCAGCACTGCGTTGGTTAGAGAAAACCGAGGCAGTAATTACCATAAGTAAATGTGCTGAAGAAGACCAAGTCATGTATGCGTCAAATCTTTTTAAAGAAGGGGCGTTAGAATGGTGGAATACTGTTCTACAAGCTAAAAGAAAATTCTGTCCCGAGTATGAAAAGGAACAAATGGCAAATAAGTTCCTGACCCACCGGATGGTGGATGTAGACTGTCGAGGGTATACTTCGACATTCTTCGAATATGCTAGAATGGTACCAACACTGGCTTCGCCAGAACCGGTACTTATTTCTCGCTATATTTGGGGATTGATTAGCGAAATCCGTAATATCGTTAAAGCTGCGAGACCTCGCACTATTGACGATGCGGTAGAATTAGCTAACACCCTAACTGATGAGCTGGTATGCACAAGAGATGAAAATAGAAAGAAGGAACTGGCTCATAAAATTACCCAAGGATTTCGTGTGGGTAATAATAGCAACTTCAAGAAGAGAGGAACAGGGCAATCTTCAACTCCGCCATTCTGCAGAAATTGCAGAAAGAAGCATTTTGGAAAATGCAATATAACCTGCAACTTTTGCAAAGTTGTAGGACATCGTGAAGAAGACTGCAGAAAGAAAACAAGGATCTGCTATAACTGTGGAGAAGTGGGACATTTCAAAACAGAATGCCCTAAATTGGTCAAACTAGCAGACAATAAAGCCAAACCAGCGTACGGAGCTACCAAGAAGAATGTTCGAGCCTTCCAATTAACTACTCAGGAGGCAGAACTCATTCCAGATGTGATAGCCGGTACGTTCCTAGTTCACAACGTTTATGCAAAAGTATTATTTGACTCTGGTGCAAACCAACAACAACAACAACAACAACCATACCCAGTAAATCCCACAAATAGCAAAGCTACTCATAGGGTCTGGGGAGGGTGGGATGTAGACAGACCTTGCCTCTATCCCTAGGGATAGAGAGGCTGCTTCCAGAAGAGACCCTCGGCCCCAAAACGAACAGCAAACCAACACATCAAGTCCAAGAATATAGAAAAATAGAAAAATAGACTAGAGAAAAAATAAGTCACCTATACGAAGCAAGTGATCAGGGTGGCACAGTATAATGTAAATCATGTATAATAGCATACAACATCATTTGGGCATATACACAAGAAGTCAATCATCGGTAAAGTCACTTAAAAGAATAAGAAAACCTACTTCCCTAAAATACACCTAAGACCTTCCTGCAGTATCCTCTAGAAGTCCTTAACCCTAATCCTACGCCTCCACGAAGTCCTATCTTGGACCATGTCCTCAGAAAGATGCAACTCTAGTAAATCATGCCTAATCTGCTCTTCCCATGTCAGTTTGGGTCTGCCTCTTCCTCTCTTCCTCTCCACAGTAAGAGTTTCCACTACTCTAACTGGTGCTGTCGTTTGTCTCCGCTTCACATGCCCAAACCATCTCAATCTCCCTTCCTTAATCTTATCCGATATACTAGCCACTCCTAATCTCTCCCTAAAAACCTCATTTCTTATCCGATCCAACCTCGTGTGCAAACCAAAGTTTTATAAATAGTTCATTCTGCCAAGCACTTAAGTTACCCTTAACTCAACTTAGGCAGATTTTTACAGTCGAAACGGCAGACGGAAATTCTGTTAAAATAGATAAGATTTTGCAAGAAGGAAATATAGAACTTTCAGGTCATAAATTTCATACAAACCTATTACCAATGAATTTAGCTGGATTCGATGTTGTGTTAGGAATGGATTGGTTAGTAGCGAACCATGCTCGAATTCTTTGTGATAAGAATTCCATAGAAATTCATACACCCACAGGAGAATTAGTGGCGATTACATGAGATAAACCACGTAAGCCCATGAAATTCATTTCAGAAATGAAATTTGCCAGTTATTCAAGAAAACAAGAAATGGTGTACATGATTTCCGTAATCATTAACACTAAGGGTAAGGAACTTAAGGAAATTCCAGTAGTATCTGAATACCCAGAAGTATTCTCAGAAGAACTACCTGGATTCCCACTTGATAGTGAGGTAGAATTTAGAATTTATCTAATTCCTGGAACTACACCGATAGCAAAGGCACCTTATCGGTTAGCACCCACAGAAATGCTAGAACTAAAGAAGCAATTAGATGAATTGTTAAGTAAAGGATTTATACAACCTAGTTCATCCCCTTGGGGAGCACCAGTGTTGTTTGTAAAGAAAAAGGATGGTTCGATGAGAATGTGTATTGATTATAGGGAACTGAATAAAGTTACAATTAAGAATCGATACCCATTACCTAGGATTGATGATCTTTTCGATCAACTTCAAGGAGCTAGATACTTTTCTAAGATCGATTTACGCTTCGGATATCATCAATTAAAGGTACAAGAAGAAGATATACCTAAAACTGCTTTCAGAACTAGGTATGGTCATTACGAGTTTACAGTCATGCCCTTCGGATTAACGAATGCACCTGCAACATTTATGGACATGATGAATAGAATCTGTAAACCGTATTTGGATAAGTTTGTAATTGTCTTCATCAACGATATACTTATTTATTCCAAAAATCAGGTCGAGCATTGTCAGCACTTGCATGCACTCTTAACTTTGTTAAGAAAAGAGAAGCTTTACGCCAAATTCTCGAAGTGTGAATTTTGTCTACAAGAAGTGCAATTCTTAGGACATATGGTGAATCACGAAGGCATTCACGTAGATCCTGCTAAGATAGAAGCAATCACCAAATGGAAGGTTCCGCAATCAGCTATGGAAATTAGAAGCTTTTTAGGATTAGCTGGTTACTATAGACGGTTTATTAAGGATTTTTCCAAGATAGCAGTGCCATTAACTAAGCTAACCTGTAAAGCGGTTAAGTTTGAATGGGGAACTAAACAAGAAGAAGCCTTTAAGATTTTAAAGCAGAAATTAACAAATGCTCCAATTCTAGCCTTACCAGAAGGAAGAGAAGATTTTGAAGTATATTGTGATGCTTCAAAGCTAGGATTATGATGTGTGTTAATGCAACGCAAGAAGGTAATTGCATATGCATCAAGGCAATTGAAAAAGCACGAAGAAAACTATACGACTCATGACTTAGAATTAGGAGCCATAATTTTTGCCCTTAAAATTTGGAGACATTATATGTATGGAAGTAAGTTTACTGTCTATACAGATCATAAAAGTTTAAGATATATATTTGGGCAAAAAGAATTAAACATGAGGCAAAGGAGATGGATGGAAATCCTAAGTGATTATGACTGTGATATACAATATCACGAAGGAAAAGCAAACGTAGTAGCTGATGCTTTAAGTCGTAAGTATCATGAAAAACAACAACGAGTTCATGCTCTTAGATTAAATCTACAGCTAGATTTAATGAAACAATTGAAGAAGGTTCAAGAAACAGCAATCAAAGATGATGCTGAAGGAATGAAAGGAAGAATAAAAGAATTAGAGTAAGGAGCTGATGGAATTTGGAGATTCCAAAAGAAAAGGATTTGGGTACCTAAGCAAGGAGAATTAAGAAATAAGATTTTAGAAGAAGTTCATAAATCTAGGTATACCATGCATCCTGGTAACAACAAGATGTACCAAGATTTAAGGAATAATTTCTGGTGGATAGGAATGAAAAAGGACATAGCTAGATATGTATCTAAGTGCTTGACTTGTTCATAAGTTAAGGCGGAACACCAGAAACCCTCAGGTCTACTTCAACAATTAGAAATGCCTGTATGGAAATGGGAACTCATAACAATGGACTTTATTACTAAGTTGCCCAAAACCAGAAAAGGTAATAATGCGATTTGGGTAATTGTGGATCGATTAACCAAATCAGCTCAATTTCTACCTATGAAAGAAACCTTTAGCGTGGAAAGGTTAGCAAAGTTGTATGTGGACGAAGTAGTATCCTTACATGGAGTTCCACTTTCCATTGTATCGGATAGAGATAGTCGTTTCACTTCTCACTTCTGGAAAAGTTTCCAAGAAGCAATGGGAACCGACTAAATTTAAGTACGGCATATCATCCTCAAACAGACGGACAAAGTGAAAGGACGATCCAAACCCTGGAAGACATGCTTCGAGCATGTGTGATAGATTTTGGTGGGAACTAGGACAACCATTTACCTTTAATTGAGTTCTCCTATAACAATAGTTATCATTCAAGCATCGAAGCTGCCCCATTCGAAGCACTGTATGGACGAAAGTGCAGAACTCCAGTTTGTTGGGCAGAAATCGAAGAAAGTCAATTATCAGGACCAGAGATTGTGCAAGAAACTACCGACAAGATTACTCAAATCAAGAAAAGATTGAAGACGGCTCGAGATCGCCAGAAAAGTTATGCAGATAATCGACGCAAGCCGTTAGAGTTTCAAGTTGGAGATAAAGTACTATTAAAAGTATCTCCTTGGAAAGGAGTAGTCCGGTTCGGAAAGAAAGGAAAGCTAAGTCCAAGATACGTAGGACCATTTCCAGTAATCCAACGTATAGGACCAGTTGCTTATCGTTTACAACTACCGGAAGAGTTAGCAGGAGTACATGATGTATTTCATGTATCCAATCTCAAGAAATGTTTATCAGACGAATCACTGGTAGTACCTCTCCAAGACATAGAGGTAAATGAGAAGTTAAAGTTCGTTGAAAAACCACTTCAAATTGAAGATCGAAAGTATCCTCACTTATTTTAGTGAATCTCGAGGACGAGATTTTAAATAAGGTGGGGAGGATGTAAGGACTCTCAAAAATGTCCCAATACGACTCGTAAGTGAAAACCCTGACCCCTGAAACCTTACTGTGCGTGAAAATCAAGAAAATCAAGATTTCTGGTCTTCAGGCGGGCCGCGTAAGGTTTAGCTGATGGTTTATGCGGGCCGCTGTTATGGGTGAAATTCTGAGCCCATATCCTGACAATATATCTTGATTTAATGTTAGCTGTTTATGATCAGGATACCAGACCAGGATATTGGTAACATCCCGAGGCAGTATCGATCATGATATCAGACCAGGATATTGGTGACATCCTGACGCAGTATCCTGGCAGTTACTAACGATTTTCTTTTGTAGAAAGGTACCAACGTTAAAGGACTTGATCTACCTGAAGATTCGCTCAAGGTGGTTGAAAAATGGACGTTGATGGTGGAAGAATGGGTCTTGTAACGGTCAGAATAGAAGAAAGGCATATTCCGCGAGAATATCGGATGCTGGTCAATGCTATTGAGGTTGTAACGGTCATATGAGCTGAAGACTCGGTTTTATAGTTAATAAGCACGTGGAAAACAAGTTAAAAGAGTCCCCCAACGTTCAGAATGGAATATTCCCAGCATCCCGGAATAATAGGAGAGTTAGTTTGTTACTTGTAACTATAAATAGGAGGCCAGATCAATAGGAACACACACTTGACTCTCCACATTCGAACTCACACTTCTTTTTTTCTTTCTATCACGCACAAACACTCAACACTTGTAATCGTTGTACCACTTAGCATTGATCTGCGCCATATCCTGCACTGTATCCTGATATTTGAAGCAATAGAAGAACAAGGCAGCTGCGATTGTCAGCTCCCGAGGTTTTATGCCGGCGATCTAGATTGATCAAGGGCTTTCCTCGTATATCACGTGTCCACCTTTACATTTTCGCTCATTGTTTGATCATAGATACAGCTCTATATCCTGAGCCGTATCCTGAAACTGTTTTCATATCTAATTTTGTCAACACATTTTTTACACATATTTCTAGCACACTACCTCACTTAACTAATTTGATCACTTAATTGCTTAGGTAATTTTTGACCAAAACAATTTGGCGCCCACCGTGGGGCAAGTGGTGCTACTTTTACTAAAAATCTTTGCAAAATCATTAATCGGTTTTCTATTTTCTAAACTTTTTGCCACATTGTTTACAATGGCCTCAAGATCAAACATGAGCTCTTCCACTATGTCTGCTACAACCTCTGCTACCACTGGTTCGGTGCTTCCACCACCTCCTCCAAGGATGCCGTTTTCTTCACAACCTCAAGATGTTATCCCTACTCGGAGTGTCCAGGGATCTGCTCCTGTTTTAGCCTCTAATGATGAAATTTTGACTTTATTTGGAAGTGTGCAGGAACAAATGAGGCAGCAACAGGAGACTAACCAAATGCTATTAAGAGAAATACAACTCTTAAAAGCTAGCTCGAGTAGACCCGCTGAAGAAACTGTCACTCCTATACAGCCCAGGGCTTTGAACTTCAGTTCCGCGGTTTACACTGAGGATAATAGGGGGAATATCGTCCCAAGCCATTCTCAGAATCATACCCCTGAGATACCCTCTTCGGTCAGAATATCGACTGTGAGAAGTTCAGGATATGCTTCAGGATTTGGCCAAAATACTCAGAACGGTAATGTGTCAAATAATAATATTCTTGCTACTAACAATAATGGCTCTTTGCAGGATGCAGGTATGACGTCAACATTTACCAGGGAGCTCCAGAAATTGAAGGACATGATATCCAGTGTACCTGGAGTAGTCCAGCCAATTCCGGAAGTATCCCAAGACAGCCACAGGATATCTCGCTTTGCATATCCCATCTGTGATGCTGAAATCCCAAAAAGATTTCAGACTCCCAACATGAAGCTGTATGATGGGACTACGGATCCTGAAGAGCATATTGCTCAGTATAGGGAAAGAATGGAGATTAACCCTATCCCTCCGGAGCTCAAGGAAGCATGCTTATGCAAGGGATTTGGTTATACTCTGACAGGATCAGCCTTAAAATGGCTGTTGAACGTTCCTCCTCACTCAATTACTTCGTTTGCTCATTTGGTTAATTTATTTAACAGTCAATTTTCTTGTAGTCGGAGTTTTGAGAAACTAACCAGTGATCTTTACAGGATAACTCAAGGGCCTCAGGAATCCTTGAGGGATTATGTGAACAAATTCAGTCGAGAATCCTTGGATATCCCACATCTTGATGTTGCAACAGCTGTGCAAGCTTTTAAGATGGGGTTACAAAAGGATTCTCAGTTTTATCAAGATCTTGTAATGAATCCCTGCAGGAATCTCGACGAAGCTCGTAACAGGGCTTTGAGGTATATCCGTCTGGAAGATGACCAGAAGATGCAGGAGAGGATGAACTCTACCTCAACCTATGAATCAACTAACAGGAAATCGGAGACCTCGTATAAGCCATATCGCTCCAGGCCATATGGCAGAAATGATAACAAGAAAGTGAATGCTGTTGAAGATGAGGATCCTGAAGAATATCCTGACTTATCTGAATACTGCTTTTCTGTTAATATACCTGAATTAATGTATGCTATGCAGGGCTTAGGAGACAAAGCTAGGTGGCCTCGGAAGAACCAGCAGAAAGCTGATTGGAAGGATAAGTCCAAATGGTGCGCCTTCCACGAAGACTTCGGACACATGACCGAGGATTGCATTGCTTTAAGGAAAGAAATAAGCTACCTGTTAAGCAAGGGGTATCTTAAGGACTTGCTGGGAAAAAAGAAGAATAAAGGGCAGGATCCCGAGAAGGATCCTGAACGAGCAGCATCACCCCCAGCAGATGCCAAGATAATTAACTTTATTTCAGGAGGATCTGACATTTGTGGGACTTCGTATTCGGCGGCCAAAAGACATGCAAAGGAAGCTAAGGGTGAGAGAGGGGACAGACCAGTCAGGATGACTACCCTCACAACTGATAAAGTGATCACTTTCGATAGTGATGACAGGGATACTGTTCAGGATCCTCACCATGATGCTTTAGTAATAACTTTATATGTGGCTAACCATTTTGTACGTAGGATACTGGTAGACAACGGTAGTTCTGTCAATATAATTCAGCTGGAAACGTTGAAGAGGATGAATGTATCTCCGATGGACATCACTTCGAAGTCCACTGTGCTTGTTGGTTTCAGTGGAGAAGCTAGAAATACCGTAGGGGAAATAAAGTTACCAGTATATGTTGAAGGGGTCAATTCAATACAACGTTTCCGTGTGATGGACTCCTTATCCTGCTATAACATCATACTGGGAAGACCATGGATTCACGATATGAAGGCTGTGCCATCAACATATCACCAATGCATCAAGATCCCTACCCCTTGGGGAGTTGTCAAGGTTGAAAGTGATCAGCAAGAAGCTAAGGAGTGTTACTCATCCTCGATGAAATCTTCAACCAAGCCTAATGCAGCATAGCAATTAAAGATGCGGGCCCAGGATATCGTGGAGGATTCAGAGCAGGATGTAAAGAAAATTATCCTGGATCAGGATAATCCAGATATCTCTGTGCTCGTTGGAGCCAATATCCCTCAGGATATTGAAAATCAGTTAACTAACTTTTTGAAATGCAGGATGTCAACGTTTGCCTGGAAGCACGAAGATATGTCAGGCATATCCAAAGACATTATCACTCACAAGCTTGGAATTGACAAATCATTCAAGCCTGTTCAACAAAAAAGAAGAAAATTTGCTCCTGAGCGGAATGCGATTATCCAAGAGGAAGTTGAAAGGTTGTTGAAGTCCAGGATGATCAGGGAAGTCAAGTTTCCAAGACGGCTAGCTAACGTAGTTGTGGTACAGAAGAAAAACGGGAAATGGAGAGTCCGTGTAGACTACACGGACTTGAACAAGGCTTGTCCTAAAGACCCATTTCCTCTCCCTCATATCGATGCAATGGTAGATGCTACTGCTGGACATGAGATGTTAACGTTCATGGACGCATCCTCAGGATTTCAGCAGATTCAAATGGAGCCTTCGGATCAGGAGGATACTGCTTTCATGACACCAACAGGTATATATTGCTATACTGCTATGCCTTTCGGTTTGAAAAATGCAGGTGCAACATACCAGAGATTGGTAAACATGATGTTCAAGGATAAGCTGGGGGACACCATGGAGGTATATATCGACGATATGGTGGTGAAATCTAAAAAGGCTGAGGATCACCTCCAGGATATCAAGGGAGCATTTGATATCCTGGATCAATACAACATGAAGTTGAATCCTGCTAAATGCCATTTCGGAGTGGGGGCAGGAAAGTTTCTTGGATATATGGTGACAAAAAGGGGGGATAGAAGCAAGCCCAGAGCAGATCAGAGCTATCCTGGATATAAAATCACCCTCAAATATGAAGGACGTACAAAGGTTGACAGGCCGAGTAGCAGCTTTGAATAGATTTATTTCAAGATCCTCAGAAAAATGCAAGGAATTCTATGATATCCTCAAGAAGAATAAGAAATTTGAATGGGAAGCAAAGCATGAAGCAGCCTTGCAGGATTTGAAGCGATATCTCTCAACCGCACCTCTATTAATGAAGCCTGAAAATGGTGAACCACTATCCCTATACCTCGCTGTATCAGGGAATGCTGTAAGTGCCGTTCTTATAAAAGACCATGAAGGTCAGCAGTGTCCTGTTTATTATGTTAGTAAAAGTTTGTTAGATGCTGAAACTAGGTATTCTCATTTAGAAAAACTGATACTAGCATTAGTTATGGCGTCAACAAAACTTAGACATTACTTTGAGACACATAGGATTCATGTTAAAACAAATTATCCTGTCAAAAATGTGCTTAGGAAACCAGAAATGTCAGGCAGGATGGCTAAGTGGTCGGTAAAGTTGAGTGCTTATGATTTAGTATATGAACCTAGAAATGCCATAAAGTCTCAGGCTTTAGCTGACTTTGTGGCTGATTTTAGTAGTGACATTCAAGATGAGGTAGACCTAGAAATTCAACAGTTAGGAGAATCCTCAGGATCCTGGACATTATATACTGATGGTGCATCTAATGTAAAAGGAGTAGGATTGGGAATACTACTAAAATCGCCACAGGGGGACATATTACCCCAGGTTATTAGATGTGAATTTCCTGCTACTAATAATGAAGCAGAGTATGAGGCTTTAATTGCAGGATTAGAGTTGGCTAAAAGCATGAGTATCAAAAATTTGCAAGTATATGTTGACTCTTTGTTAATTACTAACCATTTTAATGGATCCTATGCAGTTAAGGGTGAGAAATTAATCGAATATCTCGATATTCTCAAAAAATTAGCAGGATATTTCGATGTTTTTACACTTGAACAGGTACCAAGGGAGGATAATGTTGAAGCGGATGCCTTAGCAAATTTGGGATCATCGATCAGGATACCTGAAGGGATAAAGAAGTAGCGGGTATTCGGGACCCTGGAGCGGAATATCCTGAACAGGATCCTAAATCCTGGATGGCTCCAATTGTGAAATATCTCAAAGAAGGACACATCCCCGGAAATGAAAATCCTAAGGCATTTAGGATGAAGGTATCACGATTCACTATTATAAATAATGTTTTATACAAGAAATCTCTTGCAGGACCATATTTAAGGTGCTTGGAGGATCCTGAAGCCAAAGAAGTACTTCAGGATATACATGAAGGGGATTGTGGTAATCACACTGGGGGCAGATCATTGTTCTCGAAAGTATTAAGGACAGGATATTATTGGCCAACGATGAGGAAAGATGCTGCAGAATATGCTCGAAGATGTGATGCATGTCAAAGGCATAGTAACATACTACATCAACCAGCTGAACCGTTATATCCTGTAGTTTCCCCTTGGCCATTCATGAAGTGGGGGATGGATATAGTAGGGAAGTTACCAAAAGCTCCGGGAGGAAAAGTCTTTATGTTAGCAATGACGGATTATTTCTCTAAGTGGGTTGAGGCTGAAGCATTTGTTCAAGTTAGAGATCAAGAGGTAGTATCCTTCATAAAGAGGAATATCCTGACTAGGTTTGGGGTACCAGCTGAGATCATTTGTGATAATGGGTCCCAGTTTATAAGCAAAAGGACTACTGATTTTTGCAAGAGTTGGGGAATCAAAATGATCACATCTACTCCGGTACATCCTCAAGCGAATGGGCAAGCTGAATCCTCAAACAAGATAATAGTCAGTAACTTAAAGAAGAGGCTTGGAGCCAAAAAAGGAAGATGGGCAGAAGAATTACCCTTTGTTTTGTGGTCTGATAGGACAACGGTAAAGAATGCAACAGGCCAAACCCCATTTTCCTTGGTATTTGGAGCAGAAGCAATGATTCCAACGGAAATGGCAATACCTACTGCAAGATCTACCATACGGGATCCTGAACAGAATCCTGAAGCCTTGAGTCAGGATTTGGATACTATAGATGAAAAAAGGGATGCAGCTAGGCTAAGGATGGCAGCATATCAACAAAGAATATCCAGAGCATATAACAAGAATATTAGGACCAGAAGATTTAAGGTTGGAGATTGGGTGTTAAGAAAGGCTTTTCAGAATACTACTAATCCTGCCGATGGCAAGCTAGCTCCAAAATGGGAAGGACCATATGAAGTTGAATCAGAAGCAGGGAAAGGAGCATATAGACTCAAGAATATGGAAGGGGATATGCTACCGAGATCTTGGAATGCTATACACCTTAAGTTTTATTTCAAGTGAGTTTAGAATTTAATTTCTAACTCAGGATGGTATGAATTCTATCTTTTTTAAATATGTTTGGTTTAATTTATTCTTTGAAACCCAATACTAACTTAAGCATCGGAGGGGTGTTAGCCAAGCTAACACCCACCTTAGTTTAAGGATGTTTTGCAGTATATGCTCCAGGATATAGCTCCAGGATGCTCACTCAAGATACTTCAGAAGATTAGAGGATTGGCCCCCCCTCTCACGTATAAGGGATCCCGATCCCTTCACAGGTTTAAAGGTATTCACCTTTCTCATGAATTGGGTTTAAACACCCCGCCTGGAGCGCAAGTTATCCAGGGATAGTTCAAGGTGGCGGGACCAGTTCATGTAAAAGTGGCTGACAATTTCGTTACTGTTGGCTATACCCTGGATCCTTAAGGTATATGAGGATTGATCACCCTCTCTCACGAAAGGGTATTTTCATACTCTCTAAGGTTTAAAGGTTATCACCTTTCTAAGTCTTGGAGTTTATACACTCCCGCCTGTAGCGCATGAAAATTTGGGATTTTCCCCAGGTTTAAAGGTTTTCACCTTTCTAAGTTTTGGGGTTTCCACACCCTCGCCTGTAGCGCACGAAACGTGGGTAAAATCCCCAGCAAAACTCAAAGACTTAAAGGTTTTCACCTTTTCAAGTCTTGAGGTTCTTATACTCCGGCTTAAATGCCTGGAAAATGGGTTTAGTCCCAATAAAATACAAAGTTTTTGGATAATCCCAAAGTATATTTTCAAAAAACATAATCATTTACAAGTCTACATAAATTTTTGAAAAAAGATTGCTAAGTTTAAACAACTGGTTGAAGAATTGCTAAAGGATCATATCCTGGTACAACATACTGGTCCTGCACAGACAGGGGACATCTGTGATAGAACATGACGTATGCTGATACTATATCCTACTGGGGACATTTATGCTGGAGCAAGAAGGAAACCTATGCCAACACTATATCCCACTAAGGCATTGTGAGGAACTCAAAGGATCAAGTTTGGGCATAATTCGCCAAGTATCCTGGACTGGGGACACCTTCGGTGGAATGGTTGCGAAAGGACTTGAATGAAAGGATTGAGATGTCTTCTGTTTCGGTATGATCTTTCCTATTTTTGTTCTTTAAAAAACCTTATCTAGATTGTCTAAATTTCTGAAACTATAACACTTATGAGTATCCTGGTCGGGATATGTTCTCAGGATATATTCTCAAGATGTATTCTCAGGATATACTTCAGGATACTTGGATTAAAAACTGAAACTGTGTTCTAGTCAAACAAGTGTTCTCAAAACCAACTTTTTAAAATAAAAATGAACTGTCCTCTTTCTCTGAAAACTTTATCTGAATTGCTTGAGTTATAAAAACCCTATTTGACGGAAGTCTTAATAGGATATTTGCGAGTATACTGATCAAGATATTTTCATAAAAAGTAATAATTGCACTATGTTTGGAACATTGGAATTCAGACTAAGCAATGCATAACAAATAACAACATGTAAAAGGTTAGTTTATTATTAATTGTATTCTTGGTTTCATCTCAAAAAGAGACCCATCCACCAAGAACACAATTAAGTTTTTAAAGTATATTTACATAAACAGTTGAAGGCTTCGTCCTGAAAACACGAGAACCCATTTGCCTTCAACTGTTATATTGTTCAAAATAAACCATACTGATTGATGACCAAAGGCTTTATCCTGAAACTCAGGACCCATCCACCTTTGGCCATCGTATTGTCTTAAGTGCAGGAAATATAAATTGTTCTAAGTACAGGACGACCAGATGATTCAAACCCTACAAAGCAAAATACAGGTATCATTAAAGACAAACTAACCAGGATACAGGTTCAGTGTATGTGTACGGGATACAGGATTTGGATATTTACTTTATTAAGGAAGGAGTTCATGGGCTCGATGGATTCCATGAAACCAAGGTCATCATAACAGAAACTTTCGGCAGCAACAGCGGAGGGCTTAGAGCTGGTGCCAACAGATGGTTCCTTTTTTACCAGGACAGACTTGGGGTAACTGTCAAGCTCCTCAAGATTGAAGACAACAGGGACCTTAGCAAAGTCTACAGAAAAGGGAGTAGTTTCAAACTTATCATATTATGTGCTGATTAACCAAACATATGCAGGAATGTTCAAAACAGATATCCTTACCGGACGTATTGGAATGACTGAAAAATATATCTGTTGGAATTAGGATATCCAACAGTTATATTTTTGGGGACAATTGTTTTGGGTGAAATTCTGAGCCCATATCCTGACAATATATCTTGATTTAATGTTAGCTGTTTATGATCAGGATACCAGACCAGGATATTGGTAACATCCTGAGGCAGTATCGATCAGGATATCAGACCAGGATATTGGTGACATCCTGACGCAGTATCCTGGCAGTTACTAACGATTTTCTTTTGTAGCAAGGTACCAACGTTAAAGGACTTGATCTACCTGAAGATTCGCTCAAGGTGGTTGAAAAATGGACGTTGATGGTGGAAGAATGGGTCTTGTAACGGTCAGAATAGAAGAAAGGCATATTCCGCAAGAATATCGGATGCTGGTCAATGCTATTGAGGTTGTAACGGTCATATGAGCTGAAGACTCGGTTTTATAGTTAATAAGCACGTGGAAAACAAGTTAAAAGAGTCCCCCAACGTTCAGAATGGAATATTCCCAGCATCCCGGAATAATAGGAGAGTTAGTTTGTTACTTGTAACTATAAATAGGAGGCCAGATCAATAGGAACACACACTTGACTCTCCACATTCGAACTCACACTTCTTTTTTCTTTCTATCACGCACAAACACTCAACACTTGTAATCTTTGTACCACTTAGCATTGATCTGCGCCATATCCTGCACTGTATCCTGATATTTGAAGCAATAGAAGAACAAGGCAGTTGCGATTGTCAGCTCCCGAGGTTTTATGCCGGCGATCTAGATTGATCAAGGGCTTTCCTCGTATATCACGTGTCCACCTTTACATTTTCGCTCATTGTTTGATCATAGATACAGCTCTATATCCTGAGCCGTATCCTGAAACTGTTTTCATATCTAATTTTGTCAACACATTTTTTACACATATTTCTAGCACACTACCTCACTTAACTAATTTGATCACTTAATTTCTTAGGTAATTTTTGACCAAAACAGCCGCGACAAAGCCAATTTTCAGCTATAAATAGCTTGGCTCCTGAGCAGTTCTGTGGTGTCGAAACCAAAACTCAAAAACGAAGTTAGCCTGCTCAAAAGTCGAAATTACTTTCAATTTTAGTGGGGTACTGCTACGATACAGGGTATTAACTCAATCGCTGCTACGATTCAATGTCCCATCGATTGAAACTATCCAATGGATGTTTAAGTGCTACCCACATTAGGGTTATGCTTTGTCATTCGTCGTGAATTCGATGGATGTTTAAGTATCGCACTTTGTCAGTCGTTGTGAGGGTTTAATCTCGTGAGTTATCGTAAATGCTGTATTAGTTACTAACCTAGTTCGTGTGCATGTTGGTTAAATTTAGGTTAAAAGGCTAAGCTCTGCCCGTATAAATCTGCAATGTGAGTCATTCTCTTTTTATCAAACTTTGATTTCAAAATTATGTTATTTTCAAAGTTATAATTACAGGGATTAAGTCTTTGTAATCTCCATATTACAGCCGGTATGTGGGGTTTTGTATACATTACTTGATAACCGCACCATTGGACAACGGGTTAGCCAAGGGGTGATATGACCATAATCACAGACACCATTGGACAGCCAATAGGTGGTCGAGTGATAAATACCGTGGGTAGATGGTTGATATAGAAACATTGTAATCGCTCTTAATACTGTAAATTATAACAACACGTCATTTTAGTAAAAAGAATGATTCACCAGTATTTCCCCGCTGACAAAATATTTTTCAAACATGTTTCAGGTGATCTGTTGTGATCCAGGAAAAGTGCCGCGAAGCACTACAAGTTTAAAGAAGTGGCTCAATATAAATAAAGAAACATGTTTTGTAAAATAAAAGATCCTGATAAAATAATCGGGCATTTTCAGCTTTAAAAAGATCCTGATAAAATCTTCCGCTGTCGCATAAATTAAATGCCACGGGTTCCTGTCCCGCGGCTCCTGACTGGGTCAAAACGGGGCTGGGGCCATGACAATCCCTAAGTATAAGTTACCGTTTGGTTTAATGTGTCACACCCCCAAAAATACCCCAAGCGGAAACCCCCGCGAGGCGTGTGACATACCAGGATCTAGCCACCAATCACATTGAACTCATACAAGATTTTAAATAAAAACTTTCATTCATTAAGATAAAGTGTTACATTACATAAAGTATAACTCAACGTTTTCAGTGGAAGCATAAAACATAAGTCATGTATTTCATAATTCAATCGCATGAAAGTTATCAAACTCGTCACGTGTTTCCATGTGTCTCGACCCATGACCACTCCAGCTTCCCAAACAGCAAGTTCCACGTTCCACATATCTATAACCTGCGAGCATGCAACAAGTGTATCAGACAACGCTGGTGAGTTCACAGTTTTATGAAAAGTTTGGTTACCAAGTGTTTTATCCAGTTTAATAACAATTCCGAAAGTAATGTTGATAATAACTCGAGTATTGTACAAGATGGCTTCCAAATTGTTTTGCCCGTCCCCAATGACCCCTATCTAAGCATTGGTCATGATTAAGGTCATTAGTTCACGCCCGTCCTCTCAGGTACGGTGTGAGGTTGCCAAGCCTAATAGCGTTATCAACTAATACCCCGTTACCTCTCAGGTAACTATTCGGTAGAAAATGGGACTTAAGGTGAAAGGAAATGAGTGTATTATCCAACATCCCAGTTTTTACCCAGAAAAGATTTATTCCTCCCAGGAATACCCGATTGATTGTCCCACCCACCGGGACCCATGCTCAAGAGAAATGAACTCACCTTAGATTGCTCGGTTTGTTAGGTTGCTTTACCCGTTCCAAGTTGGTCAACCGAACCCTACCGTGGTTACCAAGGATGATCAGTTTCGTAAACACATATCCAGACCACGTATTCATCAAGTCACATGTAACAACATTGTCACGTAACACGTAGCAAACATTTAGATTTCATACGCACTCATAACACAAGTTCACATTCCCAACAGTGGTTACCAATAACATCAGCATCATAATTGTTAAATCACGTACTGTCACAGATTGCATTCATCACAAGGATCACCATATGACTCATAACAAATATTCGAATCTCATACAAGTCCACATCTCACGTGTATGTTACATTACAGCACTTAACAGTTAAGTTTGCCACCCACACGAATCAAATCAGGTTTCTCGTTCTTAATTAATATTATACAACTTTATAAACACAAACATTCATCAACTTCATCATCATAACCTACTGTTCATGGGATGCTTCTCGGCGAAGGATACTCCCGACTAAGATCCATACTTCGTCAAGAAGATGGTGGCGAAGAATCACGTAGGCGAAGAATCATACTTTGTCAAAAAGTGAGTTTGACGAAGACCCTAGTGGTTCGTCCAAGGCCAGCCGACGAAGAATCACATTCTTCGTCGTCTTAAGTTTTTGTGGGGGGGGGGGGAACCTTCGTCGTTGTATATCAACAGACAGTTATGGTTTTTCTACAAACCCTAATTATCAATTAACAGTTTCATCAACATCAAACATTCAAATCGAATCAATCATCACACTTAAAATTATTGAATACTCATCATCGGACATTCCTAGTTTTGTGCATCATCACAATAACAACAGAAATCGGCTTGTGTTTAATATTCATTATAATTTCTATTGTATACAAATTCTACATCATCTTATTCAATATCGTGCATCCTTTCCGTGACATTCAGCAATTCAATAGCACATATTCGCTCACATCAGTTATTAACTATAATGCATACAATCAAGCATGGTTTCCTAATAACTCTTGATCATAAGAATCCTCAAGGCTACTCATACAATATATTAACAGAACAACCGATTATCAATGCGGACCAATCATACGAGATGAGTGCACTAACCAAATTATGAGATGCTAGGGAGGATGCCAAAGCCGAGAAGAGAGCTTCGAGAGGGAGAAGTGGCTGCCGTCGAAGTGGAGGGGAACTAGGGTTTGCTTCCTGAATGTTTTGCAAAATTATGGGGAAGCCATACATAATCGTGTAGGTGTATGCGGCTACAACAAGGGCCAGGCACAACCTTGGGCTGCACTTGGGCCGAGAACCATCAAGTGACGAGGGGGAGGTGTTTGGCCTAATGGAAAGTGTGCAACTCGGAAGTAGTGTACGAGGTGAAAGGTGTGCGGTTGAGTAATATTCCACGATGTAACGCTTAATACTAAAACCACTTACAACTATGCAACAATAACAATCCTGAATAATTTATTTCATGTTTGACATGGCATACACTCGTTACAATATACGGTGGAACATGGAACGTAACAATACGAACTAAAGGCCATGGAATCAGGTAATACTAACCTTAAAGGTTCGGGTTGTCACATCATCCCCAACTTGAAAGAAATTTCATCCCGAAATTTGATAAGTAACCCAAAGCAGCAAGGTGTTAGATCAGGATGATTGTGAATTTTCCCCGGGTGCCACATCATCCCCAACTTGAAAGGGAATTTCGTCCCGAAATTCATCAGTTGCATCAGGATTAGGCTGGTCAGTTGGGTATAATTGAGGATACTTGAGCTTCATCTGATCCTCACGTTCCCGCGTGAATTCGGGTCCACGTCTTAAGTTCCAACGAACTCTCACCATTGGAATTCGACCATGTTAATGAATCTTGACTTCCTAGTCCATGTTTTCAATGGATTCCCCGACAAACTGCAACTTGTCGTTAACCTTAGACTCTAGTAAGGGTATCACAAGTGTTTCATCGGACAAACACTTTCTTAGGTTCGAGACGTAAACGACATCCTGAACGTTACCCAATTCATCGGGTAACTCGAGTTTGTAGGCCATGTTACCGATTCTTTCCAGAATTTTGAATGGCCCAACGTAACGTAAATTAAATTTTCCACGCTTCCCAAAGCGTACCACACCTTCCCAAGGTGAGACTTTCAACATGACTCGCTCGCCTGCACCGAACTCCCAGTGTTTCCTAAGCTTATCAGCTTTTCTGGCGGTCACGCGTTGCCGCCATACTATTTGCATTTTAATCAATCTTCTCATGTATTTCGAATACAAGCTCTAGACCTGTGATTAGGTTGTCACCCATCTCAGCCCAACAAGGAGATCGGCATTGTCGTCCAAACAATGCCTCGAACGACGCTGCCTTAATACTAGAATGGTAGCCGATACAGTGAAATTCTACCAAGGGTAAATGTCTCAACTTCTACCCAAGTAAATCACACATGTTCGCAGCATGTCTTCGAGTGCCCGGATGGTTCGTTTACTCTGACTGTTTGTCCTATGGTGATAAGCAATGCTCATGTCTAGACGTGAGCCAAGGGTGTTGTGTATTGCCTGTCATAAATCAGGTATAGATCAAAATCATAGGTAACAGGAGTGGGCACCTCGTGCCTAGAAACCGCCCTTCACAGGTAATTACTCACAGGATACGAAGACTTGTCAATTTTCCTTGATTGCAAGAAAGTGTACTGGTTATATGAGACAATCAACGATCACCTAGGTGATATTGTTTCCGTTTTGAGCTTTAGGTAGACCAGTGACAAAATCCGTGGCAGTCTGTTCCCATTTCCAAATGGGTGTTTCTGGTTGCTGACACAACCCAGGAGGTTTCTGATACTCCACCTTGATTTTCGCATAAGTCAAACATCGTTCACATACATTGCTATGTGGGCTTTCACGTCCGATCACTAGTACAAGATCCTTAGATCCTAAGACATTCAATCAAAACCCAAACGAGTAGTATATCGAGGCTCGTATGCTTCGCCCAACACAAGTTCCCTAGGATTGCTGTATAGTGAGACCCATATTCGCTCCATGAGGTAGTGGGTATCACCCGATTTTAGATACAAGTCGTTTTTCCATGCCCCGCACGAATTCAGCTGGGAGGTTCTCGTCCTTCAACGCTTTCGTTCGAGCAGAACGGATCTGATCAGGTAGGTTAGAGTCGATGGTGTGCTGCGAGGCTCGTACACGTTTAGGTTTCACAGTCGAAATCATTCAAAAGTTCCATCCAGCGATACCATCACATGTTTAGCTCTTTTGAAACAAGGGTACACGGGAGGCCACTTGTGATCGGTCTAAGTAGTGCATTTGGTACCGTCCAAGTAATGCCTCCAACTTAAATCCAAAGACTATGGCTTCCACCTTAGGTTGTGACTCGTACAATTCTTCTTGTAAATCCACCCCGTTAGCCATTACCTTCTCGTGTTGCATCGGCGTGTAACTGGGACTCTGATTCGAACCATCATGGTATACCACTAGATCACCCGTACCCTCGGGTAAAGACGATGCTCAGTGCATTGTAGAGTTGGGTTTCAAAAGCTGGAAAGACGTCCTACTGTTTTGTCTCCCATGAATACACAGCACCCTACTGTGCTGAAGAGATTAAAGCTGCGCGATTTTCGAAAATCCCGTGATGAATCTGCGATAGTATCTAGCGAGACCAGGAAAATTGTTGTATCCCCGAAGGACTCTTTGGTGCCAATCAATTTCTAATAAAATGGATCTTAGCGAGATCCACGTGTATCCCCACTTCGTTGACTACGTGATCAAGAAAGTGTACTTCTCGAATCCTGATGTCACACTTAGGTAGACTTCACATGGAGTTGCTCCTCCCCTAGGAGCTCTAAGATGAAATACAAGTGCCGTTCATGGTGTTCCTTTCTCCTGGAAGTGATTCAAAACATCTTAGATAAACACGGTTGACGAATCTGGCGAGATGAGGTTGATAAATACTACTCCTGTGATCCCTAAGGCTGCTAGTGTGTTGGATAACTTAAACAACATGAACAGAAAATCGTAGTGATTGTACTGTATCTATAACGTCGTATTAGGAATCATCCTCCCTGGGTCTTCCATCAGGTGACAGTCCAATCTTAAGTCGGTTTCCGAATAGAAGCTTGATCATTGCAGCGGGTCAAGCAGGTCGTCGATGCGAGATAGAGGGTGACGGTCTATGATTGCTACCTTGTGGTAGTCTGTACACGTATGAAAGGATTCGTCCTTCATTTCCATAATAGAGCTTGGGCTCCCCAAGACGAGAAGCTAGATCGATAAAACTCTCATCCAGTAGTTCTTGAAGTTGATTGGACAGTTCTTGCAACCCTCCATGCGCAAGACGATAAGAGGTGCCAGTAATCAGGACTGCTTCTGGCATGATACACATCTGATATGCCTCCTGACAATGTAGGGGAAAACCTGGAAGTTCTTCGAACTGCGCACCGATAATCAATGATAGGGTAGCAGGGTAGGTGAAACACTTCTAGGCTCCCACCACCGAAGTGATGCTGACGATCAGTGAATCTCCACCATTAAGAGATATACATGCGATTTCCTCCTTATAGAAGATTTCTGCTTGAGGCTTGGACATCCGGTCCATACTATCGACTACACCAAAGCTTCTAACAGTAGTAGGGGGAAGGTCAATGTTGAACTCGTGACCTACAAGATTGAGTTGCACCTTAGGTGAACGTGTGAGACTTCAATTGGCTTGCCATCAGCCACTTCTACAACGTGTCTGACATCAGGGTTAAACAGAACAGAGACGAAGCGATTAGTTACCCAAAAACATACAAGCTACCATGTTGCTATTATGCCTGGCGTCGCCTACGCCAATCCTAAATTCCCTTCCACGAGCACCACTTCCAGTGTTGTTGTTAGTGTTACGAGGATTCCCAATACTGTCATTGTTCCCTGGGTTGTTGACGTCTTGACTTAACAACGGCCAATCCTTGTCAAAGTCACCTCCATTTCCATACTGAAAGTTATGATTTGCGAGTACCTTGTTGTCGCCGTGGCCATTGCCCCTAATGTAGTTGCTTTGAAAGCAGATCCTCGCGATCTTTTTCCCTTAGGGTCCACCTTCCCGTTGTTCTTATCACGTCCTAGTGTACTGTCCATGGCGCTAGTAATTACACATCCCATATCCCAGTCGGTCTCTAGCATTTTATACCCCGATTGATTCATAAGATTTGGCTCCCAGACATTGCTTACTAGGGTTAATGACTCGATTGAAATCAACCTACTGATATTCGTTGTTAGAGAGCAGGATCCTCCTAACACTAGTGTTGGTAATGCATCACGTTCATCTTCTTGTCCATCGGTCTTGCGAGTCATTTGAATAGTGCACGGTAAATCGTTAGAGAATCACGGAGGTGTCCACACTTCTGAATTTGAGCCGTCAATTTGTTGCGTCAAAGTAAACGAGAAAAGTGAGAAAGTATAGACCAAACATTTAACGTTTCGACATCTGTCTCAAAGACATTCACACTAATACCTAACATTTCTACACGGCTCGCTAGACGTTCAGTTACGTGTTCAGGTATCACTCAATATCATTGAGACACGTAAGGGTTCAGAGGGAAGTGAAAGAACCACGTTCAAACAGGTGACAGTCATTGTTATGACCCCTGTGGATCGTTGTGTTTCACATTTGGTCGAATAATGGAATGGAACCTCTTTCACACTTGTTGGGCCTCGTTGGGACTCACATGCACCCCACACTATTATTATGTGTGCACCCACAATAATAATATGATTTGCATGCTCGTCTCAGTTCCTCCAAACTCATGTTAAATGGTTCCTCAGGCTCGAGTAGCAAGACAAGGACATCACAAAACGTGGGTCATAAATGTCTAGGGAAACACCACACCATCAATCACTTAACACATGCAAGTGATACATGAATTCATTTTGCTGTGCTAAACGTGCAATCACATGCAATATCATATATAAGTGTTCACTAGTTATGCTGTGCAATGAGTAAACGAGAGACGAACCTTGCAGTCTGGAGCTGAGTGTCATGGTCGTATTCAGAACTTGTTCGGTTATAGTCTGGTTTTATAAAAACGTTTTAAAACCAAGTTCACTATAACCAGTGGCTCTGATACCAAACTGTCACACCCCCAAAAATACCCCAAGCGGAAACCCCCGCGAGGCATGTGACATACCAGGATCTAGCCACCAATCACATTGAACTCATACAAGTTTTTAAATAAAAACTTTCATTCATTAAGATAAAGAGTTACATTACATAAAGTATAACTCAACATTTTCAACAGAAGCATAAAACATAAGTCATGTATTTCGTAATTCAATCGCAAGAAAGTTATCAAACTCGACACGTGTTTCCATGTGTCTCGACCCATGACCACTCCAGCTTCCCAAACAGCAAGTTCCACGTTCCACATATCTATAACCTGCGAGCATGCAAACAAGTGTATCAGACAACGCTAGTGAGTTCACAGTTTTATGAAAACGTTTGGTTACTAAGTGTTTTATCCAGTTTAATAACAATTCTGAAAGTAATGTTGATAATAACTCGAGTACCGTACAAGATGGCTTCCAGATTGTTTTGCCCTTCCCCAATGACCCCTATCTAAGCATTGGTCATGATTAAGGTCATTAGTTCACGCCCGTCCTCTCAGGTACGGTGTGAGGTTGCCAAGCCTAATAGCGTTATCAACTAATACCCCGTCACCTCTCAGGTAACTATTCGGTAGAAGATGGGACTTAAGGTGATAGGAAATGAGTGTATTATCTAACATCCCAGTTTTTTACCCAGAAAAGATTTATTCCTCCCAGGAATACCCGATTGATTGTCCAACCCATCGGGACCCATGCTCAAGAGAAATGAACTCACCTTAGATTGATCGGTTTGTTAGGTTGCTTTACCCGTTCCAAGTTGGTCAACCGAACCCTACCGTGGTTACCAAGGATGATCAGTTTCGTTAACACATATCCAGACCACGTATTCATCAAGTCACATGTAACAACATTGTCACGTAACACATAGCAAACATTTAGATTTCATACGCACTCATAACACAAGTTCACATTCACAACAGTGGTTACCAATAACATCAGCATCATAATAGTTAAATCACGTATTGTCACAGATTTCATTCACCACAAGGATCACCATATGACTCATAACAAATACTCGAATCTCATACAAGTCCACATCTCACGTGTACGTTACATTACAACACTTAACAGTTAAGTTTGCTGTCACGACCCCCGACCCACCCTGGACGGAATCGGGAGCCGCGAACAGCCAAATGGTACCGGTGATTATTTTTAAAAATATTGCAACGAAAATTTCATTAGGACCGTGAGTTAGGAAAATATCAGAGTTTAGAAAACACCGGATTTTATTAAATAGATGGGATAAACCCATGTTTTACAAAGGTAGCTTTAATAAGGGATAAACCCAATTACATAAAACAATATTTCTTAATTTGATTTAATTAATAAAATAAGCCACTTGTTGAAGCCTTTCAATGCTGTATCCATCTCTTACTCCAATCTACTGTAATTACCTGAAACGCGTTTTAAAAAGGTTTTGTCAGCAGGAAATACTGGTGAGTTCATTCATGTTGCTTAAAACGACGCATTTGTTATAATCTACAGTATTAAGAGCGATTACAATGTTTCCATATATCAACCAACTACCCACAGTATTTGTCACTCGACCATCCATTGGTAACCTCAGAGTCCAATGGTGTCTGTGACTATGGCCATATCACCCCTTGGCTAACTCGTTGTCCAATGGTGAAGGTTATCAAGTAATGTATACAAAACCCCACATACCGGCTGTAATTTGGTGACTACAAAGACTTAATCCCTGTAATTATAACTTTGAAAACATTTAACAATTTATAAAGTACTTTGATAAAAAGAGAATGACTCACATTATAAGCATGCAGATTTATACGGGCAGAGCTTAGCCTATTGATTAGTCTTGTAACCTAGTGCACACGAACTAGGTAAGTAACTAATACAACATTTACGATAACTCACGAGATTAAACTCTCACAACGAATGACAAAGTGAAATCACTTAAACATCCATCGTATTCACAACGAATGGCAGAGTATTCCCCGAGTTCGGGTGGTACTCAAACATCCTGTCGGAATCACGACTAATGATAAAGGATAGCACTTAAACATCCGGTCGGATAGTTTCAATCGATCGGACATTGAATCGTAGCAGCGATCGAGTTAATACCCGGTATCGTAGCAGCGCCTCGCTGTATTAATTGTAATTTCGACTTTTGAGCAGCCAAACTTCGTTTTTATGAAATGATTTTGACACCAGAGGAATGCTCGTAGCCTGTCCTATTTATAGCAGAAATTTGGGTCTCACGCGGTCGCGTGAGGCTTTGCTTGATCCTTACGCGGCCCGCGAGGGCACCTAGCCTACGCGTAGGGTTGCTGGGTCATCAGTAGGTCTGCCAGGTGGATGCCACGTGGATGCCACGTGGATCTGGAATGCTTATCCGGTCAAACATGAGTTGACGCGGCCCGCGTGACCTCCTGCCTATTCTTTACGCGGCCCGCCTGAGAACCAGGAATCTTGATTTCTTGATTTTTGATATGGATTGGGGTTTCAGGGTTCAACTAGAAAGCCTCCTTGTAGAATTTTAGGTATAACTTCTGAGCTATTTAAAAATATATAATGCACTCGTGTTAAGTATAGTACCCCTAATTCAACCTTGTCCATATGTCACGAGACAGAACCCCAACGAACTTAGTCAGGCAGAGCCTTGACATATGTTATGGGGCTCAGATCAATCGGAAAGAGTAGCGGTGATCGGGAGTTAAAATACTTAAAACAGGGCAGAGCCTTATTATTATTATTATTATAAAATGAATTAAATAAATATATATGGAAAGAAAGAGGGGGCGATCAAGAGACCAAAAGAAAATAGTTTCAGCAATTTGTAAGTTACTTTCTCTATTTATAATAAAGTTAGGTAAGCTTGAAGCTCATGCATGAAGACACGTATACAATTAAAACTTTGATGTGCTTTGCTTTTACCCTTCCACACGTACACCCTCTTATGAGGTGTTAGTTTTTCTTTTTATTATTTTGTTTAGTTTTTAAATTTTAATATTTTATTCTTACGTAAATAACCATAAGTGGTTTGTTAATTTATTTAATTATTTAATTATTATTTATATTATAATTAATTTAACTGCTTCACTTATTTGGCGCGTATAACTTCTAAAATATGATGTTTTATAAAATAATAAATATGTCATTAGAACGAGAATAATTTTATCTACATTTTGAACCAAGTTTCATTAAAAACGGAGCAGGTTCAAATATAATGTTATTTTTATAATTTAATTATTAAACGGTTCCTGGGCCTGTCCAGGTACTTTGTATTTCTTACAGTCAACTTACCCGTAAGCGACCTGTCTAATAATATAAGTTTTTATATACTTTTATTTTATTAGAAAGGTCACCCATATACAGGCCAATTAATTAATATAATATTTCAACCAACTATATAAAATAGTGTTTAAAACTATTTGGGTTGAATATTTATATTAAAAATAAACTAGTTACTAGTGTTTAATAAAATTTAACCAAACCTATAATTCTTATATAAAAATAGGAATGTTACATCCTCCCCACCTTGTTTTAAATCTCGTCCTCGAGATTTGGGTTACGATATTTCTTTTAAACTTATGTCATATTTTAGTCAATAAAAACAATATTATGGTAGATGACACAGAATTAAAATATCAAATTTTGTGAATATGAATTGTATAATAAGTAGGATTCAACGGTTCAACTGAATTAGTTCAAGAAATTGATGACAAACGAATGAGATGAAATGATATAATTTCCAAGGTGACTAGGTTCAAGCCAAAAGATATATGATCAATAGATATTTAAAATGAATGTGAAGGACTTTATAGAATCAATAAAATTCTTTGTCAAAAGAAAGCTTACTTTGATTGGCAACTGAGGAAGATTTAGAATCGACAGGTTCAAAATGAAATAAAAGCATGAAAATGATTTGTCAAATATTAAATTACGATATCAATGTGCTGAGATGAGTGAATTGCGAGGATACACGAAAAGACAATAGAGTTAGTGTATTATTGTCTTAATACATAATTGTATTAAGACTTTTTGCATCCGTACCTTAAGCGATGATCGTGAGATAATAGATTACGTCTAGACGATCGTGAAATCCTATAATATTGTTATAACCATATTTAGATATGTTAAACTCTAATTAGTATTTTGTTCATTCATTAAATTTTCGGCTACCTTAAGACTAAAATTTTAATTGGCTTGTAAACATTAGTTTCACATAATTAATATGAGTCCTCTGCGAATTTTATAATAAACTTAATATAGAAAGTCATATAAACTAAATCTGTGAAGGTAACAAATTTATTAAATTTATATATACGCACACTAAACCATATGTATAACTAAAAATATATATATGCAGAAAGTTATACTTAGGTATTTTATTCTTATTACTATATAATAGAATAGTAAAAAAAAAATATAATATGTTAATAGTAACTATACGTATAAAAGTAAATTTGAAAATCTAAACATAAGTTTATCAAATATAAAATTCATTTTATGAAATTTTATCAAAATTTAACCTTTTTTTTTAAGATTAGAACTTTAAAAGACAATAAGAATCCTTATAAACTTTTATGTGATACTATATTTATCTTATTTACTTTAGATAGTAATTTATGTGTATGGTTGTAAAATAATAATATTTTTATAATATATAAAGTAATTCTACTACACATGTAACTTTTATAAGCTAAATATAAGAAAACCAAAACAAAATTTAGTGTTATTATTATCCTTTTTAACATGAGCTACAAGTTTATACCAATACCGCAAGGTGTCGTAATGATTGAAATAGTTTAATAATTATGGTGATTGAACAAATTCACCGTGTAATCGATTGAAAGCTTTTAATGAAAACTTTAGGGGTTTACGCCTCTGATCTGCATAACTCTTTTGTCGATCTTGATACATAATACTTCTATAAGTATTTAATAGTTGTGAAATATTAAACAAGATGAACAATTAAAAATGTCTTGTCCATGAATACTTAGACAATTATTTATATAATTTTATTCGTCCTCTAATTCTTGTATTGTTTTATGAAAATATGTCTTCTCCTTACAATACAAAGTATATATATTTTTATATAAAAATATTTTTATATATAATTAAAATTTACTAAATAAATATGATAACTTAATTAACTAGTCATTATCATGGTTGGATATTGGTTAGTGCTGCCTTGTTTAAGCATGGGTGATCAGTCCATGCCTAACTAAGGCTAGGCTACCCAATACCAGCCCCTGACAATAACCCTAGTACCTAAAAACACTACTACTATTAATATATTATTATTAATAATAAAACTAATATTAATTATCAATAATAAATAACTAAACATAAACTTAAATGAGAGTATACATCAAACATAATTCTATACATATATATATATATATATATATATATATAAATATAATTTCTTCACCTCAATGGTTTAACAAGAATATAGTAATACTATATTGTAAATTAGGTAATTACTTATATAATCAATTAAATTTATATAATGTTTCTCGATTGAATATGATAAAGCAATAATTATCAAGAAAGGCTCGATTGATGCTGTAAGAACCATTTAAGAGATACACTGAAATATAACATAAATTTGTATATTATTATCTTAACACACAATTGTGTTAAGATTGCTTTTATAGGATAAACCAACAAAGCAGATTTAATATAAATAATAAATAATTAAATCCGTATATGATATGTACAAACGAGATTCGTGCAAGCTTTAATTTTGTGATAGCATTACCACAAGGTGATCGTGATTAAAGAAACGATTCAATGAAGTTGAAGATCAAACAAGCATGTTATAGTTTAAGAGAATTGAAGTGCTTGTTGGGATTATTTCGAATATGATGGCTTTAATTCATTATATGGGACCTTGAATTGATAAAATAATAAATTGGAATGAAGCCCTCCAGTGGTCTTCATAATTAAACGAATCACATGCACAACAAACAGAGCATGTGTAACGTGTGGATTTACCAAGAAATAAAATAGATTAATATTCGTTACTATGAAAGAAATCCTCATGGTATGATGACCATTAGGGGAAGTAGAAACACGAAAGTCAACTCATTATATGCAGAAATCAGAATTTCAACGAAAGAAATATAAGAACTTCTATCTGGAATTTCGTGTGATAACTGTTGTTAAGTGACATTACCAGAGAATGTTGAATAAAATGAAATAGGGAATTTACAAAGGTATGTGACTTCTTTTGCAGTGCCAATAATTATGACTCTGATTAGACTGTGCACCGATAGTTGTGAAATCTTATTCCAACGTACCTCAGCGAGATTCGTGTCGTTTGTAGGATCGCGTGGCAAAGTGCTTCTTTTTGATTAGTAGTTCTTCTACTGACGGAATTAGCATTGGTGTCATCGTGCCCAATTTATATTTTCCAAAGGTCTTGCCTTAGAAGTCGTGTGTGATATACTTCGATGTCTGTGGACGTATAATTTAAGTTTCATGTGTTTTCTTGTGCACTAGCACAACTTTACATGCTTCTTACTTGCATTAATAGTTTATGGTACTATTAATATATTATTATTAATAATAAAACTAATATTAATTATCAATAATAAATAACTAAACATAAACTTAAATGAGAGTATACATCAAACATAATTCTATACATATATATATATATATATATATAATTTCTTCACCTCAATGGTTTAACAAGAATATAGTAATACTATATTGTAAATTAGGTAATTACTTATATAATCAATTAAATTTATATAATGTTTTTCGATTGAATATGATAAAGCAATAATTATCAAGAAAGGCTCGATTGATGCTGTAAGAACCATTTAAGAGATGCACTGAAATATAACATAAATTTGTATATTATTATCTTAACACACAATTGTGTTAAGATTGCTTTTATAGGATAAACCAACAAAGCAGATTTAATATAAATAATAAATAATTAAATCCGTATATGATATGTACAAACGAGATTCGTGCAAGCTTTAATTTTGTGATAACGTTACCACAAGGTGATCGTGATTAAAGAAACGATTCAATGAAGTTGAAGATCAAACAAGCATGTTATAGTTTAAGAGAATTGAAGTGCTTGTTGGGATTATTTCGAATATGATGGCTTTAATTCATTATATGGGACCTTGAATTGATAAAATAATAAATTGGAATGAAGCCCTCCAGTGGTCTTCATAATTAAACGAATCACATGCACAACAAACAGAGCATGTGTAACGTGTGGATTTACCAAGAAATAAAATAGATTAATATTCGTTACTATGAAAGAAATCCTCATGGTATGATGACCATTAGGGGAAGTAGAAACACGAAAGTCAACTCATTATATGCAGAAATCAGAATTTCAACGAAAGAAATATAAGAACTTCTATCTGGAATTTCGTGTGATAATTGTTGTTAAGTGACATTACCAGAGAATGTTGAATAAAATGAAATAGGGAATTTACAAAGGTATGTGACTTCTTTTGCAGTGCCAATAATTATGACTCTGATTAGACTGTGCACCGATAGTTGTGAAATCTTATTCCAACGTACCTCAGCGAGATTCGTGTCGTTTGTAGGATCGCGTGGCAAAGTGCTTCTTTTTGATTAGTAGTTCTTCTACTGACGGAATTAGCATTGGTGTCATCGTGCCCAATTTATATTTTCCAAAGGTCTTGCCTTGGAAGTCGTGTGTGATATACTTCGATGTCTGTGGACGTATAATTTAAGTTTCATGTGTTTTCTTGTGCACTAGCACAACTTTACATGCTTCTTACTTGCATTAATAGTTTATGGTAACGCATTTGGAAATTCTTATACTTTTGATGGTGTCCCAACTTAATGGGTTTCCATTGTTATTATTGTCGCTCGAGTTACGAAATAATGTTTGATATCGATATATGTAAGAGATTTTTGATAAAGGAATCTAGATTTATTATTGACACATATACTTGTACTTTATTCCAAATTGTCAATCCTTATACCTTATAGATATACATATCTATATAATCACATGTTTCACATGCTGTAATATACATACCCTTTATAAGGTCAATGTATTTAACAGATTTTTTTTTCCAAAAACAAGTCAGATATCAGATCATGATACTATTTAGGGAAAACTTATCACTTGTTTGACATATTATATACCCCGTCTTATCCGGTTCGCGCCGGAGAGGTAACCTCAGTATATCCGAACAAGCTGGAGAGTCTGCTACACCATACCCAGTCTTGCCGGAGAAAATTTTCTATATCCCATAAATAGTATCTTTTCAAAATTTTAAAAGTGCCTCTTTTATTAGGGCTTTTATCCAGAATCAAGGAAATTTGTATTTCCATAACATATCTTTATTCTATACCAAGTAATATCAATAAGCAAGAATTTGATAGTAATTAAGTGTTATTGCTTATTTATCATATCTTGCAATATTCTAATTATCATTTTCACGGCATACCAAAACCCATCACACTTTATTTATACAAGTATTTAGCTTATCTAGAAGCTTATACTAAGGCATCTTTTCTTAAGTTCAAGTCTAAATGCTATCATGTGTGCTACCAGTTAATAGCAATCTCCTAACTCTTTTATATAAACTTAGGTATTATTATCACAACACCTATAGGCTTAAATCAGTGGCTCTGATACCACTTTCTGTCACGACCCCCGACCCACCATGGACGGAATCGGGAGCCGCGAACAGCCAAATGGTACCGGTGATTATTTTTAAAAATATTGCAGCGGAAATTTCATCAGGACCGTGAGTTAGGAAAAATATCAGAGTTTAGAAAACACCGGATTTTATTAAATAGATGGGATAAACCCATGTTTTACAATGGTAGCTTTAATAAGGGATAAACCCAATTACATAAAACAATATTTCTTAATATGATTTAATTAATAAAATAAGCCACTTCTTGAAGCCTTTCAATGCTGTATCCATCTCTTACTCCAATCTACTGTAATTACCTGAAACGCGTTTTAAAAAGGTTTTGTCAGCAGGAAATACTGGTGAGTTCATTCATGTTGCTTAAAACGACGCATTTGTTATAATCTACAGTATTAAGAGCGATAACAATGTTTCCATATATCAACCAACTACCCACAGTATTTGTCACTCGACCATCCATTGGTAACCTCAGAGTCCAATGGTGTCTGTGACTATGGTCATATCACCCCTTGGCTAACTTGTTGTCCAATGGTGAAGGTTATCAAGTAATGTATACAAAACCCCACATACCGGCTGTAATTTGGTGACTACAAAGACTTAATCCCTGTAATTATAACTTTGAAAACATTTAACAATTTATAAAGTACTTTGATAAAAAGAGAATGACTCACATTATAAGCATCCAGATTTATACGGGCAGAGCTTAGCCTATTGATTAGTCTTGTAACCTAGTGCACACGAACTAGGTAAGTAACTAATACAGCTTTTACGATAACTCACGAGATTAAACTCTCACAATGAATGACAAAGTAAATTCACTTAAACATCCATCGGATTCACAACGAATGACAGAGTATTCCCCGAGTTCGGGTGGTACTCAAACATCCTGTCGGAATCACGACTAATGACAAAGGATAGCACTTAAACATCCGGTCTGATAGTTTCAATCGATCGGACATTGAATCGTAGCAGCGATCGAGTTAATACCCGGTATCGTAGCAGCGCCTTGCTATATTAATTGTAATTTTGACTTTTGAGCAGCCAAACTTCGTTTTTATGAAATGATTTTGACACAAGAGGAATGCTCGTAGCCTGTCTTATTTATAGCAGAAATTTGGGTCTCACGCGGCCCGCGTGAGCCCTTGCTTGGTCCTTACGCGGCCCGCGAGGGCACCTAACCTACGCGTAGGGTTGCTGGGTCATCAGTAGGTCTGCCAGGTGGATGCCACGTGGATCTGGAATGCTTATCCGGTCAAACATGAGTTGACGTGGCCCGCGTGACCTCCTGCCTATTCTTTACGCGGCCCGCCTGAGAACCAGGAATCTTGATTTCTTGATTTTTGATACGGATTGGGGTTTCAGGGTTCAACTAGAAAGCCTCCTGGTAGAATTTTGGGTATAACTTCTGAGCTATTTAAAAATTTATAATGCACTCGTGTTAAGTATAGTACCCCTAATTCAACCTTGTCCCTATGTCACGAGACAGAACCCCAACGAACTTAGTCAGGCAGAGCCTTGACATATGTTATGGGGCTCAGATCAATCGGAAAGAGTAGCGGTGATCGGGAGTTAAAATACTTAAAACAGGGCAGAGCCTTATTATTATTATTATTATTATTATTATTATTATTATTATAAAATGAATTAAATAAATATATATGGAAAGAAAGAGGGGGCGATCAAGAGACCAAAAGAAAATAGTTTCAGCAATTTGTAAGTTACTTTCTCTATTTATAATAAAGTTGGGTAAGCTTGAAGCTCATGCATGAAGACACGTATACAATTAAAACTTTGATGTGCTTTGCTTTTACCCTTCCACACGTACACCCTCTTATGATGTGTTAGTTTTTCTTTTTATTATTTTGTTCAGTTTTTAAATTTTAATATTTTATTCTTACGTAAATAACCATAAGTGGTTTGTTAATTTATTTAATTATTTTATTATTATTTATATTATAATTAATTTAACTGCTTCACTTATTTGGTGCGTATAACTTCTAAAATATGACGTTTTATAAAATAATAAATATGTCATTAGAACGAGAATAATTTTATCTACATTTTGAACCAAGTTTCATTAAAAACGGAGGAGGTTCAAATATAATGTTATTTTTATAATTTAATTATTAAACGGTTCCTGGGCCTGTCCAGGTACTTTGTATTTCTTACAGTCAACTTACCCGTAAGCTACCTGTCTAATAATATAAGTTTTTATATACTTTTATTTTATTAGAAAGGTCACCCATATACAGGCCAATTAATTAATATAATATTTCAACCAACTATATAAAATAGTGTTTAAAACTATTTGGGTTGAATATTTATATTAAAAATAAACTAGTTACTAGTTACTAGTGTTTAATAAAATTTAACCAAACCTATAATTCTTATATAAAAATAGGAATGTTACATTTGCCACCAACACGAATCAAATTAGGTTTCTCGTTCTTAATTAATATTATACAACTTTATAAACACAAACATTCATCAACTTCATCATCATAACCTACTGTTCGTGGGATGCTTCTCGGCGAAGGATACTCCCGACGAAGATCCATATTTCGTCAAGAAGATGGTGGCGAAGAATCACGTAGGCGAAGAATCATACTTCGTGGGATGCTTCTCGGCCAAGGCCAGCCGACGAAGAATCACATTCTTCGTCGTCTTAAGAACCATGAGAACTACACCGTACGGGGCGAGGTGGACCAATTTTTTTTTCATAAACGTAGATGCATGTATTATAAACACATATGTAAAAAAAATTCAAAAAAAATGTCGGGTGTGTAGTTTTGTGCACCAAAAGTTTGCGTTTACGGGACCTGTAAACACAAACTTGTGGTGTTCAAAACTACACACACGCCATTTTTTTTGAATTTTTTTTACAAATGTGTTTATAATACAAGCATCTACGTTTATGAAAAAAAATTTTGGTCCAACTCGCCCCGGATCAAAAAGTTCTCACGGTTCTTACAACTGGAGGTGGTTCTCATTTTAGCGGTCCCCTATATATATATATATATATGTTTATTTATTTTTGTCACTTGTCCAATTTTATAGTTTCTCATCACTTGTAGAATTTTTATGTATGTTGATATTCACCAATTTATACATATTTTAATCCCCCATTTTATCCCCATTTTATGCGTTTTCGGCCGTAAAACCATCATTCGGATACTTAATCATGTATACTTTTGTTTACAGGCCTAAAACAGCATGCCAGACAAGATGATAGTGAAAATGAGGACTTTCCGGATGAAACGACAAAGCTGCGAACATTCTGTGAAGATTCTGACCTGGGCAGTTGGCACGGTTGTGCGACTCATGGAACGACCGTGCATATCCGACAACATAGCCCAGACCGGCGATGAACGACTGTGCAATCCGGAGTGCAAGCCTTTCTCGGCAATGCACGACCCTACAACTCAAGGAACGACCGTGCCACCCCGATGACCAAGCCAGCCCGGAACTGCACCACCAGTGCAGCTTCACGTGCAACCCTTAACCGGAGATGCACGATCGTGCGACAAATGGAACGGTCGTACGAGATTGAAGACTGGTCAAGATCTGTGATGTCATGCGGTATGGTGAACAGTAACTCCAATAATGCAAAAAGTGAACGGTCGTGCCAATAAAGTGCACGACCGTGGGAGATCGAAAAGATATAAAAAACATGCAGAAACATTCTGCTCGTAACTCTGGAATTTTGGAGAGCAATTCAGGCGATTTTCAGGCTCCGGAGGCGTTAGCTTTCACCCGGATTCAAGCCACATTGTCCCGTTTAGCTCGATTACTATCCGGATTCTTAATCTAGTGCTTGTTTATGGTTTGGTTTTGTTAGTACATAACGTCTGTAGCTTCCGTCAGCATGTAGTCATGTTTTATATTTGTGTTCTTTGTAAAGTATGTGTGTCAGTCAGGTCGACAGATCAGGAAACGGTTTTGTCTAGATAATATCCGATGGTGGTTTAAGTGTCATCCGGTCGAATGGCCATTCGACCGGATTGCAATTCGAACGAATAACCACTCGAACGAGTGGCAATTCGAACGAATGACAACTCGCTCGGATATCATCCTCTTTCTGAGACGTCTATAAATACCTAGTCCGGGTATCACTTTAGAGACTTTTGACTCTCGAGAGAACCTGATTAGTGTCTGTCTTCTACCGGAACTTTGTACTTTCAGAACGATCAATAGAAAGAACAGACCGTGTTTAATTGTTGAATTCTGTGTTGCTTTTCTGTGATTTGTCTTAATGGATTCCGCACATTAGACAGAGTCGATTCATCTTGTTCCTTACGATCAGATCCTGTGCAACGGGACCTTCAAGTGGTATCAGAGCATCCAGGGAGCGGAATCGAGATCAACGACACCGAATTCACCGGAATTCGAGATTATTCTGCCGATCAGAGTCAAATTTCACCGTAGATTTGACATATTTCTTCTCTTTCTACTCATTTCTTGCATCATTTCTCAGTTTGTCATCTTAAAATCAGAAAAACTTAAAATTGCACGTGATTCTACGGATAAAAATCGATTAAATTGATACCATTCGGTTCGCAATCAATCAAAGTATATTCCTACTAAGTTTCATAATCAAATTCAACCAAAAATGAGATCAAATTCAACAAAAAACCATGTTTAGCTGTTCATATGTGATGACGTCATCCACTCGCTCGGATAGCTGTCCGAACAGATTGGATTAGTTAGTAACTGCTAGTTGATTGCTGACAATTTGCTGACATCATCATTGTTATAAAACTTTTGATTACGTCATCTTCTCATTCGATCGGATAAGCAATCCGATCGGATAGGATTTGAAAAGTCAACTTTCAAAGTCAAACTTGTCACTCGCTCGAACGACCATTCGAGCGAATCACCATCCGGTCGAATTTCCTGTGTCACTCGTTCGAATAGTGACTCGATCGGATCACCATTCGTTTCAGAAGTTGTATTTTGAAATTTTTTTAAATTTGCAAAAACTTTCTAAGTGTTTGTCTGACTTTTTCAGGCACTTGAAAGATGGACGAATTCATGAATCCTTTCAGTGATATGCATGATTTTCTGGAAATTCTGGAGATGACAACAACACAAATGAGAACACGTCGAACGCAAAGAAAACTTTGTCAGAATCTTTAGGAGTGGAAAGTGCATATGGAACATATAACAAACCCCCAAAGTTGATGGCGATAGAAGAGTACAATCGATGGGCAAAGAAATTTGAACAATGGTTGAAAGCATTTGCGTATACTAGCTGGAAAAGTCTAAAGAATGGATACAGTGATGGAGGGAAAGTTGGTGAAAATTTGACATCATCCGAAGAGATAGAAGTCTTTGTTGCCGAGCAAAAATGCATCGCATTGCTGTTTCAGTCTGTCCGAGAAGATATAATATCTTTGATCGAATACACTAATGCTAAAGATCTCTGGGAAAAGTTGAAAGTTAAATGTTTGGGTAGTGCTGAAATAGTGAAAAACAAAAAGAAACTACTTAGAAAGGAATTTGATTTATTTGGTTGTTTAAAAAATGAATCAGTTTGTAAGATGATTGAGAGGTTTGGGCACTTGAAGTTGGAGCTGGCGAGACATGGAATTACTTATTCTCAAGAAGAGTTAGTCGACAAATTGTTTGATTCCTTGCCAGATGAGATGGATTGGCAATACTTTGCCTTGATGTTGAAGAATACGATCACTTCTGAGAATCTTACAGTTGATTTGTTAATTGAAAGATTAGAGAGTCACGAGTTGGAGATTAAGAAAACACACAAAGTCAATCACTCATCATATCAGCAGAATTTGGATCTGTATTATCCAAAAAGCATGATTCCAAAGAATACACCTCCCAAAACAGCTTTTTCTGCTAAAAGCTCCAACACATCTAGCAAAGAAAGTGAAAGCAGCAAAGAGAATGCAAGTAGTGGTTTTCACAGTGGCTCTTCATCAAATCCAAACCAATCAGCTGCAAAGAACTTATTTCAATGCAACATCGCTGTTGATTTAAAGAACGCTCAAAATTTCAGCGAGGAGTCTGCAAAGCAACAGATGGTTTTCCTAGCCTCTGTGCTGGAATCGTATGAGAGCCTCGTAGCTGGGAAGATTGGCAACACCAACCTAACAAAAGAAGATTACGATCAGATAGATCCTGAGGAAATGGAATTGATCGACATAAGGTGGTGTATGGCCAGTGCAGTACGTCGGGCACAGCGTTTCATGGAGATAACTGGAAGAAAGTCTATTGGTGGACCATCTACCAAGTTGGGCTTTGACAAGACAAAAGTGACCTGTTTCAAGTGTAAGCAAAAAGGTCATTTTAAAAGAGAGTGCCGGAATGCTTATGCTGATGATTCTGAAAACCTGTTCAAAGAAGATTACTACAAGAAAGCGATATATCATCAGAATAAATCAGAACCACCAAGAATGAAACAGATTGAAGATAACAAAGAGAAATCCAGAGCTCTTGCTGTGATCCATGACGACGAAGGTTTTGATTGGAGTGAGTTGTTGCCAGAAGAGGATGCGGTTGGATACGTTTTTATGGCAAAGATTGTTGAACCTGTCCCTTATAAAGACAACAGAAATGAAGAAGAAAAGTATGTAAACAGAAAGATGATTGCTCAAAACAGAATGATCAGAATTTCTGAAATATACACTGAAGCAAAAAGGGCAAAGAGATGGGATCCAGACAGAGAATGTTATCTTGACCCCAAGGGAAACATTGCTATTGACTACAAAACCCTCGATCTTGAAACCATAATTCAACAAATTGCTGAAGAAGAAGAGGGTTAGCAAAGAAAATGGTGGGGAAGCAAAGAAGAGAAAGAAAACGAGAGAGAAGAAAAGTCAAAGAAGATTGATGATGGGATCATTGATACATCACAAGAGTTGAATGCCGAAAACTTGAGAAAGATGGCTGACAAGGTGCTGGCTGCTAAAGCACTTGAGGTAGAGTCTAAATCCGTATCTGTGTCAAAAAGCCAGGTCAGTTCAATCGAGTCAACAAGTGCATCAGGTAAGAAAGTAAATGGTGATATTGACTGCAAAAATTGCATGAAAGAGTGCAAGGTTTGTAGTACAATTACTTATCTCAGTGGTAAGAAAATTGAGGATCTGACAAACAGAGTCAGAGAGGTTGAGGATCAGATCTTGAACCGTGATAAAATGCTGAAAGCTTCGAATGATAGATTAAAGGAATTAACTGACAAAATTGAAACTGATAAAATTGACATAGAAAGAGTTAGGAAAGAAAATGAAAAACTAATTCTTGAAAATCGTCAAATTTCTGAAAATTTTGAAAAGCTGAAACGCACGGTGAAAGATTCTGATTATAGAAACGGTAAAACATACAAAGAAAATTGTCATTTGCAAGGTGTTTTGAGGGTTAAAGAAGAGTTAATAAACAAACAACTGGATGAGATTGCGAAATTGAAGCTTCAGTTTGAAGAAGCTAAGATTGAGAATGAGCGTATTAATTTGAAACTGAACAGTTACAACTCTGCAAGCTTTGTTTTGCAACACATTGTTCCCAAACCCATTGGGAAAAACAAAGCTGGCGAAGATGTATACTGTGATGGAACTGGGGTCGGGTTTCATCAAGTTCCGCCACCAGTTCTAAACAATTTTTCAAAGAAGCAATCAGGGTTGGTTAATGATGAAGTTGAAACAAATGAGATAAAACTTCCAGAATCAATTGATGTGACATTTTCTTCATCATCATTTGATGATAGTGTTCAAACAGAGATTGTTAAAGGCATGGCTGAAAGTGTTTTGGATAGTGATTCAGATGAGGATGAAGAATGTTTTCTGAACAATTACATTCCGAAACCAAAATCTAAAAACAACTTAGATGATGAACCGGGTCTTGTGATGTACAAGATGGCTGGTTCTGATAAGTTGTATTCAGATTTTGAGTTTCCTCTGTAGAATGTTAATGTGAACAAATTGAAAAATGTTTTCAAATTGGTTGAAATTGATTTGTCTGAAATAGAGGGTTTGAATCAGACAAAGAGGCAAATGAATTTTGAGAAAGATAAAGCTTACTATAAGAAACCTGTTATTCCACCACGTTTTTCTAACAACAGTCGAAATAAATGGTCGGGAGAATATCAGGGTGGTAAGAATTATCAGAAAAAGAATGTTCAGAACAAGAGATTTGCTGTGAAAAAGGTGTTTGTGAACAGTTCAAGTTCACTTTCTGATGAGGAATCTAAGATTTTTTCAAAAACAAACAAAGAGTTCTTTGAAAAGAAGGCCTCACAGCCTCAGTTTGAAGGCACAAGTCGGGTAGTTGACACACGAACATGCTTCAAATGCAATCAAGTTGGACATATTGAACGAAAGTGTACCAACTTGAAGCCTAAGACTGACGTTGTGACGAATTCTATCAAGAAAGATGTTGTGAAGGCAAAAGCTCCATTGATTGTTGAGAAAAAGGTTTTGAAAAATGAAAACACCAAGATCAAAACTGAACCTGTTAAGAATTTGGTATCTAAAAATGACAAATTTTACAAACGGGTTGCGTCACCTCAACAAACTTGGAAGCCAAAAGTTGTTGAAAAGAAAGCAAATTCTCCAAAACCAAAGGTGTCTGAGACTGAAAAATCATCATCCTCAACCAAGAAGATGTATGTACCTTTGGATTTATATGAGAAACAAAAATCGACTTCTGAAAAGAAGTATGTGGTGAAGAACGACCAACCATCTGGTCAACCTCAAAAAGACGAATTTTTCTTATTCAAAGAGGTTGAGGTTGGGACTGCTAAAAGCTTAAAAATGAATGATAAAAACTTTCCGCCACTTTATACTACAAAAACTCACATTAATGTCAAGTTACCCGAGTCAAAAGAGGCTTGGGTAGCATCAAAATCTCATTAAATATTTTTGATATATGCAGGAGCTTCCGAGATCCGTTTCACATTGGATTATGGATAGTGGAGCTTCTCGGCACATGACAGGAAAGACAGCGCTGCTGTATGATGTTAGAAATATCAATGGTGGTTATGTGGGATTTGCTGGACACGAAGGTGGTCGAATTATTGGTGAAGGAACGTTATCCAATGGGATTGTAACGTTTGAGAGAGTTAACTACATTACTGAGCTGGAGAATAATCTGCTGAGTATTTCGCATATTTGTGACAATATGTATACCACTCACTTCACAGACAAAGAATGTTTGATCTTGAAACCAGGATTTGTTATCCCTGAAGAATGGAGTATCATGTGGGCACCTAGAGTGAATGATTTATATGTGTTAGACATGAGTGTAGCAACTACAACAACAGGTCAGGCACATTGTTTTGTTTCTAGAGCAACAGAGAAAGAATCGAAGTTGTGGCACCGAAAGATGGGGCATATACATCTTAGAAAAATGAATCATTTGGTGCACAATGATTTAGTTCTTGGAGTTGATTTCAAAGGTTTTCATCTGGAAGGGGAGTGCATTAGTTGCATTAAAGGCAAGGAGAAGAAAAAGTCACACCCTAAAAAGCAAGTCAATTCAGTTTCCAGACCATTAGAGAGACTACATATGGATTTGTTTGGTCCAGTAAACGTCAAAAGTATTACAGGGGATCTCTACTGTCTTGTGGTTACTGATGATTATTCCAGATTTTCGTGGGTATCATTCTTGAAGTCGAAAGATGAAACGTTTGGCAGTTTGATGGCGTTGTTCAGAAAGATTGAAAATTTGTACCAAAGGCGTATCAGAAGAATTAGAAGTGACAATGGTACTGAGTTCAAGAACAACAAGATGGAAGAATATTGTGATGAAAGAGGTATCTTGCATGAGTTTAGTGCTCCGTACACTCCGCAGCATAATGGAGTTGCAGAACGTAAAAACAGGACACTAATCGAAACGGCCAGAACAATGCTTGCTGATTCAAAGTTACCGATAAATTTTTGGGCAGAAGCAGTTTCAGCCGCATGCTATACGCTCAACAGAGTTCTCACTGTCAAGAAATTTAACAAAACATGCTTTGAATTGATCAATAACCGCAAACCGAATCTGAAGTATCTTGAACCGTTCGGGTCACCCTGTACTGTTCTAGAGCCTTTTGGAAAGTTTGGTCTGAAGAGTATTGAAGGAATATTCATTGGTTATGCAAGTCCATTACGACGAATCTTCATTCCAAGTCTGAAGCGGATTATTGAAGCTCCGAATGTTGAATGTCAAGGCCATACAATGCCACCACAGAATCCCGGTGACTCATGGCATTTCAATTATGATACTTTGTGGGAGTCGTTCGACATGGAGGAAGAACCAGAGTTCTTTGACGAGTTGGATATTCTAAGAGAGTATGAAGATTCAGATGAAAGATTCCCAGCAGAAACTTATCGAAAACGACAAACTTCAAATAATGATGAAGCAGGTCCAAGCAATGCTGGAGAAGATGACTATGTTGAAGTAACTGAAGGTGGAGTCTTTTCTTCAGAATTTCCACCTATTCCTGAAAATATTGAGATTCCAGAATCATCACGTCCAAAGGCAACAGATGATTTCTTTAGCAATCTTCCACCTGCATCAGGGGATCCGTTAGAAGATTTGAATTTTGAAGATGATTTGTTCAATAATGAAGCAGTAAAGATTCTGGCAAAGAAAGTTAAAGAGCTTGAGAAGGAAAAAGTAAAGGCTGAAAAAGAACGTGATATCTTATTGGAGCAAGTAAATAAGCTGATGAAAGCTCATGATCAAATTAGAATGGTGCTGATCAACCATGAAGAAGAAATGAAGAAAGTAAAGGATGATGGCAATAATAATTCTAAAGTGATTGAGGTTCTAATGGCAGAAATTTCTTCATTAAATGAGAAGACAAAGAATCTTCAGGATGTGAATCAAACGCTTAATCAGCTTCTCAGTGAAATGAGTGAAGCTACATCTAATTAAATGAAGGCAATGAAGTTGGAAATGGAAGCTATGAAAGCAGATAAAGTGGTGAAAGATGAACAACTTAGAATGTTATACTCTGTTATGGAAAGTCATCTGAAAATGGATGTTCATGCTGCATACAACGAAATTGAAGTAAGAAGAGTTGAGGAAAGAAGACTTGAAAGAGAAAGAAGACTAGCTGAAGATGCAATTCAAAAGAACAAAAGCGTTGTTGAGATATTCAGGAAGCTGGTGGTTCTTCAAGTCAAATTGATGTTGATATGATTGATGCTGAAGTTGTTCAAGAACAAGTTGCTGAAGAACAAGTTGATGAAGGTATTCAAGAACAAGAACAAGATGAACATGGTCAAGACTACATGTTAGTTGGTGAGTCTTCTCTATCCATTGAATCTGATGAAATTATTCGTAGAGTTGTTGCTATACAAAAGAAGAGAAAGTCCAAAGAAGTGCTGCTACTAGAATGGAAGACGCAGCAATTTGTACTTGTTGGTGATGCTTCTACAGTGCCTTACAGCATAAAAGAAGCTGTTCGCAGAATGAAAATTATGAGAAAGAAAAAAGAAGCAAAGAAAGTACGAGGAGAAGAAGTTAGTGATTCTGATGTTGAAATGTTTGGAGATGAAGAAGAGAATGAAGATGATAATGATGATAAAGACGAGTCTGTTAAAAAAGATGATGATAAGAAAGATGATAATGATGAAAAGAAAAATGATGATGATGATCAAGGTGCTTCGGGATTGCTGGTTGAGAATCCTATTGACAAACAGAAAATTGAGGAGTTTCTGAATGATCAGATCAATGAACAAGAAGATGATGATCAGCAAGAAACTTCTACATCTGGAAAACAGCACGTAGATCAGGTATTCCTCACAAATCCTACTGTTATTTACTTACATGATAAACATGAGGAAGTGATTGAGGTTAGGAGGTCAAGAGAAGAGATGTTAGAGGAATTGGGATTAGAAGAAGGTAAATTTAAATTCGATATTGAAGACGAGATTCCTCAGTCTTCTGAAGATATATTTGAACCAAGATATGCTTTTGAAGCCGATCATTACAATGATATAATTGTTGAAGATGCTTCAGATTCATCTGATGAGGAAACTGATTTCCACTATTCGGGAGTTGATGCGACTTTTCCATCATTTGCTGAAATGTTCAAAGACCGAAATGAAGATGAAATCAGGAGAAAGATTGTGGAGAAAGTGACTACCGAAGGTATTCCAGAAACCATACCCAGAGAATACCTTGCTGAAGAAAGAAAGAAATGGTTCAAAGTTATGCCAAAGGAGAGAAAGAAACTTAGGGCACTTCAGTTTTTCACTCACAACAAAGATCTTTCTTGGGGTGACATTCTTTCTTGGGGTTATTTGGAAGATTTACAAGTCTATGCAATCAGACGAGAACAGGGGGTACAGTACTTTGAGTTTTTGGCTAATATCAAAAGTCTTCCATGGTGGGACATAGATGAATTGGTTAAAACAAAGAACATTAAAGAATTCTATTATGGATTGGATGTGAAGCAACATGATCAACATTTATGGAACTATGTGAAGTTGCAAGCGAAGAAAAGGTATCCTGATTGGAAACCACGTTTCCCTGATCAAATTGTCAGAATCTTAGAAAATGGTGAAAAAGATATTACTCTGGATATAAAGCCTCCTCGTTGTTTGAAGAATATGCCTTTACGAGCAATGGAGCAAGATTTCCATGAAGAATTTTAAGGGTGGTTGTACAATCAATCTACGGCCGAGGCAATAATTTCATTACATAACAAGTCCACTGGAGAAGCAAGAAGAATCTGTGTGTTAGATCCTATGTGGCTTGTGAATTGCTCAAAGAAAGACACAGATTTCCTGTTTTACAACAAGATAGTCTATGAAAGGCTTGACAGAGAGTAAGCAATGCAATATCAAACAATTGTGGATGTTTGTTTTGCGCAAGACATCAATTCTAGAAGATACTGGAAGACAAAATGGAGAGATCTGGAGATTGACGAGTTCTTGAAAAGATACAAGCGTGAACAACGTTCCAAAAAGATTGATGAGCATGCTGCTAAGATGGGAAGACGTAAATTGGGGATTCCAACAGATCAAACACCAATTGAATCTGAAGAAAACAAGATACCAAAATGGGATCGGAAGCGTGATGGTGATCCTGTCTACAGAAATTGGTGGTTGACTGAAGGAAGACATAAAAGAAAAAGAATGTTAGAAGAAAAAGCAGAGATGAGAAGATAGAGAACTCGTGAAAGAAGACGCAACAGGAGAAATTGAAGACTATGCTGGAAGGAACTACAGCTACATCCGAGGGGGAGTCTGTTAGTACATAACGTCTGTAGGTTCCGTCAGCATGTAGTCATGTTTTATATTTGTGTTCTTTGTAAAGTATGTGTGTCAGTCAGGTCGACAGATCAGGAAACGGTTTTGTCTAGATAATATCCGATGGTGGTTTAAGTGTCATCCGGTCGAATGGCCATTCGACCGGATTGCAATTCGAACGAATAACCACTCGAACGAGTGGCAATTCGAACGAATGACAACTCGCTCGGATATCATCCTCTTTCTGAGACGTCTATAAATACCTAGTCCGGGTATCACTTTAGAGACTTTTGACTCTCGAGAGAACCTGATTAGTGTCTGTCTTCTACCGGAACTTTGTACTTTCAGAACGATCAATAGAAAGAACAGACCGTGTTTAATCGTTGAATTCTGTGTTGCTTTTCTGTGATTTGTCTTAATGGATTCCGCACATTAGACAGAGTCGATTCATCTTGTTCCTTACGATCAGATCCTGTGCAACGGGACCTTCAGGTTTTCTAATCTTTCCATAATTTTGTTAATCTTTCAAGCATTTAGATTAATGTTTATGTATTATTGTAGCCTTTGGGCAAAAACACAACAATCCCTTGCTTGATTATAACCATTAGTATGTTAATCTTTGTTTGTAATGACACTTGGAAGTATTTTCTATGTTAATCTTTGATGATTAGTTTGCAACCTTGTTATTGATATTGATTTCTTGATTATAAGTAATTTTGTTGGATGATTGGTATTTGGTTAGTTAAGATAGTTGAAAAATGAAGCTTAATTAATCTTGTATTAGTAAACTTTAAACTTGGTTAACTAGTTTAGCTTGGTTAAAATGTGTGCACCATGATACTAGAAATGGTTAGTGGTTTAATAAAATGTAATTATTGTTAATCAAGAAAGCTTGCCGTCACGTAAGGACCTTAACGGGTTAAATTGTGTCATTATAAATTCTTGCCATGATTTGTTAGCTTAGTTAGTAGTTTAGGCCAAAATTGCTGTCTTGGTGAATTTATGTGCAAGATTTGTAAGATGAACTCGGTTGTGATTTAATCTAGTTTATGCTTGTCTCGGTGGTTGCATTGTGTTTATCGGTGTCGCTTTCCTTGTTTAAGTGAGGTTAGAAAACTCCTAACGGATGACTAACTTATTTTTAAGAGATTTTCATAGACATTTATCAATTGCACGTTAAAGAACAATTTTAGGTGGTTAAAGTGTGTTTATCGTTTTAACTTTCCGAATGATTGTCATGTTAGGATTCCCGAAAGGGATACTAATTGTCTCAAAATTGGAGAATTGATCAAATGCTTCTAGTGCCAAAACCGACTTAGTTGACATGCTTTGGTTGTGTATTAAGCAAGGCTATTTATCTATTTTCATATTTGAAATCTATTATGTTTTTATAAGTAGTTGTTTATGCTTACTTTAGTTTATTAAAAATCAAACAACTTATGTTTTTACCGGTAGTTTAGTGACAAAGGTCTAGTATTATTCCTCCGCCCATTTCCTTGGATCGATACTTGGTTCTTACCGATACTTTACTACATATATGACGGGGTACACTTGCCTCTTTCGTGTGTGTTTTGATGTTAAAGTAATAATCCCTTTTATAAATTTAAAACCGAATCGTGTGTAATTTCATTATAAAAATATGTGTAGTCGCGCACACGTCAAGTTTTTTTTGGCGCCGTTGCCGGGGAATTGGCGAGCTTTAGGAACGACCCGAGTCATTGTTTTATCGGTGTATATACTTGTTAATATTTGTGAATATTTTCTTGATTATTTATTTGTTTATTTAGGTGCTGTCTGTTTTTGCTTAAAACATCTGCAAGGGGCCAATGTCTTCAGGCGGGCAGACAAAAGACATTGAAGACTGTTTGTTTTTTTTTATAAAATAAGATCTGAAAAGTGCTTTAATTAGCTTAAAAAAAGCTTATGTCTTACTTCTTCACACACAATCAGATCTTCAAAACATCTTTCTCCTCTCTCTCATTTCTCTACACAATCAGATCTTTAAAACCCACCACCACCACCACCACCACCACCTCCACCTCCACCTCCACCTTCAACCCACGTCCACCGCCATGACCACCTCTACCTCCACCTCTTTCTCTCCGGCTTCTCTCTCTCGCTATCCAGCAACCACACCCAATTTCAGAAAGATCATAAAATGAACGAGAGGAAATTTCTTACCAGGAAGCTTATCGAATAGGGGAGGTGGTCGTCGGCTGAAGTGTCGCCGTCGTCGGAGACGGTTCCGGCCACTGTCGTCTCCCTCTCATTTCTCGATTCTCTCTGCTTCGATTCTCTCTTCGCCGTGACTTTCTCTCTCTACAGGCCTCTCTCTTTCTTCGATCCCTCTATCTTCGTCGTCTCCAGTCCGGTGTGGGTGTGAGGGGGGTGTAAGAGGTGAGGGTTGGGTGTGGGTGAAGCCGATTGGGCTACCGGCGCCGACGGCCGGCCTGTGCATCGCCGGTCAGACGAGAGAAGAGGAGGAGGAGGAGGATGGATAGATCGATTGGGTGTGGTTGCTGGATAGCGAGAGAGAAGCAAGACAAATTTATGTGATGGCGGTGGTTGCTGGATAGCGAGAAAGAGAGAGAGGCGGTGGTGTGATGGCGGAGGTGGTGCGGTGGTAGTGGCGGAGGTGGTGCGGTGGTGGTGGTGGTACGGTGGTGGTGGTGGTTGTAGAGAGAGAGAGTTTGTAGAGAGAGAGAGAGAGCAGACGTGTGTGTGTGTGTGTTGTGTGTGAAGTTGTTTTTGAAGGAAAAAAACAAACCCTCTTCTCGTTGCAGACTGCAGACATTTGGTCCACATCTTCTCTTGCAGATGCCTGCAGATGTGGTTCGCAGACTACAGACATTTTACCTCTGAAAAAACAAACAGCACCTTATTTGTTAATATTTCTTGATTTTAATTCATTTTATTCATTTTCGAGATTATTTTTTTTGTACACTTGTAAATTTTTGTTTCGTTTATTTGTTCAAATCCAGATTTATTTATTCATTTATTCTTTGAGTTTTCGGCTTTGAAAAATCATTTTTACATTAGCCGATTCGATTATTTTTATTGTTGTAATTTTTATAAAATTTCGGGTCCATTTTTGAATTTTTATAAAATTTTCAACCCATTTAAAATAATATTCTGTTTCTTTTCAGCAAAAAAAAAAACAGCATTATTATATTAAGGAAAATTGGTATTTAATAAACCAACCTTTAGCCAGTTGGTAAACAATAATCCAACCTACAGAATTGGTATATAATAATCCTACCTATTAACATGTTGGTACTCAATGAACTTCCGTTAGTTTTTTTTAACTGAAGTTAGTTTTTAAGTTTTATTTATTACACAAACAGTCCCTGTAGTTGTAATTTACTAGTTTTAACTATGAGTTAATAGCCAAAATGGTCCCTGAGGTTAATAGCCACAACACCGCCACCACCACCACCACCACCACCGCACCGCCACCACCGCCACCGCCACCACCACCACCACCACCGCACCGCCACCACCATCGCCACAACACCTCCACCACCGTAACCATCGCCACAGCACCACCACCACCACCACCACCAACGCACCGCCACCACCACCACCACAGCACCGCCACCACCACCATCTCTATCTTTGATCATCGACGCCTAAGGGGTTTGAATTCAGATGCAGCAACAGATGATGACTGACCAGAAACATCACAGATCCAACAGCTCTAGCGACGGTGGTGGTGGTGCTGTGGCGATGGTGGTGGTGGTGGCGCTGTGGCGATGGTTACGGTGGTGGAGGTGCTGTGGGGATGGTGGCGGTGCGGTGGTGGTGGTGGCGGTGCTGTGGCGGTGGTGGTGGTGGTGGTGGTGGCGGTGCGGTGGCGGTGGTGGTGGTGGCGGTGTTGTGCCTATTAACCTCAGGGACCATTTTGGCTATTAACTCATAGTTAAAACTAGTAAATTACAACTATAGGGACTGTTTGTGTAATAAATAAAACTTAAAAACTAACTTCAGTTAAAAAAAACTAACGGAAGTTCATTGAGTACCAACATGTTGATAGGTAGGATTATTATATACCAATTCTGTAGGTTGGATTATTATTTACCAACTGGTTAAAGGTTGGTTTATTAAATACCAATTTTCCTTATATTAATAAAATATTCATTGTGTTAAATTTTCGTTTGCAGGTTGATGTCCTCAACCCCGGCTCCAGAAGTTGTTGAACCGTCAGACGAGCCTGAACGTGATCTGAGGAGACGTCTTCGCGCGAGATCTCGTGCGGTTGGGCTACTGCTCGCAGCTGGTGAGCAGGAGCAGGTGGTACCCGCTGAAGTCGAGGGCTCAAGGGAAGCATGTAACATAATCATGGCGGACGATGAGCGACCTTTGAATGAGACGAATCAGCCCGGAAGGGCAGGCCTGGAGCCGAGTATCCTTCAGCCTACTATAGATGAACCTACTTTTGAAATTAGATCTTGTATTATTAATATGGTGCAGAATTCAGTACAGTTTAACGGGCGTGAGCATGAGGATCCCGGGAGGCATATTGCTACTTTTCTTGCTATTTGTTCGACATTTAGGATTACAGGTGTTTCGGAGGATGCAATTCGGTTGAGGTTGTTTGCTTTCTCGTTGCGTGACAAAGCTAGAGCTTGGCTTATGTCACTTCCAGTCGGGTCCATCAGGACCTGGAATCAGTTGGCGGAGCAGTTTATGCAAAAATATTTTCCACCTGAGAAAACAACCAAGCTACGGAACCGGATTGTGACCTTTCGCCAGGACGAGGGAGAGACGTTGCACGCATCCTGGGAGAGATTCAAAGATTTGTTGATTGATGTTCCACATCATGGCTTCTCCAAGCGACAGCTAGTCTTGACATTTTATCAAGGGCTCAGTTACAACACGCAGGAGCGATTAGACGTGAACGCAGGAGGCGATCTAGGAACGAAGACGCCGAATGAAGCGTATGATATCATAGAGAGAGCTGCATTGAAGTCTAACGCGCGTCGCGAAGGAGATAGAGGCCGGGCAGCAGCATCATCATCATCTTCTCGCGCAGGAGTACACGCGGTGGACAACTACACGGCCATTACTGCACAAATCTCAGCTCTTGCAGCAAAATTCGATAAATCCCAGATGATCGCACAAGCTAGTTCGGGATATGACCAGTATGGAGTGTCACACGAGCCTGGTGCATGCTTTCAGGGAGTCGTGTACGAGGGCCACAAAGAAGTGGATTTTATGAGTAATCAGGTGAGGCCGCAGAACAACCCGTACAACAATACCTATAATCCCGGATGGAGAAATCACCCAAATTTTGGGTGGCGTGCGAATACAGGTAATCAAAACCCATTGGGGTTCACTCAGCGCGCTCCAGTGCCACAGCAGGGTCAGGGTCAGCAGTTCCAGCAATACAACCAACCTTACCAGCAGCGTCCATATTCGTATCAGAATCAGGGCGCTGGGAGTAGTTCCCAGCAGCAGGCCCCTCAGTCTAGTTCCAAGCTGGAGGATATGATGGCTCAGCTTCTTACTAGCTCCTCGAGTGCGAATCAGTTGGCTGAAAAACGCTACCAACAGAGCGAGGATCGTTTTCTCTCCCACGAGGGAGAAATGAGGAGTCACAAAGCCTCGATTCAGAATATCGAGAACCAGGTTGGTCAGCTGGCACAGATGTTGTCTAAAAGGCCCCCAGGTGGTCTTCCGGGTAATACAGAACCAAACCCGGGCGGGCATGTAAATGTGATCATGACCAGGAGTGGAAAGACTACCGGACCCGTCATATCGGACTCATCACCGATTACTGGAGCGGTCCCGACTGACACACCGGACGAGGTGCAAGACAGGCTACGCCCAGCAAGTACAGCACAAGTCCAGGAGCCGGTCAAAGATTACACTCCACCAGTACCTTATCCAGGCAGGCTGAAGAAGCAGAAAAACGACGAACAATACGGTAAGTTCCTTGAGTTGTTTAAGCAACTACACATTAATATACCGTTTGTTGAAGCCTTGGCCCAAATGCCAAAGTATGCGAAATTCCTAAAGGACATCCTCTCGAATAAACAGAAGCTCGAGGATATATCATGTGTGGTGATGAATGAAACTTGTTCTGCCGTTCTACAAAACCGTTTGCCCATGAAAATGGGAGATATGGGTAGTTTTACGCTTCCTTGTTTGATTGGAAACATGTCTGTTAGCCATGCATTGGCTGACTTGGGAGCGAGTATCAACCTTATGCCATATAAGGTTTTTACTAAACTGGATCTGGGAGAGCCGTCACCCACTAGAATGAGCATTCGGTTGGCAGACCGTTCAATCAAGTATCCGCGTGGATTTGTGGAGAATATGCTTGTAAAAATCGATAAATTTGTTTTCTCCGTGGATTTTGTTATTCTTGACATGGACGAAGATTCAAGAGTGCCTTTAATACTTCGACGCCCGTTCCTCAATACAGCAAGGACGATTTTTGATGTGGCAGCTGGCCAAATCATGCTCCAAGTAAATGACGAGCACGTGACATTTGATATCAAAAGATAAATGTAGCATCCGCAAAGTCACGATGACTTGCTTTATTATGTCGACATTGTCGATGCATGTGTGTGCTCTCATTTTCAAGGCACTATTGACGAGATTGATTCGGACACACGTCTGTCGTGTGGGGACCTGATTGGCATTACGCAGGAGGGCCACGATTTCGAGTAGCCAGTCTATCAGATTGTTGACGATGGTTCCCAGAGTCCGGAGAGGTTTCTAGAAATTTGCCATGTAGAAGAAGAGAAAGCAAAACCTTCGGTTGAAGATCCGCCGTCTTTGGAGTTGAAAGAACTCCCACCACATCTCGAGTATGCATTTCTGGACAAGGAGCGTCGCTTACCGGTCATAATTTCGGCATCATTGGAAAAAGATGAGAAAAATCAGCTTCTCGAGGTTCTGAGACTTCATAAGAGAGCTATTGCGTGGAAAATCATGGATATCAAGGGCATCAATCCTTCTTTTTGTACTCACAAGATTCTAATGGAAGACGAGTACAAACTATGTGCACATCATCAGAGGCGTTTAAATCCAAATATGCAAGACGTGGGGAAGAAAGAAGTGATTAAGTTGTTGGATGCCGGGATGATTTATCCTATATCTGAATCTGTGTGGGTGAGTCCAGTACAGGTTGTACCTAAGAAAGGTGGTATGACTGTAGTTTCAAATGATAGGAATGAGCTAATTCCTACCCGTACCGTCACTGGGTGGCGAGTTTGCATTGATTACCGCAAACTCAACGATGCTACTCGTAAGGATCACTTCCCGCTTCCATTCATCGACCAGATGTTGGAACGTCTGTCGGGGAAGTTGTATTACTGTTTCTTGGACGGGTTCTCTGGGTACTTCCAAATTCCTATTGCTCCTGAGGATCAGGAGAAGACTACCTTTACATGCCCCTTCGGCACATTCACCTACCGGTGGATGCCTTTTGGGTTGTGTAATGCACCGGTGACCTTCCAGAGGTGCATGGTTGCAATTTTTCATGATATGATCGAGGATTCTATGGAGGTTTTCATGGATGATTTTTCAGTATTTGGGGATTCCTTCGATCATTGTTTGGAAAATTTGGAAAAGATGTTAAAGAGGTGTGAGGAGACAAATCTGGTCCTAAACTGGGAGAAGTGCCACTTCATGGTGAAAGAGGGCATAGTTCTGGGACACAAGATTTCTCATGCTGGTATGGAGGTCGATCCAGCTAAAGTTGACATTATTTCACGACTTCCGCCTCCCACCTCTGTGAGAGCAATACGGAGCTTTCTTGGTCATGCGGGGTTCTATAGGCGATTCATCAAGGATTTCTCAAAAATCGCTAGGCCCATGACCCGTTTGTTGGAGAAAGACGCTCCGTTTATCTTTGGAGATGATTGCTTGAGGGTTTTTGACCTTCTCAAGCAAAAGTTGATTGAGGCCCCTATTTTAGTTGCACCTGACTGGAGTTTGCCATTCGAAATTATGTGCGACGCGAGTGATTACGCTATAGGGGCCGTTTTGGGACAGAAGAAGGAAAAGCACTTTCACCCGATCTATTATGCCAGCAAGACTCTCCACGACGCTCAGGAGTACTACACCACGACTGAAAAAGAGCTCTTGGCAGTTGTTTTCGCATTTGACAAATTTAGATCGTATTTGGTGCTTTCGAAAACCATTGTGTATACTGATCACGCAGCCATCAGATATCTCTTCAGCAAACAAGACGCTAAACCGCGTCTAATTAGATGGATCTTGTTGCTGCAAGAGTTTGATATCAAAATCCAAGATAAAAAGGGTGCGTTGAATGTAGCGGCTGACCATCTATCTCGGTTGGAGCATGGAGACATCGAGGACGCGCGCTGGGATTCAATCAATGACAATTTCCCACAAGAGTCTTTGATGGGTGTTGAGATATGCGATGAGTCACCGTGGTTCGCCGACTTTGCGAACTATCTTGCTTGCGGGATTCTGATTAAAAGGTTGACTCACCAGCAAAAGAGGAAATTCTTTTCAGATGTCAAGCACTACATTTGGGATGATCCTTTCTTATTTAAGGTGGGTGCTGATCAGGTGATCAGAAGATGTGTTTCAGGGAAGGAAGCGACCGATATTCTGCGCCATTGTCACGAGGGACCTACCGGAGGCCACCATGGAGCCAATTTCACCGCCAAGAAGGTGTTGGATTCCGGGTTTTATTGGCCTACTATTTTTCGTGACGCGCGGAGTTTGGTAAAAGCGTGCGATGCCCGCCAAAGGGCGGCTAAAATATCGGCACGTGATGAAATGCCTCAGAACTGGATACAAGTTTGTGAAGTCTTCGACATTTGGGGGATAGACTTCATGGGACCATTTCCCCCCTCACGAGGTAATAAGTACATCCTGGTCGCAGTTGACTATGTATCAAAGTGGGCGGAGGCGCAAGCCTTACCCACAAATGACGCCAGGGTGGTCGTGAGATTCTTGAAAAGTTTGTTCACCCGGTTTGGCGCTCCGAAAGCGCTTATCAGTGACAGAGGGACTCATTTCTGCAATACTCATCTTGAAAAAGCTTTGTCCCGTTACGGTGTGCATCACCGTTTGTCCACGCCCTATCAAACGCAGACGAGCGGGCAGGTGGAAGTCATTAACCGTGGGCTAAAACGAATCCTTGAGCGGTCTGTTGGTGCAAACCGCAAGGAGTGGTTGGACAAACTCGATGAGGCATTGTGGGCGTTCCGTACAGCTTACAAGACCCCTATTGGGACTACTCCCATTAGGTTGGTCTACGGAAAAGCGTGCCATTTACTGGTAGAGTTGGAGCATAAAGCTATGTGGGCTTTAAAAACCGCGAATCTGGACTTGAAAACCGGAGGTGAAGCCCGGTTTCTCCAGATTCATGAATTGGAGGAACTGCGACAACAAGCTTATGAGAGCTACGTCCTCTACAAAGAGCGCACAAAGAGATTACACGATAAACGCTTGAAGGACCACAAATAATTCCAAGCGGGTGATCTTGTTCTTCTTTACAACTCACGATTGCGCTTATTTCCAGGGAAGCTTCATTCACGTTGGACAGGACCATACACAGTTAAAGAGGTATTTCCGTATGGTACTGTTGCAATAGAGAACGCAGATGGCGTTATATTCAAAGTAAATGGACATCGGTTGAAGCTGTACGTTGCCGGGCCGATAGAGTATGCAGTGGAGGTCATCGAGCTCAAAACCCCGCACACATCATAAGTATGGGGAGGAGAGAGTCTACGCTACTGACTCGCGGATTAAAAATGTAGCAAGAGAGTCTTTGACTCTTTAGGGGTAATATCGTCTTTTTATGTGTTTTTCTAGTTTTAGCGTAATTTAGGTATGTTTGGTAGTTTACGTTAGTTTGTACAATTTTTATACGTATCGAGCGAAGGTTCTATGTTGCGATATGGTTAAAACAGTTTGCGTGTGAAAAAAATGGCGAAAAACGGCCAAAACAGTTGCTGGAAATGGCTTCTGCAGAAAAAACTGATCTGCAGTTGTTGCACGACCGTGCCATGCATCGCACGACCGTGCGTTTGCGGGCTGGCCTGCACTAGGAGTCGCACTCCCGGTGCATCTCCGAGAACAGCGTGCAGTGTTTGAACAATGTCGGTCATGCACGACCGTGCGAGCTGTCGCACGACCGTGCGAGAGGCAGGGGCAGTTTTGTCATTTGTACATTATAAAAACCCCCACCTGCTGCCATTTCCCTCATTCGCGAACCCTAACTGCAGACAGCCGTTCCAGAGCGATTTCGCCTCAAATCGCATGGTTTCTTCGCACGGTTTCACACATCTCTTCGCACGGTACGTTCTTTCTTGTCTTTTTTCTGTTTCTTCCGCTTTCTAGGTTAGAATCATACGATTTCTTCAAGGTTTTTAGGGTTCCCTTCATAAATACAAGCGAAACCCTAGCCCTTGCTAGAATCTCATGTCTCGTGAACAACTGGTTGTTTTTCTGACCTCTGTCTGCATCAAAACTTGTTGAAATTTGTAAAAATCTGGCTGTTCAAAGTTCAGGGGTCGGATTCTGCAAAAACGTGGTCGCACGGACATTCCTCGTGTGGAACGGTCATGCAATTCCGGATGTTCACGATGAATTGTTGTGGTCTCGATGTTGCACGGTGGTGCAGTTGGTCGCACGCCATGCAGATTCGACATATGCTGGCTACCTGTGCTCGTTCTTGGTGACGCACGACCGTGCGTCTCGCCGCACGTCCGTGCGACAGGCCCATATCAGAAAGACAGAATCTTCATAACTGTCTGCTCGGCTGTTTTTGATTGAAATTTTTCCTGCTCCTATTTTCCTAATGTCTTTCCTCATTGCAGATGGATCATCCATTCTTGCAATTTAATGAAAACAACGAGAGAGAGGCCCTTTGTATCCCAAAACGTAACGAATTATGGAATAGGCGGGGGCAGTTTGGCATCCCCCGGAGGCTAGATTGGGATGTGATGAGAGATCTAAATCAGCATGAAAGACTAGAAAATATGCTTACTATTCCGCTTTCGCGTCTAGTCTCTATCGACCGACCCATCTATCGTGAGCTAACGATAGAATTCTTCTCCACATATTCATACGAAAAGCCGAAAGCATATCAAAATCCAAACTTTCGGTGCAGAGAGAGGATCACTTTCAGATTGGGGGGGGCGTTGGCACCATTGGTCGGTGGGTAGATTGGGTCGGAGACGTGGGATTTACACACATGAAGACATGGATTCAGAGTTCTTCACCGATGCGTTTACCTTCCCGAGTGATGAAGCGAGGGCCGCATTTTGGGCTCAAAATGCAATTGGCGACCCATACGATCCAAGGATGTCTAAAGCTTCACGATTGAGAGACCCTCTACATCGAGTGATGCATCATATATTCAGCCACACCATCTGCGGCCGCATGGACAGTTTGGGGAACTGTCCAACACCGGATTTGATATTTCTATATTCGCTGGTTGAGGGAGTACACATCAACCTAGCTGCGAGGATGGCAGAATATTTTGTGAAAAGCTCAGGGAGAAAGTCCAACAGTCAGATTCACGGCGGTCAGTATGTGACCGAAATTGCCTACAATTTAGGGCTGATGACTGATGAGGTACTTGAGGGTCTCACTTTGGTGACCAATGGTGTATCTGTTGATATTCGGTCGTTGAAGGCGATGGGGTTGATTGCTGAGACGGATCGTGGGGATCGATTGAGGGGTTTAAACAACGAGGTCTGGGACCCGTTGCCTCCGGCTGAGGAGGAAGATGAGGATGAGGGGATGCATGATGAGGAGCAGCAGCACGAGCAGCACAGACCACATACACCACCACATTCACCGCAGCATCTTGCATACCACCAGCACCAGGATTGGCCCGAAGGCATCCCGTCTTACACTGAGTTTTACCAGCAGTTCCAACAAATGCAGGTTAACCAGGAGCAGCAGTTCCAACAGATCAGGGCGAACCAGGACTTCTTGCGCCGGGAGGTGCATGATGGATTTTCATACCTTTTTGGGGAACTTCATAACGCCTACCCGAACTACTTCGGGAATCCCCCACAGTTCCCATACGGGAACCCACCTGGTTATGGAGATGCAGGCCCGTCCAACACGAGAGATGATGCTGGTGACGATGAGTAGGAGACGGTGGAGTTGATCGTTGGTGGTTTTTGTTATTTCAGTACTTTATATTTCGGGTGTTCATTTTGGTTGTTATTTCAACACCCCTAGATTGTACTTTATTTTCAGACACTTTACTTTATTTGTCTTGTCATGTTTGGATTTTAGTACTTCTATTTATTTATATTATGGTTTATTTGGTTTATTTGTTTCTGTTCTGTTTTGTTGCACCTTGTGACATACTTACAGATTTCGGCTATCAAGTCTTGGACCGGAAGCACATCACAGATACAGCTTGGAAGTCTCGTTGCATAAAAATCATCTTCAGGGGAGTATTATTCTCCTTTATCTCTATATTTCGGGTTTCGCATTGGGGACAATGCGAAGTTCAAGTGTGGGGAGGGGTTTAACTTTGTTGACTTTGTTTGTCCTAAAAAAAAAATCATTCAAAAATATCTGTATTTTGTATATATTTTAGTAAATAAACCAGTTGGTTGTGTTTTAGAAAACTTCGGACTGGATAAAAACTCGACAAGTAAAATAAATTTTGAAAAAGAAAACCGGAAAGCGTGACAAACAAAGAAAGACTTGCATGATAGTTTTCACACTTTTACCTATTCCTTCCGTTACGTGAGCATATTTGAGCCTTGAAATTGTTATATATTTGTTCAGTTAGGATTTAGGAGTGAGCCGGATGTCATGTGTAATTTAGAACTTGTCACTAGTATGCTTGTTAAGACCATGAACTTGCGGAATTGTGTAGAAGTGATAGAGGCACTTAGATTACCCCTTTGTTGTTAGCCTTGTTCTTTGTGTTGTGTTTCCCATATACCTTACATTACCTTTAGGATTAACCATGTCGAGCCTTCCCGTTTACCTTTGTTTACCCAACATAATCGCCCACTTAGCCAAATTTAGCCTTTTTATGTTTTAAACCTTTTAGTGTTGAAACTCGGTCAAAATAATTGTTTAACTAGCGCTTGTTATAGTTTATTTTTCATTGTATAAATCCATTAGTTCCTTTGTTAAAAAAAAACCAGAAAATAAAACACCCTAAAATAGGGTGAAGTAGACAAAATTCGAGCAATTTTGATTGGTAAAATGATGAAATCTTGTTTATGAGCTCGTTGTCGCATAAGTCGCCTTTTTAAGGCGTTTGTATGTATAGTTTTGTTGTATTGCACTTGTTAAACGTAACTACCGAGTTTTAACCGTTTCGCCACTTTAAATATCCCTTTCCATACCCTTCGCCCAAGCCTAACGTTACACCCTGTAAAGACCTCTTGATTTACACTTTTTCGCATGTTAGTTGGTGGAGACGAGATCTTATGACAAGCTTATGATATTACACATTTCATTGACGAGGCATTGAGTGTTTGCACATACACATTTTATGTATGTTTCATAAATAAAACCGAGTGTGTGTGAACATTGTGAGTTGTGTGAAGATTAGCATATTAAGTCAATTGAAAGTGAAGTCACGACTTTTTGGTTATCGCCATATATTTGCATATGCTTGTTTGGTTTGATTCATTTGATGTTGTCCTTCGAAAAAACCGGCTAACCGTTTGTAGTTGTTTCAATAAATAGTTTGTAAATTATCGTTCTTGTTTGATCCTATCTTTTATTGCATTTTAGTTTAGCTTGCTTGAGGACAAGGAAGGTTCAAGTGTGAGGAGATTTGATATTCATCAATTTATACATATTTTAATCCCCCATTTTATGAGTTTTCGGCCGTAAAACCGTCATTCGGATACTTAATCATGTATACTTTTGTTTACAGGCCTAAAACAGCATGCCAGACAAGATGATAGTGAAAACGAGGACTTTCCGGACGAAACGACAAAGCTGCGAACATTCTGTGAAGATTCTGACCTGGGCAGTTGGCACGGTCGTGCGACTCATGGAACGACTGTGCATATCCGACAACATAGCCCAGACCGGCGATGAACGACTGTGCAATCCGGAGTGCAAGCCTTTCTCGGCAATGCACGACCCTGCAACTCAAGGAACGACCGTGCAACCCCGATGACCAAGCCAGCCCGGAACTGCACCACCAGTGCAGCTTCACGTGCAACCCTTAACCGGAGATGCACGATCGTGCGACAAATGGAACGGTCGTGCGAGATTAAAGACTGGTCAAGATCTGTGATGTCATGCGGTATGGTGAACATTAACTCCAATAATGCAAAAAGTGAACGGTCGTGCCAATAAAGTGCACGACCGTGCGAGATCGAAAAGATATAAAAAAACATGCATAAACATTCTGCTCGTAACTCGGGAATTTTGGAGAGCAATTTAGGCGATTTTCAGGCTCCGGAGGCGTTAGCTTTCACCCGGATTCAAGCCACATTGTCCCGTTTAGCTCGATTACTATTCGGATTCTTAATCTAGTGCTTGTTTATGGTTTGGTTTTCTAATCTTTCCATAATTTTTTTTAATCTTTCAAGCATTTAGATTAATGTTTATGTATTATTGTAGCCTTTGGGCAAAAACACAACAATCCCTTGCTTGATTATAACCATTAGTATGTTAATCTTTGTTTGTAATGACACTTGGAAGTATTTTCTATGTTAATCTTTGATGATTAGTTTGCAACCTTGTTATTGATATTGATTTCTTGATTATAAGTAATTTTGTTGGATGATTGGTATTTGGTTAGTTAAGATAGTTGAAAAATGAAGCTTAATTAATCTTGTATTAGTAAACTTTAAACTTTGTTAACTAGTTTAGCTTGGTTAAAATGTGTGCACCATGATACTAGAAATGGTTAGTGGTTTAATAAAATGTAATTATTGTTAATCAAGAAAGCTTGCCGTCACGTAAGGACCTTAACGGGTTAAATGGTGTCGTTATAAATTCTTGCCATGATTTGTTAGCTTAGTTAATAGTTTAGGCCAAAATTGCTATCTTGGTGAATTTATGTGCAAGATTTGTAAGATGAACTCGGTTGTGATTTAATCTAGTTTATGCTTGTCTCGATGGTTGCATTGTGTTTATCGGTGTCGCTTTCCTTGTTTAAGTGAGGTTAGAAAACTCCTAACGGATGACTAACTTATTTTTAAGATATTTTCATAGACATTTATCAATTGCACGTTAAAGAACAATTTTAGGTGGTTAAAGTGTGTTTATCGTTTTAACTTTCCGAATGATTGTCATGTTAGGATTCCCGAAAGGGATACTAATTGTCTCAAAATTGGAGAATTGATCAAATGCTTCTAGTGCCAAAACCGACTTAGTTGACATGCGTTGGTTGTGTATTAAGCAAGGCTATTTATCTATTTTCATATTTGAAATCTATTATGTTTTTATAAGTAGTTGTTTATGCTTACTTTAGTTTATTAAAAATCAAACAACTTATGTTTTTACCGGTAGTTTAGTGACAAAGGTCTAGTATTATTCCTCCGCCCATTTCCTTGGATCGATACTTGGTTCTTACCGATACTTTACTACATATATGACGGGGTACACTTGCCTCTTTCGTGTGTGTTTTGAAGTTAAAGTAATAATCACTTTTATAAATTTAAAACCGAATCGTGTGTAATTTCATTATAAAAATATGTGTAGTCGCGCACACGTCATATGTCCATAAATATGTAGAATTGTCCAATAAGTCCAAATATTGGTCCAAGTCCATAATTTGTAGGAAATATATTTATATTAATATATATTTTGGTATTTGTCCATATAACCTCTTATGGGTAATTTTTTTATACTTGTACACTTGGGTATTTCTTGTGTATTTGTATGTGTATTTTGGTAGTATACTCCTTTGGAGTATTTAGTGTAGTTTCAAGTTCCTAATATACACTAATACATATAATACACATAACATACACTTGGCACATAATTTTTGTGACCACTAAATATATATATATTTTCCTAAAAATATACATACTTAATATTGATTTTATACTTGAAGCAAACCTTATTTCTTAACTTGTAATTTTTGTATAAAAATTAGGAAACCTTGGAAAATATTTTTAGGTGAATTTTTGGGGAACAAGTTTCACCAAAACTTGTATTTTTCTATGTGTCAAAATTTTATAAAAATTTTGACATAGTTTCCCCTAAAAATGAAGGTTTCCCATATATTCAAAACATGTGTTTATTTTCTGTTCATCACCAAAAATTCAATCTTCAACAATTTCACCAATAACATACACTAAAATCACCATGCTAAACCTTATGATGAACTCTATTTTTGTTAAAAATGTGTAGTTTTTTAGATCTACACTTTACATACTTGATTCTGCCGAAAATAAGTGTTCTTGTTAAATTTTAACAAACTTTTATGAAACTTTATTTTACCAAATAAATCATTCACAAGTTTTATGGTTCTAAGACCATGAGAAACATATTTTAAGACCACTTTTATACTCATTTTGAAGATCTTCAAGTTCATCATCAAGTTTCATCATGGATCTTTCAAGATCCATGCTTAAACTTGTTAGATCTAAGCTTCTAACAAGCTTACACATGATGGATCTAACTAAAAACACAAGATCAATGTTCACAACTTCATATCATACATCAAACAACTTCATAACAACTTGTTTTCATCATAGTTATGTTAGATTTTCATGTTTTCAGCTTTGAAAGTTTAGTTACATTGATTATGTAACTTGTACAAAGCATGAATATGAAGTAAAAATGAGTGTAAAAGACTTACCACAAGCTCTTGTGGCTAGGGAAGTGGCAAAGAACACAAGAAGAAGAAGAATGATGAAGATGGAGTGGATAAAAGCTCCTAGTGAAGGTCTTTCCACTTCTTTTGCTTCAAGCCTTCTTAGGTCACCTATGTGCACCTTTGTAACAACTTGGTGTAACAACCCTCGGTAAAACCAACACCCTCATTATATTTGTATACCCTATTATATCTTAAAATATCCGTATATGTCTTATATTACACCCCGTATGTGAAAACCGAGCCTTAAATAGATTATAACATATAAAATAAAATAAAAACCTGAAATGTAAGTTGAGGCGAGCCGCATAAACCCACCCCAACATCTTACGTGGGCCGTATGGGAGTGTTGACCGGTCTTCGCTGAATCCTTTAGTTCAAGCGGGCCGCATAAGACTTCGTCTAAGTTGACGCGGGCCGCGCGGACTCATAACACGCGATTACACCAGAGGCCGACACGTGTCGACATCGTGGCGGACCTACTCAACGACTCAGCTAAGCTATAGTGTTGACTGGTGTTGACGCGGGCCGCGTAAGGTTACCTTGTCTTTTACGCGGGCCGCGACAGGATGCAATATCACAACTATAAATAGCAGGCATCAGTTTTCAGTTTCCGTCGCTCATTCTCAAATCTCATTCACGAATTCTGAAGTTATAGACATAATATTTTGGGTATTGTACCCCTAATTAGCGAGGTTCTGCTCCATTGTAAGTATTATAACCCAGTTTCGTAATAGATACGCTGCCCGATTGATTTAGGGTTCCGTAACAACTGTCGTGGTTCTGCCCGACGTAGTTGTTGGAATGCCGTCTCGGGGAGGGTATCATTAATAATTTCAAAGGGTTATGATACTAACCAATGTACATTTGTATAAATTATAGATTATATCCAGGAAACCCTTACGAAAAGCCTAAGACAGCAATGTGAGTTTATCCTCTTTTTGTTAATATTTTTGGTAATGTTTTACCAAACCTTAAATGTTTTACTATGAAATTAAGCGGTGATTGAGTCTTTGTAGTTCTTCAATTACTGCCGGTATTATGGGGTTTTGTATACAAAATTTACTACGAGTAGTAGTAAGTCTGAATGACAGTCATTACCATTGGACGACGAGTTAGCCAATGGGTAATTTGACCATAGCCATAGATCCGGTCGTGTGGCAAATACTGAATGAGTAATTGTGTAGAAATAAACAATGTGATCGCTCTCAATACTGTTTTAATTGATAAAATGTTTCTTGATTAAACTGGGATTCACTCACCAGTATTTCCGACTGACAAATGTTTTTAAAACACGTTACAGGTAACACAATGTGAACAGCTAATTAATGAAAAGCCCGCTGGAGAGCACTGAAGGCTTGGGGATAATGTGGCTATAAAAGTTACCTAATAAACGATGTTTTAAATTCAATAAAATAGGGTTTATCCCTATAATGTATTGTAATAAGAACTTGGGTTTTGCCCATGTTATTATAAAAGAAGGTGGTTTTTACTCTGATAAACATTTCCTAACTACGGTCCTGATGTAAATTACGCTGTGAGACTAAATAAATCTGATACCACCGAACTCTGTGATCACGTCCGCCCGTTCCCGGGGATCAGGGATCGGGGGTTGTGACAGAAGGTGGTATCAGAGCCTAGCCACTGGTCTAAGCCAAAGAAGTGTTCTGCTAACACTTAAATTTTAAATTTTGTGTTAGGAAATAAATTACGGAAATATATGCATAACTGTAATTATGTGTTATGTGTTATTTGATTATTTGTTAGTTTTCAGTATGAGTGATCAAGGACCATCAGATCTGAACCATCAGTTATCTGATTCACCTAAGAGTGAAAGTACATCATCACAGCCTGCCCTTTCGGGGTACGTTGCTGATCAGGAGGATGGAATATTTGCTTTTAGAGCTCAACCTGAAGAACCATTTCCTAATAAGAAACGAGGATGGTTCAGTAAAGAAGCTTTTGCTCGTAGAAAAAGAATGAGGAAATTACAACAGCAAAGGGCTTTAGCAGCTATTAAGAGAGTGACAGATGCCCATACTCAAGAGATACTTAATAGAAGTCTAGCTAATTTCCATATCTTAGCTACGACTGCTGCTGACCCAAGTCTGGAACAACTAGTAGCCCCACAACCACAAAACCCAGAACAACCTATGGAGATAGAAAATCAGGAAAACCAAGAAGAAATGTACAATTTTAATCCAGAAGAAATCCCTAGAGTGCCTGCACCAAACCCTCTAGACCCGAATTATGACCCCTGGTGGGACAACAATAGGGATTTTGTGCAACGTTACCCTATCCAGGATTATCCACCCATACAGAACATAGAAGCTTACCCAGGTATGGACCCTTTAGATCCCTATTATCAAGATGATTATATTAGGGAAATATTAGAGGATCCTTACCAATTTCAGGCACATACACCCCCATATCAGGAACATGTACCCCAGATTCCAAACCTAGTCCGAGAACCTGCACCCCCAATGAGTGCAGAAAACGTTCAAGAACTTAGGACTTTCGGGGAGGAGATCTTAGAAAGCAGTGAGAGGATGTGTCAAGTTGGAGAGCGTCTCGTATGGAAATACGATGAACGCAATATGGATTTCTGGATGAATCCATATCCATGAATGTTAGAATGGAGGAAGCAGTAGTAATAATAATAATAATAATAAAAATAAAATAAAATATGTGTGTATGGATGCATATTACTATTTTATTTCTGTTGGTATTGTAATCTTTATTTCTGTACTAGTGTGTAATAGACGCATAAGTATATGAAAAGAGTAAGTAGCAATGATCTACGTTTTTGGCTAGATTGTGTGTCATGTGATTAACTATATTAGATATTAATTGTGATATTAATATGGGGTAAATGTTTAAAATTCAGATGGCCGATCAAGGAAATCAAGTAAATCCGGATAATAACCCGGAAATCCAGAATGATAATATTCAGAACGATAATGAGAATCTGAATAACAACAATGGGAACCAGATGGATAATAGTGCTATCCAACACATTGTAGCACAAGGAATTATAGATGCAATGCCATTTATTCTTCAAACTGTTAAAGATGCTGATAATAAAAGTAAGCATAGCAGTAAGCGACCAAGTGAACCAGAAAACAGCGTGAACAATGGACCTGTACTTCAAATGCCCATTCCCAAAAGAAGAAGAACCATGTCCTATGGTTGTTCTTATAAAGAATTCTGGTCTTGTAAACCAATGGAATTCTCGGGCAATGAAGGGGCTATTGCAACCTTACGCTGGATAGAGAAGACTGAGGCAGTCTTAAGGATAAGTAAGTGTGCTGAAGAAGATAAAATATTGTTTGCTTCTAATCTATTTAAGAATGCAGCACTAGAATGGTGGAACACTATCCTCCAAACAAAAGGAAGTGATAGAACCTATAATATGGAATGGGAAGAGTTTAAGGATAAGGTAGAAAGGAAATTCTGCCCACCCAATGAAAAAGAATAGATAGCAAACAAATTCCTAAATCTTAGGATGACTGGGGTGGATAGCAAAGGGTACACAAAGTTATTCTTTGAATATGCTAGGATAGTACCAACTCTTGCTTCACCAGAACCAGTATTAATCTCTCGTTATATTTGGGGATTAATTGGGGAGATAAGACATGTAGTCAAGGCAGCTAGACCTCACACCATAGAAGAAGCTGTAGAACTAGCCAACACCTTGACAGATGAGTTAGTCCGTACTCAAGAAGAGGATCAAAGAAGGAGCCTAACCCAGAAGTTGACTCAAGAATTTCGTTCTGGAAATTCTAACCGTGGAAGAAATATAGGTTCTACCTCTGCACCTTATTGTAGGTATTGCAAAAGAAAGCATTCAGGAAGATGTTCCATATACTGTAACTTTTGCAAAATATCGGGACACAAGGAAGAAAATTGCAGGAAGAAAGCCAATAGCCGGATATGTTACAATTGCGGAGAACAAGGTCATATCAAGCTAAATTGTCCAAAATTAGTCCCAGCTGCAGACAACAAGAATACTAAAAATGCTAGAGCATTTGTGCTGACTGCAGAAGAAGCCAAGATGATCCCAGATGTCATAGCTGGTACGTTTTTAGTTAATGATGTCTTTGCTAAAGTATTATTTGACTCTGGTGCAAACCAAAGTTTTATTAATACATCGTTTTGCAAATTACTAAATCAATCATTAACTAAACTACCACAAGAATGCTTAGTAGAGACAGCCAATGGAGAAACTGTTAGAATTTCTGAAATCTTGCAGGGAGCAAGTATAGAAATTTCAAATCAGAAATTTATTGCAAATCTTTATCCTATGAATCTGGTAGGATTTGATGTTGTTTTAGGAATGGATTGGTTGATAGCCAATAAAGCTAGTATTTTATGTGATCAAAAGTTAATTCGGGTAAATTCACAAAAAGGAAAAATGATCACCATTAAAGGAAATAAATCCTCTAGGACCACAAAATTCATCTCTGTGATGAAAACTGCAAGTTGTATAAGAAAAGGTTCTATAGTGTATTTGATATCCATAATCACTAACACTAAAGGAAAAGAACTAAAAGATATTCCAGTAGTATCTCAGTTTTCAGATGTCTTTCCAGAAGAATTGCCAGGACAACCTCCAGACAGAGAAGTTGAGTTCAGAATTCACCTGCTACCAGGAACATCACCAATTGCCAAAGCACCTTACTGTTTGGCACCCGCTGAAATGCAAGAATTGAAGAAACAATTAGATGAATTATTGGAGAAAGGATTTATACAGCCAAGTTCATCGCCATGGGGAGCGCCGATACTGTTTGTTAAAAAGAAGGACGGATCAATGCGTATGTGCATTGATTACCGTGAATTAAACAAAGTCACGATTAAGAATCGGTATCCATTACCAAGAATCGATGATTTGTTTGATCAGCTACAAGGAGCTCGATTTTTCTCTAAAATTGATTTAAGGTCAGGATATCATCAATTAAAGGTACAGGAAGAGGATATTCCTAAAAATGCTTTTAGAACAAGGTATGGACATTATGAATTTACTGTCATGCCATTTGGTTTAACCAATGCCCTAGCTGCATTTATGGACATGATGAACCGAGTATGTAAACCATATTTGGATAAATTCATAATTGTTTTCATAGATGATATTCTAATTTATTCTAAGAATAAAGAAGATCATGCAAAACATTTGCACGCACTTTTAAGTTTGTTAAGAAAGGAAAAGCTTTATGCTAAGTTTTCAAAGTGCGAATTTTGGTTAGAACAGGTACAATTCCTTGGACACCTAGTCAATCATGAAGGAATTCATGTAGATCCAACCAAGATTGAGGCAATTACTAAATGGAAAATCCCTGAGTCACCAACTGAGGTTAGAAGTTTCTTAGGATTGGCCGGTTATTATAGAAGATTTATTAAAGATTTCTCTAGAATAGCCATTCCCTTAACTAAGCTAACCTGTAAATCTGTTAAGTTTGAATGGGGATTAAAACAAGAAGAAGCCTTTAGAATTCTTAAGCAAAGATTGACCCATACACCTATACTAGCATTACCAGAAGGAACTGAAGACTTTGTAGTCTATTGTGATGCTTCTAAATTAGGTTATGGATGTGTGTTGATGCAACGACAAAAGGTTATAGCTTACGCATCTAGACAACTCAAGAGTCATGAAGAGAATTATTCAACCCATGATTTAGAATTAGGAGCTATAATTTTTGCTCTTAAAATTTGGAGACATTACCTTTATGGTAGTAAATTTACCATATTCACTGATCATAAGAGTTTAAGATATGTTTTCAAGCAAAAGGAGTTGAATATGAGGCAAAGACGCTGGATGGAATTTCTTAGTGATTATGATTGTGATATCCAGTATCATGAAGGAAAAGCCAATATAGTGGCAGATGCTTTAAGCCGAAAGTATCATGAAAAGTCAAAAAGGGTACGTTCTCTTAAATTAAATCTGCAAATAGATTTAAATGATCAGATAAGAGAAGCACAAGAATCAATAATCAAAGATGATTCTGAAAAATTAAAAGGTATGTTAAAAGAATTGAAACAAGGAACGGATGGAATTTGGAGATTCCATGAAAAGAGAATGTGGATACCTAAATTAGGAAATCTACGTAATCGTATATTAGAAGAAGCCCATAAGTCTAAGTATACGATACATCCAGGAAGTGATAAAATATACCAGGATTTAAGGAAAAAATTCTGGTGGATAGGAATGAAAAAGGGCGTAGCAGTTTATGTTTCTAAATGTTTGACTTGTTCACAAGTCAAAGCTGAACACCAGAAACCCTCAGGTTTGTTACAGCAATTAAAAATGCCAGTTTGGAAATGGGAATTTATAACCATGGATTTTGTTACTAAATTACCCAAAACTAGGAAAGGAAATGATACAATCTGGGTGATTGTAGATAGACTAACTAAGTCAGCTCATTTCTTACCAATGAAGGAAACAATTAGTATGGAACAATTATCTAAATTGTATGTAGATGAAATTGTTTCTTTACATGGCATTCCTTTATCAATTGTTTCTGACAGAGATAGTCGATTTACATCTCATTTCTGGTCAAGTTTCCAAAAGGCAATGGGAACCAAGATAAAGCTAAGCACGGCTTATCATCCTCAAACAGATGGACAAAGTGAAAGAACAATTAAGACAATGGAAGACATGCTTAGAGCTTGTGTAATTGACTTTGGAGGTAATTGGGACGAACACTTACCTTTAATCGAATTTTCTTATAATAATAGTTATCACACAAATATCAATGCTGCACCATTCGAAGCACTTTATGGACGAAAGTGTCGAACCCCAGTCTGTTGGGCAAAAATTGGGGAAAAGCAACTATCTGGACCTGAGATAGTACAGGAAACAACTGACAAGATTATTCAAGTCAAGGAACGACTGAAAGCAGCACGTCATAGACAAAAGAGTTATGCTGATAACCGATGCAAACCCTTAGAATTTCAAGTAGGAGATAAAGTATTGTTAAAGGTCTCTCCTTGGAAAGGAGTGGTAAGATTTATCAAACGGGGAAAGCTAAGTCCCAGGTATGTTGGACCTTTTAAAATTATTAGAAGAATAGGACCTGTAGCCTATCAGCTACAATTGCCAGAGGAAATGGCAGGAATACATGATGTGTTTCATGTATCTAATCTTAAAAAGTGTTTAGCTGATGAATCATTGATAGTACCTTTTAAGGATATAGAGGTAAATGAACAACTCAAGTTTGTAGAAAAACCTCTACAAATTGAAGACAAGAAAGTCAAGAATCTTAAACATAAAAGACTAGTTCTAGTCAAAGTGAAGTGGGATTCCAAAAGAGGACCTGAATACACATGGGAGCTTGAGTCAGAAATGCAAAGGAAATACCCTCATTTGTTTCAGTAGATCTCGAGGACGAGCTCTAAAGTAAAGTGGGGAGAATGTAACAACCCTCGGTAAAACCAACACCCTCATTATATTTGTATACCCTATTATATCTTAAAATATCCGTATATGTCTTATATTACACCCCGTATGTGAAAACCGAGCCTTAAATAGATTATAACATATAAAATAAAATAAAAACCTGAAATATAAGTTGAGGCGGGCCGCATAAACCCACCCCAACATCTTACGCGGGCCGTATGGGAGTGTTGACCGGTCTTCACTGAATCCTTTAGTTCAAGCGGGCCGCATAAGACTTCGTCTAAGTTGACGCGGGCCGCGCGGACTCATAAAACGCGATTACACCAGAGGCCGACACGTGTCGACTTCGTGGCGGACCTACTCAACGACTCAGCTAAGCTATAGTGTTGACTGGTGTTGACGCGGGCCGCGTAAGGTTACCTTGTCTTTTACGCGGGCCGCGACAGGATGCAATATCACAACTATAAATAGCAGGCATCAGTTTTCAGTTTCCGTCGCTCATTCTCAAATCTCATTCACGAATTCTGAAGTTATAGACATAATATTTTGGGTATTGTACCCCTAATTAGCGAGGTTCTGCTCCATTGTAAGTATTATAACCCCAGTTTCGTAATAGATACGCTGCCCGATTGATTTAGGGTTCCGTAACAACTGTCGTGGTTCTGCCCGACGTAGTTGTTGGAATGCCGTCTCGGGGAGGGTATCATTAATAATTTCAAAGGGTTATGATACTAACCAATCTACATTTGTATAAATTATAGATTATATCCAGGAAACCCTTACGAAAAGCCAAAGACAGCAATGTGAGTTTATCCCCTTTTTGTTAATATTTTTGGTAATGTTTTACCAAACCTTAAATGTTTTACTATGAAATTAAGAGGTGATTGAGTCTTTGTAGTTCTTCAATTACTGCCGGTATTATGGGGTTTTGTATACAAAATTTACTACGAGTAGTAGTAAGTCTGAATGACAGTGCATTACCATTGGACGACGAGTTAGCCAATGGGTAATTTGACCATAGCCATAGATCCGGTCATGTGGCAAATACTGAATGAGTAATTGTGTAGAAATAAACATTGTGATCGCTCTCAATACTGTTTTAATTGATAAAATGTTTCTTGATTAAACTGGGATTCACTCACCAGTATTTCCGACTGACAAATGTTTTTAAAACGCGTTACAGGTAACACAATGTGAACAGCCAATTAATGAAAAGCCAGCTGGAGAGCACTGAAGGCTTGGGGATAATGTGGCTATAAAAGTTACCTAATAAACGATGTTTTAAATTCAATAAAATAGGGTTTATCCCTTTAATGTATTGTAATAAGAACTTGGGTTTTGCCCATGTTATTATAAAAGAAGGTGGTTTTTACTCTGATAAACATTTCCTAACTACGGTCCTGATGTAAATTCCGCTGCGAGACTAAATAAATCTGATACCACCGAACTCTGTGATCACGTCCGCCCGTTCCCAGGGATCAGGGATCGGGGGTTGTGACACTTAGATTGCTTGAATGATGAATGAAAATGAAGGTGTGTGGGTGGGTATTGATGGCTGAGAGTATAGAAGAGAGGAAGAAAAAGATGTGTGAAAGTTTTGAATGAAAAGATAAGGAATGATGAACTTGGGGTTTAAGTTATAATCTTCCAACAATTGTATGTCCATTGGTTCTCTTGTCCCATATCTAGACATCATTTACAATATTTTAATGGGAAAGGGTGTGGGCCACCCTTTGGGGCCGGTTATTGCATGGGGGGGGGGGTAATATGTAAAGTTTTGGAAGTCTAGGATGGAAGATGTAAATTAGAGGTTAAATATGAAGTTAAGTATGTTTAAGTGTTTTTATGATTTTTTAAGGTGTTTAAGCATCATAACTAGCTTTAAAACATAAAAACAATGCTTCTAGTCTATTTTTGGTGTTTTGGATAGTGTCCGGTTAATCGTTCGGTTATCGGTTCGTTAAAGTGCTAAATTGTGAATTTTACAAGGTATGAAGTACCTTTTGTGACAATTTTCATTCCCGACACTTTACAAGTTATTCTGGACATTTAAACCTTAATTCTGCATGTTATATTGATGTTTAAATGCTGATTTTTGCTGAATTCTGCAGAATTCTACATTTAAAGTGCGTTTCGAGTACTTTTTAGTGCTTGTTTTAGCTTCCGGAAAGTGTTTATGTTAACCTTTGATCACCCACTTAGGTTTCAATGTATTTTTGATGTAGGACCTACATCTAAGTCCTAAATCTATTGTTTGATTGTATTCTGAAGTTTTGCTGTCGCAGCTTGTCTAACCGGTGAGCTTACTTATCATTTTGACGCAACGCTTAAAGTATAGTATAATACGACAGTTAATGTATGGAACATGCATGAATTTAATTGCATAACAAGTAAGCATATAATGTTGACGTGTAAACACATAAATGCAGGAAATAAATTATTTTTAAAATAGTACGAAAATTACCAATTTTGTGCTAGTTGTCACAAAACACACCCAAACTTCACCCACCAATCAAGAACCTCCACTTCACAACCCAAATGCCCCCCACGCCGGTGGAAAACTCCAAGCCCAAACATAAACGCCATGAACAAAGCCTTTCTCGGGGTGGTATAAGCGGCGTGGTGTGGCATAAACGCCACAAAACTACGCCCACACCGTGTGGTCTTACGTGATGGTATTCAATCTCTTAGTTTTGTAAATTATCATATCTCAAAAACATAGTTTTATAATTCATAGATTTTCATTATCAACCATTTAATATTTCATTTATTGAACTTGAAGAATACACACCTTTTCTAACATAGTAAATAATAAACGACAACATAAATTAAATTTAAGTAATTAAGTTATTGAATTATCCAAATTTTATGAGATCTTTACGAGCACCTACAATCGGAGACTTCCACATATAGTCATATTCTCATTGCCTTTATTTGTCATACATACCTCATTGGATGCCACGACAAAAATCCATTGCTTTCTCTCGTCTGCAATTTCCATATATCAAGTCCCTTTATTTTCAAGGTATGTGTCCATAAGGTTATTCGCCATCGCTTCACGCCCCAGCTAGGTGGCACCGGTGCCAGCGTGAGCCGGCGTTGTACACCAGCGGAGGCCGCGTGAAGAAGGCATGGGGGTTGGATGGCGTGAAGGAGAACACGACATGAGGGGGTTGGATGTGGGGCCCATGCTTTTTCAACTAATCATATAATTTTCTTTTTTTTAACTTATTTAAAAATAGTATAGTAAACGTCAATTTGCCCTTTACGTTATGACACTGAAATCAGTTTGCACGCCCCTAAGAAAACGTTGGACACTTCCACCTTCACGTTTACACTTCGCTTCAGTTTACACCCCTCCGTTTGTTGATCGTTTGTTTGACCATTAACAGTAGAGGTATTTCAGTAATCATCTCCCTTTGCACCTGTTTGATCGAAGTGAACCCCATTTCCCCCAGCTCTTAAAATCGACCCTATGCTTGACCTAAATCCACATTCACTTTGCTCCGAACCGATGTTGACTCGAAGTGAACATTAAAATTGAAATAGATTAACCTTAATCGATGGCTCGTGGATTTTGGAAGGTTTGTGAGATTGTAGAAGATTTCGACCCATACTCCATTTACCATAAGTTTAGTTGTAAATTGCTTTGTTCATGCATCTTTGTTACAATGCTAAAATTTTATTCTGATTTTGCTTGCAGTTGATATGCCCACGTTTTTTCTCTGTGAAGATTTTCCATGGAGGTAAGTTCTCTACAAATCCAGGTAGGGCATACGTAGGTGGTACAACACACTTCATTGATAGTGTTAATATGGATGATTTTAATATTAATATGGAGGAAATGGTTAAGCAAATGGGATATCCATGTGATAGATATTTTATTGTCATTTTAAGGTTCCTAGTTTGTCTTCGGATTTGGGTCTTAAAGTGTTAGGTAATGATAATGATTTTGAATGTGTTTGATCACGTCCGATAAGGAGTTAGGCTTATAGATGTAGGTCCCCTATTCGTATGGATCTTCAACAGAATTGTCTTTCCAATCAAGAGTGCGGAATCCTCTTGATCAGAATAAGCAGAAAACGTGTAGGAAACAGAAACAGCAAATCACTTTCAAACTGGATCTTTATTGATTATCTATCAAACTTGATTACAATCAATCAAGATCCCTAACCACACTCAAATTCGTCCAAGCTAGCTCTCACGAATTTCTATGCCTCTCAAACAATGTTCTGGCTGATTAACTGATTAACCTAAACCCTAAAGCCTAACCTTGTTTATATAACACAAGGTTACTACTTGGGCCAAGGTTCAACATCATGGACTGCGAATTGGACAAGCCCAATTCGCCCCCCATCACCCAATATGGGTTTTGGTTAGCCCAAACATTATAACTAACTATTACAAAACTAAACCCGCTAACTGTTTATCGTTTAACTAATTACAAGATATCCAAAGACCAAATCTAAGCTGTTGTCACAAACATGCACCAACAAACTCCCCCTTGACAATAGCTTCATAAAATAACTTTGTCTTCAGTCATCTTGCAATCTTCATGTAATCTTACACTGTCTTTGGTCTTTGGATAGCTTCAGCTTCAATAGCTTCTGTCAGCAACAGACTCCCCCTAAGCTGATGCATCCAATCACCAAATCTTCAAAACTTTAGCGGTTGAGTAAAACTCCAGTTCAGCATTTGTATAGCAATCTTCAAACTCTTAAACTTTGTCTGCAATATAGAAAGGAGGTTCTACCATGCATCCAATCAAACTCTCATCTTCACAGCAACGTCTCAGCAACACACTGCTTCAATCTGTTTACTATAAAACAAATATCTCGAGAAACCATAAGAATTTTTCAACAAAAGTTAAACAAATTATTATTATTCAAGAGATAGTTAAACTGTATTACAGATTAAGCATTTTCAACTTCATCACCAACACGCAAAACTTTTTAATCACACACTCTATAACCCGCGTGATTTAAAATTTTGAACTCACTTTCTAACACCGTCTCCCCCTATCAGTAACAATTCCTCCAAGAATAACAGTTTTCCGTACGTTAAGAATTTTAAACAGAAAAAAAAAACACTATTTTTGGATTTTTATATTTTTCAGAAAGCAAGTAAATAACAAAAAGCAATAAACACTCTATTTTTGTGAGAATCACTGGTAAGAAGATCATATCAACAAAATCAAACTGTTTCACACTATTTAGATAATTCTTTATTTAATTTTTCATGAAAAGCAGTTCAAGACGATTACCAGTATGTTCGTCCTCTTAAACAAAATGCATGAACATTTCAAGTACCAATACCATATGATACGTTAAGGTAATTTTATTTCTGATATACTAGTGTGTCCCACTTCAGGATATACCCCCACGATCAAGGTATGCACAAAGATTCATCGTAGTAGGTGAGTATACTGATGTCATCCTTTAAGATATCCTGACAGTGTCTTGGTCTGCATATAATCTGTTTTATCATGTTTTGATTGCTTAACAATGAACACCCAAATAAATACTAATCAAATCCTGGAAATATAAACAACACACTCTATCATGCAAGTATCTTCCCTACCACATATTTCACAAGTCCAATCCAGATTTCTGAAATCTTAACTGGGAATAGGTTGAGAAGAGAACAGAATAGATCTTTAGGAGAGATGGTATAAAATACAGATCAAATGAGTTTTCTCAGTTTGATATAGGTTTATTGGGTTTCATTTGGGCACTTGAGGGCCTCTTTCGGGTGTATTAGATCTATAGCGCGACAACGTACAGCTAGGTCAGCATGTATCTGGATGCAGCAGAAGCTGTCGTTGCCTAGCACCTCCAGGTCAGCATATATCTGGATGCAGCAGAGGAGGTACACGATTTTTTTCAGAGAAGATTTCAGAATCAGATCAAAATTGTGTGTATCGGGACAACATACAGACATTCAAATAGAAATGAGCTAATTCCAAGTGACTTTCTTTCCTGGGGTCATGTACAATTTTAGTTCTGAACAGAAAAACAGCCAAGATATCCCCAGATGAAATAACAGTATAAAGACCCAAAACTTCAGATTTTGGCAATCTATCAACGCACGATTTAAGGTCATTAAACCATACATCACTGATATGTTCCCCACTCATACACATTTCATTTATGTTTATATCACATTGGTAAGTTGATTATTTCATGCTTTTTGCCTACTGGTACATCATATAATGAAGCTGCTATCACACTTAAGCAATTTAATTTCATTTTCAGTGTGACAGTCTAACTTGCCGATGTAATATCATTCCTCCTTTTTCACACAGTGATAACTCATTTTTAATTTTCTATTTTTTTTTTATGTTTTTTTATTTTCAATTTTTTTCTTTTTGATTTTTAAGAAAAGCAGTAAACTATTTACAAAATTCTTATGAAAAACCAGTTATTCAGGATTCCTCATCCCGTTGAGTTCGACTAAATGTTCAAAGCGAGCCCTGTCAAATGCTTTAGTATAAATATTTGCCAGGTTATCTAGTGTGTCGACTCAGCACTTTGAACTTCAATTTAAATCAATCAATATAAATATATCAACAATCTCACATCCCCCTTCATGTGCCTAGAGCAGCCATTATCAACATAAGTTGATAATCCTCCTTAGCAGCTCCTGCACACACTCAACAACTCAGTTAGTCTTAAGAACCCAAGCCCTGATAGTCTTGGGTTTTCCAAATTCATCCATTACAGGTACATCCATCCAATATCCATCACACTTCAGTGGATTATCTGGATACCTGCTTCTCCCATTATTATACCATGAATTTTGAAAAAAATTTGGATGTTGTTGAACATTTGAATTATTAAAACCCCTATATTCATTTCTTCTTTGAAAATTTCGATTACCAAAATTATGGTGTCGATTTTGATATCCAAAATTTCTATTTTGACTTTGAAACTGATTTGATTTACCATTAAAATGACTAAAATGTGTAGAATTGCTTCTTGGTCTATCAAATCGTCTTGATGTTGAAGTCTTAGATTGAAATCTTGGTTGATTATATTGACAATGTTGTTGAACATTATTATTCAAACCAACCCTATTCCCTTCCTTAACCTCATCAACTTTTTCTTTATTTTTCTTCAAAGGACAACAACTCGCCACGTGCCCTTTGTTGTGACATCTAAAACAAGATTTTGTCTTGTAATTTCTCTTTTTCTTAAATCTCTTTTTAAATGTTTTCTTCTTTTCTTCTTCAGTATCCTCATCCGATTTATAAGTTGTACTGTCAGACTCAACAGATTCTTTCAAAGAAACTGGACTACTTGGCAAGTCCACAGCTATCGGATCCACTACAGCTGGTGTAGTAGGCACAAAATCAATTAACTCATTTTCATCGGGTAAAAAAGAGTAGTCTTGATTTTTAGAAGATGAGGCTTTACTAAACCCCAAACCCTTTTTATCATTACTCTTTTTCAAACTTGCTTGAATTTGAGTCCTAACTAATGAAGATTTTCCAAACTTGTCTAACTTTCCTTTAAGTTCAACAATTTGGTCTTGTGCAATTGCCAATTCCTTGCACTTTTCAGAAAATTCATTAGTTTTATCCTTTACAGTCTCACGAGCCAAATCAATGACCTGCAACAGTTCATTGACTTTGCTTGTTAAACTGCTGATTTCTTGTTCATTTGATTTGAGTTTATCTAAACAATTTGACTCTCTGTTAATCAAAAGAACATTTGACTCTTTTAATTTTTGCAATTCAGCTAACTGAATTTTGTTTTGCTCCGATAGTCTGTCAACTTTACCCTGTAGTTCAGTGCAATTAAGACATGTATGACTTACAGGTTCTGATGTTACCTTTACCTCTGTTGTAAGTTCATTCACACCATTCATGCACTTTGAAACTTCTGCATCTACCTTTTCAGCAGTTTCCTTATCAGCTTCCTTTTTCAAATCATTCTCTTCATCTGCTTTCTTTTTCTCTTCAACCCCAGCAGCTACTTCTCTTATCTTTACAGCTGCAAACTCAGCCACCAATGCTTGATCACAAGTATTCACTTTTGATTGAATCTGATAATGTTTTTCCAGGGCTTCCCACAGCTCTTGAGAAGTTCCATACTTCTTAAGGGTATGTTTAACGCCCTCAGGCAAGGACTTCTTTATTGCTGCTAAAGCTTTCTTCTCAGCATCAACCACTCGTTTCTCAGATTCATTCATTTTATCATAAGACATCACTATAACTCTTCCATCAACCCGACGTGTGGGAGCAAAGTACCCATCGATCATACAGCTCCACATTTTAGTATCTTCACTCTTCATAAACGACTCAAACTTTTCTTTCCAGTCAGCATATTCTTTGATGTTTGTAAGCTTTGGCCAATTCTTAACTTTCTCACTAACATTTTCTACTTTAACCATCTTTAAACACGTTTTACCGTAACCGTACTGATAAAACCGTACAAAATTTTTCCGAAAACTGTTTTTACCAAAGTATACCGTTAGAATCGTCTCGAAAAAACGAATCCAATGATATATAATGTCGAAAACCAAATTCGGAATTTTCCAGAGCCTTTTTTTTTTTTTTTTTTACCCTAAAAATTCAAAGAATTCAACGGTCCGAACAGTTCTGTCAAACGAGCTACGGATCAATTTCTATTTGCAAAACAGTCAGATTTTATCGACGCTTGCCAGAAAATATTCCACCCTTTTAAATTTGCTGCTAAAATCGCTGGGTCTCAGTTAATTTCGCTAGGTCTGCTTCGCTAACAAGTCAAGTTCGCTGCCAAGTCTATTAATTTCGCTCAGTCAACAATTTCGCCAGGTAACCAGTTCGCTATTACGACGACTGGTAAGTCGCTGAAAACCGTAATATTTTCGCTGTGGAAAATTTCACGGTTACCAAAGTCGCCTTTGGATTTAAGATCGCCGGGTCAAACAATTTCGCTGGTCACCGAGATATCAACCCTCAAATTCGCTGAACAATCTGCAAATTTGTTAAAATCGCCCAGTAACTTTGGAAACTCAATCTGTTCAAATTCTTGATGATTTTCTGGATTCTGCTAACACAAATCTGCAAAATCAGAAAACCTAATCAGCACAGAAATTTCGAAAATTATGAAGAACAGATGGAAAACCACGAAGAACACAAAGAACAGTCTTCGAATCTTCAAGTCTTTCAGCCAGAATTCTTCAAAATTATCAACCAGAACTTTCTCCAACACCTGCAAAACAGCAAACAAACAAAGCAGAAGATCAAAACAGCCAACAAAAATCGAAAATCAGTATCAAACACACAAAAATTTCGAAAATTTCAAAATCCTAATTTTTCAGGTTTTCAAATATTTCGAAAATTCTTCCTGTTTCTCCAAGAACAATTCTGAACCGAGCCTTCAAGAGCCTAATGCTCTGATACCAATTGTAGGTCCCCTATTCGTATGGATCTTCAACAGAATTGTCTTTCCAATCAAGAGTGCGGAATCCTCTTGATCAGAATAAGCAGAAAACGTGTAGGAAACAGAAACAGCAAATCACTTTCAAACTGGATCTTTATTGATTATCTATCAAACTTGATTACAATCAATCAAGATCCCTAACCACACTCAAATTCGTCCAAGCTAGCTCTCACGAATTTCTATGCCTCTCAAACAATGTTCTGGCTGATTAACTGATTAACCTAAACCCTAAAGCCTAACCTTGTTTATATAACACAAGGTTACTACTTGGGCCAAGGTTCAACATCATGGACTGCGAATTGGACAAGCCCAATTCGCCCCCCATCACCCAATATGGGTTTTGGTTAGCCCAAACATTATAACTAACTATTACAAAACTAAACCCGCTAACTGTTTATCGTTTAACTAATTACAAGATATCCAAAGACCAAATCTAAGCTGTTGTCACAAACATGCACCAACAATAGACATATATGTTGAACATTGGAATTCACGTGTGTTGTTGAACTCATTTGAATGGAGTTCTTATCCATCCAAAGATGCTGATCCAACTATTGAAAATGCTGAATTCATAGAAAGTGTTAATGAGATTAATATTGAAAAAGGTAAAGAAGATGGTGAGCGTGGTGAGAATAGTGACGATGGTGAGGGTAGTGAGGAATACGATCCTAATTATATTGTAGATGAAGATAATATTCTAGAGGATGTTGAAGTAGATATGAGGCATTTTAGGTGTAACACCCCATGTTTCGAAAGTCAAAGTCAAGATAGAAGTCAAAGGAAGAAAAGATTGCTAATTGCGATCTGTCACTCCTTGCTCAACTACTGTTTTGACTTCTTTGACTTGTAATCAATTCTGTTATTTATTTGTTTTAGTTATATTATGCGGAGTATCTATTAATAATCGAGGTTTAATCGCATGTTTAATCGCTAATCGACTTATCGCTAATCGCTATCGCATTCGCAACTCGAATTATGTGTTCTGGATATTCTTTTACGTGTGTGTGCTATTATGTGTTACTTGTGCATGTTATGTTTATGTTGGGGTGTTAATTGCAATCGCAATCGCAATTCTACCGCAATCGCAATCTAATCGCAAACGTTGAACGCAAGTTATTTATAGTGATTGTATGTTAGATATAGTAGTTAGGTTATTGGTGTAACTAATGGATAATACAATCGCATCGCTCGCTCGAATCGCATCGCAACGCTCAACACGCGAATTGAAATGACAAAACTCAACACGCCGGACACCAGGATCGAGTGGCCAACCGATCGAGTGGCCATCCAATCGGATTGCCATCCGATCGGGTTACCATCCGATCGGTGACCAATCTGACACTTTGACACTTTCCTCTTTTGGAAACCCTATAAATACCCACCTGTCGCATCATTTGTGATGTGACAGCTCCTTGTTCGACCAGCCGCACTCAAGCACTCATTTCTCTCGATTTCTCGCGATTCTTGTATTTTCGACCTAAATCTTGTACTTCTATGATCTACATGCACTCCTTCATCTTTTTCACCTTCGAATCTTAACTTTTAACCGTGAAATCACCGGATTTGAGGTGTTCTAGGATGATGTCATCCTGTAGTTCTTATGAACTTCAAGGTTTGGCTTCATTCCACCAAGAACAACTTAGATCTAAAGGATTTCCACAAGATTAAACAATGTTTTCTCATAGATCTACACATATTCACGGTTAAAAGGATTGAAAGAAGGTTTTCCAACTTTCTTTCAACTCTTTTACACTCAATGCACTCAAAACCGATAGAATCGGAGCTCGTTCTGATCTTCTACTCTTTCTTAGTGATGTATCAGCTCAAGATCTGAATTCTATTCAAGAGACAACAGATTTTGGGTTAAACATGAACAACCGTCTCGAACCGTGAACGGGTCGGACTAGGGTGGTTCCTGTTCGATCGGATCACTTAGGTCATGATGAGGTTCCTCTTGTTCAACACGTTAGCACACCGTCTCGATCAAAACTGCAAAACTTTCAAAACAATCAAGTGTCAAAGACGATCAGGTCGTTGGGACGGATTGTCGTCCGATCAGATTGTCGTCCGATCGAACGGCCATCCGATCGGCTTGCACTTGGTTTCACACTTAAACTTTTATTTCAACCTTTCAAGGTTTTGAACGTCGAACGGATTACCGTCCGATCGGATTGCCATCCGATCGAACGACCATCCGACCATGTGACGTTTGGAACTTCGACACTTAATCATTTTCATATTTTCAAAGATCATCAGTAACTAACGGATTGCCACCCGATCGGATAGCAATTCGATCGAGTGACAATCCTGTTGTGAACTTGTTCTCACTAAGTGTCCTGCCAATCGGATCGCTATCCGATCGGACTGTCGTCCGATCGATCGACCTGAAGGGTAGAGGTACTTCTCTAATTTCAAAATGCTACAATGAAAACTTCAAAGCCATCATACACAAACACATCCTTACCAAACAAGATGTCAATCCAATCGAATGGCCATCCGATCGGATTTGTCACACCCCCAAATTCCACAAGCAGAGTATCACTACAGGAGGCGTGACATGCCACCAATCATGTTGAACAATGTATAAGAGTAAATATAAAACCAACCACAATATAATTGGTGTCCAAAAGAAATCAACCAAGTTCAAGTTATCAGCGAAAGCATAAAGTTTAAAACCAAAGCATAGGTTATAAGTTCATTAAGTTTAACATGGAACTCAACAGTCCATGTCCCACAACGACCATGTCCTCCTGTGCAAGCTCCATCTAAGCACCTAACGACCTGCAAGGCATATAGTAAGGAATCAACAACAAAGTTGAGCGAGTTCACAGTTGGGTGTTCGTTTTAAGTTGTTTAAAAAACATAGGTTTCCTTTAGCTGGCTTACTTGCCATGGGGGTTACCCCATAGTTGAAAAACATGATTAACCATTCCTTTTACTTTGGCTCCCAGCCGTGGGGGCTACCCCATGAATATCCCACTAGACCCGTTACCATATCGACTACTGACTGAGAAAGTTGGGTGCCCTAAGTCAATGTCTATCATCATTGACGTGCCTAGATCCATTAGTCCATGCCCGTCCTCTGCGGCACGGTGTGAGGCTTGTCAAACCTAATAGCGCTATTTAACTAATGACCCGTTCGCCATTGGCCCGGCGATTAAGTCGATATAAAAATGAGGGACTTATTGATAGAGTTTTTGGTCTAGTAACAATGTTATCACCCTCCAATTAAGAGGGTGTTGGTACGAATTCTAACCAAGAGAATATGTAGGTTTCCTTTCAATCAATTACCCATTCCCAACCACCGGGAATCCCATGCCTTGTAGAAAGTGTGAACTCACCTTAGGTTAGCTCGGCAGATACACAAAAAGGTCACTTGAGCTATATGTGGTCAACCACGTCCTAACATGGTTACCATACAAGTCAGGTCTAGGTTCAAGTAGTGCACATAGGTTTACACATAAGCTAACAGGTTACGAACATGTAATGATCATGGCAAACACGTTGAACACGTTAACACATTAACAGTAGCAGTCATGTACATATCATACCCAAACTTGTGCAACTCAAATGATTGGGCTCGCACAAGTTCAATGGCCCAACAATATTGTGCGATTCAAATATTGAAGCCCACTAAACCTTCGGCCCAACCTGTTGTGCGTCCAGCACAATCTTGTGCGACTCACAACGGGTTGTGCGATCCATAACATACCCGGCCCAATAATAAAAGAAGTCCAAAACTCATACGGCCCAAACAAATAAACAAACACTTGTCTTGTGCGGTCCAATGGACTTGTGCGATCCGTAATAGCTTGTGCGACTGGATTTTGGGCTGCCCGGCCCAACAGCTTAAATAGTTATGTGGCCCAACATCTTGTGCGATCAGCATACCCTTGTGCGATTCACAAGATGTTGTGCGACTGAGCTTGAAGGGGTTGTACAGTGTTCCTAACCATTTGTACCCTAACATATCTTGTGTGACTAGCCTTGTACGATTAGTTTTAGGTTTCCTAAAATCATGCAATCAATTCTAATTGTTTCCTATTTCTCATCCATTCTATCAAAACAACACTAACAGTTTCCAATCATACAATAATCGATCAAACTAGGGTTTTAACATCAAATCCCTATGAACCCTAATCATATTCAAAACATAAACAACAACCATAATCATTTAAACACATTAACACGGCTTATGTCCTTGATTTCTAGCATGCATCCTAACATAACAACACAACCAAATCATCCGAATATAAACACATCATGGCCGATTAACCTGTGTTCGGTTCTTGACTAATATCAATATCATACTATCATCAAACACACATGTGAGCCGATTTTATGAACACTAATCTCATCAATTTGCATTATAATCAAATCATATACCATCACTGACATCATCATGTAAAAACATATAAACTACAGCCTCATCATACAATCTGTCACACCCCGACCATGTGAGACAACGAAACGTGGCGGAAACGTCGGGGAGTGTTGTAACAGAATTAATCGTTTCAAATCCATGGCAATTAAAGTTTCGTTTTATTAATCAAACATGAGAGTTTACATTGATTTAAACAAGAAACAAAGAGTACATAACATAAATTAACTAGTTCTTGTCTCGTTTTTAGTCACTAAGGCACAGGTCCACCTAAGTATGTCTTGATAAGTCCTATGCATCATCTCCTGAAAACACATGTGAAAATAGGTACGTCAGCATAAAAATGCCTGTGAGATACATAGGTTTTGTGAAAACAGAATTCATGACTTATGTTTGAGAAATGTTTAGTCATGAACCTTGTAATTTGCTTTGTTTTGTAAATCATTTGAAAAACGATAAGATCAGATGATATGTATAAATAAGAGAATAATGTATGGTTAAATGAATAACCATGTAAAATGAGTTTGTATAAGATAAGTTGTTTGTAAATCAATGTCTTGTGAAAAGTATGTTATTTGTATAAAATGTTATATGTCTCAAATTGAAATGGTTCAAATAACGCTACGATATGTAATACCATACAGACACTTATATATAGGAAGTACCAGCGGCGTATCCACCATGCTTGTATCATATTACACACGCATCGTTACTTAAATCACTTACTCAAACCAAACCATCAAGACGTAATGTTTAGCAGTTGTAGAAATGTTTATGTATAGTCCAATGTTTATTGTCAAATGTAAATCATGTCAACAGATACGAAAGGTTCACACGGTTCAACAGTTACAAACGGTTCATATAATCAAATGGTTACAACGGTTCACATAGTCAAATGGTTACAACGGTTCAGAATGTAATATAATGTGTTCATATGCTAGATGAGCATATGCAACAGAAATGCAATGTAAAACAATGTACTAAGTATGCACACAATGGACATACATAGCATAAGTGTAATGTAAAACAATGTACTAAGTATGCACACAATGGTCATACATAGCATGTAATGCAATGTAAAATAATGTACTAAGTACGCACACAATGGGCATACATAGCATGAAATGTAATGTAATGTAAAATAATGTACTAAGTACGCACACAATGGGCATACATAGCATGAAATGTATCGAAATCATGTACTATAAATGTACTAATGAACATAGCAAGTATATGATGTCAAAACAGGAAAGCATGAAAGTAACAAGTAGGCACATGTGTTTCACCCCAAAACAGTTTGAAAACAGTAAAAGTGGGGTTCTATGTACTCACTTGAGATTGCTCATAAGTCCTAAGATAACCACCAAGCAATGCTAGAGATCTCGGAAATCAAACGGCACCTAATATAGGTAAGTATGTTAATAAACCGGACCTAAATCGGAGGATTTAGATAGTATGAGGGTTCGTAAACCAAACGAGTATGGAGACTCGTGTAATATGGTTTAACAAAGTCTACATACTAAATGAAACCTAACCTAAGCACTTACGACCCATTACGACCCGTTTAGGTAGCTTATGCTACTTTAACGCGTCGTTCGCGCGAAACGCGTTCGGACCGCTTACCTAGTCCTATGACAAGTAATAAATGCCTTAACATGTCTAATATTGTCGCCAAATCAGTTTAGATGTCAAAAGTTATGTCACATATGTTTATAATGAATTTTGGCATCAAAGGGGTATTTTGGTAATTTACCTAAGGCATATAAACTACCTATCATACAACTACTTAAACGAAGCGACCATAAGGTATAACCTCGGAAGGTTATTCCCTATATACTATGGTCACCTAATGTGTTTGGTCGGATCCTAATGATCGACCAAATGGGTCGGGTTCGAAGGTATAAGCGATTTATTAGATCGCTTACCCTTACGACCCTAGACAACGTGGTAATCAGTAGGCATAGTCACAAGGGACTATAACCATCGTGATTACGCTCACGTTGCGAAGTTCAAACGAACTTCGCATTGACCATAAACTGGTCAATGCAGAAAGTCAAACAAAGTTTGACTTTCGGACTCGAAAAGCAATAAAAGAACGAAGGAATACTTACGAAGGGTCCCCGAATGCTAATATAGATCAAAATAGCTCAGGTATGAAACAAAGGTTTCAACTTAGAGCACATTAGATCAGATTCTAGTGGGTTTTGAAGTTAAGTGGGTTGGGTATTTATAGGATTTCCCGAACCGTTAGGATCGTTTCTTGGAAAACGTGATTGAATCTCGTGCGTACACTTGTTGGAAAGTTGTGGTAACTAAAAATGGCCCCTAATGAGCTGAAAGGTCAAGTGTGGGTTTGTGGTTGTGAATTAAACAGCTGTAATCTGCTGACAAATCGATCTTATCTGATCTGAAACCCTGACGCGGGCCGCGTAAAGATGCACACAAACCTTACGCGGGCCGCATGGCCATGTCTGATCAGAACCAAGTTTGTTAAATGACAGTTTCAGTCCCTGTTAGTGTTTAAGGCCATTTCCGACACTTCTAAGGCCCGTAAAGCCAACTTTAAGGCCCTAAAATGATGCCTAAACATTGTGGACATGAAACATGCTCAAAAATATCTCGGATGTCGGTTCATTTGGTCGTACGATCGCGATGTTCGCTTAATTACGACGGAATGCGCATAAGCGCGAAAAACGATCCAAATGACGCGACGAATGGATTTTTCTTATGCCAAACACTAAAATAAAATGTTTTAGTGCTTACATAAATTTTTGGATGTCCGGATGTATTCAGAACGTAAGTTATGCGCGAAAATGCAAACTTGTGCACTTTTTGACGCTTTTAGTCCCTGAAAGACCCAAAAGTTTATTTTAGCATACCGAACCCCTCATAGCCTATTTCTAAGCTATGTGAAGGATATTTAGGGTATGTTTAACTTATGGTCATGTTCCGGAATGTCTGTTACAGTTCAGATTGGCATACTTTCGCAGTTTGTCAACTTTAGTCCCTGTAAGCGATTTAACTTGATTTTGCCATACCAAAGCCTTCAAAACTTATTTCTAAGTTATGTAAAGGTTATTTAAGGTATGTTAAGCCTATTTCACTATTCCGGAGTGTTCGTCTGGTTATATTTACGCATCAGTGCGCGTATAACCTTCCAGAAAGTGATTTAGAGCTTGAAATCGAACAAGAATTGATATGTGCAAAAGATACACATATTTATACAAGTCCAAAGTATGAAATACAATATTTCATTGGTTTGGTATTTGTTTGATGGTCGCAGTGACACAGGTGTCACAGTCTCCCCTACTTAAGGAAATTTCGTCCCGAAATTTATTCGTAGAAGTCTGTCTGTGACTTTGTGTTAAATAGCCATCAAAGATATGTAAAGCATAATTTTGTTATTTTCCTCAACGGATATTTTTCAGAAGCGAAAATGAATGAACGGGTCATTTTCTTCAACGGGTTCTTCGGAAATGGAAAATAAAGGATTTTTAATTAAACGGATATACATTTCCCTCAACGGAAAATCTTCAGAAACGAAAATGAACTAACGGAGTCATTTTCAACGGTTGCTTCCTCAGGTACGGAAATGAAAGATTTAACAACGGATATTCATTTCCTCAACGGATAATCTTCAGAAACGAAAATGAACTAACAGAGTCATTTTCAACGGTTGCTTCCTCAGAGTTGGAAATGAAAGATAAACGGATATTCATTTCCTCAACGGATAATCTTCAGAAACGAATATGAACTAACGGCGTCACTTTCAACGGTTGCTTCCTCAGAGTTGGAAATGAAGGATAAACGGATATTCATTTCCTCAACGGATATTCCTCAGAAGTGAAAAATGAATAGCTAGTTCATTTTTCCTCAACGGATACTTCATCAGAATTGGAAATGAATTGGGTTAACTTAGATACATGATAGAACTTGCTGTGATTTATGTGCACTAAATTCCATAATTATGTATGCATCCATAATTACGTAATTCCTTGCACAGTCCGCACAGTTCGTTTTGTAATGTTGTGGGGAAGGATATCAAACTTGTGATGAGGGTGACTAGACTACCATAGGGTCCTTTTAATTAGATCGACAGAGGATCTTCTTAATTAGGCCACCAAGGAGTCCTTTCATCTATATCATCACATAATATTCCTAACCAGATTTTTGGATCGATCAGTTTAACTAGACCACTAAAGGGGTCTAATTATGAAGTAGTACTTTATAATCCAAGGGACTTAGCTACAGCGTAGAAGTCCATTAAGGATTTTTAAGTAGTACCTTTGGGTATCCTACTATGAATCTCTTGTACAAGGATATGTAAGATTCTACAAGGATTTGGATAACATAATTTGGATCACACGACACATAAAAGGGAACACATAAGCACATAACCACATAATTGTTTAATTGTTATTATCTTGTTATTGATTGCTATCAACTTGGCGCCTCGTACCTCATTTCTTTTAGAAGAAACGGGTACTTAGGATTTTCGTGGAAAACGCAAGAGATCATACAATGGAAGAAATTTGGGGGTAGTCTGTTCTTCAAGGAATATGGTTCCTTGATTGTTGGTATTGTAGAGGATATGTTTATACATGCAACCACATAAACATATTAAAATGTAAATGAAAGATTTATTTATAACAACGATAACAACAACTGTTTCATAGATCGTGATAACAAAAGAAAATAATACACAAGGCTTGATTATTTTCTAAACAACGTTGTCTCCTGTCGGTCAGATACTCATCCCTGCGCTGGATTTGCATTAGCAAGCTTTGGGCAATTCCTACGAAAATGGCCCATCTCGCCACAGTTGTAGCAAGACCCCGGTGGAAAACGAGCTTGAGCAGGATTGTTGTTAACTTGATTTGGTGCAGCTGCTGTTGGGCAAACCCTCGCCGTATGACCTATAAGTCCACAAACTTGGCATGTGCGGCACTTCACACCAGCATGATGATGTAGGCCACATTGGTTGCACAAGGGTGCAGTTCCGTTGTATGGCTTCCTAGCAGGGGGTTGAGCTGGTTGGTTGGGGACGGCTTGATCATTGTGAGTAACCATGGCGAAGTTTTGAGAAGCCTTTCGCTTCTTTGACCTCTTAGGGGATCCAGTCTGTTCATCCATGGTCTTTGATTCCTCGATTGGGTTCGATTCCTCGACCGGTTTCTTGTCACCTTTTCGGAAAAGCTTACGTTTCCTGATCTGAGATTCAGTCAAGGTTGCAGCTAGCTCAATGGTCTGCCTAACTGTAGTAGGGTTGCTACCAATCACAATGTCTTGTATTGAGTCAGGGAGGCCATCAATGTACTTTTCGATTGCCTTATCCAACGGCGTGACCATGTTTGGGCATAACAGACTTAACTCCTCATAACAGTCCGTGTAGGCTCGATGCTCACCGCTATCTTGCTTCAAACCATCAAACTCTCTTTCCAATGCTCGCAGTTCATGACGAGGACAAAACTCCCTCATCATAAGAGCTCTAAGTTCATCCCATGTCTGTGCTAGAGCAACTTCTGCACCACGGTCTCTCATAACCCCGTTCCACCACGTAAGGGCCCTTTTCTGGAACACACTCGAAGAAAACTCGACCTTGCGATTGTCAGGACACTGCACGTGGCGGAAAGTTTTCTCAATGCTCTCGAACCATTGAAGAAGCCCAGTCGCTCCCTCAGAACCACTAAACTTGAGTGGTTTAGCCGAGTTAAAACTCTTGAAATTGCATGGACCATTGTTGTTGTAGTTGGCTTGGTTCCATTGAGCAAAGAGGTTTGGGAATTGAGCAGCCATTTGCTGTGCAATAATTTCTGCCAGTTCGGCAGTTGCTATCTGGTTTTCGCGTCGAGGAGGCATTCTAAAAGAGGAAACATGAAAGGAAATGAGTGAGAGAATTAGACGAAAAGAATGAGATGAAACAAATCTGATGAAAGCAAGGATAGTGGTCATTTGTTCGCATTACAAAGCAAACAAACTACACACAGTGACTAATCAAAGTAAATGGGTCAAAAATAATGTATCGTGAAGACATGCTCGCCTATAAGTGAACACTCATCCCAAGAATTCCCAGGTAAGCACAACTGGTCTCGCGTCTGATGAGATATATACGAAGTGCTTGCCTAGACAGAAAACCCAGAATACAGGTATTCACCCTTCCAGTTTGCATGTGTTCACATTATTTAAAACCCAAAACCTTGACGAGATTTTGAAAACTTAAAGGGGTTCAAAACCATATAACAGAGGGTTCAAAACCTTACAATAGAGGGTTCAAAACCTAGTAATCAATCATCCTAGAACAGATGATTAGTTTTCAAAGTGGTTTTGAAATTTATGTTCTTGTTGTGGTCGTCGCCTAAGGATAGGTGACGGTAATTTTTTTTTATGACTAAACGCAAGTAAACTCGCGTTAGGGTCCTAAGAAGGTTATAGACTAGGTCAAAGCATTACTAATAACCTAATTCCCTATAACCATTGGCTCTGATACCAACTTTTCTGTCACACCCCGACCACGTGAGACAACGAAACGTGGCGGAAACGCCGAGGAGTGTTGTAACAGAATTAATCGTTTCAAATCCATGGCAATTAAAGTTTCGTTTTATTAATCAAACATGAGAGTTTACATTGTTTTAAACAAGAAACAAAAAGTACATAACATAAATTAACTAGTTCTTGTCTCGTTTTAAGTCGCTAAGGCACAGGTCCGCCTAAGTATGTCTTGATAAGTCCTATGCATCATCTCCTGAAAACACATGTGAAAATAGGTACGTCAGCATAAAAATGCCTGTGAGATACATAGGTTTTGTGAAAACAGAATTCATGACTTATGTTTGAGAAATGTTTAGTCATGAACCTTGTAATTTGCTTTGTTTTGTAAATCATTTGAAAAACGATAAGATCAGATGATATGTATAAATAAGAGAATAATGTATGGTTAAATGAATAACCATGTAAAATGAGTTTGTATAAGATAAGTTGTTTGTAAATCAATGTCTTGTGAAAAGTATGTTATTTGTATAAAATGTTATATGTCTCAAATTGAAATGGTTCAAATAACGCTACGATATGTAATACCATACAGACACTTATATATAGGAAGTACCAGCGGCGTATCCACCATGCTTGTATCATATTACACACGCATCGTTACTTAAATCACTTACTCAAACCAAACCATCAAGACGTAATGTTTAACAGTTGTAGAAATGTTTATGTATAGTCCAATGTTTATTGTCAAATGTAAATCATGTCAACAGATACGAAAGGTTCACACGGTTCAACAGTTACAAACGGTTCATATAATCAAATGGTTACAACGGTTCACATAGTCAAATGGTTACAACGGTTCAGAATGTAATATAATGTGTTCATATGCTGGATGAGCATATGCAACAGAAATGCAATGTAAAACAATGTACTAAGTATGCACACAATGGACATACATAGCATAAGTGTAATGTAAAACAATGTACTAAGTATGCACACAATGGGCATACATAGCATGTAATGCAATGTAAAATAATGTACTAAGTACGCACACAATGGGCATACATAGCATGAAATGTAATGTAATGTAAAATAATGTACTAAGTACGCACACAATGGGCATACATAGCATGAAATGTATTGAAATCATGTACTAGAAATGTATTGAAATCATGTACTATAAATGTACTAATGAACATAGCAAGTATATGATGTCAAAACAGGAAAGCATGAAAGTAACAAGTAGGCACATGTGTTTCACCCCAAAACAGTTTGAAAACAGTAAAAGTGGGGTTCTATGTACTCACTTGAGATTGCTCAGAAGTCCTAAGATAACCACCAAGCAATGCTAGAGATCTCGGAAATCAAACGGCACCTAATATAGGTAACTATGTTAATAAACCGGACCTAAATCGGAGGATTTAGATAGTATGAGGGTTCGTAAACCAAACGAGTATGGAGACTCGTGTAATATGGTTTAACAAAGTCTACATACTAAATGAAACCTAACCTAAGCACTTACGACCCATTACGACCCGTTTAGGTAGCTTATGCTACTTTAACGCGTCGTTCGCGCGAAACGCGTTCGGACCGCTTACCTAGTCCTATGACAAGTAATATATGCCTTAACATGTCTAATATTGTCGCCAAATCAGTTTAGATGTCAAAAGTTATGTCACATATGTTTATAATGAATTTTGGCATCAAAGGGGTATTTTGGTAATTTACCTAAGGCATATAAACTACCTATCATACAACTACTTAAACGAAGCGACCATAAGGTATAACCTCGGAAGGTTATTCCCTATATACTATGGTCACCTAATGTGTTTGGTCAGATCCTAATGATCGACCAAATGGGTCGGGTTCGAAGGTATAAGCGATTTATTAGATCGCTTACCCTTACGACCCTAGACAACGTGGTAATCAGTAGGCATAGTCACAAGGGACTATAACCATCGTGATTACGCTCACGTTGCGAAGTTCAAACGAACTTCGCATTGACCATAAACTGGTCAATGCAGAAAGTCAAACAAAGTTTGACTTTTGGACTCGAAAAGCAATAAAAGAACGAAGGAATACTTACGAAGGGTCCCCGAATGATAACCTAGATCAAAATAGCTTAGGTATGAAACAAAGGTTTCAACTTAGAGCACATTAGATCAGATTCTAGTGGGTTTTGAAGTTAAGTGGGTTGGGTATTTATAGGATTTCCCGAACCGTTAGGATCGTTTCTTGGAAAACGTGATTGAATCTCGTGCGTACACTTGTTGGAAAGTTGTGGTAACTAAAAATGGCCCCTAATGAGCTGAAAGGTCAAGTGTGGGTTTGTGGTTGTGAATTAAACAGCTGTAATCTGCTGACAAATCGATCTTATCTGATCTGAGACCCTGACGCGGGCCGCGTAAAGATGCACACAAACCTTACGCGGGCCGCATGGCCATGTCTGATCAGAACCAAGTTTGTTAAATGACAGTTTCAGTCCCTGTTAGTGTTTAAGGCCATTTCTGACACTTCTAAGGCCCGTAAAGCCAACTTTAAGGCCCTAAAATGATGCCTAAACATTGTGGACATGAAACTTGCTCAAAAATATCTCGGATGTCGGTTCGTTTGGTCGTACGATCGCGATGTTCGCTTAATTACGACGGAATGCGCATAAGCGCGAAAAACGATCCAAATGACGCGACGAATGGATTTTTCTTATGCCAAACACTAAAATAAAATGTTTTAGTGCTTACATAAATTTTTGGATGTCCGGATGTATTCAGAACGTAAGTTATGCGCGAAAATGCAAACTTGTGCACTTTTTGACGCTTTTAGTCCCTGAAAGACCCAAAAGTTTATTTTAGCATACCGAACCCCTCAAAGCCTATTTCTAAGATATGTTAAGGATATTTAGGGTATGTTTAACTTATGGTCATGTTCCGGAATGTCTGTTACAGTTCAGATTGGCATACTTTCGCAGTTTGTCAACTTTAGTCCCTGTAAGCGATTTAACTTGATTTTGCCATACCAAAGCCTTCAAAACTTATTTCTAAGTTATGTAAAGGTTATTTATGGTATGTTAAGCCTATTTCACTATTCCGGAGTGTTCGTTGCATTAAACTGGTTATATTTACGCATTAGTGCGCGTATAACCTTCCAGAAAGTGATTTAGAGCTTGAAATCGAACAAGAATTGATATGTGCAAAAGATACACATATTTATACAAGTCCAAAGTATGAAATACAATATTTCATTGGTTTGGTATTTGTTTGATGGTCGCAGTGACACAGGTGTCACACAATCAATAGTTAAAAACACTAACCGGTTGGGAGAAGGACAAGATCGATCCGAACAAGAAAGCTTGGAGAGGAAAAGAGATGTGGCGGTCGGCTTCGAGAGGGGAGGAAGAGAGAGTAGGGTTTGTGTGTGTTGTGTTTTTGCAAACAATGAGGAAACCAAACCTCATAAGGGTTAGGTGTTGGTTTAAATAGGGGAGTGGGCCGAACCCTTGCATGGGCTGCCCCTTGGTTTCAATTACAAAAGGTGTGGGCCGAGAGTTGTGTGGAACCAAAGCCCAAAGGCTTGTGCGATCGGATTTTATATACATACATTACACACATTCACATAACATGTAACATTTAATCATTCATTAAAATCAGCGTATCAATTAATCACATAGAGTTCATACAAGTTACATCAAGCACAAAGATAGGTTCGGAAATGCGAGTTGTTACATCATCCCCAAGGTGAAAGAAATTTCATCCCGAAATTTAGCACATAGTCACTGAGGAAGCTAGTTAGGTTGCGTGGTTTTCCTGGGGTGTCACATCCTTCCACCGTTGGTTTGGAATTTCGTCCCGAAATTCCGCAATAGCTTCAGCCTCAGTAGTGGTTGCGCTTTTCTCGAACAATTGGGGATACTTTTCTTTCATTTGGTCTTCTCATTCCCAGGTGAACTCTGGGCCACGACGGGAGTTCCAACGAACTCGAACAATTGGTATCCTGGTACGCTTGAGAACCTTAACGTCTCGGTCCGTAATTTCTACTGGTTCCTCGACGAATCGCAGTTGATCGTCGATGGTGAGTTCCTTAACAGGAACTATGAGGGTCTCATCTGACAGTCACTTATTCAGATTTGACACATGGAATACGTTGTGAACTCCACTGAGTTCTTCACGTAGATTCAGCCTATAGGCCACCTTGAAAATTCTCTCAGAGATTTCAAAAGGTCCAACATAACGTGGATTTAGCTTGCCTCGTTTACCAAAACGAATCACACCTTTCCAAGGTGAGACTTTAAGTAGCACTCGATCCCCAACCTGGAACTCGAGTGGTTTCCTGCGCTTATCAGCATAGCTTTTCTGACGGTCATGAGCTGCCGCCATTCGTTGTTGTATTTGGGCAATCTTTTCTGTCATGTCGACGACGAGTTCTGGGCCAGTGATTTGACTGTCACCCACTTCCGCCCAGCATAAGGGTGATCGGCATTTCCGTCCATACAACGCCTCGAACGGAGAAGCCTTGATGCTGGTGTGATAACTATTGTTATACGAAAACTCCACCAAAGGTAGATGCCTTTCCCAGCCGTTACCAAAGTCGATACACATGCTCGAAGCATGTCTTCAAGAGTTTGAATGGTGCATTCAGTCTGCCCATTTGTCTGTGGATGATACGCTGTGCTCATGTCTAGCCACGAGCCAAAGGATTTGTGCATCGCTTGCTACTATTCAGAGGTAAAACATGGATCACGGTCAGAAATGATGGAGGTTGGCACCCCGTGCCTCGAGACTACTTCTTTCAGGTAGATGTCTGCTAGAGTGGAGAACTTATCCGTTTCTTTAATAGCCAGGAATTGTGCAGACTTGGTTAGTCGATCCACTATCACCCAAATGCTATCATTTCCTCGTTGAGATCTAGGTAAGCCAGTAACGAAGTCCATGGAAATTTGCTCCCATTTCCATGTGGGGATCTCTGGTTGCTGAAGTAGGCCTGATGGCTTCTGGTATTCAACCTTGACCCTAGCACAGGTCAAACATTTACTAACATAGGTCGCTATGTTAGCTTTTATGTGGGGCCACCAGTACGTAGTCTTGAGATCGTGGTACATCTTATCTGAACCAGGATGTACTGAGTAACGAGGCTTGTGTGCTTCATCCATCACAAGCTCACGTAGATTACCATAAAATGGAACCCAGATGCACCCTGCCAAGTAGTAAGCACCGTCTTTCTTTAGTTCCAACCGTTTCTCCAATCCTCACAGGGACTCAGCCCTGAAGTTTTCTTCTTTCAATGCTTCGACCTGAGCATCATGAATTTAGGCGGGAAGACTAGAGTGAATGGTAAGTTGTAACGCAAGTACACGCTTAGGTTTGGTTTCTTTACGACTAAGGGCGTCAGCCACAACATTGGCTTTGCCTGGATGGTATCTAATTGCGCATTCATAGTCGTTAAGGAGTTCGACCCATCGACGCTGTCGCATGTTCAACTCCTTCTGATCGAAGATATGCTGGAGACTCTTGTGATCGGTGTAAATGGTGCACTTGGTACTGTACAAGTAATGTCTCCATATCTTAAGAGCAAACACCACTGCTCCCAACTCCAAGTCATGAGTAGTGTGGTTCTTTTCGTGAACTTTAAGTTGGCGTGATGCGTAAGCAATGACTTTCTCACGTTGCACCAACACACAACCAAGTCCTTGGATTGACGTATCACAATAAACCACAAAATCATATGTGCCTTCAGGTAACGAGAGAATAGGTGCGCTACAAAGCTTCAACTTCAGCTGCTGAAATGCGGATTCCTGAGCATCACCCCAACGGTAGGTGACACCCTTCTGAGTAAGAACAGTAAGAAGCTGCGCAATCTTTGAGAAATCCTTGATAAACCTTCTATAGTACCCCGCCAATCCCAAAAATTGGCGGATTTCAGTTGGAGTTCGAGGTGCAGGCAAATTCCTGATTGAGTCAACCTTGGATGGATCAATGTGAATCTCATCCTTATTAACCGCGTGACCTAGAAAATGGACTTCACGAAGCCAGAAGTCACATTTTGAAAACTTAGCATAAAGCTGTTCTGTTCAAAGAAGTTCCAAGATGAGTCGCAGATGACGTTCGTGTTCCTCCTGACTCTTGGAATAGATCAGGATGTCGTCGATGAACACAATAACGAACTTATCCAAGTAGGGTTTGCACACTCGGTTCATAAGATCCATGAAAACCGCAGGTGCGTTTGTCAACCCAAAAGGCATGACCAGAAACTCGTAGTGGCCGTAACGAGTCCTGAATGCTGTCTTGGAGATGTCCTCATCCCGGACTCTCAGCTGATGATAGCCCGATCTCATATCAATCTTAGAGTAGAAGCTCGACCCTTGCAACTGGTCGAACAGATCAACAATACGAGGAAGAGGATAACGATTCTTCACAGTCACCTTGTTGAGTTCGCGATAGTCAATGCACATTCGAAAGGTGCCGTCTTTCTTCTTCACAAACAAAACTGATGCTCCCCAAGGCGAAGAGCTAGGACGAATGAAACCCTTGTCCAAGAGCTCTTTTAGTTGTGTAGACAGTTCTTCCAGTTCTAATGGAGCTAAGCGATAAGGTGCACGAGCTATAGGTGCTGCTCCAGTAGCTAGCTCGATTTGAAACTCGACCTGACGATGAGGCGGAAGACCAGGTAATTCCTCAGGGAATACCTCAGGAAAGTCGCGTACAATCGGGATATCTTCTATCTTCTTTTCCTTTGCTGAGGTGTCAGAAACGAGAGCTAGAATAGCAGGGTGGCCCTTTCGCAAACACTTCTGGGCCTTAAGGAAAGAGATGATGCCTACGACAGCACCACTCTTGTCACCACGAATTACGAGAGGTTCCTCACCAGAACGAGGAATGCGGACGATTTTCTCCTTACAAAGGATCTCTGCTCAATGTTGGGACAACCAATCCATCCCAATGACAACGTCGAAGCTACCAAGAACGATGGCAATAAGGTCGATGGAGAAGGTCAGTCCAACTAAAATGAGATTACAACCCTTAACTATGTGCGTGGCCTTAAGACTTTTACTGTTTGCTAGCTCTACAACATGCTTGGTGTCTAAGGGGATTGGGGTACACTTAAGCATCTGACTAACTTTTAAGGACACATAACTAGTATCGGCACCCGAATCGAATAAAACAGAAACGAAGAAATCATACAGTAGGAACTTACCCCTCACAACGTTGGGATCGTTCCTTGCATTGCCTTGACCAATCACAAAAGCACGTCCCCTGGCACCATTGCCTTCGTTGTTACCCCCATTGTTTCCATTTCCCTGGTTGTTGTTGTTATTGTTCTGATTTTGGTTCAGCTGGGGGGCAGTCTCTTTTGAAATGGCCTTCAGCACCACACTGAAAGCATCCCTTGTTGTTACCTTGTTGTTGCTGCTGCTGGCGCTGGTTCTGTGGGGGCTGCTGCTGCTGCTGTCATCTCTGATTTACAGGATATAGACTCCTACAATCTTTAGCTGCATGACCTGGTTTGTTACACCTCTGACAGTTACCCCTGCTACACGGCCCGCTATGGTGCAAGTTGCATCGATTGCACTTAGGGTGGCTTCCCCTGTACCCACCCTGACCTTGGTTACCAGAAGATTGTTGACCAGGGCTCTTGTAGTCGTCAGTCCTTCACTGCTGAGACTGAGACTGAACAGAAGCTAAACCCTTGTTTGAATTTCCATCCCATTTGCGCTTATTGTCACTAGGAGCATCAGATGTAGTGGTAGCACTAATACGCTTTGGCAGCCTGTTCTGCTCAACTGCCTGATCAGTGAGACGGTGGGATAGTCGAATGACCTGCTGAATCATGAGAAGATTAGCCGAAGTCACCATACTCTGAATTTCTGGCACTAATCCCTTGATGTATAGCTCAATACGTTTGCAGGGAGGATCCACCATAGTAGGACACAAAGCAGCCAGTTCATTTGACCTCTTGGTATACGCCTCGATTTCAGACCCCGTCATCTTTAGGTTGTAAAACTCCACTTCCAGCTTATGAATGTCATCACGATGACAATACTCTTCCTTGATCAGATCCTTAAATTCATTCCAGGGGGTGGCATTAGCAGCTGCCAACCCTAGCATTTGAACCTGGGCGTTCCACCACGTGAGCGCACTACCTTCAAGAGTTCCCGTATCAAACTTCACCCTATTAGCAACAGGGCATTCACACATTTCGAAGACAGATTCGATCTTCTCGAACCAGTGGAGGAGTCCTACCGCTCCTTCTGTACCACTGAAGGTACTAGGTCGACAGTCCATAAAGGTCTTGAATGTACATACGGGAGGTTGAGCATGTTGGCCTGTCGTGCAAGAAAGAAAAGACAAGGTTAAGCACGAGAGTTGGTTCGCGAGAGTAGGATCTAAACATCCTAGGATAGGTCGAAATGGCAGGTTATACCTCCTGCTGGAGCTGCTGCGAGTGCCTCAGCAAATCGTTCATTGATTAGAGCCGTCAGCTGGGCTTGAGTCAAGTTCAGGCGTCCACTCATGATCTTCACACCGAAGGAAACACAAGCGAGAATGGTGTCGCAAAAGTGCGAAAGTATGGGATGACAGAAGAGAGCAAGCACACAGGGTTTCAAGCAATAATTGTTTACACTAACTAAGCATACCATGATCAATGCACTACTTTAACTAACAGGCAGGCAATATAAAATAAACCATATCACCTATAGTGTTGAGTCTTGCACGTGGAGCAAAGTGTCGTTGTGGATTGTTGAGCACTGTACAGGTTATAGTCTGGTTTTGTCAAAAAGTTTTTCCCTTTTTAAAACCAAGTTCACTATAACCAATGGCTCTTATACCAATCTGTCACACCCCCAAATTCCACAAGTGGAGTATCGCCGCAGGAGGCGTGATATGACCAGGATCAAGCCACCAATCATATTGAATAATGTATAAAAGTAAATATAAAACCAACCACAATATAATTGGTGTCCAAAAGAAATCAACCAAGTTCAAGTTATTAGCGGAAGCATAAAGTTTAAAACCAAAGCATAGGTTATAAGTTCATTAAGTTTAACATGGAACTCAACAGTCCATGTCCCACAACGACCCTGTCCTCCTGTGCAAGCTCCATCTAAGCACCTAACGACCTGCAAGGCATATAGTAACGAATCAACAACAAAGTTGAGCGAGTTCACAGTTGGGTGTTCGTTTTAAGTTGTTTCAAAAACATAGGTTTCCTTTAGCTGGCTTACTTGCCATGGGGGTTACCCCATAGTTGAAAAACATGATTAACCATTCCTTTTACTCTGGCTCCCAGTCGTGGGGGCTACCCCATGAATATCCCACTAGACCCGTTACCATATCGACTACTGACTGAGAAAGTTGGGTTCCCTAAGTCAATGTCTATCATCATTGACGTGCCCAGATCCATTAGTCCACGCCCGTCCTCTGCGGCACGGTGTGAGGCTTGTCAAACCTAATAGCGCTATTTAACTAATGACCCGTTCGCCATTGGCCCGGCGATTAAGTCGATATAAAAATGAGGGACTTAATGATAGAGTTTTTGGTCTAGTAACAATGTTATCACCCTCCAATTAAGAGGGTGTAGGTACGAATTCTAACCAAGAGAATACGTAGGTTTCCTTTCAATCAATTACCCATTCCCAACCACCGGGAATCCCATGCCTTGTAGAAAGTGTGAACTCACCTTAGGTTAGCTCGGCAGATACACAAAAAGGTCACTTGAGCTATATGTGGTCAACCACGTCCTAACATGGTTACCATACAAGTTAGGTCTAGGTTCAAGTAGTGCACATAGGTTTACACATAAGCTAACAGGTTACGAACATGTAATGATCATGGCAAACACGTTAACACATTAACAGTAGCAGTCATGTACATATCATACCCCAACTTGTGCGACTCAAATGATTGGGCTCGCACAAGTTCAATGGCCCAACAATCTTGTGCGATTCAACAATTGAAGCCCACTAAACCTTCGGCCCAACCTGTTGTGCGTCCAGCACAATCTTGTGCGACTCACAACGGGTTGTGCGATCCAGAACATACCCGGCCCAATAATAAAAGAAGTCCAAAACTCATACAACCCAAAACAAACACTTGTCTTGTGCGGTCTAATGGACTTGTGCGATCCGAAACAGCTTGTGCGACTGGATTTTGGGCTGCCCGGCCCAACAGCTGAAATAGTTATGTGGCCCAACATCTTGTGCAATCAGCACACCCTTGTGCGATTCACAAGATGTTGTGCGACTGAGCTTGAAGGAGTTGTACAGTGTGCCTAACCATTTGTACCCTAACATATCTTGTGCGACTAGCCTTGTACGATTAGTTTTAGGTTTCCTAAAATCATGCAATCAATTCTAACTGTTTCCTATTTCTCATCCATTCGATCAAAACAACACTAACAGTTTCCAATCATACAATAATCGATCAAACTAGGGTTTTAACATCAAACCCCTATGAACCCTAATCATATTCAAAACATAAACAACAACCATAATCATTTAAACACGTTAGCACGGCTTATGTCCTTGATTTCTAGCATGCATCCTAACATAACAACACAACCAAATCATCCGAATATAAACACATCATAGCCGATTAACCCGTGTTCGGTTCTTGACTAATATCAATATCATACTATCATCAAACACACATATGAGCCGATTTTATGAACACTAATCTCATCAATTTGCATTATATTCAAATCATATACCATCACTGACATCATCATGTAAAAACATATAAACTACAACCTCATCATACAATCAATAGTTAAAAACACTAACCGGTTGGGAGAAGGACAAGATCGATCCGAACAAGAAAGCTTAGAGAGGAAAAGAGATGTGGCTGTTGGCTTCGAGAGGGGAGGAAGAGAGAGTAGGGTTTGTGTGTGTTGTGTTTTTGCAAACAATGAGGAAACAAAACCTCATAAGGGTTAGGTGTTGGTTTAAATAGGGGAGTGGGCCGAACCCTTGCATGGGCTGCCCCTTGGTTTCAATTACAAAAGGTGTGGGGCGAGAGTTGTGTGGAACCAAAGCCCAAAGGCTTGTGCGATTGGATTTTATATACATACATTACACACATTCACATAACATGTAACATTTAATCATTCATTAAAATCAGCGTATCAATTAATCACATAGAGTTCATACAAGTTACATCAAGCACAAAGATAGGTTCGGAAATGCGAGTTGTCACATGATTACCATCCGACACTTGGTACCTTGCACCGTTTAAACGCGCTGCTTATCGTTTATGCTATCGTTAACTGTTCAGGCTAATCTCTCTCAGTGCTCCCTTCAATCCAAGAGAGTGTTTACTCATTAAACACAATCTGTGAGTATACTCGGTCCCTTTTGCTTTACGCACTTTTGGGTGTTACATACGTTACTTATTCTAAATCACAACGATCACACAACGCAAACACTATTTATATGCTAACCGCTATTGCATGTTATACGTGACTCGATGAATGCCTGTTTGTTATGTTTACACATTGATTGTTGTCTACCTGCCTTAGCAACGATAGTACTATAGTTTGGACTCAGCACCTGTCGAGGGCAGGGGTTGTTAAGGATATTTACTTCACGTGTTTGCAGTGGTGAACATGTGATGCGCACTCGCTACTCGCAGTCATTGGTATTGATAGGATCTTTGTTGATAACTTACATGCTTCACATTATACGTTGTACATGTTGGTTATTCGTAAACGAATTCGAACTCTACTATGCTATTAAACTTGTATGCTCACCTTTACACTATGTGTATTGACCTCTATTTTAACATATGTCACAGGTGCTTAGGATGATTGCTTGCTGTTTGATGAATCAAGCTAGGATGGAGTCTAGAAACAAACTAAATAAAATCTGAGTTGTCGAAATGGATATTTGTCTTTGAGAACAATGTCTGTAATAACTGTTTTTATTTTATATGTTTGTGGTATGGGACATGAACCTTAATATATTATAACAAATAGTTGTTATGGATTCTCCTAGACAATCTGTTTATCTCGGTGCCATGCCCCGATGTTTCCGTCATCGGTTGGGGTGTGACATTAGGTCTGTTGTTGACATTGATGTTGAGGAAATTGATGAACTAAGTGATCAGTTCAGTGATGAACTTGATGACATGAGTGCTGATCATGAAAACTTTGATACTAATGATGATGAGCATCCCATAGTTCTGGAAAGGGTTGCAAAGAAGGCCAGAAAAAGGAGAATAAAATACAATTTCGTTGGTGGAGACCCATCATTTAATCCTTTCTATGTTGGGCAGTTAGTTGATGGCAAGTAGAAAAACGAATAAAATGGTGAAAAACTATGTTGTTAGGGCTAGAAGCCACGTGTATATTAAAAAAAATGAGCAAAGAAGATATAGGGTTGTCTGTTTGGGTACGAATATAACATTTCTAAGTGACTAGGGTACAAATCCAACTTTTGTAATTAGTGAGGGGCAAAAGGGGAAATTAAAGGGACTACGTCAAAAATTAAATAAAAATATAATAACGATATAATTAGTTACCAAAATAAATTATTAATATAAAATATAATAGCCATATAAAATCTATAAATACAAATATAAACTAACCTTCTCGGTCTCTGTTTATGATCGCTTGCCTAGTTCATAGTTGTGACGTGGTTTATTCCTCTTTTTCTCCGCAATGATCATCTGTGTCCTCTGCATTATAGCGTATGCAAAAACCGTACGACTTCACCGGAGGATGAGGAACCCCACGAAGATGAAGAAGACATTGTTTGATTTTTTAGAGAGTTTGGGATTTTTTTGTGAGTCTGGGTGAGTATATTTTTAAAAACTGAGGGTTTGATTGGTTAGTATGATAAAGAAATTTTTCTTTATAAAATAGTTATTGTAACGACTATATTGACCAAGAGGGCTCGTCACATTCATGGTGAGGCGATGGAAGGGAAGCGGGGGGAGGGTGTAGCCGTCCTCAACGGACCATCACGACCCAGGGACGACCCCCATACACACAAGCCTTGGACCATACGGTGTGGAGGGGCCTAAAAATTAGGCGTTATTTGACACGTGTAGGACACATCAGCGCGCGTCAGAAACGAAGACTATGGGAAAGGGCATGGAAGAGTAATGTTATTCAACACTTGACACGCTTTTTTATTGTTAAATTATATTTAAAAATTATATAAAATCTATTTAATTTTTATAAAAACAATAACAGTAATTAAACTAATCACATTAATAATTAAACATTACATAATTTAAAAATAAAAACCATAACATAATTAAAAAAACACAAAAAAAGATTACTTAAAATCAAACCTAAAAATTAAACATTACTACATAAAAAAATCTAATAATCTGCCACGCCGAAACGTGTCGGAATTCACGGTTGTGGTCGTGCCTGAATTTGATGAGAGCGACTTGTATGATGTCGTCCTCCCCAGGGTCACCACCCGTGTTTTCCACCACAGTGTGCACCGTCTCAAATCTTTCGCAATCCAAACGGATAACCCTGAAACGAGAAGAAAGCGCATCCACGGTTCAGGTGGTGTCACCCTATGGACGCAAAAGTGTTGGAAAATTATCCCCAAAAACGGATCGCTCGAGCAATTACGCGGTGTGTAGTGGTTCAAGGCTTCGACCCACAACTCGCATAATGTGATATCTTCTTCTTCAGTCCAAGGAATTGTTGCCATTTTCGGTTTTTGAAGTGGAAATGGGTAGAGAGTTTATAAAATTTTGGGTGAAATGTGAGAGTTTGTAAAAAAAAAGGAAGGAGTGGGTGGTTTAATAGGGGAAGGTTTTAATTTTTAAAAAGTAAAGTTTTTAAAGTTTTAGAAACTTACTGTTGGGGTCAAAAATATCCACACCAAAATAGAACATGTCATGTCAACGTGAATTTCATCTCCACGCCTGTGAAATTTCCCCCGCCGAAGAAGCCACGTCGTCCTCAACGCCGTAAACAGACCGATATACACAGTGTTGACAAGCATCAACGCTAGTGTTAAGACCATGTATAGTCATAATGTAACACCCCAATCGCGTAACACGCAGCAGAAATATCGGGGAGTCACGTTACAAATTGCTCACAACAATTGGTACTAAATTGTTTCACTATTGTTAACATTGTTTAACAAATGTACACATGTAATCGTCTTTTGTTTAAAGAAGTCTAAGGCCCTAATGCAATCCTACGCGTTGCATGCTTGAATATTCAAAACCTGAAACATATGTGAAAATGAGAGTCAACAATTAAGGTGGCGAGTACATAGGTTTTGTTAGCCAAATAAATGGCAAAAAAGTGTGGTATTGCAATACTTTGACAACTACAAGAATTGTCAATTGAAAATGAAATCTTGAAGCCAAAGAATGGCAAAAAGTTTGATACTGCAATACATTATCTTGATTGTGAAAACTTGTGACAAAGAGTTTTGTATATGCCAATATGATTATTACTAGGTAATTTTTATGCCATTGAAAATTATACTTTGTAATCACATTGAAATCGTCATAAAACTTGTAAGTGTGTTATTAAAAATCAAATAAGGATTGATAATAACATTATTGAAATTTGTCATAACTTGTGTGAGTATTATTAAAAATTAGAGTTAACTTCCATTTTCGTCCCTGTGGTTTGGTCACTTTGGCCATTTCAGTCCATTTTTCAAAAATGCGCCATTTTCGTCCCCCACGTTCTGGAAAGGTGCCATTTCAGTCCAAAAATCATAACCCAGTTAAGTCAGTTTGTAAATAAGGACTGATTGTGTAAATTTGTAACATAAAGGACTGATTGTGTAAATTTGAAAAATGGACTGAAATGGCAGTTAACACCACCACCACTAGCCCTGCCACCACCACCACCACTCCGCTGCCACCACCACCACCACCACCGCCACCACCGCCACCACAGCCCTGCCACCACCACCACTCCGCTGCCACCACCACCACTCCGCTGCCGCCACCACCGCCACCACATCCACCACCGCCACCACAGCCACTGCCACCACCACCGCCGCCGCCGGAACCACCACCATCAACGATAGCAGAAGATGAATTCCCATTTTCATTTGAACCTTTCGCTGCCACTGTGTCCTCTGAGTTCTTCAAAACCATTGTCTTTTTATAACTAATTTAATTATCAAGCAGTGGTCAACAAGTGATTGGTTTGATCTTTTGATAGATACCCATGTCATAAAATGATAATAAACTTTGATTACCATCAAAATTAACACAATAACATAAAGTACATATGAATCTTGATTCTTGAGAGAAGAAATGCATAAAAAGACTTGTAGACAAGATATAGTTCCCATGATACAATATTTACATCAAAACGCCAAATGAACTGCTTCTATATCGATGATGTAATTATGAAAATAATACTTATTTCTTGGTTTCATTTCAAAGCTATGAACTATGCATGTTTTCAAACATATATAAGTTAATAATTCCACAAATGTATATCTAGTCAAACATCCATTTAACGGTTTGCAATCAATGGTGAAACTTTTGGCAGAAAATATGATGACAAATAATGAGCAAATGGTTGTTCTATTATCTGCAAATAAAGTAATTAACCCATCTAAAGAGCCCAAAACCAGATGACATTAATATTTTTACAGCCTATAATCGGTTTTCGCCTTTTTGATCATTTGTTTCAACCATAGTCACATAATTCGCTACTCATGGCACGATTTTCGTTTTGGTTCGTCCGATCCAATTCGCGATCCGGGTTCGCTCGGGATCGCGTTTCCGACGACCATAATGGCAACAATTCAAATGTAATAGAGAAGAAATGGTGGCTAATCGAAGCTTACCTGCTTGCTGGCTGATTGAACCTTACCTTACCCGCAAGCTTCCGACGACCGGAGAAGACGAAGACGTCCCTGTAACCCGCAAGCTTTTCGTTTCGGTATACCGTTCTCGTTCCTTTGTTTTGCTCGTTTACTTTTCAGATTAAATACAATAAATTCTGACTTTATATTACATACAAACGTCTGAAAATATGGGTCTTGCCATGACGTTGATGGTGGTGGTTCCGGCGGCGGCGGTGGTGGTGGTGGTGGCAGTGGCTGTGGTGGCGGTGGTGGCTGTGGTGGCGGTGGTGGCGGTGGTGGTGGCAGCGGAGTGGTGATGGTGGCAGCGGAGTGGTGGTGGTGGCAGGGTTGTGGTGGCAGTGGTGGCGGTGGTGGTGGTCGTGGCAGCGGAGTGGTGGTGGTGGCAGGGCTAGTGGTGGTGGTGTTAACTGCCATTTCAGTCCATTTTTCAAATTTACACAATCAGTCCTTTATGTTACAAATTTACACAATCAGTCCTTATTTACAAACTGACTTAACTGGGTTATGATTTTTGGACTGAAATGGCACCTTTCCAGAACGTGGGGGACGAAAATGGCGCATTTTTTAAAAATGGACTGAAATGGCCAAAGTGACCAAACCACAGGGACGAAAATGGCAGTTAACTCTAAAAATTAAGTCAATGATTTATAATAATACTTTGGATATCCTTCTAAGAATCTAACATATGAAGATATGGAAGATTCTACAAGGATTTTGATACTTGAGCATTGAATCAATTGAACACATAAATCCTAATGTGATTCGGATAACGCTACAAGAGTAATAAAATAAGAACACTTATATATAGGAAGTACCAGCGGCTTATCCACCATGTTCTTATTTTATTACACTCGTTTCGTTATCTAAATCACAACTAACCACATAAACACATAAATCGTCAACTTGTCACCAACTTGTTAACACGCATTAAAGTACACAATGAATCCAAACAAGGACATCAATTGTACTTTAAACATCCCACGAGTGTCTAGCTATGAAGATAGATAGATATTACAGGGATCCGGTTTTCGTCACATCATCTTGTCACATACGTATTAAAGTACACAATTAAATCCAAGCAAGGACTTCAATATTAGTACTTTAAGCATCCTAGAAGAATCAATCTATGAAGATAGATTGATGCTAAAAGGATTTGGCTTCGTCACATTGAATCATTGAATCATAACATCCTAAATCCTAATGGTGATTCGGGATAACGCTACAAAGGGTAATACAATAAGCACACTTATATATAGGAAGTACCAGCGGCGTATCCACCATGTCCTTATTGTATTACTCTAGTTTCGTTATCTAAATCACCAACAATCTCTTACACATAAACCATAACCATCGTCTTGTAAAGTACTTCTTAAAAATCTCACTATGAAGATAGGAAGATCTAAGACTGTACTTCAAGTATCCTACAAGAATCTAACTATGAAGATAGATAGATCCTATAAGGATTTGGATAATCGTCGAGTTTGCATAATCGGGATAATACACATAAAAGCACTTACTAAACACATATATGCCATACATTTGAAAATAAATCGGTTACACATATGAATCACCCCAAAACATTTGAAAAGTGTAAAAGAGGGGAACTATGTACTCACTTGGGGTTATGTCTTGTTCAAATGATATAACAAAGCTCAAAGGATCAAGAGTTCAAGTGTTGAAGTGGTTCCTAGTGTATCGGATACTATGTTAGTGTTATGGGACATAAATTGAGAAATCGGATAGAATGAGGTTTATAAACCAAATGAGTGTTGGAACTCATATGAAATGGTTTACTAAACCTAACATTCTGATTTGGAATGAAACCTAAATGCTTATGACCCGTTTCGACCCGTTAAGGAAGTTTAGGCTACTTTAACGCGTCGTTTGCGTAAATATAAGGTCGGATGGTTATATATGTCATATGTTAAGTCCTATATGCCAAACATGTTTAAAAATGTTGTTATATCGGTTTAGATGTGAAAAGTTTGATTATATATGTTAAAAATGAATTTATGCTCAAAAAGGGCATTTTGGTCATTTTTAATGGGCATATAAATAACTTAACAAACAACTAACCAAACTAAGTGACCATAAGGTATAACCTCAGTAGGTTATTCCCTATACAACTATGGTCACAATATGTGTTTGGTCGGATCCTAATGATCGACCAAACGGGTCGGATTCGAAAGTCTAAGCGGTTGTCAAGACCGCTTGACTTACGACCCTAAATAAGCACTAAACTAGAAGTGACGAGTTAAACATGTTAAAACATATTTAACTAAGTTAGAAAATTGATTCGGTATCAAAACAAAGTGTTTTGATACCCGAAAATAGTTCCGTCGCAAACTGCACATAATCGTGCATTTTGACCGAAACTTTGACTCGTCACTTCGACTAGTCAACGTGCTAATCAGTAGGTATAATCGCAAGGGACTATAACCATCGTGATTACGATCACGTTGCAAAGTTCAATTGAACTTTATCTTGACCAATTCATGGTCAAAGCCGAAAGTCAAACACTGTTTGAATTTTAGCTTAAATAATAAACAAGACTAGGAAGAACACTTACAAGCGTTCTAGGATGGAAAGAAAACTAGAAAACTCAGGTAGGAAGCATCCAACAAATGTGGTAGCCTCCACTTAGAGTGTATGAGAAAGAAAAAGTGAATGAGCAAGTTGGAAGAATGAAAATGGTTGGGTATTTATAGTGTTCAATGATTTACAAGATCTTGCCAAGTTTTTTGTGTGGTCTCCAACGAAGGATTATGGCCTTACAAGTGTGTGGAAAGGAGTAATAGCCTTGGAGAACACTTAAAATAGCCCACAAGATCAAAAACTAGGTTGGAAAACAAGTTGCAACAGCTAGGAAGCTGTTTTGAAGCTTCTGGTCTAAAGACTCTCGCCCTCCGCGAGCCAATAGCTCAGTGGGTTGCTCCCGGTGAGCCACTTCAGACAGAAGTTTCAAAAGTTGGTAGAAATGGTCCCTGCAACTCCAAAACTTGTTTTTCGACGCGTTTAACCCCCGTTAACCCAATTTCAAGGCTTTATAAGGATGCTAAAGTATAGGGGACTTGAAATATGCTTGGAAATATTCTGGATGTCGGTTCGTTCGATCGTACGGTCGCGTTTTGCGGTTAATTACGACGAAAACTCTAACAAACGCGAAAACGATCCAAATTACGATTCGTTGCGAAATTTTTCATTCTCATCAATAAACAACAAGATTTTATTGATTACAAAAATTTTTGGATGTTCGGATATGGTCAGAACGCAGAATATGCACGAAATTGCATACTTTTGCAGTTTTGACGCTTTTAGTCCCTGTGACCAAATAAGCTTATTTTTCACAAACCGAATCCCTCAAAACTTATTTCTAAGTTATGTAAAGGGTATTTAAGGTATGTTTAGCTTATGTCACTGTTCCGGAGTGTACGTCGCTACGAGAATTGGCAAACTTTCGTAGTTTGTCGGAAATAGTCATTGCAATTGTATAAACATATTTTCGTCATCCCTAACCCTTCGAAGCTTATTTCTAAGTTATGTAAAGGGTATTTAAGGCACGTGTAGCTTGTGTCCTTGTCCTAGTGTGTACGTAAACGGATTATGTTTAAGCATCGGTTATCGAATTGCTTTCAAAGAAAAAAAAAATTTTGAAAGCCCGAAATTTTGCACAAGGGTTACACATAAAGCCCCTTAGGGGGCGTTATGCGAGAAGTGGCGAAACGCGTAAGATATGGGCTTTATGAGGCTTTATATCACAAGAGGGTGTGGTGGGGTTATATATGTATGGGGCTTTATATATATATATAAGGTCAGGATCATTTCAGAACCATAAATATTTACAGAACTCGCAGAACTCCTAACAAACAATATTTTTATTTATATATTTTTATGTTTAGGATAATTTTATCATTTATTATGTGTATTTTTACGATTACATACATGTTAAGAGTAATTTTATCATTTTTATTTGTAATTTTATAATTACACATATGTAAACTAGTTTTTTACATATATGTAATTAGTTATGACACATATATATAATTTTGGCAATTAAACATATGTAAACTACTTTTAACATGTATGTAATCAAAGAAATACATATAATAGATGATAAAAAGATCCTAAATACAAAAACTTATATATAAAATGATTGTTTATTAGGAATTCTGAAAGTTCTGTAGTTATTTAGAGTTCTGAAATGAACTCAACCCTATATATATATATATATATATATAGGATAAGGATCATGTGAGAAGTAGTAGGCTAAATAAGAAACTTGAGAAGCATTCTGGACCACACATTTTCCCTAAGCAAAAAAATGCAAAAAAAAGGTTAAAAAATGCAAATTTTTTTTTTTTTTTTTTTGAAAAATCGCAGCTTTTCTTTAAGAATTAATTTTTTTTTTTTTTGGATTTATACACATGTGTATATTGTTAATCTTTTAACTATACATATATGTATATTGTCCATTATACATATATGTATATACATGTTTAAAATTGAAAAATAAGTGTTATTTAGGGTTTAGCATTAGTATTTAGGGTTTAGCATTAGGGTTTAGGGTTTAGCTTTATGGTTTAGGGTTTAGCTTTAGGGTTTAACATTAGGGTTTAGCAATAGTATTTAGGGTTTAGCATTAGGGTTTAGCTTTTGGGTTTAGCATTAGGGTTTAGCTTTAACTTTTGGGTTTAGCTTTATCTTTAGGGTTTGTATTAGGGTTTAGCATTAAGGGTTTAGCTTTAGTGTTTAGTTTTAGCTTTTGGGTTTAGCATTAGGGTTTAGCTTTAGGGTTTAGCTTTAGGGTTTAGAGTTTAGGGTTTAGCATTAAGGTTTAGCTTTAGTGTTTATGGTTTAAGATTAACAATATACACATTTTTTCAATTTTAAACATGTATATACATATATGTATAATTGACAATATACATATATGTATAGTGGGTGGGAGTTGGCTACAAAGTCTTTTTTTCCTACAAAGTGTAAAAAGTCATAAAACACCATAATGTTAACCATAAAACACACTCAAAACCCACAAATAACATAGTGAAGATTACTAAAACACCGTATTTGTGTTTTTTGTGTTGTGTTTTGGATGATAAGACTTTGATTATCGAATGACTAACATTAGGGTGTTTTATGTTGATTATCATGTTGTGTTTTATATTCATCGTTGTACGATGATTTATTTGAAGTTTTTAAGGACTGTTAGGGTTTGGATATTGTGTTTTAGTGATCTTCACTATGTTATTTGTGGGTTTTGAGTGTGTTTTTTGACTGATATTGTGGTGTTTTAAGACTTTGTACACTTTGTAGGAAAAATGGACTTTGTAGCCGAACTCCACCCTATGTATAGTTAAAAGATTAACAATATACACATGTGTATAAATCCAAAAAAAAAATTTTTAAAAAACAAATTAATCCTTAAAGAAAAAGCTGCGATTTTTCAAAAAAAAAAAAAAAAAAAATTTTGCATTTTTTTCACATTTTTTGCTTAAGGAAAATGTGTGGTCCAGATTGCTTCTCAAGTTTCTCAAATAGGGTGGACTTCTCTTAGGATCCCTACCCTATATATATATATATATATATATATATAGGGAAAGGTTCATTGGGGAACACTAAAAAAGTGGGGAACAGCGGGGAACCGACTCAAACCAACTCTGATTGGACTCATTTCAGCGGCGTTGGAACCGGCTCGTTGAACCCTAACTAAGATCTCTTAACCCTAAACCCTAAATCCTAACTCCTAAACTCTAAACCCTAAAGCTAAAAAATAAGACTAAAACCTAAGCTAAACCGTAAAATCTAAACTATAAACCCTATAAGCTAAACCCTAAAGGCTAAACCTAAATCTAAACCCTAAAGCTAAACCCTAAACCCAAAAGCTCAACCCTAAAGCTAAACCCTAAATCTAAACCCTAAAGCTAAACCCTAAAGCTAAACCCTAAAAGTCAAACCCTAATATATTTAGGGTTTAGGGGTTATGATTTAGGGTTTAGGGTTAATAGATCCTAGTTAGGGTTCAACGAGCCGATTCCAACGCCGCTGGAATGAGTCCAATCAGAGTTCGTTAGAGTCGGTTCCCCGCTGTTCCCCACTTTTTTAGTGTTCCCCAATGAACCTCACACTATATATAAATATATATATGTGTGTGTGTGTGTGTGTGTGAAATAATCGTCCACTCACACCGCAATGATTTTCACGGCGCTATGAAAAAACACCCCATAGCCCCCGACGTAGTGGTGTTGGCGGCACTATGGGGGCACCATATACAAAATAGCGTTATTTCACCTGCCACTACAGGTGGCCTAAACGCTCACACCATGTGGTGTTAGGGGGGTAGGGGCATCCATCACTAACCACCCACTCATCACTCACAACATCCAATCAATTTCCGCCATGTCATCGAGCTTTATTCCATCACTAGTGGTGGATTTTAGTGGAAATGCTCATCATTCACCACACCCAACCATTCTCCTCACAACACAACAATAACCCAGGCCAACGTTCAATTTTTTGAAGTTTACCACGCGTGAAAAATATCACGTGTTTTAAAGTCGACGTGTGGTCAAGTTTGGTGATGACGGTGTGCGTTATAGCTTTGACGCGTGATGGAAGCTTCACCGCATGATGGAGGCTTCACCACGGGCGCCCCGACACCCCTATATTAAACTATCCTCAAAAGTGAAAACTCAATTAAGATCTCGCTAGTTACAAAAATTAAGTCCAAAACCTATGCATGTAATCCACGTTACTGAAATCCAGACATCTGTCACCTTCTCACTGCAAATCAACATCTCTTTATTACCTCCATCCACCACGTGTCTCCTTCTTCACAACCTAATCATCTCACGTTTCCCCAAAACCCCATCCCATGCTCATCCTCTCCCAAATTACCTGCTACACTTGCCTGTCTTCTTCTCCACCTTACAATCCCTGTAGCTTTCATAATCATATCAATATTCAACACCACGCAGGTACCCATTCAAAATCTTTTTTGTAAAATTTGACATGTTTTTTTGTTTACTTTATGGGCCCTCTTTGATATTAGATCAACTGTTTTTATTTTGCATTTAGAATCAAAAAAAATGTTTTTCAACTGTTTTGGCAGGCTTCCATTGGATGCAAACAAGAAGCAGCAAGATCTTTTAATCATGTATATGGTATAGTTTTTAAGCAATAAGATGGAAGATCCAGAATCAGAATGGAAGATTCAAGAATATTCATCTTCTGAAGAAGATGATGAAGATGATAAACCTACTGTGGTGAGACGGATCTTGAGCAACGGATATGTGATCGGAAAAGAGTTCGTAATCACCGGGATCTTCATCTCATCTGCACCACTAGTTGTTCCACCACTCGTAGTTGTTTCAGCGATTGGGTATGCGTTTACAGTTCCCTTTGGGGTTCTTTTTGCAAGCTATGCTTGCACTAATAAGATCATGAGCATGTTGCTACCAACCCCATCATCGCCACAGAGGCTGGAATATTATAGTGGTGAAGTTCAACAAGAAGATGAAATGATGGGCTGTAAATTAGGGTTAGGGTTTGATGATGTTGTTGAAACAAATGAAGGTGATTATGTTGCAGAAGTTGATGGTTATGTTACAGATAAAGAGGACAATGAGCTAGTGGAGGATGTGAATCAAGAGGTTCATGAGACTGAGATGGTGTTTGAGTTGGGTGATGATTCTAGACAACCAGATGATTATGGTCCAGAAGTAGAGGGTTATGTTACTGATAAAGAGGACAATGAACTAGTGGAGGATGTGAATCAAGAGATTGAGACTGAGATCGTATTCGGTTTGGGTGATGATTATAGGCAAGAAGGGGAAACTTCGATTGCGAACGTCGACGAAGATGTGGATGAAAGGGAAATGGAAATGGAAGATGATATGCTTCAAAGAGAAAATGACACTGAGGAGAAAGAAAGAGAACCGAAGGGGGAGGAGTGGTTGGTTGAGAATTGGAATGATGAAAGCGAAAGTGATACACAGGAAGTGAATGAAGATGCAATGTTAAGGGATGAAGTATGGGTTGATAATACGGTTGAAGATGATTGCATTGTTAGTGAAAGTGCTTCTGATGTAGCTTTTGGAGATGTTAAGGATGTAGGGACTACCATACCGGTTACAAGTGGAAGTGCTTCTGATGTAGTTTTTGGAGATGCTAAGGATGTAGGGGCAACCATACCGTTTACAAGTGGAAGTGCTTCCAATGTAGTTTTTGATGATGCTAAAGATGTTGAAACAACAAAATCAGTTACAAATGGAAGTGCTTCTGACGTAGTTTTTGGAGATGTTAAGGATGTTGGGTCAACCAAACCGGTTACAAGTGAAAGTACTTCCAATGTAGTTTTTGGAGATGTTAAGGATGTTGGGTCAACCAAACCGATTACAAGTGAAAGTGCTTTCAATGTAGTTTCTGGAGATGATAAAGATGTTGAAACAACCGAACCGGTTACAGTTATAGAGATCGAGTCGGAGAAACTTGTAGAAAAAGGAAGTAAGAGTGACGAGCCTGTAGGTGAGATGCGCCATGTTGTGATTTTATCGGACGGAAATGATGAAAACAATTTTAATTCACGAGTAGTAGACGAATTGGATCTGGTGGCAAGAGAAGTGGTAGGAGATGCCAACGAATATGAAAGGAGCATCGAGTCTGATGAAAAGGTACTCAGAGAAAGTATGGGAACTCAGGAGAACAATGGTGGTGATGCATCTACGGATGGAAGTGAAGATGCCATCATGAGAACAATGGAAGAACATTTGATTCATTCAAATGCAGATGCACAGGAAATCGGGGAGAACAATAATTTGGAAGGTATTTACTCTATTGTACTTTGGATTTTTTTACTTTATGCATTCACTGTGCATGAATTATTAGCTAAATGTATAGTTGATTAAAGAATGTTGTGAGCTTTTGAAGTATAACTATATTGCCTATTTGATTGGAGTTTCCTGATTGTAGTTGGTAACGAAGTGAAGGAAAATGCTGCTGATGACAGTGTAAAATATACGGACAAGGAAAATGCTGCTGATGACAATGGTAATGAAGTGAAGGAAAATGTTGCTGATGACAATGTGGAGCGCGTACCTTCAAAACACAACTCGGACAATGCAAAGGTCGTGTATAAGAAAATGCCATCCAGAGAGGTGAGTACCACATTTCTCTTTAACTCATGTGATATGTGACTCATGATTCAATGGTTGCAGGATAATTTGGATGATGAGAAGATTTGGGAAAAAATTGGGGCATTGAGGACAATAGTGGGATACCAAGCCCCTAGTCAGCCAACGTGTATAGGGGAACTAAAGGCTCTTTATGTGTTTACGGGTGTTGAGCCACCAGCCTCATTCGAAGGTGATTCAGATCTGGATACTAAGCTCAAGTTCCTCATGGCGATCGTGGGCGTCAAGTAACTAGTGCCTGTCGAGTGCCGGAATGTGTACCTTGTTCTATTCTTGTTGCTTGGTTTTAGAACTCTCCATAAATTGGACTGTTGGTTTGTCTACATAATGTTCATTACTTTGATCAGTTATGTGTTTGAATCTTTCAGTTATATGTTTGAACTTCTTGTGGGTGATTTTATAATATATATGGTATGGGGTTTTATCATATTTTACCAAGACAAATAATGCCATCATAGGTAACACAAGAAGTGTGTAAAAAGTTGTTCAGGTTTGTCCAGCCTATAATTGCATCTAGAAAAACTCGAGTAAAAGCAAGGCTATAACGTAAGATTACAAGAATATGTGTAGTGGAAGACACAAATAATGACTCCACCCTTGTGGGACATTATATTAAATAGGTGTGGTGATGTGGGCATTGTGGGACATTATATTAAAATGGGTGTAATAGATGTAAATAAAAAACCATAAAAAAAAAGGTATTGGCCAAACAAAAAGAAGAATACATGCTATTGGCCAAAAATATTGAACCAAGGCGTGAAAAAAAGAACGCTTTGTGCATTTCTTTAAAAAAAACGCCTAGGGGCGGGTGTGGGGCGTGGAGTGGCGTTTTTTTTTTTTGGAAAAACGTCCAAAAACCCCCCACTACTGGTGGTCTAAGTAAGATGTTATCGGATATCATCGTTAAATACTTGTACCTTTTGAAGAGAGTTATTAGGGTGGAGTGGTCGTACATGGGTTCACTGACGGGTTGAAGGAGTCGCAACTGCCTTCTTCTAGCTGAATAGCTCTGGGTTAAATGGGTCGCAACTGCCTTCATCTAGCATTCTAGCTAGATGGGATCATCATCCGGTTAATGAACCTGAGAAGAAAGTGGGTGTTGATTTTCTTAGGAGGCGTAGAGCTAGAACACCTTCGCAACTGGAACAGATTTGGTTGAGTTCATGCAGGTTGAGATGAGATGGCATCCTCCTATCATTAGTTGGTGGTGAGGGTTCAAAAGCAGTGGCGGACCCAGTATTTTTTTCCTAGGGGTGCAGATATTTTTTTAAAGATTTTAGACCCCTAGTTATATAAAAAAATCGGTTTATAGCGGGTCGGATCAGATCGGGTCGGGTCGGGTCAATTTCAATTTTCAAACCCTAGTTCCTACCTTCCTATCACATTAACAAACAAAAAAAAATCAAAGTTTAAACCCTCCCTACTTTTATTTCTCTTAATCATTAAATAAAAGAACAAAAAAACTTATCTAAAACATACCTTGGTCTATAATTAGAAGAATTCGGCAAAAAAAGTGGTACAACCACTTTCCTCTTGAGAAATTGCGCCATAACATCCCTACTCTTGATTTTTCATACCTATTTAAGTTTTTTATTATCCCTTTTCTCATATAATATCAAGAAAAATCATATAAAAAACATAAAAATTTACCATTTGTCGGTGTCCGGTTGGTTTGGAGCGGATTCCGGTCACGTTGATGTCGGATTCCGGCTGATATCGGCTGCTGTAGTGTTGTTGCTGTGTTGTCTGATGAAGATCGCTGTCAGGACAGGAGGCAGAGAGCACGCACTGTAGGAATTGAAGGGTTTTGGGGCTTATTTTAATTGTTTTAGTTTTAAGTTAGGTGGGTTAATGGGCTAGATTATTAGTGGGCTATTGATAAGTTTATATAATGGGTTTGGTTTGGGTTTAGGTAGTATAAGTTTATATAATATAGATAGTTTTTTTTTTAATCAGACTTTACTAATTTTTTTTTAATATAATCCATAATATTTTTTACCTAAGGTGTGCGGACGAAAAATAGGGGTGCGAACGAATAAATCCAAGGGGTGCGGACGAAAAAATCCAACAGGTGCGGACGGGATTTTGGTCAGATAATAACACTAAATTTTTTCCCCGGTGGTGCGCCCGCCCACCTTGGCATGGGGGTGGGTTCGCCCCTGTTCACAAGGTTGAGCTTTGAATGCCATGTCTCCGTTAGAAAAAATGTATAATTATTATTAAAATAATGTTAAAATTATATGATATATGCTATAGGGTTTCTAAAAACGAATCTCATAAGATGTAAATAATTTAGGGTGTTAATATTAACCCATGGTAAAATTTTGTTTTAACATGGTAAAACAAACATTGGTCGTATATAACGTATACGATATCTTTATACGGAATGTATAATGGTATACGACTCGTATAGATAAGAATTTTTTTATGAGTTAATATTCACACATTTGGGTTTCGATCTGGCAGTCTATATAGTGTTCAGAACCATCAAATCGAGTTGGCTTCTGCTATCAAGGAAAACGGGTTTCAGTTTTCTTTTTTACTTTGAAATAAATCCCATTTCACACATTTGTGTTCGTCAATTGGACATCAATTGATGTTGATGTCCTAGTTTGGTGGTTTGTTTGAGCTTCCTATTATCAAGTTCACAATGATTATAAAGAGTCTGCGTCAATAACTTTCGAGTATATCTTGCAGGTGCTTAATGTTTATTAATTGGTCGTTTGTCTGCGTCAATAACGACCATTCGATCTGGTAGTCTATGTAGTGTTCAGAACCATCAAATCGAACGGCTTCTGCTATCAAGGAAAATTGGTTTCAGTTTTCTTTTACTTTTAAATAAATCCCATTTCACACATTCATGTTCGTCAATTGGACATCAATGGAGATGGTAAAAACTACCAAGGGGATATGGATATGTTGCATAATTCATTTAGTTTCTGTTTGGCACCTTCTTCGTTGCTTCATTAAAATTAACAAAGCGGTCTCGGTTGCATGAAGCTTTGATGTATGTTGCAAGTTAAATCCACAATCAATGTATGTTGGTTAATTGTAAGTATTGAATTTGCATTAACACGCCTCATTTCATCTTTTTTACTCTTTTCTTCGATTTCAACAAATCTTTTCAACAATCAGTAAGAAAATACACAACAATTCTCCAATTCCAGATTAGTAATGTAAGGAGAAGCGTTGAGATAATGGACGTCAAGCTCAAAAATAAAACTTGTGTTCAGAAACATCAAATCGAACGACTTCTGCTATCAAGGAAAACTGGTTTCAGTTTTCTTTTTACTTTTAAATAAATCTCATTTCACACATTCATGTTCATCAATTGGACATCAATTGATGTTGATGTCCTAGTTTGGTGGTTTGTGTAACGCCAAGCGTCCCTAAACTTTAGGCTTTTGGCAGAATTAGTCCCTGAACTATTATCAATTGTCAGATTTGGTCCCTGTAGTTATATGATGTTGATGCTTTGATACTATTGGTGTGAATCTTGTTGATACTTGATACTTAACACTATGATGCTTGATTCTTGACACTTAAACTATAAGACTTGATACTTAATCTAGACACTTGATTCTTGATACTATGGAAACTAGATTCTTTATGATTCTTGATTCTTGATGCTTGAGAAACTATGATTCTTGACTCTTGAGACTTATTTGGTGCTTGACTCCTTAGACTCGTGAAACTTGATTCTTGGTTGAACGAGAGACTGGAGCCTTGTCACTGGCGGAATCTATGAAACTTGGAAACTTTTGGTTTATAATGTAATCTAGATACTTTGCCCAAACTATATGCAACGCAACGCCTAACCTAACGAACAAAACAATCAAAATCGGGAACGCGAAGAAGGTGGAATGGCCAGAGTAGCCATCTGATCGGGTGTCGGATGACCACCCGATCGGGTGACCACTTGATCGACCGGCCACCCTATCCACTTTGCACCGCCTTAATCCCCTCTCTCACTATAAATAGACCTGTCACATCACCATTTTGAGTGATGTGACAGCTCTGCTCGACCAAGAACGCACACCCTTCATTTCTTCATTTTCTCATCGATTTCGGTACATTTTCGGCTAAATTCTTGTACTTTCTTGGTCTACACTTCATTCTCTACGTGATTCTCACTTGAAATCACACTTTTCACCATGAAAAACTCTCAGATCTGAGATCCTAAGGATGACGTCATCATAATGGTTTGTATAAACTAACATATGAGGTCATTCTTGATGAGATCTAGCTAAGATCTAAGGGATTCCATGTACATATCACTAAACCTAACCTAAATCTAAGATAAATCTAAGCTTTTCCTACAAAACTTGAGTATCTTCATCTTTTTCTCAAACTTTTACCTTATTCGGTGGAAATCGGGTCTAAACTAACTGTAGATCTGATGAATAGTCTATAGTTGGTATTGATATGGGTTCTTGCCGGTAAAAGACGAGCATGGCAACGAAGTCCGACATAAACCCATTAGAAACAAACGACTGATCGAACAGGGGTGATTCCCACTCAATCGGAGTTTTGGGTGCTAAAGGGTTTTACCGTTGTCTTGATACGTGTCGTGCCATCACCGTTAAACTAGAAACTTAGAGATTCTACAAAATGGCAAGTAAGGATGAGGATCGCCCGATCGAGCGGCAATCCGATCGGACAACCGTCCGATCGGACACCCACCTGATCGAGTGACACTTGTCTTGTAACATTGAAAACTTGGAAACTGGGGAAGCCTTGATCGAGTGGCAATCCGATTGGACAACCGTCCGATCGAGCAGCCATTCGGTCAGAGTAAAGCATCATACTTATCAACTATTGGCATTTGGATCGAGTGACCACCCGATCAGACAGCCATCCGATCAGGTAGTCACCCTATTTCCCTCACTCGAATCTCAACTCAAATGGCAACCCGATCGGATGGCCATCCGATCGGGCAGCCATCTACCTTCACAACACATGGGTCACCCGACCGACTGGCAATCCGATCGGACAGCCATTCGATCAAGTTACCTACTTGACACTTTATTCAATCTCGTTACTCTGCCCGACTCTTATCCTATTATAATCTAATCAGGCTAATTCTAGAAAGAGCTCCCTTTGATCTAATAGCAGTTTATACTGTTAAGCAATCACTGTGAGTATACTCGATCCCCTTTTTACTTTAAACTTTTGGGGTGTAACATGTATTCTATGAAACTTAAACTTGAATCTTTGAAACTTGTACTCTATCCTATGTGAAACTTGTGATTCTTGATTCTTTATGCTATGTGACGTTTAATCCAGAGTGTGTAGTCCCGCCTTAACAATAGTAGCGCTATAGGAGATGCACCTCTCCCATTATTCTCAGGGAGTATTGTTAGGAGGATTCTAGTTTACCTTGAGTCTTGGGTAAACACTAAAGCATCGGGATACTTGGGCTATCACTGCGTGGACTGCGACACTAGCACGGCTGAAACTATTTTATTGTTTACACTGTGAATATGAGTTGTTTTAATCTATTATTTTATTATCAAACTTGTATACTCGCCAATACTTTTTGTATTGATATTTTTATACATGTTGCAGGCTGATAGAATGCTTGGAATGCATGGAATTCAGCTAGGAGATGCTAGAAACGTCGCTTAGATAATAATAGTCTTTTGAACAATTTGAACAATTTATGATTTGGTCTGTAATGTGATACTTGTGATGACGTTTGTTAGACATTTGCATGAAATCAATAAATCTTTATTGAAACAATAGTGTTATGGAATTCTCATGAGCAATCTGAACGCTTAGTGCTCGTACCCCGATGTTTTCGCTATCAGTTGGGGTGTGACAGATTGGTATCAGAGCCATAACTATAGGGAATTAGGATAAGTAGGAATACTTGCCCTAGTCTATAGTTCTTGGAATCTTGACTCTTATTTGTTGTTTAAGACTTATGCATTCTACCGTATCGGCTTCCTAGCAGCACATATTCTTGTTAAACTTACATGCCTTTCCTAAGGCTAACATAATATACACTTGATGCTTTAAAAACACTGTTCACCGGTGTTTGTATTTTCGCACGAGATTTGCCTTCAAGACAGGAGTGACATCCAAACCTTGATGGAAAATCTCCAATATTTTTCTAGTAGGTCTTATCTGCGGATGAGTACAAACGCTGCTAGGCTACGATGTGGTCAAGTTAGAGGTGAAACTCAGATCTTGATAACTAGTCCCACTCCTTGATTTTCATGTCTCGCCAAAGTCTCGTAACTTCCGATCAATTGAGTACGTGAAATGACCAAAAGGACGAATATCGTAGGCCTAACATCGATGACGTATTTGTCTAAGTAAGTCAAGACACGCTACCTCAATTTGAAAGGGGTTCGAATCACTTTGATTAGTCGACGTTCCTCTACCCGGAACAATCCTATATTTTATGAGCCTATCTTGCTTTTATGTTATCTCAATTTTATGCTTGTGGTTTTAAACTCGATTCTTCGATCGTTTGATATGCTTTTACATAAATCACACGTTGTCCGCAATCTAAAACGTAAATTCTAATATCAGATCGAACTAAATTTATGAGGCTTTGTTCTATGTGTAATCTAGGTGATAATGTGATTATAAGACACTAGATGTAACATGGCATGGAATATGAAGGGAAAGTGATGTGTCCGAAACATGGTGGATACGCCGCTGGTACTTCCTATATATAAGTGTTTCTGGCATTGTTACCAACTTTCGTACCAAGTGCCATGCGAAATTTAGTGTCTGGTGAAGGATTCTAAAGCTATGGAAGGACTATTTGTGTATTCTATGAGAAACTTATGTGAAATCTATCGTGTACTCTAGTGAAATCTATGTGTGAACTACGTATGTTTGATGGATAAACAAAATACGAAATGTAGCCTAGGGCTGAAGACGAGGGGGAACGTGGCATGTCTGAAGCGTGGTGGATACGCCGCTGGTACTTCCTATATATAAGCGTTTCTGGCACGCTACCAAACCTTCGTACCACGCGCTAAGTGAAATTCGTAGTATTGTCGGCTCGGGTTGAGTGATTGAATCTACCTTGTTGATCTATGTGGTTGAATCTATCTGGTTAATCTATGTTTGAGAAGTGGTGAAATCGAAAGCGGTGGTTAACGAGGCATGACACCGACGACGAGACGGACGTGGCATGATTGAAGCATGGTGGATACGCCGCTGGTACTTCCTATATATAAGTGCTTCCGTCATGCTGCCAAAATTTCGTAACACGTGCCATGCGGGGTTTCGTTAGTTGTGGATCGTTAGCACGAGTCTATGTGAAACTATTGAATCTACTGAATCTACTGAATCTATTGAACCTATTGGAGTCTATTGAATCTATTGAATCTATGGGAAACTATTGAATCTATTGAAATCTACTTGAGACTATTTGAATCTATTTGGATTAATCTATGACGAGTGTGGATATCGACAGGTGAACATGGCATCGAGTACGAGGTGGAAGTATTGTCACACCCCAACCGATGGCGGAATCATCGGGGCATGGCACTGAGCGAAACAGATTGTCCAGAAGTTTCCATAACAACTATCATTACCATTCAATTTAAATTAACATGTCCCATACCATGTCTCAAATAGTAAACAAATTATTACAAATAAAATCTAGGCAAATATTCTGTTCCGACAACTCAGATTCAAACATAAATAGTTTATTTGTTGGTTTCTAGGACCTCCTTTCCTAGCTTCAATTTCATCACAGCACAGAGAGTATCCTAGACCTTTCCTAGCCTCAAGTTCACAGCATGTTAAGCATGTAAACGTCCTAAGAACCTGCCACATACATTAAAATAAAGTCAATACATAAAATGTAAAGGTGAGCATACAAGTTTGATATTAGCATATAAGTTCGAATTCATTTACGCATAACCAGCACGTACACATAGTGAAATGAAGCACGTTAGTTATCGACATAGATCCATCGATACCAATGACTGCGGGTTGACTGCCCGAGGCAGTTCGCAATACATGATTACCACCGTAATCCATGCAAGTAAAAGATCCTTAACAACCCCCGAGTGAACAGGTGCTGAGTCCAAACTATAGTACTATCGTTGCTAAGGCAGGTAGACAGCATTCCATGTGTAAACATAACAAACAAGCATTCATAAGCCACGTATAACATGCATTAACGGTTAGCATTTAAATAGTTTGAGTAGTGTGATAGTTGTAGTTCGAATATTCGTAACGTATGTAACACCCAAAAGTGCTTAAAGCAAAAAGGGATCGAGTATACTCACAGCGATTAATGGATTGAAGGGAGCGCTTAGCGAGTACGGTTAGCCTGAATAGATTCGGTAGCATAACGATAAGTGAAACGTAAAACAGGAAACAAGTGTGGGAGGGTCGGACAGCTGGTCGATCGGACAGTTGTTCGATCGGATGGCTGACCGTTCGGTTGACAGCCCGTTCGGTCTGCTGTCCGGTCGGTCGGTAGGCCGATCGGATGGCTGTTCGAGTGGATTGTTTCTTCCTTTGAGAAGGATGTGTTTGTGTATGATGGCTTGACTTTTGAAGTTTTCGTTGTAGCATTTGAAAATATTGAAGTACCTTTGCCTTTCAGGTCGGTCGATCGGACGGCTGTTCGATCGGCCGGCAACCCGATCGGTTAGGCCTTTAATGATTTGCAAATGTTTAGTCTTTAGATCGGACAGGTGTTCGATCGGACAGGTGTTTGATCGGACAACAGGTCAACAAGTCAAAGACTTTAAATGAAATGTAAAGTGTGATGCAGTGGATCGGACAGTTGGTCGATCGAATAGCACAATTGTTGTTCGATCGGACAACGGGGTGTCACCTGATCGGACGGCTGTTCGATCGGGTGGCACTTCTAGTGCATTGAACATGTTGAAAATTGATTAAGTATTGAAGCATAGTATCTCATGGTCCGAAGAGTAATCCGATCGGACAGTAGTTCGATCGAACAACAGTTCGTTCAATACTATTCTTCAAAACAAATTGATTGTGTGGGGCCAAGTGCTAGCCGATCGGCTGGCTGGTTGATCGGCTGATTATCCGATCGGCTGGCTGTCCGTTCGGACAGCAGTCCGATCGGTCAGCATCCTGACCTGATCAGTCCCTTTGGTCTAACACTTGGTTGTTCTGTTCGTTTGTCGTTTTATCGAGGTATTTTGACAGCGAGTAAAACCATAGATGCCTCGCCCTTACTTGGTTTCCCGGGTCGGACAGGAATCACCCAAATTCGGTCGGTGGTCTGTTCGGAACGGAGTTTAACATTTAACCCGAAGTCGGTTAACCTCGTGGATAGAATCCAGATCTTGAACCGTACAACCACCGAAGTGATTTGTAAACCGGCTCAGGTTCCGTTTCTACCGGTTTGAAGTTATAGAGTGAGAAAGAGTTGGGAGAAAGTTGGAAAATCCATCTTCCAATCCCTTTCACCGTGGTTATGTTTAGATCTATTAAAGATCCTTGTTTGTTTATGTGGAAATCGGCTAGATCCAAGTCATTCTTGGTGGATTGAGGCCAAGACATGAAGTTCTTCAGGAACCCATGATGACATCATCCTAGAACACTTGATTCTTGATTATTTCACGGTTAAAAGTTAAGATTTGAAAGATAGAAAGGTGTAGGAGTATGTATAGATCAAGAAAGTACAAGATTTAGGACGAAAACTTACCGGAATCGAGAAAAATCTGAGAAAAGGTAAGTTGAGCGTGCTGGTCGAACAGGGGTTTCCAAAAGTGGAAAAGGATGACAATGACAGGGGTATTTATAGGGTGACAAAAGAGGAAAGTGCTGGCCGATCAGCTGGCAGCTCGATCGGACAGCCTGTCCGATCAGACAGCAGTCCGTTCGGCTGGCTGTTCGATCGGCTGGAAGCCTGATCGATCGGTCGCACCTTTTGAGTGTTTCGCGCGACGATTTTTGATATTTCGATTCCGATTACGAGCGGTTCGAGTCGGTAGGGTTTCCCAGTCAAATTACTTTTAGTCCCAACTACTTCGTATCTCGCGTAATCTATTTTCCACCATCTATCATAGTTCGATTGTGATTCGAGTTCGAGTTCGATAGTATTCGAGTTCCGATTGAGTTCGCTTGATTACACCACAACATAAATAGACATGCACAGGTAACATGTAAGGCACACACACATGTATAATAACCAGTAAAAATACGTAGCTCGAGTTGCGATTTGATGTCGATTCGATTAGCATAGCTTGACTATTGATTAGTTAACTTTATCGCATTGTTACTTCCTATAGTTCACAGTCGTAGATCGATTGAATAACGATTAACACACATCGATTATTGCAATTAACAACACTTACTCCACATAATATAATTAAAAACAAGAAGTTTCTACGAGTCAAGTTGCGCGAAATCGGTCGTTGACTTGACCCTGACTTTGACTTTCACGTATGAAAACACGGGGTGTTACAAGTATTGTGTCCAAAGCGTGGTGGATACGCCGCTGGTACTTCCTATATATAAGCGCTTCCGACATACTGCCAAGCTTCGTACAACATGCCATGTGAGGGTAGTGGATTGCAGTGTGTAATCTATTGGAATCTATTGGTTTAGTCTATGTGTGTATGGTGATAATGATGAGTGTATTGTTTGGCAATTGCGACACGTAACATGACGCCGAGTGCGGGTGGAAACAATGTGCCCGAAGCGTGGTGGATACGCCGCTGGTACTTCCTATATATAAGCGCTTCTGACCTGTTTCCAAACTCCGTACAACGCGCCATGCGAAGGTCGTGGGTTTGCGGAATCTATGAGAATCTTGTGAATCTTGAGTCTTAGTCTACCATGCGTGAATCTGTGTTGACATGTGTTAATTTAGACTTATACGATCCTCTTATTGGATATTTAGGATGTCTTCTCGAAAGTTATTCGACACTCTCAGGAAATCCAGGGATAAATCTCATAAAAAGAAGATGTCGTTCATGGCCGACCAGATTGCCCGAGTCGTGCCAAAGATCGTCTCTGAGATCCAAGGATCCAACATGCCTCCATCCTCTGCGGACTCCAAGGCTGAGGAGAAAAAGCCTACTAAGTTCAACTATAAGCATTTCATCTCTTGCAACCCTAAGTCTTTCACGAGCAGTGATGGGGTGACTGCTATGCTCGAGTGGTTCGACAGCATTGAAGTTACCTTCATTAACAGCGAGTGCCCAGACCACTTAAAGACTAGGAGTGCAACTGGGATGTTTCAAGGCAGAGCATTGTAGTGGTGGTCGAATGAGAGAAACATCCGTTCTAATGAAGAAGCCTATGCTCTTCCATGGGCTGAGGTGCGAGAACTAATGATGCTTGAGTTCTACCCTCCTCATGAACAACTGAAGCTTGAAGAAGAGTTTTGGCATCTGAAGCAGGTTGGAGATGATAACCTGGCTTATACTACCCATTTTAAGCAGCTGAGTCTTATCGTTACTCACTTGGTTTCGACTTCTAAGCGAATGATAACCAAGTACATCAATGGCCTACCTCCTGCTATGCGTGACCCTATTGAAGCAGCTCAACTGGAAACTAATGAAGAAGTCTATCATTTGGCATCAAGTTTGAACAACAACCGTGTGCGTGATAAGCAGTTTGCTATTTCTGCTCCCTCCAAATCTGCGAATTAAGTTACTCAGCAGCCAGGCGGCATCAAGAACAAGAAAAGGAAAGCTCAGGGTTCCGGATGTAATGCTATTACTCCTGCTGCAAACCCTGCTACTAAACAGGCTCCTGCTAACCCTGCTGCTCCCGAAGCTAAGAAGCAATACACTGGGCCTCATCCCAAGTGTGCAACATGCAACTACCATCATCCTGCTGCTTCTGCATGTCGTCTGTGCACCAACTGTAATCGCTATGGTCACATAACCCCTTACTGTCGTCAAGCTAACCCGGCTCCGCAAGCTCAGCAAGCCCCAGCTCAGGCAGCTCTACCTGCACTTCCAGCACCCTCTGCAGAACCCAAGGCCAGTCAACGCTGTTCGTGCATGCTACAAGTGTGGAGATACTACCCACCTCCGTAACCAGTGTCCTCAGCTGAACCAGGACCAGCAGCCAGCCGCTCGTGGACGAGCATTCAACCTTAATGCGAATCAGGCTCGCAATGACAATGACGTTGTCAATGGTATGTTCCTTATTAATAACCTTTATACTTTGATTCTATTTGATACTGGTGCCGATAAAAGCTTTGTGTCCGTGGAATTTGAGTCTTTGATAAACTATACACGCTCCAAGTTACCTGAGTCGTTCTCCGTTGAAGTCGCTAATGGTAAGTCGATTCTTGTGAATTCTATCATGCGTGATTGTTCTTTGATCCTTAACGATCACGTCTTCTCTATTGATCTTATACCCATGAGATTGGGTAGTTTTGATGTCATCATTGGCATGGACTGGTTGCGTAAGAACCATGCCGAGATTGTTTGTCATGAGAAACTTGTTCGTCTTCCTCTTCCCTCTAGTGATACTTTGATCGTCTATGGAGACCGACCTTCAAAAGGGCTGAGGTTGATGTCATGCACACAAGCGAGTCGAAGCTTACGTAAACAGAACCCTGCCTTCTTGGCTCACGTGGTGGAACAAAAAGGCAAGGGGAAGAACATAAGCGACGTTCCAGTTGTGTGTGACTTCACTGGTGTCTTTCCTGAGGATCTTCTTGGTCTTCCTCCTCCCAGATCCGTTGACTTTCGTATTGATCTCGTGCCTGGTGCGACTCCTGTCGCCAGGGCTCCTTACCGTCTTGCACCTTCCAAGATGCAAGAGTTATTTAGTCAGCTACAGGAATTACTCGATAAGGGTTTTATTCGTCCAAGTACCTTCCCGTGGGGTGCTCCCGTTTTATTCGTCATGAAGAAGGATGGTTCCTTTCGTATGTGTATCGACTACCGTGAACTGAATAAGCTTACCGTGAAAAATCGTTATCCGCTCCCCCGTATCGATGACATATTTGATCAACTACAAGGCGCGTCCTGTTTCTCGAAGATTGACCTACGTTCTGGATATCATCAACTACGTATACTCGAAGATGATATTCCAAAAACCGCGTTTCGTACTCGATATGGGCACTATGAGTTCGTAGTCATGCCTTTTGGCTGACCAACGCACCTGCAGTGTTCATGGACCTTATGAACCGTGTTTGTAAACCCTATTTGGATCGTTTTGTGATAGTCTTTATTGATGATATTCTTATTTATTCTAAGTCTAAAGCTGATCATGCTCGCCATTTACATCTTATGCTTGAACTTTTACGTGGTGAACGTCTGTATGCTAAATTTTCTAAGTGTGAGTTTTGGATTGATAAAGTGCAATTTCTTGGTCATATTGTTAGTAGGCAGGGTATTCACATTGACCCTTCTAAGATTGAGGTAGTGAAGAATTGGTGTACGCCTAAATACGTGTCCGAGATTCGTTCTTTTCTAGGATTGGCGGGTTATTACCGCCGATTCATCGCGGATTTTTCAAAAATCGCCGTTCCTCTTACTACTCTAACCCAAAAGGAGAAACCTTTTGTTTGGGGTCCCGAGCAAGAGGAATCCTTTTGTAAGTGCAGTTCCTGCAGGGTAACTGTCGCTTATCAGTTCTGGTCAACCAAAACAGAAGTCCAAGTTAAAGTCAACATAATGAAGAATTCAAGACCACACGAAGACCATGCATAAACACCGGATCGATGACGAACATTAAACATTGCACTTGATTCAAGACATGAAACAACAAGAACAGGGTAGATGAAGAAGAAGATGCAAGACAAACTCATTCATTTCAATACAATCATCATAGATTACATACCAAACGAGTATACATCATCTACAAGCTGGTTTAGATCACAAAGATCTAAACCTAGCTTTCTCTCACTAACACATAGTCTCCCTCTCTCTCTAGAATACACACCCTGATGGAGAATAGATGGGATCTTGTGAGAGGTGCACCAAGCACTCAAGAGTTGCCCTAATCTACACAATACACACATATATATAGGCTAGGGACTAAACCCAGACAAAACACATTGTCCGGGATACAAAACAATACAATAATCCGAAACACTAGAAAGTCGTCCGGAATGCCTTCAGCAATTCTGATAATCTTCATTATCGTTGACTTTAACTCGGACTTCCGCTTTGGTTGACACATAACTGATAAGCGACAGTTACCCGGCAGGAACTGCACTTACAGTCTCCCCCTTAACTGTTGCATCAGTTCTGTGTGGCATCGATAATCTTCAATCACCGGATACTGCACTTACAGACTCCCCCTTGACTGATGATATCATGCATGCTTTCAACTTTAGCTGAGACTTGATCTTTTAGGTAGAGCACAGCGATCTTCAACCCTTCTAATTAAAGACTTGCTGACGATCACTTAATGCCGCTTTGAGAAACATGAAAAATCCAACATCAAACACTGTTGATCCTCCCCCTCAATCTACTCCTGAATCAAGTTAACGCGAACCGACCTACAACCACATGTAAGAATATCGCTCGATACATTAATCTTCAAACCTGACCAACAGCAGAAAGAAACATTGGATTTCCAATGCCCAGCCTTGAACACTTCAAATTTCGCAAAGACATGAAGCTCAGTTCGATAAGTTAATAACAAACTGAACTTTGTAAAAGTACATCCACCATCTTGATCAGAGTCTTCAACCGAGTGTCTAAAATCATTTCATCTCGAATCTTCAAGATCCAATCTCGTATCTTCACGAATCCACCAATTACCCGATGACTTTCGTCTCCAATATCCCCCTCAATGTAAGAACCCCTATTTCGAGAATCCGATCAGTCACCAACTTGGAAGAGAGATCAAGAAGACTAATCATCTCTACTCTAACCGGCGTACGATAAAGGCTTGACCTTCAACTAGTTGCGAAAAGAACAATTTGCTTCATCACGTCAACACTTGATTAAACCTCGAACAAACTTGACAAAACTCAATCATACACTAGCTCTAACTTGCTTCATGTTATAAACACTTCACCACCGGTAAGATTAACACTAAGTTAATCTCAAAGATAGTAAACATGAACTTGTTTCGATGTAGCACCACGAGCTTTTGATTTACAAAGAAAACAGGAATTTCAAAATTTTTACTCCCCCTTTTTCTTTGTAAACAATACAAAAATCCAAGCAAGTCTTATTCTCTTCACCTCCTTACTTGATCCGGACAACATAAGTACCATAAAACTTTTCGATAATCCGAAACCGACTTCAAGTCTTCAAACTACGCATAATTCTGACTCTTAGTTAGTTATCCGGTACCCCAGGTAACCCAGAATAACTAGAAAAACTCGGAACATGCACAACTCGAAACTTCCGAACAACACTAACTTCTAAATTTAGCTAAAAATCTGGTACCCCAGGTAACCCGGAATTCTAGAAAATTTGGAACTCGTAAAACCCAGAAGCTCTTGAAACCTCGGATCAAATCATTGAGCAGTACTTAGAGTACAAAGGAATTCGAAACAAGCAAGGAAATAAAGGAAGCTCTGAAGAAACCCAAAACAAAAAAATCGGAACCAAATTTTAATAACACAGACTTAATAAAACTTAAAACTCGGAACAACTTGGAACAAATCCAACACTCAGACCACAAATGTCCTTGGACCAACAAAGGTTCTAAACTCGGACCGCATAACTAAAAACCAAAACTCTGATGATTATGTTTCAAGGTTAAACTCGGAATAATGAGATTTCAAAGTAAACTCGGAACTCGGAAAACAGTCATATCAAACTGATAAACCTCGGAAAACAGTCCTTTTAACAGTTAAAACTCGGAACTTCCTTTTAAAACTCGGAACAGTCAAAAACTGATAAGCTCGGACCAAGTGAAACTGATAAGCTCGGACCAAGTTAAAACTGATAAACTCGGACCAAGTGAAACTGATAAGCTCGGACCAAGTTAAACTGATAAGCATGAAATTGATAAGCTCGGACACTGTTTGACCTTTCAAAAAGTTCGAAACTGTGACCTTTCGAAAACAGAGTTTTAAAAATCGGACACTGTTAGACCTTCAAAACTCGGAAACATACAACCACAAAAATCGGACAAGCCACACCCACAAAACTCGGACAAGTTGTTTCATAGTTTAAAACTCGGACACTGTAGTTTAAAACTGCAAAACTCGGAACTGAAAAGAGAATTCCAAAACTCGGAACCTTTGAAAAGTTGTTTAAACAAATCTCGGAGACACATAAAACTCAGACATTTGATCTTTTAACAGAACTCGGAGTTGAATATTTTAAAACTCGGACAGAGACTTAGAAACAAGTCTCCGGACTATCTCCCCAGTGTGACTTCACACTGGTTCACCAAAAAACCCCGGAAACACAAACACAGAGTTTTAAACTCAGACGGGTTTAACACTAAGAAAAACTCGGACAGGGCAATTTTTGGATCAAACCTCATATCTGCAACAACTTGGATCGATGACGAACATCAAACATTGCACTTGATTCAAGACATGAAGAACAAGAACAGGGTAGATGAAGAAGAAGATGCAAGACAAACTCATTCATTTCAATACAATCATCACAGATTACATACCAAACGAGTATACATCATCTTCTACAAGCTGGTTTAGATCACAAAGATCTAAACCCTAGCTTTCTCTCACTAACACATAGTCTCTCTCTCTCTAGAATTCACACCAGGAGAATAAGTTGGGAGAGGAGCACAAAGCTTCAAGAGTTTTTCTTGTTGTCGTTGTGTCTATATTCTGTGTGTTGCTCTAATCCTATACAACACATATATATAGACTAGGGACCAAAACTCAGACAAAAGTCTAGCCTAAAACTTGGACAACTTGTCCAAGGATAAACCTTTGACTAAGTTTCAATACATGTACAATAAAGACCCTACAAATTGGAAGACATGCGCTTATCACCTAAAGTGCATTAACACCTTTCAAACTCTTAAGAACCTTTTGTGTAATGCTCCTGTGTTAACCCTACCTGATGGCAACAACGATTTTGTGGTATATTGTGATGCCTCGAACCGTGGATTGGGCGGTGTGCTCATGCAGCGAGACAAGGTTATTGCTTATGCCTCTCGACAGTTCAAAATACATGAGAAAAACTACACTACTCACGATCTGGAGCTTGGTACGGTTATTTTTGCGTTAAAGATCTGGCGACACTACCTTTATGGTACTAAGTGTGTGGTCTTCACCGACCATAGGAGCCTTCAGCACATCTTTGACCAGAAAGAGCTGAACATGCGACAGAGACGTTGGGTGGGATTGCTTAACGACTACGATTGCGAAATTCGCTATCACCCAGGCAAGGCGAATGTAGTAGCCGACGCCCTTAGTCGTAAGACCCATTTCAATGCTATTCGCATCTCTAGTGATCTGCATGCTTGTATTCGTGATGCTCAGTATTCATCGGCAAATGAAGGAAGTTTAGAAGAAGAAATCCACGGCGCTAGGATGGACCAGCTCGAAACTAAATCTGATGGCTTGCAGTATTATCTAAATCGTATCTGGGTGCCAGATCGCGATAATCTCCGTGAGCTCATTATGACTGAGGCTCACAAGTCCCGTTACTCTATCCACCCAGGTGCCAATAAGATGTACCAGGATCTGTGCGCGACATATTGGTGGCCTGGCATGAAAAGGGATATTGTTGTGTATGTGTCTAAGTGCCTTACTTGTTCGAAGGTAAAGGCTGAACACCAGCGTCCTTCTGGACTCTTGGAACAACCTAAAATCCCTGTCTGGAAATGGGATAGCATTGCTATGAACTTTATTACTAAACTACCCCGTACCTTTAAAGGTCACGATAGTATATGGGTGATTATTGATCGTTTGACCAAATCCGCTCACTTTCTTCCTATTCGTGAGAATTATAGAGTGGAGAAACTTACTCGAGTCTATACTGATGAGATCATATGCCGTCATGGCATACCTCTTGACATAATCTCGGACCGTGATGGTCGTTTTACTTCGCGTCTTTGGCATACGTTTCAGTCCGCTATGGGTTCGCACTTGAATCTTAGCACGGCCTTTCATCCTCAGACGGATGGGCAGACCGAGTGTACTATTCAAACCCTAGAGGACATGCTTCGTTCTTGTGTCATCGACTTTGGTGGTAACTGGGATGTACATTTACCATTGATAGAATTCTCGTACAACAATAGCTACCATTCCAGTATTCAGATGGCTCATTTCGAAGCTTTATATGGGCGAAAGTGCCGATCTCCTCTCAGTTGGCATGAGGTTGGGGAAAAGCAGTTCACTGGCCCTGAAATTGTTCAAGAGACAACAGATAAGATTCTTCAAATCCGTGATAACTTGATCAAGGCTAGGAGCAGACAAAAGAGCTATGCTGATAATAGGAGAAAGCCTTTGGAATTTGCTATTGGTGACCGAGTTCTTCTCAAGGTATCTCCCTGGAAGGGAGTAGTTCGTTTTGGAAAGAAGGGAAAGCTTGCTCCTCGCTATGTGGGTCCTTTCGTGATACTTGAAAGGATTGGCAAGGTAGCATACAAACTCGACTTGCCACAAGAACTAAACAACATGCATCCGGTGTTCCACGTATCCAATCTACGTAAATGCCTAGCCGACGAGGGACTGCAGGTTCCCCTCGAAGACTTACAAATAAATGAAGCTATTCAATTTGTGGAGAAACAGTCAAAATCATGGATCAAACCGTCAAGCGTCTAAGGCGCAGCAAAATTCCCATTTTTAAGGTTCGATGGGAAGGAAAACGTGGCGCCGAATTCACTTGGGAATTGAAAAGTGATATGAAGGCCAAATACCCGCATCTCTTTAAGCAGTCTTCTTCTAAGATTTCGATGACGAAATCTCCTAAAGGAGGGGAGACTGTAACGCCCAGCATCCCTAAACTTTAGGCTTTTGGCAGAATTAGTCCCTGAACTATTATCAATTGTCAGATTTGGTCCATGTAGTTATATGATGTTGATGCTTTGATACTTTTGGTGTGAATCTTGTTGATACTTGATACTTAACACTATGATGCTTGATTCTTGACACTTAAACTATGAGACTTGATACTTAATCTAGACACTTGATTCTTGATACTATGGAAACTAGATTTTTTATGATTCTTGATACTTGATGCTTGGACTCTTGATTCTTGATGCTTGAGAAACTATGATTCTTGACTCTTTAGACTTATTTGGTGCTTGACTCCTTAGACTCGTGAAACTTGATTCTTGGTTGAACGAGAGGCTGGAGCCTTGTCACTGGCGGAATCTATGAAACTTGGAAACTATTGGTTTATAATGTAATCTAGATACTTTGCCCAAACTATATGTAACGCAACGCCTAACCTAACGAACAAAACAATCAAAATCGGGAATGCGAAGAAGGTGGAATGGCCAGAGTAGCCATCCGATCGGATGACCACCCGATCGGGTGACCACTCGATCGACCGGCCACCCTATCCACTTTGCACCGCCTTAATACCCTCTCTCACTATAAATAGACCTGTCACATCACCATTTTGAGTGATGTGACAGCTCTGCTTGACCAAGACACGCGCACCCTTCATTTCTTCATTTTCTCATCGATTTCGATACGTTTTCAGCTAAATTCTTGCACTTTCTTGGTCTCCACTTCATTCTCTACGTGATTCTCACTTGAAATCACACTTTTCACCGTGAAAATCTCTCAGATCTGAAATCCTAAGGATGACGTCATCATAATGGTTTGTATAAACTAACATATGAGGTCATTCTTGATGAGATCTAGCTAAGATCTAATGGATTCCATGTACATATCACTAAATCTAACCTCAATCTAAGATAAATCTAAGCTTTTCCTACAAAACTTGAGTATTTTCATCTTTTTCTCAAACTTTTACCTTATTCGGTGGAAATCGGGTCTAAACTAACTGTAGATCTGATGAATAGTCTAGAGTTGGTATTGATCTGGGTTCTTGCCGGTAAAAGACGAGCATGGCAACGGAGTCTGACATAAACCCATTAGAAACAAACGACTGATTGAACAAGGGTGATTCCCACTCAATCGGAGTTTTGGGTGCTAATGGATTTTACTATCGTCTCGATACGTGTCGTGCCGTCACCGTTAAACTAGAAACTTAGAGATTCTACAAAATGGCAAGTAAGGACGAGGATCGCCCGATCGAGCGGCAATCCGATCGGACAACCACCCGATCGAGTGACACTTGTCTTGTAACATTGAAAACTTGGAAACTGGGGAAGCCTTGATCGAGTGGCAACCCGATCGGACAACCGTCCGATCGAGCAGCCATTCGGTCAGAGTAAACCATCATACTTATCAACTCTTGGCATTTGGATCGAGTGACCACCCGATCGGACAGCCATCCGATCGGGCAGTCACCCTATTTCCCTCACTCGAATCTCAACTCAAATGGCAACCCGATCGGATGGCCATCCGATCGGGCAACCATCTACCTTCACAACACATGGGTCACCCGACCGACTGGCAATCCGATCGGATAGCCATCCGATCGGACAGCCATTCGATCCAGTGACCAACTTGACACTTTATTCAATCTCGTTACTGTCACACCCCCAAAATCCACACGCGGAGTACCACCGCTTGGAGGCGTGACATGACCAGGATCAAGCCACCAATCATATTGAACATATAAGAAATCAGTAAAGTAAACATAATCCATCACAATACAATTGGTGCTAAATCAAAAGCATAGCATATGTAGCGGAAGCATAGTTATAAACATCCAACACAAGTGTTTAGTTTAAAGAGTCATAAAGTTTTTATCAAAACATCCACAATCCGTGCCCACAACGACCGCGCCTCCCGTGCAAGCTCAAGGAGTACCTATGGTCCTGCAAGGCATGTAACAGATAGTCAACAACTAGTTGAGCGAGTTCACAGCTAATAGTTCAGTTATAGGGTTTGTATCGTAAATCGTAAGTTCGTTTGGTATTCATGTATCGTATGTAATGGTATCGCGGCCCTCTAGGCATGTTTGCGAAGTTTAGTGGGGGTTTCCCATGTGTTCTAGACTAGTTATATTTGTATCGCGGCCCTCCAGGCATGTTTGCGAAGTTTAGTAATTGTATCGCGGCCAACCCAGGCATGTTTGCGAAGAGTAGTGGGGGCTTCCCATGTATTACTAGTCTAGCTGTATCTGTAGGTATCCTTCCCAACCCGACGACAGTGGTGCGTATTCTAGTAGCGAAGTAAGTACATGAAATCATCAAATCCCATTCCCAACCCCGGGAATCCCATGCCTTGGTAAGAGTGTGAACTCACCTTGTTTTGCTCGGTATGCTAAGTAAGTGCTCAAAGTAAGTCAATCACGTCCTAAAGTACGCACGTATACATAATCAGTTTGTATTTACGAAGCTGGCACATAAGTATAATCATAGTGGACAACGCATCAAAAATCATTAAGTAGCACATTGCACGTATACATGATCAGGCGTAGCATCTAACAGCAGTTAGTTAACTCAGTTAAGCTTAACAGAATCAAATTACCAAACAGTTTACCCAGTCGGTGAAACACCCCTGTTTCGCCGTGAAACCCTTCGACGAAACACTTCTGTTTCGTCGATTACATTCTTGGCGAAACACCCCTGTTTCGTCGTTAACCCTTGGCGAAACACCCCTGTTTCGCCGTAAATTCCATTTCGTGCCCCAAAACAGTTACGTCGTGAATCAGTTACGGGCAGAACCCTAATCGCCGATTCAACAGTTTACAGAAATCATTCAAACATCAATCATCGATCAACCTAATGAGTCTTATATTACCAATCATTAATCTATGCACCACAACCGAACCATCAATGAAACAAGGATCATATCATCATCATCACAAACAAATCCAAACAATCATGAGACAATATCATCAAACATAAACACCACATGTATAAAGAAATCAAAAGACAAGGGAAACCGATTAGACGAGCACGCACTAACCGAGATATCCAGGATGAACACGGGAGGATTCGAGAGAGAAAGATGATGGTGGGAGATAGTTATCGCCTTTTCAAAGTGGAGAGTTCTAGGGTTTCTTGTTTGCTAAAGTGTGAAACAGGAAGTCGGTTCACGTTAATATAAACGAATTACCGTTCTGGGCCCTTAATGGGCTTGGCGAAACTGGGCTTGGCGAAACAGACTTCTGTTTCGTCGAGATGCTTATGGCGAAACAGTCTGTTTCGTCGGGTCCAGTCTGTTTCGTCGAGTCCTTTTATGTGTTAACAGTTTAAGTTTTCAACAGGTTTCATGTTATACAACCAAACACAAAATCATGCAACCACAATGCGTTCATTATAAAATAACGTGTACAGTTACAAGTTAAACAAGTCAAACAACTACACAGTCAAAGTCAACGTGCACTTAATGCGAAAGTGAAAGTCAGAAACTCGAGTTGTCACAGTTACTCTGCCTGACTCTTATCCTATTATAAGCTAATCAGGCTAATTCTAGAAAGAGCTCCCTTTGATCCAATAGCAGTTTATATTGTTAAGCAATCACTGTGAGTATACTCGATCCCCTTTTTACTTTAAACTTTTGGGGTGTAACATGTATTCTATGAAACTTAAACTTGAATCTTTGAAACTTATACTCTATCCTATGTGAAACTTGTGATTCTTGATTCTTGATTCTTTGTGCTATGTGACGTTTAATCCAGAGTGTGTAGTTCCGCCTTAACAATAGTAGTGCTATAGGAGATGCACCTCTCCCATTATTCCCAGGGAGTATTGTTAGGAGGATTCTAGTTTACCTTAAGTCTTGGGTAAACACTAAAGCATCGGGATACTTGGGTTGTCACTGCGTGGACTGCGACACTAGCACGACTGAAACTATTTTATTGTTTACACTGTGGATATGAGTTGTTTTAATCTATTATTTTATTATCAAACTTGTATACTCGTCAATACTTTTTGTATTGATATTTTTATACATGTTGCAGGCTGATAGAATGCTTGGAATGCATGGAATTCAGCTAGGAGATGCTAGAAACGTCGCCTATATAATAATAGTCTTTTGAACAATTTGAACAATTTATGATTTGGTCTGTAATGTGATACTTGTCATGACGTTTGTTAGACATTTGCATGAAATCAATAAATCTTTATTGAAACAATAGTGTTATGGAATTCTCATGAGCAATCTGAACGCTTAGTGCTCGTACCCCGATGTTTCCGCCATCGGTTGGGGTGTGGCAGTTTATTTGAGTTTGGTGGTATGTTGATGACCATACGCGACAAGGTGGTGGTTTTGGAGGGAAGAGATTCACAGTTACGAGATTTGAGTTGGGTTGCAAATGGGTTGTATCAGTTATTCAGATCTCTATTCGGTCATCTTTCCAAACTGCAACACACGAATATGTGGTTCCCAATTTGTAACATATCATCACAAAGCCCCTGTGTTCACATGCAGTGTACAGTGTTCTAATATCACCATATTGCTGCTATCAAGTTTAAGGATGCATTCCACGGTAAACGATTGGCCTGATATTAGGGGAATTATAACTATACCCCAATGAAATCTAGGGGATAATGGATAGATATGGTAACAACTACCAAGGGGATAATGGATATGGTAACAACTACCAATGGGATAATGGATATGGTAACAACTAGCAAGGGGATAATGGATATAGTAGCAATTACCAAGGGGATATGGATATGTTGCATAATTCATTTAGTTTCTGTTTGGCACCTTCATTCTCTGTTACTTCATTAAAATTAACAAAGCGGTCTCGGCTACATGAAACTTTGCATTCTCTTTGATGTATGTTGCAAGTTAAATCCACAATCAATGTATGTTGGTTAATTGTAACTATTGCATTTGCGTTAGTGAGATGTTAAATGTTTTACTTGCAAATATAAATTTTTTACTTCAAATTTTCAACCTCAGTTTCCAACATAACACACCTCATTCATCCTTTTTACTATTTTCTTCGATTTCAACAAATCTTCAACAATCAGTAAAGTACTTGGTTTCAAGTGCAATCTTGGATTAATCATTGACGTAGTAAAATATGAGCTTTTACAGCAACCATATTGATATTCTAGTTCTCCTTTTCCTTCAATTTCCATAACATTCTCCCCAAACCATAACAAAGTCTTTTTCCTTCAATTTTCAGAACCTTCATTATGAACTTGAGAACAGGAAGCTCAACAATGGTGGTAATAAGTCTGCTTATGGCTTTGTTTATCTACCATTGATTTCAAAAAAGTTATAACTAACTCAAACAAAGTTCGTAGTTCTAAATCCTCAACATTACTGCGTTTTCGTCAATTCCACATATACTAATTAAAAAAATAAAATTGGTTAATTGTATACGGGTCATATAACGTTATACGGCCCGTATACAAGACATAAAACAGTGCTCGTATGTTGAGTATACGATCGAATAAAAAATTAAAAAGGTTGTATACGACCCGTATAACTTTATACGGGCCGTATACAGTCTTTCAATTAGTCAGCATTCATTACTTCTTAAACTCGAATTCACGAAATGATGAGTAATATTGAAAGCGATATTGTTGAATCTGTTGTTGCAGCTCTATACATTGATTGTGGATTTAACTTGCAACATACATGGATTCGAGTTCATTAAGAAGTAATGGCGACAACCCATGTAGTGAATAGTTGATATGATTAGCTAACTCAAACAAAGTTCGTAGTTCTAAATCCTCAATGTTACTGTGTTTTCGTCAATCCCACATATACTAATTAAAAAAAGAAAGTTGATTAATTGTGTACGGGTCGTATAACTGTGAAAAGGTGAAGGTTATTGGTTATGATGATTAAATGGAGGTGAGATGTTAAATGAGTTCCTCACCGTTCACCACTTTTTAACTGCTTCTCTTGTTAAGTTTTCTGTATTGACAACTAGTGCCTACCAAATAGGAAAAGCGACTTCCTGTATAACTAGCAGCAAACTTGTTACAACCCTTACAAACACCATCTAAAAATTTATAGTGAATAGTTGATATGATTAGACCACAAAACTTATAGTGAATAGTTGATATGATTAGACACAACGGTTCTCCAATTCCAGATCAGCGATATTGTTGAAGGACGGAAAGCAACTTGTTGTTTAGACACTTATCACATCCCTCTCTTCTGACACCAAAGAGAATGAAATGGAGATTGAAGGTGCCAAACAGAAACTAAATGAATTATTTCCGCATTTTATCTATCATGTCATCGACCAACTGCTCATCATGGCGTCTAAATCCTTGAATCTCAACGCTTCTCCTTACATTACTCATCATTTCGTGAATTCGAGTTCATTAAGAAGTAATGACTGCTGACTAAATAGTGGAAGAATCTCGTTCTGATTTTCTCCTTTTGCTAGTTCTCGAAGAATCGCGTTCCGTATTTTCTCCTTTTCTAGTTCTCGAAGAACCTCGTTCCGTATTTTCTCATTTTCTAGTTCTTGAAGAATCTCATTCCGTATATAGATGTCAATTATAAATATCAATCAAAGTTACAAAAGGCAATTAAACCTTACAAACACTATCTAAAAAGTTATATAATATTCTTCAAGAAAAACTAAACCCGACTAACCCGAACTTTAAAATGGGTCGGTTATCGGGTCAATTTTTCCCAGAGAAAAACTCGAACAACCCGACCCGAAAAACCTGAAACCCGAGGAACACCCACATCAACTAGAGGACTTAAGTTTTTCCTTCATATGAATTTGAGGACTTAGACCAAAGGGTGTGGGGAACGTCCCCCATCAGCAATGCTCGTCGCCCTCCGTCCCACACCGCCCCCTTGGGGCTCGTCGCGGCGCTTCCGGCTTCTCCAAGCCGTCTAAGACGAGGCAAAAGGTGGGCCCCGCACTTAAATAATGCCGTTAAAACGGCTATTTAAAAATTAATTATTTTAAAACCTATAAATACCCATTCATTTAACCTTTTTTATACACAAATTCACCCACACTCTCCAAAAAAGCCCCTTTACAAAAAAATCTTCTCTAAAAAATAGACAATGTCATTTTCCTCTTCGTCGGGTTCGACGGATACCAGAGAAGTCGTACAATATTTTATAAACACGGTGGTAAACGCGGCACAACTAATTCTGGAAGAAGAGGAGGAGGTTTCGTCACAACCACGAAACAGGAACCCGACCATCAACCGAGACCGAGAAGGTTAGTTATATTTTTATTTTTATATTTTATAGCGTTGCATTATTTTTATAAGTTATATACGTGTTACTATATATTACTTGCCACATAGTGTAGGTGCTCACCAAAGATTAGTCGCCGATTACTTTGCCGACGAACCGTTGTACTCGGAGACTATTTTCAGACGCCGTTTCCGAATGAGTCGTCGACTGTTCTTACGTATAGCCGACGATTTAGCCTCTTATGACCCTTTTTTTACATTGCGATACGATGCTAGAGGCAAAAGAGGCTTCACCACCTTACAGAAATGCACTGCGGCGATTCGTCAACTAGCTTATGGGACAACAGTCGATGCTTGGGACGAATACTTAAAGATGTCCGAAAGAACTGCTAGAGAATATCTATACAAGTTTTGCAAATTTGTGGTGAGGCTCAACAGCAAAAAATATTTGCGAAAACCGAGTTACAATGAGGTACAACAATTGTATCAACACCACAAAGCAAGGCGCGGTTTTCCAGGAATGCTCGGGAGCATTGATTGCATGCATTGGCCATGGCGGAATTGTCCTACCGCATGGCGAGGAATGTATACGCAAGGCGATCAAGGACATCCAACAATAATTCTAGAAGGTGTTGCATCTCAAGACCTATGGATTTGGTATGTTTTCTTTAGGATTCCTGGTTCGAATAACGACGTCAACGTTCTACAAAATTCCGAGGTTTTTGACAATGTTATAAAAGGGACCGGTCCTGATACGAGGTTTACGGTTTCGGGAGTGGAGTACAGACGCGGGTATTATCTGGCCGTTGGAATATACCCACAGTACTCTACAATTGTTAAAACTGTTAGGCATCCGCCAGATGAAAAAAGAAAGAAATTTGCTAAGTTTCAAGAAGCGGCGAGAAAAGATATTGAACGGTGTTTTGGTATTCTCCAACAAAGATGGCATATTATTGAAAACTCAGCACATGCTTTTACACCCAAAAAGTTTCGATACTGTATGTATGCTTGTATTTTGTTGCATAACATGATCATCGAAGACGAAGACCATGCAATTTGTGAGTATGACGAGAATGCGGTGGAGCAGAATAATGTTCCGGTTAGCGAAGAATAACAAGATTTAAACAGGTTCTCATTACATAACGATTTCACACATGCCAATCTTCAATCAGACTTGATCGAACACATTTGGAATCTCGAAGAAAACAACGAGTAGTTTTTTTATTTATTTGTGTTGTATTTTTTTTAAATGTAACTTTAGGTTTTTTTTTTAAATGAAACTTTAGGTTTTTATTTAAATATAACTTTTTTATTTTTATTTACTTTGTTTTAATTATTTAACTAAATCAAAAAAAATAATAAAAAAGGGGGGAGGACTATCCTCCACACCCTTGGGTAGTCCTCAAGGGGATGGTCCTTCACCCATGGTGATGTGACGCCTACGTGGCGGGTAGTCCCCAAAAGACTAAGCAAACCACACCTTATGGTCTTCACTTAATCCTCTACATGAACTAACAGACTTAACCTGTACATACTAACAGACTATGGGGGACATTACAGGGAGTCACAGTTTTACAGGAAATAACAACTGAAGTCCTCTAATTCATGTAGTAGACTACCTAAATTTACTTAGACCATGGGGTGTGGGGGTCGTCCCCTTCCCGTCTCGGATCGTCCCCCACGTCGCACACTGCCCCCTTGGGGCTCGTCACGTCGCAAACGGCAGCGGGAAGACAGAAGGGACGAGGCTTTTGATTGGCTGATTGTTGATGGTGGGCCATTTATTAGAGAGAGATAGAGAGTTTTTTTTTTATTATTTAATTAAAGCAAACAAAATAATAATAAAAAAAAGGGAGGGAGGACTATCCTCCACACCCTTGGGTAGTCCCCAAGGGGATGGTCCTCCACCCTCGGTGATGTGACGCCTACATGGCGGGTAGTCCCTTTAGGGACTAACCAAACCATACCCTCTAGTCTTACATTTCCTCAAACCACCTATTTTCACTCTTACTTTTGCCAAACCACCTATCTTTAAATAAAAAAAATTAATAAAATAAAAATAAACATTTTGTAATGTATACAGTGATAGTTGAGGGTAGATTTCATATTTTATGTTTTGGCCTTTGGGTATAAACAACCTCCTTGTAAACCTAATTACATACGATTAATACAAACAATTTACCTGAAATTCTCTTGTTTCAACTAGAAATCAAACTCAGAAATTGTAAATTAGTATCCTATCACATTTCATATAAATTTCATAATTTTGAAAATAGAACTTTACATGCCACACCAATTATAACGAACATAATGTATTAAGAAGATAGAATGTTTTCAATTTTGTGCATCCTCGAGACGATTTATTAAATCCCAAACCTCCAAACAGGTTAAATTGGTTGAAATTCAAATACCCGTAGATTATAGCAATAAAGATTAAACAGTCATATTACACATTAATTAATTACAAAGTCAAAAAAGTTTGTGGTTTGACTCAACCGTCTTCAACTCAACCCGTACTAAAAACCAACCCCGACCCTATGTTTAAAAAGCGTGTAGCGCACAAAAGCAACGAGGTCTAAAACCGAGACGCAAAGCACAAAAGCGGTGAGCTTTTCGTACGCAAGGCATAAAGTGATTATATAATTTATTTTATATCTCATATGTTTTTAGCATCCCCTAGTCCCCTACCTATGATTTAGTAATAATTAAGCTTTATATATGCTTTAAAATGAAAAAAAAAAAAAAAAACATAAATATACAACATGAAAAGCCTGTTGTACAACACTCAGCTACACAAAACAAACCATGTACCATGCACAGCGCCTCAGGTCTATTTTTACCCTAAAAAATGTGCCTCACCTGCGCCTTAGGTCACATAAGGCGCAAAGGTTTGAGCCTTAGGTCGCCTCACGCCTAGGCGCACTTTTTAAACCAAGCCCTGGCCCGGCCCGACCCGACCCGAACAACTACCCCACCCACCCATTTACCACCTCTACTGCCATGATTCAACACCCCTTGATGTTATCATAATAAGGAAGTCTATAACTCATGAAGAGGTTACACATTATAGGAAACACTATGGGTATATTCAGTAATCCATAAGTATAAAACACTGTGATTAATTAATTTCTGTAGCATAAATTACATCTCGATGTCATCGAGGTCCGGAAGGGGGAAACGAAGTATTGCAGCGACTCCAGTCAGTTGTGCCAGTTCTGAAATTAAGCAAAAAAATAATCATGTCAGCAGGCATCGGGAAATTGGGTACTTGGGTTAGGTAACGTTTCAAGGGTTTAGGTCAAAACAGGTGAATGTTTTAAAGCACTTTTCAACCATAATTTCTCAGTTTGTTTTTAAATAATTAGCGTGTCAAAATGATTACTCATGTTCAACCATCCTATTTTTTTATTAACAGATTTTCTGCATATAACATAAAATAAAATGGTGTAAAATGAGAAGTGTGCTTACGCTCCCCTGAGACATGCATTGAAGAAAATATATGAACCGAGCCCCCTGAGTCCTTTACTGTGTTGACCAAATTTACGTATCTTTGCCTTGTAGCTACATCAGAGCTCCTGTAGAAAATATACAAAACTTTAAATAAATAAATACATTATTCAGATTATACTAAAAATGCTTATGTTATGTATTGTATTGTGCCTGTTTGCAACAAAAAACGAACAAGGAATTAAAAACCTGAAAAGATCATCTGTGAGAAGTAATGTCTGAACAGCCATTCGTTCATGCGCAACCTCAACATGCTTTGGTCCATAACATGCACGATGTGGATCCTAACGGTGTTCAAAAATATCAAATGAAACCGTAAACTAACTGTTCATTTTCAGCATTAATATACAACCAAAAACATATATTGATCGGCAATCGATGTTGTATAATGTTATCTTGTCAATCTTAGCATGTTAAACAATTATATTTAAATTAATTTCAATGTTATATAAAAATATACTTTCTAAAAGGAATTAGATAATGATCGAACGAGATGATCAAAGATGGAACCTGACGTTTGAAAGCATGGTGTAGAAATCCTTAAGCGCTCGGACCTAGAGAGAGAGAGAGAGAGAGAGGTTAATGACTGTTCCTAAAAGAACTGAAAAAAGCAAGTAAAGCTCTGAAAGAGAACTGAAATTGAAATGCTTATAGCAATTGGGCTTGTGGGCTACCTCTTGGGCTGCTTTTGTATCTTTGATCATATTCATCACATTCGGAGCATCGAGAACTTCTCTCAAACTATGTCTGCATAAACATACAAGCAAAAGTATAAATAAAGATGAAATATTTTACAAGACATTATAGTTGCAGCAATAGATATACTTGTATCCTGAAGTCGAATGCACAAGAATGATGCGTGATTTGTTCTCAATTATGTTCCTTAGATCTCTTCTTTCTGCTTCCAACATTAAATGGCGATGAAATTGATCCTAAAGTACATATAAAAACAATAAGATACAGAATATGTTTAAAACACAGTACTTTATCACACACAAAACATCATTTTGCCACACAAATTAGTTTCAATATACAATTTAGATGTGACAATTTCCACCCATTTACTTACGAATGACGATTTAGGCTGTATTTTTCCCTTGGTTTTAAAAAGCGAGAGGCGCACAAAAGCGACGAGGTCTAAAATTGAGGCGCAAAGCGCAAAAGCGGTGGGCTTTTTGTACCCGAGGCGCAAGATGTTCATATAATTTTTTTTATATATCCCATACATATCCCATAGGCTTTTAGCTTCCTTTAACCAAAATATAGCTATAAGTAAGGCTTTTATACCATTTTAATTACATGTACAAGTCAAAAAACCCAAGGTACAACATTTTTATGCAGTAAAACGCCTAACTTACATGAGGCGCGCGCCTCAGGCCAAAAAGCCCAAAAAAACATCAAAAAATGCGCCTTTTGGTCGCTTCCTGTAATTACACAAGGCGAGAAGCAAAAAAGCCCCAGGCCCTGCGCCTAGGCGCGCCTAGGGCGCGCTTTTTAAAACTAAGATTTTTCCTCAAACAGGTCTAATAAAAAAGTGTTCACAAGATGAGCAGGTCAAACAGGTTTATGTCACCAAATGATGTTTCTAAATCAAACTAACACATTATATATTTATGAAAAAAGATTAATAACTGGCTAAGAAAGTGTTTTTACGATCAACACGAATCGATCTTGACCCATCCATTTTTTCACTCTTTAAACACACGTCCAATTTTAAGATCACCATGTAATGATCTAGTAATATCAGCTGGAAATACCGACCTTTGTGAATCCTGGACTTGCAATAACAGCACACCGAACAACCTTGAAGTCAATATGCTTCACAAACGCCTGGAGAAATTATTAAAAAAAAAAGTTTAATGATTTCCATTTTCCACATGTGTGCATGATAGTGAAACATGCAATTACAGAAATACAATAATAAGCAGAATATGAACTCACCTGTAAAACATTCTCATAGAATTTATTCAAAGCCTGTAATCCAAATTAACATACATAAATCTAAAATCAGGCACCCGCATATGTAAAATCCATATTAAAATCAACAATAAAGATTTGAATTCAAACAAGTTCATTTTGGAACATACTTTGTCATAACCAGCAACAGAAGGTCCATGCTTACGAGGAATTGAGGCTTCTATCCGAGACGGTGTAGTAGTCAAACTGATGAAAAATTGACCAATTAGCATTGTGCAACTCACATCGACAAAAAAAATATTGTTAATAATATAAGTAATTTCTTAAATGACAGCCCCTGCCCCATAACTTTTAGAGTGTTTGGATTTGCTTTTTGGAATTAGAGATCTGATTGCACCTTAAGTCTCAATAGTCTGTTTAAAGTTTGGGTATAAAAGAAACTGCTTCTGGTAACCATATAATAAGTTTCATATCATCTAAAACGAAACTGGTAATCTAAAGGTAAAATAATGTTAATTGTTCACCTTCCTTTAAGCTAATGTGAGACTTTTACTTCATTTTTACAAACCATCTATTTTGTTCAGATAAATGTCCTTATTGGTCGTCTTACCTATTTATTTTAAAATAATCAGATTATGTAACATACTAACATTCAAAGTCTGGTTAACTGAATCTTAAATCCACAAATAGATGAAGAATTTGTTCTACATCTTTTTTATAATCACCATCAAAGTGCACCCTTTATAAGCACGTTCGGGGTCCTTTCATCTAGACATGACTTTAAATATCGATCAAAACTTGAAATATTGTAAAATCCATGATTACAGCCATAAACAACAAACCCCTACGGAACTATATCCACATGAAGGAAAAAAGAGGATTAAGAAAAAATAAAATGATGTAATTGTACATTATGATTAGGTTACCTTTTACCAACAAGGAGAATATGTGCCAACCCTTCTTGCATTAGCACCACTGCCAGATCAGCACTGGCAGAAGGATCTAAATCAAGAAACAGAGAGAACCATGAGAGTGAAAAAAAAAAGTAATTATTGAGACGTTCCATGCCTGTAAAATTACCAAAATATACCTGAGGCTTGTTTAAGTGCTTCTATTGCTAGTGTATCCCATAACACCTGCAATGTAACCAGTAACCCACTTCAGCAACCACTGCTAGTTATAAAATAAATAAATAAATAAATAAATAAAAGAATGATGAAATTTAAGTATACCTTTCTTAACACAAAAGCCCTTTTTAATTCAAGTTCAAGTGTATGAAATTGCCCTATCTGCAAGCAAAAAAAAAAACATAAGGTAAACAAATTGTTCTACAATGTTCCTTCGGGAAGAACCGATCAAATAAATTTTTTATATCCCTACAAAGCTTCTATCCTGTAAGGTTTATTAGTCTTGTTTAGTTTCTTGGATTCTGTTTACTTGTATTCTTGATCACAAAATTTGTATATGCTTGAATAAAATGGGCACCTACTTTTACATGCTCATTTTCCAGGATGTTCTTCCCACGAACTCTTAGCACAGCACCTTCTTTGTCATAATCAACATTCTGCAAACAATTTCACAACATATAACAATGCAAACATTTAGCTACTGATTCTCAGACATAACTACCAAGTATTCCACTAAAGTCTTTTTGTTTATCTAAAGTCACTCAACTTTCATTAGGTGGTGTTGGAATCATGTGTAATTTTTTATTAATGTTTAAAAAAGATATAAAAGCGACGCAAATGAAACATATGTGAATATTGGTTACTATTTAGTGAACTTATTTTCTTGACTATAACCTCCTACTTCAAGTTAACCGGAAAATATCTATCGTTTATTAGTGTAACACTTAGGAGGCTTAGTTATTGTAGCACTAACAACAAACTCACCTTACCTCAACTTTGATTTCAAGTTTCAATTTCACCCGTTCTGCTTCTCTTGATCCAGAAGCTGCTTCTCTAAGAACTTTTCTACTCAGCACACAAATAAAGAAAGATATTAATAATTCCAGTACCAGAACTCCACAAGTGAAAATACAAAGTTATTAGGGCAATAAAACACAAATCAAGATGCTAAAAAAATATGCAATTAACTAATAAAGTGAGACTTATTTAGCAAAAAAAACAGAAAAATTCTAGATTCAAATCGAATTATAAAATCAAGAGCTAGATGAAATTATAAAATCATGTTGAATTGAATTGAATTACCTGATGGTAACAGCCATGACAGTATCACCTGGAACAATTAGGTTATAAGCGAGCCACAAATCATCTGCTTCATCAGGAATCATCTGTTTCCGAAACGAAAGAGAATCAATAATCGAAAGATGAATGTTATCGGTGAGGGAGATAGGATTACCTTAACGCTTCCGGGGCCGTCGGGAACGAAATCTCTCCGAACGATCTTCATGGCAACAACAATTGTGCGTTTTCGAGTTTTCTAGGTTTAAACCCTTTGCTCAGCAATTAACTTATGTGGCACAAACGATGCCCTGTTTTTCTAAAGGGAAATTGCTATGAGCAAAATAATAGTAACTAGCCATTTTTCCCCGTGTTTTGCGACGGGAACTCATTTGGTATATGTTTGGTTCGTTACGTTACTGACACTCACTATATGAATCGAAAGAGAAAACCTTACATCGATCGAAAACAATAATAAAGAATATCAATACCGGTACCAATGTAGTTCTATTGATATCTCTTCGGTTGGTTTGCATTATGTTTATTTGTTTAAGCATTTCCATATAAACTTTATTGAAAACAACTATTGTGTCGCTATCGTATGAATCCAAACCAAAATTAACTGAATAACATTTGTGTTATGGGTCATTTTCTAAACATACATATCTTGACCAATATCCAGCTTTTTATTGTTTATTTGTGACCAGGATGCTGGACGAGGATATTGCTAACATCTTGGGCGATATCCTGAGGTTGATCGAATTAATCACGTGCAGGTTAAAAACTGGGACTTGCCAACGGTCAAATGGACTTCATTTCCTCAAGACTCGGGCGTATTTGTTATGGGAGAGACGTTGAACCCGAAAGACTAGGTCTACAACGTTCGACTGAGGAATATTCGCTGGATCCCGGTTATTTAGGATAGTTTGTTACATTTGTTTTACTATAAATAGATGGGGGCGGATCAGATTAAGGCACAACGAAACTTTCACACACTCTCGAACACTTTTGCTCTCTAGCTTTCAGCAGTCACTACACACAAACACTTGTAATCGAATTACATTGTAACACCTAGTTGATCCGCACCACATCCTGCACTGTATCCTGATATTTGAAGCAATAGAAGAACAAGGCAGCTGCGATTGTCAGCTCCCGAGGTTTTGTGCCGGCGATCTAGATTGATCAAGGGCTTTCCTCGTACATCACGTGTCAACCTTTACTTTTCTGCTCATTGTTTGATCATAGATACAGCTCTATATCTTGAGCCGTATCCTGAAACTGTTTTTATAACTAACTTGGTTAACATATTTTTCACACATAATTTTAGCACACTACCTCACTTAACTAATTTGATCACTAAATTGCCTCGGTAATTTTTGACCAAAACAATTTGTATCGGTAGCGATATTTATTTTTATTGTTTTTGTTTTAGATAAAATAAGATACTATCTCTACCGTATCGTACCAAACTGAACATCGGTAGCGGTATATATTAATTTTTTTAGTTTTGTTGACAATTTGAACCAATCAATACCGTTCGAACAACATTGGTGTTGGTATCGATGTCTGTTTTCGGTCGATGTAAAACACGTGTTGATTTCTAAACCGAGTGCATGAATTCTACCGATACTATAACGAACCGAATCGATACCGATACAATGCCCACGATAACGTATCGTCACAATGCACGAACAAATAACTTGGAATGTTAAAAAAATATAGACACAAATTTAGAATATTTTTTAAAGTTAACGAACGTAAGTTTATATAAAAAATCAAAATGAATACTAAATAAAATACTACTAATAAAAAATACGAAAACAAATACCTAAGAATGATCAATTACCATTTATTATTAAAAGATCAAATTAATAATAGATAAATTATTAAAAAAAGTAATCACTATTCATCGGCAATTTCTATTCATATGTATAATAATTATAACTAGTCTTAAAAGAGAAATAACTATTAGCAAAATAGGGTGGAGATACAATAGTAAGTTTATTTGGCTAAGAAGGCTAGGAAGTGATCTTGACCATCCATTTAGTTAATCAATGGCTAAGATTAAATGATGGAAATTGAAGGGAAGAAAAGAGGCGCGTGAGTTTGTTTAGGGGTATTCTAGTCAATGCAAGGCAATAGTTTCTCTATCCTCCAATCCCCCCCCCCCATTTTTTAAACGTTAATAACTCTTTCATACGACATTATTATTTTTTTTAAATTACACCAAAAAAACGTGCGTTTTTTTATCTTTAAAACGAGTATACTATTGCTATATTTTCAAAAAAAAAATTAAAAACCCAGTTGCGTAAAACACATTAGAAAAACCCTCAGTTGCGTAAAACGCAATGAAAAAAAAACCTAAAAAATGACATTTTTCTAAAACGCAATGCACAAAAAACACAAAGAAATGTCTTATTTGTAAAACGCAATGGCCAGAAAACACAAAGAAATGTCTTATTTCTAAAACGCAATAGCCTAAAAACTCAAAAGAAAATGTACTTTCTAAAACGCAATGGACTAAAAACACATAAAAATGTGTTTTACCTAAAACGCAATGCACCAAAAACACATACAAATGTCTTATTTCTATAACGCAATGGTCAGAAAACACTTAAAATGTCTGTTTTCTAAAACGCAATGGACTGAAAACACATAAAAAAGTGTTTTACCTAAAACGCAATGCACCAAAAACACAAAAAAAATGTCTTATTTGTAAAAAGCAATGGCCAGAAAACACTTAAAAATGACTCATTCTAAAACGCAATTGCCTAAAAAACAAAAGAAAGTGTTCTCTGTAAAACGCAATGGACTGAAAACACCTAAAAAAGTGTTTTACCTAAAACGCAATGCACAAAAAACACAGGGAGCTCCAGAAATTGAAGGACATGATAGATATCCAGTGTACCTGGAGTGGTCCAGCCAATTCCGGAAGTATCCCAAGACAGCCACAGGATATCCCGCTTTGCGTATCCCATCTGTGATGCTGAAATCCCAAAAAGATTTCAGACTCCCAACATGAAACTGTATGACGGGACTACGGATCCTGAAGAGCATATTGCCCAGTATAGGGAAAGAATGGAGATTAACCCTATCCCTCCGGAGCTCAAGGAAGCATGCTTGTGCAAGGGTTTTGGATCTACCCTGACAGGATCAACCTTAAAATGGCTATTAAATGTTCCTCCTCACTCAATTACTTCGTTTGCTCATTTGGTTAATTTATTTAATAGTCAGTTTTCTTGCAGCCGGAGTTTTGAGAAACTAACCAGTGATCTTTACAGGATAACTCAAGGGCCTCAGGAATCCTTGAGGGATTATGTGAACAAGTTTAGTCGGGAATCCTTGGATATCCCACATCTTGATGTTGCAACAGCTGTGCAGGCTTTTAAGATGGGGTTACAAAAGGATTCTCAATTTTATCAGGATCTCGTAATGAATCCCTGCAGGAATCTCGACGAAGCTCGTAACAGGGCTTTGAGATATATCCGTTTGGAAGATGACAAGAAGATGCAAGAGAGGATGAATTCTACCTCAACCTACGAATCAACCAACAAGAAATCAGAATCCTCGTATAAGCCATATCGCTCCAAGCCATATGGCAGAAATGATAACAAGAAAGTGAATGATGTTGAAGACGAGGATCCTGAAGAATATCCTGACTTATCTGAATACTGCTTTTCTGTTAATATACCTGAGTTAATGTATGCTATGCAGGGTTTAGGGGACAAAGCTAGGTGGCCTCGAAAGAACCAGCAGAAAACTGATTGGAAGGATAAATCCAAATGGTGTGCCTTCCATGAAGACTTCGGACATATGACCGAGGATTGCATTGCTTTAAGGAAAGAAATAAGTTACCTGTTAAGCAAAGGGTATCTGAAGGACTTGCTGGGAAGAAAGAAGAATAAAGGGCAGGATCCCGAGAAGGATCCTGAACGAGCAGCGTCACCCCCAGCAGATGCCAAGATAATTAACTTTATTTCAGGAGGATCCGACATTTGTGGGACTTCGTATTCGGCGGCTAAGAGACATGCAAAGGAAGCTAAGAGTGAAAGGGGAGACAAACCAGTCAGGATGACTACCCTCACAACTGATAAAGTGATCACTTTCGATAGTGATGACAGGGATACTGTTCAGGATCTTCACCATGATGCTTTGGTAATAACATTATATGTGGCTAACCATTTTGTACGCAGGATATTGGTGGACAATGGTAGTTCTGTCAATATAATTCAGCTGGAAATATTGAAAAGGATGAATGTATCTCCGATGGACATTACTTCGAAGTCCACTGTGCTCGTTGGTTTCAGTGGAGAAGCTAGAAATACTGTAGGGGAGATAAAGTTACCAGTATATGTTGAAGGGGTCAACTCGATACAACGCTTCTGTGTGATGGACTCCTTATCCTGCTATAACATCATACTAGGCAGGTCGTGGATCCATGACATGAAGGCTGTGCCTTCAACTTATCACCAATGCATCAAGATTCCAACCCCTTGGGGGGTCGTCAAAGTTGATAGTGATCAGCAGGAGGCGAAGGAATGCTACACATCCTCGATGAAATCCTCGACCAAGCCTAATCCAGCATAGCAATTAAAGATGCGAGCCCGGGATACCTTGGAAGCTTCGGAGCAGGATGTGAAGAAAGTTATCCTGGATCAGGATAATCCTGATATCTCAGTGCTCGTTAGAACCAGTATCCCTAGGGATATTGAAGAACAATTAACTAACTTTTTGAAGTGCAGGATGTCAACGTTTGCATGGAAGCATGAGGATATGACAGGTATATCCAAAGACATTATTACTCACAAGCTTGGAATTGACAGGTCGTTCAAGCCTGTTCAGCAAAAAAGAAGGAAGTTTGCTCCTGAGCGAAATATAATCATCCAAGAGGAAGTAAGATTGTTAAAGTCCAAAATGATCAGAGAAGTCAAGTTCCCAAGATGGTTGGCGAATGTGGTCGTAGTGCAGAAGAAAAATGGGAAATGGAGAGTCTGTGTAGATTACACAGACTTGAATAAGGCTTGTCCTAAAGACCCATTCCCCCTTCCTCATATCGATGCAATGGTGGATGCTACTGCTGGGCATGAGATGTTAACGTTCATGGACGCATCCTCAGGATTTCAGCAGATTCAAATGGAGCCTTCGGACCAGGAGGATACTGCTTTCATGACACCAATAGGTATTTATTGCTATACTGCTATGCCTTTCGGTTTGAAAAATGCAGGTGCAACATACCAGAGATTGGTGAACATGATGTTCAAAGATAAGCTGGGGGACACCATGGAGGTATATATTGACGATATGGTGGTGAAATCTAAAAAGGCTGAGGATCACCTCCAGGATATCAAGGGAGCATTCGATATCCTGGATCAGTATAACATGAAGCTGAATCCTGCTAAGTGCCATTTCGGAGTGGGGGCAGGAAAGTTTCTAGGATATATGGTGACGAAAAGGGGGATAGAGGCAAGCCCGGAGCAGATTAAAGCTATCCTGGATATAAAATCACCCTCGAATATGAAGGATGTTCAACGGTTAACAGGCCGAGTAGCAGCATTGAACAGATTTATTTCAAGGTCATCGGAAAAATGCAAGGAATTATATGATATCCTCAAGAAGAATAAGAAGTTCGAATGGGGAGCAAAGCATGAAGCAGCCTTGCAGGATTTGAAGCGATATCTCTCGACTGCACCTCTATTGATGAAGCCTGAAAATGGTGAACCACTATCCCTATACCTCGCTGTATCAAGGAATGCTGTAAGTGTCGTTCTTATAAAGGACCATGAAGGTCAGCAGTATCCTGTTTATTATGTTAGTAAAAGTTTGTTAGATGCTGAAACTAGGTATTCTCATTTAGAAAAATTGATACTAGCATTAGTTATGGCATCAACGAAGCTTAGACATTACTTTGAGACACATAGGATTCATGTTAAAACAAATTATCCTGTCAAAAATGTGCTTAGAAAACCAGAAATGTCAGGCAGAATGGCTAAGTGGTCAGTAAAGTTGAGTGCTTATGATTTAGTATATGAACCTAGAAATGCCATAAAGTCTCAGGCTTTAGCTGACTTTGTGGCTGATTTCAGTAGTGACATTCAAAATGAAGTAGATTTAGAAGTACAACAGCTAAGAGAAAATATAGAATCTTGGACACTATATACTGATGGTGCATCTAATGCAAGAGGTGTAGGTTTAGGTATACTACTAAAATCGCCACAGGGGGACATATTACCCCAGGCTATTAGGTGTGAATTTCCTGCTACTAATAATGAGGCAGAATATGAAGCTTTAATTGCAGGATTAGAGTTGGCTAAGAATATGAATATCAAAAATTTGCAAGTGTATGTTGACTCCTTGTTAATCACTGATCATTTCAATGGAAGCTATGCAGTTAAAGGAGAGAAGTTAATCGGGTATCTCGAAATTCTTAAAAAATTAGCAGGATATTTCGATACTTTTACACTTAAACAGGTACCAAGGGAGGATAATGTTGAAGCAGATGCCTTAGCAAATCTGGGATCATCGATCAGGATACCAGAAGGAACCCAAATACCAATATTACACATCTTTTATCCTGCAACGAATCCTCAGGATAAAGAAGTAGCGGATATTCAGGATCTTGGAGCAGAGTATCCTGAAAGGGATCCTGAATCCTGGAGGGCTCCAATCATGAGATATCTCAAGGAAGGACACATCCCCGGAAATGAAAATCCTAAGGCATTTAGGATGAAGGTATCACGATTCACTATTATAAATAATGTTTTATACAAGAAATCTCTTGCAGGACCGTATTTGAGGTGTTTGGAGGATCCTGAAGCCAAAGAAGTACTTCAGGATATACATGAAGGGGATTGTGGTAACCATACTGGGGGCAGGTCATTATTCTCAAAAGTATTAAGGACAGGATATTATTGGCCGACAATGAGAAAAGATGCCGCAGAATATGCTCGAAGATGTGATGCATGTCAAAGACATAGTAACATACTGCATCAGCCTGCTGAACCATTATATCCTATTGTTTCCCCTTGGCCATTTATGAAGTGGGGTATGGATATAGTGGGAAAGCTTCCAAAGGCTCCAGGAGGGAAGGTTTTTATGTTGGCAATGACAGATTATTTCTCCAAATGGGTTGAAGCCGAGGCATTTGTCCAAGTCAGGGATCAAGAAGTGGTATCCTTCATAAAGAGAAATATCCTGACCAGATTCGGAGTACCAGCCGAGATAATCTGTGACAATGGTTCTCAGTTTATAAGTAAGAGGACTACTGACTTTTGCAAGAGTTGGGGAATCAAAATGATTACGTCTACTCCGGTACATCCTCGAGCAAATGGACAAGCTGAATCCTCAAACAAGATAATTGTCAACAACTTGAAGAAAAGATTAGGGGCCAAGAAAGGAAGATGGGCAGAAGAATTACCCTTTGTTTTGTGGGCTGATAGAACCACGATAAAAAATGCAACTGGTCAAACCCCATTTTCCTTAGTATTCGGAGCAGAGGCAGTGATCCTGACAGAAATGGTGATACCTACAGCAAGATCCAACCTCGGGAATCCTGAGCAGAATCCTGAAGTCCTATGCCAGGAATTGGATACTATTGATGAAACAAGAGATGCAGCAAGGCTAAGGATGGCATCATATCAACAAAGAATATCCAGAGCATATAACAAGAATATTAGGACCAGAAGATTTAAGGTTGGAGATTGGGTGTTAAGAAAGGCTTTTCAGAATACTACTAATCCTGCTGACGGAAAGTTAGCTCCAAAATGGGAAGGACCGTATGAGGTTGAATCAGAATCAGGAAGAGGTGCATACCGACTCCAGAATATGGAGGGGGATATGCTACCGAGATCTTGGAATGCTATACACCTCAAGCTTCATTTCAAGTGAGTTTGGGATTTAATTCCTAATTCAGGATGGTATGAATTCTATCTTTTTTAATATGTTTGATTTGATTTGTTCTTTGAAACCCAATACTAACTTAAGCATCAGAGGGGTGTTAGCCAAGCTAACACCCACTTTAGTTTAAAGGTGTTTTGTAGAATATGCTTCGGGATATAGCTCCAGGATACACGCTCAGGATACTTCGAAGGATTAGAGGATTGGCCCCCTCTCTCACGTATAAGGGATCCTGATCCCTTCACAGGTTTAAAGGTATTCACCTTTCTTCCAAAATGGGTTTAAACACCCCGCCTGGAGCGCAAGTTATTCGGGAATAGTTCAAGGTGGCGGGACCAGTCCATGTAAAAGTGGCTGACAATTTCATTACTATTGGCTATATCCTGAATCCTAAAGGTATATGAGGATTGATCACCCTCTCTCACGAAAGGGTATTTTCATACTCTCTAAGGTTTAAAGGTTTTCACCTTTCTAAGTCTTGGAGTTTATACACTCCCGCCTGTAGCGCAAGAAAATTTGGGATTTCCCCCAGAATTCAAGGGATTTATCTCCAGTACATTCTTGGGTTTTACCCCTGTAACATGAAAAATTGTCTATACAATGGGAACTGATATCCAGAAGATTTATAAGTGTTTGAAGACATTGTACACAGGGGACATTCCTACTAAGGCAATGGTGTAAAGCTCAAAGGATAAAGCTCGGAACTAATGCACTAAGTGTCTCAGACAGGGGACATCTTCATTTGAAGAGTTGCAAAGGGATTGAGGTTTGATAATAGGGTTATACCCTATTCCTGGTATGATCTTTCCTTTGTAAACATCGTTTAAGTTTTTGACAATACTATGTTTGGTAAAAGGTTAAACATCCTGATTAGGATAAATTCTCGGGATATATTCTCAAAATATATTTTTAAAATACTTTTCAGGATATTTGATTAAGATATATGAAACTGGTACTAGTTTGAAACTTTAATTAAGCAAGTATCGTCATAATAGGTTTTAAAATGGACTATCTTTTAACTTTCTCTAAAGGTGATTGAATTTTTAGAAATTCTGTTTAATAAAAGTTTTGGTAATATATCACTGAGTATATTGATCAGGATATTTTCAAAAGATAACAGTACAAAATTTTTATAAAGCTAAGAATTACATTAAGTAACGCATGGCAAAAACTTAAAAAGCGATAACAAATAAGTCAAGAGATAGTTATGTTATTAACATGTCAAAAGTGGTGCTTTTGGTTTCACCTCAAACCGAGGCTCATCCGCCAAAAGCACGATTAGTTTTTATCATACCTACTTAACGGTTGAAGGTTTTATCTCAAAGCGAAACCTATCTACCTTCAACCGTTATGACGTTCAAAACAGATTATACTAACCGATGACCAAGGGCTTCATCCTGAAACCCAGGACCCATCCACCTTTGGTCATCATATTGTTCTAATGCAGGAAATATAAATTGTTCAAAGACAGGAAATGTAAATTGTTTTACAGACCATAACCATGAAATTTTAAAAAGTGGGCTCCAGCCTCAGCACATATATCCATCATCGCCCACATCGCTGCATTTAAGGGTCAGCTCCCTCCTTCATCGTGACATCTCCACCAGTATCCTTTCCAGCATTCTTCTCAGCATCATCAGCAGCATCCTCTCCATCAGCATTTGCTCCAGAGTCACCACCAACATCCTTTGAAGCCCCAGCATCATCCACCTTCTCAGTTACCTTGGTGGGCTCCTCTGCGACAAGTTTTGAAGGGGGCTCCACAGGATTGCCGCCAAGATCTTTCAATTTCATCTCCCAGGCTTTGATGTTCCATGAGGGGCATTCGACGCCCAGAGCCCTAGCCTCGTAAGCCATTTTCAGTCTGGCCTGGAGGAGGGAGATGATAACTGAATTCTTAAGGCTCTCCCGGTATGAAGCCATATCTTGTGTATGCTGAACCTGGGCCGCGTCAGACTTAGCTTGAGCCTCTTGGGTGATCTTTTGGATGGCAGCCTGGTGATCTTGAGCCATGGCTTTATACTTAGCTTCGTAGTGTTCAGACTTGGCGGTGGCGATTGCTACTTGATCCGTGATGGTAGCTTCAGCCTTCTTTAGTTTGCTTTCTAGCATGACATTTAGGCCACATGTGTCCTCATAAAGGAATACCAGGCGTTCAAGGCCCTGCAAGGTAAAGAAACAGGTGTTGTTCTAAATGTACATTTCTACTTAGCATATGGTGCAGGATACGAGTCAGGATACTAACCTGGTTAAGGAAGTCGGTCATGAATTTGCTGGATTCCATAAACCCGTGGTTCTTGAATGGGAACACGTGAGGTGTAGCGGGAGGTTCAACTTCTCTTCTCTTTCGGGAACTAGAGGCCCGGGTCCGGGATGCCGGAGGAGCTTTGGGAGCGGTGGTGGTCTTCGAGCTGGTAGGCTTCGGTGTGACGGATGACTTTGGATTGGATTCTTGCTTGGTAGGCGCGAGGCTAGAGTAGCTATCCAACTCGTCGAGTTGGAAGCCTTCGAGGTTAATAACTGGCACTGCACAAGGGAATATGTTTTAGACTTGTTGTATCTCTATACAATAAAATAAAAAAAATAATTCCTGAAAATATGCTTACCAGACATGTTGGAACTTGATCTTTGACTTGAGCTTGTGAGTAGCAGGTTAGAGGTCCTTTCACCCTCTGGAAGCTTGAAGATCTCTTTTATTCTTCCTTCCGATTCAGCACTAGGGGGAGCTAGTTCTTTAAAGTTTGCTGCAAGAAAAGAAATAAACACATCAGGATGTTGGTTCAGGATGGAGGTTCGGGATATGATTGGGGATATTCCTAAAACCCTAAATCCTACCGGAAGTCAACCATCTTTTAGGAAGGTCAAAACCCTTATCAATGGAGTCTCTTTTCACAAAAAAGAATTTTCTTGTCCACTTATCCTCATTCTTGGTAGCCTTGAGGATGAGAGGGTCTTTGGAAATAGAGAATAGAAGGAATCGGCTGGAACCATGAGATCTTAAACGATAAGCCATCGGCAAATCCTCGATGCACAGGTCGGGCATGTGACGAGCCTTAATTCCTTCCAAGGTGACTAATACGCGCCAAACCATGGGCATGATTTGGGCAAAGCTAAGGCCGGTAAGTTTGAAAAACGAGAAATAAAAGGTGAAAACGGGTATTGGAGTCCTATGGAGAAAGGATAGGCAAAAAAGCAGACCCATTCATCGGAACAAAAATCCGATCGGACCTCTCGGTCGAATGGACGGAAGATTGTCCCGGCGGGAAAGGCACCGGAAGCTCGTAGGGCCGCGATGTCGGAATTATCGAAAGACCACACCTCTTTTGAAGGTTTCTTAAGCAAATTTTGTTTATGGAAGGGGGAAACAGAGTCTGCCATTTGCGATCTGGTGCGGGTCGCCATGAAGGATCACAATCGCAGAAAAGGAGATGTAAACAAGGAAAATAGAAAAGAGAGAGAGAAAAGTACCTGATATTCGGTTGAAGATAAAGATAATCATAATGAGAAGTCCCTCGGTTGATATAGGCTGAATATAGGGGGTAAAAAGTAAATAACGCTTTGGAAGTTGCACCACTGTCATTTCAAGGGTCTCGTCGTATTGATTGCCTTAAGTTATGAGACAAAACTTTTAAAATATATCCGTTGGATTGGCATACCAACCGATATATTTGGGGACAATTGTTATGGGTCATTTTCTAAACATACATATCTTGACCAATATCCAGCTTTTTATTGTTTATTTGTGACCAGGATGCTGGACGAGGATATTGCTAACATCTTGGGCGATATCCTGAGGTTGATCGAATTAATCATGTGCAGGTTAAAAACTGGGACTTGCCAACGGTCAAATGGACTTCATTTCCTCAAGACTCGGGCGTATTTGTTATGGGAGAGACGTTGAACCCGAAAGACTAGGTCTACAACGTTCGACTGAGGAATATTCGCTGGATCCCGGTTATTTAGGATAGTTTGTTACATTTGTTTTACTATAAATAGATGGGGGCGGATCAGATTAAGGCACAACGAAACTTTCACACACTCTCGAACACTTTTGCTCTCTAGCTTTCAGCAGTCACTACACACAAACACTTGTAATCGAATTACATTGTAACACCTAGTTGATCCGCACCACATCCTGCACTGTATCCTGATATTTGAAGCAATAGAAGAACAAGGCAGCTGCGATTGTCAGCTCCCGAGGTTTTGTGCCGGCGATCTAGATTGATCAAGGGCTTTCCTCGTACATCACGTGTCAACCTTTACTTTTCTGCTCATTGTTTGATCATAGATACAGCTCTATATCTTGAGCCGTATCCTGAAACTGTTTTTATAACTAACTTGGTTAACATATTTTTCACACATAATTTTAGCACACTACCTCACTTAACTAATTTGATCACTAAATTGCCTCGGTAATTTTTGACCAAAACAATTTGTATCGGTAGCGATATTTATTTTTATTGTTTTTGTTTTAGATAAAATAAGATACTATCTCTACCGTATCGTACCAAACTGAACATCGGTAGCGGTATATATTAATTTTTTTAGTTTTGTTGACAATTTGAACCAATCAATACCGTTCGAACAACATTGGTGTTGGTATCGATGTCTGTTTTCGGTCGATGTAAAACACGTGTTGATTTCTAAACCGAGTGCATGAATTCTACCGATACTATAACGAACCGAATCGATACCGATACAATGCCCACGATAACGTATCGTCACAATGCACGAACAAATAACTTGGAATGTTAAAAAAATATAGACACAAATTTAGAATATTTTTTAAAGTTAACGAACGTAAGTTTATATAAAAAATCAAAATGAATACTAAATAAAATACTACTAATAAAAAATACGAAAACAAATACCTAAGAATGATCAATTACCATTTATTATTAAAAGATCAAATTAATAATAGATAAATTATTAAAAAAACTAATCACTATTCATCGGCAATTTCTATTCATATGTATAATAATTATAACTAGTCTTAAAAGAGAAATAACTATTAGCAAAATAGGGTGGAGATACAATAGTAAGTTTATTTGGCTAAGAAGGCTAGGAAGTGATCTTGACCATCCATTTAGTTAATAAATGGCTAAGATTAAATGATGGAAATTGAAGGGAAGAAAAGAGGCGCGTGAGTTTGTTTAGGGGTATTCTAGTCAATGCAAGGCAATAGTTTCTCTATCCTCCAATTCCCCCCCCCCCCCCCTCATTTTTTAAACGTTAATAACTCTTTCATACGACATTATTTTTTTATAAAAATTACACCAAAAAAACGAGCGTTTTTTATCTTTAAAACGAGTATACTATTGCTATATTTTCAAAAAAAAATTTAAAAACCCAGTTGCGTAAAACACAATAGAAAAACCCTCAGTTACGTAAAACGCAATGAAAAAAAACCTAAAAAATAACATTGTTCTAAAACGCAATGCACAAAAAACACAAAGAAATGTCTTATTTGTAAAACGCAATGGCCAGAAAACACAAAGAAATGTCTTATTTCTAAAACGCAATAGCCTAAAAACTCAAAAGAAAATGTACTTTCTAAAACGCAATGGACTAAAAACACATAAAAATGTGTTTTACCTAAAACGCAATGCACCAAAAACACATACAAATGTCTTATTTCTAGAACGCAATGGTCAGAAAACACTTAAAATGTCTGTTTTCTAAAACGCAATGGACTGAAAACACATAAAAAGTGTTTTACCTAAAACGCAATGCACCAAAAACACAAAAAAAATGTCTTATTTGTAAAACGCAATGGCCAGAAAACACTTAAAAATGACTCATTCTAAAACGCAATTGCCTAAAAAACAAAAGAAAGTGTTCTCTGTAAAACGCAATGGACTGAAAACACCTAAAAAAGTGTTTTACCTAAAACGCAATGCACAAAAAACACAAAAAAATGTCTTATTTGTAAAACGCAATGGCCATAAAACACTTAAAAATGACTCATTCTAAAACGCAATTGCCTAAAAAACAAAAGAAAGTGTTCTCTGTAAAACGCAATGGACTGAAAACACCTAAAAAAGTGTTTTACCTAAAACGCAATGCACCAAAAATACTTCAAGAATGTGTTTTTCTAAAATGCAATGGCCAGAAAACACAAAAAAATGTTTTAGTTTTAAAACGCAATTGCCTAAAAACACCAAAGAAAGTGTTCTCTCTAAAACGCATTGCAGCTCAACCCCAGCCAGGGGCTCTGCCCCTTGGACCCCGCCAGGGGCTGCCGCCCCTGGGCACCCGCAACCAGGGGCGATGCCCCCGAACCCCCTCCAAGATCGTAAAACGCAATGACTAAATCAAAAACCCAGATCGTAAAAATGAAATTAAAGAATTTCTTACATGGATCGAAGTGATTTCTTCAACAATTGACGAATTTTGAATGATTGAAACACTTATCAGCGCTCGAATCGAACGGATCGAGTGATTATCTTCAAAATCACCGGAAAAAATGAGATTTTGTATGAAATTAAACTGGGTTTTCTTCAAAAAAGCTGAAGAACACGTTGATCGGGTGTTTGAATCATTGATTGGTGATGAAAATCGCACTATAATTTAGTGATTATTGAGATAGAAAGTGAAGAAATGGTTGAAGATTGTGGGTTTTGAAAATGGTGGGTTTTGAAGTTACTGAGTTTTGAAAAGGAAGAAGAAAGGGTTGGATTGACTAAAATACTTTTTTTCTTTATTTTAAATGTTGCCACATGTCCTAATCCTATTACTTCCTACACTTCCTAGCCAAAAAAAACTTCATATTTGATCATTTCCCTAGCAAAATAATCTAATCTTCTAATCTTCTAAATATTAATAAAAGACTCCATTTAATACCACATGACATTCTCTCCTTCAACCTCACATTTTTTATTTTTTAATTATACAAACAATTTATCTTTGTTTTTAATTGTAACTCCTATAAAATCTCAACAAATCTAAAAAGATAAATACACATCTAAAACAAAATTGATGTAAATAAAAATAAATAGAGCTTATATTAACTATATAATTGTGCGTTTTCGAGTTTGAGTTTTCTAGGTTTAGTGTTGTTGCAAACCCTTTGCTTTGTTCCTTTTTTAATAAAAAATTATAATCATAATAACAACTATGTAATAATACAAATACAAAACAATAATTACAACTAAACGTGAAAAGGCTTTCTTACTTTTAGTTACTTTATAAATATTTTTCCCAAATTGTTTGATACATTATTATATTAATCGTTTTATAACTAATAATATTAAAATAATAATATTTTTATAGTAATATTTGTATTGTTCTCGCTATAAAATAATACTAAATAATAATATTTTTTATACATATTATTAAAATAGTAAAAAAAAAAAGAGAAGAACCAGAGTATAAAAATATCAACAATTTGATTCAAGCATACCAACTTAATAACATAGAATATATTATTTGGATAAAAACAGTATATAACAACTAATATTATCATATAACATGTATAAAAACTTATAATTTTATTGATAGTATAATTTAAGATACTAAAATTACTAACAGATTGTATAAATAAAGTATCAAGTTATATTTGTAGTATTATTTAATACTCACATTGGTGAAATAACCATGTGTATTTAACTCGAACAATACACTGGTAAAACATAACATTTTTTTTGTTATTAAGTACCGAACATTATATTTACTTAAGCTGTGTAGTGTAATACACGAGATACTAACATTGTGTGTGTGTATATATATATATATATATTTCATTCAATTTAAAAAAAAAACATACAAACAATGGTTGTTGACTGCTAAAACTTATGAGAAAGTTGACGAGGAAGTTTCTTTAATCAATGAATTAAATACTTCTATATTTATAAACTTGATAAACATTACACATATTGATCACACACATCACATATTGATCATACACGACACAAAAATTATTTTGGCATTTGAAAAAACGTCTAAAATTATCGTCTTATAATTTAAATATTCATTACTAATAATAATAATAACTAGTCTTAATTTCCCGCGTTGCGGGGCGAAGATGTAAAACTATGCTACCAGCGTTGCGGGGTTAGAGGTGTAAAAACCGTGCTAAGTAGCAATCGAATGACAACCAAAATAGAGAAAAAACGTAATGTAAAACCATATATTTTTAACACCAAGTGACTCACATTATGTAAAAAAGTAGATGAATTCGAATTACCGACATGTTTAGAAAGTCGAGGGGGTAAAAAAACCCCGAGGGACCAAGTGTGACCACCAAACACCCTACTAAGTAGCAACTGAACGAACGATGACCAAATCCAGAAAAAAAAACATAAAATAAAAACTAATAAAAAACTACACTTGTTTAACTTTTGTAGCAAAATGGTAAAAAAAAAATAAAAACCAAAGTTTTGTTAAAAAAACAAAAAGTTAAAAAAAAGGCACAGAAGATAAAAAAAGATGATACTATTCATTATCATGTTATAAATATAAAAAATTAATATATATATATATATATATATAGTAGGAGTTGGGTGGAAAGTCTATTTTTCCTAGAAAGTCTAGGAAGGAATAAGAATTTGACATGTGTCATTAAGGGATTTTAAGTAGAAGGGCTATCATGTAATTTCACATTTTAATTTTATTTTTGGAATGTATCTTCATTAACTAAAATTCCATGATTTTCGGAATTTTTATTATTTTCGAATTCAAATCTGGAAGTCAATGTGTTCATTAACTAAAATTCCATGTCACATTACATCGCATATTCCATTGTTCAGAAGATTACTGGAATTTATCAGCATGTTCTTGGTGCTGTGTTTTAACAGTTTACAGGGCTAAAGTCAATTTTTTTTATAGATCCCACAATATAAAGATGGTAAAACACAGGGTATGAATCCGATTGCTGTTAAAACACAACTGTATGAATCTGATTGCTGTTAAAACACAACTGTATGAATCTGAATGCTAAAACACAACTGTATGAATCTGATTGCTGTTAAAACACAACTGTATCAATCTGAATGCTAAAACACAAGTGTATGAATCTGCTTGCTGTTAAAACATAACTGTATGAATCTGTTTGATGTTAAAACACAACTGTATGAATCTGAATGCTAAAACACAACTGTATGAATCTGCTTGCTGTTAAAACACATCTGTATGATTCTGCTTGCTGTTAAAACACATCTGTATGAATCTGCTTGTTGTTAAAACACATCTGTATGAATATGCTTGCTGTTAAAACACATCTGTATGAATCTGGATGTTAAAACACATCTGTATGAATCTGCTTGCTGTTAAAACACAACTTTATGAATCTGCTTGCTGTTAAAACACATTTGTATGAATCTGCTTGCTGTTAAAACACATTTGTATGAATTTGCTTGCTGTTAAAACACATCTGTATAAATCTGAATGCTAAAACACAACTGTATGAATCTGCTTGCTGTTAAAACACATATGTATGAATCTGGATGCTAAACCACAAATGTATGAATCTGTTTGCTGCTAAAACACAACTGTATTAATTTGCTTGCTGTTAAAACACATCGTCAAGAAAACGGAGATGATAAGAACAATATTTGAATGGTGATGATGAACTCGGAGATGGTTGAGATGGAGAAGTGTTTTAATTTGATTCGGTGCTCTCCATCGTTTCTAGAGTTATCTTCTTCCATGATTGTAGTTATTTTTGGTAGGGATTGGGGTTTCCAAGATGGGTTTGGAGAGAGAGAGAGAGGGAAAATCGCTTGAATTTAGGAACTGGGCGGTTATATAATTGATTTAAAACACGGCCATTGACAAAATTGCCTCTACTCATTTAAAACAATCAATTAATTAAACTCAAATATTACAAGATTGCCATTGATTTAATCTCAACCCTTAAACACACCAATCGCATGGACCAGATCGCTTCCTAGACTTTCTAGGAAAAACACACTTTCCGTGCGAACCCTCTAAACAATAATAATAATAATAATAATAATAATAATAATAATAATAATAATAATAATAATAATAATAATCTAGCTGTTGTATTAAAAGAATACACCTTTGCCACATTGTCACACCCCAACCGATTGCGGAAACATCGCGGTGCGAGCACTAAGCGTTCAGATTGCTCATGAGATTCCATAACACTAGATATTGCAACAGTAATTAAATTGATTTCATGCCATAATTGTCTAACACATTCAAAAATCCAAAATAATCAACAAGTGACAAGCGATACATCAAGTCTTCAATCATAGTTCACAACTTATTTAATTAACTAGGTGAGTTTCTAAGCTTCATCCTAGCTTGATTTCCATGATATCAACATCCTATCAGCCTGCAACATGCATTAGAATAGAGTCAGTACAAAAATGTACCGGCGAGTATAAAAGTTTGAATATAGGATAATAGATTAAACAACTCATATCCACAATGTAAGCAAATAAAATAGTTTCAGCCGTGCTAGTGTCACAGTCCACGCAGTGATAGGCCAAGTGTAACACCCCGTGTTTTCACAAGTGAAAGTCAAAGTCAAGGTCAAAGTCAACGACCGGTTTCGCGCGACGTGACTCGTAGAATTGTTTCTATTATATTTAGATTATGTGGAGTACATGTTGTACATTACAATAATCAAGCCTCACCAATCATATTTCGATCGATCTACGACTGTGAACGATAGGAAGTAACAATGCGATAAAGATAATCAAGCAAGCTAATCAAATCGACACCAAATCGTAGCTCGAATTTCGTATTTTATTTGTCGGTTATACGTGTGTGTGTGCCTTACGTGTTACTTGCGCATGTTTATTTTATGTTGTGTGGTGATAATCAATCGAACCCAATCGAACTCGAAGTCTAACTCGAATATGATCGAACCCGAACTCGAATCCCGAATCGAACCGTATAAGAAGTAGTTGGGACTGAAAGTAATTTGAATTAGGAAACCCTATCAAACCGCCCGTAAATCCGAGCCGAATCAACATCGCATCGAGCTCGCCCAAGGTGGTGGCATCCGCACGGATGGCCCATCCGCACGGATGGCCAATCCGCACGGATTGCCAGTCCGCACGGATGGCCAGCCCGCGCGGATAACCTGCCCGGGTGCGTGCCGTGCGCACGGCTCACCCCCTTTCCCTTTTTGGCATCCTATAAATACACGGGTCACTCTCCACTTTTTCCACTTTTGGCAAGTGACGTCCGGACCACACGCATTCTTCACCTTTTCTCAGATTTCTCTCAATCCAGGTAAGATCTCGCACTGATTCTTGTACATCTTTAATCACTACACGATTCTACACACTTCTATCTTTCGAATCATCGATTTTAACCATGAAATCATCCGGATTTGAGGTGTTCACAGGTGACGTCATCATGAAGTTCGTAAGAACTTCATGCTTGGCCTCATTCCACCAAGAATATCTCAGATCTAAACGATTTCTACAAGTTTTTACAATAATTCCACCTAGATCTAAACTTTTCTAAGGATAAAAGAGTTGAAAGAAATAAATCTAATATTTTACCCTTAAAACCGGTACAAATCCGATCAAGTCCTAGTGTTTTGCTCGTCAATAGTGATACCCTAGTTCCAGATCTGGAGTTGTACCCTAGACAACTGATTTCGGGGTTAACCGGGACGACCGTTCTGAGTCGCCGGCAGGCCGAGTTAGGGTGGTTCCTAACCGGTCTAGTCACGCGGGTGAGAACACAACTCCAAGTGGTTGCCACGTAATCAGGACGTCTCGATAAACGACAACAGAAACCAAGTGTAGACGAACGGAACAACCAGAGCAATTGTCCGCACGGACAGGCTACCCGCACGGACTAGCCACCCGCACGGACAAGCTGTGCGCACGGGTTACCATCCGCACGCACAGGTCATACGCACGGGTTGCCACCCACACGGACTACCCTTGGGACCCACCTTCCAAGCGAGGTTTGAGTATCGACGAACGAGCAATCCGGGCAGACGACCTCTGAATGGATTACTCATCGGATCATGAGATACTAAGGCCTTAAAATGAAAATCGAGCAAACCCCACCCGCACGGCCAAGCCGTGCGCACGGACGGGCTATCCGGACGGATTGACTCTGCCCGCGCGCACAGGCTGTCCGCACGGACTACCATACGCACGGACCACCGTCCGCGCAGCCGGCTTGAAAGGTAGAAACACTTTGGTGTTTTCTAAATGCTACAACGAAAACTCCAAGGCACAAGCCATCATACACAAACACATCTTAGGAAGAAACAATCCACTTGGACGTTTATCCACACAAGCAAACTAACCATACGGGTAAGTCGTCCGCACGTATGACTTGTCCGCACGGGTTGCCACCCGCACGGACAGTCACACGCACGGATGACCTATCCGGATGGAACACCATCCGCACGCATCACCATCCGTACGGATAGGTCATGCGCACGGATGACCCCTATTCACGGACAACTGAACCGCACGATCAGTCATCCTACCCACTCTCACTTGTACTGTTTTACGCGTCACTTATCGTTACGTTATCGAATCTATTCAGGCTAATCGTACTCGCTGTAAAGCGCTCCCTTCAATCCATATCGCTGTGAGTATACTCGAACCCTTTTTGCTTTAGCACTTTTGGGTGTTACATACGTTACAACTATTCAAACTACAACTATCACACTACTCAAGCTATTTTAACGCTTAACCATTATCGCATGTTATACGTGGCTTATGAATGCTTGTTGTTATGTTTACACATGGATTGCTGTCTAACTGCCTTAGCAACGATAGTACTATAGTTTGGACTCAGCACCCGTTTCCACGGGGGTTGTTAAGGATCTTTTACTTGCATGGATTACAGTGGTAATCGTGTATTGCGAACTGCCTCGGGCAGTCAACCCGCAGTCATTGGTATCGATGGATCTATGTCGATAACTAACGTGCTTCATTTCACTATGTGTACGTGCCGGTTATGCGTAAACGAATTCGAACTCTATATGCTATTATCAAACTTATATGCTCACCTTTACATTTTATGTATTGACATTATTTTAACGTATGTGACAGGTGCCTAGGTTGTTTATATGCTTCTCGGGCTGTGATGAAATCGAAGCTAGGAACTGGAGTCCTAGAAACCAACGAATAATTTAGTTATGCTTAAATCTGAGTTGTCGGAACAGAATATTTGTTTAGTTTTTGTCTGTAATAACTTGTTTTACTATTTGAGACATGGTATGGGACATGTTAACTTAAATTGAATGGTAATGATGGTTGTTATGGAAACTTCTGGACAATCTGTTTCGCTCAGTGCCGCGCCCTGATGATTCCGCCATCGGTTGGGGTGTGACAGATTGGTATCAGAGCCATAACTATAGGGAATTAGGCAAGACTCGACCTAGTCCGGGTCGAAGTCTTAGAGACCTAGACTATAGTTGAGAACCAACAGACCAACTCACGCGTGTGCGTAATTTCGTCGCTATCACTCACTCTTTTCTGGCATTTCACTCGAATTTTCAAGTTGTGAACAGGTAATGAGGCCGAGAATAGGTGTGAAAACCGCAAACTCTCGACTACAGTTGCCTAATCAGCTTGCGTTTTAGTTACAAAAGAGGAGAATTATACCAAGTTAGGAGTGAAATCCACATTTTGATGAATAATCTCCTCAAACTTTTATCAAAAACAAGGACGGAAGTTGTAAGATAGGGGTGAAACCCTAACCTTGACGACTCGTCCCGCTTTATACAAAACTCCACCAAAGTTCGATGTATTCCAACGGTCTAAGAGGCACGACCAAACCAATGGGAATTGCGCCAGCACCCAAGAGTCGAGGCAAAGGCATAGTCCTGGAGGTCGTTGTGCAGGATCCTTGCGAATAGTCGAGCTACTTTGGTTAGTCGAAGTCTATTAGCCATAGACAACCTACCTCCGATTTATCGATCTTTATGAAAATTTTAATGTATTTTCCGCTATTTGTTAACATTTTGAGATACTATTGGTTTCGACCCAACACTAGTGCTTCTGCCGAAACACAAAACCCACACAACTCATCGTTAGCAACAACGGGAACAGTTAGAATACTTTGTACGCTCGTAGGTACTTTAGTAATTTGGTTATATGTGTTTTTGACATTGTGCTTACGTGATTAGGAACATTGTGCTCTATGTGATTATGTGATTCTGTGCAGTTCTGTGAATTTGTGATTTTATGCGTTTACATAGTACGTGTTACTGAGCTTTAGTAGTCCTAGACGTGTGAGGTGAGATTCGAATACATATGTTAAGTTTCCATGGCGGTGTCTAATGCAGACAATGTCGTCTGGATCACATCATCGGCTCTCTCGTCAGGAAAAGAGGGACAGACGCCTTGCGTCCATCGTCGCGAAAGCAGTAGCAAAGGCTGTGAGCGGTGTCTGCGAGAATGCCAGCAAGTCATCCGAGGAATCAAGGACTGAAGGTCCCAAAGCCGCTGCGAGACCTTTCAGTTTCAAACAATTCAAGTCATGTGGGCCGAAAGAATTCACAGGCGAGGGAGGTCCTACTGCTCTATTCCACTGGTTTGACTCTATTGAGGTCACTCTGCGACAAAGTGGTTGCCCTGATGACCTTCGAACTCTGAATGCTACCGGCGTCTTTCAGTCCCGTGCTCTGGACTGGTGGACGGCCGAGAGGAACAAGAGAGGGAATGATGCAGCCTACGGTTTGTCGTGGGATGAGCTCAAGGAAGTCATGCTGGGGGAATTCTGCCCTCCTCACGAACGACAAAAGCTTGAAGATGAATTCTGGCACATACATCAGAAGGATGGAGACAATGCTGGTCTCACTGCTCGCTTCAAACAGCTCAGCATTATCTGTCCTGACCAGGTCAAGACCCCTGAGATGACCATCAAGAAATACATCCGAGCCCTGCCCGACTGCGTTGCTGATTTCGTGCAAGCGGCTAAGACTACCACGATCGAAGAAACCTATCTGCTGGCCGCTGAAATCAATGACAAAAGGGTCAAGGCTGGGATGTGGGATAAGACCTCCAAGCATCTGCATCAAGCCACTACTACTACACCAACTGCTGAACCCACGTCCTCAGGCAACAAGAGAAAGAACAAGAGAAAGAACAACTCCACCAACAAGAACTGTGCGATTTCTGCTGCACCGATCCAAGCGGTACCTGCTCAACAGCGTCAAGTAGTGGCGCCTGTGGCCAATGCACCGCCTGCAAAGCGTGCATATACTGGACCACACCCACTCTGCCCTACTTGCACCTATCATCATCCAACTGCTATTCAATGCCGCTTCTGTGCTCATTGCAACGTCTACGGCCACTTTACTACCAACTGCCGTATTCGTCAAGCTCCTGCCAATCAAGCTCTACTCACTGCCCCACAGGGTCAACAAGCGCCTCCGGCACCCGCAGTCAAAGCCAGAGCATGCTTCACATGTGGCGACCCGAACCATTTCGCCAACGTGTGCCCGAACAGGGTGGTGAAACAAGAACCCCAGCAGCAACAGCAGCAACCACAGCAACAGCAACAGCAGCAGCAACAGGCCGCACGTGCCAGAACTTTCAATCTCAACGTGCGTCAAGCCCAGGCCGACAACAACGTGGTCAATGGTACGTTCCTTGTGAATGGTATTTATGCTTCATGTTTGTTTGATACTGGAGCCGATAATTGCTTTGTGTCACTCGAATTTGAGAAACTCCTTAGTCGTAAGCGCTCTCGACTCCCCTCTGCATTCGAAGTTGAAGTCGCTACCGGAAGAACCGTCGCTGTAAACTCTGTTATTCGTGATTGCACACTCGAGCTCAACAATCACATCTTCTCAATCGATCTTATTCCGATGCAACTAGGAAGCTTTGATGTCATAGTAGGCATGGACTTTCTTCGCGAAAACCATGCCGAAGTTGTGTGCTTCGATAAAATGATTCGTTTTTCCCTCGCCAACGGGGATTCATTGTGCGTCTATGGAGATACTACTTCGAAGGGTCTCAAACTTATATCATGCCTACAAGCCAGCAAGTATCTCCGTAAGGAGTACAGGGCCTTCTTGGCTCATGTCGTGGCAGCGGAGAAGGAAAAGAAAGAGAAGAAGAAAGTGAAGGACGTTCCAGTGGTTCGAGAATTTCCTCGAGTCTTTCCCGAGGATCTTTCCGGACTACCTCCAAAGCGTGATATCGATTTTCGCATTGATCTTATTCCCGGAGCGAATCCTATTGCCAGAGCTCCCTACCGACTTGCGCCGTCCGAAATGCGTGAACTCTCAACCCAACTCCAAGAATTGCTTGAAAAAGGCTTTATTCGCCCGAGCACCTCTCCGTGGGGCGCACCAGTCCTTTTCATCAAAAAGAAGGATGGGACGTTCCGGATGTGCATCGATTACCGGGAATTGAATAAGTTGACTATCAAGAATCGTTATCCTCTGCCTCGAATCGACGATTTGTTTGATCAACTACAGGGCGCTACGTGTTTCTCGAAGATCGACCTGCGTTCCGGATATCATCAGCTGCGTATACAGGAGGAAGACATTCCCAAAACAGCGTTTCGCACTCGTTACGGCCATTATGAATTCGTTGTCATGCCTTTTGGCCTAACCAATGCACCAGCTGTTTTCATGGATCTGATGAATCGAGTGTGTAAACCGTATCTTGACCGTTTCGTCATCGTGTTCATCGACGATGTCTTGATCTATTCCAAAACGAGATCCGAACACGCGCAACATCTACGTTTGGTTCTCGAGTTACTTCAGGGAAACCAACTCTACGCCAAATTCTCCAAGTGCGAATTTTGGCTGGGGGAGGTTCAATTTCTGGGTCACATCGTAAATAGTCAGGGCATTCACGTCGATCCTGCGAAGATTGAAGCTGTGAAGAGCTGGGTTACGCCTAAGAACCCGACTGAAGTCCGTTCCTTTCTCGGACTGGCGGGCTATATCGAAGGATTCTCGAAGATTGCTGTACCACTCACTTCTCTCACTCATAAAGACCAGCCCTTTTTCTGGGGAACCAAACAAGAGTCTGCCTTTCGAACCCTCAAATACATGCTTTGCAATGCCCCTGTTCTCACGCTACCCGACGGAAACGATAATTTCATTGTCTACTGTGATGCTTCTAACCTTGGTCTCGGTTGTGTCTTAATGCAACGAGACAAAGTTATTGCTTACGCATCCCGTCAGCTCAAAATCCACGAGAAGAACTATACAACCCACGACCTCGAACTAGGCGCAGTTGTCTTTGCATTAAAGATTTGGCGACACTACCTGTATGGTACCAAGTGTACGATCTTCACCGATCATAAGAGCCTACAACACATTTTTAATCAGAGGGAACTAAATATGCGTCAACGCCGATGGGTAGAACTTCTCAACGATTACGACTGCGAAATTCGTTATCACCCAGGCAAAGCAAATGTTGTTGCCGACGCACTTAGCAGGCGGAGTTATCTGCTTAGCACTCGAAATGTTCAAGCCCAGCACAATCTCGAAGCTCTTATTCGCGACGCCCAGCATGCATGTTTCAACGAGCGCACCCTGAAGAAAGAGAGAATCTACCACGACGGAGCCCAACTTGTGAGCAAATCAAACGGGATATTCCATTTCCTAGACAAAATCTGGATTCCCAAGCGAACCAACCTGCGACAAATTATCATGGACGAAGCCCACAAATCCCGATACTCTATTCATCCCGGTGCTGACAAAATGTATCATGACCTTCGATATAGGTACTGGTGGCCGGGTATGAAGCGAGATATCGCTCTCTACGTCGGAAAATGCCTAACCTGCGCTAGAGTCAAGGCCGAACATCAACGACCCTCTGGCTTGCTCGAACAACCTCCAATCCCCATGTGGAAGTGGGAGAGCATAGCTATGGATTTCGTAACCAAGCTTCCAACCACGTCATCAGGTCACGACAGCATTTGGGTTATCATTGACCGTTTGACCAAATCAGCCCACTTTCTGCCAATACGAGAGGACTACAAGGTGGAACGATTAGCCCGAATTTACACCGACGAGATCATTTGTCGACATGGTACGCCTCGTGACATCATCTCTGACCGTGATGCTCGATTTACGTCACGATTGTGGGGAACGTTTCAAACGGCACTAGGTACAACGCTTAATCTAAGTACTACGTTCCACCCACAAACCGACGGTCAGAGCGAGAGAACGATTCGTACGCTTGAAGACATGCTCCGTTCATGTGTTCTAGATTTTGGTGGTAATTGGGATAGACACCTTCCGTTAGTCGAATTCTCGTACAACAACAGCTACCAGGCTAGCATCCAGATGGCTCCTTTTGAAGCCTTATACGGAAGAAGATGTCGATCGCCTATTGTGTGGCACGAGATCGGTCACTCGCAACTAACCGGTCCGGAACTACTACAAGAAACGACAGACAAAATCTTCCAAATTCGGGACAACCTAGCGAAGGCTCGGGATAGACAGAAGCTTCTCGCCGATAAAAAGCGCAAACACCGTGAGTATGGCATTGGTGACTATGTACTCCTGAAGGTATCACCTTGGAGGGGTGTAGTCCGATTTGGCAAAAAGGGGAAACTTGCGCCTCGGTATGTGGGACCTTTTAAGATTCTGGAGAGGATCGGAAAAGTCGCCTACAGACTTGAATTACCGGAAGAACTTAACAATGTCCATCCGATCTTCCACGTGTCAAACCTCCGAAAGACCATCTACGAACCAGCCGTACATGTTCCTCTAGACGATTTACGAGTGAACGAAACATTGCACTTCGTGGAAAAGCCTGTCGAAATCATGGATCGCCAAACGAAAGAACTCAGGCGCTCACGCATTCCTATTGTGAAAGTCCGGTGGGAAGGCAAACAAGGCGCGGAGTTCACTTGGGAACTCGAAAGCGACATGAAGGCAAAGTATCCACAGCTGTTTAACGAAGAAGCAACGTCCAGCTAAGTAAGGCAAGGTGGCAATATTGTAAATAGAGAGCATTCGAGAGAGATTTCAGAGAATCTGAAATATGATAATATGTATGGAAGCCAACAGAAACCGCCGAAACTAATGAGGATCGAAATAAGAGAAACTAGAAAGAGAAAGTAGAGAAACAAAGGCAAAACATGATTCTTGGAGCTTGTACACGTCAAACGGATCTATTGAATCACGATTATTTATGCATTTTTGTATGTTTAATAACGAAAGTGTACTGATTTCGCACGTTGCACGGTCGGTTACGCAATCGAGTCAGTCCCGGAACCGACCCTGCAAGGACGAAGAAGTAGCTCAAATCTGAGCGTGTTTGATCATCGCAATAGAGCAACCTGCGCAGATACCACTTGTAGGATCGATTTGACACCATTACGATTGTGTTTAGTCACACACGTTCACGGATTCCGCACGTTGAACGTGTTGTTACGCAATCGAATCGGAGACGAATCCGGACCTACAATAATTCGAACTTCTTCCAAACGATTTCAAATTAAAATCTGAAACTTTATAGGTTTTAGATCATGCATATTCGCTCAGCATATCCAAAATCAGCCGATTCTAACTGTGAAATCCTGGTTAATTTGACGATTTTCCATAATCCAAACGAAGGACTCTCACATGTGATTCACGAACTAGTTACAGCTCCAGCTTAATTTCGGGACGAAATTTCCTAAACAAGGGGAGGCTGTAACACCCCGTGTTTTCACAAGTGAAAGTCAAAGTCAAGGTCAAAGTCAACGACCGGTTTCGCGCGACGTGACTCGTAGAATTGTTTCTATTATATTTAGATTATGTGGAGTACATGTTGTACATTACAATAATCAAGCCTCACCAATCATATTTCGATCGATCTACGACTGTGAACGATAGGAAGTAACAATGCGATAAAGATAATCAAGCAAGCTAATCAAATCGACACCAAATCGTAGCTCGAATTTCGTATTTTATTTGTCGGTTATACGTGTGTGTGTGCCTTACGTGTTACTTGCGCATGTTTATTTTATGTTGTGTGGTGATAATCAATCGAACCCAATCGAACTCGAAGTCTAACTCGAATATGATCGAACCCGAACTCGAATCCCGAATCGAACCGTATAAGAAGTAGTTGGGACTGAAAGTAATTTGAATTAGGAAACCCTATCAAACCACCCGTAAATCCGAGCCGAATCAACATCGCATCGAGCTCGCCCAAGGTGGTGGCATCCGCACGGATGGCCCATCCGCACGGATGGCCAATCCGCACGGATTGCCAGTCCGCACGGATGGCCAGCCCGCGCGGATAACCTGCCCGGGTGCGTGCCGTGCGCACGGCTCACCCCCTTTCCCTTTTTGGCATCCTATAAATACACGGGTCACTCTCCACTTTTTCCACTTTTGGCAAGTGACGTCCGGACCACACGCATTCTTCACCTTTTCTCAGATTTCTCTCAATCCAGGTAAGATCTCGCACTGATTCTTGTACATCTTTAATCACTACACGATTCTACACACTTCTATCTTTCGAATCATCGATTTTAACCATGAAATCATCCGGATTTGAGGTGTTCACAGGTGACGTCATCATGAAGTTCGTAAGAACTTCATGCTTGGCCTCATTCCACCAAGAATATCTCAGATCTAAACGATTTCTACAAGTTTTTACAATAATTCCACCTAGATCTAAACTTTTCTAAGGATAAAAGAGTTGAAAGAAATAAATCTAATATTTTACCCTTAAAACCGGTACAAATCCGATCAAGTCCTAGTGTTTTGCTCGTCAATAGTGATACCCTAGTTCCAGATCTGGAGTTGTACCCTAGACAACTGATTTCGGGGTTAACCGGGACGACCGTTCTGAGTCGCCGGCAGGCCGAGTTAGGGTGGTTCCTAACCGGTCTAGTCACGCGGGTGAGAACACAACTCCAAGTGGTTGCCACGTAATCAGGACGTCTCGATAAACGACAACAGAAACCAAGTGTAGACGAACGGAACAACCAGAGCAATTGTCCGCACGGACAGGCTACCCGCACGGACTAGCCACCCGCACGGACAAGCTGTGCGCACGGGTTACCATCCGCACGCACAGGTCATACGCACGGGTTGCCACCCACACGGACTACCCTTGGGACCCACCTTCCAAGCGAGGTTTGAGTATCGACGAACGAGCAATCCGGGCAGACGACCTCTGAATGGATTACTCATCGGATCATGAGATACTAAGGCCTTAAAATGAAAATCGAGCAAACCCCACCCGCACGGCCAAGCCGTGCGCACGGACGGGCTATCCGGACGGATTGACTCTGCCCGCGCGCACAGGCTGTCCGCACGGACTACCATACGCACGGACCACCGTCCGCGCGGCCGGCTTGAAAGGTAGAAACACTTTGGTGTTTTCTAAATGCTACAACGAAAACTCCAAGGCACAAGCCATCATACACAAACACATCTTAGGAAGAAACAATCCACTTGGACGTTTATCCACACAAGCAAACTAACCATACGGGTAAGTCGTCCGCACGTATGACTCGTCCGCACGGGTTGCCACCCGCACGGACAGTCACACGCACGGATGACCTATCCGGATGGAACACCATCCGCACGCATCACCATCCGTACGGATAGGTCATGCGCACGGATGACCCCTATTCACGGACAACTGAACCGCACGATCAGTCATCCTACCCACTCTCACTTGTACTGTTTTACGCGTCACTTATCGTTACGTTATCGAATCTATTCAGGCTAATCGTACTCGCTGTAAAGCGCTCCCTTCAATCCATATCGCTGTGAGTATACTCGAACCCTTTTTGCTTTAGCACTTTTGGGTGTTACATACGTTACAACTATTCAAACTACAACTATCACACTACTCAAGCTATTTTAACGCTTAACCATTATCGCATGTTATACGTGGCTTATGAATGCTTGTTGTTATGTTTACACATGGATTGCTGTCTAACTGCCTTAGCAACGATAGTACTATAGTTTGGACTCAGCACCCGTTTCCACGGGGGTTGTTAAGGATCTTTTACTTGCATGGATTACAGTGGTAATCGTGTATTGCGAACTGCCTCGGGCAGTCAACCCGCAGTCATTGGTATCGATGGATCTATGTCGATAACTAACGTGCTTCATTTCACTATGTGTACGTGCCGGTTATGCGTAAACGAATTCGAACTCTATATGCTATTATCAAACTTGTATGCTCACCTTTACATTTTATGTATTGACATTATTTTAACGTATGTGACAGGTGCCTAGGTTGTTTATATGCTTCTCGGGCTGTGATGAAATCGAAGCTAGGAACTGGAGTCCTAGAAACCAACGAATAATTTAGTTATGCTTAAATCTGAGTTGTCGGAACAGAATATTTGTTTAGTTTTTGTCTGTAATAACTTGTTTTACTATTTGAGACATGGTATGGGACATGTTAACTTAAATTGAATGGTAATGATGGTTGTTATGGAAACTTCTGGACAATCTGTTTCGCTCAGTGCCGCGCCCCGATGATTCCGCCATCGGTTGGGGTGTGACACCAAGTATCCCGATGCTTTAGTGTTTACCCAAGACTCAAGGTAAACTAGAATCCTCCTAACAATACCCCCGAGAATAGTGGGGAGGTGCATCTCCTATAGCGCTACTATTGTTAAGGCGGAACTACACACCCTGAATTAAACGTCACATAGCACAAATAGAATGCTAGAATACACAAGTTTCACATACACGTAGGATAGAGTTTAGCTTGCAAAATTTCAAGTTTCGTAGTTTATAGAATACATGTTACATCCCAAAGTTTAAAGCGAAAAGGGGATCGAGTATACTCACAGTGATTGCTTAACAGTATAGACAGTGATTGGATCGAAGGGAGCTCTTTTAGAATTAGCCTGATTAGATTACAACAGATAAGAGTCGGGTAAAATAACGAGATTGCGCGAAGTGACGGATCAGTCACTGGATCGGATGGCTGTCTGATCGGATGGTCATCCGATCGGATTGCCAGTCGAGTGAAGTGACAAGGTGAAAAGGGGACGGATGGTTGTCCGATCGGATGGCCATCCGATCGGATTACCACTCGATTTAGTGTTAAGCTTCAGATTTGTTGTTTAAGTGCTTTGGTTACTTCGATCGGATGGCTGTCCGATCGGATGGCTGTCCGATCGGATGGCTATCTGATCGGGTTGCCACTCGATCGAGGTTTTCCAAAGTTTCAAGTTTCTGAAAAGTTTCTAAGTGTTGGAAGATTTTGATGCACAAGCTTCACCTGATCGAGTGGTTGCCCGATCGGGTGGCTATCCGATCGGGTCGCCGCTCGATCGAGTGGTCCTTGCTCCATCCATTATTTTGTAAAATTTCTAAGTTTCTAGATTAACGACGACGGCACGACACGTATTGAGACAATGGTAAACTTATCAATATACAGCCGTTCTGATCGGATGGGGATCACCCCTGTCCGATCAATTGTCTGTTTATACCAAGTTTATGTCAAAATCCGTATTCCGACCATCTTCTCCGGCTACAATCCGTTTCCAAACCAACTCCAGACTATCCATCAAGTCTACAGTCCGTCTAGACTTCGATTCCACCGTTTAAAGTGAAAGATTGAAGAAAAGATGAAGATAGCTTAAGTTTTATTATGAACATCCTAGTTCTAGCTTAGATTTGGTGCAAAAACACATGGAATTCCTTAGATCCGAGCTAGATCTCACCAGGAATGACATCATATAGCAGTTTGTACAAACCACCATGGTGACATCATCCTCAGGAACTCAGATCTAGGAGACTTCACGGTGAAAAGTGAGTTTTCAAAGGAGAATCTCGTAAGAAATGATGTGTAGATCAAGAAAGTACAAGGATCTAGTGTAAAACGTACCGAAATCACCGAGAAATCGAAGAAAAGTGGTGTGCGTGCGTCTGTTCGAGTGAGGCTGTCACATCAGTGAGAATGGTGATGTGACAAGCCTATTTATAGTGTGAGAGGAGATTAAGGCGGTGTGCACTTGGATCGGATGGCGGGTCGATCGAGTGGCCATCCGATCGGATTGCCACTTGGTCGATCCATCCTTTCCGCGTTCCCGTCTTTGATTCGTTTTGTGAGTTAGATCAAGCGTTGCATTGCGTATTATTTGGTAAAAGTATCGCATAACTAAATTACATCATAAACACCAAATTTCCCAAGATAAATAGATTCCGCCAGTGACAAGACTCCAGTCTCTCGTTCAACCAAGAATCAAGTTTCACGAGTCTCAAGAGTCGAGCACCAAATAAGTATCAAGAGTCAAGAGTCTAGATTTCCAAGCATCAAGAATCAAGTATCTAGATTTAAATGTCAAGCCTCATAGTATTAAACATCAAGATTCAAGTATCATAGCGTTCAAGTCTCAAAAGTAACAAAGCATCACACATCACATAATACAGGGACTAAAACTGACAAGTAGACAAAGTATAGGGGCTAAATCTGCCAAAAGCCTAAAGTTTAGGGACGCAGGTCGTTACACACATGACATCTTCTTAGCCAACCATTTTGATGATGTGGACATCCTCTTAATCAAGAGAATACAAGTTTCGGCAGCAAACCTTTTCTCTCATGTGTTCTCTACAATCTTTCTAAATCCCATTTCCTTAACTATGAAACCCTAATTCCATTCCTTGATCTACGCCTCTTTTTCTCTCTGGTTCTCTCTACGTATCTCAGAATTCTTCAAATCCTAGGTTCTTCATCTAAGGCTGATTGACGACGTAGATGTTCGTCCTCCGTATCAAGCGAATGGAATCCATCTCTAATAACTTGGCAATGCTCATTAGCCTAATAATTATGTTTTGAGTGGGAATTGTATAGAGCCTTTATTTAGCTTCCTTTCTCACCCGTTCTTATTTCCTCTTAGCAGCCGTGTGTATCACAAACCCTAATTCTTAAGGAGGCAATTATAAGGCTCTTTGATGATACACATCTTAATTTTCTTAACGAGTATCTCACGATCCTGATTCTTGTTTCCCTTTTCACTTTTAAAACCCTAGATCTTAATCTAAAGCAAATGAGCAAAAGGTATGTTTTCTTCTCGATGTTTACTGTTATGAACTGAATTTCCTTGATGATTCCACTGATTGGATTCTATATAACATTTGGCTTCTAATTATTTCAATTTTTATGATTTTTCTTCAGTTGTAGCATATCTCTGTTAATTTTCAAGTTATGGTTTTTGCTCAGGTAAATGTTCTATTGATTTTTTGGATTATATAATATTTTATTATTTTCTTTTTTTGTTAATCATATGTATATGTTATTGATTTGATTGGAATTAGATTTATATGATATTGTTTGAAACATATGACTGCATTGTGATTTTTTGGGTAAATTTTGGTTACATTCACCAAGTGTAGATTGGATTTTGGAGTTTGTAAATTGTTAAATTGCTTGAAGATGTTGCTCTATTTATGTTTCCTCATTTTAAGTAATTTAGCTCCAGCATGCTATTCATATATATCAGTTGGAATTTAGACGCACTTTTCGTCTCTTTATCTGTGTGTTTGTTATCGATAGTTTGTTTAGATAGTTTTCTAACCCATTCAGTTCAAAGCTTCGCCCTATGGATGCTTATGGTTTCTTTGATTCTAAAAAATATACAAACTCTTTTGTTGCTAATGTAGGCGACCTGTTTAGACTGGGTGTCAATGAACTTGAGGTGGAGAAACTAAATAATTACACAAAACATAATGAAGATTTTGTTATTATTTTGTTGCTTTATAACATGTTATCCTTTAGTTTTTTTTCTTTTTACCTCAAACTCTGATGGATTTTTTTATGATTTAATATTTTAACAGGAGACTAAGGTTTAGATTGTTGGCGATATAGCTTAAGGGATTGGGTTATTGTGGCAGGTACTATGCATGTTTATAAAGAAATGGGTAAATTACACTTTTCGTCCTTTATGTTTGTACCGGATTGCAACGGATAGCCTTTAACTTCAATAATTACAGTCACAATCCTTTATTTGCAAAACCCGTTACACTCTACGTCCTTTAGCACTAACCAGATTAAAATTTTCAGTTAAGTTTATTCATTAAAGGTATTTTGGTCAATTCATGCTTTTATTTAAATGTTTAATAGATAAAACAAAAAAAAATTGCATACACTATTCATCTTCCCCAATTTTCTAACCCTAAAACCCTAATCACCACTTCATCCTGCCACCACACAGATCTTATAAAACTTCAACATCGATCATGATAACATTACTACACACAGATCAAGTCAAACGATCATTAATAGTGTCTAAGCATGCATGTTCAACATTTCCACAAATTTAAATGCCTCATTAACAAATCCTCACTTTACAAATCGATATCACACAGATCTTCCAAAAATTCAACATCGATCAAAATAAAACAAACAAATACACATTTACATCTACCAACTGTTGACTCCAAAAGTCAAACCAGCAAAAATCCCCAAATTTACCGATCATCACACAACTCAAAATCCATACATAAACACAAAACAAAACCAGATTTATATACTGACTAAAAAATGCAACCAAACAGATCAAACATCACAAACAAATTCTAAAGTAAAACGAACAACCATACCCAGACGATTGTCTATCAAATTACGATTGAATAATCATAAACATCTACAATTATATAGTTAACAAACAGATCGGTTCAAAAATGAGAACAAATGAGAACAAATGTGTTGCTGAGGGAGACGAGCCACGGTATGGCGGTCTTCTGCGGGACAGAGGGGAACAAGTTTTTGTTCAAAAATGAGAACAAATGTGTGGCTAAGGGAGACGAGCCACGGAGATGAAGCACAATGGTTGAGGAAGACGATGTTGATGTGTCTACGGCCTGATTTTCTATTTGAATATTTCACGTTGTGGTAGAACCCTAATTTAGAATTGGGGCTTAAAAAGAGGGGTTTTATAGGCTGGGTGATATAGTAGGTTGATGGACATAAATGCCCTCATGTGATAATCACATGATCAGAGTTAACTTAAAATTTTAACTTAGTTAGTACTAAAGGACGAAATGTGTAATAAGTTTTCTAAATAAAGGATTGTGATTGTAATTATTGAAGTTAAAGGCTATCCATTGCAATTCGATACAAACATAAAGGACGAAAAATGTAATTTACCCTAAAGAAATCCATTTACCTATATTTTGAATGGTATGGATGTTCATGGTTCGGTTTAAAACTATGAAACTGCCCAAACCGGTCATTGGTTTGGTTTTTTTCTAAACTTTTGGTTGGTTTGTTTCAACATTTTAAACCGCAATGAACGCTTTGGTTTATGGTCTTAAGGTTTTCAATCCATATCAAACAGGACCGGACCATATGTAATGAACGCTTTGGTTTACGATCTTAAGGTTTTACCGGACCATAAGATTTAAACATATTTAAAAAAAATTCTAAATATTTCATATAACATATATTTGATTATTTACATTTTCTATTAGGTTAAATAAAAAAAAAGTTAAACTGAGATAACTCTATTAGTTTACCGAGCAACCCAAAATCTAAGTGGGTGCCTCCTTAGTTAACTGACTTCTAATGAGCCTATATTTTTACCAATTGATTTTTTATTACAAGTTAAACTATAAGTTTTTTGATGTTTCTTCTTGCTTATGTTTTTATAATTTCAATCTTTTAATTGTCAGTTACATCAAAATAAACCCAAATAGCTTATTGTTTCAGTATTTTCTATAAACTAATACAAATACGGGTCAACATACAAATACAAAGATTAATTTTTATAGTCATCATTTTTTCTCATGACTTCTATTGCATTTCAACATGTTGCTTATATGGAACAGTTACTACACGAAAATAAGAACCTAACTACTAAAAACCTTCATGATAGTGGTATGAGAATTATATGTATTTCTAATTCACACTACCTTCTTCTTGATATGGTATTTTGAATAGTACTATTTATTAAAGGTAGAAAATGGGTCGTCGGGTAATGGTTAAGCAAGTTCGGATTGAAACAGTCGTTTTTAGTATGTAAAAGAAAGCAATAAAAAGTGTTTTTTGGTCTGTTCCTTTTGACCCGTATAAAAAGTACCCATTTGATCCGTTATCATATTATTTAGGTTTTCATGTTTACAAATTGTTAAAAGTTTAAATTGGTTGCTTACGGTTTGGTAAGTTGAAGCATTTATATCAATGTGTGAATCTGTGAGTTGTTTAATTTCGAATTGGAATTAAATTATTGTTTTCTTGGAGGTGTGGATAACTCTATTAGTTTACAGAGCAACCCAAAATCTACGTGGGTGCCTCCTTAGTTAACTGACTTCTAATGAGCCTATATTTTTACCAATTGATTTTTTGTTACAAGTTAAACTATAAGTTTTTCCATGTTTCTTCGTGCTTATGTTTTTATAATTTCAATCTTTTAATTGTCAGTTACATCAAAATAAACCCAAATAGCTTATTGTTTCAGTATTTTCTATAAACTAATATAAATACAGGTCAACATACAACTACAAAGATTAATTTTTATGGTCATCATTTTTTCTCATGACTTTTATTGCATTTCAGCATGCTGCTTATATGGAACAATTACTACACAAAAATAAGAACCTAACTACTAAAAACCTTTATGATAGTGGTATGATGATTATATGTATTTCTGATTCACACTAGCTTGATCTTAGTAAGGTATTTTGAACAGTTATGTATTAAAGGTAGAAAATGGGCCGTCGAGTAAGGGTTAAGCAAGTTCGATTGAAAACAGTCATTTTTAGTATGTAAAAGAAAGCAATAAAAAGTGTTTGTTGGTCTGTTCCTTTTGACCCGTATCATATTATTTAAGTTTTCATGTTTACAAATTGTTAAAGGGTTAAATTGGTTGCTTACGGTTTGGAAAGTTGAAGCATTTATATCAATGTGTGAATCTGTGAGTTGTTTAATTTCGAATTGGAATTAAATTATTGTTTTCTTGGAGGTATGGAATTACTTTTTTTAACCGATTTTAGGTATACACTAGTCCAGAGTCTCTAATTCACCTCAAGATTTTTGGAAGCCGATATGAGGGAGCAATTCTCTGCCAGAAAGGGTAATTTACCAACATCACTTATATTTGTTGTTTTATGATTGTCACTCATTGCTTTATCTACATGTTTGTTCTGATCACACTATGACGAATAACTTAATAATAGAAGTAGATGTGTGGTGTCTTCGAGAATATACTTCAGAACTCAATTACGATCGACACAGAGCAAACTTATTTATTTGTTAAACATAAAAGTTAAAACTTAGAACCATAATATTAAACTTTTGATATTTGCGTTGTCTGGTAGGGTTCCTCATTCTAGTGATCGGTCTCTATAGCTATGCTACATTAACCATATGAAACGCTCATTTCGACGTATTCGATTGAACTCAATGTAACCTATATAAGCATTGTGATGGATCAAAACCTAAAGTAAAGCGAGTTTATATCGTACAACCATAACGTATTATATGTGACCAGACTCATACATAGAAAACATAACAGGTATAAAGGAAAACTAACACGTGTAATCAAAAGAGATTAATTAGAGCTTTTGAAAAAAAGAAGAAAAAAAAACCACAATTTGACTCCACTCGGTTCGAAACAAAATTTACGAAACATCCATAAAATAAGCACAAAAGCATATGATATTTGACCTAACTCGTTTCCCAAAAAAGTTTACGTCCAATCGTTGATCAACTCGAATTCATCCCAAAAAAGTTTCCCAAAACGTACTATGCACGTAAAAATGTTTATATAAATGAAAATATATAATATATTTGACTTGACTCGTTTCCAGAAAAAGTTTACGTCGAAACGTAAAGAAAATCGAATTTATATCGACACGTACATAAATATATGCACGTAAAAAATAGTTTTTTAAGTAAAGGAAGGGTAGGGGTAAACTCGAAACAAGCTATTAGTAAAAAAAAACTTAATACGTTAGAAACGTTCGTAAAACTGTGCCAAGTTGCACCAATGCCACACCACGCGACCACCAACAAAGCAAAATCTTCTAAAATAAAATAAATAAAAAAATAAAAAAATAAAATCGAACGAAAAGCAGACGTAAAATTGTTGAACGACTCACACATGTTGCGATGTGTTACGAAAATTAAAAACGTAAAAAAAACAATTAAGTTGATCTAGGACCCGCGCGTTGCAACAAATCTGTTAAACGGGAAACATAGACGCGTTGCGACAGGTCTATCAAACAGGTAAAATTGACTAGAAAACTTTGAACCCCACACGCACGTTGTGACGTGTTAACTCGCAAAATTCAAAGTGAAACGTAAAACGAAAAACTTGCGAAAGATGAATATAAAAAAGTGTCGGGATTAAATTGAATAAGATGAAAAGCTTTGGATTAAAAGTAAAAAACAAATCAATGGGTTAAAATACAAAAGATGAAAACCTTTGGGTTAGAAGTGAAAAATCATTTTTTTAGAAAATTCCCCGTGCATGGGGTACAACACCACATAACATCAAAATGTTACTAATTTATAGTATGAAAATTTTAAAGTTGATTGTAAGTGGATGAGAGAGAAAATATAACAATATAGGTATAAAAGATATTATTTAATTGAAAAGCAGAAAGAAAAAGTAGTTATTTTTAGTGTAATTATATAGATATGTATAAAGAATCAAATGTGAATGCTCTAATATATATATATATATATACATATATATATACATATATATATATATACAGGATTTAGGGACAACGGTGAAAAGTGTGAGAACAGTGAGAACGCTTATGGATCGTCAGATCAAAACAATCTATGGACTAGATTGGCCCGATGGCGTTTTCGTAAATAACATCAATTTTATTACGTGGACGCGCTTCATTAAGGGTAAAAAGGTTTTTAGACTTCTCTACACAAAACGCCAAACTCATGAATAAAACGTCATTAAATTCCCCGTCCTAAAATACAATGCACACATCATCCTAATCTAAACGCCATTAGATATAAAACACCAAACTTTGTATTTAAACGATAAAGCAGAACAAACAGTAACTGAAACGACGAAACTTAATTACTAGCATTTATTATAATAAAATCCCGCCTAAAATACGCGCCAAAAACATCCTATACAAACAACATCTCAGACCTTCCATTAAACACACCAAACCCAAAACGTCATATTTTACTATATACCATTCATCTTAGAAACGTCAAAAAACCCAAACATCAAATATTCCAATCGACGTTTCTTTTAGATATTCAACATCTCAATAAAACGCCAAAAAGTTAAAAAATCAAAAATGGCAAACATCGTTTCTTGGATATTCAATATTGTTCTACGCGAAGTTTCGCCGAATGGATTGTTAGTTGAGGGGTGTAACTCAATAACATTTTGCTGCATGAGATGGACAAATCTTCAAGAAAGAGAGACAGATAACAGACAAATGTCATTTTCTGTGGTTTGTTCTTCATGAATATTTGAATGGCATGAAGAGACGGATGATACTGAAGAGTGGGTTGAAGATAAAGATGAAGATAAAGATGGACTTCAAACAAAAAAACTCATGTCATTTTGTGTCTCCAAACATCCACAAAAAAGTTATTTCAACAACAAAAAAAAACAAATGAATCGTACCAAAGTAAAAAACGCCATATATTGGTAACGGTTCTTGTAGTTTCAAAGAAGAAAGAGACCAGTGACAGTGAAGATTTGGAAGATGAATTGTTTTTATTTTTTTAATTTTCTTTTTCTGTTGTTTGTTATGTAATTTTCAGCTAAGAACAAATACATTATTTCTCAAAAAAAATATAATAAAACGCCACACATACAAATGCTTGTGACATGCCATCATGCCATAAAACGCCCCAAAACTCCCAAATAATAATGAAATTACTAGGGACAAATATTATTAAAAACTAAAAAAAAGAGTATAAAACAAGGTACAAGAGAATAGAACAAAGTTCAATCTTTATCTAAACCCCATTAAAAAATACAAAACGCCAAAATCTTGAAAAGGTAACTACAAATAGTAAATTGAAACGATAAACAGATGAAGCTGAACAAACAGTAACTACAAAACAGTAAACTAATATTACTAACATTTATTATATTAAAAGCCACTCCATGGGAAATTGAATTTATTTATCTTTTCAAAACGCCATAATTACCTGTTGAATTTATTTATCTTTTCAAAACGTCATAATTACCTGTCACTTTATAGACTGCATCCTATATGCGCGGGAAAAACTCATTATAAAAGTAGAACATGTAAAAACAATTTAAACACTCTACACATTATCTAAAACGCCACGTATTGTCCAAAATGCCATAAAACTTAAACAAATGGCCAAGGTTATTGCATGGAGGTTTGAAAGGTCAGAGAGACGTTTCATCCTAAAGCTTTCGGATAGGAGATGGGTGAAGGTCAGGACAATCAAAATCATACTTAGTATGGATGAAGGAGTTCAGATGGATATTCTGGCCCTTGGGGTTCCAATGGGCAACGACTGTGAAAGAACTCGAACGGTAATAAGAAGATTGGAGAGAAAATTTCCAGCAGAAGATGATAATGATAATGATGAAATTGACGATACTCCTCTACCAACAGTTAGCAGTTGGGTGGTGCATGAAGAAGCAGGAACGGTTGAAGTGACTTATCGACACGGGGTGAAATATTCATTGACGATGGAGGAAATGTTGAAGACAGAGAGACTATATCTTTTTGAACAACTCTGTGATTTAGCACATTTGAACGATGCAAGATCCAGGGGTGCAATGATATTTAAGTATAGGTTGCGGCAAAGAAGAGACGAGATGATAGCGTTATACGCCAATCTAAAATATGATGATAATGAATCTGAAGAAAGTGAGGAACAAAGCGATGGGTACAACTCTGATGTAATCCCATACACAGAGACTATTACTTTTATTTTGATTTCGTCTTATTAATGAATGGTAATGAATTATTAACAACGCCACGAACGCCAAAAAATTAACCTGGGAAACGCCATAACGCCAAAAAAATTATATATGTGACACAAAAACAATTAATTCAACGAGACAAATAAAAAAACAGTAAAACGCCAAGTAGTCAATGAATCTAATTAACGCCAAAATAATCTTAGACGCTAAAAATGAAGTAGCATGTGACACACGAAGTTGGGAAAAAAGAAAAAAGACTAAAAAGCCCTTCGCACCCTGATTATATCCAGCGCCACGTGTTCCATCAGGATGCGTTCTCACCGTTCTCACACTTTAGGGCGTTTTCTCCTGATCCCGTTTCTATATATATATAGGGGATGGTTCAAATGAAAAACACTTTTATCGCGAAAACTCGAAAACTAACTAAAAAATCCTAAAAAACACACAAATTTTTTTTTTCAATTTTTTTATTAAAATCGCTAGTTTTTTTATATAAAAAAACTTTTTTTCAAAAAAAAAAAAATTGTAGTGCACATGTGTAATAATTCACATGTGTAGTACACATACACATGTGTAACACATGTTCACTACAAATTTTTATTTTTTTTTTGAAAAAAAGTTTTTTTTATATAATTTAAATATCGAAAATTGGTATGCAAAAAAAAAAAAATTGGTATGTTTTTTAGGCTTTTTAGTTAGTTTTCGAGTTTTCGCGATAACTAGTGGTTTTCATTTAAACCTTCCTCTATATATATATATATATATATATATATATATATAATATTAGTAGGAAGGCTCGGGCGTTGCAACGGGTACGTTTGTTTTGTCGCCTTTTGTTGTTGGGGTTTGTGGTGTTTGTATGACGTTTGTGGGCTATTCGTTACGATGACATTTTTATGGAAATAAAAGGTGAAATACAATATTAATCTTCTATCACTATCAAGCACTAATAAATCCATCGCTATGTTATAGTATCAAATTTAGTATAAGGCTTAACCCATGTGTAGACAATCAAACATATAATTGTTGAGCTTTTTCTTAAAATTTTTCAATATTTTTTTTTTCTCAAAATAGCTAGATACCTACATTTCTGCCATCCAAACACATGTTTGATACAAAGATAGATTTATTATTTAGTGGTGATTAATGATGCACTGATGTTTTTGTTTTGGTGTTTCTTTAGTATCATGTAGTCTGCCATCTTAAATATGGATAAATACCTAAAATATAATTTTAATATTCATCTTATAATTTGCATGCAACATTACAAAAACATATATATACATTCTTCCCAAATGAAAGTACCTTATGCAAAATATAAAATAAGATTCTAAATCCTTAAATACAATTAATGGATATTACAGGTTTCTATATGCTCTTCTGATGACTAACTGCTAGGTAACTTTTTGACACAAAACAAAGACATATTGTTTGGAGATTACCTTCATACGTGAATTTTAGAGAGCAAAGGGAAGAAATGGAAGAAGATAACAAAAATATGTGAATTTGTTGTAAATTTGTTCTTGACCTTTGGTATGACATCTAACAAATTTGTGCAAATTACCATAAGGGTAGAAAACCTAGTTTCTTTAATAATAATTTTTTTTTTCAAAATAGCTATATACCTACATTTCTGCCATCCAAACACATATTTGATACAATAAAGATAGATTTATTATTTAGTAGTGATTAATGATGTAGTGATGCTTTTGTTTTGGTGTTTCTTTGGTGTCATGTAGTCATCTTAAATATGGATAAATACTTAAAATATAATTTTAATATTCATCTTATAATTTGTATGCAGCATTACAAAAACATATATACATTCTTCTCAAATGAAAGTACCTTATTCAAAATATAAAATAAGATTCTAAATCCTTAAATACAATTAATGGATATTACAGATTTCTATATGCTCATCTGATAACTAACTGCTAGGTAACTTTTTGACACAAAACAAAGACATATTGTTTGGAGATTACCTTCATACGTGAATTTTAGAGAGCAAATGGTAGAAATGGAAGAACATAACAAAAATATGTGAATTTGATGTAGATTTGTTATTGACCTTTGGTATGACATCTTACAAATTTGTGCAAATTACCATAAGGTCTTTGGGTATACTTTAATCTATCTTAACTCCACCTAAGTGACACATCAACTTTTTTTTTCCTCATTTCACTTTGTCTCACTCTAAGGAAATGGTTTAATCTCATTAACTTCATGTAACCCTATCTTTTAGTGGTTTTAGTCTAAAAAAGAAAATAATAATTAATTCAATCTCTTAACATTAGGTTAACATGTTAACGCATAACTCATTTAATGCACTTTAACACAATGAGGTGGTTTGCAATGTTAGTTAACATGCCATGTCATTGTTAACACTCTAGATGTTAGAGTACACCCCATGGCCTAAGGGTAGAAAACCTAGTTTCTTTAATAAGGTAACATATATTAACAAAATAGTAGACATGTATCAATAATTAATAATTAATATTAGTAATAATTATTTATAAATTAAATGAGAGAATGACATGTGCCATTAATTGAAATTCTTTATTATAAGTTAGATTAGATTATAATATGGTTGTATATGTAGATAAATAACCAACTGGGGTAGCCCAGTTGGCCACCGACACTCACCTATTCCCAGAGGTACCGGGTTCAAGTCTTGGGAGTGGCATATGTCGCCCAGGGTAAGAACTCGGCATGGGGAAGTCACCGCGGAGCTAGCTTGGTCGGGTAGCGGCTCCCAGAGTGAGATCACTCCAGCGGTTGGGAGGACCGTGCACTACCCCCCTGTATATGTATATAAATTAATTCTTAATTAATAGATAATAAAGTAGGTCAGCTCGAGTTCACGCATGCTCAGCTCATTTACACCCCTAGATTACAAATAGGGGTAGCAATGGGATGAGTTTGAGACAGTTATAGTTATCGGTAATCCCAGTCCATACTTGATTGCAAAACCATGTTCAATATCCATCAGACATCGAGTATACCTTCGGCATCTGGTATACTCATTAGTTTATTAGAAAGAAATACTCATTAGGATTTCCAAATGTATATGTTATCATTTTTTATATGGTATATTATCCAATAAAATTAGAAATGTCAAAAACTAAAAATTAGTGACTTAGAAGATTATTGTATTACCCAAGGATAGAAAAATGAATAAAATATTTATAACTATGGTTTGGATAAAACGGATGTACATGTTACTTCAATCAACAACTATAGTCGATTACGATTAACTGAGCTATTGTTAAATCAAGAAAAGTGATGCAATCAGAAGACTAGAATGTGAAATTTTAATAATGATATCTACCCTTTGTTCGCTGCTTCTTCTAAGGTGATGTTTGTTTTTTAAACAAGCTGACGTTGCCCGCGCGTTGCAGCGGGATGTTGATTATAAATATTTGGCATCGCTATATTAGATGCGATAATTCATAAGCTTAATACATCACTAATAAAGATGCCTTTTCATTTATGAATTGACGTGGTATTTTATATGAACCAGCATATACCTTATTTTTATATGATGCTTGGTATCAAATCAACATGTCGCTTGAATCGACATGATGGGTCGCATGGCGGCTACATGTTCAAAATAAATTGTAGTGAAATGACTTTTTGCAAGAGGTCTAATGGTTCGGGTGAACACGCAATATTCAAAGGGAAGATAAATATAAATCTATACCCCACCCTTTTTAATGTATATTGGTATTTTTTTAACCTAAGTATTTGATTGGTGACAATACGACATATAAAATATAATTGGTTAAATTAAGTTGTGCATAGATAAACTTAAAAGACTATTTACATGCCTGTATGGTTATAAATCTAAGGAAATTTTTTGAAAATGTCCCTATTAGACCGTGTTTCAAGAGAATGTGTCTTTGACTTTTTGTTGCCACAAATGTACCATCAAATATGGGTTGTGACATCAAGCCATGTTTCAAAAAAGACGGTATATTTATAAAAATTGGTGTCTCTGATGGTGTTTCCGTCGTCGATATCAAAGGTGCTGCCTCCAGTCTTACACACTTATCACAGGTCTACCAACGTTTGTTTTTAAACTAAACACCACAAAGCAAACATGTGAAGACGTATAATTGTTTAATTACCAAATTTTTCATCCATTGATAATAAGATATGAATCCCTGGGAAAACTTTAAAGTTGCTACCAAAGCAAACCCAAAGCATCATGTTTTCAAATGAATTTTATTGAACATCCACATTACAGAAATCTTAACTTCAACCGTAAGATTATTGTTCAATCTTACATCACTTGATGAATTAATGGAGTCTACCGTCACATATATATGAAGCCTAGACATCAACATTAAAATAGCCAGCAAAGCAACCAAAAGCACCATGTTTTCGTAAAAGGTATTTGGTGGTTCGAACGATGATCATGAATTTTTCAACATCCCTCGACAACAAAACCTCAAAAAAAAAAAAAAAAGTACGTCAACGTAAAACTACACACAAATTAACCGAGTGGGGAGTTCCTTTTTCCAATTTCTTAACAATATTACCGGATTTCACACGGTGATTCAACGTAAAAACCTCCAAGAATACCGACTAAATTCCAAAAGCAAAAAGCAAATAATTTAGTTTCAAAATTCTTTAATTTCTTGATTTATCGTTTCAATTAATAATTGCTGAACTTCAATTACTTCCACATGGTGCCCTTTTTACATGCCTTGTTTTCAAGAAAGAACCAAATTAATTGAACAATTTGCAGAGTGTAGAAATTCAACATAGTATCACACCAAAGTATTGTCATTGATCTTCGATTTAAACAAAAAACATCACAATAAAAACTTCTGATAACAAACGAAGAACATAGTGGTAAAACTTACAATAACATCTTCCCTACGACGCCATTCCTTAACTTATTCGATAAAGTCCCAGAAAACAGATGAGGCCCTGCGAGTTGCTGACTTGAGGCGCATTTTTTCAATTCGTCTTCACTTACGTTTCTGTTGCGGCTCACACAACAAAACCCGCATCAGATCTGTCAATTATCGTTTACATTGGCCGCTAAATTCCGCTTCCGTTTTCAAATATTTGGTGATGGAGGTTTTACTATCTAATGGTGCAAGCAAATATTGAATTTTTCATTAAGTTTGAACGAAATTTGGAAGATTTGAGGAATCCTAATTTCATATATGGGATGGAGAGGGTGGATGAAGGCCGTTTTTGGATTGTGGTGATGATGGATTGAGGATTATAATGGTATAAAATGGTAGCCAAGGGGTAAACGACGGTGACATTTGGAGGACAGCGATTGAGTTGAGTTTGAGATGGTTATCATTTTATTTAAAATTTAAAAGCAATTAATTTAACTGAACGGCGTGATGAGTATTAATTTAATTAATTCAACAGCCTATGTCTGAACGACGTGATGAGTAGAGGCACGGCTGTACGCAAGCCGGTGGTGGCCGAAGTTAGTTTTTGTATGGTTAGATAATGTCTACAGTCTGCGGACCTATCTACAGACATCTGTAGCAGAAAAGGTGGACCAAACCTCTGCAGTCTACAAGAAAAAGACTATTTGCTTTCTAACTTCTGCGCTTCGGGAAGAAGTCTACGGCGGCGGGGCTAGGGGAGGAAGCTGATGGCGGCGGGGCTGGGGGAGGAGGCTGATGGCGATGCTGGGGAGGATGCTGACGGGGGCGGCTCTTGGGGAGGAGGTTGACGACGACGGGGCTGGGGAAGGGGATAATGATGGCACGGTGGGGGAAGAGAGGTGGAGGAGATGTGCTAGGGTTTTGGATGAAGTGTTTGTGTTTTGTGAGATATTAGGGCAAGAAGAAGAAGAAGGAAGAAGAGGTTAGAAAAGGCTATCCCACATCTGCATAAAAAAAAAAGGGAACGCGCAGGGGTTTTTTAGTGACGTAGACCCAAACTTCTGCGCGTAGTCTACGTGACGCAGACATAAGAGGACAAGAAGTGCTTTTCAGAAAAAAAAAAAAAAAAAAACAAACAAACAACACCTAATTCATGTTGTTTAAATTAGAGGATATGAGGCTCAGCATTATCTATGTTTGGCTAATTTTACATAGAATCGTGGTGCTTGACTGTCGAATCAATTTCATAAACAGATTAGTTAGAGAAAGAAATGATGATAAACATCGCCATGAACGACAAATCTCACTGTTCACATGGCTCAATTCAACATCTCTCACCGTAAACAACTAAACACCATATGTTCAATTCCGGGCTTCAGATAAACTTTAGTTAGAGCTCACGAGGTCATACAGGCAACCAACTGGCACTCCCAGGCATTTTGGCCCATGTAAGGTGTTAGAGCAGACTTAAATCACCTGAATAAGCAAAATATACATGCGCACTTACGACTATAAATCATACTTCCAGAATGAATAATTTCTACACTAAAATGAGCAAACTTATAACCAAAAAACCTATATAAAACGTTTGTAATGCCACTAAAAGTCTAAAATACTCCACAACAGATTAATTATTGTGTTTGAATGCGAATTGCAATGTAACTTCAAAAGACTACAAAAATCCAGTAACTACTATATCAGTTTTGTCTAACTGCCAGACTTACCTCAAAAAAACAAACAAAGCTTTTCCAAGTCCAAAAAGATGATGGTATGAAATAAGAAGTGTCGACGTGAAACAAAGTATCTGGTTGGTTAACGCTTGACCCATTGGTAGCTCTTTCTTGCTTTCGCCTTACCAGGTTTCTTCCTTTCCACAATTCTTGAGTCTCTTGTCAAGAAACCAGCTGCCAAACACACACAAATTACATCACTCAAATAATAAAACTCTTTAATAACAGTAAAGACAACAACAACAACAATATTGCCAACACCTTTACTTATTCCGGTGGTCATTGGTCTACATAGATAGGATTTTCAGTTTCCGTTCGGTCCGTTCGAACCTGGCCACCCACATTAATTAATTGTAAACCTAATAAAATGTGTTTAATTTGAGACACGGAACCCACCCGCTGGGGAATTTGTAGAAGCAGAACTGCCCTAGTTCATTGGACGTCATTAAACAGTTAAACATTGGTTTCTTTGGTAATCTTCTGATATTAACATTACTTAATTTTTCTACTCAGACCAGCAGCAATTTGCAGCCCTTGTTGCTTAAGAACAAAGTCTTGAGGTAGTTGACTGCTGTTTCAAGGTTTGTTCTGTAAAGCATGGCTTCACCTTTCTTAATGTATATGGTCTATCAAGTAACACCTTTAAGAATCTGTCTCATTCCAATCCAAAAAGAAAACCGATCAATCAGAATCAGGGATGCCGGAACCGAACAAGGCAAACAGGTCCAGTATTCTACCCCGTGTCCGTGTGCAACCCAAACAGGGAAGGCAGATAGATGGAAGATCTATGATTCCTAATTTCTTCAAAACTAGCCCTCACTCGTATATCATTAAATAAGTTTGACTAGCAAGAAGAAAGGGTACGAACATTTTCTTCAATCAAAAGCTGCTTCCACATTTAAAAAGTAAACAACTAACTAACTAAGATATCTGAGTTGACAAATTTTAATATTTAATATTCATTTATAATACTCTTCAACAAAAAGCCAAAAATAGAATAAAGGAATCCTCTGGACTCAAATCAATTAATCAAAAACTTTGGAATTTCGCAAAAAAGAAAGTAACAGCCGTTGCTTCATTTATATATGCAACATTAATTATTACACAAAATATATTAAGTTTACAGGCCTAATTTACTTTTTCATCAGATAGAAAATAATAAACTTTACTACAATTTAGTAACACTGCCTTCTGTCTACAAGTTTTCTTTATTTGTTGATCCTTATTTTTTATACATTTCATTATAGGCTAAAATATTTAATTGAATCACGTGTCAGATCAATATATATAAACCAGACATATAACTAAAAAAACTTCCACAAAAGAAGATTAAACAATTGCAAAAAATTAAATAAATATATGATCGGTATTTACCTTCTTTCAGCGGAGGACGGAACTGATCTGGTGCCCAGTTTTGCAAGGCCCTGCTCATACCAAGACGAATTGCACCAATTTGACCTGATTCATGCAAATATTATTTATATGAAAAACTGAAAATTTACATGAACTGTAGCAGGGGCTAAGAGGGGGGGGGGGGGGGGGGGGGGGGTAATCACCTGAAATACCACCTCCTTTAACAGTACAATTAACATCAAGAAGACCCAATGTTTTAGTCTCTGATAGAGGGCGAAGAAGTGCAGCTCGTTGATCAAGCATTGGGAAATAGACATCAAACTGTTTGTCATTAATGACAAATTTACCCTCACCGGGTTCAATCCAAACACGTGCGATACTACATTTCCTTTTTCCAGTGCCATACGCCCTACCCTGACTATCAACTTGCCTAACCCGTGATTTGGCTATTTCCTCTTGTTTTTGTCTCTCAATGTCAGCCCTAGTTAACTTGTGTGTGTTCTTTTCATAACGCATCTCTTCAATCATATTCAGTGGGGGCAGTCCTGGAACTCCGTCTAGGTCCTTTAGTGCCATCAAACTGTCCAGCATCTCATCTGTGATACCGGATGCACTAATTAAATCCCCAAATGCATGATCTCCACCTGTCGTCATAAAATATTTCACATGAGATACAAGTAAAGATTAAATTACCCTTCACACAAGAATTTTGTTAGATTTCCAGTTACTTAAAAAAATGGTACATTAAGCCAATTGTCAATACTTCTTAGGAGTTCAAAGTACTATAAGTTAATAAATATGATTGCAAAGTGATAGTTAACTGCACAAAATTTCTAGCTCCCAGCAAAAAGGGAGATGCTGTTTCAATAGATTTGTTATGTAGAACTGGCATACATTAATTCACTTTTCATTATCAAGAGTTGGGACAAAATGTGGTTTGTTTTTGACTTCCTAGAAACTCCGTAAAAGACTGGCATTCTCTATTCAACACCTTACATATGTGAAGCAAGTTTAATCGGCACCATTGGTTTTAAAAAGCGTGAGGTGCACGGTGCACCACGGACACAACGTGAAAGATATTTATATAATACTTTTTATTTATTTATAATAGGTTTCTATCACCATGACATCACGTACCTAAATTATGATACAAATAACCACTATGATGCAGGGTGGTTATCGTTTGAATGGAAGTTTATTTTTATTATTTAATATTTACATTTCTAAGTTTATATCTTTGTTTCCTAAATTGAATTATGTTTCCTACTCTATAAATTAAGGTCTAGGGTTTATTGTTTAGTTTAGTTTTTGATTTGATTATTATAAAAAGAACTTTATTCTTGGAACCTTTGGTTCGATTTTTCGTCTTTGATTATCAATAGTTTCTTGAGCCATTTGATCGCACGCGAAACTGCATCACACTATATATGATTTAATATGTAAATAACCTTTGTGTGCAACCTCCACAAAAACTTCCACCTTGGTTGTAAATTGCGTGATGCGCTCCGATGCGTTTGGTCCAAAAATCTGATGCGCGATGCGCTCTTATTAAAAATATACAAAAAAATATTTATACATAACTTATAAAAAAATACTTAAACTAAAACAATTGTCATAATAAGAAGATGAGAGTTGTGCTTTTGGTTCAAATCAAGCATACTAAAATGTTTCTAGAACCACAAAAAGTGTTTAGGAACTATAACGGTTCAAATCAAGCATACTAAAATATTAGTTATTGAAAAACCCCAACCCATTTCATAAAATCTGGAAAAAGAAACATAACAAACAATGTTGCGTGCATCAGAGCGCATTATGCGATGAGCACATTATGCGAAATCAGCGCATTATTCTCACATCACGTAAACGTCACGCATCAGCTGTGGCGATGCGCTCTCATCAGCGCATCCGGCGTATCAAGCATAATGCGCGCATTTTAAAACCAAGCCTGCCACACAAGAGAAGCACCTCATGTGTGCACCTCAAGTACGCATGTCGCCTCACACGAGGCGATGCTTCTCTTGCCTGAGTGCGCTCCATGCCTATGCGCACCTCTTGGTTTTAAAATGCGCGCATAATGCGTGATGCGCCCGATGCACTAATGAGAGCGCATCGCAACAGCTGATGCGATGCGTTTACGTGATGCGAGAATATTGTGCGCATTTCGCATAATGCGCTCATCGCATAATGCGCTCTGATGCACGCAACATTGTTTCTTATGCTTTTTTTCCAGATTTTATGAACTATGTTGATTTGAACCAAAAAACACAACTCTTATCTTCTAATTACGTCAGTTGTTTTACTTTAAGTATGTTTTTATAAGTTTTTATGTATAAATAATTTTTAACTATTTTTTTTTATAAAGAACGCATCACATACGTGATGCGCTTTCATCGCGCATCACGCATCAGATTTTTGGACTAAACGCATCGGAGCGCATCACGCAATTTAAAACCAAGGCGCACCTCATGTGCTTTTTTCTAAATGAAGTCTACACTGTGTTAAATTGTTGTGTCAATTAATCAACAAACCATTTACACGTGGTACATGAATTTTAATGTTTGTACAGTAAGTATCTAATGCCTAAATTGTCAATCTCATGATAAACTTGGCAGCATAAACATCAACTCTAGCAAAGTTTATAATTTATATGAATTCGGATACTTTTCAATTTAGACAACAAAGTCTGAGACTAATCAATCTCAAATCATATTCTACGTTAAACAACAAGTAACAACAATCAATTAAAATGTGTAGCATATACCTTTGAGCACCTCTAACAGATCTTTCTCCTCAATCTCCAACTTTCTATCTTCTTCTTTCTTCAAAGTTTCTGCTTTTTCATCTAAAATGTGTAGGTTTCCATCAATCCCAGCCAATTCTGAAAGCCCTGCTGCATCTCCACTATCAAAAATCTCATATCCATCTTTCTCATCTCCACCTACAATTTTCCACTCATTAAACCCTTCCAATCTGCCCTCACTCTCTGTCACTCCAAGAACATCATGTGCTTCATCCTTCTCCTTCGACTCGATACTGAAAAAAGACCTCTCGATGTCTTCTCCGTCGATGCTTTCCGACGAAATGTTCCAGGAATCGGAGGTTTTGACACCGTTTTTGTGGTTGTGGTTGTTGTTTCCATGATTGGTGGAGAAATGGCAGGTGTTGAGTGAGAATAAAGTGGAGAAGGAGGTAGGGTTTTGGATGAGTGGAGGATTGTAGTGAGAATGAGAGGATGAAATTAGGGTTATGAAACGGAGAGTTGAGGGTTTAGAGAGTACACGAGAGAGCATTCTGCCGGTGTGTGGTTGGTCTGAGTTAGGGTTTGATCGGAGGGGTGAAGATGAAGATGGAGGTCGAAGGGGAGAGGCGGATCAAGGGGGAGGAGATGGAACTATGGAATGGTTGGTTTGAGGTGGGGTTTAGTAAAGGGCAATTACGTCATTTCATCTTCTTATGAATGAAGAGTGGAGAGTGTGTGTGGGTTCCACGACTTCATTAGACTTCAACTTCAAGTATTTGTTGTACCAGCAATCTAACACTCACATCTCACCGATTTTTCATCAGGTAATAGCAATTACCAACTATGTATCTACTGTCAATCAATCTCAATTCGTTGAAGAACAACGCTCAATTTGCTTTAGGTTTAACTTTATTCACCTGTTAACAGATCGGAAACACTCGATTTCAATGGCTGTTCCTGTTGAAGAAGCAATTGCTGCTCTCTCTACATTTTCATTGGATGTATGTCGGTAAACGATTGCATTGTAGCTACAAGTATTTGTGGAACTAACAGATTTGTTAATTTAAATCTTGTCAACTTACTGCTGATATTGTATAGTTCAATTAGGTTATGATGAAAGCCCTAATTTAATTTCTGTTTGTGAATTATGATATTGAGCACAGTGTTTCTTCTTAGCATTTGGTTATTATGTTAATGGATTTATGCAGTTGGAATAATCATCTGTTTTAGAGTTTACAGTTTATTCCATATGGAGAAAATTAAGAAAGAAGGTTTAATAGATTAGTTGTTTTGTTTTTAATTGGTTTCAGCTTGCATAGCAACAAATAAAGTACCTTAAGGTTATGCTCACTTATGCAGTTATGCTGATACCGAACTCAAAATCTGCCAGCATAACCCTGTTTCATATTTTACATGCAAATCGTACGAGTTTTGTAGAAAAGAAGATAAAATAAAAGTAGGAATGTAAGGTTTTTTGATATAATTGTTGTTCGCTGATATTACTGATAATGATAATCATAAGATATATTACAATTGTTTGTTTGTTCTTATTGTTATTGATCGTTTGATCTTACCATTATAGTTATCGTTGTTGATATTACTACCGTTACTACTACTACTACTACTGGTTTGCTATTTTACTTTCAGTAGTTAAAGTTTAATGAACGTAGACGTATGAAACTTAAAAATGTTTTTGATAGGAATATATATGCCATTGTGTTTATATATTCAACATGTAAGCTGTAAAGTTGGTTTTATTTTCGTTGACTTTCATGGACATGTAAAATGGTTTTATCATGTATCTGCACTCCATCACTCTTAGTCTGCTTTACTGGTGTATTGATAAATATGTACAACTGTACTTGGCATAGATTATTTGAAACAAGAAAATGATTTAAATTTCCTTCATGAAGCAAGCGGGTTATATTTATTACCAATAAACTTATGTTTATTACCGTCATTACTTTTGTAGGATGATCAACCAGAGGTCCAGGGCCCGGCATTGTGGGTTTCATCAGAAAGAGGTGCAACAAGTAGTCCAATTGGTATGTAATTACTTCTTGTACATTGTAATCGATTTTTATGTGGCCTGTACTATTAAGCAGATTTTGTCTTATAGCAAGTATCTGTAGTTTTCTTAATTATATATACTTGGAATGGAATATATTGACAAGTTACATTACTATTCACTATTCTAGAATACTGCATGTCAGCTCAGTGCTCATGTCTAGTATACATTGAAATTCTTATTTGCTAAAAGTTGATTTCATATATATTTCCCTTCCTCTTTGAGATGCATATTCAGAGTGTTTAGAATTTCTAAAAAAACAACGAAAGTAAGTAAGCATTCTGTCTCTTTCATAATCAGTTATTTCACTCATTACTCCTTTTTGCAGAGTATAGTGACGTGCATGCATATCGGCTATCTTTATCAGAGGACACAAAAGCACTAAATCAGCTGGTATGTTGCTCTTATATCATTTTATTTTGTGTCTTTGAATTGCCGAGCATATGCTCATTAACAATATCCCAAACAGATCTTCCATTTGGCTCTAATTATTATTAATCCAATACCCTCTACAATTTTCTGTGCAACTTATATTTTATACATGTTAAGTTATTTCTTATATATGTCTTTTGTAGAATACTCTTATACAAGAAGGCAAGGAAATGGTATCAGTACTTTATGCATATAGAAGTTGTGTCAAAGCACTTCCTCAGGTTTCTTGAAGAAAATTTTCTGAATTTATTTTCTTATTTATATAATGGCACGATGTAATAATGTCTATATAAGCTGAATCTATAAGTAATGGCCAGCTTCCAGATTCTATGAAGCAAAGTCAAGCTGATTTGTATCTAGAAACTTATCAAGTGCTAGACTTGGAAATGAGTCGGCTTCGTGAGATACAAAGATGGCAAGCATCAGCTGCATCTAAAGTATGCTATGCTCCATAGTTTAATCTTTTTACAAACCGACATTAAAGTGTCCTTACAATTTGACATCTAACCACTTTTTTTGATTATGTAGTTAGCAGCCGATATGCAACGATTTTCAAGGCCCGAGAGACGCATCAATGGTCCCACTGTAACTCATCTTTGGTCCATGTTGAAATTACTTGATGTTTTGGTTCAACTTGATCATCTAAAAAATGCAAAAGCCAGTATACCTAATGATTTCTCTTGGTATAAAAGGTAAAACAAAGATATTGCGGCATTACTAATTTTACATAGCTAAATTTCTAATGAGCTAAAAAGATCTCAGTGTATATATAAAACATGTAAGTAGAAACACGTAAACTGAATTTGCTTCATGCTTATCAGGACATTTACTCAAGTCAGTATTCAGTGGCAAGATACGGATTCAATGAGAGAGGAGCTAGACGATCTACAGGTTTTCATGACTACCAATTAACACTCGAGAACTTTTTCAAATTGATTAATATGTCACTTCATAAAGTAACTATTGCATTGCTTGCAGATTTTCTTGAGCACAAGGTGGGCCATTTTGTTGAACTTGCATGTTGAAATGTTTCGTGTAAACAAGTATCCTACAAAGCTGTGTTATCATTGTACCAAAAATGTGCTTTATTGTTATTACTATCAACCACTTGTTAGTTTAGGTTTAGTGATACATTTTTTTTTGAGTTCCTTGACCAATGATAGTGTGGAAGACATTCTTCAGGTTCTGATTGTGTATGCAGCTGAGTGCCTAGAATTGGATTTTGCACTTCTTTTTCCTGAAAGACATGTTCTTCTTCGTGTTCTTCCTGTTCTTGTTGTCTTAGCAACATCATCGGAAAAAGACAGCGAGTCACTCAACAAGCGGGTCAAGATGAACAGACTCATCAGTATTTTCAAGGTATACATACTATTCTTTTTCTGACTCTAGCATATATATAATACAACTTATATGAGACAAATAACAATATATTTTTACTATATTTGCTGCTTACATAGATTAATATATATTTGTTGTAGAATGATCCAGTGATTCCTGCATTCCCTGATCTTCATCTTTCACCAGCTGCAATATTGAAGGAGCTTTCTATGTACTTCCCTAAATTCTCCGCACAAACCCGCTTGCTAAGTCTTCCAGCTCCTCATGAACTCCCACCCCGTGAAGTGCATGAATATCCTCCATATACTGTCTTTTTAATTTATACTACAGATATATTGATATTAATACTGATATGAATATAAGATAATGCTGTCCTAAAAGATTGGTTTTTCAGGCTTTGTTTCTCTATGACACTGTTTTAAAAACACATTGAATGTGGATTTTGTTATGCTAATTTTGCATTAGTTGCCTTGACATGATTCACTTATCAGCGACATTATTTGATAATAATTCACATTGGAGCAATTCGTGCTGAGCATGACGACTTTACTATCCGTTTTGCTTCTGCTATGAATCAGGTGTTTATTTCTTTGGATTACTTTTTGTATATGCATGTGAACGTCTTATTATATATTTTATGTTTCTTGACATGATAATCTGTTTATTAAAGTGTTAACATATGTATGTGAGTGTGTTAATAATTATTTTCTTTACCATTTTTTTCTTTTTGCAGCTAGCGCTATTGAAGACGATTGAAAATGCAGATATTGAGTGGTCAAAGGAAGTCAAAGGGTGTATGTATGATATGGTTGTTGAAGGTTTTCAGCTTTTAAGCCGATGGAGTTGTCGCATTTGGGAGCAATGTGCATGGAAATTCTCACGCCCCTGCAAGGACTTTGTCGAGTCAGCTGAAATGACATCAGTTTCTGATTATGAAAAGGTTTTTATTTAATTTCTTGCTATATAAAAAATCTGAAGAAATTATAAATAGAAAATGATAGGACCCAAGGAATAGTGTTTCAGTTTTTGGATCCTAAATTCAACAATTTTCAGTTTAGCCAGTGCACTTTGATATCTCAACTCTTTCTTTTTTGTTTTATACTTTTATAATGGATTTAGATTTTAGACGTTGCAAGAGTTTCTTTCTGTAGGTGGGGTTTTGATTCACATTTGAAACTGATTCACAGTAATAATTTTTTGATATTCGGTTAAGGCTGATTTTTGATTAGATGAATTTTAGGGGTCAAATACTCAGCACTGTATCAAATCTCATCATCTAAGAACAAAGTGAAATTACTTAATACCCATTCATTTAGTCTAATATGAATCATTTTATTCTAATTCGCAAACCATCTCTACTTTTCATCACTAAACGCCATTTATGATACTTTTAATTCTCAGTATCTTAAACAATCCAAATTTGTTGGTTATCTGAAATTCTGAATATTCTACTTCAAAACAACAAAAGCACATCCGATACTATTATTTGCAACCTGTTTATTACAGCTGATTATCTGATTATGATTATTCAATGTCACATAATCACATCCAAACATCCCTTTAGTTGATACTTTGAAGAACTATGCTACTTGTAGATGGTGTTATCATCGGTTCTCTCTTTTACTTCTGTCGTATAAAAGTCATATTTTGTATTCTGTCACAGGTGGTACGGTTTAATTACACCGGTGATGAAAGGAAAGCTTTAGTTGAACTTGTGAGCTACATAAAAAGCATTGGATCAATGATGCAGAGGTGTGACACATTAGTAGCAGATGCCTTGTGGGAAACTGTTCATGCTGAAGTTCAAGATTTTGTGCAAAACACATTAGCAGCCATGTTACGCACAACATTCAGAAAGAAAAAGGATCTTTGCAGGTCCGCATAAACTGTTTTAGCTCGTAGCTGTATTAATAATGTAACTATAAAACTATTTTTTTTTGTTTTTGTGATAAATCTACATGATATTTTTTTGATCTTTTTCAGGATACTGTCTGATATGCGAACCCTTTCCGCAGATTGGATGGCTAACACTAGCAAGCCTGAATCGGATTTGCAAACATCACAACATGGAGGTGAAGAAAATAAAGGAAACTTCTTTTTTCCAAGGGCAGTTGCACCAACTGCTGCACAGGTGAACTTTTGAATTTGCATCAACCGCATTTGTTTGTGTACGCACATTGGTTACATAAATGGGCCAGTTTGAGTATAATGTATCTCTAACGGGTTAAGCAGGTAAAATGGGAAAAACGTAATTAAAAAAGAAACGGGTTAAATGGTCTAATTTAGGCAAAAGTGTATTTATTAATGTATAAAACCTTCTAAATCTTCTTTGAAATATAATATTATTGAAGTAATTTAACTTTTGTAATCATACTTGACACAATTTTTTTTTCAAAAAAATTCCGGGCAAAATTTGTTTCAGGTCAATCTAACAATTATCAGTAATACATGGTTAGAAACTTGGACCCAAACCCATTTTGATCCATTATCAGAGTAGCCCATTTTGCCACATCTAGTGCTACTCTTGTCTCTTATAATAAGCATGAACAATCTGTCACCCTATTTTCCATTTTTTCAGGTTCATTGCTTGCAGTTTTTGATATATGAGGTGGTATCTGGTGGTAACATGAGGAAGCCAGGTGGGCTATTTGGGAATAGTAGCTCTGACATTCCTGTAAATGATTTGAAACAACTGGAAACCTTTTTCTACAAGCTTAGTTTTTTCCTACATATTCTAGACTATTCAGGTTCGTGCCATACCCTTTAACTTGTTGACTTTATAGTAGATACTACTTTCTTATATTCTGATGTTTGACTTATGGAAAGAAAAGATTTAGTTTGAGGTTTTGAATCTCTATATGTATAGTGGAAAGTGAATATACCTGCAAAAAGTCATCATTTCTCTATCAAGTCATTGTGCTTTCAGTCATTGGTGATGGCTGCACTAACTTTTGTTTATTAATTTATTTTTTATTTTATAATATTTCAGTGACTGTTGCAACGTTAACGGATCTTGGTTTCTTATGGTTTAGAGAATTTTATTTGGAATCTTCACGTGTCATTCAGGTAATACTGATAATTCACTAGTATAACATCACTGTGTAAGAAATTTCAACAATTGTATGTAACCATCTGAAAAAAGATGTGAAAAAATGAGTGAGTTAGGTGACGGATCATAACGGGTTTGGGTCACAAGTCGGTAATATTTGAAGTTTTTGTATATTACTTATTGTTGCAGTTTCCCATTGATTGCTCTCTTCCTTGGATGTTGGTGGATCACGTATTGGAGTCACAAAATGGTGGTCTTCTTGAAAGTGTTTTGATGCCATTTGACATATACAATGATTCTGCTCAGCATGCCCTTGTTGTGCTCAAGCAACGGTTTCTCTATGATGAGATTGAAGCTGAGGTAATTTACTAAATGGGTTTGTTGATCAGATTACCTTGTGTTTGACTTTCTGTATTTTTATTAACCGGTGCATTTATAATCTTTATTATATGCAGGTGGATAACTGTTTTGATATCTTTGTGTCAAGATTGTGTGAGGCTATATTTACACATTACAAAAGTTGGGCTGCTAGGTATTCTCATCCCTTTGCATTTTTTGTTTTGTAACTCATCATCATCATCATCGTCATCGTCATACTCAGTAAATCCCATCAATAGCAAAGCTTAGGTAGGGTCTGAGGAGGGTAAGATGTAGACAACCTTACCTCTACCCCGTAGGAATAGAGAGGCTGCTTCCAGTGACCCCCGGCTCGATAGTAGTTTTGCATCAAGCCTTGGACATAAGGCACAACACTCAGCAACTGAGACAAAGGCCGATTAGTGCATGTACCCCCTTGTCTTTCGGCTATCAACACCACCACATGATGCATGATTATGCATCCCCCTCTTTTAACGTTATTTTCACGAAATTAGTAACATAACGTTAAAATTAGTGCACTTTCACTTTTGCCCCCCCCCCCCCCCCCCCCCCCCCCCAAGCGCCCACACATATATACATTATATGCGCATACCGCAAGAGGAGCTACAAGTTTTTACAAATTTGCTACCATTTTTTTCAGCGAGCTCCTTGATCCTTCATTCCTCTTCACATTGGATAATGGAGAAAAGTTTTCTGTTCGTCCAATGAGATTCACTGCCCTACTAAACATGAAAAGGGTCAAGGTAAGAATATTATATCATCTTCTTTTATTGTTTACTCTTTTTATTTCATGAAGTGGGCATCTTGTAAGGCCTTTTTGTGATGTAAACTTGATGCCATACGCAGTGTTGACACAAGAGCTTTGAAAGTAAAGTAAAAAATTTAAAAAATAGAAGATGTGTATATGTAGTCTATAGAGCAATGCTGCTACCTGTTTATTAATCTGACACATTATCACATATCTAATTTATGATTTACAGTTACTTGGAAGGACGATCAACTTGAGGAGTTTGATTGCTGAGAGGATGAACAAAATATTTAGAGACAACCTTGAGTTTTTGTTTGATCGTTTTGAATCACAGGACTTGTGTGCTATAGTTGTAAGTAACTCTTTATTTTTTGTCGTTGTTTTAAATCTTTGTAATGGGTACTTAATACTTTGTATATTTTTGTTGTGATTTTATGTGTTTTGTTTTACTTCCATGCAGGAGCTAGAAAAACTATTGGAAATCTTACAAATGACTCACGGATTCTTGTCACGGGATCTCACTATAGATTCTTTCAGTATCATGTTAAGTGAGATGATGGAAAATGTCTCTCTTGTTTCCTACTCAAGTCGACTTGCTTCTCAGGTTTAAAAACAATATTTTCCTACCTCCATTGTTTTATCTTTATATCACTTTCAGATATGGATGTCAGGTACTTTCTTGTTAATATTAATATTAATGTTAATGTAACTACATTAATGAAATGCCATGCTGTTACATATTTCACTTATCTTTCTCTTTGTTGAAGTCGGTAGCTGATAATTAGTTCCTCTAGACCTTTCTTAGTGTTGAGTACCTTATGCTATTATGTAACTTTAACCCAATGTTAGAAGGGTAATTTTGACTTTCTGTAACATTATGTTTGCTTTATCCTAGATTTGGACGGAGATGCAAAATGATTTTTTACCAAACTTCATCCTATGTAATACAACTCAACGCTTTGTTCGATCATCCAAAGTACCATCTGCTCCTGTTCAGAAACCATCAGTTCCATATGCCAAGCCAAACTTCTATTGTGGAACTCCAGTAAGAATTTACTACATAAAATCATAACCGTCTTGATCTTTTTTCCATTTTACTCATCTTATTACTTTGTGGGATTTTAGGAGTTAAACTCAGCACACCAAAGCTTTGCTCGATTGCATAGTGGGTTCTTTGGGTTACCTCACATGTTCTCTATTGTACGGCTTCTGGGTACTAGATCACTGCCATGGCTCATTCGAGCATTACTGGATCATATTTCAACCAAGGTATCTACATAATTGTAGTAATATTTCCATTAGTTTGGAGTAATATGGATTTCGTAAAAGTAAAAGCATTATGAGATGGTCTTAGTGTGCATCTATCTTGTGTATTATATTTACGGATAATGAAATACTTGTTTCTTCTGTTCGTTTGATTTTACTTTTATGGTCCTACAACTGATTCAGATAACAACCCTTGAACCAATGATAACTGGATTGCAAGAAGCACTGCCAAAGGCTATCGGTTTGCTTCCGTTTGATGGCGGTGTAACAGGTGTATAAACGATCCATGCTTTAAATATGATAAAAGAAAATGTTGAAGTTTTTATAGTGGGACCCAGCTGAAGTATTCTTTGTTTAGGGTGTATGAGGCTTGTGAAAGAACTTCTTAAGTGGCAATCTAAAGCCGAACTTAAAACAGAGATTTTACATGGGATTAAGGAAGTTGGAAGTGCTTTATATTGGATGGGGCTGCTTGATATCGTCTTGGTGAGTTGTCATTTACTTAATAGCCGAGGCACGTGCATCACGTATGCGAGGAGTTGCTTTATGTACAACCAAACAAACTTTATTTACAACCAGAAGCCGTGTCTCTCATCTGTTTTACATGTCGATCTTTTTATCAAGTAAACCTTTCATAATTTCTTCATCCCTTGGTTTTTTTACATATCTGCCTCCTACAAACCCTAGTTTTTGACTAGTTTTGCCTCCTACAAGCCCTTGATGCATTTCCCATATGGCCTTGCCCATTGTTAAAAACAAGATTCAGTTACATATTTCTAAATAGATAAATATCTGATTCTTGTTCTTCCAATACTGATGTTGAACAGAGAGAAGCTGACACAACTCAGTTCATGCAAGTAGCCTCATGGTTAGGGTTAATACCTGGTACAGACGGTCAAATACTACAATCGCAAGAAGATGGAAATAGCCCTATTGTCACTCTCTTCAAGTCAGCCACTGCTGCTAGTGTTTCAAGCAACCATGTAAATCCTGCACCGTTTTACACGATGTCAAAACAGGCGGAAGCTGCTGGTATGCTAACAATAGACACTCCTATGATAATTTGTTGGTTTGTTTTTGTAAATCCAACAATCTTGGATTGTTTTAGCGTGTCAACTGTTTGTTTGTTGCAGATTTATTGTACAAGGCTAACTTAAATACTGGAAGTGTGCTTGAGTACGCCCTTGCTTTCACAAGTGCTGCACTTGATAAATATTGCACTAAATGGAGTGCTGCACCAAAGACTGGCTTCATTGACATTACCACATCAAAGGATTTTTATCGTATTTTTAGTGGTCTCCAGATAGTAAGTGACCATCACTGTTTTAGTACTTCAACGGATCAGACAGGTTGGGTAATGGGTTGAAATGGATGGGTTACTTTTTGTTTAATAAATAATCAGCATATAGTGTTTATTTTAAAAATTATTTTTTTGCTGCATTTGTAACTTATATTTAACTAGTATTAAGCACACCCGCGTTGCGGTGGGGGCGTATACCAGTGCCACACTACTGTCAGCGACCACCAACACTGAAGTTGTGGCGTGTTAGTGCGAAGAAACTAAACCGAAACGTAAAACATGTAAAAGAATAATTAAGTCGATCTAGGACCTGCTCGTTACGATGAACTTGTCAAACGGGAAAAAATAGACGACGTAAAAATGTTTAACCACACACACGTTGCGCCGTGTTAACTCGCAAAATTTAGAATGGAACGTAAAACAAAAATTTTGCGAAATTGAAAAGTATAGAGAACGAAAGTTGAAAGAAAAAGTTGTGAGGTTAAATTGCAACATATGAAAAGTTTTGGGGTCAAAAGTTAAAAAGTCAAATAGTTTAGGGTTACAAGTAAAGATGAAAAGTTTTGGGGTCAAAAATAGTTTTGAGTTAAAAGTAAAGAATCAAATAGTTATGGGTGAAAAGTAAAAAATTCAAACTTTTTTTTGACAAACCCCCAAAGCATAAGTTGCAACACCTTTATGCCTAAACATGTTAAAAATTATTGGGTAATTGCAGGAGTACCTGGAAGATTGTATGCAGGCACCCCCAAACAACCATGAATTGTTGGGGGATTCTGTGGCATGGGGCGGTTGCACAATAATCTACTTACTTGGTCAACAGCTCCATTTTGAACTCTTTGACTTTTCCTATCAAGTCTTGAATATTGCGGAAGTTGACAGTGCTGCAACTGGATCATCAAATAAGACTCCTCACTTATCTCAGGTTCTAATAACCTATTTGTTCATTATTTGTAAATTTGTGGGAATGCAATCGATAAAATGCTATCTGTTGGTCTACAAGATGCACAAAACAGAAAAAGATTAACCGATAAAAATCGTGGTTTTAAAAAGCGCGCGACGCTCCAAGGGGTTAAGGTCCCGAAACCCAAGGCGAGAGCTTTACTTAAGTGAGACATTGCTCTATATAACTGAATATGCTTTATATGCAACCAAAAGCCGCATCTGTCTCATCTTTTTTACATATCAGCCTTTTTATCAAGCGAACCATTCCCTTGGTTGTTTTTATATATCACCCTCATACATACCCCGGTTTTGACTCAGATGCCTCAAGGACCTGAGGTGCTTTCCTAATGCCATCGTCCGCTTCGCGCCTCAGAGACGATTTTTAAAACCAATATAATAAGGATTTTCTATTCCTTTTTTTGGGCATTAAATTTATAACTCTTATATCTACAGGGATGGGAAGTGCTACTAGAAGCTATGAAGAAAGCGAGACGTTTGAACAATCACGTATTTTCAATGTTGAAGGCTCGGTGCCCTCTGGAAGACAAGCAAGCATGTGCCATCAAGCAAAGTGGGGCACCTCTTCACCGTATCAAATTTGAAAACACCGTATCTGCCTTTGAAACACTTCCACAAAAATGTTAGTGATCCCCAAACCAAAATGTGTTGCTCTGCACTTGAAGACAATCAACTCATGCTTTTAGATATGAATGTAGGAATGCATCTATATGTATATGTGGTTAATATTCAGTTTGTGGTTAGTTTTTTTACTGTAGGATGTTGGAAGTTGCTGACTTTTGGTAAGCTGCGTGGCTTTTGTTGTAATTGTTGAACGTACACTATAACAATTTAGTTAAATGTACACACTTTATACACGTTTTTTTTTGGTTAAACAGGTGGAAACTTCGCACCTGAAGTGTGAAGTTCTTCATTCATCTACGGTCAAAAGTAAAACATATAAATTCCGTTGATAGTATGTGATGTTAAGACATTTTTATTCATAACCTCTCTTGTTGTAAATAGTGTAAGATCTGTCTAAGGTGTCGTAACAACTTGTGGGTGTGAATTTCTGACACAATACGGAACTAACACAAAAATTGTGGGTTTGAGTTAGTTTCAAGATGAATTAACGAACACGTTCAGCTAAACTGTCGGACTCGGGAGCAGGGTTGTGGGTTTATTTGTTTAATTCGCTTGCTTCTATGATTTTTTATGAAGTGTATTTTGCAGCAACATAAACTCGTTGATTATGTCACACCCTCAAATTTCCACATGCGGAGTACTATCGCGAGACGTGTGACTGACTAGGATTAAGCCACCAATCATATTGAACAATTATAATAATAGTAAAATAGTTCCACCAAACCAATATGACTAGTGACAATTAAAGTTTAAGTCTCAAGTTTTTAAGTTCCAGACATCATTTTAAGGGAACAGCGGAAGCATAGGTAAAACGGTTCCAACATAAGTTCACAGTTTATAATTATTAAAAGAACCCTACACGGGTTAAGGCGACCACTACACTTCCCCAAGCTGCAAGCTCCGAAGTTACTTTGTATCTGCAAAACATGCAGTAGGGTATTAACATAAAGTTGGCGAGTTTCACGAGTTGTCCAGTTTTAGTTCAAAAACGTAAGTTGTTTAGATAAAGTATTTATAATCACGTTATGGGGAGTTACCCCATCTGTAAGCTCACTAACCTGTAGATACCGAAACTGGTGACGTTGAGTTGTTGTGCCCCAAGTCAATGTCTAGCATCATTGACCAAGTTGCAAGGCCTACTAGTTCACGCCCGATCCCCCTGGTCACTGTGTGAGGTTTGTCAAACCTAATAGCGCTATCAACTAATATCCCGTTCGCCCCCGGCGATTAATTGGTATTGTAAGTGGGGACTTTCCATGATAGAGTTTCGTTTAGTTTGCTAGTCATGATTTATAAATAGTATCCAAACATGTTCCCCCGGGAATAGTAGTTTAAAAGTATCCTTTTCAAGAATCGTAGTTCGTCCGTGTCCCACCGGGACACATGCTTTTAGTGTGTGCGCACTCCCCTTGGTTTGCTCGGCAGGTAGCTTACTTGTTTAAACAGTTGGTAAATCCCGTCCTATTATGGTTACCATTTTTATTAGGTTTGTATACAAATTATCCACGTATATCCTACACGTATCTAACACATAGCTTGCAAGTTAAACTATTGCATAACATGTAAAGTATGTGGGCTATAGTTATAACTAAGCCCAAATGCGTGAACAGTGAACAATGCTCGGCCCAAGTGCTTGTACGTTGCAAGAGGGGCCTTAGTCGTAACCATGAGATCTCGACTGTATATCAACAGATCTCGGGTCACAACAAAAGGATCTCGAGTCGAAACCATGAGGTTTCAAGTTGCAAAATTTAAGTCGAAACCTTGGGGTTTCGAGTTAGGCTTTGAGTCGAAATCAAAGGGATCTCGACTCGCAACCAAACCGGTCTCAAGTCCCCTGATGGGTGATGTCTCGTTTCGAGTTGTAACCAAAATGATCCCAAGTCGCAACTATACAGGTTTCGACTCGCAATCTCAGTCGGAACTTCTAAAACCCTATCTGATTCAGCATAAACCAATCAAAATCCATTAACACGTATTTTATTCCATACGAGTCCTAAATCAGATCAAAGGCACCAATTTTTAATTGTTCTTAGATTGTTCAACCAGTTCATCACTGTTTCATCATGACATTATCCTCTAACACAATATCATCCAACACTGTTTCATTAAAACATACCAACACATTTATTGTCGCATCTAAGCATAATCTTGTTATCATTGTAACGCCTGCGTCCCTAGACTTTTAGCTAATTGTCACTTTTAGCCCCTATACTATGTGATACTTGATACTTTTGATACTTGGTGAATCTTACGCTATGATACTTGATTCTTAATGCTATGATTCTTGATACTTGATACTTGGAAACTATGATTCTTGATACTTGATACTTGGAAACTATGATTCTTGATACCTCATACTTGGAAACTATGATTCTTGATACTTGGAAACTATGATTCTTGATACTTGGAAGCTATGATTCTTGATTCTTGGAATCTAGATTCTTGACTCTTGATACTTTGGTGCTTGACTCTTGAGGCTCGTGAAACTTGAGACTTGGTTGAACGAGGGACTGGAGTCTTGTCACTGGCGAAAACTATGGAAGCTATGGAAACTTCTGTGTTAATGATATAATCTAGTTATGTGATACTATTACCCAATAATACGCCACACAACGCTTAATCTAACTCGCAAAACGAATCAAAGACGGGAACGCGGAAAGGATGGGATTGGCCGAATGGCAATCCGATCGGATGACCAACCGATCAGATGGCCATTCGACCGAGCTGCCATCCGATCCGTGCACGCCGCCTCAATCTCTCCCTCTGACACTATAAATAGGTCTGTCACATCATTCTCACTGATGTGACAGCCTCACTCGACCAAGACGCACGTACTCCTACTTTTCTTCCATTTCTCGGTGATTTCGGTACGTTTTACACTAGATTCTTGTACATCTTTGATCTACACGTTATTTTCTACATGATTCTCCTTTGAAATCTCACTTTTCACCGTGAAATCTCTAAGATTTGAGCTCTTGAGGGTGACGTCATCATGGTGGTTTGTACAAACTATGGTGTGATGTCATTCCTGCCAAGATCTAACTCAGATCTAAGGAATTTCATGTGTTTTACATTGATTCTTAACTAAATCTAGACCTTTTCAGCTAAAACTTATGTTTTTCTTCATCTTTTCTTAACTTTTCACTTAAAACGGTGGAATCCGGATCTGAACGGACTAAGACTTGATGATTAGTCTTGAGTCAGCTTGGAAATGGATTGTTGCCGGAGAAGATGACCGGAGTACGGATTCTGACATAAGCATCGCCAAGAGCAGACGGCTGGACGGACGGGCGATTCCCATCCGATCAGAACGACTGTATATTGGTGTTATTTCCATTGTCTCAATACGTACCAAGCCGTCACGTTAAACTCAGAAACTTTACAAGGTTAATAATGGGACAAAGACAACTCGATCGAATGGCCATCCGATCGAACCACCATCCGATCAAGTGGCACTTGCCTCGTAACCTTAAATACTTTGAAAACTTGAATCCTTGATCGTCGAAAGGCAATCCGATCGGATAGCCATCCGATCGAACTGCCATCTGATCGAGGTAACAATGTGTTTTTGGAACCCTTCAACACTTGGAAACTTTTCAGAAACTTGGTAATCAATTTGAAATCTCAACACTTGGATCGAATGACCATTCGATCGAATGGCCATCCGTACGGATGACCATCCGATCGGATGGCATTCCGTCCCCCACACAATAGTCATCCCAATCGAATGGCAATCCGATCGGATAGTCATCCGATCGAACAACCATCCGATCAAGATGACTGATCCGACACTTGGTTTGAATCTCGTTATTCTGCCCGACTCTTATCTGTTGTAATCTAATCAGGCTAACTCTAAAGAGCTCCCTTTGATCCAATCACAATTAATATGTTAATTAATCACTGTGAGTATACTCGATCCCTTTTTGTTTTAAACTTTGGGATGCAACATGTATTCTATTAAACTATGATACTTGAAACTTTTGGAATCTAAACTCTATCCTATGTGTATGTGAAACTTGTGATTCTTGATTCTAGACTCTTTCTGCTCTATGGACGTTTAATCCAGAGTGTGTAGTTCCGCCTTAACAATAGTAGCGCTATAGGAGATGCACCTCCCCATTATTCTCGGGGGTATTGTTAGGAGGATTCTAGTTTTCCTTGAGACTTGGGAAAACACTAAAGCATCGGGATACTTGGGCTATCACTTGTTGGGCTGCGAACACTAGCATGGCTGAAACTATTTTTGTATCATTTACACGATGGGTATGAGTTGTTTTAATCTATTATGCTATTACTCAAACCTGTATACTCGCCAGCGCATTTTGTACTGACTTTATTTTAATACATGTTGCAGGCTGACATGATGCTAGGAACCGTGAAACAAGCTAGGATGGAACTTAGATACTCCACGTAGCTAAAACTAGAAACTTTGAAACAAGGATTATGTTTGTTTTAGTTTGATACTATGTTTTGGTGGTTGATGTTGTTTTAGACAATTTCCTGAAGTGAATCTAATTTATATTGAAACTATTTAGTGTTATGGATTCTCATGAGCAATCTGAACGCTTAGTGCTCGCACCCCGATGTTTCCGCCATCGGTTGGGGTGTGACAGATTGGTATCAGAGCCATAACTATAGGGAATTAGGATAAGTAGGAATACTTGCCCTAGTCTATAGTTCTAGGAATCTCTATTCTTATCTGTTGTTTAAGACTTATGCATTCTACCGTCTCTGCTTCCTAGCAGCACATTCTTCCTGTTAAACTTACATGCCATTCCTAAGGCTGACACAATATGCACTTGATACTTTGAAAAACATTGTTAATCAGTGTTTGTATTTTGCACGAAATTTTCCCTCAAGTCAGGAGTGACATCCGAACCTTGATGGAAAATTTTCTTATTATATTCTGGTAGGTCTTGTCTGCGGATAAGTACCGACGCTATTAGGGTACGATGTTGTCAAGTTAGAGGTGAGACTCATACCTTGATAACTAGTCCCACTCCTTGATGTTTTTATGTCGCGCCAAAGTCTCGAAACTTCCAATCAATTGGGAATGTGGAATGACCAAAAGGACGAATATCGTAGGCCTAACATCGATGACGTATTTGTCTAAGTAGGTCAAGACACGTTGCCTCAATTCGAAAGGGGTTCGAATCACTTTGGTTAATCACCGTTCCTCTACCCGGAACAATCCTATGTTTTATGAGCCTATCTTTTATGTATCTCAATTTTACATGTGGTTTTAAACTTGATTCTTTGTTTATTTTGATTCTTCGTTTATTTTGAGACTCTTACATAAAACGCACGTACGTCCGCAATCTAAAACATTAACTCTAATCTCAGGATCAACTAAATTTATGAGGCTTTATTCTATGATAATCTATGTGGGAATCTTGATCGACTGTGATACTATGTGAATCTATTTAATGAATCTATGTGTTATTATGGTGGTAAGACACTAAACGTAACATGGCATAGAAATATGAGGGAAAACTGACGTGTATGAAACATGGTGGATACGCCGCTGGTACTTCCTATATATAAGTGTTTCAGGCATGTTACCAACTTTCGTACCAAGTGCCATGCGAAACTTAGTGTTTTGCAGGCCAGTGATGAGGTTGTTGAATTCTAAAACTATGGGAAACTACATGTGTAATCTAAGTGAAATCTGAGCGTGATCTATGTGTAATATATGTGTACTCTAGCATAATCTACGTGTAATCTAAGTATGTGTTGTTTGAGAAACAAAATACGAAACGTAGCCTAGCGCCGAAGATGAGGCGGACGTGGCATGTCCGAAACATGGTGGATACGCCCCTGGTACTTCCTATATATAAGTGTTTCTTGCATGTTACCAAACCTTCGTACCACGCGCTAAGCAAAGTTCGTAGTTTTATAGGCTCGGGATTGAAGTTGTGGAATCTATTTGGTTAATCTATGTGGTTGAATCTATTTGGTTAATCTACGTTGAGAGAAGTGGTGAAATCTAATGTTGTGGTTAACGAAGCATGACACCGATGACGAGACGAACGTGGCATGATTGAAGCATGGTGAATACGCCGCTGGTACTTCCTATATATAAGTGCTTCCGTCATGTTGCCGAACTTTCGTAGCACGTGCCATGCGTGATTTCGTTGTTTGTGGACTGTTAACACTAATCTATGTGAATCTTTTGGAATCTATTGAATCTATTGGAATCTATGTGAATCTAATGAAATCTACTGGAATCTATTGGAAACTATGCGAATCTATTTGGTTAATCTATATGAAACTATCGGGTTAATCTACGTATGTATGTATGTATGATGATGATGATGAGTGTGTTTTGCGACACGTAACATGACACTGAGTGCGAGGCAGAAGCGATGTGCCCGAAGCATGGTGGATACGCCGCTGGTATTTCCTATATATAAGCATTTCTGACATGTTGCCAAACTTCGTACAACGTGCCATGCGAAGGTCGTGGGTTGCGGTGTTGAGCCTATTGGAATCTATGTGAAACTTGAATCTTTAACCTATGTGAATCTTCTTGAATCTTGAGTCTTAATCTATCGTGTGTGAATCTATGTTGTGAGGCTTGTGAATCTAAACTTATACGATCCTTTTGTTGGATCTTTAGATGTCTTCTCAAAAGCTATCCGGCACTCTCAAAAGATCCAAGGAAAAGTCTCAGAAAAAGATGATGTCCTTCATGGCCGACCAGATTGCTCGAGTCGTGCCAAAGAACGTCTCTGAGATCCAAGGATCAAACACTCCTTCATGCTCTGTGGACTTAAAGGCCGAGAAGATAAATCCTACAAAGTTCAACTACAAACATTTCATCTCTTGCAACCCTAAGCCTTTCACGGGCAGTGATGGGGTGACTGCTATGCTCGAGTGGTTTGACAGCATCGAGGTTACCTTCATTAACAGTGAATGCCCAGATCATCTAAAGACTAGGAGTGCGACTGGAATGTTTCAAGGCAGAGCATTAGAGTGGTGGTCAAATGAGAGAAACATCCGTTCTAATGAAGAGGCCTATGCTCTTCCATGGGCCGAGGTGCGTGTTCTAATGATGCTTGAGTCCTGTCCTCCCCATGAATAATTGAAGTTTGAAGAAGAGTTCTGGCACTTGAAGCAGATTGGTGATGATAATCTGGCTTATACTACCCGTTTCAAGCAGCTCAGCTTGATCGTTCCTCACTTGGTTTCTACTCCTAAACGCATGATAACCAAGTACATCAATGGTCTACCTACTGCTATGCGTGATTCTATTGAAGCAGCTCAACTTGAAACTATTGAGGAAGTCTACCGTCTTGCAGCTAGTCTCAACAACCGTGTTCGTGATAAGCAGTTTGCTAACCCTGCTCCTTCTAAATCTGCACATCAGGTTACCCAGCAGCCTAGTGGCAGCAAGAACAAGAAAAGGAAGTCTCAGGGCTCAGGATGCAATGCTATTGTTCCTGCTGCCAACCCTGCTGCTAAACCTGCTCCTGCTCCTGCTGTCCAGAACCCTGCTGCTCCTGAAATCAAGAGGCAGTACACTGGGTCTTACCCCAAGTGTACCACTTGCAACTTTCATCATCCTGCAAATGCTGCGTGTTGTTTGTGTACCAACTGCAATCGCTATGGTCACACGACTCCCTATTATCGTCAAGCTAACCCTGCCCCACCAGCTCAGCAAGCCCCAGCTCAGGCAGCCCTACCAGCTCTTCCAGCTCCTCAGCAGAATCCTAGGCCAGTCAACGCTGTACGTGCATGCTACAAATGTGGAGATACTACTCATCTTCGTAATCAGTGTCCTCAGCTCAACCAGGATCAGCAGCCAGCCGCTCGTGGATGAGCATTCAATCTCAATGCTAACCAGGATCGTAACGACAATGACGTCGTTAATGGTACGTTTCTCTTGAATAACCTTTACGCTTCGATTCTATTTGATACTGGTGCCGATAGAAGTTTTGTGTCCGTGGAATTTGAATCTTTGTTAAACTGTGCACGCTCTATGTTACCTAAGTCGTTTTCGGTGGATATTGCCGATGGGAAGTCTATTCTAATTGATTCTTTTCTCTGTGATTATTCCTTGACTCTTAACGACCACGTGTTTGCTATTGATCTAATACCCATGCAATTGGGTAGTTTTGATGTCATTATCGGCATGGATTGGTTGCGTAAGAACCATGCCGAGATTACTTCTCACGAGAAATTTGTTCGTTTACAACTTCCGTCCGGTGATATTTTGCATGTCTATGGAGACCGACCTTCGAAAGGACTAAGGCTGATGTCATGCACTCAAGCGAACAGATGCTTACGTAAGCAGAACTTTGCCTTCTTGGCCCATGTGGTGGAACAAAAGGGCAAGGGGAAGAATATAAGCGACGTTCCAGTAGTGTGTGATTTCCCCGATTTCTTTCCTGAAGATCTTCCTGGTCTTCCTCCTCCTAGATCCGTCGACTTTCGTATTGATCTCATACCTGGTGCGACTCCTATCGCCAAGGCCCCGTATCGTCTTGCACCTTCCGAGACGCAAGAACTATCTAGCCAACTGCAAGAACTACTCGACAAGGGATTTATTCGTCCAAGTACCTCTTCGTGGGGTGCTCCTGTACTGTTCGTCAAGAAGAAAGATGGTTCGTTTCGTATGTGTATCGACTACCGTGAACTTAATAAGCTTACCGTTAAGAATCGTTATCCTCTCCCTATTATCGATGATTTATTCGACCAACTACAAGGCGCGTCCTGATTCTCAAAAATCGATCTTCGTTCTGGCTATCATCAGCTTCGTGTACTCGAGGATGATGTACCCAAAACCGCATTTCGTACCCGTTATGGACACTACGAGTTCGTGGTCATGGCTTTTGGATTGACCAACGCACCCGCTGTGTTCATGGATCTCATGAACCGTATGTGTAAACCTTATCTTGATCGTTTTGTGATAGTCTTTATTAATGATATTCTCATTTATTCTAAATCTAAAGCTGATCATGCTCGCCATTTACGCTTGATGCTTGAACTCTTACGTGGTGAACGCCTGTACGCTAAATTTTCTAAGTGTGAATTTTGGATTGATGAAGTGCAATTTCTTGGTCATGTCGTTAGTAAGCAAGGTATTCATGTTGACCCATCTAAAATCGAAGCTGTGAAGAATTGGAGTACGCCAAAATCTGCATCTGAGATTAGTTCCTTTCTAGGATTGGCGGGTTATTACCGTCGATTCATCTCGGACTTTTCTAAGATCGTTGTTCCTCTCACTTCGTTGGCTCAAAAGGAGAGACCTTTTTCTTGGGGTCCCGAGCAAGATGAATCTTTTCAGACTCTTAAGACCCTTTTGTGTAACGCTCGTGTTCTTACTCTACCCGATGGGAATGACGACTTCGTGGTATTCTGTGATGCCTCGAACCGTGGCTTGGGCTGTGTACTCATGCAGTGGGACAAGGTTATTGCATATGCCTCTCGTCAACTCAAGGTACAGGAGAAAAACTATACTACTCATGATCTGGAGCTTGGTGCGATTGTGTTTGCGCTAAAGGTCTGGCGACACTACCTGTATGGTACTAAGTGTGTGGTTTTCACCGACCATAAGAGCCTTCAACATATCTTTGACCAAAAGGAACTGAACATGCGACAGAGACGTTGGGTGGAACTACTTAATGACTACGGCTGCGAAATTCTCTGTCATCCTGGCAAGGCAAATGTAGTGGCCGACGCTCTTAGTCGTAAAACTCATGTCAAGGCTATTCGTATCGCTAGTGACCTACATACTTGTATTCGTGAAGCTTAGTATTCATTAGCTAATGAAGGTAGTCTATCTGTTGAAATTCATGGTGCTAATGTAGATCAACTCGAAACTAAATCTGATGGTCTTCAATACTATCTCAATCGCATCTGGGAGCCGGATCGCGATAATCTTCGTGAACTCATCATGAATAAGGCTCACAAATCTCGTTACTCTATTCATCCAGGTGCCGATAAGATGTACCATGATCTGCGTATGACTTATTGGTGGCCTGGTATGAAGAAGGACATTGTTGTATATGTTTCTAAATGCCTTACTTGCTCGAAGGTTAAGGCCGAACATCAGCGTCCTTCTGGACTCTTAGAACAACCCGAAATCCCAGTTTGGAAATGGGATAGCATTGCCATGGACTTTATTACTAAACTGCCCCGTACACCATTTGGTCACGATAGTATCTGGGTGATTGTTGATCATTTGACCAAATCAGCCCACTTTCTTCCTATTCGTGAAGATTATAAAGTGGAGAAACTTGCTCGAATCTATACCGATGAGATCATATGTCGTCATGGCATACCTCTTGACATAATCTCAGACCGTGATAGTCTCTTTACTTCACATCTCTGGCAAACCTTTCAATCCGCTATGGGTTCTCATTTGAATCTCAGCACGGCCTTTCATCCTCAAACGGATGGACAGACCGAGCGTACTATTCAGACCCTAGAGGATATGCTCCGTTCTTGTGTCATCGACTTTGGTGGTAACTGGGATGTACGTTTACCATTGATTGAGTTCTTGTACAACAACAACTATCATTCCAGTATTCAGATGGCTCCTTTCGAAGCTTTGTATGGCCGCAAGTGCCGATCTCCTCTCAGCTGGCATGAGGTTGGTGACAAGCAATTTACTGGCCCTGAAATCATTCAAGAGACAACGGATAAGATTCTTCAGATCCATGATAACTTGATCAGGGCTAGGAGCAGACAAAAGAGCTACGCTGATAAAAGGCGCAAGCCTCTGGAATTTGATGTTGGTGACCGAGTTCTTCTCAAGGTATCTCCCTGGAAGGGAGTGGTTCGTTTTGGCAGGAAGGGAAAGCTCGCTCCTCGCTATGTGGGTCCATTTATTGTCGCATCTAAACATAATCTTGTTATCATTGTAACGCCTGCGTCCCTATACTTTTAGCTAATTGTCACTTTTAGCCCCTATACTATGTGATACTTGATACTTTTGATACTTGGTGAATCTTACGCTATGATACTTTATTCTTAATGCTATGATTCATGATACTTGATACTTGGAAGCTATGATTCTTGATACTTGATACTGGGAAACTATGATTCTTGATACTTGATACTTGGAAACTATGATTTTTGATACTTGATACTTGGAAGCTATGATTCTTGATACTTGGAATCTAGATTCTTGACTCTTGATACTTTGGTTCTTGACTCTTGAGGCTCTTGAAAGTTGAGACTTGGTTGAACGAGGGACTGGAGTCTTGTCACTGGCGGAAACTATGGAAGCTATGGAAACTTTTGTGTTAATGATATAATCTAGTTATGTGATACTATTACCCAATAATACGCCATGCAACAAATCTAACTCGCAAAACGAATCAAAGACAGGAACGCGGAAAGGATGGGATTGGCCGAATGGCAATCCGATCGGATGACCAACCGATCGGATGGCCATTCGACCAAGCTGCCATTCGATCCATGCACGTTGCCTCACTCTCTCCCTCTAACACTATAAATAGGCCTGTCACATCATTCTCACTGATGTGATAGCCTCACTCGACCAAGACGCACGCAATCCTACTTTTCTTCCATTTCTCGGTGATTTCGGTACGTTTTACACTAGATTCTTGTACATCTTTGATCTACACGTTATTCTCTACATGATTCTCCTTTCAAATCTCACTTTTCACCATGAAATCTCTAAGATTTGAGCCCTTGAGGGTGACGTCATCATGGTGGTTTGTACAAACTATGGTGTGATGTCATTCCTGCCAAGATCTAACTCAGATCTAAGGAATTTCATGTGTTTTACATTGAATCTTAACTAAATCTAGACTTTTTCAGCTAAAACTTATATTTATCTTCATCGTTTCTTAACATTTCACTTAAAACGGTGGAATCTGGATCTGAATGGCCTAAAGACTTAATGATTAGTCTTGAGTCAGCTTGGAAATGGATTGTTACCGGAGAAGATGACCGGAGTACGGATTCCGACATAAGCATCGCCAAGAGCAGACGGCTGGACAGACTGTGGTGATTCCTATTCGATTAGAATGGCTGTATATTGGTGTGATTACCATTGTCTCAATATGTACCAAGCTGTCACGTTAAACTTAGAAACTTTACAAGGTTAACAACGGGACAAGGACAACTCGATCGAATGGCAATCCGATCGGACAGCCATCCGATCGAACCGCCATCCGATTAAGTGGCACTTGCCTCATAACCTTAAATAATTTGAAAACTTGAATCCTTGATCGTCGAAAAGCAATCTGATCGGATAGCCATCCGATCGAACTGCCATCCGATCGAGGTAACAATGTGTTTTTGGGACCCTTCAACACTTGGAAACTTTTTAGAAACTTGGTAATCAATTTGAAATCTCAACACTTGGATCGAATGACCATTCGATCGAATGGCCATCCGTACGGATGACCATCTGATCGGATGGCATTCCGTCCCCCACACAATAGTTATCCCAATCGAATGGCAATCCGATTGAACAACCATCCGATCAAGATGACTGATCCGACACTTGGTTTGAATCTCGTTATTCTGCCCGACTCTTATCTGTTGTAAACTAATCTGGCTAACTCTAAAGAGCTCCCTTTGATCCAATAATAGTTAATCTGTTAAGTAATCACTGTGAGTATACTCGATCCCTTTTTGTTTTAAACTTTGGAAACATGTATTCTATTAAACTATGATACTTGAAACTTTTGGAATCTAACCTCTATCCTATGTGTATGTGAAACTTGATTCTAGACTCTTTGTGCTATGTGGACGTTTAATCCACAGTGTGTAGTTTCGCCTTAACAATAGTAGCGCTATAGGAGATGCACCTCCCCATTATTTTCGGGGGTTTTGTTAAGAGGATTCTAGTTTTCCTTGAGACTTAGGAAAACACTAAAGCATCGGGATACTTGGGCTATCACTTATTGGACAGCGAACACTAGCATGGCTGAAACTATTTTTGTATCATTTACACGATGGATATGAGTTGTTTTAATCTATTATGCTATTACTCAAACATGTATACTCGCCAGTGCATTTTGTACTGACTTTATTTTAATACATGTTGCAGGCTGACAGGATGCTAGGAAACGTGAAACAAGCTAGGATGGAACTTAGATACTCCACGTAGCTAAAACTAGAAACTTTGAAACAAGGATTATGTTTGTTTTAGTTTGATACTATGTTTTGGTGGTTGATGCTGTTTTAGACAATTGCCTGAAGTGAATCTAATTTATATTGAAACTATTAAGTGTTATGGATTCTCATTAGTCTGAACGCTTCGTGCTCGCACCCCGATGTTTCCGCCATCGGTTGGGGTGTGACAATCATAACCATACACAACAACACACAAAATTACTCAAAACAGATCTAAATCATTTTCAAAGCATCATGTTGTTTAGTACAAGAATCACCATATTCAATCGAGAACAAGTTCATATTTTTAACAATTCATGTTATTCAAACATCATGGCAAAATATACACAGTCATTTCATGGAAACATCATCAAACAACATCATGCTTCCCTAAATCTTCACACAAGCAACAAGACATCAAACATATTATTTTATCTATATCATTTAACACTCAAGTCATTCATCAAGTTTACATCTTTATCATTTATTTTTAACTAACATAGAGATGGTGCACTAACCGGTTGATCCGAGAGTGAAGATGTGTAAAATAGGGGTAGATGAAGCTCCTAATCAACAGTCACTAGCAGCCATTGGATGTTGTGTTTGCTGCCGTCGAACAAAGAGAGGAAGGGCGAGATTGAGTGTTCTTTTATGGTTTTCTAGAGAGAGAAAGTGGATAAGGAGAGAGTGAGAATGTTTTGGGATTGATGATGAATGATTGCTGCCCCAAATATTCAGGATGTCGGCTGAAAAGGAGGGTTTTATACCCTTCCTAAGATACTGCACTAGGGTGGCGAGTGGGCTCAGGGTGTTGGGCCGGGTTATTGTATGCACAATCCATTAGTCCAACTGTGAGGGGTGTTTGGCACCAGAAGTCCCGACCCGGAAGCATGAGGTCTCGAGTCGAAACCAAGGGGTCTCGACTTCACTATATACATACACATTTCACATATTTATTATATCACACGTTTTCACATAACTACCATATAATCAATCAGTTAATTATCAAATAATCCTTGTTTATTAAATCCTACAGTTACAATCATAAAAGAAACATGCAGGAAAACCCGAAATGTCACAAATTATTTTATGACAAATCTAACAGTAAAGCGATGGTTTTATGGTTTAAGCATAAACATTTTGCCATAGCTTTTGGTTTGTGTCGTGCTTGGGTTTGTATAAAATTTAAGCTTTATGTTAAGTTGGACATACCAATCCACGAAAAAAAAGGACTGCTCAGCACCATCTTAGGGTATATTGAAAAATACCCGGTTCCGGCCGTATTTCTATCTATGTATGTGATACATATATTCGCAAAGCGAAGAAAATAATTTTATATACTTTGCTTGTGAGAGAGGCTTGCGTACAAGAGAGGAATCTTGTATAAAGTATACGGGAGAAGGAGAGCCGTTGTTTCCCAAGATTAAGGTCTCAAAATCAAGCGGTGACATTTCGGTAAATATTGGTTAAAAAACAGATAAAGAAATGGTATTTTGGTCTTTTCTCACCTGAACTTCTTCCCTCTTGATTTTCAAACAGCTATAACTTTTTCCTAAGCTAATATTTTTTTTAGAATTACACCGTATTAACGAGCATTTTGATCTCTTTAATTCGAGCAGACTGTTGCTATAGTTTTCTAAAGTTTTTTTTGACATGATACATGATTACACATTTGATATAAATAAGGCGATTTGGAAATAAATAATCCCACCTAACTCAATTTGGCCGATGATAATCACAAGTCAGTTATTGGCCGATAATAAACCGAACTGGTCAATTTTTTTTTGTAAAATAGTCCGCCGTTAAAATAGCTTAACAGAGTTAACTTTTTTTTTTCGAATTACAAACCGATGTTTTAGGGCTTTTGATCAAAACGAGGATACGAGTCGATTGATGTAAAACTTACCTCGGAATTGTGTGCTTGAAATGACTTGATTTTTGTTAATTGGAAGTTTAAACACCCGAATTGAAGCACCGTTTTCGTGGGTTGGGGTAGTATTTCGAGGTAAGTTTTACATCAATCGACTCCTATCCTCGTTTTGATCAAAAACATCGGTTTCTAATTCAGAAAAAAACTTAACTCCGTTAAGCTATTTTAACGGCGGACAATTTTACGAAAAAAAGTGACCAGTTCGGATTATTATCGGCCAATAACTGACTTGGGATTATTATCGGCCAAATTGAGTTAGGTGAGATTATTTATTTCCAATTTTCCTATAGATAATTATGTCATTACACATTCAACATAAGTCATTGCGTGATTAAACATTCAATATAAATCAACTACGTGATTAGACATTCAATATGATTTGTTATAATTATGTACTGGAACATAATCAATGAATACCTAAATCGCGTATCATATGTGAAAAACGGTAACAAATTACGTGACTACGTGATTTTGAATACCTATTACATGATTACGTTATTTCATTATAGTATTTTATGTGAAACCCCGTTGAGTGATTACATAATTACGTAACAATAGTTGACTATATATTATTACGTGATTTTTGAATACTCATTACGTGATTTCATTATAGTATTTATATGAACCCCACTAAGCGATTACACAATTACGTACAAACAATAACTCTAATAAAAAACAAAACATGTAATACATAATATTTCATGATATTTCAGGTCTAATCACGGATTAAGTATAAATGTAATGAAAAAGATTAGCCAATCAACAGTATATTAGAGATTTCATCATGTAATAAAGAATAAATAATTAAGTTCTTGTTATTGAATGTATAATCACGTAATAAACATAATTGTAATAACATCAATTATAACAAATCATATTGAATGTGTAATCACGTAATGTTTTATACTGAATGTGTAATCACGTATCCTTTAAAAAATATTTAAGAAAACTATAGCAATAGTCTGCTCGAATTGAAGAGAATGAAATGTTTGTTAATACGGTGTATTTTTTTTAAATATTAACCTATAAAAAAGTTATAGCCGTTTGAAAATCAAGGGGGGGGGGGGGGGGTAGTTCACTTGAGAAAAAGAGCGTATTACCCTTCCTGCCTTAAATTAGAAATGACACTTGTCATTCCATGAATCTCGTGTACACTCCGTACGAAATTTTGTTATTGTACATGATCTCTTATCATTTGCTTATATTTTATTTTTCCAACTGTATTTTAGTTGTGTAGTGTGACGTTATCATTTGTTGCGAGTATTTGCGATAGCTGTTTTGTTAAATTAAGTGGATTCAACTGATCTCCATTTAATCTTAATCTTCATTTTTTTATTTTAAGATTTCTACTATTTTGTATCTCTATCAGAATCTCTAGCTTCAAAATTTAGAGCTTTTATAGATAATGATTCTCCATATATACAAATCTACTAGTTATCATTTCTATAAATGTTTGAGACTATCAAGAAAGAGAGAAATAATATAATGAGTGTGAGTAAATGAGAGATACAGACGAAAAAAATAGGATGGGTTTCACAAAACCTAGACTAAGTTAGTAAAATACGATATTTAGTTGACTTGTATAGACCGTTAATTACTATGTTGCAAAAATAGCAAATAAACATAACCGAATAGGGCAACACAACTTACGACAGGGATCGCCTAAACCGGTTGACTGAATAGGGTATCGACCTAGGGGGGTTATCTTCTTAATCTCTTCTTTTGACCAAAATAGCTGGAATCCTCTTGTGATAATCTACAAAACAATAACACCGTTACTCGTTAAGAGGAGAAGGGGAGTTCTTCTCTTAACTAGACTCCAACGTGAGAATAAGTTTCTTTCTTAGAGAAAAAGGAAGTAAGTGAGTGTTTAGAGTGAGAGAGTAAAAGTTGGATCCTTAAACCTTTGGTGAAGGCATGTATTTATAGCCAGAGGGTTGAGAATAATATGGGCACATGGGCTTATGGCCATATGTCGCTCTTAGGAAATATCCATTTGGTCCCATCTGACACGGCAGGTAGTGCGCATAGAGGTGGGAGTACGGTCGCGCATCGTGATTAGCTACACATCGCTTTCCAGATGTTAGTTGAGATTGAACAAAGGTGAAATGGTGCATGCTGATTGGCCACATGTCACTGTTGTTTTGGTCAAAAATTACCGAAGCAATTTAGTGATCAAATTAGTTTTGTGAGGTAGTGTGCTAGCAGTGTTTGTAAAAAATATGCTGATTTGGTTGTTTGTAAAAACAGACTCCAGGATATAGCTCAGGATATCAAGCCAACAATCAAACAATGAGCAGAAATGTAAAGGTTGACAAGAGATGTACGAGGAAAGCCCTTGATCAATCGAGATCTCCGGCATAAAACCTCGGGAGCTGACAATCGCAGTTACCTTGTTCTTCTTATTACTTCAAAACTCAGGATACAGTGTAGGATAATGCCCAGATCATTGCTAAGTGTTACAATGTTTGCTAGAAGTGTGTGATTGCGAGAGAAAGTGTAAGAATTCGAGAGAAGTGAGTGTGAATGATGTGACCTATCGATCTGGTTATCCACATATTTATAGTTACAAAGAAAAAAAATTCTCCTAAAATGGTGGGATGCCTTGGAATATTCCTTTGTGAACGTTATTGACCAGGTCTTGCGGCTTCATAGTCTTTCTTCTAACCATTTAGACCGAGTCTTCAGGAGAACAAGTCTTGGTGAATGTCACCATCATGCACTCGAGACCTGCAAGCAGATTGTTAGTCAACACCAGGATACAGCATCAGGATGTTACCAATATCCTGATCCAGCATCCTGGTTATGAACATCTATTATGTAATCAAGATATAACCCAAGATATTATCTAGGATATGGGCTCAGAATTTCACCCATAACAATTGTCCCAAAAAATGTTACCATTGAGGATCCTGAGTCCTAATGGTTACATTTTTATGAATTCAAAGGTAATTAAGAGATAGGACTCTGATGCGACAACTTGTAGCCGCCCATGCTATAAACACTCATCACCCCCTATATCTTCTCATTTTTGTCGCCATTTATCTTCATCAAGAAATAAAAAAGGTAAAACATTTCTCCCTTTCTTCGTACCTTTTCTTCTTCTTCTTATTCTCAAGTTCCGACGAAGATATGGCAACATAGACAAGATCAAGCTCCGGTGATTCAGCTCCTTTTTTCCACAGAATATCCTTCAAGACCTGGAAAAGGAAATATGCTCCTTTGATAGTGCTCATCTGTCAGCCCTCAAGACTTCCGGTATCTTCCCGGAAGGGACGGTGTTCCAGCCATATGATCGAAAAATCCGGTCAGACATGGCATCCAATGAGTGGCTCTGTTTTAACGCCTTTCCATTTACCTTGGGTCTCTGATTCCCTTTCCCCGATTTCATCACTGAATTTTTTCATATTACCAAACTCAGTTTCAGCCAGACTATGCCGATACTCTGGCGAGTGTTGCTCGTTCTTGATCGAATCAAGAATGCTCACATTCCCGGGCTCTCCGTCCATGACCTTCCATTAGCATATCGGCTTAGATCCCATGGGTCTTGCAGATTCTTGTTTTACTCTACTTCCAACGATCCTCTGATACTCCGAGCCACCAGAAACGAAGAGGAATGGAAATCCAAATTCTTCTTTGTAAAAAGAAGTTCGATCCCTGGTGGAGCGGATTATCCGGTGAAGTGGTTGAGAAAGGGTAGGATTTAGGGTTTTAGGATGATCCTCTGTTATATCCTATCCTGTATCCTGAACTGATCTATCTTTTTGTTTTATGCAGCTGACTTCAGGAAACTAACACCTCCTCTTGCTGAATCTGAAAAAAGAATTCAAGCCATCAGACTTCTTCTCGAGATCGAAAGAAGCTTCATTCCGTACCCAGCATCCTCAAGCCAACACTCCAGTTCAAACATGTCAGGTAAGGATCCTGTCTAATATCCTGCACATATTTTGTTATTTGATGTTGTAATATAGTAGGGTTTTAAAATTACTCCCTGTATGTAGATGCCAAAGTTCCAATTCTCCTAGACCTTGAGGAACTCGACAGCTATCCTACTCCTGTCCAAGTAAAAAAGGAAACCCCTGTCACTACCAGCTCCAAACCAGCCGTAGTTCCTAAGCCTAACCCAAAAAGTCGTGCCTCCACTTCCAAGAAGAGAAAAGGTTCAGAGACCACCCCTCCAGCTTCTGAAGGGTTCTCCTATGAGGAGCTCAGTTTCACCGAGTCCTTGGAGCCCATCACCTCCTTCCTCAACAAGGTAATATCCTGGTTCTAGATCCTGTGCACATATACTGGCTGAGTATCTTGGTTAGTAAACATTAATCCGTATCTGTATTTTGCTCTGTAGGGTCTCCAGCATCTGCTACACCTCTACACTGATTCCTGTGGGACAATGAAGCTTCAAGAGGCCAGGATCAAGCAACTTGAGACCACTGTAGCTGACTAGGGTACAATCGCTGAAGCCAAGACCCGACACTACAAGGATAAGCTGAAGAAGGTTACTCAGGATGTCGAAGTGAAGCTGGAAGCCGCCCATGTCAAGCACGAACTGGCCATGATCTCCTTCCGAGAGGTAATAAAAAACTCTGCCGTTGTCTCCCTCCTACAAGATCGAATCAAGATGACTTACGAAGCTAAGGAGACAGGCCTTGAGTGTCCATCCTGGTCGGTTGACTCCTGGGTGGCGAAACTCAAGGAGCTTGGAGGCAATCATGTGCCGTATCTTGCTAAAGCTGGGGCTGGAGAGACTTCAAAGGTAGCTGAGGTGGTGGACGAGGCTGGGGAAAAGAAGGATGCTGGTGGCGATGCTGGTGAGGATGCTGATGCTGAGGAGGTGAAGAAGGATGGTGGTGATGCCGCTGTGTGAGGGCATTCAAGTGGGCAATGATGAATATTATTGCTTAAGCCGGAGCCCACTTTTTAAAATTCGAATAGCCTGTAACTCCAAACAATTTACTTTTCCTGCACTTTGATACAATATGATGGCCAAAGGTGGAGGGATCCTGAGTTTCAGGACGAAAGCCTTAGTCATCAACTTTAATATGCCTTTTGAACAATCAACAGTTGAAGGTGGAGAGATCCTGTGTTTTCAGGACGAAGCCTTCAACTGTTTATGTAAATATGCTTTTTGGACAAGTTGTACTTTTGGTGGATGGGTCTCGTTCTAAGATGAAGCCAAGAGTACAACCTTTTGGTCTGTTAATAATAAATAACTAACCTTTTAGCATTATCTTTGTGGTTGTGTTTTTCTTTTATTTTTGAAAAATATTTTCTGAATATCCTGATCAAATATCCTGGTCAGGATACTGATGTTATGCTCAAAATTCTTTGTTGATGCATACGTCTGTCGACTTCGTCTTCGTTCGAGTCTTAGATTAGTATTGAAAGATCAAGGCACAAAGTACGAGAAAATTGTCAAAATTAGATTAAAAGTTAATTTCGCACGAAATTACTAACTGGTAATTTCGCACGAAATTACTGGTTAATTTCGCATGAAATGGTAATTTCGTGTGAGTGTAATTTCGCTTGAACATGTTCATGCGAAATTACCTTGCCTATAAATAGGAGTCTTGTAATTTCGTTTGAGGGGGTCTTGATTGGGTATTCCGGAGCCGAAGTGCTGCCGAAGTGTCTCTGTGCTGTAAATCTTTGTCAGATTAATAAACCAGACAGTTAAAAGTGAATATCAAGCTGTTACAAAGTCTAATCAATGAATTCCGCCTCTGATTAGACTGAGAACTCTTCTGAACGACTCATTTTGGTCGTGCAAACGATCCTACATGTGGTATCAGAGCCCAGGAGGAAGAGTTCTTACCTTTTAGCTTGTTTTTGCTGGAAAATTCTGATTTCTACACCTTCTGTTCAAAATTAATCAAGTTTTCACGGTTAAAATGGACTGATTTTCACATATAACGTGCGAAACGTAGTTTTAACAAAGCCTTGAGAGAATTGGACCTAAAATCGAGCTAAAACTTGATCAATTTGACAAAAGTTTGACCGAAATGATGACATCAGCATAATTTCGTTTGAAATTTCACCTAATTTCGCACGGAATTATAATTTCGCTTGAGATATTCCATACGAAATTACAATTTCGTTTCAAAGTTGTAATTTCGTTTGAATTTGTTTGTAATTTCGTACGAAATTAAATTTCGTTTGGTCGTTTCAAACGAAATCCTAATTTCGTTTGAAGATACTTATTTCGCTTGTGTTGTTATTTCGTGTGAAGCTGGTATTTCGTTTGAACAGGTAATTCCGTGTGAAGAGGTATTTTGTTTGAGAGTGCTATTTCGCTCCAAAGGGTTATTTCGTTTGAAAAGAAATTCAGGTTACGCGTTCTGTGTAAAATTCACATCATGTTGTTTTAAAGTATGATGAAAATGTTTGATGAGATGGAAAATCATGATATTGAAAGATTAAATAATTGGTATCGAGGATATTTGGATAGTAGTTATAGAGATGTGAAAGAGAAAGGTTGGACTACAAGATTTGAATATTTTTTGTGTATGAAAAATGAAAAGTTGGAGAAGTTAGCAAAACGATATGAAATCTTAATTGACCATTTAAAGAGTCACGAGATAAGAATGTCAGATGATGAACAAATATCAAAGTTTGCAGATGCCTTACCTGCAGAATGGGATGAATTTTTGATTGAATTGAAAAAGGATTCTAAATTCTTAAAATTTTCTCTAAGAGAATTCATTAGTAAATTGAAAACACACGAGTATGAAAACGATAAGAAAAAGAAAGAGTTGATGAATGGAATAGAAAAAGACTTGGAAAAATTAAGTTTGAATGTGATTTTTGAAATAAAAAGGAGAGTCCATATGTGTCTTGTAGCAAAAGATGTTTTGAATTACGATATTAAGAGAGGTTGTTATATCGATGATAATACGAATCCTCTTGATTTTGTAAAAATATTTTGTGCAGGTACATACAAGACAGAGATAAAAGAAATTCCAAAGAAAGAAGAATCTGAGAAACTTGTATCTTCGAATTCTGAACCAGTATCAAAGAAAGAGATTAAAGCAAATGCACCTATCTTTGATCATTCATCAGATGAAGAGAGTGATGATGAAAGTGTTCAAGTTGAGAAGAAACAGATTGGAAAAATTCCAGCTTTGAAGGTTGAAAAGAAAGCTGATGATAAACAGATTCTTGAGATGTGCTCAAATTGTGTAAAATTAAAATCTGAAAATGTCAAACTGTTGAATGACGTCGACAGTTTGACATTGGAAAACAAAATTTTAAAAGAAAATGAAAAAGATTTTCAAAATAAAATAAAAATTTTAGAAAATGAAAAATTAAAAATTGAAAAAGAATTTCAAAGTCAAATAAATATTTTAGAAGATGAGAAATCTATTTTTGGTAAAAATAATATTGAAAAGCAAATTGCAATAAATTCTCATCTTCAGAAAATCATTCGTCTTGAAAATGAAGCTGAAAAAACTCAGAATAAAATTGATGAGCTTGAAGAGAAATTGAAAGGTTTTGTGACCTCGTCAGAATTTCTGAATCATCCTTGTCCAAAACCGATCAATGTAATTCCAATAAGTGACAATGTCACAAATTTTGACAATGTCACAAATTTTGACAATGTCAAAATTGAAGATTGTGATGATAAAACTGATGATGAAAATAAGAAAAAGAAAATATTTTTGAAACTAAAAGAGAAGTTTCAAGAAACTGTTTTTCAATCTACAGAAAAAGGTGAATGTTCAACACAGAAACCTTTGAAGAAGATTGCAGAACAAAAACAAAGTGTTAAAAATTCAAAAAATTTTCAAAAAGAAAATAAAAGGTCATCAGTTCAATCATCCAATCGTGATAAAAAATCACAAAAAATTGAAAACCAAAACTCAAAAACAGTTAGTAATAAGTGGTGCAGGTTTGACCACAGTGCTCAAATGCCAAATTCAACTTTCAAGAGGAGTGATGATTACCACAAAGCCAATCAATGTTATGATCTGAGTATGTGGTTTGATAGTGGTAAATGGTATGATAACAGAGTGTGTTACACCTGTGGTTGTCAAGGACACATTGCTGTTAACTGCCAAAGTTGGAGTTTTGAGACAAGAAGATGCTTTGAATGTCATATCAAAGGCCATATTGCAAGATATTACCCAATGAGATCAAAGGGAAGATCGAGGGCTGAATATCAGAAAATGGAAAAGAAACCAGTCAAAGTCGAAGAAAAGCCCAAAGAACAGAAAGTTCTAGAAAAGAAAGTTAAGCTTTCACAAGGGCAGGAAGACAGACTGAGGAAGAAAAGGAAGAAAGCGAGAGAGTATCTTGAAAGGATTTTGTCCTCGGATACAACCAGAAAAACAGATAACAGTTCTGATAAATCGTTTTGCTCTTCAAAGACTGATCAGTCAAGTAAAACAGATTCATCAGATACAAATCTGAGGACGAAAGGGATATTAAAGAAAGAAAAAGCGGCTAATCAAGTGATTAACAAATCAAAGAAAGTGAAATTTTCACTTTCTGGCGATGAGTTTGTTTCTTCGGAAACAAAGGAGCCACATTTTGGCAATGAATCTGACTTATCAAAGTCAGACAAGCTACGTTCGGGCAATGAATCTAGTTTGTCAAAGCCAGAGGAGCCATTTGTTGAGGTAAAAGGTGAAAATTCCGTTAAGACAATGGATGATGCAAGTTTTCCATCATTGTCAAACGGAAATTTAAAACAGAAAATTGAAAAGAAATTGAGTGATGATAACTCAAAAACACCCAAGGTTCGTCAGGCTTGGGTGGATCTGTTTAAATGAAAAACCTGACTTGCCGGAGCTTCCAGGTTGGTAAGTGTGGAGCAGGAATCGGCATCTTTCTTGAGAAATTCACGTTTGTGATAATTCGGCTTACTTGTGGTTAATCAGGGACATTAATTTGTACTTGATTTCCTACACGTGATTATGTTGAAAAATCAGGAAATGTTAAATTCCTACATGTGGATGAAGAAAACAAGATGATGACCAAATCCCCATGTTTGTGAAATGACATACAAAACTAATTTTTCTGGAAAAACCATTTTGATTAAAACAAACTTAAGTGTTTTGAAATCACTATGGGAAAATGTTTTGTTGTCAGGGGGAGTTCTGATTGTTTAAGCCAAGTGAATGGAGAATTGAAGTAATTCTCATCATGTTGTCACTTTACTTTGTACAGTTTGTTTTCAAATTTTCCTAGAAAATCAAAATTGAGACATATTTTGATTTTAGGGGGAGTATAAATTTTATAAAAATTAGAAAATTTGAAAATGTCAAAAACATTGAAAAAGCAAAAATGAGTTTTTGTTGTGAAAAAGAGGAAGTGATAGTAGATCAGTTAGACTGTCACAGCATGCTAAAGAAATGGAAAGATAAAATGTAATAAACGGTCTCACTAAAGATGTGACGATAGGCTCAACTAGACTAGTAGATTTGCGACAACGATACAAATTTAAATGAAAAAGCCTAGTTCTAGTGGGAAACTTTTCGACTTATTGGTGACACGTCGTTAAATCATTAGTGTGGGTCACATTGCGCGTTCCACCAAGCTCCTTAATTAGGTTTTAGCTCGTAAGCTATTTAATCTTGATACATTCGAATCCTTCGAATGACTTTATATATTCAGAGCTTAACTAATCCTGAAAATTACAACTTGGCACACCCTTCTAGGGTGTTATCTTTTGTTGAACCTTATCTTTTAACAAGAACTTAGGAGGTTTGCTATTTTCATAAATCCTTCCTTGATTTCCTGCCGTATACTGGCAACTTACAGTCGATTATGGATTTGTATGATCTTATTTGTTGTTTCCAAGGCAACTTTCAGATCCTGATAATTGGACTTACCAATTCTCTATCTAACAATAGATGCTTAACATTCCATCCATACAAGGTCTCCCAAGGAGCGGCCTAAATACTTACATATCAATTATTATAGAAAAGCTTATCTTAAGGTGGGATGGTCATCCCAACCATTGCTTAAAACTATTCTTAAGGAATAGCTAATCCTTATAACTAGTTGAATAACTCGACGATCCTGGGTAGTTGATGGCGATTTCATCATGCCAATCACTAAAATAAAATATTTTAATGATTACATAAATTTTTGGAAGTCCGGATGTATTCAGAACGTAAGATATGAGCGAAAATGCAAACTAATGCACTTTTTGACGCTTCTAGTCCCTGAATGACCAAAAGGTTTATTTTAGCATACAGAACCCCTCAAAGCCTATTTCTAAGCTATGTAAAGGATATTTATGGTATGTTTAACTTATGATCATGTTCCATATTTTCCGTTACAGTAGGAATCGGCATACTTTCACAGTTTGTCGAATTTAGTCCCTGTAAGCGAATAAACTTGATTTTGCCATACCAAAGCCTTCAAAACTTATTTCTAAGTGATGTAAAGGTTATTTAAGGTATGTTACGCATAAATTGATGTTCCGAAGTGTTTGTCGCGTTAAACTGATTACGTTTGCCCACCAGTTTGCGTATAACTCTCCAAAAAGCGATATAGAGTTTGAAATTGAACAAAAATCAAAACATGCAAAATGTCAAACATAAACAAACAAACATTGGGATCAAATAACATTGTTTCATTGATAACTGAACTATTTACAATGATTACAAGCACAGGTGTCACAGTCTTCTCTACTTGAGGAAATTTCGCCCCGAAATTTATTTAGAGGAAACTCGTGAGAAAAGATGTGGATATTTCGCCTTCATTTGATCTTCACGTTCCCAAGTAAACTTTGGTCCATGTTTAGATTCCCAGTGAACTTTGACCAATGGAATGCACTTGCATTTAAGCCACTTGACTTCACAGTCCATGATTTCCACAGGTTTCTCAACAAAATGCATCGTGTTATCAACACGAATTTCGTCATGTGGTATGTGAAGGTTCTCATCAGCTAAACACTTCTTGAGATTGGACACGTGAAAGGTTGGATGAATGTTTCCAAGTTCAGGAGGTAACTCAAGTCTGTAGGCTACCTTACCGATTCTTTCGACGATCTTGAATGGTCCAACGTATCTAGGTGCAAGTTTTCCTGTCTTTACAAATCTGATCACACCTTTCCAAGGTGAGACTTTAAGTAATACGCGATCACCGACTTGAAATTCCAAGGGCTTGCGTCATCGGTCCGCGTAACTCTTTTGATGGCTTCGAGCTGTCTGAAGGTTATCGCGAACTTTCTTAACCTTATCTGTTGTCTCTAAAATGAGGTCAGGTCCAGTAAGCTGAGACTCGCCGATCTCATTCCAGCAGACTGGTGAACGACATTTTGGACCATAGAGAGCTTCGAAAGGAGCCATGTTGATGTTGGAGTGATAACTGTTGTTGTAGGAGAATTCAATCAATGGAAGATACGAATCCCAACTACCACCAAAACCAATCACACAAGCTCTAAGCATATCCTCCAAAGTCTGGATTGTTATCTCAGATTGACCATCAGATTGCGGATGATAAGCTGTGCTCAAATTAAGTTGGGTCCCCATAGCAGATTGCATGGTTCTCCAAAACCGAGACGAGAATCGAGTATCTCTGTCAGAAATAATGTTCAAAGGAACACCATGTCGAGGTACAATTTCATCCACATAGATTTTAGCAAGCTTGTCAGCAGAAAGATCTTCACGGATCGGCAAGAAATGTGCTAACTTTGTAAGACGATCAATAACTACTCAGATGGCATCATGTCCTCTCTTAGTGTTCGGAAGTTTGGTAATAAGATCCATAGCAATGTTTTCCCATTTCCAAACTGGAATCTCTGGTTGCTCCAATAAACCAGAAGGATGTTGATGTCCAGCCTTAACCTTAAGACAAGTAAGGCATTTTGATACGTGTAAGGCAATATCTTTCTTCATACCAGGCCACCAATACTGAGTACGAAGATCCTTATACATTTTGTCTGCACCAGGATGAATAGAATAACGAGACTTATGAGCTTCATCCATAAGCAAGGTGCGAAGATTGTCTTGACTTGGGACCTACAAATGGTCCATGAAATAATATGATCCATTGTCCTTCAGTTCAAGATCAGGCTTAATATGATAGGGTAATTCCTTACCCATCAATCCTTGTGAGACGCAAGTATGTTGAGCCTGAGAAATGCGAGATTGGATATCAGATCGAACTTTGACACAATGAAGCTTGACACGTTCCTTACGACTCAATGCGTCGGCCACAACATTCGCCTTACCAGGATGGTAGCGAATTTCACAATCATAGTCGTTTAGAAGTTCAACCCAACGTCGTTGCCACATGTTGAGTTCTTTCTGATTGAAGATGTGCTGAAGACTCTTGTGGTCAGTGAAAACCACACATTTTGTACCATACAATAGTGTCTCCAGATCTTGAGAGCGAAAACAACAGCACCTAACTCAAGATCATGAGTGGTGTAGTTCTTCTCGTGTATTTTCAATTGCCTCGATGCATATGCTATGACTTTGTTCCTTTGCATGTGAACACAGCCAAGACCCAAGTTTGATGCATCACAATACACGACAAAATCATCATTGCCCTCAGGCAAAGTTAGAATAGGCGCATCACAAAGCTTCTGCTTCAAGGTCTGAAACGCTTCTTCTTGTTTGGTTCCCCATTCAAAGGGTTTGTTCTTCTGAGTTAGAGCAGTTAGATGAACTGCAATCTTGGAGAAGTTCTCGATGAAGCGGCGGTAATAACCCGCAAGACCAAGAAATGAACGAACTTCAGTAGGAGTAGTAGGCGTATCCCAATCCTTAATCGCACTGATCTTGGAGGGATCTAAGTGAATACCTTGTTCGTTGACAATATGTCCTAAAAATTAAACTTCCTTAAGCCAAAATTCACACTTAGAGAATTTGGCAAAAAGTTGCTCTTTCTTCAGGAGTTCCAGAGTAAGACGAAGATGTTGCTCGTGATCAGCTTGCGTCTTAGAGTATATCAAGATGTCATCAATGAAAACGATGATGAACTTATCCAAATAAGACTTACAAACCCTATTCATCAAGTCCATGAATACAGCAGGAGTATTAGTCAAACCGAATGGCATAACAGTGAACTCATAATGCCCATATCGAGTGCGGAACGCTGTCTTGGGAATATCTTCTTCATGCACACGAAGCTGATGATACCCAGAATGTAGATCAATCTTTGTGAAACAAGTAGCACCCTGTAACTGATCAAAGAGATCATCAATGCGAGGTAGGGGATATCGATTCTTGATGGTAAGCTTGTTAAGCTCACGGTAATCGATACACATCCTGAAAGATCCATCCTTCTTCTTGACAAAAAGAACGGGAGCACCCCAAGGTGAAAAGCTAGGATGGATAAAACCTTTGTCAGAAAGCTCTTGAAGTTGCTTAGATAACTCTTGCATCTCAGATGGTGCAAGACGATATGGAGATCTGGCAATAGGATTTGCACCAGGTACAAGATCAACACGGAACTCGACTTGGCGTGCTGGGGGTAAACCAGGTAACTCTTCAGGAAACAACTCAGGATAATCCCGAACAACAGGGATATCTTAAATAGACTTACCTTTGCCTTTATCTGCTACAACGTGTGCCAAGAAGGCCACATAGTTCTTTCGCAGATACTTCCGAGCCTGAGTACAAGACATGAGCTTGAGACTTCTAGCAGGTTTCTTACCATGAATCTGTAAGATCTCACCTGTCGAGAGCGGAACACGAACAATCTTCTCGAAACAAACTACCTATGCGTGATGCTTGGCTAACCAATCCATACCCACTATAACGTCGAAACTCCCAAGTTGCATCGGTGTGAGGTCAATAGGAAAAAGATGGTTGTGAAGGTTCAGCTGGCAATTACGAAGAACAGAATCGAGAACGACGGGATCACCACTAGCAACTTCTACCGTCAAAGGCTTTCCTAGTTTTGTTCTAGACATGCGAAGCAATGGCTCAAAAGACAATGACACAAAACTCTTATCGGCACCTGAATAAAAAAGAACAGAAGCAGACCGATTGTTAACAAAGAACGTACCGTTCACCACCTCGTTGTCTGCTCGTGCCTCATTAGCATTCATGTTGAAGACTCGACCTCGAGCCTGAGCCTGATTCTGATTCACGTTGACCAACCTTGGACACTGGTTTCGATAATGAGTTAGGTCCCCACAATTGTAGCACGAACCAAGAGGAAAGTGAGGTTGTGCAACTTGTGCTTGCTGTGGAGCAGGCGGTTGAGCAGCCTGCTGAGCTGGGTTATGAGCTGCTTGATTGGGAGCAAAGCGACAAATATCAGCAAGATGACCCGACTTCCCACAGTTAGTACAGAAACGACACGGAACTTGCAGTTGATGGTGGCTATTGCATCTGTTTCACAACGGTGCATTCCCCGCATATCGTTTCTTTGCTGGCGGTTGTGCAGGCTGATTGGGAGCTGCTTGATTGACCTGGGCAGTGATAGCGAAATTATGGGAAGCCTTACGCTTCCTAGACCCTTTCGAAGAACCAGAATCCTTGCCCTTCTTGTTCTTACCCTTCTTGCTTTCACCCTTATCAGACGACTGTTTCTTACCCTTGTCACCCTTCCTGTGTAGCTTACCCTTTCGGACCTGCGACTCAGTCAAAGTCGCAGCTAACTCGATTGCCTGACGAACTGTGGTAGGGTTACCACCAGTGACGATGTCTTGCACGGAGTCAGGTAAGCCATCAATATACCTCTCGATAGCCTTCTCGAGTGGGGTAACCATGGTAGGGCATAGCAAACTCAACTCTTCATACCTATCAGTGTAATACCGATGTTCACCACTGTCCTACTTCAAATCATCAAACTCCCTTTCCAACGCCTTCTGTTCATGACGAGGACAAAATTCCCTCATCATAAGAGCCCTAAGCTCTGCCCATGTCTGTGCTAAAGCAACCTCAGCACCACGGTCTCTCATAACCCCGTTCCACCAAGTAAGAGCCCTCTTCTGAAACACACTGGAAGCAAACTCAACTTTCCGATTATCAGGACACTGAACATGACGAAACGTACTCTTGATGCTCTTGAACCACTGGAGGAGCCCAGTTGCTCCTTTAGAACCACTAAACTTGAGTGATTTAGCCGAATTGAAACTCTTGAAATTGCATGGACCATTTTGGTTATTATTGGCTTGGTTAACTTGAGCAATAATGTCTGGGAGTACAACAGCCATATGCTGCACCATGATAGCTGCCATTTCGGCATTAGGTAGCGGATTTTCGCGTCCATGAGGCATTCTAAAAGAGGAAACATGAGAGAAAACGAGTGAGATGATTAGATGAAAAGAATGAGATGATACAAAAATCGACAAAAGCAAAGATGGTGGTCATTCGTTTGTACCACAAAGCAAACAAACGACACACAGTGACTAATCAAAGTAAATGGGTCAAACATAATGTATCGCGAAGACATGCTCGCCTATAACTGAACACTCACCCCAAGAGTTCCCAGGTAAGAGTGACTGGTCTGATTATGTGGATTTGTACGAACACTCTAGCTTTAGACAGAAAATTCGAGGTACAGGCATTCACCCTTCCAGTTTGCATGTGTTCACACTATTTAGACCCAAAACTTTGACGAGATTTTGAAAACTTAGAAGGCACAAGGCCAAAAAGAATCATTCAAAAACGGATGATTAAATTTTCAAAATCATTCTGAAAAATTGAAGGGTTCAAATCCTTATAATAAGTTATTTAAAAACAGATGATTGATTTTCAAAAATCGTTTTGAAAAATTGTGTTCTTGTTTTGGGTACTCACCTAAGGATAGTTGAAATGCATGTTTTAAGATCTAAACAAAAGGTAACTTGTGTTGGGGTCCTAGAAAGGTTATAGTCTAGGTCAAAGCATTACTAATAACCTAATTCCCTATAACCATTGGCTCTGATACCAACTCTTCTGTCACACCCCGACCGCGTAAAACAACGAAACCACAGCGGAAACGTCGGGGAGTGTTGTAACAGAATTATTGTTTCACAACCATGGTAATTAAAGTTATGTTTTATTTATTAAAAAAAGGATTACATTGTCTTTAAACAAAAGAAACAAGAGTACATAACATTATTTAAACTAATCTTGCTTCTTTTATGTCACTAAGGCCCGAGTCCACCCTAGTGTATCCATTTAAACAAACCAAATGTCATACCAAAATGTAAGCATGTTTTATGAAAATAATGCACTAAGTATGCATCAATTGAACATACATAGCATGAAATGTAATGTAATGTAAAACAATGCACTAAGTATATGCACTAAATGGACATACATAGCGTGAAATGTAATGTAAAACAATGTACTAAGTATGCACTAAATGGACGTACATAGCATAAAATGTAATGTAAAACAATGCACTAAGTATGCACTAAATGGACATACATAGCAAAAACATAATGAAATCATGTACTATAAGTGTACTATTGAACATAACAAGCATATGATATGAAAACATGGAAAGCACGAAAATAACAAGTAGGCACATGTGTTTCACCCCAAAATGTTTGAAATACAGTAAAAGAGGGGACTATGTACTCACTTGAGATTGCCTAGAAGTCCTTGAATAACAACCAAGCAATGCTAGAGATCACGGAAATCAAACGGCACCTAATATAGGTAACTATGTTAATAAACCGGACCTAAATCGGAGGATCGGATAAAATGAGGTTTCGTAAACCAAATGAGTATAGGAACCCATGTATTATGGTTTAACAAAGCCTACATTCTAAAACGAAACCTAACCTAAGTGCTTACGACCCATTACGACCCGTTTAGGTAGCTTATGCTACTTTAAAGCGTCGTTCGCGTAAAACGCGTTCGGACCGCCTAACTAGTCCTATGACAAGTAATATATGCCTTAACATGTCTAATAATGTTTCCTAATCAGTTTAGATGTCAAAATTTAAGTTACATATGCTTAAAATGAATTTATGCGCAAAAGGGCATTTTGGTCATTTTCCTAAGGCATATAAACTACCTATCATACAACTAACTAAACGTAGTGACCATAAGGTATAACCTCGGAAGGATATTCCCTATACAACTATGGTTACCTAATGTGTTTGGTCGGATCCTATTGATCGACCAAACGGGTCGGGTTTGAAAGTCTAAGCGGTTGTTTAGACCGCTTATCTTACGACCCTATAAAAGCACTAAACCTAAAGTGACGAGTTAAACATGTTAAAACATGTTTAATGAAGTTTGAAAACAGGTTTGATATCAAAACAAATGGTTTTGATACCCAAGAATAGTTTGGTTGCAAAATACGCATAAACGCGCATTTTGACCGAAACTATAACTCGTCACTAAACCTAAATAACGTGGTAATCAGTAGGTATAGTCACAAGGGACTATAACCATCGTGATTACGCTCATGTTGCGAAGTTCAAACGAACTTCATGTTAACCATAAACTGGTCAAAGCTGAAAGTCAAACACAGTTTGAATTTTGTGCCTAAAACCCGTAAAAGAACGAAAGAATACTTAAAAAGGGTCCAAGAAATTGAAGTTTAATCTAATTATTCTCAGGTATGGAGTGTTAGAACTCCAACTTAGAGAACAAATCAGATCAAGGTGTGGATTTGGGAAGAAATGGGGTGGGGTATTTATAGATTTTGGGTGACCGTTAAGATCGTTTATCGAGAAACGTCCTTCGATCTGAGCCGTACACATGCACCCATGGTTTTGGAATACCATGGGCACCCAAAATAGCCCATAGGAAGCTTGAAATACCATTTGCAACTCACAAAAACAGCTGGAACAGGGTGTAAACAGCTGGGAAACATTTTTGCAGATCTGATGATCTTACACGCCCTGCGTAAGACTCATAGGGGGCTTACGTGGCCCGCCTGAGCTGCACAGTTCAGCAATAAGTTTTAGTTTTTTACAGTTTTGGTCCCTGCAGTTGTTTAGGCCTCATTTTGACATGTTTAAAGCCCGTTAAGCCATTTTCAAGGCTCTAAAATGATGCCTAAGCATAGAGGATATGAAACATGCTCAAAAATATGCCGGATTTCGGTTCGTTTGGCTGTACGATCACGTTATTCGGTTAATTACGATGAAACACGAACGGACGCGAAAAACGATCCAAATTACGCGACGAATGGAATTTTATCATGCCAATCACTAAAATAAAATATTTTAATTATTACATAAATTTTTGGATGTCCGGATGGATTCAGAACGTAAGATATGCGCGAAAATGCAAACTTATGCACTTTTTGATGCTTTTAGTCCCTGAATGACCAAAAAGTTTATTTTAGCGTACCGAACCCTTCAAAGCCTATTTCTAAGCTATGTAAAGGATATTTATGGTATGTTTAACTTATGATCATGTTCCGGATTGTCCGTTACAGTACGAATCGGCATACTTTCGCAGTTTGTCGAATTTAGTCCTTGTAAGCGAATAAACTTGATTTTGCCATACCAAAACCTTCAAAACTTATTTCTAAGTTATGTAAAGGTTAATTAAGGTATGTTAAGCAGAAATTGATGTTCCGGAGTGTTTTTCGCATTAAAATGATTACGTTTGCGCACCAGTTTGCGTATAACTCTCCGGAACGTGATATAGAGTTTGAAATTGAACAAAAATCAAAACATGCAAAATGTCAAACATAAACAAACCTTGGGATCAAATAACATTGTTTCATTGATAACTGAACTGTTTACAATGATTACAAGCACATGTGTCACATTTATGATACACGCAAAAAAGGTTTGGGTCTTGCCCCCTTTTGTTGCGCATCTGTAGAGGAGTCTTAAATTGGTGATTCTTGGTGGATACAAACTCGGAAGGAGTCTTGGTGAGTGGTGTCCATTTTTTTCCTTTGTTTTCTTTTTTGACTTACTTTTGATAATGATCTGATTGATGGTCGTGCGTGCATCTTCCACCGGTGGGCTTCTCTCGCTATAGCCAGACGACTTCCATGGTGGGCCTCGCCCTTTTTTGTTGCACCTGTCATTGACGTGCTTGCTATAGTTATGTTGATGGCTTTCCCGGCTTTCTATATCGTCATTCACCATCCTTGGAAGTGAAGCCTCTTCATCCTCATTCTCTTCATTCTCATTTTCATCATTCTCATCCTCATCATTGATGTGCATAGCGTTTTGCACATCAGGGTGGAGCCAAACATAATCATAATGATCATCATGCCCTAAACCATCTTCATATTCATTATCAACATCATCACCATCAGCTTCTTCATCAACAATAACCTACATTTTTTTTGTTTTCTTGGGTGTGGCTTCCTTAGCCTTTTTAACTGTTTTCTTTTTTACTTCTTTGCCAACATGGCATTTTTCCAGTGCACCCTCAAACAAGTCAAGAGTTTTTCTTGTAACCCACTCAATTGGGTATCCTTCTTTTCGGTATAATTGTTTTCTATTACAAGCATCGTTCACCAAGGCAAGCTGTAACAAATAGATTTTCAAATGATACATGTTTTGGCATTTAGTAAAAAATCTATCAAATGAAACATGTTTTGGCGTTTAACAACACACAAATGATATATGTTATATAGGGAAGTTTTATTCTTACCGCATGTATGATCAAGGGCCATGTGTAATGCTTTGTTGGAGACCATGTGGTTTTAGCGTTTTTCAAGCATTGGATGATATAACCACACCAGTTCATTTGTTTTATTTGAACGTTTGGTTTAACGTTGTGCAAGAATTATCTGTTGTTGACCGCATTATCACTTGCATGCCTAATTATAGTGAAGAATGCTACAAGGAAATTTAGGCAGAAGTTTCTCCCGAAGCTATGCATCATAGGCAAAATGTCTTCAAAGTAGAGCTTCACACTTGGTCTGTCAATCCAGTCAAACCCTTCAAACGGTGTTGTCCACTCAGCAACTACGTGGTCTTTAGTTGTTGGCCTTTTTTCATCTGCACGGGCACCCTTCCATTCGGTATACCCGTTAAAGTGTTTATCAATTCTTCATTCATATATATGGTATGGTTGCCAACATTTAGGTTGTTTGTCTTTTCATTGTAATTTTCAACCAACCAGTACCCAAGCATTGTCGATACGCTGTCTATTTTCAACTTTAGTGTAGCACCAAATCCCATTTGTTGTACTGCCTGTCTTTGATTTTGGTTTAGATTTATAAACCAACCAGTCAAGTTTGTAGGTTTTACTCTTGACAAAACCCTAGCCCCACTGAACTCATAATATGGTTCTTCCTCAACCTCAACATCATGACTTAAGGCCTTCCTCTTATTGGCGTTCTGGGCCTTGCATGTGTGCACATTTATTCTCACTCTCAACCTCTCCTCACCTATAAAACATGATTAATATTCATAGAGTTTTATTTTATGGCGTTTAATAATATAAATGATACATGTTTTTCATAAGTCAATCACAGATCATACATGTCGTCGAACAAGACAATAACAGATGACACATGGCGTTTATAACACAAATCATACATGTTTTGGCGTTTAGTAAAAAATCTATCAAATGATACATGTTTTGGCATTTAATAACACCCGAATGATATATGTTTTTCAAAGACAATCACAGATGATACATTGCGTTTAATAACACAAATGATATATGTGAAATTTCATTCTCATACATTTTAACAATATTAAACAAACGATACAAATTTTGGCATTTAGTAACAAAGTATCAAAGTGTATTACAACATCATAAAAAGTAACAATTTGTACCATGTTCTCTTGTTGTCTTCTTTCGTTGCTCATTGGGTTTTTGGCGTTTTGGAGCAGATGAATCTTTCGTTTCCACACTCAAAGAAACCACAAATTATTGTTAAAATTAGAACGCCCAAAACATCATAAAGTAGCACAATATAAATCGAAGTTAACTCACTATTTTTTTTACCTCTGGATCTGGTTTGATCTTTCGACGCCATAATATTTGTTGTTTCGAGTTTTCTAGGGTTTTCGCATTTTTTCGTATGAGAGGAGGTTTCTCTGGGGGAAGTATATATGTTTCGGTCATGTTTGATGTGTTTTTGTAGATGTACATTTACCTCTTTGCCCTTATTGAAGCGCGTACACTTTAAAAAGTTTCTGTTATTTACGAAAACGCCACCGTGCAATCTCAGCCATAAATTTTTTGATCTGACAATCCATAACTGTTCTCACATTTCTCACCGTTTTCCCTAAATCCTGACCCTATATATATAGGCCGGTTAACGTACAAAATAGCTTAACGTACATTGCGTACGCGATTGTATTTTCAACATGCGATTTAATTCTTCAACATACGATTTGTAAAAAATAAATATAACATGCGAATATATATTATAATATATTCAACATGCGATTGTAAAAAATACAGCATGCAGTTTCTAAAATATAAACATGCGATTTCATTAAAACCTCCATTCACTTTAATATATATCATGCGACTTCATACATATACACACATGCGATTTCCAGATTTTTATACTATAACATGCGATTTTGCCTAACGTACATAATGTATGTTAAGGCCAATTGTATTATACACTTTATATATATATATATATATATATAGGAAACGGTTCAAATGAAAACCATCCTCAGTTGCGAGAACTGCTCTCCACTAATCAGATTATGCCACCTACACACCATTATTTTATAATCTAAAGGGTATTTTGGTAATTCATTCTAAGTGTCAAATCTCTCTCGCTCTCTCTCTGTCTTTAAAGTCTCAGACTTTTTATCACATCATCTCATCTCTCTCTCTTAAAAATTTAAATCCCTCATCTCTCTCTCTTAAAATCGTTCACCACCATCATCTTCAAGAAATCACTGTCTCCTCCACCACCGTCACCGGAGATCACACTCCGACCACCACCTCCATCACTCGCACTCTCTGTCTCATCCACTACCACGACCCCCTCACCAAAATCAAAACCAGTGTCTCCTCCGCCCCTGTCACCGGAGATCACACTCCGACCACCACCTCCATCACTCGCACTCTCTGTCTCATCCACCACCACGACCCCCTCACCAAAATCAAAACCCAAACCAAAACTATGCTCACCAGAAGAGTGGTTTCAGGGGGTTTTGACGTTTAGGGGGTTACAACTGATGTTTTGGGGGTTTCGACGTTTTTGGGGTTCGACGTTTTGGGGGTTTCGACGTTTTGGGGGTTTCGGCGTTTTGGGGGTTTCGACGGTGATACGACGACGTTTTTCGGGGGCGGTGGTGGCGGTGAATGATGGGTGAAGGGGTGGTTGTTGTGGTGGGTTAGGGGCGGCGATGTGTCGAAGGCGGTGACGGTGATGGTTAATATGCAGTCACTGTTGATGTTGGGGGGTTGGGGGGTGGTTTGACGGTGTGTCAAAGGCGGTGACGGTGATGGGTGTTCAAACTGGAGGCCAAGCTATCATGATTATGTACCCTTTTTATGGGTTTGGAGGTTGAAAATGTTAGTATTTTATGTTTTTGCTGTTTTGATTGGAGTTATATGATTTGGTATGGTATGTGCCCAGTGGCGCCGGTGGTGCGATGGTGCCGATTGGTCACTGAAAAGAGATTGGGTTTTTTTTAATAAAATCAATCTTGGTGATCGTTGGTATTTTTTACAGGTGGTGTCGGTGGTCTTTTTGCGTTTGGCAGTGATAGTACGAAACGTCTTTTTTTCCTGTTTTAGGGGTTGATGAATATGTAAATTCACTTGTTTTTCTCTATTTTTCTATGTATTTTCATTTCAACGCGTCCTTTTTATATCAGTTGAAACTGTAAAAACCCAAATTGGTACACCCGGACCCGGTCAACCCACCCAACCTGTAGTTTCGTTTTTTTCGTTTTTGGTAAATGTGGTTAGCGGTGTGATCAGAATTTGTGTCGAAACTAGTAGAACCAAACCATGAGCACCGGTTACATGTTATATATGCAACCAGAAAATTTAAAGGATACTTGAGATTTATGTGTTCTAGTAGAGGTTTAATCGACAAAGTCCGCATTCACATTTGTGGGTCAATGTCATAGTTACAACTTACATTACTGTTTGCATCTCTTGGGTTACTGATTATATGATTTACAGGTGGTGTCGGTGGTCTTTTTGCGTTTGGCAGTGATAGTACGGAAAACATTTTTCCCGACAATTGATGACGATGGCGTGGCAAGGATAGCGGAGAGTAGGTTTTTAAACCTACAACCCCGCTTTTGCAGCCATGATTATTGGAAACTTTGAGCCAAACCCCGTTTTTTTCAAGATCCATGGATGTTTTTTTTTATTTTTGTTGTTGGTTTTTTTTTTTTTTTTTCAGTCGATGATGATAAGTTTTAACTTATCTGAGACAGCTTGTTGAGTCGTGATTTTTGGGTGAGTTCGTTTGTTAAGATTCTCAAATTTCGTACACCCGGAATCGGGGTCGGGGGGCGTAAAAAGATGTTTGATGTAAAAAGTTTTTTGTAAAAAAGTTTTGGAATAAAATTGTAAAAAAGTTTTTTTGTAATTTTTTTTTGTTTGGCGTAAAAAAGTTTCTTTTAACCCGTAAAAAAATTGTTTTTTGTAAAAAAATCTTTTTTTACAACCGTAAAAAAGTTTTTTGTTTGGCATAAAAAAGTTTTTGTTTAAACCCGTAAAAAAAGGTTTTAAAACCGGGTCGTAAAAAAGTTTAAACCGGTAAAAAATGTTTTCAAACCGGGTCGTAAAAAAATGTTTTAAAACCGTAAAAAAATGTTTTAAAACCGGGTTGTAAAAAAATTTTAAACCCGTAAAAAATTTGTTTTAAAACGTTTTTAATAATAAAATCTGATTTTAATGAAATCATTTGATTTTTGTTATGAATGCATCATAATGTGGTGACTCTCCACATATGTAACCTCCATATATTTATTACCTTTGTATTAATGTTAAGCCCTCTATAAATAGAGGTTTCATGTAATTGGTATTACACATTCAATGAATATAAGAATGAGTTCTTCTATTCTCTCTTTCTGACTTTCTATTCCTTGTTCTTTATGTTTATATATATGTACGTTGATTACTAGTAGGCCGTTGTTTCACAACACGTTATCAGCATGGTTGTAAAACAAGGTTTCCAAGGCCGAGTACTCCCCGAGTAGTCTCTACAAGGTAGGCTGCCGAGGCGACTTTCTTTGACTCCGCCTAATTACTCGGAATCGGTCAAACGCGGTCAACCGAGGCCAAAATTGTATCTAGTAGGTCAACTTGGGCCGAGTTTGACTTTAAAAATAATAAAACATAATTTCTGTGCCTATCATATTAAAGAATGAATATTATTTTCATGTATTTTGTTATAGATATTAGTAAATTTATGTTATTTAATTTCCAAAAACTAATTTAGTTATAATTTAACATGTCCGAGTACTCCCCGAGTACTCTCCGCCTAGGCCGAGTACTCTCAACTCCCTGGTCGACTGACTAAGGAGCGCCTAGCGACTTTTGCAACCATGGTTATCAGCACGAGTTGCTTTGGAGTTGGATCACATCATCGTTAGTGTTTTGTTGTTCGGTTAGTCAACCATCAATGTTCATTGCTGCCCTGTTGAATAAGTTTAATCTGCCATGCCTTCATAAAGGTAACTGTTAGTATACAATTTTTATATTATGTTCACGCTCGACCTTTCTTATATTTCAGATTAATTCACAAATCTATATTTATGTTATGGGGTAATTTTGGCGGCTAGGGCTGGTGTTTGGAAGATGACAAATAATCTAACATGATTTAAAAGAAAGATCAGATGATTTTATTCAAATTAAAATACTAAAACAATCCATGTATGCGATAACATTGATTATGTTATGGGACTACAATATATAATTTTCCAAGATAAAATATTTAAGTTAAAAATGAATTTAAATTTAGAATAAAATATATAATTTATGCAGTTTATTAATTTAAATTGATTTGCTATACTATGAGATTATGTTATATTTATTTAGCTTTTGTTGTTGGAATAAGGTTGCTAGTAAAACTAGATTAAAGTGGTTGATTAAATATAGATGAGTAGAATTGGAAAAACAGTTTGTTTGGAGTTATATAACCGTTGTTTATAAAATTGGTATAAATCATATTATATCTCTTATTTGATTATTAGTTCTTCCTTGTCTATATGTCTAAACATTTGTATATACATAGATACAAACATTGTATTTGGTGATTATAATTTTTTTTACTAAATCATCGAGATTATATTTATTATTGGCTCATCAAAGTATCGATTTCCATCTTATTTTTATCGGCTATTTGGGTATAGTCTTGTTATTTCGTTTTTCTAATTCACTTTCTTAAACAGATTACAAATAAATATTAAGTTATATAATGAATAACCTATTGAATAAGGTTTAAATGCGTAATTAATTGCGAAATAGGGATTTTAGTCACTGTATGCCCTCTTTTGTATGCCCTCTTTTCATTGAGAAGAAAATCTTTTATTTTAGTTATAAATACTATTAATTTTAATTTTAATTTTATGTTATGCGTTTCGTGTTTAAAGTGTGATTCTATCATACATGTATATTTTGTGAAAATGAATAGTTTTCTTTTCATGAAAAAAGAATACCATCAAAATTTTCATATATTTACTTATGGTTTTTTTAAGATGTATGAGATTCGTCTAAGTTTGGAAAATAAATAAGTTGTTAGTAAAAAAAATTGAATCTGAAAGTCGACATATATTTATATTTAATAATCGTATAAGTTTCTTTTAGTTTGTTATCTTTCAATATTATATATCTAAAGATTTACATAAATTTATAATTAGTAATTGTATAATACCTTTTATATACATGAATGAATTTATTGTATGAAATATTTATCGGGCAAAAGATGTGTTCGTAACTTAATTGAGATTCTTAGGATGGAACAACAAATTGATTATTATAGAAAAATAAGGTTATCTACAAGTAATAAAAGATGACAGGTTATGTATTAAAATACCATGAAAAATTGATGTTCGTTTATGCTTTAAATTAAGTGATAAATATGTATATGTATTATATTTAAAACTGGATATACCATGATACGATACCTTGATATATGAATTACATATATATTAGGTCCTAGCGATTAAAAAAATCTTATTTCATAAAGTTTTATTATTAACTCGTGTTATATGATGACATGTATAACGTCATATATTGTATTATTTGACTTTATGTATACCTTGTATTTTATATATTACTATATGTTATATATAATATATTGAATAGAATGATTAAACCAAAGTCGTTGTTTATTATCACTCCCATGAGAGACCATATATACTTTAGATATAACGCACGAAGTGTCATACTCACTGAATCTCATTATTAAGTTATGAAAGGTCGTAAAATGTTAGACAATTAAATCTTATATGACTCGAACATGTAATTATTTCTTAGTTTATGTGACAAGAAAATTGTTTATAAGGAAAAATTAGATGATTTTTTTCCATCTGTCACATCTACGACATGCTCCTGAAGTAGCAATGTCATTAAATGTGAAAAAAGTTTGTAGCGACTTTATATCCGTATGTTCGAGTAAATAATGAAAAACCATGAAATGTGTTTGGTTTTACTCTGATCCATGAAGTGAATATATATTGATCATGGACATCATTGAGAAACTTGTAAAGATGGTTATGTTAATAATGAGATCGACCATCAAAAACGTAATGCAACGAAGATCATGTTAATAAAGAATATGATCACCACAAGTGACAAATAAAGGGAGTGATTATATGAGAATAATAATATGTGAAAAGGATAAATATAATAATACATTATTCTCTTGTATTTTTAGTCATGTATATAAAGCAAATATTATCATAAACCAGAAGTTTATGGATTATAATTATTTAATGAGTTGGCATGACCGGTTAGACCACACCGAGTCGATGGTGTTGTGAAACTTAACGAAGAATCAAAAGATTCTTGCTGACAATTAAACTTATCATATTTGCTCTCAAGGGAAATTAATGATTCACCAACCAAAGTAGGGTAAGAATCCCTAAATATTCTAGAAGTGATTAAAGGATATGCATATCCCAACATCACACCATTTAGTGTTTTAAATCGATGCATCATCTAAATGGTTATCAAATCCACAACCTAAAGTTTTTGTGATTATGGCTTAGCTAATGTGATCACAAGCATATTATTCCAGATTGACATATTTATTTTGGTTGTAATAGTGAATTGGATTCCTAAGTTATTGATCATCATTGGAATACATGGTTTGTCTTGTCTTGTCTACTAGATCGTGATGTATAGTAGGCTAGGTTAAGGGATGTTATAGGTTTTTTTGTTTGTTTGGCTTACATATATGGGGCATGTCCTGTATATGAACTAGTGTGGAACTCATCCTCACTACTTATTCTTATTTGCGGGTTTTATAATAGAATCACCGGGGTAACGCTTTACCCAAAAAAAAATGCTAAACCTCTATGATTGGTTGCAAAACCTATGATCATGTGAGTAGAAGTTCATATGTTATGGACATGTTATTTTAAATGCAACATTAATTCAAATCAAGCCAACAAGTCATAATACTTTCTCCCCATATCGTTGGTTTTTGATCAGGAACCAAAGATGTCCCATCAAAGATTTTGGTTGTGCAACATATATTGAAATTGATCCACCACGATGCACAAAGATAGGACCTTAAAAAAATGGTTGGGTATGTATGATAATGAATAGAGCCATTGACGAGATATTTAATTACGGCTCAATTATTTGATATACATATCAATGGACTAACATTCCCAACATCAGGGGGAGATAAAAAGCAGTTGGAAAAGAAATGAGTTGGTATGAATTATCATTGATCCTCAAAAACTAAAAGTGTGAACCAGAAGTTCAGATAATAACTCATTTACAAAGATCAGCGAATCTATTACCAGACACATATGCCAACTGCTAATGCTCCAATTAAGATGAGTGTCCCAGAAGGACAACCACATATTTGTGATGGGTCTATTGCACGTCTAATGCATGGTAGACTAATCGATTCCAATAATAAAATTCCTCAAAAGTTAGAGCAAGTAATTAAGATGGTTAAGTCGGGGTTATATGAATAGGGTCTCGTGAAGAGACAATAGACATGATGGTTCAAGAAGAACCTCAGGTACCTGAAAATAAAGAGATCTCGATAAGCTGTATCATGTCTAAAGATATGTATGGAATCGAAACAAAATCAACGTTGTTATACTTTTGTATATAATATAGCGCTTGAAATGATGAAATGACGAGGATCAAGATCTAAGATCTGCCTATGAATGAAAATACATAAATGATTGGCCAAAATAGAAAGACGTAAAGTATGGTAGATTCAAATTCTCTAATGAAATGGAAAGTTTTCGGACCAACAGTCCATACAACTGAATTTGTAAAGTATGTTGGATATTAACAGGGCTTTTATGCGAATCATGTGAAAATCAAATTAAATGAGATAAGGCAAATATGGTGCACAAGGATTTTCGCAAAAAACCCATGATTGATTATTATGAGACACATTCTCTAGTGGTGGATGTAATGACTTTCCAATATTTTATTAGTCTGGTAATATAAAGAGAGAATTGATACGCGTCTTATGAATGTTATGTATCACTTGATATTAAAAGTTTACATGAAAGTCCCTCAATGATTTGAATTATCAAAATTCATGTAAAATAAGTTCTCGAGAACGATATGATCGTTGTATACAAATTCATATTTGAATACGTTGAATATAATTGGAACTCCTGATGAGTATCGTAAAGCATTTAAGTGCTTAGAAGGTTAGTTGAAACATCTTAAGGATGTAATTCTTGTGCCCCAATAACTATACATAGGAAACTTGTGTCTGGTTATTATGGCATCTTAATGTACAATGTATAAGCATGGTACAATATGGATTAAATATTCAAGACATCCTTGCATATGATATAGAAATCAATGAGGAGGTATATGTAATAGAACTCCTAAAGAGTGAATGCACATACATTGTTTTTCAAAGTTGAAAGAAGTATGTATATGATTGCAAATGCCTGAAGCATTGATTTGAAGTCCTCAAGAATGTGTCTTTATAAAGTTAAAGATAGTATGAACTAGTTCAACTCATGATATATTCTGATAAAGAGCAATATAAGTTTGATAATATTATCCATCTTTATCAAATGTTCTTTCTTAAAAGTTCACTATATCGCAATTTACAGTGATGATGTCTAAGCATCATCAAGAGAAACTGGCGAGCTTTTAGAAGGGGATTTTTTTAATGACCCTAGCACAGTCTAATTATTACTCGACTTGCAGTTCGAATATATTTGTAATCATACTTTTATTCACCTATCAAACTATATATAGAAGATGTTGGTGGGACATTTTAGTATGTAGAGAGCTCAACCTTATAGTATGTTAAAGGTTGTTCAGACAATTTTTATAAGAAATTATTATTATCATCTCCTACCAAAGTAGAGATTCTCATTTCAAAAGTACCATGGCTAAAGTGTAATTGTGCATTAACTTAACTTTCTAGCTATGCATGATAATATATATTTTTTATTTGAATTTATCAACATGATATTGCATATGTCCAATGAGGAGACATTTGAATGGTAAAGCAGATATGTCGATACCCTTAAGGTAAGAATGATTTTACAACATTACTCAATATAAATGATTGTACTTCAAGGCATCAAACGACAAATCATTCTACAAAAGTTTTGAGCAACTTTCGAGGATGATGGACACACTTTACTTAAAGGATACATATTATAATGAGGAGGAGATTTATTCAAGTTGTACTCTTTTTCCCTTAACTAAGTTTTATCCCAATGGGTTTTCTTAGTAAGGTTTTTAATGAGGCAACACACCTGATCCAAAAGTATCAAGGGGGAAATACGCGCTGTACTCTTTTTTCCTTAGCTATGGTTTTATCCCACTGGTTTTCCTAGCAAGGTTTTTAACGAGGCAGGATCACCTAGCGTATTAAAAGAACAGTAGACTATTATATTTCAACATGTGGATAGTCAATGGGGAGTGTTATGAATGCATCATAATGTGATGACTCTCCACATATGTAACCTCCATATGGTGACTTTCCACATTTGTAACCTCCATATATTTATTACCTTTGTATTAATGTTAAGCCCTCTATAAATAAAGGTTCCATGTAATTGGTATTACACACTCATTGAATATAAGAATGAGTTCTTATATTCTCTCTTTCTGACTTTCTATTCCTTGTTCTTTATGTTTATATATATATGTACGTTGATTGCTAGTAGGTCGTTGTTTCACAACAATTTTAAATTTTTTTAATAAAAAATCAGATTTTAATAAAAAAACCATTAATGCAATAAGACAAAAAAAAGTAATAAAAAACAATAAATACAATAAGACAAAAAAAGTAAATTTACTAAACTACTCTTTTAACATTAAAATATTAAAAACACAAAAAGATAAAAAGATTTTAAAGTGTTTTTTATTCTCTTTTAATCTCAACCATCCATCATAAAAGATCAATGGTTGATAAGTGGTTTTTACGGTTCTCGCAACTGGAGGTGGTTTTCATTTTAACCCATCCATATATATATAGTGTAGGGTTCAAATGAGAAGAAATTTTTTGTAAGAAAAAAAAGAAGAAATTTCAACCAATAACAATCCTTCATTTTACTTCATTTAATTTTTGTATCTAATGTTACTGTAAGGGTATATTGGTAAACTTAGATAGATCATTAATTGTTAGTCTTCCTTTTGAATAGCTAGTAAATTAAAATTTTAACTTATTTTCAAAAAACATATTTTTTTCAAGAGTTAAATTCCATTTTAGTCCCTGTGGTTTGGGTCATTTTGCCAGTTTGGTCCAAAGGTTTGAAACGTTGCCATTTTAGTCCAAATAGTTTCAAACGTTGCCATTTTAGTCCACTGGGTTAACTTCATCCATTTTTTCTGTTAACTAGAAGGGTAATTCATTCATTTTTTTATGTAATTCTGCTAACTAGAAGGGCAATTCGGCCATAGAAAATAACCGAATTGCCCTTCTCGTTAACAGAAAAATGGGATGAAGTTAACCCAGTGGACTAAAATGGCAACGTTTCAAACTATTTGGACTATAATGGCAATGTTTCAAACCTTTGGACTAAACTGTCAAAATGGCCCAAACCACAGGGATTAAAATGACATTTAACTCTTTTTTCAAAGAAGAAAAACAGTTAATTTAAAGTGTAGGATAAATTACGAGGTGTGTTTGATGAATTACGAGTTGTGTAGGATAAATTTCAATATATGTAGGATAAATTTTCAAAACATGTAGGATAAATTTTGATGTGTGTAGACAAAAAATTTAGTGTGGAGGATGATAGTCTTTCTGACTAATTAATTAGTCAAAGATAATAATAAATGCGATGTGAGAAAAACTATTTAATGTTTTATAATTGTACCCTTTGTTCTTTTTTTTCTCAATTTAATTTTCTTCTCAAATGAACCTCCCCCTATATATATAGGGGACCGCTAAAATGAAAATCACCCCTAGTTGTAAGAACCGTGAGAACTACACCGAACGGGGCGAGGTGGACCAAATTTTTTTTTCATAAACGTAGATGCGTGTATTATAAACACATTTGTAAAAAAAAATTCAAAAAAAAAAATGTCGTGTGTGTAGTTTTGAGCACCACAAGTTTGCGTTTATGGGAAACGTAAATTTTGTTTAAAATTTACGGTACCTGTAAACACAAACAAAACTACACACATGACATTTTTTTTTTATTTTTTTTACAAATGTGTTTATAATACTCGCATCTACGTTTATGAAAAAAAAATTTGGTTCACCTCGCCCCATACGGTGTAGTTCTCACGGTTCTTACAACTGGAGGTGGTTTTCATTTTAGCGACCCCCCTATATATATATATATATATATAATATATATATATAGGGTCCTGTACATTAATCCAGAAGTGTAAGAAGTGTATTATAATACTATGTAACACTATATAACAAATATGACACTATAATTTTGTCTGATAGCATGTCTATGATAGATGTATAGTGTTATATGGTGTTATATAGTGTTACATAGTGTTATATGATGTTATATTGTGTTACATAGTGTTATGCGGTGTTTATATGGTGTTATATAGTGTTATAATACACTTCTCACACTTCTGGATTAATGTACATGATCCCTACCCTATATATATATATATATATATATATAGGGAGGAGCTCATGCGAGAACCACCTTTATTGTGAGAACCGCGAGAACCAATGTAAACACAACCTAAAATAGCTAAAAAAACCAAAAAAAAACCTAACTCCCCCCCCCCCCCCCCAAAAAAAAAAACCTAAACCCCCTCCCCCACCCCCCAAAAACCTAAACCCCCCACCCCCCCCCCCCAAGCTAAAATGCTAAAAACTAAACCCCCAAAAAACCTAAAAAAATAAAAAAAATATAAATTTTTTTTTGAATTTTTTATGTTAAAATCGCTACTTTTAGAAGCCAAAAAAAAATTAAAAAAAAAATATTTTTTTTTGGCTTCGAAAAGTAGCGATTTTTTTTATAAAAAATATTTAAAAATTCAAAAAAAAAAAATTTGTGTGATTTTTAGCTATTTTTAGGCATTTTTGGTTTTATTCACATTGGTTCTCGCGGTTCTCGCAATAAGAGGTGGTTCTCGCATGATCTTCTCCCTATATATATATATATATGGTGAGTTCTAGAGTGAACACTAGTGTATTTGTGAATTGAGTGAACAAATCTTGTCCATTGATTTACACTTGTATATTGATAATCAAGGGCTAGGATTAGTTCACTAATGTTCACAATCAAGGGGTTTGTTACAAATGAACCTAACCATACATATATATATACACACACATTTATATATACACACTTATTTTTTTAACTTTCTTTTTTACCTTTAAAAATAAAAAAAATTATAAATTAACCATTATATATATACATATACACACACATTTATAATTTTATGTATATATATACACACATTGACGAATCTTTATTAGGGATGAGAGTAGCTCAACCCCCACCAATTTTTCGCTTGTAGTGATAACTTTACCTAAAATTTATGACTTTTTTTGTAGTGTATAATATTGGTTTTTTTAAAGTCTAATCCCCACCGATTTGGATTTTGAGAGTTCTGCCCCCACTGAGTTTTCGTTCACGCACCGCCACTGTATACACACACACACACCATATGCACTTTTTCTATCATTCTCTTTTCTCCACCTCCACCTCCATCACCACCATCACACTACCGCCACCACAACCACCCCGTCTATCTCGACACTCGTACCTCATCTCCCCTCATCAACCCATCGTCCCAAACATCAGTACCATCCGTCTCTCCCGTCGTACGAAACATCATTAATTTGTTATTATTTTTTTATTTAAAGGTAAAAAAGAAAACTAAAAACAAAATAAGTGTGTAAATAAATAAATGTGTGTATATGCATATATATTTATTTATAATTTTTTTTATTGTTTTTGATTTAAAGACAAAAATAAAATTTATAAAATTAAAAAAAATAAATGGGAAAGTGCTAAAATTGTCCTTTAGGTTTGAGAATTGCCAAAATCATCTATGGAAGTTAACGAATACATTTTAACTGAGTTAGTGATTGCGATGAAAATACAACAAAAATAAAACCTCAATGACCTAGATAAAAAAAAAGTTTCATTTTTGGATCGACGTGACAAAAGTGATCTAAACTCAAGGACCATTTTGACATTTTAATCTTGTAACAATTAGGGTGAGGGGGGCACTCCCCTAAGAGGGGAATCCCCTCTCTTACGCATAACCAATCCTCGTGTGTCACGTCAACTCCCCTCTTAAACTCCCCTAACACCCTAAATTGATGGCACCACTCCCCTCTTAACTCTCTTTGTTTTTTTATTATTAAAAAAAAAAAAAAAAAGAAAACTTTTGATTGGTTGGAAAAAGGCTGGGCCCACCACTCTCTCCTTCTTCTTCACGGTGAACTCCCACCGAGCAAGGTCCCCGATTTGCCTCACCGCACCAACGGCGGCGGTGTTCCCGCTAGGTGACTTGGGTCACCGAAAGGGGTCACCGCTTGTGCCCCGCTCACCCTTATAAAAAAACAGAAAGTCAACACATCAATAAATTTTGACAATAAATGTTCTATCTAAATTTTCAATATTTTTTTCAAGGAATTAAGATTTTTGTGTGAATGATGGAAACGATTTGCAACAATAACTACACTTGACAAAGTAGCCGCGAGTATTTAATTTCCCCTTACGGTGGATTCGGGTGAGTTTTACTCTTCAGATCTCAAGTTCGAGTTCTCATGATAAGGGTTTCTCATTAAGGGGTTTAATTGATTGTGGGAGGGGGCTCTCTAGCGCGAACCCAGTTAACACAACGTATGCTAGACCTCCCGACGTTCACAAATAATTCACACCTTTAAAAAAAAAAAACTATACTTTACAAAAGTCTCCGCTGACTTTGAAACCACAATATTGCAACAATAACTATACATTGACTGAAATTTGATACAGCTTATATTAATTAAATTATCTCAAATTTGTATTTATAGGCCGGAGACTCGGGAAATTTCACCATTTAAAAAAGTAACAAGAAACATCAATTACCATTTCTTTTCCTCTCTCAAATGTTATCTCGTATGGATATTCTAAGGTTGTTTCTCGGGTCCATTTTGGTGATCGGTGTTAGCGGGACAGCGCCTAACGTAAATCAACCCCGATCATTTTTCGTGTTTGGTGACTCTCTAGTCGATAATGGCAACAACAATTTCTTGGTCACTTATGCACGGGCTGACATGCCGCCTTATGGCATCGACACTCCGTCACATCGGCCAAGCGGTCGCTTCTCCAATGGCCTTAACATCCCCGACATCATTAGTTTCGTGTCTTCCTCTAATTTATTTCGATGTGTACAGACATTATTTTATATTATGGAGGGGGGGGGGGGGGGGGGGATAGCGTATAAGAGGGGTTTCACGTACGAAGTGTACGTGAAAATCCTGATATTAGATTCCTAAAGAAAAAGGGTTACAATTTCATCAGTGGCAATTTCGTAAATAAAGAGAGAATACTATTGAAAATAAATAACAAAAGGGTATTTCGTCATTCAACCAAATATCTCATTGATTTTCAAATGGCTAAAACTTTTTCATATGATAATATTTTTTTTTTTAAATTACACCTTATTAACAAGGATTTCATTCTCTTTAATTTGAGTAGAGTATTGCTATATTTTCGTTAATTTTTAAAAGAGTTTTTTTTACAAAGCTATGTGGTTACGTGAATACGTGACTTCATTAGCCTACGTAATTACGTAACATTCATAATATTCGGTGCGTAATTACGTAATATGCATTTTATTCGTGAAACAATGGTAACGTTACGTGATTTTTGTATACTGTTACATGATTTTGTATAACGTTACGTGATTATATTCGGTACGTAATTACGTAACACTACATTACTATGTACCATTACGTAATTACGTGATTATGTATTTTCTGCTATGTGGTAAAAAGACGAAAAAACCCTTTCACCTCAAATAAAAAGGATACGCGTCAGGCTCAAAATCTCCTCGCACGCCTTTTATCTCTTGTACTTGATCCAATGCCTTTATTGATCTTAAATGTTTTATTTATGGTATATAATATATGTGATAATTGAGTGTTATATCAGGTGAGCATTTGGGATCCGAACCCGTTTTACCGTACTTGAGTCCAGATATGACGAATGAAAAGCTTCTAAATGGCGCAAACTTTGCCCTCAGCAGGAATAGGAATACTCAATGATACTGGATTTCAGTTTGTAAGTTTATCTCATTTCTATACCTATATAGGATTTTAGTAGATATATAGAATTTTCAGTTACAATTAACAGAATTAGATTACAAACCAAACCAAACCAAAAATATTAATCGTATTTGATGAAAGGTGTTTATATGATTTACGAAATTAATATGTATACTCCAAACTAATATTAATATCTAACAATTAAGTTAGAAACTTATGTATTAAATGGGTTAAATAAATTCTTTTTTAAAATTTATTTTAATTAACATATTATATATTTCTCAAAGATTTTACAGGAAATTAAAGAATATGACTTATGGTTTAATCATTATTATTAAAGAAGATAGAGAAACGAAAAATCAAAATTTAAACTTTACCAGAAATTAAAAACTGGCATTCGGTATTTAATAGGAAAGTGAGACAGGAAAATCGACTTTTAGGTGGTTTACAAAACTGGCAGATGTCTTTAAGGGACAATTTTTGACACATTAGCATCGATAATGCCCCTTCAAATAATATGTAATGGTTAACGTTCACTGATGTCCTTTCAATTATTATTGTCAATTTTTTTCTTCTCATTTGACATTATACTAGAAATGCCCCTCCCTATTCATGCCTCATATAACCCCTAGAGGGATGATGTTGGGGGCGTTACCAAACACCATTATTCATAACGTCCCTTAATTTCCTTTCAATTATTATTTCCAATTTTTTTCTCCCCATTTAACATTATACTAGAAATTCCCCTATAACGCCTAGAGGGACGATGTGGGGGCGTTACACAACACCATTTTTGATAACGTCCCTTAATGTCCTTTCAATTATTATTTCCAATTTTTTTCTCCTCATTTAACATTATACTAGAAATGCTCTTCCCTATCCATACCCCTATAACGCCTAGAGGGATGATGTTGGGGGGCGTTACCAAAACACCATTATTCATAACATCCCTTAATTTCCTTTCAATTATTATTTCCAATTTTTTTTTCTCCCAATTTGACATTATACTAAAAATTCCCCTATAACACTTAGAGGGATGATTTGGGGGCGTTATAAAACACCATTTTTGATAACGTTTATTTCCAATTTTTTCTCCTCATTTAACATTATACAAGAAATGCTCTTCCCTATCCATACCCCTATAACGCCTAGAGGGATGGTGTTGGGGGGCGTTACCAAACCATTTCACACCCCTATAGTTAAACTAAATCCATTAATGTCATAAACACTTAATTTACCATTACAAATATACTTAAATTTATGAGTAAAATGCCAAAATGGTCCCTGAGTTTGGATAACTTTTGTCACTTCCGTTCAAAAATGAAAGTTTTTTTATATAGGTCTCCTAGGTTTTATTTTTGTTGTCATTTCCAACCCATTGGCAAATTGGGTTATAAATTTCTACCTTTTTGTCGTTTTCCTCATTTGATGTTCCCGATGGAGTTCAAGCATAAATTGACGATTATACCCTCCATTTAAATGAGGAAAACGGCAAAAAAAGAGATGTGAACAGAAATTTCTAACCCAATTTGGCAATTAGATGGAAATGACAACAAAAATAAAATCTCATGAACCCAGATACAAAAACAAAAAGTTTTATTTTTAGACAAAAGTGACCTAAATTCTTAAATTAGGGGCCATTTTGGTGTTTTACCTCGAAATTCATTAGTGTAGTATTTAATGAGAAATAATTAATGCGAAATGAGCCTTTACTTATTTGTGTGAAAGAAAACCTAATTAGTTTCTATAATGTTGAGTACATGGAGTCGTGGGTAAGGGGCAAAACATTACACAATTCACCCTTCGTTATCTACAAAATAAAACACCATGTAACCACTACAAATAAAACACATTATGTAACTGAACCAAAGAAACCATGGACTAAAAACACCCGCTGTAGAAACATAATTTTTTTATATATCAATATGGTACTCATATTAAAGATTCAAAAACGCTTGTTATCATGGTGTTTTTTTTAAACCAATTAGTATAAAAAAGTTATCGATGTTTAAAAAGATTGGAAGAAGTTGCACTTGAGTTTTTGAATTTAAGACGCGACGAAATTACGTTTATACTCCTATGCCCTTAATCAATCATTAGAGGTAGAACACAATTTATAAAAATGTCATTAATCAATCTTATCCATTCAAAAATACAATCTAATGGTTTATAAGGCTTCTTAGAAAAAAACACCATTTGTAGACTAAACAAGCTTATGTTTAGGCTCGGGCTGTTGGGCTCGAGTTCGTTTAAGCTCGGCTCCTTTTGAGTTTATTTTCTGAACCAATCTCGTGTAGCTTGGCTCGTTTACACCCCGTAGGTTTAAACCTTGAACAATTAGAGAAGTTGTCATACATTGATTTAGTGTTTGATATAAATAACAACATATGAAAAAATCACTAGGACATTTGAGTAGAATCCATTTGATCTTGCAATCTTGATTGCTGTAGTGATGCAAGCCCAAGTGGCATCTAGCTCTTCACAACCTTGGCCTAGAGTACAATACTCTTCTATGCAAACTTCCTTTATCAAACATATGTTTATTAAGAAAAAGATTTTAGGGAATTCATTTTAAGAAGTTTGAGTTAAACCATAGTTTCCAACCCTCTTTACATTCTTACAAAAATTTGCACTTGGGCTTTTTGATTGTGAATGTGGTATCATAATATGATATGTAACAACATAATAATGGATTGTGCGCAGGCAAACGTACTTCGGATGTCTGTACAGTTAGCGTACTTCAGAGAGTATCAAGAAAGAATAAGTGGTTTAATAGGTGCATCTCAAGCTAAAGAGCTTGTAAACAAAGCTCTGGTCCTTGTTTCAGTTGGTGGTAACGATTTTGTGAACAACTATTACTTGACTCCTTTCTCTGCAAGGCGCCGACAATTTACTCTTCCTAATTATGTCACCCTCCTCATATCAGAGTATCGCAAGATTATGATGGTAAGATTTAATCATTTAAAATCATGTTAGATATGTTAATCCAAAACAATATTAGATATGTTAATCCAAAACAATATTTTTAGTTTTGTATCATGTTTTGAGTTGTCTTGGAAAATGTCACCACTAGGTGGGTATACATACCATACCTAGAGGTCTAATGATATGGTGTCTGCTCCTTCGCAAAAGTGATGTGAGTTTAAATCCGTGCAAATGCAAAATATAAGGTGCCCATCAAATTAAGCAACCATAACAATATGACAAATTCGCCAAATATGTACACGTATATAAATTATATATTGATTTAGTGTGTTAAACAATATTGTTGGAGGCTTAGAACGTTATTAATGACGATGCAGACGTTGTACGAAAGTGGAGTTAGAAGGGCAATTCTGTTGGGTTCTGGACCACTGGGTTGTGCACCAGCAGAGATAGCCCTGCACAGTTCAAATGGTGAATGTGCTACCGAGCTTCAGGCTGCAGCTGATTTGTTTGAACCACAACTCGTTCAACTGGTTCAAGAGGTTAATGCTCAATTGGGTGATCATGTTTTCATCGCAGCCAATACCAAATTAATGCATCATAATATCATCACAGATCCTCAAGCGTTCGGTAAGAACATACCATTATCTAAACTTATCTTTAAGTTTTAACATACGTTTTGACTGTTTTAAGCGATTTTGCAGGATTTGAAAACTCAAACACAGCATGTTGTGGGCAAGGACCATTCAATGGGGTGGGTTTATGCACCCCATGGTCGTCGTTGTGTGAGAACAGAGACAAGTTTGTGTTTTGGGACGCCTTCCATCCGACGGAAAGAGCGAGTCGAAATATTGTAGAACAGATGATTAATGGTGCAGACGAGTACATGAATCCTATAAACATAAGTACCATCATGTACCTAGACTCTAACATGTAACATGTTGGGTTGAAGCTCATATGCATTTTCTTATTGTTATAAACAACTACAAGTTATGAGTTTTAATCTTATTTCATGTCCGAACAATTAATCTGGATATGCTTTTAATTTATTCTAACAAGAGAAGTAAGTAACGGTTTGTTTTGGGTTTAAAGTATTATTTTCCATCAATATCAACTAGAAGAGAAATGAAAATACATATCAAAGAGTACAATATAACTTTATTTATTAGTGACATGTATTATTAGTACATATATACAATGTTGTAGAAGGCGCTAGTCGGGCGGTGAGGTACAGCCTAGGGATTAATCGGGATTAATCAGGATTAATCGGGATTAATCGGAATGGGATTTTTATATGTATTTTTTCAAAATTATATATATATATACCCAATAATATAAAAATAATACTTCAAAATTCACATAAATACTTCAAGTTTCAGATAGTATGGTTCGATTTTGACCGATTTTGACCAATTTTGACCGCCTAGGACCGATTAATCCGATTTTTGACCGCCTAGGACCGATTTTGACCGCCTAGTACCGATTTTTGACCATGACCGATTAATTGACCGCCTAGCTCAAAATTAGGCAGTAGATGACCGCCTAGCGCCTAGGCGCCGATTAATCGGCCGCCTAGGCCGATTTCTGTAACCATGCATATATAACTAGGATTTTCCGACCGCGCGTTGCGGCGGAGAATTTGCATACGAACCAATCGGTAAAAACCAGTATGAAACTACAAAATATGAATGTATAAAACAACAAAAAAAACAATATAAAATGTAACAAATACAAGAAAAAATGGTGACATGGTACCAGTACCTATGATGTGGTGTTACAACCCCATGTTCCGAAGATTACCAACTCGCAATAGGCATCATCGCCACTCACGTTGTAGTCATCAGGGTTCGTTGAACAGGAAGTTATGTTTTAATATTAACTATTATAGCGGCAGGGGTCGACCCGATTTAAAAAATAAATAAATGGAAACATATTTAGTTTTTGTAAAAAATGTTGGTGCAGTTTTTGTGCCCGATGCTGTTTGAATAGATTAGTTATTATTTTATGCTGATAATGTAATAGTTACTGAAACGGTCAAACAAATGTGTATTGACCCGCTCGTTTGAAGTGGTCAAACAAGAGGGTTATGTGTTTGACCGTGTGTGTGTTTACTAGACAAGTGGGTGTGGCTATAAATACCAACCCCTTGTTCATTTGCAAAGAGAGAGAGAGGGTGAGCTCATTGAGAGAGTTCACAGAGAGTTTTAGTGTTTGGGGGAGTGATCACCACTTGGTCTCTCCCCGGATGTATACTCCTTTGGTATTGTTCGGTTATCTTGTAATCGGACCGCTTTGTAATGTTATACAACCGGATTAATAAAAAGAAGTTGTTTGTTTATCTCTAATCTCTCCCGTCTTGACCATAATCACCCACTAATCACGGTTTCGGTCCGGATTCACGAACCTACAATTGGTATTAGAGCCACGGTGCCCGATTTAGTAAATCTAACAGTTTGCCAAGTCACATGTGCTCAAAATCTGTGATTTTTGTTCAAGATGTAAAACAGTGGAAAAGTGAAGAAAAACCCAGATTTAGACCATATACACGGGTCTGAGATGAATCGGTTCATACCGAAGGTTGGGTTTGTTGTTTCACACCAGAAAATCAAGTTTTTCATCTTGTTTTGAAGGTTCTTCATCAGATCTGCAAATGAACAGTGGTTGTGTTCTTGAAGATAATGGCGGCTGCTTTAAGAAACTAGGGCTTCTTCAGATCTGATCCAAAAGTGAACCACGAACATTCCTGACGAAGAGTCTCTCTCCACGAAGCCTTCGTTGTTCATCGGCCACTCAATGCCGAACACCTCCATGTGACGAACTCTCATGTGAGACGAAGACTACATGTGATGAAGAATCACATGTGACGAACACTTGTGATACAATCCAGGCGACGAAGACTCCTTTGTAGAATACTGTAGGTTCGACGAACACTCAAGAGACGAAGACTCATGGTTCGTTGATACATTCCCACGAAGAATGATTATCACTGTTCGTCCATATTTATTCCGACGAAGACTAAATCCTTAAGTCTTCGTGGTAAACCTTTAGTGTTCGCTGGGCTTTAGTGTTCGACGAAGACTTGACTGTGTTTGGTCCACAATGAGTCTTCATCGGCCCAACATAAAAGCCTTCGTCAGTCCATAACACTCTTCGTCCAACCCTTCAGTCTTCATTGGTCTATGTGAGTCTTCGTTGGCAATGTTGATTCTTCATAGCCCAGTTGAGTCTTCGTCAAACAATTTAAGTGTTCGTCAAATATTTTAATCTTTGTCGGTCCAATTGACTCTTCGTCGATCTTTTAAGTGTTCGTGGGGGGTCCAGTATTTAAAGGGGTGGGTTCCAATGAGATCTTATCTTTTTCAAAAAGCACTTCAACAAACACTACTGTTCATCTTCTTCAATAATCAAGCCCTAACATCTACTGCATTTAAATTGTTTCTGTAAAACATCAGTGAATAAGGTCTGATAAAGGTGACGGCAAATGTTTGTGCATCTATGGTTTACAAATTTGCAGTGAACAAGGCTGAACGAGAAAGTTGATGTGTGTATCGAAGAAAGAGAAAGGAAATGGTGGCTGTTTGTCTGTGTAACGAAGAAGGAGAAGAGGTCAGACAAAGAAGATGTCGACAGCTGGGTTTCGATGATTGACAGCTGAAACTGCTGATGGTGATTCAGAAAGCAGTGAATGGTTGGTTGGCTGCTAGTGTTCATCGATGAAAATGACAAGGAGAGAATGGAAATTGGTGTGGGGCGGCTGTTATGATTTTTGTGTGTATCGAAGAGAAAGAGGAGAGAGACCTGGAAGAAGATGATGATGGATGAGCTGTACAATGTTGTTGTCGGCTGAAATTGTCTTATTTGACATCTAGGTTTTTCTCAATGGGCCCACTTGACTTGAGATGGTATTTGGGCTGTATACTTGGATTATATGTTTTTTTTTGGCCACTTATTTAAAAAAAGAGTAAATTACAAGTTTATGTCCTTTATGTATGTCTAAAATTGCAGGCGCTGTCATTTGTCTTTAAAATTGATGAGTTTTGTCCTTAATGTTTGCAAATCTTGCACGTTATGTCCTTTAGGCCAAACCCAGTTAGATTTTTTGGTTAAAACTGATCATGTGCAAGGCACATGAGGGTATAATAGTCTTTTTATCTCTATTATTTAAAAAAAATCTGAAAATAAAAATATATATTAAAACATGCACTCTCTCTTCCTCCCTCACTCTCTCTCTCTCTCTTCTCTCTCCATATGCGGAGGAGATGCCACCACCACCGCCACCATACCCTTCACCTCCACCACCGCTGCCATACCCTTCACCTCCACCTTCACTCCCCACCACAACCGCCGCCATCCCCTTCAACTCCACCTCCACCAACATCACTGCCACAATCATCACCACCATCCCCTTCACACCACCACCATCACCGCCACAAACCGCCACCGTGCTCCTCCGCCGCTGCAGACCAAAATCCACCACAACCTCCTTCGCAGATCTAAACCCTAGGCGGCGGCTAGGGTTCCGCCGTGACGATCGACTGAACTGAAGTGTGACTGACGAGTCCGATGATTCCGCATGATTGCTCATTGTGATTGATTCGTGAATTTAGATCGAAGAAATGGGTGAATTTGGGGATTTGTTAGGGTTTGGGGATTTTTTTGTTTGGTGGTGGTGGTGGGTTTGGATGGGTTGACTGTGGGTGGGATTAGCCAATTAGGGAGGTGGTGGGTGGAGGACGGAGGTGATGTGGTGGTGAAATAGCCGAAGGTCAAAGGAAGTTGGTAGATCTTGCACTTGCAGGGACAAATCCAGAATCAGTCAACCCATTAATGACTCAAATAAGCAATGGACCAATTGGCAGTTTCCATGAGAAGGTCAGATTATGATATAGTTTTATATTGATGTATATATACACACACACATCATATTCTGGATCCAACGAAAGAGCTTTCTAGACTTTTATACGAGCACAAATACGAAGAAGCTTTTACTGCTGCCCTTCAAAGAAGCGATGTCAGGATCGTGTCTTGGTTATGCTCTCAGGGGCTATTAGCAAGAAATCCTTTGCCTCTGAGTCAAGGAGAACTGTTATCTCTGCTGCAGCAGTTGGCTTGTGATAGTGGTTGTGCGGTGGTGGTGTCGGGGTGAGAGTGGGTGATGGCATATGGTGGGGGGAGGTGGAGGTGACTGGTGAGGGTGGGTGTTTTAGAGAGAGAGAGAGGTTTATATATAATTTTTTTTTATTTTCTAAAACCTTTTTTAAATTAGGGAAAAAACAAGTGGGAGGTGAAATGACATTTCTACCCTCATGTGCCCTGCACATGCCTTCATTTAACTGAAAAATCTAACTGAGTTTGGCCTAAAGGACATAACGTGCAAGATTTGCAAACATTAAGGACAAAACTCATCAATTTTAAAGACAAATGACAGCGCCTGCAATTTTGGACATACATAAAGGACAAAACTTGTAATTTACTCTTAAAAAAACATCATAATGATGTATGATGAATGCTGGGCTTTATAACTTGAATTGTGGTATCTATTTGTTGATTTTAAATTCAACTTTATTGATTTAAAATTCAAAAGTTGAATTTAAAATCATGTTTTGGCATTGGGATTATGGTCCAAATTTCAAGATGAGACATGGAGTCGTGGACTCGTCTCTACTCGTGAGTTGTAAGGTGGGGTCGGGTGTTCGCAAAGTTTATCTGAATCGCGCTTCAACGTCAAATTCGTACGGGTTCGGGAGCGCGCAGGATGATGAGGCATGATGAAAACTTAATTTTTGTTAAACGTGGGGTAGTCACGGTTACCGGTGCAAATGTCAACATTGGTGACGTGACTATTATGGGCCAAAAACGGTATATTTTTCTTCCGCACGTGAATATTTGTTTTGTTATCGGTGTTTGTAAATGTTCGAAAGAATTTTGTTTATTGTCATATTCTCGCATTTGGTAACGATTGGAGGAACCTAGAGAGCCAAGACCGGCCCTAACGAGTTCACAAAGTCGAAGAGTTATGGCTATGATGGAGGTTTTCGGATTAGGTGTTAGCAGAACTTTGGGGGGATACAAGTTGGATCCTACGAGGCTAGAGGACTTTCATTATCAACTAGAATATGCAAAGAAGAAAGTTGCTTTCGTGATCTTTAGAAAAACGGAGAACGTTTGAAAGATTCTGCTCAGTGGAGAGAATCTGTTCAGTGAAGTTGACGGCAGTTCTGCTCAGTGGAGGGGATTTGTCAAGGTTTAGAGATTTTACCAAAGAAATTGGGGGATAGAAATTTTCATATGTTTTGGAATTTCTTCGGTAAATTTCTAAACGCAATAACAGGTGGTGGAGTTTGTGTTTTTTTGGTGATACCAAAGGTTCTGCGTAGAATGTTTTGCACAGACACATATTTGAGGATTTTAATTAATTCTCCAGCCAGCGTGAAGGGTTTTGCACAGAAACATACAGGTATCTAAAGTCTAGAGTAGTTTCAAAGCGCTGTTCACTGAAGACCTGGGGGAATCTTTATGAGATTTTACAGGGATCTAGGTGTAATTCAATTCGTTGAGTTCGCAAACGATGTACGTGGTCAAGCTGACATCCTGAGTGTAAGGACCTGCATGAAAATGTCCCAAAAACACTCCGTAAGTAGAAACCCGGACCCCTAACACCCTAATCTTTATGAAAAATCAAGAAAATCCAAATTTATCAGTCTGTCGCGGACCGCGTAAGACTTAAGGAAAGTCTTCGCGGGGCGCGACAGCTTGATAAAGCTTCGGATAACGATCAAGGCCACGTGTCAGACACGTGGCAGACCTACGCCATGACACGGCAGCCCTAGCCGTAGCTAGGGTGGCTCTCCCAGGGCGCGTAAATCGGCCATTAAGCCTTCGCGGGCCGCGACGAACTCAAAAATCAGCTATAAAAGGGACGTTGCATGGCCTTTCTTCTGTGTTCAAAAAATCCTTTCAAAAACGATTTTAAACTGCTCAAATCACACGTCCAAGTAGTGAAACGCTGCTACGATAACAGGGTAATAACTCGATCACTGCTACGATATAATGTCCGATCGATTGAAACCGATACGATGGATGTTTAAGTGCTGCCTGAATTCGGGATATACTTTGTCATTCGTCGTGAGGGTTTTGATTTCGTGAGATGATCGTAAATGTTGTATTAAGTTACTAACCTAGTTTCGTTTGCATTATTTAACTAGGTTACCAGGCTTAATCAGTAGGCAAAATCTGTCCAGTTAAACTTGCAATGTGAGTCATTCTCTGTTTACCAAATTGTTTACAAAACCCTAAATGTTTTCCAGTTATACTTTGCAGTGATTAAGACTTTGCTAAACTGTAATTACTGGCAGTAACTGGGGGTTTTATGCACATTACTACTAATGATTTATCACTTTATGTGGGCGAGCCTAATTAGTGATATGTCCACAGTCATAGATCCGGTCGAGTGACAACTGAACTAGCAAATTATAAGATAGGGGCAAATGTGAAAACTCTTAATGCTGTAAATTGTAACAATGTGTCATTTTGTGCAAATTGAATAACTCGTCAGTATTTCCCTGCTGATAAAATCTTTTTAAACATGTTTCAGGTGATTTACTGTGAACCAGGAAAAGTGACGCGTAGCACTACCAGCTTGATTGAAGTGGCTCAGTAAATAAATAAACATGTTTTTGTAATTAGGGAATTTCCCAGTGAAATTCCTCTATTGTAAATTACAGGGTTTGTCCCAAAACTTGAAATCAAATAAAGGGGTGTTTTCAGTTTTAAATGATCCTGTTAAAATTTCCGCTGCCAAATTAACCACTAATACCACGGGTTTTCTGTCTCGCGGCTTCCGGACCATGAAACTGGGTCAGGGGTCGTGACAGAAAAAGGTGGTATCAGATCCACTGATTTAAGCCCATTCAGTATTCAGAAATATTTAATTCTTCCAGATTGCCATTTTGTGATTCTGCGAAAATTTAATTTACAATAAATAAAAATTTTAATGTGGAATTTTGTGTGTTTCTTCATATGTGCTAATAGCATGAATGAACTATCGGAAGTCCTCCGAAGTTTCAGTATCCATACTTTGGATATGGAGATTTCCAGAACCCAGTCTAGTTATCAAGCTGGCACCGAGGAGCCAATAGTCTTTCAGGCCCAGCCCCAGGAGAAACCAAAACCCAAAAATAGAAGAAGACTCCTGGACTGGAAACGAGGACGAAGGAAGAAGCCTGTTGCCCAAAAGGTGAAAAAGACGGAGGATCTAAAGGGAAAAGAAAAGGAAGTAGGAGAGAGCTCCGGTCAAGCCCAAGAGTTGCCACCTTGGGAAGAGTTGGATAGAAAACTTGCAAACTGTGACCTCATCGGACCGGCTGACGAAACCCTTTTCAATTTCCCCGCCCAATCAGAACTTCTAGTTAATTTGGAACCTGCTATTCCGGACCCTATTGTCAACCCTCAACCTGTTACAGGGCAGTTGGAAGAATGGTGGACGAGCGACTGGCATTTTCAGAATTTCATGAATAACCGAAATGTTTACTTTCCCCAGTTTGATCCTGAACCTGCACCATTCCCACCTATGAGCTCGGAGAACGTTGCTGAATTACGCCGCTATGGCGAGGAACTGGTGGATGCGGGAAATCGGATTCGGGAACTAGGGGAAAACATTACATGGAAATACGACGAGAGGGAGCGTCGTTTCTGAAGGGCCAGTTAATCCAAGTTGCATGTTTTGTCTAATATTATTATGTGGGGAAAAAATATTTATATATATAATATAATGATAATAATAAAATCGTATATAATAATATAAATATTACTAAAATAAAATATCTGTAAATACGTGGCTTGTATTGGCGCATAATATTATAAAAAAATATATGAGTGTCGCAAGGTCGACGATTTTGGCTACATGTGTTGACTTAATTGTGTTATGATTGCTTTGTTGTGTTGGGTTGCTATCCATTTTGTGACAATAATATATATATTGTTAATGACTCAGATGGAAAACGCAGAAAATCAACCAGCAAATGAAGTTAACCAATCTGAACCCAATAATGAAGACCATTTTCTTAATAGGCAAGATATAGAAAATATCGTTGATCAGGGAATAGCCAATGTTATCCCCGCAATCGTCGCGGCTGTCAAGAATCCCGTTGAACCATCACAAGCCAACCATAGCAAACGTAGTCGTGATGATAACTTCAGCAAAAGTGTAAACGGAGGCGGCAATAACAACAATAATATGGTTCAAGCCCCATTTCTTAAGAAAATGAAAGTTGCAACACCTGGTTGCACATACAAAGAATTCCTTGCCTGTAAGCCGGTCGAATTTGCAGGCAATGAAGGGGAAACTGCCGCACTGCATTGGTTAGAAAAGACCGAAGCAGTAATTAAAATAAGTAAATGTGCCGAGGAAGATAAGGTTATGTATGCATCCCACCTTTTCAAAGAAGAAGCGTTAGAATGGTGGAACACGGTGCTACAAGCCAAGGGAAGTGAGGTGGCTTATGCCATGAGTTGGGAGGAATTTAAGGAATTAGTAGAAAGAAAGTTTTGTCCCTCCTACGAAAAGGAACAAATGAAAAATAAGTTCCTGAACCACCGGATGGTGGACGTCGACTGTCGAGGGTATACTTCGAAATTCTTCGAGTATGCTAGAATTGTACCAACTCTGGCCTCGCAAGAACCGGTGCTTATTTCTCGCTACATTTGGGGGTTAATTAGCGAGATTCGTGATATAGTCAAAGCCGCGAGACCCCGCACGATTGATGATGCGGTGGAACTGGCCAACACCTTGACTGATGGACTGGTGCGCACGAGAGAAGAAAATAGGAAAAAGGAACTGGCTCAAAAGATTACCCAAGGGTTCCGTAGGGGTAATAATATTAATAATTTCAGGAAAAAGGGAACTGGGCAATCGTCCACACCGCCATTTTGCGGAAATTGTAAAAAGAAACATTTTGGAAAATGTAAAGAAAATTGCAATTTCTGCAAGAGACCAGGCCACCAAGAGGAGGAATGCAGGAAGTAATCAGTAATTTGCTACAACTGCGGCGAAACAAGACACTTCAAGCCCGATAGCCCAAAATTGGTTAAGCCAGCTGATAATAAAGCCAAATCTGCCGAAGGAACAAATAAGAAGAATGGAAGAGCCTTTCAGCTAACAACTCAAGAAGCAGATTTGATTCCTGATGTGATAGCTGGTACGTTTCTTGTGCATGACGTTTACGCAAAAGTATTATTTGACTCTGGTGCAAACCAAAGTTTTATAAATACTTCATTCTACCAAGCCCTTAACCTACCTTTAACCAAACTTAGGCAAGTTTTTACGGTAGAAACGGCAGATGGTAATTCTGTCAAAATAGATAAGGTTCTTCAAGAGAGAAAAATAGAACTCTCAGGCCATAAATTTTCTGCAAACCTGCTGCCTATGAATTTAGCTGGATTCGATGTTGTGTTAGGAATGGATTGGTTAATAGCCAACCATGCTCGAATCCTTTGTGATAAAAATTCCATAGAAATTCATACTCCAACAGGAGAAGTAATTTTGATAACATGAGATAAGCCGCGTAAACCATTGAAGTTCATTTCAGTAATGAAAATTGCTAGTTATGAACGAAAACAAGAAATAGTGTATATGATTTCGGTAATCATTAACACTAAAAGTAATGAACTTAAAGAAATCCTAGTAGTATCAGAATACCCGGACGTATTCCCATAAGAACTACCCGGATTACCACCAGATAGGGAAATAGAGTTTAGAATTCATCTAATTTCTGGAACTACACCAATTGCTAAGGCACCATATCGATTAGCACCCACAGAAATGTTAGAACTGAAAAAGCAGTTAGATGAATTGTTAGGCAAAGGATTCATACAACCTAGTTCATCCCCTTGGGGAGCACCAGTGTTTTTCATGAAAAAGAAGGATGGTTCAATGCGAATGTGTATCGATTACAGGGAATTGAATAAGGTTACAATTAAGAACCGATACCCATTACCTAGAATAGATGATCTTTTCGATCAGCCTCAGGGAGCTAGGTATTTCTCTAAGATAGACTTACGTTCCGGATATCATCAATTGAAGGTACAGGAAGAAGACATGCCTAAAACTGCTTTCAGGACTAGGTATGGTCACTACGAGTTTACAGTCATGCCATTTGGACTAACGAATGCTCCTGCAGCATTTATGGACATGATAAATAGAATCTGTAAACCATATTTGGATAAATTCGTAATTGTCTTCATCGACAATATACTTATTTATTCCAAAAGCCAGGACGAGCATTGTAAGCACCTGCATGCACTTTTAGCTCTGTTGAGAAAGGAAAAGCTTTACGCCAAATTTTCGAAGTGTGAATTTTGGCTACAAGAGGTGCAATTTTTAGGACACATGGTGAATCACGAAGGTATTCACGTAGATCCCTCCAAAATAGAAGCAATCACAAATTGGAAGGTCCCACAGTCAGCTACCGAACTTAGAAGTTTTCTAGGATTAGCGAAGGTCCCACAGTCAGTTACCGAACTTAGAAGTTTTCTAGGATTAGCTAGATATTATAGGCGCTTCATTAAAGACTTTTCTAAGATAGTTGTTCCATTAACTAAGTTAACCTGTAAAACAGTTAAGTTTGCATGGGGAACCAAGCAAGAAGTGGCCTTTAGAATCCTAAAGCAAAAGTTAACAAATGCCCCAATTCTTGCCTTACCAAATGGAACGGATGATTTTGAAGTCTTCTGTGATGCTTCTAAACTAGGATTAGGTTGTGTGCTAATGCAACGCAAAAAGGTAATTGCATATGCATCAAGACAATTGAAAAAGCACGAGGAAAATTATTTGACTCATGACTTAGAATTAGGAGCAATAATTTTTGCCCTTAAGATTTGGAGACGTTATCTGTACGGAAGTAAGTTTACTATTTATACAGATCATAAGAGTTTAAGGTATATATTTGGGCAAAAAGAATTAAACATGAGGTAAAGAAGATGGATGGAAATTCTAAGCGACTACGACTTTAATATTCAATATCACGAAGGAAAAGAAAATGTAGTAGCCGATGTCTTAAGTCGTAAGTACCATGATAAACAAAGACGGATTCGTGCTCTCAGATTAAATCTGCAGATAGATTTAATGGAACAACTGAAAAATGTTCAAGAAACAGCGATCCAGGATGATGCTGAAGGAATGAAAGGACGAATAAAAGAATTAGAATAAGGGACTGATGGAATTTGGAGATTCCATAAGAAAAGAATTTGGGTACCTAAGCAAGGAAATTTAAGAGATAAGATTCTAGAAGAAGCCCATAAGTCTAGGTATACGATGCATCCTGGTAATAACAAGATGTACCAAGATTTAAGAAATAACTTCTGGTGGATAGGAATGAAAAAGGACATAGCTAGGTACGTCTCTAAGTGTCTAACTTGTTCGCAAGTTAAGACAGAACACCAGAAACCTTCAGGTCTACTTCAACAGTAAGAAATGCCGGTTTGGAAATGGGAACTAATAACAATGGACTTTGTTACTAAGCTACCCAAAACCAGGAAAGGTAACGATGCAATCTGGGTGATTGTAGATCGACTAACCAAATCAGCTCATTTCCTACCAATGAAGGAAACCTTTAGCATGGAAAGATTGGCTAGGTTATACGTAGACGAGGTAGTATCCTTACATGGAGTTCCACTCTCCATTGTGTCAGATAGGGATAGTCGTTTCACTTCACATTTCTGGACGAGTTTCCAAGAAGCCATGGGAACACGTTTGAATCTAAGTACTGCCTACCATCCCCAAACGGATGGACAAAGTGAAAGGACGATCCAAACCCTTGAAGACATGCTCAGGGCATGTGTGATCAACTTCGGTGGAAATTGGGATGACCATTTACCACTAATAGAATTCTCCTATAACAATAGTTATCATACAAGCATCAATGCTGCCCCGTTCGAAGCACTATATGGACGAAAGTGTAGAACTCCCGTATGCTGGGCAGAAATAGGAGAAAGTCAATTATCAGGTCCCGAGATTGTACAGGAAACCACTGATGGAGAGAGTGAAACCCGAGCTTTAAAGTGTTTATCTTGCGTATGTTATTCGGTTTTAAGTAGTCATATGTGTTGAATAAGGTAACTGCGAGAAATTGTGACTTTGCAGGTTAAATTACTTATTTCGGGGAAGTTAACTGGTTAAGAGATGAAGCGGAGCGTCCAAGGCTAATTATTGTAGCAAAGGGAATATGTTTCGATTCAAAATGGAGTTTATATGTGCTAGGAATGAGGAAGAATGAAGTTCAGGGGCCATTCGTGTCAATTCGGGAAAGTTACATGCAGGCTATTCTTGAGGTGTGAAGGCCGCGGTAACCTACGATTCTTGAACCGTAGGTTTAGGGGGAATTATAAGTTCACAGCAGGTCTTGAATGGGGCTTACGGGTATAAACCGTGACTTACGGTTTAAAGAAAAGAATCAAAAGGCAGCAAATGCACATGGACTTGATTTGGATGGCACTTTTATTTAAGGTGGAAGGAAACATCATTGGACCAAATTAACTCTAGTCATTCATGACAAGTTTGACTTTGGCACATTTTGGAGCACAAAAGAGATCATCACGTGCACATCCAACGTGGATGTTCTTGGAGGTTTCAACAAAATCACATCTTCATAATCATCACATCAAGTGGCGGCACATGTGTGATGATTAGATTGGAATCTTTGAAACACATATATTATTACACACATAAATTTTGGGGGTGCATGGCCTCACAAAAAGATCAGGGACATGCAATTGAGGCGCATGTTTTGGAATATGTGGCTTACAGAAAGGACATGGGGCTTACGAAATTGGCAGCCCATTATCCACAAAAGTCAGCAACAATAATTATTTTGGGGACTCATGACCATCGAGTAACTGGCAGCCACCATACACGAATTTTTTGGAGCCATTAATCAAGACTTTTGGGCCTTTAATTGATGATAAATACTAACAACTTTTGGGCAGCCCATTATCACGAATTGGGGGAACATTATTGTGACAGGAGATATAATCGAATTTTGGGTGGCAGCCGCACATGGTCATTAGAAGGCAGCCGGCTCTCAACTTCATCACTCAATATCATCGACCATATCAAGCTTTTGAAGATTTGTCACACATCATGAGCGGCTAGTCTCGTCGGTTTCACCCCGGTGTAGGTAGTTGTATTTTCTAGGGTTTATGCATTTGTTCTTTGATTCGACTTTGTGACAACTTGTATTGATTTTTGAAACCATTGACAATAGTTTACATTTGTTTCGTATTCGTAAATTGTCGAACGATGTTAAAAGTTATGACTTTGCGAAATGGTTATGTGTAGTTATGCGTTGTCGTGGTTAGGATTTACTTGTGTTGATTACAAAGTGCATTCTTGTCCGTTCTTCGGGACGTTGATAGTTATTGGCACCTAAGTCACGGTACACTAAATCCGCTAATCGTATGCAATTGAGTTGAATTAAAACATGTAGGAACCCTAGGACTTACAATTACCGAAACCGGGTGTGATCCGTATTCTTAATTCCTGTTTTCAATTAAGTAGTTTAGTTTACAATTTTAGTTAATATTCAATTGATTTCGATAACATCAATTTGTCGGTTCATTCCGAGTTATTTTAAAAACCAAACAAATAAATAAAAATAGCAATCTTCATAATCACTTTGTACATTATTTGTAAATAGTCTAACTAATCGAACGGGTCGTGCGATACTGACCACATGCTCTTCGTGGTTCGACCCCTTGCTGCCACTAACTATTTGTTAAGGGTAATTTGGGACTATAAATATTATCTTTGACCGGAGGGCGACACTCCGATCAAATTTTGGCGCCGTTGCCGGGGAGCTAGTGCGCTTAGTATTTCATTGCTTGTTCGATTTTAGTTTAGTTTATTTTCTTTTTTTTTGTATATTTGTGATTTTACTTCGGGTAGTCGAGCTTGTTTGTGCAGGTACATGTTTTGCAGGTACCATCTTTCAATATGAATTGGGTAGATGATGATCCGTGTGAGTGTTGCGGAAGCGGAGAGCATTATTTAGAAGATTGCTCCATTTTCCACGCAAAAGTTCAAGCCAACAAGGATCGGGAAGACTACCTCAGCGGATTATAAGAGTATAGGAGGGCGGATTATGAAGATTTCAGTGGTCCATCCTCATATTATCCATATGATAATCCACCACCACCACATTATCAAGAATACTACTATGAGCCCGAATTGCCACACTTCCCGAGTTACAAGGAGGAGTATGATGACTATTATCATGACTCCCCTCAGCCGACATACGAGGAGCCTCAAGATTCGTTAAACTCTAAACTCGATATGATTATGGATATGATGATAGAAATGAAAAAGAAAGACGAGCTGGGAGACAAATCATTTGAGGCTTTGGTTATTCAGGTTGGTCAATTAACCGAGGAGATGGCAGAACTTAGGCGAGACCAAGAGGTTTTGGCTAATGGTACCATGGTTGATGGTGATGTGGTGGAAGAGGTTATGGAACTTCCGGAGCAAGAAGTTGAATGTTTGAACCGAGCGGAAGACATGACACCGCAAGACGAATCGGATTCGAAAGAAGCTCACATTCATATTCATCCTTCTCCCAAACTTATCACTCCAACCAACAAAGTTGGGGATGCGGGTTCGGGCATAAGGATTCGAAGGGCGGCGTTGCAAGACATTGGCCATGTTGTTAAGAGACGACCCTGAAGTTGTACATTGCGTATGCCGAATATAATAAAAAGAGTATGGATTCGGCATGCTAATTACCGAGCGTATGTTGGAAACTCGGTAGGCAAATGTGCACTTCGACCACCATGAGAGGTAAATCAGGTATGATTGTTGTAGAGTTTGTATTATTATTTGTTTTATTTTATTTTAGTAGTTAAATGAACGTTGTGGGTGTTTTCCCTATATAACCCTCACGAGACCTACTCGTCCTCCCGAGCTATCGGGAGGTTTAAAAGGGCTTGTTGCATACGCTAAATGCAACCGTGATTCCTACGAAAGTGAGTTAGGCTTCTTATTGTTTTAAATTATTTTTCCACATAAATCAAAGTAAATTAATGTATGACTTGGTAATATTTTCATAAAAGTGGTAGAACTAGGTAGCTAATAAATTTTGATGGTTGTGAGAAGCATGCTTCTACACAAGGGTTAAGATTTGTAGGTACATTATGTTCGTGGGACGACCGCTTTCTTGAAGAGAAGAAGAGCACAAGAGGAATGAGCTCCAAAAAAAAAAATCAGGTGCATACGTTTCTTTTTACTTTTGATTTTTAGTTAGCAAATAAGTGGATTGTAAATTGTATTTTATTTTCCGGGGCGAAATTTTGGGGAGGTTAGCTGTGTCACATCCCTTGTGCGTTTTAAAAACTCGAGTTCTTACACATTGAGGACAATGTTTACCTCAAGTGTGGGGATGGGGGAGTAAAAGTTTTCGATTTTTGACCCGTTCATTTAAATACTACACATTGAGGACAATGTTTACCTCAAGTGTGGGGATGGGCGAAAATTTCAAAAATTTTTCAAAATGTCTTTGTTTGAAGCGATCTAAAAAGCACAAGTAACTAAGTTAACGAGGGATGACAAAATCCATTTGGTCTTTTGTCATGGTCAAGTTCAAATTAATAGCATGAAGGGTATTTAGCGGGTGGTTATTTGGGAATAATTCGCCTAAGGAACTAGCATTTTATGCATATCACATACCATACCCTTATACGTGAGGTTTTGAGCCACTTTTATATCATAGATTTACATATACATGTTTCTTTGTTTGAGTAGACCATTAGTCGCGTATTGTAGAACTTGCAACTTTTGATACGTTCGAGACCATAGACCGAATACAAGCACGAGAATGATTAAGGCATTAGGTAAACTTTTTCCTTTTACACCATTTTTATATCATTACCCAAAAATTATCCCCTAGTAGCCAATTTTGAGCCTAAACCCTTCGTTTGACCACCCTTTAGCCCATAACCTTAAACCTTTTTCTTTTGAACCGTGTGATGGAAATTCGATTATAGGAGTCAAGTTTGTATAGTTGTGAATTGTTTGTTTGCATAAAAAAAAATCAAGAGAAAAAGAGAAAAATCAGAAATTGTTGCTAAAAAGAATAGAAAATCATTGAGAAAAATACAAAAAAAAAATTGAGTATTAGTTATTGAATAAAAGGCGAAACTCGTCGCCTCTTATCTTGATGTTTATAGTTTACTCGTGTTTAGAATAGTTGCATTGTAATAAAAGTCGAATTTTCATCACCTTAGCCACTTAAAAAAAATTCCTTACCCTTAACCTAGCCCCGTTACAACCCTCCAAAGACCTTATGACTTGTTCTTAGTATTCGTGTTTAGTGGTGGAGAACGATTGAGTTGCAAGCCTATGTGGGTACGTGTTCTAATCGATTTGAGTGATTATTTCAAAAGCGCTAATGCATCAACTATTAGCCAATTTTAAACCGAGTGGAGAGAACGTTGTGAGGGATGTGCATGACTTGTAAGTTTTATGGGCGGGTTAATCTTGGATAACCATTTAATATGGGATTATTCACTTATCCGTTAAATACTTCGTAAATTGTAAAAAGTTTGAATCGGGTATGACATTAGACCTTAACCTTTGTCTTGGGAATGGGAAGTGTGTTTCTCGTTCGACCCACGTGAAAGTGAAAGACAGGTTTGCTTGAGGACAATCAAAGGTAAGTGTGGGGATGTGATGGAGAGAGTGAAACCCGAGCTTTAAAGTGTTTATCTTGCGTATGTTATTCGGTTTTAAGTAGTCATATGTGTTGAATAAGGTAACTGCGAGAAATTGTGACTTTGCAGGTTAAATTACTTATTTCGGGGAAGTTAACTGGTTAAGAGATGAAGCGGAGCGTCCAAGGCTAATTATTGTAGCAAAGGGAATATGTTTCGATTCAAAATGGAGTTTATATGTGCTAGGAATGAGGAAGAATGAAGTTCAGGGGCCATTCATGTCAATTCGGGAAAGTTACATGCAGGCTATTCTTGAGGTGTGAAGGTCGCGGTAACCTACGGTTCTTGAACCGTAGGTTTAGGGGGAATTATAAGTTCACAGCAGGTCTTAAATGGGGCTTACGGGTATAAACCGTGACTTACGGTTTAAAGAAAAGAATCAAAACGCAGCAAATGCACATGGACTTGATTTGGATGGCACTTTTATTTAAGGTGGAAGGAAACATCATTGGACTAAATTAACTCTAGTCATTCATGACAAGTTTGACTTTGGCACATTTTGGAGCACAAAAGAGATCATCACGTGCACATCCATACGTGGATGTTCTTGGAGGTTTCAACAAAATCACATTTTCATAATCATCACATCAAGTGGCGGCACATGTGTGATGATTGGATTGGAATCTTTGAAACACATATATTATTGCACACATAAATTTTGGTGGTGCATGGCCTCACAAAAAGATCAGGGATATGCAATTGAGGCGCATGTTTTAGAATATGTGGCTTACAGAAAAGACATGGGGCTTACGAAATTGGCAGCCCATTATCCACAAAAGTCAGCAACAATAATTATTTTGGGGACTCATGACCATCGAGTAACTGGAAGCCACCATACACGAATTTTTTAGAGCCATTAATCAAGACTTTTGGGCCTTTAATTGATGATAAATACTAACAACTTTTGGGCAGCCCATTATCACGAATTGGGGGAACATTATTGTGACAAGAGTCCAAGACATATAATCGAATTTTGGGTGGCAGCCGCACATGGTCATTAGGAGGCAGCCGGCTCTCAACTTCATCACTCAATATCATCGACCATATCAAGCTTTTGAAGATTTTTCACACATCATGAGCGGCTAGTCTCGTCGGTTTCACCCCGATGTAGGTAGTTGTATTTTCTAGGGTTTATGCATTTGTTCTTTGATTCGACTTTGTGACAACTTGTATTGATTTTTGAAACCATTGACAATAGTTTACATTTGTTTCGTATTCGTAAATTGTCGAACGATGTTAAAAGTTATGACTTTGCGAAATGGTTATGTGTAGTTATGCGTTGTCGTGGTTAGGATTTACTTGTGTTGATTACAAAGTGCATTCTTGTCCGTTCTTCGGGACGTTGATAGTTATTGGCACCTAAGTCACGGTACACTAAATCCGCTAATCGTATGCAATTGAGTTGAATTAAAACATGTAGGAACCCTAGGACTTACAATTACTGAAACCGGGTGTGATCCGTATTCTTAATTCATGTTTTCAATTAGGTAGTTTAGTTTACAATTTTAGTTAATATTCAATTGATTTCGATAACATCAATTTGTCGGTTCATTCCGATGTATTTTAAAAACCAAAAAAATAAATAAAAATAGCAATCTTCATAATCACTTTGTACATTATTTGTAAATAGTCTTACTAATCGAACGGGTCGTGCGATACTGACCACATGCTCTTCGTGGTTCGACCCCTTGCTACCACTAACTATTTGTTAATGGTAATTTGGGACTATAAATATTATCTTTGACCGGAGCGCGACACTCCGATCAACCACCGACAAGATAACTTAAATCAAGGAAAGGCTGAAAACGACTCGAGATCGCCAGAAGAGTTATGCAGACAATCGACGCAAGCCATTGCAATTTCAAGTTGGGGATAAGGTACTATTGAAAGTTTCTCCCTGGAAAGGAGTAGTTCGATTCGGTAAGAAAGGAAAGCTAAGTCGAAGGTACATAGGACCATTCACAGTTACCCATCGAATAGGACCAGTTGCTTATAAATTACAACTACCAGAAGAGCTAGACGGGGTACATGATGTGTTTCATGTATCTAACCTTAAGAAATGTTTATCTGACGAATCATTAGTAGTAACTCTTCAAGATGTAGAGGTAAATGAAAAATTAAAATTTGTTGAAAAAACCTCTCCAAATAGAGGATAGAAAGGTCAAATTCCTCAAACACAAGAGACTGGTACTGGTCAAAGTAAAGTGGGATTCGAAAAGAGGACCTGAGTATACATGGGAGCTGGAATCGGAAATGAAGCGAAAATATCCTTACTTATTCCAGTAAATCTCGAGGACGAGATTTTAAATAAGGTGGGGAGGATGTAAGGACCTGCATGAAAATGTCCCAAAAACACTCCGTAAGCAGAAACCCGGACCCCTAACACCCTAATCTTTATGAAAAATCAAGAAAATCCAAATTTATCAGTCTGTCGCGGGTCGCGTAAGACTTAAGGAAAGTCTTCGCGGGGCGCGACAGCTTGGTAAAGCTCCGGATAACGATCAAGGACACGTGGCAGACCTACGCCGTGACACGGCAGCCCTAGCCGTAGCTAGGTTGGCTCTCGCGGGGCGCGTAAACCGGCCATAAAGCCTTCGCGGGCTGCGACGAACTCAAAAATCAGCTATAAAAGGGATGTTGCATGGCCTTTCTTCTGTGTTTGAAAAATCCTTTCAAAAACGACTTTAAACTGCTCAAATCACACGTCCAAGTAGTGAAACGCTGCTACGATAACAGGGTAATAACTCGATTACTGCTACGATATAATGTCCGATCGATTGAAACCGATCCGATGGATGTTTAAGTGCTTCCTGAATTCGGGCTATACTTTGTCATTCGTCGTGAGGGTTTTGATTTCGTGAGATGATCGTAAATGTTGTATTAAGTTACTAACCTAGTTTCGTTTGCATTATTTGACTAGGTTACCAGGCTTAATAAGTAGGAAAAATCTGTCCAGTTAAACTTGCAATGTGAGTCATTCTCTTTTTACCAAATTGTTTACAAAACCCTAAATGTTTTCCAGTTATACTTTGCAGTGATTAAGTCTTTGCTAATCTGTAATTACTGGCAGTAAGTGGGGGGTTTTGTGCACATTACTACTAATGATTTATCACTTTAGGTGGGCGAGCCTAATTAGTTATATGTCCACAGTCATAGATCCGGTTGAGTGACAACTGAACCAGCTAATTATAAGATAGGGGCAAATGTGAAAACTCTTAATGCTGTAAGTTGTAACAATGTGTCATTTTGTGCAAATTGAATGACTCGCCAGTATTTCCCCGCTGATAAAATCTTTTTGAACATGTTTCAGGTGATTTACTGTGAACCAGGAAAAGTGCCGTGTAGCACTACCAGCTTGATTGAAGTGGCTTAGTAAATAAATAAACATGTTTTTGTAATTAGGGAATTTCCCAGTGAAATTTCTCTATTGTAAATTACGGGGTTTGTCCCGAAACTTGAAATCAAATAAAGGGATATTTTCAGTTTTAAATGATCCTGTTAAAATTTCCGCTGCCAAATTAACCACTAATACCACGGGTTTTTGGTCCCGCAACTTCTGGACCATGAAACTGGGTCGGGACTCGTGACACTGGGTAACGCGAAGAATGTGAAAACTGGGGAGCACGTGAAACGAGTCAGATATATTTGTCAGCAAATGAATTCGGAGGAATGTGATAAGCTTCAGCAATATCGTCAGAAACAGGATCCGTAAAAGCAATGCAACTGATGTAAATTTTAGAACCACTCCCTCTGTAACAAACCAAGGTTTGGTTAGGAATAGAATGGAGTATCATCCTTTGCTATAACATTCAGACATATATTAAATAAATTCCTCCTCTATCAACATACATACCAGTTAAAACAATAGGATAACTGCGAGGGAAAGATAAGGGCTTGGAGGAATCAAAGCCTTGTGAGTAGAATTGGACACCAACAGGGAGAACACAGGTGGGGAGCTGGGGCGGAGGAGGGGACTCAGTAGGCGGAGGGTACAGATCAAGCAGAGAAGCCAAAAACAAGGAAACAATGGAGAGGGAGGAGAATTTATTTATTCAATTTTTTTTTTTGGCGTGGGTTTGTGAAGATGGGGTGGGAGAGATGAGGTGGTGGCGGCAGGATGTGGTGGTGGCAGCCGAACGAGGTGGTGGCTTGGATGAGGTGGTGGTTAGGGTTTTAGGGTTAGGAAATTGGGGAAGATGAAGAGGGTATGCAATTTTTTGTTTTGTTTTATCTATTAATCATTTAAATAAAAACATGAATTGACCAAAATACCCTTAAATGAATAAACTTAACTGCAAATTTTAATCTGGTTAGTGCTAAAGGACGTAAAGTGTAGCGGGTTTTGCAAATAAAGAATTATGACTGTAATTATTGAAGTTAAAGGCTATTCGTTGCAATCCGGTACAAACATAAATGACGAAAAATGTAATTTACCCTTATTATTATACAATGTACAATGCAAAATAAATATAACACCCCAATCGTGTATAACAACCCGTAGCAAAAACATTAGAAAGTCACATTACAAATTGCCCACAACACATGATCCTAAGGTTTTATTATATTAAACAATATATTACATTGTTTTTGAACATAAAGAATTACAAGTAATTGTTTTTAGTTTAAAGCAAAACTAAGGTCCGAGTCCGTTCCTATGTGTAGGATACTTTAATATCATGCAATTAATAAAAAAAATAGCAAGTGAATAGGTAGGGGGTGTGTAAGGGTGAATGGAGTGGTTACCTATTTGGAATAGGTAAACTCCCCACTCACCCAATCAGACAATGTCACGTGAATTCATCTAAATTGTTTATCCAATGCTCAAAAACATTGACGGTGGTTTACCTAATTGGTTCAGGTAAACTATTTAAAAAAAAAAAAATGTGTGATTGCTTGAAAATGAATGGAGCCCATCACACACTCATCTCTCTCTCCCTTCCCTCTCTCTCTCTCACCGAATCGGTGACCACTCACCGAAAATGCCCCTTCCCTTCCTCTCACCGAATCAATAAAAAGGTTGGCGATGGAGTTGGATTCGGTACCAAGTGGGTTACCGCCCCCACTCTATTCACCCTAAGGCCGGAGGGTGTGGGGGGCGCCATATCCGCCACCTTAGCCTCTATAGCGCCCCGGGCGCTATACACCCACACCCTCCATGTTAAGGAGGGGGCGCCATACATGGCTCGCCAACATGGTAACGAGGGAGGAGGGGGTTATCAGCTGGGGCCCACTTGTTTGCACCAATCAAGTTTTTTTTTTCTCTATAGCGTCCCTAGGGGTTATACCACACCTTCCATGTTAAAGGGGGGTTATAAAGCCCCCTTGGCTGACGTGGCGCCTACGTAGCGCTGAGGTGGCGCTTATAAAGCCCCAAGGGGGTTATCCCACACCCTCTAGCCTAAACATGAATATGATTACATTATATATTATAATAATTAAGCTATATCAAGTCAGATACAATAAAGTTTTTTTCTTTTTGTAATTTGATCATCAAAATTTCTTCCATTACATTAAATCTAGGCGTATTTTATTTTACTTTACTTTTATAAACAAAATAGAAAATATAAATAATTCATAATTGTATAGTCAAATACTTTTTATTATGTATTAAATATGTTAAACGAATTATGTGTATATTTTCCATATATTTTTTATGATATTTAGAATAATTATGGTTTTATCTTATTTTTATTCAATTTATTTATTAATTATAATAAATTTGGATATGTTACGGTCTTACTCAAGTTTAATTTAGGACGTAACTTTTCGTTATTTGCGAATATACCGTCACATGTGTTTTTATGTACATTTCGACACAAGTGTTTTGTATATACATTCGCATGGCTTTCCTCGAGTTTAATATACGACGTGACGTAGCATTGCAATGCGCGGGATATTTTATTTACATTCGCATGGTTTTCTTCTATTTCTTACATTTTATTTAGTGTTTGGTTATTTTACACATTTATATTTTGTAGCTTTATACCGGTCTTTACCCATTTAGTTTGTACGCAGATTCCCCGTCACAACGCTCGGTAGAAAATTCCTAGTATATATTAAACAACATCATGTTAACTACATGAGTCTTTTTTTATTTTTATTTTTAGCCACAAACTTTTTTTTACTTTTTTTGTTTTACTATTAAACTTTATCAATTTCATTTTTAATGATAGCCATTTTTACATAGATATTAAATTACATCATAAACTACAATACACTACTTAGAGTAGGTTTGTTTGTTTGTTGCTATTTAGTTTTAGTTTAACCTTTTACACTATAAATAATATACGCCTTTAATCAAATAATTTTATTTTTTCTCTTATAAGTTGCGTTCGTTAGTTTTATTTACACAAAACTAATTAAATACGAGATATAAATATTTTGAAAATGAACCAACCCGATACCAACATATATATATATATTGTAGGTTCGTGAATCCGGACCGAAACCGTGATTAGTGGGTGATTATGTTCAAGACGGGAGAGATTAGAGATAAACAAACAACTTCTTTGTATTAATCCGGTTGTATAACATTACAAAGCGTCCCGATTACAAGATAACCGAACAATACCAAAGGAGTATACATCCCGGGAGAGACCAAGTGGTGATCTCTCCCCCAAACACTAAAACTCTCTGTGAACTCTCTCTCAATGAGCTCACCCTCTCTCTCTCTCTTTGCAAATGAACAAGGGGTTGGGATTTATAGCCACACCCACTTGTCTAGCAAACACACACATGGTCAAACACATAACCCTCTCGTTTGACCACTTCAAACGGTGGGTCAATACACATTTGTTTGACTGTTTCACTAACTATTACATTATCAACATAAAATAATAATAATCTATTCGAACAACATTGGACGCAAAAACTGCACCAACAAATTCCCCCTTGTCCGTTGCTGTCGAATGCTGAAAATGCAACTGCAATCGATCTTCAGTCAAGTATTTGTTGATGTTATCTTCTCTATGTTAACAAATTCCCCCTTGACCGATGATCCAGGTAAGTAGTATCTTCACTTGAATCTTCATACCAAACCCTTGAAGCTTTTCGTATAGTATTTCCCCCTCAAACTACGCGTATCCGGTTGGGTGTTGTGCAATTTCCTCGCAAGGCTAAATTGACCCATCTTCCACTGATCTTCCAATACTCCAACCGGCATTTGATAAGGGTTCCATTCTTTAAAACCTGCATCAAGTCTTGATCTTGTCATAAGAGCTCCATTTCATTCAAGCATACTACATATGTAGAGTTTTCTGGTGAACTGTCTTCTGTAAACCATCTTTGTGAAATCGACCAAGTAATGCACTTTGATCTCATTGTCTCCCCTTTGTGAAGTTGACCAAGTAAGCACTACGGATCTTCGGAGTGTGGGTTTGTGAAGATGGGATTGGCAAAATGAGGTGGTGGCGGTAGGATGTGGTGGTGGTGGCAAGATGTGGTGGTGGTTAGGGTTTTAGGGTTAGGAAATTGGGGAAGATGAAGAGGGTATACAATTTTTTTTTTGTTTTATCAATTAAACATTTAAATAAAAGCATGAATTGACCAAAATACCCTTAAATGAATAAACTTAACTGAAAATTTTAATCTGGTTAGTGCTAAAGGACGCAGAGTGTAACGGGTTTTGCAAATAAAGGATTGTGACTGTAATTATTGAAGTTAAAGGCTATCCGTTGTAATATGGTACAAACATAAAGGACGAAAAGTGTAATTTACCCTAATAATAACATAGGAAATCGAGAATAATGTAGAAATTGTGTGGCCAACAAAAAAGATAACCGGTGATAATCATTTTATCAATTATATAGTAATAATAATAACAAAATGGTAATTAATAGAAAAAGTTAGATTTTGTTAGTTGAAATGACAGAAAGCGTGACAAATTTCAAATTAAGGACATATAATGCAAACAATGAAACTTAAGGATATAACTTGTAATTTCACATATATTTAAGGCTCATTCTAAATACACCCCCTAATTACTAATTACACCCATTCCTCTATAAAAACGTCACATCAACTAATAATTTTATTTTGATTTTAGTCTATTTTGTCTTTTAGTTAATAACGTTTGTTAAGTTTTTAGCTTTTTTGTATTTTAGTTGTCTTTTTTTAATCTTTTATTTAGCGATTAGTTATATATTATTATTATTATATTATATTACTGAAGGGGTAAGGTCCCAAAAACCTCATAAAAAGAATTTGAGACCATACCACAAACTGGTTTTTTCAACCTTTTTAACCTTGCGCGGCCGCGCATGGGTCTTATTAAAGGAAGAAAACAATCAGTAACTCATAAATCGCGCGCCCAAAGGATAACATGAATCCTTGCGCCTTCCCCAAATTAACAAAGGATCAAAACCTTTTGTTCAGATACCTCCGCCTAAGTATCCAGACTTGGATATTATTTTGCCCAGACCTGGAAGTTATTTATCTGCGTCCACACAGTAAGGTGTCACACCAGATTACAACAATAATCTAGAAGGAAATACAATCGTGCACCACCCAGACGGTTATAACCGTCTGGACACGTGTCATCACCATAAGCAATGCTGAAATCACAACAAAGGCATGCAATTGGAGAGTAATCTCCACTTAATCTCTTTCCACGTGGCAAATCCCCAGCCATAGATCAAACCACGATCCGTGTGCACTCACATCGGATCGAGAAAACTTAACAAAGGATCAAAGAACTTAACGGAAGAAAAGATAACCGCTACGGCGTGAGCATCTTCCGTCATCTTTTCAATAACAGGTTTTCCCTCCCAAAACTCCCGGTTATAAATGAGAGAACTGTTCAGGTATAAACTTAGATTACTCTCACTCCTCAAATACTTATCTTCTCCGATACCAATACTTATTCTCACGCCGGAGTCGGGTCAAGGAGAGAACCCTCTTCTCCCCTTGACGAGGCTAACGGTGTTCTTTTTTGTAGAATCACCGGAGAAGGAATTCCATTACAACTGAATCAACCGAGAGAGAGCTAACCTTTTATGCGGATTCAAACCCCCTAACTATCTTGGTTCCGACCATTTAGTTAGTGTTTTTTCATTGGCGCCCACCGTTTTCTCAGTTTTCTAGTTTCTATCTCGTTTCGATTCAGTTCATTCCATTTTCTGTTTTTACACATGGCAGAAAATTCGTCATCTCACCGACAACTTGGTCCTCGACCAAACATCGGGAACAATTTACAGCTAGAAAAATCTCCAGAACATTGGTTTAGCAGATGTCAAGCTGCTTTAAACACAATCGTTATTCAAATCGCCAGATCTGATTTGTCAAACATCAGATCTGGAAAAGAAATTAATACCTCAGTATTGGATCCACCAACACCACGTAGGGAGGACATCCAATCCAGCCAATGTGGCAGTTATCAAAAACAAATACACATGATTCAGGGAGGTCCATCACGAAGACCAAATAAACGAAACTATGATCAACATTGGAGAGAACAGCAAGTGGTGTTTCCCGTTGTTCCTGGGGGCCCTCATGAAGAACGACCAGTGATTATCACTGGTATTTTCGGTCATTACCGAACTGACTATATGTTCATAGATCCAGGAAGCTCGATGGACATCATATACGAACAGTGCTTTAAACAACTCGATCCAGAAGATAAAGCACGTTTAGAGCCGGTCGATTTTCCTCTCACCGGATTCTGTAATGAAGCTGTATTCCCATTAGGGCAAATTATTTTCCCGGTAACCTTGTCCGATGGCGAGCATTCACGAACAGTTACAGTCAATTTCATGGTCATGCCGGCAACATCTCGTCATGATGTCTTGCTCGGGAGAAGGTCACAAAGGGAATTTAGCATGATCACTTCCATTCCGCACGCTGCTTGCGGATTTCCGACAGAAACTGGAGTTGCAATACTCTATTCAAGCAAAGAAGTCATGTTCGTAGACGACGAACCACCAGCAAAGGTAGTCAAACCGTCGGTACCAAATGAACCAGAGAAATGGGTTCTAAACAACGAGCACCCAGAGCAGACCATTCTGCTAGGACCGGCCATTTCACCAGCAACACGCATACAACTAAAAGAATTATTGTCCAACAACAAAGATATATTTGCCTGGTGCCCAGCAGACATGACTGGAGTTCCACGCGACATCGCGCAACATTGTCTAAACATCAAGCCATCAGTAGAACTTGTTGCTCAGGGGAGGCGCAGTTTCAGTGAAGAAAAAGCGAAAGCAATGGACGAGCAAGTAGCAGAGTTACTTAATGCGGGAATCTTGCGCGAAGTAAAATACCATACATGGGTAGCCAACCCAGTGATGGTACAAAAGCATAGCGGCGGATGGAGAATGTGCGTCGACTTCAAAGACCTGAATAAAGCATGCCCAAAAGATTGTTACGCGCTTCCAGAGATAGATAAGAAAGTCGACTCTTTAGCATCATTCAGATGGAAATGTTTTCTTGACTGTTACAAGGGTTATCATCAGGTCCAGATGAAAGAAGAAGACGAAGACAAAACGGCGTTCCGCACAGATAAAGGCATTTTCTGTTATACCAAAATGCCGTTCGGCCTGCGCAACGCAGGCGCAACTTATCAACGCCTAATGGACACAATTTTCAAAGATGACATTGGCAAGACTGTCGAGGTATACATGGATGACCTCGTCATCATGAGCCATGAGGAAGACACAATGCTTGATAATATTCAGCGCACATTCGACTCCTTGCGCAGCGTGAGCCTAAAACTCAACCCAACTAAATGTTCCTTCGGCATGGAAGAAGGAAAATTTTTGGGATTCATCGTCACAAAAGATGGTTTTAAAGTAAATCCAGAAAAGGTGCAGGCTATTCAGCTAATGCCGTCACCCGCAACAGTTAAAGAAATGCAAAGGCTCGCTGGACGCTTAGCGGCTTTAAACAGATTTTTAGCTAATCACGCAGCAAAGTCTTATCCATTCATCAGTACGCTACGAAACTGCGCAAAGAAAACTGACTTTCAGTGGATATCTGAAGCGGAAACCGCGTTCAAACAAATGAAAGAGTGTTTAATTCAGCTACCAACATTGACAGCACCAAAAGAAAAAGAGCCACTAATCTTATATCTGTCTGCCGCGGAAGTAGCGGTCGGTGCTGTATTGATGGTAGAACGCGAGAACATCCAAACTCCAATCTATTACATCAGCAAAATGCTTACCGGCCCAGAAACTCGGTACTCAATGATAGAAAAGCTAGTCCTAGCACTAGTACATGCATCCCGACGTCTACGCAGGTATTTTTCGGGTCACGTCATCACAGTTCTTACCAATTACCACCTAGGCCAGATCTTATCCAAACCCGACATAGCGGGACGACTGGCCAAATGGGCAATTGAACTGGGAGGTTACAACATTTTTTACAGACCAAGACCCGCAATCAAAGGGCAAGTGTTAGCAGACTTCGCCACTGAAGTTCCTATCAATAAAATACAAGAATGTGAGGCAATCCAGAACCCAACACCTGTTTTCGACGATAGAGTCTGGACCTTACACACAGATGGTGCTTCCAACGACGATGGAGCAGGAGCAGGTCTCCGATTAATCAGCCCAGACAACCACGAGCTTACGTATGCTATACGATTAGATTTCAAAAGTACGAATAATGAAGCCGAATATGAAGCCTTCTTGGCAGGTCTTCGTTTAGCATTAAAAATGGGGGCCAGAAATCTTGAAGCTAACGTCGATTCAAAACTGGTAGCCGAGCAAGTTAATGGCAATTACGATGCAAAAGAAGCTATGGCATTGTACCTTGAACAAGCGCGGATGTTAATCAGCCAATTTCAAACATTCAAAGTTAATCACATAAACCGAAGCGAGAACAAACATGCTGACGCACTAAGCAAGTTAGCTGCTACCAGCTTTCAGCACTTAGCAAAGGAAGTACGCATAGAGGTATTATCCAACCCTTCCATTCATCTCAAGCAAGTAAACGTTATAGAAATGGGAGATCCATCTTGGATGTCTCCGATTATCTTGTACCTTCAACACGGAAAGCTACCGGAAGAAAAGGCAGAAGCTCGAAAAATACAACATAAGGCAGTAAATTACGAAATGGCCGATGGCGTCCTCTACCGGAAATCATTCATGGGCCCATTACTACGCTGTGTCGATAAAACAGACGCCCAGTACCTTGTCAGAGAAATCCACGAAGGATTATGCGGGATACACGCGGGACCGCGCATGGTCGTAGCAAAAATAATGAGCGCTGGATACTACTGGCCAGGAATGCACATGGACGCAGTCGACCTGTTAAGAAGATGCGAGGCATGTCAACGCCACGCACCAAAGACACTCCGACCTAAAAATCCAATAATTCCGGTTACTTCCGCCTGGCCATTCCAACAGTGGGGCATTGATCTTGTCGGTCCATTTCCTGACGCGCCAGGCGCGGTAAAGTTCATCATCGTCGCGGTGGATTACTTCACAAAATGGGTGGAGGCTAAAGCTTTGGCCTCAACAACAGCAATGATAATCCGCAAATTTATATGGGAACATATCATTTGCAGATTCGGACTACCATTGCGCATTATTTCCGACAATGGTACAAACTTCGCTGCAGAAGATCTTCAAAAATGGTTTAAAGAAATGAAGATCGAGCATAACTTCGCCTCCGTTGTGCATCCCCAAGCGAATGGACAGGTAGAAAGTATAAACAAACAGATCGTTGATGGCATAAAAGCGCGACTCGGGACAGCGCGCAGAGGGTGGATTGACGAACTTCCCAGCATCCTCTGGGCGCATCGAACAATGCCAAAGACTAGCACTGGCGAGACTCCGTTCAGTTTAGTCTATGGATCTGAGGCCGTCATTCCAGCCGAGATAGGTTTACCATCACCGCGCATGATAGCCATGGAAACTCAGAACAACGAACAAGAGCGAAGAATGGATTTGGATCTTTTGGAAGAAAGGCGCGAGAACGCCGCGATAACAGAAGCAAGGTACAAATCCAAGCTCGAGAAGTATTACAATGCGCGCGTCCGCGTTTGCACATTTGTCCCCGGGGATTTCGTATTGCGCGACAATGAGGCGTCAAACGCTGAAAAGCCGGGCAAATTAGCGCCAAGATGGGAAGGACCATACGTCATTAACGAAGTCTTAGGCAAAGGGGCATACACCCTAAAAAGGATCGATGGGACCCTTGTCCCCCGCACCTGGAACGCACAACAGTTGCGCAGGTGTTACATATGAACTAAGTCTTCAAAAGCGGAAAGAATATACAGGCAATGTCTTTCTTTATTATGTCTTGTATCACAAAGCCTTGCGCTCTTATCAATACAAACATCATCCCTACTTATATTACTGTTTATTACAAATTGCATGTAATTTTTTGGGGTTCGCGCGAAAACAATATGGTCAAACATTGTATACCTCATGAACAGTCTAAAAACAAGGCAATCTACTACGCCTTTTAGACAAACGTTCAAACATGAGCACAATACCATCTCTCATTCGCCTTACCTATCCAAAAACAATTAAAAGCATGCAACATATTGTAATTCAAACACGTATGAAGTAAAAACATTATCGATATATCACCAAAGTGCAACAAAACACTTTAGGAACAAGATCATGACAATTTTAGTTCCAGAAACTAAAATATTCAAACAAAAAACCTTGCTTCTACAAGATAGCAAGATAATCAAACAACAGACATTAACACCAATCACACCCGTGATTTTCAAAAGATAAGTTTATACTAACAGACTTATATATACAATCAAAAGCAGGGACAAACAACTCCCAAACCTAACCAACCAGAGGTTCGTCTTCAACACCCATGTTCACCGGAGTTTTCTTCCGATGACGCTGGTACACCAACTGACACGTACTCGGGCGGAGAGTTGGGAAACGGGCCATTAAATCTTCAACCGACAACACAACGGTCTCATTATCAGCCTCCGGCAAACGAAGATCAACAGCAGACATCATCTTACCAGTTCCGGTAAACAGCGGTGACGGAGAATTGGCAAGTAACAAAAGAGCTTCAGCAACTTCTCGAACCCTTAAGATATCTGAAAGACGCCGGGAACGAACGATACTTTTTCCTTTCATCTTCTCCAAGTTAATGATAAAAGGAATCCCAATACATATATATATAAAAACTCAACCTCGGAAAACGGGAACCCTGCTCATCATTAGTTGACAGAATTATGTCACATCCGAACGGCGCTACAGGAACCAAGGTCATATCCTCATTAATGAGGTCTGACAAGCGCCACTACGAATTTCAAGGCAAAGAGAAAAAATACCCATTCTTACTGCCAGTTGACGACATCACGTGTCAGAGCATGATTGCAAAGATTTTTTCCTTTTACCAACAAGATAAATCTTCTCATAGAAGCTTTCTTATTTTGACGCACCCAAAAACTTTTTCCCTCTCATAAGTCCAGTGCTCCACTTACTTGCATAAGTACAACACTAGACTGGGGGGACTTGAAGGGGTAAGGTCCCAAAAACCTCATAAAAAGAATTTGAGACCATACCACAAACTGGTTTTTTCAACCTTTTTAACCTTGCGCGGCCGCGCATGGGTCTTATTAAAGGAAGAAAACAATCAGTAACTCATAAATCGCGCGCCCAAAGGATAACATGAATCCTTGCGCCTTCCCCAAATTAACAAAGGATCAAAACCTTTTGTTCAGATACCTCCGCCTAAGTATCCAGACTTGGATATTATTTTGCCCAGACCTGGAAGTTATTTATCTGCGTCCACACAGTAAGGTGTCACACCAGATTACAACAATAATCTAGAAGGAAATACAATCGTGCACCACCCAGACGGTTATAACCGTCTGGACACGTGTCATCACCATAAGCAATTCTGAAATCACAACAAAGGCATGCAATTGGAGAGTAATCTCCACTTAATCTCTTTCCACGTGGAAAATCCCCAGCCATAGATCAAACCACGATCCGTGTGCACTCACATCGGATCGAGAAAACTTAACAAAGGATCAAAGAACTTAACGGAAGAAAAGATAACCGCTACGGCGTGAGCATCTTCCGTCATCTTTTCAATAACAGGTTTTCCCTCCCAAAACTCCCGGTTATAAATGAGAGAACTGTTCAGGTATAAACTCAGATTACTCTCACTCCTCAAATACTTATCTTCTCCGATACCAATACTTATTCTCACGCCGGAGTCGGGTCAAGGAGAGAACCCTCTTCTCCCCTTGACGAGGCTAACGGTGTTCTTTTTTGCAGAATCACCGGAGAAGGAATTCCATTACAACTGAATCAACCGAGAGAGAGCTAACCTTTTATGCGGATTCAAACCCCCTAACTATCTTGGTTCCGACCATTTAGTTAGTGTTTCTTCAATTACTAGTTATTATTATAACTAATTATTTATCCAATTACATTTATAGTAGTAACAGAAACTATAAAAAAATAAGTGCATTCTTACAAAATTATATCATTAAACATTTTACATAACGAGTTTTAATCTACAACATAATATGTAGCACGTTGTGCTGTCCAAGAATTATACATATTTTGACGTGATTCAAATATATTCACCCAGCCAGCCGCATTATTTATTTTCTCTCATTAATGTCCATAGGTTGTTTGTGGTGGCAATTGAATACTCTCCTTGTAATTCTACCATTATAAAATGGCCACCATTCACGTGTGCAGTTGATTTTTTTTTCTGGGAACTGGTGAGGGCCTCTCCAAAGCGAAAAACAAGTCGAACTGTTTCTTTTTTCTCTAGATAAAAATTGAACGACTACGTTAAACTTGTTCGCAATCAAGAATCATGCCTCTAGCATAATCCTCCAATGTTTTTTTGGTGCAATCCCCGACCCTGACCAAGCCGTCGCCCGAAATCCACAATTTCCATCACCTAACACGTTATGTATGCGTGTAACATACACATGGATAGTGTTGTCCAAAAAGCTCGCGGCTCGCTCGGATTTAGCTCGGAAAAAGCTTGCTCGATATGGCTCGGTTTAAAAGTGAGCCGAGCCGGCTCGGCTCGGTTAGAAAGTGAGCCTAGCTCGGCTCGGCTCGTAACGAATCAAATTGGCACGGTTTGGCTCGCTTTGTAGCTCGGCTCGTCTTAGCTCGAATTATTTTACTTAAAAACCGAGTTCGTTCAAAAAAAAAATTTAAACCGAGTTCGTTAAAAAAAAGTTTTAATAAATAATTTTTATTAAAATAAATTTTTTAAAATAATAATAATAATTACTATAATATTAATAATAATAATAATAAATGATTACTAAATAATAATAATAATAATAATAATAATAATAATAATAATAATAATAATAATAATAATAATAATAATAATTAAAAAGACAACAAAAAGACAAAAAAACATTAAAATGTTGATTTGTGATGTAATGATGCGATATTTTTTTATAAGAGGGAGGTATAATTGTAATTAGAGGGAGTGTATTTAGTAGTACCAATATTTAAATGGCATAATCTTTAATTTACTCAACGTTATATTATATTATAACTAAGAAACTAAACAACTAGGCAACTTCTATGATACGTATTGTGTTTCGATTGCTTGTACGTTATCTTTCACAACTCAGTTTTAAGTAAAAAGTTATGTGTAATCGTAGATAAAATAAGTACGTCACAAGGGAAAACTCGGAATTTTATAAAATATCGTATATTAAAAGCGATAAGCGACTAATAGATTACCACACTATAAATTAGCAACATTTTGTTGCTTTATGTTGTTGTACCTTATGTATGGAGAGTTATTCAAAACAAAATTGATTTTTCACTTTTAACATAAAGGTTTTTATCTTTTACATTTTATCCCCTTTGATTTTTTTTTACTTTTAACCCAAATCTTTTCATTTTTTGCAATTTAACATAAACGCTTTTTTATTTTCAACTTTAGTCCCTTATACTTTTATCTTTCGCAAGTTTTTCGTTTCGTTCTAAATTTGCGAGTCAACACGCCGCAACGTGCGTGTGAGGTTCAACGATTTTTCGTCTGTTTTTCCCGTTTGACAGGCCTGTTACAATGCGTCTATATTTCTCTGTTTGACAAGTTCATCGCAACACGCGGGTTCTAGATCGACTTAGTTATTCTTTTCTACGCATTACGTTATAGTCTAATGTTACACAATAACATGGTGCAAGGGGTGTATGTGGTTCAACGATTTTGTCTTTTTTTTATTTGGTGTTATTTTTTCGTTTATTTATTTATCTTATTTTTATGAGCTCTTCGGATGTTGTTGGTGGATGGCAGTGGTGTGGCACTAGTGCTATTTGGCATGATTTCACGAATGAATTTAACCTATTAAGTTTTTTACTAATAATTTATTTCGAGTTTACCCCTATACCTCCTTTACTTAAAAAAACTATTCTTTACGTGCATATTTTTTATGTACGTGTCGGTATTATTCGATTTGCTCTACGTTTTGACGTAAACTTTTCTGTAAATGAGTCAGGTCAAATATAATACGTTTTGGTTTAAAAAAACTATTTTTACGTGCATATTTTTATGTACATTTCGGTATAAATTTGAGTTGGTGTATGTTTCGACGTAATTTTTTTTGGGAAACGAGTCGGATCAAATATAATATGTCTTCATGAATGTTTCGTAAAATTTGTTTCGAATAGAGTGGAGTCAAATTGTGGTTTCTTTTTGTCCCTTTTTTCAAAAGCTCTAATTAATTTCTTTTAATTACACATGTCAACTTTTTCGTTATATGCGTTACGTTTTCTATGTATGAGTCGGGTCACATATAATACATTATAATTGTACGGTATAAATTTGATTTACTTTATGTTTTGATCCAATCGCAATGCTTATATAGGTTACATTGAGTTCATGAATCGGATACGGCGTAACAAGCGTTTTCATATGGTTAACGCTTCACAGAACGTTTGGACTAATCCATTCGATGTTTGCAACGTATCCGCACCGTAACCCGCTCGAGTCTTATTGCTAGTTATGTTTAAATGAATTTATAACAATAAAATATCATAATGATGAAATAATAAAAAAAATATAACAATATGTTCACGCACGGACTTGCAATTTTAGTAATGCATATTTATAAGCTTTGTCAAACATCACATATAACCTACACCGGTCCTTGTGAAATGTAACAACTATGCTTTGTTAGAATCGACAGACATAAGGGTGCTTAGGTTCATGGGTTTCATGTACTTGGTGCCGTTGAATAATTCCTTCACGATCAGCCGATTCGCCCTCTCAGTCGGGTGGTAGCCATCCCAATACACATACTTGGTCCTATCGGGGCACAAGTGTGACAACGCGTTGCAAAGTCCCATCCCGTTATATGGTCCTTGCCCACAACATGCTTTGTTAGTCACCTCAAATCCTGCTCGACCCATTTAACACCCTGGTTACTTGATTACTTCGTTTCTACATTTATATTTTATACAAAGAAAAGATATAGAAACCATGTAAGAGGATTACCAAAAGCTTTAGGTTTGGTGATGAAATCATAGAATATATGATGCGCTTGGGCGGAAATAAAAACATCACTACCCAATCTCTTGTTCAACGAACCGATCATTGCTGTCACTTGTGGATTAAACAGGCGCGCAGCTCGTTGCAGCTCGGTCACACATTCCCCTTTCCGGCTACGCAACGCGATTACCGATGGTGCACAACCCAATGGTCCGGTGGCAGTCACGAGTACTTTTCGAGCTCCCAATGTATAAAGCCTCTACATAAAATATACAGTTTCTCAAATGTATAGATGACTTTTTTTTTTTTGAACAGCCAACAAATGTTTTTATTAATCAAAGGACTAACAACGCATTAGCCCACGCACAAAGTTACAACACGACCAAACAGACATTCGATTGAACTAAACACATTTACTCGAGACATCAAAAATTACACCACTCCTCCCAAGTTATTTCTTTCAATCCCGAGCATCGTGTTAAATATTAAAAACTATGATAGTGGCGAATTCTTACCATTAAAATTTTTTGGTACTCGTTGGTGAGTAACCTGACAAAGGCGGGGAGTTTATATTGCACAGATCGTAACGAGTTTCGCATCAAATAATAATTGTTCACAAAATCGTTGCCTCCACAGGTTACCATAACGAGTGCCTCGTTAACGAGCTTTTTGGTTTTCTGGCGACCGATGATAGCAGCAACACGTTTTTGGTATTCTTCAAAGAACATTAGTTGGTGTGGCATTCGAATTATGTTCACCTATGAAAATTGAAACAAGATCGAGTTAAACTGCTATATGACGGACACAATGTATGTATGACACCAAATATAAAGGCTTACTAACATTTCAAGCTAAAGAGAACCGTGGTGTATGTTTTAGGAGTACTATTAGATTGTCAAATAACAAATTAAGATAAATAAATAAACAACCTAAAACTAAGTGTAATCACCAAAGTAATATTATTAATCCTAAAATAAAATTTTAATTTGAATCTATTTTTATTTTATAGTATACACCTTACGGTTGAAAGATTTAAATGTAATGTTCCAACTTTTATTAATACATATATTTTTATTTGTAATTTTGTAATCTGCAGTTTTTATTAATAGATAGTTTTACACAAATTAATTAATGCCAATGTAAGGTAGCCAACTTGGTAGAGACAATGTCATATGGAGGTTCTAGGTTCAAACCTGAAACTAAATATTTAAATTATTGTGTAAGACTATGGGTGGGTGGGTGGGTGGGTGTGTGTGTGGGGGGGGGGGGGGGGATTGCTCGACACGTGACGATTGTTAGCTTCAACAGACCACCCCAAAAAAGTGAGGTGTGGAAGCGGCGTGTTTTAGAGGCGTTGGTGGTCCACTTTGGTTTTTTTTATATACTTGAGATTTATAAAATAAAACACGAACTTATATTAATTTAAAAAAAGTTGCATAACATCTTAAAAATTAAAAAAAAAAACTACTTATTAAATCCTAAAAATTAAAAAAAAACTACTTATTAAATCCTAAAAATAAAAAAAACTACTAATTAAATCCTAAAAAATAAAAAAAAGTAGTTAATAATTGCTAAAAAAATTACAGAGTTCAATAAATGTTAAAGTGGGGAACCCACTTAAATTCCGAAATCTCTTCGTGCTTCCACTCGATCTTTGCGATCTCCATTCGATTGTCGTGGCTCAGGTCCCCGCAGGGACACAGTCGAAACAAACTTTAAACCGATCCAGTTTCGGTTTTAGTTCACGCCACTTGTGTTGGCAGACATTTAAATTGTGACGAGCGTTCCCAACGTTTGTTGGTATTGCTGGAACGCTTGTCCCCAATACGCGGTTTGACCGCGTTGTAACGTACGTTGTGCATCAACGATCGATGTGACAAGTGCGATCTCCACCTCCTCCGTCCAATGCACCATGTTCGGTTTTTTGAAGTTGGTTTGGTTGAAAAAGATTTGTTGTTTGGTGTGAGATTGGTTGAAGAAGATTTGTAAATAATAGTGAAAAAAATAAAGTTTGAGATGGGTATTTATAGGTAAAAATTTGTAAGTTTTTTTTAAAATTTGATATTTTACATTGAAGCCGCCATGCCCAACGGTTATGGCTAACGGCTACCCCAAACGGTCCAATTTCAACAATCAATCCTAGCTACCCAACTCACACTCCCTCCCACGCCCAACGCTGGGCTTCAAAGTCACGCTAGCGGGGCAACGCCGTGGCCAACGCTGACACGGTGTGGGTTAGCCAGCGTTGCCTGGCATCCCCGCCCCATAAAACGCCCCACTCCCAACAATCTAAAGGGGATAATATTAGTTGAAGAAAAATTATGAATTAATACCGATCTATTCTAGGAATTATGGATTAAATGTAATGTACCGACTTTTATTAATACCGTCTATTCTGGGAATTATGGATTAAATTTTTATTATTCTTAATTTAGAAATAATTTTTTCTTATGGTAGAAGCAAATATAGGAATAGTTAATCACATGTATATTAATAGTTTCCGCAAAATGGTCAAGATTTTATAATTTAATTTAGCATATTAACATTATTCTTAATTTAGAAATAACTTTTTCTTATGGAAGAAGCGAATATAGGAATAGTTAATCACATATATATTAATAGTTTCCGAAAAATAGTCAAGATTTTATAATTTAATTTAGCATATTAACATAGCATAGTTATATATATGTGTTAGGCGAAAGGGTGTGGGGTTATGGTTAGCACATGATTAGGGACATGAAAGGAAGACTATACCACCCCTTTCCTAATCCATCATGATTTACATGGATTAAACTATGGCAACCATGGTCCTCATTTTCATTTTTTAAGTAATCATTTTATTTTCTCTTTAGACAAAGATAAATTAAAATAAATAAGGGGATAGTAATTTGGGTCATGACCACACCCTTAGGGTAGTGGTTATGAATTGTGAATTAGAGGTGAGTGACATGGCATTGACGCGAGGGTCATGATGGTTATGACCACACCCTGTAGCCTTATAGACTGACTGAAACAAATGCATGGTCTAAGGGGCTGTTTGGTAGCCTCTTAATGACCATTCAGATGCTACCTCTTAATGGTTTAAAACCTATGAATGAATAAGAGGTAACCTCAAGTCTGAATGGTTAAGAGGTAACCTCTGAATGGTAAATCATCACATGGCATATTCTTCTACCTTCTCATTGGTAAAATTCTTAATGGTTCCATTAAGAGGTAGCCTCTTAATGACCTGAATGCCCCTAAGTCTCTAAGATTTGTCCTACATCGGTATACGAGCAGCAAATATGAAGTTTATAGATCAAATGGGACAAGTCTACTTTGCAACAGGGTCTTCAAGACTAAAGAGCCAACGTCTTCGTCAGCTAATAGTGGTTTCCTCCACGCAACCACTTCGTGAAAAATATTTAGATTTCACAACTGTTTTATTTAAATTGCCTACTTAATTTATTTTTAAATTTATTTAGGGTCGTACATTTACTAGTTTGAGTTTAATAAAAATAATGAAGTTATAGCAACTTACGAATTGGATTCCAGTGTCATTAAGAATTCCAATCCCTGCAGAAGCAAAGTTGGCACCTTTAAGGAGATTTTTACCGTACATTTCTGGATCTAAGTATGGTAATAACGGATCCATCCCGAGTTGTTCGCCTGATCAAAAGAAAAATATCAAATTATCTTGTCTTTCTCGAAAGAAGACTTGGGAATCCGTATTCAAAATATTTAAAACTTTTCATCTATTAAATCTCCAAAACCAAAAGGTTGGAAGTCAATTTGTAAGGCGTAGATTATGGTGTATTTATTTTAGAAAATCATGAAAATGACTGGTTAAGAAAAAAAAAAAAGACATCCATGGTATGTTTGTCATTAATAAATTTCCTAGGCAAAGTCATTCAAAAAGTTAAATACTTGATGAAATTCAATGAGACTATAAGTACACAAATAAACATATATAGATATGATTACAAGAATAGTTGAGGGGTCAACCTATAAGATCTGGCATGGTTCTACCATTACAGAAACGGCCTGTAGGACGATGAGAGAGATAATCGATCCCATAAGGAGGTGAATCGGCTCTTGCGCTTGTAATCAAGAAATTATTGTTTCCATTGTCGACCAACGAGTCGCCAAATACAAAGAACGCAGGGGGGCTATTTTTAGTTTTTGAACCATCGATGGGACTTGTTCCAGCCTCCCACACAAGATTTAAGTAAAAGAGCACGAAAATGATAATAAGTGATAGTGAAGATAACATCTTTATGTATATGAAGGTGTTATTGGGAAGCAAGTGATAGATAATTAACTAAAGGCGCCGAGGGGTATTTAATATTTATATTTCATGGTTAGAGTGGAATTTGTGTGGCTTAGAGTTGACTTTGAGGATTCACATACATTCTTAAAAATATGAATTTATTAGAGCATTCACATACATACAAAGTATGTGAGTGGGTTTAGTTACACTAAAGGGTGTGATTAGGGGCTTTACACGCAATCTTAGCGCCATCTCACCGCCACGTCACACAAAGGCTTTAAAGCCGGGAAATTACGAAAATGTCGGTTGACCAAACCACTTTTCAAATTTGTCACCCTCAGGCGTCGGTGGAGAGGGCGCTCCCGAGTCTGATGCGTCCGCATATGGGATGTCGCCATGTGTCCAAATGAAAGGACTGGTCAGCGGCTGACACATCAAAAGTCTGATGCGTCGGCTTGTGGCTTGGCTGACTCTTTAGAGTGGTTTGGCTGACTCTTCGGAGTGGTTCGGCTGACCTCTCCCATTAACTGTCTTGGCTGATTTTTGTGGGCCGGCTGACCACTCCAAGTGGCTCGGCTGACCGCTCATGTTATTAATTTAAAAAAAAAAAATTTAAGTTATCGTTTCAGCTTATAAATACGGAAGAGAAGATAATTTCGTTAAAAAAACGGTTTTTAATGATGGATTATTTTCGCATGAATGTAAGAAATTATTTTTTTTACATTGAAAAGTGGTCTTCGTTTTCAACGTTATAATTTTCCCAAAAAACGGTTGAAATACCGTGGGCAAAATTGTAAAAAAATATATTTTTTTACAATATCTATTGGTCTTCGTTATCATTTCCCATCGTTAAAAACCGTTTTTTAAAGAAATTACCTTCTCTTGCGTATTTATAAGCTCAAACGATAACTTAAAAAAATTAAAATTAATAACACGAGTGGTCAGCCGAGCCACTTGGAGTGGTCAGCCGACCCATTTGGAGTGGTCAGCCGACCCACAAAAACCAGCCAAGATAGTTAATGGGAGAGGTCAGCCGAACCACTCCTAAGAGTCAGCCAAACCACTCTAAAGAGTCAGCCAAACCACAAGCCGCTGACCACTCCTTTCATTTGGACACGTGGCGACATCCTATATGGACGCATCAGACTCGGGAGCGCCTCTCCACCGACGCCTGAGGGTGACAAATTTGAAAAGTGGTTTGTTCAACCTGACATTTTCGTAATTTTCCCTTTAAAGCCCCCTCCTTTAACTTGTAGGGTGTGGTATAAAGTCCCCTTACCACTATAGCGTCCCCTTTAAAGCCAAGCAACTTCGAAAATCTCCAACTTTGCTCGTTAACATGCCGGCGGAAGGATGGTGGCGCCCCCCCTTTAATTGTGGCGGTGTGGACGATGGAGCCCCGAGGGCGCTATGGAGGCTGAGGTGGCGGGTTGGCGTCCCCCACACTCTAGAAAATCGCCCTCTGCAATTATAACACCCCGTGTTTCGAAAGTCAAAGTCAAAGTCAAGATTGAAGTCAAAGGAAGACAAGATTGCTAATTGCGATCTGTCACTCCTTGCTCAATTCCTGTTTTGGCTTCTTTGACTTGTAGATAGTCTTTTTATGCTTTTACGTTAGTTGTATTATGTGGAGTATTTGTTAATAATCGAGGTTTAATCGCTATTTATCGATATTTATCTTATGTCTTATCGCTTCATCGCTTATCGCAATCGCACCCGCAACTCGAATTACGCGTCTGGTTATGGTTCTTATGTGTGTGTGCCCTTTATGTGTTATTTGTGCATGTTATTTATGTTTTATGATGTGGTGATTAATCGAAACGCAATCGCAACTCAATCGCAATCGAATCGCAAACGCAAAAACACAAGTTAAATAGGATGATTGTATGTTGATATAGTAGTTGGGATTAAAAGTAATTTGAATGAGGAACTCTACCGCATCGCAACACTCAACACTCGAATCGAAACTGCAAAACTCATCGCGCCGTGCACTCGAATCGAGTGGCCAGCCGACTGAGTTGCCACCTGATCGGATTGCCACCCGATCGGGTTGCCACTCGATCGACCAGCCACTTATTCCCCTTTCCATTTATGGAAACCCTATAAATACCCCATATGTCAACATCACTTGATGTTGACAGCTCTCTCCCCCTCCACTCGCTCCAGCCGCTATTTCTTCAGATCTCTCGCGATTCTTGTAAGTTTTCCACCTAAATCTTGTACTTTCTTGAGCTACACGCACTCCTACACCTTTCTATATTTTGAATCTTAACTTTTAACCGTGAAATCACTAGATTTGAGGTGTTCTAGGATGATGTCATCATGGTGTTCATAAGAACTTCATGTTTTGGTTTCAATCCTACAAAAACAACTTAGATCTGAACGATTTCCACATAAATAAACAAAGATCTTGCATAGATCTGAACATATTCAAGGTCAAAAGGATTGAAAGATGGTTTTCCAACTTTCTTTCAAACTTAATGCACTCAAAACCCATGGAATCGGAGCTTATTCTAATCTTCCACTCTTTCTTGTGGATGTGTTGGTTCAAGATCTGGATTCTATCCACAAGGTTACTGATTTCGGGTTAAACATGAAACACCGTCTCGAACAGTTAACTGGTCGGACTAGGGTGGTTCCTGTCCGATCGGGTCACTAAGTCTTGACGAGGTTTCTGTTATTTAGCACGTTATCAAACGGTCTCGAGAAAACTTCAACTGTCAAACAACCAAGGAAGAAGACAATCAGGTCAACTGGGATGGATTGCCGTCCGATCGGATTGCCGTCCGATCGGATTGCCACCCGACCGGACTGCCACCCGATCGGATTGCACCTTGGGTCCCACACTTAACTTTTATTTCAACATTTGAGGTTTTGAACATTGAACGGATTGTCGTCCGATCGGATTGCCACCCGATCGGATTACCACCCGACCATGTAATGTTTGACTTCAAACACTTGAGCAATTTTTCAACATGTTCAATCCGAACGGATTGCCACCCGATCGGATAGCCATCCGATCGAGTGACCATCCTGCGGTGAACTTGTTCTCAACACGAGAAGCCTCGCCCATCGGATTGATGTCCGATCGAACAACCATTCGATCGACTGACCTGAAAGATAGAGATACTTCTCTGTTTTCAAAATTGTCACGACCCTCGTCCCGGTTTTACCCGGTCCAGGAGCCGCGAGACAGAAACCCGTGGTATTTATTAATTGAGTTGACAGCGGAAGTTTTTAACAGGATCTTTTAAATCTTGAAATGCCTGATTATTTTATTTCATAATTCGGGATGAACCCCGTAGTTTACAATAGAGGAATTTCCCTTATTTACAAAACATGTTTATTTGTTTAACTGAGCCACTACTTCAAGCTTTGTTAGTGCTCCGTAGCACTTTTCCTTGGTTCACAGTAGTCACCTGAAACATGTTTTGAAAATATTTTATCAGCGGGGAAATACTGGCGAGTCACTCAAATTTGATAAAATGACACATAGTTATAAATTACAGCATAAGAGCGATTACAACGGCTTCTATCTTATTTTTATCTGGCGCCGTGTCACCTCCTGGTGACGATGGTCATACCACTATTGGGTCTTTTTCCCCAAGTAGTGATGTTTATCACTGTTAGGATTTATTAGCCTAACTGTGAGAAATTAGTAATGTGCACAATACCCCACTAGCCAGTGATTCAAGATAACCACGACTTAATCCCTGTAATTATAACCTTTGAAAATAATTTGAGTATTGTAAAATACTTTTGATAAAAGAGAATGACTCACATTGCAGATTCAAACGGGCAGAGTTTAGCCTACTGATTAGCCTTGTACCCTAATTTAAATAACAATGCACACGAACTAGGTCAGTAACTAATACAACATTTACGATAAATCATGAGATTAAAACCCTCACAACGAATGACAAAGTGCAACACTTAAACATCCATCGAATTCACGACGAATGACAAAGTATAGCCCTAATTTGGGCAGCACTTAAACATCCATCGGATAGTTTCAATCGATCGGACATTGAATCGTAGCAGCGATCGAGTTAATACCCTGTATCGTAGCAGCGCCTCCCTAATGAAAATATGTTTTTGAGCAGTGTATCTTCGTTTTTGTGAAAAGATTTCGACACCAGATGAAAGCCCCATGCATGGGCTATTTATAGCCTGATTTTCGGTTTTACGCGGCCCGCGTAAACCCATACTCAACTCTTTCGCGGCCCGCGTGGCCACCTAGTCTACGTGTAGGTCTGATGGGTCACGAGTAGGTTTTCCAGGTGGACAACGCGTGGCCCGGATGCTTATCCGGTCAAATCTTAAGTGGACGCGGCCCGCGTAAGGGTCCACTTACTCTTTACGCGGCTCGCGAGAAGACCAAAAATGTGATTTTTCTTGATTTTTTATATGGATTAGGGTTTCAGAGGTCCGAGTTTTTACTTATGGGTCGTTTTGGGACAATTTTTGGAGGTCCTTACATTCTCTCCACCTTATTTAAAATCTCGTCCTCGAGATTTACTGAAATTGTGACACCTGTGCCTCGACGGCCATCAAACAAATATCAAACCAATGAAATATTGTATTTCATACTTGGGATTTGTATAAATATGTGTATCGTTTGCACATATCAATTCTTGTTCGGTTTCGGGCTCTAAATCACTTTCTAGAAGGTCATACGCAAACTGGTGCATAAACGCAATCAGTTTAACGTGACGAACACTCCGGAACTGTGACGTAAGCCAAACATACCCTAAATATCCTTTACATAACTTAGAAATAAGTTTCGAAGGATTCGGTATGGCAAAAACATGTTTATTTGAAACTAAAGAACTATTTACGACAAAACTGCGAAACTAACGTTGGTGACCGCCCGGATACTATTTAAATCCTGAAAATATTCTGTTATGATTAAAATTTTATTTTAATCAAGTCCGCGTTGAAAAATAAATTTAAAACGCCTAAAAACGTTATTTTTCAAGTTTAAACGCGTACCGCGTGTTTCTGCGCGACACAGTGCTTCTACTGCAAAACACAGACAACACAGCCAGTCTTGGCAACTGAAATTTATTTCAGTAATATTTTGGCAAGTTTATTTTTATAGAATAATAAAAATAATTTAGAACGCCATAAACCGGGATTTAAACGCTAGATAAAATACCCGGTATCCAGTTAAACACCCGTTTTAGCCTACATATGGCATGTTTATATAAAAACTTACACTTCACCCCCCATCCATTTTCACGGTTGTAATATACATGGGGACCCACCAAAATTTGCTAAGATCTTGCATGAGTTTAGATTGCCAAGTGTACGTGCATGCTACCTTTTAAATCTCCATATATCTTTTCCATATCTTCATATATCCTACACTATCTAAGCAAGATCATTCACACTCAACAAATCCTATCTCTCTCCTCCTTCTTGAACCGTTCACCCATCTCTCTCTCTCTCTCTATCTTCATCTCCTTCAAGTTTTGTTCATCACATTCAAGCTCATTTCTAGCAACCTTCAAGTTGGTGTGAAGAACCAAAGGTGATTCCAAGGTGTTGTCAAGTGATTACAAGCTTCCTATAATCAAAATCTCATCCCACAACCTACTTGAATCTTAAAGGTATAACATTATGTTTAAATCATACTTTTGATTCTTGGTTGTTCTTGATGATTGAAGTTTCGAATCTTTGAATTTTCACTAAACTTGAAATCTAACATGAAATGGGTCTTGATACAAGTAATAAAGATGGTGGTGTATTCATATGTACATAACCGTACATATGTATGTGTGTATATGAGTTTTGAAGTTTGATATCTTGTTAAGTACTTATTTATGTTGTTACATGTTCTTGAATGGTGGTAAAGATGCAAGTATTTGGTGATTTATGTATGATATGTTAAATACAAATTACATCAGTAAATAAATCTGAATATATCACATATTTGATGCTTTAAAATCATAAAAAAATGATGTTGCTATGATAGTATGCTTTAGGCACTTGTACATGAAGATACATGTTGATGTAAAGCTCAAGAAACGGTAAAAAAAGGTTATGTGTGTTGGTGCACTAAATGTCTGCTGACTACGTCTTAATCGAGTCTTAGGTCTAGATAGGTTAGATTGGAGTTTGGAATTGAAAAAGTGGATTAATGTTGTAATTCCGCTCGAAATGACATTTGTGTCATTTCAAGCTAAATCAGGAAATTAGGTGATTCCGCTCCAGATGGTACTAGGTGATTCCGCTCCAAATGACAAGATGGTGATTCCGCTCGAGTGAACATAGGGGTTCCGCTTGAACAGTTTCGAGCCGAATCAGGAGTCTTATATATAGGTGATGTGTTCATTTCATTTCATTTGTAACTGGCAGAGCGAAATCAGAGCCGAGGTGCTGTCAAAATTCTGTCAGAAAACATTGTAAAAAGCTTTGATTTCAGTAATAGAGAAGAGATTAAGAGGAAACAAGCTGTTTGATATTGTTTACTTTGATTCCGCCTCTGTAAACGATGATGAACTGCCTTTACTGACTGTTTAGGGTCACTGTCACACCCCCAAAAATCCACACGCGGAGTACCACCGCTTGGAGGCGTGACTGACCAGGATCAAACCACTAATCATATTGAACAAGCAAGTAATTAAATGTAAAAGTTCAACCAACACAGTTAGTGTCCAAATCAAACATAGTTTAAGTTATGAGCGGAAGCATAAATGTTTAAAAACCCAAATCGTAAGTTTAAATATCCAAAGGTTTAACATGGCACACAGCTGTCCATGTCCCACAACGACTCTCCCTTGTGCAAGCTCCAGCTAAGTACCTATTGACCTGCAAAGCATGTAGTAACGAGTCAACAACAATGTCGAGTGAGTTCACGTTTGGTTGTCCAGTTTATAGTTGTTCCGAAAACACAGTTTGCTCTTTACCAGCTATCCAGCCGTGGGGGTTACCCCATAGTTTGAAAAACGTTTATTAGTCGAGTGAGTTCACGTTTGGTTGTCCAGTTTATAGTTGTTCCGAAAACACAGTTTGCTCTTTACCAGCTATCCAGCCGTGGGGGTTACCCCATAGTTCGAAAAACGTTTATTAGTTACCCGTTCTTACGTTGGCTATTCCAGCCCGGCTCTATGGCCGTGGGGGCTACCCCATGTTTAATTCACCAGACTCGTTACCATATCGACTACTAACGTTCGTCATGTTTAAGTGCCCTAACGTCTGTGTCTATCATCACTCACGTGCCATAGTCCATTAGTCCACGCCCGTCCTCTGCGGCACGGTGTGAGGTTTGTTAAACCTAATAGCGCTATTTAACTAATGACCCGTTCGCCATTGGCCTCGGCGATTAAGTCGATACAAAAGGAGGGACTTCGTTGATAGAGTTCTAGTCTGGTATAGTTAATTACGTCTCAACAGGACGAGGAATCTATGTTCCTGATTACGTCTCAACAGGACGAGGAATCTATGTTCCTGATTACGTCTCAACAGGACGAGGAATCCCTATTCCTTAACCCATTCCCAACCCCTGGGAATCCCATGCTTTGTAGAGAAGTGTGAACTCACCTTGGTTTGCTCGGTTAGGCTAAATGCTTGTTTAATAGTGGATCAATCAAACCCAATAAACTCGTTGGAATGAGATGGGACCTCGCTGATGATGGGTATCTACTGCCATATGTACGTTTAGGAAGACTCTAGGGTTTGAATATGCATAAGTTGTGAGGTTACGTGCACTTCATGTGGGTGTATATAGGCTAATACTAATAGCCGGCCCCAACACATAATTCACTTGGGCCAAGCCCACTCTTGATTTCGTTGGCCACACTAGTGGACGAAAACACACATGTGTTTTCATCTGGAAGTGTTTTCGGCTAGGGAATGATTTCGTGGATTCCTTGTTTGATCCACGAACACAATATTAATACAACACACTATTATTAACACACATGTTCATATTATTAACATACATGTTCATATTGCACAACAATATATAAAACACACTTAATGCGCACAATATATATCATATCAATCAAACACGGTTTAACATATTACAAAGGTATACCATTGTGAAACAAACAAGTCGCGTAAATAAACAACTAAAACAATTAGCACGCAATTAATGCGGAGATGGAAATCGTGGAAACTCGAGTTGTCACATTATCCCCAAGTTGAAAGAAATTTCGTCCCGAAATTTAGCACGTACTCACTGAGGAAGCTAGTTAAGTTGCATGGTTTTCCTGATTTTCCTGGGGTGTCACATCCTCCCCCCGTTGATCTGGAATTTCGTCCCGAAATTCCGTAGCTTCAGCCTCAGTAGTAGTTGTACCGGTTGTGAACAGTTGGGGATACTTTTGTTTCATCTGATCTTCGCGTTCCCAGGTGAACTCTGGGCCGCGACGTGAGTTCCAACGAACTCGAACGAGAGGTATTCTAGTACGCTTGAGGACCTTAACATCCCGGTCCGTGATTTCAACAGGTTCCTCGACGAATCGCAACTGCTCGTCGATAGTGAGCTCCTTCAAAGGAACTACGTGGGTCTCATCTGACAGACACTTCTTCAGATTTGACACATGGAAAACGTTGTGAACTGCACTGAGTTCCGCTGGTAAGTTCAGTCTGTAAGCCACCTTGCCTACCTTCTCAATGACTTCGAAAGGTCCAACGTATCGTGGTTTAAGTTTGCCCCGTTTCCCAAAACGAACCACACCCTTCCAGGGTGATACTTTAAGTAGTACACGCTCCCCAACCTGGAGCTCTAATGGTTTTCTGCCCTTATCGGCGTAGACTTTCTGACGGTCACGAGCCGCCGCCATTCGTTGTCGTATCTGAGCAATTTTCTCTGTTGTGTCAACCACATGTTCTGGACCAGTAATCTGACTATCCCCCACCTCTGCCCAACAAAGTGGTGACCGGCATTTACGCCCGTACAATGTCTCAAATGGAGCAGCTTTAATGCTGGTGTGGTAGCTATTGTTGTACGAAAATTCCACAAGTGGCAGATGCTTTTCCCAGCCGTTGCCAAAGTCAATCACACATGCCCTAAGCATGTCTTCTAGAGTCTGGATGGTACGTTCCGACTGCCCATCCGTTTGCGGGTGATAGGCTGTGCTCATATCTAATCTTGAGCCAAAAGACTTGTGCATTGCTTGCCACAATTCTGATGTAAAACGTGCATCTCGATCCGAGATAATAGAGGTGGGCACTCCGTGCCTCGAGACAACCTCCTTGAGATATACTTCTGCTAGGGTGGAGAACTTATCCGTTTCTTTGATGGCCAAGAAGTGGGCAGACTTTGTGAGTCGATCCACGATCACCCAAATAGTATCGTTACCACGTTGAGATCTAGGCAGGCCAGTAACAAAATCCATGGAAATTTGCTCCCATTTCCATTGTGGTATCTCTGGTTGTTGAAGGGGCCTGAAGGTTTCTGGTATTCCGCCTTGACTCTCGCACAAGTCAAGCACTTGCTAACGTACGTTGCTATGTGGGCCTTCATGCTAGGCCACCAATACGTAGTTTTGATATCGTGGTACATCTTATCCGAACCAGGATGTACCGAGTAGCGAGACTTGTGTGCCTCATCCATCACAAGTTCTCGTAGGTTGCCATACAGTGGGACCCATATGCATCCTGTTACATAGTAAGCACCGTCTTCCTTTTGTTCTAAACGTTGCCTTGAGCCGCGTAGGGCTTCAGCCCTGACGTTTTATGGTTTCAATGCTTCTACCTGAGCATTTCGTATTTGGGAAGGAAGACCAGACTGTATAGTAAGTTGTAAAGCTCGTACGCGCTTGGGCGCAGTGTCCGTTCGACTGAGGGCGTCAGCCACAACATTGGCTTTGCCCGGGTGGTACCTGATCGAGCATTCGTAGTCATTCAGCAGTTCGACCCATCGTCGCTGTCGCATATTGAGTTCCTTCTGTTTAAAGATATGCTCGAGGCTCCTGTGATCAGTGTAGATAGCGCATTTGGTACCATAAAGGTAGTGTCTCCATATCTTAAGTGCAAAAACAACCGCTCCCAGCTCTAGATCATGTGTAGTGTAGTTCTTTTCATGAACTTTGAGTTGGCGTGAGGCGTAGGCTATAACTTTATCCCGCTGCATCAATACACAACCAAGACCCTGAATGGATGCGTCGCAGTAAACCACGAAGTCGTCTGTGCCCTCTGGCAATGAAAGGATAGGTGCGCTGCACAGTCTATCTTTTAAGCGCTGAAACGCTAACTCCTGTGCGTTTCCCCAACGATAAACAACGCCTTTCTGTGTTAGTGAGGTGAGTGGCTGTGCAATCTTGGAAAAATCCTTAATAAACCTCCTGTAGTAGCCTGCCAAACCCAAGAATTGGCGAATTTCCGTTGGTGTACGAGGTGCAGGCCAGTTCTTAATTGAGTCTACCTTGGATGGATCAACGTGAATCCCATCCTTGTTCACCACATGGCCTAAGAAATGGACTTCACGAAGCCAGAAGTCGCATTTTGAAAACTTGGCATATAGCTGTTCTGCTCGAAAGAGTTCCAAAATGAGTCGTAAATGTTGCTCGTGTTCCTCCTGACTCTTCGAATAGATCAGGATGTCGTCGATGAATACAATAACGAACTTGTCTAGGTACGACTTGCACACTCGATTCATCAAGTCCATGAAGACCGCAGGTGCGTTTGTCAGCCCAAAAGGCATGACCAAAAACTCATAGTATCCATAACGGGTTCTAAAAGAGGTTTTAGAGACGTCCTCTTCTCGGACTCTCAGCTGGTGATATCCCGGTCTCAAATCGATCTTTGAATAGTAGCTCGACCCTTGCAGCTGGTCGAACAAGTCGTCAATACGTGGAAGAGGATAGCGATTCTTCACAGTCACCTTGTTCAGTTCACGGTAGTCGATGCCCATTCTGAACGTACCGTCTTTCTTTTTCACGAATAGCACTGGAGCTCCCCAGGGCGATGAGCTAGGACGAATAAAACCCTTATCCAAGAGTTCTTGTAGTTGTGTAGAGAGTTCTTTCAACTCTGATGGAGCTAAACGATACGGTACACGAGCTATGGGCGCTGTTCCAGGAGCTTGTTACTATGAATTACCAAAGGTTCTCAACCAGCACGAGGAACGCGGACGATCCTTTCTTTGCAAAGAATCTCTGCTCGATGTTGAGGTAGCCAATCCATACCAATATCGATGTCGGAACCATCATAACGTTGGGGTCATTCCTAGTATCACCCGAACCGATCAAGAACACCCGACCCCTGGCACCAATGCCGTCGTTATTACCCCCATTGTTGCCTCCATTATTGTTCCCGTTTCCTTGGTTGTGGTTCTGATTCTGGTTCTGGTTCAACTGTGGGAAGTGTCTCTTAAAGTGATCTTCAGCACCCCACTGGTAGCGTCCCTTGCTACCCTGTTGTTGCTACTGCTGCTGTGGAGCTCGTGGCTGCTGTTGTCAGTTTTTGTTTGCAGGACGTGAACTTCTACAATATTTGGCTTCATGACCAAGCTTGTTGCATCTCTGACAACGATCTTTGTTGCACGGCCGCTGTGGTGTAAATTACATCGATTCCACCCTGCCCTTAACTACCAGAAGATAGCTGACCAAGACTCTGGTAGTCATCGATCTTTTGCTGTTGTGCTTGGGACTGAACCGTAGTCGAACCCTTGCTGGAGGTTTCATCCCACTTCCGTTTGTTGTCACAGGAAGTAGTAGTAGTAGCACCGATACATTTAAGCAGCTTGTTCTGTTTCACTGCTTGATCTGGGAGACGATGAGCAAGACGAGTAATATCCTGGATAGTAGCAAGGTTAGCAAAAGTCACATGACTTTGAATCTCTGGTACTAAACCTTTGAGGTACAACTCAATGCGCTTGATGGGAGGATCTACCATAGTTGGACATAACACTGCCAGTTCGTTTGATCGTTTCGTGTACGCTTCTATCTCTGACCCCGTCATCTTCAGGTTAAAGAATTCCACTTCCAGCTTGTGGATGTCATCACGACTGCAGTATTCACGTTTGATCAGTTCCTTAAAATCATTCCATGGGGTGGCATTAGCAGCCGCCAGCCCCAGCATCTGAACTTGCGCGTTCCACCAAGTTAGCGCAGTGCCTTCGAGAGTACCAGTGGCGTACTTCACCCTACGAGCCTCAGGGTATTCACACATCTCGAAGACCGATTCGAGCTTTTCAAACCAATGGAGGAGTCCAACAGCTCCTTCAGTGCCGCTGAAAGTAGTAGATCGGCAGTCCATAAAGTTTTAAATGTGCACACAGGTGACTGAGCGTTCTGACCTTGTTGCGCGAGGAAGAAAAGACAGGGTTAAGTGCGAGAGTTAGGTCATGAGAGTAGGATCTAACATCCTAGGGTAGGTTCGTAATAGCAGGTTATACATCCTGCCTGAGCGGCTGCGAGTGCTGCCGTAACTTGTTCGTTGATAAGAGCCGTCAGCTGGCTTAAGTTAGGTTCACACGTTCCCTCATGATCTTCACATCGAAGGAAACACAAATAGGAAAGTTATCGCGAATGTGTGTAAATGTGGAGTGACAGAAGGAAGCAAGCACACATGTGTTTTCAAACTATAGTTGCTACGTTTATCTAAGCATACCATAAGTAATGTTCTATGTAATCTAGCAAGTAGGCAATATAAAACGTAAACCATATCACCTAGAATGTCGAGCCTTGCACGTGGAGTGAAGCGTCATTGTGGATCGTAGAGCACTGTACAGGTTATAGTCTGGTTTTAACAAAAACATTTTCCTTTATTAAAACCAAGTTCTCTATAACCAATGGCTCTGATACCAATCTGTCACACCCCCAAAAATCCACACGCGGAGTACCACCGCTTGGAGGCGTGACTGACCAGGATCAAACCACTAATCATATTGAACAAGCAAGTAATTAAATGTAAAAGTTCAACCAACACAGTTAGTGTCCAAATCAAACATAGTTTAAGTTATGAGCGGAAGCATAAATGTTTAAAAACCCAAATCGTAAGTTTAAATATCCAAAGGTTTAACATGGCACACAGCTGTCCATGTCCCACAACGACTCTCCCTTGTGCAAGCTCCAGCTAAGTACCTATTGACCTGCAAAGCATGTAGTAACGAGTCAACAACAATGTCGAGTGAGTTAACGTTTGGTTGTCCAGTTTATAGTTGTTCCGAAAACACAGTTTGCTCTTTACCAGCTATCCAGCCGTGGGGGTTACCCCATAGTTCGAAAAACATTTATTAGTTACCCGTTCTTACGTTGGCTATTCCAGCCCGGCTCTATGGCCGTGGGGGCTACCCCATGTTTAATTCACCAGACTCGTTACCATATCGACTACTAACGTTCGTCATGTTTAAGTGCCCTAACGTCTGTGTCTATCATCACTCATGTGCCATAGTCCATTAGTCCACGCCCGTCCTCTGCGGCACGGTGTGAGGTTTGTTAAACCTAATAGCGCTATTTAACTAATGACCCGTTCGCCATTGGCCTCGGCGATTAAGTCGATACAAAAGGAGGGACTTCGTTGATAGAGTTCTAGTCTGGTATAGTTAATTACGTCTCAACAGGACGAGGAATCTATGTTCCTGATTACGTCTCAACAGGACGAGGAATCTATGTTCCTGATTACGTCTCAACAGGACAAGGAATCCCTATTCCTTAACCCATTCCCAACCCCTGGGAATCCCATGCTTTGTAGAGAAGTGTGAACTCACCTTGGTTTGCTCGGTTAGGCTAAATGCTTGTTTAATAGTGGATCAATCAAACCCAATAAACTCGTTGGAATGAGATGGGACCTCGCTGATGATGGGTATCTACTGCCGTATGTACGTTTAGGAAGACTCTAGGGTTTGAATATGCATAAGTTGTTAGGTTACGTGCACTTCATGTGGGTGTATATAGGCTAATACTAATAGCCGGCCCCAACACATAATTCACTTGGGCCAAGCCCACTCTTGATTTCGTTGGCCACACTAGTGGACGAAAACACACATGTGTTTTCATCTGGAAGTGTTTTCGGCTAGGGAATGATTTCGTGGATTCCTTGTTTGATCCACGAACACAATATTAATACAACACACTATTATTAACACACATGTTCATATTATTAACATACATGTTCATATTGCACAACAATATATAAAACACACTTAATGCGCACAATATATATCATATCAATCAAACACGGTTTAACATATTACAAAGGTATACCATTGTGAAACAAACAAGTCGCGTAAATAAACAACTAAAACAATTAGCACGCAATTAATGCGGAGATGGAAATCGTGGAAACTCGAGTTGTCACAGTCACACACACGGTCCAACAAGTGGTATCAGAGCTCAGGACGAGGAGTTCATACCATTACATCTTGATTCTACCGGATTTTCTCATTTCTACTCTCTTCTCCTCATATTTTTCTGATTTGAACTAGTTCTAGCGGTTGAAATGGCCTGATTTTTACATATGTTGTGTAAAACATAGTATTAACAAACCCTACAAAGAATCAGATTAAAACTCGACTTAAAACTCGTAAAAATGACCTATGAACCTGATCCTGCTTGAAGGGTTCTTCTCAGATCCCACCTTAAAAAGCTGATTCCGCTTGAAATATATTTTTGATTCCGCTTGAAAAGATAAAATTCAGATTCAGCTTGAAATATATTTCTGATTCTGCTCGAAAAGATAAAATTCAGATTCAGCTTGAAATATATTTCTGATTCTGCTCGAAAGATAAAATTCAGATTCAGCTCGAAATACACATCTGATTCCGCTCGAAATCAGAATAGTTCTTATTCAGCTTGAAAGTGAAGTCTGTTTCCGCTTGAATCAGATTCCGCTTGAAATTCACTGTGCTGGTTTCGCTTGAAGCTGATTCCGCTTCAAGTGATTCCGCTTGAATTTGCAATTTTTCAAAACTTAAAAATTTTCTAAGTGTTTGCTGATTTTTCAGGTACGTGCAAGATGGATGATCTATTCATGAATCCGTTTAGCGATATGTATACCTTTGCTGGAAACTCTGGAGATGATACTTCGCCTAGCAACACCAATGAGAATACGCCGAATACGAAGAAAAGTTTATCGGATGTTCTAAGTGTGGAAAGTTCTTTCGGAACTTATAACAAACCTCCAAAGTTGATGGCTATCGAAGAGTACAGTCGGTGGGCCAAGAAGTCTGAAGATTGGTTGATGGCCTTTGCTTTTACTAGCTGGAAAAGTCTAAAGAACGGATACGTTGATGGAGGCAAAAAGGGTGAAAGTTTGACTACATTTGAAGAAATAGAATCGTTTGTTGCTGAGCAAAAATGCATCGCACTGCTATTTCGATCAGTTTGAGAAGATATAATATCCTTGATTGAGTACGACAGTTCTAAAGATCTTTGGGAAAAATTGAAAGCTAAATGTTTGGGAAGTGCAGAAATAGTGAAAAACAAAAAGAAACTGCTTAGAAAAGAATTTGATTTATTTGGTTGTTTAAAGAATGAATCAGTTTGTAAAATGATTGAGAGGTTTGGGCATCTAAAGCTGGAGCTGGCGAGACATGAAATTGTCTATTCTCAAGAAGAGCTAGTTGACAAATTGTTTGATTCATTGCCAGAAGAGATGGATTGGCAATATTATGCCTTAATGTTGAAGAATACTATCAAGCCGCCAGAAGTGTTGACTGTAGATTTGCTGATTGAAAGATTAGAAAGTCACGAGCTGGAGTTAAGGAAAACGCACAAAGCTAATCACTCATCATACCAGCAGAACTTGGATTTGTATTATCCTAAAAGCATGATGCCAAAGAATACTTCTCCCAAGACAACTTTTTCTGCTGAGAATTCCAACATTTCAAACAAAGAAAGTCAAAGCAGTGGATTTCACAGTGGTTCTTCGTCACATTCAAGTCAATCTGATGCAAAGAATCTATTTCAATGCAATATCGCTGTAGACTTAAAGAACGCTCAAAACTTCAGCGAGGAGTCGGCAAAGCAACATATGGTTTTCTTAGCGTCTGTGCTAGAATCATATGAAAGTCTTGTAGCAGGGAAAATAGGCAACACCAACCTAACAAAAGAAGATTACGATTAGATAGATCCTGAGGAGATGGAATTGATCGACATAAGGTGGTGTATGGCCAGTGCAGTTCGCTGGGCACAGCGTTTCATGGAGATAACCGGGATAAAGTTTATTGGTGGACCATCTACCAAGTTGGGCTTTGATAAGTCTAAAGTGACGTGTTTCAAGTGTAAACAGAAAGGCCACTTTAAGCGTGAATGCCAGAATGCTTATGCTGATGAGTCTGAGAACCCGTTCAGAGAAGACTACTACAAGAAAGCGATTTATCATCAGAATAGATCGGAGCCGCCGAGAATGAAGCAGACTAAGGATAACAAAGAGAAATCTAGAGCTCTTGCGGTGATTCATGACGATGAAGGTTTCGACTGGAGTGAGTTGTTACCTGAGGAGGATGAGGTTGGATATGCATTCATGGCAAAATCTGAACCTGTTCCTTGGAAAGACACCAAACCTGAAGAAAAGAGATATGCTTACAGGAAGATGATAGCTCAAGAAAGAATGATCAGAATATCTGCTATCTATAATGAAGCAAAAAGAGCGAGGAGATGGGATCCAGACAGAGAATGTTATCTTGACCCTTATGGAAATATAGCCATTGATCATAACACTCTTGATATGGAAACCATAATCAAAGAAATGAAAGAAGAAGATGATTATTGGCAAAGAAAATGGTGGGGAAGCGGAGAAGAGAAAGAAGAGAAAGAGAAAGAAAAAGAGAAGCCAAAGAAGGTTGATACTGGAATCATTGACACGACTCAAAAGTTGAATGCTGAAAACATGGGAAAGATGGCTGACAAGGTGCTAGCTGCTAAGACACTTGAGGTAGACTCTAAATCCGTCTCTCAGTCTAAAAGCTAGGTCAGTTCACACGCGTCAACAACTGAGTCAGGTAAGAAAGTCAGTGGTGATGTTGACTGCAAAAATTGCATCAAAGAATGCAAAGTTTGTAGTACAAACACTTATCTCAAAGGTAAGAAGATTGATGATCTGACTGCTAGAGTCAGAAGTGTTGAGGATCAGATCCTTAACCGTGATAAAATGTTGAAAGTTTCGAACGACAGAGTAAAAGAATTAACTAACAAAATTGAAAATGATAAAATTGATCAAGAAAAGGTTAGGAAAGAAAATGAGAGGTTAGTTCTTGAAAATCGTCAGATTACTGAAAAATTTGAGAAGCTTAAGAGCACGGTTAAAGATAATGATGATAGAAACGGTAAAACATACAAAGAAAATTGTCATTTGCAAAGTGTTTTGAGGATCAAAGAAGAATTAATCAACAAACAATTGGATGAGATTGCTAAGTTGAAGCTTCAGTTTGAAGAAGCTAAGATTGAGAATGAACGAATCAATTTAAAATTGAACAGTTACAACTCTGCAAGCTTTGTTTTGCAACACATTGTTCCCAAACCCATCGGGAAAAACAAAGCAGGCGAAGATGTATACTGTGATGGAACTGGGGTCGGGTTTCATCAAGTTCCGCCACCAGTTCTAGACAATTATTCGAAAAAGCAATCTGGGTTGGTTAATCTTGAAGATGAAAATGAAGTGAAACTTCCTGATTCAATTGATGTGACATTTTCTTCATCTTCCAATGATGATAGTGTCCAAACTGAAGTGGTAAAAAGTGTGGTTGAAAATGTTCTAAAATCTGAAAGTGACACTACTGAGGAAGATGAATGTTTCTTGGACAAATACATTCAGAAACAAAAATCCAAAAACAACTTAAATGATGAACCTACTCTTGTCATGTACAAGATGTCGGGATCTGATAAGTTGTATTCGGATTCTGAGTTTCCTCTGGAGAATGTAAATGTTTCAAAATTGACAAATGTGTTCAAAATGGTTGAAATTGATTTATCTGAAGTAAAAAGTTTAAAACAAACAAAAAGGAAAATGAATTTTTAGAAAGATAAAGCTTACTACAAGAAACCTATAGTTCCACCGCGTTTTTATAACAACAATCGAAACAATTGGTCGGGTGGTTATCAGGGTGGTAAGAATTATCAGAAAAAGAATTTTTCAAAACAAAAAGTTTGTTGAAAAGAATTTTCAAAACAAGAACTTTCTGATGAGGAAAATGAATTTTTTTCAAAATCAAATGAAGAGTTCTTTGAGAAGAGGGCCTTACAACCTCAGTCTGAAGGCATAAGTCGGGTAGTTGATACTCGTACATGCTTTAGATGTAACAAAGTTGGTCACATTGCAAGAAATTGCACCAACTTCAAGCCTAAGACTGAAGTTGTTGAGAATCGAAAGAAGAAGGTTGATGCAAAAGGAAAAGCTCTGTTAAGATCTGAGGCTCTACTGATTGTGTTTGTTTGCATGATTTGAACATTTCAAATAGATATGAACGATTTTAAGTGCTGCGGAAATGAATAACAAACTTTGTAAACACAATCAAAGGAGAATATAGTTTGATAAACAATTGCGTTTCATAGAGTCGAAAGATTACATCAAAGGCAAAAGATTGCAATGCAAGCTTACAGACTGAAACTCCCCCTCAGCCTGATACTTCAGAGTTGGTTGCACAAGATGAAAGGATTGAATTGAGGAGACGAACTCACTCAAAACGAATCAGATGTAACAGTACAGAGTACTGTCATATTTATAGGCAAACCAAACCACTGATGTACCTTAGCTGACGTCACCATGATAGTGATATCTAACAGCCTAACAACCTATAAACACTGGTCTATACAAAACTACTGATGTCTAACAACTGATTGATAATACAAAACAAGTCTAACACTGTTCACGTTCCACTGTTGTAGCCTAAGCACTGACTACCTGAGCATCAGTGCTTTCCTCAAAAGGTGATCAGTCTTTGAATGAGCAGTGCTTGGGTCTTCAGCAGTACATAAGAGACAGCAGTAGATAGAGCTCAGTGTTTGCCATTTAGCAGTCTTTAGTTGTTTCATCAGTGTTTGGTTCATTAGTTGTTCTTTAGAGCAGTACTTAAAGTGTATCAGCAGATAGATAACCACTGTCAAGAGGAGAGCTTAGAGTAAACGTCCGCTTATTGTGAATCCATTGTTGTGACCAGGTTTTGGCTTTACATTATCTGTTCCTCTGGTAGGGTTCAATCCCAACAATCTCCCCCTGGAACAGATAATGCCAAAACCTGTCATTATTCTGGATCTTATTACTCATCAAAAGTTTCCTTGCTTTTCTTTTGAAATCTTCTTTAAATTCTTTGGAACTTATGTCATCTACATCCCTGCACAATGAAAGTTCAAGGAGATCCTGCAAATCTTGAACACTAAGGCCTAGTGCTTCTTTCCTTGATATGTACTTCACATTTCCATTGGATCTGACAATAGTCAATACATGGGTCTTTTGGTCAGACATCCACTTTAGTACTTTCGAACCCAATGGATTTCTCGGGAGAGATTTATTTGATGATGAGCTTTGGGATATTGGCCTTGAGAAAAATTGTAAAGCAGTATCCTGAACTTCAGACATTCTTTTGAAAGCTTCTTCTATGACTTCATTTGCTGCAGCTATATCTTCTGCAACCTCTTTGTCAATCAGCTCTTGTCTTTGTTGTTGATCAAGCTCACTGTCTGGGATATCTGCTGAACTATGTAGTGATGCAGGCTTGGTTAACACCTTCAAAAGGTTTTGAAGCTTTTTTGAGCTCTCTTCTTTTAGACCCATTTTCTTGATGGCTTCTGTGAAGTACTCAGCTTCCTTTTCTTTAACCTCTTCACTAGTCAACTGTTCTTTTTCTTCTTGATTTGTCACAAAAGTAGACCGGAACAGTGTTTTGAGGTTTTCTATCTGCTGTTCAAGCTTCATTCTTTGTTCATGCTTCTTTGAGGTGCTTGAAACAGTTATCTTTCTTTTCTTCAGCCTTTCATAGGCTTCATCAGTCTGCTGTTTTGACCATTTTTATATGGCTTCGGCAATATCCATTTTTGCATCCACCAGCTCCTTTTTCTTTCTTTTATACTCAGCAGTTAGGTCAGCAATGAGCTTTTTGTATTTTCTCTAGTTTGGAGCATTCTTCTTCTTTGTAGGATCATTCTTGATTTTCTCAATCCTTTCTGCCTCATGCTTTAGAGCGATTATTGGCCATTCTTCGAACTGTTGTTCTTTAGCAGGATAGAACTTCTCTTTCATGATGTAGGCTAGATATTGTTTCCTTCACTTTTTCTTTTGATCAGCCTTTTCTTTGTTTAGGTCTTGTACAAACTCCTCTATCTGCTTTACTTTTGTGAAGTAGAACTCCAGTCTTTTAGCAATGCCATCTTCGCTTAAACGTTCACGTTCACTCTCAACTTTAGCTCTTAGTTTAGCTTGCCTTGCCTTGATTTTGAGGTAATCATCCATATCATCTGGTGGCATGTAGCCTATGAGTGAGGAGAATCTTCTTTTTGAAGGATCTTCTTATGTATAGAATTGCCTCATCTCATTTTTGATAGCTTCAAGTTCCAGTGGATGTTGTGCAGCATTAGGATCATGTATACCCTCATCGGTAGAGATTGGCTTTCTTTTTCTGTTGAAGAGCTTTGGTTGTGATGTAGGGAAGGTGAGAGCAGTGGTGGATGATTGACTAACAACTGTTGAAACAACTGGTGTTTCAACTGCTGTTGTCATTACACCTGCTGATATGTCAGCAGATGTCTTCTGCTTTTGAGCAGGGGATGACGGTGGTGAGGTAGTTTTTGATGATGGTGATGGTGGTGGTGGTGGTGAATCATGATCTGATATGAGATTCCTCCTCCTTTTTAATGAAGAAGCGGCAGATGATGTTTTGGGTGGATCAGTGGTTTGAATGATGGAGAGTGTCTGACAAACAACTGTTGAACCAACTGGTGCTTCAACCGCTGCTGTCATTACAACAGATGTTGTAACATCTGTGGTCTTCTGTTTTATGACAGGAGGCAGTGGTGATGGTGTGATTTTAGATGATGGTGGTAGAGCAGTAGTTGTAGTGGTGTGTGGTTGAGTGATGTGTGTTGAAGATGTGTGTGTTGATGACATGGCAGCTGTTTGGCTACTGACAGCAGTTTTTGTAACTACTGGTGTATCAGCTGTTTGACTAACAGGTTTTGAGACCTGTTTTTCTTTTTCTTTTTCAGGCTCAATACAAAGACCATGTTCTATTCCCATTTTATTCATTTTTTCCAACAACTTGATATTCTCCCCTTTTTTGGCATTATCTGAAGGGGGGTTAACAAGAAATGATATGGAAGAAGGAACTTTGCCAGAGGCACTTTGAATGCTAGCCTTTACAGCCTTGATATCTGCTTGAGTGTCTTTAAACCTTGATTCCACCATGTTGGTCAGCATTTGTACTTGAATAGCATGCTTTTTATCAGCCATATGTTGCTGTTTTTCAAGCATGGGTTGGAAAATATTCCAAAGCTCATTTGCAGCAAATGCATGTTGTGCAGGTGCTTGAGCAGGAACAGCAGTGGCTTGTGCTTTTTGAGCTTTTAAAATCTCTTGCACCATATTCTTTATTTCAGCAACTGAATTTTCAAGTTTTTCAACTCTGTCCGTCAATTCCTGATATTTTGAATCATCACCTACTTTAGTAGGATCATCTGAATCCCCACCAGCAGTGGTTATATCAACGTGTGACTTAGGAACAGAGTCCCAAAAATCACCCATTGATGCCCCTTGTTCTTGGTACTGGGGACTTCTTTCTTCAGCACTCGATAAACCTTTGATGGTACCAGAGGTTAGATCCAACTCACTGGTGGTTACCGAAGTTGCCATGGAAGAAATTGCCTTCAAGGGAGTCTTACTTATGAAACAACTGTCCAACTGAAGATCTATTGATCCACCAGTTGTAGTTGCTGCTCCACTTGAACTACTGACAAGAGTTACTTGTAACTCCTGCAGTGTAACCTCCTCAATTGTTGCTGTGATAGCAGAGGTATAAGCATCAGACCCAGTCACTTGTGGGGGTATACTCTCAGTGATAGGTGATAGAGAGGAACTGGTTTGTGTCTGTGCAATAGCAGCTGCTTGCAACAAAGGTAGCATGGATTGTGGCATTATGATTGGTGAGGGTATAGGTGTTGAAAGAGACATGTCCTTGGGATCAGGACTGTGGAAGATAGAGCGAAGTGGATCTAGAGCTTCATAATTTGGTGTCCCTGTGATTACAACCTGATCCTTTTGTGAGGATGCAGGAGGAGTTTTAGGCATGGGTTGAGATCTTTCTTCCAACTACTGTGAGGAAGTAGCAGCAGTGGTTTGTGGTGACTTTTGTGCTCTCACAGGCAGTTGCTCTGGGATCTCATCTTCCAGAGTTGCCTTTGTTTTGGGTTTGGTGGGTTTTCTGGATGTTTTTCTTTTGGTCTTTTTGGTAATGTCAGGTGTGGGTTTCAAAGCAGTGGTTGTGCTGCCATGATCACCTGGAGCAGTGGGCTCAGCAACAGATGTCTGAGGAGCAGTTGTAACTGCTAAATTCTGCTCAGCCACCTCTGCTTTTGTTTTTATAGGTGCCATCATTCTTGAAAATGTTTCATTTGTTAAGCTTTTTATTTGAAAATGGACACCTTGTTTTGGCAAATTTTCATCTTCTTTTTCAAATTTTTGTTTAAAGTAATAGCTTAGAAATCTTGGAAAAAGAAGAAATGATTTGCTATCAACATTTTTTACCATGTCATTGAAGATCTCCTGGGAGTAGTTGTAATCTTTATTGTTTAAAATAGCATAGCCCAGGCATTGAATCTTCAATGGTATTTCGTTAAAAGATGTCGTTTTATTTGAAACACACATCAAGAGTGTGTGAAATAAAAATCTGGGTGCAGACGGGAAATAACCTTTTTGTAAGGTATCTACCATTGATTGTTCTGCATATCCCCTTTTCAGAAAATCAGCTTTTAACTCGTTTTTGTCAAAGGAATTTTTACCTTTCAGATCATCGAGTTTGAAGACCTCTGAGATTGATTGTGGAGTGATTTGAAATGCTTTACCCTGTATCGAGGAGTTAATGGCTATGACTTTATCGTCTTGTTTTTCAAGCGTTGCCTTGTTCCAAAACTCTCTCTGGGTTTGCAGATAGATGGGAGCATTTACCGTCAACAAAGTTTTGTACTTTGATGCAGATATTGTATCAATGATGGATTCGAAAGTGTGGTTGTCTTTGAGTTTTGTGAGTAAACCCAAATAGTTGTGAGATTGTTTGTATGGTATTTCGATTGATTCTTCGGTCGTTTGAGCGACCTCATTGGAGGGTGGTGGTGATTTTGGTTTTGATTTTGACTTTGATTTTGTCATTTTTGCGAAGAAGAACGAAGAATGATTTTGAAGATTTTGAGAAGAAGGGTTGGAAACTGCTTTGAGGAGAGAATTTTGGAATTCAATTCGACAGTGTAAAACCCTGTTTGGGGTTTAGGGCATGGTTTTATTTAAAAAAATGATCGCTGATGTGGCAGCGGTTATTACTATCTGAGGGCTAAAAACTGACCACGTGTCAAACACTGATGAAATGGATGAAGGATGGAGAACAGTTGTTTTAAGGGCTACTGACATATCAAGCATCAGTGGTTACAACGGTAAAAATTTTGGGCAGTGGATGATTTTTACTATCAGTGGATAGCATATCAGTGGATAGGACACTGATTTTGAATATCAGTGCTTGTCAAGAAAATGAGGGATCAGTGGCTAACTTTCAGCAGTGGTTAGTATTTAGAGATCAGACGTTGGAACAAAGCAGTGGTTAGGGTAAATGGTACAGATCTGAAGGACAAGTATTTCAGCAACAGTTTTGAGAATTTTCATTCAAGGTTTTGCCAAATGTCAATTTTGAATGACAGTGGTTTAGTACCCCAGATGATGTGAACTTTTTACTAAGGCAACTCATTTTCGTTTAATATTTAATTAAAACATGAGTACCCTGGTAATTCAAGCACAGTTAGCAATCAACCTTTGATAAAAATTCAGGAGCAAACTTGAGTATGACATGATCTTGACAAATGTACCATTTCCTTTTGACCCATTCATGAGGACAATAATACCAACAAAAATAAGGTATTACATCCTGAAAGGAACTGAAACTATTGCCAACAAAAACAAGCAAAAGTTCCAAATATATTATTCCAAAAAAAATGAATAATATATCCAGGTTATCCAAGAAAATCCTTTGAACAAGAAAAATGGTTAAAGGATTTTCTCAGAACAACATCAAAAAGGATCTGGTTAAATTTCAATAGAGTACATGATCATATCATTCTCAAGTCATTGAAAATGGTCAGTGGTTTGACAATAGTGGTTAAGAAAATTTTGAGCACATTTTGACCACTGTTTGGTATCATTTTCGTTGTCAGTTGATTTACAAGCATGAGAACATATGTATCAGTCCTTTTGTAAACTCAATCATTGAGAGTACTACTGTTACCTGAATTCTCCTAATCCAATGAGTACAAACAGTTGCTTAATGACTATTATTACCCCAAGCTTTGACTCTTAAGTGTTTTATATTTATACTCTTTTCTTTTGACTTCAAAAGTTTTGAGATAAACACACTTTCGAGTTTTTGTGAATTTTAATCCACAATCATTTTGCAGTAATGTTTTGAGAGACTTGGTCATGTTTGCACAAGTTTTTCAGCCAATCTCACACTACATATGATACGGACTATGTTGACCCCTATATTTCTTAATGTATTTAGACAGAGTTGGTTTGTTCCTTTTGAGGATCTCAACCTGTTTTCAACACATAAGATCAAATGACTAAAGTTTTAATTTCCCTCTTTTTGTGTTAGCAAAACATCAATGTTTTTATGAACATAGGTTTTGTTAATCTGAGGTTTATACTTTAGTATTTATGAAAGCATCACAAATTACACATCAACAATTGAAATTAATTTAGAAAATAAGAAGTAATCTCATAGTTTAACAGATATTGTTTTTAGATCTAGAAACCATGAGTGTCTTGTGCATGAATTCACTTCTTGAGTGAAATTTGTGTGTCATATGACATCTTGGTTGATATACAGAGTTTTTGATTAACCACTTTGAACATGATTTACTCGATACTCTGTTTTTTAACAAAATACAACCAACCTTAGTATCAATGAATTTTGAGCCGAACTGTTATGTCAAATTGACTGTTAGATCGAATTTGACTGTCCAGGCTCTGATACCAATTGTTAAGATCTGAGGCTCTACTGATTGTGTTTGTTTGCATGATTTGAACATTTCAAATAGATATGAACGATTTTAAGTGCAGCGGAAATGAATAACAAACTTTGTAAACACAATCAAAGGAGAATATAGTTTGATAAAAAATTGCGTTTCATAGAGTCGAAAGATTACATCAAAGGCAAAAGATTGCAATGCAAGCTTACAGACTGAAACTCCCCCTCAGCCTGATACTTCAGAGTTGGTTGCACAAGATGAAAGGATTGAATTGAGGAGAAGAACTCACTCAAAACGAATCAGATGTAACAGTACAGAGTACTGTAATATTTATAGGCAAACCAAACCACTGATGTACCTCAGCTGACGTCACCATGATAGTGACATCTAACAGCCTAACAACCTATAAACACTGGTCTATACAAAACTACTGATGTCTAACAACTGATTGATAATACAAAACAAGTCTAACACTGTTCACGTTCCACTGTTGTAGCCTAAGCACTGACTACCCGAGCATCAGTGCTTTCCTCAAAAGGTGATCAGTCTTTGAATGAGCAGTGCTTGGATCTTCAGCAGTACATAAGAGACAACAGTAGATAGAGCTCAATGTTTGCCATTTAGCAGTCTTTAGCTGTTTCATCAGTGTTTGGTTCATTAGTTGTTCTTCAGAGCAGTACTTAAAGTGTATCAGCAGATAGATAACCACTGTCAAGAGGAGAGCTTAGAGTAAACGTCCGCTTATTGTGAATCCATTGTTGTGACCAGGTTTTGGCTTTACATTATCTGTTCTTCTGGTAGGGTTCAATCCCAACAAGCTCTAATGGTTGTTGAGAAAATTTTGAAAAATGAGAAAACAAAAGTCAAAATTGAACCTGTTAAGAATGTGGTAACTAAAAATGACAAATTTTATAAACGGGTTGCTTCATCTCAACAAACATGGAAGCCGAAAGTGGTTGACAAGAAAGAAAGTTCATTTAAACCAAATGTTTCAGAGAAAGAAAAACAATCGTCTTCTACCACTCCGGTAAAGATGGATGTTCCTTTGGATTACTATAAACAATTGGAGAAACAATCTTCTACTCCAACAGAGAAAAAGTATGTTCAAAAGAAAAAGCAACCAACCAGTCAACTTAAGATAGATGAGTTTTTCTTATACAAAAAGGTTGAGGTTGGATCTGAGGAAAGTTTAAAGATGAATGATAAAAAATTTCCGCCACTTTACACTGCTAAAACTCACATTAAAGTCAAGTTACCCGAGTCAAAAGAGGCTTGGGTGTTATCAAAATCTCAGTAAAGATTTTGGACTTGCCGGAGCTTCCTAGTTGGTAATTGTGAAGCATGAATCGGCATCTTTATTGAAATGTGTTTTTAAATCATTTTGTGATTGGTTCAGGAACTTCCGAGAGCTGTTTCACGATGGATTATGGATAGTGGAGCGTCTCGACATATGAAAGGGAAGACTGCATTGTTGTATGATGTTAGAAATTTCAATGGAGGATATGTGGGATTCGCAGGAGATCAAGGTGGTAGAATTGTTGGTGAAGGAACGTTATCCAATGGGATTGTTACGTTTGAGATAGTTAACTACATTGCTGAGCTGGAGAATAATCTGCTAAGTATCTCGCAGATTTGTGACAGGATGTATACCACTCATTTCACAGGCAAAGAATGTTTGATCTTGAAACCAGGATTTGTTATCCCTGAAGAATGGATTATCATGAGGGCACCAAGAGTCAATGAGCTGTACGTGTTGGACATGAGTGTAGCTACTACAACCACGGGTCAGGCTCATTGTTTTATGTCTAGAGCAACAGAGAAAGAATCGAAGTTGTGGCATCGGAAGATGGGGCATATACATCTTAGAAAAATGAATCACTTGGTGCACAACGATTTAGTTCTTGGTGTTAATATTAAAGGTTTTCATCTGGAAGGGGAGTGCATTAGTTGCATCAAAGGCAAGCAGAAGAAAAAGTCACACCCTAAAAAGCAAGTCAATTCAGTTTCCAGACCTTTAGAGAGACTTCATATGGATCTGTTTGGTCCAGTAAACGTCAAAAGTATTACAGGGGATCTCTACTGTCTTGTGGTTACTGATGATTATTCCAGATTTTCGTGGGTATCATTCTTGAAGTCGAAAGATGAAACGTTTGATAGTTTGATGGCGTTGTTCAGAAAGATTGAAAATCTGTACCAAAGGCGTATCAAAAGAATCAGAAGTGATAATGGTACTGAGTTCAAGAACAACAAGATGGAAGAATATTGTGATGAGAGAGGTATATTGCATGAATTTAGCGCCCCTTACACTCCGCAGCAGAATGGAGTAGCTGAAAGAAAGAACAGGACGCTAATCGAAACGGCCAGAACAATGCTTGCTGATTCAAAGCTACCGATAAATTTTTGGGCAAAAGCAGTTTTCGCCGCATGCTATACACTCAACCGGGTTCTCACTGTGAAGAAATTCAACAAGACATGCTTTGAGTTGATCAATAACCGCAAACCGAACCTGAAGTTTTTAGAACCGTTTGGGTCTCCTTGTACAGTTTTAGAGCCTTTTGGTAAGTTTGGTCCAAAGAGTATTGAAGGAATATTTGTGGGTTACTCAAGTCCACAAAGACGGGTCTTTGTTCCAAGTCTGAAACAGATCATCGAAGCACAACATGTTGAGTGTCAGGGGTATATGACGTGATTGTCGTGGGTCACGCAAATTTAATCCCAATAACAACTATATAGATAGTGGCAAGTGGGTATCGAACACAGGGAGTTTGTGGAATATGTGCTATCTCGATGTATGTCTAACTAACTAGATTAATCTAATTGCAAATAAAATAAATTCAAGAGTTTTGGCGATTGGATTTAATTACTAGATTAAACTAAATTAAATTACAAATCAAAGTTAAGTTTTGTAACAAGATAAGAGGATAGTGATCATCCCGAGTTTCAAGTTTTAAGTGACAACTAACGTTCATGTTCAACTGGAAAGAACCACATAGACATGGCTCATGTAAGATCAATTGTTTGTGATGAAAGGGAACTAAGTACTCGGATTCCTAGAACGCGAGGTTGTTACCCGATGACCAATCAACACATATCCAACCCTAATCCCTCCCATGATATCTCGATTGCCAACGGCACCAAGAACGTATGGTTTAGAACTATGATCAAACACACATTAACAATTTACAAACAATCAATCAAACACCATAATAAACTAACAACACATGCACAGTCTAATATCCCAGAAATTAAAGAACAAGCATAATTGTCACAAATAAAACCTTACATCCGAGACGATCACCAAACAAACCTAGCCGCTCATAGTGTTATGAAACATCATCACAATCGAACCTTTGTTTATTGGAATCAAACACAAAGTCTTCATGTTTAGACTAATCAAGAACACAAGAGAGAGCCAAAAATCGCCTCCCCTCACCTCCAAAACCGTCCAATGATAAGTGATAATGAAAAGACACCCAAAAACTAACTTAAAAGTGGCAGTTACAAGTTTTCCTCGCTGACACCACCGTAAATTACGGCTCCACCGTAATTTACGGTGGACTTGATAATGTTACGGTTTAACTCTACTGATTTACGGTGGAGTCTTGGTGGAATTCAGGTCCACCGTAATTTACGGTGAGACCGTAAATTACGGTGTCAACTCCAACAACCCAATGTCTGCCATGAATGTTTATGATGATGATGATTGTTGAGTTGTTGATTATTGTTCTTCGATGTCTGCCAAGTTCACGTGCCAACTGTTGGCTGCCAAACATGTGCCGCCTCATTATGTGTTGTGTGTATATGTGCCGCCCAAGCCACATGTGCAGCCAACTCTCAAGCCCACATATGCTGTGTTGATGATGGCTCATATGTGAGGCCCAATAACCTCCAAGTCACATGACCTGTGAAAAGAAAGCAGCCCAAAATCCTTGACTCATATTCAATTGGCTGAATATGGCGGCCCAACAAGAGAAGTCCAAGTGTTAGCCGCCCATGTTGATGATGATTGATATTGTCTTATGTTGATGATGGATCCAACTCGCATGTGTGTGATATATGCCGCCCACTAATGATGATGATGTTAATTGTGCCGCCCCCTCATGTGCAGCCTTCAAAGTGCACATGAGTTGTTTTGTCCTCACATGTTGATTATTAATATTGGCCCCATAGTCACATAGTCACATGAACATGTAAGGATGGATGTTGTAATTGTTTGCTGTTTTCCTAAAATCTTGCATCTTAGGTACTTTAATACCTGCACATCAAATCATTAAGTGGTTATCAAATTCAAGCAAATAACCGAGCAAAGTATGAAATTTTATACTATTTAAAGGCTTTAAGGGTTGTCCTACGGACCACCCGTCACATCCCCACACTTACTCGTTGCTTGTCCCAAGCAACCCATTTAAAACAATTCAAAACCTAAGCGATCAAACATGCAAACCAAGCTAACTGTGTCGTCCTTTTACTAACTTTCAATCATACCACAAAACACACCCCTCACACAAAATCTCTCGGTTACAAGAATTATTAGCATAATGCTAAACCACTCAATGCGTGTGTGTGTGTGTGCGACAATAAGCTTGTATACAAATCAAGTTTCCTCCTAACAAATATCTAACATACTTTAGAATCAAAGGGACTTGCGGGTTGTAACGGGGCTAGGTGCAAAGGTAGGAAAATGGTGGAATATATATGCGAGAGCTAATTGATTTGACCCGGTTTTTATTTCTACTACAAAACAAAGCAAACATAAAAAAAAAAAAAAAAAAAAAAAATATACAAAGCTTCTTGACATTCTCACTCTATTGCAACTAAATACTTCTTTTTGTATTTTTCATATTTTTCTCCTTTTTTTTTTTCTTCTTCTTCTTTTTTTTTTTTTTTTTTTTTTTTTTTTTTTTTAATAACACATCAAACTCAACAATATATACAAGAACATCAATACTACATACTAAATCTCCTAAACCGGGTCATCTCAAAAGGTAAAATTTTTTTAGGAAGTAGGCTTGGGTCACAATCGAATGGTCTAAGGCTCAAACGTGGCAATCTAAAGACCAAACCCCCACCCCTCACAATACCAAGCTCATATATGTAACGTATGAGGTCCAACCCACCAATCCCGCACTCTCACACATCTCGACGAGGCTTCCTAAAAGTCCCCCTATCATTTTCAAAAGCATGCTAATTCTAGGATTTAACAAGTATTCACACACAAGTTCTATTAACACACAACACACACCGCCACTCAAACAATGAAATATCAATAACAATCATGTGTGGCTCAAATCCTCACCAAGAAAAGACTAGCAATGGGTGTCGGTGTGTCAAATGGAACAATATCAAGCTTTCAAATTTTTACACTTTTCGCTTGAATTTACAAAAATTTTAAAATTCTCAAAAATTCCCCCATCCCCACACTTGGGATACATTGTCCCAATGTATGGTTTTGAGGAAAAGATCGCTTTAACCAAGAACATCAACAATTGCTTATACTCTCAAACCCCAAATTTCTTTTTTTTTTTATTTTAATTATAAAAAACACCACCAATTCCTTCACAACCCATAAACTAAACACATCAAAACACCACCCAACCGCCCAACCAAAAACTTAAACATGAATATATACAAAGGTGCACAAAATGAGAACAAGACACAACCTGATTAGTAAATCAGCAGTGTTGGTAGTGATGCAGCTGCGGTAATCGAACCGGTTCAAAAACATCTCTTAGATTCGCCGATATCTCAACAGGGATGTTGCCAAACATCCCCACACTTGAATCATTGCATCCGCGAGGGTTGAAACGTAATAACCTGCCAACACACAAACACAACACCAAAACAAAACCAAACAAAGCAAAACAAAACAAAACAAAACACAAATACAATACTCTACATCCTCGGGCTGCCTCCCGAGAGCGCTAAGTTTAAAGGTCTTCAGCCAGACCATACCTGATATGCGTTATGGTGGTCTTAATGCACACTTACCCGCAGCATTTCCAACAAATGCCCGGAAATTTACATGCCATCTCCATAGATTTGTCAGTCTATTTGGCATGTTAAAGCTGCTCCTGCGGGCTTTGCTAGTCCACTTCATGACATGTACCTTAATGTCTGGTAGTTTCACCCTTCTCATCTTGTTCCTCGAACCCTCTTCCCCACACTTGTTAATTTGGATCATTGATATGGGAACAGGTTCGGTACACATATCCATCCCATCAGCCTGCTCTACCTCATAATCTGCACACATCATCTGATCTACAAGTGACTCTTCATCAGATAAAGGACTCATTGGTGTGGTATTATCCTCCACAACCTCCTCCTTCATGTGAGAATAATCTCTAATATCGTCAGGTAATGGTGAGAGGCGTTCTTCTATCTCTATCTTCAATTTTAAAGTATGACACTTAGAGACTAAGCAGCTGATTCGGTCTTCATCGGACAGGTTGGGTGTTGCTAAATATTGCTCGAGTTTGGACAAAGTTACTTCCAATACGGCAAGCTCTTTTTCCTCCTCGGTCTCATAAACATAAACACCCTCGGGCTCAGAATATTCTTCGGGATGATATTGTCGATATCCCTGATACGGTCTATAGATGCGCGCTTCCATCATCTTTTTATTCCAATACTTCGGGTTTTCCGAATACACCGGGCACACATCATAATCATAAGTGTGATCGCGACCGCAACAAAAACATAGACTATCCATCCTTGCCTCATAATAAACTTCCTCGTCCCGATCGTATCCATATGAATAATAGTCATCCTCCATTTCTGATTCATAATCATCAACGTATGATGGAGGTGGAAGTTGTGAAACATAAGACACCGGTTTTCCTTGTGCCCTCCTGTAGTGAGCCTCGTGGCAACCAATACATGGATGTCGTGGACCCCCGCACAATCTACACGTAGATAAGCTGAAATTTGTGTAATGCCCTGTCATCCTGCACAACACAACTCAACTACCAAGTATAAATCATGAACATAAAAGAAATCTCTTGGTTTTTTTTTTTTTTTAATTTTTTTTTTCAAACTAATACACAAGATAACACACGTTGCGCACTACTCCCCGGCAACGGCGCCAAAATTTGACGTGATTGTCGTGGGTCACGCAAATTTAATCCCAATAACAACTATATAGATAGTGGCAAGTGGGTATCGAACACAGGGAGTTTGTGGAATATGTGCTATCTCGATGTATGTCTAACTAACTAGATTAATCTAATTGCAAATAAAATAAATTCAAGAGTTTTGGCGATTGGATTTAATTACTAGATTAAACTAAATTAAATTACAAATCAAAGTTAAGTTTTGTAACAAGATAAGAGGATAGTGATCATCCCGAGTTTCAAGTTTTAAGTGACAACTAACGTTCATGTTCAACTGGAAAGAACCACATAGACATGGCTCATGTAAGATCAATTGTTTGTGATGAAAGGGAACTAAGTACTCGGATTCCTAGAACGCGAGGTTGTTACCCGATGACCAATCAACACATATCCAACCCTAATCCCTCCCATGATATCTCGATTGCCAACGGCACCAAGAACGTATGGTTTAGAACTATGATCAAACACACATTAACAATTTACAAACAATCAATCAAACACCATAATAAACTAACAACACATGCACAGTCTAATATCCCAGAAATTAAAGAACAAGCATAATTGTCACAAATAAAACCTTACATCCGAGACGATCACCAAACAAACCTAGCCGCTCATAGTGTTATGAAACATCATCACAATCGAACCTTTGTTTATTGGAATCAAACACAAAGTCTTCATGTTTAGACTAATCAAGAACACAAGAGAGAGCCAAAAATCGCCTCCCCTCACCTCCAAAACCGTCCAATGATAAGTGATAATGAAAAGACACCCAAAAACTAACTTAAAAGTGGCAGTTACAAGTTTTCCTCGCTGACACCACCGTAAATTACGGCTCCACCGTAATTTACGGTGGACTTGATAATGTTACGGTTTAACTCTACTGATTTACGGTGGAGTCTTGGTGGAATTCAGGTCCACCGTAATTTACGGTGAGACCGTAAATTACGGTGTCAACTCCAACAACCCAATGTCTGCCATGAATGTTTATGATGATGATGATTGTTGAGTTGTTGATTATTGTTCTTCGATGTCTGCCAAGTTCACGTGCCAACTGTTGGCTGCCAAACATGTGCCGCCTCATTATGTGTTGTGTGTATATGTGCCGCCCAAGCCACATGTGCAGCCAACTCTCAAGCCCACATATGCTGTGTTGATGATGGCTCATATGTGAGGCCCAATAACCTCCAAGTCACATGACCTGTGAAAAGAAAGCAGCCCAAAATCCTTGACTCATATTCAATTGGCTGAATATGGCGGCCCAACAAGAGAAGTCCAAGTGTTAGCCGCCCATGTTGATGATGATTGATATTGTCTTATGTTGATGATGGATCCAACTCGCATGTGTGTGATATATGCCGCCCACTAATGATGATGATGTTAATTGTGCCGCCCCCTCATGTGCAGCCTTCAAAGTGCACATGAGTTGTTTTGTCCTCACATGTTGATTATTAATATTGGCCCCATAGTCACATAGTCACATGAACATGTAAGGATGGATGTTGTAATTGTTTGCTGTTTTCCTAAAATCTTGCATCTTAGGTACTTTAATACCTGCACATCAAATCATTAAGTGGTTATCAAATTCAAGCAAATAACCGAGCAAAGTATGAAATTTTATACTATTTAAAGGCTTTAAGGGTTGTCCTACGGACCACCCGTCAGTATACTATGCCGCCTCAGAATCCCGGTGACTCATGGCATTTTAATTATGATAAATTGTGGGTTTTGTTTGACATGGAAGAAGAAGAAAAGGATGAAGAAGAAGATTTCTTTGACGAGTTGGATATTCTAAGAGAGTATGAAGAATTGCAAGAAAGGTTCCCAGCTGAGTATTCAGGAAGACCACAACGAGCATCAAATGACGTGAAGCAGGTCCAAGCAATGCTGGTGAACATGATGATGTCCAACAAAATGAAGTTGCTCAAGATAATCAGTCGGCACATAATGATAATCAAGAATCTGAGAACATGCCAGTATTTGATCGTGGTGATTCAGATTCTGAGGGGGAGCAAATTCAGATCTCAAGTCAAACAAACCCAGTTAGTGAACAAGGTGCAAATCAAAATGTTACTAATCTGGAGGGCGATGTAAATGTTCCAGGCGAAGTAATGCCACGAACTCTTTCATATCATCCAGAGGAGTTGATAATCGGATAATTACAAACAGGAGTCCGCACTCGAAAACAGCTTGATAAAGGGCTTACATGTTTTTATATAAAAGTTGCTCCTTTACAAACTGAATTCTCATTGAGTTGTTTTATCTCGCAGGTTGAACCAAGGACTTATAAAGAGGCGCTTACTGAAGATTCTTGGGTCAATGCAATGCAGGAGGAACTGAGCCAATTTGAAAAGTTGGGAGTGTGGAAGTTAGTGGATTTGCCTGATGGTCAAAGGAAGATAAATACCAAGTGGGTGTTCAAGTGTAAGAGAGACGATAGAGGAGTTGTGATTCGCAACAAAGCTCGACTCGTAGTCCAGGGTTTCAGTCAGCAGGAGGGTATAGATTTCACTGAAGTGTATGCTCCAGTTGCTAGACTAGAAGCGATCAGAATCTTCCTAGCATTTGCGTCTTGGAAAAATTTCAAAGTATATCAGTTAGATGTAAAATCGGATTTTCTATATGGGAAGGTAAAACAGGAGGTATATGTCGGACAGCCACCGGGCTTCACCGATCCAACCCACAAAGACAAGGTTTATTTGCTAGACAAAGCGCTGTATAGTTTACACCAGGCCCCGAGAGCTTGGTACGAGACATTGTCTCAACACCTGCTAGCCAACAATTTTATTCGTGGAAAAGTGGATGCCACTCTCTTCACCAAAGAGGTCGACGGACATCTTCTGATTGTTCAGATATACGTGGACGACATTATATTTGGGTCAACAAATGAAAATTTGTGCAAAGATTTTAAACGTGTTATGAAGCAGAAATTCGAAATGTCATCGATGGGTGAGATGAAATTCTTTTTGGGACTGCAGGTTGATCAACTCCCCAAAGGAATTTTCATACATCAAACGAAGTACGTTCATGATATCTTGGAGAAATTCGGGATGTCAGGTTCTACTCCAGCTTCCACCCCATTAGCAACGAATCATGGGATAAACCCTGATCTCACCGGAGAGAAGGTAGATGAAACGATGTATCGTTCCATGATCGGATCGCTGATGTATTTGACAGCTTCAAGACCCGATATTATGTACCCAACCTGCTTCGCAGCAAGATTTCAATCTAACCCGAGAGCTTCGCATATGGTGATTGTGAAAAGGATATTACACTACCTGAAAGGAACTCCATCATTGGGGTTGTGGTATCCAAGAGAAGGCGATTTCACGCTCGAAGGGTATTCCGATTCTGATTTCGGATGCTGCAAAGTTAATGCTAAATCAACAACAGCAGGGTGTCAGTTTTTTGGATCACGATTGGTAACCTGGCGATGCAAAAAAGCAAACTTCTGTGGCTTTATCCACATGTGAAGCGGAGTATGTATCTGCTAGCAGTTGATGCTCACAGATCTTGTGGATCCAGCAACAGATGCGCGACTACGGTTTGCAATTTCTAAACACCCCTATCTTTGTTGATAATGATGCAGCAATTAACATTACTAAAAATCCAGTTCATCACGCTAAAACGAAACACATTGAAATTCGTCATCACTTCATTCGCGATTGTTTCGAGAAGAAGTTGATACGAATTGAGAAAATCCACACTGATGATCAAAAAGCTGATTTACATACCAAAGCATTTGATAAATCACGTTTTCATTATTTGCTAAAACTGAATGGTATGAAGCTTTTATCGGTGTTGGAGGAGATTCTTGGCGTTGATGAAGGAGACATTGTAGATGATGTTGAGAAGCAATCTGCAATTGTTTGTCGATTTTTTACATGTTTTGGTATTTAGGGGGAGGTATAGGGTAATATTTTCAGAAAATACAAAAACATTAAAAAATGACAAAAATACAAAAACATGATATATTTTTAAAATCCAAAAACAATAGAAAACCAGAAAAGAGCTTGTGTAAAAAGGGAAAATGATAGTACATCGGCTTGATAGTTACAGTATGCTAAAGAAATGGAATGTTTAAATGCGTTAAACAGTCTCACCGATGATGTGTCGATAGGTTTTTGCACATTTAGTAGGTTTGTTCGGGATATAAACTTAAATATTTACTTACTTATTTCGTGGGGAACACTACTTGGATATATAGGTAACCCCTGAAATCTTGTTTGAAAGATTCCTTTTTCTGATATACTAGGTATTTATACTCAGTGATATCTGGGGTATTATTCCGGGACTTCTGCTGAATGGAAGTTCTGACCTAGTCCTCGAATAATACTTTCCGCAATGCTTGAAACATAGCATCACCCTCAGCATAAATGATAAGACAATAAACTTGCTTAGCAATGCTGTTGTAAAAAAGATCCTCTAAAGGGGACTCACCCAAGTCGATTCGTGATCTCTCTGCTGAACGGTAGTTCTGACCTGAGCTATCACGATTTCGATCATAATTTATTCCCTTACAGATATCATTTGTGGTATACTCACCTGTAAGACTGAATATTGGGATCTGGATACGGGAGTATATTCAAGAGGTGGAACACACGTATAAGTTTAAGTCTCTAAAACACTAAATCCGTATCCTGAACAAATTGAAATGTGTGTGAAAATTTAAGTGGATCAGTATATCGACAATCTATGCGAATTGTTTAATTCTGAGTATGTAATCAAAGCTTAACGGTACTTGTGACTTGTCGAATAGCTGATATGATTCCCTAACACGCTCAACAAAAATATGGTTGTAAATAGTTTACTTTCATTGCTTTGTAGTTCTGTATTTCATTTCTAGTTTAGAAGCTTTATTAAAAATTCAAAAAGATTTTACACTTCTGCTTTATTTTTGACAAACCAAAGTGGAGAGTTGATCTTCAGATTCGATTTGAGCAGATGCAGGAAGTTTCTGGACTGGAAGATGAGTCGTGAGCTTAACATGATAAGTTTGTGAAAGTTGAAAAGTCAAAAGCAAGTTCATTAACTTGAAACTTGTAAATTTTCAGAAAAACAAATTGAACTGAATGTCAGTGTGATTTATCTCAGATCAACCAAGGTCATTAAGTTGGACTTGGTAGATTAATTGAGTAATCAGGGTCATTAACTTGGACCTGAATACTTAAGTGGATTTCTAAACACTGGTTAGACTATCAAATTGTGGTTTGAATGGTAAATTTGGTTTGAAACTGTTCTTGTCATATATCTTATATTTGGGTAGAGATTATGCAGGAATCCCCATGGCAATGAAAATGATAAGAGTTTGAACCAGAATTTAAGCCCTAGCTGATCGAGAGGGGGAGTCTATGAAAGGGGGAGTCAGAATTCTGGATCAACAATCGAAGGGGAGATTGAAGATGAATATTTGAAGATAAAGATTGAAGAGAGCTTTTACAATGATAAATTAATTTGGAAAAAGACCAAGACTGAAGACTCGTTGCTGAAGACTTCGTCAACATCCAAGGGGGAGTCTATTGGTGCACTGAATGTCTGCTGACTATGTCTTAATCGAGTCTTAGGTCTAGATAGGTTAGATTGGAGTTTGGAATTGAAAAAGTGGATTAATGTTGTAATTCCGCTCGAAATGACATTTGTGTCACTTCAAGCTAAATCAGGAAATTAGGTGATTCCGCTCCAGATGGTACTAGGTGATTCCGCTCCAAATGACAAGATGGTGATTCCGCTCGAGTGAACATAGGGGTTCCGCTTGAACAGTTTTGAGCGGAATCAGGAGTCTTATATATAGGTGATGTGTTCATTTCATTTGTAACTGGAAGAGCTAAATCAGAGCCGAGGTGCTGTCAAAATTCTGTCAGAAAACATTGTAAAAAGCTTTGATTTCATTAATAGAGAAGAGATTAAGAGGAAACAAGCTGTTTGATATTGTTTACTTTGATTCCGCCTCTGTAAACGATGATGAACTGCCTTTACTGACTGTTTAGGGTCACGCACACTGTCCAACATCTGTGTCATTTCAAGCTAAATCAGGAAATTAGGTGATTCCGCTCCAAATGACAAGATGGTGATTCCGCTCGAGTGAACATAGGGGTTCCACTTGAACAGTTTCGAGCGGAATCAGGAGCTCTATATATAGGTGATGTGTTTATTTCATTTGTAACTTTGAGAGCGAAATCAGAGCCGAGGTGCTGTCAAAATTCTGTCAGAAAACATTGTAAAAAGCTTTGATTTCAGTAATAGAGAAGAGATTAAGAGGAAACAAGTTGTTTGATATTGTTTACTTTGATTCCGCCTCTGTAAACGATGATGAACTGCCTTTACTGACTATTTAGGGTCACGCACACGGTCCAACAGTGTGACAAAATTGTTTTAGATCAGGTTATAAACACTAAAAATAACATTATTTGATGTATTATAATGGCATGAAACTTTGACATAGGCTTGATAGCTTTGCATGTTGTACATATAGCTTAAAAAGTGGTAAATTATGTGAAATTTGCATGATTTATGTGCTTTATTTAAGACCTGCACTATCATGAGTATAACCATTATTTTATTCAGCAAATAACATGGGTTGTGTCAAAATTTCAAGTCATTTCGATGTGGGATGGTTCGGGTAACGTTTGACGCAAAACTATGCGTTAAAACGGTCGAAAATCGCCTTTTCGGAGGACTTTTATAAAACTATTTTAGATCAGTAACCAAACTGATATTTTTGATATAAAAATAAGTATTTTAACTTATATTAAGTTTACTTGGTGTTTGGTTAGTCATACGTGACTTCCGACGCCCAAAAATGTCACCGAATCGCTAAAATAAGTGTTTTTCGACATACACTAGAATGGGTTGTTCATGGGTTATTTTATGTGTTACAATGTGCTATGTGTTTTACAATTTGTGTATGATCATGTGTTAGTGTTGACAAGATTAGGTGTGTTACACTCGAGTACATATATACAAATACACCAAAATAATAAAAAATAATAACTTTTCGAGAAATCTCAAGTTATGTGAAAATTCTAAGTATCGGAGAAACTTCGGTATTTTTGTGAATTTTGATTATTAAATCATTCTTATCTAATTTAGGACGAATAAACAAATTGAGGGATTGTGTATAGAAACGCACCCAAAGGTGAGTACATAGACCCCTCTTTTATTGTTTTCAAACTGTTTTGGGGTGAAACACATGTGCCTACTTGTTACTTTCGTGCTTTCCATTGTTTTTACATCATATACTTGCTATGTTCATTAGTTCACTATTAGTACATGTTTTACATTACATTTTCTGCTATGTATGATGACTTGGCATGCTAGCATATTGTTTTACATTGCATCTCTGTTGCATATGTTCTCGTAACATATGGACACATTATTTACATCTCTACCTTGTATGTTCACTTAAGCATACTAGGTACATTATTTTCATAAAACATGTTTACATTTGGTATATCATTTGGTTTGTTTAACGGGACTAAATTACATTCATTAACACCGATCATGTCGCTCGGTAGTAGGTAGTGGTACCATAGGACTTGACAAATCCCGTTCCTAAAACCCTAGGTTTGTTTGGGTGGAAGGAATGACCGAATCCAAAAACATTTCTTTGATAACCTTCACTCTAAGGTTATCCATCTGTCTCAAGGCTTGGATGTAGGCGTTTAACATTACCGCATAAATGGTTGTATCAGTAAAGCATGCATTATTCTACAAAGCATAATTTTTTATTTATTCAAATACTTTCTTTTGTACATATTTTACTTGTGGTTTAAGTAGTCTCATTTTACTTACCATACATAACTTTTGATTATACATTACATGATTTACATTGATGGTTTTTACATAAACATTTGACATTTGACTATACAGAAACAATTTTACATTGATGGTTTGTTTGGTAAGTGATTTAAGTAACGAGACGTGTGTAATATGATACAAGCACGATGGATACGCCGCTGGTACTTCCTATATATAAGTGCTTGTATTATATTACATGTCGTAGTGTTATTTAAATCATTTCAATTTGGACTCATATATTTTACACAAATGACATATTTTTCACAAGACATTGTTTTACAAAACAACTTATTTTATACAAACTCATTTTACTTGGTTATTCATTTAACCTTACTTTACTCTTTTACATATCATCTACTTTATCATCACTTTTCATCTGATTTACAAAACAAAACATTTCATAAGGTTCATGACTACTTTTGCTAAACATTTTTCTTCAAACTTATATGTCATGAATCCCAAATCAATAAAACCTATGTATCTCACAGGCATTTTTATGCGGACGTACCTATTTTCACATGTGTTTCAGGATGTGATGCGTAGGATTTATCAAGATACACTTAGGCGGACTTGGACCTTAGCAACAATAAACGATGCAAGACTAGTTAATTATGTTATATTTCTTGTTTGTTAAACAGTGTAACTCTCTTAATCAATAAAACGAAATTTCAATTTTCCATGTGTTATGAAACAATGATTTTGTTACAACACTCCCGACGATTCCGCCACGTTTTGTTGTTTTTACGTGGTCGGGGTTTGACAGAAAAGTTGGTATCAGAGCTTATGGTTATAGGGAATTAGGTTATTAGTAATGCTTTGACCTAGTCTATAACCTTCCTAGGACCCTAACGCGAGTTTACTTGCTTTTAGTCATAAAACAATACCGTCACCTATCCTTAGGCGACGACCACAACAAGAACATAAATTTCAAAACCGCTTTGAAAACTAATCATCTGTTCTAGGATGATTGATTACTAGGTTTTGAACCCTCTAAGTATTCAAAATCTCGTCAAATTTTTGGGTCTTATAATGTGAACACGTGCAAACTGGAAGGGTGAATGCCTGTACCCTGAGTTTTATGTCTAAGGCTAGAGTGTTCGTACAAATCCGCAGTATCGGACCAGTCTCTCTTACCTGGGAACTCTTGGGGTGAGTATTCACTTATAGGCGAGCATGTCTTCAGCAATACATTAATGTGACCCGTCTACTTTGATTCATCATCGTCTCATTTGTTTGCCTTAGGTAACAAACAAATGATCCCAACTCTTATGCATTGCCATTCTGTTTTGTTTATCTGATAAACATTTCACTTGTTTCTTCCTATGTCTTTCATTTTCTTCTAGAATGTCTCTTCCTCTCATCAACGGTCAAATGTCTGAGCAGACTGCCAAATTTGCCCAGCGAATAGGCAAAGTGATCCTGAAGACCGTCGAATTAGCTGCTGCTATGTATCAACTCCAGAATGAAGCCACGTAGGAGCCATCACAGGAAACAGAAGCCAAGCCTTCACCAAAACCGAAGAAAGGTAAAGCTTCAAAGACTTCTCTAGTCGTAGCACCAAATCAAGCAGGACCTAGCCAAGTGGCAACACCGCCTGCTAAGAAGCAATACAAGGGAACGGCACCGTTATGCGACAAATGTAAGGGGCATCACCAAGCTCACTTACAGTGTCGTCTATGTGTATCATGTGGGCGAGTTGGTCAACTGGCAAGTGTTTGTCAAATTAACCCGAACCAAGGTGGTCCAAATCAACCACAAGCCAACCCTGTCCAAGCTCGCTTTCCACCTGGATCGTGCTACAACTGTGGCAAGATGGGTCATTTCGTGAACAAATGCCCAAAGCTTACTAATGCAAATCTGACCCTCGGATGAGCAGTTGGCTGATTAGAAGATGTTGCTGTCTTATGCTTTTGTTTCTTTTGTTTTCTTGTAATGTGAAACAATCTGTTTTGTTCATAAATAAATTGTTGTTCACAATTCTGATGTACAATTGTAGTTACATATGTGTATGGCATTACCTATGATACCTACATCAAGGAAATATGTTCTTTACAAACTACTCTTGTGATTCCCCCTTTCAAGTGATCACTCATGATTTCAAAAGATTTCATATAGTTTGAAAACAAATTTTCAAATGCATTGTCTATGTGTTCAAAAACAACCTCCATGATTTCAAAAACATTGTCTATGTTTTCAAAAACAACCTTCATGATTTCAAAATGTTTCATATAGCCTGAAAACAATATTAACACAATATATTTTCTTATCAAGTGCATGATTTCAAAGAGCATTATTCATATTTTCAAAAAATTTTACCTAGCATGATTTTAAAACATTTTTACCTAATACACCTACGTATGATTTCAAAAGTATTATATAAGATTTCAAAAACATTAAACACGTTTTTAAAAGTAACCCCATGCCTAGTTTTCAAAAACATTTTTCTCATACATTAACTCAACCTTCAAATTCTACTTCATATGTCGCCTTGACATATCTAGCATCTCAACTTCATAAGCATTTTTACTTAAGCACATCCAGTGCAAGGTTTCAAAACATCTTCAACTTCTAAAATCCATATGGGATCTTTTTATCTTCACAATTAGACCCTTGTGGATGATTATCATTTAAATCAGAGTCCTTAATTGGATTAATTCGAACATTTCGGTTCCTTATAATCGAAATCGAATTTTCTCTTTAAAATCTTTCTATCTTTATAGTTAGATTCTTGGAAATATTTAAAGCACCAATCAAAATCCACTGATTGGATACCTGGTGTACTTTGAATACATGTGCTCTGTTAGCAGAACAAATTAACAAAATGATAACAAATTCAAAAATCAAGTTAAACAATTATGTGATTATGTGTTTATGTATTTTGTGTTTTATTTTATGCATTTTGTGTTTTTGTATACTCTGGATATTCATTATCCAAATCCTCATAGAATCTTTCATATCTTCACATGAGGGATTCGTAGTAGGATATTCAAAAATGTACTACCTTAAATCCTTATTGGGCTTCTACGTGACAGTCAAGACCCTTGGATTATATAGTACCATTCCATGATTTATAAGAGACCCTTTTAGAGGTCTAGTCAAAAAGATTGATTCAGAATCTGGTTAAGAATGACATGTGCTGATATAGCTGAACAAACTCCTTGGTAGTCTATTTAAATCATTTAATGATTTAATTAAAAGGACCCTATGGTGGTCTAGTCACAATCATCACAGGCTCGTTCATTGTTTTCTTCCCCTACACATTATAAGATGCACTACGTGACTATGCAAGGAATTACGTAATTATGGATGCATACATAATTATGAAATTCAGTGCACAGAAACCCAGTAAGATTTATTATGTGTAAGAACCGATAGTGACAACAATAACAAAATGTGAACAATGTAATGGGGGTACGGTGGTCGCACCAGTAACGCTTAATAGACTTATATATAAGTGTCCCTCCTACATTGTAAGCGTGATGTTATTTAAAGTTACTAGAAGTTCAAGAACTCTAACCAGTGTTGTTCGAACTTTTCAACTTCATTTTTCAAGCTCTCACAAGTTTCCTCTAAATAAAAATTTCGGAACTGTGACGTAAGCCAAACATACCCTAAATATCCTTTACATAACTTAGAAATAAGTTTCGAAGGATTCGGTATGGCAAAAACATGTTTATTTGAAACTAAAGAACTATTTACGACAAAACTGCGAAACTAACATTGGTGACCGCCCGGATAATATTTAAATCCTGAAAATATTCTGCTATGATTAAAATTTTATTTTAATCAGGTCCGCGTTGAAAATAAATTTAAAACGCCTAAAAACGTTATTTTTCAAGTTTAAGCGCGTACCGCTTGTTTCTGCGCGACACAGTGCTTCTACTGCAAAACACGGACAACACAGCCAGTCTTGGCAACTGAAATTTATTTCAGTAATATTTTGGTAAGTTTATTTTTATAGAATAATAAAAATAATTTAGAACGCCATAAACCGGGATTTAAACGCTAGATAAAATACTCGGTATCCAGTTAAACACCCGTTTTAGCCTACATATGGCATGTTTATATAAAAACTTACACTTCACCCCCCATCCATTTTCACGGTTGTAATATACATGGGGACCCACCAAAATTTGCTAAGATCTTGCATGAGTTTTGATTGCCAAGTGTAAGTGCATGCTACCTTTTAAATCTCTATATATCTTTTCCATATCTTCATATATCCTACACTATCTAAGCAAGATCATTCACACTCAACAAATCCTATCTCTCTCCTCCCTCTTGAACCGTCCACCCATCTCTCTCTCTCTCTATCTTCATCTCCTTCAAGTTTTGTTCATCACATTCAAGCTCATTTCTAGCAACCTTCAAGTTGGTGTGAAGAACCAAAGGTGATTCCAAGGTGTTGTCAAGTGATTACAAGCTTCCTATCATCAAAATCTCATCCCACAACCTACTTGAATCTTGAAGGTATAACATTATGTTTTGTTAGTGCATACATCTGTCGTCTTCGTCTTATATCGAGTCTCGGTTTCGCAAAAGTTTGAAGACAAAAGTTTAAAAGTGACATCAAGTTTGAAGAGTGTCAAGTTTGAACGTGTCGTGACCGTTTGAAGGTTGGCATGTCACCTTCAAACGGGAGGGCTTGGCCTATAAATACCCTTCAAACTTTCTCATTTGTAACATTTTTCCAGATTAGATACCGAAGTGCTGCCGGTAATTTTCTTGAATGTAATAGCTGTAAAATCAATATACAAGAGGTTTATAGTGTGAATCAAGCTGTTTTCACGTCCGTTTCTTTGTTTCCGCCTCTGAAACGGATTTGAGCTCTTCCGAACGACTCATTCGGGTCGAAACACGATCCTACATGTGGTATCAGAGCTCAGGAGGAAGAGTTCTTATCGTTTAGCTCGTTTTCGCTAGCAAATTCTGATTTTCTACACCTTCTTTCACAAAATTGATACTTTTCATGGTTAAAATCGGCTAAAACTTTCACAATGTGTGTGTAATTGTATTTTAACAAACCCTTGAAAGTTTCAGCTTAAAATTCGATGTAAAAGTGGTAAAAATGACTTGAAAACTGGTGCCCGTTTGAACGAAGATCACCTGACCGTTTGAAACTGCCACCTTACCGTTTGAGGACTGACCCTATTGTTTGAAATTGACCCATCCCGTTTGAAAACAACACCATACCGTTTGAAAAGGGGGGTCCTGTTTGAACCTCTAGTTTGAAGTGGTCCTCTAGTTTGAAGGATACACCTCCAGTTTGAAGGTGTCACCCGTTTGAAACTGGCTTCAAGTGTGAAACTGACTTCAAGTTTGAAATCTGGCTTCAAGTTTGAAACTGACTTCAAGTTTGAAACTGGCTTCAAGTTTGAAACTGGCTTCCGTTTGAAACTGGCTTCAAGTTTGAAACTGGCTTCCGTTTGAAAACTGGCTTCAAGTTTGAAAGTGTCTAAAAGTTTGAAAGTGGTGTAGTTTCAAACGATACAGGACTATTCCGTTTGAGAGGTGATCTAGTTTAAATTTGATATTTCTCTTAACGGGACTATTCCGAATCATGGATATAAATTTCTTTAATACGACTAGTGAAACAATTAATATATTAAATGTACTAAAGAAAGAGTTTGACTCGTTTTTAGGTTGTCCAGGAGAAAGTACAAAGAGTATAATTGAGAGGTATAGCCATCTTGTTCGCTCAATGTCTGAGAAGGGTATTAAGAAAAGTCCAAATGAATGGGTTGAGAAATTAGCCAATGCCTTACCTCAACAAGAGTGGGGTACATTTCTTTTGAATTTAAAAAGAACTGGAGAATACTCTGGATTGGCAATTGGTCAATTCATTAAGAAACTTGAAGAACAGATGGAGAGAAATGCTGATAAGAAGAAAAGTCAAAATGGAAAATCAATATTAAAGAAGAGCAAGAGTAAAGGTGTTCAAGTGGGAGAGGAATAGATTGAAGAGATTTCAGTGATGAAGGATGAAAAGAAATCTGCTGATAAACAGATTCTTGAAATGAAAGAAAATTGAGAGAGGTTGAAATCAGAAAATGACAAACTGTTGAGTAATTTGAACAGTTTGACATTAGAAAACAAAAGTTTGAAAGAGAAAGAAAAGGTTTTTGAAAGCAAAAAGAAATCTTCAGAAGATGAAGATTTCTGGATAAAGTTAGTGAACAAGAATTTAAAAGCAAATGAAACAAAATTTCAAGAACAGTTAAAAGTTTTGGAAAATGAAAAATCGGTTCTTGAAAACATTAAAATTGAAAACGAAAAAACAATCAAGTCTCATCTTGAACGAATATCTCAGCTTGAAAATGAAGCTGAGAATTCAAGGAACAAAATTGATGAGCTTGAAAAGAAATTGAAAGGTTTTGTGACTTCATTTGTGTTCCCCTGTCCAAAACCGATCAACTCTGTTCCAATAAGTGACAATGTCACAAACTTTGACAAAGTCAAAGTTGAAGATTGTGATGAGAAAACTGATGATGAAAATGAGGAGTTTTATTCAGCAGACGAGTCTGAGTCAGAATCTGATGCTGAAAATGAGAAAAAGAAAATATTTTTGAAATTAAAAGAAAATTTTCAAGAAACTGTTCTGCAATCGACTGAAAAGGGTGAATGCTCTACGCAAAAACCTTTAAAGAAGAAAGTGGAACAGAAACAAAAAGTTAAAAATTCAGAAAATGGTCAAAACAAGAATAAAAGCTCATTAGTTCAATCATCCAATCGTTATACAAAATCACAAAAATCTGAAAAACAAAACTCAAAAATAGTTGGTGAAAAGTGGTGCAGGTTTGACCACAGTGCTTCAAAGCCAAATTCAGCTTACAAGAGGAGAGATGGATATCACCAAGCCAAACAGCGCTATGATCTGAATGTTTGGGTTGAAAATGGTGATTGGTACGATAACAGAGTGTGTTACAGATGCGGCTATCAAGGACACATTGCTGTTAACTGCCAGAGTTGGAAGTTTGAGACGAGGAGATGCTTTAACTGCAACATCATTGGCCATATTGCTAGAGATTGCCCAATGAGATCAAAGGGAAGATCGAGGGTTGAATCACAGAAAATGGCAAAGAAACCAGTCGATGTCAAAGCAAAGCCCAAGGAACAGAAAGTTCAAGAACCTAAAGTTCAAGAACAGAAAGTTCTAAAACCGAAAGTGAAGCTTTCACATGGGCAAAAAGACAGATTGAGGAAGAAGAAGAAGAAGGCCAGAGAGTATCTGGAGAAGATTTTGTCCTCGGATACAGCTGGCAAAACAGATAAAAGTTCTGATAAATCGTCTTGCTCACCAAAGAATAACAAATCAAGTAAAACGCATTCATCAGATACAAATCTGAGGACGAAAGAGGAAAAGAAGAAGAAGAAAGTTTGTGGCAATGAATCTGTTTCTTCGGAAACAAAGAAGTCACATGTCGGCGATGAATCTGGCTCATTAAAGTCAGACAAGCCACATTCAGGCAATGATTCTGGTATGGTAAAACCAGAAGAGCCATTTGTTGAGGTAAAAGTTGAGAATTCTGGTCTAACAATGGATGATGCAAATTTTCCACCATTGTTGAACAAGAATTCAAAATCACCCAAGGACCGTCAGGCTTGGGTGAATCTGTTTAAATGAAAAACTTGACTTGCCGGAGATCCCAAGTTTGTAATCGCGAATCAGGAATCGGCATCTTTCTTGATAATTGTTTTTGTCATTGAATTTTAAAAATAGTTGGATTTTTACAGGATAGGTGTGAATTGCCGGAGCTTCCAGGTTGGTAAGTGCGAAGCAGGAATCGGCATTTTGATTGGTAAAATGGTTTGTGTAGATGATTTATTCCTACATGTGATTAAATGTTTTGGATATACTTACAAGTGGTAAGAGGTTGATTCTGACAAAGTGATTACTCAAGGTCATTAGTTTGAGCTTAATGTAATCCTCATACAAGTGATTGAATGGACAATATGATGAACCAAACCCCGAATTTACAAGTGATAAAATAAACAAAACCTATTTTCTGGAAAAATCATTTTGATTAAAACAAACTTAAGTGTTTTGAAATCATAATGAGAAAATAGTTTTGTGTAAGGGGGAGTTCTGATTGTTTATGCCAAGTGGATGGCGATTTGAAGCAATTCGATATCAGTTGTCAATTTTCTATATAGTTTGTTTTCAAATTTTCTTTAAATGTATTTTCATTTTAGGGGGAGTAGAAAATTTTTAGAAAATCCAAAAACATTAGAAAATTTGAAAAAATCAAAAACATGATAAAATTCAAAAATGAGTTTTAGTGTCAAAGAAGAGGAAATGATAGTACATCAGTAGATAGTTACAGTATGCTAAAGAAATGTAATGTTTAAAATAGCGTTAAACAGTCTCACTGATGATATGCCGATAGGTTTTTACACATTTAGTAAACTTTTTCGGGATATAAACTTAAATTCAAACTTACTTATTTCGTGGGGAACACTACTTGGATATATAGGTAACCCCTGAAATCTCGTTTGAAAGATCCCTCTTTCTGAGATACTAGGTCTTTATGCTCAGTGATATCTGGGGTATTATCCCGGGACTTCTGATTTTGCGGAAGCAATGGCCTAGTCCCCAGAGAATACTTTCCGCTTGCTTGAAATATAGCGCCGCCCTCAACAAATTGATTAAACAATAAAATTGATAGTCATTGCTGTTGTAATCAAAAGATCCTCTAAAGGGGACCCACCAAAAGTCGAAGCCGTCATCTCTCTGCGTATACGGAAGTATCGACCTGAGTTCTCACGGCCCTCGCAATTTAACCCCTTACAGATATCATCTAGGTATACTCACCTGTAAGACTGAATATTGGGATCTGGATACGGGAGTATATTCAAGAGGTGGGACATATGAATGAGTTTAAGTTCTTAAAACACCTAACTCATATCCTAAATCAGTTGAAATTTGTGTGAGAATTTAAGTGGATCAGTATATCGGTAATCTAAGTGAATTGTTTAATTCTTAATGTGTAACTAAGCTCAACGGTACTTGTGATTTGTCAAAATCTGATATGATCCTCTTACACAAAACTCACAAAAATATTGTCTGTAAATATTTCTTTATTGCATTTCTTTATATTCAAAAATTCCAAAAATATTTTTAGTGTGTTTTAGCATAAATTTTTGAAAAATCCAAAAAGATTTTCGACAACTGATGTTGGAGAGCTGATTTTCAAAATTACAAGTGCTAGACATGATGATCAAATGGTTTGGGAGAATGTGTTTTGAAAAGAAAAATGATTAATTTTTGCAAATGGTTCATCAGATTTTATCATTGATAAATCATTCTGGTTTAATTTGAGAGAGAATCTGGATTGATAAATTTTTCAAATGTTAAATTTGTGAAATTTACTTCTGGGTTTAGAATGTGCAGGTATAGCCAGGTTTAGATCTTGAATCTGAAGATAGAGTGCCAGGTTCCGATACCTGAGGACTATGTGATTTTAACAAGCCAGGCTGTGATCCCAGCATATCAAAAGGGGGAGTCTGAGGATACCTGTGGAATGCAGGAGCCAGGTTTTGATTCTGGAACTACTGTTGCTGATGAATTTAAAGTTTTCAATCCTAGCACAATTTGAGAAGGAGTCTGCTAGAGTGAAACAAGAATCAGGTCAAAATTTAAAGACTGAAGATTGAGAAGACTCGACATTTAAGACTCGTCAACATCTGAGGGGGAGTCTGTTAGTGCATACATCTGTCGTCTTCGTCTTATATCGAGTCTCGGTTTCGCAAAAGTTTGAAGACAAAAGTTTGAAAGTGACATCAAGTTTGAAAGTGACATCAAGTTTGAAGAGTGTCAAGTTTGAACGTGTCGTGACCGTTTGAAGGGTGGCATGCCACCTTCAAACGGGAGGGCTTGGCTTATAAATACCCATCAAACTTTCTCATTTGTAACATTTTTCCAGATTTGATACCGAAGTGCTGCTGGTAATTTTCTTGAATGTAATAGCTATAAAATCAATATACAAGAGGTTTATAGTGTGAATCAAGCTGTTTTCACGTCCGTTTCTTTGTTTCCGCCTCTGAAACGGATTTGAGCTCTTCCGAACGACTCATTCGGGTCAGAAAACGATCCTACATGTTTAAATCATACTTTTTATTCTTGGTTGTTCTTGATGATTAAAGTTTCTCTTGAATCTTGGAATTTTCACTAAACTTGAAATCTAACATGAAATGGGTCTTGATACAAGTAATAAAGATGGTGGTGTATATATATGTATATAACCGTACATATGTATGTGTGTATATGAGTTTTGAAGTTTGATATCTTGTTAAGTACTTGTTTATGTTGTTACATGTTCTTGAATGGTGGTAAAGATGCAAGTATTTGGTGATTTATGTATGATATGTTAAATATAAATTATATCAGCAAATAAATCTGAATATATCACATATTTGATGCTTTAAACTCATAAAAAATGATGTTGCTATGATAGTATGCTTTAGGCACTTGTACATGAAGATACATGTTGATGTAAAGCTCAAGAAACGGTAAAAAAGGGTTGTGTGACAAAACTGTTTTAGATCAGGTTACAAACACTAAAAATAACATTATTTGATGTATTATAATGGCATGAAACTTTGACATAGGCTTGATAGCTTTGCATGTTGTACATATAGCTTAAAAAGTGGTAAATTATGTGAAATTTACATGATTTATGTGCTTTATTTAAGACCTGCACTATCATGAGTATAACCATTATTTTATTCAGCAAATAACATGGGTTATGTCATAATTTCAAGTCATTTCTATATGGGATGGTTCGGGTAACATTTGACGCAAAACTATGCGTTAAAACGGTCGAAAATCGCCTGTTCGGAGGACTTTTATAAAACTATTTTAGATCAGTAACCAAACTGATATTTTTGATATAAAAATAAGTATTTTAACTAATATTAAGTTTACTTGGTGTTTGGTTAGTCATACGTGACTTCCGACGCCCAAAAATGTCACCGAATCGCTAAAATAAGTGTTTTTCGACGTACACTAGAATAGGTTGTTCATGGGTTATTTTATGTGTTACAATGTGCTATGTGTTTTACAATATGTGTATGATCATGTGTTAGTGTTGACAAGATTAGGTGTGTTACACTCGAGTACATATATACAAATACACCAAAATAATCACAAATAATAACTTTTCGAGAAATCTCAAGTTATGTGAAAATTCTAAGTATCGGAGAAACTTCGGTATTTTTGTGAGTTTTGATTATTAAATCATTCTTATCTAAGTTAGGACGAATAAAAAAATTGAGGGATTGTGTATAGAAACGCACCCAAAGGTGAGTACATAGACCCCTCTTTTACTGTTTTCAAACTGTTTTGGGGTGAAACACATGTGCCTACTTGTTACTTTCGTGCTTTCCATTGTTTTTACATCATATACTTGCTATGTTCATTAGTACACTATTAGTACATGTTTTACATTACATTTTCTTCTATGTATGATGACTTGGCATGCTAGCATATTGTTTTACATTGCATCTATGTTGCATATGTTCTCGTAACATATGGACACATTATTTACATCTCTACCTTGTATGTTCACTTAAGCATACTAGGTACATTATTTTCATAAAACATGTTTACATTTGGTATATCATTTGGTTTGTTTAACGGGACTAAATTACATTCATTAACACCGATCATGTCGCTCGGTAGTAGGTAGTGGTACCATAGGACTTGACAAATCCCGTTCCTAAAACCCTAGATTTGTTTGGGTGGAAGGAATGACCGAATCCGAAAACATTTCTTTGATAACCTTCACTCTAAGGTTATCCATCTGTCTCAAGGTTTGGATGTAGGCGTTTAAAATTACCGCATAAATGGTTGTATCAGTAAAGCATGCATTATTCTACAAAGCATAATTTTTGATTTATTCAAATACTTTGTTTTGTACATATTTTACTTGTGGTTTAAGTAGTCTCATTTTACTTACCATACATAACTTTTGATTATACATTACATGATTTACATTGATTGTTTTTACATAAACATTTGACATTTGACTATACATAAACAATTTTACATTGATGGTTTGTTTAGTAAGTGGTTTAAGTAACGAGACGTGTGTAATATGATACAAGCACGGTGGATACGCCGCTGGTACTTCCTATATATAAGTGCTTGTATTATATTACATATCGTAGTGTTATTTAAATCATTTCAATTTGGACTCATATATTTTACACAAATGACATATTTTTCACAAGACATTGTTTTACAAAACAACTTATTTTATACAAACTCATTTTACTTGGTTATTCATTTAACCTTACTTTACTCTTTTACATATCATCTACTTTATCATCACTTTTCATCTGATTTACAAAACAAAACATTTCATAAGGTTCATGACTACTTTTGCTAAACATTTTTCTTCAAACTTATATGTCATGAATCCCAAATCAATAAAACCTATGTATCTCATAGGCATTTTTATGCTAACGTACCTATTTTCACATGTGTTTCAGGATGTGATGCGTAGGATTTATCAAGATACACTTAGGCAGACTTGGACCTTAGCAACAATAAACGATGCAAGACTAGTTAATTATATTATATTTCTTGTTTGTTAAACAGTGTAACTCTCTTAATCAATAAAACGAAATTTCAATTTTCCATGTGTTATGAAACAATGATTCTGTTACAACACTCCCCGACGATTCCGCCATGTTTTGTTGTTTTTACGTGGTCGGGGTGTGACAGAAAAGTTGGTATCAGAGCTCATGGTTATAGGGAATTAGGTTATTAGTAATGCTTTGACCTAGTCTATAACCTTCCTAGGACCCTAACGCGAGTTTACTTGCTTTTAGTCTTTCCAAAGAGAAACTTTCAAGAGTACCTTGTCTCCAACTTGAAACTCTAGTGGCTTGCGTCGATTATCGCCATAACTCTTTTGGCGATCTTGAGCCGTTTTCAGTCTTTCCTTTATTTGAGTGATCTTGTCGGTGGTCTCTTGCACGATTTCAGGACCTGATAATTGACTTTCTCGTATCTCTGCCCAACAGACTGGAGTTCTGCACTTTCGTCCATATAGTGCTTCGAATGGGGCAGCTTCTATGCTTGCATGATAACTATTATTATAGGAGAATTCGATTAAGGGTAGGTGATCATCCCAATTTCCATCAAAATCTATCACACATGCCCTAAGCATGTCTTCCAGGGTTTGGATCGTCCTTTCACTTTGTCCGTCTGTTTGAGGATGGTATGTAGTGCTTAAATTTAGTCGGGTTCCCATTGCTTCCTGGAAACTTATCCAGAAATGGGAAGTGAAATGACTATCCCTATCCAATACAATGGAGAGTGGAACTCCATGTAAGGATACTACTTCATCTACGTACAACTTTGCTAACCTTTCCATGCTAAAGGTTTCTTTCATGGGTAGAAAATGAGCTGATTTGGTTAACCGATCCACAATCACCCAAATCGCGTCATTACCTTTTCAGGTTTTGGGCAACTTAGTCACAAAATCCATAGTTATAAGTTCCCATTTCCATACAGGCATTTCTAATTGTTGTAGTAGGCCTGAAGGTTTCTGGTGTTCTGCCTTAACTTGTGAACAAGTAAGACATTTAGAAACATATCTAGCTATATCCTTTTTCATTCCTATCCACCAGAAATTATTACTTAAATCTTGGTACATCTTATTGTTACCAGGATGCATGGTATATCTAGATTTATGGGCTTCTTCTAAAATCTTATTTAATTCTCCTTGCTTAGGTACCCAAATTCTTTTATTATGGAATCTCTAAATTCCATCACTTCCTTGCTCCAATTATTTTACTCGTCCCTTCATTCCTTCAGCATCATCCTTTATTGTTGTTTCTTGAATATTTTTCAGTTGTTCCATTAAATCTAACTGTAGATTTAATCTAAGAGTACGAACTCGCTTTTGCTTTTCATGATACTTACGACTTAAGGCATCTGCAACTACGTTTGCCTTTCCTTCGTGATATTGAATATCACAGTCTTAATCACTTAAAATTTCCATCCATCTTCTTTGCCTCATGTTTAATTCTTTTTTCCCAAATATGTATCTTAAACTTTTATGGTCTGTATAGACAGTAAACTTACTTCCATACAAATAGTGTCTCCAAATCTTAAGGGCAAAAATTATGGCTCCTAATTCTAAGTCATGAGTCATATAATTTTCTTCGTTCTTTTTCAATTACCTTGAGGCATACACAATTACTTTCTTGCGTTGCATTAGCACACATCCCAATCCTAGCTTAGAAGCATCGCACTAAACTTCGAAATCTTCTGTTCCTTCTGGCAAGGCTAGAATTGGGGCATTTGTTAACTTTTGCTTTAAAACCTTAAAAGCTTCTTCTTGCCTAGGTCCCCATTCAAACTTTACTGCTTTACAGGTTAGCTTAGTTAATGGTACAACTATCTTGGAAAAATCCTTAATGAATCGTCTATAGTATCCTTCTAACCCTAGAAAGCTTCTAATTTCCATAGCTGATTGCGGGACTTTCCATTTGGTGATCGCTTCTATTTTGGAGGGATCTACGTGAATGCCTTCGTGATTCACCATGTGTCCTAAAAATTGTACCTCTTGTAGCCAAAATTCACACTTCGAGAATTTGGCATAAAGTTTCTCTTTTATTAACAAAGTTAAGAGTGCATGCAAGTGCTGACAGTGTTCATCCTGGCTTTTGGAATAAATAAGTATATCGTCGATGAAGACAATTACAAATTTATCCAAATACGGTTTACTGATTCTATTCATCATGTCCATAAATGCTGCAGGAGCATTTGTTAGTCCAAAGGGCATGACTGTAAACTCATAATGACCATACCTAGTTCTGAAAGCAGTTTTAGGTATGTCTTATTCTTGTACCTTCAACTGATGGTATCCTGAACGTAAATCTATCTTAGAAAAGTACCTAGCTCCTTGAAGTTGATCGAAAAGATCATCATCCTAGGTAATGGGTATCGATTATTAATTGTAACCTTATTTAATTCCCTGTAATAGATACACATTCTCATTGACCCATCTTTCTTTTTCACAAACAACACTGGAGCTCCCCACGGGGATGAACTAGGTTGTATGAATCCTTTGCTTAATAATTCATCTAATTGCTTTTTCAATTCTAGCATTTCGGTGGGTGCTAACCGATAAGGTGCCTTGGCTATCGGTGTAGTTCCAGTAATTAGATGAATTCTAAATTCTACTTCCCTATTGGGTGGTAATCCCGGTAGTTCTTCTGGAAAGACATCCGGGTATTCTGATACTACCGGAATTTCTCTAATTTCCTTACCTTTCGTGTTAATGATTACTGAAATCATATACACTACTTCTTGTTTTCTTGAATAACTGGCCAACTTCATTACTGAAATGAATTTCAGTGGCTTTCGTGGCTTATCTCCTGTAATCACCACTAACTCTCTTGTGGGTGTATGAATTTCTATGGAGTTTTTATCACAGAGAATTCGAGCATGGTTGGCTACTAACCAATCCATTCCTAATACTATATCGAATCCGGCTAAATTCATAGGTAACAGGTTTGCATAGAATTTATGGCCTAAGAGTTCTATTTTTCCTTCTCGCAAAACCTTATCTATGTTAACAGAATTCCCATCTGCCGTTTCGACTGTAAAAATCTGCCTAAGGTTGGTTAAGGGTAAGTTAAGAGCTTGGCAGAATGAAGTATTTATAAAACTTTGGTTTGCACCAGAGTCAAATAATACTTTTGCATAAACGTCGTGAACTAGGAACGTACCAGCTATCACGTCAGGGATTAGTTCTGCTTCCTGAGTAGTCAACTGGAAGGCTCTTGCGTTTCTCTTGGTAGTTCCTTCTGCAGGTTTGGCTTTGTTATCAGCTGGTTTGACCAATTTGGGACAGTCTGGCTTAAAATGTCCAGCTTCCCCACAGTTGTAGCAGATTTTGGATTTCTTTTTCCTGCAATCTTCTTCTTGATGTCCCGGAATTTTGCAGAAATTGCAATACCCTTTGCATCTTCCAAAATGCTTTCTTTTACAGGCATTGCAAAATGGAACAGTGGAAGATTGCCCAGTTCCCTTTTTCTTGAAATTACTACGGTTACCCATACGGAATCCCTGGGAAATCTTTTGGGCCACTTCCTTTTTCCGGTTTTCTTCTCGCTTACGCACCAGTCCGTCAGTCAAAGTGTTAGCTAATTCCACTGCATCGTCAATAGTGCGGGGTCTCGCAGCCTTGACGATATCATGGATTTCGCCAATCAATCCCAAATATAGCGAGAAATAAGTACCGGTTCTGGCGAAGCCAGGGTTGGTACCACTCTAGCATATTCGAAGAATGTTGAAGTATATCCTCGACAATCAACATCCACCATCCGGTGGTTCAGGAATTTATTTGCCATCTGTACCTTCTCATATTTAGGACAGAATTTTCTTTCCACCAGTCGCTTAAATTCTTCCCAACTTATGGCATAGGCCACATCGCTTCCCTTGGCTTGAAGTACTATATTCCACCATTCTAGCGCCCCTTCTTTAAAAAGATGCGACGCGTACATGACTTTGTCTTCCTCAGCACATTTACTTATTTTAATTACCGCCTCGGTTTTCTCTAACCAACGCAGTGCAGCAGTCGCCCCTTCGTTGCTTGCAAATTCAGCCGGTTTACAGGCAAGAAATTCCTTATAAGTGCAACCAGGCGTTGCAGCTTTCATTTTCTTAAGGAGTGGGGCTTGCATCCCATCGTTGTAACCAGGCGTTGCAGCTTTCATTTTCTTAAGGAGTGGGGCTTGCATCCCATCGTTGTTGTTATTAGTATGATTGTCGCCTCCATTTACACTATTACTAAAATTGTCTCCGTGTGTACGTTTGCTAGGAATAATTTGTTGAGGTTCAACTGGATTTCGGGCGGCAGCAAGGATTGCTGGAATAGCATTGGCTATTCCCTGAGCAATGATATTCTCGATATCTTGCCTATTCAGAAATTGATCTTCATTGTTTTGCTCAGAATGATTAGCTTCATTAACTGGTTCATTACCTGCATGTTCCATCTGGTAATTATTTATATAAGTGATTAGCATAAAATAATTAATAACCAAACATAATAAAATAATCGCACATAATCACACTAACACGTATAACCCAAAATTGTTGATTTTTCAACTTCCATTTTTATATATTATAATATGCTTCCGTACACACCTGTTATCTTACAAAAGTTTTATTTTTTAAGTTATTTCACACAATTATATTTTTATGATTATATTATTATTTTGTTATTATACAACCACAACCACACCATCACCATCTGCTGGCATCTCAGAAGCGACGTTCCCTCTTGTCGTACTTCCAGGAGATCTGTTCTCCCACCTCCCGGATTCGATTCCCTGCATCCACCAGCTCCTCGCCAAAATGGCGGAGTTCAGCCAGGTTCTCATTACTCATCGGTGGGTTTGGTGTAGGCTCGGGGTCAAACTGAGGGAGAAAGGTATAAGGGTTGTTTAAGAGATTCTGGAACTGCCAGTCATTGGTCCAACATTCTTCCATTTCTCCTAAAGGTCGGGTATTGACAAGGGGATCTGGGATGGCCGGTTCCAAATTCATTGGGAGTTGGGTTTCAGCAGGATAAGTAAAAAGGTTTTCATTGACAGGCTTAAGGATATCACAGTCTGCTAGTTTACGGTCCAATTCTTCCACAATGGCATTTCCTCGGCTTGCTTTGAGCTTTCTCCAATCTCTATTCCTTTCCCTTTATCCATTGGGTCCTCCGTCTTGGCAATTTTCCGAGTTACTGGTTTCCTTCTGCGCACACGCCTCCAACCCACGATTCTTCTTCTTTTCTTTGGCTTGGGTTTCTCCGGAGGCTGGGCTTGAAATTCCATAGGTTCCTCAACATCAGCATAGTAACTGGTAAAGTCTCTGGAAACTTCCACATTAACAGAATAGAGATTGAGATTCTGAAGAGCTTCAGACAACTCATTCATGCTGTTTAGCAGATATGAAGAAACACACAAAATTCCAGGTTAAAATTTTGTAAATTAAATTTTCACAGAATCACAAAATGATAATCAGAACAATTAAGTATTTATACAAATAGATTGATTAAAATAAATATTGCGAATTACAAATTACAACTGAAATTTAAAGTATACTAAGGGATAATTTATTTTAGTTTATCTTTTCTTACTAAGTTGTTTATTTAATGGGCAAAGTTTCTGGCGTATAGCTGATATGGGTGCTGGTACTAATTTGGCGATTCAACTATAGGTTAGCATTTACTGCGGTAGTGGCTAACATATAGAGATTTGCCCATTGTTCGTCTAACTCATCTTCCCATGGTGGGTTATTACCTGTTTCCTGAGTTTCCTTATTAATTATCACTTCTTTTGTTTGTGACTTCTTTATTTTCTCTTGACTTTTTCTAATAATCCAACTTCTTTTATTAGGGGTAAGTGGTTTCTCAAATTGTGCCTTACGAACAAATATTCCTTCCTCAGTATCTGCTGAGTATTTTGAGGAATTTGATTGAGATGAAGTTCCCTTATCTTTTGGTGATCTATCTAATTGACGATAGATGTCCGAAAGTTTTTGCTTACCCATACTGTAACTAACAAGTAGTCAGTTAATAAAACACGTAATCACAAGATGGTAATCAGGAAAAATTAAGTATTTCTAATTACTTAATTGGCTTAAATCAGTGGCTCTGATACCACCTTTTTCTGTCACGGTCCCCCGTCCCGGTTTTACCCGGCCCAGGAGCCGCGAGACAGAAACCCGTGGTATTTATTAATTGAGTTGACAGCGGAAGTTTTTAACATGATCTTTTAAATCTTGATATGCCCGATTATTTTATTTCATAATTCGGGATGAACCCCGTAGTTTACAATAGAGGAATTTCACAAGGAATTTCCCTTATTTACAAAACATGTTTATTTGTTTAACTGAGCCACTACTTCAAGCTTTGTTAGTGCTCCATAGCACTTTTCCTTGGTTCACAGTAGTCACCTGAAACATGTTTTGAAAATATTTTATCAGCGGGGAAATACTGGCGAGTAACTCAAATTTGATAAAATGACACATAGTTATAAATTACAGCATAAGAGCGATTACAATGGCTTCTATCTTATTTTTATCTGGCGCCGTGTCACCTCCTGGTGACGATGGTCATACCACTATTGGGATGATTATCACTGTTATGATTTATTAGCCTAACCGTGAGAAATTAGTAATGTGCACAATACCCCAGTAGCCAGTGATTCAAGATAACCACGACTTAATCCCTGTAATTATAACCTTCGAAAATAATTGGAGTATTGTAAAATACTTTTGATAAAATAGAATGACTCACATTGCAGATTCAAACGGGCAGAGTTTAGCCTACTGATTAGCCTTGTACTCTAATTTAAATAACAATGCACACGAACTAGGTCAGTAACTAATACATCATTTACGATAACTCACGAGATTAAAACCCTCACAACGAATGACAAAGTGCAACACTTAAACATCCATCGAATTCACGACGAATGACAAAGTATAGCCCTAATTTGGGCAGCACTTAAACATCCATCGGATAGTTTCAATCGATCGGACATTGAATCGCCGCAGCGATCGAGTTATTACCCTGTATCGTAGCAGCGCCTCCCTAATGAAAATTATGTTTTTGAGCAGTGTATCTTCGTTTTTGTGAAAAGATTTCGACACCAGATGAAAGCCCCATGCATGGGCTATTTATAGCCTGACTTTGGGTTTTACACGGCCCGCGTAAACCCATACTCAATTCTTACGCGGCCCGCGTGGCCACCTAGTCTACGTGTAGATCTGATGGGTCACGAGTAGGTTTTCCAGGTGGACAACGCGTGGCCCGGATGCTTATCCGGTCAAATCTTAAGTGGACGCGGCCCGCGAGAAGACCAAAAATGTGATTTTTCTTTATTTTTAATATGGATTAGGGTTTCAGAGGTCCGGGTTTTTACTTATGGGTCGTTTTGGGACAATTTTTGGAGGTCCTTACAAAAATGCTACAACGAAAACTTCAAAAGACAAGTCATCATACACAAACACATCCATCCAAAACGAGATGACAATCCAATCGAGTGGCCACCCGAACGGGTGACCACCCGAACGGATTGTCATCCGATCGACCGGTCACCCGATCGGATTGCCACCCGATTGGATTGCCGTCCGATCCACTGACACTTTGCTTCATTTTACGTGCCGCTTATCGTTTATGATATCGTTCTGATCAGGCTAATCTTGTTCTCTAGCACTCCCTTCAATCCATCATCACTATGAGTATACTCGAACCCTTTTTGCTTTTCGTACTTTTGGGTGTTACATACGTTACTTATTCTAAATCACATCGAACACACTACGCAATACTTTAACGCTAACCATACCGCATGTTATACGTGACTTAATGAATGCTTGTTTGTTATGTTTACACATGGAATGTTGTCTACCTGCCTTAGAAACGATAGTACTATAGTTTGGACTCAGCACCTGTTCACTCAGGGGTTGTTAAGGACAATTTGTTACATGGATCACAGTGGTGAGTGTGTATTACGAACTGCCTTGGGTAGTCAACCCACAGTCATTGGTATCGATAGGTTCATGTCGATAACTAACGTGCTTCATTTCACACTGTTTACGTGCTGGTTATGCGTAAACGAATTCGAACTCTATTATATCTATTAAACTTGTATGCTCACCTTTACACTATGTGTATTGACTTTTTCTTTAACGTATGTGGCAGGTGCTTAGGATGTTTTTATGCTTGGCTTGCTGTGAAATCGAGGCTAGGAAAGGTCTAGAAACAAATAAATGAATTGTCTATATTTGAAATCTGAGTTGTCGGAACAGAACAATTTGACAAGATCTTGCCTTTAATAATTATATTACTTTTTATGTCATGGTAACGTGATGCTTTAAATAATTGGTAATAATAGTTGTTATGGAAACTTTTGAACAATCTTTTTCGCTCAGTGCCACTCCCCGATGTCTCCGCCATCGGTTGGGTGTGACAGCAATCTAGGGTTCCGTAAATCTCCTGACATCATCTTCCTATCACATTTCCGCTCAACTCTCATTCACGGTCTGCTTCCACACCTAGTCATGACCATTGCTGATTCAGCTTCCTTTATGGATAACGGATCACTTTGCTTGCCCTGCACGCCACACGGAGAGGCGAAGATTGTCAAGGAGTTAACTAAGAAGGCTGAATCTTATTCCAAAGAAGGCGATTTGTATTATGTTTTATCCAACAGGTAATCCAATCGAAGCGATTCTGATTTTGTCATTTCTGTATATGACATTTTTAATTATATTATTGTTCATTTTGGCTGCCTGTGTTGTTGATAGTGTTCGTACTCTAAAATTTTATAATTGTTCGTGAATAATTTATGTTGAGGAATTTAGACTTACTGTGCCATGAGTTTTTGTGTTAGAAGATAGATGGACAATGTATTGGTTGATCATAACTTTCTATGCTGTATGTAATGATAATAATAATAATAATAATAATAATAATATAAAATGTTATGTTCAAAAGTTTTAAAAAGAAAATGCAGCATGAATGCTTGATCCAGTTTGTACATTTATTTTTCTTGACTTTGTATTGCCATATCAATCTATGTCGTGAAGGCGCCGCCAGAACCTAAATATCGAGGGTTTTTTTTACGCTAGACGCATAGTATAAAATGGTATTTTAGGGGTTTTAGACATGGTTTACGTTTGTTTAGGGCTAGTTTAGGATGTTTTAGGTTGATTCTAGGCTTAATTAGGGGTTTTAGATGATTTTTGGTCGGAATTTGGCCTGTAACTGCGCCTGGTTTCCTGAAATAGCGCTTTTCCAGTCGCAACGGTTTACCTGTGCTTCGCTTGCTCATAAGCGTGTGCCTAGTGTGGTTTTGACAACACACACAACAATTGAGTGTAACATATGGATAGTATCAAAAGAATCCATTATTCTGTCATAAAAAAGATTCAAATAATATAACATAATCCACATAACGTGCCAAGAGGGTTATGCAATTAACGATTGTTATAACTTATATGTTTGAACTAAATATCTATAACTTTTGTGGAAAGTACAGAAAGCGTTGCACTTTAGCTCGTAAGATAAAGTTTTTTATTGTCCAATGGATTTGATAGTAGTTTTAACATGATATTTTAAGGGTTTGGATTTTGTTATAGTTGTTTATAACATATACTTAACCGCTCTTAACATAAATATGCTCTAAGCTTGTGTCCTCGTCATCTTTTCTCTAAACAGGTGGTTTTCACGATGGTAGAGATATGTCGGTTAGGAAACTGGTGAATACATGTTCGAAGAGCTTTCTACTGGTAAAGAAGCTTCATCATTGACAAAAGCAGGCGAGAGACCTGGGCCAATTGATAACACATATATAATTACAAATGAAGGTGGTCGTGATGTGAGTGACCTACAGCTTCCTAGAACACTAATCGAAAGAAGTGATTAGGTTTTAGTTCCTCAAGTAGTTTGGGATAAGCTTCATGGATGATAATCATTTTAGTATTAGAGAACTTTCATTTTGTCTATTACTTGAAAATGTTATTCTCAAAGTATTAGTTACAGACGTCATATTAGTTGCATGTTTACAGTAGTTCACTTTTTTTGTTCATGATAGATCATAGATTTTATTCTCTAGGTACACAGGGGGACCGACTTTGCCGAGGCAGATGATATCCCTGGTATCCAAAAGACGTTATCAGTTGAGGTGTACCCACTTGCTTTAAAGTGATCGATTCAAGAGACAAGAGTGAAATAATCATACACATAAGTAAAAAGAGACAAGATTTCTTATGGCCGTTATAGGTGAAGATAGTCTATAATGTTTCTAAGCATCCATCCATGTGCTGACCTTTTTAACGTTATACAGGCTTCATTACGAAAACTTTATGAACAAGTCTCGTCACTCAAAAGGGTAGACACAAAGAAGGTTAGTACCAAATCAATGGTTTTGGATTTAACCGTTATGATAAATTTTCATGGTCTCACTTCTCTTGCTCATAAATTCTATTTTTGTCAAGTTGACTTTGACCAGGTATGCATCTGGGACTATTTTAACAATTGCAAGCAAACAGCATTGGCTTCTTCAGATCAAACCCTGGAAGAGTCTAACTTGCAGATGGATCAATCTGTGAGTTTCACTAATTCTTGTTATTATAGATGGTAGAATAAAATTCCATTTTAGTCCCTGACGTTTGGCTACTTTTGCGACTTTCATCCAAATGTTTGTTTTTCAGCATCTGGATCCAAATGGTTTGAAATTTTGCCATTTTCATCCGATACATTAACTCCATTCATTTTTTAACGCTAAGTCGGCTATTTGTTTATGAAATTAACAAATGAACATGAACAAAATCATTTCCTTTACGAACGAACACAAAATTTCGTTCGATCACGTGTTCGTGAATGCTTTGTTTGTCCAATAAAAGCTTAATGAACGAACAAGGGCGACGCCTCATCCAGTTCGTGTTCGTTTACATCCTTAATGATGTCTAAAGCTTGCTAATGTTAACTTTGACTTTTTGCAGTGGTTAACGATCCAAGCTTTTCTGAGAGGTTCTTCAGTTTTAGTTTTGGCACCCACAAGTGCAGGTAAAACTCTGATTGCTGAAGTTGGTTGTTGCTACAGTAGCTAGAGGAAAAAGATTGTTCTCCACTACTCCTCTCAAGGCACTATCTAATCAGAAATTCTGTGAGTTTTGGTATCTAGCATCCGTACATCTAAACAAAAACTATATTAGAAATAAAGATAACACATTTGGTGCTTGGTTTACAGTGATGCATTTGGTGAAGACAATGTTGGTCTTCTCACCGGAGATTCTGCCATCAACAGGGACACACCGGTTCTAATTATGACCACTGAGATCCTTCGGAACATGTTATATCAGAAGCGGATGTGTGGACCGCAGGAGTGATACTTTACATATTACTCAGTGGCGTGCCCCCGTTTTGGGCTGGTATGTGTCGTACGTATTCTTCGTATTGTGAATTTATAATCAGGAAATGCTTAATTGCTTGCTTAAAAGTTTGTACTTTTTTTATTGTAGAAACACAACAGGGGATATTTGATGTGGTTTTGAACGGATACCTAGACTTTGAGTCGGACCCGTGGCCTCTTATATCTGACAGTGCAAAGGATCTTATTAGGAAGATGTTATGCTCTCGACCTTCAGACCGCCTAACTGCTCATGAAGTTATATATATGTTGCAACTTGGTTATATTTGTTAGAATACCTTGCATTTTTGCTGTCATTTAAACGTTATCTGAATGATACAGGTCATCCTTGGATTTGTGAAAACGGTGTTGCTCCTGATAGAGCACTGGATCCAGTTGTTCTTTCTCGTTTGAAGTAGTTCTCTGCAATGAACAAGTTAAGGAAAATGGCTTTGCGGGTACGTTCATATTCTTGCTAAAATTTGCAAAAAAGATTCGATTTTTACATAAGAAATGGTACAAATGTTTAATTAAACGAATGCTACATTTGATTTATGCAAAAGTAATCTTGAATGTTTTCTTGTTGTTTGGGTCCAGGTTATAGCCAAAAGCTTGTCTGAAGAGGAGATTGTTGGTTTGAGAGAGATGCTCAAAGAAAAAGATAAGTTGGATAAAGATACTATTCTCGATAGGATGTCACAAATTGAAGCTATGTTAACAAGTACAATTCAAAGATAGGCTACAAACACTTGGTTTTAAATGTTTCGATGTTTATCATATTAGGATAATTTTAGTTATATGATGTTTTAGCTGGTATTTCTATTAGAAAGTTTTATATGCTTTTGATACAGAGATGTTTTATATAATTTTGGGTTTCCGTGATCTTATTAGACTTTAATATAATTTTGTAATTTTATTGATATGTAATTTTTATGAAAAAAAGGGAAAAATGGAAAATCAACTTGAATCAAAAACCAATATTCAAGCAATCACAAAATGGTAGCAAATAATTCAACAAGCTCATTAAATGCTACCGATTTTCAATGAAAATGGTGGTTAAATTGTGGCAAATGGTTGGTGGCAATATCAAACGGTGGCAAAAAATCCATCACAACTCGGTAGCAAACAAGAAGCGGTGGCAAATAATTTTGACCAATTTTGTGGTGGCAAAAATAAGGTGACAAAATATAAAATGGTCACTATTTGGTGGCATTAGGGCAATTGACACGGGTGTTTTTGTCACCACATTTTCGGTGGCAAAATGGTGACAACAGGGAAATTGCTACTGTTTTGTGACCAAAAGTTTCATGACAAAAATCCTCTTTTCTAGTTGTGTAATGTCTATACACCAATTCAGGAGGAAACCCAATAAATATAGGAAAAACCACCTTGTAGGAATCGAACTCAGGACTTAATGGTCCTTAAGCCTTAACCGAAACCGAATCTGAAGTATCTGAAATTCCGAATCCGAATTATCCAAAATTTCGGCGGTTTGGCTCCCATTCTCATCCTTGAAATCAATGCTTGTTAGCAACAGGGTTGCAATCTTCGAAGGCCGACAACGGATTGCAGTTTGAATGAACTGATAGAGTTAAGACACTCAACAAGAAGACCAAAGTAACATGATTTCTTCAGTCATTTTTTAGGTTTTGTATTTCAAAACATCAAATGGTTTGTGATTTGATTTTAACTTTATCTTCAGATCTGATCTTAACCATTTTCTGATTTTTTTTAACCATTTTTGGATTTGTTGTTGAATATATGTACTGGTGTAACACCTTGCTTTTTGAGACTTACCTTAATTAGAAATATTATTTACATTCTTATTTTTTTGAAACTTATATCTATATCGTATTCGTATTTCACTCCTAGCTTCGTAATCTGAAACATTGATCGTAATAAAACGTGATCATTTTATAAGAATTGTACATTTATTATTCGTACTCACTTATCATTTGACTTATTCACATACTTATTACATGGTCTTTACCTTCGTAATCACATACTTGTTTTACACAAAAACAATCGTAATTACACATTTAATACTCTTTATACATGCTTAATACATACTCGTACACTCACGATACTTAATCTATACTTTTATACCCGTTTAATACTTGAATATACGTTATTTATACAAAATATAACTTAAATAGCATAAAATAACCAACAATACAAGTGCAAGGACTAAAAATAAAAATTTTCATATCCCCAACCACATTCTTTAATGTTCTAACCTCCAACCAACTCATTAATACCCCAAACCCACCTTCTAACCTCCAACCAACTCATTTAATACTTCTCCTAACTCCCAACCACCTTAATTTAAACCCCAACCACCTTCATTTAAACCCCAACCACTTAACCCTCTTATAAATACGAACTCTAACACCTTCCAAATACTTGCACCACCTCCACATTACTTCCAAACTCTCTAAAATCTCTAAGATTTTCAACTTTGGGCAAAAAGTTCAAGAACCAAAATTGGTAACTTCGGTGTTCCAACAACTCAAGACTCGTCAAACTCACTAAGTGGAAATTTCTTTGTAAACCGTGAGTATACTTGACCCTTTTTACGCTTTAATGCACTTTTGGGTGTAACATGTTTTAACTATAAAAAATTCACAGTATACATAATCAAACATATTCAATCACTCAATCCGCCAAACATGCTATTTATTATGTTTAGGTTGTTTATGCTAGAATACTTTCATGCACTCTATTTGTCATTAACTTAGCTAGCCCACATTAACAATTATAGCGCTATAGGAGAAGCACACCACCCGGCGGGGTATTGTTAAGTTAACGTACTTTACGTTCTCGATTACTTCGGTGTCGAGGGATGCACATTTTACATTACAGTCTCGTTCACTTCGGTGACGAGGGATGCACATTATTCTCGTGGACACTCGGGTTTGGCCTATAGTTATGCATGATAGCTTCAACTTTGTATATGAATTGCCATGTTGGATTTGAGACAAACTGTTTATACTTATATGCTAGTATTCCAAAACTTGTATACTCGCTAATACTTTTGTATTGAACTATACTTTAAAACATGTTGCAGGATTTTGATGATGATGGTGCACATAACTTAGTATGATGCCTAGAAACGCATTTTAAACTTTTAAATACTTGTTGTAATGTAATTTATTTGTTTCAACTTGTTGTATTCTATTTTCAAACAATGTAATTGATTCTTTTAGCAATGAAATGAAATTTATTATTAAATACTTGTCACAATTTAGTGTTATGAGTAATGAGCAATCTATTTCGTCTCACTCCGATGTTTCCGCCATCGGATGAGTGTGACAGATTGGTATCAGAGCCATAACTATAAGAAATTAGGAAAATTGCCATGTTTTTGACCTAGTCTATAGTTAAGCACCATACTCGACCATACTCGATTTATGTGCTAATTTCTTTAAATGCCTTTTTATGTGCTCATATTCGTTTTACCATTTCAAAACTAACACATTTCCTAAAGCCATTTTACATGATTATGTTAAATTCGAAAACACTCATATTATACAAACGAGACGACTTCACCAAAATAGGCGTGAAACCCATAATTTGGTGAACGACTCTCAACCCACTTATTCTTTTGTACAAAATTCGCCATCAAGTTAGGAGTGAAATCCTCACCTTGATGGAGAATTTCCATTTCAAATTTAGTGGACCCTCGTCAATGTGTCGGAATTAACTTTCTTGACCAGACGAGTACTAACCACACTTAGGGTACGACGTTGTCAAGTTAGGGGTGAAACCCGCACCATGTCAACTAGTCCCACTCCTCGATTTTCAAAATCCCGCCAAGTCTCGAACTTTCGATTGATTAGGGACATGTAGTAACCGGAAGTGTGAATACCGTTAACCAAAATTCGGCGAGAGTATTCCACCTATTAGGCCAAAGCATGCTTCCCAGACTCAAAAAAAAACTTTCTACCACTTTGGTTTAGTCAAAAGTTCTGTTTGGAACAATCAAAGTTTTAAATTGAATTTTCATTTTACTAATATCAATTTTTCGCTTATCACGATTCAAACTTTCCTTTCCAAAAATTCAAATTATTTTCGAGATGGTTACACGCACATCATACTAAATCTTTTCAAATACTTAAGCGTTATTTACATGCATGATTTCAAAACGTCATCAAACAAGGATTACATTTCCCGAATTCCCTAAATAGAGGCATATCATCAAGATAGGAGTGATTCCCTTACCTTGATGATTAGCTCCGCTCCTTCCTTTCTTAAAACGACCTCACCAACGGGTTAGGAATGATTCCCTTACCTTGGTGATCGTTACCAAACGTTCTTTTTAAAGAGACTTTATTATGCCAACCACACGATCAAGTTTTATACCTAAATCGTTTATCATTTTGTCAAAATCCCTACATATGCAAAATTTCAAAATTCTTTGTTTCATCATTACGTATTTCTTACCCTACAATCTATTTTACATAAATCACATACACGAAATTCCTAATCATACCTTAAACGTTTTATTACCCTTTTTTTTCAAAATTGTATGAAATGCTACTTACTAACTTAATCGGTCTAATGAATCTCTTGCCCACGAACTTATACTTGACCTAATCACTAAAACACGAACACGTTATATCATTATACTAAAGACATTTGTTCTCAATCGGAAACCAAACCAACTTTTATCACATGTTTATAAAGTCTTATATATGTTATGAGACCATTTCGCTAAAAACATTTTTCAAAATCAATAAATCATTTTGCCAAAACTCTTTTCAAAATCGCTAAGTTCATTTTGCTAAAATTCTTTTCAAAGACCAAAGTTTCACAAAAGTTTCTAAAATACAACTCTTCGCACTATAATACGAAATACTTTAAATGAAGCAAACCTTCTGTTTTCAAAAACCTTTTCAGACACCGCTCAATATACCATTCCAATTCTAAACACGTGGGCAAGGAGACTTCATGGGAACTGACAATCTTCGGCATACGTAAAACCTTTTTGAAACAAGAGTTTTATTTCCCTTTTTACAAAACACATCTCACATAGCAAATTGATACTTTAAATTCTCTCGATATTCACAAATCTGATTCTCCACTCCCGACAAACTCAATCTATTTTGATTCAATAAACTCGACGATTTGCTCAAACAACTACACATTCATATCATCGTACACGTTTTAGTCAATATTTCATGGCAATCTCACACATATTATCATTAACCTTCGTTTTTACACACTCAAAATTTCTTGATCATTTTATATGCTTAAAATTGTTATGTTTCAATTTTTACTAATTGTCATCAATCATACTCATACTCATACATTCACACCTATACGTGAGCATAACCTGAGTGGTTCTCTTACGTTGGTCACATACATACTTAAACATAATCATGCTTACATGCTAATTTTTATACGTTATCACACACACACATTCTCATTTTCAAATTTACTGTATACCCTGACTCATACACAACTAGTACAAACTATGCAGATCATGCGACGACCAATATAATCGCGGGTGCACATGGGATTATAGTGGTAATCGCATGAAAATCATAGGGTGTTCTACTGTGTATTGTAAGACACGAAACGTAACATGACATGAATAACAAAACGGACGTAACATGGTTAAAACATAGTGGATACGCCGCTGGTACTTCCTATATATAAGTGTTTTTACCATGTTACCAAACTTTCGTAAAACGTTCCATGAGAAATTCGGTGTTTTTCCCATACCTTATCTAAACATGAATACATACACTTTAATGACTAACAAACGCACTGTTGAACACGCGATATCCGATTATCCAAGACGAAACATCATCCACAACGCTTCATATTCGCATTATGTTCAATAATCATACCATTCCTACTCTTGCATTCATCTACTAAATCGTTCATTCACATTCATACCACGATTATTCCCAATTATTCTTTTGACATTTTATTCAAACCTTATTTACAATAAATCGACCTAAACGTTCAATCTTTTAAACAAAGATCCTCACCTGTCCAGTTCTGTCAAAATACTTCGTTACTTTTAAATCAACCTTTCATACTTTATTACGCACAAACTTTACTTAGTCGGCCCCTTACCACCAAAACCTTTTGAAAACATAAATACCTACCATCCTAGTTTTTCCACAAATAAAAAATTTTCTACAAACATGTGATTTTACTAATACGCCTTAAAATCGATAAAACTTTTCCACAATCTACCTCGCGGGCCGCACTTTTCATCAAAATATATTTTATTTTATACAAAAACTTTTCTTCTTAGGTAACATCCTTTTAAAATACTCCCCCCCATTGAGTTATTCAAAATTGGTCAAACTCACTTTGCCTATACACACACATGCACAATTTACACATGATTAATGCCTCAAATCACCTTAGTCAAACGAACTACTTTTACAAACCTATCATTTCGTTCCTCAAAATTTCATACATTTCCAACACACTTCAAAACTTCAAAATCTCGATTTAGTCAATCATTTTAGCCAAAATGCTTTTTTATACAGTCTTCCTCTTGAATAAATTTCCGGACGAAATTTCCTAAAGGATGGGAGACTGTAACGACTCGCTTTTTGAAACTTACCTTAATTAGAAAGTTTATTTACATTCTTATTTTTTGAAACTTATATTCGTATTTCACTCCCAGCTACGTAATCTGAAACGTTGATCGTAATAAAACATGATCATTTTATAAGAAAGAATGTTGATCGTAATAAAACGTGATCATTTTATAAGAAAGAATCTAGATGGGATAATGATGTTAAAAGTGCCTACTAGTTTTTAATCTAAACTTTTAAAAGTCCTCTAGTCGTAAAAAGTACTACTTTTGGCTAAACCGCCCTCAGATGATGAATAGAACATCTCCGAAAACCGTTAAAAATAGACATAAATTCTGGAATTGAAACCTCTAAACATATTTTTTTATACATTTTAAAAAAAAAATTAAGGAATCGGTTTATGAGGAGATCATTACTATTTCATTGAAAAAGTGATACACCCATTGAAATATAAAATTCGTGGATGAATTTGTTACGATTTTTATGTACAATGTTTATCAGATTTTAATTAACATAGTTTTATTTTCAAGTTTTAATTCTAGATTAAGGGAAACCAAATAGAACTGATTGAGCAATATCTGCTCTGATACCACATGTTGATCAGTTTTGTATATATGTAAGAGAAAACATGATAAAGAGTAATACAAGTTACAACAGAGAGTCCAATTACTACAGTGGAAAGAGTTGTAGACGCCATCTTTGTCAGGTTGGTCGAATTCTCGTTTAGGGAGTATAGTTAACGATGGTGAAAAAATCTTGATGAACTCGTTTGAGAGAGAAGTAGGGGACGGAAATTAGAGTTGTGATGTAAATGAATTGCGTAACCCTTTGTCTCTCTAGTTATCTCCCTTATATACATGATACATCCAAATGGAAGCCCTTGATTAATTAGGAAGGGTAATTATGTCCATCAAACAATTACCAACTAATCCAATAAGATATAATTAATACTTTGATCAATAGATTATATATATGAAAATGATGACCATATTTCATAACGTACAAGTATATCTCAAAGCAAAAACATACATTTCATCAAAATTAACTTATCATTTAGTTTTATAGAGTTAAATGCCATTTTAGTCTCTGTGTTTTGGGTCATTTTGCCAGTTTAGTCCAAAGGTTTCATTTTTCACCTGTGTGTCCAAAAAGGTTTCACTGTTGCCATTTTAGTCCACTGGGCATTTTTCTGTTAACGAGAAGGCCAATTCGGTCATTTTATATGGCCGAATTGCCTTTCTAGTTAACATAATTACATATAAAATGACCGAATTCGCCTTCTTGTTAACAGAAAAATGGATGAAGTTAACCCAGTGGAGTAAAATGGCAACGGTGAAACCTTTTTGGACCCACAGGTAAAAGATGAAACCTTTGGACTAAACTGGGAAAATGGCCCAAACCACAGGGACTAAAATGACATTTAACTCAGTTTTATATTATTTAAAGTGACATTATCTACTCTTTTGTCATTCTAATAATAAATATAATATAATATAATACGTTAAAAATTTCATAAAACTGTCGTGATGTGTTTAGTTTTATCTTCATTTGATAATAGTTTCATTCAAAGTCGAATGAGTCAAATTTAATTGATTTTTTTGTTCTTTACCATGATGAACTGAACTTCTGAACAACTTAATAAATATTTTGTACCGGTGCCGTAACAAACCGAATCAATACCATACCAAAATCCCACTTCAAAGCACGAGAAATCCCACCGGTTAAAAACAAGGAAAAATTACATGTTTTGTCCTTTATCTTAATACCTTTTTAGGTAGGTTTTTTGGCACAAAACTTGACGAGTTTTGTACTTAACTTTTCAAAATCTTGCAAGTTACGTCCTTTGACCTTAGCCCATTTAATGTTTTTCGTTAAAAAATTGGTCATGTGCCTTGCACATGTGGGTTGTTTTTCCAAAATACTCAATTTATATGGTTTTGTTTAAATAAAAATCAAAGAGCAGATCCCCCTCTCTACGCCATCTTTCTCTCTATCATATTTCTCTCTAAAAGCACCACAATATCACCACCACAACAACACCAAATTGCCACCAATAACAACCATACGAGACTGGCTTCACCACAACCACCAGACGTATATTAAGAGGTTTAAGGTTGTGGCGGTGGCGGGGGGTTTTAGGGTTTCAAGAGAGGCGGTTTAGGTTTTAGTGGGGTTGGGGTTTCAGTTGGGTCGTTCATAGGTAGATCTAGGGTTTTGGTGGAGGGTGGGTTGATGGTGGTGGTGGCAGGTGGTAAACATCTGAATCATTAATAACAAGGGTCCAATTCTTTGCAGGTTGGTGGGTGGCGGGTGGTAAACCTCCGAATCACAATCATACTAATATTGGATCATCACAACTATAATAAACAACATGGTTCCAAATATGGACCTATCCAAACTTTTTGTAGTGATTCTGAAAGAAAGGGTCCAACTGTTTGTAGCTGAAGATCGAGGTTTTGTTCTTTTGATGAGTGTAAGATGTTGGACATGGATAGTTTTTTGATAATTTGGTTATCAATGTTTGAGGAATGTATGTGGGTTTTGAGTTTGAGTTTTCGGTTGGATGTGATTTGGGAGATGTTCGGTGATGTGGTTGGATTTGGGATGAAGGATTTAATTATGGGAGCCGATGGGTTGGTAAAATTCCATAGCTAAATGGTTTTAATTTCGGTTAATTACATGAAGCTAATTTCTAGAATACACTACTTTGATGTGGGTTGTGTTTTGCAGGCATTGATGGGTTTAAGGTGCATTTTAGAGATTTACTGAAGCTTTGGGCGGATGCTAGAGAGAACATAACTGAAGAAAATGAAAAAATAGGCAAAACTGAGCTCAACTCTGTGCCAGAAACATTCCAAACTTCATTTACGCTTATCCTGAGCTAGAAAATGAGTTTCGGGGCTTATAATCAGTGTTGTAAAAATTGCAATTAGTCTGCGATTAATCGCTAGTCGGCCAATAACTGAGTAATTTTTCATTTATCAGTCAAATAATCGCTAGTCGGGCCTAGTCGGGTCTAGTCGACCGGCCAAAAATAGGTGATTCCGGCTAGATTCCGGAAAAAAATAACCCTGTATTTTCCAGCCAAAACCTCTAAATTCTGGCCAGATTCCAACCAACCCATGTGAATTCCAACAATTTATCTTGTATACTTTAAAAATGAGTTGAGTAAGAGTTAAAACCTAGCTACTTAAAATATTTACCTAAAAAAATATGTATATGTATACATAAAACTGAAATTTACATATAAAAAACCCGATCCGATTAATCCCAAGTATTCGCTAGTCCTCACCTCTATCACACCCCGAATTTCTAACCAAATTCTGGTGGGCCTGGTGGGGAGTATCGTGACGTAGTTGATATCATCATAGACAATTAAACACAGATATAGCACAGCGGAAGACTTGGAATGAAATTACTATTACAGACCGAATGTTCAAAGTTCAAAATAATAATTATACGACGGTGGTAATATGGGATCCACAGGCGGATCTAATAAATGTACAAAATGATGTTTAATAGACTTTTGGGCATCCTAAGGATTTGCAAGATCCTCTATTGATACCAAGCAGCTCCCGGCCAATTGCGTTTAGTATCTGTCACTTAGTCTTTTGAAAATACGTTAGTTTACACTGGTAAATACAATTAACTGACACATTACTGTATATAACATTTTAGGTAGTATATTATCTACAGTGACATCAACGTGTTTACTTATGATTGGTGTACAGCTAATACAGCACAAGGTACAATTTAAGGATGCGCAACAATTAAGGATTGGTGCACAGCTAATACAGCATAAGGTACGATTTGAGGATGCGCAACAATTAAGGGAACATGAGAGATTGGTCCGGGTGTTTTTTTTTTCTTTTTACAGTTTCTCTTCGTGTCTCTCTCCCTCTCTTTCTTTTTTTCCCTCTATTAGCAAAAGATAAGACGGGTTGGACAAGGGCTTTCGGGCAGTGGTTGTTCTATGGATTTGGCCGGAGGTAGGTGTAGTGGTGACTAAAAGTTGGGAGGGAAAGAAAAGGTGGCAAATAAAATTCATGTATAAATGATTTTGATTCAGCTTCCTTTATGAGAAAGGAGTACAAAGAAAAATAAGTTAAAAAACGAAGTTAATTTTAAACCTTCATTTGAAGTCCGAACACATAGTTAAAACGGAAATTTGTAAAGTCCAGAATCAAGAAAGCAACTAGAGCTAAGCCTTTAATTATTTCATCTAAAAATGTTTGATATAATTTATTTAATTAATTTTATAGTTTGTATTTCCGATAAATCCTATCTAAAAATGTTTGATATAATTTATTTAATTAATTTTATAGTTTGTGTTTCCGATAAATCCTTGATGTCAATTTGTTTTAATGTACTTGATTGGTCATTGTTAATTTGTATATTAGTTGTATTAGTAAATTAGTTTGAAAATTACTCGAAAAACAACCATTCTTAATTATTACTGTGGACCCCGTCGCAAAGCGCGGGCGTTCCTTACTAGTTTGAACATATTTCAATTGATTTAGGTGCACAATGCATGAAATATCTTTAATAACTTGGGACAATTAAGAATTTTAATCTTGTACACAGTTTTACATGTTTATCAATACATGTGGGGCCCAGTATAGAAACCGAGACATGATTAACCGACACACCACTTTTATAAACCCACAAAAGAGTTATCCCCAACCTTGTGGGTAAAATATATAATTTAGCATTTGCATCTGTCAGGTGTATGCCTACACCACGTGCATAGGTCATGGCCACTTGCAATTAAATGAGTCGAGTATATCCAAGACACTGTCGAATTAACCACCAATGTTTAAGTCATCAAACAAAACAGGCTAAAACGGGTTATGCAGGTTTGATAGCCACAATCCGGCTAAGTGATCCCATACCCGACCAAGCGGTAATAATTTATCGTATCCCAAGCCCGTATAAGTGAAAATAAGTTAAAAGTATTTACTTGAGTTATAACTTGATTTAAAAGCAAGAATTAACAACTCAGCCATATAATTCACTTAGACACGTGCAGATAGCTTTTGCCGGGGCTCTGGTCTAGAATGATGGTAATATTAACCAATTAGAATGCTAACGAGTCCTATTTAAGTCATAGACTTAGACCGGCTAGCCTAAAGAACAAATTATGGTACTATATGCTAGATTAAGCGATAACCGGAATGGAATGTAATTTAGACCCAACAAGTATGAAGACTTGTATAATGTGGGTAAACTAAATACATTCTGGAATTTGAAGTTTAAATGATAAGGTTAAACCCGTTTCGGTTAACTTATGCAAACTAGTCACATAAGTCGAACGAAACGCGTATAAGCATTAACGGGTGACCGGATGAGTCATATACAAGTTCCAAATGTTATTATACTTAAAACATATTATAATATCAGTAACCTATTAACATGTATGCCCATTGGGGTTTTAAAATCAATTTAAGCCCCATAAAGGCATTTTTGGTCATTTTATGACTTATAAAAGGAGCTCGCAAGTAAACTTAGGTTTTGGTCATAAACATTCTGTAAAATTATTTAATTTATGATATAATATCAATAGGATATCAAATGTATGTGTGGTTTATGCTTTAAGAGAAAACTATGGACCGTAGGGCAATTTGGTCATTTCACACATAGTTTTAAGGACTTATTTGGGATTATGAGTTCATGACTTATACCTACTGTAAAAATATTTAAAATGGTTTATAAAATCAGTAGGTAATAATTCGTGGGTGATAAGTATGGTTTAAAACCATACTATGCGCCTAAAGGACGTATAAGTCGTTAAATGACGATAGTTACGATGTTTAAGTAAATCTGATGTTATGACCAGCTATGAATAGTCAGAATATGTTATTTGTCATAACATATCAGTAAACAAAAGGTTTTGCATGTTTATCATATTTAAAAATCATTTTAAGTGCCATAAGGGCATTTTGGTCATTTAAGGACATTCAACAAGAACTTATAATTAAACTCAGAATATAAACTGATTAATCATCCCAAATAATCCTAATTATGATATCATATCAGTATGTAATGAGTTTTGTCAAGAAATTATGTTGAAAACTCAATTTGCATGTAAAAGGGCATTTTAGTCCTTTTAAAAGCATGATTTACAATTATATATGTAAACTCAGTTTATTACCAGAATGTTAATGTCAAAATATGCTAAGTATGTGTACAAATCAGTACATATCTCATTTGCATGCTCATTTATAATTAAAACCTTCTTTTTGAACAAAAGGGCAATTTAGTCAACATTAAGCATAATAACGGGACTTAGCAAATGAACTCAAATTACTATGTGACCATGTATTATAACCTCATAGGGTTATACTACTATATAATATGGTCAGAAAGGAACCTTAAAACAGAATAAAACTATACTAGTTCGGGTCAGAACTGAAAGTGAAAGCAGAAGTCAAACTTCGCGACTTTCGGTTGCGAACAGACCTTAGACCTGGAATTGTCGGGTTGAACATGTTTACACAAGTTCTAAATATTATTACCAAGTTATTAAAGTGATAAAACATGTTTCATAACATATACATTATCAGATTTGAATTATTTAAAAAACTGACCCGTTTGACGTTTTAAGTTAATAACTTTGACCTGACAATTGAACAAGTAAACGTGATAATTAGGAGGTGCCCTTTTGAGGGATTAACACCTACCTAATTACGATCACGTAGCCATGTTCGCCCCAAACAATGGCTAGACCATAATGGTTTAAACTGAAAGTCAAAGCGTTTATCAAAAAACTTTGACTTTTGGCTTTTAAAAGCCTATAAAACGAAAACCAGTGGCTAAGGACACTTCCAAAGGGCCCTAGCTCGAATCTTGAATTGAGGTGGAGTCTCCTTATGCCAGGAATCTCCAAGACAGCAAGAACAAGTGAGAAGAGAGTGAATTTGAGAGGTGCAAGGATTCAAGGCTTCCCATAACCTCTATTTATAGTTGAACAACACATCCTTGGATCATGCCAGGTGTTAGGGAGCTTCAGGGATCACTCCAGGTGTCTAAACAAGTTTTAAAAACCATCTAAGGATCCATAGTTTCAAGTTTAGGAGTGTAAGAGGTTTGAGTGGTGGCCAAGGAGAAGAAACCTGCAGCTGGCAACATTATTCTGCGAAAATCCACCCGTCGCGTCGCGTGATGGGATTAAGGGGGTGTGCTCGCGCGACGCTAGGCCACCCAACAGGTTTCATATTTCATCAATTTTGGCCCCTGGTCCTCTAAAACTCTTATACACTTCCATTTTAAACACAATAAGCCCCTCTAAGCCATTATAAGATTTATAATTGGCATTTTGATCCTTCAAGTTAGTTTGTAGGTAATCTTGGAAGTATAACAAATCACCGTTGAGCTCCGGGTTCGTTAAAAGGTCACTTGTAGGTATAATTAAACATGTTGACACTTTTAACTCTTCGATTCACAAACTTATGATTTAAAACACAAACGGCTTCGTACGTCCAACATGTGGCTCGTTATTAAAACGAATACCGTAAAATGTCATTCAGAGGCATAGGTTATGCATGTTGAGACTTTTAGTCCCTCCACATACATCTTTTCATTGTTTGACAACGTTAGTCCTTCGTAGGCAATGTTTGACTTCATTAGGGTTTAGAACACGTGTCTTCGCATCAATGGACATGATTTTACGAGGTGTTACATCCTCACCCCCTTAAAAGAAATCTCGACCGCGAGATTTACTGAAACAAGTGGGGGTACTTTTGTCGCATAGTGGACTCGACCTCCCACGTGTACTCGGGGCCTCTACGGGCATCCCATTTAACCTTTTCAATAGGCACATGTTTCCTTCTGAGCTTTTTAACCTGCCGATCCTCGATCGATGTGGGTTTTTCAACAAGCCGCAGGTTTTCATCAATATGCGCGTCTTCATGAGACATTGCTAGCGATTCATCGGCTAGACATTTCTTTAAATTGCAGATGTGGAACACATTGTGAATTCCACTGAGCTCCTCAGGCAGATTCAATTTATATGCTACAGACCTAACACATTCGATGATATCGAATGGTCCTATATATCTCGGGCTTAGCTTGCCTTTCTAACCAAAACGCATCACCCCCTTCCAGGGAGATACTTTCAGCAAGACTTTGTCCCCTACCTGGAACTTTAGAGGTTTGTGCCTCTTGTCAGTGTAGCTCTTCTACCTATCTCTGGCAGCTTTCAGATGATCATGGATTTTTTATAATCTTATCCGTTGTCTCTAGGACTATCTCAGGTCCTGATAGTTGGGCCTCCCCAACTTCTGCCCAACAGACGGGCGTTATACATTTTCTCCCATACAATGCTTCAAAAGGAGCAGCCTGGATGCTCATATGATAATTGTTATTGTAGAAGAATTCAATTAAGGGGAGATGGTCATCCCAACTACCACCCAAGTAAATGACACATGCACGAAGCATGTCTTCCAATGTTTGAATAGTACATTCACTCTTTCCATCCGTCTGAGGATGATAAGCCATACTGAAATTCAAACAAGTTCCCAAAGATTGCTGGTAAATTTTCCAGAAGTGAGAAGTATATCTAGTATATCTATCAGATACAATAGATACTGGCATTCCGTGAAGGGACACAATCTTGTCCACATATAACTTTGCTAATTTGTCAGAGCTATGAGTCTCCTTTATGGGTAAGAAATGAGCTGACTTAGTCAGTCTGTCAACGATAACCGATATTGTATCATTACTATGCTTCGTTTTAGGTAACTTGGTTATGAAATCAATAGTTACCATTTCCCATTTCCATGTGGGAATTTCTAGTTGTTGTAGAAGTCCTGACGGCTTTTGATGTTCGGCTTTAACCTGCGAACACGTCAGACATTTAGCTACATGTGTGGTTATAGATTTCTTCAAACCCATCCACCAATAATTTGTCTTCAAATCTTGATACATCATGTCACCTCCAGGGTGAACTGAATATTTAGAGTTATGTGCTTCCTGGAGGATTAAATCTCTAAGTCCTCCATAATTTGGAACCCTGATTCAACCATTGAATCTAAGGATCCCATCGTTCCCATGTGACTACTGATCAACAGTTCCACCCAGTCCTTCACCTGGAAGGTTAGCTTCCAACATGGCTTCTTTCTGTGCAGATAACAACTTTTCATTGAAGTTGTTCTTTAACTCGATGCTTTTGGCATTAATACGTATAGGCTTCATTCTTTCTTTGTGGCTCAGCGCGTCAGCGACTACATTCGCTTTACCAGGATGGTAGCGAATCACGCAATCATAATCATTTAGTGTCTCCATCCATCGGCGTTGTCGCATGTTGAGATCTTTTTGATTAAACAGGTGTTGGAGACTTTTATGATCAGTGTATATAATACACTTTGTTCCATATAGATAGTATCTCTATAACTTTAGTGCAAATACAACGGCACCTGATGCGTGTCGAGTTTTATATATTTTTATTTATATTTTAAGCCCTTTTTAACACTTTAGTCAAGTTTTAAATTTATAAAGACGATATTTTACTAACACTAAACACACATATGGGCAAGTGCACCCATCGTGAGCGTAGTATAGCGTTGGTAAGATACCGAGGTCGTCCAAGGACACAAGAGCTTTTAATACCGGTTTATCCTCAACGTCTAATCAAATAAAAAGTTTTAGAAAAGGTTTAAACATGACATTAAAAACTAAAAATGCTGAAAAATAAAATAAAAACAGATAGACAAGATGAATCACTTGGATCCGACTCGCCTTTAATGTAACCTTTGATGATTTCCGCACTTTTGCACTTTTTAAGAGATTATCTTAGTTATAGTAGTAGGCCCCTCTTTTGAAGGTGACGTTACCCTCAACCCAGTAGTTTGAGTCAGCAAGGATACAATCCTAAAGGGTCGGAATATTGAAAGATAATTAATTAAGTTATTAATGCATAATGTGGTAGGCCCCTCTTTTGAAGGTGACGTTACCCTCGGCTAAGTGGTTTGAGTCAGCAGGGATACAATCTCAAGTAGCCGGGTTAATGTATTAATAGTAGTTTACATATGAGGGGATCAAGCCATTCGTACCCCCGCCATCCAATACCAGTGGGTATTGAAGGAGGTCCTAGTAAGCTTGACCCAGGTCCTTGCAGGATCTATACACTGAACAAGGCAAGAACCTTACCAAACCATTCCCTTAACCCCCAACCAGGTAGCCAACATATCTCTATATAGACCGTAGAGATATGAATGGTGTAAATCTTTTATTTTATATAGACAGTAAAATAACGTCAAGACACCATGAACAAATGATAAGGAAGTTTCACCTTCAACATAAGAAACTAGTTATTAAAGTCATTAATACAAAACCAAATAAAAAGTGTGAAAAGATTAAAAATCAAAAGTATTACGTTAAATGCTTTTCTTCACCAAGTGATGTAAGAGACTTAGGCAAACATGGCCTTTGATTGTCAAGAACTCTTACTATCAATCTTGGATCCCAAGACTACTACACACTCTAAGGTGGATGATGGATGGTGGTGGTGGATATGGGTGTTGTAGTGGTGGTGGAATGTGGGTGAAGTGGGAGAGAGGTGGTTTGCTAAGGGATGCCTTTGAAGTGAACCAAGCACCCCTATTTATAGCCTGCACAAAATCCCGGACACGGCCCCGTGTCCATTGGGCACGACCCCGTGTCCATCCCTCTTCTCTTTCTTCATTAATTGCAATTGTCTACATTAGCTCCACACGCCCCCGTGTTCGCTGGGCACGACCCCGTGTGCAGAAGCGTATTTGTACTATGAAGATTTGCAAGATTCTACGAATCTTAGCGTTGACCACGGCCCATGTTGAGCTGGGCACGCCCCCATGTTGGGAATAGAAGCTTCTATAGCTTTGTCTTTTCTGCAGACACCTGGCTACGCCCCCGTGTCCGCTGGGCACGGGGCCGTGGTCAGCCTTCTGTTTCTTTGTTTTTGCTTGGGAAGATGCTGTCGAGGGGTCAAGCATGCCACGTTTATTCCTTTTCTTTGTATTTATGTTAGATTTGGCTGCATATTTGTTCCTTTTGCTCAATTAAGCTCATTTGGTCCTGAAAATACAAAAGGAAGACAAAAGCACACTTTTTCCAACGTTAGTACTAAAAAAGGGTTAGTTTTATGCCTCATTTGATGTAATTTATATGTTGCATTTTACACACATCAGCACCCAATTCCAAGTCGTGGGTGGTGTAATTCCTTTTGTGCACCTTTAGTTGTCGTGATGCGTAGGCAATCACCTTGCCACTTTGCATAAGCACACAGCCCTTGTCTGTGTGTGAAGCATCACGATAAATAACAAACTCTTCTATGCCTTCAGGCAAAGTCAACACAGGAGCATTACTTAACTTTTGCTTGAGAATCTCAAAAGATTCTTGCTGTTTAGGACCCCAAATAAATTTAACATTCTTGCGGGTCAATGTAGTAAAAGGAGTGGCTATCCTTGAAAAGTTCTCAATAAACCTCCTATAGTATCCAGCCAAACCTAAGAAACTACGGATTTCTGAAGGTTTCTTAGGCGCTTCCCAGTTCATAATTGCTTCTATTTTGGTGGGATCCACTTGGATACCATGCTCGCTTATAACATGTCCAAGGAATTGGACTTCGCAAAGCCAGAATTCGCATTTGGAGAACTTTGCATAAAGCTTCTCCTGTTGTAATAGCTCTAAGATACACTGAAGATGTTTCTCGTGATCGGATTGATTACGAGAATAGATAAGTATGTCGTCTATGAAGATAATGACAAACTTATCTAAGTACAGCTTGCAGACCCTATTCATGAGATCCATGAATGTTGCAGGTGCATTAGTGAGCCCGAAAGGCATCACTAAGAATTCATAATGACTGTATCTGGTTCTAAACGCGGTCTTGGGCACGTCTTCAGTTCTAACCTTGAGTTGATGGTACCCTGACCTTAAATCAATCTTTGAGAAGAAGCTTGCCCCTTGCAGTTGATCGAACAGATTGTCGATCTTGGGCAATGGATAATGATTCTTAATCGTTACCTTATTCAGTTCACGGTAGTCAATGCATAGACGCATTGAACCGTCCTTCTTCTTTACAAATAAAATTGGTGTGCCCCAAGGCGATGAGCTGGGTTGTATAAAGCCTTTCTCCAAAAGTTCATCTAATTGGGCTCTTAGTTCTTTCATTTCAGTCGACGCTAAACGGTATGGAGCTCGAGCAACAGGTGCAGCTCCTGGCATGATGTCGATTCTGAACTCTACTTGCCTCTTAGGTGGTAATCCAGGTAGCTCATCAGGAAAGACTTCGGGATAATCAATGATAACTGGAATGTCTTTTATCTTGGGCTTTGACTCGTCCACTGTTACCTGTGCCATGTAGATGACACGTCCCTCTTCAAGCACTTGGATGCCTTAAGTATAGACACTTGATCAGGCAATCCATAGTGTGTATCTCCCTGAATGGTGATCATTTCACCGGAAGGGGTTTTAATGTCGACGACTTTCTTATCACATGTGATACGGGCTTGGTTATGTGATAACCAATCCATGCCCATAACTACGTCAAACCCCGCCAATTTCATTGGCAGATGTGATAATAGAATAGAATGATTTTTAATGAATATTGAACATCCATCAAGAAAAGTTTCTAAGGTACCATCAGCAAGCTCTACCTCATATTTAATGTCTAGAGTTCTAATCGGCAGATTAATAGTTCACTAAACTTAAGGTCTACAAAAGACTTATCTTCACCTGAATCAAATAAAACTCTAGCACAAATGTCATTTATGAGGAAGGTACCTGTTATAACGTTGTCATCGTTCACCGCTTGCTTTGCATTTAATTGGAATGCCCTCACATTCTCCTTCTTAGCCTTATCAGGCTTCTTCGCATTCTTAGGGCAATTTGTTTTGATGTGCCCTTTTTTATTGCAGCTATAACAGACCGCATCTTTCAGATTCTTACACTCTAGGGTTTTATGACCCTTCTTCTTACAAATTCCACAGGGTTTAGCCTGTGAGTCTATGGTGCATTGCCCCCAATGCCTACAGTTACAGTTTTTGCAGGTGGGCTTCTCGCCTGACCTGTCCTGGTTCTTCTTGAACCCAAATCTCCCCTTTTTCTTCTTGTTAAAACGGTGGGAGTTATCATCTTCTCTTTTTCTCTTTCCCTCATCAGTGGTCTTTCCACACCTGCTTTTGATCACATCTAATGTGAGGGATAATGATAGATCCACAGCAGATCTATAGGTAGCAGGATTTGAAGCCTTTACATGCCCTTTAACCTCTAGTGCTAGGCCACAAATGAAGCGCACAATGCGCTTAGGCTCGGGGGTAACCAGATATAGAACCAACCTTGACATAGAATTGAAATCAGTGACGTAGGTTCTGCAATCTAAATTCTTCATGACCAGAGTCAAGAAGTCTGTCTCAACCTTTTCGACCTCATGCTTAGCGCAATAGGTTTCCTTCACCAGATTCACAAATTTGGACCATGACATGTTATAGAGAGAAATCTTTCTCGTGGATTGAATTAACGCCTTCCACCATGTCAAGGCATCTCCCTTGAAAGATTGAGACACAAACTTTACAATATCTTCTTTTGCACACCCACTAATATCCACAATAGTTTCCATTTCATCTAACCACTTCATACAATCAATGGCTCCCTTTTCTCCATTGAAGTCTCTTGGTTTGTAAGAGACGAAGTATTTATAAGTGCAACCCTTGGAGAAATGGGGTTCCTGATCAAAAATGATTTTCCTCGATGGTTCACTCCTTTAATTCGATGAGTGAACAAACTCTTCCTTTTTAGATGTATACGGTCTGGAGTGGGACTTGGGGCGAGTAGCACTCGACTCCTTAAGAACTCTATCTACAGCCTTAGTAACAGCTGCATCAATCATGGCCTGTATATCAGCGCCGTTTGTATTAACATTTGCAGCGTCGTTTCTTTCTGCAGTATTCCTATGTGCTTCGTCAGAGTTCACCATATTGATGCTTTAGTGCTAAACACAGATAATAACAACTGCTTAGTTGAAATTTTAAATAAATCATCGTATTTGATAATTAATAAGCCATGGTATTATTAAACCATATAGGCTATGAAGTTATACATTTCTAATGAATGTTATTTCAAATTATTTTATTATAGTTAGCCTAGGTTACAAAAGAACCATCAAAGGCATTAAAATAGGACATAGTCCTTTATGTTTTAGACAGGGGATCATAAGTCACAACTGTCATTATCGTATTGCAATATTATATAGCTCGAAGGCTCGTCTCAAAGGACATTTAAAATATGGCACAAAAGGCCCTGTCACTTGGACAATAAAAATATAAGCTGCAATCTTATTAGATCAGGGGCTGTTAGGCTTGAACATAGTTCTTCACCATTGGACAGGGAGTCATAGACTACAACTGTCATCGTTATAAAAGATGATATAACTTGGCCTGTAGGCAAATCAATTGACATCACTAATGGATGTTATATAATATGATCATCGTATTGATGATATTAGCCATGATTCTACTTGATCATATGGGCGATAAGGCTTGGACGTAGTCCAAACACCTTGACAGCTGGTGTGGTTTCTCAAGCCACACTGCTAGGAGTGTTAACATTTTCTGAATGCTAACAAAGATTAATTATCTTAAGAGGGTTTACCTTATAGCCATGTTCGCATTGACATATAGGCAAAGTTTAACCATTAAGAAGATCTTTTAGAATTTATTTAGCAGATCGATAAAGTTTTGAATAAAATCGAGAGGATCGCTTGAACAATAATGTAATGAAATACATATATATAATAATAACAAATATTAATTCCAAAAGAAAAGATTTTCATTAATTTAACTGAGGGTTACAAAATTGCCCAATCGGGTCTTAATTAACATACTAGTTGTCGGCGTAGGGACTAAAAGGAAAAACAAGTCCACGCAGGGACTATTACAGAAAGAAAGTGTCCACGCAGGGACTAGTACTGAATAAAAATGTCCACGCAGGGACTTAATTTAAATAAAAAAATACAATACAATTCAGTAAATCTTTAATCCTTGTCTTTATTCCCTTTGATTAGCTTTGAAAGTTTCTTAATGAACTTACTTGTCCTTCTTTCACCTCTTTCCACTAGACGTTCTACGTCATCCACCCTTCCTATGGCCTGAGTTAAGGCCTCCAACTGTTGGGGTGGTAATTGTGGTGGTTGAGGTTGTGGTTGTGGTTGAGGTGGAGGATATGGGTACCCATAAGCTGGATATCCAGTCGGGTATGCTGGAGGGAAAGGCGAAGGATACAAGGCGTTATGGACGGCCGCCTCAACATATGGGTCGTATGCAGGCGCTTGATAGTTATAACCCGTAGGTGCTTGTGGTTCAGACGGGTTATACCTAGTCGCAGCTGGGTAAGTGGGAATTGGGTTTTCAAAACCCATTGGTGGTGGTTGTGCAAAGGTGGCCGGTGTGGTGTCAATCACCGGTACAACATTTGAGGGTCCTACCAATTGGGGATCTTCTGGAACACGGGGGTAGTTGTGTGAAGATTGGGGCGAACTTATGCGTGGCCCCCCACACACTGACATGCGTGCATTTCGCCTTCTCCTGGAGGTGGCGGTGGTTGTTCCTCCACTGGTGGTGGTGGCGGTGTTACCACTTGAATGTATGGTTCTTCTGGTGGAGGTGCTGTGTTGTGATATGAGGGAGTAAACTCCCACTTGTATCTTCCCCACCATTCGGCCCATTCATCGGGGCCTTGGTAAGGCGATCCCGCATAAGAAGCGGAATCACTGGAAATGTCTATGGGATGCGTAGGCGTCCCAGATGGTGGCATGACTGGATCTGGATCTTCGTCCACATCCATATCTTGGAACTCTTCGTGGTGATGTTTTCAGGTTCCAACTGGTTATGACCAGCAGGAGAGTTAATATAGTCATTCGGGTCAAAGTGACCCTGTGACTGCGAACGGTGAGAGTGTTGCGAATGGTATGACTCATGCGAATGTTGTGGTCCGAACGAGTGATGACATGATGGCGAAGTGCTTAATGAAACAGATCGCCTTGCCGATTCAATAGAGTGTCTCCAATCCTCGTAAGGATCAGAATCAAATGATGCAGATGGAGTGCGGCGGTGTGATGGCCCTACATGGCTAGATGGTCTGCCTCGCATCGGACCTTTTCCACCGTCTCTTCCTCGTACTCTTGGAGGAATTGTGATAAATAACCTGTCAAAACAAGGAAAACAATATATGTAAACTAAATAAAGATTTGGATTAATCCTAGGTCATTTGCCTAGACTCGGATGTTTAAGGAATGTGCTATTGTGTCATTGAGATTAAACACAAAACGCTAGTGTTTAATTCACTCAATGTTGGCTTTGATACCAACCTGTCACACCCCGAATTTCCAACCAAATCCCGGTGGGGAGTGTCGTGACGTAGTTGATATCATCATAGACAATTAAACACAGATATAGCACAGCGGAAGGCTTGGAATGAAATTACCATTATAGACTAAATGTTTAAAGTTCAAAATAATAATTATACAGGCGGTGGTAATAAGGAATCCACAGGCGGATCTAATAAATGTACAAAATGATGTTTAACAGACTTTTGGGCATCCTAAGGATTTGCAAGATCCTTTATTGATACCAAGCAGCTCCCGACCTATTGCGTTTAGTACCTGTCACTTAGTCTTTTGAAAATACGTCAGTTTACATTGGTAAATACAATTAACTGACACATTTGAAACTATTTCAAAAATTGATTTAGGTGCACAAGGCAAGAAATATCTTTTATAACATGGGACAATTAAGAATTTTAATCTTGTACACAGTTTTACATGTTTGTCAATACATATGGGGGCCAGTATAGAAACCGAGACATGATGTACCGACACACCACATTTATAAACCCACAAAGGAGTTATCCCCAAGCTTGAGGGTAAAATATATAATTTAGCATTTGCATCTGTCAGGTGTATGCCTACACCCCGTGCATAGGTCGTGGCCACTTGCAATTAAATGAGACGAGGATATCCAAGACACGGTCGAAATAACCCCCAATGTTTAAGTTATCAAACAAAACAGGTTAAAACAGGTTATGCAGATTTGATAGCCACAATCCGGTTAAGTGATCCCATACCCGACCAAGCGGTAATAATTTACCGTACCCCACGCCCGTAAAAGCAAGAATTAACAACTCAGCCATATAATTCACTTAGACACGTGTAGATAGCTTTTACCGGGGCTCTAGTCTGGAATGATGGTAATATTAACCAATTAGAATGCTAATCGGTGCTATTTAAGTCATAGACTTAGACCGGCTAGCCTAAAGAACAAATTATGGTACTATACGCTAGATTAAGCGATGACCGGAGTGGAATGTAATTTAGACCCAATAAGTATGAAGACTTGTATAATGTGGGTAAACTAAATGCATTCTGGAATTTGAAGTTTAAATGATAAGGTTAAACCCGTTTCGGTTAACTTATGCAAACTAGTCACATAAGTAGAACCGAACGCGTATAAGCATTAACGGGTAACCGGATGAGTCATATACAAGTTCCAAATGTTATTATACTTAAAACATGTTATAATATTAGTAAGATATTAACATGTATGCCCATCGGGGTTTTAAAATCAATTTAAGCCCTGTAAGGGCATTTTGGTCATTTTATGACTTATAAAAGAAGCTCGCAAGTAAACTGGGGTTTTGGTCATAAACATTCTGTAAAAATATTTTATTTATGATATAATATCAATAGGATATCAAACATATGTGTGGTTTATGCTTTAAGGGCAAACTATGCATCGTAGGGGCGTTTTGGTCATTTCACACATAGTGTTAAGGACTTATTTGGGATTATGAGTTCATGATTTATACCTACTGTAAAAATATTTAAAATGGTTTATAAAATCATTAGGTAATAAGTCTTGGGTGATAAGTATGGTTTAAAACCATACTATGCGCCTAAACGGCGTTTAAGCCGTTAAATGACGATAATTACAATGTTTAAGTAAATTTGATGTTATGACCAGCTATGAATAGTTAGAATATGTTATTTGTCATAACATATCAGTAAACAAAAGGTTTTTCATGTTTATCATATTAAAAAATCATTTTAAGTGCCATAAGGGCATTTTCGTCATTTAAGGACATTCAACAAGAACTTATAATAAAACTCAGAATATAAACTGATTAATCATCCCAAATAATCCTAATTATGATATCATATCAGTATGTAATGATTTTTGTCAAGAAATTATGTTGAAAACTCAATTTGCATGTAAAGGGCATTTTATTCCTTTTAAAAGCATGATTTACGATTATATATGTAAACTCAGTTTATGACCAGAATGTTAATGTCAAAATATGCTAAGTTTACAAATTACTACATATCTCATTTGCATGTTCATTTATAATTAAAACCTTATTTTTGAACAAAAGGGCAATTTAGTCAACATTAAGCATAATAACGGAACTTAGCAAATGAACTCATATTACTATGTATAATATAGTCACAAAGGAACCTTAAGACAGAATGAAACTATACTAATTCAGGTCAGAACTGAAAGTCAAAGCAGAAGTTAAACTTTGCGACTTTCTGTTGCGAACCGACCTTAGACCTGGAATTGTCGGGTTGAACATGTTTACACATGTTCTAAATATTATTACCAAGTTATTAAAGTGATAAAACATGTTTCATAACATCTACATTATCATATTTGAATTATTTTAAAAACTGACCCGTTTGACTTTTTAAGTAAATAACTTTGACCCGACAATTGACCAAGTAAACGTGATAATTAGGAGGCGCCCTTTTGAGGGATTAGCACCTACCTAATTACGATCGCATGGCCATGTTCGCCCCGAACAATGGCTAGACCATAATGGTCTAAATCGAAAGTCAAAGCGTTTATCAAAAAACTTTGACTTTCGGCTTTTAAAAGCCTATAAAACGAAAACCAGTGGCTAAGGACACTTACAAAGGGTCCTAGCTCGAATCTTGAACTGAGGTGGAGTCTCCTTAAGCCAGGAATCTCCAACAGAGCAAGAACAATTGTAGGGTCGTTTTGTGACCCAAACGAGTCGATCAGAAGAGTTCTTATCAATTCAAGAGGCGGAAACAGATGAATTGACTTGGAAAACAGCTTGATTCACACTTAATTATCTTGTTTATTGATTATAACAAGTTTCCAGATCAGTAGACATGTCGGCAGCACTTCGACACCGGAATTACAAAAGTTACAAATGATTTCGCATGAAGGGTTTATATAGAGGTGGTGATTTCGCTAGAACCAGTTCCAAGCGAAATTAGATTCCAAGCGAAATCTAATTTCGCACGGAATTACCCAAAAGTCACTTTCAAGCGAAATTACATCTCTCAAGAGAAATTACCTTTAAACCCTAATTTCTCGAACTACGTGCCCTGATCTAACATTTTTAATACAAGACTCGATACAAGACGAAGTCAACAGACGTATGCACCAACAGACTCCCCCTCGGATGTTGACGAGTCTTAAATGTCGAGTCTTCACAGTCTTCAGTCTTTATCAGTCTTTGGGCTTCTTTTCTCTGTATTTGAAAGTGTAAGCATCCTCAATCTCTGTCATCTTTTCATCTCTAGAATCTCTACCTAGCTTTTTCTTCACTCTTATTCTCTTGATCAGATCTCTTGATTCATTAAGTTCATCAGCATCAGCAATAAGCGAACTTCAGGATCTGATACTGGCTCTAGAATCTACAGACTCCCCCTTGAATTATGCTGGGATCGTAATCTGGCTTTTACAGATTCACAGGTTCAGGATCAATTCCTGGCTCACCTGCACAAACTCTACCCAAAAATAAGTTTCACAAATTTTAACTTTTAACAAATTTAGAAACCACTTATACAACAACAACAACAGTACCCAGCAAGTCCCACAAATAACAAAGCTATTGGTGGGGTCTGGGAAGGGTAAGATGTAGACAAACCTTACCTCTATCCATATGGATAAAGAGGCTGCTTCCAAAAAGACCCCCGGCTCGAAACCAAACATCAAGCAAACTATAGATATAGCAATAGAAATCCACGAATCACAGAATAAGTGGTAAACGACTAATATAGTAGAATAGACACAACTGTAGCCCCTAAAGCAATATATATATATATATATACACACACACACAACGGTAGCAGAGATGAGAATGCTAAGATGGACGTGTGGCCACACAAGGTTAGACCGGATAAGAAATGATGTTTTTAGGAAAAGGTTAGAAGTAGCTAGTATATCAGATAAGATAAAGGAGGGAAGATTGAGATGGTTTGGGCATGTGAAGAGGAGGCAGATGATTGAACCAGTTAGAGTGGTTGAAACCCTCGAGGTGGAGGGGAGGAGGAGTATAGGCAGACCCAAAATTACTTGGGATGAGCGGATTAGGCAGGACTTGCAAAAATTGCACCTCTCTGAGAACATGGTCCATGATAGGAGCTCGTGGAGACGTAGGATTAAGGTTAAGGATTTCTAGGAAAGGGTACTATTGTGTTTTTAGGTGTAGTGTATGGTCGTACATAAGTAACTATGTGTATAGGATGTTTTGTACAGTTGTGTTTCTAGGTGTAGTGTATGGCCGTAGATATGTAACTATGTGTCTAGACTGTTTTGTGTGTCATATTTGTTCTGTTCTACCATGCACTATTTCGCAACTCATACTACATTGGTAGCTTCATACACATACACACACACCTCATGCTTTATTTATTTCTTTCCTGGGTGTTTTGGAGCCGAGGGTCTCTCTGGAAGCAGCCTCTCTATCCTTAGGGGTAGAGGTAAGGTGTGCCTACATCCCACCCTCCCCAGACCCTACAAATAGCTTTGCTATTTGTGGGATTTTACTGGGTATGATTGATTGATTGATTGATATACACACACACACATACACACAAGATGATAAACACATGTAAGGTCCACCCGAAAAGTAGAAAAAATTAACCCCTAACCCAAAAATCTCAGACACCTCATTACTCTCTCCTAAAAATCTTTGACATTTGACATCATTTTTTAACAACTTATGTTTTGGGTATTTATATTTATAACAATTTTAGTCTCTGCTTAACCACTTGTAAACAAAACATTTTTTATCTCACAACATTTTTCCCAAACCAGTTCGTCATATTCAGCACTTGGAATTTTGAAAATCAGCTCTCCAATCAACAGTTGTCGAAAATATTTTTGAATTTTTCAAAATTTATGCTAAAACACTCCGAAAATCTTTTTGGATTTTGATATAAAAGAAATGCAGTAAAGAAATATTTACATACAATATTTTTGTGAGTTTGTGTAAGAGGATCATATCAGTTTTTGAGACAAATCACCAACATCATTAAGCTTTAAACATTTTAAGTTCTAAACGATTCACTTAGATTGTCAGTATACTGATCCACTTTAAATTCTCACACAAAATTCAATTGTTTCGAGATACGAGATTAATGTTTTAGAGACTTAAACTTATTCGCGTATCCCACCTCAGAATATACTCCCGTATCCAGATCCCAATATTCAGTCTTACAGGTGAGTATACCTAGATGATATCTGTAAAGGGTTAAATGCGAGGGTCGTGAGAGCTCAGGCTATTGCTTCCGCAAAATCAGAGAGATGACGGCTTCGACTTTTGGTGTGTTCCCTTTAGAGAATCTTTTCTTCAACAGCACATGATTAGCATTTTTCAATGTTTCATCATTTTTTATGCTGAGGGTGGGCTATATTTCAAGCAAGCGTAAAGTATTCTCCGGGTACTAGGCCATTTCTTCCGCAAAATCAGAAGTCCCGGGATAATACCCCAGATATCACTAAGCATAAAGACCTAGTATCTCAGAAAGAGGGACCTTTCAAACAAGATTTCGGGGGTTACCCATATATCCGAGAGATGTTTCCCCATGAGATAAGCAAGTTTGAAATTTAGGTTTATATCTCGTCACAATCTACTAAATGTGTAAAAACCTACTGGCACATCATCAGTGAGACCGTTTATCACATTTGACTTTCCAATTTTTTAGCATGTTGTGATCGTCCACTGATGTACTATCATTACCTCTTTTTACAACAAAACTCATTTTTGATTTTATCATGTTTTTGGCTTTTTCAAATTTTCTAATGTTTTTGGATTTTCTGAAAAATTCTTACTCCCCCTAAAATTCAAAATCATTTAAAATTTGAAAACAAACTGTACAAGGTAAAATGACAACTGATATCGAATCACTTCAAATCGCCATCCACTTGGTATAAACAATCAGAACTCCCCCTTACAACAAACTATTTTCCCATTATGATTTCAAAACACTTAAGTTTGTTTTAATCAAATGGTTTTTCCGGAAAATAAGTTTTGTTTTCAACATAAACCACTTGTAGGTTAGGGGATCAATTCATCACCTTGTTCTTTCATCTTCAACCTTTTGAAAAAATATAACAAAATTTAAATTCAAACAACCAATATCACTTGTACAAAATCAAGTACAACCTAATGTCCCTGATTTACCACTTGTAAGACAAAATATCACAGTTGTGAATTTCTCAAGAAAGATGCTGATACCTGCTCCACTATTACCAACCTGGGAGCTCCGGCAACTCAGATTTTTAGTTTGGAAAAGCTGTCACCCAAGTCTAACTAGCCTTGGGTGATTTTGGCTCACATCTATCCCACCATCTTTTCGATTGATAAAATTCTTTGGCACATTTAACCTTCCCATCAACCATCTTCCCAAAGATGTGTTTGACTTTCCCATTGAAAGCCTTTTCAGCATCAAATTCTCCTTTACCAGGGAAAAATTGATCTGAAATTTCACACCTACTTTTTTATTTCAGATTTTCCTATGACAATTGCGGAAAATTTTCATCGTTCAACTCAGGAACGGAATTCTCATTCTTTTTCTCAACAGATGACTCCTCTGATTTTATGGAATCAGATTCATTGTCAGAACTACTCTCAGATTTTACAACCCATCTTTGTTTGTTCAGATCAACTTGTTTTTTGTAAAACCGTTTTGAATTTTCACCTTCTTCGAAAGTCGAATTTTCAAACATTTTGACTTTATCTTTTGATTGTACAGTTTTATCAACACATTTCTTTTCCATTTTAGAGTTAAAAGAAACTCCCTGTTTTGAATAAGTGGACTCGTGGCAATTCCAAGCAATGTGTCCAGCTTTTTGACATTTAAAACATATTCTTTTGTCAACTCTTGGAACGAATTTCTTTATATTCTTCTTTCTTTCAGCAAGAAACTCTTGGTTTGACTGTCTCCAAAATGGTTTCTTCTGCTCTTCTTCAGAACTACCTCCTGCAACAAATTTTGTTTTTGATTTATAATTTTTCTCATTTTTATAATTTTCCGGGAAAATAAAACCTAGACCTTTCTTTTTGAAATTACTATTATGGTTTGGTTTCTTTTGAAAACTAGAACCAGAACTGTAACCCCTTTTCTTGTTCAATTTCTGTTGAACTCTTGAAGTGTACTTTTTAGGTTTGTCATCAAGATTTAAATCTTTTATTTCAGAAATATTAATTTCTGTTAGTTTGAAAACCTGTTTGATCATTTCAGATTTGACACTTCTTATTGGAAATTCCTCATCAGAATATAATTTGTCTGAATCATTCAAAGTATATGCTACTTTGATTGATCCATCATTCAAATTAGATTTTGATAACAGGAATTCTTTATTGTAAACCCTTTTAACCGGTGAACTCAGACTCTTTTCTGATGAACTCGAACTTTCAGACTTAGACTCCGATTTTAACTCTTCATCCATATCCAACACCTGATCGACCACTTTCTTTAACAACTCAGACTCATGATCAGTGTCAGATGTTGTGAATGTGACATCAATATTGTCTGGTAACTCATCAATGATTTCAGACTTTAACTTGATGTTGAGAGCCTTATTTAAATGTTCCTCATTTGGCTTTCTGGGAGAATTACTATTCCAAATCGGGGCCGGACACTTGTTATACTTGACACTTTGTTTCTTACCAGTATCCTCTTCATTCTCCTTATCTTGGAAAGCTTCAAGACCTGCAACAGTAGGATAAACTCGATCAATCAAATAATCACACGTTGTATAACTCAACAATAAACGTTTGATTCTTTGACTTTCAATCTTTTCAAGTTCCAAATCCTGCTTTAGCTTTGCACAGTCTTCAATATACTCATTGATGACTTTCTGCTTTGTCATTAATGTTGAACTCATCATTTTCATAGCAGCATCAACTTCTGTATTTGTCTTTTTCAAACCATCAACTGTTATGTTCAGCACGTCATAAGATTCCTTCACATACTTCACATCAGACAACAAATTCTCTTTTATCTCCTCTAGTTCACAAATCTCCTTGTCCTTCTCACCACAATCTTTGCAAGATTCCAAACATTTCGGACAAGGTTTAACGACCTCAACTATCTTTTCAACCTCGACAATCTTCTCAATTTCAACAATTTTTCCTACCTCGACAACTTTCTCAACTTCGACGAGTTTTTCAACTTCGATAGTTTTCTCAATTATCTTTTCCACTTCAACAATCTTTTCAACTACTTTTTCTTCATCAACTTCTGTTTTTATCTCACATTCTTCATTTTTAACTTTCTTTGTTGAAATTTCTGCAACTTCAGCTTTCTCGGCTTCAAGTTTTTCTTTTTCTTCAGCAATTCTTTTTGCTTCCGATTCTCTCTTCAATATAGCATCCTTCTTTTTATTCAACATCTCGATCTTATCTGCAAAAAAACAATTAAAACTAAATGAGTCTAAACTTTTTCTTGCATTATTAATGTACTCTTCCTCGTCATCAGTATCATCATCACTTTCTGATGATCTAAAGATCTTCGTTCTTTTGACTTATTGTTCTTCCAAGATTCTAGCAACAAGTCCTGAATTAGGTGGAATGTATTTATCCCAGCTAAATCCCTCCGCAACCTTTTCATCATCTTGGTCAATTATACCAAAACAATCTCTTTTCTCTTCAATGGTATGTGCATGTGCAGTTTGTGGTTGTTGAGCAATCTGATGAAAAATTGATTTTTGACAATAATTGTTTTTGCCAGACTGATCTTGTCTTCCATTTGCTTCTTTGTTCTTGCACTCACGCTTAAAATGACCTTTTTCTTTACAACGAAAACAAGTGACCTTTGATTTGTCAAACCCTATCGGAGATGCACTCATTTCTCTAAAATCATCTCTTCCGGTGATTTGTGTAAATTTTTCTGCTCTTCTAACTGCACTGGCTAGACACCACTTGATATCCATCAACTCAAGTTCCTCCGTATCAATTTGGTCATAATCCTCTTTGGTAAGCATCGGATTTCCAATTCTGCCAGCAATCAAACTTTCATATGATTCCAACATAGCAACGAGTGATGCCATGTGTTGCTTGGCTATTTCCGGAGAAAGATTTTGACTATTTTGAATGTTCAAGGTAACATTGCACTGCAGATTTGTAGAATTCTTTTGTTGAGGACTTGGTGTTGTAAAATTTTGATCAAAGCTTGAATATGAAGACGAAGATCCACCACTATGAGTCACAGTACTTCCCTTTGTTCAAGAAGAACTATCAGCACTGAAACCAGTTTGAATTTTTGGGCTTGGAGTAACTTCAAATTTATTTTCTCTATAGTATAAACTGACATCTTGTTGAGCATTTGGACTATTCATGATTGCCGTTTTCTGGATATCCAACTCATGCTCTTCAATCTTCTGAATAAACTGTGCCATATTCATATTTTCAGATTTTCTCAAATGCTTTAAGATCAACAAATAAGTTCCCCATTTCTGCTGTGGTAATGCATCGGCTAACTTATCAACCCATTCTTCATCATCTTTCTTTATATCCAATCTTCCCATTTCCAAAACCAGATGACAATATCTATCAATGATCTTTTTTGTTGTTTCACCTTCCAATGCTACAAACATATCAAATGATTTCTTTAGTAAAGCCTTTTTGTTCTTGATCATATCTGCACTTCCTTTAAACTTTTGAATTAATGCCGTCCAAATTGATCTAGCAGTACCATCATGTTGGAGTAAAACAAAGATATCTTCTTTAACTGCTTGTTGAAGAATACTGATCATCATTTTTTCACTTGTATACTTCAATTTTTCAATATCAGAATAGTCACAGAAAGCTTTTTCAATCCCACGTTCATTTTTCGGTTTCTCGTAATTTTTCTCTAATGAACACCATGCGTCAAACTTATAAGCTTGCACCCAGTTTTCAAATCGATTTTGCCATCCTCTAAAATCTTCAATGTACATAAGCTTCGGCGGTTTTTGATAAGTTCCCGTCTCATTCTCGCTGTACAATGTTTCAGCAGCTGTAACTGGTGTAGCAAATGCATTGTAGAATTCCTCTTCCATGTTTCGAAAAAATTGTTTTAAAAAAAATCAAGTTTCACACGAAATACAGATTCAAACGGAATTAACTCTCAAACGAAATCCCTTTTGAAGCGGAATACCCCTTTGATACGAAATAACACTTTCAACCGGAATCACTTTTCACACGAAATAACTGATTTCGTGTGAAATAGCACACTTTCAAACGGAATACCAATTTGGAACGAAATTATCTAATTTCGTGTGGAACGGTTCAAACGAAATAACACCCTGAAGCGAAATTATGAATTTCAAGCTAAATTATGTAATTTCGTTTGAAATCAATCAGTAATCCCCTACGAAATAACGCTGGCGTCACCTAATCCGAATCCATTTTCAAGCGAAATTATGTAATTTTATCACTTTTAGATCGAATTAATGTCCAATTCTTTCAAGGATTCATTAAAACATTGTTTCGCACACAATATGTGAAATTCAAGTCATTTTGACCGTAAAAACTTGTGAATTTTGTAAAAGAAGGTGTAGAAGACAGATTTTATGGTTGTTTTGGCAAGAACTCTTCCTCCTGGGCTCTGATACCACTTGTAGGATCGTTTTGTGACCCAAACTGTTTTGGTCAAAAATTACCGAAGCAATTAAGTGATCAAATTAGTAAAGTGAGGTAGTGTGCTAGAAATATGTATGAAAAATGTGTTAACAAAATTAGATATGAAAACAGTTTCAGGATACAGCTCAGGATATAGAGCTGTATCTATGATCAAACAATGAGCAAAGGTAAAGTAAATGACACGAGATGTACGAGGAAAGCCCTTGATCAACCTAGATCGCCGGCATAAAACCTCGGGAGCTGACAATCGCAGCTGCCTTGTTCTTCAATTGCTTCAAAAGTCAGGATACAGTGCAGGATGTGGTACGGATCGACTAAGTGTTACAACGAAAATGAAATACAAGTGTGATGTTTGCTATCAGCTAGAGAGTGATTGTGTTCGAGAGTGTAAGTGTGAAATGATGTGTGTTCTAAGTTGATCCGACCTCATCTATTTATAGTAAAGATAAAATAACTAACTACCCTAAACTCGTGGGATTCACCGAATATTCCTTCTTGGAACGTTGCAGACCTGGTCTTTCGGGCTCAACGTCTCCTTCTCAACAAATTCGTCCGAGTCTTGAGGAGAAGAAGTCCTTGTGACCGTTAGCAAGCTTCTGCCCTTAATCTGCACGTGATTAATTCAATAAGCTTCAGGATATCGCCCAAGATGTCAGCAATATCCTCTTCCAGCATCCTGATTATAAATAACCAAACAAAGGCAGGATATTGGTCAGGATACATATGTTAAGAAAATGACCCCTAACAATTGTCCCCAAATATATCAGTTGGGATACCAATCCAACGGATATATTTCAAAACTTTACTTCATAATTTAAGGCAATTAATATGAGTAGACTCTTGAAATGACAGCAGTGCTATTTCCAAGACATTATTTACTTTTTACCCCCTTATACTCATCCTATATTAACCAAGGGACTCCTTGTCTCGGTCATCCTTATCTTCAAGCAAGCATCAGGTAACTTCTCTTCTCATTTTCTCTCTTTAATTTTTCATGATTTGCTCAATGGCACCACGAACGAAATCCCGCTCAGTCCGGTCTGCCTCAACCCTGATAAGTCAAAACCTTATCACTGATCCAGCGAAGGAGATTTGCTGTTTCAATAATGCTGACATTGCTGCTCTTCAAAACTCCGGTGCCTTTCCCGCCGGAACGGTCTTTCACCCGTTTGACAAGGAAGCCCGATCGGATGCAACATCCGACGAGTGGGTTTGTTTTTTCGCTTATCCTTTCTCCCTTGGACTCCGGTATCCATTTTCACCCTTTATCTCTAGTTTTTTCGAACTCACCGGCCTTAGTTATGCCCAAGTTATGCCGATGGTCTGGCGAATCTTGATAGTGTTGGATCAAATCAAATCTCGTCATTACCCTAACCTTCTTGTTGAGGACCTTCCCGTAGCATACCGATTAAGATCCCACGGCAACCACCGTTATCTTCTATTCTCCATCAAGAGTCCTTTGGTCCTTAAAGCCACCAAGAACGAGGATCGATGGCGACGAAAATTCTTTTTCGTCAAAAGAGACTCCATTGATAAGGGTTTTGATCTACCGGTTAAATGGTTAACCAAGCGTAGGATTTAGGGTTTTAGGAATATCCCCAATTATATTCTCAAACTGTATCCCGGACTTATATTCTGATGTTTTTATGCAGCGAATTTCAGAGATTTAGTGCCTCCTAGCGCGGAATCCGAATCCAAGATCAAGGAAATCTACCGTCTTCCTGCCAGCGAAAGAAGTTTTTCCCTGTCTTTCACAAATCCTCATCAAAAATCAAATTCAGAAATGTCTGGTAAGCACATTTTCATATGTTAATTATTTTCAAAAATATGATGAGTTTTGAGAGTATATCCCCTTATGTAGCACCAGTTGTCAACCTTGATGCTTTCGAACTCGATGAACTGGATTGCTATTCCAGCCTTGAACCCGCCAAACAAGAATCCAAGCCAAAGTCGTCTGCTACACCAAAGCCTACCTCCTCGAAAGCTGTTTCTGCTCCCAAAGGCCCTCCGGCATCCAGGACCAGGGCATCCAGTTCTCGGAAGAGAAAGGAGACTGACTCCCCAGCTGTTTCTGAAACATTCTCTCTTGAGAATCATGGGTTCAATGATGCCATCTCGTTTCTCAAACAGGTAGATTTTTCTTCCCGATATCCTGTACAAGTATGTTAGTCTTTATCCTGCCTATATTAATACATGTGTCTTTATCTATAGGGTCTGGATCGCCTCATGCATTTACACGAAGATGCTACCGGTCTTAACAAGATGTTGCAGATTCAGTTGGAGAAAGCTCAAGCCACCATAGCTGATCAAGGGACCATCGCAGCTGCCAAATCCCAGCACTATGAGGACAAATACAAGGCAATGACTCAGGAACATCAAGCCGCCCTTCACAAAGCTAATGAAGATGCTCAAGCCAAGCTGGACGCCGCTCTTCTCCAATATCAGCAGAACATGAGCTCATACCGGGATAGCCTAAAAACTTCGGTGGTCGTCTCTCTTCTCCAAGCCAGGATAAAGATGGCTTATGAAGCCATGGATCTGGGTTTTGAATGCCCTTCCTGGAATGTAAAGGCTTGGGAGGAGAAACTACAGGGCCTTGGAGGTCATCCCGTTGCTCATCCTGCAAAACATACTGGTGAAGAGCCTTCTAAGACGGCAGAGGAGGTGGCCAATGCTGATGATGGTGCTGAGAAGAATCCTGAGGGTGATGCTGGGGCGAATGCTGGCAAGGAGGTTGCTGTTCAAGCAGGTGCTGCCCCTTAGGCAGCAGAGTGGGCGATGATGGATATACGTGCCAAGGCCGGAGCCCACTTTTTAATTTCATGGTTGTGGTTGCATAAACAATTTACTTTTCATGTCCTTGAACAATTTACTTTTCCTGCACTAGAACAATGCGATGACCAAAGGTGGATGGGTCCTAGGTTTTAGGATGAAGCCCTTGGTCATCAATTAGTATAACTTGTTTAGAACATAGTAACGGTTGTAGGTGAACGGGTCCTGTTTTGAGACAAATCCTGCAACCGTTACACAAACATGGTAAAAACTAATTGTGCTTTTGGCGGATGGGCCTTAGTTTAAGGTGAAACCAAAAGCACAACTTTTGACTTGTTAATAATATAACTATCTTTTGACTTATTTTCTGTTACCTTGCATTGTTTAGTGTAAGTTTTTGCAAAAATTTCATACTGTTATTTCACAAAATATCCTGATTAGTATGCTCAGAAACATACTGCAAAAGCCTTTTGTTAAATAAATCTTCCAGATATTCCTTCATCTTTATAAAAAGTTTTCCTAGAAAGTAAAAAATAGCTTATCTCTTCAAAACCAAGTTTTGATGATGATCAAAATTCCAAACCAATACTAGTTTCAAACATTCCAGCCAAATATCCTTAAAAGGACTTTGAGGATATGTGTCAAGATATTTAACATGATGTTACTAAAAATTTAAATGAGGCTCACAAAGGAAAAATCATACCAGACATAGGATATAAACCTATTACCGAACTCCAATCCCTTTGCAACTCTTCCAACAAAGATGTCCCCAGTGCAGGGTACTTAATGCATTAGTCACAAACTTCATTAGTTTTATAGTATCATCTTGTCAAAGATGTCCCCTGTGTACAATGTCTTCAAGTATCTTAGAAATCTATTTAATGTCAGTTTGCATTGCATAAGCAATATTTTACGTCTCAAGGGTAGAACCCAAGGATGTACTGGAGATAAATCCTTTGTAACCTGGGGAAAATCCCAATTTTTCATGCGCTACAGGCGGGAGTGTATAAACTCCAAGACTTAGAAAGGTGAAAACCTTTAAACCTTAGAGAGTATGAAAATACCCTTTCGTGAGAGAGGGTGATCAATCCTCATATACCGTTAGGATTCAGGATATAGCCAATGGTAACGAAATTGTCAGCCACTTTTACATGGACTGGTCCCGCCACCTTGAACTATCCCTGAATAACTTGCGCTCCAGGCGGGGTGTTTAAACCCAATTCGGAAGAAAGGTGAATACCTTTAAACCTGTGAAGGGATCAGTATCCCTTAAACGTGAGAGAGGGGGCCAATCCTCTAATCTTCTGAATTATTCCGAGTGCATATTCTGGAGCTATATCCTGGAACATATCTTGCAAAACAAATGTAAACTAAGGTGGGTGTTAGCTTGGCTAACACCCCTCCGATGCTTAAGTCAGTACTGGGTTCAAAAGAATTAATAATATATAAAAATATATTAAAAAGAAGTAAGAATTCATACCATCTTGAGTTAGAAATTAAATTCTAGACTCACTTGAAATAGAGCTTAAGGTGTATAGCATTCCAAGATCTCGGTAGCATATCTCCCTCCATATTCTTGAGTCTATATGCTCCTTTCCCTGCTTCTGATTCAACTTCATATGGCCCTTCCCATTTTGGAGCTAACTTGCCATCGGCAGGATTAGTTGTATTTTGGAAAGCCTTTCTTAATACCCAATCTCCAACCTTAAATCTTCTGGTTCTAATATTCTTATTGTATGCCCTGGATATTCTCTGTTGATATGCTGCCATCCTTAGCCTTGCCGCATCTCTCTTTTCATCTATAGTGTCTAAATCCTGACTCAAGGCTTCAGGATTCTTCTCAGGATTACTTAAAGTAGATCTTGCAGTAGGTATTGTCATCTCCGTTGGAATCACTGCTTCTGCTCCAAATACCAACGAAAATGGGGTTTGACCTGTTGCATTCTTTACCGTTGTCCTATCAGCCCATAAAACAAAGGGTAATTCTTCTGCCCATCTTCCTTTTTTGGCTCCAAGCCTTTTCTTTAAGTTGTTGACAATTATCTTGTTAGAGGATTCTGCTTGTCCATTTGCTTGAGGATGTACCGGAGTTGATGTAATCATTTTGATTCCCCAACTCTTGCAAAAGTCAGTAGTCCTCTTACTTATGAACTGAGAGCCATTGTCACAGATTATCTCAGCCGGTACTCCAAATCTGGTCAGGATATTTCTTTTGATGAAGGATACTACTTCTTGGTCCCTTACTTGAACAAATGCTTCAGCTTCAACCCACTTAGAGAAGTAATCCGTCATTGCTAGCATAAAGACTTTTCCTCCCGGAGCTTTCGGTAACTTTCCCACTATATCCATACCCCACTTCATAAATGGCCAAGGGGAAACAATAGGATATAATGGTTCAGCCGGTTGATGCAGTATGTTACTATGTCTTTGACATGAGTCACATCTTCGAGCATATTCTGCGGCATCTTTTCTCATTGTTGGCCAATAATATCCTGTTCTTAATATTTTCGAGAATAATGATCTGCCCCCAGTATGATTACCACAGTCCCCTTCATGTATATCTTGAAGTACTTCTTTAGCTTCATGATCCTCCAAGCACCTTAAATATGGTCCTGCAAGAGATTTCTTGTATAAAATATTATCTATAATAATGAACCGTGATACCTTCATCCTAAATGCCTTAGGATTTTCATTTCCAGGAATGTGTCCTTCTTTGAGATATTTCATGATTGGAGCCGTCCAGGTTCTAGGATCCTCTTCAGGATATTCCACTCCAGGATCCTGAATACCAGCTACTTCTTTATCCCGAGGATTCGTTGCAGGATATAAGACATGTACTATTGGTATTTGTGTCCCTTCAGGTATCCTGACCGACGATCCCAGATTTGCTAAGGCGTCTGCTTCAGCATTATCTTCCCTTGGTACCTGTTTAAGTATAAAAACATCGAAATATCCTGCTAATTTTTTGAGAATATCGAGATATTCGATTAATTTTTCTCCCTTAACTGCATATGATCCATTAAAATGGTTAGTAATTAACAGAGAGTCAACATATACTTGCAAATTTTTGATACTCATGCTCTTAGCCAATTCTAATCCTGCAATTAAAGCTTCATATTCTGCCTCATTATTGGTAGCAGAAAATTCACACCTAATAGCCTGGGGTAATATGTCCCCCTGTGGCGATTTTAGTAGTATTCCTAATCCTACTCCTCTTACATTAGATGCACCATCAGTATATAATGTCCAGGATCCCGAGGATTCTCCTAGTTGTTGAACTTCTAGGTCTACCTCATCCTGAATGTCACTACTAAAGTCAGCCACAAAGTCAGCTAAAGCCTGGGACTTTATGGCATTCCTAGGTTCATATACTAAATCATAAGCACTCAACTTTACTGACCACTTGGCCATCCTGCCTGACATCTCTGGTTTCCTAAGCACATTTTTAATAGGATAGTTTGTTTTAACATGAATCCTATGTGTCTCGAAATAATGCCTAAGTTTCGTTGATGCCATAATTAATGCTAGTATCAATTTTTCTAAATGAGAATACCTAGTTTCAGCATCTAACAAACTTTTACTAACATAATAAACAGGATACTGCTGACCTTCATGGTCTTTTATAAGAACGGCACTTACAGCATTCCCTGATACAGCAAGGTATAGGGATAGTGGTTCACCATTTTCCGGCTTCATCAACAGAGGTGCGGTTAAGAGATACCGTTTCAAATCTTGTAGGGCTGCTTCATGCTTTTCCCCCCATTCGAATCTTTTGTTCTTCTTTAGGATATCATAGAAGTCTTTGCATTTCTCCGAGGATCTTGAGATAAATCTGTTTAGAGCTGCTACCCGGCCTGTTAATCTTTGTACATCCTTCATATTCGAGGGTGATTTTATATCCAGGATAGCTTTAATCTGCTCCGGGCTTGCCTCTATCCCCCTTTTCGTCACCATATACCCAAGAAACTTTCCTGCCCCCACTCCGAAATGGCACTTAGCAGGATTCAGCTTCATATTATACTGATCCAGGATATCAAATGCTCCTTTAATATCCTGGAGGTGATCCTGAGCTTTCTTTGACTTTACTACCATATCGTCAATGTATACTTCCATGGTGTCCCCCAGTTTGTCTTTGAACATCAGGTTTACCAATCTTTGGTATGTTGCACCTGCATTTTTCAAACCAAAAGGCATAGCTGTATAACAATAAATACCTGTTGGCGTCATGAAGGCGGTATCCTCCTGGTCAGAAGGCTCCATTTGGATCTGTTGAAATCCTGAGGATGCGTCCATGAAAGTCAGCATTTCATGCCCAGCAGTAGCATCTACCATTGCATCAATATGGGGGAGAGGAAATGGGTCTTTAGGACAAGCTTTGTTCAAGTCTGTGTAGTCTACACAAACTCTCCATTTCCCATTCTTCTTCTGTACTACGACCACGTTTGCAAGCCACCTTGGGAACTTAACCTCTCTGATCATTCTTGACTTTAATAATCTCTCAACTTCCTCTTGGATAATCGTGTTCCGCTCAGGAGCAAACTTCCTTCTTTTTTGTTGCACAGGCTTGAACGACTTATCAATTCCAAGCTTGTGAGTGATGACATCTTTGGATATGCCAGTCATATCCTCATGTTTCCATGCAAACGTAGACATCCTGCATTTCAAAAAGTTAATTAATTGTTCCTCAATATCCTGAGGGATATTGGTCCCTACGAGCACCGATATATCGGGGTTATCCTGGTCCAGGATAACTTTCTTCACATCCTGCTCCGGATTCTCCACGATATCCTGGGCCCGCGTCTTTAATTGCTATGCTGCACTAGTTCTGGCTGAGGATTTCATCGAGGAGGAGTAGCATTCTTTCGCCTCCTGCTGATCGCTATCAACTTTAACAACTCCCCAAGGGGTAGGTATCTTGATGCATTGGTGATATGTTGATGGCACGGCCTTCATATCGTGAATCCATGGTCTTCCTAGTATGATGTTATAGCAGGATAGAGAGTCCATCACACAGAAACGTTGTATCGAGTTGACTCCTTCAACGTATACCGGCAACTTTATCTCTCCCACTGTGTTTCTGGCCTCTCCACTGAACCCAACAAGCACGGTGGACTTCGAAGTGATATCCATTGGAGATACATTCATCCTTTTAAGTGTCTCTAGTTGGATTATATTGACGGAGCTGCCATTATCAACCAATATCCTGCGTACAAAATGGTTAGCCACATATAACGTTATTACCAGAGCATCATGGTGAGGATCCTGGACAGTATCCCTGTCATCAGCATCAAAAGTGATCACTTTGTCAGTTGTGAGGGTCGTCATCCTGACAGGTTTGTCTCCCCTTTCGGCCTTGGCTTCCTTTGCATGTCTTTTTGCTGCCGAATACGAAGTTCCACAAATGTCGGATCCCCCCGAAATGAAGTTGATTATCTTGGCATCCGCGGGAGGTGATGCAGGCCGCTCAGGATCCTTCTCCGTATCTTGACCCTTATTCTTCTTTTTTCCTAAGAGATCTTTCAGATATCCCTTGCTTAGAAGATAGCTTATTTCTTTCCTTAAAGCAATGCAATCCTCAGTCATATGTCCGAAATCTTCGTGGAAAGCGCACCATTTCGACTTATCTTTCCAGTCAGCCTTTTGTTGATTCTTTCGAGGCCACCTAGCCTTGTCTCCTAGACCCTGCATAGCATACATTAATTCAGGAATATTAACAGAAAAGCAATATTCAGACAACTCAGGATACTCTTCAGGATCCTCATCTTCGACAGCGTTCACTCTCTTGTTTTCATTTCTACCATATGGCTTAGGCCGGTATGACTTAAATGAGGATTCTGACTTCCTGTTAGTCGATTCATAAGTGTTGGATGAGTTCATCCTTTCTTGCATTTTCATATCATCTTCCAGCCTGATATATCTCAAGGCCCTATTTCGAGCTTCGTCTAAGTTCCTGCAAGGATTCATCACAAGATCCTGATAAAACTGAGAATCCTTTTGTAATCCCATCTTAAAAGCTTGCACAGCTGTTGCAACATCAAGATGTGGGATATCCAAGGATTCTCGACTAAATTTGTTCACATAATCCCTCAAAGATTCTTGAGGCCCTTGAGTTATCCTGTAAAGATCACTGGTTAGTTTCTCAAAACTCCGACTGCAAGAAAACTGACTATTAAATAAATTTACTAAATGAGCAAAAGATGTAATTGAATGTGGAGGAACATTCAAGAGCCACTTCAAAGCTGATCCTGTCAAGGTTGAACCAAAACCCTTGCACAAGCATGCTTCTTTGAGATCCGGAGGGATAGGGTTGATCTCCATTCTTTCCCTATACTGAGCAATATGCTCCTCAGGATCCGTCGTTCCGTCGTAAAGCTTCATGTTGGGGGTTTGGAACCTCTTTGGAATTTCAGCATCACAGATAGGATATGCAAAACGAGATATCTTGTGGCTATCCTGGGACACTTCTGGGATCGGCTGGACCACCCCAGGTACACTAGATATCATGTCCTTCAACTTTTGAAGTTCCCTAGTAAGTGCTGATGTCACACCTGTATCCTGCAAAGATCCATTATTGTTAGTAGCATGAGTATTATTATTATTTGACACGTTACCCGTTGGAGGGTTTTGCCCATATCCTGAAGCATATCCTGAGCTCCTCATGGTTGTCATCCTGATCGAGGAGGGTATTTCAGGAGTATGATTCTGAGGAAGACTGGGCACGATATTCCCCCTGTTATCCTCGGTATACACAGCTGAACTAAAGTTCAACGCTCTGGGGTGTAATGGAGTGACATTGTCCTCAGCAGATCTGCTCGAGCCAGACTTCAGGAGTTGTATTTCCCTTAAAAGCATTTGGTTTGTTTCCTGTTGCTGCCTCATTTGTTCCTGCACACTTCCAAATAAAGTTAAAATTTCATCATTAGAAGCTAAAACGGGAGCAGATCCCTGGACACTCCGAGTAGGGATAACATCTTGAGATTGTGTAGAGGCTGGCATCCTTGGAGGAGGTGGTGGAAGCACCGAACCGGTAGTAGCAGAAGTCATAGCAGACATAGTAGAGGAACTCATGTTTGATCGTGAGGCCATTGTGGACAATGTAGCAAAAATTTTTGAAAATAAAAAACCGATTAGCGATTTAACAAAAATTTTTAGTAAAGAGAGCACCACTTGCCCCACGGTGGGCGCCAAATTGTTTTGGTCAAAAATTACCGAAGCAATTAAGTGATCAAATTAGTAAAGTGAGGTAGTGTGCTAGAAATATGTATGAAAAATGTGTTAACAAAATTAGATATGAAAACAGTTTCAGGATACAGCTCAGGATATAGAGCTGTATCTATGATCAAACAATGAGCAAAGGTAAAGTAAATGACACGAGATGTACGAGGAAAGCCCTTGATCAATCTAGATCGCCGGCATAAAACCTCGGGAGCTGACAATCGCAGCTGCCTTGTTCTTCAATTGCTTCAAAAGTCAGGATACAGTGCAGGATGTGGTACGGATCGACTAAGTGTTACAACGAAAATGAAATACAAGTGTGATGTTTGCTATCAGCTAGAGAGTGATTGTGTTCGAGAGTGTAAGTGTGAAATGATGTGTGTTCTAAGTTGATCCGACCTCATCTATTTATAGTAAAGATAAAATAACTAACTACCCTAAACTCGTGGGATTCACCGAATATTCCTTCTTGGAACGTTGCAGACCTGGTCTTTCGGGCTCAACGTCTCCTTCTCAACAAATTCGTCCGAGTCTTGAGGAGAAGAAGTCCTTGTGACCGTTAGCAAGCTTCTGCCCTTAATCTGCACGTGATTAATTCAATAAGCTTCAGGATATCGCCCAAGATGTCAGCAATATCCTCTTCCAGCATCCTGATTATAAATAACCAAACAAAGGCAGGATATTGGTCAGGATACATATGTTAAGAAAATGACCCCTAACACAAACGAGTCGATCAGAGGAGTTCTTATCAATTCAAGAGGCGGAAACATATGAATTGACTTGGAAAACAGATTGATTCACACTTAATTGTCTTGTTTATTGATTATAACAAGTTTCCAAATCAGTAGACACGTCGGCAGCACTTTGACACCGGAATTACAAAAGTTACAAATGATTTCGCATGAAGGGTTTATATAGAAGAGGTGATTTCGCTTGAACCAGTTCCAAGCGAAATCTAATTTCGCACGGAATTACCCAAAAGTCACTTTCAAGCGAAATTACATCTCTCAAGCGAAATTACCTTTAAACCCTAATTTCTCGAACTACGTGCCCTGATCTAACATTTTTAATACAAGACTCGATACAAGACGAAGTCGACAGACGTATGCACCAACAACAATTGAGAAGAGAGTGAATTTGAGAGGTGCAAGGATTCAAGGCATCCCATGACCTCTATTTATAGTTGAACAACACATCCTTGGATCATGCCAGGTGTTAGGGAGCTTCAGGGATCACTCCAGGTGTCTAAACAAGTTTTAAAAACCATCTAAGGATCCATAGTTTCGAGTTCAAGAATGTAAGAGGTTTGAGTGGTGGCCAAGGAGAAGAAACCTGCAGCCGGTAACATTATTCTGCGAAAATCAGCCCGTCACGTCGCGCGACGGGATTAAAGGGGTATGGTCGCGTGACGCTAGGCCACCCACCAGGTTTCATATTTCGTCAATTTTAGCCCCTGGTCCTCTAAAAATCTTATACACTTCCATTTTTAACACAATAAGCCCCTCTAAGCCATTATAAGATTTATAATTAGCATTTTGATCCTTCAAGTTAGTTTGTAGGTAATCTTGGAAGTATAACAAAACACCGTTGAGCTCCGGGTTCGTTAAAAGGTCACTTAGAGGTATAATTAAACATGTTGACACTTTTAACCCTTCGATTCACAAACTTATGATTTAAATCACAAACGGCTTCGTACATCCAACATGTGGCTCGTTATTAAATACGAATACCGTAAAAGGTCATTCAGAGGCATAGGTTATGCATGTTGACACTTTTAGTCCCTCCACATACATCTTTTCATCATTTGACAATGTTAGTCCTTCGTAGGCAATGTTTGACTTCATTAGGGTTTAGGACACGTGTCTTCATATCAATGGACACGATTTTACGAGGTGTTACAACCTCACCGGCCGACTAGCGACTAGCGAGTTCTACAACCTGCTTATAATATATGCATTTGGGGTAGCTCGACGAGACGAATCAAGATATAAGGTTTTGGAAGACCAGAAATTGTCGCATTATCTTCTGCACATCGGCTGATTGGTAAAAACGGGAATTTTTCAAAGAAAAACCAATTTTGAAAGGGGGAGTTACACTTTATTATTCCTTCAACTCCCATTAATTTTGGGAAACATAATGACTCTCTAATCATTCCCAATCATTTTGAATCATCAAGATCATCCTAGAACCAAGATTTCTATGGCTAGTTCTTCATCCTCAAGATCCGGATTCCAATCCTCCAACACCATGAGAGGTTAATCTTCTAGGGTTTCACCCCGGTGTAGACTTTGTAAGATTTCCAGGGTTTGAACATTTGTTATAGTTTTTGATTTGTGACTAGTTGATTATGATATTTGAAACTTTTGATAATTGTCTTACATTTGTATCAAATTCGTGAATTGTTGAGTGAATATTAAATTTGACTTTGCAAAATGTTTATGTGTAATTATGCCTTGTCTTAGGTTAGAATTTACATATTCTTAGTAACAAAGTGCATTGAGCTCCGTTCTAGAAACATTGATAACTCTTGACACCTAAGCCACGTGACACTAAATTCGTTAATCATCAAATGCAACTAAATCAAGTTACAACGTGTAGGAACCCTTGGTCTTGCAATTTCAAACCGGTGTGAACCTTGTTCCTAAGTTATCATTTTAATCATTTTTGTTAATGGTTTTTTTATTATTATTCTAAACAAACTTTTAAAAGAAAATTAGCAAGCTTCATAACTATTCTAAACTTCATAATTAATTTGTACACTTTTTTGTAAATATTTTTGCTAATCAAACAACTCGTGCAATGCTAACCACATGCTCTGCGTGGATACGATACTCGACTTACCCTAATTACTTAGGTTAATTGGGTTTTTAACTAATCGGGACGACATGGTGGGTTTTTGACTGATCGGGACGACAGGGTGTCAGGAGCTGAGTTGATGGTGATGGTGGTGGTGGTAAGAGGTGGTGTGTCTTAGAGAGAAAGAGAGAGAGAGAGAGATAATAACAATTTTTAAAAATATTTTGTTTAATTTTTTAAATAATATTAATTAAATGGGTTAAAAGACTAAAACACCCTTCGTTGACCAGATTTAACAAAAAATCTAATTGGTTTAGGACCAAAGGACATAACTTGCAGGAATTTCAAACGTTAAGTACAAAACTCGTAAAATTTTACGCCAAAAGACACCGTCTGAAAAAGTAGGTATTAAGATAAATAACAAAACGTGTAATTTTGCTAAAAACACTATGTAGTTTCACGAAGCAATCCATATTATTAATTAGACATAAAATCATTAAAACCCTTTGAAATATTTTTACATATATATATATATATATATACGCTTTGTCAAACAACGCATATACCCTACACATATTTGTGAAATTGTAATAATTTAGCAAGAAATGTAACAACTATGCATTCATAGACATAAGGATGCTTAGGTTCATGGGTTTCATATACTTGGTGCCATTGAATATTTCTTGCACGACCAGCCGATTCGCCCTCTCAGTCGGGTGGTAGCCATCCCAATACACATACTTGGCCCTATCGGGACACAAGTTTGACAATGCGGTGCAAAGGCCTAGCCCGTTATATCGTCCTTGTCCACAACATGCTTTGTTAGTCACCTCAAATCCTGCACAACCCATATCCTACAATTACAACGTGTCTACAAATTGTTTATATCTTATAAAACCAAAAGAAATAGAAACATGTAATAACATTACCAAAAGCTTTTGGTTTGGTGATGAAGTCATAGAAAATATGATGTGCTTCAATAGAAATAAAGACATTACTACCCAATTTCTTGTTCAACAAACCAATCATTGCTGTCACTTGAGGATTGAATAGGTCCGCGGCTTGTTGCAGCTCTGTCGCGCATTCTCCTTTAAGGCTACGCAATGCTATTACCGACGGTGCACAACCCAATGGTCCGGTGGCAGTCACTAGTACTTTTCTAGCTCCTAATGTATAAATCCTCTGCATATAATGTACAATTTATCTTTTGGTATTTGAAGATAAAAAATTTATAAACTATGATGGTATGGAGTAGTTATTACCATTAAAATCTTTTGGTACTCTCTTGTGAGTAACTTGACATAGTCGGGGAGTTTATATTGAAATGATCGAAATGAGTTTCGCACCAAATAATAGTTGTTTACGAAATCGTTGCCTCCACACGTTACCAAAACGAGTGCCTCGTTAACGAGCTTTTTGGTTTTCTTGGTACCAATTATATCAGCGACTCGTTTTTGGTATGCTTCGAAGAATGCTAGTTGGCGCGGCATTCGAATTATGTTCACCTATAAAACATGAACGAGTTGATGTGGAATATAGGAAAAATACATATATGACACTAAACCAGCAATGATACGATAGTTGATAATTCAACTTTCTTTAGTTAGCAAGGGGTTTGGTATGAATTTAATACTAACCTACTATTTACGACCCCGACATTAAACCAAATAAAAAAAAGACATAAACACGTTGAATTATGCATGCGTGTTGTAACATGTTAACTCGTCAAATTTAAGCCACGTAAAAAGAAAGAAAATAAAAAACTTTATAATAATAAATTTAGAGTTAAATGCCATTTTAGTCCCTATGGTTTTAGTCATTTTGCCAGTTTAGTCCAAAGGTTTCATTTTTAACCTGTGGATCCAAAAAGGTTTCACCGTTGCCATTTTAGTCCACTGGGTTAACTTCATCCATTTTTTCTGTTAACCAGAAGGGCAATTCGGTCATTTTATATGTAATTCTGTTAACTAGAAAGGCAATTCGGCCATACAAAATGACCGAATCGCCCTTCTCGTTAACATAAATAATGGAGGAAGTTAACCCAGTGGACTAAAATGGCAACAGTGAAACATTTTTGGACCCACATGTTAAAAATGAAACCTTTGGACTAAACTGGCAAAATGACCCAAACCACAGGGACTAAAATGGCATTTAACTCATAAATTTATATAGGAATATGGTATTATGGTTTATTGAAATGTATACTGAACCATAAGATTATTTTGTATTTTTATTAATATTAAAAATATTAAAAAAAGTAAAATATATCATATGCACTATCTAAGACTTATACATATATGTAATTGTGATGTTGTAAAATAAAATGATAGTGGAACGATGTGACATTCACCTAATGGGAAAAAAACTAATGAATAATATTTATGTTTCAAATGTGATTTCTGATAATTAGATGAGGGATCATATTGACGTACATATGTTTTTATTTTCGGATTGCCTGCCTTCAAAAAATATAATTTTATTAATGATTTCTCATTATAAATGATACTTGTACAAAACAATAAAAGTTAGCTAATTCTAAATTACAATTAATATTAGAATGTTGGTTATGTGCTCTTAATTGGGTTTTTTTTTTTTTTTTTTTTTTTTTGTGTGTGTGTTGCTTAAAGCTGTTTACCATCTGAGTTAACAATAAATACTGAAGTTAGCAACTTACAAATTGGAATCCAGTGTCATTGAGTATTCCGATCCCTGCAGAAGCGAAGTTGGCACCATTAAGGAGTTTTTTACCATTGAGTTCTGGATCCAAGTACGGTAATAGTGGATCCACCCCGATTTGTTCGCCTAAAAAATTTGACCCAAAAACAATCAAAATGAATCCATAATTAGAACATCATCGTGAGATATACGTAAACGAAATTCACTAATACTCGAAATAAATAAATTCATATTAATTAAATTAATTACGACGTTAGTTGAGAGGTGAACCTATAAGATCTGGGATGTTTCTACCATTAGAGAAACGACCCGTAGGACGATGAGAAACATAATCAATCCCATAAGGAGGTGAGTCCGCTCTTGCGGTTGTAAGCAAGAAGTTATTGTTTCCGTTGTCGACCAACGAGTCCCCAAACACAAAAAATGCTCTTGGCTCGTTTTTGGTTCTTGCATCACCGGTTGGACTAGTTCCAGCCCCCCACAAAAGATTTAATAAAAAGAACACCATAATGTTAACAAGTGTTATTGAAGATATCATTATTTTATACTTAGATTGTTATGTATATGAAGGTAACAATTGATGGGAAACTCAAGGCGTCATGGGTATTTATACTACTTGAAGGATATATAGTGTGTCAAATTGTGTTGTATAGAGTTGACTTTCGGTGCTGTTAAAAAAAATAACTCTTCAGTTAAAAAGAGAGTTGACTTTTGGAAAGGTTTCTTTACTTCTAAATATAGAGTTATTTTTGGTCTTTAGTTCTAAATATAGAGTTATTTTGTGAATCATTAAGAATCGTTATCTGAAACCACAAGTTCTGATTTTGGTAATGTACATTTTAAACAAAAAGTTCTAATCTCTAATTTTTTTTATTTATTTAATCGATTAACCGAAACCAAGTTAACTACATAGCCAAACAATACAAAAAACCGATGGTTCTGTTTTATAGTTTCTGAAAACGGAATTTTACACTTTGATTTTGGCTTTGTATTTTTAATAAACGAGGAAAACCAAATAACTAAACAACTGTTTATTATTTAATATTTGTTATCAAATCCACACTTCTTATTTTGAAATGTTAAAGTAACAAAAATATGTTGTACGATACCGTTGTTTGTACGGTACTCATGATCAGGGATGAGCAAATGGTACCGGACAGTAGTATCGGATTAACTGAACCGTACCAGTATTTTCTATACCAATAACGGTTGACACCAAGCTTATCCAACTTAAAAAACAAAGATAATTATTATTATTATTATTATTATTATATTTAAAATACTATTCATTAGCTTCTACTATTAATATATATTATTATAATATTTAAAATACTATTCATTAGCTTCTACTATTAATATATAACTAGGTGGATTTGCCCGCGCAATACGGCGGGAACTCGGTCGGTATCTGTTAGGTTCTTACACAAAGAAATTCGGTTGGTACCGGTTTGATTCGTTACGGTTACGGTATGACACCGGCACTTGATTTAAAGTCATGACATGTCCAAAAGAATGTGTTTTACATTGAAAATAAGAAAAAAAAAACCGTGTTCAACAAAGTTTAAAAATGGACGATGAGAAAAAAATTCCAATAATAACTACACCTGTACCGATGTCGGTATCGGGCCGGCTTGTCACGGACTCACGGTACTAATAAGAAAAAAAAAACTTTTTCAACAAAGTTAATAAAGGAACGATGAGAAAAAAATATTAAATAAAGCTGCGTATTCAACTTTATATAAAAAGTGATGAACGCGACTTATCAAAGGAAAATCAAATTATATACAAACTAAATGGGTTTAAAGTGTATAAATTTTTAAGCGTATACCGATACCGACTTGTTCAGTCGGTATTCATTTTGTTCGTCACGACACAGTTATGACATCGGCACCTAATCTAGCCTACTACACAAAAAATACTCTATTTCGAATACAACTCAGTTTTCAATCAAATTTATATAAGAATGTCAAGAAATTAAATCAAACATGACTATGTATTTAAATTTATACAACTCAAAAAATTTATATAAGAATGTCAAGAAATTAAATCAAACATGACTATGTATTTAGTTTTTTTAAGTCAACGGACGCAAGTTATCGAAAAAAATTAAATTAGTAAAAAGAGTAACAATTAAAAACGTATACTATATTGATAAAAAAAAGAATAATGCATTAAATTAAAAGGTTTTTACTAATGGCATAAATTAATAATATTTTTTTGTGACATTAGTTATTAATATTTCTTTTGTTTTTTTAGTTTGGATCACTATTCATCAGCTCTTTCAATTGATATATATATAAAATATAATATAATAATAATTATTAATTTAAAATGCTATTCATTAGCTTCTACTATTAATATATAATATAACTAGATTTGTTGACACCGCGAGTTGCGGCGAAACGGAACAAACGATAAGGTAAAACAAACGTCATTTGAAAAAGAACATCTTGTTTACAAAGCTAAACCATCAGAATTGGTTCAGTTTATCTTTGTACCATTTTATGATAACAAATAAATACTCTCTTTTGAATACATGTTTGTTTTTAATAAAAGTTATACGGGAATGCCAAGAGAAAGAATAAACGAACCTAAGTTATTAAAAAATATCAAATTAACTAAAAAAGAAAATATGATATAAAAAAGGAAAAAAATAATTATTAAAATATAAAATAAATGATATAGGAAATATGGTTTAAGAAAAGAAAGAAAAATGAAAATATGTTAAAAAGTTAAAAGCAAACCTAATAATTAAGTATTATAATATTAAAATAATAGAGGAAATATGGTTTAAGAAAAGAAAGAAAAATGAAAATATGTTAAAAAGTTAAAAGCAAACCTAATAATTAAGTATTATAATATTAAAATAATAAATTATTTAAAAAGCTATACACTATTATAAATTTAAAATTACTATTCATGTTCGTCAACAATATATTATAATGATGATAATAATAATAGGAATAGTAATAATAATAATAATAATAATAATAATAATAATAATAATAATAATAATAATAATAATAATAATAATAATAATAATAATAAATTAACAATATATGTAGTCTATAAAAATTGGGCTCAAATGTGTACTAATTAATTAGTCATTAACCAACCATAAAAATAAGACAAATTTTCAGGCCCAAACTTATTATTTTCAGCCCAAAATTCTCAATTCCAAGTTCCAACTAACAAAAACTGAAAAAACCAACACTGAACCAACATATTATGGAAACCGAAAACCAAATCTTAACAGTTTTCAAAAATCCAAAAACCAATCTTTTGGTTTTTAGTTTGGTTTTGAGCCCAAAACAAACTCAATTTAACCAACCTATAATATGTATTAATATGTATTAATGTATTACGGTGGTTGAAGAAAAAGAACAATTAACTTCTTCAAACTTTTTTTTTCAAACTTGTAATTGACTTTCTAGTTGAGAATCATATGTAATAATATAGTAGTAGTACGGTGGTTGAAGAAAAATTTAACACAATTTCGTCACAAAAATTAATTACAATTCAATCTTTACCCAAACTTTTAATTGCTACCGGTTACACGATTTTGAGATGTCATTCACTACCAATATCATTAAAACAATGTTGTATAGTCAAACATATGCATTTATAGTCCCAACAGATATATTATGATGGTTAAGTGATCTGCTACACGGCATTTAGGATTTGGTCTAATGGTCAAAAGGAATTACCTCTTGTCAAGAGATCAAGGTTCAACTTGTGAGACATTATCTAGTAAAGAATATAGGGGAGAAAAACTTGGTTGTTAAAAAAATATTGATCTGCTACACAACCAAAAGACAGAAAATTTAAATTTTGCAAGTCAAGTTTATAGTGTATTTATCTTTGAAAATTTAGGGATTGATGTTTAAAAAAAAACATACACTACTACATGAGTATTACTCACCAATAATTACATTCACATGATATTCGTCGGTAATTGCCAGCAAGTCACGCCGAAGTCTTATTGATAATCTATTATTGTATATTCTATTAGGGATCGCCGGGAATTTAGGCAGGAAATCAAATTTCCAACATCACGATTTCCAACAGAGTAATACTGACAGTTTGCCATCATTAACCACCAGGGGCGGATTTAGAGGGAAACACCGGGTTCCCAGGAACCCAGTCTTTTTGGAAAAAAAACGTTGTGTAAATCTTGTATGATTTGGAAAAAAAAAACGTTTTTTTTTGTAGTGTAAACCTTGTATGATTTGGAAAAAGGAACCCAGTAATTTCTCCGGCTGGATCCGCCACTGTTAACCACCTCTGCAAAGACTCCGTTTTTTTGTTCAATTTTGTTTTTACAAACAGCCGATGTATAATGAAATAATATAAAATAAAAACTGTACAAAGAATGTACTGTAACTCTTGCAATACTATGGGTTAAAAATAATTCTTGTACCAACATTACAAATTAAAAATAATAATAATAATAATAAATATGGATCTATGCATCCACTTTCCTAAAAGCTTCCACTCTAATTATGCACCTTATCACTAAGCGGTTGTTTGGCAACCTTTGAGTGGTTAAGTGCTGAATCAGTAAAATGTCTGAACCATTAAGTGCTGAATCAGTAAGAGGTCTGAACCATTAAGCGCATGTATAATGTTTAACCGTTCAGAGGCAAATGTCTGACCAGTTCGGATTAGAGATCTTAACCATTCAGACTCTGTATAAATCTTAACCATTTAGAGATAAATGTCTGAACCATTCAGACATCTGCTCGTGAAACAAACAGTCTGAACCATTAAGTGTTGAACCAGTAAGAGTTCTTAACCATTAAGAGCCTCGTTAAGAGGTAAACAAACATCCCCTAACTCTTTCTAGGTTAATAATCTTTTACTCATTGTCATTTTCACATTGGCCATGCTGATTTTCAACTCTTGACCAAGTTAGTTGTTGGCGGTTATTAGATGTGCTAACATAATTAATTAGTGAGCTTCAGTAAATAATACAAGTGAACAATGAGCAATCTAGAAATAATTTAGCAACTTTAGTAAAACTGCTGATTTTTTATTTAAAATGTAATTTATTAGTTCATATGCTACAATTTTCATACAAGTGAAAAACGAGCCATCTTGGATATCACAGACATCTTTGCTTCCCTGTACTCTTGTCTAAGCATCTTGTCAAAAATGAATTGCGAGAAATTAAACGGCTTATTCAAAGTCCGAACCGCCATTGTTAATTTAAGTGTCATTTTTATTTCTTCAGTTCCTGTGAACAGACTCAATGTTTTTAGATGCCTAAAGCAAACTCTAAATGCAGGGCCCTTTCCGATTTTTAACTGATATTTTTTTTGTTACTTTATATCAAGTATGTGGTGGTATTTATATATATTATACTGACGTTTTGTAAAAAGAAACTAGATTATGTGTTTATTGTTAGAGATGTTGTCTAGATCTAGTGAGAAATCGAATCAAGCACGTCTCAAGCTCGGAAAATCAAGACCGAAGCTAGTTTTGCTTTTTCATTGAAACTAGTTTCGCTTTTTGTCAAATTCGCTTTTTGTAAAGTGTTTGGTGAACAAGTCAAAATCCAATATAGATACCACTTAGGCTACTCGGTATGGGGTGCAGCCCCGCTCCGTCCTGCTTCGGCGACGGAGTGAACACCATGCCGCCGCCCCTGCGTCGCGTCGTCCCCGTCGAGCTGGTGCCGTTTGCGACGGTCCAAAAATAGTGGGGCCCAATCAATAAAGTTACCGTTTAATAAAAAAAAATTCAATTTTTTTTCAAAAAACCAACGGTAATATTTAGAATAATTATAAATTTCAATTCCATTTTCACTTTCATTCACCAAATTAACCACAAAATCTCATCCCTCTCTCACATTATTTTATAAATCTTCTTCCACTTTTATAAACCTTATACTTTAGCATGGATCCTTTCAACAACCCGAGCGACCCGAACAATCCGTATAACCCGACGACTCCCATCTACCCGACCCAACCTAATGTTTTCTCGGGTCCGAGATATTATCCGACTCTAGAACCGAACCAAATCTCGCAATATTCATCAAATACGTTCGCATCATTCCAACACTCGCCAAACCAATTCGCTCAATTCTCTCAAAATCAAGCCCTTCAACAAATGATGATGCGGGGTGCTTATAATTTCCCACCGAACCCGACACCACCCGTTCAACCCCAACCGATCCCGACGCAACCCTTTCAACAATCCGAACCCGACGAGGATGTGGAGGTTGTTCCCGAAACCCAACCACCTAAAGGAAAAGGAAAACGAAACAAAGGCAAGAAAGTGGTGGGTGATCAATCGTCCAAACCAAAGGGGACTAAGTGGACGCCAATCGAAGAATAAGCCTTAGCCAAGGCTTACATTGGCACGTAAGACCACCCGATAAAATGTTCGTATTTTTTAAAGGTTTAACAGTTTGTTTTTTTTAAAGGTTATTTATTATTTTGTTAACACTTTATATATTTTGTTTGTTTTTTATAGGTAATAACCAACCGGGTGACGGGTTTTGGGCAAAGGTTTTGGCGAAGTTTCTCGACTATATGGGCCAAGGCGCGTATCGAGATGTCGATTCGGTCTCATCAAAGTGGCGGAAAATGAACGCGCTCATCAATAGGTTTTGCGAGGAATATAATAAATTATATACAAGTGACCGTCGTAGCGGCATGAGCGACGACGATGTGTTCAGAATGGCGTTGGACAAGTATAAGGCGAACAATGGTAATACCAATTTTGCTCACGTTCGCGCGTGGATGGTTGTAAAAGACGAACCAAAGTGGAAGCCGATTCCCAACGAGGTGGCGATGGCGAAACGCCAAAAAACATCGGAAACGAGTAGTTTTAGCGCCGGTGGATCGGACGCGAGGTGTAACTTAAACTTAAATGATGACGCCGTATTTGACGAAGAGGAGTACGCCGTACATGAACCGGAGCGTCCACCGGGCCGAGACAAATCAAAGAAGGAGCGGGCCAAGGGGAAAGAAAAGGAAAAGGTGGACCCGAACATGGTTGAGTTTATGGAACACTTAAAAATGTACAATGACGTCACGGCCCAAAAGACGAAGGCGAAGGACCGGGTCGCCGAAGAAAAAGCTCGTGTAGAGGAAGAAAAGTTACGCGAGAAGGTGCGGTTGTCGAATGAGAAAATCCGAATTTCCGATGAAAAAATTCGGCTAAAGGAATGGGAAATAATGATGATGAATGTCGAGGACGAACCCGAGCCGAAACGTTCGATGTTGAAAAAACTTCAAAACGACATCATGAAGAAGCATAATATTATTTAAGTCTATGTTTTTTTTAAGTCTTTGGTTTTTTTTATTAAGTTTATGTTTTTTTATTTATTACGTTTATGTTTTTTTTATGTTTATGTAATGTGGTTTTAATATTAATGAAAATATTTTGTTAGTATATTTGTTAAATGTTAAAAAAATAGAAGACTAAAGAAAATAAAAAAAACATAAAAGTGGTGGAGGATGATGACTAGGACCATCTTACCATGCTCTCTAGTTTTGGAGGATGGACCATCCTTTGGAGGACTATGATGTGGCGCCTACGTGACGGATCATCTTCCAAGGATGGTCCATCACCATACCCACTAGCCTTACGTTCACTTGTGAACTAGGATTGCTTTCTGCAGTAAATTCACTTTTAACTAGTTTCGCTTTTCACCTTTTCTTTTAAACACAGAAATTTTTTCACTTCAAATTTTATTAACTAATTTCAAAATCACCAGTGTAAAAATGTTTGTTTACACATGGAAGTTAAGAAATAAAATTTTTATGGCTTTTAAAAACTTTATGCTACATAAAATCTTTTTATATTTTCATAAATTTATATCAAAACACACCAAAAATATATTTTGCAATTTTTCAAAATATTTAAAAAATTCAAATATTTTTAGATTTTATAATTTTCAAAACAAGGACAAAACTTTACAAAAAAAAAACAAAATATTTTCTGGGTATAACGCGTAAGAAGATAAATCAGTAAATATTAGACTAATTCACACTTTTGTTTAATTAGATAACATTTTAGATAATAGTCTAAGTCGATTACTGGTATTGTGATCCACTTAAACTCAGATTCAATAGTTTCATGAGCATGCTTAATGATATGATTAAGGTAAGATTTTAAATAACTAACGTATGGTTCCGACACTCACGAACATACTCTCATGTCACAGTATGAACAAGTTTTTCTATAAAGGTAAGGATACTATTTGCATATGTAATCTTTGGATAATTGTCAGAATTTCTGGATCCACGGGTATATATGACCGTATAATCAGAGAGGTCATAATTTGACTTGGAATTTTACCATATTGGTAATTTTTCTGCATAATTGCTATACCATAAAGGTATTTGATTCAACGTCGATTGAACCAAGTTCAACTAGAAAAGGAAATTTGCATAAGGCTTTACATTTAAGTAGTAAAACATCAAAGTTGCTCTAGGTCTATATCACTGTATAATCAGAAGAACACGTTTGATGTCTCAAATGTCAAATAATATAAAGGCCTAGTACCTTAGAATCTGGCAATCTATCAAATAAGATTAAGATTAACCATATGTGTAGTGAGGTGTTTATCAACAGGTATAGAGATAAACTGAAGTTTTTGATTACTTGGTTTTTCGATTACATTTAGGCCTTCAATTTATAGACCAAACATAAACTAAAAATGGATACAAGAATAATTAAAGGGAATAAATCAAGGCTGGAAATCCGGATCGTGAGCTGTAATTGTGAGTAGTAAGGTTTGACCAATCCCAATATTTTCCAAATATACTTTATTTTCTAACACTCCCCCTCAAGTTGAGTAGTGGGGTCACCAATACTTAACTTGCTCAAGCAGCTACTAAAAGCGTTTCCGTTGACGGCCTTTGTAAGAATATCTGCGAGTTGATCTTTTGACGATACATATGGGAGCTCTATGATTCTTTCCTCCAGTTTCTCTTTGATGAAATGCCGGTCTACCTCTACGTGTTTTGTTCGATCATGTTGAACTGGGTTTTCTGAGATTTGTATTGCAGCCGTATTGTCACACATAACTTTACTTGGTTCCTTTTGGAAAAAACCAATGTCTTCTAGTAGCTTCCTGATCCAAAGAACTTCGCTTAAACCTCGAGCTATACCTCTAAATTCCGCTTCTGCACTTGATAGAGCAACCACCTTCTGTTTCTTACTTCTCCAGGTAACAAGGTTTCCACCGACCAAGGAGAAGTACCCTGATGTTGACCTTCGATTTCCCTTATCTCCTGCCCAGTCTGCATCGGTGTAGAGCTCAACATTCAGATGTCCATTTGTTTTGAACAACACTCCATGGCCTACGGTTCCCTTGAGATACCTTAAAATCCTCTGAGCAGCGTCCATGTGGGCAACTTGTGGTTGGTGCATGAACTGACTTACTACTCCAACCGCATATGCTATATCAGGACGAGTGTGAGAGAGATAAATTAGCTTGCCCACGAGCCGTTGATACCTTTCTTTGTCCGCAAGCTCCCCATTAAGTTCCATGTGAAGGTTGTGGTTCACCACCATTGGAGTATCTGCGGGTTTGCAATCAATCAACCCGGTTTCTGCCAGAAGATCAAGGACATACTTTCTTTGACATATGAAGATCCCCCGTTTAGACCTGAGGACTTCAATCCCGAGGAAATACTTGAGATTCCCTAGATCTTTCATTTCAAATTTTGAAAACAGATTCTCTTTCAGCTGTGCTATTTCTTCTACATCATTTCCGGTAATAATCATGTCGTCTACATATATGATCAAGCAAGTTACAAGGCCATTTCTTCTCTTGAGGAATAGAGTATGATCAACATTACTTTGGTGATACCCGTATTCTTTCATGGCCAAAGTGAACTTTCCAAACCATGCCCGAGGAGATTGTTTTAGCCCGTATAATGACTTTTTCAACCGACATACTTCCTTTTCTTTAAAATTCCCTGAAAAACCTGGAGGTGCTTCCATGTAGACCTCTTCCGTTAGGTCTCCATGGAGAAATGCGTTTGTAACGTCAAACTGGTGGAGAGGCCACTCCTTATTCGCTGCCACAGAGAAGAGGACTCTGATGGTGTCCATTTTTGCAACCGGAGAGAATGTCTCAGAGTAATCGATCCCATACGTCTGAGTGTAACCCTTGGCTACGAGCCGAGCTTTGTATCTTCCAATGGAACCATCTGGTTTGTATTTGATTGAATACACCCACCGACATCCAACAGTTTTCTTTCCTTTAGGAAGAACACACTTCTCCCACGTGTTGTTTTTCATAAGAGCACGCATCTCCGTTTCCATTGCTTCCTTCCAGTTCTTCTTACCCTGAGCTTCCTTTACTGAAGTCGGTATTTGTTCGGAGTATAGTGAGGTAACAAATGCTTTCGCACTGCTAGATAAGTTCCCGTCAACCATATTGGCTGTAGGGTACCTTGAATTTCTAGTTTCCCTTTCTGGGGAGTACCGTTTTGGAGGAACCCCTCTATTGGCTCTAGGAGGTAAAACATATGTTCCTGGTGTTGTTCCAGAGCCTTCATCATGCTGTTCATTTGATTTGACTTCTTCTTGGACTGCGTTGTTTTGCTCAGCAATCTCCACCTGTTCCATTATCTCGGGACTTTCCTGATTGTTAGTGGTATCTGGATCAGATTCAGGCACATTTTCAAGGTTTGGAGAGTCACTTACCTCGAACACCAGTCTGGATGATTCTTGGGTGAGACTTTCGACAGGCTTAGTATGTGTGGATGTATGTGATGACTCATCTTTGCTTGCAGACGGTATCCACTTCAACCAGCTCAGTGAGTCTTCATGTTCTATCTCCCCCTGACCACTGGGATGGGACTGATAGTAATATTCTGTTTCAAGAAAATCGCAGTGGACAGTGGTAATCACACGACGCCGTGATGGGTTATAACATCGATATCCTTTCTGATTCACCCCATAACCAACAAAAACACATTTTTCGGCACATGGATCAAGTTTGGATCGTTCGGTTTTGGGTATATGGGGAAAAACGGTACACCCAAAGACACGAGGTGGTAATGTAAGAGGTGGGGGTAGTTTGGTGAATGTGGATAAGGTATCTAGGGGAGTTTTTAGGTCAAGGGCTTTGGTTGGTAAACGATTAAGAAGATACACAGCTGTGTTTATAGCTTCGGGCCAAAAGGATTTAGGGACTTTGGATTCAAGCATAAGGGCTCGAGCCATTTCTACCAAAATGCCATTTTTTCGCTCAACTACACCATTCTGTTCTGGGTGTTTTGGGCAAGTGGTTTGGTGAATCATTCCCTTCTCTTGAATAAATTGTTTCATGGAGGTATTAACATACTCCCCTCCATTATCAGATCGTAAGATCTGAATGTTGGTTTTGAATTGAGTTTGGACCATGGTGTAAAACAGTCTAAATTTGTCAAAGACTTCAGATTTGTGTTTTAAAAAATATACCCATGTCATACGGGTACAGTCATCAACAAATAATAGGAAGAAACGAAGATTTTGACCTCCATTCGTTTCAGTTGGACCCCAAACATCGGAATGTATTAGTGAAAAGGGTTCACTGACCCTAGTGTTACTTGGTTTGAAAGGTTTTTTATGGCTTTTGGCTAAGGCACATGTTTCACAGTCTAAAGTACTGTTTGACGGAAAAAGTTTAGGGAGTAAAAGATGTAGATACCCAGCGGAAGGATGCCCTAATCTCCTATGCCAAAGCCATGTTTCTCTACTCTTTGTTCCGTGAGCAAGCATCGCAGTCCCTGACTGAGTCACCTCATCCACATAGTATAAGCCCTGTCGTTCAGTGCCACGCCCAATTATCTTTCCAGTTCTGATGTCCTGTAAGATACAAAAATGAGGATGCATTAGAACTGTGCAATTGAGTTCCTTTGTAACATGACTTATTGATAATAATTTATGTGTTAATGAAGGAACATATAAACAATTTGACAATCTCAGATTGGGAGATATTTCGACAGTTCCTCCTCCCTTTACTGAGGCACTTTCGCCATTTGCAGTCTTGATATGAGTTCTGTTTGGTGTCGTTGTAGACACGAAGTCTGATGGTTCGTACGTCATCGTATCAGTGGCTCCACAATCAAAAATCCAAGAGCTGACTTGATCACCGCTTTTCTGTGTTGTTAAATAGGCTTCCCCACTTGTTGATGGATAGTCCTTCAACAACTCATACTTCATGTTCCTTTCAAAAAAAAATTTGTAAAATCCTTTTAAAAAAAAAAAAAAGAATGTTGTCTTAAACAACAAATAAAATAAAAGGGTGATAATCCCAATTCCTTTTTAACTTCACGTGCTCCTCACCCCACCTGTCCTTTTATTTTATAACAACAGCAGTACAAATCTCCCCTCTTTCCTTCCAATATTCAAACCCTAAAAAACTTCACAGTATCTTCTTCTTCTATGTTCTAACAAAACAGCGGAGTGTGGTGGTCGGGTTTAGTAGAGGTGGGGCGGTGGTACTGTGATAGGTTGAAGATGACGGTGGTGGTCGGAGGCGGTGCTCGCGGTGACAGAGATGACGTCACGCCGGAGACAATGATCGGAACGGTCAACAGTGGAGGTTTATTGGTGTTGTGATGACGGAAAAATAACGTTGGGATTCGGTTCGTTTAGTGATGAAGACGGTCGGTAACAGAGGTGATTAAGGGCGGCGGATCTGACAGAGGTGATTAAGGGATTCGGTAACAGAGGTGACGGGTGAACGGCGGCGTCGGCAAGAAGAAGCTGAATCGGTTTTTTTGAATTTTTTGGAGTTTGATTTTGAGTTTTGGGAGAGAGGTTTTCTGAATCGGTTTTGTGGGTTGAAGGAGATAGGTTTTCACTGAATGGATTTGTTTTGTGGTTTAAGCGGATTGATCTCAAGTTCGGATGCACTGCTCTGATACCATATCAACAGGTATAGAGATAAACTGATGTTTTTGATTACTTGGTTTTTCTATTACATTTAGGCCTTCAATTTATAGACCAAACATAAACTAAAAATGGATACAAGAATAATTAAAGGGAATAAATCAAGGCTGGAAATCCGGATCGTGAGCTGTAATTGTGAGTAGTAAGGTTTGACCAATCCCAATATTTTCCAAATATACTTTATTTTCTAACAGTGTTCGCCACTCAGTACATAGGTCATTAAATTTATACCACTGGGCCCACATGCTTTCAGACAGGAAGTAGAGCCTACCAGTACATCGTATGATGAAGCTATTATATTTTAACAACTTTAAGTTTTAGTGTGTAAGAATATTTGGATGTAACCTCCCCTTTAATGCTTGGTATTTGGATGATGGCACGATTATAGGTAATGCAATAGAAGTTGCTAAAGCCTTGGACATCATCAACACGGAGGGACCATCCCTAGGGCTCCATCTCAATATTAAGAAAACGGAAGTGTACTGGCCATCGTGTGACGGTCTCAAGGATCAGGACGACCTTTTCCCGAGAGGGATAGGTAGACCTGAGAGGGGGGTTAAGCTCCTTGGGGGGGGGGCGGTTAGCCGAGATTCTGCTTTTATCGGGGAATTAGCTGGGCATCGGCAACGGTTGACCTTATGAAACTCCTGCCCTGCCTCCAGGACCCCCAGTGCGAGCTTCTTCTTTTAAGGTCTTGCATGGGGGTAGCTAAGTTACTATTTGGGCTACGGACCTGCCAACCCCACTTGATGGCAAATGCAGTATCCTGTTTTGACGATGGTCTCCGTGAGGCTATCGAAGACATTGTTGTTTGCGGGGGGTCCTACTTTGGTGACCTTCAGTGGCGTTTGGCATCTTTGCCGATGCGTTTGGGTGGTTTGGGCCTCCTCTCAGCTCGGGAGGTTGGAGTTTATGCTTTTGTGGCGTCTAGAGCTCAATCGTATGTATTGCAAGACCATATCCTTCGGAACAGTGGAGTTGTTAAGCTTGATGTAGACTACCAACAGGCCCTTGAGTACTTAAGTGTCTCTCTTCCAGACTTTGATATTGGCGGTTTCTTTAATATGGACACCGCCCCGCCAAAGCCACAAAAAACTTTGGCGAATGCTCTATTTGACAAAATCGCTCAGAGTCTGGGAGAAACATTTGATCTGTCTCCCCGCCAGAAGGCGGTGATTGAGTGCTTGAAAGGCCCCCATGCGCAAGACTTTTTTACTGTTATCCCGATCGAGGGGCTGGGGCAATGCATGTCGGCTGTTGAGTATAGGGCTATCCTCAAATACCGGCTGATGATCCCTATGTATCCAGAAGACGAAACCTGCCCAATCTGCCGTAAAGCCTGGATGGATAAATATGGGGAGCATGTTGTTCATTGTAAGGAGCTCCCTGGTTTCAAATATCGGCATGACTGGGCGAGAGATGTTTTGGGGGACATCTTGAGGAGAGCGGGGATTTCTGCGAAGAAGGAGGCCCCTATGAATTTCCTTACAGACCCCATGGAAGGGAGATCTACACTGAGACCAGCGGATCTGCTCGTCTTTGGCTGGGCAGGAGGGAAACATGCTTGTGTGGATCTCACAGGAGTCTCCCCCTTAGGTGGTTTAAGGGAAAGCGGGTTTGTAGCAGGACAAGCTATAAGGAAAGCAGAATCAAAAAAGGTGGATAAAGACGCTAAAGCATGTGCTGATAACCAACATGCATTTGTCCCCTTCGCCTTCGACACCTTTGGCTCCCTAGCTCCAGAAGCTATCCGTTTGTTGACTAGGGTCCAAAAGGTTGTCCATAACAGTTGCTCATCAACAGGGGGCAGGGGTTTGTCTTTAATAGGCTAGGGTTTGCTATTCAGAAAGGGGTAGCGACGCAGCTTGTTGCTCGCTTGCCTGCGATATTGATGTAAAGTGCACTTATTTTTAATGAAAGAGGGAATGAAATTATTCTTTATAAAAAAAGTAAGAATATCAATTGATATACTATAATTTATCTTTTTAAGATACGCCATGGGTGGCATAGTCGAGTCACACAGGTTTGAATGTATTCACTAAAAAAACGACCAAAAGTTGTATTTCACAATTAAAACACGGACGATTGAACGATGGTTTATAATACGGATAATTTGAATGATTTGAACGATTTGAACGATTGGAACGATTTGAATGATTGAACGATTTGAACGATTTGGACGATTGGTTTATGGTAAGTGATTAGGTAACGAGACGATGTGTAATGTGATAAAAGCATGGTGGATACGCCGCTGGTACTTCCTATATCTTATATATAAGTGCTTTTATCACATTACATGTCGTAGCGTTATCTAGATCACTTGGACAAATGTTTTCAAACGATGTCACGCAACGATGTTTACTTAAAGATATAAACCATACAATGTTTACTTTCAAAGACGATTTACTACTTGGTATTACAAAGACAAAAGTTTTCAGTCAAGATTCATGGCTACAATAATTTTGGTTTACTTATATAATCTTGTAAAGATGATAAAACATATTGCAATATCAAACACTTTTTGATTTCAAGGTACATACTCGACAACTCCCGTAGTTGGACGAGGTATTGCAATATGGATTCAAGTCCATGAATTTGACATACAAAACCTATGTACTCGCCGACATTTTTATGCTGACTGTTTTTCAAATATGTTTCAGGTTCTATTATGTGACGATTGTTGATTGCTTGCTATACATAGGATGGACGCGGGCCTTAATGACTTAAAACTTGAAAGAAAATTTTTGTATTTATTTGGTTCATATCAAAACAATGGGACAATTAATGAAATAAAACAAAACTTCAATTACCATGTGTAGTTAAACAATGATTCTATTACGACACACCCCGACGTTTCCGCCGCAGTTTATTGTATTACGCGGTCGGGGTGTGACAGAAGAGTTGGTACTTCTTATATATAAGTGCTTTTATCATATTATATTCCGTGGCGTTATCTAATCACTTACTATAAACCAAACATTCAATTGTACTTGTTCTCAATCATTCGTGTTATCAAAACCAATCGTTCAAATCATTCAACTCGTTCGTGTTATAAACCATCGTTCAAGCGTTCGTGTTATAAACCATCGTTCAAGCGTTCGTGTCATAAAACCATTCGTTCAATCGTTCGTGTTTTAATTATGAAAACTTACTTTTGGTCGTTCTAGTTGAACACATTCAAACCTGTGTTTTGACTCGTCTATACCACCAAAGGGTATCTTTAAATCGACTAACAAACCACCAAAGGGTTTATTAAAATCGTCAGGTTCTGTCGTTACCCACATTACCCCATAACCATGGCGATAGTCTGATAACGGGATTTGTCAGATCCTATGGTACCATAACATACTACTGGTCGGCTCGGCCAGATCTAATGAATGTCATTCGTGTTATGTATCAACGCACCAACAAGTGTCGTTCACATTATTGACATCGTTGTGTTTAATATAAACCATAGCATTCGTTTTGTTTTGAAAACTCGAAATCATTTAGCACATATGAATCACCTCAAAACAATTGAAAGCATAAAATAGGGGAACTATGTACTCACTTGAGATTGCAAGGTATCCTTGATTAAGTGAACTAAAAAGCTCAGGCAATCAATAGTGGCACCTAGTATCGGATCACTATGTTAATAATCGGGACCTAAATCAGGAGATCAGGTAGAATGAGGTCTAGTAAACCAAATGAGTGTTGGAACTCATATGATATGGTTTAACAAAGCCTACATTCTGATTTGGAACCTATATAAGTGCTTTTATCATATTACATTCCGTGGCATTATTTAGTTCACTTGGACGAATGTTTTCAAACGATGACACGCAACGATGTTCACTAAATGATATAAACCATACAAGTTTTATTACAAGGATGATTTACAATTTGGTTTACAAAAAACAAAGGTTTTAGTCAAGATTCATGGCAATGAGGTTTTCGCAAACATATAACCAACTCGTTTGAGTTGGATAATCATATTGCAATACCAAATACTTTTCAATACAAGGTTTCCAATTATCGACACTAGTAGTCGTTCGAGGTATTGCAATATGTATACAAGCCATGAATTTGACACACTCACAAAACCTACCTACTCGCCGACATTTTTGTGTTGACTTTCTTTTCACATATGTTTCAGGTGCTGTTGTTTGATGATGATTATGATGCACGCTCACATAGGAACGGACGAGGCCTTAGTGACTTAATAACAATGAAAGACAATATGTTTGTGTTTTGATTTTAAATAAGAAGAAGAAAATGTAATAACTTAATTCAATAAAATGAAACTTCAATCCATGTGTTGTGAAACAATGATTCTGTTACGACACTCCCCGACGTTTCCGCCTCGGTTTTGGTTGTTTTAACGCGGTCGGGGTGCGACAGAAGAGTTGGTATGCCGTAGTATCAGACCAGTCACTCTTACCTGTGAAATCTTGGGGTGAGTGTCCACTTATAGGCTAAAGCATGTCTTCGCGATACATTATTTAGACCCATTTACTTTGATTAGTCATTGTGTGTCGTTTGTTTGTTCGAGGTAACGAACAAATGATCACCTTCCTTATGCTTCGTCGATATTTTCAATACCTCTTTTGTTTATCCAAATGTCAATCTCACTCGTTTCTCATGTTTGCTTGTTCTTTTTAGAAAATGCCTCCTAGACGCGATCAAACTCAGGATGCTACACTCGTAGCCCTAGTCGCTCAGTAGATTGCTGCTGTGATTCCGAACCTAATTACTCAGATCAATCAAGCAAATAACAATCACAATAATAACAATGCTCAGTGCAGTTTTAAAACATTCAATTAAGCTAAACCACTGAAATTTTCTGGGTCTCAAGGAGCGACTGCGCTCCTACAATGGTTCGAGAGTCTAAAAAGTACATTTAGACATGTTCAATGTCCGAATGAGCGAAAGGTTGAGTTTGCATCCAGCGTTTTTGAGAAACATGCTTTAACATGGTGGAATGGGGTGATGAGAGATAGGAATGCCGATGTGGCGATGGCACAGACTTGAGAAGAGCTTCGGGCTCTCATGATGAAAGTGTTCTGCCCCCGACACGAAATAAGGGTATTGGAAAGGAAGTTCAGTTTTTGCGCCATATTGTCAACGAGGAGGGTATTCACGTGGATCCTTCCAAAATCGTAACGACTAAGGATTGGAACACACCTACTACACCCACATAAGTTCGCTTTTTTCTTGGTCTTGCTGGTTACTATCGTCGATTTATTGTGAACTTCTTAAAGATCACGGTTCCCCTCACTTGTTTGACTCAGAAGAATAAGCCTTTTGAGTGGGGACCCAAACAAGAGGAAGCTTTTCAAACACTGAAACGAAAACTCTGTGATGCTCCTGTCTTATCATTGCCTGATGGCAATGATGATTTCGTTGTCTATTGTGACGCATCGAATCTAGGCCTTGGTTGCGTTCTCATGCAACGAGATAAAGTCATAGCCTATGCGTCAAGACAATTGAAAATTCATGAGAAGAACTACACAACTCATGATCTTGAGTTAGGTGTTGTAGTTTTTGCTTTGAAAATCTGGAGACACTATCTCTATGGCACGAAATGTGTGGTTTTCACAGACCCCAAGATTCTCCAACATATTTTCAATCAAAAGGAGCTAAACATGAGACAACGACGCTGGGTTGAACTCTTGAACGATTATGACTGCGAGATTCGCTACCATCCTGGTAAGGCGAATGCTGTAACCGATGCACTAAGCCGAAAGGAACGAGTCAAGCTACACTGTGTTCGAATTCTATCTGATATCCACTCACGTGTCTCTCAAGCTCAACATACTTGTGTTACACAAGACTTCATGGGTAAAGAATTACCAGGTCAACTAGAGCTTAAACTCGAAACGGAAGACAATGGATTACTTTATTTCAAGAACCGAGTAAGATTCCGAGTCAAGACAATCTTCGCACTTTAGTGATGGACGAATCTCATAAGTCTCGTTATTCAATTCATCCTGGTGCTGACAAAATGTACAAGGATCTTTGTACTCAGTACTGTGGCCTGGTATAAAGAAAGATGTTGCCTTGTATGTGTCAAAATGCCTAACTTGTCTCAAAGTCAAGGCTGAACACCAACGTCCATCTGGTTTGCTTGTACAACCAGAAATACCGGTATGGAAGTGGGAGAACATTGCAATGAATCTTGTCACTAAGTTACCGCACACATCTAGTGGTCATGATGCCATTTGGGTAGTCATTGATCGTCTTACAAAATCATCACACTTTTTACCGATTCGCGAGGATCTATCTACTGATAAACTCGCCAAGATCTATGTTGATGAGATTGTATCTCGACATGGTGTTCCTTTGAACATCATATCTGACCGTGATGCTCGATTCTCATCTCACTTTTGGAAGACCATGCAATCCGCTATGGGAACCCAACTAAATCCGAGCACTGCTTATCATCCCCAAATGGATGGACAATCCGAGAAGACGACACAAACATTGGAGGATATTCTTAAAGCATGTGTGATAGACTTTGGTGGTAATTGGGATTCGCATCTACCGTTGATCGAGTTCTCTTAGAACACTAGTTATCACGATAGCATCAATATGGCACCTTTCGAAGCTTTATATGGTCGAAAATGTCGTTCACCTGTCTGTTGGAATGAGGTCCGTGAAGCTCAGCTTACTGGACCTGAACTCATTCTTGAAACAATAGACAAAGTCAAGAAAATTTGCGAAAATCTTCTGACAGCTAGAAGCCATCAAAAGAGTTATGCGGACATGCGACGCAAGCCCTTGGAATTTCAAGTTGAAGACCATGTCCTACTCAAGGTTTCCCCTTGGAAGGGAGTGGTGAGATTTGGAAAGAAAGGAAAACTTGCACCACGATACGTTGGACCATTTAATATTGTTGAAAGAATCAGAAAGGTTGCCTGTCGACTAGAGCTACTTCCTGAACTTGGGAATATTCACCCAACATTCCACGTGTCTAATTTAAGAAAGTGTTTAGTTGATACTGATCTCCATATTCATGTAACACCCCGAAAATATAAAACCTTAAATTGGAATTTGTAAGGTTTAAATAAACGAGAATTTACTAACTAGGAATTTTAACCTAATTAGTTAAAAGTCTAGAAACAACCTAAAGTAGGGTTAAAAGTAAAAAAAAAAAAATCAATGTTGATCAAAGTGGAGGGGTTTAAGTTGTTAAAATTGAAACTTTAATTCTAATAAACAAATAACACATAAACTTAACACCCACTTTGAAGCCCTGGTCGACCAGAACATCAGGGGGCGACACCCACCTTTAACCAAACCTAGAATTCTACACAAATCCACAAATTGAAGGAGCAAATCTGGTCCAAACGAAAATCCGAGCTTAGAATCGTGATCCTCATCGTAAGAGGATTACAAGGTATGTAAAATCTAAGGAAAACTCTCAACTTGAAATTTTCATGTATTGGGAAAAATCTAGAATTAGGGTTGCATGTGTATGTTATGATGATTGAGGAACAATTATAGTGTCTAAGGACAAACCCTAGATCAATAGAAGTTGAAATCATAAGAAATTTTGGGTGAATCTATAAACACCATGGTAGGTGATTAGTGGGTCATGTGTATTTGGATGAACACTAGAAAGTAGATTGTTAATCTAGTGTAATTTGGCAATCTGGAAGTGATTTCAGCAATTAGAAGCTAACATTCATGTAAATTGGTTGATTTATATGAAAATAGGGTTAAATGATAAACTAAAGATGTGATGTTAATCATGTAAAAATCTGCTTATGAAGTGTTTGTTGAAATGCCTCTATGAAGGCTTAAAAACTGAAATTTCGAGTTTAAACGCATAATCATGATGTTCGGTGTTTTATGCGAATTATGATTTGAAGAGAGTTCTAAACATGTCTTAAATTGAACTCTATAGGACAAGATACCGGAACGTCGAGTGGACAAGCCGGTGGTGATTCACGGTTGAAGGGTGTGCGCTAAGGTATGTAACTTGACCCGTTACATTTAGTAGATTTTGATGATTGTATAATATGTATTTGAATTATAGAACAAGGATGGTTTGAATTAAGTAGAGATGTCGCTATATTGAACGATTGGACAGATTTGGTTGAAACTCGTTGGTTGTCGTTATGTGGAAAGATTCCTTAGACGAGCCAAACGGGTCGAATAATCAAATAAAGCATGGATTAATGTTTTGAATTATGACAGATTGTTCTTAATATGGGTTCGTGTATAAGATGTTGGGAATATGGAAATTTGACGTATTGGTTTCCTAAGAAAAACGAAATCCCAGAAATTGGTTTGGGTGAATTGAACAAACCAAACACAAACATAAATCTCCAGGAGCTACCGTAAATTACGGTACTACCGTAATTTACGGTAGAGTTTAAATGTTTACGATAAATTACTCCTGGTTTACGGTGGACCATAACTCTTCAGGACTCACCGTAAATTACGGTAATACCGTAATTTACGGTGGAACATAAAACTTTAATTTTTTTTTATTTGATGATTGGATCATATGTTAAGTCTTATGTACTAAAGTCAAAACTAATGTTTTAATGGTTTTGACCCTAGGTGATTAGATGGACCTTACGGATGGTGGTCAAGCAACGTTGAAGAACCGAACACGACTTTTGAAGCTTCCGCTATGTGTTTAATCTTACTTAAATTATGTTCATGGGTTGTAAACAGTTATAAATCAACTTTGAATACTTTAAATTAGTCATTAGTTGACTAATGTTTATCTACTTGTAATCTTGATACTTTTGAAATTATGTTTAACTATTATCTTTTGTATAAAATATTACTTATATTCAAGGAAAAAAAAAATTTAAGGGTGTTACAAGTTGGTAATCAGAGCTCAAGGTTGTCAATAAGTGTTCGGTTCAAGCTTGATCGATCGTCCGGTAAGAACTAACTTATTTGTTAATAAATTATGTACTACGTAAAAAAATATATATATAAGAAATGAACAATATGCATGAAACGAGTGTGTAAGCCCACTCAACACTCAAAAACAAGAAATGCATGAAACAAGAATGATTAAATCAAGTTACAAACTTGATTGAATTGAAACAAGAATGATTAAATCAAGTTACGAACTTGATTGAATTGAAACGAGAATGATTAAATCGAGTTATGAACTTGATTAAATCAAAACAAGTAAAGCACGTGTTATAAATGGAATGTTTAAAAATTTATGTAAACATTTCAGAAATAGTGATGGCTGATGGAGGTAATGATAATGCGGTGCCAAGAGTCACCGAACAAGTGAGGGAAGTGATTGCCGAAGAGGTTGGAAAGGCGATCGAAAACAGCTTGTCGGGCTTTATTGGTAAAATTCAAAACACAGTTTTATCAATAGTAGAAGAGAGAATCAAGAAATTGGAAGATGATTCCAATTCAACAAAGGAAAAACATGGTGGACGAAAGCCTTGCTCATACAAGGAATTCATGGCCTGTAAACCACCAATGTATAAGGGGGAGGTTGATCCAATTGTGTGCCAACGATGGCTAAGTGATATCGAAGGAGTATTCGAGAGAACTCATTGTGAGGAAAATGACTACGTAGCTTATGGTACGGGTCAATTAAGAGGTCAAGCGAAAGACTGGTGGGATAACAAAAAGAAGGAGATTGGAAGTGAAGCGGCTAAGGCCATGACATGGGAGGAGTTTAAGACGCCGTTTCTTAAACACCATAGTCCCAAAGCGGTCATAAATAGAATCAAGGAAGAGTTCATGCAACTCAGACACAAGGGTGAATCCATAGACAAGATCACGGGGATGTTTATGGACAAGATAAAGTTCTGTGATGATTTGGTGACAAATGAAGAACAAAAGGTCTATTACTACCATAACATGCTAAGTGCGGAGTATAGAGAGTTCATAACCCCTTCAAAATATGAGACCCTTACCGAGATTGTCAATGCTGCTCGGGAAAGGGAGATCGAACTGAAAAAGAGCATAGAACGGGGTGAACGAAGGGCACAAGATGCGAATCCAAGCCCTACTAAGAAGGCACGAACAAACGAAAGCGCAAAGAAATCTGATACGAAAGGCGGGTCACCAAGTTGCAGAATCTGCGGGAAGGGTCATAAAGGCGAATGCCGTTACAAGGATAAGCCTTGTCCCATATGCAAGAAAATGGGACATATGGCTATATCATGCCCGGAGAAAGTGACGGTTTGTTACAATTGTTATCGAACGGGTCACAAGAAGTCGGAATGCCCGGAACTGGTTGGAAAGAAGGATGGGCAAGAACCGAAAGGTGAAGCCCCGAAAGCAAAGGCAAGATCTTTCCAACTAACCGCCGCAGAAGCAAAGGTTGAACCTGACGTGGTCTCAGGTATATTTGCTGTAAATTCAATTCCTGCACACGTGTTATTTGATACGGGTGCGAATAAATCCTTTGTTTCATATGGACTTATTCGACATCCTTCATTTATTCTAACAAAATTACCTGTGCCTTTAGAAGTAGAGATAGGTAATAACAAAAGCTTTATTGTTTGTGATGTATGTGAAAATTGTAAACTGAGCATCGACGATGAAGAATATTTGATAAATCTAATCCCGATGTCGATGGGAGAATTTCAAGTAGTCGTTGGGATGGATTGGCTATCTCGACACCATGCAAAGGTCGTGTGCTTCCGTAAAGAGATAAAACTAACATCTCCGAGCGGGAAACACGTCACCATTTATGGCGAAAAAGGAGGCAACCCCATAGTATGCTCAATGTTGAAAGCTCACAAGCTAATGAAGCGAGGATGCAAGGCATTCATAATATACGCTAATGAGCCCGAGAAAGAATCACGAAAGACTGGAGATGTACCGGTAGTACGAGATTATGAAGATGTTTTTCCGGAAGATTTACCGGGGGTACCGCCTGAACGGGAAGTAGAGTTCGGGATCGAATTGATTCCGGGCGCGAAACCCGTAGCAAAAGCCCCATACCGACTTGCACCGTTGGAATTACAAGAGTTGATGTCCCAAATCCAAGATCTGCTTGACAAGGGATTCATAAGGCCGAGTGTGTCTCCTTGGGGCGCACCGGTATTGTTCGTGAGAAAGAAAGACGGGAGCATGCGCATGTGTATTGATTACCGGGAGTTAAACAAACTCACGGTAAAGAACCGATACCCGCTCCCGAGGATAGATGACTTATTCGACCAACTACAAGGTGCGAACTGGTTTTCCAAAATTGACCTTAGATCGGGGTATCACCAACTAAAGGTCAAAGAAGAAGATGTGCCGAAGACGGCTTTCCGCACGAGATACGGACATTACGAATTCCTCGTGATGTCATTTGGGCTAACAAACGCACCCGCGGCTTTCATGGACCTCATGAACCGGTTTTGCAAGCCAATGTTGGATAAGTCGGTCATCGTGTTCATCGATGATATCTTGGTGTACTCGAAAAGTGAAGTTGAACACGCACACCACTTACAAGAAGTGTTAGAGACACTTAGGCGACATAAGTTATATGCAAAATTCTCTAAATGTGCCTTTTGGATACGAGAGGTTCAATTTTTAGGCCATGTAATAAATGCCGACGGAATTTTGGTGGATCCGTCAAAGATAGAGGCTGTGTCAAAATGGAATTCCCCGAAGAACCCTTCAGAAATTAGAAGCTTTTTGGGACTTGCGGGATACTATAGGAGTTTCATCCAAGATTTCTCCAAGATTGCGTCACCACTAACAAAGCTAACACGAAAGAAAGAAAGGTTCATTTGGGGTGTTGATCAAGAGAAAGCGTTTCAAACGCTAAAAGAAAAGTTAACTCAAGCTCCGGTATTGACATTGTCGGACGGAGTCGAAGACATGGAGGTTTATTCGGATGCTTCACTATCGGGACTCGGTTGCGTGTTGATGCAACAGGGCAAGGTAATAGCCTATGCCTCGAGGCAATTGAAGATACATGAGAAGAAATATCCCACACACGATCTCGAGTTGGCGGCGGTAGTGTTTGCATTAAAAATATGGAGGCACTACTTGTATGGGGTAAAGTGCACCATATTCACCGACCACGAGAGTTTGAAATACTTCTTCGATCAGAAGGAGTTAAATATGCGACAAAGGCGATGGCTGGAAACGGTGAAAGACTACGATTGCGAAATACGTTATCACCCAGGAAAGGCTAATGCGGTGGCGGATGCGTTGAGCAGAAAAACGGATTACGTCCCGATACGAGTAAGATCGATGCAACTTGTGGTAACCTCAGGTATACTTGAACGTATTCGAGAGGCGCATTTAGAAGCAGTAAAAGAAGAGAATTGGAAGAAAGAAAGAATAATTGGTCAGTTGAAAGATTTGTCGGATGGGAATCACGGGTTAAAGACTCGATCCGGGAGGATATGGGTCCCACATACCTGTGGAGTGAAGGCGCTTTTACTTAATGAAGCTCATAAATCCCGTTATTCAATTCATCCGGGTGCGACCAAGATGTATAATGACTTGAAACAAAATTATTGGTGGCCCGGAATGAAGAGGGATGTGGCGAAGTATGTGGAAAAGTGCTTGACATGTTTACAAGTCAAGGCGGAGCATCAGAAACCATACGGCAAACTCCAACCGTTAGATATTCCGGTTTGGAAATGGGAACATATCACAATGGACCTACTGACCAAGTTGCCTAAAACAAATCGTGGTTTCGATGCCATATGGGTGGTGGTAGATAGATTGACGAAAAGTGCTCACTTTATTCTGATCCGTGAGACTTTTACGTCAGAAAAGATGTCAGAGGTTTACACGAATGAAATAATAGCACGTCATGGGGTGCCGGTATCCATTGTGTCTGATAGGGATACCCGGTTTACTTCAAATTTCTGGCGAGATTTCCAAGAGCAAATGGGAACCAAATTGTTCATTAGCACTGTGTACCATCCCCAAACGGATGGACAAAGTGAAAGAACGATACAAACATTGGGGGACATGCTACGGGCGTGTATAATCGACTTTGGAGGCAGTTGGGATGTTCACCTACCGTTAGTCGAGTTTTCGTATAACAACAGTTACCAATCTAGTATTAAGATGGCACCATACGAAATGCTTTACGGTAGGAAGTGTCGAACCCCGGTATGTTGGGGTGAAGTGGGTCCACGTGAACTTGCCCACCAAGATATAGTACGAGCCACGAATGAAAAGATCGACAAAGTTCGGGCACATTTGAAAGCGGCTCAAGACAGGCAAAAGGCGTATGCTGATAAGAGGAAAAGGCCAATCGAATTCCAAGTTGGTGACATGGTCATGCTAAAAGTTTCCCCATGGAAGGGCGTTATTAGATTCAGAAAAAGGGGGAAGCTAAGCCCAAGGTTTATTGGGCCATTTAAAATTATCGGGAGAGTTGGTAAGGTAGCTTACCGTCTTGAATTACCGGAGGAGCTAAGTGGAATCCATGGCACGTTCCACGTGTCACAATTAAGAAAGTGCTTAGCAGACGAAACGGCCTATATCCATTACGATGATATCGAAGTGGATAATAGTCTGAATTATGCGGTGAGACCGGTGGAGATTTTAGACCGAAAGGTCAAACATTTACGGAATAAACAAATTGATCAAGTCAAAGTCAAATGGGAGCATAGGAAAGGTTCGGACACTACGTGGGAGTCCGAAGAGGAGATGAGACGTCTTCACCCTACTTTATTTGGTACGTACTACGGTTTCGGGGACGAAACCCTTTTAAGGGGGGGTGGACTTGTAACACCCCGAAAATATAAAACCTTAAATTGGAATTTGTAAGGTTTAAATAAACGAGAATTTACTAACTAGGAATTTTAACCTAATTAGTTAAAAGTCTAGAAATAACCTAAAGTAGGGTTAAAAGTAACAAAAAAATCAATGTTGATCAAAGTGGAGGGGTTTAAGTTGTTAAAATTGAAACTTTAATTCTAATAAACAAATAACACATAAACTTAACACCCACTTTGAAGCCCTGGTCGACCAGAACATCAGGGGGCGACACCCACCTGCAACCAAACCTAGAATTCTACAAAAATCCACAAATTGAAGGAGCAAATCTGGTCCAAACGAAAATCCGAGCTTAGAATCGTGATCCTCATCGTAAGAGGATTACAAGGTATGTAAAATCTAAGGAAAACTCTCAACTTGAAATTTTCATTTATTGGGAAAAATCTAGAATTAGGGTTGCATGTGTATGTTATGATGATTGAGGAACAATTATAGTGTCTAAGGACAAACCCTAGATCAATAGAAGTTGAAATCATAAGAAATTTTGGGTGAATCCATAAACACCATGGTAGGTGATTAGTGGGTCATGTGTATTTGGATGAACACTAGAAAGTAGATTGTTAATCTAGTGTAATTTGGCAATCTGGAAGTGATTTCAGCAATTAGAAGCTAACATTCATGTAAATTGGTTGATTTATATGAAAATAGGGTTAAATGATAAACTAAAGATGTGATGTTAATCATGTAAAAATCTGCTTATGAAGTGTTTGTTGAAATGCCTCTATGAAGGCTTAAAAACTGAAATTTCGAGTTTAAACGCATAATCATGATGTTCGGTGTATTATGCGAATTATGATTTGAAGAGAGTTCTAAACATGTCTTAAATTGAACTCTATAGGACAAGATACCGGAACGTCGAGTGGACAAGCCGGTGGTGATTCACGGTTGAAGGGTGTGCGCTAAGGTATGTAACTTGACCCGTTACATTTAGTAGATTTTGATGATTGTATAATATGTATTCGAATTATAGAACAAGGATGGTTTGAATTAAGTAGAGATGTCGCTATATTGAACGATTGGACAGATTTGGTTGAAACTCGTTGGTTGTCGTTATGTGGAAAGATTCCTTAGACGAGCCAAACGGGTCGAATAATCAAATAAAGCATGGATTAATGTTTTGAATTATGACAGATTGTTCTTAATATGGGTTCGTGTATAAGATGTTGGGAATATGGAAATTTGACGTATTGGTTTCCTAAGAAAAGCGAAATCCCAGAAATTGGTTTGGGTGAATTGAACAAACCAAACACAAACATAAATCTCCAGGAGCTACCGTAAATTACGGTACTACCGTAATTTACGGTAGAGTTTAAATGTTTACGATAAATTACTCCTGGTTTACGGTGGACCATAACTCTTCAGGACTCACCGTAAATTACGGTAATACCGTAATTTACGGTGGAACATAAAACTTTAATTTTTTTTATTTGATGATTGGATCATATGTTAAGTCTTATGTACTAAAGTCAAAACTAATGTTTTAATGGTTTTGACCCTAGGTGATTAGATGGACCTTACGGATGGTGGTCAAGCAACGTTGAAGAACCGAACACGACTTTTGAAGCTTCCGCTATGTGTTTAATCTTACTTAAATTATGTTCATGGGTTGTAAACAGTTATAAATCAACTTTGAATACTTTAAATTAGTCATTAGTTGACTAATGTTTATCTACTTGTAATCTTGATACTTTTGAAATTATGTTTAACTATTATCTTTTGTATAAAATATTACTTATATTCAAGCAAAAAAAAAAAAAAAATTAAGGGTGTTACAATTCCCCTCGACGAAATTTAAGTTGATGACACAATGCACTTTGTCGAGAAACCTGTGGAGATAATGGATCGTGAAGTCAAGAGACTGAAAAACAAACATATACCAATTGTCAAAGTTCGCTGGGAGTCCAAACGTGGCCCAGAGTTTACTTAGGAACGTTTAGGACCAAATGAAGGTGAAATACCCACATTTGTTTTCACAAGTTTCCTCTAGTTAAAATTTCGGGACAAAATTTCCTAAAGTAGGGGAGACCGTGACATTTGTGCTCTGTAAACACTGTACGATGTAGAACAATATCAAATATCAATGAAACAATGTGCTTTGATCCCAATATTTTTTTTATTTATGTTTGACAATTTCACGTTTCAATCCTTGTTCGATTTCGAGCTCTTAATCACTTTCTTGAAAGTTATACGCAAATTGTTACGTAAACGTAATCAGTTTAATGTGACATACACTCCGGAACAGTGACATAAGCTTAACATACCTTAAATAACCTTTACATAACTTAGAAACAAGTTTTGAAGGGTTTGATATGTCAAAAACAAGTTTATTCGATCACATGGACTATTTGCGACAAACTTCAAAAGTCTGCCAATTCGTATGACAATTTACACTCCGGAACAAGATCATAAGCTAAACATACCCTAAATACCCTTAACATAGCTTAGAAATAAGTTTTGAGGGGTTCGGTATGCGAAAATACGTTTATTTGATCATAGGGACTAAAAGCGTCAAAACTACGAAAGTTTGCACATACGTCGTTCTGACCATATCCGGACATCCAAAAATTCTTAATCACTAAAATATTGTATTTTAGTGATGGGAATGCAAAACTACCATTTGTTGCGTAATTTGGATCGTTTTCACGTTCGTTCGAGTTTCGTCGTAATTAACCGAAAAACACGACCGTACGACCAAACGAACCGACATCCATGATATTTCTAAGCATATTTCAAGTCCCCTACGCTTTAACATCCTTGTAGATCCTTGAAAATGGGTTAACGAGGGTTAAACACGTCGAAAATGCATTAAAGTGTGTAGGGACCAAAGTTGACTGATGTAGGGTAAAATACACATATTTGTCCCGTGTAAATTGTATAATTTTTGTATATGTTTTATTTGTTTTTAATTAGTTTTAGTGCTTTATTATATTATTTTGTGTTGGGTCAGGTCCTGGTGCAAATGGAGCAAAAATGAGTAAAAAGGAAATAACCAGCCAGTTGGGCAGAGTGGGGTACCAGTAACCGAATTAAAATTGTCGCTATTTTCTTAAGTGAGCCGAGCCCGCTATCTCTACGTCATCTATTAAGTGTTGCATATATAAAAGAATTAGTAAATGTGCTTTTGGTGGACAAGCCATAAAAGAATTGTTATTATTGGAGGTTGGGCCAGATTCTAACAATACTTGGAATAAATAAAGGATACATGCACGTGAAGTTATAAATGGCTGCTTTATCTATTTGTGGTGGGGCCGCCAGACATCAAAAGTCCAGCAAAGGAGTTCGTGATCAGACCATTATTTGATATTATTACTTGGAAAAATCCTTAGGTTGGTGGTTGGAGTTCAACGAAAGTGTAGTGGGCCGAAGCCCATGTTTTGGGAAAAGAAAATTAGAGGCGGCATATTATAGAATTGAGAAGGGATTTATTCGGGGCGAGATATATACAGATGAATGAAAAAAATAATTAAAAAAAAAACATCAGTCGTATATTATAGGGGAGACGATTTGGGACGAACAATTACGAATTTTAGAGTTCTTTGGACATCTTGAAGGCTGCTTTGGAGCTTGGGAAGTGTTCGGGAAGACGTGGAATCATCGTTGAGCGCAGGAGCATACGTGATCGAAGAATTCGGGTTTTATACTTTCGTAATCTTTCGTTTTTGTTTGTTTCTTGTTATTTGATGATGAATTCTGATTTGTTGATGATTGTTATGTCTTTTGATACAATGATTATTGGCTAAACTTTTCGTACTACCTAGACATGGTTGAATGATTGCATATGTTTTGATTATTCTTGGATTTTTGAATGCTATGGATAGTTTATAAATTGTAAACGGTTTGTTCTATCAGTTAGATGTGTTTGCGTGCTTAATGTTGTTTAATTATCGTTTATTGCTTGGTTCGATTCTTGGTGACGGTCTTTATCACATAATAGAGTCGGGCTAGGGTTTTAGGTTTTGGTGAGTGTCTATATCACATAATAAATCTTTGATCCTTTAGGGTGAAAATCGAGTAAGTAACCTTAGAAGTAATAATCAGTAATTTTATAAAATCAAGTGTTCTACTAATCGTCAATAGCTGTAAGGCGCGAGATTATTGTTAGGTCTAAGTGATTAAACCGCAAGGTGGGTCCTTCTTAGGAAGTTAACCTTTTGGCTGCTGTCTAGCAAGTCTAGCTGAGAAAACAAACCTATCCTAGGCTTAGGTCTCGTAAGGGAGTGAGCCTTGTAGGATACTTTTATAAACCCATTAGATGTCTTGTAAAGGAGTCTAATAACCGGTAATTTAACAACCTTTAGGGGATCTCAGCGTGCTCTTGAGAAGGGTTAGGGGTCCTTAGATTTCCCGAGAGGTGAGAATTTTAAGATCCCGGTTCCATAGCAGACAACTTCCAATTATAATCATAACTAAAAGCAATCAGGATTCCTGTCTTGGTAGTTCCTTCATCATCCTTGAGTTCAGCCTTCGTGTGAGTTCGTGTCTAGTTCGTCTAGCTAGTTTAGTCGTTATTTGCATTATTTAGGATTTTTAGAAACCCCCCCCCCCCAATCAATAAACATTTAGTTAAGTCCGTGTCAGTCTCAGTCTAGATAGAGTCGTTAGCGTAATCAGTAGAGTCTCTTGGGTTCGATACTCGGACTTCCTTAGGCTATACTTCATCGATCGGTACACTTGCCGGTCGTGTGATTTAGGGTTTAGAGAGTCTTAGTTTTATAAATTTAAAACTTAGAGAGTCTAGAATTAGGGTAATTTTAGTTGTTTTAGTTGACCCATTTTCAGCACATCAAGTTTTTTTTGGCGCCGTTGCCGGGGACTCTTGGCGATTGCGTTTATTAGCTTTGATTGGACTTAATTGACATAATCTGTACTACTTGTATAGTTGTGTAATTTTATTTTTTTAGTTAGTTTTCTTTTATTCTCTCTACCTTGCTCTGCTCTTTCTACTCTCTTAATGCCGGATGATCGAGATGTCTTTGATGTCCAATGACGGACATCAAAGAAGAAGTGGTAGTGGAAGAGGAATACCACCACAGCTGGCCCGTGGTACTGACAACGAATGCGAGTAAAAATTTAAAACCACGGGAGGAGGCAATGTGTAACACCTCGGAAATTCACGTTCTATAATATGTTGACACGTGTCATAAAGTTTAAACGTGTGAAAGAAATATTATGGAAGGACTAAAGTTGACAAACATGGAAAGTATGTAAATATACGTATTCTAAGTGCCAACGGTGAATAAATATATTGTATTTTAACCCTACAAGATGCTCATACCTTCAAACGAATAAATCATGGATCATACGAAGCTAAAAGTGAGTGATTTCAAACTACAGGGACCAAATGTGTCAACATGTTTAATTTATACCTCTGAGTGACCTTTTGACAAACCCGAAGCTTTGTAAATATTAATTATCCTCACGAGAATGCACCATAAAAATTTCATAAAGTTTCGTTAACGTATGAGAAAGATATGATCAAATTCGTGTGCGAAGCGTTAAAGCGTAAAAGTCGAAAGTTAGGACTTTTCGGGTGAAAATAAAGTTACCCGGGGACTTGGCAAAGTGGGTATATGTTTTAAGGCCTTACTAGATCAGTTATAAGAGTTTACCATGCATAAAACAAGTGCCTAATCGGAGTTTGAAGGGTCAAGGACTGGATTGCAAAGAAAAATCAATAAGCTGATCTGCATGGGGGTCGCGTCGCGCGACGGGTCCCTCGCGTCACGCGAGGGGTGCCCAGCTCCGCAAATGTTGCTGATTGTCTGCCATTGCGTATTTTCGCGACCTTTACCCGTTTTTCCACTTCTCCTGGCCCCTAAAACATCCCCTAAGCCTCTAGGACACCTGTTGATTGATTGTGGTGGGTACTAGACCTTGTTGTCAAGGATTTGTGGTGAGAAGTTTGCTATAAAAGGGCATTAGTTGCAACACAACTCCTCACACCTTTCTCCTGCATTTGTGGATCATTTCTGGAGCTATCAAGCAGCCTCAAGTGATCAATCTCGTGTATAGGACTCTTGTAAGTCTGCTAGTTCTTGTTTAGTTGAGTTTAGCTAGGTTAATTAGCTAAAAGTCAAACCGTCGTAATTACGGTTTGACTTCGAGATTAGTCAATAATGGCTCAGTAATATCTCGAATTAAAAATGGTTATGAGTTGGTATTTATGTGGGTAATAAAACCTTAAAAGGGTTTCCCCCTGATCACCACTCTAAACAGGTCTAATGTCGGGTCAAACTTTTAATTAAAAAGTCAACATAATGCTTAAAATGTCATTTATGCATAATTAGCTATCTAGAACATGTATAACCTGTTTGATCATTGTTGTAACTTAGTAATTAGTGTAAGAACATGTCCAAACATGTTCAACCCGACTATTTCCTGTTTAGACCCGGTTCGGAACCGAAAGTCGCATAGTTTGACTTTCACTTTGACTTTCAGTTCTGACCCGTTTAGGCATATTTTAGAAATGCCTCAGAGCCTTAATTGGACTAAGTTACATATTAGAACAACCCTCTGTGATTATACACCTCGGTTCATTAGTTATCCAATTAATATGCATGTTTCCGTTAATTGCTCATAGGTTGACCGTTATGCCCTTATTACCTTAAAACGTGATTTATGAAAATGTAAAAGTGTAGAAACCTTTGTTACTGATATATAGACTTGCATGCAAAGTTTGACATCAGTTTGACTTGTAGATTAAGAGTTATGCTCATTATCGCAAAACTAATGCTTTATGTTAATAAAATGGCGTAATTAGCGTATAGCCTAGTTAAACATACTTTTTGATATCAAATCTTTTACCCACTGATGTAATATATTATTTTGGGATTTTTAAAGATTTTTAATTAATTTTACGCTGAGCATAACTCATAGTCGTAGGCTTAATTCGGTAATTGTCGGTTTTGCCCTTACGGGCCATAAAATGAGTTTTACACATCTAAACGACTCCAAACCTTTTTATACTGATTGGTTATGATAAATAAATTATTTTAAGCCTTCTGGAAATATAAAAATATCAGATTTAAGTATCAAACCCGGTAATGGCCTTTAATCGCCTTAATTAGCGTTTTTAACGCATAGTATGTTTTAAAATCATATTTGACATACCCGGGTTGATACCTACTGATATAAGAGGCAAATTATAATATTTTAACAGTAAGCAAAGGTTGATAAACTTAGACTTCAGTTTTGAGCTTTTCGGCTTATGTGAAATTACCGAAATACCCCTACGGGGCCTAGTTTGGTTAAAGATGATAAATTTCACATATATACTTTAGCCTACTATTATAACTCATCAAATTGAGTATGTTTGCTGTTTACATCAGACCTGTAACTCAGTTAAACATTTAAACTCTTTTACAAACCTTAAAATGACCAAACTACCCCTACGGGGCATAGTTTGTGTTTAAACTAGTTCGGGGCATAACGAAAGACATCCTACTGATGTTACAACATATTTGAAGCATATTAACTTAGGAAACCTGTATATGGCTCTTACGGATACCCGTTACGCATATTATGCGTTCGGCTCGGTTTATGTAACAAGTTTACATAAATTAGCCGAAACGGGTCAAACCTTATCGTTTTTTCTCAAAATCCAGAATGTGAATAGTAAACCCATATTAAACAAGTCTTCAGACTTGTCGGGTCTAAATCACATTCTATCCGGTCTTCGCTTAATCGTGCGTACGAACCGTATCTTCGAAACTAGACGGTCTAAGCTTAAGCTTAATTAAAGAACCGCTAGGATTCTAATAGGTTATATTTAACCTTCGTTCCAGATTAGGAGAACCAGTAAAAGATACTTGCTATTTGCTTATTGTGACTATACTTTGCATCAGGTAAATACTTTTAACTTATTTTCCCTATACGGGCTTGGGTTACGGTACATAGCGTACCGCTTGATCGGGCATCAAATCTCCACGCTTAGTGGGTAGTTGAATAATTTGATCGGCTCGTTTTAAACAGTCTTGTTTACTTTACAGCCTTTGGGGGGTTAATGACCATGTCCCGGATATCCTTGGCATTATCTTACGAGATAGCCGCGACCTGAGCACGGGGTGTAGGCGTACACCGTCCGTGTATAACTCATTGATGTGGTGTGTCTATTAATCTTTAACCCGGACTAGATTCGGGCTACTGAACGCATAAGTAACATGTAATTCGTTCACAAGATTATAATATTAAATAATTCTCCCAAGTTAAAATAAAATGATTTATGCCACGTGCATCCAAACCAATTTTTAATCATTTTCCAAAATGAGTCAGTTGAATGTATTTACCAGTGTAAACTGACGTATTTTCCAAAAAGACTGAATGCAGGTACTAAACGAAATTTGGCTGGATTACCTCCTAAGCATCAATAAAAGTCTCGCAAGCTTAGGATGCCAGAAGTCTGTTGAACCATAAATGTTATTTTGTTTCGATCCGTTCTGTGGATAAACACCGGATATTGTGTCTTTGATTACAATAAATAAATTCGGTTGTATCTTATTTTTAAATTGCTTCCGATGTGCATTATTATATTGTGTTGTTTGACTATTACGTTGCCAACCACGTCACAATACTCCCCCACCGGGCCCACCGGTGACACGTGGAAATCGGGGTGTGACAGGTTGGTATCAGAGCCAACTCTGAGTGAATTAAACACTAGCCTTCTGTGTTTAATCTCAGTTACACAATTGCACATATCTAAACCTTCGAGTCTAGACTTATAATCTAGGACAAATTCCACCTTATTCGGGCTTTGTTTTGTCCTTTAAATTTTATATTTTTGTTATTGTTATCTCATGCTATATTGACAGGAATAACGAGGATGCCTCCTAGATTCTTCCGAACACGAGGACGTGGAAAGGGGCGAGTCACCGCCCCTAACGATCATGAAGCTGGACCTTCACGAAGGCGAGCTCCATCCAACACCGAGAGTGACGACCCTCGGGAAAACCGAAGAAACCAGTATGAGCCGGCCAGGCGGTCGGTTTCGCATGCTTCCACACCTCCTGCTCTAAATCCTTATGAACCCAATAACCCTCAACCGTCCTACATACCACTTTAGAAATCCCTATCTCATCATTCATATGGAGACCCTACACCTGTTTTTCGGGGACAGTTTAACCCGGTTGGGTTCATACCAGAGCCCGTGGGATTTAACCCACTGGGTCCAGAGGACCACTTTTCAGGAGATCACGCCGACGATATGGACGAGGATACGGACCCCGTCATGCCGGCAAGTGGTACTCCAAACCATCCGATCGAAATCTCCGACGGATCGTCCTTCCACGGATCACCCTATGGTGGTCCAGACAGTTTCCAAGCCCTGTTCGATCAACACCAGTGGTATTATACACCATCACACCACTCGTCGTCTCATGGGCAGCATCAGCAACAGCAGTCTCAGCAGCAGCAGGAGCCACAGCCACAGCCGCATCATCAAGATTCATCTGAGGATCATCGATTTGTGGCAGTTACGCCACCACCTCCACCGCCACCAGTTCAACCGGCACCTCCTCAACCGCCAAGGCGTAGGAGAACCGGTGCCCGCATGTCGGTACGACCGGGGGGCTTCAATTTCAATTCCCCACAATAGTCAAGTGCTAGTCACTACCCGCCATACCAGGAGGACCCACAAATGGGTGGACCCTCCAACCCTGCTGTACTACAGCCACCACCGATGGGATTTGAAAACCCAATCCCGGCATATACGGGTGGCATGGCTTACAACCCGTTTGAACCCCCAACGCATCACGACTATGGGTACGCGGAGGCTGATCCATACATGGTAGCAGCGAACTACAACACCCAAGGACCCTATGGGGATCCATGGGGGGTGAGTTACCCGACTCAGGGATACTCGATACCTTCTAGACCCATCATCCGGGCTCAATCGCAGCCACCACGGTTTTCTCCCCCAGAAAGGGAGGAAATTCTTCATAGGTTGCAGTAAGTCGAACGGGAAGCTCACGAGGATCGTAGGGAAAGGCAGACGTTCTTCCAAGGGTTGGTTAGTTTGATCAAGGGAAAGAACAAGAAGGATCGTTGAATCCTTCCACAGTTATTTTCTCCTGTATTTATTGTTGAACCCCTTCGTGGGTGTATTTGGTATGTTGCTTTTAGCCCCTGCGTGGGCATGCTTATGGTTTGAACCCCTACGTGGGTGTATTGTTAGTGTGAGCCCCTACGTGGACATGTATGATATTTAGCCCCTGCGTGGGCATGTGTGTTATTTAACCCCTACGTGGGTAAGTTGGTAATTTGAAAGACCCGTTTAGGGCAAGTGTATAATGCTTTGAATACATTAATGGAATGTAATTTCTATGAATTTCATGATTTCCTTTTTGTGCATAAATTATTACAAATGAAATAAATAAATTAAAATCATTTCTTTTAAATTAATCTGCCTATGTAATTATTTAATTAAGGATCTTAAAGTGTGAAACCTAGCTTCGTGTCAATTATAAGACCGGGCCAAAATGGTAAGACCTGTTTAAAAAGATTCAAATCCCTGTTAACATCTTAAAACATGTTAACACTCCTGGCAGAAGTGATTCGTTAAAATCACATGTCATTTTATATATATAGGAATTCTTTAGAAGATTCCAAACCCAATTATGTGATCTCTGAATCATGGGTTAAGATCATCAATTAAGATGATCATATTTTTACCATACGTAGTAATATGATGCCTACGGGCCCCGCTCACTTTTATATGAGCCGAAAGACAGCTGTAGCTTTGATTCACTGTCTGAAAAAGGTAATAAAATATATTTAAACCTTAAAAGCCTTGATTCTCTGAAATCATAGCTTAAAATTTAAATTGTCCATATGACTAAGCCTTATGTGCTAATATATATTGTTATTGTTTATATTTAGGATAAATTCTGATTGAAATCCTAAATTAAATACGATTAATAAGATTAACCAAATATGGTCTCTGTTTACCATGGTTAACGAGTTACCCTAAGGGGTAATTCCATAATAAACTCCCAAATAAAAATATTGTCCTTGTTTTCTGCAACAGTTCAATTCAAATGGCTGACTCAAATGAAATAAATAGCCATCCTGTGGAGCCGAATGAGAACGCCCAGATTACGTTAACGGGTGCTGAACTAAAGGCAATCATAGATGGCGCTATTACGCAGGCTTTGAATAGACAGTATGAGGAATACAGTGATACTCGAAGTAGGACCCACTCTGCATCACATTCAAAGCCCAGGACACATTCTGAGGCTCATAACAAGCCTCCTCCCGAAAAGAATGGACCCAAGAAAGACGGTGATGACCGTCAGTCCACCAACAATCAAAGTGTCCCATCTCAGCATATAGTACTGCATCAGGGACCCCGTAACAAGGGTTGCACTTATAAGTACTTCGTGTCTTGTAAACCCAGGGATTTTACTGGGGAAAAAGGGGCCGTCGACTGTATGACTTGGCTGGACGAAATGGACACGGTGGTGGATATCAGCGGGTGCGCTGAAAGGGATATAGTTAAGTTTGTGTCACAATCCTTCAAGGGTGAAGCATTGGCATGGTGGAGATCTCTAATGGAGGCCTCCGGAAAGATCCCGTTGTATAGCATGTCGTGGGATCAATTCATTGCCCTGATCAAGGAAAACTTCTGCCCTCAGCATGAGGTGGAGAAGATAGAATCTGACTTTCTATCCTTGGTGATGAGGAACCTCGACTGTCAAGCTTATCTGACAAGCTTCAATACGCTGTCCCGGTTGGTTCCCTACCTGGTAACCCCGGAGCCAAAAAGAATCGCTCGCTTTATTGGTGGTTTAGAACCTGAGATCAAGTCCAGTGTAAAAGCTTCTCGACCAGTTACCTTCAGGTCTGTAACTGACCTTTCCTTATCCCTCACTCTGGATGCGGTCCGGCAGAGATCGCAGAGGAATAAGGCGGCCGAGAAGAGGAAGAGTGAAGATGATGGTTCGCGAAGGTCGAATAAGAAACACCGTGGGAACGGTGATAACAAAAAGGGATCTGAGTCGAGGAAGGATGGGCATAAGTCTGATGAGAAGCCCAGGTGTAAAATTTGCAAGAAGCAGCACTATGGAAAGTGCAGACTGGAGTCAAGCTCTCAGACTCAGTCAAAATCATTTGCTTGTGGAATTTGCAAGTCCACGGACCATAAAACCCTGGATTGCAAAACGATAAAAGACGCAACGTGCTACCGTTGCAATGAGAAGGGGCACATCAAGACCAACTGCCCAAAATACAACAAGAAGCCTGAGGAGGCTAAGAAGACTAATGCCAGAGTCTTCAGAATGGACGCGAAAGAAGCTGTGCAGGACGATAATGTCATAACAGGTACTTTCCTTGTAAATGATATCTTTGCAAGAGTACTTTTTGATTCAGGCGCAGATAAGTCTTTCGTAGATCATAAGTTTTGTACATTGTTGAATTTACCTGTCAAAACCTTAAACGCAAACTATAAGGTAGAGTTAGCAGATGGTACCATAGAAACCGTCTCTACTGTGTTAGATGGATGTGTTATATCCATTAAGAATCATTCTTTTCCTCTGTCTCTACTTCCGTTTAAGTTAGCCGGTTTTGACATAGTGCTGGGTATGGACTGGTTATCTCATAACCAGGCCCAAATCGTCTGTAACATGAAGCAAGTAGTGATAAAGACTTTGTCTGGTGAGTCACTTACCATTCGGGGAGATACCCAGTATGGACTACCTGAGCACGTGACTATGCTCAAGGCTTCCAAGTGTTTGAAGAAGGGGTGTGTCATCTACATGGCACAAGTGATTATTGATGAGCCCAAACCGAAGTTAGAAGACATCCCTGTCATTTCTGAATACCCAGAAGTGTTTCCTGAAGATCTACCTAGTTTGCCACCAGATAGACAAGTTGAATTCAGGATAGATATCATCCCCGGAGCGGCACCAGTTGCTAGGGCACCATACAGATTGGCACCCACAGAAATGAAGGAGTTGCGGACGCAGCTAGATGAATTGCTGGCTAAGGGTTTCATTCGACCTAGTTCATCTCCTTGGGGAGCGCTAATCCTGTTTGTCAAGAAGAAGGATGGGTCGATGCGTCTGTGCATCGACTATCGCGAGCTTAATAAAGTCACGATCAAGAATAGATATCCATTGCCCAGGATCGACGACTTGTTCGATCAGCTTCAAGGGGCAAGTTACTTCTCAAAGATTGATCTGAGGTCAGGCTACCATCAGTTGAAGGTTAAGGATGAAGACGTTCACAAGACTGCATTTAGGACTCGTTATGGTCACTACGAGTTCCTAGTGATGCCTTTTGGGCTCACTAATGCACCAGCCGCATTCATGGATCTCATGAATCGCGTCTGCAAGCCTTACTTAGATAAATTTGTTATCTTCTTCATCGATGACATCCTTATTTACTCTAAGAATCAAGCTGACAACGAGAAACACCTTCGTTGTATTCTCAAACTCCTACGTCAGGAGAAGCTCTACGCCAAATTCTCTAAGTGTGAATTTTGGCTACGAGAAGTCCAATTTCTTGGACACATGGTTAGTGAGCGTGGTATCCAGGTGGATCCCGCTAAAGTTGAAGCTGTTATGAATTGGCAAGAGCCAAAGACGCCTACGGAGATACGTAGTTTCCTGGGATTGGCAGGATATTACAGGCGTTTCATTGAAAACTTTTCAAGGATTGCTGCACCCCTAACCTCCTTAACTAAGAAAAAGGTTAAGTTTATTTGGGGCCCTAAGCAGCAAGAATCCTTTGACATTCTGAAGCAAAAGTTGAGCACCGCCCCGGTGCTGACACTGCCAGATGGAATTGAAGACTTTGTGGTTTATTGTGATGCTTCGCACACTGGCATGGGGTGTGTGATTATGCAGAAAGGCAAGGTGATTGCCTACGCATCAAGACAACTGAAAGTGCATGAAAAGAATTACACCACCCATGACTTGGAGTTGGGTGCCGTTGTATTCGCACTAAAACTTTGGAGGCACTATCTTTATGGTATCAAATGTGTGATCTATTCTGATCACAAGAGCCTCCAACATCTGTTTAATCAGAAGGAATTAAACATGAGGCAACGCCGTTGGATGGAAACCTTGAATGACTATGATTGTGAAATCAAGTATCATCCCGGCAAAGCGAATGTAGTCGCTGACGCCTTGAGCAGAAAGGAAAGGGTTAAACCCATTCGAATCAATGCCAAGCGCATGGAAATAAAGAACAGTTTGATAGAAAGGGTGTTAGCTGCACAGAAGGAAGCTGTGTTGGAAGCTAACTATCCTAATGAAAAGTTAGGAGTAACTGAGGAGCAGTTAACTCTTAGCAAAGACGGAATTCTGCGATTAAATGGACGAATATGGGTTCCGATTTTTGGAGGACTTCGTGATGTCATCCTCCAAGAAGCCCATAGTTCCAAATACTCCGTTCATCCTGGAGCTGATAAGATGTACCAGGATTTAAAGGCAAATTATTGGTGGATAGGCTTGAAAAAGTCTGTAGCCGCCCATGTAGCAAAATGCTTGACATGTGCGCAAGTCAAAGCCGAGCATCAGAAACCGTCAGGTTTGCTACAACAGCCTGAACTTCCTACATGGAAGTGGGAAATGGTAACTATGGATTTTATTACCAAGTTACCCAAGACAAGGAAAGGAAACGATACGATATGGGTTATAGTTGACCGACTGACTAAGTCAGCTCATTTCTTACCCATCAAGGAGACTTATAGCTCCGATATGTTAGCCCAATTATACGTTGATAAGATTGTAGCCCTACACGGCATACCTGTAGCTATTATCTCTGACCGGGATACTAGGTACACGTCACACTTTTGGAAGAGTTTCCAACAATCTTTGGGCACACGTTTGAACTTTAGTACGGCTTACCATCCTCAGACTGACGGTCAGAGTGAGCGTACTATTCAAACGTTGGAAGACATGCTACGCGCATGTGCGATCGATTTGGGAGGTAGCTGGGATAAGAACCTACCATTGATCGAATTCTCCTACAACAATAGCTACCATACCAGCATTAAGGCTGCGCCTTTTGAGGCATTATACGGTAGAAAGTGTAGATCGCCAGTTTGTTGGGCGGAAGTTGGAGAAGTCCAGTTATCAGGACCGGAGATCGTGTTCGAAACGACGGACAAGATTGTCCAGATTCGTAACAACCTCCAAGCTGCCCGGAATAGGTAGAAGAGTTACGCTGATCCAAATCGCAAGGATTTTCACTTCGAAGTAGGTGAAAAAGTTCTACTTAAAGTGTCACCCTGGAAAGGGGTGATGCGATTTGGTAAGAAAGGCAAACTAAGCCCGAGATACATAGGACCTTTCGAGGTTATCGAACGTGTCGGGTCAGTTGCCTATAAGTTGAACTTACCAGAAGAGCTTAGTGGAATCCACAATGTGTTCCACATCTGCAATCTAAAGAAGTGTTCCGCTGACGAATCACATGTCATGCCACATACAGATGTGCATATAGACGCGAGCTTAAAATTTGTTGAAAAACCTTTGTCGATTGAAGATCGACAGGTAAGGAAGCTTCGAAGGAAGCATATACCTTTTGTTAAGGTCAAATGGGATGCCCGTAGAGGTCCCGATTATACGTGGGAGGTTGAATCCACGATGAAAGAAAAGTACCCTTACTTATTTCAGTAAATCTCGGGTCGAGATTTATTTTAAGGGGGTGAGGATGTAACACCTCGAAAATTCACGTCCTATAATATGTTGACACGTGTCATAAAGTTTAAACGTGTGAAAGAAATATTATGGAAGGACTAAAGTTGACAAACATGGAAAGTATGTAAATATACGTATTCTAAGTGCCAACTGTGAATAAATATATTGTATTTTAACCCTACAAGATGCTCATACCTTCAAACGAATAAATCATGGATCATACGAAGCTAAAAGTGAGTGATTTCAAACTACAGGGACCAAATGTGTCAACATGTTTAATTTATACCTCTGAGTGACCTTTTGACAAACCCGAAGCTTTGTAAATATTAATTATGCTCACGAGAATGCACCATAAAAATTTCATAAAGTTTCGTTAAAGTATGAGAAAGATATGATCAAATTCGTGTGCGAAGCGTTAAAGCGTAAAAGTCGAAAGTTAGGACTTTTCGGGTGAAAATAAAGTTACCCGGGGACTTGGCAAAGTGGGTATATGTTTTAAGTCCTTACTAGATCAGTTATAAGAGTTTACCATGCATAAAACAAGTGCCTAATCGGAGTTTGAAGGGTCAAGGACTGGATTGCAAAGAAAAATCAATAAGCTGATCTGCATGGGGGTCGCGTCGCGCGACGGGTCCCTCGCGTCACGCGAGGGGTGCCAAGCTCCTCAAATGTTGCTGATTGTCTGCCATTGCGTATTTTCGCGACCTTTACCCGTTTTTCCACTTCTCCTGGCCCCTAAAACATCCCCTAAGCCTCTAGGACACCTGTTGATTGATTGTGGTGGGTACTAGACCTTGTTGTCAAGGATTTCTGGTGAGAAGTTTGCTATAAAAGGGCATTAGTTGCAACACAACTCCTCACACCTTTCTCCTGCATTTGTGGATCATTTCTAGAGCTATCAAGCAGCCTCAAGTGATCAATCTCGTGCATAGGACTCTTGTAAGTCTGCTAGTTCTTGTTTAGTTGAGTTTAGCTAGGTTAATTAGCTAAAAGTCAAACCGTCGTAATTACGGTTTGACTTCGAGATTAGTCAATAATGGCTCAGTAATATCTCGAATTAAAAATGGTTATGAGTTGGTATTTATGTGGGTAATAAAACCTTAAAAGGGTTTCCCCCTGATCACCACTCTAAACAGGTCTAATGTCGGGTCAAACTTTTAATTAAAAAGTCAACATAATGCTTAAAATGTCATTTATGCATAATTAGCTATCTAGAACATGTATAACCTGTTTGATCATTGTTGTAACTTAGTAATTAGTGTAAGAACATGTCCAAACATGTTCAACCCGACTATTTCCTGTTTAGACCCGGTTCGGAACCGAAAGTCGCATAGTTTGACTTTCACTTTGACTTTCAGTTCTGACCCGTTTAGGCATATTTTAGAAATGCCTCAGAGCTTTAATTGGACTAAGTTACATATTAGAACAACCCTCTGTGATTATACACCTCGGTTCATTAGTTATCTAATTAATATGCATGTTTCCGTTAATTGCTCATAGGTTGACCGTTATGCCCTTATTACCTTAAAACGTGATTTATGAAAATGTAAAAGTGTAGAAACCTTTGTTACTGATATATAGACTTGCATGCAAAGTTTGACATCAGTTTGACTTGTAGATTAAGAGTTATGCTCATTATCGCAAAACTAATGCTTTATGTTAATAAAATGGCGTAATTAGCGTATAGCCTAGTTAAACATACTTTTTGATATCAAATCTTTTACCCACTGATGTAATATATTATTTTGGGATTTTTAAATATTTTTAATTAATTTTAAGCTGAGCATAACTCATAGTCGTAGGCTTAATTCGGTAATTGTCGGTTTTGCCCTTACGGGCCATAAAATGAGTTTTACACATCTAAACGACTCCAAACCTTTTTCTACTGATTGGTTATGATAAATAAATTATTTTAAGCCTTCTGGAAATATAAAAATATCAGATTTAAGTATCAAACCCGGTAATGGCCTTTAATCGCCTTAATTAGCGTTTTTAACGCATAGTATGTTTTAAAATCATATTTGACATACCCGGGTTGATACCTACTGATATAAGAAGCAAATTATAATATTTTAACAGTAATCAAAGGTTGATAAACTCAGACTTCAGTTTTGAGCTTTTCGGCTTATGTGAAATTACCGAAATACCCCTACGGGGCCTAGTTTGGTTAAAGATGATAAATTTCACATATATACTTTAGCCTACTGTTATAACTCATCAAATTGAGTATGTTTGCTGTTTACATCAGACCTGTAACTCAGTTAAACATTTAAACTCTTTTACAAACCTTAAAATGACCAAACTACCCCTACGGGGCATAGTTTGTGTTTAAACTAGTTCGGGGCATAACGAAAGACATCCTACTGATGTTACAACATATTTGAAGCATATTAACTTAGGAAACCTGTATATGGCTCTTACGGATACCCGTTACGCATATTACGCGTTCGGCTCAGTTTATGTAACAAGTTTACATAAATTAGCCGAAACGGGTCAAACCTTATCGGTTTTATCTCAAAATCCAGAATGTGAATAGTAAACCCATATTAAACAAGTCTTCAGACTTGTCGGGTCTAAATCACATTCTATCCGGTCTTCGCTTAATCGTGCGTACGAACCGTATCTTCGAAACTAGACGGTCTAAGCTTAAGCTTAATTAAAGAACCGCTAGGATTCTAATAGGTTATATTTAACCTTCGTTCCAGATTAGGAGAACCAGTAAAAGATACTTGCTATTTGCTTATTGTGACTATACTTTGCATCAGGTAAATACTTTTAACTTATTTTCCCTATACGGGCTTGGGTTACGGTACATAGCGTACCGCTTGATCGGGCATCAAATCTCCATGCTTAGTGGGTAGTTGAATAATTTGATCGGCTCGTTTTAAACAGTCTTGTTTACTTTACAGCCTTTGGGGGGTTAATGACCATGTCCCGGATATCCTTGGCATTATCTTACGAGATAGCCGCGACCTGAGCACGGGGTGTAGGCGTACACCGTCCGTGTATAACTCATTGATGTGGTGTGTCTATTAATCTTTAACCCGGACTAGATTCGGGCTACTGAACGCATAAGTAACATGTAATTCGTTCACAAGATTATAATATTAAATAATTCTCCCAAGTTAAAATAAAATGATTTATGCCACGTGCATCCAAACCAATTTTTAATCATTTTCCAAAATGAGTCAGTTGAATGTATTTACCAGTGTAAACTGACGTATTTTCCCAAAAGACTGAATGCAGTTACTAAACGAAATTTGGCTGGATTACCTCCTAAGCATCAATAAAAGTCTCGCAAGCTTAGGATGCCAGAAGTCTGTTGAACCATAAATGTTATTTTGTTTCGATCCGTTCTGTGGATAAACACCGGATATTGTGTCTTTGATTACAATAAATAAATTCGGTTGTATCTTATTTTTAAATTGCTTCCGATGTGCATTATTATATTGTGTTGTTTGACTATTACGTTGCCAACCACGTCACAATACTCCCCCACCGGGCCCACCGGTGACACGTGGAAATCGGGGTGTGACACAATGAGAAGAACACCTGGGATCGTGATTCGGTGGCTACTGCCAGGTAAATTTAAATTTTGGTGTTTTAACCCGGTTAAATATTTGAAATTCTTTTATAATTCCACTATTAAATTTTTAAATGTTTATGAGTATCGGGTGGAATTAAACGGGTTAGATAAGGTCCAAGTCAAGGAAAAACCTCCTAATTAAATTCAAGTGTGGGGAGGTTTTGTAGAGTTTGTATTTTGAGTCTTTTATTTTGTACCATGAGTCTAAATTAGTTGTTTTTGAGTCGTTTTTTTTAGAGTCGGTATTGCTTTGGTATTTTGTTTGTTTTTGTTGATGCAGGTTCGAATATGTACCACCCGTACTCAATCTCCATTCGGGTGATTTTGGAGCTGCTGATCAAATTTCAGGCATTTATCAAGCGTACTAGTCAGTGTCAAAGCCGATCGCGAACGAAATGCTATACGATCGAGCTGGATTGGACGAGAGATTTGGAGCTTACGCGTTATAAAACCAGCTAAGTCCTTTCCAATTTGGCTTTTGTCTTTTTATTTCTTATTTATTTTTAGTTTTTTGAGTCGGTTTCCATCCTACATTGAGGGCAATGTAGAGTTTAAGTGTGGGGATGGGAAACTATCGTTTAGTGTCCAGTTAGTAGTGTCTTGAGTCTTAAAAAAAATTAAAAAATTAAAAAATCAGAAAAATGTCTTTTGAAATAAGAAGTTTGCAAAATAAAAACGGAAAATGATAGAAAAGTCGGGTTTTTGTTCGGGTTCAAATAATAATAACTAGTTGTACACCCAGCGCGCATTGCGGCGCGCTAAACCAATTCGTTCTCAGTTTAACAACATAACATGATGTAGCGAAAAATAAAAACATCAGGAGTAGATCATCACCTCTAAACAATATTGTTACACCTTCAATGCAGATTTACTAAATAATGCCATGAATCTAAAAAATATATCGAGTCATTATGATCTCCTCCTCGTGTAATGTGAGTGTTCATCGCTTTAATCCCAGCCATAGATAAGATAATCAGTCCATCTTAATCTACAACTCTTCTCGCTACGTTGCAAACGTGTCGGTCAATGAGAATACTTAATGATTAACCAACTAACAAAAATAGATGTTAACTGCATTTAACTTACCAGCATGAACGCGGACAAAACTCCAGCAGCTAACACCATGGTTCAGAATGTAGTCTCTGAGCTTTTGATCCCAAGTAGTCCATCTCCATCATTGCATATGGCAATATAGAAAGAAAAGAGGTAAGTATATACCTAATGATTTCAACATATTAAATGGTGAAGGTGGCAGGCCAAATATTTGTAGTATAGGGAATTACATGCGTGCATATAATACTTCATCATCTAAGGTAACAATTAAAGACACAAACCACGATCCAAGTTTTAAAAAGAGTTTAGCTAGTTAATATTGTCAACTCAACTACCCTTAGAAGCAGTTAAGGAGTTAGGAGTATGTACCTATGAGGAAGGTTGTGTTGTTCAGACCCGAAGCCGAGGTACGCATCGTCCTTTAACTTCAACTTCGTCCGCCAAACTTTTGATCCCACGTGTCATTGAGTGTTTGATTCAGTTTCATCTGATTTCTGAAAACAGAAGGCAATAAACGAATTTTTGTTTTACGTCTCTAAGCTCTTTTCCATTCTCATTCAATCACGACGGGGTAGCAAATCAAAATGAATACTCATGCTTTTTCCTAAACATACAATATATTAATATTTAAGATCACATATCGAATATGATATGCTCATTAATTTGTTCCAAATGCTCTAATACTCCCATCTAATATCTTTTATTAGATAGAATTATCAAAGCTTCTATTTATATAAAAAATTATACATCAGATCTATGTTATTTAAAAGTAAAAGCATGTAGATTTCTCCAATGAAATGTTTTCTGTCACAACATGTAGACTTCTAACATCGATTTAAAAGTCGTCAGACAAAATCTTCGTTTCAGAGGTTACCTTAATTCGTTCCATTCAGCCGTGTTGTCGAACATCCATCTACTGGAGCACATTATGGTGGTCCATATGCTTTTGTGTATGTCTTAGTGGCACCAAATAGACATCTTAGAGTATGGATGAGCTTGGTACCGTCCGGTATCGGTACCGGTACCGAAAATCCCCAAAAGTGGGTACCGGTACCGAATATGCCCGGTTCGGTACAGTTCGGTACCGGTTCGGTACCGAAAATGCTAAAAGTCGGTACTGAATCGATACCGAAAAAGTTCCGGGAACGATTTGCTCATCCCTATCTTAGAGACATGATTCTCACCCTTACACATTGTGTTATGTGGATACGACAGGTCCTCAATTCTATTGGTTTCAAGTTTCAGCCCATTCCTATATCAAAATTCAAAAACCAGATGTCTCAAAAACACATCATAATATTCATAAAAATAGAGAAGGTTACCCACTGCAAAAACAACATAACACCACAAAGAGGTATCACCTATATTTTGGTTTGATTGCTACCCAACAATGAAAACAAGTAGGACCAAAACACCTTATTCATGTTACCCAACATTTTATCACTCATAAAACAAAACAAACAAAAAACAAAATAACCAATACCAATCGACTCAGATCGAAAAGATCATCATCATTGTTGAACCCACTCAGTGGCGCTACGGTTGCAACTGGAGTTGCCATACCAAGTAGCAAGCCAGCAAGCGTAAGGCCGAAACCTCGCAAAAACCCCGTCCACCGTCGCCTAAAACATCTGCGAGGGTTTGTGTTGAAACTTTCCACCGCAAAAACGGTCGGAATCCGCAGGTGATGGAAGACAATCGGAACAAACCACGAACACAAACATTGTTAATTTCCGGTCGTTGGGAGAGAGATTCGTAGAGAGAGAAACAGAGGTCGTGGTAAATAGAGAGCTTACAGCGTTCGTATGCAGGTCAGAAGACCCCACCAAACAGAGACACCACCGTGGTGGCGTTCACCCTCCAGTCACCACTCCTCATCTCTCTCTTTTTCCTTTTTCTCTATTCCCGCTCTCTCTCATCTGAAGCAAAACCCTTACCCCTCAAGAGGGGTATGGTGTAAACCTGGAAGACACCTGTTTCAAGGGAGGATGGCCGCCCAAATAAATCAATAGAAACCGCCTCAATCGGCTCCACCGGCGTTCCGGTGGTCGACGACGCCGCCGCCTCCGCCGCCCGATCACCAAAACATCAAACATCAACACTAAACAACAAAAACCTAATCTCAATTTCACAAATTCGAAACCCTAATTTTACGAAATTAACGAATTAAACATTACCTTCGATCGCTTTCCTGTAGGAATTGGAGACGAGGATGGTGACGACAACGTGCGTTTGGATGACGATGAACTCCGTCTGGTTTCCACCATGATCGATTTCAGTTTTGGAATCAAATTGTTGCGAAGAAGAAGAAATTGGGGGAAATCTGGTAATTTATATGTGAACATACAAACGACGTTAACGTTAACTCACTGTTCATCGGTTATGTTATGAATTAATACATATATATGAATATGAGATTAAATAATCGTGCTTGTGTCTAGTTTGGGATGCGCGGGTAGGCTCGGTTCGGTTCTGGGTTCCTTTGATTTAAAATATACCTAATTGTCGGTCTACTAGTGGGTTCTCATCTAGGGAGAGTAGGGAAATTGAAACCGCCAAAAATAGTATAAGGGATGCCGTTATAAGCTAAGATCGTTAGAGTTTTTGGTCATTATCTCGTTGAAAAAGAAAAAAAAAATAGAATAAAAAGTGAGCTAGAAACTAAATGAAAGTAACACAGGTCTTTGTAATCCGAGTTGGGGATAGCGACTCTACAGCCGGAATGCCTCTGGGATGTGTGAAATCGAATTGCCGATTAAAAGTACCGAAACCTAAGTAATCTGTGGTTGGGGATAGCGACTCTACAGCCGGAATACCTCTTGGTTAGGGAAAGCATCATCTAGACTCACGAAAGAAAGAAAAAAAAAGAGCAAAAAAAAAATAGAAAAAAAAATAGATTTGATTTTAAACTCTCTGGATCTTGGTATACAGCGGTTAGGAAATAACCCAGTGGTTGTTCCTTTTGTCCTATAAGCTTGAGGGGGGATTAGGTGGACCTGTGATTCTTAGCGTGAGACCCTAGGTAGATTGACCGAACTTGAACTAAATTGCATGATAAGGGCTTGGAACCGGGTTGGGTTTAAGAGGATCAATATACTTGCAATCGCGGCTAACACGAGTGTCGGTTTTAATAAAGTAAATTAAGCTTTTGTCCCGAATGACTATTCTGACTATGATTCTGTTTGCATAATTCTTTTTCGGGGACGAAAAAAGGTTAAGTGTGGGGATATTTGATGTAGGGTAAAATACAAATATTTGTCCCGTGTAAATTGTATAATTTTTGTATATGTTTTATTTGTTTTTAATTAGTTTTAGTGCTTTATTATATTATTTTGTGTTGGGTCAGGTCCTGGTGCAAATGAAGCAAACATGAGTAAAAAGGAAATAACCAGCCAGTTGGGCAGAGTGGGGTACCAGGAACCGAATTAAAATTGTCGCTATTTTCTTAAATGAGCCGAGCCCGCTATCTCTACGTCATCTATTAAGTGTTGCATATATAAAAGAATTAGTAAATGTGCTTTTGGTGGACAAGCCATAAAAGAATTGTTATTATTGGAGGTTGGGCCAGATTCTAACAATACTTGGAATAAATAAAGGATACATGCACGTGAAGTTATAAATGGCTGCTTTATCTATTTGTGGTGGGGCCGCCAGACATCAAAAGTCCAGCAAAGGAGTTCGTGATCAGACCATTATTTGATATTATTACTTGGAAAAATCCTTAGGTTGGTGGTTGGAGTTCAACGAAAGTGTAGTGGGCCGAAGCCCATGTTTTGGGAAAAGAAAATTAGAGGCGGCATATTATAGAATTGAGAAGGGATTTATTCGGGGCGAGATATATACAGATGAATGAAAAAAATAATAAAAAAAACATCAGTCGCATATTATAGGGGAGACGATTTGGGACGAACAATTACGAATTTTAGAGTTCTTTGGACATCTTGAAGGCTGCTTTGGAGCTTGGGAAGTGTTCGGGAAGACGTGGAATCATCGTTGAGCGCGGGAGCATACGTGATCGAAGAATTCGGGTTTTATACGTTCGTAATCTTTCGTTTTCGTTTGTTTCTTGTTATTTGATGATGAATTCTGATTTGTTGATGATTGTTATGTCTTTTGATACAATGATTATTGGCTAAACTTTTCGTACTACCTAGACATGGTTGAATGATTGCATATGTTTTGATTATTCTTGGATTTTTGAATGCTGTGGATAGTTTATAAATTGTAAACGGTTTGTTCTATCAGTTAGATGTGTTTGCGTGCTTGATGTTGTTTAATTATCGTTTATTGCTTCGTTCGATTCTTGGTGACGGTCTTTATCACATAATAGAGTCGGGCTAGGGTTTTAGGTTTTGGTGAGTGTCTATATCACATAATAAATCTTTGATCCTTTAGGGTGAAAATCGAGTAAGTAACCTTAGAAGTAATAATCAGTAATTTTATAAAATCAAGTGTTCTACTAATCGTCAATAGCTGTAAGGTACGAGATTATTGTTAGGTCTAAGTGATTAAACCGCAAGGTGGGTCCTTCTTAGGAAGTTAACCTTTTGGCTGCTGTCTAGCAAGTCTAGCTGAGAAAACAAACCTATCCTAGGCTTAGGTCTCGTAAGGGAGCGAGCCTTGTAGGATACTTTTATAAACCCATTAGACGTCTTGTAAAGGAGTCTAATAACCGGTAATTTAACAACCTTTAGGGGATCTCAGCGTGCTCTTGAGAAGGGTTAGGGGTCCTTAGATTTCCCGAGAGGTGAGAATTTTAAGATCCCGGTTCCATAGCAGACAACTTCCAATTATAATCATAACTAAAAGCAATCAGGATTCCTGTCTAGGTATGTCACACCCCCAAAATCCACCCGCGGAGTACCACCGCTTGGAGGCGTGACATGACCAGGATCAAGCCACCAATCATATTGAACATAAGTAAAATAGTAAAAGTCATACAACAATACGATAGGTGTTTCCATAACCAAATATAAACAAGTGTGCAGCGGAAGCATTTAATGTAAACCCAACATAAGTTATAAGTTCAAATATCGTCTACGATCCGTATCCCACAACGACCTGCTCCTTCCTGTGCAAGCTCCATATGTACCTAAGGTCCTGCAAGGCATGTAACAGAGAATCAACAACTAGTTGAGCGAGTTCACAGTAAATAAGTTCGTAATTGTAAGTTTGTTTCGTAACATGTGGCGCTACTAGGCCGATCGTATGTTCTATTAGTGGGGGCTTCCCATGTTGCATATACACTAGACTATTTGTAACCATAAGTGTTCTTCACAACCGAGAACAGTAGTACGTACATAGTTTACGTAGGCTTTACGTAAGTGTCCTTCACAACCGAGGACAGTATTGAGTATAAGTTCACGTAGGTTTTACGTGAGTATCCTTCACAACCGAGGATAGTATTGAGTATAAGTTCACGTAGGTTTTACGTGAGTATCCTTCACAACCGAGGATAGTATTGAGTATAAGTTCACGTAGGTTTTACGTGAGTATCCTTCACAACCGAGGATAGTATTGAGTATAAGTTCACGTAGGTTTTACGTGAGTATCCTTCACAACCGAGGATAGCGAGTAGCATAAGTATACGTAGGTTTTACGTATGTGTCCTTCACAACCGAGGACAATGGTATGGTAGTCTAGTATCAGTGTATGTACGAATCTATTCAATCTTATTCCTTCCATCCCATTCCCCAAACCCTGGGAATCCCATGCCTTAGTAAGGGTGTGAACTCACCTTGTTTTGCTCGGTATGCTAAGTGTATGCTCACAAGTAATCAATCGCGTCCTAAAGTAGGCACGTATGTGAAATCAGTTTGAGTTCAAGTCGTTCACGTATAAGCATGCAACACGTAATCACAGTCATGTACAATATGGTTACACTTAACAGCAGTTAACTAACCCAGTTAACACTTAACAGAATATAAACATGTTACTGTGCAGATTGTGTATACGACGAAACACCCCTGTTTCGTCGTTCTTACCCTTCGACGAAACACCAGTTTCGTCATTGCTCAGATTCGTCGCAGAGGTCTCGACGAAACAGATTCCTGTTTCGTCGTTACCTGCGTTTCGTCGATAGCGATCTGATTCGTCACAAGTCAGTTACGTCACATACAGAAACCCTAATCAACCTAACAGCCATCACAAATATCAGAAATCGTATGGAGATCAATGTGCACCCAAAATCATCATAACTCAATCATCAAAGTATAATCGTCTTAGCATAACCCTAGTTTATGTGAACAACGTATCGATTAATCAAACCACAAACATATCATCGAACCCTATCAAGATACTAACGTGTTACCAAAATCAGATCATATTAACAACATACAGAACCGAGTATCTGATCGTATTAAGTTTCGCTTATAATTACACATCCGATTAACCATGTATATCGACATCTATATCATCGTGCACATATATTCATAATCCGTTTCGTAAATCAGCAGGTACATATACACATAACAAGAAATCAGAAACATTAACGGAACCGAGTTAACGAACCCGTACTAACCGAGATGAAAGTTTGATCGCACCAAGGTTTCCGGTGGGTTCTAGTTCGCCGTCACACAGCAGAGAGTTCTCTAGGGTTTCTGGTTTGCTAAAATGTGTCAAATGGGATCATTCTACGCAATATAACAAGTCTAACAGTACTGGGCCCGAACTGGGCTTCGGCGTAATACTGGGCCGGCGAAACAGTCTGTTTCGTCGAGTGTGTTCATGGCGAATCACAACTCTGTTTCGTCGAGTTGTTTCATATGTTCAGTAGTTTATGTTATTTCAAATACACTAAGTCTCATGCTATAATATCAACACATAACCAAGCAAACATAATACTTTTATTATCACACAAAGTGTATCGTTACAAATCAGACGAGTCAAACAACTAGACCGTCAAAGTCAACGTGCAATAAATGCGAATAAAGAATGTCGGAAACTCGAGTTGTCACATTATCCCCAACTTGAAAGAAATTTCGTCCCGAAATTTAGCATGCGGTTACTGAGGAAGCTAGGTAAGTTATCGTTTACTAGTTTCCCTGGGGTGTCACATCATTCCCCCGTTGAGTTGGAATTTCATTCCGAAATTCCGTAGTAGCTTCAGCCTCAGTAGTAGTTGCATTATTTTCGAACAACTGGGGATATTTGAGTTCCATTTGATCTTCGCGCTCCCAGGTGAACTCTGGGCCGCGACGGGAGTTCCAACGAACTCGTACAAGAGGTATTCTAGTGTTCTTGAGGACCTTAACATCCCGGTCCGTGATTTCAACTGGTTCTTCGACGAAATGCAACCGTTCGTCGATAGTGAGCTCCTTCAAAGGAACTACGTGGGTCTCATCTGACAGAAACTTCTTCAGATTCGACACGTGAAAGACGTTGTGAACTGCACTGAGTTCAGCTGGTAAGTTCAGTCTGTAGGCCACTTTGCCTATTTTCTCAATAACTTCGAAAGGTCCAACGTATCGTGGATTGAGTTTGTCGCGTTTGCCAAAACGAACCACACCCTTCCAGGGTGAAACTTTAAGTAGCGCTCGATCCCCAACCTGGAATTCGAGTAGTTTCCTGTCTTTATCAGCGTATACTTTCTGACGGTCACGAGCTGCCGCCATGCGTTGTCGTATTTGAGTAATCTTTTCAGTAGTATCAACTACCATTTCTGGACCTGTGATTTGACTTTCCCCCACCTCTGCCCAACAGAGAGGTGACCGGCACCTACGCCCGTACAATGCCTCGAATGGTGCAGCTTTAATGCTGGTGTGGTAGTTGTTGTTATACGAAAATTCCACGAGTGGCAGATGTTTCTCCCAACCATTGCCAAAGTCAATTACGCACGCCCGAAGCATGTCTTCTAGAGTTTGAATAGTGCGCTCAGACTGCCCATCTGTCTGAGGGTGATAAGCTGTGCTCATGTCTAAACGAGAGCCAAAAGATTTGTGCATTGCTTGCCACAGTTCTGAAGTAAAACGTGCGTCACGATCAGAGATGATGGAGGTGGGCACTCCGTGCCTCGAGACCACTTCTTTTAAGTAAATGTCTGCCAAGGTAGAGAACTTGTCTGTTTCTTTGATTGCTAAGAAGTGAGCAGACTTTGTGAGTCGATCTACGATCACCCAAATAGTATCATTTCCGCGCTGAGATCTAGGTAGGCCAGTAACAAAATCCATGGAAATTTGCTCCCATTTCCATTGTGGTATTTCAGGTTGTTGGAGTGGTCCTGACGGTTTCTGATATTCTGCCTTGACTCTCGCACAAGTCAAGCATTTGCTAACGTATGTGGCTATGTGGGCCTTCATGCTAGGCCACCAATATGTAGTTCTGAGGTCGTGGTACATCTTATCCGAACCAGGATGTACTGAGTAGCGAGACTTATGAGCTTCATCCATTACTAGCTCGCGTAGGTTGCCGTACAGTGGGACCCAAATGCGTCCTGTGACGTAGTAAGCACCATCTTCCTTCTGTTCTAAGCGTTGCCTTGAGCCGCATAGGGCTTCAGCCCTGACGTTGTCTGGTTTCAATGCTTCTATCTCTGATCCCGTCATCTTCATGTTAAAGAACTCCACTTCCAACTTGTGGATGGCATCATAACTACTGTATTCACGTTTGATCAGTTTCTTAAAAATCATTCCATGGGGTGGCATTAGCAGCCGCCAGCCCCAGTATCGTAACTTGCGCGCTCCACCAAGTTTGCGCAGTACCTTCGAGAATATCAGTGGCATATTTCACCTTACGAGCCTCAGGTCATTCGCACATTTGAAGGCCGATTCGAGTGTCGCTGAAAGTAGTAGGACGACAGTCCATAAAAATCGTGTATGTGCACACAGGTGGCTGAGCGTGTTGACTTGTCGTGTGCGTAAGAGTAATCAAAATTAAGCACAAGTGTTGAGTTACGAGAGTAGGATCTAAGGATCCTAGAGTAAGTGGTGATGGCAGGTTACACCTCCTGCCTGGGCAGCTGCGAGTGCTGCAGTAACTTGTTCAGTGATCGAAGCCGCCAACTGGGCTTGAGTTAGGTTAACGCGTCCACACATGATCTTGACATCAAGGAGAACATGTGGGTGAGAGGTTCGCGAATAGTGCGAAGAGAGTGAGCACACAAGTATCCTCATGCAATAACAAATAGTGAGCAATGTAATCTAAGCATACCACGAGCAAAGTTCTATGTAGTTCTAGCAAGTAGTAAGGTAACATGAATAGTAGTACCTATGATGTTGAGTCTTGCACGTGGAGCGAAGCGTCGTTGTGGATCGTTGAGAGCACTGTTCTGGTTATAGTCTGGTTTTAATAAAAATGTTTTCCCCTTATTAAAACCGAGTTCTCTATAACCAATGGCTCTGATACCAATCTGTCACACCCCCAAAATCCACCCGCGGAGTACCACCGCTTGGAGGCGTGACATGACCAGGATCAAGCCACCAATCATATTGAACATAAGTAAAATAGTAAAAGTCATACAACAATACGATAGGTGTTTCCATAACCAAATATAAACAAGTGTGCAGCGGAAGCATTTAATGTAAACCCAACATAAGTTATAAGTTCAAATATCGTCTACGATCCGTATCCCACAACGACCTGCTCCTTCCTGTGCAAGCTCCATATGTACCTAAGGTCCTGCAAGGCATGTAACAGAGAATCAACAACTAGTTGAGCGAGTTCACAGTAAATAAGTTCGTAATTGTAAGTTTGTTTCGTAATATGTGGCGCTACTAGGCCGATCATATGTTCTATTAGTGGGGGCTTCCCATGTTGCATATACACTAGACTATTTGTAACCATAAGTGTTCTTCACAACCGAGAACAGTAGTACGTACATAGTTTACGTAGGCTTTACGTAAGTGTCCTTCACAACCGAGGACAGTATTGAGTATAAGTTCACGTAGGTTTTACGTGAGTATCCTTCACAACCGAGGATAGTATTGAGTATAAGTTCACGTAGGTTTTACGTGAGTATCCTTCACAACCGAGGATAGTATTGAGTATAAGTTCACGTAGGTTTTACGTGAGTATCCTTCACAACCGAGGATAGTATTGAGTATAAGTTCACGTAGGTTTTACGTGAGTATCCTTCACAACCGAGGATAGTATTGAGTATAAGTTCACGTAGGTTTTACGTGAGTATCCTTCACAACCGAGGATAGCGAGTAGCATAAGTATACGTAGGTTTTACGTATGTGTCCTTCACAACCGAGGACAATGGTATGGTAGTCTAGTATCAGTGTATGTACGAATCTATTCAATCTTATTCCTTCCATCCCATTCCCCAAACCCTGGGAATCCCATGCCTTAGTAAGGGTGTGAACTCACCTTGTTTTGCTCGGTATGCTAAGTGTATGCTCACAAGTAATCAATCGCGTCCTAAAGTAGGCACGTATGTGAAATCAGTTTGAGTTCAAGTCGTTCACGTATAAGCATGCAACACGTAATCACAGTCATGTACAATATGGTTACACTTAACAGCAGTTAACTAACCCAGTTAACACTTAACAGAATATAAACATGTTACTGTGCAGATTGTGTATACGACGAAACACCCCTGTTTCGTCGTTCTTACCCTTCGACGAAACACCAGTTTCGTCATTGCTCAGATTCGTCGCAGAGGTCTCGACGAAACAGATTCCTGTTTCGTCGTTACCTGCGTTTCGTCGATAGCGATCTGATTCGTCACAAGTCAGTTACGTCACATACAGAAACCCTAATCAACCTAACAGCCATCACAAATATCAGAAATCGTATGGAGATCAATGTGCACCCAAAATCATCATAACTCAATCATCAAAGTATAATCGTCTTAGCATAACCCTAGTTTATGTGAACAACGTATCGATTAATCAAACCACAAACATATCATCGAACCCTATCAAGATACTAACGTGTTACCAAAATCAGATCATATTAACAACATACAGAACCGAGTATCTGATCGTATTAAGTTTCGCTTATAATTACACATCCGATTAACCATGTATATCGACATCTATATCATCGTGCACATATATTCATAATCCGTTTCGTAAATCAGCAGGTACATATACACATAACAAGAAATCAGAAACATTAACGGAACCGAGTTAACGAACCCGTACTAACCGAGATGAAAGTTTGATCGCACCAAGGTTTCCGGTGGGTTCTAGTTCGCCGTCACACAGCAGAGAGTTCTCTAGGGTTTCTGGTTTGCTAAAATGTGTCAAATGGGATCATTCTACGCAATATAACAAGTCTAACAGTACTGGGCCCGAACTGGGCTTCGGCGTAATACTGGGCCGGCGAAACAGTCTGTTTCGTCGAGTGTGTTCATGGCGAATCACAACTCTGTTTCGTCGAGTTGTTTCATATGTTCAGTAGTTTATGTTATTTCAAATACACTAAGTCTCATGCTATAATATCAACACATAACCAAGCAAACATAATACTTTTATTATCACACAAAGTGTATCGTTACAAATCAGACGAGTCAAACAACTAGACCGTCAAAGTCAACGTGCAATAAATGCGAATAAAGAATGTCGGAAACTCGAGTTGTCACAAGGTAGTTCCTTCATCATCCTTGAGTTCAGCCTTCGTGTGAGTTCGTGTCTAGTTCGTCTAGCTAGTTTAGTCGTTATTTGCATTATTTAGGATTTTTAGAAACCCCCCCCCAATCAATAAACATTTAGTTAAGTCCGTGGCACTATTCATCAGCAACTTCAAAGAACGTAAAAAAATGCAGAATTTGTCATTTGTTGACCCTTTTGCAGCCATTTTTGATCAATTTAAGCTCTCACCTACCCCCTACACTATAAATACAACCTCTCTAGACCTCATTTCACTTGCCAAACACTTCTAAATCATCAAAATCCTCTCTCAAATTCTGCATTTTTAAGAACAAGTGCAGAATTTTTCTTAATATACAAGTGAGTTCAAACTCACTTTTCTTCATTTCTTCATCAAATCTTCTGCTACAAAGCTTGGATCTTCTCTAGGATTGTTTCCAACAGACTATCTTGTTAATCTAAGGTACAACAACACCATTTCATGAACCAAACTTACTATTTTTTATGATTAATATTATACCTTATCTATGTTCATAGTAACATGCATGAAACTTATATCCTACATACTTCTAATCAAAACCATGTTTAAGACACTTATGTATGATTAATTCTTATGAATTTAGAGGTGTGAAAACCCTCTTAACTTTCTGTTACTAACTCTTAATTTTTGTTATTAATCACTAACATAAGAACAAACATTAAAACCATACCAATCTATCATAGTCTTGTGGTGGCAAGTGTTTTGATTTTCCAACCGAGTCTACCATAATTCTTGTGATAAGATTTGTGTTTTGGGTTAAGCTAACTCAACTATTATCATAGTCTTGTGGTGGCAAGTGTTTTGGTTTTCCAACCGAGTCTACCATAATTCTTGTGATAAGAATTGTGTTTTGGGTTAAGTTAACTCAACTACAAACTCTATTATTCTAATGTTGTATTTTCCTTTCAATCCGATCATACTCATGGTGATAGGTGATGGTAAATCATACCGTCTGATCATCTTTGTATTGATATGTGATTTTGGACATTAACATAACAATCTAACTCTTGGACTTAACTTACAAGGATTTAATTTACAAACTATATATATATTTTCCCATACACAATATATACTTACATAATAATTAATTCCTTTATAACATATTCATTTTCCGAGTCCTCTTGTTGGGGTATCCAAACCACATAGTTACCTTTTAAACAAGACACTACCGAATCCTATAGATTTAGGATTTCCAATTATCTAATTAAACATTATTGTTGATACATATTCCATATTGTTGCATGTTCAATCAACTAGAGTGACGTGGAATCTTATTTCCAAGAACTCTCACATTTGCATATTCGTTAGGAATTACTCGTAATCAAGGTGAGTTCATGTCCCCCTTTTCTTTTAACTGTTTTCAGTTTTATACTTCGGGGGTGGAATACGTGTTACAAATATTACAATGTTTACAAATGATATAATAATAAGAAACACTCTTGGTGAGAACGAGTACCAAGTATGTTACAACTAGTACAGACATTTGTGAGTTCATGTCCCCCTTTTCTCTTAACTGTTTTTAGTTTTATATTTCGGGGGTGGAATACATGTTACAACTATTACAAACATTTTTATACATGGTATGAAAGTACTCTATGGACCAAGGGACATGAGTGATAGATTAGATCTATTTGTGTGTAGCGAGCCCACACCCATGAGGCCGGGGAGGCCCATAATGGTGACTGTGTCTTACAGCCGGAGGCCCGGTACAAATTTGCTAGGGTTGAGTACTTCCTGCACCGTTTCACACATACCAGTGGTTTTGCAACCCATTGGTGATCTCTTTTATTTTTTTTCTTAATTGCTACATACCAGGGTTTTTCATACAGACGCATTTCAATGGTTTATACAGACTCACTTATACATGAACTCGCTCAACTTTTGTTGATTTTTCAAACTACATGTATTTCAGGGAACTAGCAGGATCTGGTAGAGTATGCATGTGTCTAGCTGCGTTGAATAATAGATGTCATCCATAGTTGTGAAGTTTGAGAGGTGTAACCTACTCCTGGACGGGTTATATGTCTCTAAACCTCGTCTTATCCAAAGTCTTTTGTGTCTTATGAACACGTTTTAAATAATTTGTGGTTTGTAACTTATTTCAAATGTCGATGTTTCTGAACAATGTTATGGTGGTATTTTCTCACTTTTATTAATGGATGAACATCTCGTATTTTTATCATATAGCATTGTTGTGATTGTTGCTATGGTATTAAGAAGTCACACCAAATAAACCCACGCTTCCGCAAAAGCCAGGGTGTGACAGCTTGGTATCAGAGCCTCGATCATAGCGAACTAGGATTTCTTCTCGAGTCTAGACTATGATCACTAGGGCTCTTACGAAAATGTTTTTCAAAACATTTTTACATTGCATACACTAAACGTCCAGATCCAGGGTACGAACTTTTTACAAAGAAAAGGCACAAATACATTTCAGATTTGTTCAGTCTTAGAGACTGAGGGGTTCAATCTTAGAGATTGGGAAGGTTTGGTCTTAGAGGCCAGGGAGTTAGTCTTAGAGACTGGGAAGGTTTGGTCTTAGAGGCCAGGGAGTTAGTTTGAGAAACTAAGGAGTTCACTCTAGGAGACTGGGTGGGATAGTCTGGGGAAGACTATCATGATTACTTGCTTACATTGATTGTGACTTACATGCATTGTTGAACTATTTATTTGGTGTTATGACATGGGATGTTATGAGTTATTGTATTATTACATAAGCATATTACTTACTTACTATACTTACGACGACCGAACCAATATGATATTCTTTTGGAATATGCCTCCACGACGAGACACACGTTTGCCTACCACTGAGGCAGAATTACAGGAACGCATTTCAAGAGCAATAGCAGATTATGAGGCATCGCGCGCCGAAACAAGCAGGAATAACTCAAACAACAACAACAACCCATCCAATGGCTGTACTTACAAACAATTCCTGGATGGTAAGCCCTTAAACTACGACGGCACTGGGGGTGCTGTAGCTTTCATCAGGTGGACGGAAAAGACAGATTCGGTAATAAGGATGACCAAGTGTGCTCCGGAGAACCAAGTTACTTACGTCTCAGGACTCTTTCTCGATGGGGCTTTATCCTGGTGGAACCTGCAAGTTCAAACTTTGGGAGAGACGGCGGCGTATGCACTAACCTGGGCTGAGCTGAAGGAGCTCATGAAGTAGAAACACTGCTCACATGCCGAAATACAGTAAACTATTTTGAAACGTATCATGGAAAAAGGGATCAAAAAGGGCAAAGCCCAGAATTGAACTCAGGTCACTACTCTCACAAACATGCACATTAATCACTCCGTCAAGCCTCCTGATCATTCAAACTACTTAACCTTTAAATTTCAACTAAGCGACAACCTCGTTAATTTTTTTAAATTGCCGCCAAGAACATGACAACAACAACCATTTCCTTTTTCAAACATATATGCGCCGATTTTTTTTTTCTGGCTCCTGATTTCTCGGTAAGTGATTTGAACACGCGTTTCCATTTTGTCGATCAGTGTGAACCTAGACTTTTGATAGCACAATTGCGGCTCATCATAAATCATTCCGGACTTTACGAGATTTGCATGAGCTATAAAAAAAACCGAACTGTTCTACCTTCTCACATCACCACAACACCTTCTTAAACTCCATATCACTCACCCACTCGTCGGAGAAACACACCACTTAAAACAATATTCAAATGGCATACTTCCCAGTAGCACATGCTGAATCTTCAAATGCAGCAACAATTCACCCATTCCTTCAGTTTACCGATTTACCCACTCAAGAGAGGTATCGAAAAATCAGGAATCTTGAAGTGCTTGCTATTAACGGCATTGATTGGAACCAAATAAGAGTGGTTGATCCCAATGGCATACTAGCAAGATTACTACCACATAATACACCTTGGCGCCGTTTCTTCAACATTCTAGAACCATCATACGATGAACTGGTATATGAGTTCTTGTCCACCATTTATTTCAAATACAATAACAGTCTTACCGATAAGTCAATATATTTTCAACTTTGTGGACAATCATATACTATGTCATTATCAGAATTTGCAGTTCATCTGGGTATATATACAGATGAAGAAGTTAACCAACCCATTTTCACTAGGGCATTAACCTCTTTTTACTCCGCGGAATTGGCAGAATATTGGCGACGCCATTCAACAAAAGAATGGGGTGGCAACAATAATGATATGAACCTCACAGACCCTCTTTATCGATACATGCACCGTGTTTTAGCCCACACTATCGGGGGGCGTAAGTATAATAAAAAAAGGGTTAGTATAGCCGAACTCTTTCATTTGTATAGTATTTTTGAGCAAGTTCCTTGTAATATTGCCCATGAACTTGCTGCGTATTTTTCTTATCACCAATCCAATCCTCTGAAAAGCCTCATGGGAGGATCTTACGTTACCAAAATAGCACAATCATTAGGTGTCCTAAGTGATCAGATTATCCAAGGATTATCTCCACCAAAGGCACCTGGGATTGTAAATTTTAGCACCATTATACTAACCTCTGCTTCTATTTATGCACCAACTCAACCATTACAGTCGGAGGGAGCTCCAGTTATCTTAGAAAGTACCTCCACACAAAATTTACAACAAGCATTGTTGCAATTTCCACGATCGTCTTTTTATCGTCAAGATATGCTACCACCGCCACCATACGTACACGAATATATTCCAATTAACCCACCCCAACCATTAACACCAAACGTTTCACAAGGCCTCTCACCCATAGTTTTTGAGGAGGATCCAGCAATGCAAGAAATTTATGAGAACATGATGCTCCAAGAACAGTTAGAACCGGATTCACGTTTGCCACAGTCTTTCCTAGCACTACTGAATGAAGTAGAGCAACTACCACCAACTGATATAGCAGGCCCAAGTGTGGTGCCTCAAATGGATCTACATCCAGATCAAATGGTAGTCGAAATGGCTAGGTTAAACAATCAGAACCAAGATTTGCTACGGCAAGTACAAGAACTGACTGAAAGAAATAAATGGTTAGAAAGCCTGCTAGCTGCTCGTATGCAACTGGATCCACTACCTCCACTACCTGATAATTTTGAACTTGAAATTGATCCATTGCATGACTTATTTCAGATATAATTTGTTCACATCATAATAGACTAGCAAATTTTTTTTTTACAAATTTAGTATAACATAGTGATATGCAAAACAATCTCTATACACTCAATGTTGCTCATAAATCCTTCAAAAAAAAAAGCTATCAACACCACACGATACTCTAGAAACTAACACCTTGCTCATCTATTCAAAACCTTTTGAATACTTTTATACACTTAAATCCTCTATGTCCCAACGTACACTATATACGTAAATTTTATTCTTCGTATCTACAGTTATACGAATACGTCTTATGCTTATACGTATACTCATACTACTCATACGTTTTATGTCTATGCTCATACATACGTGAATAATCATATTTATGCTCATACATTCATTCATACTTGTGGTTCATACCTGTGTACCCATACGCGAGCGTAATCCGAGTGATTCGCTTACGTGGTTCCTATACATACTTAAGCATGGACTTGCTCACATACCTTATTCTTACACACACATTCTTATTTTTCTTTGACGGAAATTTCACAAACTAGGCACCTAGCTCGGTTGGCTAGGCGCGCGAAAGGGTGTGGCCTAGACCCGGGTTTGATCCTGGGGACGACCGTTTCCACCATTTTTTTTCCATACAAATTTGGAAATTTCTCGATAACACGTTAAACGAAATTTTTGACACACTTTAGTTTTCTTTGAGTACCTACCCAAATTCATACACAACTAGTACAAGCTATGCGAATCATGCGGCGATCAATATAATCACAGGTGCACACGGGATTATAGTGATAGGCGTATGAGAACCATAGAATGTACTAATGTGTATGGTAAGACACGAAACGTAACATGACACCGAATACGAAACGGATGAAATGTGGTCAAAACATGGTGGATACGCCGCTGGTAATTCCTATATATAAGTGTTTTCACCATGTTACCAAACTTTCGTAAAACGTACCATGAGAAGTCCAATGTTTCGCAGACCTGTTTAGACCTAATACAAACTTTAAACAACTCACAACGCATTATATCCGATTATCCACGACGAGATTTCATTCTAAATACACTGCGTTCATCTATCCAACACTTATGCTATTCATATACTTACACTCTTTAAGGGTCATTCGTTCAAGTCTACCTCTTGAATAAATTTCGGGACGAAATTTTCTTAACGGGGGGAGAATGTGACAACCCTCAAAATTTCAGGTACTGTACGAATTAATTAATCTTAATTACGTGCTTAATGACTGTGCTTGATTACAACTGATAATTTAAACTGCTCTATGATTCTATACCATATATACATGCATCATATTTTATACAGTCACTCCATTCATTACACACCTACATTAGTGACATACTTGATGCACTCAGCACAGTTGACACACTGAACGGTTGATTCAGAAATAATGCTGACAATACCAACGCATAGACAAACAATAGGTTGAGGGATCTATTTGACATTCTTTGAAACTTGCATTGTAACAATTACTGTATTTGTGTAACGCCTCGTATCTTCGTATCTTTATCCATATTTTTATCCTATGTTTCAAGGCCTTAATTATAATAAATTATTGTATACATATTCTAGATTCAATTCTACATTACAAACACTTAATTTTGTTACGAAACCGAAAAACTATACCAAGATGTTTTTCTAATAAATTTTAGAAATTGTTTTAGCATAAGTCCCTTTTATAAAAAGTGTTTGTTTTAATCCATAGTATTCAAAAAAAAAAAAAAAAACTGCTAGCGTGAATAGTACCCTGACGGGCACTATTCATCAGCAACCTCAAAGAACGTAAAAAAATGCAGAATTTGTCATTTGTTGACCCTTTTGCAGCCATTTTTGATCAATTTAAGCTCTCACCTACCCCCTACACTATAAATACAACCTCTCTAGACCTCATTTCACTTGCCAAACACTTCTAAATCATCAAAATCCTCTCTCAAATTCTGCATTTTTAAGAACAAGTGCAGAATTTTTCTTAATATACAAGTGAGTTCAAACTCACTTTTCTTCATTTCTTCATCAAATCTTCTGCTACAAAGCTTGGATCTTCTCTAGGATTGTTTCCAACAGACTATCTTGTTAATCTAAGGTACAACAACACCATTTTATGAACCAAACTTACTATTTTTGATGATTAATATTATACCTTATCTATGTTCATAGTAACATGCATGAAACTTATATCCTACATACTTCTAATCAAAACCATGTTTAAGACACTTATGTATGATTAATTCTTATGAGTTTAGAGGTGTGAAAACCCTCTTAACTTTCTGTTACTAACTCTTAATTTTTGTTATTAATCGCTAACATAAGAACAAACATTAAAACCATACCAATCTATCATAGTCTTGTGGTGGCAAGTGTTTTGGTTTTCCAACCGAGTCTACCATAATTCTTGTGATAAGATTTGTGTTTTGGGTTAAGCTAACTCAACTATTATCATAGTCTTGTGGTGGCAAGTGTTTTGGTTTTCCAACCGAGTCTACCATAATTCTTGTGATAAGAATTGTGTTTTGGGTTAAGTTAACTCAACTACAAACTCTATTATTCTAATGTTGTATTTTCCTTTCAATCGGATCATACTCATGGTGATAGGTGATGGTAAATTATACCGTCCGATCATCTTTGTATTGATATGTGATTTTGGACATTAACATAACAATCTAACTCTTGGACTTAACTTACAAGGATTTAATTTACAAACTATATATATATTTTCCCATACACAATATATACTTACATAATAATTAATTCCTTTATAACATATTCATTTTCCGAGTCCTCTTGTTGGGGTATCCAAACCACATAGTTACCTTTTAAACAAGACACTACCGAATCCTATAGATTTAGGATTTCCAATTATCCAATTAAACATTATTGTTGATACATATTCCATATTGTTGCATGTTCAATCAACTAGAGTGACGTGGAATCTTATTTCCAAGAACTCTCACATTTGCATATTCGTTAGGAATTACTCGTAATCAAGGTGAGTTCATGTCCCCCTTTTCTTTTAACTGTTTTCAATTTTATACTTCGGGGGTGGAATACATGTTACAAATATTACAATGTTTACAAATGATATAATAACAAGAAACACTCTTGGTGAGAACGAGTACCAAGTATGTTACAACTAGTACAAACATTTGTGAGTTCATGTCCCCCTTTTCTCTTAACTGTTTTTAGTTTTATACTTCGGGGGTGGAATACATGTTACAACTATTACAAACATTTTTATTCATGGTATGAAAGTACTCTATGGACCAAGGGACATGAGTGATAGATTAGATCTATTTGGGTGTAGCGAGCCCATACCCATGAGGCCGGGGAGGCCCATAGTGGTGACTGTGTCTTACAGCCGGAGGCCCGGTACAAATTTGCTAGGGTTGAGTACTTCCTGCACCGTTTAACACATACCAGTGGTTTTGCAACCCATTGGTGATCTCTTTTATTTTTTTTTCTTAATTGCTACATACCAGGGTTTTTCATACAGACGCATTTCAATGGTTTATACAGACTCACTTATACATAAACTCGCTCAACTTTTGTTGATTTTTCAAACTACATGTATTTCAGGGAACTAGCAGGATCTGGTAGAGTATGCATGTGTCTAGCTGCGTTGAATAATAGATGTCATCCAGAGTTGTGAAGTTTGAGAGGTATAACCTACTCCTGGACGGGTTATATGTCTCTAAACCTCGTCTTATCCAAAGTCTTTTGTGTCTTATGAACACGTTTTAAATAATTTGTGGTTTGTAACTTATTTCAAATGTCGATGTTTCTGAACAATGTTATGGTGGTATTTTCTCACTTTTATTAATGGATGAACATCTCGTATTTTTATCATATAGCATTGTTGTGATTGTTGCTATGGTATTAAGAAGTCACACCAAATAAACCCACGCTTCCGCAAAAGCCAGGGTGTGACAAATTTCATCTCTTCAGGTTTTCGGATCCGTTAGGGTTTCATCAACCAACTTCAATTTCGTCATAAATGCGAAGAATTTCTTAATTTTGGAGGCTAATTTTGCGGAAATTAGGGTTTCATAACACTTCTATTCTGTTGAAGAGGTTCAATTCGTCTCCATATTGAACAGAAGACCATTATTTCACCCACTTGAAGGTGAAATTACCTCATAATTTGTTGCTAAAATGGTTCAATTTGTTACGGCTTTTTGTTTCTATGCTACAGTTAATATTTTCCCCAAATTAATACGATTATTAATTTAGATTTTTTTGTTAGGGCATTTTGTTTCTGTGTTTATTATGTGATGGATCAGTTCTGTATTGGAGTCAAACCTTGAGTCTCACCTTAAGCGGTGCCCGTTGTTAAACATCAGAACCCGTTGTCTCTTCAAACTTTTTATCAAAAAGGTATTAATGGAGGTGGTGAAGAAGAAGAAGATAATGATCATGAAGGTGTCAGCTCGGAGTCCAAGCGAATGGCTGTGCATTCCATGACTGCTCCTCAATTTATCAAGCTAATTGAAAAGATTAAATCTGTTCATACTGAGATATGTAAGGATATTCTAGAGTCTTACATTGATCCGGATGCGTGTAAGATTTGGATTAACCTCGCTATTGACTGATTTCACTTTGGACCATTTTGCCCTTCTGGAAAAGGACAAAATAGCAGGATTTTGTAAGACAAATATGACATGATTTCACTTTTGGACCAAAATGGCAATAAAACTGAAACCATAGGGACCCAGTTGTAAAAGGTTTGAGTTTTGTACTAAAATGACAAAAGTGACCAAACCTTAGGGACCAAAATGGCAGTTTACTCTTGTTTTTATTTAGTTTTAGTATTATATTATATTATTTTTGTGTTTTAACAGGTTCTGGTGCAAATGGAGCAAAAAAGAGTAATAAAGAAATAACTAGCCAGTTTAGTAGAGTAGAACGCCAGTGATCGAATTAAAATTGCCACTATTTTCCTTAGGTGTCCCAGGAATGAGAACGAGCTAAATCGAGTGCCTTGTGTCAATTTGAGAAGTATGGCTACGTTAATTCTAATATATTTGGAGTGCAAGAATATAAGTAAAATATATGGGCTGTTGTTGCTACCAATGAAAATTAGCCATTTATCACAACAAGGAAAATAATTGTATGGGCCCAAGAACTGAATTTGAGTTCAGATAAAATATGTATTACAAAGCTGCATGATTTAGTTGAAAAGGACCTACCATACATACAATATAATTTCGCCAGCCGCCGTTCTTTATATTTTTCTTGTTGGGCCAAGTAGCAATTTATGATGTAAGCCCATCACATTCTATACAATTCGATTGGGCCTAGGAAACTTGAAAGGTTATATTTGATGTCACCTGTGACACCATGTGAACGAAAACAAAAAAGGGGGGGGGGGCAATTTAGTAAAGAATAATATTCTTGAAGGGGCGATATATTACAAAAAGGGGAAGCTGCCATCTATATTTTTTAGGGGGCGACAACAATAATATAACATCCACTATCAGACGAATTCAAGGGTGGATAATTATTATTCGATAAAACCTTGAATTATATTGGACCAAATATATTGTGCTTGGAAGGCCCACGAAGAGAATTAGAATACTTGGGAGTTGGGACATAAGAAGTGATAAATACAAATAATTATGTTTATAAGAACATTAAGAATCAACACATAATTGACAAGTGTTCTTCAATAAAAATTAGTTTAGAGGTAATTTATACTTTTTACCATATTTATTTATAACTAACTAGGTTATAACCCCGTGTATTACACGCGTTGAATAAATGTAATTTTATATACTAAATTAAAAAAAATATTCTTTAAAAATCTCGTTTATTACACGGGTTGAACAAATGTAATTTTATATATTAAAATTATATCTCTAAGAATCCCATGTATTGTACTGAATAAATGAAATTTTATATACCAAATAATAAAAACTCGTGATTTGTACGGGTTGAATAAATCTAATTATATATACTAAATAATAAAAAAATTATATCTTTAAAAACACTGTGTATTATACAGGTTAAATAAATGTAAGAGTTAAATGCTTGGTTGGTCCTTGTGGTTTGCAAATATTGCAGACTTGGTCCTAGTGGTTTAATAATTACACACTTGGTCTCAGTGTTTGTAATTTTTGCACTCGGGTGGTCCTTATTATTAACCTACGTTAGATTTTTCAGTTAAGTGAATGCGAAATGACATATTTGCCCCTCAACAATTAAGAAAACTAAAAATATATATTAAATTCAAGTGAGTCCCATTTCTTACCCTTATCCAACCCCCACCCCTACCTTCTTCTCCCCTCTCTCTTCTGTTACCCAACCTCGACCGATTCTTCAACCCACAAACAAGAATTCACACAGACAACTTCTATGCAAAAACCATTCTAAAGAAGTTTCTGACTTAAAGTTTTGTTCAGAACAGGGAAAGTTAGGAGACATTCATGATACATGTGGCAATTGCTCATCTGAGGTTGGTGAAAATCTGATTTTTTTGTGGTTTGTGAGAAAAAGATTGAATTTTGTGAGATGAGGTGGGTTTGAAGTGTTCTTGTTGTGGGGTTGAGTTTAAAAGAAAAGGGTTTGAATTTGATGAAAATTCTTCATGGGATTTTGTTGGGTTTGAGAAAAATGGTAATTTGGTTGTCGAATTGATTGGATCAGGTTTAGTTAGTGGTGATTTAGGGGAAAATGTGAATCATGAAAATGAAGTTCAAGTTCTTGAGAAAGAAACAGAGGAAACAGGGGATTTGATTGAGTTTGAAAAGAGGGAAGAGTAAAAATCTGAATCACCAACTCAAGATCTTGAGTTTTTGTTTGATTGTAATGGGAATCAGTTGGTTCCGATCGAATTGGTTGATGATTTAGAGGTGAATGAGGTGATGGCAGCGGGGTGGAGGTGTTACGGTGGTGGGTTTTCCGGCGATGTCCGGGTGAGGTGGTGGCGGTGTGGTTGAGTTGTTATGGAGGGGCGTTTTTTCGGCGATGGTGGGGTGGATCTGTTATGGTGGTGGGTGCTATTATGGTGGTGGAACATTATTGTTATTTGCAGACAAAAAAATGGAGAAGAAGAGCGGAGAAGAAGGTGGGGGTGGGGGTTGGGTAGGGGTATGAAATGGGACCTACTTGAATTTATTAAATAATTGTAATTCATATATTTGTAGTTTTCTTAATTGTTGGGGGCAAATATGTCATTTCACATACACTTAACTAAAAAATCTAACCTAGGTTAATGATAAGGACCACCCGAGTGCAAAAATGACAAACACTGGGACCAAGTATGTAATTATTAAACCACTAGGATCAAGTCTGCAATATTTACAAACCACATGGACCAACCAAGCATTTAACTCTAAATGTAATTTTATAACCTTGTATATTACTCGGGTTGGATAAATGTAATTTTATAAACTAAATAATAAAAAAGTTATATCCTTATAAACCTCGTGTATTATACGGGTTAAAAAATCTAATTATATGTACTAAATCATCATCATCATCATCATCATCATCATCATCATCATCATCATCATCATCATACTCAATAAATCCCACCAATAGCAAAGCTAAGGTAGGGTCTGAGGAGGGTAAGATGTAGAGGCTGCTTTCAGTGAGACCCCCGACTCGATAGTAGTTTTGCATCAAGCCTTGGACATAAAGCACATAACACTCAGCAATCGGGACAGAGACCGATTAGTGCATGCTCCCTTTTGTCTTTCTATTATCAACGCCACCACATGATGATGATGCATTATTAACCGTCCGCTGCTTTTAACGTTATTTTCACGAACTTAGTAAAATAACGTTAAAATTAGAGCAATTTCACTTTTGCCCTCCGAGCGTCCACACATATATATTATATGCGCATACCGCAAGCGGGGCGAATATATGATGTTCAATGTTTATAAAAAAAAATATATAATATGTGCAACATCTTAAATGCTTGTTGTTAAAATCAATTCAATATTATGAATAAATAAGAAAGATAAAATACGAAGGGAAAGAAAGCATTATTTAAAAGATATCTTTAATTTATAACTTAAATTTGAAGATAATATATTATTAGAAAAAATTGAATATTTATAGCTTAAATTTGAAGATAAAATATTATTAGAAAAAATTGAATGATTCTATCCGACATTCAAAGTAAGATAAGATTTAATATTAATTGATTATTTATTATTTAATTAATTGATATAAGATAAGTATGAAAAGGCAGGAAATTACAAATTTAGACACCTTCAATGAATGACACGTGTCACTTATTGGTTTCTTTTATTATATAGTATAGATTAAAAATAATTATTAAAACATCCCTAAATTCATGCAAGTTTAATTCAAATCAAAGTTTGAACTTTTTAACATATCCAGAATCTAGTAACTCTCCATGATCGAACCAACCTGTAGGAACCACCATAAAAAATATAATCAGCACAACACTATATAATTAGCATAACATCCTTAATCGTTCTCCATTATCAGCACATCATCCTCAATCGTTCTCCATTATCAACATAAACGACATTAGCACAACATCCTCAATCGTTCTCAATTACTAGCACATCAGATTTGCTGATTATATCTACTTTTGGTGTTTGTTTGTATTATACTGTAATTAACACATTATCAGCACAATTATAAAACAACTTTTGGTAACTTTTTTAAAAGTTACTTTTATAAATAAAAAAAAGTATAGCAATATGGTACTCATATTAAAGATAAAAAAATACTTGATTTTATGGTATATTTAAAAAAAATAATGAAGTATATAAAAGTTATTTTAGTTTAAAAAACCTTGGTGGAATTTGTATTTAATTGAAAATGGTCGAATGACTAGCAATTTTACGAAATTACCCTTAACTTGTTAGTACTAATTTTTAATTACAAGGGTTTTATTTATAATCAACCTCAACCCTTGATTTAAACTATCAATGGTTCAGATTTGTTCTTACGGTTCTTACAGTTAGCACAGTTTGTACAGGATCTCAACCATGGGACACAAAGTATTAGAAGGGGGCGGCTAGGAACAGAGATAAAAAATAAAGGGATGCACATATATTAATTCGAGAGAACATCACTGGGATACAACATTAGACGCTGATCATTGTGGACGAATTAGAGATTTTTGCAAGGAACGAAGAATCATCGGGATAAAGCGGAAGGCTTGGAAAACAATGAATTATCGGGTTTTGTTATCCGAATCTTCTAGTAATCTTATTTTTCTTTGTTTTACCCGATGAATTCTTGTTTGAGACTTAGCTTTATTATTTTAAAACAATGTTTCTTGGCTAAATTCTCTAGACTATCTAGGTTGCGATGAACTCTTGAATAGAGTATAGTTTTTTATCGTTTGTTAATATGTTTATGGATTATTTTTGAAAAGTAATAAACTTTGGATTATTGGTTTAATGTGCATGCGTATTTAATCTTATTTAAATCTGATCACATGTTTCACTTGCGTTTTTGTGGATGTCTTCCATGTATGAATGCTAGTTAGGTCGTGGACTATGTGTTAGCGATTAGTTTGCGGTTAATAGGCCAATTTTCCGTAGGAACTGTGATTAAGGTTTTTAATAGGATTTAATATTCTACCAATCTTTATATCCGAGATGTGAGAGATTGTTGGTTTGTCTTTTATGTTAGATTGCTAGGGTTTGGTAATTCGAGAGAATATCTCCTTAGTTTACCTTTCATTATTTGCTTACCGAATTAAATTAAGTTCCTTAGTTACCTTATACTTTCCACCGAGAGGTAGTTAGTCCATTAAGGGCACTTTTCTAGATAGTTAGATAACCGAGAAGGAGTCTAGTCAACCGGTAGTCTTAACAGCCTTTTAGAGTTCCATAGGTGTATTCCTAAGAAGGGTCAGGGGTCCTGTTCGGTTTCTCTTAGGGTTTAGTATTTAAATATCCCGGTTCCATAACACATTAGCATCCGATAGAAACCATACGATATCAATTGGATTCCACCCTAGGTAGTTGTTCGTCATCTCTGATCTCAATCTTCGTCTAAGTCGCGTCTTAGTTATTTAGTTAATTAATATTTAATTTTATCGCAAATTTAGGATATTTAGAAAACCCCCTTCAAATAACAACAGTTAGAGTCCGTGTCAGTCTAAGTCTAGATAGAAGTTAGTAAACGTAATTATAGAGTCTCGTGGGTTTGATACTCGGACTTACTTAGGCTATACTGCATTGACAGGTACACTTGCCGGTTGTGTGGTCTAGGTTTTAGAGACTCTTAGTTTATAAATTTAAAACTTAGAGAGTCTAGTTTAGGGTTTAATTTAGTTAATTTAATTAGACCACTTTTAGCACATCATTTTCGATCAATGTCGTTTTACACCTGGTTACGTATATCTGATTAGTTTTGAGTGTTTGGCGTTAATTTGTAAACATCAGTTCTTACTATTTGTTAATTATTCAACTAATGGCGTTAATTTGTAAACATCAGTTTTGTTAATTATGACATTTTCATTAACATGTTTTAGGAAGACAGTAACAATAGTTCTTTAAATTGTTAATTATTCAACTAATGGCGTTTTCATTATGGCGTTTTCAATCATATATTTATTAGGTCTTGTTTATTATTCAATTAATGGTGTTTTCATCTACAATGTTTTAAGGAGACATTTTCTATTTTAATGGCGTTTTTCTTAATTTGTTCTCACTGTGTTTTATCAGACAAGGGTGTTTCTTCGAATGAAAGGTTTTGCCCAAAAACTGGTTTTCCATTTATCATTTCCGACGTTAGTGAAGAGATAAAGCCTACAATGGACATGAAAGGGTTTGCCCGAAAAATGATTTTCCATTTTTTGGCGTTTTCTATATTTTTTTCACATATCATTTTTTATTGTTTTTCACATTTTTTTCACTTTTTGTGCATAACATGTGATTTGGAAGTTACATAACAAACCATAGAAGATCGCACACACACATAAACGCCAAAAAAAAAGAATATCTTTCAGTAAATAAAAATACTTTATTCCTCTAATTAGGTGAGGATTAACTCAATAAGATTTTGTTGAATGAGATAGACAACATTGTTAATCCTCACTTAAGAATGTTGTCCAACCCATTCAGTGAAACTTTATTGAGATCAAAACTGAATCTCTAAGAAAGGACGTTTGCAATCTGTGGTTTTTGAACTTTTTGGCATTTATAAATTGAATGATATTTAGTAAAAATATGGTGTTTGTTTTTGGTGTGAACAATGGAAGGTCCTGAGACGTTTATATAAGATGTTTTTGGCGCGTAGTTTAGGCAGAAATTTATTATAATAGATGTTAGTAATGAAGCTTCCGTCGTTTCAGTTACTATTTATTCAGCTTTATCTGTTAAAGCTGTAGGTGTCCCATCATTAAGTTGGAATTTTGTATCAATGACATTTTAGATAAAGAAGTTAAAACACAACTAATTAACTCTTGTAAGGCAAAATAATGTTATGGCGTTTGAAACACAAAGTATGTCCTTTTGTATGAATGAAGTTTTGGATAAAGATGACGTTTCATATGAAGGGATTGATGTGTGTGGTTTGTAGTTTAAGGCGAGAATTTTAATGACGTTTTACTCATGAGTTTGGCGTTTTGTATTAGAGGAGTAAAAAGACCATTTTACCCTTAATGAAACGCGTCCACGTAATGAAGTTGATGTTATTTACGAAAACGCCACCGCACAAATCTAATCTATAGATTGTTTTGATCCAACGGATGAGGGGCGTTCTCAACGTTTTCACACATATAAGCGTTTTCCCTAAATCTTGCCCATATATATATATATATAGGACAAAGATCCGTTAGGAACCACCCCTTATTGCGAGAACCGCGAGAACCAGTGTGAACACAAACAGTAATTCCTAAAAAAATCTAAAAAACACCCAAAATTTTTTTTTTATTTTTTTACTATTTTTTTTGAAAAAATCGCAATATTTTGTTAATAAAAAAAATAAAAAAAAATTTTCAAAAAAAAAAAAAAAAAATTTTTTTTTCGAGTAACAGTTATCCATGCACATGTGCATATGTATCGTTTCTTTGTCAAATTCCGTAATTCATTACAAATAATAGTCAATTGCACTTTCATTTACACTACCACGTGTAATACACTACTTTTTACGTTAACAATGTTAGAAATGCACATGTGCATTTATATGTATTAACAGGAAATAAGGTGTTTTGGTACACTACTTTCTCTTTCATCTATCGTTCCATCCATAATACACAAGCATGCACATGTGCATTTTTGTCATTTCTTTGACAAATTCCGTAATTCATTACACATATTAGACAATTGCACTTTATTTACACTACCATATGTAATACACTACTTTTTACATTACCAATATTAGAAATGCACATGTGCATTTATATGTATCAACATTAAATAAGGTGTTTTGGTACACCACTTTGAATACACTTTCCTTTTTCATCTATCATACCATCCATAACACACTACCATTACCTCCTACCATCCATAATACAATACCATTATCTCCTACCATCCATGATACAATACCATTAACCATATTTTCACTTTAATACATGTATGTAAACACCATTTATACCATCCAATCAACATATTACATAAAAAATTGACAACTATAACCAAACCATCAACCACTAGATATAACTAACCAAAAAACATGTATATGAGCCTACTTCTCCATTCAAAATCACAAACTTTTTGTAACAAAACACGTTATATCATGGTTATACCTAATTATGCACATGTGCATTTTGAATATTGGTAATGTAAAAAGTAGTGTATTACTAATGGTATTGTAAATTAAAGTGCAATTGTCTATTCCTGATAACGTATTACTGAATTTGTTGAAGTAATGATACATATGCACATGTGCATAGATAACTGTTACTCGAAAAAAAAAGTTTTTTTTTTTTTTTTTATGGTAACGAAATATAGCGATTTTTATTAAAAAAATATTAAAAAAAAATAAAAAAAATTTTTGAGTGCTTTTTTGATTTTTTTTAGATTTTATTTTGTGTTCACATTGGTTCTCGCGGTTCTCGCAATAAGGGTGGTTCTCGCATGAACCTTACCCTATATGTGTATATATATATATGCATATATATATATATATATATATATATATATATATATGGAGGCCGGTTATTGTACAATAGCCTTAATCCTACATATTGTACGTGATTACCCCATCCATAGGATCATCCATCATTTAAAAGCGGGTCTAATTAATTGATATGATTAAATTAATCAAATTAATATATACAAATCATACCGCGAAGGTTAAAATCGTCATTACGAAATCATAAACCTTGTAAATCAGCGAAGATTCTTCAGATCCTAAACAAATATAAAAAACCTTACATTCTTCTTCCCCAACCTCCACTCGATTCTTCCGGTGCAATTTCAAACAACGGTGATGAGGACTGCTGATTTGGGATATGTTGAGTATTAGTTGTTACAGTTGAATTCACATGTTGGATAATAATGTTGAAATTCCATGTGACATGATAATAAGAATTCCTTTATAATAACAAGAATTTCGCATGTTATTAATTTTTTATGGAATCAAATTCGCATGTGACTAATGTTTTGGAATTCATTTGTTTTTGGAATTCTCATGTCCCTAACTTTTGCGGAAGCGTATACGTGTGACTTGATCAGTTTTAATTGCATTCGATTATAATAAACAACTATATGACTAAAATGATGTACATCCATTCATAAGTTTAAAACATTACAAACACATGTTGTTTAAGTTTATGTTACAATCCATCAAAAGATAAGTAGTTCCATAAAAGGACTCTTTGACAAAAGACTAGTTTCACAAGGCTTTGCTTCATATATCCCATCAAGGATAAGATATACAAATCAACCCTTCAAAAGTGGATGGCATCTAAACTTGAAATTTACAGCTTGAAAACTACACCAGCACCAAAGATCCATCAAGTTTCCTGAAATACATGTAAGTATGAAAACAATCAACAAAAGTTGAGCGAGTTCATGCTTTTTGTATGAGTTCCAAATAAACTTGTAAACATTTGAGAGAATTTTTTTGATAACCGGTATGTAAAGCGTCTATGAACAGATAATTAATGTTTTGTAAGGACATTAATATGTGCTGTGGCGTATGAAGTGCTCAAACCTAGCGAATTTCCTCCGGTCCATCCGGCTGGAACGACATAGTCACTACATGCGGCCACACAAGGACCCATGAGTGGGGCTCGCTACACCCGATAGATCTACCACTCCTGCCCCTCGGTCTTAACTAGATTAAAGGAACTTAGGAGAGATACTACCCATCCACATGATCTAACAGTTTATTCCTTAGCTAACCATACCATTGAAGCATGTATTTCACCCCCGAGAGTTATAAATCCGAAAATAGTTATGAGAAAAGGGGGACATGAACTCACTGTTTTGCGTAAATTGCGTCGTAAACTTCACCGCCTTTTTTTGTAGGCCTCGTAACCTATATGTGTACTATGTACATTAATCCCTAGACTTGTAACACACTGTTGATCCCAGTTTTGGACTTAAAAAATTCTTTTTGCGTAATATGGCAAGTGATTTCAGTAAATGTGAAAAAGATGTGCGTAAATGGAAATCAGACTTTCAAGAAACAAGACCCACAGAATTATCAAGTTTATATCACTTTGAAACAAAAATAGTTTACAAGGTGATTGTAAGATTATTATCTAATATAAATGAATCTTGAATTATGTGGGTGAGAGGGCAATGGAGTTTAGTAGTATGTATGAATGCTAAGCTTAACTCATTGTCTTCTGCTTGGTGAGCCTTCTATTTATAGAAGGCTGGGTACATGAATAAACAATTGTTTATTCATGCAATAAGTCCTGCATAAAGTAGCCATTTGACATATTCAATGAATCCAACAGTCAAGCTGCCTTTGTAATCATGATATCCAATAATGTCAAGTTGCTTCGGTTATTGTGGCAGGATAGAGCTGATTTTTAGACAAGTGTGGTATTCATCAGAATTTCTGATAAACCACTTCATCAGAAATTCTGGTGAATAAATCATCAGAAAATCTGATGATCAGAATCGTCAGAAACTGATGATATTTCATTAGAAATATCATCAGATCCATCAGAAATGACCTTCTCTGATAATCTTCTTTAGCTCTTGATCAACTTGTGATTCTTTGAAGTAGATGCTATTCATTTCAGTTGTCCTATCTGATCTTCTTCTTCTTGTGATCTTCAGGACTGTCATCTTCTTCATAGATCCAGTTGAATATGATTTTCTTCAATACTTGCAAATAAAGTTTCCTAACAGTTTCCCCCTAAGTATTGTAAGAAAATGAACTATCTATATCTAACATAAACAACTTCAACTAATTCTTGAGAGAGAAAGTTCAAACAACTAAATTCAGAAACAAAAACATAATCAAACCAACCAATGTTCAAAACAGACAATTGTAACATATTGTTCTCAAAAACAGAAATTTAGTCTCATCAATTCATTAATTGATCTTTACTCCACTTCTGTATTTGTCTCCTGGTTTCAGTTTTTTCTTGTGATCAATTGTCTTTTGAGTTTCCTTGTACATTTCTTTGTACCATCCTCTGGATTCCATTCATTTATCAATGCAATCTTCAGTTGTTTTTCTCAGCTGTTCATTGTTCTTTCCTTCCTCTTGAGCTACTCTTGCTTATCATTCATGCAGTTCTTTATGTATTTCAGAGTTTGATTTGAATACCTTCATATTTCACTGATTCTGAATAGAGCTTTCTCATCATGAGCATCTTTGAAGGCTACACACATTTCTGGTTTGCCAAAGATTGCTCCAGTTCTTACTAGTTTAGAAGGAATTTCAGCTGGAATTGTGTTGTTGGGAGGAGGTAACAGTACTTTGTTGCTATACTCAAAGTTGATACATAGATCAAAGTCTGCTAGTGCAGCCCTTTTATATAATTTTGCTCCTGCACTTTTGAAGATGTCAAGGGCTCTACTGATCACAACTGAACCAGTTTTATCTCTATCAATGATATTCTTCATTTTAACTATGCCCATTGGGTGAATATCATCAGCCAGATTTCCATCAGTAACCTTTTGTTCACTGTTATCTTTTCTGATCAAGGTATACTTGTTCTGTCCTTCATTGCCTAAGATACCTCCTCCAGTGGTCAAAGTATCAATTCTTTCAATAGATACTATTGGATTGGTCATCTGTTTGTGCAGAATTTCCCAGCTTCCATTGTTCCTGATTTCAACAATACCTTTACTCATTGGAGAGAGTGGCCTTTTTGGGTTGTCTTCTGGACCTTTCCAGTAGTAGTGCTTTAGGTGTTCTTCTGGGTACATAATTGTGTGTAAATCACCTTTCAGCACTTCCATTTCTTAGATGTTTCCTTCTGAATCTTCTCTCATCACTTTTCTTGGCCTTTTTGTGGAGGTCACTTCATGTTCCATTCTTCTCTTCTCTTTTGTATCCATCTTTATGCTGAACTCTGTTTCTCCTGTGAGAACTGTGGAAGAAGACTGAACTGGAATAGGTTCTTTCTGTTGGACCCTTGAACTACCTGGCTTTGGAATGTTTGGTGGAGGACCCATGAGTAACTTTGTCCTAATAGGAGGGGGACCCATGGGCTGCTTCTGTTTTTGAGTTGTTGAAGTTTCTGATTGTTTGATTTGATCTTGTTGAGTGGTTTCTGGCTGTTGTTGAGGAGTTTCTGATTCTCCTGTTTGTCTCTCTTGTGGAATTGGGGCTTTCAGTTCATGAAGATCAACTTTTGCTAGCTTGGCAACATTATACTACAACCTCTTTACTAATAGCTGAACATTAGCAAGAGTTTGAGTATTTGTTTCTTCTTGTTTCTTCATTTTCTGATACTCCAGATTTTCTTGATTTTTCTGTGCAGTTAATTCCACCATTAGCTTTTCAAAAGCCTCAGCCATGCTGCTGTTGTTGGCTCTGAGGAACTGTATTTCTTCAAGAATTCTTCCTGAACTTGAGCTTTCTCCTGCAGTTGCAACCTCAGCCATCTGTTTCTTGATCTCTTGCAGTTCTTTGAGAGCTTTCATGAGTTCTGACGAGCTCTCTCTGTTTTCTGATGACTCTTGCAGTTTGTTGAGGACTGCAGTGTTGTCTTCTGTTTGCTTCTGTACAGCTTTGACAATTTCTGACAAAACTTTGATATCTGATTTTTGATTTCTGATTTCTTCCAGTATCAGATCAAGTTTTCCTTCTATGTCTGTTTTCTCAGCAAGTTCCTTGTGAAGTTATTCAGTGGACATAGATTGGTGTCCTTGGTAAATAGGAGAAACAACAGATGTTCCTCCTTTAACACCAGCAGAAAACACATTTTCTGCTGTTTTGAGGTTAAGAGGATTGAAATATTCCATATTCTCTGTACCCTCACCAGAAAATTGAAACACATTCAAGTTCTGGTTTTCCTCATATCCTTGAACCTTTTTAGGTTCTCCATGAGTTGTTGAGAAACTCTTAGTTTTCTCATCCAGGCTTCCTTAATCAGTAGACTGATCTCCACCTGTTGCCACCACATTTTCTTCTTCAGAATTTGATTCAGAAAATGGGTCTTTGGTTCCACTCACATTTTGTTTTGTAGAAACAGTGGCTCTATGTAAAATTTCATAATTTGCTTGAATTGAATCATCAGAATCACTCTCAGAATTATGAAATATATTGAGTTTAGAGTGTTGTGCACCTGTTTCTCCCATATGTGAGATTTCAGCATGATGTTTTTCTGCCACAGGACTCATGTTCACATCTTCATCAGCTGGGTGAGAATCTGATTCACCCTGCTGCTCCATTCTTGGTGTGCTTGACTCTTGTGCATCATGCTCCATGGGTGACACACTTTCAAAAACTTCTTTGTTTTCTGGATTTTTTTGCTTAACATCTTCAGGTATTCTGCTCTGTATGGTGAATCTTCTGGTATCAGATTCATCACTTTTTCTGACAGAACAGGCACATCATAATCTGACTTCCAAGATCCTACAGCAGTCAAAGGTCTCATTGTAAGGACCTGCAAAAATGTCCCAAAACGACCCGTAAGTAAAAACCCGGACCCCTGAAACCCTAATGCGCATGAAAAACCAAGAAAACAAGATTTATGGGTTTCACGCGGGCCACGTAAGACATAAGGCTTGTCTACGCGGGCCGCGACAACTCATCGAATCTCCGGATATGCAAACAGGCCACGTGTCGCACACGTGGCAAACCTAGGTGTGACACGCTAGCCCTAGTCTACGACTAGGTGGCCCTCGCGGGCCGCGTAAATGTAAGAGGGGGTTTACGCGGGCCGCGTAAAACCCATTTTTCAACTATAAATTGCTAGGGCATGGGCAGTTCATCTGTGTCGAAAATTTTAATAAAAAACGAAAGTATACTGCTCAAAATCGTAATTTCCATTAGAGAGACGCTGCTACGATACATGGTATTAATTCGATCACTGCTACGATTCAATGTCCGATTGATTGAAACCAATCTGATGGATGTTTAAGTGCTGCCTGAATCGGGTCTATACTTTGTCATTCATCGTGAGGGTTTCGATCTCATGAGTTGTTGTAAATGTTGTATTAAGTTACTGACCTAGTTCGTGTGCATTGTTATTTAAATTAGGTTACACGGCTTATCAGTAGGCTAAACTCTGCCCGTTTAAACTTGCAATGTGAGTCATTCTCTTTTTATCAATAATGTTTTACAATACTCCAATCATTTTCAAAAGTTATAATTACAGGGATTAAGTCGTGGTTATCTTGAATCACTGGCTAGTGGGGTATTGTGCACATTACTAATTTCTCACGGTTAGGTTCATCAACCTAACAGTGATAATCATCACTATTTGGGTGAAAGGACCCAATAGTGGTATGACCATCGTCACCAGGAGATGACACGGCGCCAGATAAAAATAAGATAGTAGCCATTGTAATCGCTCTAATGCTGTAATTTATAACTATGTGTTATTTTATCAAATTGAGTGACTCACCAGTATTTCCCCGCTGATAAAATATTTTAAAACATGTTTCAGGTGACCTACTGCGAATCAAGGAAAAGTGCTACGGAGCACTAACAAGCTTGAAGTAGTGGCTCAGATAAATAAATAAATAAACATGTTTTGTAAACCAGGGAATTTCCTCGTGAAATTCTTCTATTGTAAATTACGTGGTTTATCCCGAATTATGAAATAAAATAATCGGGCATTTTCAAGTTTTAAAAGATCATATTAAACTTCCGCTGTCAACTCAAATAATAAATACCACGGGTTTCTGTCCAGCGGCTCCTGGACCCGGTAAAACCGAGACGGGGGCGTGACAGAAAAATGTAGTATCAGAGCCACTGATTTAAGCCAATTAAGTATTTAGAAATACTTAATTTTTCTGATTGCCATTCTGTGATTCTGTGAAAATTTAAATATACAAAATTTTAACTTAAAATTTTGTGTGTTTCTTCATGTATGCTAATAGCATGAATGAACTATTTGAGGCACTTCAAAATTTTTCTATCCATAGTTCAGATATGGATACCACTGGTACCTTTACTGGCTACCAGGATGACACTGAAGAGCCAATGGTATTCCAAGCCCAACCTCAGGAGAAACCTAAACCGAAGAAAAGAAGAAGACTTGTAGGCTGGAGGCGTGTGCGTAGGAAGAGGCCAGCAACACAGAAAGTTATAAAGATTGAGGATCCCAAAGATAAAGGCAAAGGAATAGAAATCGGAGAAAGTTCAGGGCAAGCCCAAGAAATGCCACCCTGGGAGGAACTGGACCGCCAACTGGCAAATAGCGACCTCATCGGACCTGCCGATGGGAATCTCTTCAATTACCCAGCGGAAGCACAACTTCCAGTCAATCTGGAACCTGCTATCCCAGACCCCATTATCCACCCCCGACCTCTACCAGGAGAATTAGAAGAATGGTGGACCACTGACTGGCAGTTTCAGAATCTCCTAAATAACCCTAATACCTTTTTCCCCAAATTTGATCCTGAGCCTCCACTACACCCACCTATAAGCTCCGAGAACTTGGTTGAACTCCGCCACTATGGCGAGGAGTCGGTGGACGCAGGAAATAGAATCCGGGAAGTAGGGGAGAGGATATCCTGGAAGTACGACGAGAGGGAACGTCGTTTCTGAAGTGCCAGCTGACAGGATCGTATGTGGTTGTGGGAATGCGTGTTTAATAATAATATAATAATAAAAATATAATTATGTAAAATAACTAAGAAAATAAAACTTGTGTAACAAAACTAGTGTGTACGGATGCATATTAAAATATATAAAATATGGAAGTCGAAAAATAGACAATTTTGGTTATACGTGTTGACGTGATTATGTGCGATTGTCTTATTGTGTTTGTTTGTCATTTATTTTGTGCTAATAACTTATATATATTAATTAATCAGATGGAACATGCTGGTAATGAACCAGTTAACGAGGTTAACCAATCTGAGCAAAACAATGAAGATCAATTTCTTAATAGGCAGGATATAGAAAATATCGTTGCCCAAGGAATAGCCAATGCTATTCCAGCAATCCTTGCTGCTGCCCGAAATCCAATTGAACCTCCACTGCCTACTCACAGCAAACGTACTCGTGATGACAACATTAGTAATAGTGTAAATGGAGGCGGCAACAATAATAATAACAACGATGTAATGCAAGCCCCATTTCTTAAGAAAATGAAAGCAGCAACGCCTGGTTGCACTTACAAGGAATTTCTTGCCTGTAAATCGGTTGAATTTGCAGGCAACGAGGGGGCGACGGCTGAACTGCGTTGGTTGGAGAAACCGAGGCAGTAATTAAAATAAGTAAATGTGCCGAGGAAAACAAGGTCATGTAAGCGTCGCATCTTTTTAAAGAAGGGGCGCTAAAATGGTGGAATACGGTACTACAAGCTAAGGGAAGTGATGTGGCCTATGCCATGAGTTGGGAAGAATTTAAGCGGCTAGTGGAAAGAAAATTCTGCCCCGAATATGAAAAGGAACAAATGGCGAATAAATTCCTAAGCCACCGAATGGTGGATGTTGATTGTCGAGGGTATACTACGACATTCTTTGAATATTCTAGAGTAGTACCAACCCTGGCTTCGCCAGAACCGGTACTTATTTCTCTCTTTATTTGGGGTTTTATTGGCGAAATCCGTGATATCGTTAAAGCTGCGAGACCCCACACTATTGACGATACAGTGGAATTAGCCAACACTTTGATGGACGGACTGGTGCGTACGCGAGAAGAAAACCGGAAAAAGGGAAGTGGCCCAAAAGATTACCGAGGGATTCCGTGTGGGTAACAGTAGTAATTTCAAGAAAAAGGGAACTGGACTATCTTCCACTGTTCCATTCTGCAGTACCTGTAAAAGAAAGCATTTTGGAAGATGCAAAGGGTGTTGCAATTTCTGCAAAATTCCAGGGCATCAAGAAGAAGATTGCGGAAGGAAGAAATCAACAATCTGGTACAACTGTGGGGAAGCTGGTCAAACCAGCTGACAACAAAGCCAAACCTGCAGATGGAGCTACCAAGAAGAATGCAAGAACATTCCAATTGACTACCCAAGAAGGGGAACTCATTCCAGATGTGATAGCTGGTACGTTCCTAGTTCATGACGTTTATGCAAAAGTATTATTTGACTCTGGTGCAAACCAAAGTTTTATAAATACTTCATTCTGCCAAGCTCTTAACCTACCCTTAACCAAACTTAGGCAAATTTTTACGGTAGAAACGGCAGGTGGGAGTTCTGTTAACATAGATAAAGTTTTGCAAGAAGGAAAGATGGAACTCTTAGGTCATAAATTTTCTGCAAACCTGTTACCTATTGATTTAGCTGGATTTGATGTTGTGTTAGGAATGGATTGGTTAGTAGCCAACCATGCTCGAATCCTATGTGATAAGAATTCCATAGAAATTCATACACCCATAGCAGAAATAGTGGTGATTACAAGAGATAAGTCACGTAAGCCACTGAAATTCATTTTAGTAATGAAATTGGCCAGTTATTCAAGAAAACAAGAAATAGTGTATATTATTTCAGCAATCATTAACACTAAAGGTAAGGAACTTACGGAAATTCTGGTAGTATCAGAATACCCGGATGTATTCCCAGAAGAACTACCTGGATTACCACCCAATAGCGAAGCATAATTTAGAATTCATCTAATTCCTGGAACTACACCGATAGCTAAGGCACCTTATCGGTTAGTACCCACCAAGATGTTAGAACTGAAAAAGCAGTTAGATGAATTATTAAGTAAAGGATTCATACAACCTAGTTCATCCCCGTGGGGAGCTCTAGTGCTGTTTGTGAAAAAGAAAGATGGCTCGATGCGAATGTGTATCGATTACAGGGAATTGAATAAGGTTACAACTAAGAATCGATACCCATTACCTAGGATTGATGATCTTTTTGATCAACTTCAGGGAGCTAGATATTTTTCTAAGATAGATTTACGCTCCAGATATCATCAGCTGAAGGTACAAGAAGAAGACATACCTAAAACCGCTTTCAGAACTAGGTATGGTCATTACGAGTTTACAGTCATGCCCTTTGGATTAACAAATGCTCCCGCAACATTTATGGACATGATGAATAGGATCTGTAAACCGTATTTGGATAAATTCGTAATTGTCTTCATCGATGATATACTTATTTATTCCAAAACTCAGGAAGAGCATTGTGAAAACCTGCATATACTCTTAACTTTGTTAAGAAAGGAGAAGCTTTACGCCAAATTCTCGAAGTACGAATTTTGGTTGCAGGAAGTACAATTCTTAGGACACATGGTGAATCACGAAGGTATTCACGTAGATCCCTCCAAAATAGAAGCGATCACCAAATGGAAGGTCCCGCAATCAGCTATGGAAATTAGAAGTTTTCTAGGGTTAGCCGGATACTATAGGGGGTTCATTAAGGATTTTTCTAAAATAGTTGTGCCATTAACAAAGCTAACATGTAAAGCAGTTAAGTTTGAATGGGGACCTAGACAAGAATAGGCCTTTAGGATTTTAAAGCAAGGGTTAACGAACGCCCCAATTTTTGCCTTACCAGAAAGGACATAAGATTTTGAAGTTTACTGTGATGCTTCTAAGCTAGGATTAGGATGTGTGTTAATACAACGCAAAAAGGTAATTGCGTATGCCTCAAGGCAATTGAAAAAACACGAAGAAAACTATACGACTCATGATTTAGAGTTAGGAGCCATAATTTTTGCCCTGAAGATTTGGAGACACTATTTGTATGGCAGTAAGTTTACTGTCTATACAGACCATAAGAGTTTAAGATACATATTTGGGTAAAAAGAATTAAACATGAGGCAAAGAAGATGGATGGAGATTCTAAGTGACTACGACTGTGATATTCAATATCACGAAGGAAAAGCAAACGTAGTTGCAGATGCTTTAAGTCGTAAGTATCATGAAAAAGCAAAAGCGAGTTCGTGCTCTTAGATTAAATCTACAGTTAGATTTAATGGAACAACTGAAAAATATTCAGGAAACAACAATCAAGGATGATGCTGAAGGAATGAAAGGAAGAATAAAAGACTTGGAGCAAGGGGCTGATGTAATTTGGAGATTCCACAAGAAAAGGATTTGGGTACCTAAGCAAGGAGGGTTAAGAAGTAAGATTTTAGAGGAAGCCCATAAATCTAGGTATACCATGCATCCTGGTAACAATAAGATGTACCAAGATTTAAGGAATAACTTCTGGTGGATAGGAATGAAAAAGGACATAGCTAGATACGTTTCTAAGTGTCTTACTTGTTCACAAGTTAAGGCTGAACACCAGAAACCCTCAGGTCTACTACAACAGTTAGAAATGCCTGTATGGAAATGGGAACTCATAACAATGGACTTTGTTACTAAGTTACCCAAGACCAGAAAAAGGTAATGACGCGATTTGGTTAATTGTGGATCGATTAACCAAATCAGCTCATTTTCTACCCATGAAAGAAACCTTTAGCATGGAAAGGTTATACGTAGACGAAGTAGTATCCTTACATGGAGTTCCACTCTCCATTGTATCGGATAGAGATAGTCGTTTCACTTCCCACTTCTGGACAAGTTTCCAGGAAGCAATGGGAACCCGACTAAATTTAAGTACTGCATACTATCCTCAAACTGACGGACGAAGTGAAAGGACGATCCAAACCTTGGAGGACATGCTTAGGGCATGTGTGATAGATTTTGGTGGGAACTGGGATGACCACCTACCCTTAATCGAATTCTCCTATAATAATAGTTATCATGCAAGCATCGAAGCTGCCCCATTCGAAGCACTGTACGGACGAAAGTGTAGAACTCCAGTTTGTTGGGCAGAAATAGGAGAAAGTCAATTATCAGGTCCCGAGATTGTGCAAGAAACCACCGACAAAATTACTCAAATCAAGGAAAGACTGAAAACGACTCGAGATCGCCAAAAGAGTTATGCAGACAATCGGCGCAAACCACTGGAATTTCAAGTTGGAGACAAGGTACTCTTGAAAGTTTCTCCTTGGAAAGGAGTAGTTCGATTCGGAAAGAAGGGAAAGCTAAGTCCAAGGTACGTAGGACCATTCCCAGTTATACAACGAATAGGACCAGTCGCCTATCGCTTACAACTACCAGAAGAGTTAGCTGGAGTACATGACGTATTTCATATATCCAACCTTAAGAAATGTTTATCTGACGAATCATTGGTAGTACCTCTTCAAGACATAGAGGTAAATGAAAAGTTGAAGTTCGTAGAGAAACCACTTCAAATAGAAGACAGAAAGATCAAGTTCCTCAAGCACAAAAGACTAGTACTGGTCAAGGTCAAGTGGGATTCAAAAAGAGGACCCGAATACACCTGGGAGCTGGAATCGGAAATGAAGCAAAAGTATCCTCACTTATTTCAATAAATCTCGAGGACGCGATTTTAAAATAAGGTGGGGAGGATGTAAGGACCTGCAAAAATGTCCCAAAACGATCCGTAAGTAAAAACCCGGACCCCTGAAACCCTAGTGCGCATGAAAAACCAAGAAAACAAGATTTCTGGGTTTCACGCGGGCCGCGTAAGACATAAGGGTTGTCTACGCGGGCCGCGACAACTCATCAAATCTCCGGATAAGCAAACAGGCCACGTGTCGCACACGTGGCAGACCTAGGTGTGACAAGCTAGCCCTAGTCTATGACTAGGTGGCCCTCGCGGCCCGCGTAAATGTTAGAGGGGGTTTACGCGGGCCGCGTAAAACACATTTTTCAGCTATAAATTGCTAGGGCATGAGCAGTTCATCTGTGTCTAAAATTTTGATAAAAAACGGAAGTATACAACTCAAAATCGTAATTTCCATTAGAGAGACGCTGCTACGATACAGGGTATTAACTCGATCACTGCTACGATTCAATGTCCGATCGATTAAAACCAATCCGATAGATGTTTAAGTGCTGCCCGAATCAGGGCTATACGTTGTCATTCGTCGTGAGGGTTTCGATCTCGTGAGTTGTCGTAAATGTTGTATTAAGTTACTGACCTAGTTCGTGTGCATTGTTATTTAAATTAGGTTACAAGGCTTATCAGTAGGCTAAACTCTGCCCGTTTAAACTTGCAATGTGAGTCATTCTCTTTTTATTAATAATGTTTTACAATACTCCAATCATTTTCAAAAGTTATAATAACAGGGATTAAGTCGTGGTTATCTTGAATCACTGGCTAGTGGGGTATTGTGCACATTACTAATTTCTCACGGTTAGGTTCATCAACCTAACAGTGATAATCATCACTACTTGGGTGAAAGGACCCAATAGTGGTATGACCATCGTCACCAGGAGGTGACACGGCGCCAGATAAAAATAAGATAGTAGCCATTGTAATCGCTCTTATGCTGTAATTTATAACTATGTGTCATTTTATCAAATTGAGTGACTCGCCAGTATTTCCCCGCTGATAAAATATTTTAAAACATGTTTCAGGTGACCTACTGTGAATCAAGGAAAAGTGCTACGGAGCACTAACAAGCTTGAAGTAGTGGCTCAGATAAATAAATAAACATGTTTTGTAAACCAGGGAATTTCCTTGTAAAATTCCTTTATTGTAAATTACGGGGTTTATCCCGAATTATGAAATAAAAGAATCAGGCATTTTCAAGTTTTAAAAGATTCTGTTAAACTTCCGTTGTCAACTCAAATAATAAATACCACGGGTTTCTGTCCCGCGGCTCCTGGACCGGGTAAAACCAGGACGGGGGCCGTGACACTCATAATCTCTGTACTCCACATATTTCCTGATGCTGGAATTTCTAGGCTCCTTTCAGAAAATGCATCAGAAATTATGATTGACAGAAATCTGGGAAAAGGTAGATGTGAATCTATCCTTCCAGCATTAGTTAGAATTGATCTTTTGATCAGATTAAATATTTTGTTCCAAAATCAATGTTCAACCCATTAATGAGGCTGAACATGATTGTTAGAATATTCATATTTATCTGATCTGTACCTTCAATCTTTGATGATAGACACTTGTTCAGAATTTCCATTAAAACTTGCCAGAAGGCAGGTAGCTTGTTTCTCTTGAATTCATTGATTTTTGAAATCTTTGTCTTGTAACCCATTATAGCATCAAATTGAGAGAACATATCTTCTTTTTCTGGTCCTTCTTCATAGCTTTGATTTAAGGGTAGTTCCAAACATTCCCTTATTTTCTCCGGTGAGATTGTAATAAAGATATTTCCCCATACGTGTGCTGTTAGCTCGATTTGATTTGAGACTTTGAGAGTTTTTACAACTTGTTGTAAGAGTTTTTCTGGTACCTCTCTGGTCTTTGTGAGAGCTTGAGCTATCGGGCTTCTGATCAGAAATTCAATGAGAATTTGACACTTTATATCATATTCTTCAATGTTATCGTTCATTGCTTCATTGTTGCTCTTTAATGGAAGAAATTCAACTTCGGTGATGAAAGGAACAGAGTGTTCGATTGGTGGCATGTTGATGTTGATAGCAACCATTGAGAGTTTGGGTTTTGTTTTGGAAAAGGGTTTTTAGGGTTTTGATTTTGAAGGTTGAAGATGGAAGTCTCTGTTTGTGAATGAGGTATTTGTAGTGTATCGAGACAGAGATTTTTGAGTGTTTTTCGTGGGTTGTTTGTATTCAAGGTGGTTAATGACACCTTAATGATGTTGTAATCCGTTTAGGAAACAACCGTTTTTGAAAAACCTTTGGTTTATCTCTTATTTAATATAAATCTTTTGATGAAAATCAGAGATTCCAAAGATTTTGTAGATAAACACTAATGTCCAACTTGCACCTTTTCTCCATGTGGGACCCCTTTTGTTTCAAAAAGGTCCAATAGAAACCTTTTCTGAGATTGTGTATCTTCCCAAGTTTTCCTTTTGATGATATATATCAGAAAATCTTTGAATAAAACTTTTGAAAGTTGGATTTTCTTCATATTTCATCAGAATGCATTTGATTCATTTACAGAGATTGAATCAAAATTTTATTTTTTTATTTATTTTTTTTTGAGATGAGAGGGAATAAGTAGAGTTTCGAGATTTTTACTTACATTGCAGTTCTGAACTCCACACCTTTGTTCTGATATACAAGAATTGTTTTTCATACAGCTTATTCCAGTCCTTAGAAAAAAAGTATTTTGAAAGAAACTTATTTTAAAAAAATTTAGATGGTTATAAGTTTCTTTGAATCTGGTTAAAGGTAGTGTTTTCTAATGTTTCTATCTGTTGATTTGTCTGACTTCCTGGTTGCCATTAGAATTTTCTGATAAAAATTTGATTTTCTGGTTATTTTGAGAATTTTCTGGTGTATGAGCAGATTCTGATGACTTAATGGTTTTTTTTTTTTTAACAATTACCATATTTTCTAATTGATCATTAGATTTACTGATTTTCACTAAATCTATCAGACTTTATTTGAGTTTTACCAGATTTTCATTGTTTTTATCAGACATGTTGTTCCAGTTCCCCCTAAATCTATAGTCATGTTTATGTGTTTTTTTTAAGAAGACAATCAATAAAGAAAAGAAATTATCATTAAACAAGAAAAAGAAAAAAAACAGATAAAACAAGTAAACTACAACTACTCCTCCTCCAGCACGTTGTACATGCACTTCACATATAACCAGAGACTGGTTATTCGACCAGTGTGATTCGTTGATGGCACCAGAGTAGGATCACTTATGTTTTCTTGAAGTGCCAGCTCGGCCCTTGGATAACAGCTTCTCACTCCTCCGAAGTCCAGCTGACTGGTAATCACCTTGGTTACGAATCGAGGGTAGATCAGAAAAGGTTGACGGTCGTGAATGTTTGCTTCTAGGTCTCTCATGAGAAACTTAGAAAAGTTGTAAGGGTTTTCCTGTACAACAACATGAATCACCTCCATCATCATATGGGACAGCTCGTTGAAGTGTCCAATCTTTTTAGAGAAGCAGACACTGAGCTGTGTCACCAAATACTGGAAATGTGGTACAAAACCAGATTTGCTAACCTGCCTTGACACATTGTTCGTATGATAGCCCATTTCTGTCAAGGTCTGTTGCATATCTGCCTTATCTAGGAAGGTGTTTTCTTGACCATTACCCAGCCGGAGGACTTCTCTAAGAGTTTCCTCCTTTAGGGTAATTTTGACCCCCATAACTTTACTCTCAATCCACATGGAAATGCAACTGAAAATGATTTCAGAGTTCCACCAAAATTCTTGAAGAAGTTCTGGATAAATGGTGACATGTGTAGATACAGCGAAGCCCAAGGAACTTCGCATGATCATATTATACACATACATGCAGTCCTCCCATGCAGGTCCTTCCAAGTTAGACCTAAGTCTAAGATTATGATGTCTGTGAAGAGGGAGAGGGAATTGTGTTACTTTCATCATTTTTGGGCGACCCATTTTAAAATAAGAAGTTTCTGATGAAGAGCCTTTTGAAGAGAAGATTTGTCTGGTGTGAAGAAAATCTTTTTCAGGTTGTTAATATTTATAGGTGAAAGCGACAGTTGTGCCATAAATGTTATTAACAGCCAATGTTCCAAAGAATTTCATTTCCATTTCAATCTCTTCAATTAAGACGATATCTGTTGCAGTTGCAGTGAGAATATGACAGTCTACAAGGCTCCTATGTGTGAGTAAGCATTGAATATCTAGGCGGCTACTTTCATAGCTCCTAATCATTTTAGTGCCTACGTGTCTCTTAAACTTCTTATGAAAAAAATGACGTTGCATGCATTGGTAGTGTAAGAAAAAAAAATTCAATAATCTGCAAAAATGTTCTAGTGACGGTTGATTTTCTCAGCTATATTGAATTTTATCTTAATGCATGTTACTTTTCCCCCTTTTTGTTTTTTTTAATATAAAAGAAAGAGAGAAAAAAAATACAAAAACGGACTATACACAGATATGAATATATACAATATGTGGGATATGCATGAAGATGGAAGAATATGATGATTACTGATCATTCTGATGTTTCAACAAGGTTTCTGATTTTATATCAGAATTTATGATGATTTCACCAGATTTTTCTGATATTTCTTCAGATTTTCTGATAAATGATCATTTATTGATGATTCATTAGATTTTCTGATGTTCCATCAGATTGATGGATTTCTTTGTCAGAAACCAGTTAGTTTGTTCTTTGATTATCAGAACTTTGATGTTCATCAATTTGGTTTTCAATTTGTGTCCTTGTGTTTTCTGAAAAATCTTCATCATTTAAATTAACCATGCCAAGTTTGCTGATCAAAAAATTGTGTCTCTTTTCATCAAGAGGTTTTGTAAAAATATCAGCAATTTGGTTTTCAGTTGGAACAAAATACATTTCTATGTTACCTTTCTCCACATGATCTTTTATGAAGTGATATCTGACATCTATGTGTTTGGTTCTTGAGTGATGAACTGGATTTTCTGTTATTGCAATTGCACTCTTTGAATCACATAGAATTGGTATTTTTGTCAGATCTAATCCATAATCTCTTAGTTGAGTTTGCATCCATAGCACTTGTGAACAGCAACTTGCTGCTGCTACATATTCTGATTCTGTTGTTGATGTGGCAACACAATTTTGTTTCTTACTTGCCCAACATACCAATTTTTCTCCTAAGAGTTGACAAGCACCAGATGTGCTTTTTCTATCAATTTTGCACCCTGTATAATCTGCATCTGTGTATGCAATTAATTCAAGGTTTGTATCCTTAGGATACCAGAGACCAAGTTCTGATATGCCTTTTAGATATTTGAAAACCCTTTTTACAGCTTTTAGATGGGATTCTTTAGGATCACATTGATATCTGGCCAGAAAGCATGTTGCAAACATAATATCTGGTCTGCTTGCAGTTAAATATAGCAATGATCCTATCACCCCCTATAGGTTTTAATATCTACACTTATTCCATCTTTATCATAATCCAATTTGTTCCCTGTTGCCATGGGAGTTTTTGAAAGAGAGCAGTTTTCAAGTGAGTACTTTTGTAGAATTGTTTTCACATATTTTGATTGACTCAAAATATTCCATCAATTCTTTGTTTTACTCGTAAACCCAAGAAAAAGGTTAACTCACCCATCATACTCATTTCAAAGTGGCTGGTCATTAACTTTTGAAACTTTTTACAGAATTTTTCATTTGTTGATCCAAATATAATGTCATCAACATATATCTGGACCAACAAAGTATGACCTTTGTGTGTTTTGAGGAAAAGTATTGTGTCAATAGTACCTTTAGTAAACCCAGAATTGAGTAACAAGTTTGATAATGTTTCATACCAGGCTCTAGGAGCTTGCTTCAAACCATACAAGGCTTTGTTTAATCTGTATACATGATTTTGAAATTTTGGATCAACAAAGCCTTCTGGTTGCTGCACATAAACTTCTTCCTCAATTTTACCATTCAGGAAAGCTGATTTTACATCCATTTGATAAACTTTGAAATCTTTGGATGCAGCATAAGCAAGAAAAATTCTTACAGCTTCTAATCTAGCTACTGGTGCAAAAGATTCATCATAATCAATACCTTCTTGTTGACAATAACCTTTGACCACTAACCTTGCTTTGTTTGTGGTGATTATGCCGTTTTCATCAGATTTATTCCTGAATACCCATTTTGAGCCTATGATAGATTTGTCATTTGGCTTGGGTACCAGAACCTATACCTTGCTCCTTTCAAACTGATCAAGCTCTTCTTGCATAGCTTGAATCCAGTCTGAGTCATTTAGAGCTTCTTTGACAGATTTGGGTTCTATCTTGCTTAAGAACCCAACAAATGCACACTGATGTGCAGTTGCAGATCTTGTTCTCACACCATCTGCTGGATTGCCAATGATGTCAGAATGAACATGTCCTTTGATCCATCTTAACTTGTTGTGAAAAGTTGTTGGTTCTGATGGATTTGAAGTTCCCCCTTGAACAGTTTCCTCAGTTGTGTGTGTTGGATCTGAGTTTCTTTTTGATTGTATTTTCGTTTGAAATTAAGATGGAAATGAAAGAGTTGTGCAGCGGAATTAAGATGAAAACAAACTTTGCATACAATCAAACGAGAGTAATACTTTAATCAAACATCTTTACACAATGAATCGAAAGATTGAATTTGTTTCAACAACGATTACAATGATTGATGAATGAATGCAAACTCCCCCTCAGCCAGAGCTCAGTAGTTTGTTCGTGCAAAGAAGACGATGTGGTGAAAGAGCTAATAGAACAGTACAAAGTACTGAACTATTTATAGGCACTTGCAAACCACTGAGCATCTTTAGCTGACGTCACCATGAAAGTGACATCTAACCTCCTAACAAACTCTAACCTCTGATCTATACAAACACTGATGTACTAACTACTGCTATTACAATTCATTACATAAAAGACACTTAAACAGCTGCTGCATCCTTCCACTGCTGTGAACCCAGCAGTGCTTGTCCGGATCAACAGTACTTGACTCAAGGCAGTAGATTGAGTCAGCAGAGCTTTGGTCTTCCATCAGTCCTTGACATTGGTCAGTAGATGCAAAGCAGCAGTTGTAGGTCAGCACTTAGTAAGATCAGCAAATAGGAGGTCAGCAGTTATGAAACCACTTTTAAGGGGAGAGATTTGCATGAACTAACTGTAATCGTCTGCTTATTCTGGATCCACTGCTCTGATCCAGTTTTGGCTTTAATTATCTGTTCCTCTGATAGGGTTCAATCCCAACAATCTCCCCTTGGAACAGATAATGCCAAAACTCTTCATTATTTGTGGAATTCTTTATTGCCTCATCAACAGCTCCCTTATCTGACCTTTAAATTGTAATTCAAAGTCTAGGGCATCTGTATCTTCATCATCCCTGCTAAGTGGAAGATCAAGGAGATCCTGCAAATCTTCAAGACTTAGGCCAAGAGCTTGTTCCCTTGATATTTTCTCCACTTCTCCACCAGACCTGAGCAAAGTCAATACGCAGGTCTGTTTGTCAGTTTCCCACTTTTGTATTTTTGAGCCTGGTGGGTTTCTTGGGAGATGTTTATTTGCAGAAGTATTTGGAGAGGCTGGCCTGTTCATAGCTGGCTGAGCAGCACTTGCAGATTGTTCCAATTCAAGATCTTCTTTTATCATTACTGCCGTGCCTACTTTAACAATGGCATCTCCAGCTAATAGATCTTGAATTGTTTCCATGCTAAACTGGTTTTTGTTCCTTCTTTTGTAGATAGCGGCACCAGCTGGAGCAGTGGTTCTTTTGACTTGCAGCTTTGGTGGTCTTTTTGAAACCGCTGCTTTGGAGTAGTCAGGCTTTTGTGGAACATTTGGGTCTTTCTTTCTTAGTTCCTCCAACCTTTTGTAGGTGGCCCTGACTCTATCTTCTCCCCACTTTGTCACAGAGTTCTTTGACCCATAATCAGCTGCAATCAGCTCCTCTTTCATTCTCCTCAACTCTAGCATCTTTTCAGCTTCAAATTGTTTGAATCTTTCAGGAGGAGTCTGCTTGACCTTATTTTTTATCATGTCTTGAATCCTGGCTGCTTCTTTTTCAAGCTCAGGAATGGTCCAGGTCTTGTACATGTGTTTCTCCCCCTTGTATTTCTTGTAGGTCATGATGTTTTCAATGTAGTCTTTTCTTAAGGACTCATCTGCCCTTTCTGAAATTTTCTGACATACATTTTTAGCAAAACGCTCCATAGCATTGACCTGTGAGAGTAAAAACTGATAGTTTTGTTGAAATTCTCTATCAGATTTCCCTTTTCTGTTTTTGATTGCAATATCCTCTGCTTGTTTGGCTTTGAGTTTCAAGTATTCTTCAATATTGTTAGGCCTGGGATAATTTGCAATTGATGGCAAACTCCTTTTGGCTGGGTCATCTTCATAATAAAAAGATTTGATTTCTTCTCTGACTGCAATGAGTTCCAGAGGAAATGAGACACCAGCAGGAGGTAGTGATTTTATAATTTGAGCTGAAGAGAGAGGTATGGGTTTTGGAATAGTGACAAGTGACAGGGATTTTGAAGATGTTGGTGATGGAGATGTGTCATCATCTTTTAAAATTAGCCTTCTCCTTTTTGTAGGAGGGACTGATGATGTTTTGGATGGAACAGTGGTGGTAGATGTAGTGGCAGTGGATTGTGATTGACTAACAGCTGTTGAAACAACTGGTGTTTCAACCACTGTTGTCATTACAACAGATGTTATAACATCTGCTGTCTTCTGCTGTATGTCAGCAGGTGTTGTTTTTGGTGGTAATGATGGTAAAGCAGTGGATGTTGTGTGTGTTGAAGTGGTATGTGTTGATGGAACAACTGTTTGGCAAGCAGTAGTTTTTGTAACTCCTGTTGCATCAGCTGTTTTGTATGGTGGTTTTTGAGCAGACTTTGAACGTCTGGTTGGAATGGATTTGGGTTGCCTCACTTTTCTAGTAGGCTTCTTCTTTTCCTCAACAGGATTTTCATGATCCTTTGACCCAGAAGTACCCTGACCTGGATGATCCATTCTGTCTACCCTGGCTTTCCTTTTGGCCTCTCTATCCCTTTTTATACTTGCAACTGCTTCTGCTAGTGCATTTGTTGTCACATCAATTTTCTTGCTGCCATCTGGCAAAGGGATCTTTTTGGTCATGTTTGAATTTTCTGGTTCAAGATAGAGACCATCCTCTATACCCTTCTTTTTCCACTCCTTAATTTTCTCCCCCTTTTTGGCATTATCTTCTGGGAGTTGATAAATATAGCATACTTTTGGAGGAGCAGTGCCAGTGGTGTGCAAGATCTGAGTTTTGAGAGCCTTTAAATCAGCCTGAGTGTTCTTGAACCTTGACTCCATTGCATTTCTCAGCTGTTGAACATGTTTTTCATGTTGCTGATCTGCTAGTTTTGCTTGTTGATGGAGAAAAGGTTGAAATAACTTCCAGAGCTCATTTGGAGCAGATGCCCTTTGTGGAGCAGGTGCTTGAGATGGAACAGCAGTTGATTGTACCTTCTGAACTTGTAACACCTGTTGTAGCATATCTTTGAGTTCTGCAACAGAGTTATCAAGTTTTTCAATGCGATCCGTCAATTTCTGGTACTTTAAACCATCACCCAAGTTAATGGGATCATCTGATTTCCCACTAGCAGTGGTTTTATCAGTGGTAGATATAGGGAGTATACTCCAAACATTAACCACTGATGCCCCTTTTTCTTGGTACTGGGGTCTTCTTCCTTCAACACTTGACAACCTTTTGATGTTGCCAGTAGGATAAATAAATCCACTGGTGGTTGGCAGAGGTGCTATAAAAGGAATTGCCTCCAAGGAAGTCTTATTAATGTAACCACTGTCCAAATGTAACCCAGTGGGTGTAACACTTGTAGTGGCTGCTTCACTTGGATTACCACCAAGAGTTACTTGTAACTCAAGGGGTGTAACCTCCTCAGGTTGTGTTGGTGGGTTAGCAAAGATTGATACATCAGACCCAGTCAGTTATGGAGGTATATTCTCATTAGTAGGTGATTGAGAAGGACTGGTTAATGCCTGGTTCAAATCAATTGCATCCAACAGTGGTTTTATTGGTGAGGGAATTGTGGATGTGATGATTGGTGTAGAAAAAGGATGTGTCCCGGGCATTGGACTGTGGATGATAGAAACGAGTGTTTCCAGAGCTTCATGATGTGGAGACCCTATTTGTACAACCTGTTCTTTTTGTGAAGAAGCAGGAGGAGTTGTTGTTATGGTTTGAGATATTTGTACCAACTGTTGTGAGGAAGTAGCAGCAGTGGTTTCTTGTGACATTTGTGTTGTCACAGGCAGGGGCTCTGGTATCTCATCCTCCAGAGTTGCCTTTTTGATGGGATTTGTGGGTTTTTGAGTTTTTCTTTTTGTTGGCTTTTTGGTGATTTTAGGTGTGGGTTTCAAAACAGTTGTGCTACTGATTTGATCACCTTGAGCAGTGGGCTCAGCAGCAGATATCTGAGGAGCAGTTGTAACTGCTAAAATCTGCTCAGGCACCTCTGCTTGTGTTTTGCAAGGTGCTAACATCCTTGAAAAAGTTTCAGTTGTTAAACTGTTTATTTTAGTAGAATCACCTTGGTTTATTATAGTTAAATCATCCTTACTGAATTTCTTTGAAAAATAGTAACTTAAAAACCTTGGAAACAGTAAGAATGATTTTGTTTCAACATTATTAACCAAATCTTTAAAAATTTCCCGAGAATAGTTAAAATTTTCTCCTTGAAGAATAGCATATCCCAGATTTTGAATCTTTAAAGGGATTTCATTAAAAGAAGTGGTTTTGTTTGAAACACATAGTAGGAGGGTATGAAATAAAAATCTGGTTGCAGAAGGAAAATAACCTTTTTCTAAGGTAATTTTCTTCATCATTGTGGCTTCATACCCTCGCTCAATGAAGTCAGTTTGCAACTCGTTTTTAGTGAAAGAAATTTTACCTTCTTGATCATTGAGTTGAAAGACCTCTGAAATGGATTGTGGCGTGATTTGAACAGCTTTACCCTTTATAGAAGAGTTGATGGTGGTTGCAGTGTCTCCTTGTTTTTCAAGGGTTGCATTTTTCCAGAACTCCCTTTGGGTTGCCAAATAGATTTGTGCATCGGCGGTGAACAAAGTTTTGTACTTTGATTTTGCCATGAGATCAATGATGGAATCGAAAACTTTGGTGGTTCCTGGTTTTGTGAGAAGACCCAGGAGATTGTGAGATGGTTTATGTGGAATTTCAGTGGAGATTGCCTTTTGAGAGGCTATTTTCGATGATGATTTGGATGAGGGTTTTGCAGATTTCTTTGATTTTGTCATTTTGAGGATGATTGATCAAAGAAATTTGTGAAGAAATGAGATGAAAAACTGCTTTGAGAAGAGAATTTTTAAGAATTCAATTCAACAGTAAAACCCTGTTTTGATGGTGAGTGGGGGATTTTATAGGGAAGAAAGTGAATGCTGAGGTGGCAGCCGTTACAAAAAGTCTGACCAATATGTACTGCCCACGTGACAACCCCTGTTGAAAGTGAAGGACAGTACTTTTTGTGAAAGTGACTGATGAAGGTAGTGGTATGAAAGCAGTGGATGATTTTCACTATCAGTGGATAGCATATCAGTGGATAAGACACTGCTTTTGAACAACAGAGTTTATCAAAATAATGAGAGAGCAGGGGTTGACTTTCAGCAGTGGACAGACTTTTGAAAGAAGCAGACTTTTGAACAATCAGTGGTTAATGGCAGACTTTTAAGGATTTTAATGAAAAATTTCCATTTTTAGCTATTTTTAAGGATGGAGTTTTGATTTTCTGAAAACATTTTGTTGTTTTATTCATAGAAAAACAAGATGTTGCTTGTTATTCCATGTTCAGCATCCCAATCCTAGAGACCAAGCTTTCAAAAGTGGTTGTATCAAGTGCTTTTGTGAGCACATCAGCCAGCTGGTCTTTAGTTGGGACATGATGCAGAGAAATCAAACCTTTTTCATAGCAATCCCTCACAAAGTGATGTCTGATGTCGATGTGTTTGGTGGTTGAGTGGGAAACTGGATTTTTGATGATATTTTCTGCTGCCTGGCTGTCCAACATGAGTGGTGTCTTTAAGGCAGTGATACCAAAATCCAGCAACTGATTTTGAAGCCACAGGAGTTGGGCTGTACAGCTTGCAGCAGCAATGTATTCAGCTTCAGCAGTAGATGTTGAAACAGCTGCTTGCTTTTTGCTTTGCCATGAAACTAAGCAATCACCTAGAAACTGGCACCCTCCTGATGTGGACTTCCTTGTGGTGTGACATCTAGCAAAGTCACTGTCTGAGAAACCTGAAAGCTTGATGTTCCCATTAGTTGGATACCAGATACCAAGTGTGGGAGCACCTTTTATGTACCTGAAGATCCTTTTTACAGCAATGAGATTTGATTTTCTGGGAGCTGATTGACTTCTTGCACAGACACATGTTGCAAACATGATGTCTGGTCTAGATGCAGTTAGGTACAATAAAGACCCAATCATGCTTCTATAAAGTGTTTGGTCAATCAGCTCATCCTTTTCATCAGACATGACCAGCTTATTTGTTGCCATGGGTGTGCTGCATGGTTTACAATCATTCATATCAAATTTTGCCAAAAGTTCTTTAGCATATTTGCTTTGATGAATGAAAGTTCCATTTTGCATTTCCTGAACTTGGAGACCAAGAAAGCATTGCAGCTCACCCATTGCACTAATTTCAAACTCAGCTGTCATGAGTTCTCTAAACTCTTCACACATTGAATTACATGTGCTTCCAAAAATAATGTCATCCACATAAATCTGGACAATCATTAAATCCTTCCCTCTCCATTTTAAAAACAGTGTTTTATCAATGGTACCTCTTTTGAAACCATTTGAGAGTAGAAAGTTGGAAAGAGTTTCATACCAGGCCCTTGGTGCTTGTTTCAAGCCATACAAGGCTTTGTTTAGCCTGTAGACATGATCTGGATAAAATGGATCCTCAAAACCTGGAGGTTGACAAACATACACCTCTTCTTGAATTGTACCATAGAGGAAAGCACTTTTGATATCCATTTGAAACACCTTCATATTGTGGTTGATAGCAAAGGCCAGGAACAGTCTAATGGCTTCCAATCTTGCAACAGGGGCAAATGTTTCATCATAATCAATCCCCTCTTCCTGTCTGTAACCTTGAACCACAAGCCTGGCTTTATTCTTGACAACAATACCCCTTTCATCAGTTTTGTTCTTGAAGACCCACTTTGTGCCAATGGGACTAACCTCTTCTGGCAGTGGTACAAGCTCCCATACCTGTTGTCTTTTAAACTGTTGGAGCTCCTCTTGCATGGCTTCTACCCAGCTGTTGTCTTTCAGTGCCTCTTGGTACTTGACTGGCTGATGGAGTGATAGAAAACCAGCAAAAAGACAAATGTTTTGGGTTTGGCTTCTTGTGAGCACCCCTTCATTTATGTTGCCAATGATTTGATCAGGTGGATGAGATCTCAAGAAGATTAAATCTCCTTGATATGGTATGATGGCATTGGTTGGTGAAGGCTGCAAATGTGTATCATCTGAGCTAACCACTGCTGGGGACTTTGATGATCCAGCAGTGGCTTCAAAAGGTGGTGGTATAGGAGGTAATGAAGTGGACAACTGCTGACTTTTATCCACTGTTTGAGGACTTTTGTCAGCAGTGTTTGAGAATGTGGACGCAGTGGTTGATGGGCTACTTTGGTCAACAACTGTTGAGGTAGCAGTGGTTGAGCTTTGACAACTGTTTTGAACAGCTGGTGCTTTTCCCTTTGTGGCAGACCTTTGAGGGATGATGATTTCATACCCATAGTCTGGTGTTGTATCCTCTGATGGACCTGCACTGTTAGTCTTGGCAGCAGTATTTTCAAAAGTTAATTTTTCAAGATCAAACAGATCTGCAGGGTTTGCTGGGATTTTCATTGATGAGAGTTCATTGAACTTAACATTCAAAGTCTCCTCCACTGCCTTGGTCCGTGTATTGAACACTTTGTAGGCCTTGGCAGTGGTTGAGTATCCCAGATGATAACCACAATCAATTTTGGCTGCAAATTTTGAAATGGAATCTTTTAAGTTCAAAATAAAGCATGGGCAGCCAAACACTTTGAAATATGAGATCAGTGGTTTAATTTTATACAGAATTTCATAGGCAGTCTTTTTGTGCCTGGGGTTTATTAAAACTCTGTTCTGAACATAGCAAGCAGTGTTTACTGCCTCTGCCCAGAAAGTTAATGGCAAACCTGAATCTGCAAGCATGGTTCTGGCATCCTCAATCAGAGTTCTGTTCTTCCTTTCCACTACCCCATTCTGCTCTGGTGTTCTTGGGATGCTGTACTGCCTTACAATCCCTTTCTTCACACAGAAGGCATCCAACTCCCTATTTTTGAATTCTGTGCCATTGTCACTCCTGAAGCTTTTCACTGGAAGGACAAATTGCTTTTCAACCTGTGTTACAAAGTCTTGCAAAATGCCTGCAGTTTCATCTTTTGAGTGCAAAAAGAAAGTCCATGTGAACCTAGAAAAGTCATCAACAATAACCAAACAATATCTTTTCTTTTTGAGGCTCATGACTTGAACTGGGCCAAACAAATCCATGTGTAGCATTTGCAAACACTGGGTTGTTTTGGACTCTTCAATGGACTTGTAAGAACTTTTATGATGTTTTCCTTTTAAACAGGAAATGCAATGTTCAGGGCATGAAAACAATTTTTGTGGTAGGCCTCTCACCAAACCATGTTTTGAAATTTCTGTGATTGTCTTAAGATTTGTGTGTCCCAGCCTTCTGTGCCAAAGTTCTGTCTCTTTGTTAGAGGCAGCTGAGAACAGACAGGCATCAGCTCTGGGACACTCTTTTGACATGTCAACAACATAAACATTGCCACTTCTTTGAGCAACAAGTTTAGTTTGACCAGAGTTGATTATTGCTTCAATCTTTTTGACCATTTCTGGTCCAACAATCCTACAATAGTCTTTTGTGAAGAATGACCCAAATCCCTTGTCACTCATTTGGGACACACTCAGAAGGTTGAATTTTAGATTGTCTATTAGATTGACATTTTCAAATTTTACTTTTCCAGACTGCACTGTACCAGACCCCAGAACCTTCCCTTTACTATTATTCCCAAAGGATATATCACCCCCACCATGGATTTTAAAGTCTTCGAGGAGGGCTTTACATCCTGTCATGTGCCTGGAGCCTCCACTATCTACATACCAGAGACTATCAAAGCATGCAGAAGCTCCCTGCACATGAAGTAAAAGGATTAGTTCATTAGGGTCTCCAAAGCCAGCAGGTCTTTGGATGGGGTCTCAACAGTGTCTGGGATGGATGCAGAATGATGGACAGTGGTAAGGTCAGGAGTTTGAACTGTTTTAGGACAGTGTTTCTCTAACCACTGTTGTGGGTCCTGACCAATCATCTGCTGGTAACCAAAAGGATGCTTGTTCACTTTGGGTTTAGAGGGCCTTTTGTAGGCCTCATAACCGTGAGGAATCCTTTGGTAGGACTGTTTTTCTTTGCCTTTTCTGAACTAATTGGCAGGGGGTGCATCAGTAACCTGAACATCTCTTTTGACATATGTTTGGTTCAGCTGTTTTGTAACAGCTGTTTGAACTGGCACAAACAGTGGTTGTTTCTTGGTAAATTTGACAGATGTTGATGATGATGGTGGACTCAAGGATGTTTTAGCCATGTACTCATTCCTTTTCACATCAAAGTTTTTGAGGTACACACATGCTTGAGTTTTGTGGTTTGTCTTACCACAAACAATGCAACTTTCTGATGAAACAATGATACTTGTTTTGTTTAAATCATAAGCTTTCAAGTGGAAACAATCTTTTGTTAGATGATTCCTTTTTTCACAGAATTCACAAAACAAGTTATCAATTTTTTCTTTCTTCTTTCTCTTTTCAGACTCCTTTGCAGCAGAGGTTTTAACCACTGCTGGGATGTCCTTGAGAGGTATGACTTTAGCTTTTGGAGCTTTAACACCATCAGTTGATGTAAAGTCCATTGGCTTGAAATTTTCAAGAATATCACACTCGTCAGACCAGGTAGGTTTAAACTGATATTTTTCAAGTTCTTCAAAAGTTGAGGAACTCCTTGTTCTGCCAAGTGTGATTTTGTTACCAAGTTTGTCAGTGATTTTCACTTCTTGGCCATTCTTGTTTGTGGGGATGAACTCAGTGGTTACATCAGTGTTTTGAACAGATTTTTCACAAGCAATGTGTTCATCATCATATTTTCTATACCCAACCCCAAATTTCACATTACTTTCAATCTGTTTAGCAAGCATCACCTCATATCCTCTGCAGGATTCCACCCATCTTTCACAAGTAATCTGGGTGGATTCCAACTCCTTTTTGCAACTTTGGTATTTTTCTACCATAGTTTGAAGTTGGGTTTTGGTGATGCTTTGCTCTTCTTTTAGACAACTGATTTCTTTTTCCTTTTCAGTCAATTTGTTTTTAAGTTCTTTTAAAGAGCTTTCAAATTTGACCTCATCAGACAAGATTTTATCCCGAAGGTTTTCATTCACCTCTTTAATGTTTGCAAAAGCAATTATGCAATTGTCAGAACACAGTTTTTCAAGAACTTGAGGAGATACCTTGGCAGCTGCCATCATTGCACAATCACATTGATGATCTTCATCATCATCATCATCATCAACTTTTACCTTCTTTTCACCAGCCTTTTCTTCTTTCTCTTCTTCTTTGTCCTCTATGGACCATGGATCTGTCATTGGTTCAATCAGGGTACCTGAACTTTCTCCCAATAGTATTTCATCAGCCACTGCAGTAACCACTGCTTCAGTCACCTTTTCCACTGTTTCAAAGCACTGCTGTTCCTCCTCAGCTTCAACCCCCTCCTGTATTGACTCTAATGCCATCAAACAAAACTCATCATGAGAAGAATCATTAGAAGCATAGAGTGCAAAATTTTCATCATTAAGGTCTTCAGGCATACTGCTCCAGTCAACAAACCCTTGAGTGAAAAAACTTTGTTGATCTGGTTGTGCTGCTGCTGGAGCAGTGGTTTGAGGTGCAACAGGTTGCACTTGTACCTGTGGAACAGGGGTTTGAACATATTGGATTTGTGGAACAGTAGTTTGGACATAATGTACTGGCACAGGGGCAGCAGCATAATGAGCAGTGTTCACTTGAGCTGCTGGGGCATATTGGGCATAATGCACAGTGTTTTGGTTTTGAGGTCTAGGATTTGAGCTAGGATGAGTAATTATGGGACCAGTAGTTTGACTCCTACATTCCCTAGCGAAATGTCCTAACCTATTACACTTGTAGCACTTGATTTTCGATTTATCCAACCCAACCCTTAGATTCCCATGCAAACCTGGGAATTTTCGCCCTGTTCTTTTGTAGAACTTGCTAGTTCTAACACTTAGCAAAGCCAGTTGATGCAGGATGTCCATTTCCTCTAAATCAGTGGGATCAAAATGTTGCAAATCATTTAGTTCAAAACTTAAATTGTCTGACATCTGGTTTTCGTTAGCAGTGAATGCATAACTTGCAGAGTGAGGATCAGGGTTGTTAAAATTTGCACCAGCAGTTATGTCAATGAAGTGATCATAACCCTGATCCTTACCACTGCTCCCAGATTCTTCTTGACCCAGAAGAGCAGTATTACCGAAAGTGTAATCATAGGTAACTTTTCCTGACTCTTGTAACCTCCTTTTCTGGTTCAACTCCCTTTCGAAGGTCAGGAGTCGACCATGGAGTTGGGTCAAGGTCAGATCCTTGAATTCAGATGAATTTCGGGTGACAAAAGCTATGGTGTCCCATTTTTCTGGCAGTGACCCGAGGAACCTGCTATTTTGAGTTGAGTTTGTAAAAGTGGTGTTAACAAGCCTCAGTTCACTGATGAGACAACTGAAACGCTCAAATTGTTGCGTTAGTGATTCGCCTTTAACATAACAAAATGTTTCATACTGTTGGTTCAGGATTTCCCTATTGTTTTCTATGACTTCTTCAGTTCCCCCAAACTGTTCCTTAAGTGCGTCCCATAATTCTTTGGCACTGTTACAGTGTAACAGTCCAGCATATATCTCATTGGGCAGCGCTGATGCTATGATGCTAAAAGCTTTAGCATCTAGTTCGATCTTTTGAAAGTCGGTTTCGGTATAATTTTCAACTGGTTTTGGAACGAACTTTTTAGCATCTTCAGCGCTTGGCACTGAAGGAACATGGGGACCATAAATGACAGACCTCCAACAACCTGTGCTTTGTTGAGCAAGGATGTGACCCATCCTTCTCTGCCAGATGTTGTACTCATTTCTTTTTAGCATAGGTGGTTTAAAAAGTGAGCCGATGTTGTTTTTATCATCCTGAGATTGTGACGTCATTCTTGTTGTTTTACAGACACTGAGAAATCAACTTTAATGGTGATTAATCCTTGCTCTGTTTTTCAACGGACGAACAAACGATCAGTATCAACTGTTATGAGCTGAACTATTTACGTCAAAATGATTGTTAAATCAAATTTGACTGTCCAAGCTCTGATACCAATTGTTGGATCTGAGTTTCTTTTTGATTGTATTTTCGTTTGAAATTAAGATGGAAATGAAAGAGTTGTGCAGCGGAATTAAGATGAAAACAAACTTTGCATACAATCAAACGAGAGTAATACTTTAATCAAACATCTTTACACAATGAATCGAAAGATTGAATTTGTTTCAACAACGATTACAATGATTGATGAATAAATGCAAACTCCCCCTCAGCCAGAGCTCAGTAGTTTGTTCGTGCAAAGAAGACGATGTGGTGAAAGAGCTAATAGAACAGTACAAAGTACTGAACTATTTATAGGCACTTGCAAACCACTGAGCATCTTTAGCTGACGTCACCATGAAAGTGACATCTAACCTCCTAACAAACTCTAACCTCTGATCTATACAAACACTGATGTACTAACTACTGCTATTACAATTCATTACATAAAAGACACTTAAACAGCTGCTGCATCCTTCCACTGCTGTGAACCCAGCAGTGCTTGTCCGGATCAACAGTACTTGACTCAAGGCAGTAGATTGAGTCAGCAGAGCTTTGGTCTTCCATCAGTCCTTGACATTGGTCAGTAGATGCAAAGCAGCAGTTGTAGGTCAGCACTTAGTAAGATCAGCAAATAGGAGGTCAGCAGTTATGAAACCACTTTCAAGGGGAGAGATTTGCATGAACTAACTGTAATCGTCTGCTTATTCTGGATCCACTGCTCTGATCCAGTTTTGGATTTAATTATCTGTTCCTCTGATAGGGTTCAATCCCAACAGTGTGCATTGTATCAGAATTTTGATTCAAGTTTTCTGATTCATTACTCATTTGTTCTGCAGGGTTAGTACATGAAATATCTGTTAATTTGTATGTGAGAGATTTATCATGTTCTAAGAGATCTTCTGTTATTATTTCAAAGAGATGTTCATAGTTTTCTTGTTTGTCAGAAAAATTTATTTCTTTCATGTATTCACCAGAAACCTCGATTTCTGATAAGTCATCAAAAGAAACATATAGACTTTCTCTGATTGTCCTGGTGTTTAGAATAAAAATTCTATAGGCTTTTGAGGACAAAGAATAACCAAGAAAAATACCTTTTTCTGCTTTTCTGTCATATTTTTCAAGGCTTTCAAAATCATTGAAAACCAAACATCTACAACCAAATGTATGCAAAAATTTTACACTTGGAATCCTTCCATTGATAATGTTGTAAGGTGTTTTTGTGCCTTTTGTTGATTAGGGTTCTGTTTTGGGTAAAACAGACATTTGCTATTGCTTCTGCCCAAAAATGAGTAGGCATTTTAGCATAGGCAAGCATTGTTCTGGCAGCTTCTACTAAGGTTCTATTTTTTCTTTCAACTACCCCATTTTGTTGAGGTGTTCTGGGAGCAGAAAAATCATGAGAGATTCCTTTACTTACAAGAAAGCTCTCAATTTTTGAATTCTTAAACTCTGTCCCATTGTCTAATCTGATCCTTTTGACTGTTAGTTTTAACAGATTTTCAATTTTCTTGATAAAATTAATGATCAGATCAGGAGTTTCACTTTTCTTCCTTAAAAATTCAACCCATGTGTATCTGGAGAAATCATCTACTATTACTAGTATGTATTTCTTCCTCGAAAAACTTTCTGTACTTATGGGTCCACACAAATCCATGTGTAAAGGTTCCAAATTTTGTGTGATTGAGGACTCAGAAATTGATTTGTGTGAGCTTCTTTTTGATTTTCCCATCTCACAAGCTTCACAAATTTTATCCTTCTTTGAGGATATAAAAGGTAGTCCTTTTACCAGACCCTTGCTTGCTAGTTTGCTTAGGTTTTTGAAATTTAAGTGGGCTAATCTTTTATGCCACAACCAACTACTTCCCTTGTTGATTTTGAAAATAAACATAATTTTGGATGTTCATATTCTTCTTTGAAATCAAAATAGTATATTGATTGTCTTATTCTTTTTCCACTTAAATAGATTTTATTATCATCCATACCTATCAGCAAGCATTTTTCTGGTAAAAAGGTTACCTGAAAACCTTTGTCACAGAATTGACCACAACTTAGCAAATTATACTTTAAGCCTTCAACATAGGCTACTTTCTCTATGGTCAAACATCCATACCTTATGCATCCATATCCCATGATCCTCCCTTTCACTCCATTTCCAAAATTTACCATTTTACCCAGCTTTGAAACAAAGTTGCTGAGTAAGCTCCTGTCCCCAGTCATGTGCTTGGAGCTTCCTCAGTCACAATACCAGACCTGCTGCACATGATGGTCCTGAAATGGAATGATTAGAGGGTTTTTGGTACCCAGGCTTGCTTGGGTACTCTTTCTGATGAGATTTTAAACAAATTATTTTCTCTTGTTGGCCTTTCATTAGAAATTCTGTTATATGCTGAGCCATAAACAGATTTTACATTTTTCTTTTGGAGATGGTGTTGAACAAGCTTCAGTATGTCAACACACATACAAGTTTTATCAGAATTTTTTGATATTCTTTCTTGTGATGGAATGAGTGGATAATTTTGAAAAGATGAGTGAACTGCTTCTGGAGTCTTTAAAGATTCTTGTTTGCATTCACTTCCTTTTGGTTTGAAGTTGGGTTTTTTCAAAAGAGTATTCAGAACAGGTTGACTTGCAAGATTCAGAATCAGATTCTGATGAAAATTTATCAGAAATCTGATGGGTTGCTTTTACAAAGACAGTGGGTTTACTTCCTCTTGTTTTTACATATCCGAAACCTTCTCCTTTGTTCTTTGGTGTGGACTCAATGAAATTTATGAATTCTTTGGCTTGTTGAAAACCTCTTACATTGATCTCTTTATCATTGATTTTCTTGTAAAGATCTTTTCTTTCATTTTCATAGAACTCAATTTTAGCTCTTTGATCTAAACTTTCTTCAATAAGTAATTGGTTTTCAAGAATGATTTTATTCATGGTCCTTTGCAACTCATTAGATTTTTTAATATCTGATTGATGTTTATCTTGCAAATTTAGAAAATCTGACATGAGCTTGTTTAGCTTGTGTTCAAGATCAAGATTATCTGAATTTACCTGTTGTTCTGAAGTTTCTGGTATGCCATCAGCAAGTGCCATGAGGCAGAAATTAGCCATTTCCTCTTCTTCTTCATCAGAAGAATCATCAGATAGCCATGTATCTGTCCCAGCAATTAAGCTGACTTGTTGTTGCTTCTTTGCTTCTTCTAGCTTTTTCTCATAATAAGCAACATCCTTGAGCTTCTTTGTCTTGCATTCTGATGCATAGTGACCTCTTTGCTTGCACTTGTAACACATAACTTCAGTCTTCCCTTTATCCTTAGATCTACCTTCCTCCTTAGATCTTCCATCCATCCTCCCTCTGTTACTTCTCTGGTATCTCTGGCCTCCTCCCCTCAACCTCTGCTCAAATGTTTTGGTGAGCAGTGCTATTGCTTCAGCAAAAGCTAAAAAATCTGATGATGTATCATAAATTTCAAGAGTTTGGCTGTTTGATGGTTTTGGATCATTGGTAGGTGGTGTTCTTTGTGAGTTTGAGATAAGAGCTAAAGATCCCCCTCTTTGAATGGTTTCTTCAAATATTTCTTCCTCTCTAGGGATCAAGATGCTGTATAAGTCATGAAGACTCATATTTCCTAGTTCTAAGGTTGAGGACAAAGTCATGGTTAGACTTCTCCATTCTCTAGGTAAAGCATCTAGAAATTTTATGTTTCTTTCATCATTTGATTTTGTTATACCAAATTTCTTTAGCTCATTCAAAAGTTTTGTAAATCTTTGATATGTATCATTTAATCTTTCATTAGGTAAACTTTTGAACCTCTCATATGAGGAAACATTGTTTGTTCTCTTGTTTCTTCTCATCCTTTCTCCTCCTTCACAAAGATTTTCCAACTGATCCCATATTTCCTTAGCTGATGCACATGCAACAACTTGTGAAAATATGTCATTGGGGATGGCCATTATTAAAAGTGACTTTGCCCTTTCATCCCCAGCCACCAGATCCTTGTCTTCCGCACTCCAGTTTATTTCACTTTTGGGAGCACGGGAGGCAGGGATTGCTGGTGATTGGTCAGTTGCTGGAATAGCTGGTATTTCAGTCATTCGTATACGTGGACCCCTTTCAATGGATTGAAACAGAGCTCGGTCATGACCATTTAGGAAATTGACCATCCTGAGTTTCCATTGGGGGTATTCCTCTCTGACCAGAGTTGGAGGTTTAGACATAGAACCAATGTTAAAAGCATTATTCCAGGATTGAAAGCTAGCCATATTTAGAGAAAAGAAGATGAGCGATTGATCGTTTGAAAATAGTTTATTCAATCTGCTCTGATACCAATTGTTGATCCCAGTTTTGGACTTAAAAACTTCTCACGTAATATGGCAAGTGATTTTAGTAAATGTGAAAAAGATGTGCGGAAATGGAAATCAGACTTTCAAGAAACAAGACCTACAGAATTATCAAGTTTATATCACTTTGAAACAAAAATAGTTTACAAGGTGATTGTAAGATTATTATCTAATACAAATGAATCTTGAATTCTGTGGGTGAGAGGGCAATGGAGTTTGGTAGTATGTATGAATGCTAAGATTAACTCATTCTCTTCTGCTTGGTGAGCCTTCTATTTATAGAAGGCTGGGTACAAGAATAAACAATTGTTTATTCATGCAATAAGTCCTGCATAAAGTAGCCATTTGGCTGGTTTTTGTTCCTTCTGTCTAAATATATGATCCCCTTGTTTTTTGTATATTTGATATTTTGGGTTTAAATTAATGATATGGGGATTTTGAGTTGGCAGTGATAGGCCGAATTTTTTTTTCCGACAAATTGATAACGATGGCGCGACAAGGACGGTGGAGGGTAGGTTTTTGACCTGCAACCCCACTTTTGCAGCCATGATTATTGTAAACTTTGAGCCAAACCCCGTTTTTTTCAAGATCCCACACATGATTTTTGAGTTTGTTTATTTTTTAATTTTTTGTTCTGTAAAAAAGTGTTTCTAAAAAATGTTTTTTTATAACCGTAATTTTTTTTAAAAAAAAATGTTTTTTACAACCTTAATTTTTTTTGTAAAAAAATGCTTTTTTTTTTGTAAAAAAATCTGCTTTTTGCAAAATAGTTTAAACCCATAAAAAAATTTGTCGTAAAAAAGTTTAAACACGCAAAAAAGTTTTCCGTAATAAATAGTTTTTTTTTAAAAACTGCATCGTAAAAAAAACCTTTCGAAAAAAAAGTTGTCCGTAAAAAAATTTGTTCGTAAAAAACGGGGTGTAAAAAAACACAGCGCCTAAAAAACGGCTAGTAAAAACGTGGCGTAAAAAAAGCCGCGTAAAAAAACGGCGCGTTAAGAACGGGGCATAAAAACAAGGCGTAAAACACGGCGCGTAAAAGGCGGGGCGTAAAAAACGGTGCATTAAAAAAATGGGGGGTAAAAAACGGCTAGTAAAACCGTTTTTTTTTAATCCTGGAAAAACTGTTTTTTTAAACAATCAGATTTTAAAAATGTTTTTTAATTAAATAATTTGATTTTTATAAAACAATTAATTTAACAAGACAAAAAAAGAAATAAAAAACAATAAATACAATAAGACAAAACAAGCAAATTTACTAAACTACCATTTTGACATTAAAATATTAAAAACATAATAAGACAAAAAGAATTTAATATTGTTTTTATCACTTTTAATCTCATCCATCCATCTAAAAAGATCAATGATTGGAAAGTGGTTCTCATGGTTTTCTCAACTGGATATATATATATATATATATATATATATATATATACTAGCGGGAAACCCGCGCTACGCTGCGGGATTATAATGTTTGCTGATACGTATTGTAGACACTGTGCATATGATTTGTTAATTTGAATACTTTAAACAATTTGGATTATTCTTAGTTTTTTTCCTTGTATGTGTGCATTCTAATAGTGCTCCGGAAAACAAATGTAGCGTGCTGAAAAGTAACAATGTTATATTTATTACGAAAAGGAAAATCGTTTGCTTGTAAATACACCGGATGAAATGTAGCTTGGATGTTGTATTAGTAGGTAAGGTAGATGTTGGTATACTTGTTGTCTCCTCCTTTGGTGAACTGCAAGATTTATAGTATGTGGGACATGAGGTTAGTATTGTATGGTTTGCAATAAATGAAGAATGTTTTTATGTTGGGGAAATAAAATCAAATGTTATGGATAAGAGTAGCAAATGATGGTGTATGTTAGGATGAAGTGATGTACCTTTGTTTTTAGTCGCGTAAAACCTCTTGGTAGACGACATTTGAGGTGAAAACCCCGTTTTTGTTATGGCTGTTGGTTGGATGCACTAATACCTTTGTGTTCTGCCTTGTTGTGCATCTTGACAAAGCCACATAAAGTTGGCCATGTGAGAATACAGGTTCAGGGAGGTAAACACCAACGTGGGGAATGGTTTTCCCTTGTGCTTTATTTATCGTCATGGAGAAGCTAAGCTGAACTGGGAACTGTTTTCTTTTTAGTTTGAATGGAAACATATCGTCTTCAGAGGGAGTGAGGGGTATTCTTGGTAGGAAGACCCGTTTGCCCTTATGTTCTCCAACCGCTATTTCCGCATCGATAACACTTCGCTCGAACCGTTTACATATTAGTCTGGTGCCATTGCATAGGCCATTTGACGGGTCGATGTTTCGCAACAATATAATTGGCCATCCAATTTTTAGGCGTAGTTTGTGTGGTGGGATGCCACTTACTGTTAGTGAGTTTAGGAACTCAATAGGATACAAATGGTGTTGGTCATCATCAACCTCATCGAAACTATAGTAGTGTCTGTCCTCTCCTTGGAAAATGTCAATTAAGTGGTTGTTAATCTCGTTGACACTCTCATTTCTTGTTGTTAAAATGGCTCTAGATGTTATGTAATCGGGGGACTGGGCATTTGCGTTGAGGGAGGGGAAAATGGATTGAATGAGTTGTTTGATGGAGTTTTCCTTTGTGGTGAATGGGATTGTCATGTCGTCGGGGATGCGGATTTGGTTTCCATCTATGGTCTCCTCAATTCCATTGCCGACTCGTAAAAGGAATTCCGAGAACCACGAATCAGTACGCGCTCTCATGTTTATGGAGAGGCATATTTTCTTTGTTAATGACCAAATAGGTGACATGCGTAGGCTGGCGTCTACGATTTGCGCCCGTGTGCCTCGTCTAATTACTGGTAGGACTTGCCTAAAATCGCCTCCCATTACCATTATCTTTCATCCGAATGGGAGGTTAACGCCTGTTATGTCTTGGAAGGTCCTGTCAACGGCTTCAATAGACTGTCGTGTCGCCATTGATGCTTCATCCCAGATGATTAGTTTTGCTAACCTGATAAGTTGTGCACGTGCACCTTATTTTACTATGCCGCACATCGAGTTGTTGTCTAGTTTAGTTGGGATCTTGAATCTTGAGTGTGCTGTTCTCCCACCTGGCATGTTGTTTGCTGCAGCGCCTGAAGAAGCGGTCGCAAGTGCAATGTGGCCACGTGATCGAACTTCTGCGAGTAATGCTTTGTATAGGAATGTTTTACCTGTTCCACCCGGGCCATCTATGAAGAAGACGCCTGGTAGAACGTGATTGACATGTCTCATGATTTCATCGAAGGCCTTTTTTTGGTCGCAGTTAAGGGAGTGCTTCGCATCTAAGTGGGCGGGGTCAACAACTATATTGTACTCCCCTTGTATATCACGGTGGGTTACGTTTTGGCTGTGATGTTGTTGCGATATGCGCGGGAGGTCGAAGTCATTCAAAGTTTTACCCATTGATTGTAGGTTGGTTTCGATTTCAGCTAGGACCAGATTGTTGATGTGTTCGATGTTTTGAGAATGTAGACGATGATCTTCTGAAAGGGCATCAAAATGGTCGGTCCATAGCTTTCGAACATCGCCAGGTTCACAGAATATCAATATGGTTGCAAACAACCTGCAACGTGCATGGGGGAACTGAAATATAGCCGCCTCTTCAAGGCATTGCGATAAGATGTCGTCGTTTTCAATTAGTCCTAGTTGTTGTGCAGTTTTGCGAAATGTAGGATGTACAACATCATTGACCGTGCGAATATGTACAAAGGAAGTAGGCCCTTTGATATTTGTCAGCAGGAGGCGTAAGTAGTATCGTTCCCCTTCTGTCGGGTTTGCGGTAACGATACGACCTTTTCGTCCTTTGTGAATTCTACGGTTCCAAGAGCACGAACTTTTACTCCATGTGTAGTGTTTTGGGAAATCTTTGTACAAATGGTCCCTTGCTGCTGGTTCGATCCTATTTTTCTCGAAAAATGCAGTGAGCATGGTTTTTTTACCCCTTTCCCTATCTACAGTTTCTGAGATGTTAGAATGCTCAGTAAATGTCACCATGTGGTTTTGTGGGAGGTGTAGCGTTAATGTTAAAACAGCTGGGTAGATCAGGGAGAGGCTAAATGAAAAAATCCGCCACATTGCCTCGGGGGGTGAAACATAACGCACATCTTGGTACCGTCTGATTTCATCGATGATAATGTTCTCGGCATTTGGTTCTACTTGGATGACTTGTTTGTCATGACCTTTATAAATATATTTAAAGAGATATTTCACTGATTTTATACTGGAGCATATCTCGATATTTATGTGGCAATTGAATAACATCAACAGGGTTGGGTTATATGGGACAACCCATCTATTGTCAAGTGTTTTCCCACGAACGTCCACCCTAATCCCGTTGTTGCGTCGGCGGTACAATGGATATGCGTCTTCTCCTTTGTTAGTGCATTTATCTGTCTATCGCCTCCGTCAATCTAGTCTGTAGTAGAAAGCTGAAGAAAACGAGAGTTACATTGTTATTTTAGAATTAGTTAGTCAAAAAGGCAAGGTGGCATAACTGTAATTAATGAGATTCCTCATTAATCCCTTGGCCTATAAATAGATCTCTAGGGTTTCTCATTTAGAACTTTTGCCATTTTCACATCTTGGAGAGCTAGAGGCTAGAGAGAGAAAGCTAGAGAGAGAAAGTTTATTGTTTGTGATTCAGGTGCTGTACGTTATCAGATTTTATCAAAGAATCACGTTTATATTACGTCATGTGTGTTTAGGTCACGTTCGTGTACGGATTCCGCACGTTTCACGTTCGTTTCGCAATCGTTTCGGAGTCAAAACCGGTCCTACAAGTGGTATCAGAGCAGGAGCTCGATTGCACTGATCCAACACACATTTTCGATCGTGATTTCATCAGATTCAGATCTGAATTTCGTCTACTTCTTCATATTTTTCACGTTCTCTACTGATTTTCGTCAAATTGAACAGGTTTCTACGGTCCAAATCGTCTGATTTTTTGATATGTGGTGCGAAAACATCTGATCTAAAACCCTACCAAGTTTCAGATCGAAATTCCAAGCCGTTTAGGAGAAATCTGAGTTTATGTGTCCGGCATCGTTTGAAAGTGACCCTCCCGTTTGAAACAGCACTAGTCCGTTTGAAAAGTGATCTATCGTTTGAAATCTAGGTTCCGTCGTTTGAAAATTGGTGACCGTTTGAACTATCGTTTGAAGTGATTGTTTGAAATATTTGTCGTTTGAACTGATCGTTTGAAATATTTGTCGTTTGAACTGATCGTTTGAAATGTTTATCGTTTGAACTGAACGTTTGAAATATTTGTCGTTTGAACTGATTGTTTGAAATGTTTACCGTTTGAAGTTGATAGTTTGAAGTGTGACTGTTTGAAACACGATTCCAGTTTGAAAGTATTATAAAGATGACATGACCGTTTGAAATCTTGTCTGTTTTGAAAGTTGGTTCAGTTAATCACATGATTAAAGTTGAACGGTCCAATCAAACTAAATTGATAATATAGGTTGTCGACCACTTTGAGATTTATTAATTCATTCATGTGATATTGTCAGTATACATGTGATCTCAATTAAAGTGTTCATGTGAAGTATCAGACAAATTTCTTGGACAAGTCAACATAGGAAGTTCATGTGATTGTAAGAGAGTTGTTGGTCATTGTTATATTCACGAGATTAAGTGAAGTCATTAATCAGCGGACCAATGAGACTTTAGAGGTTAAAAGTTGTCGGCACTAGTTTTCATCAGCTCATGTGAAATTGTCGGTTTAGTGGATATTACATGTGATCATTTTTAGTAGTATTTTTGGCTCTATCATATTTTTACAACCAAAATATCGGTCCAATCAGTGTTGGTTATTTGAATTTGGCGGTCCACTTAATAAACAACCATATATTGCCGTCCACTATTAGCAAATCAATGATTTTGAAAGTTGGTAGTCACAACAGCTCATCCATTGGTTAAACAAGCGGCCCAAGTCACAGCCCATGATTATTTCATTTTGTTTGAGATCCAAAATGTTGACGGGATATTGAAGTTTGGTACTTATTTGATCTAGTACATTAGTTTCAGATTGCAAAGTCATTTGAAAGGGTCAAGGTTGTTTGAAAGTAAATTTTGTGTCATATGATTTAAATCCCAGTTCGAATCAAGTTCAGTTTGCACAGAAAATTCATCAGTTCGAGTATTATTTTAATTCAGTTGTTTGATAGTGTTTGAACTGATTGTGTTTGTTTTTCTTTGATTCAGGTTTACATCATGGCTGAAGAATTTTTCAATACGTTTTACAACGCGTTCGCAACCGAATCGTCTGAGGCTACAAATATTACACCGAAAACCATTTCTAAAGTGCTAAATGAGAATATCAAGCATGATAATTTTTACGGAACTCATTCAAAGCCACCAGCTCTTGATAGCATTGAGGATTATACCTGGTGGAAAGAACGCTTTCTCAACTGGGCAAAGGCGTATGCTCATGAAAGTTGGTTTTGCTTGGAGTATGGGTATGAAACACCAAAAGACGATAAAGGCGAAGATCTTGTATTCAAGAAGTTTACTAAAGAAGATAAAGCTGAATTTGGAGCTGAACAGAGAATGATAGCATTGATCCAGTCAGCAATCAGAAATGACATCTTTGCACTGCTAAATCATAATGGGACATCTAAGTCTGTCTGGGAAGCTTTACGTGTTAAAGCTGAAGGGGGTAAACAGATTAAAAAGAACAAAATCGCTTTATTAAAGAAAGAATTTGATCTGTTTGATAACATAAAAGGAGAGTCGGTGAGGCAAATGATTGAGAGATTCTGTCATCTTAAAATTGAATTGGAAAGATTAGAGATAAAGAAAACAAAAGAGGAACTTATTGATAAAGTGATTGAAGCGTTACCACGAGCTGATCAGTGGCAAACATTTGTTTTTATCTTAAAAAATGATGCTTCATATGATAAAATTACTCTTGATGTTTTGTTTGAAAAGATTGAAAGTCATGATCTGGAGCTACAAAAGCAAAACAAGATGACTGAATCTTCACATCAACAGAATGTTGGCTTGTACTACAAAAGCAGTGTGTTTTCTGATAAAGGCGTTGGTTCACCAAAAACAGCTTTTAGTGGTGAAAAGATGAAAGAACCACCAACAATGTCAACAAGTCATCATTCTGGATATCATTCATCTTCAAAGACAAATTCTGATGATTCTGAAGAAATTCTGTGCAACATTGCTCTTAAACTGAAGAATTCTCCTGCAATGAGCATCAATGCAGCGAAGCAGCAAATGAGTTTCCTTGCATCTGTTCTGGAGTCATATGAAGGTCTTGTAGCTGGAAAAATTGGAAATTCTGAATTGACCAAAGAAGACTACGACCAGATTGATCCGGAAGAGATGGAGCTCATTGACATCCGTTGGTGTTTAGCTAGTTGTATTCGAAGAGCTCAGAGGTACATGGAGATTACCGGGAAACAATCTCTTGGAGGTGCGTCAACAAAGCTTGGATTCGACAAATCTAAAGTGACCTGCTTCAAATGCAAGCAGAAAGGTCATTTCAAGAGAGAATGCACTAATTCTGCAGTTGGTGGAAATGAACATCCGTTCAACGATGACTATTATCGAAAGGCGATCTACCATAGAAGCAGAGAAGAGCCAAAGTTGATTGAAGATAAACCGAAAGAAAAATCAAGAGCTTATGCTGTAATTTACGAGGATGAAGGATATGATTGGAGTGAGGTTCTTCCAATAGATGACATTGTTGATGAACGGTTCAAAGCTGAAGCCAAACAGGAAGAATTAAATAAACATTATGCTCTTGTTACTGAGATTCAAGATGAAAACAAAGATAAAGACACTTCTGAAATCCATGAAGAGAATGTTGAGATCAAAGAGAAAACACGAGAAGAAATCTTAAGTGAGAAGACTTACAGAGAAAGAAATGTGGTCTACAACAGAATGGATGATATGCAGGAGGAGTATGAGATGGCTGTCGGTAGCAAAAGATGGGATAAAAAGAGAGAATGCTACTATAACAGAGAAGGAGAACCGGTTGTTCCCAAGAAAGACATAATCTTCGATGATGTTCTTCTTGCAGTCCCGTTAAGAGCTGAATACTATAGAAGAGTATTGAAAGATGACACATACGCTAAGAGATATGAAAAGGATATCAGATATGCCATGTTATCATGTCTAAGAAAAAGGGACGAAGAGAGAATGAAGAAGAATATTGAAGAAATGGTGAACAATCTGAAGAAAGATGCTGAAGAGGTTAAAAAAGAAACTGTTGAAGTTGAAGCTGTGAAGGAATTAAAAAGTGAAGAAGTTGTTGTGAATGAAGAAGTTGAGAAAGCTGTTACTGTAGAACAGCAGATTGAAGAAGAGGTGAAGAAAGAAGAAAAAGAAGAAAAGAATGAGAATGAGGAAGCTGATAATGTTGGTGATGAAGTCGGTGTTGAAGAAAAGCAGAATGTTGCTGAGCAGACAGAGGTTGCTGAAAACACCGAAGTGCCAATCACTGAGGTAATTTCTGATTCTGAAAACTTGAAAATAATTGATAAGTGCAAGAAATGCATGGAACCGTGCAGAGCTTGTACTGAAAAAGATGAGCAATTTAGAACAAGAGATCTTGAGTTCACAAAAATTGAAAACATTTTCAAAGAAAAATGCAAAGAGATGTTAGAAAAAGAAAAAGTTTTTAAAGAAAATGATGAAAAACTTTCAGAAAAATGTAACAAATTAGAGAAAGAAAATGAAGTTTTGAAAGAAAATGTTTTGAAAATGACAAATGAATGTGAACAAAAAGAAATTTCTTGTCAAGAAATGAAGAAAGATTATGACTCAATGAAATTAGCATATGATATTATGAAAGAGTCATACGACAAAGTGAAAGATGAAATGAAATATGCTCAATCTAGAATGAATTATATGTCTGAAACAACTAAAGAGCTTAAACGAATGTATGCGATAAAACAAGATGTTATTAATTCCTATATTGAGGATGTTGCTAAGTTAAAGCGACAGATTGCTGATTTAGAACAGGATAACAACAAGTTAAAAAGTTACCACGTGTCGTCATATGTGCTTGAAAGAATTTTCAATATAAAACCGGGTGAGGGTGAGTCTGAGCAGAACAAGAAAGGTATTGGTTCAGAATTTCATCAAGTTCCACCACCGGGAAAATTTGCATTTTATGATGAGGAAAAGGTCGAAAAAGCTTTCAACATGGTAGACCAATTGCCAGATAACATTGACATAACCTATTCCAAATCTGATGATTCTCATGATTCAGAGGTGGTAGGTAAAGTCGTTGAAAGTGTGTTGAAAGAAGAGTTGGTTGATACAGGTAAATCTGAATCACAGGATGAAAATGAAGGAAATCTTCATGATGGATATCTGAAAAACACAAAATCTGAGAAAAGTTTGAATGATGATTCAAAAGGATTGGTTTATACCATGATTGGATCAGACAAATTGTTCTTAGATGTTGTATTCCCGATTCAGAATGTGATTTCAGAAAAAGTTGATAAAGTTTTCAAAATGGTTGAGATTGAGAAGTCTGAAATTTCAAAGTTTGTTGGTAAGAGTCATAGAGGTTCGTATACCAAATCTGGTTTCAAAAAGAAGAACATGAAGGCTGGGTTGGGTTATAAGAAGAAACAACATCGGAACAAAAACGAGACGCCGAATTTTCAGACAAAAATGACTTTTGTTCAAGGAGGCAGTTTAGAAAAAGAAAAAGAACTCAAAATGAGACAGTCTAATGATGAATTCTTTGCTAAAAAGAAAAAGCAACAACCACAGGTCAAAGATGTGTCCATGAGAACATGTTTCAAATGTGATCAAAAAGGACATCTTGCACGCAAGTGTCCTAATCTAAAACCTGTGGATGTTGACAAAAAGAAGTTTGATACTGAGAAACAAAAATCTGAGACTGTGAGACAAAGGTCAACCAAATTTGATTCGAAACAAACTTGGAGGTTCAATACAAACAAGTTTGCTTCAAATCAAAATTGGAAATCAAACCAGAACAGGTTCGATTCAAGACAGACCTGGAATTCTCACACACCCAGATTCAGAACAACACAGAGTTGGAAAACCACAGTTGATATGACAAAACCTCAAGAGTTTTGGAAACCAAGAGTTGTTGTTCAAAATCAAAATGTTCAAAAAGTTTCACATTTTTATAAACGAGGAACACCAAAAGGTCAAACATGGAGTGTTAAGAAACATGTTGATTTGGTAAAAGATGAGAAAGTTGAAGTTAAAATTGAGAAAGTTTTTGTGAAAAATGACAAAGAATTTCCAGCATTGAATGAAAATTATTGTGTTGAAATGCCTAAGGTTCAACAGACCTGGGCTAAATTGTTCAAGTAATTGAGTAGTTTGTTTGTGCAGGTGCTCATGGAATTCAAAGAATGTGAAATTGGAGATTGGAGCAGCCTGGCACATCGAGAGGAGGCTGCTAGATCCTGTGTTGGTTGAAACAGGAAGTTTATATGTTTTCTGTAAATAAATAAACAATATTTCAAAAACCCTAAAAATTGAAAAATTTGAAAAACCAAAAATATGTTTGTTTTTAATTTTTGTCAAATATTCAAAAATATAAAAATATGTGTTGATTGAATATGCCGAAACCCTCACGGCTGAACAAACATGATTACTTTCATCAGATTGAAAAACGGTTTTCAAACTGTTAAGATCAATGGGTTGTAAATCATGGGGGTATGTTAGATTTTCTGCAAATCAGTACACTTTTAGCAGAAAATGGATGGCGAGACAAAGCTATCAGTGTTGGTTGTCAAATTTTCTTTATATGATTTTGCATTTTAGGGGGAGTAATATTGTCAGAAAATACAAAAACATTTAAAATTTGAAAATGACAAAAACATGATAAAATTCAAAAATTGAGTTTTTGTGTAAAAAGAGGAAATGATAGTCCATCAGTAGACAGTTACAGTACGCTAAAGAATTGGAAAGTTTAAATGTGTTAAACGATCTCACCGTGGATGTGTCGGTAGATTTTTATACACTTAGTAAACTTTTTCGGGATATAAACCTAAATTCAAACTTGCTTATTTCGTGGGGAACACTACTTGGATATATAGGTAACCCCTGAAATCTCGTTTGAAAGGTCTCTTAATCTGATATACTAGGTCTTTATACTCAGTGATATCTGGGGTATTATTTCGGGACTTCTGCTGAACGGTAGTTCTGACCTAGTCCTTGAATAATACTTTCTGCAATGCTTGAAACATAGCATTAAACCCTCAGCATGCTGAAACAATAAAATTGATAGTCGCTGCTGTTGTAAGCAAAAGGATCCTCTAAAGGGGACATACCATAAAGTCGAAGCTGATATCTCTCTGCGTATACGGAAGTATCGACCTGAGATCCCTCGGCCCTCGCATACCTAATTTATATACAGATATCATTGTAGTATATTCACCTGTAAGACTGATTATTGGGATTCTGGATACGGGAGTATATTCAAGAGGTGGGACACATGAATGAGTTTAAGTTCTTAAAATACCTAATTCGTATCCTGAATCAGTTGAAGTTTGTATGAAAATTTAAGTGGATCAGTATATCGACAATCTAAGTGAATTGTTTAATGCATAATGTGATTTTAAGCTCAACGGTACTTGTGACTTGTCGAAAACTGATATGATCCTCTGTCGCATACTCAAACAAAATATTGTCTGTAAATATGTTTGTACATATTTCTTTACTGCTTTATATTTTTAGAAAAATACAAAAAGATTTTTGATTCTACTTTATTTTCGACAACTGATGTCTGAAATGCTGAGTTTCAAAATCTAAGTAAGCTGATTGTGTTTCTGAAAATAAAACAAGTTCATTAATTTGAAACTTGAATTAAAAATAAAAAAAAAAATCAAAAACAGTTTATGATATCTCCAAGGTCATTAGTTTGGACTTGGATGATTAACTGAGAGGGATTTGGATGCTTATATTGTTATAGTGCTAGTTTCCGATTCGATTCGATGAAACTGCCAAATTTCTTGAAAATGTTTTGTTTTAGAAAGTTGAGTGAGCCAGGTTACAATTCCTGGATAGCTAAAATTTGAAATGTTATTACTTATGAATGTATGAGTGATTGCAGGAAAAAGTCCAGACTACGATCCCGGAAGCTGAGTCTAAGGGGGAGTCTGAAGACGAGCTCAAAGCAAGGGGGAGCTTGTATACGGAAAGCAAGGTGTAGATCCCAAAGCACGGAAGCTTGACGAAAGGGGGAGCCTGATGAAGAAAAGAGGAAAAGCTGAAGCTGAAGACAGATCCACCGGGATTCTGTTCGAGAAGATTCAAAGAGAGAAAGAGAAAGAAAAGTCGCTACGAGCTTGACTACAGATTGACTACAACAATATCCAAGGGGGAGTCTGTTAGTGCATTTATCTGTCTATCGCCTCCGTCAATCTAGTCTGTAGTAGAAAGCTGAAGAAAACGAGAGTTACATTGTTATTTTAGAATTAGTTAGTCAAAAAGGCAAGGTGGCATAACTGTAATTAATGAGATTCCTCATTAATCCCTTGGCCTATAAATAGATCTCTAGGGTTTCTCATTTAGAACTTTTGCCATTTTCACATCTTGGAGAGCTAGAGGCTAGAGAGAGAAAGCTAGAGAGAGAAAGTTTATTGTTTGTGATTCAGGTGCTGTACGTTATCAGATTTTATCAAAGAATCACGTTTATATTACGTCATGTGTGTTTAGGTCACGTTCGTGTACGGATTCCGCACGTTTCACGTTCGTTTCGCAATCGTTTCGGAGTCAAAACCGGTCCTACATCCTTGTCTCGTTTGTTCGTTGAATTGTCTTGGATAATGGAAGCGACATTTTTTCGGATCTCCTTGCATGCAGGGACTGTTTTTTCGTAGAGGGCCACAGGGTCCATGAATCATGTGTTTTACGACAACTGCGTGCAATTGGGGAAACCTTTCTACGCAAGGGATTTCAGCTGAAACAAATTGATCGTACTGGTCAGGGGTACTGACTTTGTGTTGTGGGTACATTATGAGGAGGAAATGGGCATGTGGAAAACCACATTTTTGGAACTCGATGACGTAGACATAAGACTTCACCTCGCCGAGGACATGTTTTTTTAAGAGTTGGTCTTTGAGTGCCTCTAATTTAGCTCGAAAAACTCGCGAAACAAGATCCGGTCGGTCCTGCGCAGCCTGTCCAGGGTATAAGTTGTCGCATATCTCTGGCCAGTTTGGGTTGCATGTCATTGTTAGGAAGAAATCCGGCTTGCCGTCGTCCTGGACTAATGCCATTGCATCTAGGAATCGGCGTCGCATGTCGCGTGGCCCACCGATGAAAGATGCAGGAAGCACGATTCGTCTTCCTATTCTGTTTGGTTGAGCATCCCCCGCGTTGATGCAGTCAACAATGCCTTGATACAAATATGCCCTTATTTTAGATTGGTTGTGTTGGCAAAATTGCAAGCGTGCCGTCTCCAGTTTGATGTATGTGTCAACCACAAACTGTTGTAGCAATCTGCCACCATGGAGAAGAATATTTTGTGTTGGGCAGATTTGAAACTTGTAGTAGTAGTACTCTCGCATACTAACGGTTTTTCTATTGCCGTGTGTCGGTGCCTCTAAGAAATTTTGGAAATCAACAAGTTAGTAAAGATTTTATAAGATAGTACATGTATTGTAGTTCTTAACGTGTATGCATGTGTGTAAGTAGGGCGGGGATGTGTTTGTACCTTCTGTGTCATCGTCATCGGTTTCATGATCGTTATGTGTAGTGTTGGCTTCGACTCCGTTGCGTGGAATTCCACTATCTATCCCGCCTCACCATTTGGAAAAAATAGAGGATATGAGAGGGGATCGTAGCAACTAAAGTACGGCTGAATAGTCTGCGACTGTGCGGACCTCCCGTAGACGATGATGCTTCTTTTGTATGAGGTGATATCATTGTTACCTTCTACCCAAATACCAGCTACCTCGGATGTGGTTGGGCGGTTGTAGACACGTTGGTCAAGTTCAACTGATGCATTTAAGGTGACCCTGTAATTATCCAAGGGCCCTAGTTCTGCGAGACTTCGAAAGGTCATGACATATGGGTTGGCGGAAAGAACACGTGTGAGGATCTCAGTGATAGTGCGATCCAGGTTTGGCCATAGGAGTCGATCTTCTATCTCGTTATCTGGGTCATAAAAGTATAACTGTAAGTACCTGGGTTTGCCGTCCCGTGGTACTAATTGGTCAATTTTGTGGTATATTCCCTTATGTGCTCGGAACGTGTAAACGCCATCTCTCATGTTAGCCATTGTCTCATCTAATGAGACACCCATCGAGGTGAAGGAGAAGTTTGTGTTGTATGCGCGTATATTTTCCCTGAAAATCCTGCCAATTTCTTCTTGAGATGTGAATAGCTGGTGTAATTCAGATGGGACTAGGGTGCTCGCCAATGTAGTCTTTCCGCTCATGCAGAAAAATGTTGGAAATTCACGCGGGAAACGTCTAGCTCCGCAATAAGTACATGGGCGTTGTTCCTTTAGGAGATGAACGGCCCTAGGTATTCTTGCGTAGACGAAGTTGTAAGGATCCTCGTTGTTGTTTGCTGGTTGATTCGAAGCACCGCAAAGATGGTTGTCAAAGGGAAGTGGCCTTCTCTGTGGGTTGTGTGGAGCACCTAAGTAATAATATGCGGTCAGTGCAAACAGATAAAGGGAAAGAATTAATAGAAAGTCTGTGGGGGGGGGTGTAGCAAAATTAACCTTCCGAATGGTCAGGCGCAATGCTGGGATCCGTAGGGGGCATGTTTAGGTCGAAACCAACGTGGGAGGTTCCTGTCCGCACGTTATCTTGACCATTCAGATCGTCATGATTAATAGTTGGAAATGGACGTGATAATGAATGTCGCTCAACTGAAGTACCTAAGTAATGAAATGTGCTCAGTGTAAATAAATAATACAATATAGTAAACTTGTGAGGTAGGTATATGAAGAGGAACCTGCAGAATGTCCTAACAAATCGTCGTGATCTGGAGGGGGAATGTTTAGGTTGAGATGTAAGGGGGAGGTTGGTGTCGATGTATTTTCAGTGAGGGGACTGTTGGTGTTATTTCCTTGTTGCAGGTGTTGTTTAGATGTTCTTCGTGATGCGCTACGTAGACGCCTTCCGGCACCATGTGACTCCTCATTGTATCTTTTTTTGCATGCACTCCGTAACACATGAGATGTAGCTGGTTCGGAATAGCGTTGGTCGTGATCTGGTGGGGGCTTGTTCAAGTCGAGATGAAGGTGGTGTTCATCCCCGGATGTCATTGCGTTTGTATGTGTAGGGTGTAGCTATAAAAAGATGGAAGCCATCATTAAATATGTATATATATGAGTAGGTGTAACAGTGATGGAGATAGGAAGTCTTTCTGTATGCATTATTAAAAAAAATAATAAAATTGAATGGCAGTCATAGGAAGTCCTTAGGACATCTCACATATGTCTAAGGGCAAAAACAAATAAACTGAACCAAAGTGTTTCAACTTCAACCAAAGTGTTTCAACTTCATATTCCTCACATGTTATCTCAACGAAAAGACGCTAGAATCGAGGGTATTTAACTCCTAAAAGTTTTTGTTTAAGCCTTTATAGTTTGCAACCAAAGTGTTAAAGATTTAAAGTGATCGAGTAAATTAATAAAGCATTTACCAAGAATGGTGTTTGACAACCACCCGCGGCTTCGGTTCCGATTCGAGAAGTAGCAACGTTGAGAATTGTTATGGCGGGTTGCAGCGGTCTTGTGATGCGGCGGCAAGCCTGTAGCAACGACAACGTGGTCATCACCGTTATCGGCAAATGGTGGTTCAGAGAGATGAAATAGTAAGGGAGCTTATTTATAGTTTGCAACCAAAGTGTTAAAGATTTAAAGTGGTCGAGTAAATTAATAAAGCATTTACTCATGTGTCCATGTGTCCTCATGTTTGCAATCAACTGACAAAGAAAATGGTACCAAACAGTGGTCAAAATGTTTTCAAAATATTCTACCACGGCTGTCAAACCACTGACCATTTTAATAAAACTTGAGAATGATATGATTATGTTTTCTATTGAAAGTTTACCAGATCCTTTTTGATGCTGTTCTCAGATAATTCTTTAAGATTCTTTAAGATTTTTTTTAGGAGTAATATATTTTGAACTTTTGTTTGTTTTTGTTGGCATTAGTTTCAATTACCTGTCAGGACATAGTACCTTATTTTTGTTGGTATTATTGTCCTCATGAATTGGTCAAAAGGGAATGGTACATGTTCAAGATCATGTCATACTCAGGTTTGCTCCAAATTTCTTATTAAAGGTTGATTGCTAACTGTGCTTGAATTACTAGGGTACTCATGTTTTAATTGAATATTAAACGAAAATGAGTTGCCTTAGCAAAAAGTTCTCATCATCTGGGGTACTAAACCACTGTTCTTCAAAATGGACATGTGGCAAAACCTTGAATGAAAATTCTCAAAACTGTTGTTGGAATACTTGTCCTTCAAATCTGTACCATTTACCCTAACCACTGTTTTGTTCCAATGTCTGATCTCTAAATACTGTCCACTGCTGAAAGTTAGCCTCTGATCCTTCATTATCTTGACAAGCACTGATATTCACAATCAGTGTCCTATCCACTGATATGCTATCCACTGATAGTAAAAATCATCCACTGTTCATAATTTTTACCATTGTAACCACTGATGCTTGAAACGTCAGTGGCTCTTAAAACAACTGTTTTCCATCCTTCATCCATTTCATCAGTGTTTGACACGTGGTCAGTTTTTAGCCTTCAGATCAAAATAACCGCTGCCACATCAGCGATCATTTTTTTTCTTTTCCCTAAATAAAACCCTGCCCTAAACCCCAAACAGGGTTTTACACTGTCGAATTGAATTCCAAAATTCTCTTCTCAAAGCAGTTTCCAACCCTTCTTCTCAAAATCTTCAAAATCATTCTTCGATCTTCTCCGCAAAAATGACAAAATCAAAGTCAAAATCAAGATCACAACCAAAATCAACATCACCTTCAAAAGAGGTCGCTCAAACGACCGAAGAATCCAACGAGATACCATACAAATCTCCTCATAATTATCTGGGTTTGCTCACAAAACCTACTGAGAACCACACATTCGACTCCATCATTGATACATTATGTGCATCAAAGTACAAAACTTTGTTAATGGCAGATGCTCCCATCTATCTACAAACCCAGAATGAGTTTTGGAAAAAGGCGACGCTTGAAAAACAAGTCGATAAAGTCGTAGCCATGAACTCGTCGATACAGGATAAGGCGATCAAAATCACACCGCAGTCAATATCAGAAGTCTTCAAACTTGATGATCAGAATGGTAAAACTTCTTTTGACAAAAACGAGTTAAAAGCTAATTTTCTGAAAAGGGGTTATGCAGAACAATCAAAGGTAGATACCCTACAAAAGGGTTATTTCCCATCTGCACCCAGATTTTTGTTTCACACACTTTTGAGTTGTGTGTCTAATAAAACAACAACATTCAACGAAATACCATTAAAAATTCAATGCCTGGGTTACGCTATTTTGAATAATAAAAACTACAATTATTCCCAGGAGATCTTCAATGACATGGTGAAAAACGTTGAAAGTAAAGCATTTTTGCTGTTTCCAAGATTTTTAAGCTATTATTTCAAAAAAAATTTGAAAAAGAAACTGAAAATCTGCTTAAACAAGGTGCCTATTTTCAAATAAAAGGCTTAACAAAAGAAACATTTTCCAGAATGATGGCACCAATAAAAACAAAAGCAGGGGTACCTGAGCAGATTTTAGCGGTTACAACTGCTCCTCAGGTATCAGCTGCTGATCCCACTGCTCCAGGTGATCAGAGCAGCACTACCACTGCTTTGAAACCCACACCTGAAATTACCAAAAAGACCAAAAGAAAAACATCCAGAAAACCCACCAAACCCAAAACAAAGGCAACTCTGGAAGATGAGATCCCAGAGCAACTGCCAGTGACAAAACAAATGTCACCACAAACCACTACTGCTACTTCCTCACAGCAGTTGGAAGAAAGATCTCAACCATTGCCTAAAACTCCTCCTGCATCCTCACAAAAGGATCAGGTTGTAAGCACAGGGACCCCACAATATGAAGCTCTGGATCCACTTGGCTCTATCTTCCTCAGTCCTAATCCCAAGGACATGTCTCTTTTAACTCCCATACCCTCACCAATCATACTACCACAATCCATGCTACCTTTGTTGCATGCAGTTGATATAGCTCAGACAAAAACCAGTTCCTCTCTATCGCCTGTCACTGAGAGTATACTCCCATAAGTGACTGGGTCTGAAGCTACTACTCCTGCTATCCCAGCAACAATTGAGGAGGTTACACCCCCTGAGTTACAAGTAACTCTCGGTGGTAGTTCAGGTGGAGCAGCAACTACAACTGATGGATCAACAGATCTTCAGTTGGACAGTTGTTTAATTAATAAGACTCCCTTGAAGGCAATTTCTTCAATAGCACCATCGATAACCACTAGTGAGTTGATTCTAACCACTGGTACCATCAAAGGTATATCAAGTGCTGAAGAAAGAAGTCCCCAGTACCAAGAACAAGGGGCATCAATGGGTGATTTTTGGGACTCAGTTCCTAAGTCACACATTGATACAACCACTGCTGGTGGGGATTCAGATGATCCTACTAAAGTAGGTGATGATTCAAAATATCAGAAATTGACGGAAAGAGTTGAAAAACTTGAAGATTCAGTTGCTGAAATTAAAGATATGGTGCAAGAGATTTTAAAAGCTCAAAAAGCACAAGCCAATGCTGTTCCACCTCAAGCACCTGCTCCACCACAAGCACTTGCTACAAATGAGCTCTGGAATATCTTTCAACCTTTACTTGAACACCAAAAGCAGATGGCTGATCAGCAGCATGAAACACATGTAAAAATGCTGACAAATATGGTGGAGTCAAGATTCAAAGATACTCAAGAAGATATCAAGGCTATAAAGGCCAGCATTCAAAAGACTGCCCATGGTGAAAAAGTTCCCTCCACTATCCTGTTTATGGATAACCCCCTGGCAGATAATGCCAAAAAGGGGAGAATGTCAAAAAGATGAAGAAAAAGGGAATTGAAGATGGTCTGTATGTTGAACCAGAACAAGCAAAACAGCCATCCAAACCACCTCAAACCTCAAAATATTCCACTTCCATTCAAATAGCTGATACAACAGTGGTTACAAAAACTGCTGTCTGTAGCCAAACAACTGCCATATCTTCAACAGACACCACTCTATCACACACCATCACAACCACTGTTCCACCACCATCATCATCATCTACAATCATATCACCACCATTGCCTCCTGCCATAAAGCAGAAGACAGCAGATGTTACAACATCTGCTGTAATGATAACAGTGATTGAAACACCAGTTGTTTCAACCACTGTCAGTCAATCACAATCACAAACCACTGTTATTCAATCTCAAACCACTGATCCACCCAAAACATCATCAGCCTCTCCTACATTAAAAAGGAGAAGGGTTTTCATTCCTGATGATGAGTCACCACCACCATCACCACCATCAAAAACACCATCAAAAACCCCTGCTCAAAAGCAGAAGACATCTGCTGATACATCAGCAGTTGTAGTGACAACAGCGGTTGAGACACCAGTTGTTTCAACTACTGTTAGTCAAACATCCACCACTGATCTCATCATTCCTACACCACAACCTCCAAAGCCTTACAAAAGAAAAAGAGAAACAATACAGGCTACTGATGAAAAGTATGATCCTGTGCTGCTAAATATCCATTGGAATTAGAAGCTGTGAAAAATGAGATGAAACAATTTTACACTGAAGATGATCCTTCAATAAGGAAATTTCCTTCTCTCATAGGTTTCATAATTCCAGAAACCATGGATGAATATCTCGAAATAAAAGCAAGACAAGCAAGGATAAGAGCCAAAGTTGAATGCAAGGATCAAGGTGATGAAGCCATTTTGGAAAGAAGGGAATTCCTGCTCAACAAAGTCAAACAAATAGAAGAATATGCAAGTGATCTGAACAAAGAAATGTCAAGCTTATCCCCTGAAATAGATCAACGAAATGAATTGAGAAAAGAATATCTTGCATCCATAATGAAAGAAAAGTTCTACCCTGCTGAAGAAAAAAGAATTCAAAGACTGGCCAATAGTTGCACTAAAGCATGAGGCTAACAGAATTTAAAAGATTAAACTTGATCCACGGAAGAAAAAGACAGCTCCAAATTGGAACAAATACAAGAAATTCATAGCTGATCTTATTTCCGAGCATAAAAGAAAGAAGCAGGAGTTGGTGGATGGAAAGGTGGATACTGCAGATGCGATAGCAAAATGGTCAAAGCAGTAAACTGATGAAGCTTATGAAAGGCTTGAGAAACAGAGGATGAAAGTTTCCAACACTCCTAAAAAGTCTGACTACAAAAGGCTAAAGGAGCAGGTCAAGACATTTGAAACACAAATCAGTACAGCAGAAGCCTTTGTTACAACGTTGAGAAAAGAAAGGAAGGAAAAGCTGTCTGTTGGTGAAGGAAAGAATAAAGAAGATGACCTAATTGAAGAAGCTACCAAGAAATTGGCTTCAGATAAAGAAAAATTAGCAAAACTACAAGACCTTGCCAAAAAGGTCAAAGTAGCAAGCCAAAAATCATCAGCAGATGTCACAAACAGTGAGCTGACTGAAAAAGAAGTTGAAGCAGACATAGCTGAAGCTAATGAGATTATTGAAAAAGCTTTCACACGAATTTCTGAAGCTCATGATACTGCTCTACACTTCTTCTCTAGGCCAAACACTTTAAGTTCATCAGACAATAAACCTCTCCTAAGAAACCCATTTGGTTTAAAAATACTAAAGTGGCTCTCTGATCAAAAGACCCACGTATTGACTCTGATCAGAATCAATGGAGAAGTGAGGCATATATCAAGGAATCAAGCACTAGGCCTGAGTGTTGAAGATCTACAAGATCTCCTTGAGCTTTCACTGTGCAGGGATGAGGCTGATTCAAGTTCCAAGGAGTTTGAGGAAGAATTTAAAAGAAAAGCAAAGGAACTTCTGATGAAGAATAAAAATCCAGAATAATGAAGGGTTTTGGCATTCTGTTCCAGGGGGAGATTGTTGGGATTGAACCCTACCAGAGGAACAGATAATGTAAAGCCAAAACCTGTTCACAACAGTGGATTCACAATAAGCAGACGTTTACACTAAGCTCTCCCCTTGACAGTGGTTACCTATCTGCTGATACACTCTAAGTACTGCTCACAAGAACCATTGATGAACCAAACACTGATGAAACAGCTAAAGGCTGCTAAAAGGCAAACACTGAGCTCTATCTACTGCTGTCTCTTAAGTACTGCTGAAGATACAAGCACTGCTCATTCAAAGACTGATCACCTTTTGAAGAAAGCACTGATGCTCAAACAATCAGTGCTTAGGCTACAACAGTGGAACGTGAACAGTGTTAGACTTGTTTTGTATTTTATTATCAATCAGTTGTTAGACATCAGTAGTTTTGTATAGAACAGTGTTTATAGGTTGTTAGGCTGTTAGATGTCACTATCATGGTGACGTCAGCTGAGGTACATCAGTGGTTTGGTTTGCCTATAAATATGACAGTACTCTGTACTGTTATATTTGATTCGTTTTGAGAGAGTTCTTCTCCTCAATTCAATCCTTTCATCTTGTGCAACCAACTCTGGAGTATCAGGCTGAGGGGGAGTTTAGTTTGTAAGCTTGCATTGTAATCTTTTGCTTTGATTGTAATCTTTAGACTCTATGAAAAGCAAATGTTTATCAAACTATTTTCTCCTTTGATTGTGTTCACAAAGTTTGTTATTCATTTCCGCTGCACTTAAAACTACTCATATCCATTTGATTTGTTCAAACACCACAAACTAACACAATCATGAGAGCCTAAGATCCTAACAAACCGTGGGCCGTACCTGAAGTCTGATCGAAACAACTTTCGAACTGGAAACGTACGTTTCAACACTTTCTCCGAGCTAACCAAATCGCCGAGCAAGATCCATAGTACGGAAACCACCCGGTTTCCAACACCCTCGAAGCAGCGGCCTACCTCGGACAAGCATTCTAAGAAGTATTGTAAGTATCACCGAGACAAGGGGCATACGACTGACGAATGTTGGGCGCTAAAACAAGAGATCGAGAAGGCCGTACGATCCGGAAAACTCTCCCATCTCGTAAAAGAAGTAAAGGATAGGAAGAAATCCGCAGCAGCGACTGATAATCCGAACACCGAGGATGGAATCAATATGATTCGGTCTACCGAGCCAAGGGGGGGGGGGTAAAGAGGTCGAACCAACATATGGCAGCTTGGATGCACCAACCAACGTACTTTCCTCCGATCGATCCAGAAGATGCTCGAGACAGACCGATCACGATATCGGCCTTAATCGCAGGACATTTGGTTCGGCGAATTTATGTAGACGGAGGAAGCGCCTTTGAGATAATGTACTTGCAAAGTTTTCAGCAGCTGAACCCCCAAACAAAAAAGAGATTAATCGAGGTGTCTACCCCTCTAATAAGTTTTTCTGGAGAGGTGGTTCGTCCGATAGGGCAAATTACCCTTCCGACCACATTCAAAGATAATGACAAAAGCAGAACTGTTCAGCTAACCTTTCTGGTTGTTGGTACTCATTCGTCGCATAACGTAATACTTGGGTGACCTAGGTTACGAGCTCTCGAAGTAACTAGTTCGACAATACACGGTGCCATAAAATTCCCCACCGAAGCAGGGGTCGCCACTATCTTTTCAGAGTCAAATTCATTCGTTGCAGAGGTAATACACGCAGCCGAAACAAGCTCCAAAAAATCTGAAATACCTACAGAACTTTGGGCGATTAATCCAGAATTCCAGGAACAGCAAGTGGCTATCGGTGCCCAGCTCCCAAAACGAACAAAGAAGCTCCTATGGGAGATGTTGAGTAACTCAATCGATGTTTTCGCATGGAAGCATTCCGATATGCAAGGGGTGCCAAGGTCCATGGCGCAGCACCATCTGAACATAAAAGAATCAATCAAGCCAATAGCGCAAAGGAAAAGGCACATGGCACCAGATCGAGCCAAAGCAATTACCAAAGACGTAAAGAGTCTCCTAGATGCCGGGATCATTCGAGAACAAACCTGGGTGTCAAACCCAGTCATGGTCCGAAAGAAGGACAACTCATGGAGAATGTGTATCGATTTCACCGATCTGAATGACGCATGCCCGAAAGATTGTTTTCCATTACCGGAGATCGATGAAAAGATCGACTCCGTCGCCACGTTCAGGCTGAAATGCTTTTTAGACGCCTACAAGGGGTACCATTAGATACAAATGGCAGTGGAAGATGAGGACAAGACAACCTTTGTCACCAATGAAGGAGTTTACTGTTTTACCAAGATGCCTTTCGGCTTAAAAAACGCCGGTGCTACGTATCAACGTTTAATGAACAAAGCTTTCAAAGACCAGATTGAGCGGAATGTAGAGGTATATGTCGATGATATCGTAATCAAGAGTCGTGACGAAGCTGCCATGCTGAAAGACATACTTGAAACATTCACCCTACTCCGAAGCATTAATATGAAGTTAAACCCTAAAAAGTGTACGTTCGGGGTAGAAGAAGGAAAATTCTTGGGAGTCATGGTCGGATCAAAGGGTTTACGAGCAAACCCAGACAAGATCGATGCTGTTCTCACCATGAAGCCTCCAACGTCGGTTAAGGAAATCCAGTCCTTAAATGGGCGATTGGCCGCTCTCCATCGATTCTTGTCGAAAGCCACAAACACGTCTCTCCCATTCATGGACGTGCTTAGAAAAAGTTTCAGATTGGAGTTTAAATGGACCGAAGAAGCTGCGCGAGCCTTTGAAGAGCTTAAAGTCTATCTGGGCACATTGCCAACCCTCACCGTACCGGAAGAAGACGAGGTACTAACAGTATACTTGGCCGCATCACGCGGTGCCATCAGCGCGGTGTTAGTCGCCCACCGAATCGGAGCCCAAACCACGACAGGCCAACTCAAAATGACACACCTTGGCAAGGCCAAAAGGGTTCATTTGAGAGAGATGAACCTCATGGAACAGAAGGACGTCAACCAAGAACTTCGTCAAAGGAAGACGATAGTTGCAATAGTCGAACATACGCGTGTAAACACCTATCTTCCCCGGAACGAAAGGATAAATGGGTGTATTCTTTTCAGGAAGAACATGGTGTAAGGAAGCAGGAATAGCGTATTGATCTACATACCACTTCAAACCGTTTTTATTCAGAATATTGAAGCAACCGGATAAGTTGCTTTTGTTCGCCATATTAAAAGGAAGAAACTAACCTGATCGGAATCTCTGGTTTAGAAAAAAGAAAAAAGGAGAAGAAGAAGACAACACAGGTAAAAGTGAAAAAAGAAAAGTAATTTTTTCTTTATATATAAAAGGTTTTTTCTCCACCGCCATAGGGCCTCCAATAAGGAGCCGACACGTCATGATAACTGACACAAGTCAAACGTCACGTCAGATAGGAGGAAGATAAAACGACCGTCAGTTACATAACAAAAGTCACCGCCAAAATTTGAAATTCAAAAATCTACGATACGAACGACGAATCAGGGGGTCAACTCGCCAAAAATTACGACATTTTAGTTCGAAGCTTTTACCAAGGAAACGCTACGAACTAGGGGGACTTGATGAGGATACGTCCTTGGTCGGACCGAATGACCAACAAACATAGAACCGAACCTCATTACTTAAAGAGTCGGATCGCACCCAATGCCGTGGACAGAACGACTAAACACACTGATACGCCATAACTAACTGGGACCCACAGCTTTAACTGCCATGACAATGACTGGTCCGACCCTAACTAACTCGCCACGTCAGCATACCCAAAAACTATAAATACCCCGCCAAGACTTCCAGCAAGGGGTAATCGCTACTTTCTCTCTCTAAACTCTCCTCTCTCTCTCCCTGACCTATTCTCTCCTGACAAATACTTATTCTCACTCCCGAGCTTGGTCACAGAGAGGCCCCCCTCCCTGTGACGAGGCTAACGGTGTGCTTTTTCCTTGTGATCTTGCAGGTTATATATATATATTAGCGTATTGCTTTGGTTAGTTCCATACTCGTGAGTACAAACGGTGTGTATAGCACGGGCTACGGCTCAACCCTGTATTCATATTGCTTTTTTTTTTTACGGTTTTATATAAAGGATACTCCTAAAAAATACGTGGATACCTCTAAACAAAAAATCTGATACTTGATATTACTAAAATCCCATTTTTATAAGTTCAAACATTTTCAACCCGAAAACTTGTAGAATAATTATGCCCGAATGATAAATAAGCCTAATTTAACAATAATAAAATTGAAAGGAGTCCCTAAATATAATTATTAAAGTTAACCCAAGACGCAGAACGATATTATAGTTGAATAAGTGATCTTGCTCGTCTTATGGTGGAAACCGGAACACATAGTTCTTGTCCTTTGATTTATCGGGTAGTGAATCTAGCTTTGGTTTTACCGGTCGCAACCGCAACCGTTGAAATATATATATATATATATTTTTTCTAAATTGAAGCATGTCAAAATGTATTTACGCAATCGAATGGGCCCGAAATAGTTAAACAATGCTATGGTTTGTGCGGTCGAAAAAAAAACTTTTGATAAAGTAAAAGACGACGATGTGATGAAATAATTTCAAGCTATAAAAAAGAAAGAGAACACATCTATTAGGTATTTGTTTTACTTTATTTATTATTGTTTTTTTTATAATTGCCCAGTAATTTTTTTTCGGGATACCCTTAAATTAATGGGCTACTTCCGCCACTAGTGTGTATAGCCAAGTTTCTTTGTTCATTGATATGTGTCAAAATATGTAGAGGGAGCAAAATGTAATTGTTGTATAGTGTAGGGCTTAGTGGTTAGTTAGTTGGTTATATAGTTGGGAGAGTTGTAGTAATTAGGTATGGTTGAGTTGAATGAATCTTCTTCTTTGTTTCTCTCTCTAATCTCTTTCTAAAATCAGCACGTATCAATGGTATCAGAGCTATACGACCCTCGTCGGAGCTCCGATAACCACCATTGAACCACCACGATTCCGATTGTCTTCTCCGATTCCTTTCCTCTGTTCTTATTCTATTTCATTTCTATACCCGGATTGATCAATCGTGATCAATCTATTCCATTTGATACATGGCGAATACAAGAAGCCAATCTGAAATCGAAAGAACGATTCAAAATCATACTACTTCACTGTTGGAATTTGATGCATTCATGGAAAAAACAGACAAATTCTTCCATGAAATGAGGCAAATTCTTGAAAAATTGGTCAATAATCAGTTGAAATCGGATGGTGGAACTTCGACATCGCAATTGGAAATCAATGGCAACATAAGAACTGATCGATTGTATTGTTTGGGCAAGATAGAGTTTCCGAAATTCAATGGATCAGAAGTCGAAGATTGGGTTTGTCGTTGTGAACACTTCTTTGATGTTGACGACACTCCAGAAAACTTCAAGGTGAGATTTACTGCTATTAACTTGGAAGGAAAAGCTATGAAGTGGCACTCTGCTTATCTCGAGACATTAGTTAAACCAATTTCTGAGGTAACTTGGTCTGAATATTCTAGAAATATCATTGATTGTTTTTCTACAAATTTATTCCATGATGCTATGGGCTTGTTAACTTCCACGGTTCAAGTTGGGTCTCTAAAAATATCAAGTGGGTTTAAAAATAAGCCTCAAGAAATAAGTAATTCTGTTTTGTATGAGGTTGAGATTCAATAAATAATTGGTCAAGATTCATATGAATTGGATGCGAATGAACTGAAAGATTTGTTTTCTCCTTATGATCCAAATTCTTCTCTATTTGATGCCTACAAAGTATTTGATGAATTACCTGAGTCAGATCCAACTATTGATTTGTTGGATGATAGTCCAAATGTAAACATGATTAAAGATCTTGGGGGAAAACTTGTGAAGTGTAATGATGATAACAGGGTGAATTTAAGTGATATATAAGAGTTCCACATAGTCACATTGCTAAAAGTGAAACTAATGGCATCAAGAATTTGAGTATCAATATGGAATTGGTTGGAAAAGAGATTCTTGAACTATGTTGTAGTAGAGAAAGAAGGCTATCAGATAACAGCATCAGGTTGCATAGGTTTTTGACATTCAATGTCTTTGAACGGGAAAGTAAAGCTGCTGATAGGACGGATGAATTCAGGTTTTCACTGAAATTATGTGCTATGAATCAGGTTGTACTAAAAAAGAAAAAAATGGTGCATAAGTGGCACAAATGGAAATCTAAATGGTTGTTTTCCATTATGTTCATGGATGGTTGTTGTTTGAAAAGGAAGGCAAAAGGGTACGTATGACACAGATGTAAAGCAAAACTAATGTTTCTCATTGTTATCATAAGGGGTTGTTGTTATCATCCTGTTTTGATGGTAATTGGTCTTCTACTGCTAAATGGTGAAGCAATGCTGGCATACAAGACTGTATCAGGAACAAAAGGTTTTAAAAAGCTGCTTCATCTCACACTCCAGTTCTCGGCATTAGTATTGGGAGCAATCGGTTTATGGGCTGCTTGGAAGTTTCACAACGATAGAGGATGGGCTGCTTGGAAGTTTCACAACGATAAAGGGATTGATAATTTTTACAGTCTGCACTCATGGCTCGGGTTAGCCTTCTTATTTCTGTTTGCAATTCAGTGGGGGCGGGATTTGCAACATTTTGGTACCTGGGTGGTTCAGCAAAAAACCGAGTTTCACTTATGAATGGCACTTTTATGCTTCACGGTGAAAAAGAACAGTTCATGGGGCTTTGTTTCCTAAGTGGACTTTTGAGGACAAAAGTCTTTGATGGGGAAAGGCTTAGCATAAGCGGTGAAGATGTAGTTTGGCATGTTATAGTGACAGTATTTGGCTTCTATGGAACATGGCTTAGTCAATATGGTGACAATTCAACAAAAGATTTTTATCTTTTGACACCAAAACATGAAGTGGAGCAGGGGTGCGGTGGTCAAGCTTTTTCTTTTGTTTTTGACACTTTTGATTAGTGGGTTTGGTTTTGTTATTTTGTACTTTTAAGGTCCAAAGTTTTATAGCTGGGAAGTATTGATATGTGTCAAAATATGTAGAGGGACCAAAATGTAATTGTTGTATAGTGTAGGGCTTAGTGGTTAGTTACTTGGTTATATAGTTGGGAGAGTTGTAGTAATTAGGTATGGTTAAGTTGAATGAATCTTCTTCTTTGTTTCGCTCTCTAATCTTTCTTTAAAATCAGCACGTATCATTCTCAATATGTCTTTTTAAAAGGAAAGATTTAACTTTTGACTGTTCTATATAATTTTTCACCTAAAACAATTGTTTTATTTTGTGAATGTACATGTGACAAAAAAAAAATTTATAATGTTTATATACTTTTGTATAATTTCAGTGTATCGGACAAGTATCAAACTAGTTATAATCAATTATAATGAGTATGAGTTGTAAATTGATTGTCATCGGTTAATAGCTAGCTACAACTTGTTTTAGTTTGCTCAGATTGTTTGGGCTCTTCGATTTAATAATAAAATACCATTTTATGATAAAGATCTGGAATTAAAAGTAGTGGGAACTATCAAATAGCATTGTACAACGTTTAAGTTCAACTATTCAAGCGTAGGCAATGGCCTCTTGGTTTAGTGGTATTGAGTGTTTATCTTCATTAAAGTGGTCTAAAAAATTGACAATATGTGAATTTTAGAAGTAGATTTTAGAGTGGGTTGTTCACCGTCAAATAAAAAAGACAAAATTGCAGAAAACAACCTTTATGTATACCCCAAACTGCAGTTTATACCTTTCACTATGAAATCCGCCAAAACCAACCTTTACGTTCATGTTTTGTTACACATCACAACCTTTACACCAAACGTAGTAAAAAAAGTCAGTTAACTTACCTCACATGCTTTGCATGTGAGGGTATTTTAGTCTTTCTCCACTTTGTCTTCCCCAATTCATCCCCTCAATCACATGCACTTTGATCAAACCCAGAAAACCTGCAACTCTGATCTCTTTATCATTCTTACACACAATCGATTGCCACTTAAAATCAAAACAAATCCTAAATTTTTTACCCAGCTACTAATATAACACCTTCACAAAACTGTCACAAATCGTTTACTTCTCTCCTTCGAAAACCTGCAACCTTTTGTTTTCAATTAACAATCGACACGAACATGAATCTCAACATGAATAATCAAATTCAGATATGGAATTTCAAGTTGTTACTGATAGTTGCAAATTCAAATCCCTAACACCAAGCTACCATCTTTAAACACACATAAATCAGTTTTGCTTGTGTCTTCGAAAAAACCACAACAATAACCTTTCTTTTTTCGATTCAAATTCATTCAACAATCTGAACCAAAACAGCAATCACTTCTTCGATATTTATTTCTGCAACTTCGAGCAAAAACAAACAATATCAAACAACCAGTCCGATTCAGATCTATAAGTCTATTATACGTGATTCCGGCGAGTTTGACGATGGCGTAATCTGTGAACCGAATATAACTCATCCCCATTCGGAACCTCCCAAATCTTATGAACCAAAATAACCCCATTCTCATGCCCTGTAACCACAATACTCTCATTCCTAACAACCGAAAGGTATGACACCATCGATATAATAGAACAACCGAAAGGTGCGTCGTTTAAGGAAACAGAGTTTTGATCTCTGGTGACACGAGATTGTTGTTGTTGTTGTTCGAATCTAGTAACCATTCGGTTAGGTTTTTAACAAGCTCATCGAGCTTAGTTAATTGATGTATGTGTTTATTCAAAAGGGTAAGGATTTGAGTTAGATCGGGTGAATCTTGGGGATTTGGGTTCATTGATTTATGGAAGCATGTTGTTGATCTGGGTTTTGGAAAAAAAGGGAAATGGGGATTGATGATGGGTTTTGTTGGCTCCTTTTTAAATATGTATCAAATATGGATTTAAAAAGACATATATGCCCTCACATGCATCGCACATGGGGCAACTTAACTGACTTTTTTGACTAGGTTTGGTGTAAAGGTTGTGATGTGTAACAAAACATGAACGTAAAGGTTGGTTTTGGCGGATTTCATAGCGAAAGGTATAAAGTGCAGTTTGGGGTATACATAAAAGTTGTTTTCTGTAATTTTGTCAATAAAAAACGTTCAACATTCAAAATAAGGTTTTTGTCCGGCATTGTGTTGGAGAAACAATTGATATTTTTTAAAGTCGATCACTATTACAACAGGTTGTTTTTATCACTATTACAACAGGTTGCATTCATCAACAATCTTTATCACCAGACAGTTAAAAAGCATGAAACTATTACTAATTTCAATAGAGGTCTAGTTAAGATAACACATTGAGTAATCCTTGAAAATATTCGACACACAATACCAACCTAACAAACTCAAAATCAACAATAAAAATAAAATCTTAGGCAGCCAATTCTATGAAATGCAATAGATGAATGGTATAGAAGCATGAATTCATTAAGAAATCAATGGTGACGTCAAACATTCTCCATTGCATCCAAAGCCATAATGGTGCTGAGGTTCATGGGTGAAATGTAGTCCGTAGAGCCCGTCATAATTTGCTGCACGATGATTCGGTTTGCTTTCTCTGACGGATGGAAAGGATCCCAAAACGCGTATATTTCTCTGTTAGGACACAAATTCGACCTCGGTGTGCATAGTCCAATTCCATTGTATGGTCCTTGCCCACAACATGCTACCTTTGCCGTAACAAATCCTATTCAAAACACATACAGACATAAGATATAATACAACACAATACAATATATAATAACGCGACTATAAGTCTATAAATTAAGTTTCCATGGTTAGTTTAAAAATATTCCATTCTCACAAAGTATATAATTTTGTTAATAGGAGGCATACCATATCTTTCTGGGTCCGAAATGAAGTCGATGCTTGACTGACGAATATTGACACCAATAAATACATGACTCCCGATTTCTTGGTTGAGACTGTCTAGCATGTTTTGGAGTTGAGGGTTAAACAATCCCGCTGCTCTTTGCAACTGCTCGGAGCATTCACCGTTCCTGCTGTGCTGCGCTAGTTCTGCAGGCACGCAACCTATCGGGCCAGTTCCAGTGACCAAAACCCTACGTAATCCCGATTCGTATAGCCTCTACATTAATTCAACAATAGATCTGCTTCAATAATGAGCATAACCAAATTCTTTTGTAGTTTATTTAATTTAACAGGATATAAAATGAGATAAAAAACTTGATCATACAGAATTTATTATAGAAATAAAAGTTGATTCCAAATGAATGTAATTAGGTTGAACATTGGCTCGACAAATATGTCAGTGTCACATGATTTTACTGACATGGTGGCCAAACTACAACGACCAAACCAGGGCCACCAGGTGAATGTAATGTACAGTCTTTGTCAAGTAATAAGTTCATATTGAATGCTTTTATTTAGAACATGGGAAAACCTACTTCTATCTTTAGTAATAAGTATCCTGTCAAAGATGCAACTACCTTCACCTTCCCCTATTTAGAAGTCATTAAATTCCTGTACATTTTAAGGGTATTTTTTATTTATTTTGCATGTTATGGGTTGCAATATGCCAACATTACATGACAACATAGTGTTATTTCCTTCAAATAAATATCATATAAGTTGGATCGGTTTTCAATTTGCCTCTTGATACGTAGCTAATCCAAGAGTTAGCACACACTCTTGTTTGGACAAGTTAGACAAAGAAAAATCCCCAACGTAAAAAGAGCCTAACTTGGTCTAACAAAGTAGTTAAAGGGCCCATAAGCAGTGACATAAAAGACTCGATGAGCCGGATCATATGGAAAACAAACATAGGAAGTTTAACCCAACTGTCGCACCTGAATTCCATCATCATTTAAAGCTCTAGTTCCAACACTAGCAATTTTCCTCCAATTTTTTCAATTTCTAATTATTTTTTTGTGTAAACACATAAATTATTGATTGACTGGATTATTCTTTAATTTATGTTTCTAGTTTCATGAATTAGTTATAATTTTTTAAGTTTGAATATTTGCTAATACCTATTAGATTTAGAGTTCCACATAAGTAGACCTTGATGTAATGTCTTTATCATTTAATAATATTCGAATTTCTGTTAAGAATTCCTTCTTTATATATTTATTTATTTTTTTGCTTCGGCAAACCCATAGTATTGAGAAAGAGCGTACCATTAAAATTTTGCGGTACTCAGAGACAATGTAGGGGACATAATCGGATAGCGCAAACTGTCTAGATCTTGCAGAGAAAGGGACCAAATAGTAGTTGTTTACAAAATCATTGCCTCCAAGTGTCATGAGGGTTAAAGATTGGCTTATAAGCCTTTCAGTCTCTTGCTGGCCAATTATCTCACTCACCCTTTGTTTATATTGCTCCAAGTATGCCAGCTGCTGTGGCATCTTTATGATGTTTACCTGCATAATATTTTCATATGAATTGGACTCTATTTTTCAAGATGTTCAAGAAAATGTTTATTTCATTACAAGAATACAGTAATTTAAAAAGTAGATTATACTTGAAATATATATATATATATATATATATATGTGTGTGTGTGTGTGTGAGATATTTATATGACCAGTAAACACTTATACGAGTCTCTTATATGACCCGTTTACGCTTATAAAAGTCGTGTTTTTCGAGAGAATGTAAGCTATACGACCAATATACACTTATACGACCTGTAACACCTATAAAGGTCGTATACATATCAGCTTTTTCATATGATGTGAATGTATACAAGCCATATATATAATTGATATGACCAATACTATAATTGATACGACCAATATACAAGTTGTATATATAGCAACACCGATAAAAGAAGCGAATACTTTTAACCTCTACCTTCTTCGCTAGCATTTTTAATTCATTTAATTTTTTTCTTCTTTATTTCATGAACGTAATATTTAATATAATATTTTCATCTTTAGCAATCTTTAATTACATTTGTTTGGAATATTTCAATTTTCAAATGTTGGTTTAAAAATAAAAATATGACATGATGATAAAGAAAAAATATATTTTATAACATAAACGTAATCATGTATTTCTGTTCCTTCGCTGTAAACAAATTGGAATTGTAGTGTTACTCCATAATTTAGGGATGGGCTTAAATCTGGATGTTATCACCACTACACTTGGGGTAAAAAAAATCAACTACATATATAGGTAAATATAATCCGGATTCCGGTAAAAACAGTTATAATTAAACTTGGAATAATAACCACCCAAGCTATATCCAGATAATCCAGTGGAGTTACAAAAATAAAGCCCGTTTATCTAAACTTTGGGAAAATTAAGAGTTAATTATGTTTTTCGTCCTTATGGTTTGTTGAAAATAACCATTACAGTTCATTAGTTTAAAATTGCTTAAACAGACCCATGGCATTATAGCCTAGTGGTATCTTGGTGGTGGGATAAGGCTTATGACCATTAGGTCATGAGTTCAATTCTCACAAGGGGGGTTTTTCCCAGATTTATTGGGTTTCCTCCTGAATTGGTGTAGGGCATTATTGCCTAGTGGAGATGGATATGATTGGGTGGGTCCACTGGTGGCACGATGATATACTCCAGTGGTCCGTCAGTGATCCAAATTTGCCGTTCAAAAAAAAAAATTGCTTAAACAGTCGGTGTACTTTCGCTTTTGTAACAATTACAGTCCATCCTTACTAACGTCATCCAGTTATTCTATTAGTTTATTTGAAGTTACCATAACGCCTCTGTTATTAAAATTAAAATTAAAATAAGAAAAGAGTTAGTTACATTTTTCGACCTTGTGTTTTGTCGAAAACAACCATTAAAGTCTATTAGTTTAAAATTTTTCAAAACATAATTGTATCCTTCACTTTACTTTTCACTTTTGCCATTTCTTCAGATCCTGCCAGGCTCCGCAACTCTGTTCCAACGACTCAGTTTCACCACTGTTCCCCTTTGTCGTATCACCGTCAATCGAATCTCCTTCATCACCTCCATAGGTGTCAGATCTGTCTCCGTAAACAGGTTATACCAGAATCGAAATCGCTAAAAACCTAACTTTCCCTCATCTCAATCAAAATCGCCGGACAACTAATTTTCCCCATCACAGTGAGAAAACTTGAGGCCTATCAAAAAATCTTGAGGGGAGGAGTGAAGTTTGGGCATTGCCCTGTGTAGTGATCGGAATTAATAGAATTCATCGATAGAAAAGAAGTTGGTCGATGATTTGTTTAAAAAGAATGGCCATCTAGTGTGCAGGTAGGGGTGGGTAGTAGTTTGATGACAGTGGTGGAAAGAATGGGTGGTGGAGGTGGTCATCATTCAGGTATGTGTGTGTGGTGGTGGGAGATGTTGAAGATTGATGAAGTGGAGAGGGTGTGAAGCCGAAGTAGGTGATGTTTCGGCTGGATTCAAAGAAACAGAGAGAGTAAAGAGTAAAGTGAAGGATAGTAGATAGATGGGGCTGTTAACCACTATTGTTGGTGAGTTGAATGTGGAAATTCTGAAAGTAATGATACTGTTTTGAAAATCTTTAAACTAATGGAATGTAATAGTTATTTTCAACAAACTACATGGACGAAAAGCGTAATTAACTCTATATTTATATTGTAGTTTTAATAATAGGACCATTATGGCCATTTTTACATAAACTAACAGAATAACTGGATGACGTTAGTGAGGGTGGACTGTAGTTGTTACAAAAGTGAAAGTATAGGGACTGTATTAACAATTTTTAAACTAATGAACTATAATCGTTATTTTCAATAAACCACGGGTAAGAAAAACGTAATTAACTTATTAATACATTAATATTTATTTTGTAAGAAACCCGGTTTCGTACATCCAACCAACTTCTGTCAACTTTTTATAGCACACGAAGATCATATATAACCCAATTTTTCATAAAATCCATAAGGAACCACATCTCCAAAAAGACAAATAACAAAGATAATTATATTTATCAGCACGAACGACTTATAATAATTCATTTAAAAGTGTCATTTTTGTCAGAAAGATCTGTATGTACTAGAGAAAACAGTAACAAAATTTGAAGGTTTATTTGACTTACGAATTGGACCCCTGTATCATTGAGTATTCCCACACCAGCTGAAGCAAAGTTTGCTCCAACCAGTAACTTTTGACCTGTGAGCATTGGACTCAAGTACGGCAATGTTGCTTCTGCGCCTATAGCTTGACCTGATAATTATATACAAATTATTATGAATAATATTTTACACATTTTCCATTGGTTTTTTCATATAATTAAAATGTAGACTTAACTGATAAGGTCTGGGATGTTATATCCGTTGGAGAAACGGCCAGTGGGGCGTCGAGTGGGATAATCTACTCCATATGGCACATTGTCGGCACGGGCAGTTGTAGTCAAGTAGTTGTTGTTGCCATTGTCGACCAGTGAGTCCCCAAACACGAAGAATGCTCGAGCATCCGCTTTGAGAGCAACGTTACTCAATATTGCCAGTACTGAGAACCAGAACGTACAAAGTGATCTTGAGGTTGCCATTTTAGTGCAAATGTAGATAGAATACACAGGCTATGGATCCTGTGTGATGGTGCTGCAAGCAAGAAGGCAATGAGGTCTATAAATACTAAGGGGTATGGTTATTTAACAGTAGCTTGGTTAATATGTGGCCAATCCCAACTACACATATTGGTAGTAGTTTAGGTGCATTAAATTCAGAGTAGGTTAATTACACTACTTATTTCTAGTATCTTTTAGCACAAAATTGGAAACATGACTACATGAGCAACCAAGACGAGTTTACTAACTGATTAAAAACATATTAAATTTTCGGTTACTTAAAACATAAGAAGATGGATTGGTTAATCCAATGGTCTATTTAATAAAACAAGTTAGTGCCAATGATCTCTAGATCAAGTGGTGGAGGGCTTGCATTTCTCTTGAGAGATGCAGGTTCGACTCCCACTTGGTGCAGAGTGAGGCACTGGTGGGCAATGATAGGAGACCCAGGGAAACCTGGGTTGGATCCTTGAGCCAAACGGGTTTTACCGGTAACTTGACTGTCGTGCCTACGGGCGGGTGGGTTACCGGGTTTTCCCCGGAATTGGTGGTGGACTCGGGTTACTCTCGGAGTACTCCGTTTGTCCAGTGGGTGCCCCAAGAGTGCTCGGGATTGAGTTTGTTGGCCGTTAAAAAAAGAATAAAACAAGTTAGTATGTTGTTTTAGAAGAAAAGACGTATCCTCTTAACTCACCTTTGTATAACATTCATTACATCTATATTAAAGTGTAAATGAATGATATATTCAGTTTCAATGTGACATCCCACTTAATGGATACATGGTGTTAATCTATAAAAGTGCAAGTGAGAGCCATTTTCTACATAACAACTTCTCTAATTTCAGTTAATACTGTCCAAACTCATTAGGTGCACACGGGTTAGTTTTATTGTTATACTTGAGAAGAGACTTTCTAACAAGAAAATCACCTAACTTGAAGTTTTTTCTCAACCAAGCATGCTAAATTTGGGAGTCTCTCATCCACAGTCAATGCATCATAGATGTGTTGATGGAATTTGAGGCCAGAGATATTTTACTAGCTCAACTTCTTGCATGACAATAGCCAACGTAAGAGTTGTCTAGGGTGTGACAACGACCATCTATAGTAATTTATCATGAGATTTGCACCACCATCTAATAAAGGGCAGGGGTGCGTTTGATACCATTTGCTAACAAAAGTGACTAGTCCAAGTCAAGTCATTGCTAACCCACAAGCAAAGGAGGCTACACCTCTTGTGTCCCAAGAGACACTTGCATGTTTTTCAAGCAAGGCAACCACTACAACTGTAGAGACAACAGTCTCACAGTTGGACAGTCTCACAGTTGGACTGTGGTAACATAACTAACACCTCTTTGAAGACAACAACTATTGAATCAATAATAGTTCATTCAATATCAGTTGGAAGTCCCCAGTACCAAGAAAAAGAGGCACTTGGTTCAAAACCAAGTACAACCACCTCTGGTGGGAATTCAAATGATCCTATTCGGTTAGGTGATGAATTAAAATATCAAGAATTGACCGATAGAGTAACAAAACTGGAATCTTCAATTGATCAATTCAAAGGAATGATGACCACTTTGGGCAAACTCTACTCCTACACCAACAAATGCAGAACTTCTAGAGAAGATATGGTTCTATGCTCAATCCTATTTACAACTTCAAAAGCAGTCTGTAGATGCCACTCACAATATGCATATGGAGATGATCAGGACTATGATTGAAATTAGGTACAATGATATTCATGTAGAGATTAAAGCCATTAAAGATCATCTTTTACAAACAACAGTCACTACTCCAAAACCTAAGTATCCTGCAGATGATGCCAACACGGGGGAGGGTGATAGCATGAGAAAGCTTCCTCTACAAATAAAAAGAGCTCAATAAAAACTTGATACACCTGTAGCCAAAAAGGCCAAGCCATCACTTGAAACTTCCACTGCTAAAACCCAAACCACTAATCCTTCACACCAAACATCTGTTGACATTTCAAAAATGACAACATGTTATATCCATAACAGCAATTACCACACCATCAGAAACTGCCATACCTATTCCATAAACCAGAAAAAGAAAAGCAATAACCACACCCATCAAAGTTTCCTCATCACTTCCACCTGTAAACCCACCCAAAATCACTTCCACTAAACCACAAGAAAAATTGTCCCATAACGTTCCAAAGCCATCCAGTGTCAAAGAATATCTAGAGCTGAAAAAGAAGCAGGCTAAAAGAATGGCTCTGGAAAGAAACCAAGGAAAGGATGACAAACAATTGCAGCAAATCTTATCTGAAGAATACAGAAAGTAGAAGCCTTAGAAGGTTATGCAACAATGATATGTAGAAATCTCTCCCATGATCCAATAATAGATCCAGATCTAAAAAAGCCATTACGGGAAGATTATATAAACCACATCATGGAAAAGAAGCCCTATGAAGCAATAAAAGATCAACTCACTGGATGGCCAACTGAATCCTTTCTAGATAAATAATGAGTGAAAGATGAAGCTTACTCTTGATATTAAACCTACTCCTCCTAACTAGAAAATAGGAAGAAAACCTAATGATAAAAGGGAACAGAAGTTAAGGAGGATGAAGGAAGAAATGGTTGCTGCTAAAATGGGCACCACTAAATCAATGGCAAAATGGGATGAGCCAACAACCTTTCAAAACTACAAGGGACTGGAAATTTTAAGAGAAAAGGATCCCCCAGTTCCTAGAAAGCCAAAATATGATCAAATAGACTTCCATAAAGACTCTAGTTGACGTTTCAGAGCTTCCATCTGCTAGGAACATTTTAGTAGCTACAAGAAGCTATCTTAAAAGACAAATTGAAATGTCAAAAGAAAAAGAAAAAGAAAAAGAAGGTCTTAGAAGTCAGTTGAAATATGGGAGTTAAGATACAATTCAAGAAGATCTACTTGATACAATCTTGGGAAGACATGTTTCCCAAACTCATCTGTAATGACTCTAGTCGAAGTAAACCCTCATTGCCTAAAAATTCTAAAATGGAAATCTGAAAAGATCAACCATGAATTAACTCTTCTCAGGGCTAGTGGGGAGGTGCAAAAGATCTTAATGAATAGTGCTTCTGGACTGAAAGTTGAAGATCTATAAGGAACATTTCAGTAGCTGCAAGAAGCTATCATAAAAGACAAATTGAGATGTCAAAAGAAAAAGGTCTTAGAAGTCAGTTGAAATATGGGAGTTCAGAAACAAATCAGTAAGATTTACTTGATAAAAGTTTGGGAATACATGTTTCCCCAAACTCATCTGCAATAACTATGGTCCCAGCAAACCCTCATGGCCTCAAAATTCTAAAATGGAAATTTGACAAGATCAACCATGAATTAACTCTGGTCAGAGCTAGTGGTGAGTTGCAAAAGATCTCAATGAATAGTGCATCTGGATTGAAAATTGAAGATCTACAATGTCACACCCCAACCGATGGCGGAAACATCGGGGTGCGGCACTAAGCGTTCAGATTGCTCACGAGTTTCCATAACGCTAACAGTTTCAATAGTAACTAAATTGATTCATGCAAAATCGTCTAAACAACATCAATCCACGTTCACAAATCATCAAAACATCAACATAGTTTCAAAAGTTTCTAGATTAGCTAAATGTAGTTTCTAGGCTTCATCCTTGCTTGTTTCAAGAATCCTAGCATCCTTTCAGCCTGCAACATGTATTAAAATAGAGTCAGTACAAAAATATACCGGCCGAGTATACAAGTTTGAGTATATAGCATACTAGATTCAAAAAACTCATATCCATAATGTAAATGATAACAAAATAGTTTCAGCCATGCTAGCGTTCGCAGTCCAAGTGATAGCCCAAGTGTCCCGATGCTTTGGTGTTTTCCCAAGACTCAAGGAAAACTAGAATCCTCCTAACAGTACCCCCGAGAATAATGGGGAGTTGCATCTTCTTATAGCGCTACTATTGTTAAGGCGGAACTACACGCTCTGGATTAAACGTTCACATAGCACAAAGAGTCAAGAATCACAAGTTTCACATACACATTGGATAGAGTTTAGATTCAAAAGTATCAAGTTTCATAGTTTAGTAGAATACATGTTGCATCCCAAAGTTTAAAACAAAAAGGGATCAAGTATACTCACAGTGATTGCTTAACAGATTAACTGTTATTGGATCAAAGGAAGCTCTTTAGGTTTTGCCTGATTGGATTACAACAGATAAGTATCGAGCAGAAAAGCGAGATTCAAGCAAAGTATCGGACCAGTCCCTTGATTGGATGGCAGTTCGATCGGACGGCAGTCCGATCGGATTGCCATTCGATTGAGGCGACTATAGTGAGTAGGGGACGGATTGCCATCCGATCGGATGGTCATCCATTCGGATGGCCATTCGATCGAATGGTCATTAGATCCAAGTGTTTAGATTTCCAAAAGTTCAACTCTAGACACTCCGTTCGGATGGTCATTCGATCGGACGACAGTCCGATCGAATTTCCATTTGATCCAAAGTTCCAAGGTTTCAAAGATTCAAGTCTCAGTTTCAAAAAGATTCTAAGTGTTGAAAGGTTAAGAGGCACATGTCACTTCGATCGGATGGTAGTTCGATCGAACGGCCGTTACGGGACATCATACAATTTGTTTGTACAAATGACATCATACAACTTGTTTGTACAAACAACCATAATGACGTCATCCTCAAGAGCTCAAATCTCAGATATTTCACCGTGAAAAGTTAGATTTCAAAGGAGAATCTCATAGAGAATACTGTAGAGATCCAAGATGTACAAGAATCTAGTGTAAAACGTACCGAAATCGCCGAGAAATGGAAGAAAAGTGGGAGTGCGTGGTCTTGGTCGAAGGAGGCTATCACATCAGTGAGAAATGATGTGACAACTCCTATTTATAGTGCAAGGAGGAGATAAAGGCGGTGTGCAGCGGATCAGATAGCAGTTCGATCGAATGGCCCTCCGATCAGATGGTTATCCGATCGGTGGTCATCTGATCGGATTTCCATTCGGTCAATCCCATCCTTTCCGCGTTCCCGTCTTTGTTTCGTTTTGCGAGTTAGATTAAGCTTTGTGTTACGTATTATTGGGTAATAGTATCACATAACTAGATTAACACATTAGTTTCCAAGTTTTATAGTTTCCGCCAGTGACAAGACTCCAGTCTCTCGTTCAACCAAGTCTCAAGTTTCACGAGTCTCAAGAGTCAAGCACCAAAGTATCAAGTATCAAGAATCATAGCTTCCAAGTATCAAGAATCTAGAATCAAGCCTCAAGAATCAAGTATCAAGAATCAAGTCTCATAGTGTTAAATTCCAAGAATCAAGTTTCTAGAATCAAGCATCATAGTATTAAGAATCAAGAATCTAGATTTAAGCATTACAAGTATCAAAAGTGTCAAGTATCACATAGTTTAGGGACCAAAATTGACAATAGCTAAAAGTCTAGGGACAACTGCGTTACAGTCTCCCCTCCTTTAGGAGATTTCATCCCCGAAATCTAAGAAGAAGACTGCTCGAAGAGCTGCGGATATTTGGTCTTTATTTCACTTTTAAGTTCCCAAGTGAATTCGGCGCCGCGCTTTCCTTCCCATCGAACCTTGACTATGGGAATTTTGCTGCGCCTCAATCGCTTAACACCTTGATCCATGATTTCGACTGGTTTCTCCACAAAGTGTACATCTTCATTTATTTGCAAGTCTTCAAGGGGAACCTGTAGTTCCTCGTCGGCTAGGCATTTACGTAGGTTAGATACGTGGAACACTATATGTACGTTGTTTAGTTCTTGTTGTAGATCGAGTCTGTACGCCACCTTGCCAATCCTTTCGAGTATCGTGAAAGGACCCACATAACGAGGAACGAGCTTTCCCTTCTTACCAAAACGAACTACTCCCTTCCAGGGAGATACCTTGAGAAGAACTCTGTCACCAACATCAAATTCTAGAGGTGTGCGCCTTCTATCAGCATAGCTCTTTTGTCTGCTTCTAGCCTTGGTCAAGTTATCATGGATCTAAAGAATCTTATCCGTTGTCTCTTGAATGATTTCGGGGCCAGTAAACTGCTTGTCACTAACCTCATGCCAGCTAAGAGGAGATCGGCACTTGCGGCCATACAAAATGATAGCTGTTGTTGTACGAGAACTCAATCAATGGTAAATGTACATCCCAGTTACCACCAAAGTCGATGACACAAGAACGGAGCATATACTCTAGGGTTTGAATAGTACGCTCGGTCTGCCCATCCGTTTGAGGATGAAAGGCCGTGCTAAGATTCAAATGAGAACCTATAGTGGATTGAAAGGTTTGCCAAAGACGCGAAGTAAAACGACCATCACAGTCCGAGATTATGTCAAGAGGTATGCCATGGCGGCATATAATCTCATCGGTATAGATTCGAGCAAGTTTCTCCACTTTATAATCTTTACGAATAGGAAGAAAGTGGGCTGATTTGGTCAAACGTTTAACGATCACCCAGATACTATCGTGACCAGTTGGTGTATGGGGTAGCTTAGTAATAAAGTCCATAGCGATACTATCCCATTTCCAAACAGGGATTTCGGGTTGTTCTAAGAGTCCAGAAGGACGCTGATGTTCAGCCTTTACCTTCATGCAAGTAAGGCATTTCGAGACATAAGCAACAATGTCCTTCTTCATCCCAGGCCACCAATAAGTCATACGTAGATCATGGTACATCTTATCAGCGCCAGGGTGAATAGAGTAACGGGACTTGTGAGCCTCATTCATAATGAGTTCACGGAGGTTATCGCGGCCTGGCACCCAGATGCGATTGAGATAGTATTCAAGTTGATCCACAAAAGCACCATAAATTTCCATAGATACATTACCTTCATTAGCTGACGAATACTGAGCTTCACGAATACACGCATGGAGATCACTAGAGATGCGAATAGCATTGACATGAGTTTTACGACTAAGAGCGTCGGCCACTACATTCGCCTTGCCAGGATGATAGCGAATTTCGCAGTCGTAGTCGTTAAGCAATTCCACCCAACGCCTCTGTCGCTTGTTCAGCTCCTTTTGGTCAAAGATATGTGGAAGGCTCTTATGGTCAGTGAAAACCACACACTTAGTACCATACAGGTAGTGTCGCCAGATCTTTAACGTAAACACAACTACACCAAGCTCCAGATCATGAGTAGTATAGTTTTTCTCATGCACTTTGAGTTGACGGGAGGCATATGCGATAACCTTGTCCCGCTGCATGAGCACACAGCCCAAGCCACGGTTCGAGGCATCACAGTATACCACGAAATCGTCATTCCCATCGGGGAGAGTAAGAACAGGAGCGTTACACAAAAGGGTCTTAAGAGTCTGAAAAGATTCCTCTTGCTCCGGACCCCAAGCAAAAGGTTTCTCTTTTTGATTCAACGAAGTGAGAGGAAAGTCGATCTTAGAAAAGTCCCAGATGAATCGACGGTAATAACCCGCCAATCCTAGGAAGGAACGAATCTCAGATGCGGATTTAGGCATACTCCAATTCTTCATAGCTTCGATTTTAGAAGGGTCAACATGAATGCCCTGCTTACTAACGACATGACCAAGAAATTGTACTTCATCAATCCAAAACTCACACTTAGAAAATTTAGCATATAAGCATTCACCGCGTAGAAGTTCAAGCATCAAGCGTAAATGACGAGCATGATCCGCTTTAGTTTTTGAATAAATAAGGATATCATCAATAAAGACTATCACAAAACGATCCAGATAAGGTTTACAAACGCGATTCATGAGATCCATGAACACAGTGGGTGCGTTGGTCAATCCAAAAGGCATAACCACGAACTCGTAGTGTCCATAACGAGTGCGAAAAGCGGTTTCGGGTACATCCTCTTCGAGAACACGAAGCTGATGATAACCAGAACGAAGGTCAATCTTCGAGAAACAGGACGCGCCTTGTAGTTGGTCAAAAAGATCATCAATATGAGGAAGAGGATAACGATTCTTAATGGTAAGCTTATTAAGTTCACGGTAGTTGATACACATATGAAACGAACCATCTTTCTTCTTGACGAATAGCACAGGAGCACCCCATGGAGAGGTACTTGGATGAATGAATCCTTTGTCGAGCAGTTCTTGAAGTTGGCTAGACAACTCTTGCATCTCGGAAGGTGCAAGTCGGTAAGGAGCCTTGCCGACAGGAGTCGCACCAGGTATGAGATCAATACGAAAATCAACGGATCTAGGAGGAGGAAGACCATGAAGATCTTCAGGAAAGACATCAGGGAAATCACACACTACTGGAACGTCGCTTATGTTCTTCCCTTTGCCCTTTTGCTCCACCACGTGGCCAAGAAGGCAAAGTTCTGTTTATGTAAGCATTTGTTCGCTTGAGTGCATGACATCAACTTCAGTCCTTTTGAAGGTCGGTTTCCATAGACATGCAAAATATCATCGGGCGGCAGAGGTAGACGAATAAACTTCTCATGACAGGCAATCTCGGCATGATTCTTACACAACCAATCCATACCGATAATGACATCAAAACTTCCCAATTGCATAGGTATTAGATCAATAGTAAACACGTGATCGCTAAGAGTCAAAGAACAACCACAGAGAATAGAATCAACTAGAATAGACTTCCCATCGGCAATCTCTACCAAAAACGACTTAGGTAACATAGAGCGTGCACAGTTTAACAAAGATTCAAATTCTACGGACACGAAGCTTCTATCGGCACCAATATCAAATAGAATCAGAGCGTAAAGGTTATTCACAAGAAACGTACCATTAACGACATCATCATTGTTGTTACGCGCCTGATTAGCATTAAGATTGAACGCTCGTCCACGAGCGGATGGCTGTTGATCCTGGTTTAGCTGAGGACACTGATTACGAAGATGAGTAGTATCTCCACACTTATAGCATGCACGAACAGCATTGACTGGCCTAGGATTCTACTGAGGAGCTGGAAGAGCTGGTAGGGCTGCCTGAGCTGGGGCTTGCTGAGCTGGTTGAGCAAGGTTAGCTTAACGACAATAGGGAGTCGTGTGACCATAGCGATTGCAATTGGTACACAAACGACATGCAGAGTTAGCAGGATGATGAAAGTTGCAAGTGGTACACTTGGGGTGAGACCCAGTGTACTGTCTCATGACCTTAGGAGCAGCAGGGTTCTGAACAGTAGCAGCAATAGCAGGTTTAGCAGCAAGGTTCGCAGCAGGAACAATAGCATTACATCCTGAACCCTGAGACTTCATCTTCTTGTTCTTGCTGCCACTTGGCTGTTGAGTAACTTGGTGTGCTGACTTAGAAGGAGCAGGGTTAGCAAAGTGCTTATCACGAACACGATTATTGTTGAGACTAGCCGCAAGACGGTAGACTTCCTCAATAGTATCGAGCTGAGCTGCTTCAATAGAATCACGCATAGCAGGAGGTAGACCATTGATATACTTGGTTATCATACGCTTAGGAGTAGAAACCAAGTGAGGAACGATCAAGCTGTGCTGCTTGAATCGAGTAGTATAAGCTAGATTATCATCACCAATCTGATTCAAATGCCATAACTCTTCTTCAAGCTTCAATTGTTCATGGGGAGGGCAGAACTCAAGCATCATTAGTTCACGCACCTCGGTCCATGGAAGAGCATAGGCTTCTTCATTCGAACGGATGTTTCTCTCATTAGACCACCACTCCAACGCTCTGCCTTGAAACATTCTCGTTGCACTCCTAGTCTTTAGATGATCTGGGCACTTGCTGTTAATAAAGGTAACCTCGATGCTGTCAAACCACTTGAGCATTACGGTCACCCCATCACTGCCCGTGAAAGGATTTGGGTTGCAAGAGACGAAATGTTTGTAGCTGAACTTTGTAGGCTTTAGCTTCTCGGCCTTTGAGTCCACAGAGGATGGAGGAGTGTTTGATCCTTGGATCTCAGAGATGATCTTTGGCACGACTCGAGCAATCTGGTCGGCCATGAATGACATCATCTTTTTCTGAGACTTTTCCCTGGATCTCTTGAGAGTGTCGGATAGCTTACGAGAAGACATCTAAAGATCCAACAAGAGGATCGTATAAGTCTAGATTCACAAGTCTCACAGCGTAGATTCACACACGATAGATTAAAGACTCAAGATTCAATAAGATTCACATAGATTACAGATTTAGAATTCCAACAAGTTTCACATAGATTTTGATAGTTTCCAATAGATTCAACACCGCAAACCCACGACCTTCACATGGCACGTTGTACAAAGTTTGGCAACATGTCAGAAACACTTATATATAGGAAGTACCCGCGGCGTATCCACCACGCTTCGGGCACATCGCTTCTGCCTCGTACTCGGTGTCATGTTACGTGTCACAATTGCCAAACATAACAACACACTCATCATCATCATCATACACATGGAGATTAACCTGGTAGATTCACATAGATTAACCCAATAGATTCACATAGATTCCAATAGATTTCAATAGATTCACATAGATTAGAGTTAACAACCTCATCACAAATCAACGAAATCCCACATGGCACGTGCTACGGAAGTTCGGCAACATGACGGAAGCACTTATATATAGTAAGTACCAGCGGCGTATCCACCATGCTTCAATCATGCCACGTCCGTCTCGTCATCAGTGTCATGCTTCGTTAACCATAACATTAGATTCCATCACATCTCACATAGATTTCACACAGATTGCCCAAGTAGATTCAATAACGTAGATTTAACAGCTTCAACCCGAGTCCACAAAACTACGAACTTCACTTAGCGCGTGGTACGAAGGTTCGGTAACATGCCAAAAACACTTATGTATAGGAAGTACCAGTGGCGTATCCACCACGCTTCGGACATGCCGCTTCCGCCTCGTCTTTGGCGCTAGGCTACGTTTCGTATTTTGTTCCTCAAACAACACATATATAGATTACACATAGATTATGATAGAGTGCACATCGATTACACAGAGATTCCAAGTAGATTACACAAGTAGTTTCCCATAGCTTAGATTTCATCAATCTCATCACCGGTCTGCAAAACACTAAGTTTCGCATGGCACATGGTACGAAAGTAGGTAACATGCCTGAAACACTTATATATAGGAAGTATCAGCGGCATATCCACCATGTTTCAGACACGTCACTTCTGTCTCGTATTTCTATGCCATGTTCCGTTTAGTTCTTTGCAACCACAATAACACATAGATTCATCAAATAGCTTCACATAGTATCATAGTTGATCAAGATTACCACATAGATTAACATCATGAACAAAGCTTCATAAATTTAGTTTGATTCTGAGATTAGAGTTAGTTTTTAGATTGCGGACATACGTGCGAATTATGTAAAAAGCCTCAAAACAAATGAAGAATCAAGTTTAAAACCACCCACATAAAAATCGAGATAACATAAAAGATAGGCTCATAAAACATAGGATTGTTCCGGGTAGAGGAACGGTGACTAACCAAAGTGATTCGAATCCCTTTCGAATTGAGGCAACGTGTCTTGACTTACTTAGACAAATATGTCATCGATGCTAGGCCTACAATATTCGTCCTTTTGGTCATTTCACGTTCCTAATTGATTGGAATTTTCGAGACTTTGGCGAGACATAAAATCAAAGAGTGGGACTAGTTATCAAGGTCTGAGTTTCACCTCTAACTTGACAACGTCGTAACCTAGTAGCGTCGGTACTTATCAACATATAAGACCTACTAGAATATAATAAGGAAATTTCCCATCAAGGTTCGGATGTCACTCCTGACTTTAGGAGAAATTTCGTGCAAAATACAAGCACTGATTGGCAGTTTTCTAAGTATCAAGTGTACATTGTGTCAGCCTTAGGAAAGGCATGTAAGTTTAGCGAGAAAATGTGCTGCTAGGAAGCAGATATGGTAGAATGCATAAGTCTTAAACAATAGATAAGAATCAAGATTCCTAGAACTATAGACTAGGGCAAGTATTCCTATTTATCCTAATTCCCTATAGTTATGGCGGAAACATCGGGGGTGCGACACTAAGCGTTCATATTGCTCACGAGTTTCCATAACGCTAACAGTTTCAATAGTTATTAAATTGATTCATGCAAAATCGTCTAAACAACATCAATCCACGTTCACAAATCATCAAAACATCAACATAGTTTCAAAAGTTTCTAGATTAGCTAAATGTAGTTTCTGGGCTTCATCCTAGCTTGTTTCAAGAATCCTAGCATCCTTTCAGCCTGCAACATGTATTAAAATAGAGTCAGTATAAAAATGTACCGGCAAGTATACAAGTTTGAGTATATAGCATACTAGATTCAAAAGACTCATATCTATAATGTAAATGATAACAAAATAGTTTCAGCCATGCTAGTGTTCGCAGTCCAAGTGATAGCCCAAGTGTCCCGATGCTTTGGTGTTTTCCCAAGACTCAAGGAAAACTAGAATCCTCCAAACAATACCCCTGAGAATAATGGGGAGGTGCATCTTCCTATAGTGCTACTATTGTTAAGGCGGAACTACACACTCTGGATTAAACGTTCACATAGCACAACGAATCAAGAATCACAAGTTTCACATACACATTGGAAAGAGTTTAGATTCAAAAGTATCAAGTTTCATAGTTTAGTAGAATACATGTTGCATCCCAAAGTTAAAAAGAACAAGGGATCGAGTATACTCACAGTGATTGCTTAACAGATTAACTATTATTGGATCAAAGGGAGCTCTTTAGGTTTTGCCTGATTGGATTACAACAGATAAGTGTCGAGCAGAAAAGCGAGATTCAAGCAAAGTGTCGGATCAGTCCCTTGATCGGATGGCAATTCGATCGGACGGCAATCCGATTGGATTGCCATTCGATTGAGGAGACTATAGTGAGTAGGGGACGGATTGCCATCCGATCGGATGGTCATCCGTTCGGATGTGCATTCGATCGAATGGTCATTCGATCCAAGTGTTTAGATTTCCTAAAGTTCAACTCTGGACACTCAGATCGGATTGCCGTCCGATCGGATTGCCATTCGATCCAAAGTTCCAAGGTTTCAAAGATTCAAGTCTCAGTTTCAAAAAGATTCTAAGTGTTGAAAGGTTAAGAGGCACATGTCACCTCGATCGGATGGAAGTTCGATCGGACGGCAGTCCGATCGGGTTGCCATTTGATCATCATGACTTGTTCGGTCTTGCAATTTGTAAAGTTTCTAAGTGTTAGGTTTGACGGTGACGACATGGTACGTCTTGTGACAACGGTAAACACATCAATGTTCAGTCAGACTGATCGGATGGGAATCACCCTGTCCAATCTGGTGTCTTTTCTTGATGATGTTTATGTCGGAATCCGTACTTCGGTCATCTTCCCCGGCAACAATCCATTTTCCAAGCCGACTCGAGACTAATCATTAAGTCTACAGTCCGTTTGGGTCCAGATTCCACCGTTTTAAGATCAAAGATGAAGAAATCATAAGTTTAGCCGAAAAGTTAAGATTTAGCAAAGATTTGCATGAAATTCCTTAGATCTGAGCTAGATCTCGACAGAAATGACATCACACAACTTGTTTGTACAAACAGCCATGATGATGTCATCCTCAAGAGCTCAAATCTCAGAGATTTCATGGTGAAATGTGAGATTTCAAAGGATAATCTCGTAGAGAATGGTGTAGAGATCCAAGATGTACAAGAATCTAGTGTAAAACGTACCGAAATCGCCGAGAAATGGAAGAAAAGTGGGAGTGCATGCGTCTTGGTCGAAGGAGGCTGTCACATCAGTGAGAAAAGATGTGATAACTCCTATTTATAGTGCAAGGAGGAGATAAAGGCTGTGTGCAGTGGATCGAATGGCAGTTCGACCGAATGGCCCTCTGATCGGATGGTCATCCGATCGGATTGCCATTCGGTCAATCCAATCCTTTCCACGTTCACGTCTTTATTTCATTTTGCGAATTAGATTAAGCGTTGCGTTGCCTATTATTGGGTAATAGTATCACATAACTAGATTAACACATTAGTTTCCAAGTTTCATAGTTTCCGCCAGTGACAAGACTCCAATCTCTCGTTCAACCAAGTCTCAAGTTTCACGAGTCCCAAGAGTCAAGCACCAAAGTATCAAGTATCAAGAATCATAGCTTCCAAGTATCAAGAATCTAGAATCAAGCCTCAAGAATCAAGTATCAAAAATCAAGTCTCATAGTGTTAAATTCCAAGAATCAAGTTTCTAGAATCAAGCATCATAGTATTAAGAATCAAGAATCTAGATTTAAGCATCACAAGTATCAAAAGTGTCAAGTATCACATAGTTTAGGGACCAAAATTGACAATAGCTAAAAGTCTAGGGATGCAGGCGTTACATACAAGACTTAAGATGTCTACCGTTGGAAAGGGATCCAAAAGACACCTTCTCTCTGAACTTCGAATTACAATTCAAGGGCCAAAACAAAGAAAAGTTAATGAGGAATAAAGATTGATCCAATAAACATCTGTTTTGGCATCATTTGTTCTAGGGGAAGATTGTTTGACCTACAAAAGAACATATGATATTAAAAAGTAAAAACATGACATTTTGTTCAAGAAATAAACAGTTGATGAAACATTCTCTTCCCAAAGATAATGAATCTTGAACACTAATCAAAACATGTGTTGAAAACATGACAACATCTGTTCAATCCTTAGAACCACTGTTGTAGAAGAACTTGCCAAAGCCCTATTGGAGCAAAGCTTGGTTCAAGAATACCAATCATTTGTTCAGGCCAAACATATGTTTGATATAAAGAAACCACGGTTTGAAGATTAGCAGTTTCATCAATGTAACAATATTTTGCTTGTAAGAGAGTTTTAGTGTCTTAGATCAGAGTTTAGATCTCCACAGATGTTTGCTAACATCTATGGAATCTTTTTTGTTAAGAATGTTAGATGTCACTATAAGGGTGACGTCAGCTGATAATAAACAGAACTTCTGTACTTGTATAAATAGATCTCACATGTTAAAGATCTGATCATCACATTCAGTCCTTTTGTGCGAACAACAAAGGGTGTGATCAGGCTGAGAAATAGTTTGTATAAGCATTGTACTATATTTGTAATTGTTGGGATTGAACCCTACAGAGGAACAGATAATGTAAAGCCAAAACTGGTTCAGAACAGTGGATTCATCATAAGCAGCAGTTTGCACTAAACTTTCCCCTTGACAGTGGCTCCAACATCTGATATGCTCCAAGTACTGCCCTTCTCAACAACTGCTGATCTTGTAAACTACTGATAAGTCAAAGCACTGATGAAGCATAAAGAATGAAGCTTAAACTACTGATGGGATCCAAGCACTGTTGAAGATCAAAGCACTACCCATTCAAGGTCTGATCAACCTTTGAGGAAAGTACTGATGCACAACATCAGTGCTTAGACTACAACAGTGGTATGAAGAATCAGTGTTTATATCTTAGTGGTTAGAATGTAATCAGTGTTTGTATTGTCAGTGGTTAATAGATCAGTGGTTAGAGTTTGTTAGGTTGTTAGATGTCACTTTCATGGTGACGTCAGCTTTGATTCTCAGTGGTTTGGTCTGTACTATAAATAGAGCAGTACCTATACAGTTCTATTTGAGCTTCGAGCTTTTTGCTCATCTCCTTTCATCTTGTACGATCAACCATAGAGCATCAGGCTGAGGGGGAGTTTAGTATGTAAACATGTATGTAATCATTATGTTTTGTAATCATTCGACTTAATGAAATTCACATGTTTATCCAAAACTGCTTCTCCTTGATTGTGTTGTAAAGTTTGTTTCCATTTCCGCTGCATTTGATCTCTGATCTATTCTCATCATTTTGTTCAAAAATTATCAAACAAACACAATCAGGAGAGCCTCCGATCCTAATAATTGGTATCAGAGCCAGGACAGTCAGATTCGATCTAACAAACAATTTGACATAACAGTTCAGCTCAAAATTTATTGATACTAAGGTTGATCGTTTTGTTAAAAAACAAAAGTAATGGATAATCGCGTTTAAAGTTGGTTATTCGAAAAACTTTTATAAAACAACCAAGATGTCATCTATCACATAGAATTCACGTAACACTGATAATCTGATATAAACTACCGTTGATTGTTAAAGTTGGTAAAATTTGATAATCTCGGTGTGGATATAGTTTTCCATAGATCTATGAGTGTTTGTGATGTAAATTGTGTTCGATTCCATGATTGACTGTTGCTAAGGGTTTATCTCATGTCATTAAAGACCTATGTTCAGAAAAATGGCATCCATGCTATTGGTAACATAGAAGAGATGAACAAAACCTTAGGAACATAATCTTATGTGTGAACAACAATTTTGAAAAACCCTCAAAAGTTAAAACAAAATTGTCTAAACATTAAGATGAAAATCAGTAGTCTCAAAAATATGCATCAGAATATGACCATGGATCAACTCAAAACCATGATAGTAAAATATCATTGTTGTAAAGAGTTTGTAATTAGCCCAGATCTCTTATGAGAAAAGGGTGAAATCCTACAAAGGTTATATGTTGATGTTGAGAAAATCAAATCATGAGTAATGTGAAATTTGGCATAAGCAGTTGCAAAAATGACCAAATCTCTCAAAACATTGCTGAAAATGATTTTGGATTGAGTATTCTTTCCTTGAAAACCTTCCAGTAAAAGTTTCAATACTTTTCTATGGAAAGGGTAAAAAGGGAAAGAAGAAAAATTACAAAAACTCAAAAGTGTGTTTATCTCAAAACTTTTGAAATCAAAAGAAAAGAGTATAAATATAAAACACTTAAGAGTTCACAAATTGGGTTAACAATGGTCATCATGCAACTGTGTGCATTCACTGACTCAGGGAAATGCAGGTAACAAAAGTATCACCGGTGATTAAACTTACAAAGAGGACTAGACAAAATTTTTCAAAATCATCACATGGTAATAAGTTCTATAAAAGGACTTTCAAAACCTTTGTGAACATGTTTCCTCACATTTGCAATCAACTCACAAGGAAATGGTCACAAACAGTGGTTATTAAGTTTTCAAACCACTGACCATTCTCCTAAACTTGAGAATGATGTGATTATGATCATATAACAAGGTATAGTTGAAAATATACCAGATCCTTTTGATGTTGTTTTCAGAAAAACTTTTAATTATTTTTCCTTGAAAAGGGTTTTCTCAAATAAAACAGGATATGTTGTTCTTTATTTTTCTTAAGAATAATATATTTTGAACTCTTACTTGTTTTAGATAGTAAAAGTTTCAATCTCCTGTCAGGATGTAAAACCCTTATTTTTTGTGGTAATACTATCCTGAAAATAGATCAAAAGGAAATGGTACATGGGTCAAGGTCATGTCAAACTCAAGTTTATTTTAACAACAAATCAAGAATTGATTGCTAACAGACCTTAAAATTCTTGACTACTCATGTTTTACTCTAAGGATTAGAACACAAAATGTGTAGTCTAAGTGAAAAGGTTGTCATCATCTGGGATACTCAACTACTGTCAAAAGTTATAAAATGTTTAAAACATGAAATAGATAAGTGGTAAAACCTTGAATATAAATCCCTGTAAAAATCTGCTAATGTGTTAATCTTGATAATATGCATCTAAAATGTGTTTTGTCAAGAGTGTTACTTTGCAGATATCTCATTATCACCATCAAAAGATGTTGTACATGATACTGTGATATCACAGGACAAAATCATTTACTTCATCTGAGCAGCAGATGTACAAAATAGCTGGTAAAGCTCACCCACTGATCCATCAACAGTTGCTGATAGAAGTCCAACAAAAATGGATAGAAATCACTTGACTGCTACCTAAACAATTGCTTGACCAAAGTAGCCCTTCACCTCTATTTCCATGTCCACAACCACTGTTGATAAAAATCTACTAACAGTGGATAAAAATCAACACTGGTTATCACCAATTCCTTTTATTCCTCCACTTTCACCTTCAAACAGCTGTTGGATCATTAAAGTCACCAACAGTTGTTAGCTCAGATGACTCACATCTGCAGCCTCACCTTTTGAACACCAATGCCATTTTAAAATTCATTCATGCTTCCATTCTCTTGACAAGATCAATTGAAAGGGATTCTTATAAAAGGTTTATCCCAAAACCATTGTCTTCTTCTTGACTATCTACCATTCCATCAACATGTCATGTACCTTTGGGGCACTTAAAGATATAAAGTTGGGTAATTGACTAGGAAGAGGAGCTTCAACAGTTCAGGGAAAAACAAGTTTGAGAACTTGTTCCACAGCCAGAGGATGATGTTCTTTTTGGCAAACAGTGGGTCCTCAAAGAACATTGCATATGTTGAAGCATGGTTGTCAAGATTTATCACACTCAAACAAGTACAAACTTCAAGGTGTTTTTGACTGTGCACATGCAGCAGATATTTCCAACCACTGATTGAAGAATATTATGATGATGCTACTGTTGCTGAAAAGTCCAACTGTTTGTAACTTCAAAATATGTTATTGAATTTTGGTATAGTTGCTCAAAAGATTGTTTTTATGCAGGGCAGTCAAGTAGCTGAAATATATCATCAAAAGTTCAATATCTCATTGATTCGCCATCATTCATTATCAGACATCACTTTGTGAGGGATTGCTATAAAAAGGTTTGATTTCATCTTTAACATTTCCATCCTAAAGATCAGTTGGTAGATGTACAAACTTAAGAATTGGATTCATCTACTGTTAAAAAATTGATCCCTATGATTGGAGTGCTAAACATGGATTAAAGAAAGCTTTCTTGTGTTCCATGTGTAAATAGCATAAAAATGTTTTTAGAAAAATCAAAAATAACCTTAAAATAGTTTAAAATTGAATTTTTCAATAAATCCTCAAAGTCTGTTCAAAGCACTGATGGCATTAAAACTCTGTTAAATAGTAAAATCTATCCACTGCCAAAGTGTATCCTCTGCTTGTGCAAAACACTGATTTACAACAGAGGTTACACGTAGACAGATGTTATTCAACAGTTGTGTGCATCAGATGCCATGATCACTTTTTCAAATAAATGGCCTTACACCTGAAACATTTACAAGGCTATCAAAAATTTCCAAAACCAAAGCAGAGGTTCTTAAGCAGACTTTAGCAGCTACCACTGCTCCTCAGGCACCTGCTGCTGAGCCCACTGCTCAAGGTGATCATAGCAGTAACATAACTGCTGTGAAACCCACACCTAAATCCACCAAAAGACCAAAACAAAAGAAAATTCAAAAGCCCCCCAAACCTACAATAAAGGCAACTCTGGAAGATGAGATCCCAGAGCAACTGCTAGTGACAACACAAAAGTCACTAGAAACCATTGCTGCTACTTCCTCACAGCAGATGGTAGAAAGATCTCAACCCATGCCTCAAACTCCTCCTGCTTCTTCTAAAAAAGAACAGGTTGTAAGAACAGGGACACCAAATTATGATGCTCTGGAATCACTTGATTCCATCATCCACAGCCCACTGCCCAGGGCAAATTCACTTTCAACTCCCATCATCACTTCACAAATACCACCATCAATAATGACCTTGTTGCATGCTTTGGATATAACTCAGACATAAATCAGTTCCTCTTAACCACCTATCACTGAGAGTACACTCCAACAAGTGACTGAGTCTGATGCTTATACCTCTGCTATCCCAGCAACAACTGAGGAGGTTACACCCCTAGAGTTACAAGTAACTCTTGGTGGTAGTTCAAGTGAAGCAGCTACTACAAGTGCTGAACCCACTGGTTTGCACTTCGACAGTAGTTTCATCGATAAGACTTCCTTGAAGGCAATTTCTTCACTAGGAACTCTTGTGTATCCAGTCTTCACTGGTTCACTAAAAAGTGTTTCTCATTATGAAGAAAGAAGTCCCCAGTTCCAAGACAAAGGGGCAAAAGTGGATGATTTTTGGGATACATTTCCTCAATCAACCCCTGTTACAACCACTGATAGTGGGAAATCAGATGACCCCATTAAGTTGGGTGATGGTTTAATGTACCAAGAATTGACGACTAGAATTGATAAACTAGATACATCTGTTGCAGAAATCAAAGACATGCTGCAACAGTTGTTGAAAGCACAAAGGGTACCATCCACTACTGCACCACCTCCAACAGTTACTCCATCATCTGCTCCTACTCCAGATGAGCTGTGGAATTTGTTTCAACCCCTACACTATCTTCGAAAGAGTTGATGATGCCAAAAAGGGGGAGAAAAAATGACTCTGAGGAAAATCTTTCAGTAACTTCTGCTGAAACATCTGTCAAAGAAAAGAAAAAGGGAGGTGATGAAACCCTGAAAATTCAAGCAGATGATGAAGATACACAAATGAGGATCGTTCAAAGTCAAGTCAATTTAGCTGGTCTCAAAACCACTGCTGATATTAAAAGGGTAATGGATGAGAGCAGAGCTTTGGTTGAGAAAAAAAAAATAGTTCTGCAAAAGGAAAAAGAAGAGGTTGGTACTTCATTAAAGAAGAGTCCTGTTAGAAAAACAAGGCAATCAACTTTCACAACTTCTAAAACTAAGCCAGTTACTACTTCAACCACAACTTCTGTTCCCACAAAATCACTTACACCTCCACCATTAACAACATATGTCACCCAAACAACTGCCACGAATACCACATCAACACACACCACAACCACTGCCATTCCTACTAAATCAACCACTGCCACATCTAAAACATCACCACCACCACAAACACCACCTGCTGCCATCCTTCATCAAAGAAGGAAACTAAGCAGATGGATGCAGAAATATCAAAAGAAGACCAAGCTTGAGAAGAATATATCATGAAGATGGTTCTTCAGACACTTAGAGCAGAACTACATGAAACAGCAAAATCTTAAGACACTGCTCAAAGTTGTCATCGCCAGGCCTCAATTTCCAAACTCATCAAATAAATGTCTCCCAAGAAACACATTGGATTCAAAAATACTAAAGTGGATGTCTGATCAAAAGACCCACGTATTGACTTTGCTCAGGTCTAATGGTGAAGTGAAGCATATATCAAGGGAAACAACACTTGGCCTGGGTGTTGAAGATTTGCAAGATCTCCTGGAGCTTACACTGTGCAGGGATGAGGATGACACAGATTCCATGAACTTTGAATTACAATTCAAAGGACAAGTTAGGGAATTATTGATGAGACAATAAAGATCCTGAATAATGAAGTGTTTTGGCACCATCTGTTCCAGGGGGAGATTGTTGGGATTGAACCCTACAGAGGAACATATGATGTAAAGCCAAAACTGGTTCAGAACAGTGGATTCATCATAAGCAGCAGTTTGCACTAAACTTTCCCCTTGACAGTGGCTCCAACATCTGATATGCTCCAAGTACTGCCCTTCTCAACAACTGCTGATCTTGTAAACTACTGATAAGTCAAAGCACTGATGAAGCATAAAGACTGAAGCTTAAACTACTGATGGGATCCAAGCAATGTTGAAGATCAAAGAACTGCCCATTCAAGGTCTGATCACCCTTTGAAGAAAGTACTGATGCACAACATCAGTGCTTAGACTACAACAGTGGTATGAAGAATCAGTGTTTATATCTCAGTGGTTAGAATGTAATCAGTGTTTGTATTGTCAGTGGTTAATAGATCAGTGGTTAGAGTTTGTTAGGTTGTTAGATGTCACTTTCATGGTGACGTCAGCTTTGATTCTCAGTGGTTTGGTCTGTACTATAAATAGAGCAGTACCTGTACAGTTCTATTTGAGCTTCGAGCTTTTTGCTCATCTCCTTTCATCTTATACGATCAACCATAGAGCATCAGGCTGAGGGGGAGTTTAGTATGTAAACATGTATGTAATCATTATGTTTTGTAATCATTCGACTTAATGAAATTCACATGTTTATCCAAAACTGCTTCTCCTTGATTGTGTTGTACAGTTTGTTTCCATTTCCGCTGCATTTGATCTCTGAGCTATTCTCATCATTTTGTTCAAAAATTATCAAACACAATCAGGAGAGCCTCCGATCCTAACAGTAATCATTTGATTTCAATAGAAAACAATTTTGATATAACTTCCAACTTGTGTGTTTATATTACTTTCATTACAATTTATAAATTGTTTGCTCTTATATTGTTTAAATACACAAGTTCTATAGACTCAAATCCTACACTACTACCACGCCCGTACTGAGGACCTCTTGTTACGGGTGATTTAGAGGGATATTGATGCGGTGGTGTTTGTTGGTCCCCGGCCCGTCCGATACCCGCATCTTTTGTGTATTCGAACTCCCTGTAGCCGTCAGGCACTAGTTAGGATCCCCAGCAGTCAAGCACAGTTCTGGTTTTGCAGCCGTCGGGCAAAGTTCAGGATCCTCCGATTTAGGATAGTTTGTTGTCCTTTTTGTATTTTCACATTTTGATGTATTCGGATTATGTTATGTATAAACAAACTAATTATTATCTAGTTAAATTTGCAGTTTCAGTTTATCAATATATGTGTTGTTTATTTACAATGTTTGTATTGGTTGGTTGGTTGGTTATGTAAAATAAGATACGACACATAATGATACAATATAATACACATATATAAAATGTTTTAGAGTTAATGTTAAAAAAATATAGGATACGTAACAATACCACACAATAGGATACTTAACAATACCACACAATAGGATGCGTAACAATACGATATGACATGACACAACATAATACGATACGATACGATACGTACTATACAGTAACAATACGATACGACATGGCACAAATACGATATGTCACGATAAATACAAAACATATAAAACTAATATTTAAAAAAACAATAAACACTCGCATTTGCCATCTTTTAACACCAAAAATTCATTTAGGTCGTATACAAATCGTATAGACCTATATGAGTAGTATACGACCAGCCGCCAGACAACAAAGACTACAATGGCAGTCTATTTAAGGTTAACCCTATACGACTCGTATAGGTCTACACGAGCTGTATAGAGGAGGATCAGGTGTCCAAATGTTGGTTAGATGCTGCAACGATGAGGTCATTCACAGAAATTGATGTGGGAATAGTAACAATTTTTAAGTAGTGAGAGTATACTTGAACATATCATGAAAAGTGAATTGAAGTTGAAATTCAAAGTCATATTTGACACCTTAATATCCATTATCACACACCAGGGGCGGAACCATAATGTAACGAGCCGTAGCATGGGCTACGGGTCAACCCCGTATTCATAGTTTTTTTAGTTATACAAAGGATACCCAAAAAAAATATGATGATACCTTTAACCAAAAAATAGGATACTTGATATTACTAAAATCCCATTTTTTATAAGCCCAAAGATTTTACAACCCGAAAACTTATAGAATAATTAAGCCCGAATGATAAAATAAGCCCAAATTAATAATAATAGAATTGAAAGGAGACTCTAAATATAATTGATAAAGTTAGCCCATGACCCAAAACAATATTATAATTGAATAAGTGATTGATGTGCGGTAAAGTGTTATATATATTAGGTGTATATTTTAAGCCCCTTTAACACTTATTTTTAGCCAAGTTTTAAATTTATAAAACACGATATTTTACTAACACTAAACACACATATGGGCAAGTGCACCCATCGTGAGCGTAGTATAGTGTTGGCAAGATACCGAGGTCGTCCAAGGACACAAGAGCTTTTAGTACCGGTTTATCCTCAACGTCTAATCAAAATAAAAAGGTTAGAAAAATGTTTTAAACTAAGAAAAATAAAAACTAACTAAAATGCTGAAAATAAAATAAAAAGAAAATCAGATAGACAAGATGAATCACTTGGTTCCGACTCGTATCTAGTATAACCTTTGATTATTTCCGCACTTTTGCACATAATTAAGAGATTATCTTAGTTATTGTAGTAGGCCCCTCTTTTGAAGGTGACGTTACCCTCACCCCAGTAGTTTGAGTCAGCAAGGATACAATCCTAAAAGGGTGGATTATTGGAAGATAATGACTTCAGTTATTAATGCAATATTGTGGTAGGCCCCGCTTTTGGTGGTGACGTTACCCTCGGCTAAGTAGTCTGAGTCAGCAGGGATACAGTCCTAAATAGCCGGGTTATAGTATTAATAGTAGTTAACTTATGAGGGGATCAAAGAGTTTGGACCCCCGCCATCCAATACCGTGAAGTATTGAAGGAGGTCCTACTAAATTTGACCCAGGTCCATTGCAGGACCTCTAAACGCTGAACAATGGCAAGACCTTTACCAAACCGTTCCCTTAACCCCCGACCAGGTAGCCAACATACCTCCATATAGACCGTGGAGATATGAATGGTGAAAATCTTTTATTTTATATATACAGTAAAATAATGCCAAGACACCACGGACAAACGATAAGAAAAGATCACCTTCAACATAAGTAACTAGTTATTAAAGTCATTAATACAAAACCAAATAAAAAGTGCAAAAGATTAGAAATAAAAAGTATTATACTAGACACTTTGTCTTCACCAAGTGATGTAAGAGACTTAGGCAAACATGACCTTGATTGTCAAGAACTCTTACGATCAATCTTGGATCCCGAGACGACTCACACACTCTATGATGGACAATGGATGATGGTGGTGGATGATGGTATTATGGTGGTGGTGGGTGGTGGGTGAAGTGTGAGAGAGGTGGTGTGCCAAGGGATGAGTTGAAATGAAACCAAGCACTCCTATTTATAGGCTGGACAGAAGGCTGGGCACGGCCCCGTGTCCGCTGGACACGCCCCCGTGCCTGTCTGACACTCTCTCTCTTCATTAATTGTAATTCGCAATTACAATTAATGCGCCTGCTGTACTTTCGCCACGCCCCCGTGTTCGCTGGACACGGCCCGTGGTGGGCAATAGAAGCTTCTATAGGTTTGTCTTTTCTGCTGCTTCTTAGGCACGGCCCCGTGCTGGCTGAGCACGGGGCGTGTTCAGTCTTCTGCCTTCTCTATTTTGCTTGGGAAGATGCCGTTGAGGGGTCGGGCAGTCCACTTATGTTCCTTTTCTTGTATTTATGTTAGATTTAGCTGTCTTTTTTGCTTCTTTTGTGAATTTGAGCTCATTTAATCCTGAAAATACAAAAGGAAGACAAAAACACTCTTTTTCCAACATTAGTACTTAAAAAGGGTTAGTTTTATGCCTTATTTGATGTAATTTGTATGTTGCATTTTACACACATCAAATACCCCCACACTTGAACTTTTGCTTGTCCTCAAGCAAAACTCTTTAATATGTGGCTTACACTCCCAAATGGAATGGGTAGAAGAGAAGGTTTTGGGCTTGTCATAGAGTGTTGGGAATCCAAGATCTTTTTGGGTTTTATTTTTATCTATTTACAATCCTATTCGTTATGATTTGTTTAGAACTTTTCATAGGAGAAATTACTTATTTGGGCATAACATGCCTTTTTAAAATTCCATTTATATACAAGTTCACATACCTCACGGGAGAAATCACTCACACTCGGCCGAAGGTGTATTTTTAGTGAATCACTCGAGAGCGGCATGGAACTTATTCCTACCATAGGCTTGCCAAGCAATCAATCCTCCTCCTTTTTAACTTTTATACCTTTGTAAATATCAAGAGGGCTTTGCGGGTGAAGGGTTAGGCTTGGGTTAAAGGTAGGTGGTTGGGTTAGTGGTTAGTAGAAAAAGGGTGAAAAAGCGTAACAAGTGTCGGTTTTCGTAGGACTTTTTATTTTTGTAACTTTTTTTTTTTTGAAGCTATTTTTCAAACAAAGTTATTTTTGATGAACTTGTTTGTTTATTTTTCTTTTTGCTTCATCATCAACAAATTTTTTTTTGATCAATCATACGAAAAACCGAACTTGTTACTAAAACAAATGGTTAAAAATGAAAAAGGTTTTGATGGGTAAAAGGGTGTTTGGTTTGGTTTATGAAATGAAAAGGTTAAGGCTCAAAGGGGCTAACTAGGGGGATTTTGGGTAGGTGGTAAAAAAAAGAAAAATAATGGTGTAGAAGAAAAAAAAAGGGTTAGTCCTAATGCCTCTATCATTTACTTACTCGGGTTTAAGTTGATAAGGACCGGGAATGTATCGTCATGGCAAGTTCTAGGGTCGTAAGAACCAAGCGGCTATTCACACAAGAAACGAAAAATGAGCATTTAGTCTAATGATGTAAATTTGTATGCTCAATAAAGGCTCAAAACTCACTTTTGTGGGAATGAGTTTTTATGTGATCAAGTATATATAATCAAATTTTAATTAAGCTTGTCATGCCGTTTCATAATTTTCTTATGTTGGTTCTTGTTATCACGACGCTCTTGGTTGTAAATTTGTAAAAATATAACCTTATTAATCTTATGATTCCAAACTTAAACTTTAGACAAGTAAAGAAAAAATGAAAATTTTTGAAAAAAATTGGGGTGTTTAGCGGTTCCAATAGAGTTTTGTGTAAGGCTTGTTATTAGGACTTGCAAAATTTCAAGGTTTTAGCATCCCCCCCACACTTAAATTACACATTGTCCTCAATGTGTCCCAAAAATAAATTTTTAGGTTGATTAGATGTGTAAAATGGTGTTAAAAGCAAAGATTTATGTTACTGGCAGTATGGACACGACCCCGTGGGGACCGGACACGGCCCCGTGTTCAGGTGCTAGTAACGAAAATTAAAGAAAAGAAACAGAAGCCTGGACACGGGGGCGTGTCTGGTGAACACGGCCCGTGTCCAGTTACCTGAACTGGGCATTTTTCTGCAGGGGGTTCAGCACGAGGCCATGTTGGGTGGACACGGCCCGTGTTGAACCTTCTGTAATGGAGAAAATTGTCGGGTTGCCTTGTTCTTGTGCATGAGGTCATTTTTCTCGTTCCCCTTCTTCATCCCTTACCACCATGAGTGTGTTTTATCCAATCTTTAAAAATCATCATTTCATTGCATCATAGAGAGACCTTACATAGTCCTAAATTTATATTAAACTAGATATGAAAACAAAGAAATATTAAACCATGGAGTTCTAGCCTCTACTTTATTTTAATTAGCAAAATTTCCAAGAAGCTACTAATCTTGGTTAGACAAGGCCTTTTAGAACTCCTTCTTCCGGGTGCGGCTTTCCTCACATGTCGGCGAGCCATTCTTCCACCTCCCTTGGAAGGAGAAAAGTAGGCTCATTGGCATTGGTTTGAGGAGTTTCGATTTCCACCGGGATCTCTTGTTGGTGTTCCATGGGAGGTTCCGCTGGCAAATCTTCCCACCCGGTAGGGTTGTTAATTCCGAGTGCCAGGTTCTAATCCTGTTGAGGGAGGACTGGTTCCATCGGGGGTGCTACAAGAATATTCAACCTCTGGTGCAAGAGGTTAATCTCTTGGAAGCTGCTTTCGAGTCCCACCGTAAGATCGTTAATACGGTCGATTAGGACCTCCTCTACTGATGTCATTTCGTCGAGAGCCTCCCTTAATGCTATCACATAGTGCACAAGTGTAGCTTCAACGGAGGGCCTCCTTCCTCTTCGGTTGTTTGATGAATGCACGGAAGATGTTTCGCTGTTTTCACTCGACATCATACGAAAAATAAACTGAAAAATAGTTTATTTGATGAAACAGTGACCGGACACGGCCCCGTGCTCATTGAGCACGGCCCCGTGTTCATCTTTCTGCAGAATTTTGGAGCAAGGAAACTTGAAATTTTAAGTTATTTTCTGAACTTGTGGGGTCTTTTTAGACATTAATAACTTAAAACAATGTTGCATAACATAATTTTACCAAGATTCCTTGAACAAAACTCACTAATCCCTACCACAAAGTTGGAAGAATTCAAACTTTTAATGGTAGTTCTTGGAGAAAGATGGAGAAGAAGGAAATGGCTAAAAGAGGAAAGAACAAGATGGGTTGTTGGAACCTTCTTTTAGACTTACCTAGGATAGTTGAGAGAAGATTCCTTCAAATCTCTGTCCCAAGTTGGTCCAAATGTGCAGAATTCTTGGCTGCATTTATAGAAAACGACAGCTTCCTGGACACGGCCCCGTGTGCAGGTGGAGTTCTGACACATTTTGTCCGTATTCTGACGTACTGATCAGAAGGGAATCTTTTGGTGAACACGGGGGCGTGTTGGCTGGACACGGCCCCGTGTCGAGGGACTGTTTTATGAAGTTGTCTAGTATTTTTAAGGAACTCATTAGTATCGGGTGGCTCCTGATTGGTTGGAACAACCCCAAAGTGCCTTAGATACCTTAATTGTCCTAAACTAAGGCGAGAACGCAAGAGGTTGTCGGTGAGGGTAATTCCTAATTTTAATCTAGGTGGACAAGTCCAACCCTTTCCCGGGCTCTCGTTAAAGAAGGTGTATGTTGAATCGCTCAGGTCTATGTATGCACCGAACGAAGTCGATGGAGAGTCCTTCACGGCACAATCGGCACAGGGACGACTATCGTCCAAGTCTTTGCTAGGTATGAAGGTATTTTTGGGAGCAACGAGGTTGTCGGAATGCGGTTCCAACATTTCTTCATGGTCATCGTCTTGGGGTGGGTCAATAAAGTCCTTCCTAAGCTCTTTTAACCAATTTAGAATTAGCTCTTCTAGTTGAAATAACTCGTCAAGGAGCATTTCCCTTAGAATATCTGGCTGGGCGCATTCGAGGGAGAGATAGTGCTTATTTTTACTTTCGTCCCTCTTAAGGTTATAAGGACTTGGTGGGTCTAGGTAGTGGGGCCTATAATTTAGAAAGTAACATTCTAATTCTTTATGTTTGCCTCCACATAATTGACACCACGTACCATAAGAGTGCCGAAAGTAAAAACAATTACTATCACTCATGTTTATGTCAGAAATTACCAACCGCCGGGATCTAACGGTTTTGTTTTCAGTAAGTGAATCTTGGGCACGGGGGCGTGTTGAGTGAGCATGGCCCCGTGTTCAGCTTACTGTCTGACTTAAAACAGGATTGCCAGTTCCAATGATTTAGCACGGGGGCGTGTTCAGCGGGCACGGCCCGTGCTGAGCTCTGCAGAAGCTGAAAAAGTAAAAAAATCCTAAAAAAAAAATAAAAATAATGATTAGGCCATTGATTCCTAACTTTCTTAAAATCCTTGTGTCCCCGGCAACGGCGCCAAAAACTTGATGTGCGGTAAAGTGTTATATATATTAGGTGTATATTTTAAGCCCCTTTAACACTTATTTTTAGCCAAGTTTTAAATTTATAAAACACGATATTTTACTAACACTAAACACACATATGGGCAAGTGCACCCATCGTGAGCGTAGTATAGTGTTGGCAAGATACCGAGGTCCTCCAAGGACACAAGAGCTTTTAGTACCGGTTTATCCTCAACGTCTAATCAAAATAAAAATGTTAGAAAAATGTTTTAAACTAAGAAAAATAAAAACTAACTAAAATGCTGAAAATAAAATAAAAAGAAAAACAGATAGACAAGATGAATCACTTGGTTCCGACTCGTATCTAGTATAACCTTTGATTATTTCCGCACTTTTGCACATAATTAAGAGATTATCTTAGTTATTGTAGTAGGCCCCTCTTTTGAAGGTGACGTTACCCTCACCCCAGTAGTTTGAGTCAGCAAGGATACAATCCTAAAAGGGTGGATTATTAGAAGATAATGACTTCAGTTATTAATGCAATATTGTGGTAGGCCCCGCTTTTGGCGGTGACGTTACCCTCGGCTAAGTAGTCTGAGTCAGCAGGGATACAGTCCTAAATAGCCGGGTTATAGTATTAATAGTAGTTAACTTATGAGGGGATCAAAGAGTTTGGACCCCCGCCATCCAATACCGTGAAGTATTGAAGGAGGTCCTACTAAATTTGACCCAGGTCCATTGCAGGACCTCTAAACGCTGAACAATGGCAAGACCTTTACCAAATCGTTCCCTTAACCCCCGACCAGGTAGCCAACATACCTCCATATAGACCGTGGAGATATGAATGGTGAAAATCTTTTATTTTATATAGACAGTAAAATAATGCCAAGACACCACGGACAAACGATAAGGAAAGATCACCTTCAACATAAGTAACTAGTTATTAAAGTCATTAATACAAAACCAAATAAAAAGTGCAAAAGATTAGAAATAAAAAGTATTATACTAGACACTTTGTCTTCACCAAGTGATGTAAGAGACTTAGGCAAACATGACCTTGATTGTCAAGAACTCTTACGATCAATCTTGGATCCCGAGACGACTCACACACTCTATGATGGACAATGGATGATGGTGGTGGATGATGGTGTTATGGTGGTGGTGGGTGGTGGGTGAAGTGTGAGAGAGCTGGTGTGCCAAGGGATGAGTTGAAATGAAACCAAGCACTCCTATTTATAGGCTGGACAGAAGGCTGGGCACGGCCCCGTGTCCGCTGGACACGCCCCCGTGCCTGTCTGACACTCTCTCTCTTCATTAATTCTAATTCGCAATTACAATTAATGCGCCTGCTGTACTTTCTCCACGCCGCCGTGTTCGCTGGACACGGCCCGTGGTGGGCAATAGAAGCTTCTATAGGTTTGTCTTTTCTGCTGCTTCTTGGGCACGGCCCCGTGCTGGCTGAGCACCGGGCGTGTTCAGTCTTCTGCCTTCTCTATTTTGCTTGGGAAGATGCCGTTGAGGGGTCGGGCAGTCCACTTATGTTCCTTTTCTTGTATTTATGTTAGATTTAGCTGTCTTTTTTGCTTCTTTTGTGAATTTGAGCTTATTTAATCCTGAAAATACAAAAGGAAGACAAAAACACTATTTTTCCAACATTAGTACTTAAAAAGGGTTAGTTTTATACCTCATTTGATGTAATTTATATGTTGCATTTTACACACATCAGTGATCTTGCCTGCCATATGGTGGAAACCGGAACACATAGTTCTTGTGTCACACCCCAACCGATGGCGGAAACATCGGGGTGCGGCACTAAGCGTTCAGATTGCTCACGAGTTTCCATAACGCTAACAGTTTCAATTGTAATTAAATTGATTCATGCAAAATCGTCTAAACAACATCAATCCATGTTCACAAATTATCAAAACATCAACATAGTTTCAAAAGTTTCTAGATTAGCTAAATGTAGTTTCTAGGCTTCATCCTAGCATCTTTTCAGCCTGCAACATGTATTAAAATAGAGTCAGTACAAAAATGTACCGGCGAGTATACAAGTTTGAGTATATAGCATACTACATTCAAAAGACTCAAATCCATAATGTAAATGATAACAAAATAGTTTCAGCCATGTTAGTGTTCGCAGTCCAAGTGATAGCCCAAGTGTCCCGATGCTTTGGTGTTTTCCCAAGACTCAAGGAAAACTAGAATCCTCCTAACAATACCCCCGAGAATAATGGGGAGGTGCATCTTCCTATGGACATACTATTGTTAAGGCGGAACTACACACTTTGGATTAAACGTTCACATAGCACAAAGAATCAAGAATCACAAGTTTCACATACACATTGGATAGAGTTTAGATTCAAAAGTATCAAGTTTCATAGTTTAATAGAATACATGTTGCATCCCAAAGTTTAAAACAAAAAGGGATCGAGTATACTCACAGTGATTACTTAACAGATTAACTGTTATTGGATCAATGGGAGCTCTTTAGGTTTTTCCTGATTGGATTAAAACAGATAAGTGTCGAGCAGAAAAGCGAGATTCAAGCAAAGTGTCGGATCACTCCCTTAATCGGATGGTAGTTCGATCAGACGGCATTCCGATCGGATTTCCATTTGATTGAGGCGACTATAGTGAGTAGGGGACGGATTGCCATTCGATCGGATGGTCATCTGTTCGGATGGCAATTCGATCGAATGGTCATTCGCTCCAAGTGTCTAGATTTCCAAAAGTTCAACTCCGGATACTCCGATTGGATGGTCATTCGATCAGACGGCAGTACGATCGGATTGCCATTCGATCCAAAGTTCCAGGGTTTCAAAGATTCAAGTCTCAGTTTCAAAAGATTCTAAGTGTTGAAAGGTTAACAGGCACATGTCACTTCGATCGGATGGCAGTTCGATTGGACGACAGTCCGATCGGATTGCCATTCGATCATCAAGACTTGTTCCGTCTTGCAATTTGTAAAGTTTCTAAGTTTCAGGTTTGACGGTGACGACACGGTACGTCTTGTGACAACGGTAAACACATCAATGTTCAGTCAGTCTGATCGGCTGGGAATCACCCTGTCCGATCAGGTGTCTATTCTTGATGATGTTTATGTCGGAATCCGTACTTCGGTCATCTTCCCCGGCAACAATCCACTTTCCAAGCCGACTCCAGACTAATCATTAAGTCTACAATACGTCTGGGTCCGGATTCCACCGTTTTAAGTAAACGTTTAAGATCAAAGATGAAGAAATCATAAGTTTTAGCCGAAAAGTTTAGATTAGGCAAAGATTTGCATGAAATTCCTTAGATCTGAGCTAGATCTCGACAGAAATGACATCACACAACTTGTTTATACAAACAGCCATGATAACGTCATCCTCAAGAGCTCAAATCTCAGAGATTTCACGGTGAAAAGTGAGATTTCAAAGGAGAATCTCGTAGAGAATAGTGTAGAGATCAAAGATGTATAAGAATCTAGTGTGAAACGTACCGAAATCGCCGAGAAATGGAAGAAAAATTGGAGTGCGTGCGTCTTGGTCGAAGGAGGCTGCCACATCAATGAGAAATGATGTGACAACTCCTATTTATAGTGCAAGGAGGAGATAAAGGTGGTGTGTGCAGCGGATCGGATGGCAGTTTGATCGAATGGCCCTCCGATCGTATGGTTATCCGATCGGATGGTCATCCGATCGGATTGCCATTCGGTCAATCCGATCCTTTCTGCGTTCCCGTATTTGTTTCGTTTTGCGAGTTAGATTAAGCGTTGCGTTGCGTATTATTGGGTAACAGTGTCACATAACTAGATTAACACATTAGTTTCCAAGTTTCATAGTTTCCGCCAGTGACAAGACTCCAGTCTCTCGTTCAACCAAGTCTCAAGTTTCACGAGCCTCAAGAATCAAGCACCAAAGTATTAAGTATCAAGAATCATAGCTTCCAAGTATCAAGAATCTAGAATCAAGCCTCAAGAATCAAGTATCAAGAATCAAGTCTCATAGTGTTAAATTCCAAGAATCAAGTTTCTAGAATCAAGCATCATAGTATTAAGAATCAAGAATCTAGATTTAAGCATCACAAGTATCAAAAGTGTCAAGTATCACATAGTTTAGGGACCAAAATTGACAATAGCTAAAAGTCTAGGGGCGCAGGCGTTACATCTTGTCCTTTGATTTATCGGGTAGTGAAGCTAGCTTTGATTTTACCTGTTGCAACCGCAACCGTTGAAAGTTGTTTTTCTAAATTGAATGGACCCGGAATATCTGAAAAATGTTATGGCTTGTGAGGTCGAAAAAGAAACTTTTGATGAAGTAAAAGACGACGATGTGATAGAATGATTTCAAGCTATGAAAAAAGAAGAGGATAAATCTATTAGATATTTGTTTTACTTTATTTATTGTCTTTTTTTATTATTATATAATTGCACGGTAAAAAGAAATTTCAGGATACCCCTAAATTAATGGGCTAGCTCCGCCACTATTACACACTAGGGGTGTGCAAAAAACCGAAATAACCGACAAAACCGAAAAAAAAAAAACCAAATAAAAAACCGGTGGGTCGGTTAATGGGTCTTTTAAAAACCGAAAGTAGCGGGTCGGTTATGGTTATCATTTTTCCCATACCCACCATAAACCAACCGAACCGACATGTAATAAATCTTTGTAGGATCTAGGACTTTTCACCGTATTTTTAATATTTGATGTTTTTGACTGAATATTTTTAGTACTTATCGGTTTTTATATCATTTTGTGGTTTTGGTTGAATATTTATTTGAATTTATGGAATGTATTATATCACTTTATTTGAATATTCGATAATAATTGGTATTAATATCATAGATTATATGTATTTATTAATACTATGTAATATACTAATATATACAATATGCAATAACAATTTATTTCATGTTAAAAAAATTAAGCTATTTTTAGCTAAGCAAAATACACGGTTAACCACCCATAACCGACCCGCTGTAACCATCAACATCGAATAACCATAACCACCATAACCGATCGGTTATGGTTATGGTTATCCAATAACCGACATCGCCGTTATGCTTATGGCTTTTGGTCAAAACCGACCGAAACCGACCCATGCACACCCCTATTACACACACTATACTGAATATATTAGGTTGGAGGGTGTGGTTGGAGCCCCCTTGGGGCTTTATCAGGCCAGGTAGGATCCACGTCAGTGCCATGTCAGCCTGGGGGCATTATCATGTCCCCTTTTAATTTGCAGGGTGTGGATGGAGCCCACGTCATGATTACTTAATAATTTATTTATTTTAATATTTATTTTTTTAAATTAAATGGCAATTTTAATAACTAGAAAATAAAAAAAAAACATAATTCCATTAAAAAAATAAAAACACTACAAAGTCATTAAAAAAATATAACTAGAAAATTTATAACTTGTCGTGTTTGTCGTCTTTGTTGACTCCTCCTTGTTCACGATAAAACCATAGGTGCTCGGTCAGATCGACTCGATGTTTATGGTGTGTGTGCCTAGCCCGTATCTTCGCTTGGATAGCTTCTTTCTCAGCGTATGTTAGTATTGGGTTCGTCGGTTGGTTACTTTCATCATAGCTTTCTCCACAAAACGCTCTACCCGAGTCCTCCAATATCATGTTATGCAAAATGATACATGTATACATGATGTTTCTCATTTTACTTTTTTCAAGTATCCTCGACGGCTGGGCGATGATAGACCATCTTTTTTTAACACACCGAATGCCCGCTCGATATCTTTTTTTGCTGACTCTTGTTTTTTTCTTGAAATACAATCTTTTTTCATCATTTGGACACGAAAAATTTTTACCAACGTCGCCCACTCGGGATAAATATCGTCTGTGAGATAGTAGCCATACTTATACTCCACGTCGTTTGCATAGAATGAAGTATCTGGTGCAACCCCGTCTATGACATCGTCGAATAGATTCGAGGACATTAAAACTGCAAGGTCATTGTTCGCATTAGACATGCCAAAGTACGCATGCCAAATCCATAAATCTTGAGAAGCGACCGCTTGTAATATTAGGGTAGGACCATCGTGGTCACCACGATGATGTTGCCCTTTCCAAGCGGTTGGATATGCCGCCCATTCCCAGTTCGTGCAATCAGGACTACCCAACATTCCAGGAAACCCGTGTATGCGCTGATGGGCCTCGTATAGAAGTGGAACATTGGCTGCGGTTAGCATCCTCAAATATCGTCTCCCGTACAGAGAGATAACACCTAATAAACTAGTGTTAATAAAAAATAATAACGATGTAAATAAAAATAATAAATAATAGTGTTAAAAAATTACCTTCACAAAACTTTTCAAGAGACTCACGACACATTCTTGACGACATCATTAAATATTCATCCCACGCATCACTCGTTGTGCCGTATGCTAGTTGCCTAATTGATGTTGTACACTTTTGTAGTCCAGAGAAACCAACTTTGCGACTTGCACTTACCCTTTGCGTGAAAAAAGGGAATTTGCCCGCAAGATCATTGGAAATATTAACGAATAGTCGTCGGCTCATACGAAACCTACGCTTAAACTGAACATCATCGTACAACGGATTTTCCGAAAATAATCTTGCACTAGACGTTCATGAGCACCTAACCGATCCCGTTCAAGAGGCGGTTGTCTGGTACGCGATGTAGAGGAATTGGCTTCTTGTCGCAAATAATTAATCGCCTCCTGTGTAATTACGATAACCATATCGTCAAGAACACCGTCGGATGAGGAGCTCGAAGACATTTTTTAGTTGTGAATGGTGTGTGTTTTAGTTGTGATTGGTGTGTGCTTTAGTTGTGATTGGTGTGTTATTTAGTTTGGGATAGGTTTATATATATAATTGAATAAAAAAGTTTTTTTTAATATTCGACCGTTGTCAAACTGTCATGTTTGACCAATTCTCCTATTTCAACGTGAAAGAAGCTCGTTACCACCATTATTGATGTTTAAACTAAATATAGGGGTCGTTCTGTAATTAGTACATAGTTAGTTTATGTTATAATTAAATTAATTAGAAAGTGCGAGGACCGGAAGCGACAAGATGGAAAGATTGAAACCTACATCTAAAGGAAGCAACATCTCCTATGGACGTGTTCCTTCAGAAAAGGTGGCAATCATCAAGAAGACGCGACGCTTCATCATTAGACACATCGATTCAAGAGGAGACGCAACTATTCATCTCACCTATTCGTATAGTATATATAGGGTTCATGTATATCAATTGTAATCATCACTTTTCATTCAATACAAGCAAGTTTATTGTTCTTTATGATTCTCAATTCTTTATATTCTAACCTGTGATTTGCAAGTTCGATTACCAACAGAGGTATCAGAGCACCACGTTAATTGATCCAAGAGGAAGAAAGAAAGAAAAATCTCAGTGCAAGATCACGAGCAAGAAACGATAATCTGGGTTTGCAGATTGAATTAGAGAACCGGGCGACGGTGTTCGATTTCTTAAGTACGTTTTTCTTTTTGACTTAATCGAACCACAAGACAGGAATCAATTTTTCAAAATACGTCTTTTGCTTAGGTTTTATTCTTCTCAAAAATTGAAGTTTTGAATTCTTCATTTACATACTTCGAGATTAAAGGCAAATGTCAAAACAACATTTTGTTTGTTTTTCAATTTTCAAAGAATTAAAAAAAACCATAAGTCTTATTTTAGTATTGAAAGAAAGAAATTGGTTCCCATCATCAGTTTAAGTTTTTAAAAAAATAAAGTTTTATAGTTAAAAAAAGGGAAATCAAGTTTTTTTTGTACGTCGAAAAGGGATCATAATAGCATTTTTTTTAAATAATGCAAGTTAATTTCGAGTCATAAACGATACGTATAGCAAGAAATCGAACCCGTATCGGTTCTAGCAAGTCAGACCAATTCCTGGTTCAAATAGTAAGTTCCGAACCGGTTGGTTCAAAATAGCAAGTTGCACGTTGAATCATCACGATTCAAAGCAATAAAAGCAAGTATAATGGGTCGATCAAAATTAAGTCCAATTAGCAAGTTCGTTGGATAGTTTTGATCTCACTCACAATAGCTAGTTAGCAAGAATCTGATCAGCAAGTCGGTCAGAACCTGATTAGCAAGTGGGTCAGGGTACATAAAGAATCTGATTAGCAAGTCGGTCAGAAATGCAAGAACCTGGTTAGCAAGTTGGCCAGTTGAAAGTACTAAGTAAGAAATTTGATCTACACGGTCAAGAAAAGGATCATCCGATCACAAGCAAGATAGGCAAGAAAAACAAAGCGAGAAAGAAAGGAGGCATGACAGAAAAAGAAGGAAGTGCATCAACGTCACTCCACGAGCAAGGGAATGTGTCTCTTCAATGCCCAAAATTGAAAGAGGCAAGCTACACCCAATGGGCAGTTATGATGGAAACAATCTTGAAGGCATATAGTCTTTGGGAAACAGTTGTTTCAACGAAAGGGATAAATGAAAAGAAGGCGCACACAACGAAAGCACTTATCTTCCAAACGTTACCGGAAGATGTTTTGATGCAAGTTGCGCAATACGAAAAAGCCAAGGAAGTATGGGATGCAATCAAAGTTCGTTATCTCGGAGCAAATATGGTTCAGAAAACACATCTACAAATTTTGAGGAGCGAACTAGAAGTTTTAAAGATGGATGAGAACGAAACAGTAAGTAGTTTCGCAAGCAAGTTGGGTGGTATAAAAGTCAAATTTAAAACGCTCGGTACCACTATTAAAGACAAGAAACTTGTAAGGAAATTACTTATCTCCGTTCTGAAGAAGTTTCTACCCATCGTGGCAAATATTGAACAATATTCAGAAATAGACAAAATGCCATTTGAAGAAGCAGTGGGAAGAATAATAGCTTTTGAAGAACGTCTCAAAAGTCAAGACAAGCAAGGAGAAAATATTCAAGGAGGATTCATGATGGCAAGTGCAAATAATCAATTTGAAAGTTTGCATCATGGAAAGGGTCGTGGTGTTCAAAACCATGGTAGAAGTCAAGGACAAGGATCTTTCAAAGGAGGAAGAGGACGTGGAAAAGATACGGGTCCAAGAAATCAAGACAAGAGCAAGTTCAGATGTTATGATTGTGGAGAACTTGGTCATTTTGCAAAAGATTGCACCAAGTGGAAAGAAAAGGAGAAAGACACACAACAAGAAGCCAATCTCGCATTGGAAGAGGAACCAATGCTACTGCAAGTCAAGCAAGTTGAAGACCTTCGTTAAACTATATTTAGTTTAAGGGGGAGTATTGATGTTTAAACTAAATACAGGGGTCGTTCTGTAATTAGTAGATAGTTAGTTTATGTTATAATTAAATTAGTTAGTAAGTGCGAGGACCAGAAGCGACAAGATGGAAAGATTGAAACCTACATCTAAAGGAAGCGACATCTCCTACGGACGTGTTTCTTCAGAATAGGCGGCAATCATCAAGAAGACGCGACGCTTCATCATTAGACACATCGATTCAAGAGGAGACACAACCATTCATCGCACCTATTCATATAGTATATATAAGGTTCATGTATGTCAATTGTAATCATCACTTTTCATTCAATACAAGCAAGTTTATTGTTCTTTATGATTCTCAATTCTTTATATTCTAACCTGTGATTTCAAGTTCGATTACCAACAACCATGATGTCATGGCCTTTGACCCGGTTTTACCCAGTCCGGAAGTCGCGGGACAGAATCCCGTGGTATTGATGTTAAATTAGGCAGCGGAAAATTTAACAGGATCGTTTAAACTGAAAATACCCATTTATTCCATTTCAAATTTCGGGATAAACCCCGTCATTTACAATAAAGGAATTTCTGGGGGAAATTCCCTATTTACAAAAACATGACATGTTTATTTATTTACTGAGCCACTTTATCTAAGCTGGTAGTGCTACGCAAAACTTTTCCTGGTTCACAGTAAATGACCTGAAACATGTTTAAAAAGATTTTATCAGCGGGGAAATACTGGCGAGTCATTCAATTGGCACAAAACGACACATTGTTATAAATTACAGTATTAAGTGCGGTTACAATTGCCCCTATCTTATAATTAGCTGGTTCAGTTATCACTCGACCGGATCTATGACTGTGGTCATATCACTATTGGGTCCTTTCACCCAAAAGTGACGTGTATCACTATTTAGGTCCTTTCACCTAAAATTGATAAAACAGTAGTCATTGTGCACAATACCCCACTTACTGCCAGTAATTTAATATAACAAAGACTTAATCCCTGTAAAATATAACTGGAAAACATTTAGGTATTGTAAAGCACTTTTGATAAAAAGAGAATGACTCACATTGCAAGTTTAGTTGGATAGAGTTTTGCCTACTAATTAAGCTTGGTAACCTAGTTAAATAACAATGCACACGAAACTAGGTTAGTAACTTAATACAAAATTTACGACAGGCTCACGAAATCAAAACCCTCACCACGAATGACAAAGTATAGCCCGAATTCGGGCAGTACTTAAACATCCATCGGATCAGTTTCAATCGATCGGACATTGTATCGTAGCAGTGATCGAGTTATTACCCTGTAATCGTAGAAGCATTTCGACCCTTAAATACACAAATTTAAACAGCTTAGAACGTCTTTGAAGTAAATTTCTCGAGCACAGATGAAATTCCCATGCACGTCCCTTTTATAGCTGAAATTTGAGTTTTACGCGACCCGTGTAAACTCGAAGAACGGCCTACGCTGCCCGCGAGGGCCTCCCTAGCTACGGCTAGGGCTGCCGTGTCACGGGGTAGGTATGCCATGTGTCTGACACGTGGCCTAAAGCTTATCCGGAGAACTATCAAGCTGTCATACCCCGCGTAAGCTTTCCTTAAGTCTTACGCGGCCCCCGACAGATCAACAAATTTTGAATTTCTTGATTTTTCACAAGGATTAGGGTTTTAGGGGTCCGGGTTTTCACTTACGGAGTGTTGTGGGACATTTTTGCAGGTCCTTACATCCTCCCCACCTTATTTAAAATCTCGTCCTCGAGATTTACTGAAATAGGTAAGGGTACTTTTGCTTCATTTCTGATTCTAGTTCCCATGTATACTCCGGTCCTCTTTTTGAATCCCACTTTACTTTGACTAGCACCGATCTTTTGTGCTTGAGGAATTTGACCTTTCTGTCTTCTATTTGGAGCGGTCTCTCAACGAATTTTAACTTTTCATTTACCTCTATATCTTGAAGAGGTACTACCAGTGATTCGTCAGATAAACACTTCTTGAGATTAGATACATGAAACACATCATGTACCCGAGCTAATTCTTCTGGTAGTTGTAGTCGATACGCAACTGGTCCTATTCGTTGGGTAATGGTAAATGGTCCTATGTATCTTGGACTTAGCTTTCCTTTCTTACCGAATCGAACTACTCCTTTCCAAGGAGAAACTTTCAAGAGTACCCTGTCTCCAACTTGGAATCCTAATGGTTTGCGTCGATTGTCTGCATAACTCTTCTGACGATCTCAAGCCGTTTTCAGTCCTACCTTGATTTGAGTTATCTTGTCGGTGGTTTTCTGTATAATCTCGGGACCTGATAATTAACTTTTTCCTATTTCTGCCCAGCAAACTGGGGTTCGACACTTTTGTCCATACAGTGCTTCGAAAGGAGTAGCACTGATACTTGTATTGTCACACCCCCAAAAATATCCCAAGCGGAAAGCCCCGTGAGGCGTGTGACGTACCAGGATCTAGCCACCAATCACATTGAACTCATACAAGATTTTAAATAAAACTTTCATTCATTAACATATAGTGTTGCAAAACAGTAAATACAAATCATCGTTCAGCGGAAGCATAAATCATCTGTAAAGTGTTTCATAAACCATATGTATGATAACCATTAGACTCGTCTCGTGATTCCGTGTATCTCGACCCATGACCACTCCCGCATCGCAGACAGCAAGTTCCACAAACAGACCTACCTATAACCTGCGAGCATGCACACACGTGTATGTTTGTTTTGCCCATTCCCCAGTGCTCCTATCAAAACACTGGGCATGACTGGGTCAGTAGTTCACAACCGCCCTCTCCAGTACGGGGTGAGGGTGCCAAACCTAAGTAGCGCTAACAACTAATACCCCGTTACCTCTCCGGTAACAAAAAGATGGGACTTAAAGGTGATAGGACGAGTGTATTATTCAACATTCCCGATTTTACCCACAAGACGTATTCCTCTCAGAAATACCCAATTAATTTACCCAAAAACCTATCCCTCTCAGGGATACCCAATGACTGTCCCAACCACCGGGACGCATGCTCCAGAGGAATGAACTCACCTTAGTTTTTCTCTTTAAATTAAAGCATGTGTTCCCAGTTGGTCAATTATTCCCTAATGTGGTTACCAAAACCAATCAGTTAACAATAATATTATAAATCTCTACAATATTCACAATAAGCCTCGATAATCTATAATAAGTCAGTTTTATTATAAATATGTCTATGTTTATTTATCATGTTTTATTTTCATATATATATGTTTTGTATATATTCACATCTAGCATCCAAATGTTACTACCGAATATTATGAATCCCTGCAATAAGCATGGGACGGTCAAACTGTCACAAACTCACAATACACACATTTTATCCTCTTTTCAATTTACATTCAAAAACAGCTCATGCTCATATTCTATTAAAACCCTATCATCACAGCTGATACAGTTTATAGTAAGAATTTCAAAATGAAAATAATCATCAGACATTCAAATCAGCTTGCAGCAACATTCATTCCAACAGTTTTAACACAACTCTCGAATACTATGCATTCTTGGAGACAAACAGCTAACCCTCATACATATACTTTACATGCCAAACTCAACATAACAGGGAATGCAAATAGATAAGAGGTGAACATACTCATGACTGTAGAAGTGTGTATGTGTGTGTTATTCTGTTGTTGCCTTTATCCTGCTCCGAGACCCGACACCCAGCCTCAGACATGAAAAGAATCCACCACCACGACCACCGCCGATGAACTCGAAACAGAAAAAGGAAGGGCTTGCCGGAGAAGAGAATCCCGACTGCCGTTAACATCACCTCCATCGTCGGAGCATCTTTGTCATCCATTAATCAATGATCGTGGCCAATCGTCATCATCGAGACCCCCCTGGTCGTCGGTAATCGGAAAATCGCTTCTGCCGTCGTCGTCGAATCACCTGCCGCTGTGTACGGTGGTGCCGCCGCCGTCATCAACCTCCACCGCCTCTCCCTCCTCTGTCTCTCTCTCTCTCGTCACCAAGCCACCACATATACCGCCGATGATGATGATGACTGAAATTGTGGGTGAAAGCAAATGGTGAGGAAGGTGTTATTTGGGGTGTGGTTTGTTAGGTAGTGTGACGTCGGCGTGCTGCCAGAATAAAGAATCCGACGATCGGAATTTCTGGATTGAGGGAGCAGAGGAGTGTTTTTAGAGAGAGGCTAGGGTTTTGTTTCTAAATATTTATGAAGCATGCATGCGAGCCATGTATTATTTTTGTGTGTGTTGCAACAAGTGGGCTGAACCCCCTTGGGTTTTACTCCGATCTGGGCTTCAAGAGCTGGGCCGAAGAAGGTTAATTAATATGAGACAGGTACTTGACCCGTGAGCTATTTGTGCGACTAACCAAATCATTTAACAACTTTCGTACACTAAAAACAATCAAATATAACTCAGTGAACGAATTTTAAATTTACGTGCACGCAATGAAAGCATTTGCTGACAGGTGAAACTTATTTAGCTAACAAGGAATTAAGTAAAACCAACCTTAAATATTCGGGTTATCACATCATCCCCAACTTGAAAGGAATTTTGTCCCGAAATTTTATATGCAGTAACAGAGAAGTGAAGTGATGAGTAGATCAGGATGACTGTGGATTTTCTCCAGGTGCCACATCATCCCCTACTTGAAAGGGAATTTCGTCCCGAAATTCGCTAGTTGCATCAGGATTTGGTCCAGCAGTTTCGAATTGTTGAGGATAATTGAGCTTCATTTGATCCTCGCATTCCCATGTGAACTCCGATCCACGCTTTGAGTTCCAACGAACGCTCACAATCGGAATTCGACTATGTTTACGAACAACTTCCCGATCCCTGATCTTGATGGGTTCCTCGACAAGCTGCAACTTATCATCAGTTTTCAGTTCTTGTAATGGCACAATTCTTCATTAAGTTTGTGACATGAAAGATATCGTGAACATTGCCCAATTCTTCGGGTAATTCAAGTTTGTACGCCACTTTACCAATTCGTTCTAGAATTTTGAATGGCCTAATGTAACGCGGATTAAGCTTGCCGCGTTTCCCAAACGTATCACACCCTCCCAGGGTGAGACTTTCAACATGATACGATCGCCTACAGCGATCTTCCAGCGGTTCCTAAGCTTATCAGCTTTCCTAAAGGTCACGTGTTGCCGCCAAACGACTCTCAGTCCAAACAATCTTCCCAAGAGTTTCGAGTACAAGTCCTGGACCTGTAAATAAGTTGTCAACCATCTTAGTCCAACAAGGAGGTTGGCATTATCATCCATGTAATGCCTCAATAGAGTTTTCTGGATACTAGGATGGTAACCACTGCAGTAGAACTCAACCAAAGGTAAGTGTCTTTCCCAATTTTTATTAAAGTCAATCACACACATGCTCGCAGCATGCCTTCGAGTGTCTGGATGGTTCATTTACTCTGATCGTTTCTCCCGCGGCGATAAGCATTGCCCTTGTCCAGACGTGAGCCAAGGGTGTTGTGTATTGCCTGACATAAATCAGGTATAGATCAAAATCAGATGCAACAGGAGTTGGCACCCCGTACCTAGAAACCGCCCTTCACAGGTAATTACTTACAGGATACGAAGACTTGTCAATTTTCCCTGATTGCAAGAGAGTGTATTAATTACATGAGACATTCAACGATCACCCAGGTGATATTGCTTCCATTCGGAGTTTTAGGTAGACCAGTGACAAAATCCGTGGCAGTCTGTTCTCATTTACCTATAGGTGTTTCCGGTTGCTGGCACAAAGCAGAAGGTTTCTGATATTCCACTTTAACTATCGCACAAGTCAGACATCGTTCACATACTCCACTATGTGGGCCTTCATGCCCGGTCGTCAGTACAAGATTTATAAATCCTAATATCTCGTATCTAAAACCCAGACGACTAGAACATCGAGGTTGGTGTGCTCTGCTCAACGCAAGTTCCCTACGGTTGCTGTATAGTGGGGCCCACATTCGCTCCATGAAGTAGCGAATATCGCCCGACTTGCCGAAAGTTGTTCCTCCATGCCCCGCATGGGTTAATCTTGAAAAAAAAATCTCTTCCGTCATTTCTTCAGTTTGGACGGAGCGAGTCTGATAAGGTAGGTTAGAGTCGATAGTGTGCTGCGAGGCTCGCACATGTCCAGATTCCACAGTCGAAATTATTCAAAGGTTCCATCCAACGTTGTCACTACATGTTTAGCTCTTTCAAGACAAGGGTACACGGGAGGCCCTTGTGATCGGTCTAAGTAGTGTATTTGGTACCGTCCAAGTAATGCCTCCAACTTAAATCTAAAGACCATGGCTTCCACCGCAGGTCGTGACTCGTGCAATCCTCCTTGTAAATCCATAACGTGAGCCATTACCCTCTCGTGTTGCAACGGTGTGTAACTGAGACTCTGATTCGGACCGTCATTGTATACCATTAGATCACCAATACCTTTAGATAGAAGTGATGCTCAGTGCATTGCAGAGTTGGGTTTCAAAAGCTGAAATGACGTTCCCCTGTTTTGTCTCCCATGAATCCACAGCACCTTGCTGTGCTAAAGAGATTAGAGTTGCGCGATCTTCGAAAATCCCTTGTTGAACCTGCGATAGTTTCTAGCATGACTAAGAAATTACTGTATCCCCAAAGGATTCTTTGGTGCCGATCAAGCTCTAATAAAATGGATCTTAGTGAGATCCACGTGTATTCCCAATTCGTTGACTACGTGACCAAGAAAGTGTACTTCTCGAATCCTGAAATCACACTTTGGTAACCTTTGCGTGGAGTTGCTCCTCCCCTAGGAGCTCTAAGATGAAATACAGGTGCTGTTCATGGTGTTCCTTTCTCCTGGGAGTGATTCGAAACATCAGAGATAGACACGGTTGACGAATTCGGCGAGATGAGGTTGACACATATCACTTTTGTGATCCCTAAGGCTGCTGATGTGTTGGATAGCTTACACAACATAAACAGAAAATCGAAGTGGCCATACAGTGTATGTAACGTCGTGTTAGGAAGCATTCTCCCCTAAGTCTTCCATCAGGTAACAGTCCGATTTTAAGTTGGTTTCCGAATAGAAGCTTGGTCATTTCAGTGGGTCAAGCAGGTCATCGAGGTGAGATAAAGGGTGACGCTCTATGATAGCCACCTTGTGGTAGTCTGTACACATACGAAAGGACTCGTCCTTCGTTTCCATAATAGAGCGCGGTTCCCCAAAACGAGGAGCTAGATGTGACAACTCGAGTTTCCAAGATTTCCATCTTCGTAATAATTGCGCGTTAATTGTTTAAGTTGTTTGTTACACGACTTGTTTGTTTCACAATTTACACGTTTGTAATATGTTAAATCGTATTGTGATTGTTATGTTGGATATGGTGTGCCTTATAAGTGTGTATGTTGATATGTGACGTGATTGTTATGTTGGATATGGTGTGCCTTATAAGTGTGTATGTTGATATGTGACTTATATTAATATATGTGTTGTATTAAGTAAAGTAAATAGAACCTGTTGTCAAACACATGAAACATTCACACGAAAACACTCCCTGTTACCCATATCCCTAGCCGAAAACCCTTACCCATGAAAACACTCTTGGACGAAAGCACTCTAGTTTTTTCGTCAAGAGCAGGCCGGCGAATACAATAATGGGCTTTGGCCCAGTGATGAGCTGTTTCAGTATTGTTTATAACCTTTACACGAGAACGATATTTGGCAAAAACCCTAACCACCTCTCACATCCCTCCTCCCTACCCTTTGAACCCGACGGCAGGAAATCTCTAACTCTCTAGGAACCGTGCTAGCCTCTGGTCTTAACAGGTTAGTATCATCTTGGTGATCAGATTGTGGTTACGTATTTTGGATGATTGTTATTTATTATCTGCAACCGGTTATGTGTGTTGGACGAAGTGCATGTGTGATGATCTACTGTTATGTGATGTTGTTTGGGGACTTATTTACAGCGTATGATTAGGGATGCTGTTAATGATAATCTGATGTTATTATTAGTTGTGCTATGCCTGTAATGATGATCTTGTCATGATGGTATGAGGTTAGATATTAGCAGATTTGGGTTATATTGCATGCATTGGCAGACTACTGAATGATAATAACAATCTGCTTATATTGATTTATGATCGAATGACTGTATAATGTTGATGATCTTGCTTACAAATATAATATATTCCAGCAACCTTGGTATGACTTTGTCTGCATATGTATGGTTTGTTCGATGTCAACAGTTAGGGATGTATGTGGGATAGTGAAATTATGTAATGATGTGTGCATGTGAGATGTTTGAAAGTGAAGTCAAATGGGATAAGGATCATGCATGATTGTCAGCCATCTTAGTCATGTTTGCATAAGAATTGTCAGAAGGCATGTGATGATTCATATGTATGCCACTAGTAATTGTCTTGTATGTTTAATTAATATTAGATTATGTGGTCACATGCTGTTTGGTTCGAAATACACATAACCTAGGATCTATGCTAATCTGATTGAATGATAGTCTTGATTGGACAATGATTGGTAGGTTATTTGATTTCGTGACTTGGTATGATTGTATAACTTACTGATCATTAGGGTTTTGGTAGGATGAGGTAACCGACGAAAACACAACCCCAACGAAAACACTTTGGGATTTCGTCACCCAAGTGTTTTCGCCAATCAGTGATTTCGGCCCCAAGTGTTTTCGGCCCAAGTGGATTTCGATATATATGTGATTTCATCATGTGGTCTCTGTTAAGTCAAGCATGCAAACTCTGTTAAGTTGTTAACTCAGCTAAGTTGTAAACTCTGTTTAGTATGATGTTTCTGTTAAGTCTGTTAACTGTGCTAATTATGTTAATGATTAACCATGATTAGTATAAACTGTGAAAGACACTGATGGGAAGCATGAATGGCATGAAATTGATTAACTGCTTATACGATACATGAGATTAACTGCCAAGCACTTTGTGACATAGATTGTATGTGAGACTTGACCAACATGAACTGACTGTGTGTAAATGCATTACCTTAGGCCTTGATTGATTGATTGATTATTTGCGAGCACATAGTTTAGCATACCGAGAAAACCAAGGTGAGTTCACACTTTCTACAAAGCATGGGATTCCCAGGGGTTGGGAATGGGGTTAAGGAACATGGATTCCTCGTCCTTTCTTGGGTAGGACAGTACTGGTTCAGGAATGTAATTCCTCGTCCTCATGGACAGTTAACTTTTACTAGACCAAAACTCTATCACGAAGTCCCTCCTTTTTATATCGACTTAATCACCGGGCCAATGGCGAGCGGGTCATTAGTTAGATAGCGCTATTTAGGTTTGATAAGCCTCACACCGTGCCGTAGAGGACGGGCATGAACTAATGGATCTGGGCACGTCAATGCTGATAGACATTGACAGTTCAGGGCACATAAACATGACTACAGTCAGCAGTCGATATGGTAACGAGTCTAGTAGTATATACATAGGGTAGCCCCCATGGCCAGAGAGCCAGATAATTAAACATGGGGTAGCCCCCACGGCCAGAGAGCCAGATAATTAAACATGGGGTAGCCCCCACGGCTGGATAGCCAGAGTAAACGAGAATAAACATAACACGTTTTCAACTATGGGGTAACCCCCACGGCAGGATGCCAGCTAAAGGAAACTGTTTTTGGAACAACTTAAAACGAACACCCAACTGTGAACTCGCTCAACATTGTTGTTGACTCGTTACTACATGCTTTGCAGGTCAATAGGTTTAGCAGGAGCTTGCATGGGGAAGAGACGTTGTGGAGCATGGACATTGAGTGTTCATGATAAACTTAAACATTATTAACTTATGCTTTGGTTTTTAACATTATGCTTCCGCTTGCAACTTAAACTATGTTTTGTTTAGACACCAATTGTGTTGGTTGGATTTTATAACTACTTATATGCTTGTTCAATATGATTGGTGGCTGGATCCTGGTCAGTCACGCCTCCAAGCGGTGATACTCCGCATGTGGATTTTGGGGGTGTGACAGATTGGTATCAGAGCCATTGGTTATAGAGAACTTGGTTTTAATAAGGGGAAAACGTTTTTGTTAAAACCAGACTATAACCTGTACAATGCTCAACGATCCACAACGACGCTTCGCTCCATGTGCAAGACTCAATACTTTAGGTAATGTGGTTTAAGTTGATATTGCCTACCTGCTAGGGTACTTTTGCATGATGTGTTGTCTATGGTATAATTATTAGAACAGTAGCATGTTGCCTGTTATCCCTACTGCGCCCCATGTGGCACACTAACGTTTAACTACTTGACAAGAGGTGGTCAAACCCCTTTCTAATTGCTCGTCATCCTGCTACGACTGTTTATGCATTCTGTCTATTTGTACGCTTATCTCGACATGACGTCGCCACTTGACCCTCCGTACATCTGGCTTGTACCCCAACAACCACATAGACCAGAACCGGCTCAAATGAACTTGGGTTTAGGAGAACTACACCCACGCATCCTGTTGACGAACCTTATCATCTCCACTGATTGTCTATACCAGAAACGAAGCAGCCACAATTGCACGCGTACGTCGTTTTGCAAACTAGCAACCCTACCAACCAAATTCTGTTTTAAACAAGTGATATACCCTTGTAACCGTGATGCAACGAATTTTCCTTTTTTTTGTGCCATGCCGCCATGTATCACTATTGGAAATTGTTTCTGGACAGCAGGTTAACTGGTTGAAATTTTCGATTATCGATGGACCCTGTTTACACTCGATTCTTCGTATGAACCTCAGTAACTCTCTGTTGTTTCGATTGGCAACCAATTTAATGAGACGCCAACAACCAAACCACGACGTTCACGAGACTACCTTACTACCCTGTTGGATGGTTCATTTTTTTATTCTATTTGACTAACTCTATCGTATACCTAACTTAACGAATGGATAACATTATTGGTGAAATAGTCTTCAAGACATTTAGGGACAGAGTTATGGATCAGTCAACCTACCAGCAAAGCCCGATAGATTTTACGTTTGCATGACCCACCTTACACTACAGGGGACGTACTCTATTTTATGATAGTTTTCTTGCATATACAAAATCTATGCACTAACTCTTGTACTGACTCATGATTATTGATGGCTAGTATGCCCGCTTCCTACCATTGGCTTAGAGCAAACTATCACACCTGTACCACAACAACGTTACATTCTCGCTCCTCCATGACGAGCCACTGAAACGAACCACTCTCTAGCTTAGAGGATCTAGAAGGCTAGACTCCTGATCACTAGTGATCACCCCACGAAATCTTGAGAATAGTGGTGTAATGTTGATATGATTATACTTTCTTGAATGCGTTCACACGTCTTTCCTTGGAACTTCATGAATACGCAGACGTACTTTGGACTCAATTGCACGACTTAAGGAAACCCCCGGACTTGGTTACTTACTTGATGATACACACACACCTAAGTTCATGGATTTAGGTAAATTGTCCCTCCTTCACATGGGGGCAAATCCAACGGCTCCTAGTCGGAGTCACAGTGAAACTTAACGCTACACGATTGTACGTTAACCATGCCGCTATGATAAGTTCTTGTTCTGATTGATTTAACCCCGTGACAACAATATGTAGTCAACGACATACTTTATCTTAACTATACCCAACCGGCGTGCAGCCAGCTGTACATTCAATATTGAGTAAACCCTTGCTGTGGATTCTTAAACGCTTACCCACCGAATGAGACTACTCTTTCTTATGTTGCCCCACCAATGCATGATATACTTTGGGATTCAGTGATCCTAACAACAATCCCCGCGAACACTTGCTTGGACCAGTTACACTCTACGAATATTACTCGGTGAGCATTGGGCTATACATGTGATGATACCACAAGTACTGATCTTTGAACTTGATACGACCGATATGGATTCTCAGACTCGACGTTTGAACCTAGTCTAACCAAATGAATGTGTCACTTGCTCTCATCGACGACATTCTGATCTACTCCAGGAGTCAGGAGGAACACGAGCACCATCTACGATTTATTTTGGAACTCCTCCGAACAAAACAGCTTTATGCAAAGTTCTCGAAATACAACTTCTGGCTTCGTGAAGTCCATTTCCTAGGCCACATGGTAAACAAGGATGGGATTCACGTTGATCCATCCAAGGTAGACTCGATCAGGAACTGGCCTGCACCCCGTACACCAACAGAAATTCGCCAATTCTTGGGTTTGGCGGGCTATTACAGAAGGTTTATCAAGGATTTCTCCAAGATCGCATAACCTCTCACTTCACTAACACAGAAAGGTGTCACCTATCATTGGGGTGATGCACAGAAAACTGTGTTTCAACACTTAAAGGATAGACTTTGTAGCACACCTATCCTCTCACTGCCTGAGGGCACAGTCGATTTTGTGGTATATTGTGACGCATCCATTCAGGGACTTGGATGTGTGTTGATGCAACGTGACAAGGTCATTGCTTATGCGTCACGTCAACTTAAGATTCACGAACAGAACTACACTACACATGATTTGGAGCTGGGAGCTGTTGTTTTCGCACTCAAGATATGGAGACATTACTTGTACGGTACCAGGTGCACCATTTACACCGATCACAGGAGTCTCGAGCATATCTTCAAACAGAAGGAGTTGAACATGCGACAACGTCGATGGGTAGAACTACTGAATGACTACGAATGCGCGATCAAGTACCATCCAGGCAAAGCCAATGTTGTGGCTAACGCTCTCAGTCGAAAGGACACTACGCCTAAGCGCGTGCGAGCATTACAACTCACCATTCAGTCTAGTCTTCCTACACAGATACGAGATGCTCAGGTAGAAGCTTGGAAACCGGAAAACGTTAGGGCTGAAGCCCTACGTGGCTCAAGGCAACGATTAGAACAAAAGGAAGACGGTGCTTACTACGTAACAAGACGCATTTGGGTCCCACTCTATGGCAACCTACGAGAGCTTGTGATGGATGAAGCACACAAGTCTCGCTACTCAGTACATCCTGGTTCAGATAAGATGTACCACAACTTGAAAACTACGTATTGGTGGCCTAGCATGAAAGCTCACATAGCAACTTACGTCAGCAAGTGTTTGACTTGTGCGAGAGTCAAGACCGAATATCAGAAACCCTCAGGCCTACTCTAAAAACCAGAGATACCACAATGGAAATGGGAGCAAATTTCCATGGATTTCGTTACTGGCCTGTCTAGGTCTTAGCGCGGAAATGATACTATTTGGGTGATCGTGGATCGACTCACAAAGTCTGCACACTTCTTGGCTATCAAGGAAACGGATAAGTTCTCCACTCTAGCAGACGTATATCTTAAGGAAGTTGTTTCGAGGCACGGGGTGCCCACCTCTATTATCTCTGATCGTGATGCACATTTTACCTCTGAACTGTGGCAAGCTATGCACAAATCCTTTGGCTCACGTCTAGATATGAGCACCGCTGATCACCCGCAAATGGATGGGCAGTCTGAACGCACCATCCAGACCCTTGAAGACATGCTTAGGGCATGTGTGATCGACTTTGGCAATGGCTGGGAAAAGCATCTGCCACTTGTGGAATTTTCGTACAATAACAACTACCACACCAGCATTAAAGCTGCTCCGTTTGAGGCATTGTACGGGTGTAAATGCCGGTCACCTCTTTGTTGGGCAGAGGTGGGAGATAGTTAGATCACTGGTCCAGAACTTGTGGTAGATACAACAGAACGAATTACTCAAATACGACAACGAATGGCGGCAGCTCGTGACCGTCAGAAAAGCTACGCCGATAAGGGCAGGAAACCACTCGAGCTCCAGGTTGGGGAGCGGGTACTACTCAAAGTCTCACCCTGGAAGGGTGTGGTTCATTTTGGGAAACGAGGCAAACTTAACCCACGATACGTCGGACCTTTCGAAATCATAGAGAAAATAGGCAAGGTGGCCTACAAATTAAACCTACCAGCAGAACTCAATGCAGTTCACAACGTTTTCCACGTGTCGGATCTGAAGAAGTGTCTGTCAGATGAGATCCTCATAGTTCCTTTGAAGGAGCTCACTATCGACGAACAGTTACGATTCGTTGAGGAACCAGTTGAAATCACGGACTGGGATGTTAAGGTCCTCAAGCGCACTAGAATACCTCTTGTTCGAGTTCGATGGAACTCACGTCGTGGCCCAGAGTTCACCTGGGAACGCGAAGATCAGATGAAACAAAAGTATCCCCAACTATTCACAAACAGTACAACCACTACTGAGGCTGAAGCTACGGAATTTCAGGACGAAATTCCAGATCAACGGGGGAAGGATGTGACACCCCAGGAAAACCAGGCAACTTAACTAGCTTCCTCAGTGAGTACGTACCAAATTTCGGGATGGAATTTCTTTCAACTTGGGGATAATGTGACAACTCGAGTTTCCAAGATTTCCATCTTCGTAATAATTGCGCGTTAATTGTTTAAGTTGTTTGTTACACGACTTGTTTGTTTCACAATTTATACGTTTGTAATATGTTAAATCATATTGTGATTGTTATGTTGGATATGGTGTGCCTTATAAGTGTGTATGTTGATATGTGACTTATATTAATATATGTGTTGTATTAAGTAAAGTAAATAGAACCTGTTGTCAAACACATGAAACATTCACATGAAAACACTCCCTGTTACCCATATCCCTAGCCGAAAACCCTTACCCATGAAAACATTCTTGGACGAAAACACTCTAGTGTTTTCGTCAAGAGCAGGCCGGCGAATACAATAATGGGCTTTGGCCCAGTGATGAGCTGTTTCAGTATTGTTTATAACCTTTACATGAGAACGATATTTGGCAAAAACCCTAACCACCTCTCACATCCCTCCTCCCTACCCTTTGAACCCGACGGCAGGAAATCTCTAACTCTCTAGGAACCGTGCTAGCCTCTGGTCTTAACAGGTTAGTATCATCTTGGTGATCAGATTGTGGTTACGTACTTTGGATGATTGTTATTTATTATCTGCAACCGGTTATGTGTGTTAGACGAAGTGCATGTGTGATGATCTACTGTTATGTGATGTTGTTTGGGGACTTATTTACAGCGTATGATTAGGGATGCTGTTAATGATAATCTGATGTTATTATTAGTTGTGCTATGCCTGTAATGATGATCTTGTCATGATGGTAGGAGGTTAGATATTAGCAGATTTGGGTTATATTGCATGCATTGGCAGACTACTGAATGATAATAACAATCTGCTTATATTGATTTATGATCGAATGACTGTATAATGTTGATGATCTTGCTTACAAATATAATATATTCCAGCAACCATGGTATGACTTTGTCTGCATATGTATGGTTTGTTCGATGTCAACAGTTAGGGATGTATGTGGGATAGTGAAATTATGTAATGATGTGTGCATGTGAGATGTTTGAAAGTGAAGTCAAATGGGATAAGGATCATGCATGATTGTCAGCCATCTTAGTCATGTTTGCATAAGAATTGTCAGAAGGCATGTGATGATTCATATGTATGCCACTAGTAATTGTCTTGTATGTTTAATTAATATTAGATTATGTGGTCACATGCTGTTTGGTTCGAAATACACATAACCTAGGATCTATGCTAATCTGATTGAATGATAGTCTTGATTGGACAATGATTGGTAGGTTATTTGATTTCATGACTTGGTATGATTGTATAACTTACTGATCATTAGGGTTTTGGTAGGATGAGGTAACCGCCGAAAAGACAACCCCAACAAAAACACTTTGGGATTTCGTCACCCAAGTGTTTTCGCCAATCAGTGATTTCGGCCCCAAGTGTTTTCGGTCCAAGTGGATTTCGTTATATATGTGATTTCATCATGTGGTCTCTGTTAAGTCAAGCATGCAAACTCTGTTAAGTTGTTAACTCTGCTAAGTTGTAATCTCTGTTTAGTATGATGTTTCTGTTAAGTCTGTTAACTGTGCTAATTATGTTAATGATTAACCATGATTAGTATAAACTGTGAAAGACACTGATGGGAAGCATGAATGGCATGAAATTGATTAACTGCTTATACGATACATGAGATTAACTGCCAAGCACTTTGTGACATAGATTGTATGTGAGACTTGACCAACATGAACTGACTGTGTGTAAATGCATTACCTTAGGCCTTGATTGATTGATTGATTATTTGCGAGCACATAGTTTAGCATACCGAGAAAACCAAGGTGAGTTCACACTTTCTACAAAGCATGGGATTCCCAGGGGTTGGGAATGGGGTTAAGGAACATGGATTCCTCGTCCTTTCTTGGGTAGGACAGTACTGGTTCAGGAATGTAATTCCTCGTCCTCATGGACAGTTAACTTTTACTAGACCAAAACTCTATCACGAAGTCCCTCCTTTTTATATCGACTTAATCACCGGGCCAATGGCGAGCGGGTCATTAGTTAGATAGCGCTATTTAGGTTTGATAAGCCTCACACCGTGCCGCAGAGGACGGGCATGAACTAATGGATCTGGGCACGTCAATGCTGATAGACATTGACAGTTCAGGGCACATAAACATGACTACAGTCAGCAGTCGATATGGTAACGAGTCTAGTAGTATATACATGGGGTAGCCCCCATGGCCAGAGAGCCAGATAATTAAACATGGGGTAGCCCCCACGGCCAGAGAGCCAGATAATTAAACATGGGGTAGCCCCCACGGCTGGATAGCCAGAGTAAACGAGAATAAACATAACACGTTTTCAACTATGGGGTAACCCCCACGGCAGGATGCCAGCTAAAGGAAACTATTTTTGGAACAACTTAAAACGAACACCCAACTGTGAACTCGCTCAACATTGTTGTTGACTCGTTACTACATGCTTTGCAGGTCAATAGGTTTAGCAGGAGCTTGCATGGGGAAGAGTCGTTGTGGAGCATGGACATTGAGTGTTCATGATAAACTTAAACATTATTAACTTATGCTTTGGTTTTTAACATTATGCTTCCGCTTGCAACTTAAACTATGTTTTGTTTGGACACCAATTGTGTTGGTTGGATTTTATAACTACTTATATGCTTGTTCAATATTATTGGTGGCTGGATCCTGGTCAGTCACGCCTCCAAGCGGTGATACTCCGCATGTGGATTTTGGGGGTGTGACACTAGATCTATAAAACTCTCATCCTGTAGTTTCCTGAAGTTGATTGGACAGTTCTTGCAACTTTCCAGACGCCAGATGATAAGGAGTACATGTAATCAAGGTTGCCTCTGCTCGTGAGATCAAACTGAGATTCTACCTAATCACTCATGGAAGTAAACCTGATAGTTCCTCGAGTATCACACTGAGAGGAATCGCGAACAATTGGTGGATCCTCGATCCTTTTTCCTTAGTCCAAACATTAGTAATGGTTGCCAACATAGCGGGGTAGTCCCTTCGTAGATGCTCCTGGCTTTCATTGCTGAAATAATACTAACCTTTACACCACACTAATGCTTTAGGACAGACAACGATTCGCCACTAGGGAAAGGGATACTCAAAATTTTTCTCTTCACAAGGTATATCCGCGCGTTATCTGGATAACCAATCCACACTAACTACTACAACAAAACTATCAAGGGTAGACGTCGAACACTTGTCCCACAAGGTCGAGTTTGCCTTCCAACGAACATAGGAGGTTTCCATTGGCTTGCCATCAGTCGGTTCCACAACAGGTTTGGTTTCCAGAAGCATCAGCGTTAAACAGAACAGACACGAGCGATTAGTTACCAAGAACGTGCAAGCCACCATGTTGCTATATTCCTGGTGTCGTCCACGCCAATCCTAATTGCTCTTCCACGAGCAACATTTTTAGTGTTGCTATTACGATCATGTGGATTCCCAATTAATGTCAATGTTCCCTTGGTTGTTGACATTTTAACTTAACAACAGTCAATCCTTGTCGGAGTCAAAACCCTCACGACGAATGACAAAGTACAGCCCGAATTCGGGCTGTACTTAAACATCCATCGGATCGGTTTCAATCGATCGGACATTGTATCGTAGCAGTGATCGAGTTATTACCCTGTAATCGTAGAAGCGTTTCGACCCTTAAATACACGAATTTAAACAGCTTAGAACGTCTTTGAAGTAAATTTCTCGAGCACAGACGAAATGCCCATGCACGTCCCTTTTATAGCTGGAATTTGAGTTTTACGCGGCCCGTGTAAACTCGAAGAACGGCCTACGTGACCCGCGAGGGCCACCCTAGCTACGGCTAGGGCTGCCATGTCACGGGGTAGGTATGCCATGTGTCTGACACGTGGCCTAAAGCTTATCCGGAGAACTATCAAGCTGTCGCGCCCCGCGTAAGCTTTCCATAAGTCTTACGCGGCCCCCGACAGATCAACAAATTTTGAATTTCTTGATTTTTCACAAGGATTAGGGTTTTAGGGGTCCGGGTTTTCACTTACGGAGTGTTGTGGGACATTTTTGCAGGTCCTTACATCCTCCTCACCTTATTTAAAATCTCGTCCTCGAGATTTACTGAAATAGGTAAGGGTACTTTCGCTTCATTTCTGATTCTAGTTCCCATGTATACTCATGTCCTCTTTTTGAATCCCACTTTACTTTGACTAGAACCAATCTTTTGTGCTTGAGGAATTTGACCTTTCTGTCTTCTATTTGGAGCGGTCTCTCAACGAATTTTAACTTTTCATTTACCTCTATATCTTGAATAGTTACTACCAGTGATTCGTCAGATAAACACTTCTTGAGATTAGATACATGAAACACATCATGTACCCGAGCTAATTCTTATGGTAGTTGTAGTCGATACGCAACTGGTCCTATTCGTTGGGTAATGGTAAATGGTCCTATGTATCTTGGACTTAGCTTTCCTTTCTTACCGAATCGAACTACTCCTTTCCAAGGAGAAACTTTCAAGAGTACCCTATCTCCAACTTGGAATTCAAACGGTTTGCGTCGATTGTCTGCATAACTCTTCTGACGATCTCAAGCCGTTTTCAGTCCTACCTTGATTTGAGTTATCTTGTCGGTGGTTTTCTGTACAATCTCGGGACCTGATAATTAACTTTCTCCTATTTCTGTCCTGCAAACTGGGGTTCGACACTTTCGTCCATACAGTGCTTCGAACAGAGCAGCACTGATACTTGTATTGTCACACCCCCAAAAATACCCCAAGCGGAAACCCCCGCGAGGCGTGTGACGTACCAGGATCTAGCCACCAATCACATTGAACTCATACAAGATTTTAAATAAAACTTTCATTCATTAACATATAGTGTTTCAAAACAGTAAATACAAATCATCGTTCAGCGGAAGCATAAATCATCTGTTAAGTGTTTCATAAACCATATGTATGATAACCATTAGACTCGTCTCGCGATTCCGTGTATCTCGACCCATAACCACTCCAGCATCGCAGACAGCAAGTTCCACATCCAGTCATACCTATAACCTGCGAGCATGCACACACGTGTATCAGACAACGCTGGTGAGTTCAAAGTTTTACGAAAATGTTAGTTACCAACCATTTAATTCCGTTCATTAATTACAATGTTGATAATACCTCGGATACAAGACGGCTCCTGATGTATGTTTTGCTCGTTCCCCAGTGCTCTTATCAAAACACTGGGCATGACTGGGTCAGTAGTTCACACCCGTCCTCTCCAGTACGGGGTGAGGGTGCCAAACCTAAGTAGCGCTAACAACTAATACCCTGTTACCTCTCCGATAACAAAAAGATGGGACTTAAAGGTGATAGGACGAGTGTATTATCCAACATTCCCGATTTTACCCACAAGACGTATTCCTCTCAGGAATACCCAATTAATTTACCCAAAAACCTATCCCTCTCAGGGATACCCAATGACTGTCCCAACCACCGGGACGCATGCTCCAGAGGAATGAACTCACCTTAGTTTTGCTTGGTAAATTAAAGCACGTGTTCCCAGTTTGTCAATTAGTCCCTAATGTGGTTACCAAAACCAATCAGTTAACAATAATATTATAAATCTCTACAATATTCACAATAAGCCTCGATAAACTACAATAAATCAGCTTTATTATAAATATGTCTATGTTTATTTATCACGTTTTATTTTCATATATATATGTTTTGTATATATTCACATCTAGCATCCAAATGTTACTACCGAATATTATGATTCCCTGCAATAAGCATGGGACGGTCAAACTATCACAAACTCACAATACACACATTTTATCCTCTTTTCAATTTACATTAAAAAACAGCTCATGCTCATATTCTATTAAAACCCTATCATCACAGCTGATACAGTTTATAGTCGTAAACTAGCTAAGAATTTCAAGATGCAAATAATCATCAGACATTCAAATCAGCTTGCAGCTACATTCATTCCAACAGTTTTAACACAACTCTCGAATATTATGCATTCTTGCAGACAAACAGCTAACCCTCATACATATACTTTACATGCCAAACTCAACATAACAGGGAATGCAAATAGATATGAGGTGAACATACTCATGCCTGTAGAAGTGTGTATGTGTGTGTTATTCTGTTGTTGCCTTAAATCCTGCTCCGAGACCCGACACCCAGCCTCGGACACGAAAAGAATCCACCACCACGACCATCGCCGATGAACTCGAAACAGAAAAAGGAGGGGCTTGCCGGAGAGGAGAATCCCGACTGCCGTTAACATCACCTCCACCGTCAGATCTTCTTTGTCATCCATTCATCAATGATCGTGGCCAATCGTCATCATCGAGACCCCCCTGGTCGTCGGTCATCAGAAAATAGCTTCTGCCGTCGCCGTCGAGTCACCTGCCACTGTGTACGGCGGCGCCGCCGCCGTCATCAACCTCCACTGCCCCCCTCCTCTCTCTCTCTCTGTCTCTCTCTCTCTCTCTCTCGTCACCAAGCCGCCATATATACCGCCGATGATGATGATGACTGAAATTATGGGTGAAAGCAAATGGTGAGGAAGGTTTTATTTGGGGTATGGTTTGTCGAGTAGTGTGACGTCGGCGTGCTGCCAGAATAAAGAATCCGACGATCGGAATTTCTGGATTGAGGGAGCTGAGGAGTGTTTTTAGAGAGAGGCTAGGTTTTTGTTTCTAAATATTTATGAAACATGCATGCGAGCCATGTATTATTTTTGTGTGTTTTGCAACAAGTGGGCTGAACCCCCTTGGGTTTTACTCCGATCTGGGCTTCAAGAGCTGGGCCGAAGAAGGTTAATTAATACGAGACAGGTACTTGACCCGTGAGCTATTTGTGCGACTAACCAAATCATTCAACAACTTTCGTACAATAAAAACAATAAAATATAACTCAGTGAACGAATTTTAAATTTACGTGCACGCGATTAAAGCATTTGCTGACAGGTGAAACTTGTTTAGCTAACAAGGAATTAAGTAAAACCAACCTTAAATATTCGGGTTGTCACATCATCCCTAACTTGAAAGGAATTTCGTCCCAAAATTTGATAAGCAGTAACAGAGAAGTGAAGTGATGAGTAGATCAGGATGACTGTGGATTTTCTCCAGGTGCCACATCATCCCCTACTTGAAAGGGAATTTCGTCCCGAAATTCGCCAGTTGTATTAGGATTTGGTCCAGCAGTTTCGAATAGTTGAGGATACTTGAGCTTTATTTGATCCTCGCATTCCCATGTGAACTCCGGTCCACGCTTTGAGTTCCAACGAACGCTGATGTGTGCAAAATGCAACATATAAATTACATCAATTGTGGCATAAAACTAACCATTTTTAGTACTAATGTTGGAAAAAGTGTGCTTTTGTCTTCCTTTTGTATTTTCAGGATTAAATGAGCTCAAATTAACAAAAGAAGCAAAAAGGCAGCTAAATCTAACATAAATACAAGAAAAGGAACAAACGTGGCATGCCCGACCTCCCCGAAAGCATCTTCCCAAGCAAAACAAGAGAACAGAAGGCTGAACATGCCCTGTGCTCAGTGAACAAGGGGGCGTGCCCAAGTGTCAGCATAAAAGACAAAGCTGTAGAAGCTTCCATCACCCACCATGGGGTCGTGCTCAGCGGACACGGGGCCGTGGTCAACTATAAGATTCACAGAATCCAGGAAAATCTTGATAGTACAGATACGCTTCTGCACACGGGGTCGTGCCTAGCGGACACAGGGGTGTGGTCAACTAATGCAGACAAACTGCAATTAATGAAGACAGGGAAGAGGATGGACACGGGGCCGTGCCCACTGGACACGGGGTCGTGCCCAAGCTACTGTTCAGGCTATAAATAGGGGTGCTTGGCTCATTTGCAAACCATCCCTTGGCACACCACCTCTCTCACACTTCACCCACCACCCACCACCATCACAACACCATCATCCACCATCATCATCCATTGTCCATCATAGAGTGTGTGAGTCGTCTCGGGATCCAAGATTAATCGTAAGAGTTCTTGACAATCAAGGCCTTGTTTGCCAAAGTCTCTTACATCACTTGGTGAAGACAAAGTGTCTAGTGTAATACTTTTTATTTTTAATCTTTTCGCACTTTTTACTTGGTTATGTATTAATGACTTTAATAACTAGTTTCTTATGTTGAAGGTGATTTTTCCTTATCGTTTGTCCATGGTGTCTTGGCATTATTTTACTGTCTATATAAAATAAAAGATTTTCACCATTCATATCTCCACGGTCTATATGGAGGTATGTTGGCTACCTGGTCGGGGGTTAAGGGAACGGTTTGGTAAGAGTCTTGCGTTATTCGGTGTATAGATCCTGCAAGGACCTGCGTCAAATTTAGTAGGACCTCCTTCAATACCCACCGGTATTGGATGGCAGGGGTCCAAACTCTTTGATCCCCTCATATGTAAGCTACTATTAATACTTTAACCCGGCTACTTAGGACTGTATCCCTGCTGACTCAGACTACTTAGCCGAGGGTAACGTCACCTTCAAAAGATGGGCCTACCATAATATGCATTAATAACTTAATTAATTATCTTTCAATAATCCGACCCTTTAGGATCGTATCCTTGCTGACTAAAACTACTGGGTTGAGGGTAACGTCACCTTCAAAAGAGGGGCCTACTACAATAACTAAGATAATCTCTTAAATAGTGCAAAAGTGCTGAAATAATCAAAGGTTACACTAAACACGAGTCAGAGCCAAGTGATTCATCTTAACTATCTTTTTTTTATTTTTTTTTATTTTTCAGCATTTCAGTTAGTTTTTATTTTCCTAGTTTAAAAACATTTTTCAAAACTTTTGATTTGACTAGACATTGAGGATAAGCCGGTACTAAAAGCTCTTGTGTCCTTGGACGACCTCGGTATCTTGCCAACACTATACTACGCTCACGATGGGTGCACTTGCCCATATGTGTGTTTAGTGTTAGTAAATATCGTATTTTATAAATTTAAAACTTGGCTAAAAACTGTTAAAAAGGGCTTAACATATACATTAAAAACTAATAACACTCACGCACATCAAACGCTCACAATCGGAATTCGACTATGTTTACGAATAACTTCTCGGTCCATGATCTCGATGGGTTCCTCGACAAACTGCAACTTATCGTCAGTTTTCAGTTCTTGTAATGGCACAACAAGCGTTTCAGCAGACAAACACTTTGATGCGTGTGAAGTGTGTATATAAGTTTAAGTATGTTTTAAGCCCTTTTACACTTTTTTTAGCCAAGTTTTAAATTTATAAAACACGATATTTACTAACACTAAACACACATATGGGCAAGTGCACCCATCGTGAGCGTAGTATAGTGTTGGTAAGATACCGAGGTCGTCCAAGGACACAAGAGCTTTTAGTACCGGTTTATCCTCAACGTCTAATCAAATCAAAAAGTTTAGAAAAATGTCTTAAGCTAAGAAAAATAAAAACTAATTAAAATGCTGAAAATAAAAATAAAAATAAAACAGATAGACAAGATGAATCACTTGGCTCTGACTCGTGTATAGTGTAACCTTTGATTATTTCCGCACTTTTGCACCTATTTAAGAGATTATCTTAGTTATTGTAGTAGGCCCCTCTTTTGAAGGTGACGTTACGCTCAACCCAGTAGTTTGAGTCAGCAAGGATACGATCCTAAAGGGTCGGATTATTGAAAGATAATGAATTAAGTTATTAATGTAAATTATGGTAGGCCCCTCTTTTGGAGGTGACGTTACCCTCGACTAAGTAGTCTGAGTCAGCAGGGATACAGTCCTAAATAGCCGGGTTATAGTATTAATAGTAGTTAACTTATGAGGGGATCAAAGAGTTTGGACCCCCGCCATCCAATACCGTTAAGTATTGAAGGAGGTCTTACTAAATTTGACCCAGGTCCATTGAAGGACCTCTAAACGCTGAACAATGGCAAGACTCTTACCAAACTGTTCCCTTAAACCCCGACCAGGTAGCCAACATACCTCCATATAGACCGTGGAGATATGAATGGTGAAAATCTTTTATTTTATATAGACAGTAAAATAATGCCAAGACACCACGGACAAACGATAAGGAAGAATCACCTTCAACATAAGAAACTAGTTATTAAAGTCATTAATACAAAACCAAGTAAAAAGTGCGAAAAGATTAGAAATAAAAAGTATTACACTAGACAATTGTCTTCACCAAGTGATGTAAGAGACTTAGGCAAACATGGCCTTGATTGTCAAGAACTCTTACGATCAATCTTGGATCCCGAGACGACTCACACACTCTATGATGGACAATGGATGATCGTGGTGGATGATGGTGTTATGGTGGTGGTGGGTGGTGGGTGAAGTGTGAGAGAGGTGGTGTGCCAAGGGATGGTTTGAGCTTAAGCCAAGCACTCCTATTTATAGGCTGAACAGAAGCTCGGGCACGGCCCCGTGTCCAGTGGGCACGACCCCGTGTCCACATCCTTCTCTTTCTTCATTTAATGCAGCTTGTCTTATTAGTTGACCACGCCCCCGTGTCCGCTGAGCACGACCCCGTGTGCAGAAGAATCTTTGTACTATGAAGATTTGCCTGGATTGTGCGAATCTTATAGTTGACCACGGCCCCGTGTCTGCTGAGTACGGCCCCGTGGTGGGCAATAGAAGCTTCTACCACTTTGTCTTTTCTGCTGACACTTGGGCACGCCCCCGTGCTGGCTGAGCACGGGGCGTGTTCAGTCTTCTGTCTTCTTGTTTTGCTTGGGAAGATGCTGTCGTGGGGTCGGGCATGTCACATCTTGTTCCTTTTCTCGTATTTATGTTAGATTTTGATGTCTTTTTGCTTCTTTTGTTTATTTGAGCTCATTTAATCCTGAAAATACAAAAGGAAGACAAAAGCACACTTTTTCCAACATTAGTACTAAAAAAGGGTTAGTTTTATGCCACAATTGATGTAATTTATATGTTGCATTTTGCACACATCAAATACCCCCATACTTGAATCTTTGATTGTCCTCAAGCAAAACTCTTTAATATGTGGCTATCACACTCCCAAATGGAATGGGTAGAAAAGAAGGTTTTGGGCTTGTCATAGAGTGTCGGGATTTCCAAAATTCTTTATTTAGTTTTATTTTTATTTATTTACAATCCTATTCGTCATGATTTATTTAAAACTTTTCATAAGATAAATTACTTATTAGGGCATAACATGCCTCTTTAAAATTCTATTTATATACAAGTTCACATACCTCACGGGGATCACTCAGCACTCCGCCGAAAATGTATTTTTGTGGATCAGTCGAGAGCGGCATGGAACTTACTCCTACCATAGGCTTGCCAAGCAATCAATCCTCCTCCTTTTTAACTTATATATCTTTGTAAATATCAAGAGGACTTTTTGGGTGAAGGGTTAGGCTTGGGTTAAAGGTAGGTGGTTGGGTTAGTGGTTAGTAGAAAAAGGGCGAAAAGCGTAACAAGTATCGGTTTTCGTAAGACTTTCTATTTTTTTCAACATTTTATTTTGATGAAGCTATTATTTAAACAAAGTCATTTTTGATAAACTTGTTTGTTTATTTGCTTTTGCTTCATCATCAAAAATTTATATATATATATATATATATATATATATATATATATTTTGAAAGTCATATGAGAAACCGAACTTGTTACTAAAACAAAGGGCTAAAAATGGAAAAGGTTTTTGGTGGGTGAAAGGTTGTTTATTTGGGTTATAAAATGAAAAGGTTTGGGCTCAAAGGGGCTAACTAGGGGGATTTTGGGTAGGTGGTAAAAAAAAGAAAAATAATGGTGTAGAAATAAAAAGGGTTAGTCCTAATGCCTCCGTCATTTACTTACTCAGGTTTAAGTTGGTAAGGACCGGGAATGTATCGTCGTGGCAAGTTCTAGAGTCGTAAGAACCAAGCGGCTATTCACACAAGAAACGAAAAATGAGCATTTAGTTTAAAGATATATATTTGTATGCTCAATAAAGGCTCAAAACTCACTTTTGTGGGAATGGGTTTTTATGTGATCAAGTATATATAATTAAATTTTACCTAAGCTTGTCATGACTTTTCATAATCTTCTTATGTTGGTTCTTTTTATCACGACGCTATCGGTTGTAAATTTGTAAAAATATCACCTTTTTAGAACTTGAAATTCCCAAGTTAAACCTAGACAAGTAAAAAAAATGAATTTTTTTTTTGAAAAAAATTTGGGGTGATTAGCGGTTCCAATAGAGTTTTGTGTAAGGCTTGTATTTAGGACTTGCAAGATTCAAGGTTTTAGCATCCCCCCCACACTTAAATTACACATTGTCCTCAATGTGTCCCAAAAATAAGTTTTTAGGTTGATTGAATGTGTAAAAGGTGTGAAAAAGCAAAAATTTTGTGTTACTGGGCGCTGAACACGGCCCCGTGTTGTCCGGGCACGGCCCCGTGTTCAAGTGCCAGTAACAAAATTAAATCAAGAGAAACAGAGGCCTGGACACGGGGGCGTGTTGGGTGAGCACGGCCCGTGTCCAGTTTACCTGAACTGGGTATTTCTGCAGACTGTGCAGCACGGGGCCGTGTTGGGCGGACACGGCCCGTGCCGAACCTACTGTAAACGAAGAAAATCGTCGGATGACTCTGTTTTCCTGCATGGGGTGCTGGTTTAAGCTTCCCTTGTATCCTTTGCCATCTCAAGTGTGTTTTATTCATTTCAACACCATCCAAACACCAAATTAACTAAAACCATCATTTATTGAGTCATAGAGAGAATTACATAATAATCCTAATATTAGATAGTTAGGTCAAAGAAACACAAGAAATCTTAATCCAAGAAGTTCTGGCCTACTATTTATTCTACTAGCAAAATTTCCGAAAAGATAGATCTCCCTGTTAAAAGTGGCTTGACGAACTTCTTTCTCCGGGTATGGGTTCCTCACATGTCAGCGAGCCATTCTTCAATCTCCCTAGGGAGAAGAAAAGCGGGCTCATTAGCATTGGTTTGAGGAGATGCAACTTCCACGGGGATTTCTTGGAGTTCTTCAAGAGGAGGTTCCGCCGGAATGTCGTCCCAACCAATAGGATTTTGGATTTCAAGTGCTAGGTTCCAATCCTCTTGAGGGAGGATTGGTTCCATAGGAGGTGTTACAAGAATGTTCAACCTCTGGTGCAAGAGGTTGATTTCTTGAAAACTGTTTTCCAACCCCACCGAGAGATAATTTATACGGTCAATGAGGACTTCCTCCACCGAAGTCATCTCGTCAAGAGCTTCACGTAGCGCCATTACGTATCTTATGAGAGTTGCTTCAATCGATGGCCTCCTTTCCCGTCGATTGTTTCTTGAGTGCGCAGAAGAGGTTCCACTGTTTTGGCTAGACATTCTACGAAAACATACCAAGAATAGTTTGTTTTAATGAAATAGTACCACGGACACGACCCCGTGTTCAACTTTCTACAAATTTCTAGAACAAGGAACCCTGGAGTTTCAAATTATTTTCTCCACTTATGAAGTGTTTTTGAACAAAAATAACTTAAAACAATGTTGTGTAACTTATTTTTAACAAGATTCCTTGAATAAAAACTCAACAATCATCACAATGAAGCTTGAAATCAAGCTTCAACGGAGGTGTTGTTGCAAGAAAAGTGAAGAAGAAGGTAATGGATAAAAGAGGAAAGGACAAGATATTTGTTAGAACCTTCTTTTAGAACATACCTAGGATGGTAAGTTAGAAAATCCTTTCAAATCTATGTCCCTGGATGGTCCAAATGTGCAGGATTCTTGGCTGCATTTATAGAAAACGACAGCATGCTGGACACGGCCCCGTGTCGGCTAGACACGGCCCCGTGTGCAGATAAGATCCTGACACGTTTTGTCCGTATTCTGACAAAAGTCAGAAGGGAATCTTTCAGTGGACACGGGGGCGTGTTGACCTGGGCACGGCCCCGTGTCGGAAGGCTGTTTTATGAAGTGTGTCTATTTTTAAGGAGCTTTTCCGGATCGGGCGGTTCCTTACTGGATGGAACAACCCCAAAGTGCCTAAGATACCTTAATTGCTCTAGATTAAGACGAGAACACAAGAGGTTGTCGGTGAGGGTGATTCCAATGCTATATGTAGGTGGACAAGTCCAACCCTTTCCCGGGCTCTCGTTAAAGAAGATGTATATCGAATCGCTCAGGTCTATGTATGCATCGAACGAAGTCGATGGGGAGTCCTTCACGGCACAATCGACACAGGGACGACTATCGCTCAAGTCCTCACTAGAGTTAGAAGTATCGTCGGTAACAACGAAGTTGTTTGAATGCGGTTCCAACCCTTCTTCTTGGCTATTGTCCTGGAAAAGATCATTGAAATCTTTCCTAAGTTCTTTTAACCAATTAAGAATTAGATCTTCTAATTGAAATAATTCATCGAGAAGCATTTCTCCTAGAAAATCTGGTTGGGAGCATTCAAGGGAGAGATAGGGATTATTTTTACTTTCGCCCCTCTTAAGGATACAAGGGAATGATGGGTCTATATAGTGGGGCTTATAATTTAGAAAATAACATTCTAATTCCTTATGGTTACCACCACATAATTGACACCACGTAGTACCATAAGAGTGCCGAAAGTAAAAAGTACCAGTATCAGTCATGTTTGTGTCAGAAATTACCAACCGTCGGGATCTTACGGTTCTGTTTTCAGTAACTGAATCTTGGGCACGGGGGCGTGTTGAGTGGGCACGGCCCCGTGTTCAGCTACTGTCTGACTTAAAACAGTATTGCCAGTTCCAATGATTGGGCACGGGGCGTGTTCAGCGGGCACGGCCCGTGCTGAGTTCTGCAGAAGCTGAAAAATTAAGAAAAAAATCCTAAAAAAATGAAAAATATGAAAAAATGATTAATCCGTTGATTCCTAACTTTCTTAAAATCCTTGTGTCCCCGGCAGCGGCGCCAAAAACTTGATGCATGTGAAGTGTGTGTATAAGTTTAAGTATGTTTTAAGCCCTTTTACACTTTCTTTAGCCAAGTTTTAAATTTATAAAACACGATATTTACTAACACTAAACACACATATGGGCAAGTACACCCATCGTGAGCGTAGTATAGTGTTGGTAAGATACCGAGGTCGTCCAAGGACACAAGAGCTTTTAGTACCGGTTTATCCTCAACGTCTAATCAAATCAAAAAGTTTAGAAAAATATTTTAAGCTAAGAAAAATAAAAACTAATTAAAATGCTGAAAATAAAAATAAAAATAAAACAGATAGACAAGATGAATCACTTGGCTCCGACTCGTGTATAGTGTAACCTTTGATTATTTCCACACTTTTGCACTTATTTAAGAGATTATCTTAGTTATTGTAGTAGGCCCCTCTTTTGAAGGTGTCGTTACCCTCAACCCAGTAGTTTGAGTCAGCAAGGATATAATCCTAAAGGGTCGGATTATTGAAAGATAATGAATTAAGTTATTAATGTAAATTATGGTAGACCCCTCTTTTGGAGGTGACGTTACCCTCGACTAAGTAGTCTGAGTCAGCAGGGATACAATCCTAAATAGCCGGGTTATAGTATTAATAGTAGTTAACTTATGAGGGGATCAAAGAGTTTGGACCCCCGCCATCCAATACTGTTAAGTATTGAAGGAGGTCCTACTAAATTTGACCCAGGTCCATTGCAGGACCTCTAAACGCTGAACAATGGCAAGACTCTTACCAAACCGTTCCCTTAACCCCCGACCAGGTAGCCAACATACCTCCATATAGACCGTGGAGATATGAATGGTGAAAATCTTTTATTTTATATAGACAGTAAAATAATGCCAAGACACCACGGACAAACGATAAGGAAGAATCACCTTCAACATAAGAAACTAGTTATTAAAGTCATTAATACAAAACCAAGTAAAAAGTGCGAAAAGATTAGAAATAAAAAGTATTACACTAGACACTTGTCTTCACCAAGTGATGTAAGAGACTTAGGCAAACATGGCCTTGATTGTCAAGAACTCTTACGATCATTCTTGGATCCCGAGATGACTCATACACTCTATGATGGACAATGGATGATGGTGGTGGATGATGGTGTTATGGTGGTGGTGGGTGGTGGGTGAAGTGTGAGAGAGGTGGTGTGCCAAGGGATGGTTTGAGCTTGAGCCAAGCACTCCTATTTATAGGCTGAACAGAAGCTCGGGCACGGCCCCGTGTCCAGTGGGCACAGCCCCGTGTCCACATCCTTCTCTTTCTTCATTTAATGCAGCTTGTTTTATTAGTTGACCACGCCCCCGTGTCCGCTGAGCACGACCCCGTGTGCAGAAGAATCTTTGTACTATGAAGATTTGCCTGGATTGTGCGAATCTTATAGTTGACCACGGCCCCATGTCCGCTGAGCACAGCCCCGTGGTGGGCAATAGAAGCTTCTACCACTTTGTCTTTTCTGCTGACACTTGGGCACGCCCCTGTGCTGGCTAAGCACGGGGCGTGTTCAGTCTTCTGTCTTCTTGTTTTGCTTGGGAAGATGCTGTCGTGGGGTCGGGCATGTCACATCTTGTTCCTTTTCTCGTATTTATGTTAGATTTTGATGTCTTTTTGGTTCTTTTGTTTATTTGAGCTCATTTAATCCTGAAAATACAAAAGGAAGACAAAAGCACACTTTTTCCAACATTAGTACTAAAAAAGGGTTAGTTTTATGCCACAATTGATGTAATTTATATGTTGCATTTTGCACACATCACACTTCATTAAGTTTGTGACATGAAAGATATCGTGAACATTGCCCAATTCTTCGGGTAATTCAAGTTTGTACGCCACTTTACTAATTCGTTCCAGAATTTTGAATGGCCCAACGTAACGCGGATTAAGCTTGCCGCGCTTCCCAAACGTACCACACCCTCCCAGGGTGAGACTTTCAACATGATACGATCTCCTACAGTGATCTTCCAGCGGTTCCTAAGCTTATTAGTTTTCCTGAAGGTCACGCGTTGCCGCCAAATGACTCTCGGTCCAAACAATCTTCCCAAGAGTTTCGAGTACTAGTCCTGGACCCGTAATTAAGTTGTCAACCATCTTAATCCAACAAGGAGGTTGCCATTATCGTCCATGTAATGCCTCAACAGAGTTGTCTGGATAGTAGGATGGTAACTACTGCAGTAGAACTCACATAAAGGTAAGTGTCTTTCCAATTTTTATTAAAGTCAATCACACACATGCTCGCCGCATGCCTTCGAGTGTCAGGATGGTTCATTTACTCTGATCGTTTCTCCCATGGCGATAAGCAATGCCCTTGTCCAGACGTGAGCCAAGGGTGTTGTGTATTGCCTGACATAAATCTGGTATAGATCAAAATCAGATGCAACAGGAGTTGGCACCCCGTACCTAGAAACCACCCTTCACAGGTAATTACTTACAGGATACGAAGACTTGTCAATTTTCCCTGATTGCAAGAGAGTGTATTGATTACATGAGACATTCAACGATTACCCAGGTGATATTGCTTCCATTATGAGTTTTAGGTAGACTAGTGACAAAATCCGTGGCAGTCTATTCTCATTTCCATATGGGTGTTTCCGGTTGCTGGCAGAAAGTAGAAGGTTTCTGATATTCCACTTTGACTTTCGCACAAGTCAAACATCGTTCACATACTCGACTATGTGGGCCTTCATGCCCGGTCGTCAGTACAAGATTTATAAATCCTAATATCTCCTATCCAAAACCCAGACGACTGGAACATCGAGGCCGGTGTGCTCTGCTCAACGCAAGTTCCCTACGGTTGCTGTATAGTGGGGCCCACATTCGCTCCATGAAGTAGCGAATATCGTCCGACTTGCCGAAAGTTGTTCCTCCATGCCCCGCATGGGTTAATCTTGAAAAAAAATCTCTTCCGTCAGTTCTTCAGTTTGGACGGAGCGAGTCTGATCAGGTAGGTTAGAGTCGATAGTGTGCTGCGAGGCTCGCACATGTCCATATTCCACTGTCGAAATTATTCAAAGGTTCCATCCAATGATGTCACTACATGTTTAGCTCTTTCGAGACAAGGGTACACGGGAGGCCCTTGTGATCGGTCTAAGTAGTGTATTTGGTATCGTCCAAGTAATGCCTCCAACTTAAATCTAAAGACCATGGCTTCCACCGTAGGTCGTGACTCATGCAATCCTCCTTGTAAATCCACAACGTGAGCCATTACCATCTCGTGTTGCAACGGTGTGTAACTGAGACTCTGATTCGAACAGTCATGGTATACCATTAGATCACCAGTACCTTCAGATAGAAGTGATGCTCAGTGCATTGCAGAGTTGGGTTTCAAAAGCTGAAATGACGTTCCCCTGTTTTGTCTCCCATGAATCCACAACACCTTGCTGTGTTAAAGAGACTAGAAATGCGCGATCTTCGAAAATCCCTTGTTGAACCTGCGATAGTTTCTAGCGTGACTAAGAAATTACTGTATCCCCAAAGGATTCTTTAGTGTTGATCAAGCTCTAATAAAATGGATCTTAGCGAGATCCACGTGTATTCCCAATTCGTTGACTACGTGACCAAGAAAGTGTACTTCTCGAATCCTGAAATCACACTTTGGTAACCTTTGCATGGAGTTGCTCCTCCCCTTGGAGCTCTAAGATGAAATACAGGTGCCGTTCATGGTGTTCCTTTCTCTTGGGAGTGATTCGAAACATCAGAGATAGACACGGTTGACGAATTCAGCGAGATGAGGTTGACATATATCACTCTTGTGATCCCTAAGGCTGCTGATGTGTTGGATAGCTTACACAACATAAACAGAAAATCGAAGTGGCCATACAATGTCTGTAACGTCATGTTAGGAAGCATTCTTCCCTGAGTTTTCCATTAGGTGACAGTCCGATTTTAAGTTGGTTTCTGAATAGAAGCTTGATCATTTCAGCGGGTCAAGCAGGTCATCGAGCTGAGATAGAGGGTGACGGTCTATGATAGCCACCTTGTGGTAGTCTGTACACGTACGAAAGGACTCGTCCTTCGTTTCCACAATAGAGCGCGGTTCCCAAAACGAGGAGCAAGATCTATAAAACTCCCATCCTGTAGTTTCCTGAAGTTGATTGGACAGTTCTTGCAACTTTCCAGGTGCCAGACGATAAGGAGTACGAGTAATCAAGGCTGCCTCTGGTCGTGAGATCAAACTGAGATTCTACCTAATCAGTCGTGGAAGTAAACCTGAAAGTTCCTCGAGTATCACACTGAGAGGAATCGCGAACAATTTGTGGATCCTCGATCCTTTTTCCTTAGCCCAAACATTAGTAACGGTTGCTAACATAGCGGGGTAGTCCCTTCGTAGATGCTCCTGGCTTTCATTGCTGAAATAATACTAATCTTTACACCACACTAATGCTTTAGGACAGACGACGATTCGCCACTAGGGAGAGGGATACTCAAAATTTTTCTCTTCACAAGGTATATCCGCGCGTTATCTGGATAACCAATCCACACTAACTACTACAACAAAACTATCAAGGGTAGACGTCGAACACTTGTCCCACAAGGTCGAGTTTGCCTCCCAACGAACATATATGGTTTCCATTGGCTTGCCATCAGTAGGTTCCACAACAGGTTTGGTTTCCAGAAGCATCAGCATTAAACAGAACAGAGACGAGCGATTAGTTACCAAGAACATGCAAGCCACCATGTTGTTATATTCCTGGCGTCGTCCACGACAATACTAAATGCTCTTCAACGAGCATCATTTCTAGTGTTGCTATTATGATCATGTGGATTCCCAATTAATGTCATTGTTCCCTTGGTTGTTGACATTTTGACTTAACAACAGTCAATCCTTGTCGGAGTCACCTTCATTTTCATACTGTAGACTACAATTACGAGCGCCTCGATGTCGCCGTGACTGTTGTCCCCTAATGTCGCTGCTTCTAATGGGGTCCTATGACCTTTCACCAACAGGGTACATCTTTCACATTCCGTGTCACGTACTAAGGCACTACTCACTGTGTGGGAAGTAACACATTCCACTCTATAGTCAATTGTCATCGTTCATGTCCCGATTGATTCGTAGGAGTTGACTCCCATAAGTCGCTGGCTAGGGTTAAGGATTCAATTGAAGTCAATTTGTTGGTGTTCGTTGCCGGTCGTTCTCATACTGAGGTCGGTGAGATACTACGCTCATCCTCTTGCCCCTCGATCTTGCAAGTTGATCAAGTAATACACAGTATGTTGCTAGGGTGTTGCAGAAGTGATCGCACTATGGGATCTAAGGCGTCAACACATTGAGTTCAAGAAAACGAAGAGGAGTGAGAAGGCATAGACCGATCATTTGACGCTGCGGCATCCAACTCAGGGACGTTCGTACAAGCACCTAACATTCTACACAGTTCGCTATGCGTTCAGATGGGTGTTCAGGTATACTCGATAGCGTCGAGATTTGTACAGATTCAGAGAGGAGTGAAAAGATCACAATCACTGTTGTGACCCCTGTAGAGTTGTTACATTTCTCATTGATTAAAAAACAGAACAGAACCCCTTTTTCCTTGTTAAGGATCACTGGGACTCGCATGCACCCCACATTATTATTATGTGTGCACCCACAATAATATTGTGATTTGCATCCTCATCTCAGTTCCTCCTAACTCGTGTCAAATGGTTCTTCAAACCCAGATATCAACGGAGGTTGTCAAAGTAATAAGATCACAAAAATCCAAGGGCTATGGCATACTATCAACGCATCATAAAGTAAGCAAGCATTCCATGCCATCATGCTATAGTGACGAGTGTGTGTTTGTATGTTACGTCATAAACAAATGTGTACTAGTTATGTAATCTATGCAACAAGTGAGAAAGACGAACCTTGCAATCTGGAGCTGATTGTCATGGTCGTATTCACGTTTTCAGAACTGTTTAGTTATAGTCTGGTTTTACAAAAACGTTTTAAAACCAAGTTCACTATAACCAGTGGCTCTGATACCAAACTGTCACACCCCCAGAAATACCCCAAGCGGAAACCCCCGTGAGGCGTGTGACGTACCAGGATCTAGCCACCAACCACATTGAACTCATACAAGATTTTAAATAAAACTTTCATTCATTAACATATAGTGTTGCAAAATAGTAAATACAAATCATCGTATTCAGCGGAAGCATAAATCATCTGTTAAGTGTTTCATAAACTATAAGTATGATAACCATTAGACTCGTCTCGCGATTCCGTGTATCTCGACCCATGACCACTCCAGCATCCCAGACAGCAAGTTCCACATCCAGACATACCTATAACCTGCGAGCATGCACACACGTGTATCAGACAACGCTGGTGAGTTCATAGTTTTACGAAAACGTTAGTTACCAAGTGTTTAATTCCATTCATTGATTACAATGTTGATAATACCACGGATACAAGACGGCTCCTGATGTATGTTTTGCCTGTTCCCCAGTGCTCCTATCAAAACACTGGGCACGACTGGGTCGTTAATTCACACCCGTCCTCTCTGGTATGGGGTGAGGGTGCCAAACCTAAGTAGCGCTACCAACTAATACCCCATTACCTCTCCGGTAACAAAAAGATGGGACTTAAAGGTGATAGGACGAGTGTATTATCCAACATTCCCGATTTTACCCACAAGACATATTCCTCTCAGGAATACCCAATTGATTTACCCAAAAACCTATCCCTCTCAGGGATACCCAATGATTGTCCCAACCACCGGGACACATGCTCCAGAGGAATGAACTCACCTTAGTTTTGCTCGGTAAATTAAAGCACGTGTTCCCAGTTGGTCAATTAGTCCCTAATGTGGTTACCAAAACCAATCAGTTAACAATAATATTATAAATCTCTACAATATTCACAATAAGCCTCAATAATCTATAATAAATCAGCTTTAATATAAATATGTCTATGTTTATTTATCATGTTTTATTTTCATATATAAATGTTTTGTATATATTCACATCTAGCATCCAAATTTTACTACCGAATATTATGAATCCCCGGCAATAAGCATGGGACGGTCAAACTGTCACAATACACACATTTTATCCTCTTTTCAATTTACATTCATAAACAGCTCATGCTCATATTCTATTAAAACCCTATCATCACAGCTGATACAGTTTATAGTTGTAAACTAGCTAAGAATTTGAAAGTGCAAATAATCATCAGACATTCAAATCAGCTTGCAACAACAGTCATTCCAACAGTTTTAACACAACTCTCGAATATTATACATTCTTGCAGGCAAACAGCTAACCCTCATACATATACTTTACATGCCAAAATCAACATAACAGGGAATGCAAATAGATAAGAGGTGAACATACTCATGACTGTAGAAGTGTGTATGTGTGTGTTATTCTGTTGTTGCCTTTATCCTGCTCCGAGACCTGACACCCAGCCTCGGACATGAAAAGAATCCACCACCACGACCACCGCCACTGAACTCGAAACAGAAAAAGGCGGGGCTTGCCGGAGAGGAGAATCCCGACTTCCGTTAACAACACCTCCACCGTCGGAGCATCTTTGTCGTCCATCGGGACCCCCCTGGTCGTCGGTCATCAGAAAATAGTTTCTGCCGTCGCCGTCGAGTCACCTGCCGCCGTGTACGGTGGCGCCGCCGTCATCAACCTCCACCGCCTCCCCCTCCTCTGTCTCTCTCTCTCTCTCTCTCTCTCTCGTCACCAAGCCGCCACATATACCGCCGATGATGATGATGACTGAAATTGTGGGTGAAAGCAAATGGTGAGGAAGGTGTTATTTGAGGTGTGGTTTGTCGGGTAGTGTGACGTCGGCGTGCTGCCAGAATAAAGAATCCGACGACCGGAATTTCTGGATTGAGGGAGCAGAGGAGTGTTTTTAGAGAGAGGCTAGGGTTTTGTTTCTAAATATTTATGAAACATGCATGCGAGCCATGTATTATTTTTGTGTGTGTTGCAACAAGTGGGCCGAACCCCCTTGGGTTTTACTCCGATCTGGGCTTCAACAGCTGGGTCGAAGAAGGTTAATTAATACGAGACAGGTACTCGACCCGTGAGCTATTTGTGCGACTAACCAAATCATTCAACAACTTTCGTACACTAAAAACAATCAAATATAACTCAGTGAACGAATTTTAAATTTACGTGCACGCGATTAAAGCATTTGCTGACAGGTGAAACTTGTTTAGCTAACAAGGATTTAAGTAATACTAAGCTTAAATATTCGGGTTGTCACATGTATGGTAACTATTATTATAGGAGAATTCAATTAATGGCAAGTTGTCATCCCAATTTCCACCTAAATCTATTACACATGCCCTGAGCATGTCTTCAAGGGTTTGGATTGTCCTTTCACTTTGTCCATCAGTTTGGGGATGGTATGCAGTACTTAGATTCAAGCGTGTCCCCATAGCTCCTTGGAAACTTGTCTAGAAATGTGAAGTGAAACGACTATCTCTATCTGACACAATGGAGAGTGGGACTCCATGTAAGGATACTACCTCATCTATGTATAACTTAGCCAATCTTTCCATGCTAAAGGTTTCCTTCATTGGTAGGAAATGAGTTGATTTGGTTAATCGGTCTACAATTACCCAAATTGCATCGTTATCTTTTCTGGTCTTGGGCAATTTAGTAACAAAGTCCATTGTTATTAGTTCACATTTCCATACAGGCATTTCTAATTGTTGAAGTAAACCTGAAGGTTTCTGGTGTTCTGCCTTAACTTGCGAACAAGTTAGACACTTAGAAACATATCTAGCTATGTCTTTCTTCATTCCTATCCACCAGAAATTGTTTCTTAAATCTTGGTATATCTTATTATTACCAGGGTGCATTGTATATCTAGATTTATGGGCCTCTTCTAAAATTTTATCTCTTAAATTTCCTTGCTTAGGTATCCAAATCCTTTTCTTATGGAATCTCCAAATTCCATCAGTCCCTTGCTCTAATTCCTTTATCCGTCCTTTCATTCCTTCAGCATCATCCTTGATTGCTGTTTCTTGAACATTCCTCAGTTGTTCCATTAAATCTAATTGGAGATTTAATCTAAGAGCACGAACTCGTCTTTGTTTTTCATGATACTTACGACTCAAGGCATCTGCTGCTACATTCGCCCTTCCTTCGTGATATTGCATATCACAGTCGTAGTCACTTAGAATTTCCATCCATCTTCTTTGCCTCATGTTTAATTCTTTTTGCCCAAATATATACCTTAAAATTTTATGATCTGTATAGACAGTAAACTTACTTCCGTACAGATAATGTCTCCAAATTTTAAGGGCAAAAATTATTGCTCCTAATTCTAAGTCATGAGTCGTATAATTTTCCTCGTGTTTCTTCAACTGCCTTGATGCATAAGTGAAGAAACACTAACTAAATGGTTGGAACCAAGATAGTTAGGGGGTTTGAATCCGCATAAAAGGTTAGCTCTCTCTCGGTTGATTCAGTTGCAATGGAATTCCTTCTCCGGTGATTCTGCAAAAAAGAACACCATTAGCCTCGTCAAGGGGAGAAGAGGGTTCTCTCCTTGACCCGACTCCGGCGTGAGAATAAGTATTGGTATCGGAGAAGATCAGTATTTGAGGAGTGAGAGTAATCTGAATTTATACCTGAACAGTTCTCTTATTTATAACCGGGAGTTTGGGAGGGAAAACCTGTTATTGAAAAGATGACGGAAGATGCTAACGCCGTAGCGGTTATCTTTTCTTCCGTTAAGTTCTTTGATCCTTTGTTAAGTTGTCTCGATCCGATGTGAGTGCACACGGATCGTGGTTTGATCTATGGCTGGGGAGTTGCCACGTGGAAAGTGATTAAGTGGAGATTACTCTCCAATTGCATGCCTTTGTTGTGATTTCAGAGTTGCTTATGGTGATGACACGTGTCCAGACGGTTATAACCGTCTGGGTGGTGCACGATTGTATTTCCTTCTAGATTATTGTTGTAATCTGGTGTGACACCTTACCGTGTGGACGCAGATGAATAACTCCCAGGTCTGGGCAAAATAATATCCAAGTCTGGATATTTAGGCGGAGGTATCTGAACAAAAGGTTTTGATCCTTTGTTAATTTGGGGAAGGCGCAAGGATTCATGTTATCCTTTGGGCGCGCGATTATAAGTTACTGATTGTTTTCTTCCTTTAATAAGACCCATGCGCGGCCGCGCAAGGTTAAAAAGGTTGAAAAAACCAGTTTGTGGTATGGTCTCAAATCCTTTTTATGAGGTTTTTTGGGCCCTTACCCCTTCAAGTCCCCCCAGTCTAGTGTTGTACTTATGCAAGTAAGTGGAGCACTGGACTTATGAGAGGGAAAAAGTTTTTGGGCGCGAAAAGGTAAGAAAGCTTCTGTTAGAAGATTTGAATTTTGTAAAGATTTTTTTTTTTTATGGAAAATCTTTGACTTGAAGCTAGCACAGTAAATTGATTTTGACAACCTGTCATTGTCAGTTGTTTTTTACTGCCCGTGTCTTATACGCGCACGTGTAAACGCGTGTATGTTCTGACATCTGCTTTTTCTGTTGCTTGGGGAACCGTGATACCCGGAACAGTGCTGTGACGGTTACCGATGCTATTTATTGCGATGGGTATATAATCGTTTGGGTAACCTCTTCTCTGTAATCATTGTTTTGTTTGAAAACTTTGCCCTATTCCTTGTTTTTAAGAAAAACTTTCCATCATTCCCCTGCTTATGTCAACCGGAGAACGTCAAGAGGATCTTGTTGAAGAGATGTCGACTGAACTTCCACCATTGAAGTGGCCCAGGGCGTCTTTTGAGGGTTTGATTCAGAATCTTAAATTTCCGGAGAACTGGGGTGCCTTGTATCCCGAAGAAGGGCAAACGGCAGCGAATGCTCCGGCCGGGTATATTACCCTTTTTTGGGATTTTTTCTGCGATGGTAACTTTCGTTTGCCTGTTACCAGATTTTTCCTTGAAATTCTTGGATTCTATAATCTGCATATCTCCCAACTTCACCCTATTGGTATGGTTAGGGTTCGTCATTTCGAATTTGTATGTCGAACGATGCATGTGGAGCCAACCGTTCCCCGATTTAGGGTTTTTTATCAGATGCACTGTACCCAAGGGTTTTACTCATTTGTTCAGAGGTCTTCTGCAAAGAAAATTCTTCATCAGCCCCCAAAATCATTTCATGATTGGAAACAGAAATTTTTCTTCATCAAGGCTGGAGTGATTCCGATGAAGATGACGCTAAGAGGGAAGGACGATATTCCGATTGAATCAATTCAGACCCCTGTTGATGAGAACCGGTACCAAGATCTGAAGGATGTTCCCAATATTGCTTTGCCGGAGAAAGCCCTAGTCGGAGCTGGCATGAGTTTGAACTGGAAGATGGAACGTGATGATAAACCCGTGTACACTGAGGATGGTCATAGTAAGTATTGGGGTTTTGTCACTGTTCTTCTTCATTTTTTTTTTTTTTTTTTGACCTGCTTTCTCTTCAATGTAGTTGTTTCTCTATATGTTGTTGCTTTTAAGAGGGAAGGCGGAAGAATGGGGACTATCAAGAAGAAACCTGAAGAGGAGCTCTGGTATCACCGTATTGTGAAGAATTTTGTGCTTCCGCAGGACGCGGACCTATCTGTTCAACCGGCACCTGGTGCTGGTGAGTTTATATATGTTTTTCTTTTCTTTTTTTTGCTTTGAGTAAATTTCTCTGTCTTGCGCTTTTTTGTAGGTGAGTTGTTGAATTTGGGCATAGGCCCTGAGAAGAAAAAACGCGCAACTATGTCTACTTCCGCGCCGAAGAGAAGTGAAACTGTTAAGACTCAACCTTTGAAGGCGAAAAATGCTGGAGAGAAGAAAGGTACGCGCCGTTCTTCTGTTTCCAGGTGTGACTATGTGGTGGTTTCTGACTCGTTGGAGGGTCTTACTCCTGTAGTGACCATGCGGGAACCGAAGCCAGAACCGAAGGATTCTGCCGATATTCCTCCTTTTAACCCAAATGAGCTTATCGATCTGGATTCCAGTCCCGAGCGTTTGGTTCATAGGAAGGCCGGTAAGAGAAAGCCAGCTGATGCTGATGCGGAGGGTCAACCTCCCAAGAAAGTGCAGAGGAAGAAAATTACTAGAAAGGGAAACCTAGATGCTTTCGTTTCAGAATCCATTCCTGGTAGGTATTGCTGTTCTTTGTTTTCTTTGAGCGGATAGGATTTTTATAGACTTTTGTTTTTCCAGAAATTCCTGTTTCTTCTGTTCCTGTGGACGTACCAACTGTGGTTGATAAAGAACTTCCCCCTTCCCCACCGCGCGCTACCGTTACACACCCGTTAGAGTCTTCAGAGATAGCTGGGGAAGGTGTTGAGAAAACTGTTGAGGCTGAGGAGCCTGTTGGTATTAACATAGAAACTGAACAGATTGTTGAGCCAAGTGTGGTAAATGATGATAATCAACCGACACCGGAAAAGGAAACTGCTGAGACAATTCAATCTTCTCCTCCCAGACCTTCTGAAACTGTTCCTGAGCATACTGAAAAGGCCGCTACTGAGGAGGCAGGTTCTTCTGCTGGTGTTGAGAAACAATCTCCAATTCATCCAGAAGAAACTTTAAGAGAGTATTATTACCGGATGTATGCGGAGAAAGATGCTGCTGATCCTCATATTCCTGTTTGGAATGTGAAGAAAGGAGATACTTTCTCGGATTGGCGTGTATGCCAAGATTGGTTGCAGGGGATACTTCCGCCTGGCGAGATTAAATTTCAGGAAAATCAGCCTTATGAACAGACCTATCAATCTTATCTTGCAGAAACTGCATCCCATGTTTCTACTACTCATCGTATAGTGCGTGAGTGGTATAGCATGCATAAAGAGCGAGCATCTTTTGTAGCATCACAAAGGAAGTTTGCAAAAGATGAAAAACATGTGGCTCAGTTGAAGGCTAAATTAGAGACTGAGCAAGCTAAATTTGAAGCGGAGCGCAAGACTGAAGAATGGTCAGTTTCTGGTTGGAAAAGAAAAGCTGAAGCTGAAGCTGCGCTTTTATCTGAGGAGCGCAAAAATTGGAGAAGAGTTTGTGAGAAAGATAATGCCGAGAAGGCAAACCTTCGCAATATCATAAATAACCTCAAGGCTGAGGTTGAAAATCTGAAGAATCAAGATGCGGAGGTAGAAAGATTGAAGAAAGAAAAAGCTGATATGGAAGCTATGTTGATGGAGGCGCGTTCTCATAGGGAACGAAGTGAGCAACGGGAGGTACAAGCTTTAGCCACTCTTGCCGTTAGAGATAAAGAATTATAAGAACTTACCGCTTTGGTTTCTGACCAGGAACAATTGAAGAAGGATCTGGAGCTTGCGCGTTCCGAGAATACTGAAACCTCCCGCCGTTTAACTGAGGCTGAAGAGAAACTGGAGAATTCAGAAATGGCGCGGGTTTCAGCGGAAAGCGAGCTCGAACCCTTGAAGAACGATATGGCCTGGTTGAAAGATCGCGGGATTGCATGTGTGAGTTCCTTTCTTCTTTTTTGTCTATGTATGCGCTTGTTTTGATGCTTATCTTTATTTGATTTCATAGGTTGCTGAGTCTGTTTTAAACTCTGAAGAACTGGACAAAACTGTTGCTAATTTGATGGTTGCTGCGCGACGAGATGGTTATGCGCAAGGTTATGCGGAATGCTCCCAACATGTGAATAGCGCTTTGAAAGTTAACTGGGATGATAGCAAGTCCACTACCTTTGGCGTTAATACTGCCAGCGCACTGGCTGCTATGAAGACAGAGTTTAATAACTTACAACTTCCAGTGATGGAGTTGATAAATGTGGCGCTGCAATCGGACGATCACGTTGCGCAACTTAAGGAAATCTTTCCGGATGGGGGAGAAGATTTTGAATAGGATTGTATTGAACAATTTTTTTTTTTTTTTGTGTGTAGGATGTAGATCCTTGTTTTGTTGGTGCGCTGTGGCGCGAGGATTTTAAACACTGACGTGTCTAAACTCTCTAGGGCGTATTTGTACGCTTAAAAATAGCAGGTTTCTATTTGTTTTGTTGAATGACTTTACAATATCTTGCATGAGTACAATTACTTTTTCTTTGAGTAAGGCGAATAAAGTTGGTATGAAGCTCATGTATGAGTTTATGGTCGTTTGTGACGGGATCACTGACCGCGCATGGAGCTTTGTGTTAAACTACCATAATGTTTTTGCTCTTACTAAAAAGAAATTGCATGCACTTTGTAAACACAAAAATAATAGAAACTTTGTAATTTTATTCATGGATAATGCTCAGAGGCGTTACAAAGTTTTTTGGATAATTAAATGGAACTTAACTTACTCCCTGATAGTTCCGCCGCTTTTGATAAGTCGTGTCTTTTCCGCGGAAAACGTACAGAGTTCTTTAAGTCTTAGCCCGTTTGCTTGAGCCTTCTTCTCCCCGAGTAATCTGTTTAATCTCCTTGCGCATATTTTGGAGCAAATGCGTAAGTTCTCCATTTTTGAGAGCCTTTTCGATTTCCGTGCGCAGAGATATACAGTTGTTCGTGGTGTGCCCGTTATCCTTATGATATTCGCAGTACTGCGTCGGGTCTTGACCACGTTTACTCTTCATCGGAATCGGGGGTTTGAATTGGTGATCCTCGGTACTTAGTACCTCTGCTGGGGTTTTCGTTAGGGGAGTCCACTGTCTCTCCCTATTTTCGTGTTTGTTTTCTCTTTGAGCAGAGAATTTGTTAGTTGTTGTGCGGCCGTCTTCCGAGGATCGACTTCCTGATGCTTCACGCCATGACTTTTTGTACCTTTTTTCTCCATTTGCGCTTAAGTCTGCTGGCCTGTTGTGTGGTGGTGGTGGCCTGTTTGTAGTAAGGTTTTTCTCGGTCTGCGCATAAACCTTGGCCGCCGCCATTATCTTTTCCCAACTCGTGGGGAGACCCTCTGTTCCCGATAACACCTTGACCATGTCGTCACACCTAACCGCGTACTTAAACTGAGCACGGATTAGTTGTTCGCTAACACCTCCAATTTCTAACACTTCTTTATTGTATCTGGTAATAAAATCTTCCAGATTCTCATCATCGCGGCGCCAGATGTTCATGACGTCGGATGTATCACGTTTTGACCGCCTTTGTTGGCTGAAGTGTGTTAAAAATTTTCTTCGCAGATCCTTCCACGACTCGATCTGTCCTGTTGGTAGGTTATCAAACCAGATTCGCGCTGGGCCAGTTAGTGTTTGCACAAACAAATGACACCACAGCGGAAGGGTCCAACCGCCGACCAACCCTGCGCTGGTGAATACTCTTAGATGATCATCAGGGTCAGTTAACCCATTGAATTTCCCAACGTTAGATGGTAACTTGGCCCTTTCCAACGGAGCCAGAGCTATCTCTAATATGAACTTCGAGTTTTCTGCCGCTTCGTCCGGGCGATAAACTAAATCATAGTTGTGCTCGGCCTCAGGGTTATAAACCGCTCGAGGCCTGCATTTGTTATGGTTTGGCTGTAGTCTATTGAATACGCTGGTGTTTTCACTCAAACGATATGTTCGATCGGATTCATCGGTATGAATGTCTCGTTGGGAACCCAACCTGTCATGGACCGATTGTCTTCGACGAGGGTGTAGTTCATCATGATGTTGTCTTCGGTAACTGCTTGTATCATCATAAGTTGATTCTTCTCGTTGAGAGGCATGAGCTCTTGATCCCGGCCTCCGGGATTGGGTTATAGGAGCAGTTTGAGCACATAACTGTGAGTATACTGCGTTTAATGCTCCTTGGGACCGGACATACCATGATATCAGAGTTTCTCCTGGTGGTAAAATTGATTGTGCAGGATTTGCTGGTAACATTCCTGGGGTTACAGGATCATTTGCTCGATTGGATTGGACCTCATTATCGTCCGAGGCTTCCTCTACGATCCCTTCTGTTGGTAAATTGTTTCCGACGTTTGGTCGAGGACCAGTTTGTCGGTGAGATGACGAATTTTCTGCCATGTGCAAAAACAGAAAATGGAATGAACTGAATCGAAACGAGATAGAAACTAGAAAAACTGAGAAAACGGTGGGCGCCAATGAAGAAACACTAACTAAATGGTCGGAACCAAGATAGTTAGGGGGTTTGAATCCGCATAAAAGGTTAGCTCTCTCTCGGTTGATTCAGTTGCAATGGAATTCCTTCTCCGGTGATTCTGCAAAAAAGAACACCATTAGCCTCGTCAAGGGGAGAAGAGGGTTCTCTCCTTGACCCGACTCCGGCGTGAGAATAAGTATTGGTATCGGAGAAGATCAGTATTTGAGGAGTGAGAGTAATCTGAATTTATACCTGAACAGTTCTCTTATTTATAACCGGGAGTTTGGGAGGGAAAACCTGTTATTGAAAAGATGACGGAAGATGCTAACGCCGTAGCGGTTATCTTTTCTTCCGTTAAGTTCTTTGATCCTTTGTTAAGTTGTCTCGATCCGATGTGAGTGCACACGGATCGTGGTTTGATCTATGGCTGGGGAGTTGCCACGTGGAAAGTGATTAAGTGGAGATTACTCTCCAATTGCATGCCTTTGTTGTGATTTCAGAGTTGCTTATGGTGATGACACGTGTCCAGACGGTTATAACCGTCTGGGTGGTGCACGATTGTATTTCCATCTAGATTATTGTTGTAATCTGGTGTGACACCTTACCGTGTGGACGCAGATGAATAACTCCCAGGTCTGGGCAAAATAATATCCAAGTCTGGATATTTAGGCGGAGGTATCTGAACAAAAGGTTTTGATCCTTTGTTAATTTGGGGAAGGCGCAAGGATTCATGTTATCCTTTGGGCGCGCGATTATAAGTTACTGATTGTTTTCTTCCTTTAATAAGACCCATGCGCGGCCGCGCAAGGTTAAAAAGGTTGAAAAAACCAGTTTGTGGTATGGTCTCAAATCCTTTTTATGAGGTTTTTTGGGCCCTTACCCCTTCAATAAGCAATTACCTTTTTGCGTTGCATTAGCACACATCCTAATCCCAACTTAGAAGCATCACAGAAGACTTTAAAATCTTCTGTTCCGTCTGGTAAGGCTAGAATTGGGGCGTTTGTTAATCTTTTCTTTAAAATCCTAAAGGCCTCTTCTTACTTAGGTCCCCATTCAAATTTAACAGTTTTATAGGTTAGCTTAGTTAATGCAACAACTATCTTAGAGAAATTTCGTATGAAGCGCCTATAATATCCGGCTAGTCCTAGAAAACTTCTAATTTCGGTAGCAGATTGTGGGGCCTTCCACTTTGTGATCGCTTCTATCTTAGAGGGATCCACGTGAATACCTTCGTGATTCACCATGTGTCCTAAAAATTGTACCTCTTGTAGCCAAAATTCGCATTTCGAGAACTTGGCGTAAAGCTTTTCCTTCCTTAACAAAGTTAAAAGTGCATGCAGGTGCTCACAATGCTCGTCCTGGCTTTTGGAATAAATAAGTATATCGTCGATGAAGACAATTACGAATTTATCCAAATACGGTTTACAGATCCTATTCATCATGTCCATAAATGCTGCAGGAGCATTTGTTAGTCCAAATGGCATGACTGTAAACTCGTACTGACCATACCTAGTCCTGAAAGCAGTTTTAGGAATGTCTTCTTCCTGTACCTTCAGTTGATGGTATCCGGAGCTCAAATCTATTTTGGAGAAATATCTAGCTCCCTGAAGTTGATCAAAAAGATCATCAATCCTAGGTAATGGGTATCGATTTTTAAGTGTAACCTTATTCAATTCCCTATAATCGATACACATTCGCATTGAGCCATCCTTCTTTTTCACAAATAACACTGGTGCTCCCCAAGGGGATGAACTAGGTTGTATAAATCCTTTGTTCAATAATTCATCCAACTGCTTCTTCAGTTCTAACATTTCTGTGGGTGCTAATCGATATGGTGCCTTAGCTATTGGTGTAGTTCCAGGAATTAGATGAATTCTAAACTCTACTTCCCTATCTGGTAGTAATCCAGGTAGCTCTTCTGGGAAGACATCCGGATATTCTGACACTACTGTGATTTCCTTAAGTTCCTTACCTTTAGTGTCAATGATTACCGAAATCATATACACTATTTCTTGTTTTCGTTCATATTTAGCAACTTTCATTACTGAAATGAACTTCATTGGTTTATGCGGCTTATATCCTGAATTAAAAATTACTTCTCCTGTGGGTGTATTAATTTCTATGGAATTTTTATCACAGAGGATTCGAGCATGGTTGGCTACTAACCAATCCATTGCTAATACGACATCGAATCCAGCTAAATTCATAGGCAGCAGGTTTGTAGAAAATTTATATCCTGAGAGTTCTATCTTTCCTTTTTGCAAAACCTTATCTTATATTAACAGATTTTCCATCTGCTAATTCTACCGTATAAACCTGCCTAAGTTTGGTTAAAGGTTGCTTAAAAGCCTGGCAGAACGAAGTATTTATAAAACTTTGGTTTGCACCAGAGTCAAATAATACTTTTGCATAAACGTCATGCACAAGAAATGTACCAACTATCACATCTGGAATCAGATCTGCTTCCTGTGTAATCAGTTAGAAGGCTCGTGCATTCTTCTTATTCGTTCCTTCAGCAGGTTTGGCCTTGTTATCAGCTGGTTTGACCAATTTTGGGCATTCTGGCCTGAAGTGTCCTGTTTCTCTGCAATTGAAGCAGATCATGGATTTCTTCCTGCAATTCTCTTTTTGGTGCCCTGGGATTTTGTAGAAATTACAGTATCCGTTACATTTTCCAAAATGCTTTCTTTTACAGGTACTGCAAAATGGAGCAGTGGAGGACTGCCCAGTTCCCTTTTTCTTGAAGTTGCTACTATTATTACCCCTACGAAATCCTTGGGTAATCTTCCGGGCCAATTCCTTTTTCCTATTTTCTTCTCTTGTGCGCACCAGTCCGTCAGTCAGAGTGTTTGCCAATTCGACCGCATCGTCAATCGTGCAGGGTCTCGCAGCTTTGATTATATCACGAATCTCGCTAATTAGTCCCCAAATATAGCGAGAAATAAGTATCGGTTGTGGCGAGTGTTGGTGCATATGTCTGTCGACTTAGTCTTGTTTAGAGTCTTGTATTAGATTAGAAAGTTCAGTGTTAGTGCATTTATGTCTATAGCCTTCGTCAATCCGAGCCGTAGCGAGAAACAGAAGAAAACGAGTTTTTATAGTGTTATATCTAGTAACAAAGGCAAGGTGGCATAATTGTAATTAATGAGAAATCTCATTAAAAGCCAAGGACTATAAATAGATCCTTATGTCATAGTTTAAGGACTTTTGCCATTTTAGAGATTTGAAGAGCTCTAGTTCTAGAGAGAGAAACTAGAGAGAGAAAGTCTCTAAGTGATTCAAGTGATTGTACAATTTCAGATTTTATCAAAGAATCACGTTTAGATTACGTCATGTGTGTTTAGGTCGCGTTCGTGTACGGATTCCGCACGTTTCACGTTCGTTTCGCAATCGTTTCGGAGTCAAAACCGGTCCTACAAGAAGAAAAAGAAAGTTATTGGCGATGAATCTGGCTCATCCAAGTCAGACAAGCCAAGTTCGGGCAATGAATCTGATTCCATAAAATCAGATGAGCCACAAGTTGAGGTAAAGAAAGAAGAGACAGTTTCGTTAATGAATGATGAGAACTTTCCACCATTACGAGCCGCAAACCTAAAATCAAAATGTGTTGATGCTGGAAAAATGTTTAATAGCAATGTTAAACATATTTTTAGCAAGATGGTTGATGGTAAGGAAAAAGGAGTGAAAGAGTTTTATGAAGAAAAGAGAAAAGCTCAAAACACACCTAAGGCTGGTCAGGCTTGGGTGTCAAAATCTGTTGGTTGAATTCCTGACTTGCCGGAGCTTCCAGGTTGGTAAGCGTGAAGCAGGTATCGGCATCATTCTTGAGAAATTCACAGGATGGTAACTGTGATATTTCATCTTACAAGTGGTTAATCAAGGACATTAAGTTCTACTTGATTTTCTACAAGTGATAGTGGTGTTTGACCTAATAATGTTAAATTTTCAAAATGGTTAAAAGAGAACAAGGTGATGAGATGACCCCGAACCCATAAGTGATGGGTAAACAAACTAATTTTTCCAGAAAAACCATTCTGATTAAAACAAACTTAAGTGTTTTGAAATCATTATGGGAAAATAGTTTGTTGTAAAGGGGAGTTTTGATTGAATATGCCGAAACCCTCACGGCTGAACAAACATGATTACTTTCATCAGATTGAAAAACGGTTTTCAAACTGTAAAATATCAATGTGTTGTAAATCATGGGGGTATGTTAGATTTTCTGCAAATCAGTACACTTTTAGCAGAAAATGGATGGCGAGACAAAGCTATCAGTGTTGGTTGTCAAATTTTCTTTATATGATTTTGTATTTTAGGGGGAGTAATGTTGTTAGAAAATACAAAAACATTTGAAAATTTGAAAAAGTCAAAAACATGATAAAATTCAAAAATTGAGTTTTTTGCGTAAAAAGAGGAAATGATAGTACATCAGTAGATAGTTACAGTACGCTAAAGAAATGGAAAGTTTAAATGTGTTAAACGATCTCACCGTGGATGTGTCGGTAGATTTTTATACATTTAGTAAACTTTTTCGGGATATAAACCTAAATTCAAACTTACTTATTTCGTGGGGAACACTACTTGGATATATAGGTAACCCCTGAAATCTCGTTTGAAAGGTCTCTTAATCTGATATACTAGGTCTTTATACTCAATGATGTCTGGGGTATTATTCCGGGACTTCTGCTGAACGGTAGTTCTGACCTAGTCTGTGACAACTCGTATTTCCAAACCGATCTTTGTACTTGATGCAACGTAAACATTATGTGATTATGTGAGTTAGATGATTTAATGGAATGATATTTTATTGAATTTTATGTGTTATATGTTGTGTTGTATGTATGTGCGTATATGAACGACCCAAACGCACAACACTCACCCGATCGTACAAGCCCATTTGGGCCACCACTTGTATCCGGATCATGGGCGTCCATTGAGGGTTCGGCCCACTTCCCCCCATATCGCATAACACAAAGGAGTTAGGGTAAACTTATCATTTGTTGCAACTCTCATAATACACAAACCCTAGTTCTTTTCTCTCTCTCCCTCACGAACTTGAAAGGCAGCCAAGCATCTCCTTCACCGAAGATTTTTGTGTTCGGATCAATCCCCTACCCTCTTCTTAAATTGGTTAGTGTTTATGATTATGTTCAGTTACTCGATCGTTATGATTTCATGATGTGGATTAAGTGATTGTGTATGTATGATGAACAATGGTATTATGTATTGATGTTTAAACAAGTTGATTTGTATGATTATGATCTAGAACCGAATGCTTGTTAAAAATCGGCTGATATGTGTATACTTCGGATTATTAATCATATGATATTGTGTTGTCAGAAACATGATTCGGTACACACGTTTTGACCTAGGGAATGTGGCTGATGTGATGATGATCAATCTTATTTTAATAGATATTACATGTCATTGTTTGGTCCACTAACCCTTGATGTGATAAACATAGTTGTCGGCTATAGTGTTGTATGGCATGTGATGATAGTATGATAATAGTCAATATTGTCCACTGCATATATATTAAATAAAAATCGGTCCAATACTAGCTTGAGGTGTTATAGATTGTTGGCCATGGTTGATTAATTTAATGATGATGATGATGATCCGATGTGAATGATTGTTGTTTTGTTCGAATAGTGTGTATGTATGATGATGAGCATGTGACTTTGATTGATAGTATATTAAGGATTCATTATGATATTCAGCCATTGTTTTCATAGTTGCATGCAATTGTCAGAAGTCATGTGTGGAGCAATGATTAAATCAAATAGAGGAAACATTATTATAGTATTGTTAGTGATGTATTGATGAATGTATGATCTGATTGTTATTTGATATCACGATGTAAATGAATTTTGGGTCACTGTTATGAACATGATATACATGATTTAGGCCTTTTTAATTGGACCGAACAATTCTAACAGATTATTTATATACTGTTTAAGTTAGTAATGGGTGGAATGAATTATAGAATGATTGGTTGGAAAATGTTGTTTGATCGAATATTGATGAAACTGTGAATTTGTTAACTGACAAAATAAAAGGGAACAATATAACCAATTGGCATGATTGACGGAGAATAAAACAAATCGCACAAGATCAAATCTTATCAAATAAGCTTTCTGATCGCACAAGATTGTCCAGTCGTACAAGCTTGGCTGGATCGCACAAGATTAAAACAAGCTGTTTTGGGTCGCACAAGCTTTGGGCTTATTCACATGTTGGGCCGGGGTATTTAGTGGGTTATGTTAGTGAGTCGCACAAGAAGTTACTAAACCGCACAAGATGAATGATTTCTTAATAGTTGGGCGTTTTATGGAATTGACTGTTTAAGTGTTTATGTGGTTGCCATGATCGATACGTGTTCGTAACTGTTAGTTTATGTGTATAAATATGTACGATACTTGAAACCAAAACCTGACTTGTATAATGACCATGTTAGGACGTGGTTGACCACTAGCTGCTAGACTTGACCTTTCTGTGTTATCTGCCGAGCAAACCAAGGTGAGTTCACACTTCGTTACAAAGCATGGGATTCCCAGGGGTTGGGAATGGGTTAAGGAATAGGGATTCCTCGTCCTGTTGAGACGTATTCAGGAACATAGATTCCTCGTCCTGTTGAGACGTAATCAGGAACATAGATTCCTCGTCCTGTTGAGACGTATTTAACTATACCAGACTAGAACTCTATCAACGAAGTCCCTCCTTTTGTATCGACTTAATCGCCGAGGCCAATGGCGAACGGGTCATTAGTTAAATAGCGCTATTAGGTTTAACAAACCTCACACCGTGCCGCAGAGGACGGGCGTGGACTAATGGACTATGGCACGTCAGTGATGATAGACACAGACGTTAGGGCACTTAAACATGACGAACGTTAGTAGTCGATATGGTAACGAGTCTGGTGAATTAAACATGGGGTAGCCCCCACGGCCATAGAGCCGGGCTGGAATAGCCAACGTAAGAACGGGTAACTAATAAACGATTTTCGAACTATGGGGTAACCCCCACGGCTGGATAGCTGGTAAAGAGCAAACTGTGTTTTCGGAACAACTATAAACTGGACAACCAAACGTGAACTCACTCAACTTGTTGTTGACTCGTTACTACATGCTTTGCAGGTCTATAGGTACTTAGCTGGAGCTTGCACAAGGAAGAGTCGTTGTGGGACATGGACAGCTGTGTGCCATGTTAAACCTTTGAATATCTAAACTTATGATTTGGTTTTAAAACATTATGCTTCCGCTCATAACTTAACTATGTTTGCTTTGGACACTAATCGTGTTGGTTGGACTTTTACACTTAATTATTTACTTGTTCAATATGATTAGTGGTTTGATCCTGGTCAGTCACGCCTCCAAGCGGTGATACTCCGCATGTGGATTTTGGGGGTGTGACAGATTGGTATCAGAGCCATTGGTTATAGAGAACTTGGTTTTAATAAAGGAAAACGTTTTTGTTAAAACCAGACTATAACCTGTACAGTGCTCTACGATCCACAACGACGCTTCACTCCACGTGCAAGACTCGACATTCTAGGTGGTATGAATTATGTTTATATTGCCTACTTGCTAGATTGCATAGAACGATGCTCATGGTATGCTTAGATAAACGTAGAAACTATAGTTCGAAAACACACGTGTGCTTGCTTCCTACTGTCACTCCACACTTACACACATCCGCGACACCTTTCCCATTTGTGTTTCCTTCGATGTGAGATCATGAGGGAACGTGTGAACCTAACTCAAGCCAGCTGACGGCTCTTATCAACGAACAAGTTACGGCAGCACTCGCAGCCGCTCAGGCAGGAGGTATAACATGCTATTACGAATCTACCCTAGGATGTTAGATCCTACTCTCATGACCCAACTCTCGCGCTTAACCCTGTCTCTTCTTCCTCGCGTAACAAGGTCAGAACGCTCAGCCGCCTGTAGGCACATTCAGGACGTTCATGGACTGTCGTCCTAGTACTTTCAGTGCAACTAAAGGAGCTGATAGACTCCTCCATTGGTTTAAAAAGCTCGAGACTGTCTTAGAGACGTGTGAATGCCCTGAGACGCATAGGGTGAAGTACGCCACTGGTACTCTCGAAGGCACTAAGCTAACTTGGTGGAACTCGCAAGTTAAGATGCTGGGGCTGGCGGCTGCTAATGCCACCCCATAGAAGGATTTTGAGGAACTGATCAAACGTGAATACTGTAGTCGTGATGACATCCACAAACTGGATATGGAGTTCTTTAATCTGATGATGACGGGGTCAGAGATAGAAGCTTACACGAAACGATTCAAAGTCATGTAACTTCGGCCAACCTTGCTACCATCCAGGATGTTACTCGTCTTGCACATCGTCTCACAGACCAGGCAGTGGAACAGAACAAACGGCCGAAATGTATTAATGCTGCTACAACTAGTTCGGATGCTTCCAACGACAACAAACGCAAGTGGGATGGAATTCGAGCAAGGGTTCCACTTCGATTCAGTCTAAGTCGCAGCAGCGAAAAACGGAAGAGTACAGGGGGCCCAGTCAGCAGTCTTTTGGTAATTGAAGTCGGGGTGGATACAGGGGAAACCACCCTAAGTGCTATCGATGTAATTTACACCACAACGGGCCGTGCAACAAAGATCGTTGTCAGAGATGCAACAAGCTTGGTCATGGAGCCGAGGATTGTAGAGGCTCACGTCCTGTAAACCAGAACCGACAACAGCAGCCACAAGCTCCACAGAATCAGCAGCAATAGCAAGGTTAACAAAGGATGTTATCAGTGTGGTGCTGAAGGTTACTTCAAGAGACATTGACCACAGTTGAACCAGAACCAGAATCAGAATCACAACCAAGGAAACGGGAACAACAATGGAGACAACAACGGGGGTAATAACGACGGCAATGGTGCCAGGGGTCGAGTGTTCGTGATTGGTCAGAATGATGCTAGGAATGACCCCAACATTGTGATGATTTCGACATCGTTGCTGGTATGGATTGGCTACCTCAACCTCGAGCAGAGATCCTTTGCAAAGAAAAGATCGTCCGCATTACTCGTGCTGGTTAAGAACCTTTGGTAATTCATGGTGACAAGCTCCTGGAGCAGCACCCATAGCTCGTCCACCGTATCGTTTAGCTCCATCAGAGTTGAAAGAGCTATCTACGAAACTACAAGAACTCCTAGATATGGGTTTTATTCGTCCTAGCTCTTCGCCCTGGGGAGCTCCAGTGCGATTTGTGAAGAAGAAAGACGGTACGTTCAGAATATGCATCGACTACCGTGAATTGAACAAGGTGACTGTGAAGAACCGCTACCCTCTTCCACGCAATTGATGACTTGTTCGACCAGCTGCAAGGGTCGAGTTACGATTCAAAGATCGATTTGAGATAAGGATATCACCAGCTAAGAGTCCGAGAAGAGGACGCCTCTAAAACAGCCTTCAGAACCCGTTATGGACACTATGAGTTCTTGGTCATGCCTTCTGGGCTGACAAACGCACCTGCGGTCTTCATGGACTTGATGAATCGAGTGTGCAAGCCTTACTTAGACAAGTTAGTTATTGTCTTCATCGATGACATCCTGATCTATTCGAAGAGTCAGGAGGAACACGAGCAGCATTTACGACTTATTTTGGAACTCCTTCGAAAGGAACAGCTGTACGCTAAGTTTTCAAAATGTGACTTCTGGCTTCGTGAAGTCCATTTCTTAGGCCATGTAGTGAACAAGGATGGGATTCACGTTGATCCATCCAAGGTAGAGTCAATCAAGAGCTGGCCTGCACCTCGTACGCCAACGGAAATTCGCCAATTCTTGAGATTGACAGGTTACTACAGGAGATTTATCAAGGATTTTTCTAAGATTTCTCAGCCTCTTACTTCACTAACGCAGAAGGGCGTTGTTTATCGTTGTGGAAAACGCACAGGAGTTAGCGTTTCAGCACTTAAAGGATAGACTTTGCAGTGCACCTATCCTTTCATTGCCAGAGGGCACAGACGACTTCGTGGTTTATTGCGACGCATCCATTCAGGGTCTTGGTTGCGTATTGATGCAGCGGGATAAAGTTATAGCCTACGCCTCACGCCAACTCAAAGTTCATGAAAAGAACTACACTACACATGATTTAGAGCTGGGAGCTGTTGTTTTTACACTTAAGATATGGCGACACTACCTGTATGGTACCAAATGCGCAATCTACACTGCTCACAGGAGCCTCGAGCATATCTTAAAACAGAAGGAACTCAATATGCGACAACGACGATGGGTCGAACTGCTAAATGACTATGAATGCTCGATCAGGTACCACCCAGGCAAGGCCAATGTTGTGGCCGACGCCCTCAGTCGAAAGGACACTGCGCCTAAGCGCGTACGAGCTCTACAACTTACTATACAGTTTAGACTTCCTTCGCAAATACGAAATGCTCAGGTAGAAGCATTGAAACCAGAGAACGTCAGGGCTGAAGCCCTACGCGGTCCAAGGCAACGCTTAGAACAGAAGGAAGACGGTGCTTACTACGTAACAGGACGCATTTGGGTCCCACTTTATGGCAACCTACGAGAGCTTGTGATGGATGAGGCACACAAGTCTCGCTACTCGGTGCACCCTGGTTCGGATAAAATGTACCACGACATCAAAACCACATATTGGTGGCCTAGCATGAAGGCCCACATAGCAACTTACGTAAGAAAGTGCTTGACTTGTGCGAGAGTCAGGGCGGAATATCAGAAACCTTCATGCCCACTTCAACAACCAGAGATACCACAATGGAAATGGGAACAAATTTCCATGGATTTTGTTACTGGCCTGCCTAGATCACAACGTGGTAACGATACTATTTGGGTGATCGTGGATCGACTCACAAAGTCTGCTCACTTCTTGGCTATCAAAGAAACGGATAAGTTCTCCACTCTAGCAGAAGTATACCTTAAGGAAGTTGTCTCTAGGCACAGGGTGCCCATCTCTATCATCTCGGATCGAGATGCGCGTTTTACATCAGAACCGTGGCAAGCAATGCACAAGTCCTTTGGCTCAAGGCTAGATATGAGCACAGCTTATCATCCACAAACGGATGGGCAGTCGGAACGTACCATCCAGACCCTCGAAGACATGCTTAGGGCATGTGTAATCGATTTTGGCAATGGCTGGGAAAAGCATCTGCCACTCGTGGAATTCTCATACAATAACAGTTACCACACCAGCATTAAAGCTGCTCCGTTTGAGGCATTATACGGGCGTAAATGCCTGTCACCTCTTTGTTGGGCAGAGGTGGGGGATAGTCAGATTACTGGTCCAGAACATGGGGTGGACACAACAGAGAAACTTGCTCAGATACGACAACGAATGGCGGCAGCTCGTGACCATCAGAAAGTCTACGCCGATAAGGGCAGAAAACCGTTAGAGCTCCAGGGTGGGGAGCGGGTACTACTCAAAGTTTCACCCTGGAAGGGTGTGGTTCGTTTTGGTAAACGGGGCAAACTTAACCCACGATACGTTGGACCCTTCGAAGTCATTGAGAAGATAGGCAAGGTGGCCTACAGATTGAACTTACCAGCGGAACTCAGTGCAGTTCACGATGTTTTCCACGTGTCGAATCTAAAGAAATGTCTGTCAGATGAGACACACGTAGTTCCTTTGAAGGAGCTCACGATCGACGAGCAGTTACGATTCGTCGAGGAACCTGTTGAAATCACGGACCGGGATGTTAAGGTCCTCAAGCGTACTAGAATACCTCTCGTTCGAGTTCGTTGGAACTCACGTCGCGGCCCAGAGTTCACCTGGGAACGCGAAGATCAGATGAAACAAAAGTATCCCCAACTATTCGCAACCGATACAACCACTACTGAGACTGAAGCTACGGAATTTCGGGACGAAATTCCAGATCAACGGGGGGAGGATGTGACAACCCAGGAAAACCAGGAAAACCATGCAACTTAACTAGCTTCCTCAGTGAGTACGTGCTAAATTTCGGGACGAAATTTCTTTCAACTTGGGGATAATGTGACAACTCGTATTTCCAAACCGATCTTTGTACTTGATGCAACGTAAACATTATGTGATTATGTGAGTTAGATGATTTAATGGAATGATATTTTATTGAATTTTATGTGTTATATGTTGTGTTGTATGTATGTGCGTATATGAACGACCCAAACGCACAACACTCACCCGATCGTACAAGCCCATTTGGGCCACCACTTGTATCCGGATCATGGGCGTCCATTGAGGGTTCGGCCCACTTCCCCCCATATCGCATAACACAAAGGAGTTAGGGTAAACTTATCATTTGTTGCAACTCTCATAATACACAAACCCTAGTTCTTTTCTCTCTCTCCCTCACGAACTTGAAAGGCAGCCAAGCATCTCCTTCACCGAAGATTTTTGTGTTCGGATCAATCCCCTACCCTCTTCTTAAATTGGTTAGTGTTTATGATTATGTTCAGTTACTCGATCGTTATGATTTCATGATGTGGATTAAGTGATTGTGTATGTATGATGAACAATGGTATTATGTATTGATGTTTAAACAAGTTGATTTGTATGATTATGATCTAGAACCGAATGCTTGTTAAAAATCGGCTGATATGTGTATACTTCGGATTATTAATCATATGATATTGTGTTGTCAGAAACATGATTCGGTACACACGTTTTGACCTAGGGAATGTGGCTGATGTGATGATGATCGATCTTATTTTAATAGATATTACATGTCATTGTTTGGTCCACTAACCCTTGATGTGATAAACATAGTTGTCGGCTATAGTGTTGTATGGCATGTGATGATAGTATGATAATAGTCAATATTGTCCACTGCATATATATTAAATAAAAATCGGTCCAATACTAGCTTGAGGTGTTATAGATTGTTGGCCATGGTTGATTAATTTAATGATGATGATGATGATCCGATGTGAATGATTGTTGTTTTGTTCGAATAGTGTGTATGTATGATGATGAGCATGTGACTTTGATTGATAGTATATTAAGGATTCATTATGATATTCAGCCATTGTTTTCATAGTTGCATGCAATTGTCAGAAGTCATGTGTGGAGCAATGATTAAATCAAATAGAGGAAACATTATTATAGTATTGTTAGTGATGTATTGATGAATGTATGATCTGATTGTTATTTGATATCACGATGTAAATGAATTTTGGGTCACTGTTATGAACATGATATACATGATTTAGGCCTTTTTAATTGGACCGAACAATTCTAACAGATTATTTATATACTGTTTAAGTTAGTAATGGGTGGAATGAATTATAGAATGATTGGTTGGAAAATGTTGTTTGATCGAATATTGATGAAACTGTGAATTTGTTAACTGACAAAATAAAAGGGAACAATATAACCAATTGGCATGATTGACGGAGAATAAAACAAATCGCACAAGATCAAATCTTATCAAATAAGCTTTCTGATCGCACAAGATTGTCCAGTCGTACAAGCTTGGCTGGATCGCACAAGATTAAAACAAGCTGTTTTGGGTCGCACAAGCTTTGGGCTTATTCACATGTTGGGCCGGGGTATTTAGTGGGTTATGTTAGTGAGTCGCACAAGAAGTTACTAAACCGCACAAGATGAATGATTTCTTAATAGTTGGGCGTTTTATGGAATTGACTGTTTAAGTGTTTATGTGGTTGCCATGATCGATACGTGTTCGTAACTGTTAGTTTATGTGTATAAATATGTACGATACTTGAAACCAAAACCTGACTTGTATAATGACCATGTTAGGACGTGGTTGACCACTAGCTGCTAGACTTGACCTTTCTGTGTTATCTGCCGAGCAAACCAAGGTGAGTTCACACTTCGTTACAAAGCATGGGATTCCCAGGGGTTGGGAATGGGTTAAGGAATAGGGATTCCTCGTCCTGTTGAGACGTATTCAGGAACATAGATTCCTCGTCCTGTTGAGACGTAATCAGGAACATAGATTCCTCGTCCTGTTGAGACGTATTTAACTATACCAGACTAGAACTCTATCAACGAAGTCCCTCCTTTTGTATCGACTTAATCGCCGAGGCCAATGGCGAACGGGTCATTAGTTAAATAGCGCTATTAGGTTTAACAAACCTCACACCGTGCCGCAGAGGACGGGCGTGGACTAATGGACTATGGCACGTCAGTGATGATAGACACAGACGTTAGGGCACTTAAACATGACGAACGTTAGTAGTCGATATGGTAACGAGTCTGGTGAATTAAACATGGGGTAGCCCCCACGGCCATAGAGCCGGGCTGGAATAGCCAACGTAAGAACGGGTAACTAATAAACGATTTTCGAACTATGGGGTAACCCCCACGGCTGGATAGCTGGTAAAGAGCAAACTGTGTTTTCGGAACAACTATAAACTGGACAACCAAACGTGAACTCACTCAACTTGTTGTTGACTCGTTACTACATGCTTTGCAGGTCTATAGGTACTTAGCTGGAGCTTGCACAAGGAAGAGTCGTTGTGGGACATGGACAGCTGTGTGCCATGTTAAACCTTTGAATATCTAAACTTATGATTTGGTTTTAAAACATTATGCTTCCGCTCATAACTTAACTATGTTTGCTTTGGACACTAATCGTGTTGGTTGGACTTTTACACTTAATTATTTACTTGTTCAATATGATTAGTGGTTTGATCCTGGTCAGTCACGCCTCCAAGCGGTGATACTCCGCATGTGGATTTTGGGGGTGTGACAGATTGGTATCAGAGCCATTGGTTATAGAGAACTTGGTTTTAATAAAGGAAAACGTTTTTGTTAAAACCAGACTATAACCTGTACAGTGCTCTACGATCCACAACGACGCTTCACTCCACGTGCAAGACTCGACATTCTAGGTGGTATGAATTATGTTTATATTGCCTACTTGCTAGATTGCATAGAACGATGCTCATGGTATGCTTAGATAAACGTAGAAACTATAGTTCGAAAACACACGTGTGCTTGCTTCCTACTGTCACTCCACACTTACACACATCCGCGACACCTTTCCCATTTGTGTTTCCTTCGATGTGAGATCATGAGGGAACGTGTGAACCTAACTCAAGCCAGCTGACGGCTCTTATCAACGAACAAGTTACGGCAGCACTCGCAGCCGCTCAGGCAGGAGGTATAACATGCTATTACGAATCTACCCTAGGATGTTAGATCCTACTCTCATGACCCAACTCTCGCGCTTAACCCTGTCTCTTCTTCCTCACGTAACAAGGTCAGAACGCTCAGCCGCCTGTAGGCACATTCAGGACGTTCATGGACTGTCGTCCTAGTACTTTCAGTGCAACTAAAGGAGCTGATAGACTCCTCCATTGGTTTAAAAAGCTCGAGACTGTCTTAGAGACGTGTGAATGCCCTGAGACGCATAGGGTGAAGTACGCCACTGGTACTCTCGAAGGCACTAAGCTAACTTGGTGGAACTCGCAAGTTAAGATGCTGGGGCTGGCGGCTGCTAATGCCACCCCATAGAAGGATTTTGAGGAACTGATCAAACGTGAATACTGTAGTCGTGATGACATCCACAAACTGGATATGGAGTTCTTTAATCTGATGATGACGGGGTCAGAGATAGAAGCTTACACGAAACGATTCAAAGTCATGTAACTTCGGCCAACCTTGCTACCATCCAGGATGTTACTCGTCTTGCACATCGTCTCACAGACCAGGCAGTGGAACAGAACAAACGGCCGAAATGTATTAATGCTGCTACAACTAGTTCGGATGCTTCCAACGACAACAAACGCAAGTGGGATGGAATTCGAGCAAGGGTTCCACTTCGATTCAGTCTAAGTCGCAGCAGCGAAAAACGGAAGAGTACAGGGGGCCCAGTCAGCAGTCTTTTGGTAATTGAAGTCGGGGTGGATACAGGGGAAACCACCCTAAGTGCTATCGATGTAATTTACACCACAACGGGCCGTGCAACAAAGATCGTTGTCAGAGATGCAACAAGCTTGGTCATGGAGCCGAGGATTGTAGAGGCTCACGTCCTGTAAACCAGAACCGACAACAGCAGCCACAAGCTCCACAGAATCAGCAGCAATAGCAAGGTTAACAAAGGATGTTATCAGTGTGGTGCTGAAGGTTACTTCAAGAGACATTGACCACAGTTGAACCAGAACCAGAATCAGAATCACAACCAAGGAAACGGGAACAACAATGGAGACAACAACGGGGGTAATAACGACGGCAATGGTGCCAGGGGTCGAGTGTTCGTGATTGGTCAGAATGATGCTAGGAATGACCCCAACATTGTGATGATTTCGACATCGTTGCTGGTATGGATTGGCTACCTCAACCTCGAGCAGAGATCCTTTGCAAAGAAAAGATCGTCCGCATTACTCGTGCTGGTTAAGAACCTTTGGTAATTCATGGTGACAAGCTCCTGGAGCAGCACCCATAGCTCGTCCACCGTATCGTTTAGCTCCATCAGAGTTGAAAGAGCTATCTACGAAACTACAAGAACTCCTAGATATGGGTTTTATTCGTCCTAGCTCTTCGCCCTGGGGAGCTCCAGTGCGATTTGTGAAGAAGAAAGACGGTACGTTCAGAATATGCATCGACTACCGTGAATTGAACAAGGTGACTGTGAAGAACCGCTACCCTCTTCCACGCAATTGATGACTTGTTCGACCAGCTGCAAGGGTCGAGTTACGATTCAAAGATCGATTTGAGATAAGGATATCACCAGCTAAGAGTCCGAGAAGAGGACGCCTCTAAAACAGCCTTCAGAACCCGTTATGGACACTATGAGTTCTTGGTCATGCCTTCTGGGCTGACAAACGCACCTGCGGTCTTCATGGACTTGATGAATCGAGTGTGCAAGCCTTACTTAGACAAGTTAGTTATTGTCTTCATCGATGACATCCTGATCTATTCGAAGAGTCAGGAGGAACACGAGCAGCATTTACGACTTATTTTGGAACTCCTTCGAAAGGAACAGCTGTACGCTAAGTTTTCAAAATGTGACTTCTGGCTTCGTGAAGTCCATTTCTTAGGCCATGTAGTGAACAAGGATGGGATTCACGTTGATCCATCCAAGGTAGAGTCAATCAAGAGCTGGCCTGCACCTCGTACGCCAACGGAAATTCGCCAATTCTTGAGATTGGCAGGTTACTACAGGAGATTTATCAAGGATTTTTCTAAGATTTCTCAGCCTCTTACTTCACTAACGCAGAAGGGCGTTGTTTATCGTTGTGGAAAACGCACAGGAGTTAGCGTTTCAGCACTTAAAGGATAGACTTTGCAGTGCACCTATCCTTTCATTGCCAGAGGGCACAGACGACTTCGTGGTTTATTGCGACGCATCCATTCAGGGTCTTGGTTGCGTATTGATGCAGCGGGATAAAGTTATAGCCTACGCCTCACGCCAACTCAAAGTTCATGAAAAGAACTACACTACACATGATTTAGAGCTGGGAGCTGTTGTTTTTACACTTAAGATATGGCGACACTACATGTATGGTACCAAATGCGCAATCTACACTGCTCACAGGAGCCTCGAGCATATCTTAAAACAGAAGGAACTCAATATGCGACAACGACGATGGGTCGAACTGCTAAATGACTATGAATGCTCGATCAGGTACCACCCAGGCAAGGCCAATGTTGTGGCCGACGCCCTCAGTCGAAAGGACACTGCGCCTAAGCGCGTACGAGCTCTACAACTTACTATACAGTTTAGACTTCCTTCGCAAATACGAAATGCTCAGGTAGAAGCATTGAAACCAGAGAACGTCAGGGCTGAAGCCCTACGCGGTCCAAGGCAACGCTTAGAACAGAAGGAAGACGGTGCTTACTACGTAACAGGACGCATTTGGGTCCCACTTTATGGCAACCTACGAGAGCTTGTGATGGATGAGGCACACAAGTCTCGCTACTCGGTGCACCCTGGTTCGGATAAAATGTACCACGACATCAAAACCACATATTGGTGGCCTAGCATGAAGGCCCACATAGCAACTTACGTAAGAAAGTGCTTGACTTGTGCGAGAGTCAGGGCGGAATATCAGAAACCTTCATGCCCACTTCAACAACCAGAGATACCACAATGGAAATGGGAACAAATTTCCATGGATTTTGTTACTGGCCTGCCTAGATCACAACGTGGTAACGATACTATTTGGGTGATCGTGGATCGACTCACAAAGTCTGCTCACTTCTTGGCTATCAAAGAAACGGATAAGTTCTCCACTCTAGCAGAAGTATACCTTAAGGAAGTTGTCTCTAGGCACAGGGTGCCCATCTCTATCATCTCGGATCGAGATGCGCGTTTTACATCAGAACTGTGGCAAGCAATGCACAAGTCCTTTGGCTCAAGGCTAGATATGAGCACAGCTTATCATCCACAAACGGATGGGCAGTCGGAACGTACCATCCAGACCCTCGAAGACATGCTTAGGGCATGTGTAATCGATTTTGGCAATGGCTGGGAAAAGCATCTGCCACTCGTGGAATTCTCATACAATAACAGTTACCACACCAGCATTAAAGCTGCTCCGTTTGAGGCATTATACGGGCGTAAATGCCTGTCACCTCTTTGTTGGGCAGAGGTGGGGGATAGTCAGATTACTGGTCCAGAACATGGGGTGGACACAACAGAGAAACTTGCTCAGATACGACAACGAATGGCGGCAGCTCGTGACCATCAGAAAGTCTACGCCGATAAGGGCAGAAAACCGTTAGAGCTCCAGGGTGGGGAGCGGGTACTACTCAAAGTTTCACCCTGGAAGGGTGTGGTTCGTTTTGGTAAACGGGGCAAACTTAACCCACGATACGTTGGACCCTTCGAAGTCATTGAGAAGATAGGCAAGGTGGCCTACAGATTGAACTTACCAGCGGAACTCAGTGCAGTTCACGATGTTTTCCACGTGTCGAATCTAAAGAAATGTCTGTCAGATGAGACACACGTAGTTCCTTTGAAGGAGCTCACGATCGACGAGCAGTTACGATTCGTCGAGGAACCTGTTGAAATCACGGACCGGGATGTTAAGGTCCTCAAGCGTACTAGAATACCTCTCGTTCGAGTTCGTTGGAACTCACGTCACGGCCCAGAGTTCACCTGGGAACGCGAAGATCAGATGAAACAAAAGTATCCCCAACTATTCGCAACCGATACAACCACTACTGAGACTGAAGCTACGGAATTTCGGGACGAAATTCCAGATCAACGGGGGGAGGATGTGACACCCCAGGAAAACCAGGAAAACCATGCAACTTAACTAGCTTCCAGATCAACGGGGGGAGGATGTGAATGATTGTTGTTTTGTTCGAATAGTGTGTATGTATGATGATGAGCATGTGACTTTGATTGATAGTATATTAAGGATTCATTATGATATTCAGCCATTGTTTTCATAGTTGCATGCAATTGTCAGAAGTCATGTGTGGAGCAATGATTAAATCAAATAGAGGAAACATTATTATAGTATTGTTAGTGATGTATTGATGAATGTATGATCTGATTGTTATTTGATATCACGATGTAAATGAATTTTGGGTCACTGTTATGAACATGATATACATGATTTAGGCCTTTTTAATTGGACCGAACAATTCTAACAGATTATTTATATACTGTTTAAGTTAGTAATGGGTGGAATGAATTATAGAATGATTGGTTGGAAAATGTTGTTTGATCGAATATTGATGAAACTGTGAATTTGTTAACTGACAAAATAAAAGGGAACAATATAACCAATTGGCATGATTGACGGAGAATAAAACAAATCGCACAAGATCAAATCTTATCAAATAAGCTTTCTGATCGCACAAGATTGTCCAGTCGTACAAGCTTGGCTGGATCGCACAAGATTAAAACAAGCTGTTTTGGGTCGCACAAGCTTTGGGCTTATTCACATGTTGGGCCGGGGTATTTAGTGGGTTATGTTAGTGAGTCGCACAAGAAGTTACTAAACCGCACAAGATGAATGATTTCTTAATAGTTGGGCGTTTTATGGAATTGACTGTTTAAGTGTTTATGTGGTTGCCATGATCGATACGTGTTCGTAACTGTTAGTTTATGTGTATAAATATGTACGATACTTGAAACCAAAACCTGACTTGTATAATGACCATGTTAGGACGTGGTTGACCACTAGCTGCTAGACTTGACCTTTCTGTGTTATCTGCCGAGCAAACCAAGGTGAGTTCACACTTCGTTACAAAGCATGGGATTCCCAGGGGTTGGGAATGGGTTAAGGAATAGGGATTCCTCGTCCTGTTGAGACGTATTCAGGAACATAGATTCCTCGTCCTGTTGAGACGTAATCAGGAACATAGATTCCTCGTCCTGTTGAGACGTATTTAACTATACCAGACTAGAACTCTATCAACGAAGTCCCTCCTTTTGTATCGACTTAATCGCCGAGGCCAATGGCGAACGGGTCATTAGTTAAATAGCGCTATTAGGTTTAACAAACCTCACACCGTGCCGCAGAGGACGGGCGTGGACTAATGGACTATGGCACGTCAGTGATGATAGACACAGACGTTAGGGCACTTAAACATGACGAACGTTAGTAGTCGATATGGTAACGAGTCTGGTGAATTAAACATGGGGTAGCCCCCACGGCCATAGAGCCGGGCTGGAATAGCCAACGTAAGAACGGGTAACTAATAAACGATTTTCGAACTATGGGGTAACCCCCACGGCTGGATAGCTGGTAAAGAGCAAACTGTGTTTTCGGAACAACTATAAACTGGACAACCAAACGTGAACTCACTCAACTTGTTGTTGACTCGTTACTACATGCTTTGCAGGTCTATAGGTACTTAGCTGGAGCTTGCACAAGGAAGAGTCGTTGTGGGACATGGACAGCTGTGTGCCATGTTAAACCTTTGAATATCTAAACTTATGATTTGGTTTTAAAACATTATGCTTCCGCTCATAACTTAACTATGTTTGCTTTGGACACTAATCGTGTTGGTTGGACTTTTACACTTAATTATTTACTTGTTCAATATGATTAGTGGTTTGATCCTGGTCAGTCACGCCTCCAAGCGGTGATACTCCGCATGTGGATTTTGGGGGTGTGACATAGTCCTTGGATAATACTTGCTGCAATGCTTGAAACATAGCATTAAACCCTCAGCATGCTGATGAAACAATAAAATTGATAGTCGCTGCTGTTGTAAGCAAAAAGATCCTCTAAAGGGGACATACCTTAAAGTCGAAGCTGATATCTCTCTGCGTATACGGAAGTATCGACCTAAGATCCCTCGGCCCTCGCATACCTAATTTATATACAGATATCATTGTAGTATACTCACCTGTAAGACTGATTATTGGGATTCTGGATACGGGAGTATATTCAAGAGGTGGGACACATGAATAGGTTTAAGTTCCTAAAATACCTAATTCGTATCCTGAATCAGTTGAACTTTGTGTGAAAATTTAAGTGGATCAGTATATCGACAATCTAAGTGAATTGTTTAATTCATAATGTGTTACTAAGCTCAACGGTACTTGTGACTTGTCAAAAACTGATATGATCTTCTGACGCATACTCAAACAAAAATATTGTATGTAAATATGTTTGTACATATTTCTTTATTGCTTTATATTTTCAGAAAATACAAAAAGATTTTGATTTTTGCTTTATTTTCGACAACTGATGTCTGAGTGCTGAGTTTCAAAATTTAAGTAAGCTGATTGTGTTTCTGAAAATAAAACAAGTTCATTAATTTGAGACTTGAATTTTTATAAAAAAAATCAAAAACAGTTTGTGATATCTCCAAGGTCATTAGTTTGGACTTGGATGATTAACTGTGGGGGATTTGGATGCTTATACTGTTATAGAGCTAGTTTCCGATTCAATTCGATGAAACTGCCAAATTCATGAAAATTGTTTGTTTAGAATGTTGAGTAAGCCAGGTTATAATTCCTGGATAGCTGAAATTTGAAATGTTCTTACTTATAAATGTTTGAGAGATTGCAGATGAGATTCCAGACTACGATCCCGGAAGCTGAGTCTAAGGGGGAGTCTGAAGACGAGCTCAAAGCTAGGGGGAGCTTGTATACGGAAAGCAAGGTGTCAATCCCTAAAGCACGAAAGCTTGACGAAAGGGGGAGCCTGATAAAGAAAAGAGTTTACAGAAAGGAGAAGAAGCTGAAGCTGAAGACAGATCCACCGGGATTCTGTTCGAGAAGATTCAAAGAGAGAGAGAGAAAAAGAAGACGCTACGAGTTTGACTCAATGATCGAGATTGACTGCGGCAATATCCAAGGGGGAGTCTGTTAGTGCATTTATGTCTATAGCCTTCGTCAATCCGAGCCGTAGTGAGAAACAGAAGAAAACGAGTTTTTATAGTGTTATATCTAGTAACAAAGGCAAGGTGGCATAATTGTAATTAATGAGAAATCTCATTAAAAGCCAAGGACTATAAATAGATCCGTATGTCATAGTTTAAGGACTTTTGCCATTTTAGAGATTTGAAGAGCTCTAGTTCTAGAGAGAGAAAGTCTCTAAGTGATTCAAGTGATTGTACAATTTCATATGTAACTTTTCAGATTCCGGTACCGAAGTGATGCCGAAGTGTCTACTTGCTGTAAAACGCTGTTAAATCAATAAAAAAGGACAATTAAAGTGTATATCAAGCTGTTTCAAAGTCGATACGTTAGTTTCAGCCTCTCGTATTGACAAGAACTCTTCTGAACGACTCGTTTTGGTCGTGCAAACGATCTTACAAGTGGTATCAGAGCTCAGGAGGAAGAGTTCTTACCGATTTCAGCTTGATTTTTTCAAAATTCTGACTTCTACACCTTCTTTTCAAAATAATACAAGATCTCATGGTTAAAATGGCTTAATTTTCTCACATTATAAGCAAAACACTGTTTTAACGATTCCTTGAAAGAATTGGACCTAAAATCGAACTAAAAACTGATTAATTTGACAAAATTCTGGCCGATAGGATGACGACAGCAGCATTTCGCACGGATTGAGTCTCCATTTCGCTTGAAATTGGCATTTCGCGTGAAAAAGACTTCCATTTCGCACGAAATGAGCTTTGTGGTTCATTTCGCTTGAGTTTACCTCCATTTCACACGAAATCATTCATTTCATTTGAAGAGGGTCCATTTCGCACGAAGTCATCCATTTCGTGTGAGTTATTTCGTACGAAATAGTCTAGCAGGTCATTTCGCTTGAAGGAGGTTCATTTCGTTTGAAAGTTAGTCATTTCATACGAAATCATCCATTTCGTACCAGAGTGTCCATTTCGTTTGAGATTGCATAAGGATCCATTTCGTTTGAACCAGTTTGTTTGATTATTTCGTTTGAATTGTGTCATTTCGTTTGAAAGTGTCCGAGTTTGTGAAATTTCATCAAAACATGGAAGAAGAATTTTACAATGTGTTTGCTGCTGCCCCGAGTACTCCTGTTACTGTTGCTCAGAGTGTGAACATGGAAAATGAAACAGGAACTTTGCTAAAACCCCCGAAGCTAATGGGCATTGAAGAGTACTATGGTTGGAAAGACCAATTCGAAAATTGGGTTCAAGCAAATCATTTGAGGTCTTGGGAGTGTATTGAAAAAAAGTATGTTAAACCTCGTACAGATGTGGAAGTTATCAAAACAATTTCTGAATTGACGGATAAAGAGAGAGACATGTATAAAGCAGAAAAAATGATGATCAGTCTACTTCAGCAAGCTGTGAAAGAAGACATCTTTATATTACTTCAACATGACAATACTTCACGTTCGATTTGGGAAGCTCTTCGAATTAAGTTTGAGGGAAGTACGGAGATGATCAGGAGTAAGAAATCATTGTTAAAGAAAGAATTCGACTTGTTTACTAGCTTGCCGAGTGAAACTTCAAAGAAACTGATTGAGAAATATTGGCATTTAGTGAGATCAATGTCACTGTTGGATATCAACAAAGATCGAGAAGAATGGGTTGACAAATTAGCTGATGCTTTACCTCAGAAAGAATGGGGTACATATCTGATGATCTTAAAGAACACTAGAGAATATGATAAATTGACAATTTCTCAGTTTATTAAAAAGCTTGAAGGACAAGATCTTGAACAACAGAAGATTGCTAGAATGAACAATCCAAGTGGTCAACAAGACATCAAGATGTATTACAAAGGGAATATTCAGAATGTTGAAACAAGTTCGAAGGTCCAAACTGCTTTCAGTGCAGAAAACTCATCAGGATCTGTTAATCAAAGTCCAATCAGCAACAGTGGATTTTCTTCATACTCGAGTGTTAATCCGAATGTTTCAACTACAAGTCATCAGTTTCAAAACTCAAATAGTGGTAATGGTCATGTGTTACACTGCAACATCGCGTTGCATCTTCAGAATGGTCAAAATTTCTCTGAAGAAGTCGCTAAAGGTCATATGGCATTACTAGCAACAGTGTTAGAATCTTATGAAGGTTTGGTTGCAGGAAGGATCGGAAATCCTATGTTGACAAAAGAGGATTACGATCAGATTGATACTGAGGACATGGAACTTATGGATATTAAGTGGTGTTTAGCGAGTGTATTGAGGAGAGCTGAGAAATTTAAGTTGATTACAGGAAGAGATGATTTCCGTGATGCTAATGTTTCTACTTTAGGTTTTGATAAATCTAAAGTTACTTGTTTTCGATGCAGGGAAAAAGGACATTTCAAGAGGGAATGTACCAATCGAGATGCAGGAGGAGCTCAAAATCCGTTCGGGAATAATGATTATTATCGGAAAGCTATATATCAACAAGTTGCACAACAACCATCATCATCCAATGCTATTGAAGATGGAAAGAAGAAAGCTTATCTGGTTAATCAAGATGATGAGAAAATGGCAGAAGGTTTTAGCTGGGACAAATACATTCCGGCTGATTCCAAGCTTGGAGCTTTCATTGCGCAAATAGTTCAAGAACTAGATTTGATGAAAGAGTGGATGGATGTGATTATCAAAAATGAAAAATGTCAAGATGAAGAGTATGTCTCTTCAGAAGAAAGCTCAGAAAAGATAACAGTTTTTTTATCAATCATCAACTAATAGCAGTGATGATGAAGAAGAAATGCAAATAAACATTGGAAAAACTCAATTATCTCCTTAAAGTTTTAAATTTTATTTTGCAGATAGACAGGAGAAACTAAAGGAGAAGCGAGCAGCAAAAGAACAGAAAAAGGTAAAATGTGAAAATGTTGCTCAGGAAGAGAAATCTGAACAGAGTAAAGAAGTTAAAGTTGCTGAGAAGGTGGTTGAATTTGAGAAGGTGGTTGAAGTTGAAAAAATAGTTGAAATTGAAAAGATTGTTTAAGTCACAAAACCTTGTCAAAAATGTTTGGAACCTTGCAAACATTGTGAAGAAAAAGATGAGAAGTTTTATGAGCTTGATAAGATGAAGGAAAAATTATTGTTCGATGCTAAGTATGTGAAAGAATCGTATGATGTGTTGAACAGAACGGTGAATAGCCTGCAAAAGACAAATTCTGAAAGAGAAGATGCGTTAACCATGATGAATGCAGTGATGATGTCAAAGCAGAAGGCTATCAATCACTATATTGAAGCAGGAGTTGGAGACAGAAAAGATAGAGAATGAAAGAATCAGACGATTGCTGCAAAGTTATTCAAGTTCTGATTATTTGATTGATAGAATTTATCCAACTGTTGCAGGTTTTGAAGCCTTTCAGGACAAGAAGTCGGAAGAGAAGGATACTGGTAAGAAACAAAGTGCAAATTATAACAAGTGTCCGCCTCCGATCTGGGAAGGTTATTCTCCCAGAAAACCAAATGAGGAACAAGTAAAAAAGGCTGTCAATATAAAGTTAAAGTCCAAAACAACTGATGAGTTACCAGAAAACATTGACGTCACGTTCACATCGTCTGACACTGATCATGAGTCTGAGTTAATAAAGAAAGTGGTCGATCAGGTGTTGGATAAGGATGAGGAGTCAGAGTCAAAGTCTGAGTCTGAAAGCTCGAGTTCATCAGTTGACAGTTCAAAATCATCGATTAAAAGGTTTTACAATAAAAAAATCTTGTTATCAAAATCTAATTTGAATGACGAACCAATCAAAGTGGCATATACTTTGAATGATTCAGACAAATTATATTCTGATGAGGAATTTCTAATAAGAGGTGTTAAAACTGAAATGATCAAAAAGGTTTTCAAACTAACAGAAATTAATATTTCTGAAATAAAAGATGTAAATCTTTCTGAAAAACCTTAAACTTACACCTCAAGAGTTCAACAAAGATTAAACAAGAAAATGGGTTACAGTTCTGGTTCTAGTTTTCAAAAGAAACCAAACCATAATGGTAATTTCAAAAAGAAGGGATTGGGTTTTATTCCACCGAAAAATCATAAAAATGAGAAAATTTATAAACCAAAAACTGTATTTGTTTCAGGAGCAAGTTCGAAGGAAGAAGAAGAAAAGAGCTCATTCTGGAAGCAATTGAACAAAGAATTTCTTGCTAAGAAGCAAGAGGGGATGAAGAATGGAGTTAATCAGAAGAAGAGGGAGACAAGAACCTGTTATCGGTGTCAAGAAGTTAGTCACATTGCCTGGAATTGTCCAAAGGAAACCAACACAAAACAGGGAGTCTCTTCTAAACTGAAAGAAAAAGTTGTTGATGAAACCGAACCACCAACTGAAAAATTCAAAATGTTTAAAAATTCAACGTATGAAGTTGGTGAATGTTCGAAAAGGTTTTATAAAAGAAGAGTAAATCTTGACAACCAAATGTGGGTTGTTAAGAAATCTAATGTGAAATCTGGCGATGAATCAGACTCGTCAAAGTCAGAGGAGCCACAAGTTGAGATTAAAAGTGAAAATTCAGTTCCGCCAATGGATGATGTCAACTTTCCACCATTGCGGGCTGAAAATTTAAAATCAAAGGTTGGTAAAGTGGAAATTTCGAATCAATTCTATTCTGAAAAGAAAGAATTTGATGTTGAAAAAACTTTTAATGGAAAAGTAAAATATATTTTTGGGAAAATGGTCGAGGGGAAGGCCAAAGGGGTAAAAGATTTTTATGAATAAAAAAGAAATGTTGAAACCCCAAGTGAGACTGAGAAGGTCACACCTAAAGCTAGTCAGGCTTGGGTGTCTGTATTTCATATATAAAAATCCTGACTTGCTGGATCTCCCAAGTTGGTAATCGTGGCGTAGGAATCGGCATCTTTCTTGATATTTCGATCTACAAGTGGTAGTTTTCCTAAAATTGTCATATTTTAATTTTTCAAGTGGTTTTGATTGATGAGTTCATACAAGTGTATGTACCTTCAAGTGGTTGAAAAGAGGTCTTCACCTACAAGTGGTTAATCAAGGTTATTAAGTTGAACTTGATTTAACTTTCATTCAAGTGTTTGAAAAACAATGTGATGAAACTCCTAACCTACATGTGGTTTGAAAAATCAACAAAACTAATTTTCCGGAAAAACCATTTGATTAAAACAAACTTAAGTGTTTTGAAATCATAATGGGAAAATAGTTTGTTGTTAGGGGGAGTTCTGATTGTTTAAGCCAAGTGAATGGAGATTTGAAGCAATTCACAGCAGTTGTCACTTTATTTGTACAGTTTGTTTTCAAATTTTCCTTGAAAATCAAAAATTGAAACATGATTTTGATTTTAGGGGGAGTAAATTTTTTTTAGAAATTTTGAAAATTTGAAAAATCCAAAAACATGATAAAATTGAAAATGAGTTTTGTTGGGAAAAAGAGGAAATGATAGTACATCAGTGGATTATCATAGCACGCTAAAGATTTGGAAAGTCAAACGTGATAAACGGTCTCATTGATGATATGCCAGTAGGTTTTTACACGCTTAGTAGATTGTGTTCGAGATATAAACCTATATATTAAACTTACTTATTTCGTGGGGAACATCTCTCGGATATATAGGTAACCCCTGAAATCTTGTTTGAAGGGCTTTCTATTTCTGACATACTAGGTCTTTGTGCGTGGTGATATATGGAGTATTATACCTGGACTTCTGATTTTGCGGGAGCAATAGCCTAGTCCTCGTATAATACTTTGCACAGCTTTAATCTTAAAGCCTGCCCTCAGCATAAAAAATGATGAAACATTGAAAAATGCTAATCATATGCTGTTGTAATTAAAAGATTCTCTAAAGGGAACACACCGAAAGTCGAACCATCATCTCTCTGATTTTGCGGAAGCAATAGCCTGAGCTCTCATGGTCTCGCATTTAACCCTTTACAGATATCACTAGTGTACATTCACCTGTAAGACTGAATATATGAATCTGGATACGGGAGTATATTCTGAGGTGGGACACGCGAATAAGTTTAAGTGCTTAAAACATTAATCTCGTATCTCGAATCAATTGAACTTTGTGTGAAAATTTAAGTGGATCAGTATACTGACAATCTAAGTGAATCGTTTAGAACTTAAAATGTTTAAAGCTTAACGGTGTTAGTGATTTCTCTCATAAACTGATATGATCCTCTTACTCAAACTCACAAAAATATTGTTTGTAAATATTTCTTTACTGCATTTCATTAACATCAAAATCCAAAAAGATTTTCAGTGTGTTTTAGCATAAATTTTTGAAAAATACAAAAAGATTTTCGACAACTGATGTTGGAGAGCTAATTTTCAAAATTCCAAGTGCTAAACATGATGAACAGGTTTGGGAGTGTGTTTGAAATGAGAAAAGATTTTGAAATAAAAATGTCAAATCTAAATGTTTTTCCTACATGTTGTCATCAGAGATTATAAATGTTAAATAATTTTTGAGATTGTTTTTACAAGTGGTTAATCAGGAATTCTAAATTTGTTAAATCTTGTCTATTGAGAATCTTATTGTTATGTAGAGATTTATGCAGGTCCCCGTGTTTAAACCTGAGCTGAATGAGAACCAAGTCACGATCCTAGAATAAGAGCTAAGACAGATTGCAATCCCAAAACAATTTAAGGGGGAGTCTGCTAGCAAAGGGGAGTCTGTAGATGTAAGAGCCGAATAGAAGCTGCTTAGAGCCAGATTCGAATCCGGAGAATTACGCAAGTTGCTGATGCTAAAGAACTTAAGGAATCAAAAGATCTGATCAAGAGAAGATAGAGTCAGGGTGAGATCCTGGAGAAGAGAAAAGATTGAAGGATGCTTTACACTGTCAGATACTTTGGGAAGAGCACGAAAACTGATCAAGACTGAAGAGTTGACATACCGAAGATTTGCCACACTGAAGACTCGTCGATATCCAAGGGGGAGTCTGTTGGTGCATATTTTTGTCGACTTAGTCTTGTTTAGAGTCTTGTATTAGATTAGAAAGTTCAGAGCACAAAATTCGAGAATAGTGTGTTTGTAACCATTTCACACGAAATGGAACAAGACCATTTCGCACGAAATGGAAATTGTCCATTTTGCACGAAATGGGTCTTGCTCATCTCGTACGAAATGCTCAGCCTATATATACATGTTCTGTTCATTTCGTATGTAACTTTTCGGATTCCGGTACCGAAGTGCTGCCGAAGTGTCTACTTGCTGTAAAACGCTGTTAAATCAATAAAAAGGACAATTAAAGTGTATATCAAGCTGTTTCAAAGTCGATACGTTAGTTTTCGCCTCTCGTATTGACAAGAACTCTTCTGGACGACTCGTTTTGGTCGTGCAAACGATCCTACAGCGAGGCCAGTGTTGGTACAATTCTAGCATACTCGAAAAATTTCGAAGTATACCCCCGACAATCAACATCCGCCATCCGATGATTTAGGAACTTATTCGTCATTTGTTCATTTTCGTAGGTGTGACAAAATTTTCTTTCCACCAATTCCCTAAATTCCTCCCAGCTCGTTGCATAAGCCATTTCACTTCCCTTTGCTTGTAGCACCGTGTTCCACTATTCTAATGCCTCCTCTTTGAAAAGGTGGGATGCATACATAACCTTGTCTTCTTCTGCACATTTACTGATTTTAATTACTGCTTTGGTCTTTTCTAACCAACGCAGTGCAGCAGTTGCCCCTTCATTTCCTGCAAATTCGACTGGCTTACTGGCAAGAAATTCTTTATAAGTGCAACTAGGCGTTGCAACTTTCATTTTCTTAAGTATTGGGGCTTGAATCACATGATTATCATTATTGCCGCCTCCATTCACATTGTTACTGAAATTATCATCACGAGTGCATTTACTGTGGTTGGCTTGGGAAGGTTCGGCAGGATTCTTAACAGCAGCAACAATTGTCGGGATAGCGTTGGCTATTCCTTGAGCAATGATATTTTCTATATCTTGCCTATTAAGAAAATGATCTTCATTATTTTGTTCGGATTGATTAACTTCATTTACCTGTTGGTTGTCCACGTTTTCCATCTGAATCATTTAACAATATATATATATATATATATATATATATATATATATATATATATATAGGGGACCGCTAGAATGAGAACCACCTCGAGTTATGAGAACCGCGAGAACTACTTGATCCGGGGCGAGGTGGACCAATTTTTTTTTCAAAAACGTAGATGCATGTATTATAAACACATTCGTAAAAAAAAAATTTAAAAAAGCCGTGGGTGTAGTTTTTTACACCACAAGTTTGTGGTTTACGAGTTCCGTGTGGTTTACGAGTTCCGTAAATTTACGGAACTCGTAAACCACAAACTTGTGGTGTAAAAAACTACACCCACGGCTTTTTTTTAAAAAAAATTTTTTACGAATGTGTTTATAATACATGCATCTACGTTTTTGAAAAAAAATTTGGTCCACCTCGCCCCGTACGGTGTGGTTCTCGCGGTTCTCATAACTCGGGGTGGTTCTCATTCTAGCGGTCCCCTATATATATATATATATATATATATATATATTATTGTCACAAAATGAATAGCAATTAAACACAATAAAACAATTACACATAAGCATGTCAACACATATAGCCAAAATTGTCGACCTTGCGACTTTCATATATTTTTATAATACTATGCATCCGTACACACCACATATTTACAGATGTTTTATTTTAGTTATTATTATACAATATTATAATATTGGATATTATATATATATACAAAACTTTTTAACCACAATCGACTGGCTCCTCAGAAACGACGCTCCCTCTCGTCGTACTTCCATGTGATGTTTTCCCCCACTTCCCGAATCCGGTTGCCCGCATTCACCAGTTCCTCTCCGTAGCGGCGTAACTCGGCAACGTTTTCTGCACTCATAGGTGGGAAAGGAGCAGGTTCAGGATCAATCTGGGGAAAATAAATATTAGGATTATTCATGAAGTTCTGAAAATGCCAGTCGCTCGTCCACCACTCTTCCAGCTGGCTTGTAACAGGTTGTGGGTTGACAATAGGGTCCGGAATGGCAGGTTCAAAGTTAATTGGAAGTTGTGATTGGGCAGGTAAATTGAAAAGGTTTTCATCGGCAGGTCCGATGAGGTCACAATTTGCCAGTTTCCTATCAAGCTCTTCCCACGGTGGCATCTCCTAGGCTTGACCGGAACTTTCCCCTACTTCCTTTCCTTTTCCTTTGTCTTTCGGATCTTCTGTCTTTTTCACCTTTTCGGCAGCTGGCTTCTTCCTTCGTCCGCGTTTCCAGTCCAGGATTCTCCTTCTCTTTTTAGGCTTGGGTTTCTCCTGCGGTTGGACCTAGAACACTATTGGCTCTTCAGTATCCGCTTGATAACCGGTATGGGTCTCGGTTATATCCATATCAGTTGTATGGATGGTAAAGTTTTGGAGTGCCTCCGACAGTTCATTCATGCTGTTAGCACACATGAAGAAACACACAAAAATCCAAATTAACTTTTATTTATTGTAAAATAAATTTTCACAGAATCACAAAATGGCAATCTGAAAAATTAAGTATTTCTAAATACTTAATTGGCTTAAATCAGTGGCTCTGATACCACCTTTTTTCTGTCACGGCCCCTGACCCGGTTTTACCCGGTCCGGAAGTCGCGGGACAGACACCCGTGGTATTGATGTTAAATTAGGCAATGGAAAATTTAACAGAATCGTTTAAACTGAAAATACCCATTTATTTCATTTCAAATTTCGGGATAAACCCCGTCATTTACAATAAAGGAATTTCTCGGGGAAATTCCCTGTTTACAAAAACATGACATGTTTATTTATTTACTGAGCCACTTTATCCAAGCTGTTAGTGCTACGCGACACTTTTCCTGGTTCACAGTAAATCACCAGAAATATGTTTAAAAAGATTTTATCAGCGGGGAAATACTGGTGAGTCATTCAATTTGCACAAAACGACACATTGTTATAAATTACAGTATTACGAGCGATTACAATTGCCCCTATCTTATAATTAGTTGGTTCAGTTGTCACTCGACCGGATCTATGACTGTGGTCATATCACTATTGGGTCATTTCACCCAAAAGTGGCGTGTATCACTATTTAGGTCCTTTCACCTAAAAGTGATGAAATAGTAGTGATTGTGCACAATACACCACTTACTGCCATTAATTTAAGATAACAAAGACTTAATCCCTCTAAAATATAACTAGAAAACATTTAGGTATTGTAAAACACTTTTGATAAAAAGAGAATGACTCACATTACAAGTTTAGTTGGACAGAGTTTTGCCTACTGATTAAGCTTGGTAACCTAGTTAAATAACAATGCACACGAAACTAGGTTAGTAACTTAATACAACATTTATGATAGGTTCACGAAATCAAAACCCTCACGACGAATGACAAAGTATAGCCCGAATTCGGGCAGTACTTAAACATCCATCGGATCGGTTTCAATCGATCGGACATTGTATCGTAGCAGTGATCGAGTTATTACCCTGTAATCGTAGCAGCGTTTCGACCCTTAAATACACGAATTTAAACAGCTTAGAACGTCTTTGAAGTAAATTTCTCGAGCACAGACGAAATGCCCATGCACGTCCCTTTTATAGCTGAAATTTGAGTTTTACGCGGCCCGCGTAAACTTGAAGAACGGCCTACGCGGCCCGCGAGGGCCACCCTAGCTACGGCTAGGGCTGCCGTGTCACGGGGTAGGTATGCCACGTGTCTGACACGTGGCCTAAAGCTTATCCGGAGAACTATCAAGCTGTCGTGCCCCGCGTAAGCTTTCCTTAAGTCTTACACGGCCCGCGGCGGATCAACAAATTTTGAATTTCTTGATTTTTCACAAGGATTAGAGTTTTAGGGGTCCGTGTTTTCACTTACGGGGTGTTGTGGGACATTTTTGCAGGTCCTTACACATGAATCCCAAGCCATGGCGCCCCCAATTGAATTCGAGGGTATGGGCGGATAGCGCCCCAGGGCGCTATAGAGTGTGAGCTGGCGGGGGTGGTGCCCCACACCCTCCGGCCTTATTGTTACTTAATAGAGACATATAGACATATTTAATGCATAGATGATAAGTTACATGAAATGGTCCACTTGATTTTGGATTATCTTGCAAAGGGTGAACTCTACAATGAGCTGCTATAACGCAAAAATTTTAATAAACGACGTTGTATGTTACAGCAAGTCTCTTTTATTAACAAATTCGTGTCTAAATGATATCATATTATTTATCTCCCATTTTAGTGTATAATGATATCATATTATTTATATCGCACGTTTTCACAACACAATGTAGTATGTAACACGACCTCTGTTATATTATATACCATCATGGAATAATAGTTAATTACATTTCAATTTTTTTATGAAAAATATCTTTATTTCAAAGTTCGTTTTAGATTACGGAAAAGGTTTTATGGCCCATGTTATTAAACTCCTAATCTTGTACATAAGGGAACAAGTACTGAACGGATGAGCTTGAAGGCTTATAGATGCATTTTAATTTCTGAGGGTCACATGATTTAATTGACATATGGTACTGGCTTTAACTACAAAGACGAAAATAGGCCACCAGAGGGTAAGGTTAATACAATTTACAGTCTTCGTTAAAAAAAAAAAAAAAAAATACAATGTAAAGTCTTCGTCAAAATATAAATTTGTATTAAATGTTTTTAAAACAATGAAAAACCTACTTCTGTCTTTAGTAATAAGTACACTGTCAATATATGCAACTACCTTCACCTTCCCATATTTAGGAGTCAATGAATTCCTTATATTTTTCGTTTTTATTAGGTACATGGCAAACTACGTGTTTCTGACTCTTAGCTCTCTTAAAAAAAAGTCGCTTGAAATTGATGGGAAAAAATGCGAAACCCGGTCACAAACGCGGAAACAAACTTCGTTTGACCAAGAGTTTTCCCAAACTTGAATGAACCTGTGAGTATGCAAACAAATAGGGTATACCAACTACAATCTAAACAACCCGAAAACAATAACAAGAACACCAAATTATAGCGTGGAAAATCTCTCAAACACGAGAGTAAAAACCACAGGACTACTAGAGCCGCTTCAAATCCACTATCACAAATTAGAGCAATACAAAGTCTTCCCTAAGTATACTAGAGGCATACAATAATCATCATACACTTGGAATCAACAACTTCAAGCATATGGAATCAAATACAAAGACAAAAAGAAGGAATATCACCAAAATTTTGCAGCAGTAAACAGAGGCTGTGCAGACAGACTTCCAGACGTGATTAAGACAAAATGACCGTTGGATAAGGTCGCCCTGATGTTGCGAGTACTGTATCCAAAAATCGGAACGATCCAACGGTTCAATCTTCGCAGCTAGGTTTTAAAGTGACGGAAATTGCTTCTTCTTTTGTGTGAGAGCTTTTGTGTGATGTTGTGAGGGTGTTAGCAGCTGAAACCCTGCTTCTCCCTTTTATCCATCGTCAAAGAAAGCTAAATGGGCCATAAAGAGTGTTGGGCTTCCTCGTGGGCCAAAAAAAAACCCCAACAATTCTCCCCCTTTTTTGGCCTATGAGGAAGAGTTCGCCATCCCGGCGATCGAGCAACAGACCTTCAAGTTTTCCCTTGCTAAAGCTTTAGTCAACATATCGGAACCATTATCATCGGTATGAACTTTATCAAGTTCAAACAACTTGTCTTCAAGAGCATCTCTAATCCAATGATACTTCACATCAATATGTTTTGTTCTCTTGTGAAACATAGAATTCTTAGCAAGGTGAATAGCACTTTGATTATCACAAAGAACCACGTAGCGCTATTGCATAAAGCCAAGCTCCTGTATAAACCTTTTCAACCACAACAGTTCTTTGCATGCTTCTGTTGCTGCAATTTACTCAGCCTCAGTTGTAGACAAAGCAACACACTTTTGCAGTCTTGACTGCCATGAGACAGTTCCCCCTGCAAATTCATCAGATATCCAAACGTGGATTTCATGTTGTCTTTGTTTCCCGCCAAATTAGAATCTGTATAACCAACGAGCATTGGCTCTTCATTCCCAAATGTTATACCCAATTTGGAAGTACCACGTAGATACCTAAGAATCCACTTAACCGCATCCCAATGCTTCTTACCAGGATTTGACAGAAACCGACTAACAACACCTACTGCATGGGCAATGTCAGGTCTTGTACACACCATTGCATACATCAAGCTTCCAACCGCTGACGCGTATGGAACTTTATCCATGTCTTCAATCTCCTCCTTCGAAGAAGGGCAATCTTTATCGGTTAGTTTAAAATTGGGAGTAAGAGGTGAACTAACCGATTTGGCTTTATCCATGTTGAACCTGCGAAGCACCTTCTCAATGTATTGCTCTTGTGACATGTGCAACTTCTTTGAAGCTCTAAATCTAGTAATCCGAATACCAAGAATTTGTTTTGCCGGCCCCAAGTCTTTCATAGAAAACGACTTGCTCAATTCTTTCTTCAGCTCCACAATTCTATCAGCATTCTTACCAACAATCAACATGTCATCAACATAAAGAAGTAAGATGATAAAATCATCATCACCAAACCTTTGAAAGAAAATACAGTGATCTGAAGTAGTATTTCGGTAGCCTTGCTTCCCCATAATAGACTCAAATTCGTGTACCACTGTCTCGGTGCTTGCTTCAATCCATAAAGACTTTTCTGAAGCTTACAGACATAGTCTTCTTTACCTTTTACCTGAAAACCTTCAGGTTGCTCCATATAGATTTCTTTATCTAATTCACCGTGAAGGAAAGCTGTCTTGACATCCATTTGCTCAACCTCAAGATCAAGACTAGCTGCCAAACCAAGAATCACCCGAATGGAACTCATCTTCACGACAGGAGAGAAAATCTCATCAAAATCAATACCCTTTCTTTGACTGAACCCTTTAACCACCAATTTGGCTTTGTACCTATGCCGCGAGGTATGTTCTTCAGTTTTCACTTTGTAGACCCACTTGTTCTTCAAAGCTCTTTTGCCATTGGGCAACTTTACTAACTCAAAGGTATTGTTCTCATGCAAGGAATTCATCTCATCTTGCATGGCTTCAACCCACTCCCTTTTGTGTTCATCTTCCATGGCCTTTTCATAACACTCAGGTTCTCCCCTTCAGTGAGCAAGACATACTCATCAGCAGAATAACGAGTGGAAGGATGACGGTTTCTTGTAGACCGTCTGAGTGGGACAAATGTTGGCATACCTGGTACTGGTAACTCTGGATGAGGACCCTCATTTATCTCTTACTGCTCTGGAATATCATGATTATCATTACCGTGTTGTTCATCATTTTGAATATCATCTTCATTATGCGGCTCAGAGTGTTGTGGAGGAACTGGATCCAAATCAGTAAGATTATCTGTATATTGAGGAACTATCTTTTCCTTCCCAATATCTTTCAAACTTTGATCTTCAATAAAATCAGCATCGAAACTTCTTATGAGTTTCTTCGAGATTGGATCATAAAACCTGTATCCAAACTCATCTCCCCTATAACCAAGGAATATACATGGCTTGGTCTTTACATCAAGCTTTGTTCTTTCATCTTTGGGAATATGCACAAAAGCCTTGCACCCAAAGACCCGCAAATCATCGTTTGAGACATCTTTGCCACTCCAAACCCTGCCAGGAACATCAAAAGACAAAGGAACACAAGGAGTACGATTAATAACATTTACTACGGTGGTCAAAGCCTCACCCCAAAAGGAATTAGGCAACCATGCATGTGACAACAAACATCTAACCCTTTCAGCCAATTTTCTATTCATCCGCCCTGCTAGACCATTCAATTGTGGTGTCTTTGGAGGAGTCTTTTGGTGCCAAATACCTTTCTCTCTACAATAAGCATCAAAAGGGCCAATGTACTCACCTCCATTATCTGTTCGAATACACTTGAGCTTGTTCTCAGTTTGTCTCTCAACTAAGGCATGAAACTGCTTAAACACGTCTAATACTTGATCTTTAGACTTCAAAGTATAGGCCCAAACTTTTCTCGAATGATCATCGATAAAAGTGACAAAAGTACAAGCAGCCCCCAAGTGTTCTAGTCTTCATAGGACCACAAACATCCGAATGTATTAAATCAAGTATATTGTCTCTCCTATGAGGAGGGTGACTTTTGAAAGAAACTCGTTTCTGCTTACCTGCCAGACAATGAGAACACTTCTTCAAATGAACATCGTGCAAATCGGGCAAGGCATTCTTCTTCAACAAAATAGACATCCCTTTTTCACTCATGTGAGCAAGTCTCCTATGCCACAAGTCGGTCATATCGGCATTCACTAACAAATTGACCGAGTCTTTGGAGATCTTCGGATGTGTTCTGTATAACTTTGAACTTCTTTTACCGTTTGCCACGATCAAAGAACCACGAGTGAGTTTCCAAACACCATCACCAAAGGTACTATGGTAACCATCATCATCAAGTAAACCTGCGGAGATCAAATTGAGTCTAATATCTGGAACATGTTTTACTTTGTGTAAAACCAACTCCATCCCAGTGTCAAACTTCAAGCAAACATCCCCAACACCTACAATCTTTGATAGCCCGTTATTACCCATCTTAACAACCCCAAAGTCACCAGGTGTGTAAGATGAATAAAATTCCCTTTGTGATGTCACATGACACGTAGCACTACTTTCAACAACCCAAATCGAATCATCACGTGCAATGTTCACCATATCATTATCACAACAAATGAAGAACTCTTCGGTAGCAATATTAGCTTCAGCAGTATCGTTGCCACCATCATCTTTTTTATGATTGTTCTTTTGATTGTTGTAATTAGCCTTCTTGTTCTCCCTTTTTAATTTTCTGCAGAATTTAATTGTGTGTCCTTTCCTACCACAATGATGACACTCATAATCAGTAAACTTACCTCTGGACTTACTACGATGCTTCCCTTTGTTACTCGGACCTCTATTTTGACTTCTCCCCATGCTTTCTGTGACTAAGACATCCGAATGTGAAGAGGAACCCTGCGATTTTCTTCTCATCTCTTCATTTAAAATACCGCCTTTAGCCATTTCCATAGTAATAACACCATTTGCTGCAGAGTTGGACAATGATGTCCTAAAAGTCTCCCAAGAATCCGGTAAAGGACCAAGAAGCCATAAGCCTTGTACCTCGTCTTCAAACTTAATACCCATTCCTGCAAGCTGATTAATAATACACTGAAAAACATTTAAACGATCAGTAATAGAAGTTCCATCATTGTACTTCAAATTTATCAACTGTTTAATCAAGAACAATTTATTGTTTCCGGTCTTCCGAGCATACAACTCCTCAAGCTTGTTCCACAAAGTACGAGCGTGAGTCTCCCCGCTAATATGGTTCAAAACATTATCATCAACCCATTGGCGAATATAACCACAAACCTTTCTGTGCAATATATTCCACTCTTCATCAGTTTTATCACCCGGTATGTCGGTATTAAAAACAAGCATATAATAATCCTTCACATAAAGGAGATCTTCCATCTTGCCTTTCCAAACATGATAATTAGAACCATTCAAATTCACAATCCTACTTGTATTAGCTTCCATGGTTCAATCAAGTTTCAACCCAATAATAAGAGCCAATGGCTCTGATAATACTATGATGGGAAAAAAACGCGAAACCCGGTCACAAACGGTAAACACAAACGCGGAAGCAAACTTCGTTTGACCAAGAGTTTTCCCAAACTTGAATGAACCTGTGATGATGCAAACAAATAGGGTATACCAACTACAATCTAAACAACCCGAAAACAATAACACCAAATTTTAGCGTGGAAAACCTCTAAAAACGATAGTAAAAAGCACGGGACTACTAGAGCCGCTTCAAATCCACAATCACAAATTAGACGAATAAAAAGTCTTCCCTAGGTATACTAAAGGCGTACAATAATCATCATACACTTGGAATCAACAACTTCAAGCATATGGAATCAAATATAAAGACAAAAAGAAGGAATATCACCAAAATTTTGCAGCAGCAAACAGAGGCTGTGCAGACAGACTTCCAGATATGATTAAGAAAAACTGACCGTTGGATAAGGTCGCCCTGATGTTGCGAGTACTGTGTCCAAAAATCGGAACGATCCAACGGTTCAATCTTCAGGAAATTGATGATCTCTGCAGCTAGGTTTTAAAGTGACGGAAATTGCTTCTTCTTTTATGTGAGAGCTTTTGTGTGATGTTGTGAGGGTGTTAGCAGTTGAAACCCTACTTCTCCCTTTTATCCATCTTCAAAGAAAGCTAAATGGGCCATAAAGAGTGTTGGGCTTCCTCATGGGCCCAAAAAAAAACCCAACAGAAATTAGCTTGTTTTGTTAACGAGCCTAGCTTGAGCCAAGATAAGATCATTCCTTACTAAGCCAAAATTTTAATGTTTAAAGTAAATAGAATGTCGGATTATTAATCGAGCCTAGCTTGAGCCAAGATAAGATCATTCTTTTAACTTCAATAATTACGGGCACAATCTTTTATTTGTAAAAACCATTACACTCTACCTCTTTTAACATTTAAATGGTTAAAATTTTCAATTAAGTCTATTCACTTAAGGGTATTCTGGTCATTTTACGCTTTTAAAATGTTTCTTAATAAATAAAAAACTAACATATATGCCACTTCATCTTCCCCATTCCCCAACCCTAGAACACCATCATCCTACCCCCAGCCTTTATCAATCTATGGCGAGTTCCTGTAACCACACCACCAAATTCGACCCAACTCTGGAGGCGGTGTTGTTTTCACAAATCTGGTGGGCTTCGAGGTTCGCAGGAAGTTGGAGACGACCTGTTGTGGTGGTGTTTCCCATGTCAGATTTGTCCGACCGTGGAAACGTACGTATCTGAGAAGAAACACGTTATCAAACCAAGGCTATCCCTATGAACCTGTGATTGTACATTCATCACAAGGAACACACAAGTCTAAAGCATCCACTTAGAGTTGGGGAATAAGTCATCTTTTTCAGAAGAACCAAAAGATTCAACCTTGATATAGAAGATTGAAGATTTGAATGCAAAAGTGCGGGCATATGATATTCGAGGGGATAACTAATAAGGTATTAGTGAACCCAAAGGGCAACCCTATAATTGCATTCGGTAGCATTCCAACCAACGGAGATCTTGCTCATCCACAAATCATGGTTTATGATTTGTTTCTGCTCATCCCAAAAACCAACTGGACCAGCTATTGATGCAAAAGCTGCAGTAGCTGCCCAGATCAGTGAGATTAGTCAAGATCCTGTTGACCAATCGATATTTCCCAAACAAAGTGATGCTGAAAGCAAAACTAATCTTGGTAATGATGTTGATAATTAAATAAAAAGACTAAATTCCCTTAATTGATTAGACTTAACTCGAAAATTTTAACCATGTTAGTGATAAAGGACGTAGAGTGTAATGGTTTTTATAAATAAAGGATTGTGACTGTAATTATTGAAGTTTAAGGGCATCCATTGCAATCTGATACAAACACAAAGGACGAAAAGTGTAAGTTACCCTAATAATTATTATTATGGTTTATTTGTCTTTAGCCCACAGGCTTTCTTTACTTTATAGGTGTGGGCTTTCTTTACTTTATAGGGCTTCTGGTTTGCTAGGTTTCCCCTCTATTTTAATTACAACGTTCATGAATATTAGTATGATTCGTTAATTTTACAATAGGTTCTAGCCCAAATAGTAGTTAATCTTATTATTTCTAAGCACTATTTTTACATCAACCTAAGTTTATTGGCTCTCTCGTTTGACTTGTATTGAGTTGACTCAAATTTCAGCTTGTTAATATAAACGAGAAGAGCTGAACAAACTTATTAACATTGAGCTTGAGCCTGAGTTAGAGTTGGTTCAACTTGGCTCTCTCGTTAAACGTACAATACTAGCATGGCCAATGTTACATGAAATGATTGATTTATTTCGCTCGAAAGTTTCCTGGACTCACTAAAATTTTGTCTACTCTTGTACATGTAGAATCCGGAACTCTAACTAGGGTTTAAAAAAAAACTCGAAGCTCGCTCGATAAAATCTCAAAAAAATCTTTCTAAAAAATGGTTTGTTTGTAAATGAGCCCGGTAGGATTAAACGAGCCAGTAGGCTCGTTTGTATACGATTTAGAGTCCAGGTAAGCTCGTGCATTAGATTGCTCATCTAGCTCGTTCAATTAACCTTAAATTTCATTTAAACTATATCCTAAATAACAAGTTGTCCTAATCCTTCCAAGCTCATGTTTTAAATCAATATTGTTGGCTTGCCCACTTGGCTTGCACTTACATTTAGTAATTTTGCATTTATGTAAAAAAGTTATTATTTTTTAAAGAGTTAATGCTCAGATGGTCTCTTGGTTTATCATTTTTTAACCTTTAGTCCCTAACTTTCTAAAATTACATATATGTTCCCTTTTATTAATCGTTAGTTACTTGGATAGTCCCTTAAGTGGATGGTTGTTAGTTTACTCAGTTAACTCCATGTTAAATGACTAACTAGCCTTAATGATAAAAAAAAATAAATTAAATAGTTTATAGTGGGCCCCCTTTTAATTTATCTTTATATAATTAATAATATGATATACCAACTAGTGGGACCACTAACACAAGATCTCATCTATCAATTTTCCGACGATGCTCAGGCCGTCTTCTCCGACGAGCCGTCTTCCCTGCGACGACGCAAACTACAACAGCTGTGAGCCACATTCCATGTGTCCCCTCGCAAGCCACCTGCCAACCCTCCCCGCGCAAGTCGTCTTCCCCGGTGAGCCTACAACCATGACCCACTTCTACCTCCACCCAAACACACACCTGCAACAAATTTGTCACCCAAACACAAATGACGAAAAGTGTAATTTACCCTAATAATTATTATTATGGTTTATTTGTCTTTAGCCCACATGCTTTCTTTACTTTATAGGGCTTCTTGTTTGCTAGGTTTCCCCTCTATTTTAATTACAACGTTCAGGAATATTAGTATGATCCGTTACTTTTACAATAGGTTCTAGCCCAAATAGTAGTTAATCTTATTATTTCTAAGCACTATTTTTACATCAACCTAGGTTTGTTGGCTCTCTCGTTTAACTTGTATTGAGTTGACTCAAATTTCAGCTTGTTAATATAAACGAGAAGAGCTGAACAAACTTATTAACATTGAGCTTGAGCCTGAGTTAGAGTTGGTTCAACTTGGCTCTCTCGTTAAACGTACAATACTAGCATGGCCAATGTTACATGAAATGATTGATTTATTTCGCTCGAATGTTTCCTGGACTCACTAAAATTTTGTGTACTCATGTACATGTAGAATCCGGAACACTAACTAGGGTTTAAAAAAAAAACTCGGAGCTCGCTCGATAAAATCTCAAAAAAATCTTTCTAAAAAATGGTTCGTTTGTAAATGAGCCCGGTAGGATTAAACGAGCCAGTAGGCTCGTTTGTATACGGATTAGAGTCCAGGTAAGCTCGCGCATTAGATTGCTCATCTAGCTCGTTTAATTAACCTTAAATTTCATTTAAACTCTAACCTAAATAACAAGTAGTCCTAATCCTTCCAAGCTCATGTTTTAAATCAATATTTATTGTTGGCTTGCCCACTTGGCTTGTACTATACATTTAGTAATTCTGCATTTATGTAAAAAAGTTATTATTTTTTAAAGAGTTAATTGCTCAGATGGTCTCTTGGTTTGTTTTTTTTACTCTTAGTCCCTAACTTTCTAAAATTACATATATGTTCCCTTCTATTAATCGTTCGTTACTTGAATAGTCCCCTAAGTGGATGGTTGTTAGTTTACTCAGTTAACTCCATGTTAAATGACTAACTAGCCTTAATGATAAAACAAACTAAATTAAATAATTTATAGTGGGCCCCCTTTTAATTTATCTTTATATAATTAATAATATAATATACCAACTAGTGGGACCACTAACACAAGATCTCATCTATCAATTTTTCGACGATACTCAGGTCGTCTTCTCCGGCGATGCGACGACGCAAACTACAACAACTATGAGGCACATTCCATGTGTCCCCTCGCAAGCCACCTGCCAACCCTCCCCCCGTAAGTCGTCTCTCCCGGCGAGCCTGCAACCCTGACTCACTTCTACCTCCACCCAAACACACCTGCAACAAATTAGTCACCTAATCCACAATCCAATTTTAATCAAACCATTTCTTTCAAAAAATCATAAATCCAAGACGACTACTACCGGCGCAAAATGTGTCTGGACGTGAAAAGGGTGGGGAGGGGCTGGGAAACGTAGGAGCAAAACGTGTTCGCCAATCGCCCTGCCACCACCTCTGCCACACCACCACCACCACAACTACCCACCATGTTTTCTCAATTTCATTTCAATTTCACCTATGTTTCTTGTTTCAATACATTAATAGAAAGCTAATTACAAATAAAAGAAGCCAACATTCCATAGTCCACTAAATTTGCAAATAACTCATGAATCAATAAATGTCACATCTGAAAACTTACACCAAATGAAAGAGCATTAACCATTATAGATTATAGGGGAATAAAGAAGGAGTGGCATTTCTAAAATAATGCAACAAGGAAACTAATAAATGAAAGATCATTAAGAACCTTTAACAATTACATGAAACATTATGATGGTCATGTGTTAAAAAATGTCTTTTAGGGGGCATTAACCATTACCCATGGTTTAATAGACATCATACGAAAGTTTAATAATAATTCTTTTTTCTATAAATGATTTACGTTTTGACCCTCACATTAATAGGGTTATTAAACAGCCTTTGAAGTTTAATGAAGTTGTTTATTTTACTTATTATTTATTTAACTTATTAGAAGTTAACTTTTAACTTTAGATATATTATTGAGTAAATTACAACCGGTGTCCTTTATGTTTGCATCAAATTACAATCGGTGTCCTTTAACTAAAGAAATTACAGGCTCTGTCCTTTATGTTACCGGTTTTTAACATGTTATGTCCTTTAGACCTAACCTAGTTAAGTTTTTTTGATTAAGTCTTATTGTGTGCCTCTCAAATCAGGGCAACATGGTCTTTTCATCTTAATTTTATATTAAAAAACAAAATAAATAAATCTCTTTTATCCCCTCCATTTTTTCAACAAATAAATAAAGAAACAATATTTTGGAATTAATCTTTGTTTTTTATCAAACAAATCAAAAGAACTGACTACAATGATGTTGGAAGCTTACAATAAATTTCATCGATGTCATTTTGTTTTAGTGTTTATCGTATGTAGAAGGCACCTATTGCAAGGTTTGATTCACGTTCCTTTTTTCTGTAGGGTTTTTTTATCGAAGTTTTGAGAGACCTAGACAATAGCTATGGTTTTTTAGATGAATATGAACAATCAGATATTATCATATGTAAGGGGGAAATTGAAATTCATGTTAAATGGAGATGAAAAGATCATGTTGCCCTCATGTGAGAGGCACATGATAAGACTTAACCAAAAAACTTAACTAGGTTAGGACTAAAGGACATAACATGCTAAAAACTGATAACATAAAGGACAGAGCCTGTAATTTCTTTAGTTAAAGGACACCGGTTGTAATTTAATACAAACGTAAAGGACACCAATTGTAATTTACTCTATATTATTTAATTGTGTTACTTGCTTATTTTACCATCATTTAAATTAAAGCATAAATAGTCTAAATTAAGCCTTCAATATACCAGTTAACAAATTTAGTTATTTTATTTACCTTATTATAATTAAAGGCAACTTTGAACTCTAGACATTTTTACTTAAACATGTTGATTGCTTAGTTTTACCCATGATTGTAGAAATTGTTAGTCGGCCGGTGGGGTGGGGACTAGTGATTAATCGGATATAATCGGGATTAATTGTAACTAATCGGAAATTAATCGGTTCCTAGTCGGGATTTTTACAACCATGGTTTTACCGTCGTTTAGATTAAAGTATGCATCGTCAATAATAACCCATCGATATATCATGTAACAAATACATGCTCGCCAGCGTCTTCCTACGACCCGCCGCGAAGCGCCAACTCTAATACTAGTTATAAAGACTTCAACATTGAACATCTTGAGATTTAGACACATTTTTTCTTGATATTAATGTGATATAAGTCAAGAATGGAATACTCTTTTATTTTTTTATATGTGATAGGTTTTATTGAAAACGGAGTCGTTCGTAGTGTTTTTTTTTTATCATAAGCACTAAGGTGTATCAGTGTCATGATAAACTGAACCGATATTAACAGAACAACATTTGTACCAGTATCATTATTTGTTTTTTTTTCTTGTAGTTCTCGATTAATATAAAACACACTTATTAATTTTGGGTCACACCACACAACTTTTGTTTAATGAAACCATTATAAATAGATTTTTTATTGCGAAGTGCACCGAGTACCGGTAATGTAACGAGCCGAATCGAAACCGACCAAATAACATTAATACCGGTAGTTGTATTATCGGAACCGATATCCCAATTTTTTTTATGGTTTTGACCTTCATAAAACACGTGTCATTATTCATTTATAAAAGTGGTGCCATACCACAAAGTAAATATGTAACTCACAAGTTTAGGTTTTTAACTTCTTTTTTTTTTAAACTCGCAACTTCTGATCACTTATTGTTTTGCTGGAATGATGCGAATCTTGTCTGGCAACACGTCCCTAATGCTCTAGAATAGTCTCCAAGGTGAAGAAGAAAGCAGCAATCACGATTTCATAACATGTTGGTGTATTTGTAAAAGGCGCAATGACAAACTATGCAACTAGATCAACTGTTCTCCATCCAAGCTCATATTAGATATCATGTCTCTTAGCTTTCTATAGGTGAAAAGCTCAAACTAAGAGTATTTAGATCAGGGAAAAGGGTTTCTTTTGATTTTGGTTATGCTTTTTTTTTTTTGTATGTTTTGGGCATTGGCGAGGCATAGTGGGGGCGGGAGGGGGCGGCCGACCCCCGAACTTTTCGCTGAGTAGTGGAAAGTATGTAGTTTTCGTATAGAAATTTTTGGGTATATACCTTTCTGTAACAACCCGTGTTTTGAGAAGTCAAAGTACAAGTCAAAGTCAAATGAAGAAAAGATTGCTAATTGCGATCTGTCACTCCTTGCTTAACTATTGATTGTACACCTTGACTTGTAATCTTTTTCTCTAATTAATGTACTTTAGTTATATTATGTGGAGTATCTATAATAATCGCAGTTTAATCGACGTTTATCGCTAATCGCATCGCAATCGCATTCGCAACTTGAATAATAGGTTCTGTATATTGTTTTACGTGTGTGTGCTACTTATGTGTTACTTGTGCATGTTTATAATATATTTGTGGTGATTACTCGAAAACACAATCGCAACTCTACCGCAACGCAATCGTATCGCGAACTGGAAACGCAAGTTTATTTATGTTAGTTAGGTTATTTGCGTGACTATTATCTAAATCTAACGCATCGCTTAATCGACACTCGCTTAAATTCATCGAAACGCTCAACACGCAAAACGAAACATCGAAACCAACTCGCGGCAGCCCTTCGATCGAATGACCATTCGGTCGAATGGTCATCCGTGCGGATGACCATCCGATCGGACTGCCTTCCGATCCAACTGTCACACCCCGACCGCGTAAAACAACAAACCGCGGCGGAAACGTCGGGGAGTGGAGTGGCAGAATTATTGTTTCACAACCATGGTATTTAAAGTTTAGTTTTATTTAAAATGAAAAGGATTACATTGTCTTAAAACAAAGGAAACAAAGAGTACATAACATAATTAAACTAATCTTGCTTCATTTTATGTCACTAAGGCCCAAGTCCGCCTAAGTGTATCTTGAACAACCCTATGCATCAGCTCCTGAAAACACATATGAAAATAGGTATGTCAACATAAAAATGCATGTGAGATACATAGGTTTATTGATTTAGGATTCATCACTTGTATTTGAAAGAATTGTTTTATAAAAGTTAGTCATGAATCTTAGGAAAATGTTTTCTTTTATAAGCCATACAAAAAGTGATAAGAAAATCAGATGATATATAAAAGAAAGATGTACGGTTAAATAAATAACCAAGTAAAAACGAGTTTGTATAAAATAAGTTGTTTGTAAAACAATGTTTTTGTGAAGATATATTATTTGTGTAAAATGTAATATGTCTAAATTGAAATCGTTTAAATAACGCTACGATATGTAATATCATAAAAGCACTTATATATAGGAAGTGTCAGCGGCGTATCCACCATGCTTTTATTATATTACACCCGCCTCGTTAATTAAATCACTTACCCAAACAAACCACCATAATACCTTGTTTAAACCAATGTTGAAATGTTTATGTGTAAACAAATGTAATGTATAGTGAATAAAAGCATTTACTCAACCCTATAAGAAAAAAAATGTACAAAACAATGTATTTGATATAAATCATAGTTTAAGTCAAAGATATGTTTTGCAAAATCCATGCTTTACTGATACAAACACTTATGTGGTAATGTTAAACGTATACGTTCAAGCCTTGAGACTGAAGGACAAACCCTAGAACAAATCAAAGGTTTATCAAAAAATGTTTTCGGATTCAGTCATTCCTTACGTCCAAACAAACCTATGATTTCAGGAATGGGAGTTGTCAAGTCCTATGGTACCACTACTTACTACCGAGCGGTGTGATCAATGTTAATGAACGTATTTCAGTTTTGTTATACAAACCAAATGTAATACCAAATGTAAGCATGTTAAGTGAAAGTAATGTACTAAGTATGCTACATGAACATACATAGCAAAAATGTGATGTAAATCAATGTGTACATATGTTGAAATAGACATATGAAACAAATGTGTTTATGAAATCAATGTACTAGCATTTTAATTAAACATACATAGCATAAACATGGATGAAATCATGTACTGTACGTGTACTACATGAACATAGCAAGCATATGTTATAAAAGCATGAAAAACACGAAAGTAGCAAGTAGGCACATGTGTTTCACCCCAAAATTTTTGAAAACAGTAAAAGAGGGGACTATGTACTCACGTGATAATGATTAGAAGTCTTGAGATAACAACCAAACAAAGCTAGAAGGATCACGGAATCAATCGGCACCTAATATAGGTAACTACGTTAATAAACCAGACCTAAATCGAAAGATCGGATAAAATGAGGTTTCGTAAACCAAATGAGTATAGGAACTCATGTAATATGGTTTAACAAAGCCTATATTTTAAATCGTAACCTAACCTAAGTGCTTAGGACCCATTACGACTCGTTTGGGTAGCTTACGCTACTTTAACGCGTCGTTCGCGTAAAACGCGTTTGGACCGCCTAACTAGTCCTATGACAAGTATTATATGCCTTAACAAGTCTAATAATATTGCCTAATCAGTTTAGATGTCAAAATTTAAGTTACATATGCTTAAATGAAATTATGCGTAAAAAGGGCATTTTGGTCATTTTCCTAAGGCATATAAACTACCTATCATATAACTAACTAAACGTAGTGACCATAAGGTATAACCTCGGAAGGTTATTCCCTATACAACTATGGTCACAAAAATGTGTTTGGTCGGATCCTAATGATCGACCAAACGGGTCGGGTTCAAAACTCTAAGCGGTTGTTTAGAACAACCGCTTATCTTACGACCCTACATAAGCACTAAACTAAAAGTGATGAGTTAAACATGTTAAAACATGTTTAACTAAGTTAGAAAACTAGTTTGATATCAAAACAAAGTGTTTTGATACCCAGAGATAGTTTCATGGCAAAATATGCATAAACACGTATTTTGACCGAAACTATAACTCGTCACTACGCCTAATCAACGTGGTAATCAGTAGGTATAGTCACAAGGGACTATGACCATCGTGATTACGCTCACGTTGCGAAGTTCAAACGAACTTCGTGTTGAACATAAACTGGTCAAAGCAGAAAGTGAAACACTGTTTGACTTTCATGCTTAAAACGCATAAAAGCATGAAAGAAACTTACAAAAGGTCCAAGCAAGTAAGATAGAACATGAAAACCAGAAGATTAGGACCTTCAACCAGAAGGGATAGTCCCAATTGTCCAGAAATGAGAGGAAAATTCTAATTTAAGCAAGTTGGAATGAATTTAGAGTGGGTATTTACAGAGTTTGGACAACCGTTAGGATCGTTTCTTGGATTTCGAGCTTCAATCTTGGCCCTCCATGTGTTGCCCATGGTTTTATATACCATGGGAGATTGAAAACCAGCTCATTGTTTGATTAAACCATGCATAAAACCCAGAAACCAGCTGCTGATTATGAAAAACTGATTTTTTGCAGACTTGATGGTCTATCGCTCCCCGCGTACGAGCCAGGGCTGGCTTACGCGGCCCGCGACCGCATGGTAGTTCAACAAGTTTTAAATTTACAGAAACAGTCCCTGCAAGTGTTTAATGCCATTTTTGACTCGTTTAAGGTCCGTTAAGCCATTTTCAAGGCTTTACAATGATTCCTAAGCATAGGGAACATGAAATATGCTTGAAAACATCTCGGATGTCGGTTCGTTTGGTGTACGATCACGTTATTCGGTTAATTACGACGAAACACTAACGGACGTGAAAAACGATCCAAATTACGCGACAAATGGAATTTTATCATGACAATCACTAAAATAAAATATTTTAATGATTACAAAAATTTTTGGATGTCCGGATATGTTCAGAACGTAAGATATGCGCGTAAATGCAAACTTATGCACTTTTTGACGCTTTTAGTCCCTGATTGATCAAAAAGTTTATTTTAGTATACCGAACCCCTCAAAGCCTATTTCTAAGCTATGTAAAGGATATTTAGGGTATTTTTAGCTTATGATCAAGTTCCGGAATGTTCGTTACTATACGAATCGCCATAGTTTTGTAGTTTGACGTAAATAGTCCCTTCGATCGAATAAGCTTGATTTTGCCATACCAAACCCTTCAAAACTTATTTCTAAGTTATGTAAAGGTTATTTAAGGTATGTCAAGCATATATTGATGTTCTGGAGTGTTTGTCGCCATAAATTGATTACGTTTACGCACCAGTTTGCGTATAACTTTCCAGAAAGTGATATAGACTTTGAATTTGAACAAAAATCGAAACGTGCAAAATGTTAAGCATAAATAAACAAACATTGGGGTCAAATAACATTTTTATTGATAATTGAACAGTTTAAGGTTTATACAATGATTACAAGCACAGATGTCACAGTCTCCCATACTTTAGGAAACTTCGTCCCGAAATTTATTTAGAGGAAACTTGTGAGAATAGATGTGGATATTCCGCCTTCATTTGATCTTCACGTTCCCAAGTAAATTCTGGTCCACGTTTAGATTCCTAGCGAACTTTAACAAGTGGAATGCGCTTGCGCTTGAGCCATTTGGCTTCACGGTCCATTATTTCCAAAGGCTTCTCAACAAAATGCATCGTGTTGTCAACACGACATCAACTGGTATGTGGAGGTTCTCATCAGCTAAACACTTTTTAAGATTGGACACGTGGAAGGTTGGATGAACATTTCCAAGTTCAGGAGGTAACTCAAGTCTGTAGGCTACCTTTCCAATTCTTTCGACGATCTTGAATGGTCCAACATATCTAGGTGCAAGTTTTCCTTTCTTTCCAAATCTAATCACACCTTTCCAAGGTAAAACTTTGAGTAGAACGCGATCACCGACTTGAAATTCCAAGGGCTTGCGTCGTCGATCCGCTTAACTCTTTTGACGGCTTCTAGTTGTCTGAAGGTTATCGTGAACATTCTTAACCTTATCTGTTGTCTCTAGGATGAGGTCAGGTCCAGTAAGCTGAGCGTCACCGATCTCATTCCAGCAGACTGGTGAACGACATTTTCGACCATATAAAGCCTCGAAAGGAGCCATGTTGATACTGGAGTGATAACTATTGTTGTAGGAGAATTCAATCAATGGAAGATACGAACCCCAACTACCACCAAAATCGATCACACAAGCTCTAAGCATATCCTACAATGTCTGGATTGTTCTTTTAGATTGACCATCTGATTGCGGATGATAAGCTGTGCTCAAATTAAGTTGGGTTCCCATAGCAGATTGCATGGTTCTCCAAAAAAGAGACGAGAATCGAGCATCTCTGTCAGAAATAATGTTCAAAGGAACGCCATGACAGGATACAATCTCATCCACATAGATTTTAGCCAGCTCGTCGGCAGATAGACCCTCACGGATTGGCAAGAAATGTGCTGACTTGGTAAGACGATCAACAATTACCCAAATGGCATCATGACCTTTCTTAGTGAGAGGAAGTTTGGTAACGAGATCTATAGCAATGTTTTCCCATTTCCAAACTGGAATCTCTGGTTACTCTAATAATCCAGAGGGATGTTGATGTTCAGCGTTAACCTTAAGACAAGTAAGGCATTTTGATACGTATAAGGCAATGTGTTTCTTCATACCTGGCCACCAATACTGGGTTCGAAGATCCTTATACATTTTATCTGCACCAGGATGAATAGAATAACGAGACTTATGAGCTTCATCCATAAGCAAGGTGCGAAGATTGTCTTGACTTGGGACCCACAAACGGTCCATGAAATAATACGATCCATTGTCTTTTAGTTCAAGATCAGGATTAATGTGATATGGTAATTCCTTACCCATCAAGTCTTGTGTAACACAAGTATGTTGAGCCTAAGAAATGCGGGTTTGAATATCAGATCGAACTTTGACACAATGAAGCATGACACGTTCCTTACGACTCAATGTGTCAGCCATGACATTTACCTTACCAGGATGGTAGCGAATTTCACAATCGTAGTCGTTTAGAAGTTCAACCCAATGTCGTTGCCTCATGTTAAAGTTCTTTCTGATTAAAGATATGCTGAAGACTTTTGTGGTCAGTGAAAACCACACATTTTGTACCATACAAATAGTGTCTCCAGATTTTAAGAGCGAAAACTACAGCACCTAACTCAAGATCATGAGTCGTGTAGTTCTTCTCGTGTATCTTCAACTGCCTTGATGCGTAAGCTATGACATTATTCCTTTACATGAGAACACAACCAAAGCCTAAGTTGGATGCATCACAATACACGACGAAATCATCGTTGCCCTCTGGTAAAGATAGAATAGGTGCATCACAAAGTTTCTGTTTCAAGGTCTAAAACGCTTCTTCTTGTTTAGATCCCCATTCAAAGGGTTTGTTCTTCTGAGTTAGAGCAGTGAGAGGAACTGCAATCTTGGAGAAGTTTTCGATGAAGCGGCGGTAATAACCCGCGAGACCAAGAAATGAACGAACTTCAGTAGGGGTAGTAGGCGTATCCCAATCCTTAATCGTACTGGTCTTGGTGGGATCTACATTAATACCTTGTTCATTGACAATATGTCCCAGAAATTGAACTTCCTTAAGCCAAAATTCTCACTTGGAGAATTTGGCGAAAAGTTGCTCTTTCTTCAGGAGTTCCATGGTAAGACGGAGATGTTGCTTATGATCGGCTCGAGTCTTAGAATAAATCACGATGTCATAAATGAAAATGATGATGAACTTGTCCAAATAAGGCTTGCAGACCCTATTCATCAAGTCCATTGTGACAACTGGCACAAACCGGTAATTTCCGTACACTATAATTATTGCTTAATGACTGCAATTATGAGTTTAAGTGTCAGCAATGTCTGAACACATGATTAAACAAGTGAATTCATGCATGTTGTATACTACAAAATATTGCTTTATGCATAAACGAGAGCGTTGCGTCAATAGTAAACTCACCGGTAAGACACTATGTGTCAACGGAACTGCAGAAAGCAGCCAGACAATAAAATTGGAGCCTAGGTGTAGGTCCGACAACAAGAATGCATTAAAACCCAAGAGTACATACAAGGGTTAATGTATATGCAATACGAAAGCAAAAATAAGCACTAAAAAGCACCCGAAACGCACTTTAAGTGCAGAATTTATACAATTCAGCAATAATTCAGCATTTAAACATATGAATGTTGTGCAAAAATGTCATTTTATTATCCAGAATATTTCCCTAAGTGTTGGGAATTGAAAGAGTACAAGAAAGGTACTTAAACGACACTAAAAAGTGTAATTTAGCACTTTAACGAATCGGTATGTAACCGAACGACCGGACTATACCCGGAATATGAAAATATTGTTATTTTCATTTTTTTTTTCTGAGACAGTTAGGGTCCCTGAATACCCTAACACCCGTTATAACACGCTACACACCACTAACCAAGTTAACTACTTAACTAACCTACTTATCTTAACTAGTAGTTAACTAACTACTTGGAAACAAACTAGAACCCCCCCCCCCCCCCCAACCGGATTTGGACAAGTGGTACACCCCCATGATTTTATTTATTTGTTTAGTAGATATGGTTGGATATCTTGAAGACATATGGACCATAGGGTAACCAAATGTTGGAAACTTGTATTTATAACCCACTAGACCTTCACACTACCCATCACCTTCAACATTCAACAAAATTCTTCTCCTCCCACCCTTAAAAGCTACGGCCAACACCCCTTAGAACATCATCAATTTTTCTAGCAACTTTCCAAGTATTCTAAGGTGATATTAAGGTGTAAGAAGGTCATTAACGAAGCTCGGTGCAAGCGGATCTTGAAGGACCTTCTTCATTTGCTTTTATCCACTCAATTTGTGCTTAGAATCTTCCCTAGCCTTGAGCTAGAGGTATAACACTTAGAACTCGTATTTAAACTTATCTAAAGTGGTTAAAAGGATTTGTGTTGGTTAAATCTCGTTAAAATGCGAAAAGATGCACAAAAGTCTACTAAAACATGAAAAATAGTGGTTAATAGCACATAAGTTGTGTAAAAGTTGTAGTATTTGAAATACATGATTATCTAGACCCGATCTATGATGTGGTAGCTCGGATCATCGTTTAACCCGGTTTGGTAAGATCATGGATCTTAACATAAAGCTATTTTAGAAGTAACAAGGGTTAAAAGGTGAAACCCTACCACACATAAACCATGAACTTGTGTAAAAATGTTTTAACTTGTACAAAAGTGTTTAAAACTAGTAGATCTATGTATCTACAAGTGGTATTTTCAAAAGACCAAGCATCGAAAGAAATCACATGTTCTAAACCGGATCTTACACAAACAAAAGTGGTTTTTGTGAACAAACAAGTGTGTGGATACTTGTGTAACAAAAGTTTTAACGAAGAAATAGTTTTCGTAAAAACCGACTAGAAGTTGTGAAACTTCATAATCTTTAAAAATAAAGTTTAAAGAAATTAAACTTATTTTTAAAGATAACAAGACTCACTAAATGTGCTAGTAAGTTACTACACATTTTTGTAAATATTCAAGTTCATGAAATTAGTGATTATTGTTGACGATTATTGTTGATAATTGTTGTTGATGATTGATGATGATTTAAAAGAAAATAAACACACGTTTTGAAAACGTGGGAAACCTCCATTTTTAGGGGAAACTCTGTCAAAAATTTTTTATAAATTTTGACACTTAGAAAAATATAAGTTTTTGAGAAACTTATTCCCTAAAAATGTGCTTAAAAGTATTACCAAGGTTTCCCTAATTTTTGGTGATAAGAAATGATGATTTCTTCAAGAATAAAAATGGATAATAAGTATATATTTTTGAGAGAAAAATATATATTATTTGATCACCAACTTGTGTGCTAAGTGTATATAGTATGTGTTATACGTGCTAGTGTATTAAGACTTAAAAATACACTAAATACTCATGAGGAGTAGAAATATAGGAATACACATACAAAACACAAGATACATAATTCGGGTGCAAAGTGCAAAACTACAAGAAACTTATATTTATTTTTGGAGAAAATAATATAAGTAAGATACGTAGTTAAAAATATAGAATATTTTTAACACAAGAATATATACAAAAGAGAGTGACTGTACTTGTGCGACGCAAGTCTAGTGACTAACGATAAGAAAACGCGTATAGGTTACGACGTTAAGTAAGCAAATCTGGTGGAGTTTACGACGCTAGGAACGCAAAGTTGTGAGTTCATGCTCCCCCTTTTCTCTTTAACTGTTTTCAGTTTTTATAACTTCGGGGGTGAAATACATGTACAAAAGTACAATATTTATAAATGGTATGATATAAATACAAGAAGTACACTTGGTGAGAACGAGAACCAAGTGTGACGAAATATATGAATATGAGAAGCGCATTTGGTGAGACGAGAACCAAGTATAAGGCGCTATGAGAAATGATAACAAGAAACGCGCTTGGTGAGGACGAGAACCAAGTAGGATGCGTTATGAGAAATAGTGTCACGAATAGGGTACAGAAGCACCATTAATCAACGTATACATTCAGACCGCAGAACAAAAGGTTAGATCTAACGGGTGCCTGGCAGCCACACTCCCGGTCGGGGCGAGAACCGAGGAAGTGCTTTTGTGTCTCAGAATATACCAATTAAATGCCTTAGGTTTGGTGACTTCCTATGACGTGCCACATGTTAATGGCTTTGCAACCCATTAACAATCTGATAAGTACAGAAATACTGTATTGACCTAAAATTCATATCATACAAAAATTGATGAATACTTGAGTACGTGGGGTACTCAAGAAGAGATTGAATTAAACTTGAAGTACGTGGGGTACTCAAGAGGAAAATTAAACTTGAGTACGTGGGGTACTCAAGAAGAAATTGAATTATACAGGAGTACGTGGTGTACACATGAAAATGGATTTATATATGAAAACTTGATTTACTCACAAACTATGTTTTCATACAAAGTATACAAACATGAAATACAAAACTGCATGAATTCACACCAACTTTATGTTGACGTTTTTCCAAAAACTCACATGTATTTCAGGTAACTAGGATGGATGTGCGCGTGGTCTAGCTTATGCTCGTGGATGTCGCTTGTGTTTAACTTTGAATAAAGTTGTAAACTTTTAAGACAATGTTTTATGCGACTTAGCGATGTAAACGCTAACGTATGTTTTCAAATTATGGTATTTGAATGTTATTTTACGAGCATGTAGCATGTTTACTCTTCGTATGCAATGAGAACCTTTCATGATCACACCTCGTGCTTCCGTCGCAGAAAGGGGTGTGACAGATTGGTATCAGAGCTGCGATTGTAGTGAACCAGGATTCCTTCTCGAGTCTAGTCTACAATCTCTAGGATCCATTCACGAAAACAATTTTCAAAGAGTTTTCATTGCATAAAACGTCCCGCGACATCCACTGCCTGAAACTGTATACATGAGTCTAGAAAAGACACTACGAGACTTAGAGTGCACTTGAGTAGCACTTGTCCTTGACTAGAAACTAGTTGCAATTATGTGTGATAATTAGCATGTACTAGAAGTAGAATGTCACAAGTATATGTGACTTTACCTGAAAGCGATGGCCTATCTGAAGGAAGAGATACGAGGATGAAACGAACTGTGCGGACTGTGCAAGGAGTTACGTAATTATGGATGCATACATAATTATGGAATTCAGTGCACAGAAACCACAACAAGTCTTGTCACGTATAGATTCCCTCAGTGCAAGCCTACTAAGTACTCTGCTAGAGTAATAATTGTTTGACGTCACTTATGTGGTATATGCCTGTGTATATATACTACTACTGTCTAGTATGACGATATCAAACAAATGCCTAAACCTATTGGGTTGTGTTCGTCAGAACATGGCACCCAGAAGAGCTGTGAACGCTCGTGACCAACCTCCTCCTCCCCCACTGCCAAGAACTGCTGAAGAGCTGGAAGCTCTACTGAAAGAAAGGATCTCCGCTGCTATCGCCCAGTACGAGGCGAACCGAACTCAAGACAGTGGAGGACCAAGCAATGCTAGACGTAACGGGCATGGAGATTCGGCTGGAGGAAATGTAGCTCAAGGCTGCACTTTCAAGCAGTTCCTCGACTGCAAGCCGATGAACTATGATGGCACAGGAGGTGCAGTAGCATTTGTGCGCTGGACGGAGAAGACTGAAGCTACTTTCCGCATGAGCAAGTGTTCCGCGGATCAACAAGTCACTTTTGCTACTGGGTTATTCGTCGATGAAGCTCTGACTTGGTGGAACCTGCAAGCCCAAACTTTGGGTGATGACGCCGCTTATGGCCTCACTTGGGAGGAACTGAAGGAAAGGATGAGAGAGAAGTACTGCTCTCGTGCGGAACTCCAAAGGCTGGAAACAGAGTTCTGGCACTTGACTATGGAAACGGTGCTGGTAATAAGAATGGCAACGGGAAAGGGCAGAACCAAGGATGCTTCAAGTGTGGAAGCAATGATCACTTCATGAAGAACTGCCCAGAGAGAAACAACGCTCCGGCTCGAGCATTTGTGATTGGAGCAAGAGACGCACGCGAGGACCCTAACGTGGTCACCGGTACGTTTCTCATTAACAATCACTTTGCATCCATATTATTCGACACTGGCACCGATTATAGCTTCATGTCTGTGGAATTTAAACGCATACTTGGAATAGAATCTAGTAGATTAGAAATTCCTTATTCCATAGAACTAGCCAATGGTAAACTTGTTGAATCGGGCGAAGTTGTCAGAGGCTGCACACTAGAACTTGGCGAACGAAATTTTAGCATCGACCTCTTACCTATTCAATTGGGTAGCTTCGATGTAGTAGTCGGGATGGACTGGTTGTCCAAGAACAAAGCTGAAGTTATTTGTCATGAGAAAATCATTCGCATCCCTTTAGCGAATGGTGAAACTCTCATCGTACATGGAGGAAGACGAAACGCGCCTCTACAAATCATCAGATGTATGAAGGCACAGAAGTGCCTAAGGAAAGGATGTGTTGCTTTCCTAGCACACGTTATAGACAAGAAGGCTGTGGAGCCAAAACTCAAAGACATTCCTGTGGTGAAGGAATTTCCTGATGTATTCCCTGAAGATCTGCCAGGACTACCCCCGCAACGACAAGTCGAATTCCGTATAGACTTGGTACCAGGAGCTGCTCCTGTAGCCAAGGCACCCTATCGACTTGCGCCATCCGAAATGCAAGAATTATCTACACAGCTCCAGGAGTTGTTGGATAAAGGATTCATAAGGCCAAGCTTCTCACCCTGGGGAGCTCCAGTATTGTTCGTGAAAAAGAAGGATGGATCACTACGGATGTGTATCGATTACAGGGAACTGAACAAGCTCACAATCAAGAATCGGTATCCGCTACCGAGGATTGATGATTTGTTTGATCAACTGCAAGGATCAAGCTACTATTCCAAGATCGACCTTCGATCTGGATACCATCAGCTGAGAATCCAAGATGAAAGCGTGCCAAAGACTGCATTCAGAACGCGCTATGGGCACTACGAATTTCTTGTGATGCCATTTGGACTGACGAATGCACCAACGGTCTTTATGGATCTAATGAACCGCGTATGCAAACCATATCTCGATAAATTCGTGATTGTATTTATCGATGATATCCTGATTTACTCGCAAACGAAAGAAGAGCACGAGCAACATCTCAGAATCATCTTGGAACTACTGAAGAAAGAGAAACTTTATGCAAAGTTCTCGAAATGCGAATTCTGGATTCGCGAAGTATAATTTCTTGGTCACATTGTGAATGAGAAGGGCATTCATGTAGACCCGTCCAAGATTGAAGCAATAAAGAATTGGGATGCTCCCAAGACCCCAACTGAAGCTCGACAATTTTTTGGCTTAGCGGGCTATTATCGGCGATTCATTGAGAATTTCTCGAAGATAGCTCAACCGCTAACGACCCTTACTCAGAAAGACAAGAAATACGACTGGGGTCACAAACAGGAAGAAGCCTTTCAGCTACTTAAGAACAAGCTCTGCGATGCACCGATACTATCGTTACCCGAAGGCACTGAAGACTTCGTGGTATACTGCGACGCCTCACGACAAGGCTTGGGTTGCGTGCTCATGCAACGCCAAAAAGTCATCGCTTATGCTTCAAGACGACTGAAGGTTCACAAGAGAAATTATACCACTCACGACCTAGAGCTGGGTGCAGTGGTATTCGCCTTGAAGATTTGGCGACATTACTTATATGGTACTCGATGTACAATCTTCACAGATCACAAAAGCTTACAACACATATTCGATCAGAAGGAATTGAATATGCGCCAGCGACGTTGGGTCGAGCTGCTGAATGATTATGATTGTGAGATTAAGTACCATCCTGGAAAGGCGAACGTTGTAGCAGACGCGTTGAGCCGAAAAGAAAGGGTTAAGACCCTAAGGGTTCGAGCATTGGAAATGACGATTCGAACGAACCTCACTGCGCGCATTCGAGATGCACAACAAGAAGCTCTTAAAGGAGAGAACCGTAAAGCTGAATACCTACGGGGTATGCAGAAATACATGGTGCCAAACGAAGAGGGAGCCTTATACTTTAAGAAGTGTATTTGGGTTCCACTCTATGGTGGCATACGAGAAGTCATCCTTAATGAAGCCCACAAATCGAGATATTCGATCCAGCCAGGATCGGACAAAATGTATCAAGACTTGAAGGAGTACTATTGGTGGCCGAGACTCAAAAGCGACGTTGCTGTGTATGTTGGAAAATGCCTAACCTGTGCCAAGGTTAAGGCAGAATATCAGAAACCGTCCGGCCTACTACAACAACCAGAGATTCCCGTGTGGAAGTGGGAACAAATCTCGATGGACTTCATAACGAAATTACCCAGGACCCCGAGAGGGCACGATATGATATGGGTAATAGTTGATCGATTGACGAAGTCTGCGCATTTCCTACCTATCCGAGAGAAGGATAGCACTGGAAAGCTGGCAGGGATATACTTAAGAGAAATTGTGGCACGTCATGGAGTGCCAATCTCAATCATTTCAGACAGAGATGGACGCTTTGTCTCAAGAATCTGGCAATCATTTCAGGAAGCCTTTGGATCTCAGTTAGATCTAAGCACGGCATTCCATCCACAAACAGACGGCCAGAGCGAACGAACTATACAAACGTTAGAAGATATGCTTCGCGCATGTGTCATGGACCTAGGCGGCAGCTGGGATACTCATCTACCTTTAGTTGAGTTTTCCTACAATAACAACTATCATACAAGCATAAAAGCCGCGCCGTTCGAAGCTCTGTATGGCCGCAAATGCCGATCGCCCTTATGTTGGGCAGATGCCGGAGATAAACGTATGGTTGGTCCTGAACTTGTACAAGAGACAACCGATAAGATTGCGCAGATCCGAGAGCGCATTAGGGCGGCTCGAGAGCGACAAAAGAGCTACGCGGATCCAAATAGAAAATCGGTAGATTTCAAGGTGGGAGACAAAGTGTTGTTAAAAGTCTCACCATGGAAGGGCGTAGTCAGATTTGGAAAACGTGGAAAGCTGAATCCACGATACATCAGACCATTCGGAATTTTGAAGAGAATTGGTACCGTGGCATACAAGTTGGAGTTACCGGAAGAACTTAATGGAGTACATGATACGTTTCATGTATCCAACCTGAAGAAGAGTCCAACGCAAGAAAACATGATCATCCCGATGGATGAAGTGCATATTGATGAAGCCCTCCGATTTACAGAAAAAACCCGTTGAGGTTACTGACTGGAAAGTCAACAAGACCAGGAGGAGCAGTGTGAAACTTGTCAAAGTACGTTGGAGCTCTAAACACGGACCCGAGTACACATGGGAACGTGAAGACCAGTTCAAGAAAAAGTATCCCCACCTATTCAAGGAGACTCCAGCGAGAGTAAGTTCAGTCTGAATTTCGGGACGAAATTCTTTTAACGGGGGGAGACTGTGACAACTGGCACAAACCGGTAATTTCCGTACACTATAATTATTGCTTAATGACTGCAATTATGAGTTTAAGTGTCAACAATGTCTGAACACATGATTAAACAAGTGAATTCATGCATGTTGTATACTACAAAATATTGCTTTATGCATAAACGAGAGCGTTGCGTCAATAGTAAACTCACCGGTAAGACACTATGTGTCAACGGAACTGCAGAAAGCAGCCAGACAATAAAATTGGAGCCTAGGTGTAGGTCCGACAACAAGAATGCATTAAAACCCAAGAGTACATACAAGGGTTAATGTATATGCAATACGAAAGCAAAAATAAGCACTAAAAAGCACCCGAAACGCACTTTAAGTGCAGAATTTATACAATTCAGCAATAATTCAGCATTTAAACATATGAATGTTGTGCAGAAATGTCGTTTTATTATCCAGAATATTTCCCTAAGTGTTGGGAATTGAAAGAGTACAAGAAAGGTACTTAAACGACACTAAAAAGTCTAATTTAGCACTTTAACGAATCGGTATGTAACCGAACGACCGGACTATACCCGGAATATGAAAATATTGTTATTTTCATTTTTTTTTTTCTGAGACAGTTAGGGTCCCTGAATACCCTAACACCCGTTATAACACGCTACACACCACTAACCAAGTTAACTACTTAACTAACCTACTTATCTTAACTAGTAGTTAACTAACTACTTGGAAACAAACTAGAACCCCCCCCCCCCCCCCCAACCGGATTTGGACAAGTGGTACACCCCCATGATTTTATTTATTTGTTTAGTAGATATGGTTGGATATCTTGAAGACATATGGACCATAGGGTAACCAAATGTTGGAAACTTGTATTTATAACCCACTAGACCTTCACACTACCCATCACCTTCAACATTCAACAAAATTCTTCTCCTCCCACCCTTAAAAGCTACGGCCAACACCCCTTAGAACATCATCAATTTTTCTAGCAACTTTCCAAGTATTCTAAGGTGATATTAAGGTGTAAGAAGGTCATTAACGAAGCTCGGTGCAAGCGGATCTTGAAGGACCTTCTTCATTTGCTTTTATCCACTCAATTTGTGCTTAGAATCTTCCCTAGCCTTGAGCTAGAGGTATAACACTTAGAACTCGTATTTAAACTTATCTAAAGTGGTTAAAAGGATTTGTGTTGGTTAAATTTCGTTAAAATGCGAAAAGATGCACAAAAGTCTACTAAAAACATGAAAAATAGTGGTTAATAGCACATAAGTTGTGTAAAAGTTGTAGTATTTGAAATACATGATTATCTAGACCCGATCTATGATGTGGTAGCTCGGATCATCGTTTAACCCGGTTTGGTAAGATCATGGATCTTAACATAAAGCTATTTTAGAAGTAACAAGGGTTAAAAGGTGAAACCCTACCACACATAAACCATGAACTTGTGTAAAAATGTTTTAACTTGTACAAAAGTGTTTAAAACTAGTAGATCTATGTATCTACAAGTGGTATTTTCAAAAGACCAAGCATCGAAAGAAATCACATGTTCTAAACCGGATCTTACACAAACAAAAGTGGTTTTTGTGAACAAACAAGTGTGTGGATACTTGTGTAACAAAAGTTTTAACGAAGAAATAGTTTTCGTAAAAACCGACTAGAAGTTGTGAAACTTCATAATCTTTAAAAATAAAGTTTTTAAGAAATTAAACTTATTTTTAAAGATAACAAGACTCACTAAATGTGCTAGTAAGTTACTACACATTTTTGTAAATATTCAAGTTCATGAAATTAGTGATTATTGTTGACGATTATTGTTGATAATTGTTGTTGATGATTGATGATGATTTAAAAGAAAATAAACACACGTTTTGAAAACGTGGGAAACCTCCATTTTTAGGGGAAACTCTGTCAAAAATTTTTTATAAATTTTGACACTTAGAAAAATATAAGTTTTTGAGAAACTTATTCCCTAAAAATGTGCTTAAAAGTATTACCAAGGTTTCCCTAATTTTTGGTGATAAGAAATGATGATTTCTTCAAGAATAAAAATGGATAATAAGTATATATTTTTGAGAGAAAAATATATATTATTTGATCACCAACTTGTGTGCTAAGTGTATATAGTATGTGTTATACGTGCTAGTGTATTAAGACTTAAAAATACACTAAATACTCATGAGGAGTAGAAATATAGGAATACACATACAAAACACAAGATACATAATTCGGGTGCAAAGTGCAAAACTACAAGAAACTTATATTTATTTTTGGAGAAAATAATATAAGTAAGATACGTAGTTAAAAATATAGAATATTTTTAACACAAGAATATATACAAAAGAGAGTGACTGTACTTGTGCGACGCAAGTCTAGTGACTAACGATAAGAAAACGCGTATAGGTTACGACGTTAAGTAAGCAAATCTGGTGGAGTTTACGACGCTAGGAACGCAAAGTTGTGAGTTCATGCTCCCCCTTTTCTCTTTAACTGTTTTCAGTTTTTATAACTTCGGGGGTGAAATACATGTACAAAAGTACAATATTTATAAATGGTATGATATAAATACAAGAAGTACACTTGGTGAGAACGAGAACCAAGTGTGACGAAATATATGAATATGAGAAGCGCATTTGGTGAGACGAGAACCAAGTATAAGGCGCTATGAGAAATGATAACAAGAAACGCGCTTGGTGAGGACGAGAACCAAGTAGGATGCGTTATGAGAAATAGTGTCACGAATAGGGTACAGAAGCACCATTAATCAACGTATACATTCAGACCGCAGAACAAAAGGTTAGATCTAACGGGTGCCTGGCAGCCACACTCCCGGTCGGGGCGAGAACCGAGGAAGTGCTTTTGTGTCTCAGAATATACCAATTAAATGCCTTAGGTTTGGTGACTTCCTATGACGTGCCACATGTTAATGGCTTTGCAACCCATTAACAATCTGATAAGTACAGAAATACTGTATTGACCTAAAATTCATATCATACAAAAATTGATGAATACTTGAGTACGTGGGGTACTCAAGAAGAGATTGAATTAAACTTGAAGTACGTGGGGTACTCAAGAGGAAAATTAAACTTGAGTACGTGGGGTACTCAAGAAGAAATTGAATTATACAGGAGTACGTGGTGTACACATGAAAATGGATTTATATATGAAAACTTGATTTACTCACAAACTATGTTTTCATACAAAGTATACAAACATGAAATACAAAACTGCATGAATTCACACCAACTTTATGTTGACGTTTTTCCAAAAACTCACATGTATTTCAGGTAACTAGGATGGATGTGCGCGTGGTCTAGCTTATGCTCGTGGATGTCGCTTGTGTTTAACTTTGAATAAAGTTGTAAACTTTTAAGACAATGTTTTATGCGACTTAGCGATGTAAACGCTAACGTATGTTTTCAAATTATGGTATTTGAATGTTATTTTACGAGCATGTAGCATGTTTACTCTTCGTATGCAATGAGAACCTTTCATGATCACACCTCGTGCTTCCGCCGCAGAAAAGGGTGTGACATCCATGAAAACAGCAGGAGCATTAGTCAAACCGAGTGGCATAACAGTGAACTCATAATGCCCATATCTTGTGCGGAAAGCAGTCTTGGGAATATCTTCCTCGAGTACTCGAAGTTGCTGATACCCAGAACGTAGATCAATCTTTGAAAAACAAGTAGCACCCTGTAACTGATCAAAGAGATCATCAATGCGAGGTAGGGGATATCGATTCTTGATGGTAAGCTTGTTAAGCTCATGATAATCGATGCACATTCTGAAAGAGCCATCTTTCTTCTTGACAAAAAGAACGGGAGCACCCCAAGGTGAAAAGCTAGGAAGAATAAAACCTTTGTCAGAAAGCTCCTGAAGCTGCTTAGATAATTCTTGCATCTCAGACGGTGCGAGACGATACGGAGATCTAGCGATAGGATTTGCACCAGGTACAAGATCAATACGAAACTCGACTTGGCGTGCTGGGGGTAAACCAGGTAATTCTTCAGGATAATCTCGAACAACAGGGAGATCTTGAATAGACTTACCTTTTCCTTTATCCGCTACAACATGTGCCAAGAAGGCCACATAGTTCTTTCGCAGATACTTCTGAGCTTGAGTACAAGACATGAGTTTGAGGCTACCAGCAGGTTTCTCACCACGAACCTCAAAGATCTCACCAGCCAAAAGCGTCACACGAACAATCTTCTCAAAACAAACTACCTCTGCGTGATATTTATCTAACCAATCCATTCCCACTATAATGTCGAAACTTCCAAGTTGCATTGGTGTGAGGTCGATAGGAAAAAGATGGTTATTAAGGTTCAACTGGCAATTTCGATGAACAGAATCGAGAACAACGGGTTTACCACTAGCTACCTCTACTGTCAAGGGCTTTCCTAGTTTCGTTCTAGTCATGCAAAGCAAAGGTTCGAAAGATAATGACACAAAACTCTTATCGGCACCCGAATAAAAAACAACAGATGCGGGCTGATTGTTAACAAAGAACATACCATTGACCACTTCGTTGTCTGCTAGCGCCTCATTTGCGTTCATGTTAAAGACTCGACCACAAGCATGCGCCTAATTCGCGTTTGCTAGCCTTGGACACTGATTTTGATAGTGGGTCAGATCCCCACAATTGTAGCATGAACCAGGAGGATAGTGAGGTCGTGCAACTTGAGCCTGTTGTTGAGCGGGCGATTAAGCAGCTTGCTAAGCTGGGTTTTGTGCAGCTTGGTTCTTGTTAGCAGGAAGACGACATGTGGCGACAAGATGACCAGATCTTCCACAATTGGTACAATAACAACACTGAATGTGCGGCTGATGATGACTGCTACACCTGTTGCACAAAGGTGCATTGCCAATGTATTGCTTCTTGGTAGGTGGTTGCGCTGGCTGATTTGGAGCAGCTTGGTTGGCCTGCGCAGTAACAGCGAAGTTTTGGGAAGCCTTGCGCTTCCTAGACCTCTTTGAAGATCCAGCTTTCTTACCCTTCTTGTTCTCACTCTGTCAGACTATTGTTTCTTATCCTTGTCACCCTTCCTATGAAGCTTACCCTTTCTAATTTGCGACTCAGTCAAAGTCGCAACCAACTCGATTACCTGACGAACTGTGGTAGGGTTACTACCAGTGACGATATCTTGCACGAGTTCAGGTAAACCATCGACATACCTCTCGATAGCTTTCTCGAGTGGGGTAACCATCGTAGGGCATAACAAACTCAGCTTCTCATATCTTTCAGTATAAGCCCGGTGTTCACCACTATCCTGCTTCAGATCATCAAACTCTCTTTCTAATGCCCTTTATTCATGACGAGGATAGAATTCCCTCATCATAAGAGCCCTAAGCTCTTCCCAGGTTTAACCCAAAGCGACATTAGCACCACGATCTCTCATCAACCCATTCCACCAAGTAAGAGCCCTCTTTTGAAACACGCTAGAAGCAAACTCGACCTTGCGATTATCAGGACACTGAACATGATGAAAAGTACTCTCAATGCTTTCAAACCACTGTAGGAGCCCAGTTGCCCCTTCAGAACCACTGAACTTGAGTGGTTTAGCCTAATTGAAACTTTTAAAGTTGCATGGAGCATTATTGTTGTTGTTGGCTTGGTTAACTTGAGCAATGATGTTTGGGAGTGCAGCTGCCATTTGCTGCGCAATGATTGCTGCCATTTCGGCATTAACTGATTGTCGCGCCGAGGAGGAATTCTAAAAGAGGAAACATGAGAGAAAAATGAGTGAGATGATTAGATGGAAAATGAGATGATACAAATATCGACAAAAAGCATGGGTGGTGGTCATTCGTTCGTACCACAAAGCAAACACACGACACACAGTGACTAATCAAAGTAAATGGGTCAGAATAATGTATCACGAAGACATGCTTTAGCCTATAAGTGGACACTCACCCCAAGAGTTCCCAGGTAAGAGTGACTGGTCCGATTATATGGATTTGTACGAACACTCTAGCCTAGACAGAAAACTCGAGATACAGGCATCCACCCTTCCAGATTGCATGTGTTCACATTATTTATACCCACACCTTGACGAGATTTTGAAAACTTAGAGGGTTCAAAACCTTATAACAAATCATCTAAGAATAGATGATTGATTTTCAAAATCATTTTGGAAAATTGTGTTCTTGTTTTGGTAATCACCTAAAGATAGGTGATGTGTATGTTTTAAGATCTAAACACAAGATAACTTGTGTTGGGGTCCTAGAAAAGTTATAGTCTAGGTCAAAGCATTACTAATAACCTAATTCCCTATAACCATTGGCTCTGATACCAACTCTTCTGTCACACCCCGACCGCATAAAACAACAAACCGCGGTGGAAACGTCGGGGAGTGGAGTGGCAGAATTATTGTTTCACAACCATGGTATTTAAAGTTTAGTTTTATTTAAAATAAAAAGGATTACATTGTCTTAAAACAAAGGAAACAAAGAGTACATAACATAATTAAACTAATCTTGTTTCATTTTATGTCACTAAGGCCCAAGTCCGCCTAAGTGTATCTTGAACAACCCTATGCATCAGCTCCTGAAAACACATGTGAAAATAGGTACGTCAGCATAAAAATGCCTGTGAGATACATAGGTTTATTGATTTAGGATTCATCACTTGTAGTTGAAAGAATTGTTTTATAAAAGTTAGTCATGAATCTTAGGAAAATGTTTTCTTTTATAAGCCATACAAAAAGTGATAAGAAAATCAGATGATATATAAAAGAAAGACGTACGGTTAAATAAATAACCAAGTAAAAATGAGTTTGTAAAAAATAAGTTGTTTGTAAAACAATGTTTTTGTGAAGATATGTTATTTGTGTAAAATGTAATATGTCTAAATTGAAATGGTTTAATAACGCTACGTTATGTAATATCATAAAAGCACTTATATATAGGAAGTACCAGCGGCGTATCCACCATGCCTTTATCATATTACACCCGCCACGTTAATTAAATCACTTACCCAAACAAACCACCAGAATACCTTGTTTAAACCAATGTTGATATGTTTATGTGTAAACAAATGTAATGTATAGTGAATAAAAGCATTTACTCAACCCTATAAGAAAAAAATGTACAAAATAATGTATTTGATATAAATCATAGTTTAGAAAGAGAGGAAAATTAAGCCCAAGATTTATTGGGCCATTTACGATTGTTGAACGTGTAGGAAAAGTAGCATACCACCTTGAACTACCGGAGGAATTAAGCGGAATTCATAGCACTTTTCATGTGTCACATCTTCGGAAATGTTTAGCAGATGAAACAACCTATATCCACTACGATGACATCGAGGTGGATGATAGCCTTAGCTATGTGGTGACGCCCATTGCGATTTTGGATCGTAAGGTGAAAATCTTAAGGAACAAAGAGATGAATCAAGTAAAGGTTAGATGGGAACACAGGAAGGGTTCGGATACCACATGGGAATCCGAAGAGGAGATGCAACGACTCTACCCTACATTATTTGGTATGTAATTCGGTTTCGGGGACGAAACCCTTTTAAAGGGGGCGGACTTGTAACACCCCAAAATTTATAAAACTTAAAATCAGAATAATAAAGTATTAAATAAGCAAGAACAAGCTAACTAGGAATTCATAACCCAGTTAGTTACTAGTCTTGTGATGATAAATAAGAAGGGTAAAACATCTAAGTTAAGAGTCAAATAAAACTTAGGGGTTGGAATTATCAATTTTGAAACTAGAATGATTAAAAGAAATAATTAACACCAAACACACACTTAGTGTGTGTGTGTCTGGTAGATATCAAACACAGGGGGCGAACCAGATTTCTCCATCAAACCCTAATTCTTACAAAATTCACAAATTGAAGCCTCTAATCTGCTCTAAATCAAGTTTCAAACATGAATTAGTGATCACCTCGTTGTAGGGATCAACAGGTATGCAAAATTTTGGTATTTTGATTCTTGTTCAGTTTTAGGTTAATTGAGAAAATCAAAAATTGAGCTTGATGTAGGATCGAGAAACGACCTAACGAGTCGATCAGAAGAGTGCTCAGACAGAATCAGAGGCGGAATTCATTGATTCGGTCTTCGTTTAGCTTGTATTCACTATTAAATGTCTCGTATATTAATCTCTGAACAATTTACAATCTGGAGACACTTCGACAGCACCTCGGCGTTGGAAATCAGAATGTTACAAATGAATCCGTTTGAAGGGTATTTATAGGCCAAGCCATTCCGTTTGAAGATGACATGCCACCCTTCAAACGGACACGCTTCAAACGGTCACGCTTCAAACGGTCACGCTTCAAATGGTCAGGCACTCTTCAAATGGAAAGGGCTCAATCACATCTAAAACCTACCCTATTTCTCGTATAACGTGCCCTGATCTATCAATTCTAGTATAAGACTCGATACAAGACGAAGTCGACAGACGTATGCACTAACAGACTCCCCCTCAGACGTTGACGAGTCTGAAGTATCGAGTCTTCTCATTCTTCAGTCTTTACCGGTCTTCGGGCTCTTTCACAATCTGAGACTCGAACGAAGATGAAGTCGACAGAAAACTGCACCAACAGATTGTAGGATCGTGAAACGACCTAACGAGTCGATCAGAAGAGTGCTCAGACAGAATCAGAGGCGGAATTCATTGATTCGGTCTTCGTTTAGCTTGGATTCACTATTAATTGTCTTGTATATTAATCTCTGAACAATTTACAATCTGGAGACACCTCGACAGCACCTCGGCGTCAGAATCTAGAATCTTACAAATGAATCCGTTTGAAGGGTATTTATAAGCCAAGCCCTTCCGTTTGAAGATGACATGCCACCCTTCAAACGGACATGCTTCAAACGGTCACGCTTCAAACGGCCACGCTTCAAATGGTCACGCTTCAAACGGACTCTCTTCAAACGGTCACGCTTCAAACGGTCACGCTTCAAACGGTCACGCTTCAAACGGTCAGGCACTCTTCAAATGGAAAGGGCTCAATCACATCTAAAACCTACCCTATTTCTCGTATAACGTGCCCTGATCTATCAATTCTAGTATAAGACTCGATACAAGACGAAGTCGACAGACGTATGCACTAACACTTGAATATATGATGATGTCTAGGGATAAACCCTAGATGATTCTAGTGAAAACCTTGCATCATACTTGTAGGGTTTTTTATCACCATTGTAAGTGATGAATGAAATTGTAGAAATTAGACAAACACTAGGATTATGATTTGCTATTCTAGTGAAAACTGAATTTATGTGTTAAATTCAGAAATTTTGATGTTAAAAATTGGTGTAAATGGCCTAATTGAAGTGAGCGAAGTTGAAAATAACATGTTAAGAACCTAGTAATGATTATGTAAAAATCTGACCCGCTAGGTGTTTGTTAAAACGCCTAAGTGAGGAATAAAATGTTAAAGATCGGAAAAAAAACGCAGATTTGAATATCGTAATGAATTGTCCGTTATTGGTTATAAAAGAGTTCTAAATTGGTTGTGAATGGAACTCTTTAGGTAAAGAATCCGGATCGTCAAGTGGACAAGCCGGAGGTGATACACGCTTGAAGGGTGCGCTTTAAAGGTACGTGACTTATGGTTTTGTTACGTTATGATTAATTGATAGTTTTAGCTCGTTATATTGAAATTTGACAAACAAGGAAGCCCGTTAAGTCACGGAAGTGACGAAGGGCCATAGACAAATAAAATGGGTCAAATCATGTGCTAGAAATAAAGTTTGAATATTTTGAAATGGTGGTCTCCATTCGGCATCCAAACGGGTCAAAACAAGATGAAATATATGCTTGTCAAATAGTGTTAAAAAGCATGTTTAAATCCTTGAACAAGAATGATGATTATTGCGTAAGCAACCCTCGTGAGGGAAGCAAAACGTCATAGTCGGAAAACCCGGGATTGGGTAAATTGGTTGTAAACATGTGTTGACAATAAAACAAGTTGTTGAACTTGTAGAAAAACGGGTCGAATAAACAAGGAGCCGAATTAAAGGCCAATAGTTCTAAAACTGAAATGTTATGTAAATGGTGTCAATAAACGCGTCCATAATTAAATTACGGCCGCGTAGGAAAAAGAATCGGCTAAAACGGACGCCCGAGTCAAAAGTTATGTCGTTTTAAAGTTTGTAATTGATAAAAATGGTGCTGGGCTGATTTACAACTCCAGCTAACAACCTTTTGTCAAAAACACTGTAACACCCGTTCTTATAAATTAAGGTTTAACGTATCATTTACGAAAAACAATCATGTAATTAAGATTACATATGCATTGGAAATTACGGGTTTATTAAAACTTTTTACAATTTAAAAGTATACAACATATCATGTGTACGTTCGTCGTTTAACATAATAACGATGCATAGTGCGGAAGCTTATTTCTTGATCGTGTTCGGTTCTTCATTGTGCTTGATCGTCCTCCGGTGCTAAAATTTTACCTGAAACTCATAAAACATGAGTTGGATTAGTCATACGTAACTTAGAACGTATTTAAACGGGTTCGCAATGCATTAACGGTTAAAATAAGAGATTTTCGCGAAACTGACACCCGCTCGCGTAGCGCAACGGCCCGTCGCGCTACGCCACGGCTTGTTTTCGACAGAATGTTGTTTACTGGTGCTGCAGATTCCCAGCACGACCTGATTTCACGGAAACGGCCATAACTTCTTCGTTATTGATCCGTTTTACCCGATTCTTTTTCCTACACGTCCGTAATTTAATCCTCCATCTTATAGAATTAAAATCCTACATCCAACATAAGAAATTTTGAGACTTCTTAGCCTTCGACTCGTTACCTTTTTACCGAATTTTAACCCGTTTATGCATTTTATCAAACAACGTATTTATTTGATTCCTATATCTCATACACTTCTTCAAATTAATGTTACCTACTAAATTAGGTTCTAATCATTGGTTTATTACACAATTTAAACCCGTTTTCGCTCGTATGCTTATTTTGACCCGTTAAGGGTATTTAAGCACTTTAAAGCTTGAAATCGCTTTCATTCATTTCTAGCATTGTAGTTCTACATTTATTATCTAGTAACCTCCCACTACAACTATATTCGTATTGGGTTTAATGTGGATATCTATATGTTCCGAGTTTTACCCCTCGGATTACCATTTTACGGCAAAGACTCGTATAAAGCCCTTCGACCCAAAAATTTACGTTTTTCACTATCTAACTTATCCTAAGCATTTATATAATCATAAAACTTATTTCCGAACCACCTTTAAGGGTCGTTCGTCTGAAATAGCTTACAAGGGCAATTTGGTCAATTTTCATCCTTCTTTAACTACAAGGGTCCTTTAAATACTTGATTGACCCAAATTCTGATCCTTTTAACTATAATCTTATTTATAAACCCATGTGCTTCTAAAACACCATGAACATAATTCAATTTATTCGGTTTACCTTAAAGATAACCGAATATCTACACTTTAACATTATCTAACTCTTATAGAACTCCAAATTCTACATGATGAGTTGTGTTATTATACATACATGGCTCGGATCAATATATTGACCCGTTTCAATACCTTGCCTTAGTAGCCGCTAAGCAATAGCGATGTACTTATCCATTTGATATTTATTCCTATAACATGTAACTCGACAAATCATTAGACAATATTGTCAAAAGGAAATAATTTCACCTTTTGACCCGTCTATTTACCTAGTGATCTTCGTCACTTCAAGTAAATGCCAATTTCATGTATTGCGCTAATTTAAAGTCTACTAGCGAGAATACGGAATCAAGCATAACGTAACGGAATCGTAGTTACGTACCTTTTTAAGCACCCTTTTCAAACGCGTATTTCCACCGGCTTGTCCACTTGACGATCCGGATTCCTCGCCTAAAGAGTTCAATTCACAATCCGTTTAGAACCCTTTTTATAAGTCTTAACGCACAATTCGCCACTCAATCAAATATGCGTTTTTAGCCCAAATTTTCGACATTTCTTTTCTCTTAGGCATTATATCAAACACCTAATGAGCATGATTTCATATAATTCACAATCAAGTTTTTGACTAACTATTTAGCCAAGATTTAAGCATCATGTCGCATGTTCATGTCAAAATTTTATATCAAAAATTCTGGATTTTCTTCATGGAGCTCAAATACACTAGGTTAACAAAGATAATCCTAGTGTTTAGCCAAATTCTATAAAACCCACTTGACACATGAGTGTATGATCATGAATTCAACAAATAAATGACTAGGGTTTACTCCTAGACATAATTTCATCCCTAATTTCATCCAAACAACGAACATGCAAGCTCAGATTCGAATCTCATGTGTTCATCAAAATTTGAGATGGAACCAAAGTGGAAATTTTGACATACCTTATGATCCTTTCACTGAAGTGATCACTAATTTGTGCTTAAATCTTGATTTGGGTTTGATTTGCCCTTCCAATTTCTTGATTTTGTGCTTGTTAGGGTTTTGAGCTCAAGTGTTCTTGGCTCCTGTGGATATTTCGACCAGAACACACACTTTAAGTGTGTGTTTTGGTGTTTAGCTTTTGTTTTAATAAAAATCATTTAGCGACTTACCAACTCTAGTCCCTTAACTTTACCCAAGTTCTTATAAAGGGGTTTTCACCATATTTTTCTTATTATTTCTAGGCTTATAATTAACTAACTTGGTTAATTATTCCTACTTAAATTTTGTGGGTTCGGGAAGTTATAACCCGTCATATTTTAAGTCCCGTTAACTCGGGCATTTTTAAATACTTTGTTTTCTCAAAGTATTTATCTTCCTCTCCTTTTTTTTATTATTAGGTTTATTTATTTAAATCCTAATATTCACCGGGTTAATTTTACCACTAACGGTATTTTACCCGTTTTTACTATTAACGAGGTTTGATTACCAAACCCGTTTTCGGGGTGTTACAAGTCTACCCCCCTTAAAGAGGTTTCGTCCTCGAAACCTTTTCTTACATAATTTATCGAGTTTAACTCCATGCATATGCTCTCGGTAATCAATTGAGCATTGCTCATATTTTAATCGATTGTTAGTATTACCAGAAAAATTATGGTAATATCTTTTTGGTTATAAAACATCTACGTGCATCTTTCGACATAATGCAACTTGAAATAACGTAATTTCGTTATTTCTACTAGTTTAGTTAACTTAGCTATATCCATCGTTTTTATATATTATCGAACCCTTTGTGAATCCGTTACCTTGACCCGTTTAAAGGTCTTTAGTGAAATCTTTCACTTTTAACAACAATTTCTTTTGTTTTCAAGTTCATTTATTTGGTTCAGTTATACCGAATCCACCGCTTATAAGCGACCAAATTTATTTAAATGACCTTAACCGGTCCCACTAACTAGACTTATTAGTCCAGTTACTCTTTACCGCTCGCTTGGTTATAATGTGATTCCACTTCACATTGTATTTCTTGACCGTGATCGTGTCACGTCATGTTTAATTTATATCAACGTTTCTTTATCATACTTCTTCTTTTCGAATGTATTGTCTCGCACCTATCGATGTTAAGACCCATACTCTTTGATATTAACCATTTTCTAATCTCCCTCGTAATCTCTATATTTATTAAAACATTGTTTCTTACTAAAACTAAATTTTAGTTTAACGTTTCCTTTTTCTCTTTGTCTTACATCTTTTACTCATTTCTAGGACTTTTACGTCTGAAAATTTATTCCTTTCCGTTGTCTTTTCGGTAATACTGTTGTCCTTTTTGTGAATTATCAGAATTTAAATAATTGTGAATCCTTTTTGTTATTTCTGCCCGTTTAGATGTTTTAGTGAAATCCCTCACTTTTGTCAACCAGGCCTTTCACGATCTCTTTGCTTTTAACTCACTCAGTTAAGTTAGCGAAACCCCTCGCTTTTATACTACCTTTACCTTCCGTTATTATTTTACGCGGGGATTTTAACCATTTTCCTCGCTTCACGTTATTGACCCGTAGGTTCTTTCACTTAGCCTCGTAGGCTTATTTCTTTAGATTTTTCACCTTTTTAAGGCGAGGCCTTTATGATCCCTTTGCTTTAATTCATGTCCCGTGGGTCGTTTTGGCCCCGTAGACCTTTACACTAATTAATATCCCGTAGGTTATGATGATCCCGTAGATCATCTTTTATTCTAGTCTTTATTCAAATGTGTATACGTTTATATACGCATATGGCGTTAAGGCACCCCTTTTTATGTTTATAATTATTCACCTTTACTTTTTGGATTTCATTTGACCTTGACCGTAGTCTAAGGCTACATTGTTTTCTTTCGAATCATCTTTCCGACTTCTCGACTTCTAACGTCAATTTACACGTCGGTTTTCCATGCACTTACCGTTACCCGGTTCTTACCTATACTTCTTTACGTCCCATTACCCGGGTTCTTTTATTTCAATGTTTTTAACGCCTATAACTCCTTTACATAGGTTTATTAATATTTCACACTTTTATTTATCTGATTCGCGCTTACTTACTTTAGCAAGTGTCATCCTTTATTAAATTTGTTTGACTTGTTCGTGTGAACAATTTATCACTTATGAATGCCAAACTTCAGTCTTTGTTTGACCCGTTCAACTTTGAAATAGCTGAACATAATTTATTCAAAATTTCTATTTACATTATTTTGTCGTCTTTTAGTTATGACTCAAAACCCGAGTCTTTTAACTTTCCATCCGAGTTCACGTTTCTCGGTTCACGCATGTGTTTAATTCTTACCCATCAACCGGGTGTTTATCTGAAATCGTTATCATTGCACCCTTTCCGGTATGCATTAAGACTTCATTTCGATTTACTTGGTCATCTTAACGAAATCCGTCGCTTTTATTCGACCATGTCTTTTATTCTTTACGTGACCCCCATTGGCGGCCTTATTAATTATGAGTGACGATTATCATCATTATCCTTGCTTTACTACGACAAAAGTTAACAACCTTGATTATCTTTTTCGTGTGGGCAACACCTTTGTTTTTATGACCCGGCGGATCATCTATACTTTGGTTTTACTTGCCCATTTTGTTCACCATGGCCCTTTCGTCCAAGATGACTTATTTTCGTGAATTTTCTTTTTATCATTCATTTTTATATCATCATTTACATTAATCCTTGTCCCTTCTCTCGGGCTCATTATCCTAATGTAATACGCTTCCGTCACTCGGCTGTGCGTTTACATTATTATCAACTATTTTGTTCATTTGGGTACTTTTTAATTTTGTCCCATTCACCCCGCCCTTACTACATCGGATGTAAATGTGTCCGCTATTAGAAGTTCATGGTATCACATGTCACTACTTACTTGGCTAGAGTAAGCGATTAACACATGACACGCATGACCTTTTTATAGCTTTCACATCACGCCCTATGTAAGTAATGCCTCTATTTGTTTCTCTTGGAAACAATATCCCGAATACATTTTCTATTCGGTTTTCCAAGTTTCTAATTTACATATGCAACAATCATTCTCTACATGTTTGTTGCATATTGCTATTTGTGCGTTTACATTCATAAGCGTGCACCTGGTAATGTTTGCCCCGACAGGCGTTCCTTGCCATTAACCTTGTTCGCGGTCGTTACGCGATTTAGTCCTTGGTGAGCATGATCCTCTTGTCATATTCGGACCGTTCTTCTATCATATCCGTAATTTGTTCAACTCACGCTATCCTCATATGCGAGTGTCCTTCAACTAAAACATATACAACAGTTAGTAATTTCAACATTAAAGGATGCCCGTATTATAATACAAGGCTTTTCTACTATACGCATCAACGCGTGTAATTTCGTTGACTATATCTATTCTATATCGTTTTTATTGGTGTAATGTGTATTACACGATAACCATATGTGTTGTTCTCAACACTTTTAATCATACTAAACCTTTGATATATATGTACTTACCGGATTTGTGATCAAGCCTCGAACCGAACACCAATCTTTATCAAGAGCGTAAGGTTTAAGTCCAAGCATAGCTTTCCCGCCATACTTGAATCTCTTAAACCAAGGCTCTGATACCAACTTGTAACACCCGTTCTTATAAATTAACGTTTAACGTATCATTTACGAAAAACAATCATGTAATTAAGATTACATATGCATTGGAAATTACGGGTTTATTAAAACTTTTTACAATTTAAAAGTATACAACATATCATGTGTACGTTCGTCGTTTAACATAACAACGATGCATAGTGCGGAAGCTTATTTCTTGATCGTGTTCGGTTCTTCATTGTGCTTGATCGTCCTCCGGTGCTAAAATTTTACCTGAAACTCATAAAACATGAGTTGGATTAGTCATACGTAACTTAGAACGTATTTAAACGGGTTCGCAATGCATTAACGGTTAAAATAAGAGATTTTCGCGAAACTGACACCCGCTCGCGTAGCGCCACGGCCCGTCGCGCTACGCCACGGCTTGTTTTCGACAGAATGTTGTTTACTGGTGCTGCAGATTCCCAGCACGACCTGATTTCACGGAAACGGGCATAACTTCTTCGTTATTGATCCGTTTTACCCAATTCTTTTTCCTACGCGTCCGTAATTTAATCCTCCATCTTATGGAGTTAAAATCCTATATCCAACATAAGAAATTTTGAGACTTCTAAGCCTTTGACTCGTTACCTTTTTACCGAATTTTAACCCGTTTATGCATTTTATCAAACAACGTATTTATTTGATTCCTATATCTCATACACTTCTTCAAATTAATGTTACCTACTAAATTAGGTTCTAATCATTGGTTTATTACACAATTTAAACCCGTTTTCGCTCGTATGCTTATTTTGACCCGTTAAGGGTATTTAAGCACTTTAAAGCTTGAAATCTCTTTCATTCATTTCTAGCATTGTAGTTCTACATTTCTTATCTAGTAACCTCCCACTACAACTATATGTGTATTGGGTTTAATGTGGATATCTATATGTTCCGAGTTTTACCCCTCGGATTACCATTTTACGGCAAAGACTCGTATAAAGCCCTTCGACCCAAATATTTACGTTTTTCACTATCTAACTTATCCTAAGCATTTATATAATCATAAAACTTATTTCCGAACCACCTTTAAGGGTCGTTCGTCTGAAATAGCTTACAAGGGCAATTTGGTCAATTTTCATCCTTCTTTAACTACAAGGGTCCTTTAAATACTTGATTGACCCAAATTCTGATCCTTTTAACTATAATCTTATTTATAAACCCATGTGCTTCTAAAACACCATGAACATAATTCAATTTATTCGGTTTACCTTAAAGATAACCGAATATCTACACTTTAACATTATCTAACTCTTATAGAACTCCAAATTCTACATGATGAGTTGTGTTATTATACATACCTGGCTCGTATCAATATATTGACACGTTTCAATACCTTGCCTTAGTAGCCGCTAAGCAATAGCGATGTACTTATCCATTTGATATTTATTCCTATAACATGTAACTCGACAAATCATTAGACAATATTGTCAAAAGGTAATAATTTCACCTTTTGACCCGTCTATTTACCTAGTGATCTTCGTCACTTCAAGTAAATGCCAATTTCATGTATTATGTTAATTTAAAGTCTACTAGCGAGAATACGGAATCAAGCATAATGTAACAGAATCGTAGTTACGTACCTTTTTAAGCACCCTTTTCAAACGCGTATTTCCACCGGCTTGTCCACTTGACGATCCGGATTCCTCGCCTAAAGAGTTCAATTCACAATCCGTTTAGAACCCTTTTTATAAGTCTTAACGCACAATTTTCCACTCAATCAAATATGCGTTTTTTGCCCGAATTTTCGACATTTCTTTTCTCTTAGGCATTATATCAAACACCTAATGAGCATGATTTCATATAATTCACAATCAAGTTTTTGACTAACTATTTAGCCAAGATTTAAGCATCATGTCGCATGTTCATGTCAAAATTTTATATCAAAAATTCTGGATTTTCTTCATGGAGCTCAAATACACTAGGTTAACAAAGATAATCCTAGTGTTTAGCAAAATTCTACAAAACCCACTTGACACATGAGTGTATGATCATGAATTCAACAAATAAATGACTAGGGTTTACTCCTAGACATAATTTCATCCCTAATTTCATCCAAACAACGAACATGCAAGCTCAGATTCGAATCTCATGTGTTCATCAAAATTTGAGATGGAACCAAATTGGGAATTTTGACATACCTTATGATCCTTTCATTGAAGTGATCACTAATTTGTGCTTAAATCTCGATTTGGGTTTGATTTGCCCTTCCAATTTCTTGATTTTGTGCTTGTTAGGGTTTTGAGCTCAAGTGTTCTTGGCTCCTATGGATATTTCGACCAGAACACACACTTTAAGTGTGTGTTTTGGTGTTTAGCTTTTGTTTTAATAAAAATCATTTAGCGACTTACCAACTCTAGTCCCTTAACTTTACCCAAGTTCTTATAAACGGTTTTTCACCATATTTTTCTTATTATTTCCAGGCTTATAATTAACTAACTTGGTTAATTATTCCTAGTTAAATTTTGTGGGTTCGGGAAGTTATAACCCGTCATATTTTAAGTCCCGTTAACTCGGGCATTTTTAAATACTTTGTTTTCTCAAAGTATTTATCTTCCTCTCCTTTTTTTATTATTAGGTTTATTTATTTAAATCCTAATATTCGCCGGGTTAATTTTACCACTAACGGTATTTTACCCGTTTTTACTATTAACGAGGTTTGATTACCAAACCCGTTTTCGGGGTGTTAAAAACACACTGTGGCGCTATGCCACGGCGAAACATGATAACCGTCGCGCGACGCGACGGTGGTGGCGGCACGCGATCGCTGATCCACATCTCCGTCGCGCGACGCAACCATCCAAAATGCTGAAATTTTGTTGTTTTTGCATTGTTTGAACATGGAACTTAATCATACTTACTTCTAAGGTGTCAAAACTAATCTTTTACATGGTTTTAACCGTAGGTGATGACGGACTAAATCCGGATGGCGATCAAGCAATTGACAAGAACCAGACGCACTAAACAAAGCTTCTGCACTTGATCTATTTTGTTTTAAGTAATATGTAAACACTTGAAGTCATGTCTTGTATGTTTAATTAGTAGGATTCTAGCTCAAAATTTTTGATTATGTATGGTCTTAAAATCATGAAAGTTTTTGTAAACTCGAAATTTTGTACTAAATGCATGTCATGTATTATTAATTCGGTTATTTTAAGAAGAGTCTTACAAGTTGGTAATCAGAGCTAAGGGTTGTCAATCAAGTGTGTTTGGTTCAAGCTTGATCAAGCATCCGATAAGAGTTAATTGTTTTAAGTAGATTTAGAGAATATAGAAATGAAACATGAACTGACATGCACGAAAAGAGTGTGTAAGCTCACTCAAACACGGGAAATGCATGAAACAAGAACGGTTGAATCAAGTTATGAACTTGATTAAATCAAAACAAGTAAATCATATGTTATAAATGAAATGTTTAACTGTTAATGTAAACATTTCAGTATTAAAGATGGCGGATGAAACCAACGATGATGCGGTGCCGAGAGTCACCGAGCAAATGAGAGAAGTGATTACCGAGGAGGTTGGAAAGGCAATCGAAAATAGTTTGTCTGGTTTTATCGATAAGATTCAAAACACGGTTCTATCAGTAGTGGACGAGAGAATCAAGAAAATGGATAGTAGTGCCAATCTAGCAAACGAAAAGTCCGGAGGACGAAAGCCTTGTTCATACAAAGAGTTCATGGCGTACAAACCGCCAGTCTATAATGGGGAGGTAGACCCAATAGTATGCCAGCGATGGCTAAGCGATATCGAGGGGGTATTCGAGAGGACCCATTGTGATGAAGATGACTACGTAGCCTATGGTACGGGTCAATTAAGGGGTCAAGCAAAAGACTGGTGGGATAACAAAAAGAAAGAAATTGGAAGTGAAGCGGCTAAGGCCATGACATGGGATGAATTTAAGACGATGTTTCTTAAACATCACTGTCCCAAGGCGGTTATTAATCGAATCAAAGAGGAGTTCATGCAACTTAGGCACAAGGGTGAGTCCATAGACAAAATCACAGGAATGTTTATGGATAAGATGAAGTTTTGTGACGAATTGGTGACAAATGAAGAACAGAAGATATATTATTACTACAATATGTTGAGCACCGAGTATAGGGAGTTTATGACTCCTTCAAAATACGAGACCCTTACCGAGATCATAAACGTTGCTCGAGAACGGGAGATTGAGTTGAAAAAGCAGGTTGAACGGGGTGAACGAAGGGCACATGATGTTAATCCAAGCCCTACTAAGAAAGCGCGAACGAACGAAACGGGGAAGAAATCAGATGCAAAAGGTGGGTCACCAAATTGCAAAATCTATGGAAAGGTTCATAAGGGCGAGTGTCGCTTCAAGGATAAACCTTGCCCCATATGTCGGAAAACGGGGCATATGGCTTCATCATGCCCGGAAAAAGTGACGGTTTGCTACAATTGCTATCGACTGGGTCACAAGAAGTCGGAATGCCCGGAGCTAGTGGGAAAGAAAGACGGGCAAGACACGAAAGGTGAAGCCCCGAAGGCAAAGGCTAGATCTTTCCAATTGACTGTCGCATAAGCAAAAGTTGGACCCGAAGTGGTTTCAGGTATATTTGCTGTAAACTCGATTCCTGCACGTGTATTATTTGATACGGGTGCGAATAAATCCTTTATTTCATATGCGTTTATTCGACATCCTTCATTTGTTCTAACAAAATTACCTATGCCTTTAGAAGTAGAGATAGGTAATAACAAGAGTTTTATCGTTTGCGATGTGTGTGAAAATTGCAAATTGAGCATTGATGACGAAGAATACACAATAGACTTGATCCCGATCTTGATGGGAGAATTTCAAGTGATCGTAGGTATGGATTGGTTGTCCCGATACAACACAAAGGTGGCATGTTTCTGAAAGGAAATAAAACTGACGTCTCCTAGCGGAAAGCATGTTACTATATACGGTGAAAAAGGGGGTGACCCGGTGGTATGCACAATGCTAGAAGCTCACAGACTTATGAAACATGGATGCAAGGCATATATAGTATACGCAAGTGGGTCGGAGAAAGAATCCCTCAAAGTCGAAGACGTGCCGGTCGTACACGATTATGAAGATGTGTTCCCGAAAGATTTACCAAGAATACCACCAGAACGGGAGGTAGAGTTCGGAATCGAATTGATTCCGGGCGTAAAACCTGTGGTCAAGGCGCCGTATCGGCTCGTGCCATCGGAACTGCAAGAATTGATGTCTCAGATCCAAGAACTGCTCGACAAAGGGTTTATCCGACCGAGTGTATCCCCGTGGGGCGCACCAGTACTATTTGTGAAAAAGGAAGGATGGCAGTATGCGTATGTGTATCGTTTACCGAGAGTTAAACAAACTCACGGTGGAAAATCGATACCCACTTCCAAGAATTGATGACTTGTTTGACCAGCTACGTGGAGCGAGTTGTTTCTCAAAGATTGATCTCAGATCAGGTTATCACCAGTTGAAAGTCAAGGAGGAAGACGTACCGAAGACGGCCTTTCGTACGCGGTACGGGCATTATGAGTTCCTCGTAATGCCCTTTGGGTTGACTAATGCACCCGCGGCTTTCATGGACCTCATGAACCGGGTTTGCAAACCTATGCTGGATAAGTCGCTAATCGTATTTATCGATGACATTTTAGTGTATTCGAAGAATGAAGCTGAGCATGTTTAGCATTTGCAAGAAGTGTTAGAGACACTCAGACGAGAAAAGCTGTATGCAAAATTCTCGAAGTGTGCCTTCTGGTTACGAGAGGTGCAGTTTCTCGGGCATATCATTAGTGTTGACGGGGTACTAGTGGATCCGTCAAAAGTAGAAGTCGTATCAAAATGGAACACTCCAAGGAATCCCTCAGAAATCCAAAGATTTTTAGGGCTCGCGGGATATTATCGGAGATTCATACAAGATTTCTCCAAAACTGCCTTACCGTTGACCAAATTGACTCGCAATGATGAAAGATTTGTATGGGGCATCGAACAAGAGAAAGCCTTCCAAACGCTCAAGGAAAAGTTAACTCATGCTCTAGTGTTAACGTTACCGGAAGGAGTTGACGACATGGTGGTTTATTCGGATGCGTCGTATTCGGGGCTTGGATGTGTTTTAATGCAAAGAGGCAAGGTCATAGCCTATGCCTCGAGGTAACTGAAGATCCATGAAAAGAAATACCCGACTCATGACTTGGAGCTGGCAGCAGTGGTCTTTGCCTTAAAAATATGGAGACATTACTTGTATGGGGTAAAATGTACCATCTTTACCTACCATAAAAGTTTGAAATATTTCTTCGATCAGAAGGAATTAAACATGAGGCAGAGGCGATGGTTGGAAACGGTCAAGGACTATGATTGTGAAATACACTATCACCCTGTGAAAGCTAATGTAGTGGCAGATGAGTTGAGCCGAAAGGCACATTATGCCCCGATACGAGTACAATCAATGCAGCTTATTGTGACCTTGGGCCTACTAGGACAAATCCGAGAAGCACAAGTTGAAGCAATGAAGGTGGAAAACTGGAAAAGGAAAGAATTGTCAGCCAAATTAAGGATCTTGAAGAAGGCAATCACGGTTTGAAAACACGTTTCAATAGAATTTGGGTTCCTAACACATGTGGAGTTAAAAAGCTTCTACTCGATGAAGCTCACAAATCCTGTTATTCCATCCATCCGGGAGCGACCAAGATGTATAACGAATTGAAACAAAACTATTGGTGGCCCGGAATGAAAAGAGATGTAGTGAAATACGTGGAGAAATGCTTGACATGTCTACAAGTCAAGGCAGAGCACCAAAAACCATACGGTAAACTCCAACCGTTGGAAATTCCGGTTTGGAAATGGGAACATATTACAATGGACCTATTAACCAAACTACCAAAGACGAACCTCGGTTTTGATGCCGTATGGGTAGTTGTTGACAGACTGACCAAGAGTGCGCATTTTATCCCAATACGTGAAACATATACGTCCGAAAAGATGTCTGTAGTTTACACTAATGAGATAGTGGCACGCCACGGAGTACCGGTATCCATCGTGTCCGATAGGGATACCCGGTTCACTTCAAATTTTTGGTGAGATTTCCAAGAGCAAATGGGAACCAAATTGTTCATTAGCACCGCGTACGATCCTCAGACAGATGGACAGAGTGAAAGAACAATACAAACGTTGGAAGACATGCTACGGGCATGTATTATTGACTTCGGAGGTAGTTGGGATGTTTATCTACCATTAGTTGAATTTTCATATAATAACAGCTACCATGCTAGTATCGGGATGGCACCGTACGAAATGCTTTACGATAGGAAGTGCCGGACCCCGGTGTGTTGGGGTGAGGTGGGTCAACGTGAACTCGCCCATAAAGATATAGTTCGAGCCACTAATCAAAAGATTGATGTGGTTCGGGCACACTTGAAAGCGGCTCAAGATAGACAAAAGTCGTATGCGGACAAAAGGAGGAGACTGATCGAGTTTCAGGTGGGTGACAAGGTCATGCTTAAGGTATCCCCATGGAAGGGGGTTATCCGGTTTAGAAAGAGAGGAAAATTAATCCCGAGATTTATTGGGCCGTTTACTATTGTTGAATAAGTAGGAAAAGTAGCATACCGCCTTGAACTACCGGAGGAATTAAGCGGAATTCATAGCACATTTCATGTGTCACATCTTCGGAAATGTTTAGCGGATGAAACAACCTATCCACTACGATGACATCGAGGTGGATGATAGCCTTAACTATGTGGTAAAGCCCATTGCGATTTTGGATCGTAAAGTGAAAATCTTAAGGAACAAAGAGATTAATCAAGTAAAGGTTAAATGGGAACACAGGAAGGGTTCGGATACCACATGGGAATCCGAAGAGGAGATGCAACGACTCTACCCTACATTATTTGGTATGTAATTCGGTTTCGGGGATGAAACCCTTTTAAAGGGGGCGGACTTGTAACACCCCGAAATTTATAAAACTTAAAATCAGAATAATAAAGTATTAATTAAGCAAGAACAAGCTAACTAGGAATTCATAACCCAGTTAGTTACTAGTCTTGTGATGACAAATAAGAAGGGTAAAACATCTAAGTTAAGAGTCAAATAAAACTAAGGGGTTGGAATTGTCAATTTTGAAACTAGAATGATTAAAAGAAATAATTAACACCAAACACACACTTAGTGTGTGTGTCTGGTCGATATCAAACACAGGGGGCGAACCGGATTTCTCCATCAAACCCTAATTCTTAAAAATTCACAAATTGAAGCCTCTAATCTGCTCTAAATCAACTTTCAAACACGAATTAGTGATCACCTCGTTGCAGGGATCAAAAGGTATGCAAAATTTTGGTATTTTGATTCTTGTTCAGTTTTAGGTTAATTGAGAAAATAAAAAATTGAGCTTGAATATATGATGCATGGATGAAATTAGAAGTAATATGATGTCTAGGGATAAACCCTAGATGATTCTTGTGAAAACCTTGCATCATACTTGTAGGGTTTGTGATCACCATTGTAAGTGATGAATGAAATTGTAGAAATTAGACAAACACTAGGATTATGATTTGCTATTCTAGTGAAAACTGAATTTATGTGTTAAATTCAGAAATTTTGATGTTAAAAATTGGTGTAAATGGCCTAATTGAAGTGAACGAAGTTGAAAATAACATGTCAAGAACCTAGTAATGATTATGTAAAAATCTAACCCGCTAGGTGTTTGTTAAAACGCCTAAGTGAGGAATAATATGTTAAAGATCGGACAAAAACGCAGATTTGAATATCATAGAGAATTGTCCGTTATTGGTTATAAAAGAGTTCTAAATTGGTTGTGAATGGAACTCTTTAGGTAAAGAATCCGGATCGTCAAGTGGACAAGGCGGAGTTGATACACGCTTGAAGGGTGTGCTTTAAAGGTACGCGACTTATGGTTTCGTTACGTTATGATTAATTGATAGTTTTAGCTTGTTATATTGAAATTTGATAAACAAGGAAGCCCGTTAAGTCACGGAAGTGACAAAGTGCCATAGACAAATAAAACGGGTCAAATCATGTGCTAGAAATAAAGTTTGAATGTTTTGAAATGGTGGTCTCCATTCGGCATCCAAACGGGCCAAAACAAGATGAAATATATGCTTGTCAAATAGTGTTAAAAAGCATGTTTAAATCCTTGAACAAGAATGACGATTATTGCATAAGCAACCCTCGTGAGGGAAGTGAAACGTCATAGTCGGAAAACCCGGGATTGGGTAAATTGGTTGTAAACATGTGTTGACAATAAAACAAGTTGTTGAACTTGTAGACAAACGGGTCAAATAAACAAGGAGCTGAATTAAAGGCCAATTATTCTAAAACTGAAATTTTATGTAAATGGTGTCAATAAACGCGTCTGTAATTAAATTACGGTCGCATAGGAAAAAGAATCTGCTAAAACGGACGCCCGAGTCAAAAGTTATGTCGTTTTAAAGTTTGTAATTGATAAAAATGGTGTTGGGCTGATTTGCAGCTCCAGCTAACAACCTTCTGTCAAAAACACACCGTGGCACTACGCCACGGCGAAACGCGAGAACCGTCGCGTGACGCGACGGTGGTGGCGGCACGCTACCGCTGATCCACATCTCCGTCGTGTGACGTGACCACCCAAAATGCTGAAATTTTGTTGTTTTTGCATTGTTTGAACATGGAACTTAATCATACTTAGTTCTAAGGTGTCAAAACTAATCTTTTACATGGTTTTGCCGTAGGTGATGATGGACTAAATCCGGATGGCGATCAAGCAATTGACAAGATCCGAACGCACTAAACAAAGCTTCCGCACTTGATCTATTTTGTTTTAAGTAATATGTAAACACTTGAAGTCATGTCTTGTATGTTTAATTAGTAGGATTCTAACTCAAAATTTTTGATTATGTATGGTCTTAAAATCATGAAAGTTTTTGGAAACTCGAAATTTTGTACTAAATGCATGTCATGTATTATTAATTCGGTTATTTTAAGAAGAGTCTTACAATATGAAACAAATGTGTTTATGAAATCAATGTACTAGAATGTTAATTAAACATACATAGCATAAACATGGATGAAATCATGTACTGTACGTGTACTACATGAACATAGCAAGCATATGTTATAAAAGCATGAAAAACATGAAAGTAGCAAGTAGGCACATGTGTTTCACCCCAAAATGTTTGAAAACAGTAAAAGAGGGGACTATGTACTCACGTGATAATGCTTAGAAGTCTTGAGATAACAATCAAACAAAGCTAGAAGGATCACGGAATCAATCGGCACCTAATATAGGTAACTACGTTAATAAACCGGAATTAAATCGGAAGATCAGATAAAATGAGGTTTCATAAACCAAATGAGTATAGGAACTCATGTAATGTGGTTTAAAAAAGCCTATATTATAAATCGGAACCTAACCTAATTGCTTATGAACCATTACGACTCGTTTAGTTAGCTTACGCTACTTTAACTCGTTGTTCGCGTAAAACGCGTTTGGATCGCCTAACTAGTCCTATGACAAGTATTATATGCCTTAACAAGTCTAATAATATTTCCTAATCAGTTTAGATGTCAAAATTTAAGTTACATATGCTTAAAATGAAATTATGCGTAAAAAGGGCATTTTGGTCATTTTCCTAAGGCATATAAACTACCTATCATATAACTAACTAAACGTAGTGACCATAGGGTATAACCTCGGAAGGTTATTCCCTATATAACTATGGTCACAAAAATGTGTTTGGTCGGATCCTAATGATCGACCAAACGGGTCGGGTTCGAAACTCTAAGTGGTTGTTTAGACCGCCTATCTTACGACCCTACATAAGCACTAAACTAAAAGTGACGAGTTAAACATGTTAAAACATGTTTAACTAAGTTAGAAAACAAGTTTGATATCAAAACAAAGTGTTTTGATACCCAAAGATAGTTTCATGGCAAAATATGCATAGACACGTATTTTGACCGAAACTATGACTCGTCACTACGCCTAATCAACGTGGTAATCAGTAGGTATAGTCACAAGGGACTATAACCATCGTGATTACACTCACGTTGCGAAGTTCAAACGAACTTCGTGTTGACCATAAACTGGTCAAAGTAGAAAGTCAAACACTGTTTGACTTTCATGCTTAAAACGCATAAAAGCATAAAAGAAACTTACAAAAGGTCCAAGCAAGTAAGATAGAACAAGAAAACCAGAAGATTAGGACCTTCAACCAGAAGGGATAGTCCCAATTGTCCAGAAATGGGAGGAAAATTCTGATTTGAGCAAGTTGGAATGAATTTAGAGTGGGTATTTATAGAATTTGGACAACCATTAGGATCGTTTCTTGGATTTTGAGCTTCAATCTTGGCCCTCCATGTGTTGCCCATGGTTTTATATACCATGGGAGCTTGAAAACCAGCTCATTGTTTGATTAAACCATGCATAAAACCCAAAAACCAGCTGCTGATTATGAAAAACTAATTGTTTGCAGACCTGATGGTCTGTCGCACCCCGCATACGAGCCAGGGCTGGATTACGCGCCCGCGATCGCATGGCAGTTCAGCAACAAGTTTCAAATTTACAGAAACAGTCCATGCAAGTGTTTAATGCTATTTTTGACTCGTTTAAGGTCCGTTAAGCCATTTTCAAGGCTTTACAATGATGCCTAAGCATAGGGAACATGAAATATGCTTGAAAACATCTCGGATGTCGGTTCGTTTGGTGTACGATCACGTTATTCGGTTAATTACGACGAAACACGAACGGACGTGAAAAACGATCCAAATTACGCGACGAATGGAAATTTATCATGCCAATCACTAAAATAAAATATTTTAATGATTACAAAAATTTTTGGAAGTCCGGATATGTTCAGAACGTAAGATATGCGCGTAAATGCAAACTTATGCACTTTTTGACGCTTTTAGTCCCTGATTGATCAAAAAGTTTATTTTAGTATACTAAACCCCTCAAAGACTATTTGTAAGCTATGTAAAGGATATTTATGGTATGTTTAGCTTATGATCAAGTTCCAGAATGTTCGTTACTATACGAATCGTTATAATTTTGTAGTTTGACGTAAATAGTCCCTTCGATCGAATAAGCTTGATTTTGCCATAACAAACCCTTCAAAACTTATTTCTAAGTTATGTAAAGGTTATTTAAGGTATGTCAAGCATATATTAATGTTCCAGAGTGTTTGTCGCGATCAACTGATTACGTTTACGCACCAGTTTGCGAATAACTTTCCTGGAAGCGATATAGAATTTGAATTTGAACAAAAATCGAAACGTGCAAAATGTCAAGCATAAATAAACAAACATTTGGGGTCAAATAACATTGTTTTATTGATAATTGAACAGTTTAAGGTTTATACAATGATTACAAGCACATATGTCACAGTCTCCCCTACTTTAGGAAATTTCATCCCGAAATTTATTTAGAGGAAACTTGTGAGAATAGATGTGGATATTTCGCCTTCATTTGATCTTCACGTTCCCAAGTAAATTCTGGTCCATGTTTAGATTCCCAGTGAACTTTGACAAGTGGAATGCGCTTGCACTTGAGCCACTTGACTTCACGGTCCATTATTTCCACAGGCTTCTCAACAAAATGCATCTTGTTGTCAACACGAATTTCATCAAGTGGTATGTGGAGGTTCTCATCAGCTAAACACTTTTTCAAATTGGACACGTCGAAGGTTGGATGAACATTTCCAAGTTCAGGAGGTAACTCAAGTCTGTAGGCTACCTTTCTGATTCTTTCGACGATCTTGAATGGTCCAACATATCTAGGTGCAAGTTTTCCTTTCTTTCCAAATCTAATCACACCTTGCCAAGGTGAAACCTTGAGTAGAACGCGATCACCGACTTGAAATTCCAAGGGCTTGCATCGTCGGTCCGCGTAACTCTTTTGACGGCTTCTAGTTGTCTGAAGGTTATCGCGAACTTTCTTAACCTTATCTGTTGTCTCTAGGATGGGGTCAGGTCCAGTAAGCTGAGCGTCATCGATCTCATTCCAGCAGACTGGTGAATGACATTTTCGACCATATAAAGCCTCGAAAGGAGCCATGTTGATGCTGGAGTGATAAATATTGTTGTAGGAGAATTCAATCAATGGAAGATACGAACCCCAACTTCCACCAAAATCAATCACACAAGCTCTAAGCATATCCTCCAATGTCTGGATTGTTCTTTTAGATTGACCATCTGATTGCGGATGATAAGTTGTGCTCAAATTAAGTTGGGTTCCCATAGCAGATTGCATGGTTCTCCAAAAACGAGACGACAATCGAGCATCTCTGTTAGAAATAATGTTCAAAGGAACGCCATGACGTGTTACAGTCTCATCCATATAGATTTTAGCCAGCTCGTCGGTAGATAGATCCCACGGATTCCCAAGAAATGTGCTGACTTGGTAAGACGATCAACAATTACCCAAATGGCATCATGACCTTTCTTAGTGCGAGGAAGTTTGGTAACGAGATCCATAGCAATGTTTTTCCATTTCCAAACTGGAATCTCTGGTTGCTCCAATAATCCAGAGGGATGTTGATGTTCAGCCTTAACCTTAAGACAAGTAAGGCATTTAAATACGTATAAGGCAATGTCTTTCTTCATACCTGGCCACCAATACTGGGTTCGAAGATCCTTATACATTTTATCTGCACCAGGATGAATAAAATAACGAGACTTATGAGCGTCATCCATAAGCAAGGTTCGAAGATTGTCTTGACTTGGGACCCACAAATGGTCCATGAAATAATACGATCCATTGTCTTTCAGTTCAAGATCAGGCTTAATGTGATATGGTAATTCCTTACCCATCAAGTCTTGTGTAACACAAGTATGTTGAGCCTGAGAAATGCGGGTTTGAATATCAGATCAAACTTTGACACAATGAAGCTTGACACGTTTCTTACGACTCAATGCGTCAGCCACGACATTCGCCTTACCAGGATGGTAGCGAATTTCGCAATCGTAGTCATTTAGAAGTTCAACCCAACGTCGTTGCCTCATTTTAAGATCTTTCTGATTAAAAATATGCTGAAGACTTTTGTGGTAAGTGAAAACCACACATTTTGTACCATACAAATAGTGTCTCCAGATTTTGAGAGCGAAAACTACAGCACCTAACTCAAGATCATGAGTCGTGTAGTTCTTCTCGTGTATCTTCAACTGCCTTGATGCGTAAGCTATGACTTTGTTCCTTTGCATGAGAACACAGCCAAAGCCTAAGTTGGATGCATCACAATACACGACGAAATCATCGTTGCCCTCTGGTAAAGATAGAATGGGTGCATCACAAAGTTTCTGTTTCAAGGTCTGAAACACTTCTTCTTGTTTAGATCCCCATTCAAAGGGTTGTTCTTCTGAGTTAGAGCTGTGAGAGGAACTGCAATCTTGGAGAAGTTTTCGATGAAGCGGCGGTAATAACCCGCGATACCAAGAAATGAACGAACTTCAGTTGGGGTAGTAGGCTCGAGTCTTAGAATAAATCAAGATGTCATCAATGAAAAGTTGGCGGGATCTACATGAATACCTTGTTCGTTGACAATATGTCCCAGAAATTGAACTTCCTTAAGCCAAAATTCGCACTTGGAGAATTTGGCGAAAAGTTGCTCTTTCTTCAAGAGTTCCATGGTAAGACGGAGATGTTGCTCATGATCGGCTCGAGTCTTAGAATAAATCAAGATGTCATCAATGAAAACGATGATGAACTTGTCCAAATAAGGCTTGCAGACCCTATTCATCAAGTCCATGAAAACAGCAGGAGCATTAGTCAAACCGAATGGCATAACAGTGAACTCATAATGCCCATATCTTAGGAACGACCTAGTCTATAGTCTAAGTACCAACAGACCGCCTTGTGCGAACCCGGTAGGGGTTCCGTGTGAGCCTATTACTGTTACTCGATCACCTCGCAATTATACTATACCCCATCACTTGGCCTTTCCAAAGGCTAGCACTGCACTATTTTCGAAAATGAACGAGTGATTAGATCGAGACTAGGTGTGAAAACCGCAAACTCTCGATCGGATCGCTTGATTCGACGCGCAATTTTTACTATAAACACGGGAATTTGTGTTGAATCAGGAGTGAAATCCATACTTCGACGCAAATCTCTCTTGCTAATCTCATGATTCTATAACACAAACAGGAACGTAGTCGTTAAGCTAGGGGTGGAACCCGAACCTTGATGACTTGTTCCGTTCCCTATTTGGTTTTACAACACACTCACCAAAGTCTCGATGGATTCCAACGAATTGAGTTGCATAAATAAATCGAAAGGATGCGTGCCATTTGCCATAGGTCGGTGATAGAGCACAGTCTATTAGGCCAAGACGTAAACTTGAGGTCCTTGAGAATAGTCGAATCACTTTGGGTAGTCCATGTCTATCAAGCCAAGACAATCCAATTTCGATTTCAAGCTCGCAATCACTGATTTTATGTGTTTCGATTCTGAGCCCGCATTCGCTAACTCTGATATTTGTCGATTTTATGTGTATATGTGTTTTGGTTTTGGTGATTTATACGCTTTTCACTGTTCGCTTTGATCAACACGCACAACTCGCACTGCACATCTATCTCAAAACGTTAACAAATCGCATGCTATGATACTCGCTTATGCTATACTACTCGCTATGCTACCCGTTGTGTACTCGATACTCGCAATCGCTATTCTCGAATGCGCGAACCTTGAATCATAGGTGAATACATGCAATATATATAGGTGAAAACGTGCAAAATATAGTGTGGTTTCTGAGGACTATGTGTTCTATGTGTTTACGTGCTTCTATGCTCAACGTGCTTATGTGTTTCTGTGGTTTATGTGCCTACGTGAATATGTGATTATGTGTTTGGAACGTGTTCCTGTGCTTTATTTAGCAGTGGTGCGTGTGAGGTGAGATTCGATTATATAGTGTTTGAGTCCTATGGTGATGTCTGTTGCAGACAATGTCGTCATTTGGATCTCGTCATTCCCGCACAGCTCGCCGTAATCATGAGGACAAACGCATCGCTACCCTTGTCGCTAAGCAGATGGCGAAAGTTATCCCGCAAATCGTCAGTGAGCTGAACGAGAATACCAGCAAGTCATCTGAGGAATCAAGGACTGACTCGCCTAAGGGTACTTTCAGCTTTACGCAGTTTAAGGCCTGTGGCCCAAAAGACTTCACGGGCGAAGATGGACCTACCGCGATGTTTCAATGGTTTGACTCAATCGAAGTCACGCTCCGTCAGAGCGGATGTCCCGAACACCTATGAACTGTCAACGCAACCGGCGTCTTCCAGTCCAGGGCTCTGGAGTGGTGGACAGCCAAAAGGAACAAACGTGGGAATGATGCAGCCTATGGGCTTACGTGGGATGAGTTGAAGGACATCATGATGAAGGAGTTATGCCCTCCCCACGAGCTTCAGAAGCTGGAAAATGAGTTCTCACATCAAGCAAGACGGTGGCGATAACGCCGGTCTAATTGCCCGCTTCAAACAACTGACTATCATTTGTCCAGGCCAGGTGGCAACGCCTGATATGACGATCAAGAAGTATATCCGTGCTTTACCGGATTATGTTGCTGACTTCGTGCAAGCCGCGAAGACAACAACAATTGAAGAAACCTACCTACTCGCTGCTGTGATAAACGATAAGCGAGTTCTCGCTGGGTACTTCAAGAACACTCCGAAGAGCCTTCATCAAGCTACCGCCGCTCCCACCGCTGAAACCGCCGCACCGCAAGAGAAAGAACAACAACAACAGTAGCAAGAATTGCGCTGTCACAACCGCCGCTCCGCTCCAAGCTGTACCTGCTCAACCGCAACCTCAAAACTGCCAAGTAGCGGCACCGGTGACCAATGCACCGCTAGCCAAGCGTGCATATACTGGTCCTCACCCGGCTTGTTGTTGGTGCATGCGTCTGTCGACTTCGTCTTGTATCGAGTCTTGCATTGTTCAGAGCACGAATATCGAGAAATCAAGTCATGAAGATGATTTCGCTTGAAGCTGCTAATTTCACTCGAACTGCATATTTCGCTTGAATGATGATATTTCGCTTGAACTAGTATTTCGCTTGTATTGAGATTTCGCTTGAGACATGTTCAAGCGAAATCACATCTCTATAAATAGCTTTCAAGCGATATCATTTAAAATCTTCTGAAATCTTCTTGTTTCCGACGGCGAAGCTCTGTCGAAGTGTCTTCAGATTGTAAATCGTATCAGAATCAATATACAAGACAGTTTAAAGTGATTTCTTACTGAATTCAACTCATAATGTCTGTTTCCGCCTTTCATTTTAAGTAGAACGCCTCTGATCGACTCTTTTCGGGTCCGACAACGATCCTACAACTGGTATCAGAGCTCAGGAGGAGGAGTTCTGCAGATTTCAGCTTGATTTCATTCATTTTCTTACTTCTACACCTTCTTTTATCAATTAAACAAGTTTTAACGGTTGAAATGGCCTGAATTTTTCACAACATAAGCGAAATACAGTTTTAACAAACCCTTGAGAAAATCAGATCAAAATTCAGACTAAAACTGATAAAAATGGACTGAAAACCTAATTTCGCTTGAACGAACCAAGAGATTTCGCTTGAAAAGTTGTGATAATTCTAAGCGAAATAAGTGATTTCGCTTGAATTGCAACTGATTTCGCTTCAAATTAGTATTTCGCTTGAAATTTCAAACAAAATCTGTGATTTCGCTTGAAATTAGTCTAATTTCGCTTGAAGTTTGAATTGCAGGTAATTTTGCTTGAAGGGTGTTTTCGCTTGAGATCTTATTCCGCTTGAGAATACCTGTTGTGTAAAAAAAGTTTACCGAATCATGAGTGAAGATTTTTACAACGCTTTTGCAACATCCCCGACTACTCCGGCTACCATTGCGCAAAACATGAACTTGGAAAATGAAACCGAAACTACGCAAAAACCCCCGAAGCTAATGAGCATTGAGGAGTATTACGGTTGGAAAGATCGATTTGAAAACTGGGTTCAAGCTAATCACTTGAGATCTTGGGAGTGTATTTTGAAAAAATATGTACTACCACGTACTGATCTGCAAGTTGAGAAAGAAATTTTTGAATTCACTGATAAAGAACGTGACATGTACTGAGCTGAAAAGATGATGATTAGTCTACTTCAGCAAGCTATTAAAGAAGACATCTTTGTATTGCTTCAGCATGACAAAACTTCAAAATCAATTTGGGATGCTCTTAAAATCAAATTTGAGGGAAGTGAGAAGATGATCAAAAGTAAAAAGGCATTGCTTAAAAAAGAATTTGATCTATTCACAAGTCTGCCATGGGAAGATACAAAGAAGTTGATTGAAAGATACTGTCACTTAGTGCGTTCTATGTCGTTGTTAAGCATAACCAAAGAACGAGAGGAATGGGTTGACAAATTAGCTGATGCTCTACCTCAGAAAGAGTGGGGTACATTTTTTATGATATTAAAGAACACCGGAGAATATGATGGTTTGACGATTTCTTAATTCATCGAGAAGATTGAAGGTCAAGATCTTGAACAACAAAAGATTGAAAGGATGAATAATCTAAGTTGTCAACAAGATGTGAAAACATATTACAAAGGCAGTGTTCAAGAGGTTGAAATGAGTCCGAAAATCCAAACTGCTTTTAGTGTTGGGAACTCATCTGGAAATGTTGATCAAAGTTCAAACAGTAGTAGTGGATTTTCTTCATATCCGAATGTTAATCCAAAGAGTTCAACTTCAAGTTTTCATTCTCAAAGCTCAAAAAGTGGAAATGGTTGTGTGATACAGTGCAACATTGCATTGAATCTTCCAGATGGTCTAAGTTTTTCTGAAGAAATTGCAAAAGATCACATGGCGTTACTTGTGACTGTGCTACAATCCTATGAAGGTTTGGTTGCAGGGAGGATCGGAAATCCTATGCTGACTAAAGAGGATTACGATCAGATAGACGCTGAAGAGATGGAACTCATGGACATCAAATGGTGTTTAGCTAGTGTCTTGAGGAGAGCAGAAAAGTTTAAAATGATCACAGGAAGAAATGATTTTCTGGATGCACATGTTTCTACTTTGGGTTTTGATAAATCTAAAGTTACTTGTTTTCGATGTAGGGAGAAAGGTCATTTCAAGAGGGAATGCAAAAATCGAGAAGCAAGTGAAGCAAAGAATCCATTTGGAAAAGATGATTACTATCGGCAAGCCATATATCAACAAGTCGGTCAACAACAACAAGAACCATAAGTGGCTCATGGTAGAAAAGTAATAGAAGATTCATCAAAAAAAGCATGTTTGGTGAATCAAGATAATAAAAAATCTTCAACAAATTTCAATTGGGACAAATATATTTCAGCTGATAGTAAAGCATGTCTAATAAACCAAGAAAATGAAAAACTACCTGAAGGGTTTAGCTGGGATAGGTTTGTGGATGAGAATGGAGAGTTTAAAGCTTTCATTGCAAAGATAGTTCAAGAACCTGATTTGTTTACAGAATGGATGAAAGCGATTGGTGTTCATGAGAAGAATCAAGAAGAAAAATTTGTTTCATCCGATGAAAGTTCAGAAGAAGCAACTGTTTTTTATCAAACACCATCTAATTCTAGTTCTTTCAGATGATAGTTCTGAAAAAGCGATAGATTTTGATCAATCACCAACTGATGATAGTGGTGATGATGAGGAAGAAAGACATATTAATATCGCTAAAACCCATTTATCTCCTGAAAGATTTCAATTCTATTTTGCAGATCGCTTGGAGAAGCTGAAGGAGAGACGTGATGCAAAAGAACAAAAGAAAGTGAGGAGTGAAAGTGTTGATCAAAAAGAAGAGATTATTCAAAAAGAAGAAGTTAAAGCTGAAAAGGTGACTGAAACTGAACCAGTGATTGAAGTGGAAGTCATCAAATCTTGCTTGAAGTGTTTGGAATCTTGCAAGCAATGTGCAGAAAAGGATGAGAAACTGAGTGAGCTAGAAAAGATGAAAGAACAATTATTGTTCAATCTCAACTACGTGAAAGAATCTTACAATGTGTTAAACAGAATAGTAACCGGTCTTCAAAAGACAAATTCTGAAAGAGAAGATGCTTTTACCATGATGAATTCTATGATGATGACAAAGCAGAAGGCGATTAATCATTATATTGAAGAATGTGCAAAGTTGCAGCGGGAGTTGGAAAATGAAAAGATTGAAAATGAGAGAATAAGACGTTTACTACAAAGCTATTCTAGTTCTGATTATCTCATTGATCGAATTTATCCAACTGTTGCAGGTTTTGAAGCATTTAAAGATGAGAAACCAAAGAAGAAGGATACTGGTAAGAAACAGAGTGTTAGTTATAACAAGTGTCCGCCTCCGATTTGGGAAGGATATTCGCCTAGAAAACCGAATGAGGAGCAAGTTGAAAAAGCAGTCAATATAAAGTTAAAGTCCGATATAACCGATGAATTACCAGAAAACATTGACGTCGTTTTTACATCGCCTGACACTGAACATGAGTCTGAGTTAATAAAAAAGGTGGTTGATCAGGTGTTGGATACAGATGAGGAGTCGGAGTTAAAGTCTGAGTCAAAGTTCGAGTCTGGGTGTTCAAGTTCGTCCGTCAAAATTTTGAGTTCGTCGGTCAACAATTCAAAATCGTCGGTTAAACGGGTGTACAATAAAGAATTCTTGTTATCAAAATCTAATTTGAATGACGAAGCAATCAAAGTGGCATATACATTGATTGATTCAGACAAATTATATTCTGATGAGTAATTTCCGATAAGAAGTGTTAATTTTGAAAAGATCAAAAAGGTTTTCAAAATGACAGAAATCAATATTTCTGAAATAAAAGATGTAAATCTTAATGAAAAACCTAAAAAGTACACTTCAAGAGTTCAACAATGGTTAAACAAGAAAAAAGGTTACGGTTCTGGTTTTCAAAAGAAACCAAACCATAACGGTAATTTCAAAAAGAAAGGTCTTGGATTTATTCCACCAGAAAATTATAAAAATGAAAAATATGTTCGAGATTTTAAATCAAAAATGAAATTTGTTTCAGGTGGAAGCGCTGAGGAAGAACAGAAGAAACCTTTCTGGAGACAGTCAAACCAGGAGTTTCTTGCTGAGAAGAAGAGAATGGGGACTGGAGTTTTTCATAGAAAAGAGACTAGAACCTGTTTTAGATGCAATGAAGCTGGCCATATTGCATGGAATTGTCCTTTGGATACAAAGAAAAAACAGGGAGTTTCTGAAAAACTTAAAGAAAAAGTTGTTGAGAAAGATGAACCACCAACTGAAAAATTCAAAATTTTTAAAAATTCATCCTATGAAGTTGGTGAGTGTTCAAAGAAATATTTTTACAAAAAGAGAGCCAAAGACAACCAAATGTGGGTTGTTAAGAAGGTTGATGAGAAAAATGGTGATGAATCTGATTCCACAAAGTCAGATGAGCCACATGTGGAGATTAAAGAAGAAAACTCAGTACCTCCTATGGATGATGTTCATTTTCCACCATTGAGGGCTGAGAATTTTAAATCAAAAGTAGGAAAAGTTGAAATCTCAAATCAATTTTATTCTGAAAAGAATGAATTTGATATTGAAAAAGCTTTTAATGGAAATGTTAAAAAGATGTTTAGGAAAATGGTCGAGGGAAAGTCCAAAGGGGTAAAAGACTTTTATGAAACAAAGAAGGCATCTTACTACCCAAGTGAAGTTGAGGAGGAAACATCCAAGTTTGGTGAAGCTTGGATGTCTGTTTTTCACAAGTAAACATCTGGAATTGCCGGAGCTCCCAAGTTGGTAATCGTGGAGCAGGAATCGGCATCATTCTTATTAAAATTTGATATTGTGAAAGTTTTTTTTTGAAAAGTGTGAAATTTTTACAGGTTGTGGAATTGCCGGAGCTTCCAGGTAGGTAAACGAGGAGCAGGTATTGGCATATTTCAATATATGGTTTTTGGTTTGGTACTTATAAGTGGTAAATCAAGGACATTAAATTGTACTTGATTTTCTATAAGTGATTAAAATGGGGTTCATTATGTTGTAAAGAGGAAAGAAACTAAATGATGATCTTATCCTCTAACCTACAAGTGGTAAAATCAACAAAACTTATTTTCCGGAAAAATCATTTTGGTTAAAACAAGCTTAAATGTTTTGAAATCTTAATGAGAAAATAGTTTTGTGTAAAGGGGAGTTCTGATTGTTTATGCCAAGTGGATGGCAAATTGAAGTGATTCGATATCAGTTGTCACGTTACGTGTACAGTTTGTTTTCAAATTTCCTTAAATGATTTTGAATTTTAGGGGGAGTAAATTTTTCAGAAAATCCAAAAACATTTGAAAATTTGAAAAAGGCAAAAACATGATAAAATACAAAAATCTGTTTGTTGTGAAAAAGAGGAAATGATAGTACATCAGTAGACAGTTACAGTATGCTAAAGAAATGTAATGTTTAAATAGCGTTAAATGGTCTCACTGATGATATGCCGATAGGTTTTTACACATTTAGTAAGTTTTTTCGGGATATAAACTTAAATTCAAACTTGCTTATTTTGTGGGGAACACTACTTGGATATATAGGTAACCCCTGAAATCTTGTTTGAAAGGTCCCTCTTTCTGAGATACTAGGTCTTTATGCTCAGTGATATCTGGGGTATTATCCCGGGACTTCTGATTTTGCGGAAGCAATGGCCTAGTCCCCGGAGAATACTTTACGCTTGCTTGAAATATAGTGTTGCCCTCAGCAAAAATGATGAAACAATAAAATTGATAATCATTGCTATTGTAAAAAAGATCCTCTAAAGGGGACACACCAAAAGTCAAAGCCGTCATCTCTCTGTTGAACGGAAGTTCTGACCTGAGCTCTCACGGTTCTTCGCATTTAACCCCTTACAGATATCGTATGTGGTATACTCACCTGTAAGACTGAATATTGGGATCTGGATACGGGAGTATATTCAAGAGGTGGGACACATGAATGATATTAAGTTCTTAATACACCTAATTCATATCCTGAATCAATTGAAATTTGTGTGAAAATTTAAGTGGATCAGTATATCGACAATCTAAGTGAATTGTTTAATTCTTAATGAGTAACTAAGCTCAATGGTACTTATGACTTGTCAAAAAAAAACTGATATGATCCTCTTACACAAACTCGCAAAAATATTGTCTGTAAATATTTCTTTACTGCATTTCATTCTATGTTAAAAAATCCAAAAAGATTTTTAGTGTGTTTTAGCATAAATTTAAAAAAAAATTCAAAAAGATTTTTGACAACTGATGTTGGAGAGCTGATTTTTAAAATTCCAAGTGCTAAACATGATGAGCATGAAGTGAGGGGGAGCTTGTTTTAATTGAGAAAAGTTTTTTGAATATTTTTCAGTATAAGTGGTCATCTGAGGTTTCTATCATTGATAAATCATTTTTTTAAAGAGAATCTGGATAGATAAATTTGTAAATTGTTAAATTTGTGAAATTTATTTCTGGGTTAAGAATGTGCGGGTTAGCTAGGTTTCAATCCCGAGCAAGATGTGAGCCAGGTAACGATTCTGAAACTGCTGATGCTGATGAACTTAAGGAATCAAGAGACCTGAAGAAAGAGCACAGAGCCAAGATATCCGAGTGATAGAGAGCCAGGTTCTGATACCTGAAGACTCTGTGATTTCAACAACCCAGACTGCGATCCCAGCAAATCGAAAGGGGGAGTCTGAAGACATCCGAGTAGATAAGATTGTTCGAGGAGAGTCTGTTAGTGCTGATGTAGATAGAGAGCGATCAGACTGGTAAAGATTGAAGATGCGAAGACTCGACACTTTAAGACTCGTCAACATTCGAGGGGGAGTCTGTTGGTGCATGCGTCTGTCGACTTCGTCTTGTATCGAGTATTGCATTGTTCAGAGCACGAATATCGAGAAATCAAGTCATGAAGATGATTTCGCTTGAAGCTCCTGATTTCGTTCGAACTGCATATTTCGCTTGAATGATGATATTTCGCTTGAACTAGTATTTCGCTTGTATTGAGATTTCGCTTGAGACATGTTCAAGCGAAATCACAACTCTATAAATAGCTTTCAACGTTATCATTTACAATCTTCTGAAATCTTCCTGTTTCCAACGGCGAAGCTCTGTCGAAGTGTCTTCAGATTGTAAATCGTATCAGAATCAATATATAAGACAGTTTAAAGTGATTTCTTACTGAATTCAACTCATAATGTCTGTTTCCGCCTTTCATTTTGAGTAGAAAGCCTCTGATCGACTCTTTTCGGGTCCGACAACGATCCTACACTTGTCCTACCTGTACTTATCATCACCCCGTGGGGATTGCTTGCAGATTCTGTGTTAACTGCAACATGTACGGCCACTTTACTACCAATTGCCGTACTGGACCACATCAAGTTCCAGCTCCAGCTCATGGTCAAGCTCCTGCACCACAAGCTCTCCTTCCTGCTCCCCAAGGCCAGCAAGCAGCTCTTGCACCCGCCACTCACGCTAGAGCTTGCTTCGCATGTGGTGATACCAACCATTTCGCGAACATGTGCCCCAACAGAGTGGTGAAGCAAGAACCATAGCAGTAGTAGCCTTAACATCAACAGCAGCAGCCTCAGCAGCAGCCAGCAGCCCGCGAACGTGCTTTCAACATCAACGCACGCCAGGCTCAAGCAAATAACAACGTGGTTAATGGTACGTTCCTCGTAAATGGTATATATGCTTCATGTTTATTTGATACTGGAGCCGATAACTGTTTCGTGTCGTTAGAATTCGAAAAGCTCCTTAATCGTAAGCGCACCAATCTCTCTACAACGTTCGACGTTGAAGTTGCCATTGGAAGAAAGGTTACTGTCCGTTCCGTTCTACGTGATTATACGCTTGAACTCAACAATCACGTCTTCCCTATCGATCTTATCCTGATGCAGCTTGGTAGTTTCGATATCATAGTAGGCATGGATTTTCTTCGTGAAAATCGTGCTGAAGTTGTTTGCTTTGATAAAATGATTCGTTTCTTGCTCGCTAATGGTGATCAACTTTGTGTTTATGGTGAAGTCGCATCGAAGAATCTCAAACTCATGTCGTGCATCCAAGCGAGCAAGTATCTTCGCAAGGAATAGAAAGCTTTCTTGGCACACATTTTAGTAGTAGGGAAGGAAAAGAAAGAGAAGGGAATAGACAAGGTGCCAGTGGTTCGTGATTTTCCTAAAGTCTTTCCTGATGATTTACCTGGTTTACCCTCGAGTCGTGATATTGATTTTCATATTGACCTCATCCCTGGAGCCAATCCTGTTGCTAAATCTCCTTATCGCCTCGCCCCGTCCGAAATGCGTGAACTCTAGAGTCAACTCCAGGAATTGCATGACAAAGGCTTCATTCGCCCTAGCACCTCTCCATGGGGCGCACCAGTTCTCTTCGTCAAAAAGAAGGACGGGTCGTTCCGGATGTGCATTGACTATAGGGAGTTGAATAAGCTGACTATCAAGAATCGCTATCCCCTGCCCCGAATCAATGACTTGTTTGATCAATTGCAAGGTGCTACGTGTTTCTCGAAGATTGATCTACACTCAGGCTATCACCAGTTATGAATCAAGGAAGAAGACATACCAAAAACCGCTTTCTGAACCCGATACGACCATTATGAATTCGTCGTAATGCCCTTTGGTTTAACTAACGCACCCGTAGTTTTCATGGATTTGATGAACCGTGTGTGCAAACCATTTCTTGACCGTTTTGTAATCGTATTCATCGACGACATCCTTATCTATTCGAAGTCGAAAACCGAACACGCGCAACATCTACGTTTGGTTCTCGAACTACTCCAAGGGAATCGACTCTATGCCAAGTTCTCCAAGTGTGAATTCTGGCTAGAGGAGGTTCAATTCCTCGGTCACATCATCAATAGTCAAGGTATACAAGTCGACCCCGCAAAGATCGAAGCTGTTAAGAGTTGGGTTACTCCAAAATCACCACCCGATGTTCGTTCATTCCTCGGATTGGCGGGCTATTACCGTCGATTCATCGCTGACTTCTAAAAAATCGTCGTTCCGCTTACTTCTTTGACGTATAAAGACAATCCTTTTGTTTGGGGAATTGAACAAGATACTGCCTTTCAAACTCTCAAGCAAATGCTCTGCAATGCTCCTATCCTCGCTCTGCCCGACGGAAACGATGACTTCGTTGTCTATTGTGATGCCTCGAACCTTGGTCTCGGTTGTGTTCTCATGCAACGGGACAAGGTTATCGCTTACGCCTCTCGACAGCTCAAAATCCACGAGAAGAACTATACAACCCACGACCTCGAGCTAGGCGCAGTTGTTTTTGCGTTGAAGATTTGGCGACACTACCTTTACGGTACCAAGTGTACGGTCTTCACCGACCATAAGAGCCTGCAACACATCCTCAACCAAAAGGAACTAAATATGCGCCAACACCGATAGGTAGAACTTCTCAATGATTATGACTGTGAGATTCGTTATCACCCTGGCAAAGCAAATGTTGTGGCCGATGCTCTAAGCAGACAAAGCTATTTGCAAAGCGTTCGTAATACTCACGCCCAACACGACCTCGAAGCCCTAATTCGCGATGCCCAGCATGCCTGCTTCGTTGAAGATACTATGCGAGAAGAAATGACCAAATCGAACGGTATTATCTACAATCTAGATCGCATCTGGATTCCAAGTCGCAATAACCTTCGAGAAATATTGTTGCCTGAAGCGCACAAGTCTCGATATTCCATTCATCCCGGTGCCGACAAAATGTACCATGACCTTCGTCTACGGTACTGGTGGCCTGTAATGAAGAAGGATATCGCAATCTATGTTTCGAAGCGCCTGACCCGTTTGAAGGTCAAGGCCGAGCAACAAAGACCCTCTGGCTTGTTTGTTCAACCCGAGATCCCGATGTGGAAATGGGAGAGTATAGCCATGGACTTTATAACAAAACTTCCATGTACAACTTCAGGTCACGACAGCATCTGGGTTATCGTTGACTGTTTGACTAAATCTGCTCATTTTCTGCCGATACGAGAAGACTTTAAGGTAGAAAAATTAGCCCGAATCTACACCGACGAGATCATTTGTCGACACGGGATGCCCCGTGATATCATCTCTGACTGCGATGGCCGGTTTACCTCGCGTCTTTGGGAAACGTTTCAATCTGCTCTCGGTACTACTCTAAATCTAAGTACAGCTTTTCATCCCTAAACCGACGGTCATACTGAAAGAACGATTCGTACCCTTGAAGACATGCTTCGCTCGTGTGTCATAGACTTCGGTGGTAATTGGGACGCGCACCTACCTTTGGTCGAATTCTCATACAATAACAGTTATCATTCTATCATTCAAATGGAACAATTTGAGGCACTATACGGAAGAAAATGTCGATCTTCAATTGTGTGGCATGAGATCGGAGATGCGCAAATAACCGGTCCTGAGCTGCTGCAAGAAATGACTGACAAGATCCTCCAAATTCGAGACAACCTGTTGAAAGCTCGGAGTCGTCAGAAAAGTTACGCCGATAGACGCCGCAAGCCCCTTGAATTTGACGTTGGCGATCACATACTCCTAAAGGTTTCACCTTGGAAGGGGGTGATCAGATTCGGCAAGAAAGGAAAGCTCGCGCCTCGTTATGTTGGACCCTTTAAAATCCTGGAAAGGATTGGCAAAGTGGCTTATAGACTCGAACTACCGGAGGAACTTAGCAACGTCCACCCGACTTTCCATGTGTCGAACCTCAGAAAGTGCCTGGTCGAGAAGAATTTACAAGTGCCACTTGAGGATCTACAAGTGGACGAAACATTACACTTCGTGGAGAAGCCTGTCGAGATCATGGATCGAGAAACCAAGAAGCTCAGGCACTCACGCATTCCCATTGTGAAAGTTCGCTGGGAAGGCAAACGAGGCGCAGAGTTCACTTGGGAACTCGAAAGTGACATGAAGGCGAAGTACCCGCAGTTATTTGTTATGCCTACAGCCTAATTTCAGGACGAAATTCCCTAAGTGGGGGAGGCTGTAATAACCCGTGTTTTGGGAAGTCAAAGTACAAGTCAAAATCAAAGGAAGAAAAGATTGCTAATTGCGATCTTTCACTCCTTGCTTAACTATTGATTGTACACCTTGACTTGTAATCTATTTCTCTAATTAATGTAATTTAGTTGTATTATATGGAGTATCTATAATAATCGCAGTTTAATCGACGTTTATCGCTAATCTATTTATCGCTAATTGTATCGCATTCGCAACTTGAATAATAGGTTCTGTAATTATTTTACGTGTGTGTGCTACTTATGTGTTACTTGTGCATGTTTATAATATGTTTGTGGTGATTACTCAAAAACACAATCGCAACTCTACCGCAACGCAATCCCATCGCGAACTGGAAACGCAAGTTTATTTATGTTAGTTAGGTTATTTGTGTGACTATTATCTAAATCTATCGCATCGCTTAATCGACACTCGCTTAAACGCATCGCAACGCTCAACACGCAAAATGAAACATCGAAACTAACTCGCGGCAGCCCTTCGATCGAATGGTCATCCGTGCGGATGACCATCCGATCGGATGGCCATCCGATCAGACTGCCTTCCGATCCACCACTCCACACCGCATCCACTCTCCTTTACCTATAAATAGCACCTGTCACATCATGAACAGTGATGTGACAGCTCTGGTGCGACCCTTCGACTTCTCAGCTTATTTTCTCTCGATTCTGCACGATTCTTGTAAGTTTCTTCCTCAAATCTTGTACTTCTATCATCTACACACACTTCTCCGTCATTTTCACCTTTTAATCTTCACTTTTCACCATGAAATCGGCTGATTTGAGGTGTTTTAGGATGATATCATCATGGGGTTCTTTTGAACTTCAAGATTTGGCTTCATTCCACCAAGAACAACCCAGATCTAAGAGATTTCAACATGTTTAAACACTGATTTCGCATAAATCTACACATTTTTAAGATTAGAAGGATTGAAAGATGTTTTCATAACTTTTCTTTCAACTCTTTGACACTCTTGCACTCAAAACCGATAGAATCGGAGCCCATTCAGGCCTCCTACTCACTCCTTAGTGAAGTGTCGGTCAGGGAACTGAATCCTATCAAAGAGACAACCGATTCACGGGTTGAACATGAACAACCGTCACGAACAGATAACTGATCGGATTGAGGTGATTCCCATCCGATCGGGTAGCTTGGACTTGGTGGGGTTTCCGTTGTTTAACACGTTATCATACCGTCTCGGTCAAACCGCAAACTTTCAGACTTAACAAATTTTCCTAGTTTCAAAACGACCAAGTCACCAAACGAACTGCCATCCAATCGGATTGCCATCCGATCGGATGACATATGGTTTCAACACTTAAACATTTTTACAATTTTTCAAAGATCATCAGTTTCTAACGGATTGTCATCCGATCGGATGACCATCCGACCGAATGACCATCCTGCTGTGAACTTGTTCTCCCTAAAATGTCTCGCTGGACGGATTGCCATTCGAGCGAACGGCCATCCGATCGGACGACCATTCGATCGAACGACCTGAAAGGTAGAGATACTTCTATGTTTTTAAAATGCTGCAACGAAAACTTCAAAGCCATCATACATAAACACATCCATCCCAAACGAATGTCAATACGACCGAATGGCCATCCGTCCGGATTGTTATCCGATCGGATGACCATTCGTCATCCAGCACACTCGTCACCGTTTAACGCACCGTTCATCGCTTATGCTATTGTTCTGTAATCAGGCTAACTTTCCAGCGCTCCTTTCATTCCAAGACGGTGTTTATTTATTAAACGCTATTTTTTAGTATACTCGAACCCTTTCTGCTTTTTGCACTTTTGGGTGTTACATACGTTACTTATTCAAATCACAGTCGACACACAACGCAAACACTTTTATACGCTGACCGTTATTGCATGTTATACGTGTTACTCGATGAATGCTTGTATGTTATGATTACACAGCGATTGTTTCCTGACACCTTAGCAACGATAGTACTATAGTTTGGACTCAGTTCATGTCGTAGACAGGGGTTGTTAAGGGCTTTACTTCACGTGTCACAGTGGTGATATGTGTTGCGCATTCTACAACTCGCAGTTAAGTATGTGCATATTTCATTGTCGATAACCTACTAGCTTCACTTTGCTACATGTTACATGCTGGTTATGCGTAAACGATTCTCGCTATCTATTATATTATTAAACTTGTATGCTCACCTTTACACTATGTGTATTGATCTCTATTTTTAACGTATGTGACAGGTGTTTAGGATGCTGTGTTTTGCTGCTATCATGGAATCGAGCTTAGGAGAGTCTAGAAACAAACAATTTATATTTGAGTTGTCGGAACAATGATTTGCCTTGAGATATCTATGTCTGTAATAATTATTTTACTTGATAAGTTATGGTATGGGACATGATGTTAATTATCCGGTAATTTAGTTGTTATGGATTACTCTTGGACAATCTGTTTCGCTCAGTGCCTCGCCCTGATGATTCCGCAATCGGTTGGGGTGTGACAGTTTCGACCACCCGTTTTATAAATTATTTTGGATATCTACGTTTTCGACCCCCCGGTCGGAAATCTCAAGCTTCGCCACTGGTTTTGGGGTTTACGTTTTCCTATTAGTTTTGGTGTTTGTATTATGTGTTTCAACTAGCCTATTTTTTTTATCTAATATAATATAATGCCCGCCGTTAAAAAAATGATTTATCAATTAAGATTATTCTGGTAGCTAATACACTAAAAGAGCCTTGGGTTGAATTCCGGTAAATTAAGAAGAAGAGACATGCAAATACCCTCAGTCGTATTGGTACCTCTAAAAGTTAATTTTTTGGCTAGTCGTTTTGAATAGATTACCGACAAAGGTGAACTTATAAAGAAGAAAAATGCAAATACCCTTAGTTGTATGTAAGTTTTTTGGCGACCAAGACGAAGATGCCGGCCACTTGTTTATCGCATGCGGACTGACCCAACAGTGGGAGTTTGTTGGCACATGGTAGACTTGGAAATGTCTTTTTTTTATCTGGATTTGAAGGATGTCGTGAAAGTTCAAGATAGATTTCACGGTTTCGGAAATCGGCGTAAGGTTATTCTATCTATTTTCTATTGGGGAATTTTGTAAACTACGGATAATCAGAGAGGCGTGTAATCACTCTCATATCAAATTATTTCGGTGGTTTTACCGAATAATTCAATCGGATACAACTCTAAATACGAGAAAAATAGAACACCAGTATGTTTTTTAGAGAATTCGTAATGAACCAGTATGTGACCAAGAATCATAATTTCGAATTTTGGGGATGAGGGTTGTTAAACTGCCTGTTGGCAGTTATTCTTTTAAAATTCAAAATTGCCTCCAAAATGCCTTTACTTTTTATTTGAAAAATTATGACGATTTTTAGGAAATTTATTTTTTTCTAAGCTCGACCCTAGAGAGCCCCTTGGACCTCGCCAGGGGCTGCTGCCTCTTGGACCCTGCTCACCGGGGGCGCTGCCCCCAGACTCCGCCAAGGGAGCGTTGCTCCCTGGGAACCCCCATTCGGGGCTTTGCACGAATACTTGGAATTATTACAACTCAAACAAACGTGCACTCCCGCACCTCCTAACTTATTCGATGTATATTATAATTCCACTTTGGTCACTAAGTTAATACCGATTACGCTAAAATATCTAACATTTTCCAGGATTACACTTTGGGTCATCTGGAAGAATCGCAACGACACATTATTCAATGATAAGCGAGTTTTATTGGCGAGTTTGAAGGAGAAGATTAAAACATATATTTATATTTGGGTGAAGAACAGAGCAAAATGCTAGGACCTAACGTGGGAAGATTGCCGGGTCGTTCCAAGCATTTTGGAGACCCAAAGCGAATTAAAAAATCTGGGGCCCTTTTTATATTTCATTGGGCTCGTAATTTCGGTTTGTATCTAACAGAAATAAAGAAATTTCGATCATCACATTAAAATACCAAATTACAAAAAATGACAAGTAAACAGGCAACAAGCTACGCCGCAACCCCCTTTTGAATTGCAAGACCGATTCTACTAAAGACGAAGCGACTCTTAAGGGTCGAGAAATGACTATTCACAACCCGTTGTACCATGTTCAGGAATTCCATGGCCTATGGGCTAGTGAACCAAATGTATGAAAAGCAAATGGAATAAAATATATTAGGACGAAACTATATAGCACTTAGCCAATATATATAAAGTAGATGATTTCCCGGGTATCTAAAACATAAATCAAATCTAAGTTGGTCAAAACAATTTAACCTAACAAATAACTTACATTTTATGTGAAAGGAATTAAAACATGCTACACATTTTAAGTATGCTATCTGTTATAAGCTATCCACCAATCTTTTAGAGCCGGCGCGTTAGTGTAGTTTGGCTAGGCGACGGCTTAGGGCCTCCAGAAAAATAGAGCCTCTAAGATTAGAAAAAAATTATATATTTATAAAAATAAGATATTATATTTACAGTGATAATTGATAACATAAATCTTAGTGTAGTCTGGTGATAAGAACAATAATGAATTTTTTTTGTAGAGGGCTATGTTCGAATCCCACACGCTGCCCATTTTAATCACCTTACTCAACCTTTTAGTAAAGGGTTATAGGTGTATTTTTTAACCACCTCTAAGCTAAAAAGATTTTGTTCACATAATATTTTTTTTGAAAGTTAAACTTCATTAACAAAACAAGAACGCTCGATCCCCAAGGCGAGGACCAAGACGAACAAAAATTACATCACGTCACAATTACACCATTCTTCCCAAGTAAATCTTGTATTTCTATTCCTATCGTTAATTGCACCGCAACCGCATTCGCAACTCGAATTATGCGTTCTGGATATTGTTTTACGTGTGTGTGCTATTTATATGTTACTTGTGCATGTTTACTTATTGTTTGGTGGTGATTAATCGAAACGTAATCGCAACTCTATCGCAACGCAACTTAATCGCAATCGCTAAACGCAAGTATTTAGGATGATTGTATGTTAGATATAGTATTTGTGTGGTAATTATTAATCTATCACATCACACACTCGCTTAAACGCATCACAACGCTCAACACGCAAAACGAAACGCCGAAATCCAACTCGCCGGATCACTCAATCGAATTCGAGTGACCATCCGATCGGATGGCCATCCGATCGAAGTGCCATCCGATCCAATGCACTACTTTCCTCTTTTGGCAACCTATAAATACCCCCTGTCACATCACAACAGTGATGTGACAACTCCCTCATTCGACCAGCACGCTCAAGCCCTTCTTTCTCTCGATTTCTCGCGATTCTTGTAAGTTTTCAACTCAAATCTTGTACTTCTATGATCTACACACACTTCTTCATCATTTTCACATTTGAATCTTAACTTTTAACCGTGAAATCAGTGGATTTGAGGTGTTCTAGGGTGATGTAATCATGGAGTTCTTATGAACTTCAAGTTTTGACCTCATTCCACCAAGAATATCTCAGATCTGAAGGATTTCCACATGATTAAACATTGTTTTCGCATAGATCTAAACATTTTCAAAGTTAAAAGGATTGAAAGATACTTTGCTAACTTTCTTTCAACTCTTTTACACTCAATGCACTCAAAACCGATAGAATTAGAGCTCGTTCAGGCCTTCTACTCATTTTTTACTAATGTGTCGATCTGAGATCTGATTTCTATCAAAGAGACAACCGATTTCGGATTGAACATGAACAACCGTCATGAACAGTTAACTAATCGGATTAGGATGATTCCTGTTCGATCGGACGACTTGGGACTTGACGAGGTTCCGTTGTTTAGTACGTTATCATATCGTCTCGAGCAAACCGTAAAACTTTCAAAATAATCATGTTTTAAGAGGATCAAATTTGTTGGCATCGATTGCCGTCCCATCGGATTGCCGTCCGATCGGTTTGCCATCCGATGAGATTGCCATCTGATCGAACAACAATCCGATCGGATTGCACTTGAGCTTGCACACTTAATATTTTCAAACTTTCAAAGGCTCTGGACGTTGAACGGATTGTCGTCCGATCGGATTGCCATCCGATCGAACGACAATCCGATCGGTTAACGTTTAGATCTCTGACACATAAACATTTTCAAAATTTTCAAAGATCATCAGTTTCTGACGGATTGCCATCCGATCAGAAGACCACTGATCGAATGACCATCCTGCTGTGAACTTGTTCTCAACTGAAAGGTCTCGCTAATCGGATCGCTATCCGATCGAACGGTCGTTCGATCGATCGACCTGAAGGGTAGAGATATTTCTCTGTTTTCAAAATGCTACAACGAAAACTTCAAAGCCATCATACACAAACACATCCATCCTAAACGAATGTCAATCCGAACGAATGGCCATCCGATCGGATGACCATCCGAACGGATTGACATCCGACCGAATGACCAACCAATCGGATTACCATTCGTCACTTGTTCACTTCGTACCGTTTAACGCGTAGTTCTTCGCTTACGCTTACGCTATCGTTAACTGTTCAGGCTAATCTCTCACCTATCCCTTCAATCCAAGAGGCTGTTTATTTACTTAAACACAATCTGTGAGTATACTCGAACCCTTTTTGCTTTACGCACTTTTTGGTGTTACATACGTTACTTATTCAAATCACAAACGACACACAACGCAAACACTATTTATACACTGACCGTTATTGCATGTTACGTGTTATTCGATGAATGCTTGTATGTTATGTTTACACAGTGATTGTTTCCTGACAACTTAGCAACGATAGTACTATAGTTTGGACTCAGCACTTGTCGTGGACAGGGGTTGTTAAGGGCTTTACTTCACGTGTCCCAGTGGGGATATGTGTTGCGCATTCTACAACTCGCAGTCACGTCTGTATATATTTCATTGTTGATAACCTACTAGCTTTCACTTTGCTACATGTTACATGCTGGTTATGCGTAAACGCTTTCGAAATCTATTATACTATCAAACTTGTATGCTCACCTTTACACTATGTGTATTGACTTTATTTTAACGTATGTGATAGGTGCTTAGGATGTATGCTTGTTACTTGCTGGAAATCGAGCTAGGATGGAATCTAGAAACAAACTAAATAAAATCTGAGTTGTCGGAATGGATATTTTCTTTGAGAACATCGTCTGTAATAACTGTTTTATTTTATATGTTTGTGGTAAGGGACATGAACCTTAATATATTATAATTAATAGTTGTTATGGATTCTCCTGGACAATCTGTTTCGCTCAGTGCCGCGCCCCGATGTTTCTGTCATCGGTTGGGGTGTGACAGATTGGTATCAGAGCCATAACTATAGGGAATTAGGACAGACTCGACCTCGTCCGGGCCGATATCTTAGAAACAACCTAGTCTATAGTCTAAGTACCAACAGACCGCCTTGTGCGAACCCATTAGGGGTTCCGCACAAGCCTATTGCTATTATTCGACCGACTCGCAATAACGATATACGCTATCACACTACCTTTCCTAAGGTAGTCGCACTGCACTATTTTCGAAAATGAATGGGTGATTAGACCGAGATTAGGTGTGAAAACCGCAAACTCTCGATTAAATCGCTTGTTCGACCGTTATTTTTACTATAAACAAGAGAACTTGCGTTGAATCAGGAGTGAAATCCGTACTTCGAAGCAGATTTCTCCCTCAATCTCGTGATTCTATCACACAAACAGGAATTGAGTCGCTAAGTTAGGGGTGAAACCCGAACCTTGATGACTCGTTCGGTTCTCTATTCTAGTTTTATGAAACTCTCACCAAAGTCTCGATGGATTCCAACGACTCGAGTTGCGTAAGTGACCGAAAGGATACGTGCCATTCGCCGTGTGTCGGTAATAAGAGCATAGTCTATTAGGCCAAGACACATACTTGTAGTCCTTGAGAATAGTCAAATCACTTTGGGTAGTCAATGTCTATCAAGCCGAGACACTCTATTTTCGATTTCCAGCTCGCAACCGCTGATTTTATGTGTTTCGATTCTGAGCCCGCAACTGCTGACTCTGATATTTTTCGCTTTTATGTGGAATTTTATGTGTTTTTATGTGATTTTACCTGTTTATATGTTTCTATTTTTGGTGATTTATACGCTTTTCGCTGTTCGCTTTGATCGACAAGCACAACTCACACTGCACATCTATCTCAATACGCTAACAAATCGCATGTTGTATTACTCGCTATGCTGTGTACTCGCAAATCGCAATCGCTATCCTCGAACTCGCGGACTTTGAATGATAAGTGCATACGTGCAATATATGTAGGTGAATACGTGCAAAATATAGTGTATTTTCGTGGCTTACGTGCTTCTGTGCTTTACGTGCTTATCTGTTTCTGTGATTATGTGCCTATATGACTTTCTGTCTTCATGATTATGTGAATAGACGTGTTCCTGTGCTTTATATAAAGTAGCTTTGGGAGAAATCCATTAGGTTATGCTCAGACTTCATCGAAATTGTGTTTGAGTCCTATGGTGATGTCTGTTGTACACAATGTCGTCATTTGGATCATTTCACTCCCGCTCTGCTCGTCGTAATCATGAAGACAAGCGAATCGCTGCTCTCATCGCTAAGCAGATGGCGAAGGTTATCCCGTAAATTGTTAGCGAGCTGAATGAGAATGCTAGCAAGTCCAGGACTGATTCGCCAAAAGCTACTTTTATCTTCAAGCAGTTCAAAGCCTGCAGACCCAAAGAATTCACCGGAGAAGATGGACCTACTGCCATGTTTCAATGGTTCGATTCTATCAAAGTCACCCTACGTCAGAGCAACTGTCCTGATAATCTCCGCACTGTTAACGCCACCGACGTTTTCCAGTCCAGGGCTCTGGACTAGTGGACTGCCGAAAGAAACAAACATGGAAATGATGCAGCTTACGGGCTTACGTGGGACGAGTTAAAGGACTTCATGATGAAAGAATTCTGCCCTCCCCACAAGCTTCAAAAGTTGGAGGACGAGTTCTGGCACATCAAACAAAAGGATGGCGACAACGCTGGTTTAACTGCCCGCTTCAAGCAGTTGAGTATAATCTGTCCAGGCCAAGTTACTACCCCCGAAATCACCTTCAAGAAGTATATCCATGCTCTACTGGATTGGGTGGCTGATTTCATTCAAGCTGCGAAGACGACAACTATTGAGGAAACCTTCTTACTCGCTGCCGAGATTAACGACAAGCGAGTTAAGGCTAGTTACTTTGATAAAGCTTCCAAGAATCTCCATCAAGTTACCACTGATCCCACCGTTGAAACCACCGCTCCTCAAGCTTCAAAGTCCTCCTGCAGCAAGAGGAAGAACAACAACAACAACAGTAGCAAAAATTGCGCTGTCACCGCTACCGCTCCGCTTCAAGCTATCCCAGCTCAACCGCAACCCCAACACCGCCAAGTAGCGGCACCGGTCACCCATGCACCGTTGGCTAAGCGTGCATACATTGGTCCTCACCCGGCTTGCCCTACTTGTACTTATCATCATCCCGTGGGGATTGCTTGTAGATACTGTGTGCACTGCATCATGTACGGACATTTCTCCGCCAACTGTCGTACTGGTCCGCGTCAAGCTCTAACTCCAGCTCACGGTCAAGCTCCTGTTCAACAAGCTCTACTTCCTGCTCCTCAAGGCTAACAAGCGGCTCCTGCACCCGCGATCCACGCTAGAGCTTGCTTTGCATGTGGAGATCCCAACCACTTCACAAACATGTGCCCCAATCGAGTGGTGAAGTAAGAGCCACAACAGCAGCAGCCCCAGCAGCAACAGCAACAACAACAGCAGCCAGCAGCCCGCGACCGTGCCTTCAACATCAATGCACGTCAGGCTTAAGCGGACAACGTGGTTAATTGTACGTTCCTTATGAATGGTATATATGCTTCATGTTTGTTTGATCCTGGAGCAGATAATTGTTTTGTATCGTTTGAATTCGAAAAGCTCCTTAATCGTAAGCACGCCCATCTCCCCTCGACGTTCGATGTTGAAGTTGCCACTGGAAGAACCGTCGCTGTCAATTCTGTTCTTTGTGATTGTACCCTTGAACTCAACAATCACATCTTTCCAATCGGTCTTATCCCGATGCAGCTTGGTAGTTTCGATATCATAGTAGGCATGGATTTTCTTTGAGAAAATCTTGCTGAAGTTGTTTGGTTCGATAAGATGATTCGCTTATCGCTCGCTAATGGTGATCCACTGTGTGTCTATGGTGAAGTCGCTTCGAAGAAACTCCAACTCATGTCGTGTGTCCTGGCTAGCAAGTATCTCCGCAAGGAATACCAAGCTTACTTGGCACACATTGTAGTAGCGGAGAAAAAGGAAGTTAAGGCAATCGATAAGGTGCCTGTGGTTCGTGATTTTCCTAATGTCTTTCCTGATGATCTACCTGGTTTACCTCCGAGCCATGATATTGATTTTCGTATCGACCTCATTCCTGGAGCCAACCCTGTTGCTAAATCTCCTCATTGTCTTGCGCCGTCCAAAATGTGCGAACTCTCGAGTCAACTCCAGGAATTACTTGAAAAAGGCTTCATTCTCCCTAGCACCTCTCCTTGGGGCGCACCAGTCGTTTTCGTCAAAAAGAAGGATGGGTCGTTCCGGATGTGCATCGACTATAGGGAGTTGAATAAGTTGACTATCAAGAATCGCTATCCCCTGCCCCGAATCGATGATTTGTTTGATCAACTGCAAGGTGCTACATGTTTCTCAAAGATCGATTTACGCTCAGGTTACTACCAGTTACGTATTCAGGAGGAAGATATACTGAAAACCACATTCTGAACCCGATACGGCCATTATGAATTCGTCGTAATGCCCTTTGGTTTAACCATGCACCCATGGTTTTCATGGATTTGATGAATAGCGTGTGTAAACCATTTCTTAATCGCTTCATCATTGTACTCATCGACAACATCCTTATCTATTCGAAGTCGAAAACCGAACACACGCAACATCTACGTTTGGTTCTCGAGTTACTCCAAGGGAATCGACTATATGCCAAGTTCTCCAAGTGTGAATTCTGGCTGGAGGAGGTTCAATTCCTCGGTCACATTGTCAATAGTCAAGGTATTCACGTCGACCCCGCAAAGATCGAAGCTGTTAAGAGTTGGGTTACTCCAAAATCACCATCCGATGTTCGTTCATTCCTTGGATTGGCGGGCTATTACCGTCGATTCATCGCTGAATTTTCAAAAATCGTTGTCCCGCTTACTTCCTTGACACATAAAGACAAGCCTTTTGTTTGGGGAACCGAGCAAGAGACTGCCTTTCAAACTCTCAAGCATATGCTCTGCAATGCTCCCGTTCTCACTTTACCCGACGGAAGCGATGACTTCGTTGTCTATTGTGATGCCTCGAACCTTGGTCTTGGTTGTGTTCTCATGCAACGGGATAAGGTTATCACGTATGCATCTCATCAGCTCAAGATCCACGAGAAGAACTATAGAACCCACGACCTCGAGCTAGGCGCAGTTGTTTTTGCGTTGAAGATTTGGTGACACTACCTTTACGGTACCGAGTGTACGATCTTCACCGATCACAAGAGCCTTCAACACATCCTCAGCCAAAAAGAACTGAATATGCGCCAACGCCGATGGTTGGAACTTCTCAATGATTATAACTGTGAGATCCGTTATTATCCTGGCAAAGCAAATGACGTTGCCGACGCCCTCAGCAGACGAAGCTATTTGCATAGCGTTCGTAATATTCACGCCCAGTACCATCTCGAAACTCTTATCCGTGACGCTCAGCATGCATGTTTTACCGAATGCACTTTGAAGAAGGAAAGGATTCTTTACGATGGCTCCCAGTTAGTGAATAAATCGAATGGGATATTCCATTATCTGGACCGAATTTGGATTCCCAAACGCACTAACTTGCGACAAATTTTGCTGGATGAAGCCCACAAGTCTCGATATTCTATTCATCCCGGTGCCGATAAAATGTACCAGGACCTTCGCTACAAGTACTGGGGGTTGGGCATGAAGAAAGATGTAACACCTGTGCCTCCACGGCCATCAAACAAATACCAAACCAATGAAATATTGTATTTCATACTTGGGATTTGTAAAAATATGTGTATCATTTGCACATATCAATTTTTGTTCAATTTCAAACTCTAAATCGCTTTCTAGAAGGTTATACGCGCACCAATGCGTAAATATAACCAGTTTAATGCAACAAACACTCCGGAATAGTGACATTGGCTTAACATACCTTAAATAACCCTTACATAACTTAGAAATAAGTTTTGAAGGCTTTGGTATGGCAAAATCAAGTTAAATCACTTACAGGGATAAAAGTTGACAAACTGCGAAAGTATGCCAATTTGAACTGTAACAAACATTCCGGAACATGACCATAAGTTAAACATACCATAAATATCCTTCACATAGCTTAGAAATAGGCTTTGAAGGGTTCGGTATGCTAAAACAAACTTTTGGGTCATTCAGGGACTAAAAGTGTCAAAAAGTGCACAAGTTTGCATTTTCGCGCATAACTTACGTTCTGAATACATCCGGACATCCAAAAATTTATGTAAGCACTAAAACATTTTATTTTAGTGTTTGGCATAAGAAAAATCCATTCGTCGCGTCATTTGGATCGTTTTTCGCGCTTGTGCGCATTCCGTCGTAATTAAGCGAACATCGCGTTCGTACGACCAAACGAACCAACATCCGACATATTTTTGAGCATGTTTCATGTCCACAATGTTTAGGCATCATTTTAGGGCGTTAAAGTTGGCTTTACGGGCCTTGAAAGTGTCGGGAATGGCCTTAAACACATGCAGGGACTGAAACTGTAAATTCTGAAACATGTTGTTGATCAGACAAGGCCAGGCGGCCCGCCTGAGCCTTGTGTAATCCTGACGCGGGCCGCGTGGCTCCTTCTGACCAGATTAAATGAATCTAACAGCAGATTGCAGCTGTTACATTCACAACCACACACTCACACTTGCTTAGTCAGCTGATAAGAACCCATTTTTAGTTCCCACAACATTTCAACAAGTGTACGCATGAGATTCGATCACATTTTCCAAGAAACGATCTTAACGGTTACCCGAATACTATAAATACCCAACCCCACCCATTGCTAAACTCACTAGAATCTTGATTTGAGAAACTCTAAGTTGAAACCATTGTTTCATACCTGAGATTCTTGGATCGAGATTAGCATTCGGGGACCCTTCGTAAGTATTCTTTCATTCTTTTATTGCTTTTCGAGTCTTTTCGAGTCTGAAAGTCAAACTTTGTTTGACTTTCTGCGTTGACCAGTTTATGGTCAATGCGAAGTTCGTTTGAACTTCGCAACGTGAGTGTAATCACGTTGATTATAGTCTCTTGGGACTATGCCTACTGATTACCACGTTGTCTAGGGTCGTAGGGTAAGCGATCTAATAAATCACTTATACCTTCGAAGCTGACCCATTTGGTCGATCATTAGGATCCGACCAAACACATTAGGTGACCATAGTAGGTAGGGAATAACCTTCCGAGGTTATACCCTATGGTCACATCGTTTGAGTAGTTGTATGATAGGTAGTTTATATGCCTTAGGTAAATTACCAGAATACCCTTTTCATGTATAATTGGTAATTAAGCATATGTAACCTAAACTTTTGTCACATAACTGATTATGTAACATGTTTAGGCATATAACACTTGTCATAGGACTAGTTAGGCGGTCCTAACGCGTTTCACGTGAACGACGCGTTAAAGTAGCATAAGCTACCTTAATGGGTCGCGATGGGTCGAAAGCACTTAGGTTAGTCTCAATGTAGTATGTAGGCCTTGTTAAACCATATCATATGAGTTACAATACTCATTTGGTTTACCAAGCCTCATCCTATCCGATCTCCCGATTTAAGTCCGGTTTATTTATATAGTTTTAGATTGCCGACTGATTCCGTGCTCCCTCTAGCTTTGTTTGGTTGTTGTTCAAGACCTCTAAGCATTCTCAGGCGAGTACATTATTCCCCTCTTTTACTGTTTTCAACTGTTTTGGGGTGACTCATATGTGCTAAATGTCATAAGAACGATTTCAAGAACGATTACAATGGTTTCAAAAACAATTACAATGTGGTTTCAAGAACGATAACAATGGTTTCAAGAACGATTACAATGGTTTCAAAAACAATTACAATGGTTTCAAGAACGATTTCAATAAAATGAACAAATTTGTTGGTTGTAGTTACATAACCAATGACATTCATTAGCAATGATCAAGCCGACCAGTATTAGGTTATGGTACCATAAGATCTGACAAATCCCGTTATTCTCTATACCCATGGTTATGTGTGGGTATTTTGGGTAACGACTGAATCTGTAATTATTAATTTACCCTTTTGTAAGGGTTTGTTAAGAACGAGAACGAGTTGGAACGATGAATGAGTCAAGAAGGTTTGAATGTTATTAGAAAATCGACCATAAAGTAGTTTCACAATTAAAACAAGAACGATTTGAACGATTAAAACAACAAGAACAATTTGAACGATTTTACAAAATGTTTTAACGATTGGGTAAACATTTGGACATGATTTACATTTGATCATGCATTTCCACGAAACATAGTATTGATTTAAACCAAGTTTTACTTCAATACTTTGTTTTGTGCATTTCACCTATGGTTTAGTTGATGCATTTCACTAGCCATACATATCATTTTGGTTACACATTACATGGTTTACATTTGACACAAACACTTTTGACATTGGTTATACATAACATGATTTGCATCTTGACATGAACATTTTGACATATTATTCCAATACATTTGGCAGTTGGTTTACACATAGACATCTTACATTGTTGGTTTGGTTTGAGTATGTGATTTAAGTAACGAGGCGTGTGTAATATGATATAAGCATGGTGGATACGCCGCTGGTACTTCCTATATATAAGTGGTTATATGGTATTACATATCGTAGCGTTGTTTAAATCATTTCAATTTAAACATATAACATTTTATACAAATAACATACTTTTCACAATATATTGTTGTACAAACAACTTAACTTATACAAACTCATTTTACATGGTTATTCATTTAATCATGCATTATTGTCTTATTTATACATATCATCTGAACTTATTATTTTTCAAATGATTTACAAAGACAAAGCAAATTACAAGGTTCATGACTAAACATTTTCTTAAACAGAAGTCATGAATCTTATTTTCACAAAACCTCTGTACTCGCCAGCATTTCTTTGCTGACCTCGTTTTCACATGTGTTTCAGGTATTGTTGAAAGATATCGATTGATAGGATGCATGCTCACATAGGACTGGACAAGGCCTTAGTGACTCAATAACAATGATAGACTATGTTTAAATTGTGTATTTAGATTTCCAGATGATGTAATTATTCAATGTTTAATAAAATGAAATACTTTTTGGTATCCGTGGTTATGAAACATTAATTCTGTTACAACACTCTCCGACGTTTCCGCCATGTTTTGTATGTTACACGTGGTCGGGGTGTGACAGAAAAGATGGTATCAGAGCCAATGGTTATAGAGAATTAGGTTATTAGTAATGCTTTGACCTAGTCTATAACCTTCTTAGGACCCTAACGCGAGTTTACTTGCGTTTAGTCATAAAACAATATCGTCACCTATCCTTAGGCGACGACCACAACAAGAACATAAAATTCAAAACCGCTTTGAAAACTAATCATCTGTTCTAGGATGATTGATTTCTAGGTTTTGAACCCTCTATTGTAAGGTTTTGAACCCTCTTTTATATGGTTTTGAACCCCTTTGAGTTTTCAAAATCTCGTCAAGGTTTTGGGTTTTAAATAATGTGAACACGTGCAAACTGGAAGGGTGAATGCTTGTATTCTGGGTTTTCTGTCTAGGCAAGCACTTCGTATATATCTCATCAGACGCGAGACCAGTTGTGCTTACCTGGGAATTCTTGGGATGAGTGTTCACTTATAGGCGAGCATGTCTTCACGATACATTATTTTTGATCCATTTACTTTGGTTAGTCACTGTGTGTCGGTTGTTGCTTTGTAGTAACAAACAAATGACCACTATCCTTGCTTTCATCAGATTTGTTTCATCTCATTCTTTTCGTCTAATTCTCTCACTCGTTTCATATCATGTTTCCTCTTTTAGAATGCCTCCTCGACGCGAAAGCCAGATAGCGACTGCCGAATTGGCAGAAATCATTGCGCAGCAAATGGTTGCTCAATTCCCAAACCTCTTTGCTCAATGGAACCAAGCCAACAACAACAACAATGTTCCATGCAAATACAAGGATTTTAACCAGGCTAAACCACTCAAGTTTAGTGGTTCTGAAGGAGGGACTGGGCTTCTTCAATGGTTCGAGAGCATTGAGAATACTTTCCGCCACGTGCAGTGTCCTGACAATCCCAAGGTCGAGTTTTCTTCGAGTGTGTTTCAGAAGAGGGCTCTCACATGGTGGAACGGGGTTATGAGGGATCGTGGTGCAGAAGTTGCTCTAGCACAGACATGGGCTGAACTTAGGGCCCTTATGATGAGGGAATTCTGTCCTCGTCATGAGCAGCGAGCTTTGGAGAAGGAATTTGATGAGTTGAAGCAAGATAGTGGTGAGCACAGGGCGTATACTGATAGGTTTGAGGAGTTGAGTCTGCTTTGCCCGACAATGGTTACCCCACTCGACAAGGCTATCGAAAGGTACATCGACGGCCTACCTGACTCGGTACAAGACATCCTTACTGGTAGTAGCCCTACCACACTCCGTCAGGCGATCGAGTTAGCTGCGACATTGACTGAGTCGCAGATTCGGAAGAATAAGTTACACAGAAAGGGTGACAAGGGTAAGAAGCAGGGGTCTGACAAGGAGGATAGCAAGAAAGGTCAAAACAAGAAGGGTACGGAAGGTGAGACGTCAAAGAAATCAAGAAAGCGAAAGGGTGTTCAGAACTTTGTTGTTACAGCACAGACTACTCAAAACCCGCGGAACCCACCAGCTCAGCCACCTGCAAAGAAAGCATATGCCGGTACCGCACCTCATTGTGCACGCTGCAACGGTCATCAGGCGGTACAACAAGCTTGCTGGCAATGCACGACGTGTGGTAAACTTGGGCATTTGGCCAATGTTTGTCGTTTGGGACAAAATCAGGCTGCTCAGGTTCAAGCTCCGGTTCAAGGGAATGCTGCGAGATTCCCACTGGGGTCATGTTTCAACTGCGGAGAGATTGGTCACTTCCGCCACAACTGTCCGAGACTGGTGAATGCAAATGCTAACGCAAACCCAAATGCGAACGTCAACGTCAATGTGAATCCAGCACGTGGTCGAGTGTTTAACATCAATGAGGCACTCAATGATGAAGGAGTGAACAATTAGCATTTTTTATTTCCTCTGGTTGTTATCTTGTAACATTTAAAGACAATGCGGTTGTTATATAAATAAAAATTTATGGTTTTATTTTTTAACTAATGCAATTGTATGAATGTTTGATCCAACCTTATGATGTCAACAAAAAGACAAAACTACTCGTGTGGTTCTGTCATTTTTATGATCACTTGTGATCTCCCTAAGAACCTCAAACACTTGTTTCTTTTAAATCTAAAGTATCTTATCGTCTTGCACCGTTCGAGATGCAAGAATTATCAAAACAGCTTCAAGAGTTGTCTGATAAAGGATTCATCCGTCCGAACTTTTCACCTTGGAGAAACTCCTGTCCTCTTTGTGAAAAGAAAAATGGATCTTTTCGAATGTATATCGATTAACGTAAGCCTAGTAAGCTTACCATCAAGAATCGATATCCCCTACCTTAAATCAACGATTTCTCCGATCAACTGCAAAGCGTTTCATGCTTTTCCAAGATCGATTTGCGTTCTGGGTATCATCAACTTCGTATTTTCGAAGAAGATATTCCCAAAATGGTTTTCTGCTCGAAGTATGGCCATTACGAGTTTACAGTCATGCCTTTTGGGTTGACAAATGCTCCAGCCATCTTCAAGGACTTAATAAATAGAGTCTGCAAGCCTTATTTGGATCAGTTCGTCATTGTTATTAATGACATCTTGATATATTCATATCCCGAGCCGATCACGATCAACACTTTCGTTGACATTGGAACCCCTAAAGAAGGAACAAACTTTTCGCTAAATCCTCCAAGAGGAAATTTTGGCTTAAAGAAGTTCAGTTTTTTTTTTTTTTTTTTTTTTTTTGGGTCATGTTGTCAACAAGCAGGGTATTCATATGGATCCATCCAAATTGCTGCAATTAAGGATTTGATTCCTTGTATGCTTTAAATACCCGTGTCCAAAGATAACAAATTTAAAGGTCAACTTAAACAATAATGCGAGTGTGCGATTATGTGATATGTGTTTATGTGTTATCCTCTATGTTTTTGTGTGATCCAATTTTCAAATCCTCATAGAATCTTTCATATCTTCATATGAGGGATTCTTAGTAGGATATTTAAAAGGTACTACCTTAATCCTTATGGGCTTCTACGTGGTAGTTAAGACCCTTGGGTTATATAGTACCATTCCATGATTCGATGAGAGACCCTTGAGTGGTCTAGTTAAAGATTGATTCAAGATCTGGTTAAGAATGGCATGTGATGATACACCTGAAAGGACCCTATGGTGGTCCAGTCACACTCATCACAGGTTTGTTCATTTGGTTTTACCCTACACATTATAAAATAGACTGTGTGAACTGTGCAAGGAATTGTCTAATTATGGACGCGTACATAATTATGAAATTTAGTGCACAGAAACCCAGTAAGGTTTATTATGTGTAAGAACCGATAGTGACAACAATAACAAAATGAGAACAATGTAATGGAGGCACGGTGGACGCACCAATGACACTTCATATACTTGTTTATAAGTGTCCCTCTTACATTGCAAGCATAATGTTATTAAGGTTACTAGAAGTTCAGAACCCTAACCAATGTTGTTCGATCTTTTCAACTTCATGTTTTAAACTCTCACAAGTTTCCTCTAAATAAATTTCGGGATGAAATTTCCTAAAGTAGGGGAGACTGTAACACCTGTGCCTCCACGGCCATCAAACAAATACCAAACCAATGAAATATTGTATTTCATACTTGGGATTTGTAAAAATATGTGTATCATTTGCACATATCAATTTTTGTTCAATTTCAAACTCTAAATCGCTTTCTGGAAGGTTATACGCGCACCAATGCGTAAATATAACCAGTTTAATGCAACAAACACTCCGGAATAGTGACATTGGCTTAACATACCTTAAATAACCCTTACATAACTTAGAAATAAGTTTTGAAGGCTTTGGTATGGCAAAATCAAGTTAAATCACTTACAGGGACTAAAGTTGACAAACTGCGAAAGTATGCCAATTTGAACTGTAACAAACATTCCGGAACATGACCATAAGTTAAACATACCATAAATATCCTTCACATAGCTTAGAAATAGGCTTTGAGGGGTTCGGTATGCTAAAACAAACTTTTGGGTCATTCAGGGACTAAAAGTGTCAAAAAGTGCACAAGTTTGCATTTTCGCGCATAACTTACGTTCTGAATACATCCGGACATCCAAAAATTTATGTAAGCACTAAAACATTTTATTTTAGTGTTTGGCATAAGAAAAATCCATTCGTCGCGTCATTTGGATCGTTTTTCGCGCTTGTGCGCATTCCGTCGTAATTATGCGAACATCGCGTTCGTACGACCAAACGAACCAACATCCGACATATTTTTGAGCATGTTTCTTGTCCACAATGTTTAGGCATCATTTTAGGGCCTTAAAGTTGGCTTTACGGGCCTTGAAAATGACGGGAATGGCCTTAAACACGTGCAGGGACTGAAACTGTAAATTCTGAAACATGTTGCTGATCAGACAAGGCCAGGCGGCCCGCCTGAGCCTTGTGTAATCCTGATGTGGGCCGCGTGGCTCCTTCTGATCAGATTAAATGAATCTAACAGCAGATTGCAGCTGTTACATTCACAACCACACACTCACACTTGCTTAGTCAGCTGATAAGAACCCATTTTTAGTTCCCACAACATTTCAACAAGTGTACGCATGAGATTCGATCACATTTTCCAAGAAACGATCTTAACGGTTACCCGAATACTATAAATACCCAACCCCACCCATTACTAAACTCACTAGAATCTTGATTTGAGAAACTCTAAGTTGAAACCATTGTTTCATACCTGAGATTCTTGGATCGAGATTAGCATTCGGGGACCCTTCGTAAGTATTCTTTCGTTCTTTTATTGCTTTTCGAGTCTTTTCGAGTCTGAAAGTCAAACTTTGTTTGACTTTCTGCGTTGACCAGTTTATGGTCAATGCGAAGTTCGTTTGAACTTCGCAACGTGAGTGTAATCACGTTGGTTATAGTCCCTTGGGACTATGCCTACTGATTACCACGTTGTCTAGGGTCGTAGGGTAAGCGATCTAATAAATCGCTTATACCTTCGAACCCGACCCATTTGGTCGATCATTAGGATCCGACCAAACACATTAGGTGACCATAGTAGGTAGGGAATAACCTTCCGAGGTTATACCCTATGGTCACATCGTTTGAGTAGTTGTATGATAGGTAGTTTATATGCCTTAGGTAAATTACCAGAATACCCTTTTCATGTATAATTGGTAATTAAGCATATGTAACCTAAACTTTTGTCACATAACTGATTATGTAACATGTTTAGGCATATAACACTTGTCATAGGACTAGTTAGGCGGTCCTAACGCGTTTCACGTGAACGACGCGTTAAAGTAGCATAAGCTACCTTAATGGGTCGCGATGGGTCGAAAGCACTTAGGTTAGTCTCAATGTAGTATGTAGGCCTTGTTAAACCATATCATATGAGTTACAATACTCATTTGGTTTACCAAGCCTCATCCTATCCGATCTCCCGATTTAAGTCCGGTTTATTTATATAGTTTTAGATTGCCGACTGATTCCGTGCTCCCTCTAGCTTTGTTTGGTTGTTGTTCAAGACCTCTAAGCATTCTCAGGCGAGTACATTATTCCCCTCTTTTACTGTTTTCAACTGTTTTGGGGTGACTCATATGTGCTAAATGTCATAAGAACGATTACAATGGTTTCAAAAACAATTACAATGTGGTTTCAAGAACGATAACAATGGTTTCAAGAACGATTACAATGGTTTCAAAAACAATTACAATGGTTTCAAGAACGATTTCAATAAAGTGAACAAATTTGTTGGTTGTAGTTACATAACCAATGACATTCATTAGCAATGATCAAGCCGACCAGTATTAGGTTATGGTACCATAGGATCTGACAAATCCCGTTATTCTCTATACCCATGGTTATGTGTGGGTATTTTGGGTAATGACTGAATCTGTAATTATTAATTTACCCTTTGGTAAGGGTTTGTTAAGAACGAGAACGAGTTGGAACGATGAACGAGTCAAGAAGGTTTGAATGTTATTAGAAAATCGACCATAAAGTAGTTTCACAATTAAAACAAAAACGATTTGAACGATTAAAACAACAAGAACAATTTGAACGATTTCACAAAATGTTTTAACGATTGGGTAAACATTTGGACATGATTTACATTTGATCATGCATTTCCACGAAACATAGTATTGATTTAAACCAAGTTTTACTTCAATACTTTGTTTTGTGCGTTTCACCTATGGTTTAGTTGATGCATTTCACTAGCCATACATATCATTTTGGTTACACATTACATGGTTTACATTTGACACAAACACTTTTGACATTGGTTATACATAACATGATTTGCATCTTGACATGAACATTTTGACATATTATTCCATTACATTTGGCAGTTGGTTTACACATAGACATCTTACATTGTTGGTTTGGTTTGAGTAAGTGATTTAAGTAACGAGGCGTGTGTAATATGATATAAGCATGGTGGATACGCTGCTGGTACTTCCTATATATAAGTGCTTATATGGTATTACATATCGTAGCGTTGTTTAAATCATTTCAATTTAAACATATAACATTTTATACAAATAACATACTTTTCACAATATATTGTTGTACAAACAACTTAACTTATACAAACTCATTTTACATGGTTATTCATTTAATCATGCATTATTCTCTTATTTATACATGTCATCTGAACTTATTATTTTTCAAATGATTTACAAAGACAAAGCAAATTACAAGGTTCATGACTAAACATTTTCTTAAACAGAAGTCATGAATCTTATTTTCACAAAACCTATGTACTCGCCAGCATTTCTTTGCTGACCTCGTTTTCACATGTGTTTCAGGTATTGTTGAAAGATATCGATTGATAGGATGCATGCTCACATAGGACTGGACAAGGCCTTAGTGACTCAATAACAATGATAGACTATGTTTAAATTGTGTATTTAGATTTCCAGATGATGTAATTATTCAATGTTTAATAAAATGAAACACTTTTTGGTATCCATGGTTATGAAACATTAATTCTGTTACAACACTCCCCGACGTTTCCGCCATGTTTTGTATGTTACACGTGGTCGGGGTGTGACAAAAGATATCGCTCTCTATGTTTCGAAGTGCCTGACTTGCTCGAAAGTCAAGGCCGAACAACAAAGACCCTCTGGCTTGCTCGTACAACCCGAGATCCCGATGTGGAAATGGGAGAGCATAGCCATGGACTTCATAACGAAACTTTCGCGCACGCCATCAGGTCACGACAGCATTTGGGTCGTCGTTGACCGTTTAACTAAATCTGCTCATTTTCTGCCAATACAAGAAGACTTTAAGGTAGAAAAATTAGCCCGAATCTACACCGATGAGATCATCTGTCGACATGAGACACCTTGTGACATCATCTCTGACCGCAATGGTCGGTTTACCTCGTGTCTTTGGGAAACGTTTCAATCTGCTCTCGGTACTACGCTTAATCTAAGTACCGCTTTTCATCCTCAAACCGACGGTTAGACTGAATGAACGATTCGTACTTTTGAAGACATGCTTCGCTCGTGTGTCATAGATTTCGTGGTAATTAGGACGCGCACTTACCTTTGGTCGAATTCTCGTACAACAACAGTTATCATTCTAGCATACAAATGGCACCATTCGAGGCATTATACGGAAGAAAATATCGATCTCCGATTGTGTGGCATGAGATCGGAGATGCGCAATTAACCGGTCCTGATCTACTGCAAGAAACGACTGACAAGATCCTCCAAATTCGAGACAATCTGCTGAAAGCTCGGAGTCGTCAGAAAAGTTACGCCGATAGACGACGCAAGCCCCTTGAATTTGACGATGGCGATCACGTACTCCTAAAGGTATCACCTTGGAAGAGTGTGATCAGATTCGGCAAGAAAGGAAAGCTCGCGCCTCGATATGTTGGGCCCTTTAAGATTCTGGAAAGGATTGGAAAAGTGGCCTACAGACTCGAACTACCGGAGGAACTTAGCAACGTCCACCCAACTTTCCATGTATCGAACCTCAGAAAGTGCCTAGCCGAGCAGGATTTACAAATTCCACTTGAGGATCTACAAGTGGACGAAACATTACACTTTGTGGAGAAGCCTGTCGAGATCATGGACCGAGAAACCAAGAAGCTCAGACGGGTCACGCATTCCCATTGTGAAAGTTCGCTGGGAAGGCAAACGAGGCGTAGAGTTCACCTGTGAACTCGAAAGTGACATGAAGGCGAAGTACCCGCAACTTTTTGTTACGCCTAAGGCCTAATTTCGAGACGAAATTCCCTAAAGTAGGGGAGGCTGTAACAACCCGTGTTACGAAAGTCAAAGTCAAAGTCAAAGGAAGAAAAGATTGCTAATTGCGATCTGTCACTCCTTGCTTAACTGTTGACTTTACTTCTTTGACTTGTAATCGAATTCTTTTTTTTTTTTGCTTTAGTTGTATTATGTGGAGTATCTATTAATAATCAAGGTTTAATCGCATGTTTTATCGCTAATCGCACCGCAACCGCATTCGCAACTCGAATTATGCGTTCTGGATATTGTTTTACGTGTGTGTGCTATTTATGTGTTACTTGTGCGTGTTTACTTATTGTTTGGTGGTGATTAATCGAAACGCAATCGCAACTCTATCGCAACGCAACTTAATCGCAATCGCTAAATGTAAGTATTTAGGATGATTGTATGTTAGATATAGTATTTGTGTGGTAATTATTAATATATATCATCGCACACTCGCTTAAACACATCACAACGCTCAACATGCAAAACGAAACGCCGAAATCCAACTCGCCGGATCACTCGATAGAATGACCATTTGATCGAATGGTCATCCGTTCAGATTTCTCGGTTTCTCGCGATTCTTGTAAGTTTTCAACTCAAATCTTGTACTTCTATGGTCTACACACACTTCTTCATCATTTTCACCTTTGAATCTTAACTTTTAACCGTGAAATCAGTGGATTTGAGGTGTTCTAGGATGATGTCATCATGGAATTCTTATGAACTTCAAGTTTTGACCTCATTCCACCAAGAATATCTCCGATCTGAAGGATTTCCACATGATTAAACATTGTTTTCGCATAGATCTAAACATTTTCAAAGTTAAAAGGATTGAAAGATACTTTCTAACTTTCTTTCAACTCTTTTACACTTAATGCACTCAAAACCGATAGAATCGGAGCTCGTTCAGGCCTTCTACTCATTTCTTAGTAAAGTGTCGATCTGAGATCTGATTTCTATCAAAGAGACAACCGATTTCGGATTGAACATGCACAACTGTCAAGAACAGTTAACTGATCGGATTAGGGTGATTCTTGTTCGATCAGACGACTTGGGACTTGACGGGGTTCCGTTGTTTAGTACGTTATCATATCGTCTCGAGCAAACCGTAAAACTTTCAAATTCGTTGGGAGGGATTGCCATCCGATCGGATTGCCATCCGATCGGATTGCCATCCGATCGGATTGCCATCCGATCGAACAATAATCCGATCGGATTGCACTTGAGCTTCCACACTTAATATTTTCAAACTTTCAAAGGATCTGGACGTCGAACGGATTGCCGTCCGATCGGTTTGCCATCCGATCGAACGACAATCCAATCGGTTAACGTTTGGACCTCCGACACTTAAACATTTTCAAAATTTTCAAAGCTCATCAGTTTCTAACGGATTGCCATACGATCGAAAGACCATCCGATCGAATGACCATCCTGCTGTGAAATTGTTCTCAACTAAAAGGTCTCGCCAATCGGATCGCTATCCGATCGAACGGCCGTTCGATCGATTGACCTGAAGGGTAGAGATACTTCTCTGTTTTCAAAATGCTACAACGAAAACTTCAAAGCCATCATACACAAACACATCCATCCCAAACGAATGTCAATCCGAACGAATGGCCATCTGATCAGATGACCATCCGAACGGATTGACGTCCGACCGAATGACCAACCGATCGGATTGCCATCCGTTCGGATTACTATTCGTCACTTGTTCACTTCGCCACGTTTAACGCGCCGTTCTTCGCTTACGCTATCGTTAACTGTTCAGGCTAATCTCTTAGCGCTCCCTTCAATCCAAGAGAGTGTTTATTTACTTAAACACAATCTGTGAGTATACTCGAACCCTTTTTGCTTTACGCACTTTTTGGTGTTACATACGTTACTTATTCAAATCACAAACGACACACAACGCAAACACTATTTATACGCTGACCGTTATTGCATGTTACGTGTTATTCGATGAATGCTTGTATGTTATGTTTACATAGTGATTGTTGCCTGACACCTTAGAAACGATAGTACTATAGTTTGGACTCAGCACCTGTCGTGGACAGGGGTTGTTAAGGGCTTTACTTCACGTGTCCCAATGGGGATATGTGTTGCGCATTCTACAACTCGCAGTCACGTCTGTGCATATTTCATTGTCGATAACCTACTAGCTTTCACTTTGCTACATGTTACATGCTGGTTATGCGTAAACGCTTTCGAAATCTATTATACTATCAAACTTGTATGCTCACCTTTACACTATGTGTATTGACTTTATTTTAACGTATGTGATAGGTGCTTAGGATGTATGCTTGTTACTTGCTGGAAATCGAGCTAGGATGGAGTCTAGAAACAAACTAAATAAAATCTGAGTTGTCGGAATGGATATTTGACTTTGAGAACATCGTCTGTAATATCTGTTTTATTTTATATGTTTGTGGTATGGGACATGAACCTTAATATATTATAATTAATAGTTTTTATGGATTCTACTGGACAATCTGTTTCGCACAGTGCCGCGCCCCGATGTTTCCGTCATCGGTTGGGGTGTGACATATATCGCCATAGCCATTTAACCAAAAGAGAATGATTTGAACTTTCCAACCGATTAACTCCCAAACCTCCTTTATCTATCGGAATCGTCACTTTATCCCAACCCACCCAATGTAATTTTTTAACCATATCACTACTTCCCCACAAGAACTTCTTCATTAACGCTTCTAAATCAGAAATAACCTTTTTCGGGGCTTTGTATAAGGAGAAGTAATAACAAGGTAAGCTTTCGAGAACCGACCTTATGAGAGTTAATCTTCCACCTATCGAACGGACATGGGCTTTCCACCTTGATAAACGAGCCTGAAACACCTCCTTAACTGGTTGCCAACTAGAGACTCGATTCATGTTCGCACCAACCTTAATACCTAAATACACAAATGTAATACAACCCGCCTTACAACCCAAACCATCGGCCATCCTGTTAGTTACCTCCGAGTTCACCCCAAAACCATATAAAGTCGACTTATTAATATTAATTCTAAGTCCATAACAGAGAAAGAAAATTCTCAAGATTCTTTTCAAATTATTAAAATTAAAAGTCGACCATTCTCCCAAAATCATCGCATCATCTGCGTATAGGAAATGATTCACCTCAAGCCCACCGTTCGGAAGACGAAAACCATCAAAAGCACCAATGTCGTTAGCTTTCCTAAACAGACTTGAAAACGCATCCATAACAATAATAAACAGAAAAGGCGATAAAGGATCACCTTGCCGAATTCCTTTCTTGTAGTCAAACTCAAACGTTGGCGCGCCATTAAGAAGAACCGATGCCCTATTTGACGCAAGAATACCCTCCACCCATAGACACCATCGAGTTGGAAATCCCAGTTGCCACATAATATTTAACATGCTATTTCCGATTTTCTTTTAAAAAAGTCATTTCTAATTAACCGGTTGTTTCATTAATTACCTATTACCTATATATTAATTTTAGAATTGAATGAATAGTGTCATCACGAGTAAATGGTATCGGGTACCAGTATCGGTATCAGTTTTATCAAACTAGGTGTATTTTTGATACCGTTTCGGCATCGGTATTCACCGGTTTTTACACTCAAATACCGGTGCCGTACCAGTACCGACCGGTACCGAACCGTATCGTACCAAGTATATTTGGTACCGGTACCCACTTTTGGGGATTTCGGTAACGGTATTTTCCTCATCAAATCTTGTAGCAACATAGACATAGCAATGCAAGTATTTGTACCGTTTAGATTACTTTTCTTACACACAGTAAGTAGACTGTATTTCGTTTGAGAGTAAATGGTATTGGGTACCGCCGTACCGGTATCGGTATCAGTTTTATCAAACCGGGTGTATTTTCGATACCGTTTCGGCACCGGTAAAAAAAAATTAAGAAGAAACCTGAAACCGTTCCTTCCATTGTTGCTTTAAGATTTTCTTTTATAAACATCAACTGATCATTGACACGTTTCCACCCTTGTGAAACAAGATCAATCGATTATCACGAAAAAGTATAACTTTTCCCACTTTACTCCAAACACTCACGTTCCACTTACCTATTAAACCCCCTTTCAAAACCCAACTTTAAATTCTCCAAAATCTTGTTTCTTGATGCCATTTCTTTCGATCAAACCCTTTTGTTTTCTTCATACCCATCTTATCCGATATTACAGAAATCATACCCCACTCAATTTCAATTTCAATCTCAAATTCAACTTTACAACAGCTTCATCGATGGCCACAATTGAAGAACAAGTTTCAAAGCGTTTATGGGTGAGTTCCCAATCGGAATCGACTAGTTCTCTCTACACCCCATTTGTAGTTTCTTTAGCATCTGGGAATCTAAAGGTTGAAACTTTTCGACATTACATTGCTCAAGATGTTCATTTTCTTAAATGTTTTGCCCAAGCGTACGTAATTTGCTTTCTGTTTGTGTTTATTATGTTGTTTATCCTGATTTGGGTTTTTGTAGTTTTTGATTTTGTGTGTGGTTTTGTTTAGATATGAATTGGCTGAGGAGTGTGCAGATGATGATGATGCTAAAGTTTCTATCAGTGAGTTAAGACAGAGTGTTCTTCAAGAGCTGGAAATGCATGGCTCTTTTTGCCTAGTAAGTTTTGTTGAGTGAATATGTCATATTGCAATGATTCCTTGTGTATGTGTTTAGAAATCATATGTGTGAGATGTTAGAAAGAGCCCAAATGGGAAGGGAAAGATGCCTTGGTTTTAAAAAGCACGCTGAGCCATAAGGCGCAGGGCATACGCGAGGCACATGTTAAAACTGCTTGAGGCGTGTGCATCAGGAGCGCCTCTTGTACATATAGATTTTTAGGTTGTACATAGAGGTTATTTTATCTATGTAGTTAATATCCTGAATATATCAATTATCAGTTCCCTGTCGAGATATAAGTGCAAGATATCTGTCAGAATATTGGTACCGATAATATTGGCGATATTGACCGATCTTGGATTGATATTTGACCGATATATCACCGATTTTCCCGATATTAGTATCTTTCTTGTTAGTTCTCAAATATCGGTCCTTGACTGATATCCGATATTTTTCTGCATTAACTACTTAGATTTTTATATTGAATGCACCTATAGAGGTTTTTATATTTAAATTTTGGGTACCCATTACCCAATGATATAAATAAATGAATCTATCAATAGATCCTGTACATTAATCCAGAAGTGTGAGAATGTATTATAACACTATATATAACACTATATAACACCATATAAACACCGTATAACACTATGTAACACCATATAACACCATATAACACTATGTAACACTATATAACACTATATAACAAATATAACACTATATTTTGTCTGATAGCATGTCTATGATAGATGTATAGTGTTATATTTGTTATATAGTGTTATATGGTGTTACATAGTGTTATACGGCATTTATATGGTGTTATATAGTGTTATAATACACTTCTCACACTTCTGGATTAATGTACAGGATCCCTACCCTCTATCAATAATATAATAACTATTAGAGTAAAATGCACGGATAGTCCCTGTGGTTTGGTAAAGTTTCACCTTTAGTCCTCACCTTTTCAAAATTACATGTATGCTCCCTGTGGTTTGCTCAGTTGTTACTCGGATAGTCCCTGAAGTGGATAGAGGTTACTTTTCTCAGTTAAGTGAACGTGAAATGACAAAACTACCCTTACTTTTAAATATAATAACTTAAAACATTAAAAAAAATCTATATCTTTTTATTATTTAATTGATTAATCAAGTGGGGCCCACCATCCTTATCTTCATCACCCCAACCCATCCCCAATTTAACCCTCACCATCAACAGAGCCATGAAGACATAACTCCGGTGTAATTCCGGCATGAATCCGGTCACAAGAAATCCAGAAAAAAAAACCCAACCTCACCCTCACAATCAATAGATCACAAATCCCACCCATGTCTCGTCCCTCTCTCTTTGCTCTGTTAATATATGTGAACTTTATTGTTGATGCTTGGTCCATGTGAGCTTGTCATTAACCTTTGTGAAAAGTATTTAATGTTCAAAATCAATCGTGAGACAATTGCAAAAGCTTAAGTTCAAGAAACTCACACACCCACTGGATAGCAACACTTAATTACCAACCCCATCTCGTCTCTCTGAAAAACGGTGTGACGGAGGGTTGCCGGAAAACATCGTTATCCCTCATCTGAAAAACTGTTTTTGTAAAAGATGAAGAGAGAATTTTGAAACGTATCATCACTTCGTCTACTTTTTGTACTTCAAGTTTCAGATTTGAAGATATTCCAATTGAAAATAATGAACATGATTTGTTGAAAGTTATCGTTTTAGTGAATCGTTTTTAGATCTGAATTTGAAGTTTCAGATTTGAATCGCATATTGCTGGTTGTTCTTCGAAGTTGAATAAAGATCTGATCTGAATCAACTTAATTTGTGTTGTTTGATTAGAACGAAGATCTTAAGTTGCCGGTTCGGTTGATTCGAGTAGATCTGAACTGACGAAGAGGACTGAATATTGTTATTTACGATTGAATCTGAGATAATTGATTCAGATTTTGTTGTTAGAACTGTTTCTGGGCTGCTTATGTTAATAAACGAAAAAACATTAAAATTGCAAGTTTTTTAATGTTTAATATATTGTTTTTAATGAGAAGGGTAATTTTGTCATTTCACGTCCACTTAACTGAGAAAAGTAACCTTCATCCACTCTAGGGACTATCCGAGTAACAACTGAGCAAACCACAGGGAGCATACATGTAATTTTAAAAAGGTGGGGACTAAAGGTGAAACTTTACCAAACCACAGGGACTATCCATGCATTTTACTCTAACTATTATATAGTTACCTGACTTCTCGGTGGCACACGTGATGTGTGCGCCTTCGCCTTGTGTCTCATGCTTCGGCTATGGGACCCTATCGCATCAGTACACCTCACTTAAAAAAAAACAAAGAGAGATTATGGTTTTATAAAGAATGTCCGAGCTTAAATGCTATCAACCCATTGTAAGGGTCTTTGTGCTGTAGAAAGCATGAGGCGTGCCCAGCGTGAGCGACCCCTGGTGACGGGTATTGCTCTTCAGGTAATGAACACAAGGTGTGCACCTCCTAAGCCTTTTGTTAAATGTGAGCCTGTATGGTTTTTCACTAAAAGAGTAAATAAACTTAATGACGATGGTTGTATAAAGTTGAGGTAGTTTAAAGCATTTTGGTAAAACTTGTGCCTTGCGTATGCGATGTGTGCACCTTAAGCTCTTGCCTTGGCCACATAGGAGAAACACTAGCATGGCCATGCTGACCTTCTGGGAAATTCTCCCTTTGGTTAAATGATGGATAGTTAACGTTGTAACCTTTCTTTGACACATCATATAGGAATGGGGCTTTGACGCGTCCAAAGAAACTCTACCAAACTCCGCAACAATAAAGTACACTGACTTCTTGCTCGCAACAGCTTCTGGGAAGATTGATGGCTTAAAACGCCCTGAAACCATCACAACTCCATATGAAAAAACAAAAGTTGCAGCATATACTATTTGTGCAATGGTCCCTTGCATGAGGCTTTATGCTTTTATTGGTAAAAAGCTCGAGTCGTTGGTCGATATTAATGGTAATCATCACCCATACAAGAAATGGATCGATAATTATTCATGTGACGCCTTTCAGGTTCTGATTAATATTTTGTAAAATTTTCCTTTCTTTTTCTGTAGAGGTTGCATTATAGCCCAAAATACTTTTTGACCCATTTTCTAAAACATTTAGTTTGCTAATTGTTATTAGTAAAATTATTTTTTGTTCAGGAAGAATCTTAGTTTTTGAATAAAATATACTTTGTGCAATGTTTGATCTGGTTTACGCATTTCCAAATTCCAATTTTAGCTATTTACCTGTCTGACCCGTTAGATATAACTCATTACTTGAGTGGGCCCGTTTATAAGCAAATGGGTTGAAATTGCAACCTCTACTTTCTGGCATGACACGTTTATGACTCGGGTTCATTGGCATTTCTTAAAATATTAGGCGGCGGCGCTCCAAAGTGAGAACTTGCTTGACAAATTAAGTGTCACTTTGACTGGTGTAGAACTTGATATTTTGCAAAAACTTTATCAGCAAGCAATGAAACTTGAGTTGGAGTTCTTTTTAGCCCAACCTATTGATCAGCAGACCGTTGTTCCATTATCAAATGAGCACAACCGGGTTACGATTTTCTCTGATTTTGATTTGACATGCACAGTAGTTGATTCATGTACTGTTTTTGCTGATATTGCTATGGCTACATCACCAACTCCGGGTCAAGCCCAACCCGAAAATCAAAGTCAAATTACCAAGATGCCCTTGACCAAATTGAAAAACACATGGGAAGCACTAGTTAAGCAATATGCAGAAGAATATGAACATTTAATGGAAACTATGTTGGTCAATCAGAAAGGTAAAGCATCATGTTACTTGTTAAACATGAACAATGAATTAAGGAATTTGAATTATGAATATAAAAAAATAAAATTTTCTTTTTTTTCATTTTAAAAAGGGGAGAAATTTGACTACGAGGGTCTACGGAAAGCACTTGAACAACTATCAGACTTTGAGAAACGGGCAAATACGAGAGTGATTGAATCTAAGATACTTAAAGGTTTAAATCTTGATGACATAAAAGACGCGGGTCAACATCTTGTTCTTCAAGATGGTTGCATGGATTTCTTTCAGAGTGTTATGAAAGACCAAAATTTGATTGCAAGTATCCATGTTGTGTCTTATTGCTGGTGTGGTGATCTTATCAGGTCTACATTTGAATCAGGTAACACTTTAATTGCTCATAAATTGTTCACAAGCAATCTGCTTTCTATCTTATTCAATATAATGCCAATAATATTAAGTGGGGTGTTAAATAGGTCGTGTTTGTGGGTCGAACTGAAACAAACCCGAAAGTTCTGTCAGACACATGACCCCGAACACGACACGAGGTTCAACGGTTGACAAAAAGTAGACCTGTGTAACCCGAAATTTTATTTATTTATTTTTGCGTATTAGTACTCTAATATTTGCAAATTTACAACTGAAAAAACAAATATAATAAGGGGAATTGGCATGTAATAATCCCAACTATACGTCATTGGTCATTGCCAGTTCCACCTTTGAATATTACCCATGCCAGTCCCACCTTTCATCTATTTTTCCTCCATCGGTCCTCAGTTAAAAAAACTTAACGGAGTTAAGTTTTTTTCCGAATTACAAACTGACATATTAGGGCTTTTGAGATACGAGTCTATTGATATAAAACTTACCTCGAAACGGTGTTCCAAACGACTTGATTTTTGTTAATTGGAAGTTTAAACACTCGAATTGAAGCACCGTTTTCATCGCTTGGAGCACAACTTCAAGGTAAGTTTTACATCATTCGACTCGTATCCTCGTTCTGATCAAAAGCCCTAAAACGTCAGCTTGTAATTTAGAAAAAAACTTAACTCCATTAAGTTTTTTTAACTGAGGACCGGTGGAGGAAAAATAAGTGAAAGGTGGGACTGGCATGAGGAATATTCAAAGGTGGGACTGACAATGACCAATGAGGTCTAGTTGGGATTATTACAGGCCAATTCTCCATATAATAAAATATTAATTTTACATTTAAACTATGAAACTAGATGTCTAACGGACCAACCCGGAGACCACCCATGTTGACCTGAATACAACTCGTTTAGCTAAACATGTTCGCTTGTCTACCTGAAAATGACGCAGTCCACTTTGTTCCAACCTCAAACCCGTGAATTTCATGTTAGGTTCGTGTTGTGTAAAAAATTCACCCCTCTAATATGACGAGTGTTTTAAGATATGTTGTATTTAATGTACCATGTTTCAGGGGGTATACACAATCTGGAACTACATGCAAATGAGTTCATCTATGAAGGCCTTCTATCGACCGGTGAAATCATGAAAAAAGTAGAGTCCCCTCTCGACAAGCTTCACGTTTTCAATGACGTTTTGAAAGAACATGATCAATGTGACCAAACAAATATAACGATCTACATTGGTGACTCGATTGGCGACTTACTTTGCCTTGTAGAAGCAGACATAGGCATTGTGATCGGCTCAAGCTCAAGTCTAAGAAAAGTCGGGGGCCATTTTGGTGTTTCGTTCATGCCTTTGTGGCTTGGATTAGTCATGAAACAAAGAGAGCATGTAGAAGGAAGCGGTTTTAGTTGGAATCGAAGATCCGGTGTTGTATATACGATTTCTAGCTGGGATGAAATACGTTATTTGATCGTTGGTTGTTGAAAATTTAGTTGGTTTATGTTCTGTACAAATATAAACGGAACACTAAATCATGACATTTAACTTGGAGGGTATTATATTTACTTTTGAGTTTAACTGAAAAAGTTGCAACTAAAAGGTTAATTTATGTTTGTAGGCTAGGAGAACAAAAAATTTTAGTTTGAAGTTATGGTATCAACTTGTTAGGTGAACTAAAAGGTTAAATCATATTAAACTAGTGATATTCCTCCGCGTTTCCAAGTCGGTATCAATTTGGTTCGTTACAGCACCTGCACTCGTTATAGTAATTGAAAGAGAAAGCACTACATCGATCGAAAACAAAAAAAAAACACATATTGATATGGTACCTATATATGTTGTTCAGTTGATATCGGTTCGGTTCACTTGCATTTTATGTTTATTTTATTTCAACACTATGATATTTTTTTTGAAAACGGATATTCTGCCGCTATCGTACCAAGCCCAATTGAACAACATTTGTATTGGTACCAATATTTTTTATTTTTAGTTTTTTTTGCTTTCAATAAACTGATACTGTATCGCTACCATATTGTACCGAACATCATCAGTACCAATATACATTCCGTTTTATTGTTTCCTGTATGATAACGGGTAGTTTGATCGTATCTTAAAAGTTATATGAGAGAACAAAATATACTTAAATCAATCAAAGTAATAAACCAATAGAATAATAAAACCTTAGAAAAAACAATATTGAAAAAAAAAAAAAACAAATTTTCACCTCTTTTTATTTCAACATTACGATATGTATTTTTTAAACGGATATCGTTTCGCTATCGTACCAAATTCAATCAAAACTGATTGAATAACATATGTATTCGTATCCATATTTATTTTTAGTGTTTTTTGCTTTCGATGAATTAATATCGTATCACTACCATACCGTATTGAACAACGTCAGTACCAGTATACATTATTTTTATGATTTCTTGTTTGATAACTGGTACTTTAATTGTATCTTAAAAGTTATATAAAAAGATATGTTTAAATCAATTAAACTAATAAAACAATATAATAATAAAAAACCTAGAAAAAAAACAATATTAAAAAAAATAAAAAAAACACTGTTCATGAACTCCTATTCATATGTATAACTAGAAAAATCAGCCCGCGCGTTGCGCGGAAATACAATCGCTATCAGTTCGTTTCATTATAGTGTTGGTACAGTCTCAATATAACAACCGAAAGATAAAACCTATAAAATAAAATTGTGATATGTTCAAAAGAATGTTAACACGTATTTTATATGAATCAATTAGCATACGTGATACGATCAATATACATCTATAATTTGACCTATTATCAATAAAACACAATCTAAAAAATACTATAAAATTTATAATTATAAATATATAGATGTAACCCAAATTTAAAATAATGATGTTAATAATAATTAAAAAACAATTTAAAAATAGGTGTAATAATAAAATTTACTTGAAACATTTATATTATGTTCAGATTCCAGTAAATCAATAAATAGGTGTAATAATAAAAGTTACTTGAAACATTTATATTATGTTCAGATTCCAATAAATCAATCGTGATGTGAATTATTTTCTTTATACATATTTATATGAGGTTTAAGAATATAATATTTGAATTAATTTATATTTCGTTATTTTTATATCTTATTACTAAGATATTTTAATCATATACACGCGTTCTTATAAATCAAAATATAATTTATTTTTTTCAATGCGTATATTATATTATTATCCATAATATGGTCCTAGAGTATTTTTGTAAATGCTATACTGAAATATAACAGGAACATTTATTTATTTATTTGGGATTATATTTATCTGGGATTATATGACACTTTAGATGAATTTCTCTATTATAATAAATCAAAGCTTCAAAATCCTACTTGTCAACACCAGAAGACCTCTCCCTTCTCTCTCTCCTACTTATCAATCCCTCCCACCTTCTAATCCCATGTGTTAATTTGTGAGATTTTTGAATTTTGATGTATTATTAATGCTGGATAGACTTTTGTTTCGTGCAAACATCTTTTGGGCGGTCAGGTTCAAAATTTCCATTCAAATTTCAATTTCAAATCACGTGTGTGTCTCTCTCTCTCCTAGAAGCCGGGTTATTTCTCTCTTCCCCTTTCAGTCCCCTTCATTCTCTTGAAACCCTAAAAACCATAGCGCTCCTTCTCCCTCCTTCATTCTTTCACTATTCTTTCATCTTCATAATCTCCCACATCTCACAAAACTTCATCATCAAGAATATCATTCAAGATCTCTCACCAGATGCCGTTTCATGACTAGATCTGTGAGGATTTCACCAGATCGATGAAGGTCTGCAACCCTTGGGGGACGGGAGAGAGTGATGGTGGTGATGATCCGGTTACAGGCTTCTATACGGTGTGACAGTTGTGGTCCTTAACAGCCACCATACATTGTTGACGGTTCCATGGTTAAAATGAGGAGAAAGACAATGCCAGAAAACCCTAGTCGCCGCTTCCCGCGGTGGTAGCTAGGGTTCCGGCGAAGTCTCCAATGAAGCTCCGGTAAGTTCTCCTCTAATTACATGTTCCATCGGTTTTTAGTTTGGTTTGTATAATGAAGATTATGACCATTACCAGGGATTCGAAGCAGAAGAAAAAAAAAGAACCGTTTTTCTTTTTTTATTTATTTTTTTTTATAATTTTTAATGCAATTATCCTTCTTCACAGAGTTGATACTTTCAAGATTGATCATCTTCATACGAGGCTGCTGCTGGTAAAGTTCTAAACTTTTTTAAATTTTAACTTGCTTAACAATAAAAAGTTTGATGTCTGTTAACATCTTGCTTTGGTTTAGATGTGACATTTGTTTCACCTCTTTAACCTTTTTTGAGCACTCTTACAATGTTAGTTTGTTGTTATGCATGTTGTGAAGGATCATGATGAGTCAGGGTATCACTTTCAGTTTATTAGAGTTTCAGGTTTGTAACTTTGTATGGCCATCTTGAAATTGTTTTGACCTAATTGGCATACCTATGTGGACACAAGGAGCTCTGAAGTCGATTTTTTTGTGAATTTACCGGTGAATTTGTTAATAAAAAAGCTGATTCTGCTATATTTTCAGATGTATTGTTAAGACTGTTAGTTAGGCAAACCTACTCTACTCATTGTAAAATTAAAGCAGTAGAGGAAAGTAGTCTTGGCCCTGTATAGCGTTCGATTCAGCTTTCACAGGCTTGTGGATTCATTTTGACTTAGACTTCTCACTTCTCATTACATAATATTAATTTCACATAGATCTGCACTTCGATACAAGGTTCTTAGTTAATAATCAGATGACTGTATCTCTTATGTTCAAGCGCCTTAGCCCTTAGCGTTGACAGTGTGAGTTTTGTATGACTTTTAGTTCTGTTTGCATTGTTAGATCATTTACAGTTCCAGTTAAGTATGCACTAATTAAATCTGAAAAATGTTGTTATACATCCAATAACTTTTTGATGTATTCTCTATTCTGCTTCTAGGTACAATGAATCTGACTAGCCCGTCTGTAAAGTTTGCGATATTGTTCTAAAATCCGAGTCTGCTTGGAGTGCACACCAAATATCTGCAAAGCATCGTGAGGTAATATGATTTAATGTGCACGTGGCACTAGAGTGTGTGTGTGTATGTAGGGATGAGCTCGGTACCGACCGGTACCGGAACCGAAAGTACCGGTACCGAAAATCCTCAAAAGTGGGTACCGGTACCGAATATACCTGGTATAGTACGGTTCGGTACCGGTACTGGTTCGGTACCGGTATTTGAGGGTAAAAACCAGTAAATACCGGGACCGAACCAGTACCGAAAATGTCAAAAGTCGGTACCGAATCGGTACCCGGTTCGGTAAATTCGGTACCGGTACCAGTACCGGGTCCATTTTGCTCATCCCTATGTGTATGCAGCCAATAAAAATACTATCCAAGTAGCCTGTTCAGAAAACTATTATAATCACTTTGTATCATGCCCATGATTTAAATAGAATTTCAATTTGAAAGTTTTTAGATAATCTTTGTTTTTCAAAGTCAATGATTTGAAAAACATATTCGAATTTAATATGCTTTTTAAAATTTGAAATTTTACGAGATAATCTGCATTTGATTTTTTAGATTTAGTTTAATAATCAGTCTTTGTTGTTTTATATATTTTTTTTGTTACTTATCAAAATTAATTTGTTCAACCCGTGTATAACACGGGTAGCTAACCTAGACAATATTAGTTGTACGTATCTTTTTTTTATTGTACATGTGTGCTTAAGTATGGTCTATTATAACTTATTAAATATATTTTTTGCATGAGATAATATGATTAGATAATGAATTCATGAAATTAGTAAAAAAGCTTATAAATTTGATTTGTTACATCTCTTTATCAATCATATCTTTTACTTGAATACACAGGTCCTTAAAAATACTTATGTTGTTATGGCATTAAAACACCTGGCCGCCGAAGGAGTATAAAACTAGGAACTTAAGAAAATAGCGATGAGGTTTTAAGAGAGGATGTATATTAATCAATGTCACAAGGTATGTTTGTTTTTTATAAAGATAGATATTAATAGTTTTGTAGGTTTTTTTTTTGAACCAATGGCCAAGTCTAAGAAGCTGCCATGCAATCATCTTTTCCATCTTTCATGTCTGAGATATTGGTAGTAATTTCATATAATTTTTTTTTTCAATTTAAGTTGCTATATCATTATGTTATGATTAATATGTGGAGTTGGCATATGGTGATACCAAATTAGACCAAGTTCTAAGCGACAACCATTCCTTTATTTTCACTTCATAAGGGATCGAGACCAGAATCAGTCAATCGGGTTGGCTGGGGTTTGATCGATGGTTCACATCCATCTATCACTATAAAACATGCGAGTTTGGGAAGAGTCGATGATGAGACCTGTTGCAGCTATTGGGGAAACTTATGCCCAAACTGCTCTTGAAGATTTTTCATGGAACATCTGGCTAAGTCCATATTTAGCTAGCACATCTACTTCGAACAACCCTTCTACAAGTGATATAAGACATCAAGGGCATGCTGGTGGTTCAGTAACTTGTCAAATTTACTTACAATGGCTGAAATGGGTCATGAAGTTCTTCCCCGTGTTCCAGATGAATTAATATTGTGGGCATCGTTTTTTTCTCACATAAGTCAACTTTTGTGTTTATTTTTGTATATTGTAAGTTTCATTCCGGATGAAAGTTGCTTGTACTACTCGAGAACGGTTCATGTGAATGAGGTACTACTCGAGAACGTAAATGTTACGAGTATTTCTCGCAACATGCAATATTACCAAGTAATTGCAATGGTTATTTTGCTATGGTAGGTTTATAGTCACTAAATCCCATATATTAACATTTGGGGAAATATATGAAGTTTCATAATCAAGTTTATTGTTATATTGATTTTAGGCCTAAGTTGAAACATATGCAAAATTATATTTAATAAGATGTAAAGCAGTTGATGGTTATTTTGATTTTAGGTTTAGTTTCGTGATTGGGTGTATTGTTGTTTTGATTTTAGATCTATGGGTATATTAATAGATTTTTATATTTTATACAACTTAAATTGTTCAATCCGTATAATATACGGGTAGATATAGATTTTTTTAACATAACTCATAACCCGTGAAGCTCACGGGGATATAACCTAGTACGGTAATAAAGTAAATGTTGGGGTAACATAACTTTTTACTAGAGCATCCTAGTCAAAACCATACCACCAGAAAACCAACCTGTACATTATCTCTCTCCATCTCTACCCCCAAACCTCCACTGGCTCTAATCGCAACCACCACGTCACCACCGGTATTTAGCTTAGGTTTTACCCTTTCCGATAACCTCTTGCGTTCGTGTTTGAATCAAGAGCAATTCAGGTACCTTAGGCACTTCGGTGTTGTTCCGTCCAGAAAGGAACCGCCCGATCCGGACAGATTCCTTAAAGTAAGACGAAATTTCATAAAACCCTCTAGCCACGGGGCCGTGTCCAGGTCCACACGCCTCATGCCCGCCTAAAAAATTGACCATGGGGTCGTGTCCAGGCCAACACGCCCCGTGTTCAGAATATGTACAAAATGTGTCATAGTCATGTCTGACCACGGGGCCGTGTCCAGCCGGCACGGGGCCGTGGTCAGTGTGCTGTCGTTTTCTATAAAGTCAGCATGATTCCTGCACATTTGGACCCATTCCAAAGACAAAGATCTGCTGGGATTTTCAGATATACCCTATAAGGTATATTCCAAAGAAGGTTCCCAACAACCATCTTGTCTTTACCACTTTTGTCTTTTACTTTCTTCTCCAAAAAACTCCTCAAAACCTCCATTAAAACTTGAAACCTCCATGTTTTCAAGCTTTATTGTGATTTTTGCTAGGTTTTTAACAAGGGAATCATATCAAAAATAAGTTTTATAACACTGTTTCAAGTTATTTTTGCTCAGAAATGTTTCAAAAGTCAGAAAAATAATTTAAAGCACTAAGATTCCTTGTTTCAAAAATCTGCAGAATGGTGGCCACGGGGTCGTACTCAGCGAACACGGGGCCGTGGCTGGAGTTACTGTTTCATTGTTTTGAACTTTTTGTCTTGTTTTCTTAGAATGTCAAGGCAAAACAGTGGAACATCCTCAACTCACTCAAGGAACAATCGAAGGGGAAGAAGAACATCGGTGGAAGACTCTTTGGTCAACTATGTGTACGCCTTGCGAGAAGCCATAGATGAGATGACATCACTAGAGGAAGCCTTGATTGACTTTATTAACCATTTGTCGGTGGTATTAGAGGGTTGCCTTCAAGAAGTCAACCTTTTGCACCAAAGGGTGAATATTCTTGCTTTACCTCCTATGGTGCCAATCGTCACACAAAGATGGTGGAATGTCATGCCGGAAGTCATTATTCCGGCCGGATGGAATGTCATGCCTCTGGAACCTCCTCTAGACATACTACACGGGGTTCCGGTAGCCGTTGCGCCTCCTCCACAAGACATTGTGGAAAATGAGCCCATCTTCTTTCTCCATAGGGAGATAGAGGAATGGCTCAATGACATTTGAAGGACATCCTCCGGCTTCGAGTTCTACAAACCCCTTAAGTACCAGAAAGTCCTTTCCGGGTTTTTGTCATTCTTACAACATTTAGGGTAGAACTCTTTAGTGATTTCCTGCATTTTATGACCTAACTATCTTAGGATCTTTGTAGTTTTTCATTTTTTGCTACCTATTTTGGATCTATGTACTAATCACTCTTTAAATGTATGATGGTTTAAATTATTGAATGGTGTTTGGATGATGTTATGGTTGAATACACTCGAAAAGGTGGAGGTTACCAAGGGAACCATAAAACCACACCCCATGCACAAAAACAGAGCCTCCCGAGAATTTTCCAGCATTACAACAAGTTCAGCATGGGGCCGTGCTCAGCCCAACACGCCCCGTGCCCGAGTCTCTGCAAAAATTTGCCTAGTTCAGGTAACTGGACACAGTGCCGTGCTCACTGAACACGCCCCATGCCTAGCCTTCTGTTTAATTTTGGTATTGGCGATCTGACCATGGGGCCGTGGCCAGACGCCCAGTTATACAAAATTTTGTTTTTCAACACCTTTTTACACATTCAGTCAGCATAAAAACTTATTTTTGGGACATATTGAGGACAATGTGTAATTTAAGTGTGGGGGGGGGGGGGGGGGTTGCTAAAACCTTGAATTTTGCAAGTCCTAATAACAAGCCTTACACAAAACTATATTGGAACCGCTAATCACCCCAAATTTTTTTTCATAAAATTTTCATTTTTTTTACTTGTCTTGGTTTAAATTAGGAATAACAAGTTCTAAAAAGGTTATATTTTTACAAATTTACAACCGATAGCGTTGTGATAAAAAAGAACCAACATAAGAAAATTATGAAACGACATAACAAATCTAATTAAAATTTGATTATATATACTTGATCACATTATAAACCCATTCCCACAACAAGTGAGTTTTGAGCCTTTATTGAGCATACAAGCATATATCCTTAAAACTAAATGCTCACTTTTCGTTTCTTGTGTGAATAGCTGCTTGGTTCTTACGACCCTAGAACTTGCCACGACGATACATTCCCGCGCCTTACCAACTTAAACCCAAGTAAGTAAATGATGGAGGCATTAGGACTAACCGATTTTCCTTTCAACACCATTATTTTTCATTTTCTTTATCACCTACCCAAAATCCCCCTAGTTAACTCCTTTGAGCCTAAACCTTTACATTTCTAAACCCATAAAACAAACACCCTTTTACCCACCTAAACCCTTTTTCATTTCAACCCTTTGTTTTAGTAAAAAGCTCGGTTATCTTGTTACGTTTCTTTATCAAAAAAAAAAAATGATGAAAGTTTAGCAATAAGCAAACAAGTTCCTCAAAGAAACTTTGTTTGAAAATGCTTAGTTTGAATAAAAGTCACAAAAACAAAAGGTTTTACGACGACCGACACTTTTTACGCTTTTAGCCCTTTTTACTAACCACTAACCAAAACCACCTACCCTTAGCCCAAGCCTAACCCTTTCCAAAGTCCTTTTGATATTTACGAAGGTTTATAGTTAAAAAGGAGGAGGATTGATTGCTTGGGAAGCATATGGTAAGAGTAAGTTCCATACCGGTCTCGAGTGTTTCACAAAAATACATCTTCGGCCGAGTGTTGAGTGATCTCCCGTGAGGTATGTGAACTTGTATATAAATGAAATTTTAAAGAGGCATGTTATGCCTAAATAAGTAATTTCTCTTATGAAACGTTCTAAATAAATCATAACTAATAGGATTGTAAATAGAATAAAAATAAAACCCAATAAAGATCTTGGATTCCCGACACTCAAGACATGCCCAAAACTTCTCTTCTACCCATTCCATTTGGGTGTGTAAGCCACATAATAAAGAGTTTTGCTTGAGGACAAGCAAAGATTCAAGTGTGGGGGTATTTGATGTGTGTAAAATGCAACATATAAATTACATCAAATGAAGCATAAAACTAACCCTTTTTAGTACTAATGTTGGAAAAAGTGTATTTTTGTCTTCCTTTTGAATTTACAGGACCAAATGAGCTTAAACGAACAAAAGGAACAAATATACATCAAAAACCAACATAAATGCAAAGAAAAGGAATAAACATGACATGCCCGACCCCTCGACGACATCCTTAAGAACAAAAACAAGAAACAGAAGACTGACCACGACCCGTACCCACTGGACACGGTGGCATGGTCAGGTGTCCGCAGAAAGGACAAGCTATGGAAGCTTCTACGCCCACCACGGGGGCATGCCCAGGTCAGCACGGGGCGTGGTCAACGCTATGATTCGCAGAATCTTGCAAAATATTGGTAGTACAGATACGATTCTGCACACGGGGCCATGCCCACTGGACACTGGCCGTGTTGAGCCCTATGCTGACAAAAACAATTAATGAAGGAAGAGAAAGGGATGCCACAGGGGCGTGTCTGCTGGACACGGGGCCGTGGCCGGGCTTCTGTTCAGGCTATAAATAGATGTACTTGGTTCACTTCAAAGGCATCGGTTGGCAAACCACCTCTCTCCCACTTTGCCGCCACTCCACCACCACTACAACACCCACATCCACCACCATCATCCATCATCCACCTTAGAGAGTGTGTAGTAGTCTCGGGATCCAAGATTGATAGTAAGAGTTCTTGTAAATCAATGGCCATGTTTGGCTAAGTCTCTTACATCACTTGGTGAAGATAAGTATTTAATGTATTACTTTTGATTTTTAATTTTTTCTCACTTTTTATTTGGTTTTGTATTAATGACTTTAATAACTAGTTTCTTATGTTGAAGGTGAAACTTCTTTCTCATTTGTCCGTGATGTTTTGGCATTACTTTACTATCTATATAAAGTAAAAGATTTACACCATTCATATCTCTACGGTCTATATAGAGATATGTTGGCTACCTGGTTGGGGGTTAAGAGATGGTTTAGTAAGGTTCTTGCGTTGTTCAGTGTATAGATCCTGCAAGGACCTGGGTCAAGCTTACTAGGACCTCCTTCAATACCCACTGGTATTGGATGGCGGGGGTGCGAATGACTTGATCCCCTCATATGTAAACTACTATTAATACATTAAACCGGCTACTTGGGATTGTATCCCTGCTGACTCAAACCACTTAGCCGAGGGTAACGTCACCTTCAAAAGAGGGGCCTACCACTTTTCGCATTAATAACTTAATTAATTATCTTTCAATATTCCGACCCTTTGGGATTGTATCCTTGCTGACTCAAACCACTAGGTTGAGGGTAACGTCACCTTCAAAAGAGGGGCCTACTACTATAACTAAGATAATCTCTTAAAAAGTGCAAAAGTGCAGAAATCATCAAATGATACATTAAAGGCGATTCGGATCCAAGTGATTCATCTTGTCTATCTGTTTTTATTTTATTTTTATTTCTGCATTTTTAGTTTATGTTTCATGATTAAATCTTTTTCTTAAAAAAAATTTAGTTTGATTAGACGTTGAGGATAAACCGGTATCAAAAGCTCTTGTGTCATTGGACGACCTCGGTATCTTACCAACGCTATATTACGCTCACGTAAAGACCTGCCAGCAGCGATTCTTGGCTTGTTGCCCACACAAAGCTGCCATAAACCTCCAATTCGTTACCCTGGGCTGCATGGTTGTTTAGGACACGTACCTAGACACTTGTAGTGATCTCCAGGTGACCCTTAACACCTAGAATGATCCCATTAATCCTCAACAACTATAACTAGATGCCTTGATCATTCACAAAAACTTGCACCTTCTTGTTTTCACTCCTCTCTACAGTTTTGGAGGTTCCTGAGCTATAGGGACTTCCCAATCAGTTCTCTTGTCATCTGAGGATCACTTGTAAGTGCTCCCTTCATTTACATTTGTTGGCTCATGTGATCCTTCCTGAAGAACAGATGATACAAAGCCAAAACTTGGTTCTGCAACAACCGATCCTATTAATAGTGTTTGAATTCTATTTCCCTCCAATGGCAGTTGGCATCCAACATTTGATGATATCTAAAGTCTGCTGATACTCAAAGTCTGTTATACAAAAATAACTGCTGATGTCTGAAGTCTGGTGAAGATCTATCATCTGTTGAAGTCAAAGAACTGCTGGAAGTCAAAGGCCTGATCAACCTTTATGGAAAGCACCGCTCAAGCTTCATCAGTGGTTGAGCCCATTAGCGGATAACATCATCAGTAGATAGATAATCAGTGTTTAGTGTAACAGTGTCTGTAATCATCTGTGTTTAGAGCTTGTTAAGATTGTTAGCTGTCACTATCTAGGTGATGTCAGCAAAGATGCCACAGTGTTTAGGATAGTACTATAAATAGACAGTGCTTGTACTGTTCTATTAGCTCTTTGTGTTGGTGCATCCATCTGTCAACTTCGTCTTGTATCGAGTCTTGCATATAGAATGTTAGATCAGGGCACGTAGTTCGAGATTTTAGGTAATTTCGCTTGAGAGGCTAATTCCGCTTGAAATGATAGTTGATGTAATTCCGTGCGGAATTAGATTCCGCTTGGAATTCTAATTCCACTTGGAACCTCTTCAAACGGAATTAGGGCCCTATAAATACATGTTCAAGCGAAATCATTTGTAACTTTCCGGTTTGAGCCACGAAGTGCTGCCGAAGTGTCATCTCCCTGTAAATCGTTGTTAAAACAATCAAATTGACAGTTAAAGTGTATATCTTGCTGAATTGACCTCAGTACGACTGTTTCCGCCTTTCGTACTGAGCATAAACTCTTCTGATCGACTCGTTCGGGTCCGAAAATGATCCTACAAGTGGTATCAGAGCTCAGGAGGAAGAGTTCATACCAATTCAGCTGCATATTCTGATTTCTACACCTTCTTTTTCAAATTTAACAAATTTTCACGGTTAAAATCGGCTAATTTTCTCACATCATGTGCGCAATAGTGTTTTAACAAATCCTTAAAAAAATTAGACCTTAATTCGATCAAAAACTGATAAAAACTTTAATTCCGTTTCAAAAACAGTTCGAGAATGATGACCTCAGCAGCATTTCAAACGGAATTAGTCCTTAATTCCGCTTGAAATTGGTATTTCGTTTGAAATTTCATACGGAATTAGCTAATTCCATTTCAGTTGGGTAATTCCGTTTGAGTGGTTCAAGCGAAATTAGGTAATTCCGCTTCAAAGGTTAATTCCGTTTGGTACTTCCGCACGAGATTAGGAATTCCGTTTGAAAGGGTGTGTATTCAAACGAAATTAGGTATTCCGTTTGAAAGGGTGTGTATTCAAACGAAATTAGGTATTCAGTTTGTAGGGTATTCCGCTTGAACATGGATTTCGTTTAAAAGGGTTTATTCCATTTGAACAGAGTATTTCGCTTGAGTTTGTAATTTCGTTTGAAGGACTGTTTTTGTGAACCTTGAAAACCGAATCATGGAAGAGGAATTTTACAACGCATTCGTTACCCCGGTTACCCCGATTACTCTTGCACAGAACACGATGTTGGAAAATGAAACGGGGACTATGCAAAAACCGCCTAAGCTCATGAACATTGAGGAGTATAAAGGTTGGGAAGGACGTTTTGAAAACTGGGTACAAGCAAATTATTTGGATGCTTGGGAATTTGTTGAGACGAAATATGTTAGGCCGATGACTGATGATGAGGAGATTATTGCTATTAAAGATCTGAGTGTTGAAGATAGAAAGAAATACAAAGATGAAAAAAATGATGTTAAGTCTACTACAACAAGCTGTGAAAGAAGATATCTTGGTTTTGTTGCAACACAATGGAACTTCTTATTCAATATGGAAAGCATTAAGATCGAAGTTTGTTGGAAGCCAAGAGATGGTCAAAAACAAAAAGTCACTTCTAAAGAAAGAGTTTGATCTGTTTTGTGGTTTGAAAAATGAAAGCACAAAGCAAATCATTGAAATATATTGCAATCTGTTAGCTAACATGAAGAGGTTGAGCATCAATAAAGATAACGAGGAGTTGATTGAAAAGCTAGCTGATGCATTGCCATACGAGACTTGGGGCACATATCTCATGATGCTAAGGAACAAGAAAGGGTTTAGCAGTCTGACACTGAGCAAGGTTATTGAAAAGATTGAGGCTCAGGAGATGGAACAGAGAAAGGTCTTAAAATGAAAGATTTCGATGGTGAACAAGACATTGGTCTTTATTAGAAAGGTGGTGTCAGTGATAAAACCACCAACATGTCACCAAAGATTGAGACTGCATTCAATGCAAAGAGTTCATCAGGAAGTTCATCCAAAGGATCAAACAGCAACACAAGTTTTTCATCATATCCATCTTTTGATCCGAACTTTTCAGCAACCAAGAATGGCAAGAAGCTACAATGCAATATTGTATTGAATCTCGAGAATGATCAGGGTTATTCTGAAGAAGTTGCGAAAAGTCACATGTCTTTATTGGGAACTGTTTTGGAGTCCTATGGAAGTTTAGTAGCAGGAAGGATCAGAAATCCAATGTTGACCAAAGAGGATTACGATCAGATAGATGCTGAGGAGATGGAATTGATGGATATAAAGTGGTGTATGGCTAGTGTGTTGAGACGAGCTGAGAAATTCAGGCAGATCACGGGAAGATATGATTTCCGTGATGCAAATGTTTCTACTTTAGGCTTTGATAAATCTAAAGTCACTTGTTTTCATTGCAGGGAAAAAGGACACTTCAATAGGGAGTTCACTAATCGCGAAGCAAGTGGAGCTCAAAATCCGTTCAACAACAATGATTACTATCGGAAATCGATTTATCATCAAGTCGCTCAACAGCCACATCAACAACAGATGCAAACTGCTCATGGCAGGAAGGAGATTGAAGAATTATCTAAGAGAGCATGTTTGGTGAATCAAGAAAATTTCAGCTGGGACAAATATATATCAGCCGACAACAAAGCATGCCTAATCAATCAAGATGATGAAAAGTTGCCAGAAGGTTTTAGCTGGGAAAATTTCAATTGGGATGATTATGATCCTAATAAAACTTCAAATCACAAAGCGTTTGTTGCTCAAGTCGAAGAAGATAGTGATGATGATAGTGAGTATTATGCAAAACGAATGGCAGCTCATTTAAAAATGATGGCAGAGAGTGATAGTGAAGATGAAAAAGCTAAAAAGAAAAAGAAAAAAGTCAAAACACCAGTCAGCAGTGATGATGAAGATGTTCCTGTGATAAGGAAAAAGATGAAAAACATTCCAGAGTTCAAGGTTGAAGAAGAAGCTAATGCACAAAAAGTTCTAGTGATATGTGAAAACTGTGAAGCAGTAAAGAAGCAGAATAGCACATTGATTCATAACATGAACAGATTGAAAGAATCTTATGATGTTCTGAACAAAGCCATGAATCAGTACAATCAAACAAGCAGTGAACAAGCAACAACCATGAAAACACTACAAGGAGCTCTTATGATAAAGCAGAAAAGTGTTAACAATTACATTGAGAAGTGTGCTGTTCTGGAACAAAAACTGGAAACTCAAAGAATTGAAACTGAAAGAGCTAATAGGTTGTTAAAAAGTTACTCATGTACTTCTTATGTCATTGACAGGATTTATCCAACTGTTGAAGGCATGAAGGTATTTGAAGATGATGAAGTAACTGAAGAACAGAAGGTATCTGAAGAAAAGACTTGTAAAAAGAAGAAAGAAAAGAAGAAGGATACTGAAGTGAAAGATTCTGGTACATCATCTGAAGAAGAGAAAGAAAATCTATTCAGAAATCAGTCGAACAGTGAATTCCTTGCGAAGAAGAAAGAAGAGATAAAGACTGCTGATCAGATGAAAGAAACGAGAACCTGTTTCCAATGCAACACTGTTGGTCATATTGCCAAGAATTGTTCCAAGGCAATACAATCAAAACAGGGATTTTCTCGTAAACTGAAAGATAAAGAGGTTATGTTTGAACCACCAATTGAGATAACTAAACTTTTAAAAAATTCAATTTTTGAAATTGGTGAATGTTCAAAGAGGTTTTATAAGAAAAGAGCAAAATTTGACAACCAGAAATGGGTTGTTAAGAAGTCTGATGATAGTCCTAGCAATGATTCTGATTCGTCAAAATCAGAGGAGCTATCTTCTGGCGATGAATCTGATTCCATAAAGTCAGAGGAGCCACAGGTTGAGGAAAAAGGTGAAAAATCAGTGCCGACTGTGGATGATGTGAATTTTCCACCACTTCGGGCTGAAAATTTTAAGAAGAAAATTGGTAAAGTAGAAATTTCAAATCAATTTTATTCTGATAAAAAGGAATTTGATATTGAAAAGGCCTTCAACCCCACGGTTCACAACATTTTTGAAAAAATGGTTGATGGGAAGGTGAAAGGGGTAAAAGAATTTTATGAGAAGAAAACAAAGAAACCAGGTAAGTGTGTTTCGTCCCAGGTTTGTGACTGGGATGGAACTTATTATGAACAGTAAAAATCTGGACTTGCCGAAGCTCCCAGGTTGGTAAGAGTGGAGCAGGAATCGGCATCTTTCTTGAGAAATTCACAACTGTGATATTTCGACTTACAAGTGGTAAATCAGGGACATTAAGTTGTACTTGATTTTATACAAGTGATTTTTGTTGATAAAATCTTATAATTGTTACATTCTTACAAGTGTTTTTTTTTAAAACAATGTGATGAACCCCTAACCTACACGTGGTTTTATGAAAACAACAAAACTTATTTTCCGGAAAAAACCATTTGATTAAAACAAACTTAAGTGTTTTGAAATCACAATGGGAAAATAGTTTGTTGTGATGGGGAGTTCTGATTGTTTATGCCAAGTGGATGGCAAATTGAAGTGATTCGATATCAGTTGTCATTTTACTTGTATAGTTTGTTTTCAAATTTCCTTTAAATGCTTTTGAATTTTAGGGGTAGTAGAATTTTCAGAAAATCCAAAAACATTTGAAAATTTGAAAAAGACAAAAACATGATAAAATACAAAATGAGTTTTGGTGTCGAAAAGAGGAAATGATAGTACATCAGTAGACAATTACAGTATGCTAAAGAAATGTAATGTTTAAATAGCGTTAAACGGTCTCACTGATGATATGCCGATAGGTTTTTACACATTTAGTAAGCTTTTTCGGGATATAAACTTAAATTCAAACTTGCTTATTTCGTGGGGAACACTACTTGGATATATAGGTAACCCCTGAAATTTCGTTTGAAAGGTCCCTCTTTCTGAGATACTAGGTCTTTATGCTCAGTGATATCTGGGGTATTATCCCGGGACTTCTGATTTTGTGGAAGCAATGGCCTAGTCCCCTGGGAATACTTTACGCTTGCTTAAAATAAAAGCATGCCCTCAGCATAAAAAATGATAAAACATTGCAAAATGCAAATCATGTGCTGTTGTAAAAAAGATCCTCTAAAGGGGACCCACCAAAAGTCGAAGCCGTCATCTCTCTGCTGAACGGAAGTTCTGACCTGAGCTCTCACGGTTCTTCGCATCTAACCCCTTACAGATATCATCTGTGGTATACTCACCTGTAAGACTGAATATTGGGATCTGGATATGGGTGTATATTCAAAAGGTGGGACACATGAATGAGTTTAAGTTCTTAATACACATAATTCATATCCTGAATCAGTTGAAATTTGTGTGAAAATTTAAGTGGATCAGTATATCGGCAATCTAAGTGAATTGTTTAATTCTTAATGTGTAACTAAGCTCAACGGTACTTGTGACTTGTCATAAACTGATATGATCCTCTTACACAAACTCACATAAAATATTGTCTGTAAATATTTCTCTATCGCATTTCATTTCATTCAAAAATCCAAAAAGATTTTAGTGTGTTTTAGCATAAATTTTGAAAAATTACAAAAAGTTTTTCGACAACTGGTGTTGAAAAGCTGATTTTCAAAATTCCAAGTGCTAAACATGATGACAATCAGGTTGGGAGAGTGTGTTTTTGAAAAGAAAAATGATATTTTACAAGTGGTTCATCAGAGTATAACATTGTAAAATCATTCATTGATTAAATAATTCCTGCAAATGGTTCATCAGAAATTAAAAATGATAAATCATTTTGAGTATTGATTTTTACAAGTGGTTTATAAATTTGTCAAATTTTAAATTTGTGAAATTTACTTTTGGATAGAGATTTGTGCAGGAAAAAGTAGAGCCAGCAACAAATCTTGGGATAAACAGATAAAAAGCCAGGTTTCGATCCAGAGCAGGATGTGAGCCAGGTTGCGATTCTTGAACCTGTGAAAGCAAGTCTATGATCCCAACTTACTGAGAGGGGGAGTCTGAATGACAAAGAGCCAGGTTCTGATCTTGAGAGTCTGTTGGTGCTGATAAAGAGAAGAGAAAAGATTTGAGGATACTTTACAGTATCAGATACTTCAAAAGAGAAGCCCGAAGACTGATAAAGACTGAAGATGTGAAGACTCGACATACTGAAGACTTCGTCAACATCCGAGGGGGAGTCTGTTGGTGCATCCGTCTGTCAACTTCGTCTTGTATCGAGTCTTGCATATAGAATGTTAGATCAGGGCACGTAGTTCGAGATTTTAGGTAATTTCGCTTGAGAGGCTAATTCCGCTTGAAATGATAGTTGATGTAATTCCGTGCGGAATTATATTCCACTTGGAATTCTAATTCCGCTTGGAACCTCTTCAAACGGAATTAGGGCCCTATAAATACATGTTCAAGCAAAATCATTTGTAACTTTCCGGTTTGAGCCACGAAGTGCTGCCGAAGTGTCATCTCGCTGTAAATCGTTGTTAAATCAATCAAATTGACAGTTAAAGTGTATATCTTGCTGAATTGACCTCAGTACGACTGTTTCCGCCTTTCGTACTGAGCATAAACTCTTCTGATCGACTCGTTCGGGTCCGAAAACGATCCTACACTTTGCGCACACGTGCATCTTGTACAAACTTACACTTGTGAGCTCATGCTGAGAGGGAGATAGCAATTCATGCATACGTTGAATATTTTGCAATGAAATCATTCGACACAAAGTATATATGATGAAAGCTTTTCTTTCCTTGTTTGTGTTATAAGGTTTTTCATTCATTCCGCTGCAAATTATCATCTGTTTATCTTCTTCCATTTATCATCTTATAAAAACAACACAAACAAGTAAACTCAGGTCCTAACAATTGGTATCAGAGCATAGGTCAGTCAAATTTGATTTAACAATCAATTTGACATAAAAGATCAACTCAATTTCATTGATAATTTGTTGTTTGTATTTAGCTCTGATCATCAAACACCCACATAACTACCTTTGCACCTTTGAGAAAACCAACAAAAATACAGAATTTCACTCAATAATTGACATCTTTTCAACCTCCAAATACAAAACACTTCTCACCGCCGATGCACCAATCTACCAAGACACACTCCACGACTTCTGGGCAAATGCCAGTATTGAAGAACAAGGCAATGAGCCATTCGGTATAACTTCAACAGTCGGAGGTGTATTGGTTGCTATAACCCCCACTACCATATTTGAAACATTCCAGATGAATGACTTAGCAGGTAAAACTTCTTTCCCAAAAAATGAATCTCAAACAAACTTGATTAAAATAGGCTATTGTCACACCCCAACCGATGGCGGAAACATCGGGACATGGCACTGAGCGAAACAGATTGTCTAGAAGTTTCCATAACAATTATCATTACCAATTAATTTAAAGTAACATGTCCCATACCTTGTCTTAAAAGGAAAACAAATTATTACTGACAGATCTAGTCAAATTGTTCTGTTCCGACAACTAAGATTTCTATTATTACAGACAATTGTTTATTGGTTGCTAGACTTGCCCTAGCCTCAATTTCATCACCGCAAAGAAAAGCAATTAGGCATCCTAAGCACCTGTCACATACGTTAAAGTAAAAGTCAATACACATAGTGTAAAGGTGAGCATACAAGTTTGATAATAGCACATAGAGTTCGAAAGCGTTACGCATAACCAACACGTACATAGAGTGAAATGAGGCATCTTAGTTATCGACATGAACCTATCGATACCAATGACTGTGGGTTGACTGCCCAAGGCAGTTCGCGATACATTCTCACCACTGTGAGCCATGTAGGTAATTGTCCTTAACAACCCCCGAGTGAACGTGTGCTGAGTCCAAACTAACAGTGCTATCGTTGCTAAGGTAGGTAGACAGCATTCCATGTGTAAACATAACAAACAAGCATTCAATAAGTCACGTATAACATGCAGTAACGGTTAGCGTTTAAAGCATTGCGTAGTGTGTTCGATGTGATTTTGTATAAGTAACGTATGTAACACCCAAAAGTGCGTAAAGCAAAAAGGGATCGAGTATACTCAAAGCGATTGGTGGATTGAAGAGAGCACTAGAGAGTAGGGTTAGCCTGATCAGAACAATAGCATAAGGATAAGCGATGTGTAAAATGATGCAAAGTGCAAGTGAGTCGGACAGCGGTTCGATCGGATGGTAGTCCGATCGGACAGCCGGTCGTGCGGGTGGCAATCCGTTCGGACAGTAGTCCGATCGGATGACTGTTCGAGTGGATTGTTTCTTCCTTTGAGAAGGATGTGTTTGTGTATGATGGCTTGACTTTTGAAGTTTTCGTTATAGCATTTTGAAAACATTGAAGTATCTCTACCTTTCAGGTTGGTCGATCGAACGGTCGTCCGATCGGACGGCGACTCGATGGCGAGGTTTCTCAGTGAGGACAAATCCACAGTAGGGCGGTCACTCGGTCGGATGTCCATCCGTCCGGGTGGCAACCCTGTTACTGAACATGTTGAAAATTGTTTTAGTTTCAAATGAATCAAGATGCAACCCGATCGGACGGTGGGTCGAGCGGATGGTAACCCGGTCGGACATCAGTCCGGTCGGATGACAACTCGTCCCAACGACTTGATCGTGCTGTTACTTGATTTTTCTTGAAGTGTTGTAACTTGAGCGAGACATTGTGATGACTGGTTTAAACAATGTGAACCCCATCTCGTCCCCAATGACCTGACCGAACAAGAATCACCCTAGTCCATCAGTGCACGGTCTGAGGCGGTAGTTCGTGTCCAAACCCAAAATCACTATCTTTCAAATGAAACTTGGATCTAGCACCGATACATCGCTAAGAATGAGTAGACGATCAGCATTAGGTCCGGTTCCATTGGGTTTGAGAGTATTGAGTGTAAAAGAGTTGAAAGAAAGTTGGAAAACCATCTTTCAATCCTTTCCATTGTGAATATGTTTAGATCTATGAAAGATCTTTGTTCGTTTATGTGGAAATCGGTTAGATCTAAGTTGTTCTTGGTGGATTGAGGCCAAAACATGAGGTTCTTCAAGAACACATGATGACGTCATCCTAGAACACCTTGAATCTTGATGATTCCACGGTTAAAAGTTAAGATTCGAAAGATAGAAAGGTGTAGGAGTGCGTGTAGATTAAGGAAGTACAAGATTTAGGACGAAATCTTACCTGGATTACGAGAAATCGGAGAAAAAGCGAGGTTAGAGCACAGGTCGGACGTCACTTGCCAAAAGTGGAAAGAATGAAAGTGACAAGGGGTATTTATAGGATTCCCAAAATGGAAAGGGTTGGTCGGTCGGATGGCATCTCGCCCGGGTGGCAACCCGGTTGGACGGCACCTCGATCAGATGGCAGCCCGGTCGGATGGCAATCCGGCCAGCTGGCACCTAGTTTGAGTGCTCGGCGCGACGAGTTTTGCCGTTTCGATTCGCGTGTAGCGTGTTGCGATGCGGTTCGAACGAGCGATGCGATGGAGTTGCTTATCAAATTACTTTTAATCCCAACTACTATATCTAAGATACAATCATACTATTTTTCCTTCGTTTAGTGTTTGCGATTCGATTTGCAATTGAGTTCGATTGCGATTCGATTGATTACCACACATAACATAATTTAAACATGCACAAGTAACACATAAGGCACACACACACGTATACAATAACCAAAATGCGTAATTTGAGTTGCGAGTGCGATTGCGATAGCGATAAAGCGATTAAACATGCGATAAATAGCGATTAATATGCGATTATTAATAGATACTCCACATAATACAACTAAAGCGAAAATAAAATAGACTAACTACAAGTCAAAGAAGTCAAAACAGGAATTGAGCAAGGAGAGACAGATCGGAATTAGCAATCTTTTCTTCCTTTGACTTAAATCTTGACTTTGACTTTGACTTTGACTTTCGAAACACGGGGTGTTACAGCCTCCCCTAGTTGAGGGAATTTCGTCCCGAAATTAGGCCGAAGCCGTAACAAACAACTGCGGGTACTTCGTCTTCATGTCGTTTTCGAGTTCCCAAGTGAACTCTGCGCCTCGTTTGCCTTCCCATCGGACTTTCACAATAGGAATGCGCGAGCGTCTGAGCTTCTTGGTTTGGCAATCCATGAATTCGACAGGCTTCTCCACGAAGTGTAGTGTTTCGTTTACTTGGAGATCATCGAGAGGTACAATTAAATCATGCTCAGCCAGGCACTTTCGGAGGTTTGACACATGGAAAGTCGGGTGGACATTACTAAGCTCCTCCGGTAGTTCGAGTCTGTAGGCGACTTTTCCGAATCTTTCCAGAATCTTAAAAGGTCCAACATATCGAGGCGCTAGTTTCCCTTTCTTGCCGAATCTGACCACACCCTTCCAAGGTGATACCTTTAGGAGTACGTAGTCGCCAACATCAAATTCAAGGGGCTTGCGTCGTCTATTGGGGTAACTTTTCTGTCGACTTCGAGCTTTCAACAAGTTGTCTCGAATTTGGAGGACTTTGTCAGTCGTTTCTTGCAATAGCTCAGGACCGGTTAATTACGAGTGACCGATCTCGTGCCACACAATAGGCGATCGACATTTTCTTCCGTATAAAGCCTCGAATGGTGCCATTTGAATGCTGGAATGATAACTGTTGTTATACGAGAATTCGACTAACGGCAGATATGTGTCCCAATTACCATCGAAGTCTATGACACACGAACGGAGCATGTCTTCAAGGGTACGGATCGTTCTTTCAGTCTGACGTCGGTTTGAGGGTGGAATGCGGTACTTAAGTTAAGCATAGTACCGAGAGCCGCTTGAAACGTTTCCCACAGTCGCGAGGTAAACCGAGCATCATGGCCAGAGATGATGTCGCGAGGCGTCCCATGATTACAAATGATCTCATTGGTGTAGATTCGGGCTAATCGTTCTACCTTGTAGTCTTCCCGTATTGGCAAAAAGTGAGCAGGTTTGGTCAAACGGTCAACGACAACCCAGATGCTGTCGTGACCTGATGACGTGTGCGGAAGCTTTGTTATGAAGTACATAGCTATACTCTCCCACTTCCACATAGGGATTGGCGGTTGTTCGAGTAAGCCAGAGGGTCTTTGGTGTTCAGCCTTGAACCTTGCACAAGTCAGGCACTTTCCAACGTAGAGAGCAATATCCCTTTTCATGCCCGGCCACCAGTACTTGTAGCGAAGATCCTGGTACATTTTGTCGGCACCGGGATGAATAGAATACCAGAATTTATGGGCTTCGTCCATCAATATCTTTCGCAAATCGGTCCGTCTAGGGATCCAAATTCGATCCAGATAATGGAATATCCCATTAGGCTTACTCACGAGCTGGGCTCCATCGTGATAGATCCGTTCCTTCTTCAGAGTGCGTTCATTAAAACAAGCATGATGGGCTTCGCGGATGAGGGCTTCGAGGTCGTATTGGGCTTGGACATTACGAATGCTGAGCAAATAACTCCGTCTGCTGAGAGCATCGGCAACGACATTTTCCTTGCCAGGGTGATAACGAATCTCATAGTCATAATCGTTGAGAAGTTCTACCCATCGGCGTTGACGCATATTAAGTTCTTTCTGATCAAAGATATGTTGTAGGCTCCTATGATCGGTGAAGATCGTACACTTGGTACCATACAGGTAGTGTCGCCAAATCTTTAACGCAAAAACAACTGCGCCTAGCTCGAGATCATGGGTTGTATAGTTTGTCTCATAGATTTTGAGCTGACGAGATGCGTATGCTATAACCTTGCCCCACTGCATAAGAACACAACCAAGACCAAGGTTGGAAGCATCACAATAGACAATGAAGTCGTCGTTTCCGTTGGGTAATGTGAGAACAGGAGCATTGCAAAGCATGCGCTTGAGGGTTTGGAAAGCAGACTCTTGTTCAGTTCTCCAAACAAAAGGCTTGTCTTTATGCGTGAGAGCGGTAAGCGGCACAACGATCTTTGAGAATCCCTCGATAAATCATCGATAATAGCCCGCTAGTCCGAGAAAAGAACGGACTTCCGTCGGGTTCTTAGGTGTAATCCAACTCTTAACAGCTTCAATCTTCGCGGGATCGACGTGAATACCCTGACTATTTACAATGTGACCTAGAAACTGAACCTCTTCCAGCTAGAATTCACACTTGGAGAACTTGGCATAGAGTCGATTCACCTGGAGTAGCTCGACAACCAAACGTAGATGTTGCGCGTGTTCGGCTTTCGATTTGGAATAGATCAAGACATCATCGATGAACACGATGACGAAACGGTTGAGATATGGTTTACACACGCGATTCATCAGATCCATGAAAACCGCGGGTGCGTTGGTTAAACCAAAGGGCATAATAATGAATTCATAATGGCCATAACGGGTGTGAAATGCGGTTTTGGGTATATCCTCCTCCTGAATGCGTAGTTGGTGATAGCCTGAGCATAGATCAATCTTCGAGAAACATGTAGCACCTTGTAGTTGATCAAACAAATCGTCAATGCGAGGCAGGGGATAGCGGTTCTTGATAGTTAACTTATTCAATTCCCGATAGTCGATGCACATCCTGAACGACCCATCCTTCTTTTTGACGAAAAGGACTGGCGCGCCCCAAGGAGATGTGCTCGTGCGAATGAAGCCTTTCTCAAGTAATTCCTGGAGTTGGTTCGAGAGTTCGCGCATTTTAGACCGTTCAAGTCGGTAAGGAGCTTTGGCAACGGGATTGGCTCCAGGAATGAGGTCGATACGAAAGTCGACATCACGACTTGGCGGTAGTCCGGGAAGATCCTCAGGAAAGACGTTAGGAAATTCACGAACCACAGGAACATCTTTCACTTCTGTCTTTCCTTCTCCGCTATTACAATGTTAGCCAAGAAAGCTCTGTATTCCTTGCGGAGATACTTGCTAGCTTGGACACACGACATGAGTTTGAGACCTTTCGAAGCAGTTTCACCATAGACACACAATAAATCACCATTCAAGAGCGAGAATTGAATCATCTTATCGAAGCACACAACTTTAGCATGGTTTTCGCGAAGAAAGTCCATGCCTACTATGACGTTAAAACTTCCGAGTTGCATCAGAATAAGGACGATTGGGAAGATGTGATTGTTGAGCTCGAGAGTACAATCACGAAGAACAGAATTAACGGCGACAGTTCTTCCGGTAGCGACTTCAACATCGAACATCGAGGGGAGTTGGGAGCGTTTACGACTAAGGAGCTTCTCGAATTCAAACGACACATAGCATTTATCGGCTCCGGTATCAAACAAACATGAAGCATAAATACCATTCACAAGGAACGCACCATTGACCGCGTTGTTGTCAGCCTGGGCTTGGCGCACATTGATGTTGAAAGTTCTGGCGCGTGCGGCTTGTTGCTGTTGCTGAGGCTGCTGCTGCTGGTGTTGCTGCTGCTGCTGGGGCTCTTGTTTCACAACCCTGTTCGGGCACATGTTCGCAAAGTGGTTGGGATCACCACATGCGAAACAGACTCTAGCGTTGATCGCGAGTGCCTGAGCCGCTTGTTGGCCTTGCGGGGCTGGGAGTAGAGCTTGATGAGTAGTGGCTTGAGCTGGTGCTTGACGGGGACCAGTACGGCAGTTGGCAGTGAAGTGGTCGTACATGTTGCAGTGAGCGCAGAAACGGCAGGCAAGACCCACCGGGTGATGATAAGAACATGTTGGGCAAGCCGGGTAGGGGCCTGTGTATGCACGCTTTGCAGGCGGTGCATAAGTGACTGGTCCTGGTCGGTGGCGGGGCTGCTGCTGGGCCGATACGGCTTGTAGAGGAGCAGTAGTGGTGGTAACCGCACAGTTCTTGTTGCTGGAGCTGCTGTTGTTGTTGTTCTTCTTGCGGCGTGAGGACTTTGACGATTGAGCGGTGGCGGTTTTAGCGGTTGGTGCGGCGGTGACTTGGTGCAGATTCTTTGAAGCTTTATCCCAAAAACTGGCTTTTACTCGCTTGTCGTTGATTTCAGCGGCAAGCAAGTAAGTTTCTTCAATCGTTGCTGTCTTTGCGGCATGCACAAAATCCGCAACACAGTCGGGTAGAGCTCGGATGTACTTCTTGATCGCCATGTCGGACGTCTTCACTTGATCGGGACAGATGATGCTGAGCTGCTTAAAGCGAGCAGTCAGGGCAGCGTTGTCACCTTCTTTCTGCTTAATGTTCCAGAATTCATCCTCCAACTTTTGGTGTTCATGGAGAGGGCAGAATTTATCCATCATGATGGCCTTCAACTCTTCCCAGGTCAGCTCATAAGCTGCATCATTTCCGCATTTGTTTCTCTCGGCCGTCCACCAGTCTAATGCGCGGGACTGGAAGACGCCGGTAGCGTTTAGAGTGCGGAGATTTTCCGAACATCCACTCTGGCGCAGAGTGACTTCGATGGAATCGAACCATTGAAACATAGCCGTCGGGCGATCTTCTCTAGTGAATTCCTTTGGACCGCATGCCTTGAACTGCTTGAAGCTGAAAGCAGTCTTGGCAACCTTAGGAGCTTCGGTTCTAGACTCCTTAGACGATTTACTGACGTTCTCATAAATCTCACTCACGATCTGAGGCACAACCTTTGCCACTTGTTTAGCGAGGATGGCAACAAGGCGTTTGTCCCTCTGTTCTTGGTGAGAGAGTCGTGGGTGATGGGGTCCAGATGATGGTCCAGTTGACATTGTCTGCAACAGACATCGTCATAGGTCTCAGACACATCAGAATCGAATCTCACCTCACACGTCTAATACTTACTAAAGCTCAGGAACACAGTGAAACATGTATCACATAAACACATAGGCACATAAGCACAGATTCACATAAACACAGAAGCACATAAGCATGTAAGGCACATAATCACAAAAGCATATAAGCACATAATCTCAAGAGACAGTCAGAATATAGAAACCTATCATTCAAAGTCTGCAAATGTTCAAGAATAGCGATCGTGATTAACATATCGAGTAGTATAGTATAAGCGTATAACATAGCATAAGGTCGTCCATAATTTAGCGATTTTTCAGCGTTTTGAGATAGAAGTGCAGTGCGAGTCGTGCGTGTCGATCGAAGTGAAAGCAAAAATCGAATAATCCTCCAAAATTAAAACACATATACAGGTAAATACACATACAAACACATAAAATCGATGAATCATCAGAGTCAGCAGTTGCGGGCTCAGAATCGAAACACATAAAAATCGAGAAATAGATCGTCTGCGGCTATTAGACGTTGACTATCCAAAGTGATTCTAGTATTCTCAAGGACTTGTTGTACACATTCTGACCTTCAGGACTGTGCTTTTGCCTCGATTCTTGGGCGTTTGGCACGCATCCCGTTAGTCATACCGTGACTTCTGGTTGTTGGAGTCCGTCGAGACTTTGGTGAGAGTTTTGTAAAACCAAGTAAAGGTCGGAACAAGCTGTCAAGGTTAGGGTTTCACCCTAGCTTAACAACTTCGCTGCTGTTTTGATAAAATAAAAGAGAATTATGCGTCAAAGTATGGATTTCACTCCTGGTTTAATGTAAATTCTCGTGTTTAAAGATAAAATGCGGGTTGATTAAGCAATTTGGCCGAGAGTTTGCAGTTTTCACACCTAATCTCGACTTACTCGCTTATCCAAAATTGAAAATTCGAGTGCAGTGATAGTGTAGCATAGACGAGAATAGCGAGAAATAGCTTTAAGCTCATACATAATCCCTAACGGATATGCACAAGTCGATCTGTTGGTTCCTAACTATAGACTAGGTCTCTAAGACATCGACCCGGACTAGGTCAAGTCTTGCCTAATTCCCTATAGTAATGGCTCTGATACCAATCTGTCACACCCCAACCGATGGCGGAAACATCGGGGCATGGCACTGAGTGAAATAGATTGTCCAGAAGTTTCCATAACAATTATCATTACCAATTAATTTAAAGTAACATGTCCCATACCACGTCTTAAAAGGCAAACAAATTATTACAGACAAATCTAGTCAAATTGTTCTGTTCCGACAACTCAGATTTCTATTATTACAGGCAATTGTTTATTGGTTTCTAGACTTGCCCTAGCCTCAATTTCATCACCGTAAAGAAAAGCAATTAGGCATCCTAAGCACCTGTCACATACGTTAAAGTAAAAGTCAATACACATAGTGTAAAGGTGAGCATACAAGTTTGATAATAGCATATAGAGTTCGAAAGCGTTACGCATAGCCAGCACGTACACAGAGTGAAATGAGGCATGTTAGTTATCGACATGAACCTATCGATACCAATGACTGCGGGTTGACTGCCCAAGGCAGTTCGCGATACATTCTCACCACTATGAGCCATGTAGGTAATTGTCCTTAACAACCCCCGAGTGAACGGGTGCTGAGTCCAAACTAATAGTACTATCGTTGCTAAGGCAGGTAGACAACATTCCATGTGTAAACATAACAAACAAGCATTCATTAAGTCACGTATAACATGCGGTAACGGTTAGCGCTAGAGAGTAGGGTTAGCCTGATCAGAATGATAGCATAAGGATAAGCGACGCGTAAAACGATGCAAAGTGCAAGTGAGTCGGACAGCGGTTCGATTGGATGGTACTCCGAACGGACAACCGGTCATGCGTGTGGCAATCCGGTCGGACAGTAGTCCGGTCGGATGACTATTCGAGTGGATTGTTTCTTCCTTTGAGAAGGATGTGTTTGTGTATGATCGCTTGACTTTTGAAGTTTTCGTTGTAGCATTTTGAAAACATTGAAGTATCTCTACCTTTCAGGTCGGTCAATCGGACGGTCGTCCGATCAGACGGCGACTCGAATGGCGAGGTTTCTCAGTGAGGACAAATCCACCGTAGGGCGGTCACTCGGTCGGATGTCCATCCGTCCGGGTGGCAACACTGTTACTGAACATGTTGAAAATTGTTTTAGTTTCAAATGAATCAAGATGCAACCCGATCGGACGGTGGGTCGAGCGGATGGTAACCCGGTCGGACAGCAGTCCGGTCGGATGACAACTCGTCCCAACGACTTGATCGTGCTGTTACTTGATTTTGCTTTAAGTGTTGTAACTTGAGCGAGACGTTGTGATGACTGGTTTAAACAATGGGAACCCCATCTCGTCCCCAATGACTTGACCGAACAGGAATCACCCTAGTCCATCACTGCACGGTCCGAGGCGGTTGTTCATGTCTAAACCCGAAATCACTATCTTTCAAATGAAACTTGGATCTTGCACCGATACATCGCTAAGAATGAGTAGACGATCAGCATTAGGTCCGGTTCCATTGGGTTTGAGAGTATTGAGTGTAAAAGAGTTGAAAGAAAGTTGGAAAACCATCTTTCAATCCTTTCCATTGTGAATATGTTTAGATCTATGAAAGATCTTTGTTCGTTTATGTGGAAATCAGTTAGATCTAAGTTGTTCTTGGTGGATTGAGGCCAAAACATGAGGTTCTTCAAGAACACATGATGACGTCATCCTAGAACACCTTGAATCTTGATGATTCCACGGTTAAAAGTTAAGATTCGAAAGATAGAAAGGTGTAGGAGTGCGTGTAGATTAAGGAAGTACAAGATTTAGGACGAAATCTTACCGGGATTACGAGAAATCGGAGAAAAAGCGAGGTTAGAGCACAGGTCGGACGTCACTTGCCAAAAGTGGAAAGAATGAAAGTGACAAGGGGTATTTATAGGATTCCCAAAATGGAAAGGGCTGGTCGGTCGGATGGCATCTCGCCCGGGTGGCAGCCCGGTCGGACGGCACCTCGATCGGATGGCAGCCCGGTCGGATGGCAATCCGGCCGGCTGGCACCTGGTTCGAGTGCTCGGCGCGACGAGTTTTGTCGTTTTGATTCGCGTGTAGCGCGTTGCGATGCGGTTCGAGCGAGCGATGCGATGGAGTTGCTTATCAAATTACTTTTAATCCCAACTACTATATCTGACATACAATCATCCTATTTTTCCTTCGTTTAGCGTTTGTGATTCGATTTGCGATTGAGTTCGATTGCGATTCAATTGATTACCACACATAACATAATTTAAACATGCACAAGTAACACATAAGGCACACACACACACGTATACAATAACCAAAATTTGTAATTCGAGTTGCGAGTGCGATTGCGATAGCGATAAAGCGATTAAACATGCGATAAATAGCGATTAATATGCGATTATTAATAGATACTCCACATAATACAACTAAAGCGAAAATAAAATAGACAAACTACAAGTCAAAGAAGTCAAAACAGGAATTGAGCAAGGAGAGACAGATCGCAATTAGCAATCTTTTCTTCCTTTGACTTAAATCTTGACTTTGACTTTGACTTTCGAAACACGGGGTGTTACAGCTATGATGGACAGTTGAATAAAGATACCATGTTTAAACCAAATTTTCCTCCACCCATGAAATTCCTGTTCCATACCTTTTAACATATCTTTCAAACAAAACCACTGCTTTTAATGAAATACCTCTAAAAATTCAGTACTTGGGGCATGCAATTTTTATAAAAAAATGTTTTCAACTACTCCCAAAAACTGTTTACTGATATGGTTAATAATTTGAAAAACATTAAAAATGGTAAGAATGCTGCTTTTCTTATGTTTCCAAGATTTTTAAGCTATTACCTGCAAAAGAAGCTTCCACAAAAAGCCTTTGAAAAAGGAACAACTTTTAAAATGAACAGTTTGTCATCAGAAACTTTTACTCGCCTAAAGGCCAAAGAGTCAAATGTTTCCAAAACAAAAGCAAAGAGGTCTGAGCAAATTTTAGATGAGTCAACATCTGCTCCTCAAACCTCTGTTGCTGAGCCCACTGCTCAAGGTGATCACAGCACCACAACCACTACTGTGAAACCCCCACCATCAAAATCCAAAGAGACCAAATCCAAATCCAAAAAGCCCACCAAACCCACAAATAAGGGTCCTTTGGAAGATGAGATCCCAGAGGTTAACCCTGTGACAACAAAAATGTCACTAGAAACCACTGTTGCTACTTCCTCACAACAGATGGAAAGATCTCAACTTGAAAACCTACCTCCTCATGATTCCTCACAAAAGGAACATGTTGTATTCACAGGGACCCCACAATATGATGTCATACCCTTATTTGAGAGTATGCTCAAAAGCCCTTCTCCTGGGGCAATGTATCTTTCAATACCACTCCCTTCATCTCCTATTCCACCTACCATCATACCACTATTTGAGGCTATTGACATTCAGACTCAAAACAACCCCTCTCACCAACACGTTATTGAGAGTATAACTTCAAAAATTGTTGTGTCTGAACCTGTTCAATTAGCTAACCCACAAACAGTTGAGGAGGTTACACCACTTGAATTTCCCAAAATTCTTGATGGTATTTCAAGTGGAGCAGCTACTACAAATGTTGAATCCGTTGATTTACATTTGGACAGTAGTTTCATCTTTAAGACTCCCCTGAAGGCAACCACTGCTGTGCCTACCAAGGTAACCACTAATGCAGAGGGAAGTCCCCGGTACCAAGACAAAGGGGCATCTGCCACTAGTGATTTGGAGTCTACTCCTATCTCCAAGGCAGATACAACCACCTCTGGTGGGAATTCATGTGATCCTATTAAGTTAGTTGATGAATAAAAATACAAGGATTTGACGAAGAGAATGTCATCTATTGAAACCACTGTTGGGGAAATGAAAGATCTGATGAAATACCTGGTTGATGCTTCTAGAAGTCAGCCTACTCACCAGCAAATTACCCAAGAGTTGTGGAATTCTGTGCAACCAATCTTAGCAGCTCAAAGGGAATTAGCTGAAATTAATGACAACTCACACATGGAACTGATCAGAGTTATGGTGGATGCAAGATACAAGGATACCCAGGCAGATATCAGGGGTTCAAAGAATCCCTTGCAAAACTAACTGGCACTTCCCCTGTACCTATCTTTGAAAAAGATGATCAAGATGATGCCAAAAAGGGGGAGAAAGATTCCTTGAGAAAACTTGATGTTGACCCCAAAGCAAAACTAAAAGGTCAACCAAAACAAAAGCTAGAGTCTGCCAAAGACAATTCTGCAAAATCTTTTGAAAAATCTGACGCTGGAAAGAAAAAGGGTGATGAGACCCTCAATAAACAGACAGATGAAGAAATTTTTGAAAAGCATAAGAAAAAAGATATAGCAGAAAGCAAGGCAGATGTTTGGAAGCAGGAACAGGAGAAAAAGATGAAAATAGAAAACCAAATACAAAACATTGGCACTTTTAATAGAAGAAAATCATTCAGAAAAAACAAACCTCCAATTGCCACATTCCCGAAAACCACTGCTGCTTCTAAAAAGCCAACCACTGCTGCAACCAAACCCAAGCCTTCACCTCAAAAACCATCACCACAAAAGCCACCTCAAAAGAAGCAGAAAATAGCTTCATCACCACCACCATCCTCCATAAAATCAACAAATGTTGATGCCTCAAAAGCATCAACAGATGTTAAGGCAACAACTGTTGAGACACTAGTGGTTTCAGCAGTTGTTAGCCAATCCACTGCTCCCATTCATTTTGATCATCCACCATCAACACAACCACCAACACCTCAAAGATTCCCCTCACAACCAACCTTTTCACCTAAACTACCTTCTCCATTAAAAACTCCTCCTCCTCCTCCAAAGTTTGCCTATGCTAGAAAAAGGAAATTTGTGGTACTTGATGAAGAAAAAGAAATTCCATCTCCAATTCTTTTATCATCTGCTCCAGCTACATTAATTCCATCCTCATCTCCACAAACAAACCCACTCAATCATCCACCCATTGGTTACATGCCATGCAACATCCAATTGGCAATTCAATATCATCTGGATCTGCTTGCAGTCCAAGATGAAATGATTCAATTTTACAAAGAAGAGGATCCATCTAAAAGAGCCTTCCCATCTCTACATAGCTTTAGAACACCTCAGAATATAGATGAATATCTGAAGTTGAAAGCCAAACAAGCAGAGCTTATAGCAAAAGAAGAGAGTAAAGTGTTAGGTGTCACACCCCAACCGATGGCGGAAACATCGGGGCTCGGCATTGAGCGAAATAGATTGTCAAGAGAAATTCCATAACAACTACTTTACCGAATAGTTAATATTATTTCCCATACCATAACCTATTAAGCAAATAAATTATTACAGACATAGATATCTCAAAACAAAGCATGTTCCGAAAACTCAGATTCAAATAAAAATAAATTGTCTTTATTGGTTTCTAGACTCTCCTAAGCTCGGTTCCATCAAGTAGCAGGCAAGCATCCTAAACACCTGTCACATACGTTAAAATGGAGGTCAATACACATAGTGTAAAGGTGAGCATACAAGTTTAATAGTATAATAGAGTTCGAAATCGTTTATGCATAACTAATATGTACAACGTATAATGTGAAGCATGTAAGTTATCGACAAAGATCCTATCAATACCAATGACTGCGTGTTGACTGCGAGTAGCGAGTGCGCATCACATGTTCACCACTACGAATACGTGAAGTATTGTCCTTAACAACCCTTGAATGAACAGGTGCTGAGTCCAAACTATAGTACTATCATTGCTAAGGCAGGTAGACAACAATCAATGTGTAAAGATAACAAACAGGCATTCATCGAGTCACGTATAACATGCAATAGAGGTTAGCGTATAAATAGTATTTGTGTTGTGTGTTTGATGTGATTTAGAATAAGTAACGTATGTAACACCCAAAAGTGCATAAAGCAAAAAGGGATCGAGTATACTCACAGTGATGGGATGGATTGAAGGGAGCGCTAGAGTGAGATTAGCCCGATCAAAACGATAGCATAAGCGATAAGCGGCGCGTAAAACAATGCAAAGGGTACAAGTGATGAGTAGTCATCCGGCCGGATGGTAATCCGCACGGATGGCCATTCGATCGGATGTCAATCCGTTCGGATGGTCATCTGTTCGGATGCCCATTCGGTCGGATTGACACTTGTTTGGGATGGATGTGTTTGTGTATGATGGTTTTCCTTTTGAAGTTTTCATTGTAGCATTTTGAAAACAGAGAAGTATCTCTACCTTTCAGGTCATTCGATCAAACGGCGGTTCGATCGGACGGCAATCCGTTCGGCGAGGTATTTCTCAAAGAACAAGTTCACAGCAGGATCAACATCCAATCGAATGGTCTACCGATCGAGTGGCAGTCCATTGGAATTGACTATGCATTGAACATGCTGAAAATTATTTAAGTATGAAACCCTCAAGTGCAGTCTGATCAGATTGCGGGTCGATCGGATGGCAATCCGATTGGACGGAAATTCGATCGGACGGCAATCCGTCCCGCGTCCAGATCTCTTGCAACTTGAAGATTTGTTAAGTTTTGCGGTTTGATTGAGACGGTATGACAACGTGCTGAATAACAGAAACCCCATCATGACCCAAGTTATCTGATCGAACAGGAATCACCCTAGTCCGATCAGTTTACTGGTTCGTGACGGTTGTTCATGTTTAACCCGAAATCAGTTGTCCCGTGGATAGAAATCAGATCTTGAACCAACACTTCAACAAGAATGAGTAGAAGATCAGAATGAGCTCCGATTCTATCGGTTTTGAGTGTAAAAGAGTTGAAAGAAAGTTGGAAAACCATCTTTCAATCCTTTTTACCTTGGTTATGTTCAGATCTATGCAAGATCTTTGTTTATTCATGTGGAAATCCTTTGGATCTGAGTTATTCTTGGTGGAATGAAGCCAACTCTTGAAGTTCATAAGAACTCCATGGTAACATCACCCTAGAACACCTCAAATCCACTAATTTCACGGTTAAAGTTAAGATTCAAAGGTGAAAAAGATGAACAAGTGCGTGTACATCATAGAAGTACAAGATTTAGGTTGGAAACTTACAAGAATCGCGAGAAATCGAGAGAAATGAGTGCTTGAGCGAGCTGGTCGAGTAGAGGAGCTGTCACATCACAAATGATGTGACAGTGGGGTATTTATAGGGTTTCCAAAAGAGGAAAGGCACAAGGGTCGAGTAGGTCACCGATCGGATGGCAGTCCGATCGGGTGGCAATCCGAACGGATGGCCGCTCGATCGGTTGGCCAACCGATCCAAGTATTCGTCGTGTTGAGTTTCGTCGTTTCGATTCGCGTGTTGTGCGTTGCGATGTGTTTTGAGCGATCGATGCGATAGTATTACCCAATAGTTACACAATTAACCTAACTACTATATCTGACATACAATCACTATAAATAACTTACGTTTAGCGTTTGCGTTTAGGTTTGCGATGCGATAGAATTGAGATTGCGATTTCGATTAATCACCATACATAATATAAACATACACAAGTAACACATAATAAGCACACACACGCAAAACAATATCCAGAACGCATAATTCGGGTTGCGAATGCGATTAACGATAAGTCGATTAGCGATTAATTATGCGATTAAACCTCGATTATTAACAAGTACTCCACATAATACAACTAAAGCGATTAAAGTAAAGATTCGATTACAAGTCAAAGAAGTCAAATTAGTAATTAAGAAAGGAGTGACATATCGCAATTAGCGATCTTTTCTTCCTTTGACTTTAACCTTGACTTTGACTTCAGTAACACGGGTTGTTACATTAGGAGATAGGAGATACCAAGGTCTGATGCAACATGGGCTTAGCAAAGTCAGGAAACCTGAAGACTTTGCTAGAGACCTAAGTAAATCCGTGTTAGAGTTGTCACCAGATGCTGGTCTTCAAAGGGAACTAAAGGTTGATTATTTGGATCTCATCATGAAAACCAAGCCCTACAAAACAAACACGTCTCAATTCAAAGATTTGTCTCTTGATGCTCTCAAAGAAGAAATTAACAGAATTGAAATGATGAACAAAGATCCTCAAATGAAGAAATCTGCACCCAACTGGAATAAATTCAAGAAGGTTGATGTAGATGATGCATTGAGGTACAAGAGAAAGAGAGCATAGCTTGTCACTGCTGGGTATGGGTCTGCAAGATCAATTGCAAGATGGTCAAAGCAGAATGTTGATGAAACTTACAGAAAATTGGAAGAGCTGAGAAAGAAAGATCCAAATGTTCCTCAGAAGCCAGTATATACTAAAACCACTGCTGATAGGCCTCAACAGACCCATGCCCCTAAAAAGCTGTTCTCATCATCTGCTTTACCCATCAGTGCCTTGAATCAACTAAAAAGACAAAAGCAGATGGATGAGGAAGAATGAAAAGAGCTATGCTGAACACAGAAAAGAGGCCATCAAAATGAACTTCAATTTGGAGTTGATGATGGTTCTCACCAACTTACTGCTCAAATTGTTGATACAATCAAGTAGTTGGCAAACAGACTTCAATCACCAAACTCATCTCAAATAAATCTTATCCCTAGAAAGCTATCAGACCAAAAATACTAAAGTGGAATTCTGACAAAGATACCCATGTATTGACTCTACTAAGGGGGGGGGGGGGGATATTCCACAGTCCTCCCAACCGCTGGAGTGATCGCACTCCACAAGCTAGCTTAGCCTCATAGCTGCCTGGGGCTGAATACCCAACCGAGAGCGAAGAGCTTGGCCATGGGATGTGTACACCAAGATTCGAACCCGGGACCTCTAGGGAGAGGGTGGGTGAGGCTGGCCAACTAGGCTACCCTAGAAGGTTATATTGACTCTACTCAGGTCTGATGGTAATGTTGAAAAGCTATTACTGAAGGTTGCATATGGTCTAAATGCAGGAGACCTTCAAGATCTATTGAACCTTCAACTAATTAGGGATGAAGAAGACACAAATTGCTTGGATTTGGAGCTCTAATTCAAAGAGCAAATCAGGGAACTATTGATGAGTGAGATTCCAGGATCCGGCAAGTTTGACGGAGCTTTTGTCCAAAAACGACATGTTCGGTGATAATAAACAACAAGAAATGAGTATAAGATAGAATAGAACACCGAGCAGTCACTTATAATCTGGTCTCTATTGATTATTCAACATTATAACACCACGAGACCAGTTGGACAGCATGTCCCCTCTAGGATCCAAAAGCTTGTCCAACACAAGACAATCCCTCTATATATAGAGGTCATGGCTTCGTACGAAGGCCCATGTGGCTTCGTACGAAGCTACTTGGTCTTGGACATCCAGTTACGAACCTACAAGCAGTCCCTTCGTACGAAGTGACTCCCTTCATACGAAGGCACTGTTACAAAACAGAACCTTGGTTCGTACTGGTTTTCACTCTAATCTATACAATATTCAACACATGCTCTATCTAACTATTCGCACAGTGGCAGACGTACGAAATATGCACCAACAGATTCCCCCTCGGCTGTCACTGTCGAATCGTCTCTATCACTTTGAGAACCATGAGCCGTGTTTGAATATTTTACAACTTCAATCAAGTATCTGACATTTAATCAACAGATTCCCCCTTGATTGATGATCCGGGTTTGCATCTTTAACACTGTATTCCCCTTGAAATGAATCTTCATTTCATTGTTTGCATGGTTCCTGACTCCTCCTCTGAATTACTGAACTACAATCTTCACGAACAATCACTAACTTGAAACTAAACAATGCAGTAATCTCTGTTTCGGCTTTAGCCACCTCCGCGTTCAGTTTTTGATATATCATTTCAGCAACATGATCTCGCATTCCGCTTGCTTGATCTAAGTATGTATAAAAACTCAACCGGTAATTGATAGAAACTTCAAATACCCCACTGGTTAACGTCAAATCTGTGATTCCCCCTGAAGATCTGATATCCCGTGTAACCGGTATTCTCCACAATCAACAACTCTTCATCGGAAAACAAATCATCCGGTAATGTAATCTGATCTCTGAAGCATTCGTCCATAATCAGATTCATCTCCTCGACTAATCTAGATCTCAGAAGCTATCATCCACGATCACTCACAGATCTCCGAAGCCTTCGTCCATGATCAGATATCATTTCCTCGGATCATCTAGATCTCGGAAGCTTTCACCCACTATCAGATTCATATTCTCGGACAATCCAATGAATCATCTGATAACACATTCAGATCTCAGAAACATTAATTCACGATCAGAATCACATTCTTCCTCTTCAGTCACGATAACAGATGTATAGTCTTCTCCGCTAGTTCCGACAGTAACTTAACCAACAAACATCATCATTTCCCGGCGGTTAGTCCGAAAAACAATTCATCTGCTTGAAGATTAACCAATCTGACACTTTAGACTATCACACGTCTGTGATATCTTAAAAGTATCCACAATACAGTTGCACCTCCTAATGCTAATCCTGCTGACCGGCTTGACGAAGACCCGGGACTAAACCCTAAGACGTCAATCTGACCCTGATCTGTAGAGTCTGAACTTCCTATGATCACGAAATCACAAATCCAGATCCTATGCATCACCAGAGAATCCTGAAGTCAGAACCACTCGAATACTGTCGCAGTGTCACGAATTTAAAAAATGCTGGAATTTCATCTGAAATTTTTATTCCCCCTCTTTTTTGCAAATTCTGACATCTTATCACTGAATTCCCCCTCAAATTAGGCAATCTAGTTCTCTTTAATCTCTGAAAAACTCGACTATGCCAAAAATGTGACAATGTTGCCCTAAAACGTCAGTTTTTCATCATTGAGGATTTTACGTTACAGCCCATTAATAGTCAGATAACCCAAATGATAGAGATTCTACACCAGTATCATGACTACTCCACTATTTTCCACAATCTGTGATCGCATCATCAAATCTGTTCGCTAAAGTCCTGGACGGTGTCCCCAAACAACCCAGCTTGGTCGTTAAAAACTTGAAAAAAATTTCAATCACCAAATTTTTTCTAGAGACTCACCTCGTCACTGCGATCAAAAATTCCTTTTTGAGGCATTTGTTCTGGATCAAATTGACATTAAGCACCATGGTCCCTTCGTACGAACCCACTACCTTCGTACGAAGCCAGGGGTATCTTCATACCAGCATGTCTGACAGTTAATATCGTGCCTTCGTACCAAGCCATGCCTTCGTATGAAGCCATGCCTTTGTACGGAGCTATGCATCCGTACGACGCTACGCTGAAACCTCAAGAACACTTTTCGAACACAAATTTCGAACCAGAATCTTTATTTCTGCAAATTTCATGATGAAACTTCACAGGATTGTGCGTGAATCATTTCCGAATAGGATGACGTCTTCAATTTTGAATTTTGTCCGTGAATTGATCCTCAATTTGATGTTTTATTCAATTTTTATGTCAAAACTCCCTACACATCCAAAATTCACGAGCGTAGGTGATTCAGTCAATTGTTAGATCGATTGAATTGGTACCGTAGCTCTAATACCAACTGAGATTCCAGGATCCGGCGAGCTTGACGGAGCTTTTATCTGAAAACAACGTGTTTGGTGATAATAAACGATAAGAAACAAGTAGAAGATAGAATAGAACACTGAGCAGTCACTTATAATCTGGTCTCTATTGATTATTCAATGTTACAGCACCGTGAGACCAGTTGGACAGCATGTCCCCTCTAGGATCCAAAAGCTTGTGCAACACAAGACCTCTATATATAGAGGTGGCATCGTACGAAGGTCCCTGTGGCTTCGTACGAAGCTACTTGGTCTTGGACATCCAGTTACGAACCTACAAGCAGTCCCTTCGTATGAAGTGACTCCCTTCGTACGAAGGCACTGTTACAACACAGAACCTTGGTTCGTACTAGTTTTCACTCTAATCTATACAATATTCAACACACGCTCTATCTAACTATTCGCACAGTGGTAGACGTATGAAATATGCACCAACAATGAAGAAATAAAGATCAGAGAATAATGAAGTGTTTTGGCATCATCTGTTCTAGGGGAGATTGTTGGCTCATGTGATCCTTCCTGAAGAATAAATGATATAAAGCCAAAACTGGTTCTGTAACAACTTATCCTAATAATAGTGTTTGAATTCTATTTCCCTCTAATGGCAGCTGGCATCCAACATATGATGTTCTCTAAAGTCTGCTGATACTCAAAGTCTGTTATACACAAAGAACTGCTGAAGTCTAAAGTCTGGTGAAGATCTATCATCTGTTGAAGTCAAAGAACCACTAGAAGCCAAAGGCTTGATCAACCTTTATGGAAAGCACTGCTTAAGCTTCATCAGTGGTTGAGCCCATCAGTGTATATGTAACACCTCGCAAAAATCATGTCCAATATAGTCATGACACGTGTCATAAACCCTAATTATGTAAAAGTTAACTTAGAGGGACTAAAGTTGACAAACTGTGAAAAGATGTATGTGAGAGGACAAAAAGCATCAACATGCCAAACTTGTGCCTCTAATTGACCTCACACGATGTTAGTATTCTTTAATGAATCAACTATCGAACATAAGAAGCCGTTTGTGCTTAAAATCAAAAGTTTACAAAACACAGGGGTTAAAAGTGTCAACATGTTAATTCTTACCTCTGAGTGACCTTTTAATGATCCTGAGGCTTTGTAATGTTTTATTATATTCTCACGAATGTCGGTTAATGATTTCGTGAAGTTTCGGTACAATTATATGATGTAATTCGCAATTTCCAAGAAGAAGGGTTAAAAGTGTCAAATTGACAATTCTACTCCCGGGAGACCATTTCCATAAACCTGAAACATAATAATACATGGTTTTACTCCCAAGAACAATTAAAACTTGAATATATGGGCCCCTCATGCTGAAAATGTCAGATATTCGAGTTCTGAAAGTGCAGGGACTGAACTTGCAAACAAACAAACAACTTTTGAAACCAGCTGCCTGGCGTGGCGCGCCGGGTGCTCCCCTCCCTAGCGCGTGGCGCGACGGAGACCTGTTTCCAGTCAGAACTGGCAGCTGCCCAGCATGCAACCTGAAATCTACAATGGATTCTCTGAAATTCTGAGGCGTAAACAGTTGCATGTTGATGGTTTTTAAAAACCATTTGGACATTTGTGAGCATCATAAAACATCTGGGACACATGGATTGATCTCCTATCATCCTAATTCTCTTTATAAAGGCCCTCATTCACTTGAAGAACTTGCTCATTTTCAAAATCAGTCTTGTTCTCTCTCTAGCTGAATTCTCTGGAGCATCCTGATCTATAAGGAAGCTCTCTAAGTTCAAATTTTCGTGCTAAGGACCCTTGTAAGTGTTCTTGGCTCCTGTAGTTCAGTTTTCATTAGTATAAGGACCGAAAGTCAAAGTTAGCGTAATTCTGCTTTGACTTTTAGTTTAATCATAAACGGTCCAGCCATGGTTCTAAACGAATATGGCTATGTGATGGTAATTAAGTAGGTGATAATCCCTCAAAAGGGCACCTCCTAATTATCACATTTACTCAGTCAATTGTCGGGTTAAAATAATTAACAGAAAAGTCAAACGAGTCAGTTTTTGTTAAAAATTCATAACTGATAATGTAGAAGCTATAAAATACATTTTATCACTTTAATAACTTGGTAAATATTATAAGAACATGTTTAGGCATGTTCAACCCGACAATTCAGAGTTTAGGCTCGGTTCGCCGCCAAAAGTCGCAAAAGTTGACTTTTGCTTTGACTTTCAGTTCTGACCCAAATTAGCTTAGTATCTGTCACACCCCGATATTTCCACGTACTACCGGTGGTCCCGATGGGGAGTATCGTGACGTAGTTGATATCATCATAGTCAAACAACACAATTTTAAATGCACATCGGAAGCAAAAGATAGATTTATTTCAACCGAATAAAAATTGTAATATTAAGTATCACAACGTAGTTGAAATGGATCCACAGGCGGATCAAATAAACAGAAAATATAGTTCATCAGACTTAAATGCATCCAAGCTTGCGAGACTCTTAACGATGCTAAGGAGAGGCTTGCCTATTTCGAGTAGTACCTGCACTTAACCTTTTTGGGAAAATACGTTAGTTTACACTGGTAAATACAATTAACTGACTCATTTTGAAAAGGTTTAGAAAATTGATTTGAATGCACAAGGCACAAAACATTTTATAACTTGGGATAATTATTTATATATAAACTTGTAAAAGAATTACATGTTTCTTATGCGTTCAGTAGCCCGGGTTGACACCGGGTTAGAGCTTAATAGACACACCACATGATATAGTCACGCGGCGGGTTATTCCCGAAACCGGCGGTTATACCTTATTATTTATATATGCACTAACGGGTGTACGCCTACACCCGCGTGCTTAGTTCGTGGCCATTTCGTAAAATGATGCCAAGGATATCCGGGACATGGTCATTAAACCCCCAAAGGCTTTAAGCAAACAAAACAATTTAAACGGGACATTTCAATAATTTAACCTTCATACAATTAAAAATTCAATGCCCGACCAAGCGGTATTTTATATACCGTACCCCAAGCCCGTATAGGGAAATAAGTTAAAAGTATTTACCTTTGCAAGTATTAATCACAAATAGCAAGTGCGTGTAGCTTTTACCGGGTCTCCTATTCTGGAACAAAGGTTTTTTTTAATAACCTATTAGATTTCCTAACGGGTCTTTAATTAAGTTTAAACTTAGACCGGTTAGTTTTAAAGGAAGATACGGTTCAAACGCACGATTAAGCGAAGACCGGAATAGAATGTGATTTAGACCCGACAAGTTTGAAGACTTGTATAATATAGGTAAACTATACACATTCTGGATTTTGAGACAAAAATGATAAGGTTTGACCCGTTTCGGTCAACTTATGCAAACTAGTTACATAACCCGAACCGAACGCGCAAGATGCCTAACGGGTAACCATAAGAGTCATATATAGGTTTCCTAAGTTAATATTCCTTAAATATGTTGTGACATCAGTAGGATATCTTCTATTATGCCTGTAATGGATTTAGACTCAAACTATGCCCCGTAGGGGCATTTTGGTCATTTTAAGGGTTATAAAAGAGTTTAAATAATAATCTGAGTTATTGGTCTGATATAATCAGTAAAAATACTTAATTTAATAAGCTATAATAGTAGGGTATTACATATATGTAAAATTTATCATTTAAAACCAAACTATGCACCTTAGGGGCATTTTGGTAATTTCACATAGGCTTAAAAGGTCAAAACTGGAAATCTGAGTTTAAAACTTTTGCTTACTATTAATATATATAAATTTACTAAAAATATCCGTAGGCATCAAACCTTATATGTTTAAAATAGTTTTAATACATACTATGCGTTAAAAACGCTTAAAAAGGCGCTTTTGAGCTATTTCCGGGTTTTTAAAGGAAAGCTGGTATTTTTATTATTCCAGAAGGCTCAAAATGTTTTATTTATCATATTGGATCAGTAGAAAAAGGTTTGGTATCAAAAGGATTTGTAAAACCCATTTTATAGCCCAAAAGGGCAAAGCCGGCAATTACCGAAACAAGCTTAGAACTCTATGTTATGCTCAGCCTAAAATTAAATAAAAATCTTCAAAAATACCAAAATATTATTTTATATCAGTAGGTAAAAATTTTGGTATTAAAAATCGGGTTTAGATAGGCTATATGCTAATTACGCCGTTTAATTAATAAAAAGATTCTTATTTACGCTAATGAGCATAACTCCTAATCTAGACATCAAACTGATGTCAAATTTTAGGGACAAGTCTAATAATCAGTAACTAAGGTTTCTATTCTTTTACATTTTCAAAAATCACGTTTTAAGGTCAAAAGGGCATAATAGTCAACGTTTAAGCATTTAACGGAAACATGCATATGAGTCGGATAACTAATGAACCAAGTTGTATAATCTCAGAGAGTTATACTTATATGAAACCTGGTCCAAATAAGGCTCTAAGGCATTTCTAAACCATGCTACATTGGATCAGAACTGAAAGTCAAATCAAAAGTTAAATTATGCGACTTTCGGTTCCGATCCAAGCCTAAACTGAAAATTGTCGGGTTGAACATGTTTAGACATGTTCTTACATTAATTACCAAGTTATATTAATGATAAAACAGGTTGCATGGCTCCTACATTGCTAATTATGCATTAATTTGAAAATAAGCTTTCTGTTGACTTTTTAAGATTAGCTTTGACCCGACAATTGACCTAGTTAGAGTGGGAATCAGAGGGTGCCCTTTTAAGGGTTTATACCCACATAATTACCAACTCGTAGGTATTTTCAATTTGAAATTTGACTAGACAATTATTGATTAATCACGAAGTCAAACTCTAATTACGACGGTTTGACTTTAGGCTAATTAACTAGGCAAAACTGAATTAAAAAGGATTAAGGATACTTACAATGGCCCTAAGCACGACTAGGAAGCCTAAGAAACTTTGGTTGCTGATCAGAGAGCTCCAGAAATAAACTTGTGAAAGTTTGCAAATGAATGTGCATAAGAGTTGCAACTTGGGTGTCCTTATATATGCATTTTGATCACTTAGGGTCATGCCAAGGAGGTCTACAAGTGTTATGAGATCAATACAAGTGCCCCTATTGCATGTTAAACCATTGGAGGAGTCCCTGGTATAAGAAAACAAGCCTTTTAAGTCGGTTACAGACCTGAACTGGCAGCTGCCATGAGAATTCTGTCGCTGGCAATCTCACGCGGGTCACGTAAGCCCATAGGGCCATCTTACGCGGGCCGCCTGGTCTCCCATAACCAGCCAAATAAGTTTCACTTAATTACATTTCAGCCCCTGGTCCTTTCTAACGTGGTTTTAAGTCTTGTTCTTGCATTTTTGGCCCTATAACATTACTTTTAAGGGCTCCAAGACATATACAAACATCGTTAAGTCCTCGGTTAACTTTGTGATCACCCGTAAGGCCCTAGAATTCAACGTTGACGCTTTTAATCCCTCGTATACGAATATTGTCATAACTTTCTCATACGATAACGAAACTTGGTAAAATTTTTACCACTTATTCTAGTGAGCATAATTCATCGTTACAAAGCTTCGGGTTTGCTAAAAGGTCACTCAGAGCTATACTTTAAACATGTTGACACTTTTAACCCCTGTAGTTTGTAATCTCTCACTATCTTCCACAATTAGCTTCATATGATCCATGATTCATTCGTTTAAGGGTATAAACATCGTGTAGGGTTACAGTAAAGTATATTTATCCATTGTTGACACTTTGAACCCTTATATTCACATACTTTCTTTGTTTGTCAACTTTATTCCCTCTAAAGTAATCTTTTAAACGTTTAAAGCTTATGACACGTGTCGATACATTATTGGACATAAATTTTCGAGGTGTTACAGTATCTTTATGCCTTAAGGTTTCTTAGTGACCATATTATATGTTAGTATAACCCTCTGAGGTTATACTTCATGGTCCCTTAGTAATCTGAGTTATTTTGCATGTTTCCGTTATTTGCTTAAAATTTGACTATTATGCCCTTATATTATAAAAACGAGATTTTTGGATATATGAGAATACAAATAGCTTTATTACTGATATATAAGCATGTCAAATAAATTTGACATCAGTTTCTGGTCTCAAACTAAAGTTATACAGGATATCATAAAATGAAACTTTTTACTGATTAAACTACGCTTTTTAGCATAAATCATGTTTAAACCCAAATTTTGGAACCAAACTCATTACCTACTGTTATTATATAATTTTTAGAGATTTTTGGAATATTGGGTCAGATTATAAACTGACCATATCATTGAGTTCTTGTATAATTCGATAAATGACGATAATACCCTTTTTGTTAATAAAATGAGTTTAACAAATGATTAACATGTCAAACCTTCTCCTACTGATGTTATATGAAAAATAAAATATTTTAAGCATTCAAGTCTGATCAAAATCTCAGAATTTCATAAACATCTCAATTATCGTCAATTATCGACTTTTTCGCTAATTAGGTGCTTAGTATGGTTTAAAAACCATATTTATGTCACAACCCCCGATCCCTGTTTCCCGGGAACGGGCGGACGTGAGCTCAGAGTTTGGTGGTATCAGGTTGTTTTAGTCTCGCAGCGGAATTTACATCAGAACCGTAGTTAGGAAATGTTTATCAGAGTAAAACCACCTTCTTTTATATTAATAATAACATGAGCAAAAACCCAAGTTTCTTATTACAATACATTATAGGGATAAACCCTATTTTATTGAATTTAAAACATCGTTTATTACGTAACTTTTATAGCCACATTTTTCCCAAGCCTTCAGTGCTCTCCAGCTGGCTTTTCACTAATTGGCTGTTCACATTGTGTTACCTGTAACGCGTTTTAAAAACATTTGTCAGTCGGAAATACTTGTGAGTGAATCCCAGTTTAATCAAGAAACATTTTATCAATTAAAACAGTATTGAGAGCGATCACATTGTTTATTTCTACACAATTACTCATTCAGTATTTGCCACTCGACCGGATCTATGGCTATGGTCAAATTACCCATTGGCTAACTCGTTGTCCAATGGTAATGCACAGTCATTCAGACTTACTACTACTCGTAGTAAATTTTGTATACAAAACCCCATAATACCGGCAGTAATTGAAGAAATACAAAGACTCAATCACCGCTTAATTTCATAGTAAAACATTCAAGGTTTGGTAAAACATTACCAAAAACATTAACAAAAAGAGGATAAACTCACATTGCTGTCTTAGGCTTTTCGTAAGGGTTTCCTGGATATAATCTATAATTTATACAAATGTACATTGGTTAGTATCATAACCCTTTGAAATTATTAATGATACCCTCCCCGAGACGGCATTCCAACAACTATGTTGGGCAGAACCACGACAGTTGTTACGGAACCCTAAATCAATCGGGCAGCGTAACTGTTATGAAACTGGGGTTATAATACTTACAATGGAGCAGAACCTCGATAATTAGGGGTATAATACTTGGCTATAATAACTTTCCTACAGAATTTGTGATTCGAGATTTGAGAATGAGCGACGAAAAACGTAGACTGATGGCCTTCTTATATAGTTGCTGATTTCAGTCCTGTCGCGGCCCGCGTAAGGTAAGGCTAAGCCTTACGCGGCCCGCGTCAATACCAGTCAACGCAATAGCTTAGCTGAGTTTTTCACTAGACCGCCACGATCATGACACGTGTCGGCCTATGGGTGTATCCGCGTTTTACGAGCTCTCGCGGCCCGTGTTAACTAAGCATAACCCTTACGCGGCCCGCTTCAACTAAAGGTTTCAGCGGAGTCCGGTCACACTCTCATACGGCCCGCGTAAACTAGGGGTGAGGTATTACGCGGCCCGCCTCAGCCCTATATTTCTTGTTTTTATTTTATTTTATATGTTATAATCTATTTAGGGCTCGGTTTTCACATACGGGGTGTAATATAAGATATATAAGGGTATTTTAACATATAACAGGGTGTCGGAATAATTATAAGGGTGTTGATTTTACTGAGGGTTGTTACATTCTCCCCACCTTGTTTAGAGCTCGTCCTCGAGATCTACTGAAACAAGTGCGGATATTTCCTCTTCATTTCTGACTCGAGTTCCCATGTGTACTCAGGTCCTCTTTTGGAGTCCCACTTCACTTTGACTAGAACTAGTCTCTTATGTTTGAGATTCTTGACTTTCCTATCTTTAATCTGTAGAGGTCTTTCTACAAATTTAAGTTGTTCATTTACCTCTATATCCTTAAAAGGAACTATCAATGATTCATCAGCTAAACACTTTTTGAGATTAGATACATGAAACACATCATGTATTCCTACCATTTCCTCTGGCAGTTGTAGTTGATAGGCTACAGGTCCAATTCTTCTAATAATCTTAAAAGGTCCAACATACCTGGGACTTAGCTTTCCCCGTTTGATGAATCTTACTACTCCTTTCCAAGGAGAGACTTTCAATAATACTTTATCTCCTACCTGAAATTCCAATGGCTTACATCGATTATTAGCATAACTCTTTTGTCGATCACGTGCTGCTTTCAGTCGTTCCTTGACTTGAATAATCTTGTCGGTTGTTTCTTGTACAATCTCAGGTCCAGATAGTTGCTGTTCCCCAATTTCTGCCCAACAGACTGGGGTGCGACACTTTCGTCCATAAAGTGCTTCAAATGGTGCAGCATTGATACTTGTGTGATAACTATTATTATAAGAGAATTCTATTAAAGGTAAGTGATCGTCCCAATTACCTCCAAAATCAATTACACAAGCTCTAAGCATGTCCTCCATTGTCTGAATTGTCCTTTCACTTTGTCCATCTGTTTGAGGATGATAAGCTGTGCTTAACCTTAATTTGGTTCCCATCGCCTTTTGGAAACTTGGCCAAAAACGAGAGGTAAATCGACTATCCCTATCAGAAACAATTGATAAAGGAATGCCATGTAAAGAAACAATTTTATTTACATATAATTTGGCTAATTGTTCCATACTAATTGTTTCTTTCATTGGTAGAAAATGAGCTGACTTGGTTAGTCTATCTACAATCACCCAGATTGTATTATTTCCTTTCTTAGTTTTGGGTAATTTAGTAACAAAATCCCTTGTTATAAATTCCCATTTCCAGACTGGCATTTCTAATTGCTGTAATAAACCTGAGGATTTCTGATGTTCAGCTTTAACTTGTGAACAAGTTAAACATTTAGAAACATAGGTTGCTATGTCCTTTTTCATTCCTATCCACCAGAAAATTTTCCTTAAATCCTGGTACATTTTATCACTTCCTGGATGCATCGTATATTTAGACTTATGAGCTTCTTCTAATATACGATGACGTAAATTTCCTAATTTAGGTATCCATATTCTCTTTTCATGGAATCTCCAAATTCCATCTGTTCCTTGTTTTAATTCTTTTAACATACCTTTTAATTTTTCAGAATCATCCTTGATTACTGACTCTTGGGCTTCTCTTATTTGATCATTTAAATCTACTTGGAGATTTAATTTAAGAGAACGTACCCTTTTTGGCTTTTCATGATACTTTCGACTTAAAGCATCTGCCACTACATTTGCTCTTCCTTCATGATAATGGATATCACAATCATAATCACTAAAAATTCCATCCAACGTCTTTGTCTCATATTTAACTCTTTCTGTCCAAAAACATACCTTAAACTTTTGTGATCAGTAAATATGGTAAACTTACTACCATAAAGGTAATGTCTCCAAATCTTAAGAGCAAAAATTATAGCTCCTAATTCTAGATCATGGGTTGAATAATTCTCTTGATGATTCTTAAGTTGTCTAGATGCGTAAGCTATAACTTTCTAACGTTGCATCAATACACATCCATAACCTAATTTAGAAGCATCACAATAGACTACAAAGTCTTCAGTTCCTTCTGGTAATGCTAATATAGGTGTATGGGTTAATCTTTGTTTAAGAATTCTAAAGGCTTCTTCTTGTTTTAATCCCCATTCAAACTTAACAGATTTACAGGTTAGCTTAGTTAAAGGAATAGCTATTTTAGAAAAATCTTTAATAAATCTTCTATAATAACCAGCCAATCCTAAGAAACTTCTAATCTCGGTTGGTGATTCAGGGGTTTTCCATTTGGTAATTTTTTTTTTTTTTTTGGAACTGCAGCAACTTGTATTAAAGAAAAAAGGGGAACAAGACCAGCGAAAGGCTGGACAACATAGGGGAAAAAAAGAAACAGAAGGGGCACAACACACAGGAACTACATACACAAAACTAAAAAAAGCTGACACTTGGATTGACAATCCAGTTTTCCCAGTTGCACTCCATAAGCTTTCCTCTGTGTTTGACCCAGTTGAAAAGAGTCGAAACAATCTCTTCCGTGATGTAATCTGCCGTTCGATTCAAACCTTTGAAAATTCTATCGTTTCTAGCTTTCCAAAGACACCACATACCCGTATAGACAATCGCCAAAAGTAACTTTTTCATCATCGCATTCTCTGCGTCCTCAGCTTGTAACCGAAGCTGCTCCACGTCGACCAGCCCCGTAAAATCCCAGTTAGCCCAAAGCGAAACCTTCCTCCAGACCTGTTTCGCTATGTTACAATCAATAAAAAGGTGTTCAACTGTCTCCGCCACCAAAGGACAGTGAACACAGTCACCTGAAACAAGAGAGATACCCCTCACCATAAGATTATCTGACACGGGAATCCGGTTCTGGAATGCTCTCCATGCAAAGCAGTTTACTTTAATCGGCAGCCAATTTACCCAAGTGCAGACCTTATCATTCGACTCGAACAAGATTCTTTCCAGAACCTTTCTCACAGCTTTAACCGAGAAGGATTTTTCTTCCCCACCTATCCATTTCCACCTATCTCCATTCGAACCGAACGGATAGGCTGTCACCAGCGACTTTAAATCCCCCACGTCCATTTCCTCAATTGTGCTCAGCTTCTTTTTTCTCCAATTCCATGAAACTTGTATCATCCCATTAACATCACAAAACACCCTATAAGGGTATTTTGCCAAACCACGCATCTTTCCAAAACTGTGTGTGGTCTCCCACCCCGACTTCTCTGACTATAAACTCATTGAGATTCACCCCTAAGTCAAGAAAGTCACCTCCTACTTTGATGAAATGAGCCCAAGGGCCGATGCCAATGCTATTGGCCTTTATACGATCCATATGATTGTCAACCCGGTGAATCGCTTTAATACATTTTGCCCAAAATGCCCCTGGTTCTGTCCTCCAACGCCACCACCATTTGGAAATTAACGCCAAGTTTTGCAACCTCAAGCTTCCAACCCCCAAGCCGCCGAACGTTTTTGGCATGACAACCTTCCTCCATGTAACCCAATTTACCTTATGCGAATCACCAAGGCCTCCCCAAAGGAAGTGTCTTCTTATTCTTTCCATCTCCTCAATCACTTTTTTTGGAGCTCGAAACATAGAGAGGTAGTACAACGGTAAGGCACCAAGAACCGCTTTAATTAGAGTGAGACGACCTCCAAAAGAGAGACATGAGGCTTTCCAAGAGTTAAGTCTACTTTTTAACCTCTCCCCCACTGGATTCCAGTTGACCGATTTACCCATGCTAGATGCCACGGGAAGACCGAGAAAACTGAAAGGAAGTATGAATTCCTTCATGATTGACTAGGTGTCCAAGGAATTCTACCTGTTCTAACCAAAATTCACACTTTGAAAACTTAGCATAAAGCTTTTCTTTTCTTAATAAACTTAAAAGTGCGTGCAAATGCCTTGCATGATCCTCTTTATTCTTAGAGTAAATTAGAATATCATCTATAAAAACACTTATGAATTTATCCAAATATGGTTTACATATTCGGTTCATCATGTCCATAAATGCAGCTGGGGCATTGGTTAAACCAAAGGGCATGACAGCAAATTCATAATGACCATACCTCGTTCTGAATGCGGTCTTAGGAATGTCCTCTTCCTGTACCTTTAATTGATGATATCCTGACCTTAAATCAATTTTAGAGAAAAATCGCGCTCCTTGCAATTGATCAAACAGATCATCAATTCTCGGTAATGGGTACCGATTCTTAATTGAGACCTTGTTTAATTCACGGTAGTCAATGCACATCCGCATTGATCCGTCTTTCTTTTTAACAAACAATATCGGCGCTCCCCATGGCGATGAAGTTGGTTGTATAAATCCTTTTTCCAACAATTCATCTAATTGTTTCTTCAATTCTTGCATTTCGGCAGGTGCCAAACGGTAAGGTGCTTTGGCAATTGGTGACGTTCCTGGTATTAAATGGATTCTGAATTCAACTTCTCTATCCGGAGGTAGTCCTGGTAATTCTTCTGGAAAGACATCTGAAAACTGAGATACTACTGGAATATCTTTTAAATCTTTTCCTTTAGTGTTAGTGATTATAGAAATCAAATACACTATAGAACCTTTTCTTATACAACTTGCAGTTTTCATCACAGAGATAAATTTATTGGACTTAGAAGATTTATTTCCTTTAATTGTGATCGTTTTACCTTTTGGTGAATTTACTTGGATTAACTTTTGATCACATAAAATACTGGCTTTATTGGCTATTAACCAATCCATTCCTAAAACAACATCAAATCCTACCAGATTCATGGGATATAGGTTTGATATAAATTTCTGATTTAAAATTTCTATGCTTGCTCCCTGCAAGATTTCAGAAATTCTAACAGTTTCTCCATTGGCTGTCTCTACTAAACATTCATGTGGTAGTTTAGTTAATGACTGATTTAGAAATTTGCAAAACGATGTACTAATAAAACTTTGGTTTGCACGAGAGTTAAATAATACTTTAGCAAAGACATCATTAACTAAAAACGTACCAGCAATGACATCTGGAATCATCTTGGCTTCATCTGCAGTCAGAACAAATGCTCTAGCATTTTTAGTATTCTTGTTATCTGTAGCTGGAGCTAATTTTGGGCAATTCAACTTGATATGACCTTGTTCTCCACAATTGTAACATACCCTGCTGTTAGCTTTCTTTCTGCAGTTTTCTTCCTTGTGTCCCGACATTTTGCAAAAGTTACAGTATATGGAGCATCTCCCTGAATGCTTTCTTTTGCAATACCTACAGTAGGGTGTAGAGGTAGAGCTTATATTCTTCCCACGGTTAGAATTTCCAGAACGAAATTCTTGAGTCAACTTCTGGGTTAGGTTCCTCCTTTGATCCTCTTCTCTGGTACGGACTAACTCATCAGTCAAGGTATTGGCTAATTCTACAGCTTCTTCTATGGTTTGAGGTCTAGTTGCCTTGACTACGTGTCTAATTTCTCCAATTAATCCCCAAATATAACGAGAGATTAACACTGGTTCTGGTGAAGCAAGAGTTGGCACTATTCTAGCATATTCAAAGAATATTTTAGAGTACCCTTTACTATCTACACCAGTCATCCTAAGATTTAGGAATTTGTTTGCTATTTGCTCTTTTTCATTGGGTGGGCAGAACTTCCTTTCTACCTTGTTTTTAAATTCTTCCCATTCCATATTATAAGTCCTATCACTTCCTCTTGTCTGGAGGATAGTGTTCCACCATTCTAGTGCTGCATTCTTAAACAAATTAGAAGCAAACAATATCTTATCTTCTTCAGCACACTTACTTATCCTTAAGACTGCCTCAGTCTTTTCTATCCAGCGTAAGGTTGCAATGGCTCCTTCATTGCCCGAGAATTCCATTGGTTTACAAGACCAGAATTCTTTATAAGAACAACCGTTAGGCATGGTTCTTCTTCTTTTAGGAATAGGCATTTGAAGTATAGGCCCATTGTTTACGCTGTTTTCTGGTTCAATTGGTCGCTTACTGCTGTGTTTACTTTTATTATTCGCTTCTTGAATAGTTTGAATAATAAATGGCATAGCATCTATGATTCCTTGTGCCACTATATGTTGAACGGCACTATTATCCATTTGGTTTTCGTTGTTATGGATGCTCGGATTATCATTAACCACGTTAATGTTACTCTGGTTATCGTTATTCAGATTTCCTTGATTTCCTTCATCGGCGATCTGAATTTTAAACATTTACCCCATATTAATATCACAATTAATATCTAATATAGTTAATCATAATTCACATGATACGCAATTTAACAAAAAACGTAGATCATTGCTACTTACTCTTTTCATATACTTATGCGTCTATTACACACTAGTACAGAATTAAAGATTACAATACCAACAGAAATAAAATAATAATATGCATCCATACACACATATTTTTATTTATTTATTTATTTTTATTATTATTACTACCGCTTCCTCCATTCTAACATTCACGGATATGGATTCATCCAAAAATCCATATTGCGCTCATCGTATTTCCATACGAGACGCTCTCCCACCTGACGCATTCTCTCACTGTTCTCTAAAATTTCCTCCCCGAAAGTCCTAAGTTCTTGAACGTTTTCTGCACTCATTGGGGGTGCAGGTTCTCGGACTGGGTTTGGAATCTGGGGTGCGTTTTCCTGATATGGGGGTGACAGTTCATGAAATTGGTAAGGATCCTCTAATATCTCCCTAATATAATCATCTTGGTAATAGGGATCTAAAGGGTCCATACCTGGATAAGCTTCTATGTTCTGTATGGGTGGATAATCCTGAATAGGGTAACGTTGCACAAAGTCTCTATTGTCGTCCCACCAGGGGTCATAATTCGGGTCTATGGGGTTTGGTGCAGGTACTCTAGGGATTTCTTTTGGGTTAAAGTTGTCTATCTCCACTTGGTTTTCCTGATTTTCTATTTCCATGGGTTGTTCTGGGTTTTGTGGTTATGGGACTATTAGTTGTTCCAGACCTGGGTCAGCAGCAGTTGTAGCTAAGATATGAAAATTAGCTAGGCTTCTATTTAGCATATCTTGAGTATGAGCATCTGTTTCTTTCTTAATGGCTGCTAAAGCCCTTTGCTGTTGCAGTTTTCGCATTCTCTTCCTACGAGCAAAAGCTTCTTTACTGAACCACCCTCGTTTCTTAGTAGGAAATGGTTCTTCAGATTTAGCTCTAAAGGCAAATATCCCGTCTTCCTGATCAGCAGTATACCCAGAGAGGGCAGGCTGTGATGATGTACCTTCACTCCTAGGTGAATCAGCTAACTGACGATTCACGTCTGATGGTCCTTGATCACTCATACTGAAAACTAACAGATAGTCAAATAACACATAACCAATAAATACAGTTATGCACGTATTATTTCCTAACACAAAATTTAGAATTTAAGTGTCAGCAGAACACTTCTTTGGCTCAGACCAGTGGCTAGGCTCTGATACCACCTTCTGTCACAACCCCCGATCCCTGTTTCCCGGGAACGGGCGGACGTGAGCTCAGAGTTTGGTGGTATCAGGTTGTTTTAGTCTCGCAGCGGAATTTACATCAGGACCGTAGTTAGGAAATGTTTATCAGAGTAAAACCACCTTCTTTTATATTAATAATAACATGAGCAAAAACTCAAGTTTCTTATTACAATACATTATAGGGATAAACCCTATTTTATTGAATTTAAAACATCGTTTATTAGGTAACTTTTATAGCCACATTTTTCCCAAGCCTTCAGTGCTCTCCAGCTGGCTTTTCACTAATTGGCTGTTCACATTGTGTTACCTGTAACGCGTTTTAAAAACATTTGTCAGTCGGAAATACTGGTGAGTGAATCCCAGTTTAATCAAGAAACATTTTATCAATTAAAACAATATTGAGAGCGATCACATTGTTTATTTCTACACAATTACTCATTCAGTATTTGCCACTCGACCGGATCTATGGCTATGGTCAAATTACCCATTGGCTAACTCGTTGTCCAATGGTAATGCACTGTCATTCAAACTTACTACTACTCGTAGTAAATTTTGTATACAAAACCCCATAATACCGGCAGTAATTGAAGAAATACAAAGACTCAATCACCGCTTAATTTCATAGTAAAACATTCAAGGTTTGGTAAAACATTAACAAAAAGAGGATAAACTCACATTGCTGTCTTAGGCTTTTCGTAAGGGTTTCCTGGATATAATCTATAATTTATACAAATGTACATTGGTTAGTATCATAACCCTTTGAAATTATTAATGATACCCTCCCCGAGACGGCATTCCAACAACTACGTCGGGCAGAACCACGATAGTTGTTACGGAACCCTAAATCAATCGGGCAGCGTAACTGTTACGAAACTGGGGTTATAATAGTTACAATGGAGCAGAACCTCGATAATTAGGGGTATAATACTTGGCTATAATAACTTTCCTACAGAATTTGTGATTCGAGATTTGAGAATGAGCGACGAAAAACGTAGACTGATGGCCTTCTTATATAGTTGCTGATTTCAGTCCTGTCGCGGCCCGCGTAAGGTAAGGCTAAGCCTTACGCGGCCCGCGTCAACACCAGTCAACGCAGTAGCTTAGCTGAGTCGTTCACTAGACCGCCACGATCATGACACGTGTCGGCCTCTGGGTGTATCCGCGTTTCACGAGCTCTCGCGGCCCGTGTTAACTAAGCATAACCCTTACGCGGCCCGCTTCAACTAAAGGTTTCAGCGGAGTCCGGTCACACTCTCATACGGCCCGCGTAAACTAGGGGTGAGGTATTACGCGGCCCGCCTCAGCCCTATATTTCTTGTTTTTATTTTATATGTTATAATCTATTTAGGGCTCGGTTTTCACATACGGGGTGTAATATAAGATATATAAGGGTATTTTAACATATAACAGGGTGTCGGAATAATTATAAGGGTGTTGATTTTACCGAGGGTTGTTACAATTTAACACCTAAGACTTGTTACCTACTGATTTTATAAATAAATTTTAGCACTTTCACAGTAAGTATAAGTCTTGAACTCAGACTTCTAATTTTGTCCCTAAAACCATATGTGAAATGACCAAAATGCCCCTACGGTGCATAATTTGGCCATAAATGGTAAACCACACATATGTATGATATCCTACTATTATAACACTATAAAATAAATATATTTACAGAATGTTTTAGACCAGAACCTCAGTTTGATATTAAACCTCTTTTATAAACTTTAAAATGACCAAAATACCCTTACGGGACTTAAATTGGTTTTAATTTCTTTTGGGGCATAATTGTCGATATCCAACTGATATCATAACATAATTAAAGCATAATAACTTATGGAACTTGTACATGACTCGTCCGGCTACCCGTTATGCATATACACGCTCGGTACGGTTTATGTAACTAGTTTGCATAAATTAGCCGAAACGGGTCAAAACTTATCGTTTTGACTTCAAATTCCAGAATTTATTTAGTTTACCCATATAATACAAGTCTTCATACTTGTTGGGTCTAAATCACATTCCAATCCGGTCACCGCTTAATCTAGCGTTTCGTGCCGTAAACCTTTCTTTAAACTATCCGGTCTAAGTTTACAACTTAAATAAGACCCGTTAGGAATCTAATAGGTTAATAAAACCTTCGTTCCAGATTAAGAGCCCCGATAGAAGTTATTTGCACTTGTTTGAGTAGACCATACGGCTGAGTATACAAAATTTACATTTTAAGCTCAGGTAAATACTTTTAACTTCTTTTCCCTTATACGGGCTTGGGATACGTTAAAATATTACCGCTTGGTTGGGTGTAGAAACATTTTAATTGAAGATGGTTAAATGACAAAATCCCGTTTTTAATCATTGTTGCTTGATAACAAATAACATTGGGGGTTAACGACCGTGTCCTGCATATCCTTGGCTCATTTAAGAATTGCAAATGGCCACGACTTAAGCACGGGGTGTAGGCATACACCTGACAGTTGCGTATGTAAAGATATACCCATTTGTTGAGGATTACTCACCGTGGGATTATATTAGATGTGAGTCGATTAATCTGGTTCGGCTTTTGTACCGGGCCTAAATGTTAGACAAACATGTAAATCTGATACAAGATTGTTATTAATATAATTGTCCCAAGTTATAAAAGAACATTTGTGCCTTGTGCATTTAAATCAATTTTTATAAACACTTTTCAAAAGAGTCGGTAAATTGTATTTACCAGTGTAAACTAACGTATTTTCAAAAAGATTGAGTGGCAGGTACTTATCATAATTGGCTGGGAGCTCTGGGCGTTAGTTAGAGAATCTTGCAAGTTCTAAACGCTTAAAGTCTGTTGAACAATAATTTTTGTATTTCTGTTTTAGATCCGCCTGTGGACACTCTTACAACCGTTTGTATAATATTTATTAATACCTTGCATTTCGGTTTGTAATAATATTTTCTACCAAGACTTCCGCTGTGCGATAACTGTGAATATTTGACTATGATGATATCAACTACGTCACGATACTCCCCACCGGGCCCACCGGTAATACATGGAAATATCGGGGTGTGACAGGTTGGTATCAGAGCCAACATTCAGTGAATTAAACACCGGCCTTTTGTGTTTAATCTCAATGACACAGTAGCATATTCCTTGGCTTCCGAGTCTAGGCAAATGACCTAGGATTAATCCTAATCTTCTTGGTTTATATTTTGTTTGTTTTTGTTTTGACAGGACTACATTCATTCATGCCGCCGAGAGTTAGAGGCAGAAGTGGACGAGGCAAAGCCCCGATGAGAGGTAGAAATGATCATGAAGCGGGGCCGTCGCACTGGCGCACACCCTCAGCATCCTTTGGCTCCAGCCCGCAAGAAGACTGGAGAACCTACCTTGAACCCGCGAGATGCTCTGTCTCGCTTAGCTCCTCGCCATCATACCATAACTCCTTCGGGCCGCACCAGGAAGACGAGCCCCATGATTCGCACCACTCATACATACCTTTGCAGCGATCCGGTTCTCACCACTCCTTCCAGGATCCCACACCCTACTTCCAGAGCCGTTTCAACCCAACGAACCAAGTTGAAGAACCACAGGGTCCTAACCCACTGGGGCCGCATACCACTTTCCTGAGTATCAGGACATGGATATGGATGAAGATCCAGATCCAGCCATGCCACCATCTGGGACGCCATCGAGATTTCCAGCGGATCTTCTTTTCATGGTTCGCCATACAGAGGCCCGGATATATGGGCCGAAAGGTGGAGCACGTATAAGTGGGAGTTTACTCCCCCTCACCACAACTCACCACCTCACCAACAGGTTCCCTCAGAGGACCCAAACTTTCAGGCGGTCACGCCACCGCCACCGCCAGCACCAGAGCAGCCACCGCCTCCAGAATCATTAAGGCGAAGAAGAAGTGCACGGATGTCCGTGCGTGGGGGTTTTCATTTCAGCACCCCCAACACTCCGGAACTACCCGCCGCTGTATGAAGACCCACAAATGGGTGGGCCTTCAAGCGCTATTTCTGAAGTCGACTCTGCACCAGTCGCACCCGCACCACCACCACCACCACCACCCATGGGTTATGAAAACCCAATCCCTACTTACCCAGATGCAGCTGGGTACAACCCGTATGAGCAATAAGCTTACTCAGGTTATCATTACAGTGCACCTGCCGTCGACCCATGCGTCGAGGCAGCAAACTTTAATGCTCTTTACCCTTCACCCTTTCCACCCGCGTACCCAACAGGGTACCCTGCATATGGGTATCAATACCCACCACCTCCACAACCTCAGCAGCAGCAGCTGCCGCAACCTCTACTCCAGCAACCTCAGCAACAAGAAATCCTCCAGAGGTTGCATGAGGTGGAACAAAGGGTAGAAGAAGAGCATAAAAGTCGCCACGGTCTTCTAAAGGGTTTAGCAAACCTCATTAAGGGGAAAAAGAAGAAGGACCGTTGAAGACTCTTAATTAATTATCTTTTTGTAATTTCATTTCAATTAAGTCCCTGCGTGGACATTTAATTTAAGTATTTAGTCCCTGTGTGGACTTATTTCTTTATTTCGTCCCTGCGTGGACAATCTTGTTTGTTTAAAGTCCCGTTTAGGGCAACTATTGTAATTCTTAGGACTTATTATGAGAAGTATCCTTTTTGCAATTACATTAGCATTAAACATATATATACAAATCAAATTATCATTCAATTTATAATTGATCTGCCATTAAACCTCAAAAGAAAATCTTAAAGGTATAACCTAGCCTATATGTCATTCTAGACATGGTTATGATGGTAAAACCTTTTTAAGATAATAAATCCTTGTTAACATCTAAGAACATGTTAGCACTATTGGCAAATGTGATTCGAGAAAATCATGCTAGTCATCCTTATATTGGATTCTTCCAATTCCTTATCTAGCCTAAGGATCTAGAAATCATGGCTTATATCATCAAATAAGATGATCATACTAAAGCATCCACTATGCGATGTCATTACTTTGCCTTCGGGCCAAATTATTTCAAATACATAACAAATGACAGTTGTAGTCTATGACTCCCTGTCAAGAAAAGGTGATGAACTATGGTCAAACCTTAATGCCTCGATCCTAGAAGATCATGGCTTATAAACTAAAACTGTCCTTATGACAAGGCCTTTTATGCCACCCTAAATACTCTAAATGTTTGTATAACTAAGAATAAATATAACGAAAAATTTAAATAAATCTGATTATCAAATTAACTAAATATGGTCTATTTATACCATGGTTAATGAATCATCAAAAATGATGATTCCATAATAGATCACTAGACAAGTTATTGTCAATTGTTTTATAGCGATCAAGCTTCATCATAGCAGACTCAGATGAAGTTAATAGTCATCCAAATGAAAGGAATGATAATACCAGAATGAATGTAACGGGTGCTGATCTACAAGCAATGATAGACAATGCTGTAACAAAAGCTATGGACAGAATATACAAAGAATCAGGTGCTACAAGCACCAAGACTCAATCAGCAGCTAACACTAAGCCCCCTTCTAAATCACATGCATCAAAGAAAGATGATTCTCAGCACTCGTCAAATCAGAAAAGTAAATCACATGCAGTTGGATGATTTATTGGAAAAAGGTTTTATTCAACTAGTTCGTCTCCTTGGGGAGCGCCTATCCTATTTTTTAAGAAGAAAAATGGCTCAATGCGTCTATGCATTGATTATCGTGAGTTGAACAAGGTTACAATCAAGAACCGCTATCCATTGCCAAGGATCGATGATCTATTCGATCAGCTCCAAGGGGCAAGTTTCTTCTCAAAAATCGATTTGAGGTCGGGATATCATCAGTTGAAGGTTAGAACCGAAGATGTACACAAGACCGCATTCAGTACAAGATATGGCCACTACGAGTTCTTAGTTATGCCTTTCGGGCTCACTAACGCACCTGCAACATTCATGGATCTCATGAATCGAGTCTGCAAGCCGTACTTAGACAAATTTGTCATTGTCTTCACTGATGACATTCTTATTTATTCAAAGAGCCAAGCCAATCATGAAAACATCTCCGATGCATTCTTAAACTCATGCAACAAGAGAAGCTCTACGCAAAATTCTCTAAATGTGAATTCTGGCTTCGAGAAGTCCAATTCCTTGAGCATGTGGTAAGTGAGCGTGGTATCCAGGTGGATCCCGCTAAGATTGAAGCAATTATGAATTGGAAAGCACCCAAGACGCCCACAGATATTCGCAGCTTCTTAGGTTTGGCAGGCTACTACAGGCGTTTCATCGAAAACTTCTCAAGAATTGCAGCACCTTTGACTTCATTAACTCGCAAGAATGTAAAGTTTGATTGGGGTCCCAAACAACAAGAATCCTTTGATATTCTCAAACAAAAATTAAGCAATGCTCCTGTGTTGACATTGCAAGAAGGGATAGGAGAGTTTGTTGTTTATTGCGACGCATCACACACTGGTATGGGTTGTGTGCTTATGCAAAGAGATAAGGTCATTGCCTATGCATCACGTCAACTGAAGGTGCACGAAAAGAACTACACCACCCATGATTTAGAATTGGGTGCCATTGTATTTGCACTAAATTTATTGAGGCATTACCTGTATGGAACCAAGTGTGTAATCTACTCAGATCATAAGAGCCTCCAACACTTTTTTAACCAGAAAGATCTTAACATGAGGCACCGTCGTTGGATGGAAACATTGAACGATTATGACTGCGAAATTCGCTACCTTCCGGGTAAGGAAAATGTGGTCGCCGACACACTAAGCAGGAAAGAAAGGATTAAACCTATTCGAATTAATGCCAAAAGTATTGAACTAAAGAACAGTCTGAATGAAAGACTGTTAGTCGCTCAGAAGGAAGCTATACTGGAACCTAACTTTCCAAATGAGAAGTTAGGCGTAACTGCTGATCAATTACCTTTTGGCAAAGATGGAATCCTTAGATTGAATGGTCGAATTAGGGTTCCAATTCATGGAGGACTTAAAGATGTAATCCTCCAAGAAGCTCATAGTTCTAAATATTCAGTTCATCCGGGCAGAGATAAGATGTACCAGGATCTGAAGGAAAATTATTGGTGGATAGGATTGAAGAAATCTATAGCCACATTTGTGGCTAAATGTCTGACGTACGCACAGGTTAAAGCCGAGCATTAGAAGCCGTCGGGTTTACTGCAATAACCTGAGCTTCCCACTTGGAAGTGGGAAATGGTAACTATGGATTTCATCACCAAGTTACCAAAGACAAAACATGGAAATGATACAATATGGGTTATAGTCGACAGACTGACGAAGTCAGCCCATTTTATACCCATCAAGGAGACGCATAGCTCTGATAAACTAGCTCAGCTATACGTGGACAAGATTGTATCTCTCCACAGAGTGCCAGTATCAATTATATCTGATAGAGATACCAGATACATATCTCATTTTTGGAAAAGTTTTCAGCAATCTCTAGGCACTCGTTTGAATTTCAGTACTGCTTATCATCCTCAGACGGATGGGCAAAGTGAGCGTACGATTCAAACTTTGGAAGACATGCTCCGGGCTTGTGTTATAGACTTAGGTGGAAGTTGGGATGATCACCTTCCTTTGATTGAATTTTCATACAATAACAGTTATCATTCGAGTATCCAAGCCACGCCTTTTGAGGCCTTGTATGGAAGGAAATGTAGAACGCAAGTTTGTTGGGCGGAAGTTAGAGAAACCCAACTATCAGGACCTGAGATAGTCCTTGAGACGACAGATAAGATTGTTCAAATCCGTGATCATCTAAAAGATGCCATGGATAGGCAGAAGAGTTACGCTGATAAGAGACGCAAACCTCTAAAATTTGAAGTAGCTGATAAAGTATTGCTTAAAGTGTCACCCTGGAAAGGAGTAATGAGATTTGGCAAAAAGGGCAAGCTGAGGCCAAGATATATCGGACCATTCGAAATCATCAAATGTGTCGGGAGCGTGGCATATAAGCTGAATCTACCTGAAGAGCTTAGTGGAATTCACAATGTGTTCCACATCTGCAATTTGAAGAAATGTCTGGCCAATGAGACACTAGCAATGTCCCATAAGGACGTGCTGATTGACGAAAGCTTGAAGTTTGTTGAAAAACCCTTGTTAATCGAGGATCGACAGGTTAAAAAACTTTGAAGAAAGAATGTCCCAATTGTAAAGGTGAAATGGGATGCCCGTAGAGGCCCAGAATATACGTGGGAAGTTGAGTCCACGATGAAACAGAAATACTCTCATTTGTTTCAGTAAATCTCGAGGTTGAGATTTCTTTTAAGGGGGTGAGGATGTAACACCTCGCAAAAATCATGTCCAATATAGTCATGACATGTGTCATAAACCCTAATTATGTAAAAGTTAACTTAGAGGGACAAAAGTTGACAAACTGTGAAAAGATGTATGTGAGAGGACCAAAAGCGTCAACATGCCAAACTTGTGCTTCTAATTGACCTCACACGATGTTCGTATTCTTTAATGAATGAACTATCGGACACAAGAAGCCGTTTGGGCGTAAAATCAAAAGTTTACAAAACACAGGGGTTAAAAGTGTCAACATGTTAATTCTTACCTCTGAGTGACCTTTTAACGATCCCAAGGCTTTGTAATGTTTTATTATATTCTCACAAATGTCGGTTAATGATTTCATGAAGTTTCGGTACAATTATATGATGTAATTCGCAATTTCCAAGAAGAAGGGTTAAAAGTGTCAAATTGACAATTCTACTCCCGGGAGACCATTTCAATAAACCTGAAACATAATAATACATGGTTTTACTCCCAAGAACAATTAAAACCTGAATATATGGGCCCCTCATGCTGAAAATGTCAGATATTCGAGTTCTGAAAGTGCAGGGACTGAACATGCAAACAAACAAACAACTTTTGAAACCAGCTGCCTCGCGTGGCGCACCGGGTGCTCCCCTCCCTGGCGCGTGGCGCGACGGAGACCTGTTTCCAGTTAGAACTGGCAGCTGCCCAGCATGCAACCTGAAATCTACAATGGATATTCTGAAATTCTGAGGCGTAAACAGTTGCATGTTGATGGTTTTTAAAAACCATTTGGACACTTGTGAGCATCATAAAACATCTGGGACACATGGATTGATCTCCTATCATCCTAATTCTCTTTATAAAGGCCCTCATTCACTTGAAAAACTTGCTCATTTTCAAAATCAGTCTTGTTCTCTCTCTAGCTGAATTCTCTGGAGCATCCTGATCTATAAGGAAGCTCTCTAAGTTCAAATTTTTGTGCTAAGGACCCTTGTAAGTGTTCTTGGCTCCTGTAGTTCAGTTTTCATTAGTATAAGGACCGAAAGTCAAAGTTAGCGTAATTCTGCTTTGACTTTCAGTTTAATCATAAACGGTCCAGCCATGGTTCTAAACGAATATGGCTATGTGTTGGTAACTAAGTAGGTGATAATCCCTCAAAAGGGCACCTCCTAATTATCACATTTACTCAGTCAATTGTCGGGTCAAAATAATTAACTGAAAAGTCAAATGAGTCAGTTTTTGTTAAAAATTCATAACTGATAATGTAGAAGCTATAAAATACGTTTTTTCACTTTAATAACTTGGTAAATATTATAAGAACATGTTTAGGCATGTTCAACCCGACAATTCAGAGTTTAGGCTCGGTTCGCAACCGAAAGTCGCAAAAGTTGACTTATGCTCTGACTTTCAGTTCTGACCCAAATTAGCTTAGTATCTTTATGCCTTAAGGTTCCTTTGTGAACATATTATATGTAACCCTCTGAGGTTATACTTCATGGTCCCTTAGTAATCTGAGTTCTTTTGCATGTTTCCGTTATTTGCTTAAAATTGGACTATTATGCCCTTATATTATAAAAACGAGATTTTTGGATATATGAGAATACAAGTAGCTTTATTACTGATATATAAGCATGTCAAATAAATTTGACATCAGTTTCGGGTCTCAAACTAAAGTTATACAAGATATCGTAAAATGAAACTTTTTATTAATTAAACTACGCTTTTTAGAATAAATCATGTTTAAACCCAAATTTTGGCACCAAACTCATTACCTACAGTTATTATATAATTTTTAGGGATTTTTGGAATATTGGGTCAGATTATAAACTGACCATATCATTGAGTTCTTGTATAATTCGATAAATGATGATAATACCCTTTTTGTTAATAAAATGAGTTTAACATATGATTAACATGTCAAACCTTCTCCTACTGATGTTATATGAAAAATAAAATATTTTAAGCATTCAAGTCTGATCAAAATCTCAGAATTTCATAAACATCTCAAATATCGTCAATTATCGACTTTTTCGCTAATTAGGTGCTTAGTATGGTTTAAAACCATATTTAACACCTAAGACTTATTACCAACTGATTTTATAAATAAAGTTTAGCACTTTCACAGTAAGTATAAGTCTTGAACTCAGACTTCTAATTTTATCACTAAAACCATATGTGAAACGACCAAAATGCCCCTACGGTGCATAACTTGGCCATAAATGGTAAACTACACATATGTATAATATCCTACTGTTATAACACTATAAAATAAATATCTTTACAGAATGTTTTAGACCAGAACCACAGTTTTCTATTAAACCTCTTTTATAAACTTTAAAATGACCAAAATACCCTTACGTGACTTAAATTGGTTTTAAATTCTTTTGGGGCATAATTGTTGATATCCTACTGATATCATAACATAATTAAAGCATAATAACTTTTGGAACTTGTACATGACTCGTCCGGCTACCCGTTATGCATATACACGCTCGGTACGGTTTATGTAACTAGTTTGCATAAATTAGCCGAAACGGGTCAAAACTTATCGTTTTGACTTCAAATTCCAGAATGTATTTAGCATAAATTAGCATAAATTAGCTGGTCACGGCCCCGTGTCCACCCTTCTTCTCTTTCTTCATTTAATGCAGTTTGTCTGTATTAGTTGACCACGCCCCCGTGTCTGTTGGGCACGGCCCCGTGTGCAGAAGCGTATCTGTACTATCAATATTTGCTCAGATTCTTTGAATCTTTGTGTTGACCACGGCCCCATTTCCGCTGGACATGCACCCGTGTTGGGAAATAGAAGCTTCTATAACTTTGTCTTTTCTGCAGACACTTGGGCACGCCTCCGTGTCCCCAAGACACGGGGCATATTCAGCCTTCTATTGCCTTGTTTTTGCTTGGGAAGATGTTGTCGAGGGGTCGGGCATGCCACGTTTATTCATTTTCTTGTATTTATGTTAGATTTAGCTGCATTTTTGCTTCTTTTGTTCATTTGAGTGCATTTAATCTTGAAAATACAAAAGGAAGACAAAAACACACCTTTTCCAACATTAGTACTAAAAAAGGGTTAGTTTTATGCCTCATTTGATGTAATTTATATGTTGCATTTTACACACATCAAATACCCCCACACTTGAATCTTTGCTTGTCCTCAAGCAAAACTCTTTATTTTGTGGCTTACACACCCAAATGGAATGAGTAGAAGAGAAGGTTTTGGGCTTGTCATAGAGTGTCGGGATTCCAAGATTCTTTATTAGGTTTTATTTTTATTTTATTTACAATCCTATTCGTTATGATTTATTTAGAACATTACATATCAGAAATTACTTATTTGGGCATAACATGCCTCTTTAAAATTCTATTTATATACAAGTTCACATACCTCACGGGAGATCACGCAACACTCGGCCGAAGATGTAGTTTTGTGAAACACTCGAGAGCGGCATGGAACTTACTTCTACCATATGCTTGCCAAGCAATCAATCCTCTTCCTTTTTAACTATAAACCTTTGCAAGTATCAAGAGAACTTTTGGGGAAGGGTTAGGCTTGGGTTAAAGGTAGGTGGTTTTGGGTTAGTGGTTAGTAGAAAAGGGCAAAAAGGCGTAAAAAGCGTCGGTTTTCGTAAAACATTTTGTTTTTGTGACTTTTTATTCTAATGAAGCTTTTTTCAAACAAGCTTTCTTTTGATGAGCTTATTTGTTTATTGCTAACTTCATTTTTCTTTTCTTCTCTATAATTTTTTTTTATAAGGAAGTTAAAAGGAAACCGAGCTTTGTTACTAAAATAAAGGGTTTAAAATGAAAAAGGTTTTGGTGGGTAAGGGGTGTTTGTTTTGGGTAAAGAAACAAAAATGTTTAGGCTCAAAGGGGTTAACTAGGGGGGATTTTGGGTAGGTGGTAAAAAAAAAGAAAAAGAATGGTGTTGAAAGAAAAAGGGTTAGTCCTAATGCCTCCATCGTTTACTTACTTGGGTTTAAGTTGGTAAGGACCGGGAATGTATAGTCATGGCAAGTTCTAGAGTCGTAAGAAACCAAGCGGCTATTCACACAAGAAACGAAAAATGGGCATTTAGTTTTAAGATGTGTATTTGTATGCTCAATAAAGGCTCAAAACTCACTTTTTGTGGGAATGGGTTTTTTTAACGTGATCAAGTATAATCAAATTTTAACTAGATTTGTCATGCCGTTTCATAATTTTCTTATGTTGGTTCTTTTTATCACGACGTTATCGGTTGTAAATTTATAAAAATATAACCTTTTTAGAACTTGTTATTCCCAATTTAAAACCAAGAGAAGTAAAAAAAAAAATGAAAAGTTTTTGGAAAATTTGGGGTGTTTAGTGGTTCCAATAGAGTTTTGTGTAAGGCTTGTGATTAGGACTTGCAAAATTCAAGGTTTTAGCATCCCCCCCCCCCCACACTTAAATTACACATTGTCCTCAATGTGTCCCAAAAATAAGTTTTTAGGTTGATTGGATGTGTAAAAGGTGTGTTAAAAACAAAATTTAATGTTACTGGGCAGCTCGACACGGGCCCGTGTTGGATGAGCACGGCCCCCGTGGTCAGATTGCCAGTAACGATGACTTACAGAAGGTGGACACAGGGGAGTGTTGGGTGAAAACGACCCCGTCTTGGCACAAGTTAAACAGCAATCTGCAGAATTAAACAAACAGCAGGTCTGGGCGATGGGCACGGGGGCGTGTCGGCTGGGCACGACCCCGTGTGGACAAACTGCAAAAGTGTAAAACAGGTTTCTTGCTTCGGTTTTGTTGTCCCGGCTTTAGTAGCACTAATGTTTAGTGCTCTAAACCTCGTATGTACATGTTTAACTAATAAATACCACACCAAACAATAACCAACATCCTAAATTACCAACGTTTACCATCCACGTCACAAGTTAAAAAGAAAAAGAAATGCAGAAATTAAAAAGTGCTAGAGAAAGTAAATTGTTCATGGGATAAGGGTGTTAACCTGTGAGACCTCCAACCGTGGGATGCTACCTCCAACTCCTCCCGCTCAATCCATGTCCTCGTCGTCATCATCATCACCTCCTCAATGGCCCGCCATATATTCCCGGATGTTTCCAATGTCATCCTGCATGTCGGAGATATTTCTCTCTATCACTTCGACCCTGGAGTATGTGTTGCTGGCCATGTTTTAGGTGTTCCTGGTGCACATAAGGTTTTCCTGCAATAAATCGTGTAAGCTTTGAAAGTTAGGAAAACCGCCTCCTTGAAAGGAGGGTTGACCCGGATCACCATGGTGCTGGTAGTGGTACTGAGGAGGAGAACGGATGTGTGGAGCGTGTAAGACGAGATCTTCTTGAGGGTTCCATGCATGCCCTTGAACAGTTTGGAATCTGACCGTCCCGTCATCCGCTTCATTGATCAAGTTCATGGAGCAGCAAATGACTATGTCCACTTTTCTCGACCATTGGCCCTTTTGAAAGGACCTCGGCATCCTTGTAAAGTGTTTGAAAAGGCGTTAAATCCACCCTCCAAAGAAGACAGGAGTCGGGGGAGTAGTAAGCTGGTTCAGGTGCATGTTACGGAGTAGCAGGTGCGGAACATCAAGGTTGACACGGTTGTGGATGCAATGGAGGATTAGCAGATCCCATAACCCTACAACACCGCTGCTGTCGTGTCTCTGGCTAAGAGAGTAGGTGAGGACCCAGTGGATGTAGCGGTAGAGAGGGTCTCTCAACAGTGTGCTCTTAGTTCGGCTCGGGTTATAGTTGCCCTCTCTGATCTGAGCCCAAGCAGCGTGGCGTTGATTTTCCGGAATCTCACGTAGACCGCCGGTGTTCTCTTCATCTCCAGCATCCTCTTCTGAGTACAACCCAACCAGTGCCCCAAATTAAGCGATTGAGATTTTGTACGTGGTCCCTCCACAATGGAACTCTACCCCTTCATTGTCAAACGGATCAGCTCTTGTCTTGAAGACGAACGTGCTGTAAAATTCCATGGTGTATTCATGCACGGAGTGAAGCCGAGTGCAAAGGGCTGCTCGTAGTGGGCCGGTGACAATGGTGTTGAATCAGTCTATTTGGTTCACTACTTCAAGAGTGTCCATGCACACTTGTCTGGGATTTTCTTCGGGCCTAGTCCTTAATACATCATAACGTGCTTGAGCCGCCAACTCACTTGCGTTGAACCTGGTGAATTTTCTTGGCCATCTAAAAGAAAACACACCAAACAATCAGTACGAAACAGTGAAATTTTCGAAGAAAACTGAAAACAGCCGGCTGAACACGCCCCCGTGTTCAGCGGACACGCCCCATGTTGGCCTGAGTTTAGTTGGACACGGCCCCGTGCTCGCTGAGCATGGCCCCGTGTCCAGGCGTCTGTTTCCCAAAAATCTCATTTTTCAACCCGGTCCTGAAAACTTGAAAATTTTTGGTCCAGTAGGAGCGGTTTTCCCCGAAAATGAAACCCCAAGTGCCGTTTTCCCAAAACAAACCGTTTACCTCTTCAATTTTATCCTTTTCGGTTAAAAAACAAGGGTTTGGGGTTTTTGTGAAAAATCGGGCAAATCTGCAAACAATACAAGTTGATTTACTTCCTAAAACATGTATCTATACTAGTGCTAACTGATTTATGCAAAAATTTGGAGTTCGATCCGGTTCAAGTTGAATAACCCTAGATTTTTCTCCAAATTTTGATGTTTAACTACATGCAAGTACTTAATCTAACTAATTAGGGTGTTAGAATCATACCTTAACGTTGTTAGAACTCGGGGGAATGTCGAAATCTGCAGAAAAATCGCCAGGACCAAAGAGTTTTTGGGGAAACGGGGCGTGTTGAATGATGAAACTGAATGAAAAAGAGGTTTTTATCCCGACAGTTGCGCGAACACGGCCCCGTGGGCGGGCAAGTTTGAATTTTTTTTAAGTGCTCATGTGGGTGCCCTGTTTCCCAAAACTTGGTTTTAGAGATCTTACCGATTCAGATGTTTTCCCAATTGTTCGTAACTTACAAGGTATGATGTTGATGCTTTTACTCTTCGACCCTTTGAAGCGAAATTTCTTCCTCTTCATCCTCAATAAATCCTTGATAGAGCTTCAACCGTTGGCCATTGACTTTGAATGGGATTCCATTCCGAGATTTAATTTCGACTGCACCGTGTGGGAAAATATGGGTGATGGAAAAAGGTCATGACCACCTAGACTTTAATTTACCAGGAAATAATCGAAGTCGTGAATTAAACAATAGAACTTGATCCCCTACTCGAAATTCATTTGGTTTAATGTATTTATCATGCAAAATTTTCATTCTTTCCTTATAAATTTCGGAGTTAGAGTATGCATAATTCCTTAATTCGTCTAATTCATTTAATTGGCAAAATCGATTTTTACCGGCAACCTGTAAGTCTAAGTTTACATTTTTAATTACCCAGTAGGCCTCGTGTGCTATTTCTACTGGAAAATGACAACTTTTTCCATAGACGAGTTTATATGGGGTTGTACCTATTGTTGTTTTATAAGCAGTTCGAAAAGCCCATAAAGCGTCATCTAATTTATCGGCCCATTCTTTTTTATTTAGCCCTACGGTTTTTTCGAGTATTCGTTTTAAACCTCTATTAGTCACTTTGGCTTGTCTGTTTGTTTGAGGGTGATATGTCGTTGAGACCCAGTGATAGACCCCATACCTTGTTAAGATTTTTTTCAAGTTGATGGTTACAAAAATGGGTACCTCTATCACTTATTCATGCTTTTGGTGTTCCAAAACGAGAGAATAATCTTCTCAAAAATCTTACCACGACTCTTCCATCATTTGTTGGAAGTGCTTCGGCCTCGGCTCATTTAGACAAGTAATCTGCCGCCACAAGTATATATTTGTTTCCTTTTGACGGTGGAAAGGGTCCCATAAAGTCGAGTCCCCACACATCAAAAATTTCACAAACAAGAATGCCATTTTGTGGCATTTAGTTTTTGGAAGAAATATTACCTGATCTTTGGCAAGCGTCAAATGTCTTTACAAGACTTTGGGCGTCTTTGTAAATGGTTGGCCAATAAAATCCTGAATCAAATACCTTTCGTGCGGTACTAGCGGCACCATGATGTCCTCCGTATGGACCTTCATGACAATAGCGAAGAATTCTTCTTGCTTCACTACCATGTACACATCGGCGGATGAGTTGATCGGCACACATTTTGAAAAGATAAGGATCTTCCCAAAAATAATGCTTTACATCGGCAAAGAATTTCTTTCTTTGATGATGTGGCCATCCTTTTACGACTATACCGCTAGCTAGGTAGTTAGCGTAGTCGGCGTACCATGGCTCTTCTCGGTATTCCACCATTTCCAGGGACTCCGTTAGGAACTTTTCATTGATTTGCTCGTCCCTGGTTGCCTCCAAAGCTGGGTCTTCCAAGCGCGAAAGATGATCTGCTGCGGTGTTTTCTGCTCCTCTTTTGTCTTTTATTTCAATGTCAAATTCTTGGAGGAGTAGAATCCACCGAATCAAACGTGGTTTAGCATCCTGTTTCTTGAAGAGATATCGAATGGCTGCATGATCTGTATAGACTATCGTTTTAGAAAGAACAAAATAAGAACGAAATTTATCAAAAGCAAATACCACGGCTAGTAACTCTTTTTTTGTTGTTGTGTACTTTTCTTGTGCATCGTTAAGTGTTTCACTAGCATAATAAATTGGGTGAAAATGCTTATCTTTCCTTTGTCCCAAGACGACTCCAACTGCAAAGTCACTTGCATCACACATGATTTCGAAAGGTAATTTCCAATCAGGCGCTATCATGATAGGTGCATTGACTAGCATTTCTTTTAGGGTTCGAAATGCTTGGTTGCAATCCTTGTCAAAGATGAACGGGGCATCTTTTTCAAGTAATTTTGTTAGAGCCCTTGAGATTTTAGAAAAGTCCTTGATAAATCGTCTATAAAATCCGGCATGCCCTAGGAAACTTCTGATAGCTCTAACGGAGGATGGGGGTGGTAATCGAGAAATAGTGTCTATTTTTGCTCGATCAACCTCCATTCCTTCGCTTAAGATTTTTTGACCGAGTACTATTCCCTCCGTTACCATGAAATGGCATTTTTCCCAGTTAAGGGCGAGGTTAGTTTCCTCACATCGGGATAGCATTCACTCAAGGTTATCGAGGCATTGGTCGTATGAATCTCCAAAGATAGAAAAGTCGTACATGAAGACTTCCATTGTCTTTTCTATCATATCATGGAAGATGGCCACCATGCAACGTTGAAAGGTTACGGGGGCATCACATAGACCAAAAGGCATGCGTCGATGAGCAAAAGTTCCATAGGGATATGTAAATGTTGTATTTTCTTGGTCTTCGGGTGCAATCGGAATTTGAAAGTAACCTGAAAAACCATCTAAGAAACAATAAAATTTGTGACCGGATAATCTTTCTAACATTTGATTAATAAAAGGTGAAGGAAAGTGATCTTTCCTTGTTGCTTCATTTAATCGACGATAATCTATACATACCCTCCATCCTGTGACGGTTCTCATTGGTATTAATTCATTTTTCTCGTTAGTTATTACCGTCATACCTCCTTTCTTTGGAACTACTTGGACGGGACTTACCCAAGGACTATCGGAGATTGGGTAAATGAGTCCGACGTCAAGTAATTTGATGACTTCGTTTTTAACCACTTCTTGGACATTTGGATTTACTCTACGTTGTGGTTGTATTACCAATTTGTAGTCATCGTTCATTAAAATTTTGTGCCTGCACATAGAAGGACTTATTCCTTTGATATCTACAAGCTTCCAAGCGATCGCATTTTTGTGTTTTTTCAAAAGCGTAATTAATTTTTCTTTTTCTAAACTACTCAATTTTGACGAAATAATTACAGGTGATTTACCATCTTTGTCTAGAAAATCATATTCCAAACCCTTTGGGAGTTCTTTGAGCTCAAGAGGTGGGTCTTTAGGAGACTCCTTATTTGGTTGCTCGTTTCAATCAAGAACCATAAAAGTTTGTTCTATGGCGACCTCTTCTTCAACAAAGTGGTCAATTTCTTCTCTTGTATCAGGTGGTTCATCTTCATCTTCAATTAGGGGGTCATTATTGCCGAATGGATATTTCATTGAACGCTCAAGATTGACACTCTTTTTAAATGCCCCTAATTGAATAGATAGATTGTTGTACTTCTGGTTTTTCAAAGCTTTGTGGGTTTTTACAAAAGGTCGTCCCAACACTAGAGGAGCGTCATCAAGGATGACAAAGTCGGTTGGGATTACCATTCGGTTAATTTGGACCAAGACATCCTCAACTACCCCTATCGATTTTATTACCTTCCGATTAGATAGAAAAATGGGTATTTGAAGTGGAGAAAAATCACTAATACTTAATTTTTCGAAAATGTAATTTGGCATTATATTAATGCAAAGATCTTTATCAATTGTGACATTACTAATAAAGGAGTTTTGAAAAAAAACATGGAACCGATGTAATGTTAATTTCAAATGGGTCTTCTTTTATTAGCGAAGTTTGATCATTTGTTAACTTAATGTTTACCGTTTCGTCAATTTTAGTGTTAGTGTTTAACTCTTTTAAAAACTTAGCATGAGTGGGTACTAAACAATGATTTTCGAAAGACGGTGACAAGAGATTAATTTTTTCAAAATTAGACTCTTCTTGAATTTTAACGTTGTCGGACTCACCTTTTTCGTTGTTTAACTCATGTGTCAGTTTTTCACTTACTTGTTCTTCCATTTTTACATTTTCAACTATCTCTTCTTACAAGTTAATTCTTCTCTTGCGCAGGACTCCTCTTCCCTTGCACGAGATTCTTTTATGCAATGTTCAATAGTTTTAATGTGTTCTATTATCCTATCAGCTATGTGGGTGATAGAGTAAGGATCGGGATCCTCAAAGCTTGAATCCGGATGTTCGATCCTTTGTTCCTCATAATACTCATATGAAGTAGATGGTTCACACCATTGTTCTTCATTGTAAGTATATGATGGATAAGGGTCGAAATTTTTTTCTTCATAATACTCATATGAGGTGGGTTGTTCATGCCATGGTTCCTCATAATAAGCATATGAAGGTGGAGACTCATATATTGGTTCCTCAAAGTATGAGTATGAAGGCTCATATCTTGGTTCATCAAAATATGAGTATGAGGGAGAAGGTTCATACCTTGGAACTTCATAGGACGTGTATGAAGTTGATGGCTCGTACCTGGGCTCCTCATAGTAGGTGTATGAAGTGGATGGTTGAAATAAGTCACAATACTGTACCGACTGAGGGTCACCACAAATGGTGCAATAGTCTTCCCTATAATCATCCTCCTCATAGGTGTAGTTGTAACCTCCTGAGTATTGATCCATAAGAATCACTCAGCAGATCACAACAGAGTCTTAAGACCAGAAAAAAAAAACGGAAACAGGGGCTGGACACAGGCCCATGTTTAGTGGACACGGCCCGTGTTCAGGTTCTGTATCTGGGCATTTTAATGAAAGTAACTGGTTTTGTGCAGCACGAGGGCGTGTTCAGTGAACACGGCCTCGTGTTCAGACTCTGTATCTGGGTTTTTTATGAAAAAAATGCAACACGGCCCCATGTTCAGGCTACCGTAAATGCAAAAACTAACTAAAATGCAGAAAATGTGCGCGCGTTTTAAAAAGGTTTTGAAAAACTGATTAGGACGTCGATTTTAAGCTTTCTTAAAATCCTTGTGTCCCCGGAAACGGCGCCAAAAACTTGATGCGCGTTAGGTGTCGTATATATTTATGTATATTTTTCGCCCTTTTTAACACTTTAGTCAAGTTTTAAAATTATAAAACATGATATTTTACTAACACTAAACACACATATAGGCAAGTGCACCCATCGTGAGCGTAGTATAGCGTTGGTAAGATACCGAGGTCGTCCAAGGACACAAGAGCTTTTAGTACTGGTTTATCCTCAACGTCTAATCAAATCAAAATTTAGGAAAAAGGTTTTAAACATGAAAATAAAAACTAACTAAAAATGCTGAAAATAAAAATAAAAATAAAAATAAAAACAGATAGACAAGATGAATCACTTGGATCCGACTCGCCTTTAGTGTAACCTTTGATTATTTCCGCACTTTTGCACTTTTTAAGAGATTATCTTATTTCCGCACTTTTTCACTCTTTTGAAGGTGACGTTAGCCTCAACCCAGTAGTTTGAGTCAGCAAGGACACAATCCTAAAGGGTTGGATTATTGAAAGATAATTAATTAAGTTATTAATGCGTAATATGGTAGGCCCCTCTTTTGAAGGTGACGTTACCCTCGGCTAAATAGTTTGAGTCAGCAAGGATACAATCCTAAGTAGCCGGGTTAATGTTTTAATAGTAGTTTACATATGAGGGGATCAAGAAATTCGAACCCCCGCCATCCAATACCAGTGGGTATTGAAGGAGGTCCTACTAAGATTGACCCAGGTCCTTGCAGGATCTATACACTGAACAAGGCAAGACGCTTACCAAACCATTCCCTTAACCCCCGACCAGGTAGCCAACATATCTCCATATAGACCGTGGAGATATGAATGGTGTAAATCTTTTATTTTATATAGACAGTAAAATAACGCCAAGACACCACGGACAAATGATAAGGAAGTTTCACCTTCAACATAAGAAACTTGTTATTAAAGTCATTAATACATAACCAAATATAAAGTGCAAAAAGATTAAAAATAAAAAGTATTACACTAAATGTTTGTCTTCACCAAGTGATGTAAGAGACTTAGGCAAACATGGCCTTTGATTGTCATGAACTCTTACGATCAATCTTGGATCCCGAGACTACTACACACACTCTATGATGGATGATGGATGATGGTGGTGGATGTGGGTTGTGATGGTGGTGGTGGGTGGGTGGGTGAAATGTGAGGGAGGTGGTTTGCCAAGGGATGATTTGCAAGTGAGCCAAGCACCCCTATTTATAGCCTACACAGAAGCCCGGACACGGCCCCGTGTCCACCCTTCTTCTCTTTCTTCATTTAATGCAGTTTGTCTGTATTAGTTGACCATGCCCCCGTGTCTGCTGGGAACGACCCCGTGTGCAGAAGCGTATCTGTACTATCAAGATTCGCTCAGATTCTGTGAATCTTTGTGTTGACCACGGCCCCGTGTCCGCTGGACACGCCCCCGTGTTGGGAAATAGAAGCTTCTACAACTGTCTTTTCTGCTGACACTTGGGCACACCCCCGTGTCCGCTAGACACGAGGCGTGTTCAGCCTTCTGTTGCCTTGTTTTTGCTTGGGAAGATGTTGTCGAGGGGTCGGGCATGCCACGTTTATTCCTTTTCTTGTATTTATGTTAGATTTAGCTGCATTTTTGCTTCTTTTGTTCATTTGAGCTCATTTAATCCTGAAAATACAAAAGGAAGACAAAAGCACACTTTTTTCCAACATTAGTACTAAAAAAGGGTTAGTTTTATGCCTCATTTGATGTAATTTATATGTTGCATTTTACACACATCAGTGATATTCATTGCTTTTCATCTTCGATCGAGAACATTATTTAGTTGTTGTTTCGTTATTAATTGAAAATCCTATGAGATTTGTTTGGAACACACATTCTGATTTACTTAGTTGAGCCCTTATTTGATTTCAAACATGGTGAACTTGTTCGGTCACTGCTATTATTGAATTATGTCAATCACTACGACACCTTGTGGTGTCGGTATAAACTTGTAGTTTGGGCTAATCGTGATCGATTGTTTCACGCAAAACTACGCATGCTTTTGTTTGACTAATCATTCATATAGTCTTAATGCAACTATGTACTAAGACGATGATACACTAAATTATGTTGTATTTCGGTGTATCCTCACAAGTCAATAATGTCAATGCACTGAATTTATTCATTTATTGGTTCGATAGTTGATGAATCATTTTCATGTTTCTATTACAAGAGAATTTGTCGTTTCTGTGTTCATTTATACAACAACCAATGCAAGTTTCAGTTGGTAGTGAATTCTATTGTTTCAAAATTGATTGCATATTGTGAACGTTCATTTGGAATTCTATTGGTCGAAATTCCTCTTTTGTTGAACCCCCGTAAACTTAGTCACATTAGTGATAGTATCACTACGCTTCGTTCACTTGACATCGATTCTGGAACAAACTCCGTAGAACTGTTGGGTTCTTATTGGTGCAAAATATCCTTACATTCACGTAATCTGAATAAGTCTTGATTTGATTACTCAGTTATTCAATTTGGAACCATTCGGACTTACCTAGGAATGATACAACCCTGAGAGGATAACATATCCTGAATTTCGAGGACGAAATTTCTGCAACAGGGGGAGAATGTGACAACCGGTAATTAACACCTCTTAGTTTCACGATTAACAAACTCATAAGGCGATAATAAATATTTTTTAAGGCACGAATTAACTTAATGAGGCTCTTGGTATGCCTAGGAATGCCTATCTGACTTTACAGTACGCGTATGGTGATTTGCGAAAAAAACTGCGGAACGATAAACGATAACGAACTGACACCGGATAAAATACTGACAATGCCTACAAATACGAAGTTTATACGTATAATTTAAAGTTATGGATTTCGTTTTGTGAAAACATCATGCTTTCGAACGGCACAAAATGCAAACGTGAATGAAAAACGCGGAAACAATAACGTACCGACAATCAACAACGAAACGGAAGCACCAAACTCGAGTAATGCCTCGATCTTAATATACTATGATATATTTAGCTTCGTTTTCAACTTTTATATCCGCAGACGAAATCGGATAGAAAAACGAATTAAGAACGACAAACTACGCATTTTACGTGATTTTAATGCAACCGACGAACGAACGCGTTAAACATCATGTTGCGACGTAATTTTTAGCGTTTCGACTCTAAAACTTTATTATACAACATTTTACGATGATCGGGATTTGAAAACGGGGTTTGGAGATTTATCAGGCTGCTTAAAAACACATGAGATGGGCTTGTGGGCCTTGGGCCCAAGCCCAATTTCAAACCCTAGGAATAAATAGACCTTATCCGTATCTTTTGCATTTAGAAATCCTGTCTTTCAAAAATTGCAGATGAGACCCCCCCTTTTTATCTCTCCTCTTTCTCTGTCAGATCCGATGACCGGAGCTGTGTCTCCGGCAAGCTCCAACGCCTCTCGTCTTCTCCGGCGACGACTTCTCTGACCAGCACCCCCCAACTTCACTTAAGCACCTCTCGTCCCACCCTTGCACTAGAATAACAGGCCGACCACCACCGTGGGTGGTGGTGTCACGGCAACTGATGTGATCAAAGTACAACATATAAATTATGTAAAATACAGCGTAAAAACAACCCTTTTTTAGTACTAATGTTGGAAAAAGCTTGTGTTTTCATTCCTTTTACATTTACAGGGATAAAAGAGCTTAAATTTGCAAAAGGAGCAAAAAGACAACAAAATCCAACATAAATGTAAAGAAGAAGGAATTGCCGCAAATTGACAAGCCCTGACTCACATCCAAACCTCAAAATAACAAGAACAGAAGGCTGACATGGGGCCGTGTCCACCTGATATGGGTTGTGTCCAAAGATGGATACTGGGCAGAAGATAAAGACAACTACAAAAGACAAAAATAGCATCCAACACGGGGCCGTGCCAAGCCAACACGGGGCATGGTCAACTCAAAGATTTGTAGAATCTACAATTGTACAGCAAGTACTTTAGCCACGGCCCATGCCGCTGACACACAGGGCCGTGTTAGTACAAATCTAATGCTGCAATTAATGAGCATGAGAGAGAGAGAGATGGGCACGGGCAATGCTGAACCTTCTGTTTACAGCTATAAATAGGAGTGCTTGGTTCCACTTCAACTCATCCCTTGGCAAACCACTTCTCTCTCACTTGCCACCACTCCACCACCACTACAACATCATCACCCACCACCATCATCCACTTTTCATCTTTAGAGTGTGTGTGTAGTCTCTGGATCCAAGATTGATCGTAAGAATCTTTGTCAAACAAAGGCCATGCTTGGCTAAATTCTTACATCACTTGGTGAAGACTTTTCTTTTATATATTTCTTTTATGATTTCCAACCTTTGGCTCCTTTTTATTTGGGTATGTATTAATGACGTTAATGAATATTTTTTTATATTGAAGGCGAATTTACTCAATCATTCTTCATATGTTCGTTGATTCAACATATTCATGTCATTCAGTGTATAGATCATGCGAGAACCTGGTTCAAGCCCAGTAACACCTCACGAGTCGGAGCGGGAATTACCCACCACGGGAGAGGTGCAAAAAGCTTGAATCCCTTATTCTTAAACTTTTATTAAAACATTAAACCAACCCCGAGAGAACTGTATCCCTGCTGTCTCAGACCAACGGGTTAGGGTGATCGTCGCCTCGAAAGGGGGGTCCACCACATTTTGAATTAATAACTTACTTAATTATCTTTCAATAATCCAACCTCTTGGGATTGTATCCTTGCTGACTCAAACCACTATGTTGAGGGTAACGTCACCTTAGAAGAGGGGCCTACTACTATAACTAAGATAATCTCTTAAAATGCCCAAAGTGCGGAAATCACCAAAAGGGTACATGAAAGATAAGTTGGATCCAAGTGATTCTTTCTTGCCTATCATTTTTATTTTATTTTTATTTTATGTTTTTATCTTTTTATTAGTTTAAAAATCTTTTATCAAAAGTTGGTTCGATTAGACATTAACGATAAGCCGGTAATAAAAGCTCTTGTGTCCTTGGACGACCTCGGTATCTTGCCATCACTATACTACGTCCGCGATGGGTATACTTGCCCTAAGCGTCTGTGTAGAGTGATAGTGGAATATAGTGTTTTATAAATTTAAAACTTGAAATCGGCAAGTAAAAAGAGCTAAAAATATATACTCACCCATGCACGTCAGCAACGGCGGCGGCAACCGAAATTAACGGCGCAACGACGAGGAAAGAAGGAGAGAGAGAGAGGTAAGGAGAAAGAGATGGTTCAGCGGCGTCAAGGGTCGAGCGACAGCGGCAGACAAGTGCCTCCAGTAAGCACACGCGTTCTTGTTCTTTCTTTTCTTTAGGATCATTTCAGATCCGAGTGTAATCGGCGCGTTATGTTCTTTTTCTCCGATGATTATGATGATGATGATGATGATGATGATGAAGTGGTAGTTGTGGCCGTCGGCGGCGTTCGCCGCCGGAGCCACGCCGATAAACCACGGCTGGGGAGGTGGTTCTATTACTTATTTTTTTTTGTCTCAGTCCGCTCAGGATCAAACGCAGGTGTATTGTTTTGAGCTCGGGTCCACGTTGGGTGAGCACGAGAAACAAGTTCAGTTAACGGTCAACTGTTTTGGTTCGGGTCGCGTTCAACTACGGTCAACATGCTAGTCAACTCGGGTCAACCGCGGGTCAACGTGATCAAAGGATGGTCAGATTCAAGTTTCGGTCAACTGTAGTCGACGACAGTTAACTCGGCCAACTCAATTCGGTTTTGGTCAACACCTGGTTAACTCAGGACCCGGTAACAAATTTAATCGTAGCAAGTTATTATTAGGTTAGTTTCGATTTTATTTAGTTTACGCAAACCGAGCTCGAACCGCCGTAGCATATTCTAATTATTTTAGTGTTCAACGACTTTGCAAAAGTTATATATATATATTTTGGTGATATTGAATTGTTGAATAAATGTTGAATTTTGAAAAATAACGACAACTTGTGTTGTCAGTGTTATCCTAAAAATATAGGAAACTCTGCCCGATTTTCATAAAAACCCGAAACACGACACGCATTTATAGTTTAAAAACGACACTTATCGGAATTCGAGTTTTATTATAAAATAAATATAAAGATATATTTATTTTGGCGACATTTTATGAAACACAAAATGGAAACTTTAAACTTTTCGACAAACATGATTTCCCAAGTAATGAAACCAGATACTTATATAAAATAGATATAATTATTTTTTATTTATTTCAAAGCGCATTGAAACTCGGATATTTTTATAACATAAGTATAATTAGTTATATTTATTTCACACGTCACTAATTCGTATACTTTCATAAAATAAATATAAATGTTTATATTTATTTCATATGTCGTTAGTTCGATTACTTTTATAAAGTAAATATAATGTTATATTTATTTCAAACATTGGAATTTGGAATTTATATTTCAAACGTTTAGTATTCAAAAAACATATAAAATAATATAATTATTTATACTTATTTGAATCGTTTAGAATTTGAATATTCTTATAAAAAGAATATAGTTGTTTAAATTCATTTCAAACGTCAAGATTTCGAGTATATATATATATATATATGTATATATATTTATTATTTATTTCCATCTTACGAAGAGTACAACGAGACGTACCGCTATCCCTCTACGTTCTTCTATTCACGACAACTAACACGACTTCATAAGTATATTTATATTTATATTTATATATATAAATATATATATCCTACATCACTCGGAAACTAAGTTGTTTCTGAGACTTAGCGTTATCCCGAATATAAATGGGATCAAATAACCATAGTTTGGTTATTTCAAATCAAAATAATAACACCTTCATAGAGTCGTTTGTTAACGACTCGGTAGAGCTCGGACACATAGTTTAGCTATGTCCTCTTATTAGAAACTCATCAGTATTCTTTGGTATGAATGCCATAGATTGCATGCTAGCTTTATTTCACGTTCTTGGAACGTCACTATGGAATCACGCTAAGCTAGCTTTGCATAAGGACATCAAGGTGAGTTCATAACCCCACTTTTTACCGTTTTACATTTTGATAAATGTTTTCGGGGGTGGAAAGACATGCAAGTTTTGCAAAAGCACACAAGGTTTCGATAAACGAACATCACATATTTATAAACCATTTCGCAACAGGATTTCAACAACTCAAATGTTTTATGAAAAGATCATGCTAAACATACCGGTTTTATAAAAACATAGGTGTTTCTCGAAACATGCATGAGTTTATAACATGGGCTAGGCCTAGTAACATGAATGACATGGGCTACGCACAATAACACGAATGACATGGGCTAGGCCCAAGGACATGGGCAAGGCCCAAGGACATGGGCTAGGCCCAATAACACACACATTATATGTTAACTAGGGTATGGTTAAGTTATGGAATGAATTCTTGGATCATGTGCGAATAGGCGCTAACTTAGGCACCATTAATCCTTTTAAGGACCAAGGAACAAAAGGGGTAGATCTATCGGGTACAAGCGAGCCCCACTCACCGGTCCTTGTGAGACCACTTAGAGTGCTTTCGTGTCCCAGTCGAGGTTAATCGGCACTTAAAATCGTCTACCGGGTTAAGTGCTTCCTATGTCGGCACACATATTAATGTCTTAGTTACAAATTAATGATCATTAGGTTCATAGACGCTTACATACCATCTTTTAATGCTTAAAACTTTCAAATGTTTTTAAGATTCATTTAATGCAAACTCACAACACATGAATTTACAAACTTTGGTGACGTTTTTGACTTAAACAAGTAAGGGGACAAGTTGGTCCTGCTTACAAACTCTTTTGGGCTAGACCCACTTATGCTCGTGCGAGGCACGAAGACTCAGGGACTGTATTGTCCTACATACAAAGTATTATAACACGAAGTTTTCAATTGACAAGCAGAGAAAATTAGTTTTGATACATTTTCTCAACAACTTTTAAACCAGTCAACAAAAAGATTTATTTTAAATCTTTTACAAAATAAACTAAGAACTCGCTCAACTTTATGTTGATTTTTCGCATGTTTCTTTCTCAGGATGCATAAACAAACTTTGGAACGGTTGGAATAGGAGAACCCATGGGAATTAACGTACTTAGCAGGCGTTCATTTGTAGAAGTCTCAGCTCAATTACTTCCGCTGTGCAATGAAGATACCATTCGGATCACTCTCGGCTCTGATGTAATCGATTTATCGGGGTGTGACAACTTAGTTACTTGATTAATGGCTGAGCTATTTATAAACCTTGCATATTAAGACGAGTATTAGCTCAGGTAAATATTCTTAACCTATTTTTCCCATACGGGCTTAGGATACGGTAAATTATTACCGCTTGGTCAGGTATGGGATCATATGCCGGATTGTGGCTACAAAATCTTCATAACCCGTTTTAATCTGTTTTGTCTAATAACTTAAACAATGGGGGTTAACGCGATCGTGTCCTGGATATCCACGACTCATTTAAGTTACTAATGGCCACGACCAAGCACAGGGTGTAGGCATACACCCGAAAAATGTTTTCTTACCCACAAGTTGGGGATAACTCCTTTGTGGGTTTAAGTGGTGTGTCGGTTAATCATGACTCAGTGTTTAGTACTGGGCCCCATATGTATTGACAGGTAAGTAAAACTGTATTCAAGATCATTTTGAATTGTCCCAAGTTATTAAAGGATTTTCATGTGCCTTGTGCACTTAAATCAATTTTGAAATATTTTCAAAATGTGTCGGTTGATTGTATTTACCAGTGAAATATGACGTATTTTCAAAAGATTAAGTTACAGGTGCAAATACGTAAATAGGCCGGAAGCTGCTCGGTAATGCCAGAAGAGGATTTTGCAAATCCTTTGCATAAGCCTAGTAATCTGTTGATCTCTTTTGTACATTTTATGATCCGCCTGTGGATTTTTATTACAAACAAGTCTGTATTATTGTTTTGAACTTTCGGACACTTACATTTGTAGTAATATTTTAGCTCCAAGACTTCTGCAGTGCTATCTGTGATTGTTTGACTATAACGATACCAATCTTACGTCACGAACTCCCCAACCGGGCCCACTAGGTTTGTGGTTGAAATATCAGGGTGTGACACAAAATAAAACACAAAGTATCATAGTGTGGCTAATCGTTATGTAAAGCCACATGAATTTTGTAGTTTTAGGTGTGACTATTGCTTCATCATTGGTGACACATATTCCTTCTATACCCAAGACTTGTGCTATCATTCTACCACACAAACAAAAAAACAAAGTAAAATAGTGTAGCTAAGCTATGTGAGGCCCTAAGAAATTTCGTAGTTTTATGTGTGGCTATTGCTTAATATTTGATCACATATATTTTTTCTTTATCCATGATGTTTAGTATCATTTAGTCACACAAAAAAAAAAAAAATAAAGGAACGGTACAGTGGCTAATATGTAAGGTCACATGAAATTTTCTAATTTTAAGTGTGGCTATTGTCTAAACTTTAGTCACACATATATAGTGTGGTTCTGTGTGGCCGTTTATGTGTAATTAGCCATCTTAGATTCAATTTTTTTATATTTTTATAAATAATTAAAAACAGTATTAAACATGAGATAACCTAAAATACAAATGATATTCAAAATACTAAATCAAAATCTTTACATAAGTTTCCAACTTAAATACTAAAAATCCAATTGTTTGTTGGGTTTTACCTTCTTCTTCAGTGCGTCTTTTATCAACATATATAGTGTAATAAATATTTCTTTAGCTTCTTAGCAAGTGTAGTTGAGGTGTTTTCTCTTTGAATGGTTGGTGGATCTAGCATCTGGAGAAACAAAGTGAAATAAAAATCAACGCCGGAGACATGGACCTTGAACTGGGCATGGATGCCATCACATTAGTATTTGGCAAGGAAAGAGGTGGATTTTAAAAGGGACCAGCTATGGAGTGACTTCCAGGGGATATAGGGGATATGAACTGGGCACGAATGTTACTACATTCTTTTCATAAAAGTGAAACAAAAATCAATGCTAGAGACCTGGACCTTGAACTGGGCAAGGATGCCATCACATTAGTATTTGGCAAAGAAAGAGGTGGATTTTAAAAAGGACTAGCTATGGATTGACTTCTAGGGGATATTGCCATTTTCCTTAACAAAGGAATGAATTACAAAAGTTGAGTTTGAAATTCAAAATGAGAGTCCAACTAGATGGCACACACCAAGGAACTTAATGAATTTTTAGCTCATTTGGGTGCATAAGGATTACAATTACGAAACTCCCAATCTTCGGCAAATGACATGTCACCAACACAAGTAAGTGAGTTATTTTATTGACAAGTTCATGCTTTAACATTTTCCCCTTTGTCTATACATTTTGTAGGTAAAATCTGTAGATAATCATCTTATTTCTAATGACAGTACTAGTGCTACCAAATATAAAATGGTGCCTAAGGAAATGGTAATTCTTTTTTACATAATTTTCCATGTGATTGCTAATTTTCCATAACCTTTCAAATTGAATTGTAGGTCAATTCTGTGGATGACAATCTTGGAACTCAGGACAAAACTAATGCATCATGTAAACCAAGGTAAATAGAAGTGGTGCAGAAAAAGAAGCTAACAGTGGTAAATATTTGACAATTTTATTATTTTAACATTTATATAAGTTTCCATAACCTTCTTAATCGAATGTTTTAGGGTATGTATAAGCATCCACTTCATGATACTCCATCTCATTTGGAACCAAAAGAAGATGTCCCACAAGTATGTATTGCGCGAAATGTACACATATACATGGACTTTGACTTTATCATGTTAAGACGACCGTATTTATAATTAAAAAAGTACATGATAGCTGTTATTTCTTCCCACAACATATCATTGACTTCTATTGGCATCGCCTTCCATGCTTGAAACCTGAATCCGACATGTTCTCCTACCAGGTCTCCCACAAAAACATGGAAATTTAGATCTGCAATCCCCAGAAAACCTACCCAGTTCATCAAATGTAATTTTGTGTTTTCTACCACCAGAGTTTGTAAATGTTGTATGTAGCTTTAGTAACCTAATCAACCCCCACATATTTGTTTTCGTTTTTGGTAAACTAAGATCCAGATTCATGTCATCACTTTCACTTTCCTCTGTTGAAAAGTTATCATCTCCTTCGTCGTAATTGTATTGCCCATCCATCAATTTAAGTTCACAGTCCATGAGTTTCTTGAATGTTGTGAACGAAATTTCCAAAAATGAGCTTCTAGTGAATGAGGCCAGGAGTTGGCTACACAGTCCAAATTTTATGGTTTCAAGAATATATTTTTAAAAAACAAAAGCTAATTAAATTAACTTTAGTTTTATAAAACTCTATAATAAAAGTACTTAAAATATTACATAAATGAGGCCAGGAGTTGGCTACAAAATCCAAATTTTCTAAAAAGTGTAAAAAGTCATAAAACACCAAAATGTCAACCATAAAACATACTCAAATCCCACAAATAACAAAATGAAGATTACTAAAACATCATATATGTGGGTTGTGTTTTGTGGTTTGGAGGGTAAGGCTTTGATCATCAAATGACAAACATTATTGTGTTTTATGTTGATTATCATGTTGTGTTTTATATTCATAATGCTGTGATTGTGTATTTGAACTTTTTATAGACTATTATGGTTTGAATATAGTGTTTTAGTAGTCTTCACTCTGTTACTTGTGGGTTTTAGATGTGTTTTATTGCTGAAATTATATTGTTTTATGACTTTCTACACTTTTTAGGAAATTTGGACTTTGTAGCCGTACCCCACCCACATAAATGAATACTTATTAAATAAAATGAATAAACCATATAATTAACTCCTAATAAAAGAATACAATTTTTTTTTTCTAAAATCTGATTTGTTACTGTTGATTTTTTAATAATTCCACCATTGTAATTTTGGGGGCATTTTAAACTAAAGTAAAATTAACTAGTGTTAGAGCCCCCGCGATGTGGGGGCGTATGATAATGACAATTAACCATCTAAAAAACAATTACAAAATTTACATAAGAGTTAATGTATTTTTTCTTTCGCATTACGTTGCAGAACGGTGAATCCAGAGCATTTAAATCATAAACATACTGTTAATGGTTGTTACATACTGTCATTCCTAATACATACGATACAAAACTTAAACCTAAACGAAAAACCTATTACAACTATAAGATAACAGTTTTACAAAAATAAGCAAACCAACCGAATTTTTTGGTAATACAAAAATGTTACTTTCGAATACATAACAATTTGATAACTAGCTCTGAAACGTTTCTCTCACATAAGGCTTTCATACAAAAATTTCAACCTAAACAAAAAAACTTATTAAAACTAGAAGGACTATACTTTTACAAAGATAAGCAAACCAATCAAATTTTTATATAATTCAAAAAATGTTACTTCCAAATACACCATACTTTCATAACTAGCTCTGAAACGTCTTTCTTCGACTTCCACATGAGGCTGGAAAATGTGAATCATATCTTGGGTTAGTGATGCTATCACGTTTTCACTCGACTCTGCGTTGTGAGTCAGTGATGCTGTCGCGTTTCCTTGCATCTATACATGTTGGCCTGTATTACAAGCAGCTATGTAATCCCCGCCAATTCCAATATATCATCCATGACATATATTGTTGAGATGAAGCGCATACTGAGTTTGATATAGTGGTTTCACAGATATTCTATGAGGCACAATGGAAGAAAATAAGCTTTCTATGATAAAAAAAATATATATCTTTGAAACCATATATTCACCGAGAGTAAATCCGTATGTGTTGTAGTTGATCATTGAAGTTTCAGCTACCAGACTGTTCTTCTACAACACAAACATTAGGATTCTCATGAGTCTCCTTTTGTGCCTGATAGAAGCACATATTCACCGACAATAATTTTATGTGTGTGCCTGTTGACCTACAAAATAATAATGAACTAGAAAAGTAACCCGCCGCGATGCGGCGGGGGCTAGATTTTTATTTATGTCTGGCGTGCATATAAGGAACTCAGGTTCACGACTCTTTAATCTGTAAAAGGAATAGAGTTTTTATTAAGTGATGTTATGAATACAGTAATATGTATGCTACAAATGTAAAAGAATGAAGTACATACTTCATATAATCATACACATACACTACATACAGGGCTAATAAACTAAAGCATCAACTCCCAAAACCAAAAAAGAATCACATTTGCAACTTTGCATGCACTGCTTGCTGTAGTCAAGTTTATAAAGGTTTATGTATATTACCCGTGAACCTGATGATCTACGGAGGCCCCTGAATGTAGACTCACTTTATCTATTCCAAACGCCTTTAAAGGCTTGCACATAACGTGTACCTGCAAATAGCTTCAGTAACCTTTTCTCAGGTCCTCAAACTCATCACAGCCCTTTCGTGAACCCTAATCGAGCAAAAGGGTTGCCATAGAAAAAAAATAGAGAAGTCAGGCACTAACAATCACACAGTAATCGACTGTAAGATGTATTTACATACAGACCCAAATCGGTAACTAGAGAAGTCGCCTGAGCTTCACAAGTAATCAATTGTAATCGAATGAATACTATACCAAGTTTTGAGGGAGGTATACGAAAGTATCCATGTATTCAAAAACAAATATATTCTACAATGAATACCAACACACTTACCACAATTCCTATATGAAGAAAAAGCAAATGATGATGGTCACTTATGTGGTAATATTGGTGACAACCATATACCTATTCTACACATCTTGTCTTGGTTTTAAAAAGCGAGAGGCGCACAAAAGCGACGAGGTCTAAAACCAAGGCGCGAAGCGCAAAAGCGGCGGGCTTTTCATACCTGAGGCACAAGCTAATTATATATATATTTTTATATATCTCATTGGTTTTTAGCTTTCCCTGCCCAAAATATAGCTATAAGTAAGGTTTTTGTATGATTTTAGTTGTACGTACAAGCCAAAAAACTCAAGATACAACAGTTAGATGTATAAAAACACCTTCGGTATTAGAGACGCGCGCCTCAGGCCAATAAAGCCAGGAAAATCCCAAAAAAAAGTGCGCCTTTTTGGGACTTTTTGTAATTACTCTAGGCGCTGAGCGAAAAAGCCCCAAGGTGTAAGCCTTGTTGCGCCTCGCGCTTAAGCGCCCCCGAGGCGCGCTTTTTAAAACCAAGCTACACATGATACTTATTGGTAAAGTGTGCCTAGCGAAAGTACATGTATTTGTTGAATTATTTGTTTTGATTGGGAATAATGCAGTTCGTTGTAATTAGATTAACATACTAATTTCATAGTTGTCACTGTACTTCATTCTTCTCGGCAAAAGTGCAAAAGCTACTTAACTGGCATTGTTGGAATCCACTAAAAAGTAGGAACTAAAACCTATGAGTGTGCCCTTCCATTTCTTCATAAATTTACTAACAAACAAATAACAATCTCTTTATACCAGTTTCTACGTACTATCACCATAAGGCTATATTCATTTACAAAACATACCACAAGAGTGTCATCTATGTAGTCGCCCATAAATTCCTTCAGCATTTCCTTCACTCGATCCCGCAACCTTCCAGGTCCATCTCCAGAAAAAATAATTTTAAAACTCAAATTATCAGTACTATCCATCAATCCCTTCCCAAAAATGCACTTCTAGAGTCCAACGACGTCCCTACTAATCAACTCCTTCGAACCAAACCAAATTCAGCATATATTCAAGATGTTGTCCATCAAGAACAACACTCTGCAGCAACACAACATGAATTCATTGTAACTGAAATCAATAAAACTACAATTTAACATGCTAATAAGCTATATACACCAGCAACCATCTCAAATCAACATAACCAGCAGAATTCAACATAAGCAGCAGAAATCAATCAAACATTCTAATTTCTACAACACACTCCAACTCATTAGTCCGAAAACTAAAACACTAATTTACAGATTTTGAATAGCTAACATCTATCAAGAACATCACTCAACATAACCAGCAAATATCAATCATTCCACCAATCAATCACGATAACATTCTAATTTCTACAACACAACCAGTTACTACAAACATATATTAACACACAATATCCTTCAAAACAAACTCACATCCAGTATATGTACATACTTGCTTTTATAAAGCCGTCAACGTTTGCTTTTATAAAGCCATCAACTTGACAACATCAGAGGGAATCCGGTGAAAATGAACTTGATTTTGGTAAGATATAAGCTTCCATACTGGAAATTCAACCAAAAGAAATAAAAATAAAAAAAAATTAACATGTGATCAGTTTGATATAAACTTAGTATTAAGCCCCCGCGCTGCGACGGGGCTTATAGAAAGTAACTTCAATCGATTAGGCGTTGGAATATGGTATTTTACATAAATCTACACTAACTTGCATATTATTACGGTTTGCGTAAACAAAAAAGTAGCATATATATTACAATATACAAACAATAATATCCTTTCCAAGAACACTATGTTATATTTAATGACATGTAAGTTTTACTACTCGTTGGCTTTCTCAGCCTTCAATGCACCATCATCATCCAAGAAATGATGCAAACTATCTGATAGTATCCACCTGTTCCTTCAAATCTTTATGTTTTAACTTGCATCAACTCAACACCCACGTATACCTCTCCTTCAAATCTTTATGTTTCAACTTGCAGCAACTGAACACCATGGTATACTTCGTGTCCACTACAACAATAGTTGAGTTTTTATAAACCAAATACTTATCATCTAAGTCTTTTGGCTGTCTAATTTGTTCCAGCTGCTTAATAATACACAAATTCTGTATATGGCTGCCAAGTGCTAACCACCAACCGCCACCCCCCCCCATCGAACCCACTAACCCATTCCCACCTCCACCAGAAACATGTACCTTACACATCCCTTTATAATACAACTCATAATACCCTTCAAATTTCATATTCTTTTTTGGTTGACTTGGAGTTTGCTGCAAAAAAATATATATAGATGTTCAAACTAACACCAACACTCATACCATATTTCCCTCATATATACCCACCATTTAACATTTATAATCAAGCTTTCATCTTTAACGAAAGTGCATATGATAGAAAAGAGTAACCTTGTTCGTCATGGGGAAATCATTGTGATATACCAAAAGCACACTTATATGATATAGTTAGAATCGATAAACATCCAACAATTTAGTCTCAAACCAAAATTATTCAAGGCAGATCCTAAAATCAAACTAACACTACAAACCCATACAAACCGTATAAAATACCATAAAATTCAAGAAAACAACCCACAAAAATAAGGATTTAAACATTGAATCAATGAATCTAAAGGCGCAGACCTACATCAGAGCCTTAGAAGCTTAGGAATCCATCATAGCTTAAGAAAAGTGAAAGTACAAGCAATTAGGGTTAATGTATGGTTTACCCCATGATCAGCACCACCCTATTTGGTTGGTCGATGAAGTTAGCTTCATGGTCATCGATTTTAGGATAAACTTCAATTCATCATGGTATGATCGACTCAATGCAAAATATTTAAAGCGAGAAACAGAGAACAAATGAAGGTTCCACACGCTTTAAGTCCGTCGCCGCCGGTAACATCGAGGTAATGCCAATCTCTGTCTCTGCTTCTCACTCTATAATCACCGTACGTCTCTCTCTCTCTCTCTCTCTATTTGTCAATCGCAGATCTATAACCACCATGGGAACGGGTCTGTGTATCGCTGGATAAGTAGTAGAAGAAGAATCCCAGATGTTTAGATATAGAGAGAGAGATAGAGGTTGCAGATACCATACTACACACATACCCCAAGTATCTATTATTAAACCAGCCCATAGATTCAACAAAACTACCGAACCATTTTGTATGCATAAGGTACAAGCAACATTGCATAGAAATGTTGTAAATTAGAGTGTTATATAATTACTCGTTAGAATTACTAAAGACATGTAACAATTAAAACGATAAGAAGTATGCTTACCATAAGGAATCAACTATGGCACACGCATCCACGATGGACCTCTGAATCTGAAATACGTACTCAAGTCGCCAGGGAAAAACGAAACAAACTTCTGCATACGTTGTAACAATCTATTGCGTAAATGCCAAAAAAAAGTTAGGTTACACATGGATATATATGTCCAACAAAAGAAATACACAACCTTCCAAAAACAATCTTAAGGCGTACCATCATATACTCACACACAAACTTAATTAAAATAGTATCGGACAACTAAATAGCCATCCTCTTAGACCGATTAAACATTAACAAAGCAAGACCCAACAAAGTATGCTTGCACAAAGCATCATAGAACCCAAAACATCACCAAACAACATTAGACATGAACCATCTCCGCAAACTAGAGATTAATCGATAAACCTAAAACAACATCAGACATGAACCAAAAACATTAACAAAGCAAGACCCAACAATCTAAACAGTCTCTGCAAACTAGAGAGTAATCGATGAACCCAGAACATCACCAAACAACATTAGACATGAACCATCAAAAGCAATCGATAAACCCAAAACATCAACCGACTATATAAAAACCTAAAATACATCTACCTTACAGACAAAGTTAACACTAACCAAACCGTCACTCAAAACCTAGCTCCGATAACATTATTAACAAACAAACCCAGCAAACTAAAAGTCTGAAAGACAGAATATTCGTCCGTAAAAATCTTTCTATTGTTTACACTACTAATCACTAATCTGCAAGTAATCATAAAGGGAATACAAATGCACAATTATAGTTTTCTTTAGATTTTCCATTTGTGAATGATTTTCAGTTTGCTCGTTTAGAATCCCATAAGTTAATTAGTATCATTCCTCTACTAGTTTTTTGTTCAACAAGTTTAATAAACAAGTGTCATAGTGCATTACGTAAAAAATAAGTTAATTTAGAAGTAATTTGTTAAAGTTTATAAATAAATATCTTTTACGTAAAATAATCATATGTGTCATACAAATTAACACTTTTAATCTATTAAACTCAATAAATTAAAAATAAATACCAATATTAATCCAATCATGAATAAGGATGAAATGTATGTTGATAGGAATATTGAGAAGCCTCCACTAGCAGCGATTCAATAAGTGACTGATAGATCTAATATCATGGGATCCACATCATCCCTAACATGCCAATATTCTTAATAATATTTATTGCCAATTTGTACCATGTTCTACAATCACATTACCAATTATTTCGATGTGTCTACATCAATAATTTATTTCTTTTAATCTAACGTTTTTTTTTTAAATAGATAACTGTTTTTATAATTGTCACAATATTATTTCGTATATTCAAATAAAAACTATACAATTTCCCCCATAATATAACGGTCTTTTTCTTATTGTGTTGTAAGTATATTTTTTTTTATTTCGTATATTCAAATAAAAACTATACAATTTCCCCCATAATATAACGGTCTTTTTCTTATTGTGTTGTAAGTATATTTTTTTTGAATGGTAAAGAATCTTATGTGTAAACTCATCCTACTCGGGCTATGTCCAAGGTCGACTCCTCGACCGCCATGAGATCGTGCCCCCTGATGGACGGGAACCGAATGAAATTCGTAAACCCTCTCCCCCCGTCAGGTTCGAACCCGGATTAAACCCTGATTCGTCCCTTCACCCAGATGTCCCTCGGAAATGGTCAAAGCAGAATTGAATCTGCGTCTTCACTAGAGTGGACGGACCTTTTTGACCACTGAATCAACATCTAAAGACATTGTGTTGTAAATATTAATAAGAATTGCAGTTTTACACATACCGATATATCATATTGTTATCTATGTTGAAAAGAAACGTGCTTGTGTGTAAAAGCTATAATGGAATATTATAACTACATGCCACTAAAACCAAACCTTAAATCTAAATATGCAAGAAAATAATTCAAAGTTAGAGCTAGCAACTCTTCATCATGATGAGGAACATATAACCCAAGACCCTAACATTCAATTCACCATGGGTGATGAGAAAAACCGAGTAACTGATCAACTATAGTCATCTTTTAAGTATTGCTTTCAATAACATGATTTATGATTGATAATGATTATGTGTATAGGGGATGTTTCAAATGAAAACCACTCTAAATGCGAAAACTCGAAAACTAATTAAAAAAGCTTAAAAAACAAACCATTTTTTTTACAATTTTTTTATTAAAAATCGTTAGTTTTTATATATAAAAAAAAACTTTTTTTTCAAAAAAAAAAAAAATCGTAGTGCACATGTGTAATAATACACATGTGTAGTACACATGTGTAATAATGTAGTACACATACACATGTGCACTACGACCTTTTTTTTTTAAAAAAAGTTTTTTTATATACAAAAAATAGCGAAAATTGGTAAAAAGAAAAAAAAAATTGGTATGTTTTTAGGCTTTTTTTAGTTAGTTTTCGCGTTAACTAGTGGTTTTCATTTGAACATTCCCCTATATATCTCCTAAAACTCTTTAAAGTCTAAATTATATATATGTACATATATATTTTCTTTTGAACGGCAAAATCACTTTATATATATATATAGAGAGAGAGAGAGAGCCAGCAAGAAGCTGAGAGAAACAAACAAATGGAAAAACCAAAACAAACAAAAAAAAAGCCGTTACAAAATGCCTACAATATCAAAAGTTTCCCAGTTTTCCCAGGAAGGCTTGATGAGTTTAGATCGATTGCAAATCCACAAGAAAGCGTCTTCCTTCATAAGTTCCGTAGTCTTTCTGTATAGGGATAAAACAGTCTTCAAAAACTTTGGCGTTCCTGGCACTCCATATTCTCCAAACCGTGGCATTGACAACCATATGAACCAGTTTTTTCCACACCCTCCCGCCCGGGGACTCTTTAATGTAATTAACAAGAGCCGACAGGGATGGGCATTCTTGAGGAAACTTTATCCGAACCCAAGTCATCACATTCCACCAGATGCATTTAGCCCATAAACAGTGAAAGAAAATGTGATCTGAGTTTTCAATACCAATACCAATACCACAACGAGGACAAGAAACGTCAGGCATCAGGATTCCCCTTTGGGCTAGGCCTTCCCTGGACGCAATCTTTCCAAGTAAAGCTCTCCACAGCAAGAAATTAGATTTAGGTGGAGCCCAATTCTTCCATTCGAACCCCATAATGCTACTCGAATCGGTCCCCAAAGTTCCTTCAATATCAAGACGAACTTGTTTGACTGAAAAGGGCTCGTCCTTATCATTCTGCCATTTCCAGCTTCCGTCCTTCATAATCAGATTGTCATTAATATTAATGCCCAGCTTCCATAATTCCTGATTCATGCAGCCAATATCCTTCCAAACCCCAGGAACCGATTTTTTAATAGGGATAAGCTGATCTGCGATGTTGTTTTTGTGGACCGCCGCTACTACTTCGGCCCAAAGCTGGTTCGGGTTAGAATTAAACCTCCACCACCATTTCGTTAACATTGCAAGATTAAAGTCCCTGATTCTCCCAACCCCTAAACCGCCAGCCTTCTTCGACCTCACCATTAATTCCCATCATACCCATCTATGTTTCTTTTTCGTGTCCGTTATACCCCAAATAAAATCCCTCCTTATCCTATCGATCCTGTTAATAATACACTTAGGGGCATAGAATAGAGACAAATAATAAGACCGAAGGCTACCCGGAACCGACTTAGCTAAGGTCAGTCTACCAGCAAACGAGAGGTCTCTCGCTTTCCATTTAGATAATCTTACCTTTACCCTGTCAACAACTGGATTCCAAAATTTAGCTCTCTTCATGTTCGCCCCAATAGGAACTCCCAAATACAAAAAAGGCAGCTCCCCAGCTTCACAATTCAACATTCTTGCCATCCGAGCGACCTCCACCTTTTCAACTCCGATCCCAAACAACTTACACTTTCTGTGATTAACTTTCAGACCTGTGACCAGCCCCAACCACCTCAGAAGACGATTGAGAGTCTCTATATTTTGTTCCGACCATGCACCTATAAAAAGGACATCATCCGTATAGCATAAATTGGAGATTAACGGCCCGCCATTGGGAAATTGAATTTGTTGGGATTGAACCCTACCAGTGGAACAGATGATAAAAGCCAAAACTGGGTCAGAGCAGTGGATCCAGAATAAGCAGCTGTTTGCACTAAAGCTTTCCCCTTGACAGTGGTTATCTAACAACTGACCGACCTCAAAGCACTGCTCAATAGAAAAACTGTCACCAAAGTACTGATGAAGATTAAAGACTTAAGCTCAATCTACTGATGAAATCCAAGCACTGTTGGAGAATCAAAGCACTGCCCATTCAAGGTCTGATCAACCTTTGAGGAAAGCACTGATGGTCAACATCAGTGGTTAGACTACAACAGTGGAATGAAGAATCAGTGCTTATATATCCGTGGTTAGAATGTAATCAGTGTTTGTATGTCAGTAGTTATAAGATCAGTGGTTAGAGTTAGTTAGTTTGTTAGATGTCACTTTCATGGTGACGTCAGCAAAGATGCTTCATTGGTTTGATCTGTACTATAAATAGAACAGTCTGTACTGTTCTATTCAAGGAGTTTTCTCCTTCAATCCAGCCATCTTGTACGATCAACCAGTGAGCTCATGCTGAGGGGGAGTTTTAGTATGTAAGCATTGTAATCTTCATGTTTTTGTAATCATTCGACTTATTGAAGAATATATGTTTACTGAAAACTATTTCTCTCTGATTGTGTTGTAAAGTTTGTTTCCATTTCCGTTGCATTTGATCATTTATTATTCATCTAATTCTTCATTAATCTCAAACAAACACAATCATGAAAAGCCTCAGATCCTAACAATTGGTATCAGAGCTTGGACAGTCAAATTCGATCTAACAATCAATTTGACATAACAGTTCAGCTCAAAATTCAATGATACTAAGGTTGGTCGTTGAAGGGGTAAGGTCCCAAAACCTCGTAATAAGTACTTGGGACCATACTACAACCTTATCTTTTAGCCCTCTTTTGACCTTGCGTGACCGCGCACTGGTCCTACAAAGAAGGCTTAGGAGAAAGATAGCAGGTAACACCTGCGCGCCAAAAGGAAGTTAATAAACCCTTGCGCCTTCCTTCATAACAAACAAAGGATAAGAATCCTAGTTTAAATACTTCCGCTTAAATAATACCCAGACTTGGATATTATTTACTCAACTGGTACACACGATAAAGAGTCACACTAGATTATAGCAATAACCTTCTAGAAAAACTCAATCGTGCACCACCAGACGGTTATAACCGTCTGGACACGTGTCATCATCTCAGGCCACCCTGAAATCACGATGATGGCATGAAATTGGAGAGAAACCTCTACTTGCTTACTTTCCACGTGGCAGCACCCTAGCTGTCGATCAAGATCACAATCCGTGTGATCTCACCATCTGATCAAGAGAATTAACGGAGGGAAAATAACCGCTTACGGTGTTAGCATCTTCCGTTAATATTTCAACAACGAGTTTTCCCGCCCAAACTCCCGGTTATAAATACGAGATTAATTCAGGTATGAACTTCAAGTTACACACACTTCGTCAATACTTCTTCTTCTTCTTCTTCATAAACACATACTTATTCTCACGCCGGAGTCGGGTCACGGAGAAAACCTCCATTTTCCCCGTGACGAGGCTAACGGTGTTCTGTTTTGCAGTGTTCACCGGAGAAGAAGATCTGTCCCTTCGAATCAAACGAGAGAGAACCACCCTTTTTGTAGGATCGTTTTGTGACCCAAACGAGTCGATCAGAAGAGTTTTTCTCAATACGAAAGGCAGAAACAGACGTATCAAGTTCAATTCAGCTAGCAATACACTTTAAATTGTCTTTTGATTGATTTGACAAAGATTTACAGCGAGTAGACACTTCGGCAGCACTTCGGCTCTCAAACCGGAATCTCAGAACTGCTTCAAACGAAATCAGCAGACACATATATATAGGCAAGGTGATTCCGTTTGAACATGCTCACACAAAATCAGATTCAAGCGAAATCAGTGATTTCGTTTGAAACTGACTTGACGATTTCAAGCGGAATTACCCATTCTAATTCAGTATGAAATTAACTCCTAACCTAGATTTGACATTTTTCTCGTACACTGTGCCCTGATCTATCTATAACAATACAAGAGTCGATACAAGACGAAATTGACAGACGGATGCACCAACAGACTCCCCCTCGGATGTTGACGAAGTCTTCGGTGTCGAGTCTTTAGTCTTCAGTCTTTATCAGTCCTCTCGACCTCTTCCAAAGTATCTAACAATGTAAAGTATCCTTTATCTCTCTCTTCTCTTTATCAACTTATCTCTCCCTCGGATGTTGATCTAATCTTCAATTCCAGAATATTAACCTGGCTCTTGAGTCTTCTAATTCTCTTGATCAGATCTCTTGATTCCTTACGTTCATCAGCATCTTCAGACTCCCCTTTGCTATCAAACTCCCCCTTGATTTGTGCTAGGATCATAATCTGGTTTTCACAGGATCTAAATCTGGCTCTCTATCACATCGGAATCAGGAACCTTGCTTTCAATCTTTAATCAAAGATCTGTGACTGGCTTTTATCCTGTTTCCTGCACAAAACTCTACCCAAAAATAAATTTCACAGATTTAAAATTTGACAAATTTATATACCACATGTAGAATCAATCTCAAAATAATTTAACATTTAAAATTTCTGATGAACTACTTGAAAAAATATCATTTTTATCTCAAAAACTTATCTCATTTCAAACACAATCTCCCAAACCTTTTGTTCATCATATTTAGCACTCGGAATTTTGAAAATCAGATCTTCAACATCAATTGTCGAAAATCTTTTTTGAATTTTTCAAAATTTATGCTAAAACACACTAAAATCTTTTTGGTATTTTGATTTTAACAAAATGCAATAACGAAATATTTACAGACAATATTTTTGTGAGTTTGTGTAAGAGGATCATATCAGTTTTTGAGAAAAATCACCAACACCGTTAAGCTTTAAACATTTTAAGTTCTAAATGATTCACTTAGATTGTTAGTATACTGATCCATTTAAATTTTCACACAAAGTTCAACTGTTTCGAGATACGAAATTAGTGTTTTAAAGACTTAAACTTATTCATGTGTCCCACCTCAGAATATACTCCCGTATCCAGATCCCAATATTCAGTCTTACAGGTGAGTATACCTAGATGATATCTGTAAGGGGTTAAATGCGAGGGCCGTGAGAGCTCAGGTCAGAACTTCCGTTCAGCAGAGAGATAACGGCTTCGACTTTTGGTGGGTCCCCTTTAGAGGATCTTTTTTACAACAGCACATGATTAACATTTTTCAATGTTTCATCATTTTTTATGCTGAGGGCAGGCTTTTATTTCAAGCAAGCGTAAAGTATTCTCCGGGGACCTGGCCATTGCTTCCGCAAAATCAGAAGTCCCAGGATAATACCCCAGATATCACTAAGCATAAAGACCTAGTATCTCAGAAAGAAGGACCTTTCAAACAAGATTTCGGGGGTTACCCATATATCCGAGAGATGTTTCCCCACGAATTAAGTAAGTTTGAAATTTAGGTTTATATCTCGTCACAATCTACTAAGCGTGTAAAAACCTACTGGCATATCATCAGTGACACCGTTTATCACTTTTTATCTTTCCAATTCTTTAGCATGCTGTGATAGTCCACTGATGTACTATCATTTCCTCTTTTTCACAACAAAACTCATTTTTGATTTTATCATGTTTTTGACTTTTTCAAATTTTCTATTGTTTTTGGCTTTTCTGAAAAAAAATTCTTACTCCCCCTAAAATTCAAAATCATTTAAAGGAAATTTTGAAAACAAACTATACAAGTAAAAGTGACAACTGATATCGAATCACTTCAGATCGCCATCCACTTGGCATAAACAATCAGAACTCCCCCTCACAACAAACCATTTTCCCATTATGATTTCAAAACACTTAAGTTTGTTTTAATCAAAAACGGTTTTTCCGGAAAATAAGTTTGTTTTCATCATAAACCACTTGTAGGTTAGGGGATTTCATCACATTGTTCTTTCACTTTCAACCTTTTGAAAAATATAAAAAATTTAAGTTCAAACAACAAACACCATTTGTAGAAAATCAAGTACAACTTAATGTCCCTGATTTACCACTTGTAAGACGAAATATCACAAATGTGAATTTCTCAAGAAAGATGCCGATTCCTGCTCCACGATTACCAACTTGGGAGCTCCGGCAAGACCGGATTTTAATCATCATAATAAGTTCCATCCCAGTCACAAACCTGGGACGACCCAACTTTACCTGGTTTCTTCAATTTTTTCTCATAAAACTCCTTCACCCCTTTGACTTTACCGTCAACCATTTTACCAAAAATATGTTTTACTTTGGAGTTAAATGCCTTTTCAACATCAAATTCTTTCTTTTCAGAGAAAAATTGATTTGAAATCTCAATTTTACCAACTTTTTGTTTAAAATTTTCAGCTCGCAATGGTGGAAAATTGACATCATCCATTGACGGAACTGATATTTCCAATTTTAACTCAACTTGTGGCTCCTCTGACTTTGTGGAATCAGATTCATCGCCTAAATTATCATCAGATTTCTTAACAACCCACTTTTGATTGTCAAGATTTGCTTTTCTCTTGTAAAATCCTTTTGAACATTCACCAACCTCAAACTTCGAATTTTTGAAAACTTTAAATTGTTTGGTTGGTGATTCATTCTCAATCATCTTGTCTTTTAGTTTATCAGAAACTCCCTGTTTTGTTTGTATTGCCTTTGGACAGTTCCTGGCAATATGACCAATTGTTTTGCATTGAAAACAGGTTCTTGTTTCCTTTTTCTGAACAACATCTTTCTCCATTTCTTCTTGCTTCTTTGCAAGGAATTCTTTGTTGGATTGATTCCTGAACAATTTCTCTTTTTCCTCTTCAAATAATATTCCTGAAACAAACACAGTTTTTGGTTTATAAGTTTTCTCATTTTTATAATTTTTCGGTGGAATAAAACCTAATCCTTTTCTTTTGAAATTACCGTTATGGTTTGGTTTCTTTTGAAAACCAGAACCAGAACTGTAACCCTTTTTCTTGTTTAACCTTTGTTGAACTCTTAAGGTGTAAGGTCTTGGATTTTTAGAAAGATTTACATCTTTTATTTCAGAAATATTAATCTCTGTTAGTTTGAAAACCTTTTTTATCATTTCAGTTTTAACACCTCTTATTGGAAATTCCTCATCAGAATATAATTTGTCTGAATCATTCAAAGTATATGCCACTTTGATTGGTTCATCATTCAAATCAGATTTTGATAACATGAATTCTTTATTGTAAACCCGTTTCTCCATTTTGACTGGTGACTTTGACTTGTCAGACTTTGACTCCGAATTTGACTCTGATTTTGACTCCTCAGTTTCATCGTTATCCAACACCTGATCGACCACTTTCTTTATTAATTCGGACTCATGATCAATGTCAAACGATGTGAAAGTAACATCAATGTTGTCTGGCAAGTTTTCTGTAGACTCAGACTCCCACTGTAAATTGGTTGCCTTTTTTACTCTTTCTAAATTTGGATTTCTAGGAGAATATCCATTTCCAAGTGGGGGTGGACACTGGTTGTAACCGAAACCTTGTTTCTTACCAGAATCATTCACTTCAGTATCCTTCTTCTTTTCAGAAATTTTTCCTTCAGATTCTTCCTCTTCAAACGCCTTCATGCCTTCCACTGTTGGATAAATCCTGTCAATGACATAAGAAGTACATGAGTAACTTTTTAACAAACGGTTTACTCTTTCTATTTCAATTCGCTGAGTTTCCAGTTTTTGTTCCAGAACGGCACACTTCTCAATATAATTGTTAACGACTTTTTGCTTTGTCATGAAAGCTCCTTAAAGTGTCTTCATAGCCGTTGCTTGTTCACTGCTAGATTGATTGTATTGATTCATTGCTTTATTCAGAACATCATAAGATTCCTTCAATCTGTTCATGTTATGAATCAATGTACTGTTCTGCTTCTTCACTGCTTCACAATTCTCACATATCACCGGAATCTTTGTGAATCAACTTCAGCTTCAACTGTGAAAACTAGAATGTCTTTGATCTTTTTCCTTATCACTGGAACTTCTTCATCATCACTGCTGACATGTTTCTTAACGTTTTTCTTTTTCTTTTTAGGTTTTTCATCATCACTGTCACTTTCTTCTATCAATTTTAAATCCTTTTCCATTCTCTTTGCATAATAATCATCATCATTATCACTGTCTTCAGCAACACGAGCAACAAAGGCTTTATGATTTGACTTCTTGTTAGGATCATAATCATCCCAACTGAAATTTGCCCAGCTAAATCCTTCTGGTAATTTTTCATCATCTTGGTTATCAGACATGCTTTATTATCAGCCAAAACATATTTGTCCCAACTGAAATCTTTCGTTGACTTTTTATCATCTTGATTCACTATACAAGCTCTCATTGATGAATCTTCGATTGTCTTCCTGGCATGTGCAGTTTGTGGTTATTGTTGATGTGACTGTTGAGCAACTTGATGATAAATTGCTTTCCGATAGTAATCATTATTGTTGAACGGATTTTGAGCTCCACTTGCTTCGCGGTTAGTGCACTCCCTCTTGAAGTGTCCTTTTTCCCTGCAACGAAAACAAGTAACTTTAGATTTATCAAAACCTAAAGTAGAAACATTTGCATCACGGAAATCATCTCTTCCCGTAATTTGTTTAAACTTTTCAGCTCTTCTCAACACACTCGCCAAACACCATTTTATATCCATCAATTCCATCTCTTCAGCATCGATTTGATCGTAATCCTCTTTTGTCAACATAGGATTCCTGATCCGACCTGCCACTAAACTTTCATATGACTCTAGCACAGTTACCAACAAAGACATGTGACTTTTTGCAACCTCCTCATTGTAATTTTGACCATTTTCAAGATCTAATACCATGTTTCACTGTAATTTCTTTCCATTCTTTGTTGTTGAAAAGTTTAGATCTGTTGGTGCATGCGTCTGTCGACTTCGTCTTGTATCGAGTCTTTTATTAGAAGTGTTAGATCAGGGTGCGTTGTACGAGAAAATAGGAGGTTGTAAGATGTGTTTATAGTAATTTCGCTTGAAGTGGGTTGTTTCGCTTGAGAAGGACGTTGACAGTTTCAAGCGAAATCAACATACTTAATTTCGCTTGAACTGACATTTGTCTCCTTCAAGCGAAATCTGATCCCTATATATAGGTTTGAAGCGAGATCATATAAAATAGGTTTTGTGATTTGGATACCAAAGTGCTGCCGGTTTATCCAGTGATTGTAATCAGTGTTATATCAATCAGAAAGCATTTTAAAGTGATATTCAAGCTGTTTCGAAGTCAATTTCTCTGTTTCCGCCTTTGAAATAGATAAAAACTCCTCTGAACGACTCGTTCGGGTCGCTACACGATCCTACAATTGGTATCAGAGCTCAGGAGGAGGAGTTCTGTAGTTTTCAGCTTGATTTCATCTCGATTTCTTACTTCTACACCTTCTTTTATCAATTAGACAACTTTTCACGGTTAAAATAGCCTGAATTTTTCACAACATAATTGGAATTGTATTTTAACAAATCCTTGAGAAAATCAGATTAAAATTCCAAGTAAAAATGACAAAAATGGACCAAAGTCTTAATTCCGCTTGAACGAACTAGATATTCCACTTGAAAAGTTGTTGCTATTTCAAGCGAAATAGCAGGTTTCGCTTGAAAAGAGATATTCCGCTTGAAATTCAAGCGAAATCAGGTGATTTCGCTTGAAATACCATATTCCGTTTGAAATTTTCGATTTCGCTTGAAGATTGTTTGCAGGATATTTCGCTTGAAGGTGGTATCTCGCTTGAAAGTGTCTGTTTGAGAAAAAGTTCACGGAATCATGAGTGAAGAATTTTACAATGCGTTTGCGACATCTCCGACTACTCTGGCTACCATTGCTCAAAACATGAACTTAGAAAACGAAACTCGAACTACTAAAAAACCCCCGAAGTTAATGAGCATTGAGGAGTATTACAGTTGGAAAGATCGGTTTGAAAACTGGGTTCAAGCCAATCATTTAAGATCTTGGGAGTGTATTTTGAAGAAGTATGTTCTACCACGTACTGATCTGCAAGTTGAGAAAGAAATCTCCGAGTTCAATGACAAAGAACGAGACATGTACAGAGTAGAAAAGATGATGATTAATCTGCTTCAGAAAGCTATTAAAGAAGACATCTTTGTATTACTTCAACATGACAAAACTTCAAAATCAATTTGGGATGCTCTTAAAATCAAGTTTGAGGGAAGTGAAAATATGATCAAAAGTAAAAAGTCACTACTTAAGAAAGAATTTGATTTATTCACAAGTCTGCCAGGGGAAGATACAAAGAAGCTGATTGAAAGATACTGCCACTTAGTGCGTTCTATGTCGTTGCTAAGTATAACCAAAGACCGAGAGGAATGGGTCGACAAATTAGCTGATGCTTTACCTCAGAAAGAGTGGGGTACATTTTTTGATGATCTTGAAGAACACTGGAGTATATGATGGATTGACGATCTCTCAGTTTATCGAGAAGATTGAAAGTCAAGATCTTGAACAACAAAAGATTGCAAGGATGATAATCCGAGTAATCAACAAGATGATGAAAAATTACCTGAAGGTTTCAGCTGGGATCAGTTTACAGATGAGAATGGGAATTTTAAAGCTTTCATTGCAAAGATAGTTCAAGAGCTTGATTTGTTTACAGAATGGATGAAAGTGATTGTTGTTCATGAGAAGAATCAAGAAGAAGAATCTATTTCACCTGATGAAAGTTCAGAAGAAGCAACTGTTTTTTATCAAACACCTTCTGATTCTAGTTCTTCAAATGATAGCTCTGAAAAGAAAATAGATTTTGATCAATCACACAACTGATGACATTGGTGATGATGAGGAAGAAAGACATATTAATGTTGCAAAAACTCATCTATCTCCTGAAAGTTTTCATTTCTATTTTGCAGATCGCTTGGAGAAGCTGAAGGAGAGACGTGCAGCAAAAGAACAAAAGAAAATGAAGAGTGCAAGTGTTGATAAAAAAGAAGAGACTGTTCGAAATGAAGAGATTAAAATTGTTGCTGAGGAGATGGTTGAGACAGTGAAGGTGATTGAAGCAGAAAAAGAGTTTGAGAAAGTTGTTGAAGTTAAGAAAGTCATCGAAGTTGAAAAGATTGTGGAAGTCATCAAACCTTGCTTGAAGTGTTTGGAATCTTGCAAGCAATGTGCAGAAAAGGATGAGAAACTGATTGAGCTTGAAAAGATGAAAGAACAATTATTGTTCAATCTCAATTATGTGAAAGAGTCATATGATGTGCTAAACAGAACAGTCACTGGTCTTCAAAAGACAAATTCTGAAAGAGAAGATGCATTGACTATGATGAATTCTATGACGATGACGATGATAAAGCAGAAGACAATTAATCATTACATCGAAGAATGTGCAAAGTTGCAGCGGGAGTTGGAAAATGAAAAGATTGAGAATGAGAGAATCAGACGATTATTACAAAGTTATTCTAGTTTTGATTATCTTATTGATCGAATTTATCCAACTGTTGCAGGTTTCGAAGCATTTCAGGATGAGAAGCCAAAGAAGAAAGATATTGGTAAGAAACCAAGTGTTAGCTATAACAAGTGTTCGCCTACGATCTGGGAAGGTTATTCTCCCAGAAAACCAAATGAGGAGCAAGTTCAAAAGGCAGTCAATATAAAGCTAAAGTCCGATATAACCGATGAATTACCAGAAAACATTGACGTCGTTTTTACATCGTCTGACACTGATCATGAGTCAGAGTTAATAAAAAAGGTGGTTGATCAGGTGTTGGATACAGATGAGGAGTCGGAGTTAAAGTCTGAGTCAAAGTCCGAGTCCGAGTGTTCAAGTTCGTCCGTCAAAATTTCGAGTTCATCGGTCAATAGTCAAAAATCGTCGGCTAAACGGGTGTACAATAAAGAATTCCTGTTATCAAAATCTAATTTGAATGACGAAGCAATCAAAGTGGCATATACATTGATTGATTCAGACAAATTATATTCTGATGAGGAATTTCCAATAAGAAGTGTTAGAATTGAAAAGATCAAAAAGGTTTTCAAAATGACAGAAATTAACATTTCTAAAATAAAAGATTTAAATCTTACTGAAAAATCTAAAAAATACACTTCAAGAGTTCAACAACGATTAAACAAGAAAAAAGGTTACAATTCTGGTTCTGGTTTTCAAAAGAAATCAAATCATAATGGTAACTACAAAAAGAAAGGATTAGGTTTTACTCCACCTGAAAATTATAAAAATGATAAAATTTCTAAAACAAACACAAAATTTGTTTCAGGAGGAAGTGCTGAAGAAGAACAGAAGAAACCTTTCTGGAAACAATCAAACCAGGAATTTCTTGCTGAAAAGAAAAGAATAGGAACTGGAGTTTTTCACAGAAAGGAGACTAGAATCTGTTTTAAATGCAATGAAGCTGGTCACATTGCATGGAATTGTCCTTTGAATGTCAAGAAAAAACAAGGAGTTTCTGAAAAACTTAAAGAAAAAGTTGTCGATGTAGAACCACCAACTGAAAAGTTCAAAATTTTTGAAAATTCAATTTATGAAGTTGGTGAGTGTTCAAAGAAAAATTTTTATAAGAAGAGAGCCAAAGACAACCAAACATGGGTTGTTAAAAGGTTATCTGAGAAAGTCGGCGATGAATCTGATTCCACAAAATCAGTGGAGCCACAAGTTGAGATGAAAGAAGAAAAATCGAATGATGATAATTTTTCATCATTAAAGGATAAAAGGTTTAAGCAGAAAATTGGTAAGATTGAGATCTCAAATCAATTCTATTCTATGAATGAAGAATTTGATGTTGAGAAAACATTCAATGGGAATGTTAAGAAATTTTTTGGAAAAAAGGTCGGCGGAAAGGCCAAAGGGGTTAAAGATTTTTATGCTACAAAAATGGCAACTTATAACCCTACTGAACAAGAGTTAAAATCATCCAAGGTTGGTCAGACTTGGGTGAAAATTCTTTTCCCTTAAAAAAACTGACTTGTCGGAGATCCCAAGTTTGTAATCGTGGATCAGGAATAGGCATCTTTCTTGATAATTGATTGTGTGAATGAATCTTATAATGGTTAAATTGTTACAGGTTAAGTGTGACTTGCCGGAGCTTCCAGGTTGGTAAGTGTGAAGCAGGAATCTGCATCTTTATTGGTAAAATGATTTTGTGTAGATGTGGTATTCCTACAAACGGTAAATCAGGGACATTAAGTTGTACTTGATTTTCTTACAAGTGGTACAGAGGTTTGTTATGATATAGTGATTACTCAAGGTCATTAATTTGAACTTGATGTAATTCTCATACAAGTGGTAAAATTGGGGTTCATCATTGTAAAAAATGAACAAAGTGAGGAAGTTTATCCCTAACCTACAAGTGGTAAATTCAACAAAATTTATTTTCCGAAAAAATCATTTTGGTTAAAACAAACTTAAGTGTTTTGAAATCTTAATAAGAAAATAGTTTTGTGAAAGGGGGAGTTCTAATTGTTTATGCCAAGTGGATGGCGATTTGAAGCGATTTGATATCGGTTGTCAATTTTCTTAGTTTGTTTTCAAATTTCTTTAAATGTGTTTGCATTTTAGGGGGAGTAAGAATTTTCAGAAAATCCAAAAACATTAGAAAATTTGAAAAAGGCAAAAACATGATAAAATTCAAAAATGAGTTTTGGTGTCAAAGAAGAGGAAATGATAGTACATCAGTGGACAGTTACAGTATGCTAAAGAAATGTAATGATTAAATAGTGTTAAACGGTCTCACTGATGATATGCCAATAGGTTTTTACACATTTAGTAAACTTTTTCGGGATATAAACTTAAATTCAAACTTGCTTATTTCATGGGGAACACTACTTGGATATATAGGTAACCCCTGAAATCTCGTTTGAAAGGTCCCTCTTTCTGAGATACTAGGTCTTTATGCTCAGTGATATCTGGGGTATTATCCCGAGACTTCTGATTTTGCGGAAGCAATGGCCTAGTCCTTGGAGAATACTTTTTGCTTGCTTGAAATATAGCGCCGCCCTCAGCATAAAATGACGAGGACAATAAAATTGCTAATCAATGCTGTTGTAAAAAAGATCCTCTAAAGGGGACACACCAAAAGTCGAGTCGTGATCTCTCTGCTGAACGGTAGTTCTGACCTGAGCTCTAACGGTTTCGTACTGTTTCTTAATTTATAACCCCTTACAGATATCATCTGTGGTATACTCACCTGTAAGACTGAATATTGGGATCTGGATACGGGAGTATATTCAAGAGGTGGGACACATGAATGAGTTTTAGTTCTTAATACATCTAACTCATATCCTGAATCAGTTGAAATTTGTGTGAAAATTTAAGTGGATCAGTATATCGACAATCTAAGTGAATTGTTTAATTCTTAATGTGTAACTAAGCTCAACGGTACTCGTGACTTGTCAAAAACTGATATGATCCTCTTACACAAACTCACAAAAATATTGCTTGTAAATATTGCGTTACTGTATTTTTTTTATTATTAAAAAATCCAAAAAGATTTTCAGTGTGTTTTAGCATAAATTTTGAAAAATCCAAAAAGATTTTAGACAACTGATGTTGGAAAGCTGATTTTCAAAATTCCAAGTGCTAAACATGACGAACAGGTTTGGGAAAATGAGGTTGAAAAGAACAAGTTTAAGCATTTTGAGAGGGGGAGTCAATGTTTAAATGAGAAAAGTTTTTTTATGAAGTTGATATTCCTGCAAGTGGTTCATCAGAGTCTATAAATGATAAATCATTCTAAGATTTGCTTTACAAGTGGTTAGTAGAATATAAATTTTTCAAACAAGAAAATTTATTGTTGGGTAGAGCTTATGCAGGGTATGTAACACCCCGAAAATATAAAACTTTATATTAGAACTATAAAGTATAAATAAACAAGAATTTACTAACTAGGAATTTTAACCTAGTTAACTACAAGTCTAGAAATAACTTGAAATAGAGTTAAAATAATCAAAACTATATGTTAAACAAAAGTGGAGGGGCCAATTATGTTAAAAATATTACCATTTGAGGGGGTCTGGTCGATCAAGAACAGGAGGGGGCGACATCCCCACTCTCAAACCCTAACATCCACAAAACAACCAAATTGAAGGTCCAAACCTGATCAAAAACAGAAATCAAGCATAGATTACTGATCCTCATCACAAGAGGATTACAAGGTATGTAAAATTTGATGAAAACTCTCAACTCGAAATTCTCATGAAATTGGGAAATCTGAAAATTTATGTTGCATGTTTGCTATTTGGGTAGAATAGGGTTGATATATTGTCTAGGAGTAAAACTAGACCATAACATGCGAAATCATGGCTAATTCCTGAAAATCTCATGAACACATTGAAGGTGATTCATGGGTTTGTGGGAAACTAGTAAACATTAGGGTTTAGAATGATTATTCTAGTGTAACACGGGTCATAGAAAGTGATTTCTGAAATGATGATGTTAAAATATGTGTATATTGTCTAATTGAAGTTAATTAGGGTGATAAACTCAAGTCATGAGCTTGGTTTAGATCATGTAGAAATCTGACCCGCTAGGTGTTTGATAAAACGCCTAAATGAGGGTTAAGATGTTAAAAGTTGAGTAAAAACGCAGATTTGATCATTGTAGAGAATTATGCGTTAAAGCTTATGAAAGAGTTCTAAACTTATTGTGAATGGAATTCTTTAGGCAAAGAATCCGGAACGTCAAGCGGACAAGCCGGAGGTGATACATGCTTGAAAGGTGTGCTTTAAAGGTACGTAACTTCGGTGTCGTTACATTATACATAAACATTAGTCTTAGAAATGTTAATGAGAATGTAGTGTCAATTGCGAGTTGGTATGTCATAGAAGTGACGAAGTTCACTCGACAAACAAACGGGTCAAAATAGTTAATTAGGATTGTTGGTTGATAATGTTATTTAATTCTGTAAGTATGTAACTTGACCGTTACATTAAATGAATTGTTGTTAAGCTATGCATAGTCGCATTGTAGAATAGAAGTTGTGTTGATTGTTACTTCAATTAATAAGGTTAGAATTGAGAAGGAACCGTTTGGTGGTCATCATATTGGAGGAATTCCACCAGATGAGCCAACGGGTCGAATAATAGAGTAAATTGTAGTATGGGTGTTTTAATTAGTTAGCAATGGCAATGACAATCACAAGAGCATTAAACCAAGGGATTGGTAAGGAAATGCGGGTGATGCTAAGCCCTGGAAGATGGGTATAAAGCGCCATAGGCTTGCTAGTGAAATGGTAGTAAAATGAGTAGAGTTAGAGTGGGTTGAATAAATGCATAGTGACATTTAGTCGTTCAGTCCGTAAGTTAAATTTTTGGTATGTTAGTTGTAATGAGTATGTCCGTAATGAATTTACAGAAATATAGGAAAAGAATCACTTAAAACGACATGTGTATTCAGGTGAAATCAACAAAATGGTCAATATGGAAAAGTTGCAGGAGCTACCGTAAGTTACGGTCTCCACCGTAACTTACGGTAGACAACAAAACAATTACGGCAGACCATAGTTAATCAGCATTGAAGGGGTAAGGTCCCAAAAACCTCATAATAAGTATTTGAGACCATACCACAAACTGACCTTTTAACCTTTTAACCTTGCGCGGCCGCGCACTGGTCTTACAAAAGGAAGAAGTAATCAGCAATCTATAGTCGCGCGCCCAAAGGAAAACATAAATCCTTGCGCCTTCTCCCGATAGCAAAGGATGAAAATCCTGAGATCAATACTTCCGCCTAAATATCCAGACCTGGATAATTACTCAGACTTAGGATTTATTCATTCAGTGGTCTCCACACAATAAGGTGCCACACTAGATTACAGCAGTAATCTTCTAGAATAAATATAATCGTGCACCACCCAGACGGTTATAACCGTCTGGACACGTGTCATTACCACAGACGCCCCTGAAATCACAACAAAGGCATGGAATTGGAGAGTAATCTCCACTTGATCACATTACACGTGGCAAATCCCCAGCCTTTGATCTAGACCACGATCTGTGTGCTCTCACGTCGGATCTAAGAATTTAAACGGAAGAAAATGTAACCGCTTACGAGGTTAGCATCTTCCGTTAACTTTTCACCAACGGGTTTTCCCGCCTAAAACGACTCCCGGCTATAAATATGAGAAAGAACCCAGGTATGAATTCAAGTCACACACACTTCTCAAATACATTCTCTTCTCCATTACCAATACTTATTCTCACACCTGAGTCGGGTCAAGGAGAGAACCCTCTTCTCCCCTTGGCGAGGCTAACGGTGTTCTTTTTTTGCAGAACCATCGGAGAAGAAAATCAGCTGCAACTGAATCAATCGAGAGAGAGCTAACCCTTTTATGCGGATTCAAACCCCCTAGATATCTCGGTTCCGACCATTTATCTAGTGTTTCTTCATTGGCGCCCACCGATTCCTCTGTTTTCTAGTTTTTATCTTGTTTCGATTCAGTTCGTTTCATTTTCTGTTTTGCACATGGCAGAAAATTCATCATCTCACCGGCGACCTGGTCCTCGACCAAACGTCGGAAACAATTTCCAAATAGAAGGATCCCCAGAACATTGGTTTAACAGATGCCAAGCTGCTTTAGACACAATCGTTATACAAATCACCAGATCTGATTTCCCAAACATCAGATCTGGAAAAGAAATCAACACTACAGTATTGGACCCACCAACACCATGTCGGGGGGACATCCAATCCAGCCAATCCAGATATAGCAGTTATCAGAAACCTAAACAAATACACATGGTTCAAGGAGGTCCGTCACGAAGACCAAATAAACGAAACTATGATCAACATTGGAGAGAACAGCAAGTCGTGTTTCCTGTTGTTCCTGGGGGCCCTCAGGAAGAACGACTAGTGATTATTACTGGTATTTTCGGTCATTACCGGACGGACTATATGTTCATAGATCCGGGAAGCTCGATGGACATCATATACGAGCAGTGTTTTAAACAACTTGACCCAGAGGATAAAGCACGTCTAGAACCGGTTGATTTTCCCCTCACCGGATTCTGCAATGAAGCTGTATTCCCATTAGGGCAAATAGCTTTCCCTGTAACTCTATCAGATGGCGAGCATTCACGAACAGTCACAGTCAATTTCATGGTCATGCCAGCAGTCTCACGTCGTGATGTCTTACTCGGAAGAAGGTCACAAAGAGAATTTAGCATGATCACTTCTATTCCCCATGCTGCATGCGGATTTCCAACGGAAACCGGAGTTGCAATTTTATACTCAAGTAAAGAAGTCATGTACGTGGACGACGAGCCACCAACAAAGGTAGTCAAACCTTCGGTATCCAACGAACCAGAGAAATGGGTCCTGAACAACGAATACCCAGAGCAGACTATTCTGCTAGGACATGCCATTTCACCGGCAACACGAATACAACTGAAAGAATTGTTGTCTAACAACAAAGATATATTTGCTTGGTGTCCAGCAGACATGACTGGAGTTCCACGCGACATCGCGCAACATTGTCTAAACATCAAACCATCAGTAGAACCTGTTGCTCAGGGGAGGCGCAGCTTCAGTGAAGAAAAAGCAAAAGCCATGGATGACCAAGTGGCAGAGTTACTTAATGCGGGAATCCTGCGCGAAGTAAAATACCATACATGGGTCGCCAACCCAGTCATGGTACAAAAACATAGTGGCGGATGGAGAATGTGCGTCGATTTCAAAGACCTGAATAAAGCATGCCCAAAAGATTGTTACGCGCTTCCAGAAATAGACAAAAAAGTCGACTCTCTAGCATCGTTCAGACGGAAGTGCTTTCTCGACTGTTACAAAGGTTACCATCAGGTCCAGATGAAGGAAGAAGACGAAGATAAAACCGCTTTCCGCACAGACAAAGGCATTTTCTGCTACACTAAAATGCCCTTTGGCCTGCGCAATGCCGGCGCAACTTATCAGCGTCTAATGGACACAGTTTTCAATAGTGACATTGGCAAGAAGTTGAAGTATACATGGATGACCTCGTCATCATGAGCCATGAAGAAGACTCAATGCTCAACAATATTCAGCGCACATTCGACTCTCTGCGCAGCGTGAATTTAAAGCTCAACCCAACAAAATGCTCCTTCGGCATGGAAGAAGGAAAATTTTTGGGTTTCATAGTCACAAGAGATGGCTTTAAAGTAAATCCAGAAAAAGTACAGACCATCCAGCTAATGCCTTCCCCGCAACTATGAAAGAAATGCAAAGGCTCGCTGGACGCTTAGCAGCCTTGAACAGATTCTTGGCTAATCATGTTGCAAAATCTTATCCATTTATCAGTACGCTACGAAACTGCGGAAAGAAAACTCCCTTTCAATGGACGCCTGAAGCAGAAGCAGCATTCAAGCAAATGAAAGAATGTTTAATTCAGTTACCAACGCAGACTACGCCAAAAGAAAAAGAGCCATTGATCTTATATCTGTCAGCCGCGGAAGTAGCGGTAGGTGCAGTATTAATGGTAGAATGAGAAAACATTCAGACTCCAATCTACTATATCAGCAAAATGCTCACCGGCCCCGAAACTCGTTACTCAATGATAGAAAAATTGGTTCTAGCACTAGTGCACGCATCCCGACGCTTGCGCAGGTACTTCTCAGGCCATGTCATCACGGTTCTCACGAATTATCATTTAGGCCAAATCTTGTCAAAACCTGATGTAGCGGGAAGATTGGCTAAATGGGCCATTGAGCTGGGAGGATACAACATTTTTTACAAGCCAAGACCAGCAATCAAAGGGCAAGTTCTGGCAGACTTCGCCACCGAAGTTCCCATCGATAAAATACAAGAATGTGAGGCAATCCAGAACCCTACACCTGTTTTCGACGACAGAGTCTGGACCTTACACACAGATGGCGCTTCCAATGATGATGGAGCAGGAGCAGGCCTCCGATTGGTCAGTCCGGATAATCACGAGCTTACATATGCTATACGCTTAGACTTCCAAAGTACCAACAATGAAGCAGAATACGAAGCATTTTTAGCAGGCCTTCGTCTAGCACTCAAAATGGGGGCAAGAAACCTTGAAGCCAATGTTGATTCAAAGCTAGTAGCCGAGCAAGTTAACGGTCACTACGATGCAAAAGGAGAAGCTATGGCATTATACCTTGAACAAGCGCGGATGTTAATCAGCCAATTCCAAACGTTCAAAGTCAACCACATAAACAGAAGCGAAAACAAACACGTAGATGCGCTAAGCAAGTTAGCTGCTACCAGCTTCAAACACCTAGCAAAGGAAGTACGCATAGAGGTACTATCCAACCCTTCTATTCATATCAAACAAGTAAACGTCATAGAAATGGGAAATCCATCCTGGATGTCCTCGATTATCTCGTACCTTCAACACGGAAAACTTCCGGAAGGAAAGGCAGAAGCTCGAAATGGAGGATGGCGTCCTTTACCGAAAGTCATTCATGGGACCATTATTACGCTGTGTCGATAAAACAGACGCCCAATACCTGGTCAGAGAGATCCATGAAGGTTTATGTGGGATACACGCGGGACCGCGCATGGTCGTGGCAAAAATAATGAACGCCGGATACTACTGGCCAGGAATGCATATGGATGCAGTTGATTTATTAAGGAGATGCGCAGCCTGTCAACGCCATGCACCAAAGACGCTCCGACCAAAGAATCCACTAATACCCGTCACGTCTGCTTGGCTATTCCAACAATGGGGCATCGATCTTGTTGGCCCATTTCCTAACGCGCCAGGTGCAGTAAAATTCATCATTGTGGCGGTCGATTACTTCACTAAATGTGTAGAGGCCAAAGCCTTGGCTTCAACCACAACAATGGTAATCCGCAAATTCATATGGGAACATATCATTTGCAGGTTTGGATTACCATTGCGCATTATTTCTGACAACGGCACAAATTTCGCCTCAGAAGATCTTCAAAAATGGTTCAAAGAAATGAAAATCGAGCATAATTTCGCCTCAGTCGCGCATCCACAAGCGAATGGTCAAGTAGAAAGTGTAAACAAACAGATCGTTAACGGTATAAAAGCGCGACTAGGGACAGCACGCAGAGGGTGGGTCGACGAACTCCCCAGCATCCTCTGGGCGCATCGTACAATGCCAAAGACTAGCACAGGCGAAACTCCGTTCAGCCTAGTCTATGGGTCTGAAGCCGTCATTCCAGCCGAGATCGGCCTACCATCACCACGCATGATAGCTATGGAAAAACAGAACAATGAACAAGAACGAAGAATGGATTTAGACCTTCTGGAAGAAAGGCGCGAGAACACCACCATAGCAGAAGCAAGGTACAAATCCAAACTCGAAAAATATTACAATGCGCGCGTCCGCATATGTACCTTTGTCCCCGGTGATTTTGTCTTGCGCGACAATGAAGCTTCAAACGCTGAAAAACCAGGCAAATTAGCGCCAAGATGGGAAGGACCATACGTCATCAACGAGGTCCTAGGCAAGGGGCGTATACCCTAAAAAGAATCGACGGAACTCTAGTTCCATGCACCTGGAACGCGCAGCAGCTGAGCAGGTGTTACATGTAGGTCAAATCATTCACAGGCAATGTATTTCCTATTTACACTTGTATTACAAGCCTCGCGCTTTATCAATACAAACGTTATTTCTATACTTATTACAGTTTGTTACAAATTGCATGAAATTCTTTTGGTTTACGCGAAAACGGAATGGCAAATATTGTACAACTCATGAACAGTCTGAGAAAAGCGCAGCTTTTGACAAACGTTCACACATGAGCACAATGCCATCTCTAATTCGCTCTACCTAATCAAAACAATTAAAGCACATGCAACACATTGTAATCCAAACATGCAAAAACATACAGCACATAACAAGTGTACATATCATTAAGTGTAACAAAACACTTCATAACAAGATCATGGCAATGATCTTCAAAAGTTTAGTTCCAAAAACTAGAATATTTACAAAAACAAAAATCTTGTTTCAACCAGTAGCAAGACGTCCAACCAATAAACATCACCTACCCTATTCAAACAGAAACATCTTCCTCAACAACCGGAGCAAGATCGATCCGACGCTTCTGACGACGATGGTACACCAACTCACACTTACCCGGACAGAGAGTTGGGAATCGAGCCATCAAAGCCTCAGCCGACAGCACAACGGTTTCTTCACCAGCCTCCGGTAAACAAAGATCAGCATTAAAAGGCCCAACAGCAGACGTCACCTTGCTAGTTCCGGTGAGAGGCGGTGACGGTGAATTAGCAAGCAACAACAGGCTTTCGGCGGCATCATAAAACCTCAAGATATCGTGAAGCCGACGAGTACGAGACAAACCCTTTATCTCCATAATCTCCAAAATAAGAGGATGAAATAAACACCCTACAAATATATAAAGGGAATAACACCTCGGAGAAAGGGAAACTGGATCGCTATGATTAACTGTCAGAAAGATATCACATCCAAGCGGCGCTACAGGAACAGGAGTCATATCCTCATTAATAAGGCTTGACAAAGCGCCACTACAAATCCCAAGAGAGAAGAAAAAATGCACACTCTTACTGACAGATGACGTCATCACACGTCAATACATGAGTACAATTTCCCCTAAAAAACTTTTTTAGCAACATTCAATCTTCTCATAGAAGATTCCCTTTTCCTCCCTCTTTAGATAAATTCAACCTTCTCATAGAAGATTTCTTATTTCTGGCGCCCAAAAACATTTCCCTCTCACAAGGCCAGTGCTCCACTTATTTGCATAAGTACACCACTAGACTGGGGGGACTTGAAGGGGTAAGGTCCCAAAAACCTCATAATAAGTATTTGAGACCATACCACAAACTGACCTTTTAACCTTTTAACCTTGCGCGGCCGCGCACTGGTCTTTCAAACCCCCTTGATATCTCGGTTTCGACCATTTATCTAGTGTTTTCTTCAAGCATCTACCGTAACTTACGGTAGACACCGTAAGTTAAGGTAGAGCCTGGAAAAACTTGTATATTTATTTTTCTTTCACATTTCGATGTCAGAACTGTTTTTATGCATTACATAAATGTCAAAACTAATGTTTTTAGTGGTTTTGACTTTAGGTGAGGATGTGGATCTTACGGATGACGGTCAAGCAGGCTTTTGAAAGAACCGAACACAACTTTTGAAGCTTCCGCGTTATCTAACTCTAATAGACGTTGTTTATGATGTAACTAAATTGCTAAACAACTTATGAATGTTAAATTAGTCAGTAGTTGACTAATGTTTGTTACCTCTGAACTTTACTTTTGGAAGTTATGTTTTAAATGGGTCATCTTCTATATAATTTATTATGGATTATTGTTAAATTCGAGTAGTAATTATAAGGGTGTTACAAGTTGGTAATCAGAGCTTAAGGTTGTCAACAAAGTGTTCGGTTCAAGCTTGATCGATCGTCCGGTAAGAATTAATTGCTTTAGTAGACTTACTAGAATACTAGAAAAAGGAAATTTGAATTGATATGCACGGGAAGTGCATGTTTACACACTCAAACCCGGAAAAGTGCACTAAGCATAAATGATTTAAGCAAGTGGTGAACTTGGCTAGATCAAAATGAATGACGCATATGTCATAAATGAAATGTTTAACAATTAGTGTAAACATTTCAATTTCAAGATGACGGAAAGATGGGAGGAGTGTATGAATACGCTCGAACCCAGGAAAATACACTAAGTAAGAAAGGTAAGGCAAGATATAGACTTGACCAAACCGAAAAAGAATAACACGTTATTTATGATTGAGTGAGAATGATATAAATTTCCGTATAATAAGATGGAAATGAATTAAATAATTATTGATAAATCATGATGGATGTTTCAGTTAAAGAAATGTCTGGAGTAACCGGAGATGATTCGACATCTCAATTGACTAAACAAATGAAAACTAAGATTTCCGAGGAGGTCGGAAAAGCTCTAGAAAATAGTATATCACACTATATTGATAGATTACAAACCACAATCGTGCCGGTGGTGAACGATATGATGGCTTAATTGAAAGACTGCATACTATAAGAAATAGAATAAAGGAGGGTGTTGGATATGAATCCAAGATCCGTAAAGAAGTCCAAGTCTAATAAAGCTCCCAAGAAGGGAGTTACAAAAAGTGTGTTACATCAGTGTAGATTTTGTGGAAAAATTCACAAGGGCACATGTGGTAAGCCAAGACATAAAAAGTCTAAATGTCTAGAGAGGCTTGGAACCAAGGACACAACCGACACAAAGTCTGATGCCCAGAAATCAAGGACAAAGTTGTTTTATATAACAGCCACGGAGTCTAAAGCTGAATCTGATGTCGTTTCAGGTATACTCTTGTAAATTAAATTTCAGCATGAATTTTTAATTATTATGAGTGCAAATAAATCGTTTGCTTTATATCGATTTATTTAACATTCTACATTAGTGTTAACGAAATTACCAAGGCTTTGAAAAAATAAAAAGAGGTAATAATAAAAGTTCTATCGTTTATAAGAGGCACTGAAACTGTACATAGCGCATCGAGGTAAAAATAATCAGAATAAATATTGCCTTGGGAAGGGGTGCGCGCACACTCGAACCCGAGAACGTAAAGAAAGATAAGCGTCATAATAGGGAGGAGTGTAATAACATCCGAACCCTGGGAGTTTACAATAGTAATAGATGACAAGTACATGGTTATAGACTAAGCCAAACTAAATGAAACAGATAGAGACATCGTTTATGTCAACAAACGATGTGAATAAATTCCATACAACGATATGAAACAATAACATGAAATGAATTGATTTTGTTATTGTAACAATGGGTTAAAGTCAGAAATCAAGAGATTAAGATTTGGATAGGAATATCCTCGAAAAAGAAACTAAATGGACAATATGTATTATTTGTTGCTGTAAATAATGAAATACCAATAAATTTGGATTTAAAAGCTCGGGTATGGGTAGATACCCAAGTAACATGTTATTAATAAATTCCTCCTGAGGAAGAACGATAATCACCTTGATGAGGGTGAATATGTAAAAGAATTAGTAAGACAAACATTATGAAAGCGTTAGAATAAGAACGAGTAAACCCCAAAGGCCGAATAACAATAACAGTAGTTTACCAAATAAGACTTGAGACATGGGCCTTCGGGACATTTGTAAAAGAAACAGACCTAAGGGTCGCTGATAAAAGAAAGGTGGTGTACGGATTAATTAAGTAAAGTGCTTGATAATAAAAGTAAACGGAAGCCGGATAATGGGAGCATATTACATTAAGATAATGAGCCCAAGGGAAGGGATAAGAATCAAGTAAAAGAAAATATGAATCGACAATTTAGAACGTCAAGGCATAAGGATAAAGTTGACTGTCGTAGGAGATGGAACTCACACGAACAAGTCAAACCAGACGAGTGAAAGAATAAAAGACTTGGTTGAGTAAAAGCGGTGGGTTTTGCTGATACGACCAAATAAATCGAGAAACAAAGTCTTAAGGAATGACGAAAGGGTTGCTATGAAAATAATATCGATAAAATACTCAATTAATAGGTAAGTTTTCAGACAAATGCGTAACCAGCAGTCAAGATCGCGAATTAAAAGTCAAGAGACTCGGATTAAGAGTTATGACTGAGAAAACGATAAAATTTTAGCAAAAACAGAAATTTCAATAGTCATGTTCAACTACTTTAATGTTGGGCGGGTTGAATAAAGTATAGTAGTTGATATCCCAAGTAAGCGCAACCTGGATAATGAAAGCGTGAGATATTATTGAATCTATGGGATAGGCCATAAAAGAGTATGAAAGGGAAAATGCAAACCAATGAAACCGGAGTGTTAAAAATATCAAGATCAAGAACCCGGGTAACGGGTTGAAAGGAAATTGAGGCATAAATCAAATAATGGCATGAGTAAATAAACCGACGCGAAGGACACATAAGAAGTCATAGAGTCGGAAAGATAATCCGAAAGAAAATGAGGGTAGCCTTAGACTACGGTCAAGGTCAAACGAACAGAAGATGATCCATGGGATCACCATAACCTCCAAATTATAAACAATGAAAAGGCCTACGGGAATAAAATGACCATTGGGTCGCAAATACAAATGGAACATACTAGGGGGGGTCTCACCCTAAAAAGGTGAAGACCTAATAGAATAGTCTACAAGGCTAAGTAAAGGAACATACGGGTCGATAATATAAAGCATGGAGATCCAATTATGATTCCTCGCGTGAAATGATAATCCCGAAGAATAATCCTTGTCGTCAATTCCTTGATATGATTAATCGACATGGTTAAAGAGAAAAACATTAAACTAAAATTCAGTTTTAGTAAAGAAACGATGTTCTAACACCTATGAATACCGAGAAAGAAATTAGAAAATAGTTAGTACTAAAGAATATAGGTCTAACGCCGAAAGCGGTAAGATAATGCAATCGGAGGAAAGATTCTTAAGAATGAAAAGTCGATGAAAAACTAAACATGGCGTGATGTGATCACGGACACAAAATTAATATAGAATGTAATCACGTTATAGTGTGAATGACTAGATATGAAAGTATAAGCACGCAAAGGGCCGATGACGGCAATATTGCATACCCGAATGACGAGGTATGAGGTAAAATGGTGACCAATTAGTTTAGGCAATAAAACAAGTTGTAGCCTAAATAACACTGTCACCTATGTAGAGCGCTTGTTAATATAAAACTAGCGTCAAGTAAGTATGCTGACGGACTCAGTGACTGAATGGTCAAAAGACAACTCGATCAAAAGGGCGACAAAGGATAGGAAATAGGTGATATGGTTATGCTAAAAGTTTTCCCCAAAGAAGGGTGTTATCCGATTTAGGAAAAAGAGGTAAGTTGAGCCCAAGATTTATTGGGCCATTCAGAATCACCGAACGAGTTGGTAAAGTAGCATATCGTCTCGAACTACCCGAGGGGTTGAGTGGGATTCATAGCACATTCCATGTGTCACATCTCTGAAAATGTTTAGCGGACGAAACTGCTCGTATCCACTACGATGATATCGAGGTGGATAACAGCCTCAACTATGCAGTAAAACCAATTGCGTTACTAGATCGTAAAGAGAAGAGTTTGAGGAACAAAGTGATTAACCAAGTGAAGGATAAATGGGAACACGGGAAGGGTGCGGATACCACATGGGAATCCAAAGAAGAAATGCAACGACTCTACCCGGTATTATTTGGTACGTAATTCGGTTTCGGGGACGAAACCCTTTTTAAGGGGGGTGGACTTGTAACACCCCGAAAATATAAAACTTTATATTAGAACTATAAAGTATAAATAAACAAGAATTTACTAACTAGGAATTTTAACCTAGTTAACTACAAGTCTAGAAATAACTTGAAATAGAGTTAAAATAATCAAAACTATATGTTAAACAAAAGTGGAGGGGCCAATTATGTTAAAATTGAAATTTATATTACTAATTTTAATAAAAACAAAAAAAAAAACAAACACCCCATTTGAGGGGGTCTGGTCGATCAAGAACAGGAGGGGGCGACATCCCCACTCTCAAACCCTAACATCCACAAAACAACCAAATTGAAGGTCCAAACCTGATCAAAAACAGAAATCAAGCATAGATTACTGATCCTCATCACAAGAGGATTACAAGGTATGTAAAATTTGATGAAAACTCTCAACTCGAAATTCTCATGAAATTTGGGAAATCTGAAAATTGATGTTGCATGTTTGCTATTTGGGTAGAATAGGGTTGATATATTGTCTACGAGTAAGACCTAGACAATAACATGCGAAATCATGGCTAGTTCCTGAAAATCTCATGAACAAATTGAAGGTGATTCATGGGTTTGTGGGAAACTAGTAAACATTAGGGTTTAGAATGATTATTCTAGTGTAACACGGGTCATAGAAAGTGATTTCTGAAATGATGATGTCAAAATATGTGTATATAGTCTAATTGAAGTTAATTAGGGTGATAAACTCAAGTCATGAGCTTGGTTTAGATCATGTAGAAATCTGACCCGCTAGGTGTTTGATAAAACGCCTAAATGAGGGTTAAGATGTTAAAAGTTGAGTAAAAACGCAGATTTGATCATTGTAGAGAATTATGCGTTAAAGCTTGTGAAAGAGTTCTAAACTTATTGTGAATGGAATTCTTTAGGCAAAGAATCCGGAACGTCAAGCGGACAAGCCGGAGGTGATACATGCTTGAAAGGTGTGCTTTAAAGGTACGTAACTTCGGTGTCGTTACATTATACATAAACATTAGTCTTAGAAATGTTAATGAGAATGTAGTGTCAATTGCGAGTTGGTATGTCATAGAAGTGACGAAGTTCACTCGACAAACAAACGGGTCAAAATAGTTAATTAGGATTGTTGGTTGATAATGTTATTTAATTCTGTAAGTATGTAACTTGACCGTTACATTAAATGAATTGTTGTTAAGCTATGCATAGTCGCATTGTAGAATAGAAGTTGTGTTGATTGTTACTTCAATTAATAAGGTTAGAATTGATAAGGAACCGTTTGGTGGTCATCATATTGGAGGAATTCCACCAGATGAGCCAACGGGTCGAATAATAGAGTAAATTGTAGTATGGGTGTTTTAATTAGTTAGCAATGGCAATGACAATCACAAGAGCATTAAACCAAGGGATTGGTAAGGAAATGCGGGTGATGCTAAGCCCTGGAAGATGGGTATAAAGCGCCATAGGCTTGCAAGTGAAATGGTAGTAAAATGAGTAGAGTTAGAGTGGGTCGAATAAATGCATAGTGACATTTAGTCGTTCGGTCCGTAAGTTAAATTTTTGGTATGTTAGGTGTAATGAGTATGTCCGTAATGAATTTACAGACATATAGGAAAAGAATCACTTAAAACGACATGTGTATTCAGGTGAAATCAACAAAATGGTCAATATGGCAAAGTTGCAGGAGCTACCGTAAGTTACGGTCTCCACTGTAACTTACGGTAGACAACAAAACAGTTACGGCAGATCTATACTGCCTTACGGCAGACCATAGTGAATCAGCATCTACCGTAACTTACGGTAGACACCGTAAGTTAAGGTAGAGCCTGGAAAAACTTGTATATTTATTTTTCTTTCACATTTCGATGTCAGAACTGTTTTTATGCATTACATAAATGTCAAAACTAATGTTTTTAGTGGTTTTGACCTTAGGTGAGGATGTGGATCTTACGGATGACGGTCAAGCAGGCTTTTGAAAGAACCGAACACAACTTTTGAAGCTTCCGCGTTTTCTAACTCTAATAGACGTTGTTTATGATGTAACTAAATTGCTAAACAACTTATGAATGTTAAACTAGTCAGTAGTTGACTAATGTTTGTTACCTCTGAACTTTACTTTTGGAAGTTATGTTTTAAATGGGTCATCTTCTATATAATTTATTATGGATTATTGTTAAATTCGAGTAGTAATTATAAGGGTGTTACAGGGTAGAGCCAGGAATCGATTCTGAACCTGTGGAAAGTGTGAGCCAGGTCACGATCGTGGAACTGTTGTTGCTGATGAACTTAAGGAATCAAGAGATCTGATCAAGAGAATTAGAAGATTAAAGAGTCAGATTATGATTCGAGCACAAGTTGAGGAGGAGTCTGTTAGAGCCCGAAGACTGATAAAGACTGAAGACGTTGAAGACTCGACACTTAAGACTCGTCAACATTCGAGGGGGAGTCTGTTGGTATATGCGTCTGTCGACTTCGTCTTGTATCGAGTCTTTTATTAGAAGTGTTAGATCAGGGTGCGTTGTACGAGAAAATAGGAGGTTGTAAGATGTGTTTATAGTAATTTCGCTTGAAGTGGGTTATTTCGCTTGAGAAGGACATTGACAGTTTCAAGCGAAATCAACATACTTAATTTCGCTTGAACTGACATCTGTCTCCTTCAAGCGAAATCTGATCCCTATATATAGGTTTGAAGCGAGATCATATAAAACACTTTTGTGATTTGGATACCGAAGTGCTGCCGGTTTATCCAGTGATTGTAATCAGTGTTATATCAATCAGAAAGCATTTTAAAGTGATATTCAAGCTGTTTCGAAGTCTATTTCTCTGTTTCCGCCTTTGAAATAGATAAAAACTCCTCTGAATGACTCGTTCGGGTCGCTACACAATCCTACAATATGATGGATATGAAGAAAATTCAGTTTTTCTGTTTGATCCTTTAGATGACCCTCCTGAATAACTTTTAGCATTGAATGCAGTTTCAACCTTTGGTGACATGTTGGTCTTGTCACTGATACCTCCTTTGTAATAAAGACCGATATCTTGTTCACCATCAAAATCTTTCATTCTTGATATCTTCCTTTGTTCCATCTCTTGAGCTTCAATCTTTTCAATGAACTTATTCAGTGTTAGATTGCTAAAATCTTTCTTGTTTCTCAACATCATGAGGTATGTGCCCCAAGTTTCATGTGGCAATGCATCAGCCAACCTTTTCTACCAACTCTTCATTATCTTTTGTGATACTCACTCTCTTCATTTGGACTAACAAATTGCAATATCTTTCGATGATCTGCTTTGTGCTCTCAGTTCTCAGACCCCGAAATAGATCGAATTCTTTCTTCAAATGTGACTTTTTGTTCTTGATCATTTCTTTACTTCCAACAAACTTTGATTTTAACGCTCTCCAGATTGAATATGCACTTCCATTGTGTTGCAATAAAACCAAGATATCTTCCTTCACAGCTTGATGCAATAAACTAATCTTCATCTTTTCATTTTTGTATTTCTTTCTATCATCAACACTTAAATCTTTAATAGCAATCTCCTCTTCTTCATCATTCGTCGGTCTAACATATTTTGTTTCAACACACTCCCAAGCATCCAAATAATTTGCTTGCACCCAATTTTCGAATCGTTCATCCCATCCTTTATACTATTCAATGTTCATAAGCTTTGGCGGTTTTTGCATAGTGCCCGTTTCATTTTCCATGTTTAATTTCTGAGTAACACTACCCGGAGTAACACTACCTGGAGTAACACTACCTGGAGTAGTCGGGGTAGTAGCAAATGCTTTATAAAATTCCTCTTCCATGTTTCGGTAACAATTTTCACAAAACAGTCTTTTCAAACGAAATTACCCCTTGGAGTGGAATACCTTTTCAAACGGAATCAATACTTTCAAATGAAATCCCAATCTCACACGGAATTACCTGTTCAAACGAAATACCAGCTTCACACGGAATTACCTGATTTCGTGTGAAACAACGCCATTTCAAACGGAATAACAACTTGAAGCGAAATTACTAATTTCGTGTGAAAATTTTCAAACGGAATTACACTCTGATGCGGAATAAGGCTATTTCAAGCGAAATACTGCTGATGTCATCATTCTCAAGCTGTTTTTCAAGCGAAATTACAAATTCTATCAATTTTAGATCGAATTTAGGTCCAATTTTCTCAAGGATTTGTTAAAACACAATTGTGAGCTCAATGTATGAAATTCAAGACATTTTAACCGTGAAATCAAGTTAATTTTGAAAAAGGTGTAGAAAACCGAATTTGCAACTGAATTGGTAAGAACTCTTCCTCCTGAGCTCTGATACCACTTGTAGGATCGTTTTGTGACCCAAACGAGTCGATCAGAAGAGTTTTTCTCAATACGAAAGGCGGAAACAGACGTATCAAGTTCAATTCAGCTAGCAATACACTTTAAATTGTCTTTTGATTGATTTGACAAAGATTTACAGCAAGTAGACACTTTGGCAGCACTTCGGCTCTCAAACCGGAATCTCAGAACTGCTTCAAACGAAATCAGCAGACACATATATATATAGGCAAGGTGATTCCGCTTGAACATGCTCACACGAAATCAGATTCAAGCGAAATCAGTGATTTCGTTTGAAACTGACTTGACGATTTCAAGCGGAATTACCCATTCTAATTCCGTATGAAATTACCTCCTAACCTAGATTTGACATTTTTCTCGTACACTGTGCCCTGATCTATCTATAACAATACAAGACTTGATACAAGACGAAGTCGACAGACGGATGCACCAACACTTTTTATGCAGAACCTAACCCCCTAGATAATTTAATTCCGGTCATTTATCTAGTGTTTCTTCATTGGCGCCCACCGATTTCTCTGTTTTATCAGTTTTGTCTCGTTTCGATTTGTTTCCCTCGTTCTCTGTTTTCACATGGCAGAGAATTCACCACTCCACCCATCAGGTCCTCGATCTAAATTCAAGGGTTCTACAGCCCAAGGAACCCAGATCGACGGAATCGTGGGAATCAACAAAAATGGTCAATCAGTAGAAAAGGACTCTTCAGATCAACCTCTAGAAAGAGCTCCAGAATACTGGTTCGGCAGATTCCAGGTTGCTATAAACCAAATTTTCACACAAATTAATAGATCCGAGTCGTTAAACATCAGATCTGATACTCTGAAAGAAAGCCAGGGTAAAACTGACACTGTAGTATTGGACCCACAGATACCTGGTCAGTGGGACATCCAATCTGACAGGCATGCTGAGATAATCCAAAAATCAGAAGATACCAACTGTCAGGCAGCCAAACCAAAGAAAATACACATGGTACAAGGAGGTCCTTCACGAAGGCCAAATAAACGAAACCATGATCAGCATTGGAGGGAACAGCAAGTTGTGTTTCCTGTTGTCCATGGATGCCCTCAGGAAGAACGACCAGTAATTATTACTGGCATCTTCGGCCATTACCGAACAGACTATATGTTTATAGATCTAGGAAGCTTGATGGATATCATATATGAGCAGTGCTTCAAACAACTTGATCCAGAGGACAAAGCACGTCTAGAGCCGGTCGATTTCCCTCTCACAGGATTTTGCAATGAAGCTGTATTTCCATTGGGGCAAATTGCATTCCCTGTGACTCTATCGGATGGCGAGCATTCGCGCACAGTCACAGTAAATTTCATGGTCATGCCGGCAACATCACGCCACGATGTCCTGCTAGGGAGAAGGTCGCAAAGAGAATTCAGCATGATCACTTCTATTCCACATGCTGCACGCGGGTTTCCAACAGAGACTGGAGTCGTAATTCTATACTCAAGCAAGGAGGTCATGTACGTCGACGATGAGCCACCAGCAAAAGTGGCCAAGCCCTCTGCACCAAATGAGCCGGAAAAATGGGTCCTAAACGAAGAATATCCATAACAGACTATCTTACTAGGGCACGCCATTTCACCGACAATACGAATACAATTGAACTAATTACTGTCCAACAATAAAGATATATTCGCCTGGTGTCCAGCAGACATGACTGGAGTTCCGCGAGATATAGCGCAACATTGTCTAAACATCCGGCCCTCTGCAGAACCTATCGCGCAGGGAAGACGCAGCCTCAGCGCTGAAAAAGCAGAAGCTATGAACGAACAAGTAACAGAGTTACTCAAAGCTGGAATCTTGCGCGAAGTCCAGTACCACACCTGGGTCGCCAACTCAGTGATGGTTCAGAAACACAGTGGTCGATGGCGAATGTGCGTCGACTTCAAAGACTTAAATAAAGCATGCCCGAAAGATTGTTATGCGCTTCCTGAAATAGACAAAAAAGTTGACTCTCTAGCATCGTTTCGCTGAAAGTGCTTTCTCGACTGTTATAAGAGCTATCACCAAGTCCAAATGAAAGAGGAGGACGAGGACAAGACTGCCTTCTACACGGACAAGGGCATCTTCTGCTACACAAAAATGCCCTTTGGCCTCCGCAACGCAGGAGCTACTTACCAGCGCTTAATGGATACAGTCTTCGGGGAAGACATTGGTAAAACAGTCGAAGTATACATGGATGACCTCGTCATCATGAGCCACGAAGAGGAAACAATGCTCGCAAATATTCAGCGCACGTTCGACTCTTTGCACAGCGTAAATTTAAAGCTCAACCCAACGAAGTGTTCCTTTGGGATGGAAGAAGGAAAATTTATGGGTTTCATAGTGACAAGAGATGGTTTCAAAGTAAACCTGGAGAAAGCACAAGCCATCCAGCTTATGCCGTCACCTGCAACAATAAAAGAAATGCAAAGACTCACAGGACGACTAGCAGCTTTGAACAGATTCCTAGCAAATCATGCTACAAAGTCCTACCCGTTCATTAGCACACTGCGCAACTGCGCCAAAAAAACCCACTTCCAGTGGACACCAGAAGCAGAAGCAGCCTTCAAGCAAATGAAGGAGTGCTTAATTCAACTGCCAACACTGACAACACCACAGGAAAAAGAGCCACTGATCTTATATTTATCCGCTGCAGAAGTAGCGGTCGGCGCAGTATTAATGGTGGAACGATAAAACATTCAGACTCTAATTTATTATATAAGTAAGATGCTCACTGGCCCGGAGACACGCTACTCAATGATAGAGAAACTGGTCCTCGCTCTGGTACATGCATCACGGCGCTTACGCCGATATTTTTCTGGTCATGTCATCACAGTTCTCACTAATTACCACTTAGGGCAATTTCTATCCAAACCCGATGTTGCGGGAAGATTGGCTAAGTGGGCTATTGAGCTGGGAGGATACAATATCCTATACAGACCACGACCAACAATCAAAGGGCAAGTTTTAGCAGATTTTGCCACGGATATCCCCGTAGACAAAGTCCAAGAATGTGAGGCAATCCAAAACCATGTTCCCGTCTTCGACGATAGGGTCTGGACTCTACATACAGATGGAGCAGGCGCGGGACTCCGATTGGTCAGCCCAGAGGATCACGAACTTACATACGCGATACGCCTGGATTTCCGAAGCACGGACAACGAAGCAGAATACGAAGCGTTTCTAGCAGGCCTTCGTTTAGCACTTAAGATGGGGGCCAGAAGCCTCGAAGCTAACATTGATTCGAAACTAGTGGCTGAGCAAGTTAATGGGCACTACGATGCGAAAGGTGAAGCTATGGCGCTATATCTGGAACAAGCGCGGATGTTAATCAGTCGATTCCAAACGTTCAAAATAAATCACATAAACAGAAGCGAAAACAAGCACGCGGATGCACTAAGCAAATTAGCCGCCACCAGCTTCAGACACCTAGCAAAGGAGGTGCGCATCGAGGTATTGTCCAATCCCTCTGTCCCTCTCAAACAAGTAAACGTCATAGAAATCAGCGATCCATCCTGGATGTCCCCGATCATCTTGTACCTACAACATGGCAAACTCCCGGAAGGAAAGGCGGAAGCTAGAAAAATCTAGAACAAAGTAATAAAGTATGAGATGGCAGACAGGATTCTATACCGAAAGTCATTCATAGGACCGCTCTTGCGCTGTGTCGACAAAACAGACACACAGTACTTAGTCAGGGAAATCCATGAAGGTTTATGCGGGATACACGCCGGACCGCACATGGTAGTGGCAAAGCAGGCTACTACTGGCCGGGAATGAACGTGAACGCAGTAGAATTGTTACGAAAATGCCCAACTTGTCAGCGCCACGCACCGAAAACCCTCCGTCCAAAAAATCCACTCGTCCCGGTCACCTCCGCCTGGCCCTTTCAGCAGTGGGGCATTGATCTTGTTGGCCCATTCCCCGACGCGCCAGGCGTAGTAAAATTCATTATCGTAGCAATAGATTACTTCACAAAATGGGTCGAAGCCAAGGCATTAGCTTCAACCACAGCAATGGTAATCCACAAATTCATATGGGAACATATTATTTGCATATTCGGATTACCTTTGCGCATTATCTCCGACAACGGCACCAATTTCGCCTCGGAATATCTTCAGAAGTGGTTCAAAGAAATGAGGACGAACACAACTTTGCCTCTGTGGTGCACCCACAAGCAAACGGCCAAGTCGAGAGTGTCAACAAACAAATAGTCCATGGCATAAAGGCGCGACTCGGGACAGCGCGCAGAGGTTGGGTCGATGAACTCCCCAGCATCTTATGGGCCCATCGTACCATGCCAAAGACCAGCACGGGAGAAACCCCATTCAGTCTTGTCTACGGATCAGAGGCGGTAATCCCAGCCGAAATTGGCCTCCCATCACCGCGCATGCTTGCCATGGAAAAGCAAAACAATGAGCAAGAGCGAAGACTGGATTTAGACCTTCTCGAAGAAAGGCGCGAGAACACTGCCATCGCAGAGGCAAGGTACAAATCCAAACTTGAAAAATACTACAACGCGCGTATGCGTATGTACTTTCATTCCCGGAGACTTCGTCTTGCGCGACAATGAAGCTTCTAATGCGGAAAAACCAGCCAAACTAGCGCCAAAGTGGGAAAGACCATACATTATCAATGAGGTCCTAGGCAAAGGGGCATACACCCTAAAAAGAATAGACGGAACACCCGTCCCCCGCACTTGGAACGCGCAACAGCTGCGCAGGTGTTATATATAGCCGAGCTATTTAAAACCATACAGGCAATGTATTTTTCTATTCTACTTTGTATTATTGGCCCTGCGCCCTATTAATGCAAAAGTTATCCTTACGCACGTTATAGTTTATTACAAATTGCATATAATTCTTTTGGTTTACGCGAAAACAACATGGTGAACATTGTACGCCTCATGAGCAGTCTAAAAAAGCACAACCCCACGCGCATTTTAGACAGACGTTCACACATGAGCACAATACCATTCTCATTCGCTCTACCTACTCAAAGCAATTAAACATATGCAACATATTGTAATCCAATCATAAACTGGTAAACCACCAAGGCATACATGCACAACAGTGCATCAAAAAATATATATCATCAGTGCAGCAAAGCACTCTAAACAAACCATTTACAAAGAACACAACAGTGTTTCTTCAAAAGAAAAAGAAAAGAGTACTAGTTACAAAATAAACAAACTAGGAAAGCTGATCCAGCACCCCATATGGAGTATGGAGAACCTCACCATACTCAGACAAAGGACGGGGATCAACAATCCAAGGATTGACACCCTCCCCACCATCTTCAGCACCACCTGCCGAAACTTCAGTCGGAATAACAACACGGCGACGTCGTTGGTAAACAATCGACGAACTACCTCTCCGGTCAACCGGAAAGGACTGGGTCACAAGATGTACTGAAAACCAGGTAACCCCACCATTATTGTCGTTAGCAAGACGAAGATGGATCCGGTCTTCTGAAACGTCCCGACGGTTTGCATCTTCATCCCTAATAGCAGGATCAGGCAACGATTTGGAAAGTAGCAGCAAACCATCAGCGGCGTCAAGCACTTTCAATACCTTAGAAAGCCTTCTCCATCGAATCAATCTCATGTTCTCCATTTTTCCAAAATTAGGGAAAGAATATCACCCAAAGTGAATATATAGACCAAAGAAGAGAAGCGGTAGCATCGAGACAAGAATTGTGATGATTGAGTGTCAAATCAACTGCCGTCTCAACGGCGCTGCCACTGCAAGTATCACATCTCATTTAAAACCCTCTGACAGGGCCCACACGCATTCCCAGGAACTACAGTTAAGCCAGAAGATGAAGAGTCAGCACAAAGTAAAAGAAATGACGTCAGCTATCGTCAGCTCATAATTACACAAACCCCTCGCCCAAGATTGCAACAGTTCAGAATAAAAAAAAAGAGGTATAAATATCTCTCCTCACAAACTGTTCATCTTACCCAAAGTCAAAAAATTTCAAATTCACTATAACAAGCAACGAAAATCTTCTCATAGAAGATTCTTCATTTTCGCGCCTAAAAAACCCACAAGCATCTCTCTCATAGTCCAGTGCTCCACTAATTTGCATAAGAGCAACACTAGACTGGGGGGACTTGAAGGGGTAAGGTCCCAAAACCTCATAATAAGTACTTGGGACCATACCACAACCTTATCTTTTAACCCTCTTTTGACCTTGCGTGACCGCGCACTGGTCCTACAAAGAAGGCTTAGTAGAAAGATAGCTAGTAACACCTGCGCGCCAAAAGGAAGTTAATAAACCCTTGCGCCTTCCTTCATAACAAACAAAGGATAAGAATCCTAGTTTAAATACTTCCGCTTAAACAATACCCAGACTTGGATATTATTTACTCAGCTGGTACACACGATAAAGACTCACACTAGATTATAGCAATAACCTTCTAGAAAAACTCAATCGTGCACCACCAGACGGTTATAACCGTCTGGACACGTGTCATCATCTCAGGCCACCCTGAAATCACGATGATGGCATGAAATTGGAGAGAAACCTCCACTTGCTTACTTTCCACATGGCAGCACCCTAGCTGTCGATCAAGATCACGATCCGTGTGATCTCACCATCTGATCAAGAGAATTAACGGAGGGAAAATAACCGCTTACGGTGTTAGCATCTTCTGTTAATATTTCAACAACAAGTTTTCCCGCCCAAACTCCCGGTTATAAATACGAGATTAATTCAGGTATGAACTTCAAGTTACACACACTTCGTCAATACTTCTTCTTCTTCTTCTTCTTCATAAACACATACTTATTCTCACGCCGGAGTCGGGTCATGGAGAAAACCTCCATTTTCCCCTTGACGAGGCTAACAGTGTTCTGTTTTGCAGTGTTCACCGGAGAAGAAGATCTGTCCCTTCGAATTAAACGAGAGAGAACCACCCTTTTTATGCAGAACCTAACCCCCTAGATAATTTGATTCCGGTCATTTATCTAGTGTTTCTTCAGTCGTATTCGTTGAAAAACAGAGTAACGATTAATCACGTCCGAAGTTGATTATTCAAAAACTATGAAAACAACCAAGATGTTACCTATCACATAGGAGTCACGTAACACTGGAGTATCATGAATCAAATCATTATAGATTCAATGTTCATGTTGAGAAACTATGATGATACCATCATGGCTGCTGCTAAGGTGTCACCTCATGTTGACGAAGGACTGTGTCTGATAAAAGCATTAGTGTCTTCGTTAATATAAAAAGAGGTATCATAAAACTTTAGTTATTAGATCTTATATGTTGAAAAACAGGTTGAAAATCCTCAAAAAGGATCAAATCAATTTTGTTGAAAGACTATAAGAAAATTAGCAGTCACAGAATATACATCAAACATAACTAGGGATCAACTCCAAACTTCTGGTAGAAAATACCATAGTTGTTAAAAGGAGGTGGAATCTATTCAAATCACTTGTGATAAAAGAGTAGGATCCTACAAAGGTTATGTGTTGGTATTTAGAAGTCCAGATCATGAGTAATGTGAAATTTGGCATAGGCTTGTGCAAAAATGACCAAATATCTCAAAACATTGCTGAAAAATGATTTTGGAATTAGGTATTCTTTCCTTAAAACTCTCCCAGAAAATGGTTCAGTACTTATCCATGGAAAGGGTATAAAGGGAAAGAAGAAAAATCACAAAAACTCAAAAGTGAGTTTATCTCAAAACTTTTGGGATCAAAAGAAAAGGAGCATAAATTCAAAACACTTGAGAGTTCACTGGTTAGTACTACAAAATGAAAACCAAAATAAACTCACATCCATGCTTAATCATTTGCTACAAATCAGCTGTGTTCAGTCATTAAGTCAGGGGAGTTCAGGTAACAAAAGTATCACCAGTTATTTACCATACAAGAGGACTAGATAAAAATTTTCAAAATCATCACATTGTAATTAGGACTATAAAAGATTTACAAAACCATAGTGATCAGGGTCCTCATAGTTATAATTATCTGACAAGGAAATGGTATTAAACAGTGGTTATGAAATTTTGGCTCAAACCACTGACCAGTTCCCTAAACTTAAGAATACAGTGACTCAGACCTAACTAAAGGTTAGATTATTTTTGGAATATACATCAGATCTTTTTGATTTTGTTCTTAGAAAACCTTTCTTTTTGTGACAACGTTTTTTTTTATTTCAAGATATATTATTCTTCATTTTTCTTAAGAATGATATATTTTGTACTTTTGCTGGTTTTTTATAGTAAAAGTTCAAACTCCTGTCAAGATGTAGAACCCTTTTATTTTTAGGGTGATATATTCCTTGAAAATGAATCAAAAGGAGATGGTGTTATATTTGAGTCATTTCATTCATGAACTCAAGTTCAAATCAGTAATCAAAGTTGATTGTTAACAACCTGCAAAATTTTGGTTGTACATGTTTTATTCTAAAAATTATCAAAAAATTAAAACACAAAATGTATGGTCAAATATTATGGTAATCATCTGGGATACTTAACCACTGCCTAGATCTAAAGTGTTTTAAAGCAAGGGCTGGGCATGTGGAAAACTTTCATTAAGCTTCCTGTAAACCCTGCTGCTATGTTAATATTGATAAATTTGCATTTAAAATGTCTCTTTGTCAAGAAATTAACTCTGCAGGTGTTTCACATTCATCACCAACAGATGCTGAATATGATAGTGTGATTCTCACAACTCAAAATCACCTTCTTCATCAGAGCAGCAATTGTCTAAAACAATTGTCAAAGTTTATCCACTGATGCACAACAGTGTTTGACCAAAGTAGCTTTCAAATCCTTACCATTACTTTTTCCTTAACCACTGTTGATTAACTCCATCAAAAATGGTTAAAAGATCATCAGTGTGTCCATCCCATTCTTCATATCCGCTCACCATCATTTCAAACAGTTGTTGGATCATCAAAAGTCACCAACAGTTGTTAGCTCAGATGAGTCACATCTGCAGCCTCACCTTCTGTATATAAAATCCTTTATAAACCTCATCCATTTTACCAAATACCTGACAACTTCATTTGAAAAGGGATTCCTACAAAATGTCATCCTAAAACAATTGTCCTTTCCTTGGCACCCTATCATTCCATCAACAAGTCATGTACCATGGGGTACTAAAAGACAGAAAGTTGGATGGTTGTCATGTAAGAGGAGTTTCAACAGTTCAGGGAAAACAAGTCTGAAAACTTGTACCACTACCACAGGATGAGAGTCAAATTGGTGAAAAGTGGTCCCTTAAAAACATAGCATATGTTGGAGCATAGTTGTCAAGGTTCTTTCTATTCAGTCCAAGCACTAACAGCAGATGTTGTCACAACCATTGATTAAAGAATATTATGATGCTGTTGCAAGCTGAAAAGTCCAGTTGTTTTGGTCACTTCAAAATATGTTATTGGATTTTGATATAATTGCTTAAAAGACTTCTTTTATGCAGGACAGTCAAGTAGCTGAGATATATCATTAAAGATTCAATATCTCCTTGGTCCATCATCACCTAACATCAGACATCACTTTGTGAGGGATTGCTATGAAAAAAGTTTGATTTATCTGTCTCATGATCCAACTAAAGGTCAACTGGAAGATGTGCTAACTTAAAACATTAGTCATATCTACCCCTGAAAAGTTAATCTTTAGGATTGGCATGCTAAACATGGAATAACAAGCAAAATCTTGTTTTTCTATGAATAAAAGCATTAAAATGTTTTCAGAAAATAAAAAATTCATCCTTAAAATAGCTAAAAATGAAAATTTTCATTAATCCTTAAAGTCTGCCATAACCACTGTTTTTGGTTCAAACATCTGTTCTGTTCAAAGCTGTCCACTGCTGGAAGTCAACCTCTGTTTCTTCATAATCATGGTTAAATACTGTTGTCAAACTTCAGTGCTTTAAACCACTGACACAGGCTATCCACTGATAGTTAAAATCACCTACTGTTTTCATTGTACCGTTACAACCACTGATCTTCCTCCATCAGTGGTTTCATAAAACAACTGTCTTCCATTATTCATCAGGTGTTGGCACATGGCCAGTACATAGCGGTCAGACCTTTTGCAACCGCTGCCACGTCAGCACTCACCTTTTCCCTTATAAAACCCTGATCAAAACCCCCAAACAGGGTTTTTACTGTCGAATCGAATTCAAAAATTCCTTTCTCAAAGCAGTTATCATCCATTTCTCTCCAATCATTCATCGTTCTTCTTCTTCAAAATGACAAAATCAATGTCTTCATCATCTGAAAAACCCACCGAAGAAGCCATTGAAATTCCATACAAAGCTCCTCACAATTACTTGGGTCTACTTAAAAAGCCCACAAACACTGAAACCTTCAATTCCATCATTGATACTATGTCGTCTTCAAAGTACAAAACTTTGTTGACTGCTGATGCTCCGATTTTCCTAAAAACCCAGAGAGAATTCCGGAAAAATGCCACACTTGAGACCCATGGTGAGACAATCATAGCCATCAACTCCTCAATAATGGGTAAAAAGGTTCAAATCACCCCACAATCCATTTCAGACGTATTTGAACTCGATGATCTGCAAGGTAAAACTTCTTTCCCAAAAACAGAGTATCAACGTGATTTCATTGAAAGAGGTTATGAGGAACAAATGAAAAAAGACACCTTACAAAAGGGTTACTTTCCTCCTGCAACAAGATTTTTATTCCATAGCCTCTTGATGTGTGTTTCAAATAAAACAACTGCTTTTAATGAGATACCATTAAAGATCCAATACCTGGGATATGCTATTTTACAAAACGAAAATTTTAACTACTCCCGGGAGATCTTTGATGACTTGGTAAAAAATGTTACTACAAAATCATTTTTGTTATTTCCAAGATTCTTAAGTTTTTACTTTCAAAAGAAATTTGGAAAGGATGATGCTCATGTGCTCATGCAAGGTGAATCTTTTCAAATAAATGGCTTACAAACTGAAACATTTACAAGATTATCAAAGCCTTCTAAAACAAAAGCAGAGGCTCCTGAGCAGAATTTAGCAGCTACCACTGCTCCTCAGGCAACTACTGCTGAGCCCACTGCTTTAGGTGATCACAGCAGCAAAACAACTGCTGTGAAGCCCACACCTAAAACCACCAGAAAACCAAGACAAAAGAAAACTCAAAAGCCCCCCAAACCCAAAAACAAAGGCAACTCTAGAAGATGAGATCCCAGAGCAACTGCCAGTGACAACACCAAAGTCACTAGAAACCACTGCTGCTACTTCCTCACAGCAGATGGTAGAAAGATCTCAACCCATGCCTCAAACTCCTCCTGCTTCTTTACAAAAAAAAAATAAAAAAAAATAAATAAATAAAACAGGTTGTACACATAGGGACACCACAATATGATGCTCTGGAATCACTCGAATCCATCATCCACAGCCCAATGCCCGGGGCAAATCCGCTTTCTACACCCAACGTCACATCCATAATTCCCCAACAAACAAAATTATTGTTGTATGCTCTTGATTTGAACCAGACACAAACCAGTCCTTCTCAATCACCTGTTCATGAGAATATGCCTCAACAAGTGACTGGGTCTGATGTATCAATCATTGCTAACCCACCAACAAGACCTGAGGAGGTTACAGCCCTTGAGTTACAAGTAACTCTTGGTGGTAGTTCAAGTGAAGCAGCCACTAAAATGTTGAACCCACTGGTTTGAATTTGAACAGTGGATTCATCAATCAGACTTCCTTGAAGGCAATTTCTTCTCTGGGAACATTTGTGTATCCGGTTTTTATTGGTTCACTAAAAAGTGTTTCTCATTTTGAAGGAAGAAGTCCCCAGAACCAAGACAAAGGTGTATCAGTGGATGATTTCTGGGATACATTTCCTGGGTCAACCACTGTTACAACCACTGCTAGTGGGAAATCAGATGATCCCATTAAGTTGGGTGATGGTTTAATGTACCAAGAATTGACAGGTAGAATTGATAAACTTGATACATCTGTTGCAGAAATTAAAGATATGCTACAACAGTTGTTGAAGGTTTCAAAGGTACCAACCCTTGCTGCTCCAGCTCAAGCACCTGCACCACAACCTGCACCTGCTGCAAATGAGCTTTGGAATTTATTTCAACCACTGCTCCATCATCAAAGAGAATTAGTTGATCAGCAACATGAGATACAAGTTCAAAAGATCAGAAATCTCATGGAAGCAAGGTTTAAAGACACCCAGGAAGATATCAAGGCAATAAATGCTCACTTGTTAAACACCAATGGCACTGCTCCTCCCTCTATCATCTTTGTGGATGAACCCCCACCAACTGATGCCAAAAATGGGGAGAAATTAAAGCAGTTAAAAAAGAAAGGGTATGAAGATGGCCTGTATATTGAACCAGACAAGTCAAGCATGCTTGCAGACATTCCCTTGCCAGATGGTAGCAAAAAGATTGATGTAACCACAAATGCACTTGCTGAAGTAAAAGCAAGTGTAAAAAGGGATAAAGAAGCTAAGGATAAAGCCAGGTGGGAACAGGAGAAAAGAGCTTTTATGGAGCTGAATGAGCAGGGTACTTCTGAGCCTAAGGCTGATCAGGAAAGTCCAAAACATGAAAATCCTGAGCCCAAAAAGAAGCAGCCCACTAGAAAAGTGAGGCAACCCAAACACACACCATCCAGACCCACAAAGCACACTCCCAAATCTTCCAAAAGCTCCAAAAATCCATCTCCCAAACCAGCAGTTGTTAAGACTCCTGCTGTATCAACAACTGTTGATACTTCAGTGGTTTCAACAACTGCTAGCCAAACAACTGCCACCACTTCAACACACACCACAACCACTGCCTTACCACCACCACCAAAAATCACCTCACCACCAAAAACATCATCATCACCACCTGCTAAAAACAGAAGACATCCGATGTTACAACATCTATTGTAATGACAACAGTGGTTGAAACGCTAGTTGTTTCAACAGCTGTTAGTCAGCCACCTTCCACTACAATAACCACCACTCAAATCACCACCACTGAACCAACCAACACACCACAAGCCTCTCCTAAACCAAAAAGGAGAAGGATAATTTTGAAAGATGATGATTCTCCACCACCATCAACATCTTCACAACCTTTGGCACTTGTTTCTATTCCAAACCCTGTCCCTCTTTCTTCAGCTCAAGTTCAGAAACCAATCACTGCCATTGCTCCTGCAGGTGTCCAATATCCTTTAGAGCTGATAGCAGTCAGAGAAGAGATCAAATCTTTCTACTTTGAAGATGACCCTGCTAAAAGGAGTTTACCATCTGTTGAAGGATATCCTAGGCCTAACAATATTGAAGAATACTTGAAAGTTAAGGCTCAACAAGCAGAGGATATCTCTAAAAGAAACTCAAAAAGAAAATCTGACAAAGAAATTCAAAGGTATTATCAATTCCTGCTCACACAAGTCAGATCTTTGGAGCAGTTTGCAAAAAATGTATGTCAACAACTTTCAGAAAGAGCAGATGAATCATTGAGAAAAGACTATCTTGATAACATCATGGCTTACAAGAAATACAAAGGAGAAAAACACATGTACAAAGAATAGACCATTCAAGAGCTTGAAAGTGAAGCAGCCAGGATTCAAGATATGATCAAAAACAAGGTTAAACATACTCCTCCTGATTGGGCAAAATATAAGAAGAATGTACCTGATAAGGTGTTAGAGCTGAAGAGGATGAAAGAGGAACTAATCACTGCTGATTTTGGGTCAAGAAACCAAGTGTCAAGGTGGAGAGAAGACAAGGTCAGGGCAACTTATAAAAAGTTGGAAGAACTAAGGAAGAAAGATCCAAAGGTTCCACAAAAACTTGACTATCCTGAAGCAGAGGTTTCAACAAGACCACCAAAGCTGCAAGTCAGGAAAGCCACTGCTCCACCTGGTGCCATTCTTTATCAAAGAAGAAGGCAAAAACAGATGGATGCAGAAACAGCAGAGGATATAGCTGCTGGTAATGAAGTTATAAAAATGGTTTTCAAACAAATGATGGCTGATATTCCTGAACTTGCTAAAGCTCAAAGCACTACTCAGTCAGTCATCACCAGGCCACCATATCCCAATTCCTCTTCTAATAAAAATCTCCCAAGAAACCCAATGGACTCAAAAGTACTAAAGTGGAAAACTGACAAACAGACCCATGTACTGACTGTGATCAAGTCCAGTGGAGTAGTTAAGAAAATATCAAGGGAACAAGCACTAGGCCTAAGTGTTGAAGATCTGCAGGATCTCCTTGATCTTCCACTGTGCAGGGATGAAGATGACACAGATGCCTTAGACTTTGAGTTACAACTCAAAGGGCAAATAAGGGAACTGTTGATGAGGCAATAAAGTTCCACAATAATGAAGGGTTTTGGCATCATCTGTTCCAGGGGAGATTGTTGGGATTGAACCCTACCAGAGGAACAGATGATAAAAGCCAAAACTGGGTCAGAGCAGTGGATCCAGAATAAGCAGCTGCTCACACTAAAGCTTTCCCCTTGACAGTGGTTATCTAACAACTGACCGACCTCAAAGCACTGCTCAATAGAACAAATGTCACCAAAGTACTGATGAAGGTTAAAGACTGAAGCTCAATCTACTGATGAAATTCAAGCACTGTTGGAGAATCAAAGCACTGCCCATTCAAGGTCTGATCAACCTTTGAGGAAAGCACTGATGGTCAACATCAGTGGTTAGACTACAACAGTGGAATGAAGAATCAGTGCTTATATATCAGTGTTTAGAATGTAATCATCGTCTGTATGTCAGTAGTTATAAGATCAGTGGTTAGAGTTAGTTAGTTTGTTAGATGTCACTTTCACGGTGACGTCAGCAAAGATGCTTCAGTGGTTTAATCTGTACTATAAATAGAACAGCCTGTACTGTTCTATTCAAGGAGTTTTCTCCTTCAATCAAGCCATCTTGTATGATCAACCAGTGAGCTCATGCTGAGGGGGAGTTTTAGTATTTAAGCATTGTAATCTTCATGTTTTTGTAATCATTCAACTTATTAAAGAATATATTTTTACTGAAAATTATTTCTCTCTGATTGTGTTGTAAAGTTTGTTTCCATTTCTGCTGCATTTGATCATTTATTATTCATCCAATTCTTCATTAATCTCAATCAAACACAATCATGAAAAGCCTCAGATCCTAACAGAATTCCTTGAAAAAGCCCATCATCAGACGCCCTCTTCAAGAATAAATTAATAACTTCCATGGCAATAATGAAAAGAAAAGGGGAAAGAGGGTCTCTCTGTCTTAAACCTCTCTTGAATTTGAACTTGGCCGTAGGAGATTCGTTGACAAAGACCGAACCTTTACCGGACTTGAGACATCCTTTTATCCAAGAGTCCCATTTTTCCGGGAAAGACATGTTCGACATCATTTGAAAAAGGAACTTCCAATTGATCAAATCACACGCCTTCTCGAAATCGACTTTGAAAATAATTATAACATCATACAAATTGCTTGTCATTAAAAGATACATATGATACACAAATGTAAGTCATTGAAGCCCCAATCATAAATGAAACTGACGTTCATTTGTGTCTTATCTTTTTTATGAGATGTATTTATGAAACACATTTACGATGCGTATTTATACGGGTCATGGTTTTAGGTGTGATGAATCAACAACTTTGACAATGTAAATATAACCGTACAAAATATGGAGTTAACAACATGCATGAAAAGAAAAACATATAAACAACCTTGAATATCTAAACAAAAAATCAAAAGCACATAAAACATTAAGACGATTAAACATATAGTAAACAATGTTATTTTGTACGATTACAACGGTCTATGTCGAAAAACCATAACCAAAGTCATTATGTTGACTAACAAAACCATCAAAACAAACAACCTGCACCTTAAGAAACCAGTTCGATTAACAAAGTAACTAAGTACACGTCTTCATTACACCGGCGTCACGTCAGTCAAGACAATCTTCTACTGCGAGGTAACATAAGTAAAGTGCAGTAGATCACCAAACCTCAACTGATTATCAGACATGAACTTACGCCAACCATCAATGGTGTACCGTAACTTACAATTGTTTAACTCGGTCTTGACGTCATAAACCTCAATCACTCCGGTCATGTTTTGAACAGACAATGAATGCAAGTTCTCAGAAAGTCCAGATCTCCTAACAACTAAAAGCCAAACACAAGATAAGTTAAATAGTACCCTCTGTTATGAGAAAATATCATACCAGCCTGTAGTCCCCTTTATGAACAAATTCGAAAAACTTAGAATCTGCAACATCAGCAGAATGATTTCTTGGATTCGATGGAATCTTCTTGGTATGTTTGACATATTCATCAACCTTTACAGCTTTCTTCCCCTTGTTGATGAAGTACAAATATAGATGTGCGTTAAAAACATGAACGGTATATGTGGTAAAAATTATATTTGATAAAAATGTAGTATATATAATACACATAAATTAATGGGATTTGTTTCGTACCTTGAGCTTATATGCAGTGCGACAACATGGAATAGCATCAGATGTTCTGATACGTAATGGGCCTTGGAATCCCTTTGTGATTTTGGTGAGTTTTTGCTTTCCATCATCAATAACTTTACCTTTTCCCTTAACCTGTTGTTATATATAACAAAGTTAATATAAAAAAAATGTAACAAACTGAATGGTGGTAAACTTACATCTTCAGTTCCCTTCAAATGTGAGGCATTATGTTTCCTCGGTGTGGTTCAAACATCAACCTTTCTCGGTGTAGGTGAATTCACAGTTTTTTTATTTTAGGCGACTTGATTTTTTATCGAGGGTATAAGAATAATGGAAAATATCACATTACTACACAACATTACTTATTCATACTAAAAAAAGTAAATTTAAATGTATTTATAATGCAATATTGTTTGTAATAATTAACAAACTACCTCAATGACGGATGTTTCTTTTTCAGACAAAGAAATATTATCATCCTCATAGATGTCCTGACAAACATTATTGGGAAAATTAATAAAATGCGAAAATGAATTAATACATCAGGTAATATTGGATACATATGTACCTTGAACACATTCTCAAAGTAATCAGCCTTGGATATCTCAAATACGGCTGCGTCAGATTCAGCTATCTTGGTCAAAACAATCTCTGTTTCATTTCGATAAACTGTTAAGTCAAAGACAACATCATCAATCCTCCTTAAGATCAGTAAATCATCATTATGTATCCCAATATCATTGCAAATTTCAGGCCATCCTTTAGCAAACATATAACTTGTATGAAAGTTAGACGTCTCCACACTCCAAAGAGAGCCCTTATAACATATTTGATATGTGCCATCTGGGGGGCTGTTTCCGTAACAATGTTTAACAAAAGCATCTTCAATTATCTGCGTAAATGAAATATAATACATTATACATTAACTTTGTAAGTTATGAGACTGCCTATGAAAACTTTGAATGTGAAATTGCGTTAAAAGTAAAAGCAGCTTCCATACCGTGACACCTAATCTTCCATAATGATGAAATGTGTAATAACAATCACCACAAATTCCATTAACAAAAAAGGAACGTTCGAGGCAATTTTCTCCTAATGGATGAAAAACCAGCAAAGATGTCTTTGGCAGATTAAGGTCTGCAACAACTCTTTTCCGGCCATCAGTTATGATTGGCATTGAATATTCTCATTTCAGACTTACAACCTATTTTTTACCACTTTCATGAATGCAGGTTCTTACGTTCCCACCTTTCTCCCCACACTTGTTTAACAAAAGATAGAGATACATCATATATATATTTTTAAGTATCATCAAAATAATTAAGCATACAAAAAATTATAAATACTGATCTTAATAAAAAAGAAAGTAAGTATGACATAAATAGGGCTTATAACTTTCAATGATCTAGGGTCATCAAGAAACTTCACAAATGAAGAATACATTCTGAAAACTACGAAAATCAATATGTTCATTACCTTCACATCAAAGAAAATATAACTAACCGATAACTTGAAATATCATATATGACTGAAAAAACAGTATAGCTGAGTATAATTAAAACACTGGAAGCAATGAACCACATCATGTAGATACCGAACTTGAATGGTTGTATCAGTTATAAGTGTGAGAAAATCATAAAAGAATACTATACTTGTAGATGATTAAAACAGTATCCAACAAAAAATCCATAAGCGCATAACAGTATAATAAAACATAAATAACTTAATCGTTGCTTTGCATTCAATGAAAATTTATGTAAATGTATTGAAAATGAATCTAACAAAACCCTATAATTACGAATCGCCAATTTCCGTTTTAGTTACAAACCTTGGTTCAACGACAGTGGTGAAACAGAGCACATAATCTAAATCAAAATCCAAACAATCAAAATTTTGCCATTCGTTCAGTCTATCATACAACTACATAAGTATATCATGTTTCAATTTTCATTCATAACTTCAATCAATGGTCTATATACTAAGATTCGAAGCCATTTATTTCAATAAAAACCAAAAAGTTAACCGGAAGTTCAATGACATACCTATTATGGAGAAATCGCACAATGAAATCGAACGGTTAAAGTGTGAAGAAGATGAAGAGGTCCGATACTATCAAACCCTAGAAGAAAGAAGATGATGAAGATATCGATGTTGAAGTTTTGAGAAGTGATAGTTTTGACATGTAATGATGGTAATGATGTTCTGGGTTTTCATATAGAAGTTTTAAAACAATCAACGAATTTTTAAGATATATATACAAACACCCCTAACTGATTTGAGATGTTTACAAAATGTAAACAATTATAAAGATAGTTAAACAAAATAGACCTTATAGATTTGAGTTGTGTAAATAATGTTAAGAATGTCTTAACTTATTATAACACAACAATATAAGTATTTTTGTTAATAAAGTTATTTGTATATATGAAACACTTTTATAATGAAATGATAATTTTTTTTTAATATTAATACTATGCAAGTGTATTAAATTATGTTTTAAACAACATCATAACCTATCGATCAAATAACTAAATCTATAAGTGAAATACATATAAGTCCAAATTAATGATAACAACGTCTGTAAAATTAATTAAACAGTTATAAAATATAATACTGATAAAAACAAAATTGCTTTATAATTCGTTATAACATAGCTAAAAGAATATTTAAAAACTTAAGCGGAAACTTGTTCAATAAATTCTTCTTTAACTTCTTCTTTAACACGTGCAAGACGTCGTTCAGGAATACGGACGAAAGCTTCCGTCCCTTTAAAAAGCATAGTATCAAACTTTGATTCAGAAATCATGTAGAAGACAATAAAGTGGTCAACTTGGATTTTCATGTCTTCTTTGATGCGATTCCATCCGGTAGTCATATAAAAACTTTCACCATGTTTTTCCATAACAACTTGCCATGTATGGTTAGGAAAAGCGGTTATAGTAACATGTTGTGTAGGTATTATGTTTTTCATATTGTGATGAACAAAAAATCTATCAATAAGCTGTAAGTAAAAAAAAAAGTATTTCATATTTAACAAATATAATTACCAAACGATCTTTATGTTTAGATAACTGGGAGGTTTGGCAATATAAGAAATCACCTTGATCAAGTGCCAAATGTTGATAAAAGTATATCAATCTAAAAATTAGACTACCTTCACATGATACCATACTTGCATATATGTATATGAGCCAAAAAAAATGGTTTTGCTTTTTGTTCTAATGTTTAAAAAGTTTCTAAAATAAAAAAAAACATTAAAAACATTATTACATATTTTTCGGAAATAATATTTTCCATAAATAGAAAACATTTTATATTTAACAAAACAGTTTTATTAAATAAATAACTATAAAACGACAATCTATTTAACAATTTCCATATCAGTGTTATTGAAAACCATATCCGAAAATTAAGAAGAAATCTATAATTACAAAAAAAATCGTATAAATATAGAAAGGGTTTTAAATAAAAGAGCAGTTTCCATAAATTCATTATTCATTAGAATGAATACTTAAAAAAATTTTATTATCTAAATATTATGAATTTATATACTTCAAACCTAACTTTGCATGACCAATTAACAAAAAATTGTAGAAATATAGAATATAGAACCATTAATAAAGAAAAAAACACATTTTATTCATGAAAACGTCAACCACATTATCACCACTGTTTGGATAAGCCAAGGAGACATAAAACAACCACTATCAAACAAAAAATCTTTCAAAAGCTCAACAAAAAGCCGGAGAATTATCCCAAGTCAATAGAAAAAACAATAGATGGTAAAAAAATATTTTAAAAGACGACAAACTACTCTTCAATCTTGGGAATTATCAGCCCTTCATGGACAGCAACCTCCTCTTCATAAGTGAAAAAACTATTGAATGTTTTATAAAATTACCCTTTGTTTTTTTTCTTCTCAATTAAATTTTAATCTCAAATGAACCTTCCCCTATATATATATATATATATATATATATATATATATATATAGAAACGGGATCAGGAGAAAATGGCAAAAAGTGTGAGAACGGTGAGAACGCATCCTGGCCGAACACGTGGCGCGGGGCATGATCAGGATCCGAGGGGTTTTTTTTTTGTCTTTTTAGTATTCTTCTCCTTTCACGATTTTCGCGTTTGACATGTTGTTTTATTTTTTGCGTGCAAGATAATTTTGGCGTTATGTAGAATTAATAATTATTTGACGTCTTACTGTTTTTCTCATATTTCTTTTCGTTGAATTAATTCTTTTTGTGTCACATAGTTAATTTTTTGGCGTTATGGCTTTTTCCATGTTATTTTTGGCGTTTTGTATCTTTTTGTTAATAATTGATTTCCATATGTTAATATTTTATAAAACTACAATAACACGAAAATCAAAATAAACTAATAGTCTTCCGTAGGTGGGATTACATCAGAGATGTACCCATCGCTTTGTTCATCACTTTCTTCAGATTCTTCATCATCAAATTTCATTTTTGCGTATAACGCCATTAGCTCGTCTCTTCTTTGCTGCAGCCTATTCTTGAATATCACTGCATCCTTGGATTTTGGATCATTTGAAGATGTTAAATCACAGAGTTGTTCAATGATAGATAGCATCCCTGTCTTCAACATTTCTTCCATTGGCCTTGAATATTGCACCCCGTTTTTATAAGTCACTTCAAGTGTTCCTTCTTCCTCATGCAATACCCAACTGCTAAGTTTTGGTATAGGAGTATCTTCAATATCATCATCATCTTCTTCATCTTATGCCGAAAATTTTCTCGTCTTTTTATTACAGTTCTCGTTCTTTCACAATCGTTGTCTATTGGAACCCCAAGGGCCAGGATATCCTTCTGAACCTTTTCATTCATTCCAAGCATGGCTTTGATTGTCCTTACCTTTACCCTTCTCCTATCAGAGACCTTTATGATGAATCGTTTCTCTTTCCTTTCAAACCTCCATGCAATAACCTTAGCCATTTTTAAATTTTTTGGCGTTTTGGACAATATGTGGCGTTTTAGTCAAATTTATTGGCGTGTTTGAGCTTGGGTTCTCATGGTCTTCTTTTATATTGACGTTTTTTCCCGCGTATGACAAGTAATTATGGCGTTTTGAAAAAGATAAATAAATATATTAAATGTTACTAATTATATTTTCCGTCATTTCATTTTACTATTTTTTTGCAGTTTACCGTGTTTTGTTTTCAGACTCAACTGTTTTTATGGTGTAACACGCCAAATCTTTGACGGCTGTAATTATGGCGTTTTGTTTTCCAATGGCGGTTAGATAACTATTGGACTTCTTTTTGTTTTATATTCTTTGCACATTGTTTCACGCTTTTTTTATAATATTAGTTGTTCAAATTAATTTTATTATAATTTGGTAGTTTTTTGGGGGCGTTTTTAATGGCATTATGGCGTTTTACACACATTTACTAATTTTGGCGTTTTATTATATTTTTCATTATAGAATTAATATTCTTTTGTTGTTTATTAACTGAAATTACAAAACAAACAATAGATAAAGAAAATTAAAAAAAAAAAACAAAGTACAAGCAATTTATGATTTTAAATCTTCAGTGTCATCAGTATCTTTTTTCTTTTGAAACTACAAGAAATGTGACAAATAAATGGCGTTTTGGGTTTGGCGTTGTTTATTTTCTTTGTTCATGTGTTGAAGTGCCTTTGTGGATGTTGGAGACATAGATCGACCCCCGTGTGGGTGGATGCTATCTGCCTGTCGTCTTCATTATAATCATCGAGGCCAAAGTAGCATTTACACTGGTATAGGTCTCTTCTTATCATCCAAACCTTCTTCAGGAACAAAGATGACAGTATAACATATGGGTGTCATCAGTCCCTCTTTTTTCAGTTTTGTCCATCTCATGCAGCAAAATCTTACTACACTCACGTAACAAATCATTCAATGAAGCTTCATGCAGAACATTACTGAGGATCAAAGAAAAGATGTTTGTCGTCGTTGTATTTTTTGGCGTTTTACATTGAGTTGTAAATTTTTTTAGCAACCACTGTGTGTTTTTTAGTGTTTTTTTGGTGTGATAAACGGAATGTGGTGAGGCGTTTCTATTTATAGAATTTTTTTTTTGGCGCGTAGTTTAGGCGGGATGTTATTTTTATAACAAAAAATGTAATTAACATTTATCCGGATGTAAGCTTTGGCGTTATATATAATGGCGTTTCATATTTTTTGGCGTTTTTGTAGCCAGAGAGCTTAAATAAAAACACAAAAAAAAGTACGCAGTGATAAAATTGGCATTTTATTTTTCAATGGCGTTTTATGTGAGAAATGGTTTTTTACTTTTTTAACCTTAATGAAGCGCGTCCACGTAATAAAATTGGTGTTATTTACTAAAATGCCACCGCGCCAATCTAGTCCATAGATTGTTTTGATCGGACGATCAATAAGCGTTCTCACAGTTCTCACACTTTCTACCGTTTTCTCTAAATCCTGACCCTATATATATATATATATGTAGGATTTGGTTCAATTAAAAACCACCACGAGTTGTGAGAACCATGAGAACTCATACTTTTTGCGCGAGTTGGACCACTATTTTTTTGCTCAAAAATAGATGAGAACGCTATAAAAACATTTGAAAAAAAGAAAATAAAATACGAGTCGGTAGTTATGCCTGATATAAATTTTGTTTAAGGTATTGTAAAATTTTGTATCTGACATTTTTTTTTTTCGCTGGAACATGTGATTTTAAAGATTGTTGAGATTTTTATTTTGAAAAAATCTTTTGGAAGGCATAGTTCTTATAGTTCTGACAACTCAAGGTGGTTCACATTTTACCCTTTTCATATATATATATATATATATATACATATATGTTAGGAAACTTTATTTGTAAGTATTGAAGAAAATCAGATTAAACTTGATCTATGAAGAAGACAACAGTCCTGAAGATCACAACAACAAGAAGAAGATCGGATAGGACAACTGAAATGAACAACATGTACTTCAAATAATCACAAGTTGATCAAGAGCTGAAGAAGATTATCAGAGAAGGTCATTTCTGATGGATCTGATGATATTTCTGATATCATCAGTTTCTGACGATTCTGATCATCAGATTTTCTGATGATTTGTTCACTAGAATTTCTGATGAAGTGGTTTATCAGAAATTCTGATGAATACCCCACTTGTCTAAAAATCAGCTCTATCCTGCCACACTAACCGAAGCAAGTTGACATTATTGGATATCATGATGACAAAGGCAACTTGAATGTTGGATTCAATGAATATGTCAAATTGTTACTTTTTGCAGGACTTATTGCATGAATAAACAATTGTTTATTCATGTACCCAGCCTTCTATAAATAGAAGGCTCACCAAGCAGAAGACGATGAGTTAAGTTTAGCATTCATACATACTACAAAACTCCATTGCCCTCTCACCCACAGAATTCAAGATTCATTTGTATTAGATAATAATCTTACAATCACCTTGTAAACTATTTTGTTTCAAAGTGATATAAACTTGATAATTTTGTAGGTCTTGTTTCTTAAAAGTCTGATTTCCATTTCCACACATCTTTTTCACATCTACTGAAATCACTTGCCATATTAGGTGAAAAGAAGTTTTTAAGTCCAAACTGGGACCAACAATTCGTATCGGAGCCAGGTTGAATAAACTATTGTCAAACGATCAATCGCTAATCTTCTTTTCTCTAAATATGGTCAGCTTTCAATAATGGAATAATGCTTTTAACATTGGTTCTATGTCTAAACCTCCGACTCTGGTCAGAGAGGAATACCCCCAATGGAAAATCAGGATGGTCAATTTCCTTAATGGTCATGCCGAGCTCTGTTTCAATCCATTGAAAGGGGTCCACATATACCAATGAATGAAATACCAGCTATTCCAACAACTGACCAATCACCTTCAATCCCTGCCTCTCGTGCTCCCAAAAGTGAAATAAACTGGAGCACGGAAGACAAGGAAAAGGTGGCTGGGGATGAAAGGGCAAAGTCACTTTTAATAATGGCTATCCCCAATGACATATTTTCACAAGTTGATGCATGTGCATCAGCCAAGGAAATATGGGATCAGTTGGAAAATCTTTGTGACGGAGGAGAAGAGAAACAAGAGAACAAAAAATGTTTCCTCATATGAGAGGTTCAAAAGTTTACCGAATGAAAGGTTAAATGAAACATATCAAAGATTTACAAAACTTTTGAATGGGCTAAAGAAATTTGGAATAACTAAATCAAATGATGAAAGAAATATAAAATTTCTAGATGCTCTACCTAGAGAATGGAGAAGTCTAACCATGACTTTTCCTCAACCTTAGAACTAGGAAATATGAGTCTTATACAGCATCTTGGTCCCCAGGGAGGAAGAAATATTTGAAGAAACCATTCAAAGAGGGGGATCTTTAGCTCTTATCTCAAGCTCACAAAGAACAACACCTACCATTGATCCACAACCTTCAAACAGTCAAAATCTTGAAATTTCTGATACATTATCAGATTTTTCAGCTTTTGCTGAAGCTATAGCACTGCTCACCAAAACATTTGAGCAGAGGTTGAGGGGAGGAGGCCAAAGATACCAGAGAAGTGACAAAGGGAGGATGGATGGAAGATCTAAGGAAGAAGGTAGATCTAAGGATAAAGGGAAGGCTGAAGTTGTGTGTTACAAGTGCAAGCAGAAAAGTCACTATGCATCAGAATGCAAGACCAAGAAACTGAAAGATGTTGCTTATTATGAGAAGAAACTGGAAGAAGCCAAGAAGCAACAACAAGTCAGTTTAATTGTAGGAACAGATACATGGTTATCTAATGATTCCTCTGATGATGAAGAAGAAGAAATGGCAAATTTCTGCCTCATGGCACTTTCTGAAGACCTACCAGAAACTTTAGGACAAAAGGTAAATTTAGATAATCTTGATCTTGAACACTAGCTAAACAAGCTCATGTCAGATTTTCTAAAACTGCAAGATAAACAACTGTCAGATAGTAAAAAATCTGATGAGTTGCAAAGGACCATGAATAAAATCATACTTGCAAATCAATTATTCATAGAAGAAAGTTTAGATCACAGAGCTAAAATTGAGTTCTATGAAAGTGAAAGAAAAGATCTTTACAAGAAAATCAATGATAAAGAAATTAATGTAAGAGGTTTTCAACAAGCCAAAGAATTCATAAACTTCATTGAGTCCACACCAAAGAACAAAGGAGAGGGTTTAGGATATGTAAAAACAAGAGAAAGTAAACCCACTGTCTTTGTAAAAGCAACCCATCAGATTTATGATAAATTTTCATCAGAATCTGACTCTGAATCATGCAAATCAACCTGTTCTGAATACTCTTTTGAAAAACCCAACTTCAAACCAAAAATAAGTGAATGCAAACAAGAATCTTTAAATACTCCAGAAGCAGTTCACTCATCTTTTCAAAATTATCCACTCTTTCCATCACAAGAAAGAATATCAGAAAATTCTGATAAATCTTGTATGTGTGTTGATATACTGAAGCTTGTTCAACACCATCTCCGAAAGAAAAATGAAAAATCTGTTTATGGCTCAGCATACAACAGATATTCTGATGAAAGGCCATCAAGAAAAAAATAATCTGATTAGAATCTCATCAGAAAAAGTACCCAAGCAAGCCTGGGTACCAAAAACCCACTAATTTTCCATTTAAGAACCATCATGTGCAGCAGATCTGGTACTGCGATTCAGGAAGCTCCAAGCACATGACTGGGGATAGGAGCTTACTCAGCAACTTTGTTCCAAAGCTGGGTAGAATGGTAAATTTTGGAAATGGAGTAAAAGGGAGGATCATGGGATATGGATGTATAAGGTATAGATGTTTGACCATAGAGAAAGTAGCCTATGTTGAAGGCTTAAAGTACAATCTGCTAAGTTGTGTTCAATTCTGTGACAAAGGTTTTCAGGTAACCTTTTTACCAGAAAAGTGCTTGTTAATAGGTATGGATGATAATAAAATTTATTTAAGTGGAAAAAGGATAAGAAAATCAATTTACTATTTTGATTTCAAAGAAGAAAATGAACATCCAAAATTATGTTTATTTTCAAAAATCAACAAGGGTGGTAGTTGGTTGTGGCACAAAAGGTTGGCCCACTTAAATTTCAAAAACCTAAGCAAATTAGCAAGCAAAGGTCTGGTAAAAGGATTACCTTTGATATCCTCAAAGAAGGATAAAATTTGTGAAGCATGTGAGATGGGTAAATCCAAAAGAAGCTGAATAAATCAATTTCTAAGTCTTCTATTTCACAAAATTTGGAACTTTTACATATCGATTTGTGTGGACCCATAAGTACAGAAAGCTTTTCTGGAAAGAAATACATACTAGTAATAGTAGATGATTTTTTCAGGTACACATGGGTAGAATTTTTTTAGAAAGAAAAGTGAAACTCCTGATCTGATCATTAATTTTATCAGAAAGATTGAAAATTTGTTAAAACTAACAGTCAGAAGGATCAGATCAGACAATGGGACAGAATTTAAGAATTCAAAAATTGAGAGCTTTCTTGTAAGTAAAGGAATCTCTCATGATTTTTCTGCCCCTAGAACACCTCAACAGAATGGGGTGGTTGAAAGAAAAAATAGGACCTTGGTAGAAGCTGCCAGAACAATGCTTGCTTATGCTAAAATGCCCACTCATTTTTGGGCAGAAGCTATAGCAAACGCCTGTTTTACCCAAAACAGAACCATAATCAACAAAAGGCACAACAAAACACCCTACAACATTATCAATGGAAGGATTCCAAGTGTAAAATTTTTGCATACATTTGGTTGTAGATGTTTTGTTTTCAATAATTTTGAAAGCCTTGAAAAATTTGACAGAAAAGCAGAAAAAGGTATTTTTCTTGGTTATTCATTGTCCTCAAAAGCTTATAGAATTTTTATTCTAAACACAAGGACAATAAGAGAAAGTCTGTTTGTTTCCTTTGATGACTCATCAGAAATAGAAGTTTCTGATGAATACATGAAAGAAATAATTTTTTCTGACAAACAAGAAAATTATGAACATCTCTTTGAAATGATAACAGAAGATCTCTTAGAACATGATAAATCTCTCACAAACAAATCAATAGATATTTCATATACTAACCCTGCAGAACAAATGAATAGTGCACCGGAAATCTTGAATCAAAACAATGAAAATGTAACTAATCGGCAAAATTCTGGCACACTAGACACATCTGAGACAACTGTTCAGGGGGAAACTTCAAATCCATCAGAACCAACAACTTTTCACAACAAGTTAAGATGGATCAAAGGACATGTTCATTCTGACATCATTGGCAATCCAGCAGATGTTGTGAGAACAAGATCTGCAACTGCACATGAGTGTGCATTTGCTGAGTTCTTAAGCAAGATAGAACCCAAATCTGTCAAAGAAGCCCTAAATGACTCAGACTGGATTCAAGCTATGCAAGAAGAGCTTAATCAGTTTGAAAAGAGCAAGGTATGGGATCTGGTACCCAAGCCAAATGACAAATCTGTCATAGGCTCAAAATGGGTCTTCAGGAATAAATCTGATGAAAATGGCTTAATCACCAGGAACAAAGCAAGGTTAGTGGTCAAAGGTTATTGTCAACAAGAAGGTATTGATTATGATGAAACTTTTGCACCAGTAGCTAGATTAGAAGCTGTAAGAATTTTTCTTGCTTATGCTGCATCCAAAGATTTCAAAGTTTATCAAATGGATGTAAAATCAGCTTTCCTGAATGGTAAAATTGAGGAAGAAGTTTATGTGCAGCAACAAGAAGGCTTTGTTGATCCAAAATTTCAAAATCATGTTTATAGATTAAACAAAGCCTTGTATGGTTTGAAGCAAGCTCCTAGAGCCTGGTATGAAACACTATCAAACTTCTTACTCGATTCTGGGTTCACTAAAGGTACTATTGATACAACACTTTTCCTCAAAACACACAAAGATCATACGTTGTTGGTCCAGATATATGTTGATGACATTATATTTGGATCAACAAATGAAAAATTCTGTAAAAAGTTTCAAAAGTTAATGACCAGCCATTTTGAAATGAGTATGATGGGTGAGTTAACCTTTTTCTTAGGGTTACAAGTAAAACAAAGAATTGATGGAATATTTTTGAGTCAATCAAAATACGTGACAACAATTCTACAAAAATACTCGCTTGAAAACTGCTCTATTTCAAAAATTCCCATGGCAACATGGAACAAATTAGATTCTGATAAAGATGGAATAAACGTAGATATCAAAACCTATAGGGATTGATAGGATCATTGCTTTATTTAACTGCAAGCAGACCAGATATTATGTTTGCAACATGCTTTCTGGCCAGATATCAATGTAATCCTAAAGAATCCTACTTAAAAGCTGTAAAAAGGGTTTTCAAATATCTAAAAGGCACATCAGATCTTGGTCTCTGGGATCCTAAGGATACAAACCTTGAACTAATTGCATATACAGATGCAGATTATGCAGGGTGCAAGATTGACAGAAAAAGCACATCTGGTGCATGTCAAATCTTGGGAGAAAAATTGGTATGTTGGGCAAGCAAGAAGCAAAACTGTGTTGCAACATCAACAGCAGAATCAGAATATGTAGCAGCAGCAAGTTGCTGTTCACAAGTGTTGTGGATGCAAACTCAGCTAAGAGACTACGGAGTAAATCTGATGAAAATACCAATTCTATGTGATTCAAAGAGTGCAATAGCAATAACAGAAAATCCTGTTCATCACTCAAGAACCAAACACATAGATGTTAGATATCACTTCATAAAAGATCATGTTGAGATAGGTAACATAGAAATGTATTTTGTTCCAACTGAAAACCAAATTGCTGATATCTTTACAAAGCCTCTTGATGAAAAGAGACACAACTTTTTAATCAGCAAACTTGGTATGGTCAATATAAAAGATGAAGATTTTTCCGAAAAGAAAATGACACAAATTGAAAACCAAATTGATGAATATCAAAATTCTGATAATCAAAGAGTAACTCAACAGGTTTCTGAAAATGAAATCCATCAATTTGTTGGAATGTCAGAAAATCTGATAAATCATCAACAAATGTGATGAATTATCAGAAAATCTGAAGAAGTATCAGAAAATCTAATGAAATTATCAGATATTCTGATACAACATCAGAAACTTTGCTGAAAATTCAGAATAATCACTGTTCATCAAAAACTTTTCATCTTTCATACATATCTCATATTTGTATAAATTCATTATTGTGTATATTCTGTTTTTGTAATTTTTTTTTAAAAAACAAAAAAAAAAAAAAACCAAAAAAGGGGGAAAGTAACATGCACCTTGATAAATATTCATTGTCACAGCAGAGAAAATCAATCGTCACAAAGATATTAAGAAATTTTTCAGAAAATTGATTTTCTCTCATACTTTCAATGCTTGCAACGTCATTTTTTCACAAGAAGTCTGAGAGACACATAGACACTAAAATGATTAGGGGCTATAAACATAGCCGCCTAGTCATTCAATGCTCACTCTCATATGGGGCTTAAAGTAGTCTGCCATATTCCCACATCAACAAATATCTTCTTAAATGAAGAGATTAAAAATCTTTGGCTGTTATTAACATTTATGGTTTAACTATCACCTTCATCTTTAAATACTAAGATCCAGAAAAAGATTTTCTTCACCAAACAATCTTCTCTTCAAAAGCTCATCATCAAAAAATATCTGTTTTGAAAAAAAAATGACACACCCAAAATTGATGAAAAAGACTCATTTTCCTCTCCGTCTTCATAGACATCATAACCTTAGGCTTCGGTCGGATTTGGAAGGACCTGCGTGGGAAGACTGCAGGTATGTGTATAATATGATCATGCAAAGTCCCTTGGGCTTTGCTGTATCTACACATGTCACCATCTATCCAGATCTTCTTCAAGAATTCTGGTGGAACGCTGAAATCATCTTCAGTGGCACTTCCATGTGGATTGAAAGTGAGGTTATGGGGGTTAAAATCACCCTTAAGGAGGCAACTCTCAAAGAAGTCCTCCAGTTGGGTGATGATCATGAAAACACCTTTCTGAATAAGGAAATAGTACAACAGACCTTGTTGGACATGGGCTATCATACATACAACACATCAAAGCAAATCAGCAAGTCTGGTTTCATACCACCTTTTCAGTATTTGGTGACACAACTCAGTGTCTGCTTCTCTAAGAAGATTAGACACTTCAATGAGTTGTCATATAGGATGATGGAAGTAGTTCATGCAGTTGTACAGGAAAAACCTTACAACTATTCTAAATTTCTCATGAGAGATTTAGAAGCAAACATTCACGACCGTCAACCTTTTCAGATCTACCCTCGATTTGTGACCAAAGTGATTACCTGTCAGCTGGACTTCGGTGGAGTAAGAAGCTGGTATCCAAGGGCTAAGCTTGCACTACAATAGAACATCAGCGATCCTACCCTTGTTCCAACATATAATCACACTGGTCATGTATCTTGCCTCTGGGTATATGTGAAGGCTATGTACAACGTACTCAAGGAGGAGTAGTTGTTGTTTGTTTTTTTTTTATTTGGTTTTGTTCTGCTTTCTACTTCAAAAAAAAAAAACACACAAAAACACAACAATAGATCTAGGGGGAACTAAAACAACAAGTCTGATTAAAACAAGGGAAATCTGGTAAAATTTAAAAGAAATCTGATAGATTTAGTGAAACTCAGAAAATCTGATGATCAATCAGAAAACCTGGTATAAAATCAGAAAACCAAATGAATCATCAGAATCTGTTCATACATCAGAAAAATCGTGAAATTACCAGAAAATCTGATAAAATATTAGAAAAATCAAATTCTTATCAGTAAAATCTCTTGACAACCAGGAAGTCTGACAAATCAACAGAAAAAATCATCAGTAAACATTGCCTTTAACCAAATTCAAAGAAACTTATAACCAACTAAATTTTTGAAATAAGTTTCTTTCAAAAATTTTTTTTTCTGAGGACTGGAACAATCTGCATGACAAGCACTTCCTGAAAATCAGAACAAAGGTGTGGAGTTCAGAACCGCAATGTAAGTAAAAATCTCGGAACTCTACTTATTCCCTCTCATCTAAAAAAAATGCTAATTTTATTCCTACATATGGATCAAATGCATTCTGATGAAATATGAAGGAAATCCATCTCTCAAAGTTCAAAGATTTTCTGATATAAATCATCAAAAGGAAAAGTTGGGAAGATACACAATCTCAAAAGGAGTTTCATTGGACCTTCTGAAACAAAAGGGGTCCCACATGGAGAAAAGGTGCAAGTTGGACATTAGTATTTATCCACTAAATCTTTGAAATCTCTGATTTTCATTGATATTAAATTAGAGATAAACCAAAGGTTTTCAAAAATGGCTGTTTCATAAACGGATTAAAAATATCATTAAGGTGTCATTAACCACCTTGAACTCAAACAACCTACAGAAAACACTCAAAGATCTCTGTCCCAAAACACCATAAATACCCCATTCAAAAACAGAGACTTCCACCTTCAACCTTCAAACTCAAAACCCTAAAAACCCTTTTGCGAAACAAAAACTAAAATTCTCAATGGCTGCCATCAACATCAATATGCCACCAATTGAACACTCTGTTCCTTTCATCACCGAAGCAGAATTTCTTCCATTAAAGAGCAACAATGAAGTGATGAATGATGATATTGGAGAATATGATGCAAAGTGTCAAATTCTAATTGAATTCCTAACTAGATGTCCAATAGCTCAAGCTCTCACAAAAACTAGAGAGGTACCAGAAAAACTCTTACAGCAAGTTGTAAAGACTCTCAAACTCTCAAATCAAACCGAGCTAACAGCACATGTGTGGGGAGATATCTTCATTACAATCTAACCGGAGAAATTAAGGGAAAGTTTGGAACTATCCTTAAGCCAAAGCTATGAAGATGTACCAGAAAAGGAAGTTATGTTCTCACTACTTGATGCAGTAATGGGTTACAAGACAAAGATCTCAAAAATCAATGAATTCAAGAGGAATCAGCTACCTGCCTTCTGGCAAGTACTAATGGAAATTCTGAACAAGTGTTTATCATCAAAAATTGGAGGTACAGATCAGATAAATATGAATGTTCTAACAATTATGTTCAGTCTCATTAGTGGATTGAATATTGATTTCGGAACAGAAATATTTAATTTGATCAAAAGATCAATCCAGACTAACACTGGAAGGATAGATTCTCATCTACCTTTTCCCAGATTTCAGTCAATTATAATTTCTGATGCATTTTCTGGAAGGAATCTAAATATTCCAGCATCAGAAAATATGTGGAGCACAGAAATCATGAGACCTTGGAATGCTGGAGGGTCTTGGAAGTCAGATCATGATGTGCCTATTCTGTCAGAAAGAATGATAAATCTCATACCAGAAGATTCACTTTACAGAGCATAATATCTAAGGATATTGAGCAAAAAGCCAGAAAACATGGAAGTTTTTGAAAGTTGTGTCCCCCATGTAGCATGTTGCACAAGATTCAAGTACACCAACAATTGAGAAGCAGGGTGAATCTGAACCTCACCCAGCTGATGAAGATGTGAACATGAGTCCTGTGGCAGAAGAACATCATGATGAAATCTCACATATGGGAGAAACAGGTGCACAACACTCAAAACTAAACTTATTTCATACGTCTGAAAGTGATTCTGATGATTCAATTAAAGGAAAATATGAAATTTCACATAGAGGCACTGTTTCTACAAAACAAAATGTGAGTGAAACCAAAGACCCATTTTCTGAATCAGATTCCGAAGAAGAAAATGTGGTGACAACAGGTGGAGATCAGTCAACTGATCAAGGAAGCCTGGGTGAGAAAATTAAAAGTTTCTCAACAACTCATGGAGAACCTGAAAAGGTTCAAGGATATGAGGAAAACCAGAACTTGAATGTGTTTCGATTTTCTGGTGAGGGTATAGAGAATATGGAATATTTCAATCCTCTTAACCTCAGAACAGCAGAGAATGTGTTTCTGCTGGTGTTGGAACATCTGTTGTTCCTCTTATTACCCAAGGACATAAATCTATGTCAACTGAACAACTACATAAGGAACTTGAAGAAACAACTGTTGTTTGTACTGAGAAAACAACCACAGAAGATAAGCTTGATCTGATATTGGAAGAGATCAAAAATCAAAGATCAGACATCAAAGTATTATCAGAAACTGTCAAAGCTGTGAAGAAGCAAACAGAAGACAACTCTGCAACCCTCAACAAATTACAAAAGTCATCAGAAAACAAAGAGAGCTCACCAGATTTCAATAAAGCTCTCAATGAATTGCAAGAAATCAAGAAACAGATGGCTGAGGTTGCAAGTGCTGGGGAAAGCTCAAGTTCAGGAAAAATCCTTAAAGAAATTCAGTTCCTTAGAGCCAACAATAGCAGCATGGCTGAGGCTCTTGAGAAGCTGATAACGGAATTGTCTACACTAGAAAAATCAGAATAAGTTGGAATTTCAGAGAATGAAGAAACAAGAAGAATCAAATATTCAAGCTCTTGCTGATGTTCACCTATTAGTAAAGAGGTTTGGGTACAATGTTGCCAGACTGGCAAAAGTTGATGTTCATGAACTGAAAGCCCCAATTCCACAAGAGAAACAAGTAGGAGAGTCGGAAACTCCTCAACAACAACCAGAAACCATTCAACAAGATCAAACCAAACAATCAGAAACATCAACAACTCAAAAACAGAAGTTACTCATGGGTCCTCCTCCTAGCAAGCCAAAGTTACTCATGGGTCCTCCACCAAACATCCCAAAACCAGATACTTCAAGGGTGCAACAGAAAGAACATGTTCTAGTTTAGTCATCTTCCACAGATATCACATGAGAAACAAAGTTCAGCATAAAGATGGATACAAAAGAGAAGAGAAGAATGGAACATGAAGTGACCTCCTAAAAAAGGCCAAGAAAGGTGATGAGAGAAGATTCAGATGGAAACATCAAAGAAATAGAAGTGCTGAAAGGTGATTTACACACAATCATGTACCCTGAAGAATACCTAAAGCATTACTACTGGAAAGATAAAGAAGACAACCCAGCAAGGCCACTCTCTCCAATAATCAAAAATATTGTTGAAGTCAGGAACAATGGAAGCTGGGAAATTCTGCACAAACAAATGACCAATCCAATAGTATCTATTGAAAGTATCGATACTTTAACCACTGGAGGAGGTATCTTAGGTAATGAAGGACAGAACAAATATACCTTGATCAGAAAAGAGAACAGTGAACAAAAGGTTACTAATGGAAATCTGGCTGATGATATTCACCCAATGGGCATTGTCAAAATGAAGAATATCATTGATAAAGAGAAAAGTGGCTCAGTTGTGATTAGAAGAGCCCTTGATAGCATCAAAAGTGCAGGAGCAAAGTTATATAAAAGGGCTGCACTGGCAGAGTTCGATCTATGTATCAATTTTAAGTATAGCAACAAGGTGTTATTACCTCCTCCTAACAACAAAATTCCAGCTGAAATTCCTTCTAAACTAGTGAGAACTGGAGCAATCTTTGATAAAACCAGAAATGTGTGTAGTCTTCAAAGATGGTCATGATGAGAAAGCTCTATTCAGAATCAGTGAAATATGCTGGTATTCAAATCAAACTCTGAAATACATAAAGAACTGCATGAATGAGAAGCAAGAGCAGCTCAAAAAGAAGGGATAGAACAATGAACAGCTGAGAAGAACAATTGAAGACTGCATTGATAAATGGATGGAATCCAGAGGATGGTACAAAGAACTGTACAAAGAAACTCAAAAGGCAATTGATCACAAGAAAAGACTGAAACCAGAAGATAAATACAGAAGTGGAGTGAAGATCAATTAATGAATTGATTGAATTTATGTCTTTGAGAACAATTTTTCATTTTTGTTGAACAATGGTTGGTTGGATTCTGTTTTATGTTTCTGAACTTAGTTGTTTGAATTTTCTTTTCAAGGATAAGTTGAAAGTTGTTTATGTTAGATATAGATAGTTCATTTTCTTACAATACTTAGGGGGAAACTGTTAGGAAACTTTATTTGTAAGTATTGAAGAAAATCATATTCAACTTGATCTATGAAGAAGACAACAGTCCTGAAGATCACAACAAGAAGAAGAAGATCGGATAGGACAACTGAAATGAACAACATGTACTTCAAATAATCACAAGTTGATCAAATACTGAAGAAGATTATCAGAGAAGGTCATTTCTGATGGATCTGATGATATTTCTGATGAAATATCATCAGTTTCTGACGATTCTGATTATCAGATTTTCTGATGATTTGTTCACCAGAATTTCTGATGAAGTGGTTTATCAGAAATTCTGATGAATACCCCACTTGTCTAAAAATCAGCTCTATCCTGCCACACTAACCGAAGCAAGTTGACATTATTGGATATCATGATGACAAAGGCAACTTGAATGTTGGATTCAATGAATATGTCAAATTGTTACTTTTTGCAGGACTTATTGCATGACTAAACAATTGTTTATTCATGTACCCAGCCTTCTATAAATAGAAGACTCACCAAGCAGAAGACGATGAGTTAAGCTTAGCATTCATACATACTACAAAACTCCATTGCCCTCTCACCCACAGAATTCAAGATTCATTTGTATTAGATAATAATCTTACAATCACCTTGTAAACTATTTTGTTTCAATGTGATATAAACTTGATAATTCTGTAGGTCTTGTTTCTTGAAAGTCTGATTTCCATTTTCGCACATCTTTTTCACATCTACTGAAATCACTTGCCATATTACGTGAAAAGAAGTTTTTAAGTCCAAACTGGGACCAACAATATAGAAATAGGATCAAGAGAAAACGGTTGTAAGTGTGAAAACGGTGAGAACGGGTCCTGTTCGAACACGTGGCAGGGGGCGCTAAATGATATATAGGGGCACGATTGTCAATGTCCACGTTCCCCCTCAATAAATGGCATTATAATTCCATTTCAAACAAAATTCCAACAGATATGGCGTTTTGTTCTTTATGCTTGTTTCAATGACGTTTGTTTTCAAAGTAATTTTTTTTTGGAAATGGCATTTATGTTTTAATGGCGTTCACTCTATATTCAATATTTGGCGTTTTCATTATTAATGTTAATTGTTGTTTGGGTTCTAATATATTCTTATTTATTACAATCAATGGCGTTTACACCTGGTTATGTATATCTGATTAGTTATGAATATTGGCTTTAATTTGTAAACAACAGTTCTTACTAATTGTTAATTATTCAATTTATGGTGTTTTCATTAACATGTTTTTGGGAAGATAGTAAACCAAATACATTAGTCAACATGAAAATTATAAAATGAAAGCAATTCATGGTGTTTAAGCAAATCTAAATATTCCTCCATCCTTTGTTCTATTCTCCTGTACCCTATTTTATACAATTCAGATATTCTTGTTGCCCCTAATTCCAATAATTTATTTAAAGATTTGAGCAGTTCTTCTGTTTTCATTTTGGCTATACAGTAGGATTTTTGCAATGTACTTGATCTGAAGGTCATTTAGTTGTTTTTGTTGTAGGTCATTTGGGGCATCTTCTTTTGCCAGACCACATTCCCAACCAGCCAACTGCCCCATATACGTTTCCATATGCCTCATTGCAAAAATCCCACAGTCGATCCCGTTAGACTCTGCCTCCAATCCATCTTTTGTCTGACAATAGGCGCCGTCTTCATGATCTTAGCCATTGGGTGTTTGGAATAAGACCAAATCATAATCATTTGTCTTTCTATCTTTCCGGTCTTCTTTGAAATGGGCGACTTTCAAAACAAATTCCATGTTGTTGTTAAATTCTTTGTATCGATAACTCGTTGTCTTTGTATACGCGGGCGTGTTCTGTAATTCTGAGGAACCACATTTTTAATAACAAAACAAAGTCATAATATAATTGCATCAATTAAATATAGCAAAAGAGTTACCAGCATTATTTGTGTGCAAAATAATCTTAAGGGTGATTCTGGAGCCTTGTATCTTTCTTCATAGTTTAGGATATGCCCCCAACTTTAAATAATGTTGACGTGTGTATAGAATCCTGGTCTCATGCTCTCAGAAATCACCCTTGAGAGTTCTGACACTCCTTCAATCTTGAAGACGGTACTCCTGAAAAAAAAACAACATATGGCGTTTTAGTTATGCAAACTCATTTTAATATAAGACATGACATTTTGGGTGTTTACATGCATATGCATGTATATTTTTAACATAACAAATGCAAAGTTTGGTGTATTTACGAGAAAGAAATGTACATACATCCAGTCACCACATCCAATGAATATGTATGTGGAAATGTTGTTTTCTTATGCCGCCCTTGCTGCATGTATAACCACTTGCCTCCTGACATAAGGTGATAAACATACCCTACTCTTCTTTGATTCTCTCTTATCCTTTTTTTCCACAGTCTTTTCCTTCTTATTTTCATCATCTTCATCATCTTCTTCATCGTCTTCATCACCAGGCATCTTTTTTGGGTTTAAAATTGTGTTATCTGGCATCAACTTTGTGATGTCTGGCGTTTTGTTCTCATCTGCCCTGTTTGGCGTTTTGGTTGGTGATGTGTCAGTGGCGTTTTCATCTTGGGGTTTCTAGGGTATCTTTTCTTCTTCAAAAGTTTGCTGAGGTTCTTCCTACCAGATGGTGGCTGCTGACGTGGCATTTCATTAACCACTACACCTTGCTGGTCAACACTTATATTCACCATCGCCCCTTCAATTTTTTCTAGTTGAGAAATGAAGGCATCACTGAACTGTGTCTCTGTTACATGTACATTAGGCATTTTGTCACAGACCTCCTCAGTTGTTTTTCGAGTTCAGTGATGAACCCCTGACTGTATTGTGTTTCTGTTGGGGGGATTTTTGGCATTGTATCAAATACAGACATTTTGGGGGTCTCCTCAGCAGGGTGCAGGTGGTTTTTTTTTATAACTTTAAGCATTTGATCCACCATCTTTGGACAATCTAAACCTTCTTTTAGTTCAATCATTTGTTCTAGGTCTTGTCCCGGCAGTTCCAAAACCTCAGCAATACTCCTTTTAATTATGTTTTCCCCATTATATCTGAAAATGTGATATTCAAATGTTTTGAAGTCACAATCCCAGCTTTTAATATCATTTTCGTTTATATCTTCATCTGTACTTTCTTCAGCTGACAATATAATATTCTCATCACCACCCTTAGTCTCCCTTACATCTTCATGTTGAGCATCATCATTTATGGGGGTTGGTGTAACAGTTAAGGGTTTGGTGTTTTGATCTCCAGCCATCTCCCCTTCCCCTTCATGTTCCCTTTCTCCTTCTCCTTCCCTTCCTTTTCACCTTCAGCATCCCTTTCAACCTCATCTTCATTTTCACATTCTTCTCTCTCATCAGCCACTTCCTTGGCATTTTCATCAACAAATGTTTGCACTTCCTTGGCATTTTGTTCTCCAGCCATCTCCCCCTTCCCTTCTCCTTCCCCTTCCCCTTCTACTTCCACTTCCCTTTCACCTTCAGCTTTCCTTTCAACTTCAGCTTTCCTTTCAACTTCATCTTCATTTTCACCTTCTTCTCTCTCATCTTCCACTTCCTTGGTGTTTTCATCAACAAATGTTGACATGTTCTTTAACAATGTCAGACATTGTGAGTATTTTATGTGTACCAAGAGGCTGTTTGGATGTTCAATCTTTGACTGATTTAACAAGGTCCTCATTTTATTGTAACAGTCTTCTAATTCTTTGTATGACCCATCCAACTTCTCAGCCATTGCCTATTAAATAAAAAAGGAATTATTAAGTATGGCGTTTTGTTTTTTTGTTAAACTTATTATTCAAACAACATACCTCCTCAGCTTCATTGTTTTGTTGTTTCTCACCAGCACCATAGTCTTCATATTGTGTTAGTACTCTAACTAGAGCATGGTTCCCTAATGCAGAACCTTCAAAAATCATGTTTTGGCTTTCTACATCTTCAACCACAACCCTTCGATAGAAAGCCTCTTCATTCTCATCATTGATTTGCATGGCGTTTTGAACTTCAGGGTCGAGTTCAACATAATCATTGTCACACCCCGACCGCGTAAAACAACAAATCGCGGCGGAAACATCGGGGCGTGTTGCAACAGAATTAATGTTTCAAAACCATGGATACCAAAAAGTGTTTCGTTTTATTAAACATTGAATAATTACATCGTCTGGAAATCTAAATACACAATTTAAACATAGTCTATCATTGTTATTGAGTCACTAAGGCCTTGTCCAGTCCTATGTGAGCATGCATCTTATCAATCGATATCATTCAACAATACCTGAAACATATGTGAAAACGAGGTCAGCAAAGAAATGCTGGCGAGTACATAGGTTTTGTGAAAATAAGATTCATGACTTCTGTTTTAAGAAAATGTTTAGTCATGAACCTTGTAATTTGCTTTGTCTTTGTAAATCATTTGAAAAATAATAAGTTCAGGTGATATGTATAATAAGAGAATAATGCATGATTAAATGAATAACCATGTAAAATGAGTTTATATAAGATAAGTTGTTTGTAAATAAATGTCTTGTGAAAAGTATGTTACTTGTATAAAATGTTCTATGTCTCAAACTGAAATGATTCAAATAACGCTACAATATGTAATACCATACAAACACTTATATATAGGAAGTACCAGCGGCGTATCCACCATGCTTGTATCATATTCCACACGCATTGTTACTTAATCACTTAATCAAACCAAACCACCAAAGTAATGTTCATGCCCAATGTAAATCATGTAATATGTAACCAAAACCCAATCGTATATCGCTTTGAAGCCAATCGTTTACCCAATCGTTAAAACATCGTGTGAAAACCAATCGTTTACCCAATCGTTAAAACATCGTGTGAAAACCAATCGTTTACCCAATCGTTAAATTCGTTTTAAGTCGTGAAACTACTTAAATGGTCGTCTCGCTAATAACATTCAAACCTTCTTGACTCGCATTAATAAACCCTTACCAAAGGATAGATTAACAATTCGCATTAATAAACCCTTACCAAAGGATAGATTAACAACTCGCATTAATAAACCCTTACCAAAGAGTAAATTAATAATTACAGATTCAGTCGCTACCCACAACACCCACACATAACTACGGGTGTAGTAAATAACGGGATTTGTCAGATCCTATGGTACCATAACCTAATACTGGTCGGCTTGATCATTGCTAATGAATGTCATTTGTTATGTAACTACAACCAACAAGTTTGTTCACTTTATTCAAATCGTTATTAGTTTTGTATAAATCGTCTTAATTGTTTTTGAAACCATCGTTATAACATCGAAAACATTTAGCACATATGAGTCACCCCAAAACAATTGAAAGCAGTAAAATAGGGGAATAATGTACTCGCCTGAGAATGCTTGGAGGTCTTGAACAACAACCAAACAAAGCTAGAGAGAGCACGGAATCAGTCGGCAATCTAAGACTATATAAATAAACCGGACTTAAATTGGGAGATCGGATAGGATGAGGCTTGGTAAACCAAATGAGTATTGGAACTCATATGATATGGTTTAACAAGGCCTACATACTACATTGAGACTAACCTAAGTGCTTTCGACCCATCGCGACCCATTAAGGTAACTTATGCTACTTTAATGCGTCGTGCGCGTGAAACGCGTTCGGACCGTCTAACTAGTCCTATGACAAGTGTTATATGCCTAAACATGTTACATAATCAGTTATGTGACAAAAGTTTAGGTTACATATGCTTAATTACCAATTATACATGAAAAGGGTATTCTGGTAATTTACCTAAGGCATATAAACTACCTATCATACAACTACTTAAACGAAGCGACCATAGGGTATAACCTCGGAAGGTTATTCCCTACCTACTATGGTCACCTAATGTATTTGGTCGGATCCTAATGATCGACCAAATGGGTCGAGTTCGAGGTATAAGCGATTTATTAGATCGCTTACCCTACGACCCTAGACAACGTGGTAATCAGTAGGCATAGTCCCAAGGGACTATAACCAACGTGATTACACTCACGTTGCGAAGTTCAAACGAACTTCGCATTGACCATTACTGGTCAACGCTGAAAGTCAAACAAAGTTTGACTTTCGGACTCGAAAAGCAATAAAATAAGGAAAAGAACGAAAGAATACTTACCCAGGGTCCCCGAATGCTAATCCCGATCCAAGAATCTCAGGTATGAAACAATGGTTTCAACTTAGAGTTTCTCAAATCAGAATTCTTGTAAGTTTAGCAATGGGGGTGGATGGGTATATATAGTTTTCGGTCCACCGTTAAGATCGTTTCATGGAAAACGTGCCTTAATCGTAACCGTACAAGTGTTGGAACCTTATGGTGACTAGAAAATGGTTCTTATCAGCTGACTAGACAAATGAGAATGTGTGGTGGTGGATCAAACAGCTGCAATCTGCTGTTAGAAACATTTAACCTGGTCAGAAGGTGCCTCGCGGGCCGCCTAAGGATGCTCAGGAACTGAGGCGGGCCGCCTAGCAGTCACAGATCAGCAATAAGTTTCAGAAATTACAGTTTCAGTCCCTGCACGTGTTTAAGGCCATTTCCGACACTTCCAAGGCCCGTAAAGCCAACTTTAAGGCCCTAAAATGATGCCTAAACATTGTGGACATGAAACATGCTCAAAAATATGCCGGGTGTTGGTTCGTTTGGTCGTACAAACGCGATGTTCGCTTAATTACGACGGAATGCGCATAAGCGCGAAAAACGATCCAAATGACGCAACGAATGGATTTTTGGCAAGCCAAACACTAAAGCATAATATAGTCATGCTTACATAAATTTTTGGATGCCCGGATGTATTCAGAACGTAAGTTATGCGCGAAAATGCAAACTTGTGCACTTTTTGACACTTTTAGTCCCTGAATGACACAAAAGTTTATTTTAGCATACCGAACACCTCAAAGCCTATTTCTAAGCTATGTGAAGGATATTTATGGTATGTTTAACTTATGGTCATGTTCCGGAATGTCTGTTACAGTTCAAATTGGCATACTTTCGCAGTTTGTCAACTTTAGTCCCTGTAAGCGATTAAACTTTGATTTCACCACACCAAACCTTCCAAAACTTATATCTAAGTTATGTAAAGGTTATTTAAGGTATGTTAAGCCTATGTCACTATTCCGGAGTGTTTGTTGCATTAAACTGGTTATATTTACGCATCAGTGCGCGTATAACCTTCCAGAAAGCGATTTAGAGTTTGAAATTGAACAAGAATTTATATGTGCAAATGATACACATATTTTTACAAATCCCAAGTATGAAATATAATATTTCATTGGTTTGGTATTTGTTTGATGGCCGTGGAGGCACAGGTGTTACAATCATAATGATCATAACCATCATCATCAACCTCATCATGATCATTATCAGCATGCTCATCAACAATGTCAACATCAACTTCATCTTCATTGTCAACATCATCACCATCAACACCCTGCATTTTGTCTGTTGTCTTAGGTGTGGCTTGTTCTTGAACAACTGTTTGAAACTGTGTTTCCTTAGCTTTCTTAACAGTTTTCTTTTTAAGTTCTTTGCCATCATGGCGTTTTGGCTCTCCACCATATTTCCTTTTAACTAGTATACTCTGAAACATTTCAAGAGTTCTTGTTGTAACCCACTAATCGGGTATCCTTCTTGTCGTTGCGACCTTTTTCTATTCCAAGCATCATTCACCAAGGCAAGCTGTAACACAAGACATTTTTTATTTTTAAATTGTTATTTTGTGCAAACTATTATATATGGAAATTGTTTTCTTACCGCAAGTACAATCAAGGGCCCTGTGAAATGCTTTTTTGGAGACCATGCAGTTTTGGCGTGTTGCAAACATTGGATGAGATAACCACACCAGTTCAGTTGGTTTATTTGAACGTTCGTTTAATGTTGTGCAATAATTGTTGGTTGACGACTGCATTATCACTTGCATGCCCAATTATAGTGAAGAATGCTACAAGGAAATTTAGGAAGAAGTTTCTCCCGAAGCTATCCATCTCAGGCAAGATGTTATTAAATTAGAGCTTCACAATTTGTCTGTTAATCTAGTCAGTCCCTTTGAACTGTGCTATCCACTCAGCCACTACTTCGTCATTAGTTGTTGACCTTTTTTTCCCCTTCACGGCCAAGTCTACATTCGGTATACCAGTTAAAGAGTTTATCAATTCTTCATTGATATGTATTGTATGGTTGCCAACATTTAGATTGTTTGTTCTTTCATTATAATTTTCAACCAACCAGTACCCAAGTATTGTGGGTATGCTGCCTATTTTCATCTTGAGGGCAGCACCAAACCCCATGTAGTGTACTGCCTGTCTTTGATTTTGATTCAGATTTATAAACCAATCAGTCAAGTTTGTAGGTTTTACTCTTGACAAAACTCTAGCCCCACTAAACTGAAAAAATGGTTCTTCTTCAACCTCAACATCCTGACTTAAGGCCTTCCTCTTATTGGCGTTTTGGGCCTTGTCGGTGTGCACATTTATTGTTACTCTAAAACTCTCTTTGCCTATAAAACAAGATTCATTTATGGCGTTTTAGTTTTTAATTGTCATTTAATGTGATAATTGTCATTTATGGCGTTTTTGTTTTTACATGGCGTTTAACACTTTAACAAACCCACAGTAACAAAAACGATATATGGCGTTTAATAACACAAATGATATATATGGCGTTCAATAAGACAATCACAAATGATACATGGCGTTTAGTAACACAAATGAATATGTAAAATGGCGTTCTTATATAGTCAAACAATATTATACAAACAATAAATGTATTGACGTTTAGTAATAAACTATCAAAGTATATTACATGATATATAGAGTTTTACAAACAAACATCATAAAAAGTAACCATCTGTACCATGTTTTGTTGTTGTCTTCTTTCGTTGCTCGGTAGTTCTTTGGCGTTTTGGAGCTGGTGACTCTCCGGATTCCACACCCATAGAAACTACACATTTATTGATAAAATTAAAACGCCAAAAACCTCATAAAACTAGCATAATATAAATCGGAGTTAACTCACTCTGTTTTTTGCCTCTGGATCTTGTTTGATCTTTAGACGCCATAATATTTGTGGTTTTGCATTTTCTAGGGTTTGGCGTTTTTCGTTGGAATTGAGGAGGTTTCTGGGAAGTATATATGTTTCGGTCATGTTTGATGGGTTTTGTAGATGCACATTTACCTTTTTGCCCTTAATGAGGTGCATCCACGTTCGAAAGTTGATGTTATTTACGAAAACGTCACCGTGCCAATCTAATCCATAGATTGTTTTGATCCAACGGATGGGGGGCGTTTTTTCACACTTATAGGCGTTTTCTATATATATATATATATATAATTACTAATTATCACATTAAATGACAATTAAATTTTCATAATACAAAATAAAATACATATATAGCAAAACAATCCATATCATAGTGTAGACATCAAAAGTCAAATATTTCAAAGTCAACAAAATTATTGTTTATCGATACAAAATATCATTAGAAAGAAAATAAAGGTTGCCTCAAAACTTGACCATTCTTCACGAATTCCACCAATATCAGTGTCCATGTATTCATCTTTGCTTCCCCTAACTTGCAAAAAAATTAAACAAAGAAAATGTTATAACTCATGATGATGACGGGGGTAGCCCAAGATCAAATAAAATGACTTAAGTACATATACGTTCGAAAGGTTAAATGGTTCGAAGGTTAAAAAGGTTTGAGGTGGGGAAAAGCAATACGGAAACAGTAGCCAGTCACATCCCGGGATTGCTTCACCAACCCACCAGTCGCAAAAGCAATGCAGGTCTGCAGAGCACACACTATTATCCAGGGGTCAAAAGGCTTCAACCCCCGAAAGGGCAAGCCCCTCACTGCAAGCAAGCTCACTAGTCAAAAGCATTCTTCTTTGGGAGATGTCTTCTCCTATATATTTAACACTTCATTTACTTCAGAGGACATTCCTGGCCAGGCGTGTTTCCTTAACACTCTAGTCATTCACATCGAGTACTTGTTTCATGCGAGTTACTCCCTTTCACATCCAACACACACATTCTGTTTGCTCATTCATCTGAATCTGAATATACTTCAGAGGAGGATCTTCAGCAAACAATAAAAACAAACTAGTGAACCACCTTCCACGTCTTGCAAACGTGGGGGGACCCCACGACCTGCGTTAGGAAAAATTAAACCCTTTAACCCTTTTGCCTAACCAGCCTCGCTACTATCCTTGGTCTTGTATTTGTTGCATCAACAAGTTGGCGCCCACCGTGGGGCTACGCCGCTATTTCTCCTCAAAAAGACCTAGTAGTGTAGCTCTCTTCACTTAAAATCACCATGTCTGAAATTGGATCCCCGGGTGAAGTAAATCAGGTTCCAAACATCTCAACCCCAGGTAGTAGCCAAGCTCATGCGGCCATACCAACTTCTTTCTCAACTCCGGGAAGCACACCCGAGTTCCTCACCTTCAACACACCAACTCCGTCCAGATCCGGAGTTCCTTCTCCCAATATCGGTGTCTCTGACGCCCCAGCATGTGTTGAACTTACCCCTGAGGGGGTTGCCAACAATTTCCTTGAGTTGAGGTCCCTTCTCAACCAACATGTGAGTAGAGAAAGAGAAAAGGGGGTAAGGATTCGTCTAGGCTATGACGAGCCGGAACCAACGTTGTCTCCCGGACCTCCTATCCCTCCTTTTACAACTAGGAATGAGGCTGGTCCCAGTAATCCTCCAAACCCTCATCCATATCTATCCACAATGACGAATCCCACAGTGCATCCCATCTTCTCTTCCCAACCAATCACGAGTGGTGCTCCTTTGGGACATGAGCTAACCCTTGACCAGCTCCTACAGTCCCCAGTAACAAGCTTTCCGGCATCTACAACAACTTCGTGGGAACAAGCTTTGTCCATGCTCCCCTTGGCATGAAGTGCTGTTATGAGCACCCCCTTGGAGTAAGCTGCTCAGTTGCACCCGGAAGCCTTCAAGGCTTCAACCTCATGCCCCCAATGATGGCCCAGATGATGGCCAGCTTCCCGTGGCAACACTTTATTAATCAAGTGCTGGCCACTCAGGGAAACAACGGCAATGGCAATAATGTGGGTGCAAGGGCTGAAGAAGACTTGGCCAAACCATATAAGCCAAGTAACCTTTCATGCTTTTCACAGCAAATAGCTGATTATGATTTTCAAGCAAATATCAAGATGCCTCCTCACATCATACGATGGGACTGATGATCCTGAGGACCATCTTCAGATCTTTACCGGTGCAGCAAGGATAGAAAAATGGTCAAACGCTGAATGTTGTCTAATGTTCATGCAAACCCTTGTTGGATCAGCCAGGATCTGGTTCAACGACTTACCTGCTCGAAGCGTTCGAAGTTTTGACGACCTCAGCAAGGGTTTTCTGGCCAATTTCTCCCAACAAAGGCGATATGTCAAAGACGCTACAGTAATCTTCCAGATAAAACAACGTGATGATGAAAGTCTTCGAGCGTTCATTGAACGATACAAGAAGGAAGGTCTAACTTATGTAGGGGCGGATGAGAAAATGAGAGTGGCTGGTTTCATGAATGCCATCACGTCCAAATATCTTACGAGAGATTTCAACAAATCCCTGCCCAAGACCTTGGAAGAAGCTCTCGAGAGGGCTGAAGCCCACATCCGGGGAGAGGAGCCGGTAGACATTAAAGAGCAAAGGAAAAGAGGATCCAGCTGGCGAAGCAATAGTCCAGCTAGAAAAAGGGGAAACTTCAACTTTTATGACAGGCGACCAAAGGGTTCAGACCATCGAAGGTCTGAAGGCCGGAACCCTTCAAGCAGGGAGAAAGGCATGAGTTTCACACCCCTCACAAAGACCCCTCAAGAAATCCTCGCAACTGAAGAAGTCAAGCAAAACTTTCGGCCTCCTAGGCCTCTCCCCAAAAGCAGGAAAAATGAGAATTCCACACAGTATTGTGAGTTTCATGAAGAGAAGGGCCACCACACCAATGATTGCTTCCAGCTCAAGAAAAGAATTGAAGAAGCTGTTAAGTCCGGAGAACTCGCTCATTTGGTAAAAGGGGTACGGGACAAAATGGCTGAAGGAAAGGGCAAGGAAGTCAATATGGTGGATTTTGACGGAAGGGTTCCTCACAAGAGACAGCGGTTGGAAGCTTGGGAACTTCAGTGTGTTTGCTTCCCCCCAACAGAAAAAGACCCTCTTTCAAGCCCTCTTGTGGTAGAAGCTACTGTGGGAACGTTGCAAACATATAGGGCATACATAGACACTGGGGCAGCCACTGAAATCATGTTCGAGAAATTCTTCAACTGTTTGAGTAACGAAGAACGTTCAAGGCTTCAACCCTCTGGAACCTCCATAAAAGGTATTGCCGATATCCCCCTCAAGCCTTTAGGGCAACTGACACTTAATGCTCGTTTCAGCGAAGGTCAGAAGGAAAGAATCCAACCACTCACCTTTGTGGTTATTAGCATACCTTCAAACTATGATGTGATCATTGGAAGACCAGGACAGTGTGCATTCTACATGGCCGTGTCTGTTGGACATGGCACAGTCAAATTTCGAACCGAGAGGGGGATAGCAACCCTTCAACCCTCCCAAGAAGCCTACCTGGTTGAGGGTGAAAGTTCCAGAAGTGAAGAAGACAAGCAAAGGCTAATCATAAATCCTAAGTACCCTGAACAGAAAATAAGGGTCAATCCAAGCCTTTCACAAGAAACCCTCTCATATCTAGAAAAGTTGCTAACACATTACAGCGATGTCTTCGCTTGGTGTCTAGAGGATATGACAGGGATCCCCCGGAACATTGCTGAGCATGAGTTAAGAATACCACCGGATCTCAAACCTGTGGTCCAAAAGAAAAGAAGTTTAGCACCTGAGAGAAGCCTGGCTGCTTCCCAAGAAGTCGAAAAGCTCGTATCAGCCGGCATACTCCGAGAAGTCAAGTACCAATCATGGGTTGCAAACCCGGTTATGGTCAAGAAACCAGACAACTCTTGGAGAATGTGCATAGATTTCAAAGATCTTAACAAGGCTTGTCCTAAGGATTGCTACCCACTACCGGAAATTGACCTCAAGGTTGATTCACTCACCGGTTACCCTTTCAAGTGCTTTCTTGATGCTTACAAAGGGTATCACCAAATACTCATGAAAGAAGAAGATGTAGAGAAGACAGCGTTCCACACTGATAAGGGAATCTTTTGTTACCAAAAGATGCCTTTTGGACTCAAGAACGCTGGAGCAACCTACCAACGTCTAGTAGACAAAGCCTTTACAAGCCAAATTGGTAAAAACATGGAGGCATACGTCGATGACTTGGTAATCAAAAGCAAGACGGAGTATCAAATGCTCGACGACATTCAAGAAACTTTCAAGAATCTCAGAAAGGTTAATATGAAGCTCAACCCTGATAAATGCTCATTTGGGTTTGAAGAAGGAAAGTTCTTGGGTCACATTGTTGGGAAGCAAAGCATCAAGGCTAACCCAAACAAGGTGAAAGTTGTTCTCGAAACCAAACCACCAAAAACCAAGAAGGAGGTTGAAAGCTTAAACGGGAAGCTTGCGGCCTTGAAGCGTTTTACCTCCAAGTTGGCGGAAAGATCTCTGCCCTTCTACAAAACGCTCAAGAATTGCTCTGATAAGAAGAACTTCAAATGGACTTATGAGGCTGAAGAAGCCTTCAACCAAATGAAACAACATCTTGCTTCCTTACCAGACATCGCAGCTCCTGAAACGGGAGAGTTAATTTCAGTCTATTTATCAATTGCTGAAGAGGCCATAAGTGCAGTCCTCACCATCGAACGGGACAAAGCTCAGGTACCCGTTTATTTCTTCAGCAAAACTCTAAAATTAGCTGAAACCAAATACCCTCCTCTCGAAAAACTGTCCCTAGCCTTAGTTCAAACAGCTAGAAGGCTACGAAGGTATTTCCAAGCACACCCTATACAAGTGGTCACCAACCAACCTATTAAGAGTGTGCTTGAAAAACCAGAGAATTCGGGAAGGTTGGCCAAATGGGCAGTGGAACTAGGTGAACATAACATCACCTACGTCCCACGAAAAGCTATCAAAGCCCAAGTCTTGGTTGATTTCATTGTAGAAGTCCCAAACCAAACAATCACTGAAGTGAACACTACCACCATTGAACCCCCCAACCCTGAAGCCTGGAAGCTTTTTACCGATGGGGCTTCAAGCGTTGAAGGGTCAGGGGCTGGACTAATTTTAATCAACCCAGAAGGGTTGGAATTCACATATGCTCTCCGTTTTGATTTTCAGACCACCAATAACGAGGCTGAATATGAGGCACTAATCGCCGGTTTAAGGCTGGCCAAAGAGATGAAGGTCCAGAAGCTTGAAGTGTTCACAGATTCATTACTAGTTTCTAGCCAAGTAAACGATAGCTATGTTGCCAAAGAACCAAGCATGAAAAAATACAAAGAGCTGATGAAAACCTTTCAAGCATGCCACATTAAGCAGATTCCCAGATCCCAAAACAAAAAAGCTGATGCCTTAAGTAAGCTAGCATCTCTCACTTTTGCCCACCTCACCAAAAAGGTGTTGGTAGAAGTGTTGAAGGCTCCATCGATTGATGAATTGGAAGTTCAAGACGTAGTCACCGAGGCAGATCCAAACTGGATGACTCCCATCAAAAAGTTTCTTAACAATGGTGCACTACCCAACGATCAAATAGAAGTTGAAAGGGTTAAAATCAAGGCAAGGCAGTATGTATTACAAGGAGAAACCCTTTACAAAAAGGGTTACCTTGCCCCCTTGCTAAGATGTGTTGGTCCTGAGCAAAGTAAGTATTTGATCAAAGAGATTAACGAAGGAATATGTGGAGCTCATTTTGGAGCTAGGTCGGTGGTTGCAAAACTCATGAACCTTGGATATTTCTGGCCTTCAATGCATCGTGATACCACTGAACAATTGAGAAAATGTGATGCTTGCCAGATTCATGCACCGATCCCAAAAAATCCCAAGCATGACCTTGTCCCAATAACCTCGGCATGGCCATTCCATAAATGGGGAATGGACATTGTCGGACCATTCCCCCCAAGCAAAGAAGGAGTAAAATTCTTACTGGTCAGTGGCCTGAGGTTAAACCACTTGCAAAGATCACGGGCAAACAGGTCATCGACTTCGTTTGGGAAAACATTATTTGCCGTTATGGATTGCCGGGAGTAATTGTCACCGACAATGGAAAGCAGTTTGCTGAGAAGCCTTTCAGCGTTTGGTGCAAAGAATACAGAATCAACCAGGTTTTTAGCTCAGTGGCTTACCCGCAATCAAACGGTCAGGTTGAAAGGGCAAATCGAAGCATAGTGGAAGGTATCAAGACAAGATTGGGAAGATACGAAAGCAACTGGCTTGAAGAATTGCCTAGTGTTCTGTGGGAAATTAGAACAACCGAAAAAACAAGCCATAAGAAAACACCCTATAGCTTGGTATTTGGATCCGAGGCCGTGATCCTCGCTGAGATAGGAGTTGTAACCCAGCGAATTGTCAACATGGATCCCGAAACAAACCAAAAAGAGACCATGTTGAATTTACAACTCCTAGAGGAAGCACGAGATCAAGCTGCAATCCAAGAGGCCAAATACAAGCAATAAATGGAAGCCTACTACAACAAGAAAGTCAAGAACGAACGATTCAAGCCAGGGGACCTGGTCCTCAGAAACAATGAAGCTAGCAAAAAAGAAAATCAAGGAAAGCTTGGCCCAAAATGGGAGGGTCCATATACCATCCTCGAAGCACACAAGGGTGGATCCTACAAGCTAGCAGATTCAGAAGGCAAGAAGCTTCCAAGGCATTGGAATGGTAAAACCCTGAAAAGGTTCCATGTTTAGACAGGAAAGTTTGGTTTGTATCAAAATGTACTTCGAACAACACTATGAATACCTTTTGTAAAAAGCAAGTATTGCTTGAATGAATGAAGTTGTTTTATCAAACTTGTCTTTCTATCCTAAGATCAGGTTGAGAACCTAGCAAAAAACTCCATGGCAAGGGCCATGTAAGGGGATGAGCTCCCAGGCCACATCGCTCAATAGGTTCAAGGGTTGAATGAACCTATATAAGGGGTGAGTTCCTAAATCAATACAACTCCATGAGACTTATTAAGTAAAAGCAAAATTGTCTCATAGACGGGTTCGAACAGCCTATACTAAATGTTCCATAAGCCTTAGAAAAATAACCAACAAACAGGCTTACAAAATCAAACAAAACGAAAAGATAAAAAGGATAGGTGCTATGTCTTCTTGTTAAAAATACCAAGGCTAAGTGACTGCAGCACTGAACCCTTTAAGGTATGAAAAACATAAAGGCAACACAAACTCGACAAAGACGAAGTTACAAGAAAACAAAAATAATCTAAAGAACAATACACCTCAAACAAAAAATACAAACCAAATCAAGTCACAAAGCTAAAAAGCCTTCAAGGCTTCAAGCCACCTAGGCGACAACTCGAAACCTCAAAGGCTTCAACCTACCTACGAATAGCCAAAAAGCTTGAAGGGTTAAAGCCAATCAAACTGCCTTAACAAAACAGGCATAAGTATATAAACATAACAAAAAGAAAATAGTTAAACATCATACCATATCAAAGAAAGCCCCGAAAGACTTTCAAACATGAGTTAAGGCAAGTCCTAGTGACTTGCAAGTTTAGCTATTGTTCAAACGGCCATATAGGCCTAAAACACAACCAACAGGAACCTTAAGGGTTCCTGGAAACCTAGTATTGTTCAAGTTAACATAACAAACCACAAATTGTTTTTGGGTGCTAAGAAAGCTACGAATTAAGCATCAGCAGAGGACTTAGAAACCCCGGAACCTTCACCCTTCACCTTCTTTGCTTTTTTGGACTTCTTAGTCTTTGCATCCCTAGCATTGCCTACCGCTGAAGCCTCCAATCTTGCATCCTTTGGAGCACCTTGTTCTGCCGAAAAGGTGTCATCACTATCTCCCGAGTAGGACCTCTTCCTTGAAAGGGAACCCAAGATTTCAGCACAGACCTTTTCATTAAGGCCCTCCGGCTTCAAGTGCTGCAACACAGCAAGAGGCTTACCAAAACAAGCAGAAACTTGATGAATGTAAGGGTAGGTCAGCTTCTCCATTTGCTCAACGGAGCCTTTGAAAACATCGGAAGCCTCGGGACGAAACAAAGGAGACTTCTCCAAAGGATGGCCGGATTCATGAAGCTTATAACCAGCGATGAGGCCTTGGTGTTTCCCCAGGTTGAGCAACTTAGTATAAACTTCACCAAGGGCAGAGTTAAACTCCTTGGAATGAAGAAGGTAAGTAATAACCTGATGAAAACCCTGCTCAATTAACCACTGATTATCAATGGTGGATCGAGCAACCGAAGCCTTCAACCCCTCCTTTTCCTCATCAAAGACCCGCTGCTAAACAAATAAGGCTTCCCTATCAGCTTTAAGCTTCAATCGATCAGCCTCAAAGCTTTTCTTCAAGTTACTCATCTCAATCTCATGCACCCTAGTAAGCTCACTAACCTTTTTGTCCCACGCCTCTTCCTTCTCAGCAAAACCAGCTATCTCCTTTTTCATCGCAGCCATGGAAGATTTCATTTTATCCTTCTTCTTAGAAAATTCTTCATATTCCTGCATCCTCTTACGAAAACGAGCAATCCCTTAAGGAAGCATAGCAGCAAGGTTGCAGGTGCTCAAAATCATCCGGATAACATCAAGTCATCATCCATCCCAGCAATAGTATTGTGAACCGAAGGAGGAGCAATGTGACTCAAAGCATCTTCACAAACAGCAGCATCCTTAAAGCTGTCATCATTTTTCACCGACCAACTAGGCACATAAACCTCTTCGGGATCCAACCCTTCAACATCCCTGCTTGAAGAACCCTGAACGGGGGTCGTAATAACCGTTTTGCCTGAAGCCTTCTTACCATGAACAACCAATTCCTTCTCCTTTTCAGCACCTGCCTCAACACCTTGATCTTCAGAAGCTTCAATATCATCACTCAAATCCACTGGTTCAGTAGAAGTGGATTGAGGAGCAGCCTTCAACAAACGGCGGGTAGATCGACGGGTTGAGGACTTGGGAGCACTAGGCTTAGAAAAACCTTTGACATTGGAAGTACTAATATAACCCGAACCCTCGAACCTTTGCTCAGCAGTTCTAACAACAACGTTTTCACCAGGAACAGATGGAACATCCCCAAACACAACATCAGAAGTGTCGTCACTCTTAATGAAATCCAGAGCAGACATGACTGCAAATAACAAAACAAAAACACATAAGGCATAAGTCAAGAAAAATGCAAAGAGGGCAAAAAAGGATAATGCATACCCATGCCACTTCTCATTAGAACCGGATCCCGATCGGCATTTCCCCAGATTTTACTAACCCCTAAAAGAACTAGTAAATGTTCAGGAAAGGGACGAACCCTTGAAGGGCACTCCAGGATGGCTTTGAGAAAAAACATCATTCAACTCAGATTCAGAGGGCTCCGGATCATTGAGAACGGCATCCGGGTGCCTCCACACCATCTTGAATGGGACAATAGTATCGGAAACCCAGAAAAACGATCCTTCCAAGTCCCAAGTGTTGTAACCATAGACGAAATAAGGCAAGAATCAACCTTGGATGTTTCAAAGGTGAACCAATCGCCATTTTTGGCCAAACGAAAAAACCGGCGAAAAAGCAACATGAAGGATCATATCCGAGGGCACGGCACAAAACCTCAAAATGTAAAACCCTAGCCATGCCCTTCGGATGAACTTGCCCAAAGGAAATTCGATAATACTCTAGCAGATTCAAAACAAAGAGAGAAAAGGGATAACGGAGATTCGAAAACTCAAAGTGGCGACAATAAAGAGCAATCGAACCAGGGGTCGGTTTATCAACAGGAACATCACAAGCAGGAGCAGTCGGTTTAAACTTTTTATCAATACCATATTCCACACAAAATAATTCTACCTCTTCTTGTGTTAATCGGGAAAAGGATTTTGCTAAATCCTTACGAGCACCCATTTTTTAAAATACGAAGAATGTAAGGAAAATGCAAAGGAAACTGAAACTAACCTTGGAGAAGAGGAAAGAAATCGCAGGAAGGAACTTGATGTAAATATGTAGAAAGTGAATGAAAAAATGTAAATATAAAAGAAAATAACCTAAAATAGGGGTGATAATTGCAAACAGTAACTCCTGCAAAAACCGCCACCCTATGAACTGCCACACATCAATCAAATCGGTTGTCAGTTATTTAAAATTCAAATATTGACTGCCTACAACCCTCCGAGCCTTCAAGCATTGAACCCTTGAAACTTTCAGGCAATAAAATACATGTACAAAAGTCAGACGTCTTTGAGCTCATTCCACAAAAACCTCTGACTTGGGGGGCTGATGACGGGGGTAGCCCAAGATCAAATAAAATGACTTAAGTACATATACGTTCGAAAGGTTAAATGGTTCGAAAGTTAAAAAGCTGTGAGGTGGGGAAAAGCAATACGGAAACAGTAGCCAGTCACATCCCGGGATTGCTTCACCAACCCACCAGCCGCAAAAGCAATGCAGGTCTGCAGAGCACACGCTATTATCCAGGGGTCAAAAGGCTTCAACCCCCGAAAGGGCAAGCCCCTCACTGCAAGCAAGGTGACTAGTCAAAAGCATTCTTCTTTGGGAGATGTCTTCTCCTATATATTTGACACTTCATTTACTTCAGAGGACATTCCTGGCCAGGCCTGTTTCCTTAACACTCTGGTCATTCACATCGAGTACTTGTTTCATGCGAGTTATTCCTTTCACATCCAACACACACATTCTGTTTGCTCATTCATCCGAATCTGAATATACTTCAGAGGAGGATCTTCAGCAAACAATAAAAACAAACTAGTGAACCTCCTTTCACGTATTGCAAACGTGGGGGGACCCCACGACCTGCGTTAGGCAAAATTAAACCCTTTAACCCTTTTGCCTAACCAGCCTCGCTACTATCCTTGGTCTTGTATTTGTTGCATCAACACATGACAAAAAAAAAAAAAAACAAAAAAAACAACATCAAATTCTATATTTCAATAGGACTGTGATTAGGTCGGTTCAAAACAAATTTGGTGAAAACAAACCAATATGTAATGAGTTATGTTTAACTATAATGCAGAAAGAATTAAACTTGCTAAAGCTAATATAGTGTTCTTTAATAGCACATGAGGATGCACACTCAACACCTCAATGCTCAATTGAAAATGTTAAAATGTTCAAAAGAAAATAGATCAAGGTGCCGATAGCTAGGTTTCTTCTGTATCTGTTATGGCAACTATGCTCAAAATATTAACATTTACTAGTGTTATTGACAAATAAAAATCAATTTTTTATCTAAATATCGTAGCAAGATTTCATCAATTAAAAATCTTAGTGTAACCGATTGTAGTCAATTTCCCCATGTGTAGAATGTAAGTCCCATCCAAACTCATGCATAAGCTATATAAATCATTAAATTATCTGTCTATCAGTAGAGCAAGGGTAGCTAAGCGAACACATTAAACTGTAAATTAAATTAGTGAGAGTACGATATGCTATACTTACATTGTCATTGACCAGTATTTCAACTGATTCATCAACTCTCTCATTCGTAAACTTTAACATATATTAGCCACATTTAGTACTTCCTGGCTAACATAGACACAAGGGCCAGCCCTGAGAATTCGTGTATCATGTTCGAGCTTGAAAAAATGTGCCCTTAGCCCTTAACGAAATTGGGTATTGGGCTCACAAAAGGTCTAAACCTAATGTCAAAGGGGTTAATAACTAATTTAAACCATAATAATAGTTTTGTAAGGAGGCCTATGTTGGTGTTTGTATGGGTGTACCATATTAAAAAAATATTTTACATATCCATATCGGGTTTTTTTTAATAAAAAAACGTGCCCCTCAAAATCGGGCTCTGGCCGGCGGTCCTCCCCGCCCACCCCAAGGCCGGCCATGTGTACACTACACAATTAAAAATTCCTATTCGATGGGATGTTTGGTAGCTGCGATGTTGGAGATTTTAGATGACTTAAAGGCTGGCTTGGTGAATAAGCTATATTAACAACAAATATATATTAACGGGAAGCTTTTAAGTTGGTCACTGGATTAAAGCTATAATCACAAAAAATAAAAATAAAAACAGAAACTAAATTTAATTCAACATGTTCTAATTAAACAATTCTTAAGATCATATTAACAGCAAACAGTTCGCTTTATTTTGTTGGGTTGAATGAATTTCTTATGCTTTTTAAAAAAAATTATAATGAAGTTAAATCTGCAATTTCAATAAAGAATAAAGTATCCACTCTAGCGTTGAGCTAGTTGAGTTTACCCCTCTTGTTAGATCCACTTTGTACAACGTACAAGACCATTGCACTACAAAAAAATAAGAATTCTATCAAAGAATATAATATAATGTTTCGATAATTTGTACTAGTTACGCATCAATATTTTGCCTCAACTACGAATTGACATTGCTAGGCTTTAGGGAATCAAGATAGTAACAAGTAGATGTTTTATTGTATCGTGGCTAACACCCAATGTCATTTACCAAAGCCAAAAACCAAAACTAAATTAAGTCAAACAACTTAGTCCTTTCTTTACGAACATTTATTTAACTGGGAATTCGAACCCGGATTGTAGGATAATAGGTGTTTTGGTCAAAAATCAGTTTAAGGATAATGTAACCAAATTTTGATTGTGAGGTAGAGTGCTTATGTGTATAAACAACAATGTAATCAATTTGTAAAGTGAAAATGACAATGAACACAAATTTTTGTACAAGGGAAAAGCCCTTGATCCTTATGAGATCTCCGGAACAAAAAATCTCGGGTGATGGAAACTACTGATCACCAACTATATTGAAAAGTAACTAGTAATCAAGTACACCTTCAGAAGATAATGAGCTCAATACAATTGAAACTAGTGTTTGCAGTTTGAGTGTTTGCGAGAGAGAGTGTGCGTGTTGTGTGTTCGTATGATATTGTTGTTATGCCTAAAATGAGCCTCATTATCCCCTTATAAAAATGGAAATAATTAGATAACAAACAATCTGAAAATTATGCAAGTATCCCCATGTTCTCCATAGCGGCTACACTCGTACATGCACGTGCTCCTAGAGAGCATATTCACCGATATTCCAGCTTAGTTTAAGTCCAATTCGTCAAGTGCCTGCGAATACAAGTTTAAACATAGGAAACAATTGTTAGTTAATATAAGTAATAATAAGGATCCTTGATCCTCAGACTTCCTGCACCATCCATTAAGGATCAGTGATCGAGGCTAGATCTAAGGTTATGTGATCCATAGTATTAAAAATTAATCCCCTAAAAATTGCTCCCAAATATGGCGGATATGATACACATTAAATCTGCTATATTTCTGTTGGGATAGGACTAGTCGTTACTCAAGAAACTAGCCGTTACAGTTGTTTTGGTAAAAAATCACACAAGGATATAATGTAACCAAATCTGATTTTTGTGAGGTTTGATGCTTGGTTAAATGGACAAATGTATGAATAATAATTGAATGAAAATGGCAATGAACACGAGGATTTATACGAGGAAAAAGCCCTTGATCAATGAATGATCTCCGGCATAAAAAACCTCGGATAGTGAAAACTATCACTATCAACTATATTGATCAAAAAAGGTTACAACTTTGGATGATAACAAGCTCAATACAACGATTTTTAGTGTGTTTGTGTGTGTATTCGCCAATATGTTTCAGAGAGTTCGAATAGTGCAGTTGTGTTCCTAAAAATAGCTTGTTATCCCCTTAAAGAATAGAAAATATCCTGATAACTAACTATCCGAAAATTAAACATGCTATCAACGATCACCACAATGGTCATCAGCTTCATGCACGTGCATAACTAGAAGCATATTCCTTCGAGATTCTCTCCATGACTTAGTCCACAAGTGCCTGCAATCGTAAACTGAAAACACAAGGAACAATTGTTAAAACATAGATAATAGTAAGGATCTTTAATCCTCAGACTCCCTGCATTATCCGTTAAGGATCCGTGATTCAGGCCAAGTCTCAGGATAGATGATCCTTAATGTAAAATTCATGCCCTAACAATTGCCCCCAAAATATGAGAAATTATATGCAACTAAATGAGTCATATTTTATGCTTGAATTCGAACGAGTTGTTAGCGAGAAACTAGCCGTTACATCAGGACTAGCCGTTACGAGGGTGACATCAGCGATAAGACTTCCTGCAACAATCATCATTATAAATAGGGTTAGAGATAAGGATGAAAATTGCATTTAAATTCGAGATCCTTCCCCTTTAAATCCTCATTCGAAGATCTCATCAGGTGTCTCCTCTTTCCTTCTCTCTAAGTTTCTTTCTTCTGAACCTCTGTTTCTTCAAGATCCCATGGCAAAGATGACCACTCGATCCTCCCTTGCCAAGCATCCTGAGCATAACAGCCCTCCAAAGAGTCAGGGCCTCACCAAGAATCCTTCGATGGAGCTTTGTCGTTTCACTGACCCTGAAGTTGATCAGTTGCGTCATTGCTTCCCGGATGGAACAATCTTCCGGTCATTCGACTCTTCGATGAAGAGTAATTGTTTATCAGAAGTTTGGATCACTTTCCCTGCCGCTCCATTCCTGGTAGGTTTCATATATCCTTTCCCGGCATTTACACAAAGCTTCTTCACACTAACTTGTCTGTGCTATATTCAGACCATGCTAACGGCGTGGAGAGTTCTATACACACTTGAGCACATCATAGAAAACGAAGGAATAGACATAGGTCTATCTGAGTTAAGCCGTCTGTACAACTTGGTCAGCCACGGGTCTCACCGTTTCCTCTTCAAGCACAAGCCTCAAAAAACCCCATCCATTGCTGAAAGTCACCAAGAATGATAGTAACTGGAGAAACCAGTTCTTCTTTGTGAGGAGGGATTACATACCAAATGGGAATCATCTCACTAAGAAATGGAACACCCAGGGTAGGATATAGGATCCTTAGGCCAGGACCGTAGTAAGATCCTCCTTTTTGTAGAGGATAACTGATCCTTTTTTCTTTGTCTGTGCAGCTATTTCCCTGTTACACATACAAGATTCACTTGTTACCGAGGAGAGAATAACCGCTTTCTGGAACCTTGATCCTGCTGTCAGAACATATCCACCAAGGATAAAAGATTCACAAGAAATCACTTCCACTTCCTACACCATGTCAAGTAAGTATCCATTTTTATAAATATGTAATTGAAAAGTTAAAGGATGAATACTTATCTGTTTGTTTTTTATGCGTGTAGGTGCTGCTAAGTCATCAAAGTCTGCTTCCAAGTTTGGCCTCCAAGGTCCATCAAGAAGGAGCTGGCTGTAAGCCAAAGCATCCCGGAGGTCAAGGGCACGAGCACTAGGGACAAAGGAAGCAAAAGGAAGAAGCCCTCTGAATCCTCTGAAGGTCTCCCTCTGATCGAGCGGCAACTCCACAAAGCAGTCTCTGAGGTAAGGATCACGGATCCTAGAACTTTGTGTCTTTGTCCAAGGATAAAGGATCCTGAATGCTGATACTCTTTCTTTGCAGAAATTTGCTGAAATCCAAGTCCTCCAAGGCCAACATCTAGCCGATGCTGAAGAGCGTATCCTTGATCTTCAAACTATCGCTGATGCCAAAGACAAGAGGATTACTCATCTTGAGCAGGAAAGCAAGACACTACAGAATCAAATCCTTCTTGCTGACATCACTGCTAACAAGGAGCGGCTGGAGATCATCGATGATGCCAAGAGGTCTGCTGCCATAGTGACTTTGAAGATCCGGCAGTTGATGGCTAAGGAAGCCGCTGATCCTTCCTTTGACATGTCGACATGGGACGTGGAGGCTTGGAAGCAAAGGCTGGTAGAGCTTGGAGATGATGAGGAGCCTGATGAGGTGCTGACACTTGAAGCTGGTGGAAGTGGCAGCAAGGATCCTTCGGATACAGCTGAGGCTGGTGGCAGCGGTGAAGGTGGAGAAGCGAAGGTGGATGAAGCAATCAAGGCATAGGCTGCACAAATGGGCGATGATGGAAATTTCTAGACGTGGCCGGAGCCCATTTTTAATGGTTTAATGGTTTTTGGTAGTGGTGTTTTGGTTTCGAACAATTATGGTTTGTAATAACTTTGAACAATAGCTTTAGGGTTAAGGATCACTGATCCTTTGGATAATAGGAGGGTAACAAAGGTGGATGGGTCCTCTGTTTGTGGAGAATGAAGCCTTTGATGCCCCTCGCCTTTTTATTTCCTGCACTACTTAGAACTTGTTAATATGGACACCCTTTGCCAACCCAAGTGGACGGGCCACGTTTTGCTGGTAGAAACTTGGGTAGACAATTTTGACAACCTTTAAAAGGGTTTAATGATAAATAAATAAAACTTTTAACTTTTAACTATCTCTTGTGTTGTCAATTTTATCTTTGAATGCTGTTTTATTTATCTTTACCTGTCAATCTATATTTCACCACTTCAGGGCTTACAAGTTGTTAGAAAAATATCAAATGTATGTTAAAATCAGTTTATGTTAAAAGATTATAAATTATATGATCAAGGATCACATATCCTGTTGTCAAAGGATAAGGGTAGTAATAAAATAAAAAATAAAGCAAAGGCAAATAAGGATCATACCAGAGAATCCAAGTTAGGATTCTATATCCTTAACACTTACAACTATGCCAACAAGAGATAAGAACCATCAGGAAGTTAGGATTCTGGATCCTTAACTGTTTGACTTTGGAAACCTGTAACAACACATAACTTGGGACTAAGTCAATTATCACAGAGAAGAATCATTAGTAACTGGGGACAAGCCCAACAATCTGGGGACAAGCCCAAAAACTGGGGACAAGCCTAAAAACTGAGGACAAGCCCAAAAACTGGGGACAAGCCTAAAAACTGAGGACAAGCCCAAAAACTAGGGACAAGCCAAAATATTCTTGTGTAAAATGGAGTATGGCCCAAACTGGCGACTATCCCAACATGAGTGACTTGAAGATGTCAAAACCTTAGCTAACATGAAAACGTTAGAAACCTTAGGAACGGATGTATGGTACGTCTACCATTATACTTAGGATCCTAAATACAGCCAATAACAATGAAATTGTCAGCCCCTAAAGCGGGTACTGGTCCCATTGCCTTGAACTATACTAGGATAATCGTGCGCAACTGGCAAAGGTGTTGAAACCTGATTCGTAGAAGGTAATAGATACCTTAGACTGGGGATAAGCCCATAAACTGGGGATAAACCCAAAAACTTTGGAGACTTGACCAATCACTTGGCACTTTGTCAAGAATATATCCAATTCTGCAAAACTAAAAACTTGATGAAAAAGGGTAAAGGATTCTAATACCCTCTCCTTATAATTAAATGAATTAATGAACTTGTGAAATAATAAGTAAATCATTACCAGAATGAGGCTTATATATCCTCTAAGGATCCTCACCATGAATTAAGTATCAGGACATCTAAGGATCCTGGATCCTTCTTACATGAAGTACTTCTTCAGATGAACAGCATTCCAAGCCCTTGGTAAGAGATCACCATCCATAGTTAATAAACGGTATGCCCCCTTTGCTGCCTCAGCTTTAATTAGGTAGGGGCCATCCCACTTTGTGCTAGCTTGCCGTCAGCAGGATTTGTGGTATTTTGGAATGCCTTCCTCAACACCATATCACCAACTTGAAATTTCCTGATTCTAACATTCTTGTTGTAGGCTCTAGCCATTCTTTGTTGATAGCTAGCCAGCCTTATTCTTGTTAAATCCCTGAGTTCTTCTATGGTATATCTTGAGTCAAGTTTTCAGCATTTCCTTCAGGATCACGGATGCTTGTTCTTGCAGTAGGGACTACCATCTCTGTAGGGATCACAGATTCTGCTCCAAAGACCAAAGAGAATGAAGTTTGACCAGTAGCATTCTTAGGAGTTGTTCTATTAGCCCATAATACACATGGTAACTCTTCTGCCCATTTTCCTTTCTTGGATCCAAGCTTCTTCTTCAAGTTGTTGATGATGATCTTGCTGGATGATTATGCTTGACCATTAGCTTGTGGGTGGACTGGTGTTGATGTTATCATCCTAATCCCCCAGCTGTCACAAAAGTTAGTGGTTCGAGTCCCAATAAATTGGGATCCATTGTCACAAACAATTTCATAAAGTATGCCAAATCTAGTAATGATGTTTCTTTTGATAAAGGATATAACTTCTTTTTCTCTAACTTGTGCAAAGGCTTCAGCTTCTATCCACTTGGAGAATTAATCAGTCATGGCTAACATAAATACTTTTCCTCCTGGTGCCTTAGGAAGTTTGCCAACTATGTCCATTCCCCATCTCATGAATGGCCATGAAGAAGATATAGGGTGCAGAAGCTTCGCTGGTTGACGAAGGATATTACTATGTCTCTGACAAGCATCACACTTCTTTGCACATTCCACAGCATCCTTCTTCATTGTCGGCCAATAATATCCTGTTCTAAGGATCCTTGAGAATAGTGCTCTGCCCCCAGTGTGGTTCCCACAATCTCCTTCATGAAAATCCTTTAAAACTTCTTGAATTTCTGGATCCTTAATGCATCTTAAATATGGACCTGCAAGAGACTGTTTATATAAGATGTTATTTAGTAATGCAAATTGAGATATCTTGATTTTGAAGGCTCTAGGATTTTCTCCAGCAGGAATCTCTCCATGTTGTATATATCTCAGGATTGGAAGGATCCAGGATCCTGAATTCGACTGTGCACCATCACTAAGTACAATTGTAGAATCCCCCACTATCTCCATGGCTATGGTATCCTCAATAGCAGGGGTTAAGATGTGGACGATGGGTATCTTAGCATCCTCTGGAATCTTCAATGATGATCCAAGGTTAGCTAAGGCATCAACTTCTGCATTTTCTTCCCTCGGTACCTGTGTTAAACTAAAAGAAGCAAAAGAGTCTGCCAGTTTCTTGACTATCTCAAGATACTTGATTAGCCTTTCACCTTTGAAAGCATAAGAACCATTATAGTGGTTAGTAATTAATAAAGAATCTACATGTACCTCAAGATACCTGATCCTCATATGCTTGGTTCATTGCAAACCTGCTATTAAGGCCTCATACTCAGCCTCATTATTAGTGGTTTGAAACTCACAAGCAATTGATTGGGGTATAATGTCCCCCTGTGGCGATTTTAGTAGTATGCCTAGTCTAGTTCCCTTGACATTTGAAGCCCCATCTGTGAAGAGTATCCAAGGATCCTTAGTCTCTTCAAGTTATTGGACTTCCAATTCAGCTTCCCTTTGTAGATCACTACTGAAATCAGCCACAAAGTCAGCTAAGGCTTGGGATTTGATGGCAGTTCTTCGTTCATATTTAATGTCATAGTGCTAAGCTTGACTGCCCATTTTGCCATCCTTCTTGACATTTCAGGTTTCCTGAGAACATTCTTGATAGGAAAGTTAGTTTTAACGATAATAGGATGAGTTTCAAAATAATGACGTAATTTAGTAGATGCCATGATTAAAGCAAGAATAAGTTTCTCTAAATGAGAATACCTGGACTCAGCATCAAGTAGACTTTTACTTACATAGTATACCGGATGTTGAGAACCCTCATGATCCTTAACTAGGACCGCACTTACTGCGTTAGTAGAAACAGCTAGATATAAAGATAATGTTTCCCCATTTTCTGGTTTCATTAGAGCTGGAGCTGAGGATAAGTAATCCTTGAGGGCCTTGAGGGCATTCTCATGCTTTTCAGTCCATTCAAACTTCTTATTCTTTCTCAGGATGTCATAGAACTCTTTGCATTTCTCTGATGACTTTGAGATGAATCTGTTCAAGGCTGCGATTCTTCCTGTCAACCTTTGCACATCCTTAGCATTGGCAGGAGACTTAATGTTCACAATGGCCTTGATTTGTTCTAGACTTGCCTCTATTCCCCTCTTTGTCACCATGTAACCTGGGAATTTACCAGCTTTAACTCCAAAATGGCATTTGGAAGGATTCAGTTTCATGTTGTATCTATCAAGGATATCAAATGCTTCTTCCAAATCCTTAAGGTGATCCTCAGCTCTTTTGGACTTAACCACCATGTCGTCTATGTAGACTTCCATTGTGTGTCCAATCTGTTCTTTAATCATCATATTCACTAGCCTTTGGTATGTAGCACCTGCATTTCTTAGTCCAAAAGGCATAGCAATATAACAATAGATACCAGTGGGAGTCATAAAAGCTGTATCCTCTTGGTCGGATGGTTCCATCTGAATTTATTGGAATCCAGATGAAGCATCCATAAAAGTTAACAACTCATGACCCGCTGTAGCATCCACCATGGAGTCAATGTGGGGTAAAAGGAAAGGATCCTTGGGACGTGCTTTGTTCAAATCAGTAAAGTCAACGCATACCCTCCACTTTCCATTCTTTTTCTGAACAACAACCACATTGGCTAACCATCTTGGATACTTTACCTCTCTGATCATACCTGCCTTGAGCAATTTATCTACCTCTTCTTGGATAATGACATTTCTTTCAGGTGCAAACTTCCTCCTTTTCTGAGGTATTGGCTTGAAGGACCTGTCAATACCAAGTTTGTGAGTAATAAAATCCTTAGAAATACCTGTCATGTCTTCATATTTCCAAGCAAAGGTTGTTTTTCTTCTTTTTAAGAAGGATATTAAATCCCGCTCAATAGTGTCAAGGATCCCGGGTCCTATAAAAATCTTGGATTCAGGATCCTCAGGGTTCATCAGAACATCCTTGACGTCTTGCTCTCTTGCCTCCAAGACATCCCTTGGAGGATACATTAATTGCTATGCCTCCCTAGGTCTTGAGGCTGGTTTCATTGAAGAAATGTAACAATTCTTGGCCTCTTGCTGATCATTTTCCATCTTCACCACACCCCATGGAGCAGGGTGTTTCACACACTGATGATATGTTGAGGGGACTGCTTTCATATCGTGTATCCATGGCCTGCCAAGGATAACATTACAGCAAGATAAGCAATCAATGACACAAAATTTCTTAACATAATTTACTCCCTCTATATAAATAGGAAGTTTGATATCCCCCAATGTGTTCTTTGTCTCTCCACTGAATCCCACAAGGACATATGATATTGGGACAATATCGGATTCAGGGATGTTCATTCTTTTGAGGACATCTAGCTGGATGATGTTCACTGAACTTCCCCCATCAATGAGAATCCTACGAACAAAATGGTTAGAGATAAATAATGTAATAACTAGACCATTGTGATGAGGATCCTGTATATCCACAGGGTCATCATCATCAAAGGATATGACTTTTTCCTGGGTAAGGATGGACGTCTGAACAGGTTTGTCCCCATTCTCCATCTTTGTCTCCTTTGCATGCCTCTTAGCTACCGAGAATGAAGTGCCACAGATGTTAGAACCACCGGAGATGAAATGGATAATTTGAGCATCGGCCGGTGGAGGAGGAGCCTTTTCAGGAACTTTCTCAGGATCCTGGATCCTTGATTTATTCCTTCCGAACAACTCCTTCAAGTATCCTTTGCTCAAAAGGTAACCAATCTCTTTCCTTAGTGATATGCATTCATCTGTGAGATGACCAAAGTCTTCATGATAAGCACACCACTTCGATTTGTCTTTGGTAGCAGCTGGCTTGTCACTCATCCTCGGCCATCTAGCTTTATCACCTAAATTCTGCATAGCAAGGATTAGTTCACTATTAACAGCAGCAAAACAATATTCAGAGATAGGAGGATAATCCTCATCATCTTCCTCTTGTTCCACAACATACGCATTCTGGTTGTCAGACTTAGTGGATGACTTGGATTTGTTATTCCTGAAATAGGATCCTTGTTTATCTTGCTTTGAGGATCCTAATAGCCTCTCCTGGATCCTTTTGTCATCCTCTAAACGGATGAATCTAAGGGCCCTGTTCCTTACCTCATCTAGGTTCCTGCAAGGTGTTATAACAAGATCATCATAGAATTGTGAATCCTTAAGTAAACCCATTTTAAAAGCTTCAACAGTTGTAGCAATATCTAAGTTAGGAATTTCTAAGGATTCTCTACTGAATTTAGTTATGTAATCCCTTAATGATTCATTATGACCTTGGGTGACCCTATATAAATCACTAGTTAACCGTTCAAATCTCCTACTACATGAAAATTGACTGTTGAACAAGTTAACCAAATTAGAAAATGAAGTGATTGAATTAGGAGGAAGACTTAGCAGCCATTTCAGAGCTGATCCAGTCATTGTGGATCCGAAACCCTTGCAAAGACAGGCTTCTTTTAACCTTTCTGGAATGGGATTGATTTCCATTCTCTCCCTGTATTGTGCTATGTGCCCTTCTGGATCGGTTGTACCATCGTAGAGCTTCATATTTGGTGTTTGAAATCTCTTTGGTATCTTCGCATTACATATAGGTGGTGCAAAGCGAGACACCTTGTGACTCCCATCTGGAATCTCAGGAATAGGTTTAACCACTCCTGGGACACAAGATATCATATCCTTGAGTTTTTGCAACTCCCTTGCCATAGCCTGGTTGATCCCTGGTTCCTGCACAAGACCATGGTTAGTATTGTAAGATGGATTGAAAGTGTTACCTCCTGACTGGTTCGAGGTTGGGATTCCAAATGTGAATCCAAATTGATGTAGTTCTGGTGTAATCGTGGGACCAGATGAAGCAATAGTCTGCATGGGAATGAAGTCTCCCACATGAATCTCAGAACTTCTGGGTTGTTGACTCCCTAAGGATCCTTGATCCTGGAAGATATTGGATCCAGGATACATTAGAGCTGAAGGTCTTGGAGGATATTCCATGGATCCTTGAACTTGCGATGAGGATCCTTGATGCTGAGGGTAGGATCTTTGAACTGACAGCGTCCCCATGTATCCTCCCGAACTGGAGAAGGATCATTGATGCTGGAAGGAGGATCCTTGAGGTTGAAGAGAGGATCCTGAAGGATGGAAGTAGGATCCTTGAGCCTGAGTCATAGCCGAGGATCCATACAGCATACTTGATGAACCTCCATGATACTGGACACCTAATGGCTTGGAATGCTGAACGGTTGTTGGTGGAGTTGTGAAATCCAACGATCTTGTTATGAATGGAGAGTGATCCTGCACTGATTTCTTCAATTTCTTGATTTCATCAATTTCACGAAGGATCCTACCGTTGGTTTGTCCTGATGTTGCATGTAACTTTTCATCTGCAAAATCAAAGAATAAAGATCACTGTTCGTAGGAGCAGAAGAAACAGCAGTAGTTGCTTTTGTGAAAACGGGGGTTGTCCTCTTCGCTGCATTCTCAGCATTCTTCTGGGATCTAGAAGAAACAGGAGGCAAAGGTGGAATGCCCTGTGATGAGGTGATCGCCGACATGGAGTTGGAAGTGTTTTTCCCTTGAGAAGCCATGTGGTTGAAGGTAATGAACAAAAATGAATGAAATGAACTGAATTTTCAAAGATGAAGCACCGATTGCCCCACGGTGGGCGCCAAACTGTTTTGGTCAAAAATCACACAAGGATAATGTAACCAAATCTGATTTTTGTGAGGTTGGATGCTTGGTTAAATGGACAAATGTATGAACAATAATTGATTAAAAATGGCAACGAACACAAGGATTTATACGAGGAAAAAGCCCTTGATCAATGACTGATCTCCGGCATAAAAAACCTCGGATAGTGAAAACTATCACTATCAACTATATTGATAAAAAAAGGTTACAACTTTGGATGATAACAAGCTCAATACAACGATTTCTAGTGTGTTTGAGTGTGTATTCGCCAATATGTTTCAGAGAGTACAAATAGTGCAGTTTTGTTCCTAAAAATAGCTTGTTATCCCCTTAAAGAATAGAAAATATCCTGATAACTAACTATTCGAAAATCAAGCATGCTATCCACGATCACCAAAACGGTCATCAGCTTCATGCACGTGCATAACTAGAAGCATATTCCTTCGAGATTCTCTCCATGACTCAGTCTATAAGTGCCTGCATTCGTAAACTGAAAACACAAGGAACAATTGTTAAAACATAGATAATAGTAAAGATCCTGGATCCTCAGACTCACTGCATTATCCGTTAAGGATCCGTGATCCAGGCCAAGTCTCAGGATAGATGATCCTTAATGTAAAATTCATGCCCTAACAACACTCTGATGTCATCACTGATGGGATTGCCTGCAACAATCATCACGATATTTAGGGACTAGATATGGTTTTGAAAAACCATTTAAGATCAAGAATTCCTAATTTATATCCCATTCCGGAAGATAATCAGGTATTCTCACTTCTCTATATCCTTTATTTTCAATCTCTTCTTCTTCCTCAAATTGATCAAGGCCAAGATGGTTACTCGATCCTCCCCAAACAAAAGCCAGTATATCAACGGTTCACCACAGAGCCAAAACATCTTGAAGAATCCTTCCACTGAGTTGTGTAGATTCACCGATCCTGAGATTGATCGTTTGTACACCTGTTTCACTCAGGGAACAATCTTTCATCCTTTTGACTCCTCCACTAAGAGTGATTCTATTTCACCCATTTGGGTGTGCTTTCCTACCATACCCTTTCAGATTAGCTATACCAATCCATTCCTCGACTTGACCCAGTGATTCTTCACCCTTACTGGCCTGTGTTATAGTCAGGCAATACCCATGTTATGGAGGGTATTGTACACTACCGAACAGATTATTAGCGATGAAGGATTAGACTTCAATCTCTCTGAACTCTCACATCTATACTCTTTTGTGTCTCATGGATCCCACTAGTTCTTGTTTAAAGCCAAGCCCCCTCAGCCACTCCCAATCCTTAAGACCACCAAAAACGATACCTCATGGAAGAATCAGTTATTCTTCGTGAGAAGTGATTCTATTCCTTTAGGGGATAGTCTCCCAAAAAAGTGGATTTTAAAGAGTAGGATATAGAATCATTCGATAAAAATTGTAGAGAGTTGTTTGTTTTATTATTGACTGATCCTATTTTCGTTATTTGCATACAGTGAACAACTTTGCCTCTCTTGCTGAGCTACTGGGCACAGAAGAAAGAATTGCTGCATTTTGGGCTTTGGATTCAACCAGCAGGACATTCATGCTAAAAGCAAAAGATTTAGAAGAGACCACCTCAACTTCCTACACGATGTCAAGTAAGTATTCGTATACTCTGATATAATGTGATTATATATTAAAGGATATTAAAAGGAATAAGGATACTTATCTGTTTGTTGACTGAATAGGTGCTCCAAGATCCACTAGCAAGTCAGCTTCCAAATTTGATCTAGGTGACATTGACAGCATGATCTCCCCTCGTTCCATCAAGAAGGAGCTTGCCAAGGGCCAAATCCAACTAGAGCCAAAGACAATGACCACCAGAGCCAAGGCATAATCCAAGAGGAAGAAGCCATCTGAGCCAAGAGGGACAATTTCATGATTTTGTCACTGAGGTAAGGATCCTTGATCCTCATAATTAGCCATAACTGTAGCGAATGATAACTGATCCTGACTTTCCTATCTTGTAATATGCAGAGGTTTGTCCACCTTAAGGCCCTTTAAGATAAAAGCCTTGCACAAGCCGAGGAAGACTTGGCTGATCTCCGTTCCATCGCCGCCACTAAGGATAAGAAGATCACTCAGCTGGAGAAGGAGGTCAACAGCTTGGAGAAGCCGATAATGGTGGCAGAGATACAGGCTAATAAGGCTGAAATGGAGGTCACCGACGAGGCCAAATTCTGTGCTACCCATGCTATCCTTCAAGCAAGGATCAAGATAGCCCAAGAGGCTATGGATCCTAGCTTCGACCGGTCTTCCAGGGATGTTGCTGGCTGGAAGCAGACTCTCCTAGAGATGGGAGGTAATGCTGAACCAGAACCGATGAAGGCTATGGAGGCTGGTCCAAGTGGGGTCAAGGAGGTGAAGGAAGGTAGATGTAACAACTCTCATCAAAAGTCCTATTTATTAAGTTAATTTATCCAAAAGGAAACCCTAATTGAGACACCCAATTGATTCTGCATAAACCCTAAAATTTTCAGAACAATCGGAATCAGGATCAGGGCCCCTAAAACTCAGGGGGGTAAACCCTAGTCGGTAATATCCAAACAGTTTTACGTGTATAATGAATTTTAACGCGAAACCAACTCAGCTAAGCTACCTGGACACGAAGCAACCCTAGGGTAGAATAGGGTCTCTCGCACCACGCGACGCGCACAAGGAGATCTTTCGCGTGGCGCGAGGGGGACAATTTTTAGGTATAAATAGAGCAGTCTGGTACATGCAATTGTGCGTTCGTTCGACGTTCAAATTCAATTTATACGCTGAGATATCGTAGAATTACTATAAAAACACACACGAATCACGAAGTGCTGCCACAATATAGGGTAATAACTCGATCGCTGCTACGATTCAATGTCCGATCGATTAAACTATCCAATGGATGTTTAAGTGCTGCCCACATTAGGGTTCATGCTTTGTCATTCGTCGTTAATTCGATGGATGTTTAAGTATCGCACTTTGTCATTCGATGTGAGGGTTTAATCTCGTGAGTTATCGTAAATGCTGTATTAGTTACTAACCTAGTTTGTGTGCATTGTTATTTAAACTAGGTTAAAAGGCTAATCAGTAGGCTAGGCTCTGCTCAAATTAAATCTGCAATGTGAGTCATTCTCTTTTTATCAAATTTGATTTCAAAAATCATGTTTATTTTCAAAGTTATAATTAGAGGGATTAAGTCTTTGTAATCACCAAATTACAGCCAGTATGCGGGGTTTTGTATACATTACTTGTTCCCATCACCATTGGACAACGAGTTAGCCAATGGGTGATCTGACCATAGTCACAGAAACGAGTCAAGTGACAAATACTATGGGTAGTTGGTTGATATCAGGAAACATTGTAATCGCTCTTAATACTGTAAATTATAACAAACGTGTCGTTTTATTAAAAAGAATGATTCACCAGTATTTCCCGCTGACAAAACCTTTTTCAAACATGTTTCAGGTGATCTGTTGTGATCCAGGAAAAGTGCCGTGAAGCACTACAAGCTTAAGGAAGTGGCTCAATATAAAATAAAGAAACATGTTTTGTAAAATAAAGATTTCTCAGTGAAATCATATGATTGTAAATTACGGGGTTTTATCCCGAACTGTGAAATAAAATAATCGGGAAATATTTCAGTTTTCAAAGATCCTGAAGAAAACTTCTGCTGTTAAATAAATACCACGGGATTTTCTGTCCCGCGGCTCCTGAAATGGGTCAAACCGGGTCGGGGGCCGTGACAGAAAAAGGTGGTATCAGAGCCACTGATTTAAACCAATTAAGTATTTAGAAAATACTTAATTTTTATTAATTGCTATTTTGTAATTATGTGTTTTATTAATTGAATATTTGTGTACAGTATGGGTAAGCAAAAGCTTTCAAATATCTATCTTAAATTAGATAGGTCATCCAACGAGAAGGGAAGTTCATCCCAAACAAAATCCTCAAATCACTCAGTAATTCCTGATGAAGGAATATTTGTGCGAAAGGCACAATATGAGGAACCACTTTCTTCTAGTAAAAGAAGTCTGATTATTAGGAAAAGTAAAGAGAAAATAAAGAAATCCCGAGAAAAGAAAGTTAACCAGGAATTAGCCAGTAAACCACCTTGGGAAGACAAGTTAGATGAAAAATGGGCAGATCTTTATATGCTAGCCACTGTAGCAGTAAATGCAAATCTTTAAATATTTTGATTCAAGTTTTAGCACCCTTATTACCTACAAGCCAGAAACCTTATCCAGTAAATAAATAAATTTACAAATAAACCCTAGTATGTTTTAAAATTTTCAGTTGTTTTTGTATTAAGTGATTCACACGGTATGCAATAATATTTAAAGGTTATTTATGAAATTTGGTATAAAATTTTAACTTAGCAATTTTTGTGTATTTTTGTGCTAAACAGTATGAATGACTTGTCTGAAGCCCTTCACAATCTAAATCTCTATCCGGTAAAAATAGAGGTTTCCAAAGATTTCAATAGGTATATACCAGACATAGAAGAACCTATGCAATTCAACGCTCCACCTCCGGAGAAACCCAAGCCCAAGAAAAGGAGGAGATTGGTGGGATGGAGGCGTGTGCGCAGGAGGAAACCTACAACTAGGAGGATTCCTAAAATAGAAAATCCCTTAGATAAAGGAAAGGGGATTGAAGACGGGGAAAGTTCTAGGCAGATGGAAATACAGTTTGGGGAATATTCGAGATAGATGGAAAAGGAGTTTGGGGAAGTTTCTAGGCAAACCCAGAAAGAAATTGGGGAAAGCTCTAGACAAGTTGAGGAATTACCATTTCAGGATGAATTGGATCGTGCATTGGCAAGCTGTGACATAGTCAGGCCTGTCAATAATAATTTTTACTCTTATCCTGTCAAAAATAAAATCCCTATAAACTTAGAACCAGCAATCCCAGAACCTATAATTCACACCCAACCATTAGGAATGGACGAGTGGTGGACCAATGATTGGCAGTTCCAAAACCTGCTCAACAGTCCTTATTCCTTTCTCCCTCAGTTCGACCCAGAACCTATACCAAATCCACCCATGAGTAATGAAAATTTAGCTGAACTCCGCCACTTTGGAGAGGAGCTAATGGATGCAGGAAATAGGATCAGGGAAGTAGGAGAACAGATCTCCTGGAAATACGACGAGAGGGAACGTCGTTACTGAAATACCAACTGACAAAAGGATAATGAGTTGTGAAACTGTGATTGTAAAATAAATAAGTAGAATATAGTCTGTAAAATAATTAAAATAAAACTTGTAAGATGAAGGTGTTTATGGATGCATATTATAAAATATATAAAAATCGGAATCAAGAAACTGATAATTTTGGCTATATTTGTGTTATGAACTTTGTATAATTGTTTCGTGTATGATTATTATTTATTCGATACTAATAAATTATATATATTAATTATCAGATGGAAAACGCTAATTATGAACCAGTTAATGAGGTTAATCAATCTGAGCAACAACCGGGGGATCAATATATGACTAGGCAAGATATAGAAAATATTGTTGCTCAAGGGATAGCCAATGATATTCCAGCAATCGTTGCTGCTGTTAGAAATCCAATCGAACCGCAACAAATCGTTCCTAGCAAACGTATTTCTGAAGATAACTTCAGTAATAGCGTAAACGGAGGCGATAATCATACTAATCATGATAATGAACCACGGCAAGCTCCGCTCCCTAAGAAAATGAAAGCTGCAACACCTGGTTGCACTTACAAAGAATTTCTTGCTTGTAAACCCGCTGAATTTGCAGGCAATGAAGGAGCGACTGCGGCACTGCGTTGGTTAGAGAAAACCGAGGCAGTAATCACAATAAGTAAATGTGACAAGGACGACAAGGTCATGTACGCGTCAAATCTTTTCAAAGAAGGGGCGCTAGAATGGTGGAACACAGTGTTACAAGCTAAAGGAAGAAATAGGGCCTATGCCATAAACTGGGAAGAATTTAAAAGTCTTGTAGAAAGAAAATTCTGTCTCGAATATGAAAAAGATCAAATGGCAAATAAGTTCCTAAATCATAGAATGATGGGTGTAGATTGTCGCGGTTATACTTCGACATTCTTTGAATATGCTAGAGTGGTACCAACACTGGCTTCGCCAGAACCGATACTCATTTCTCGCTATATTTGGGGATTGATTAGTGAAATCCGTAACATCGTTAAAGCTACGAGACCTCGTACTATTGACGATGCGGTAGAATTAGCTAATACTCTCACTGACGAACTGGTACGCACAAGAGATGAAAACAGGAAAAAGGAACTGGCTCAGAAAATTACCCAAGGATTTTGTACGGGTAATAATAGCAGTTTCAGGAGAAGAGGAACAGGGCAATCTTCAACTTCGCCGTTCTGCAAGAATTGCAAAAAGAAACATTATGGAAGATGTAATGTGATCTGCAACTTTTGCAAAGCCATAGGGCATCGTGAAGAAAACTGCAGGAAGAAATCCACAATTTGTTACAATTGTGGAGAAACTGGACATTTTAGGCCAGATTGCCCGAAATTAGTTAAACCAGCTGATAATAACAAAGCTAAACCAGCCGACGGAGCTACTAAGAAGAATGTCAGAGCATTCCAGCTGACTACTCAGGAAGCAGAACTCATTCCAGATGTAATAGCTGGTACGTTCTTAGTTCACAACATTTACGCAAAAGTATTATTTGACTCTGGTGCAAACCAAAGTTTTATAAATACTTCATTCTGCCAAGCTCTTAATTTACCATTAACCAACCTTAGGCAGATCTTTACAGTCGAAACGACAGACGGAAATTCTGTCAAAATAGATAAGGTTTTGCAAAAAGAAAATATAGAACTTTCAGGTCATAAATTTCATGCAAACCTATTGCCAATGAAGTTAACTGGATTCGATGTCGTATTAGGAATGGATTGGTTAGTAGCCAACTATGCTCGAATCCTTTGTGATAAAAATTCTGTAGAAATTCAGGCACCTACTGGAGAAATAATCACGATTACAAGAGATAAACAACGGAAACCCATGAAGTTCATATCAGTAATGAAAGTTGCTAGTTATGAACGAAAACAAGGAATAGTATATATGATTTCAGTAATCATTAATACTAAGGGTAAAGAACTTAAAGAAATTCCTGTAGTCTCAGAATACCCAGATGTATTCCCAGAAGATTTACCAGGATTACCACCAGATAGGGAGGTAGAATTTAGAATTCATCTAATTCCAGAAACTACACCGATAGCCAAGGCACCTTATCGGTTAGCACCTACAGAAATGTTAGAACTGAAAAAGCAATTAGATGAATTACTAAGTAAAGGTTTCATACAACCTAGTTCATCCCCGTGGGGAGCACCAGTATTGTTTGTAAAAAAAAAGGATGGTTCGATGAGAATGTGTATTGATTATAGAGAATTGAATAAGGTTACAATTAAGAATAGATACCCATTACCAAGGATTGATGATCTTTTCGATCAACTTCAGGGAGCTAGATATTTTTCTAAGATAGATTTACGCTCTGGATATCATCAATTGAAGGTACAAGAAGAAGACATACCTAAAACTGCTTTCAGAACTAGGTATGGTCATTACGAGTTTACAGTCATGCCCTTCGGATTAACAAATGCACCTGCCGCATTCATGGACATGATGAATAGAATCTGTAAACCATATTTGGATAAATTTGTAATTGTTTTTATCGACGATATACTTATTTATTCAAAAAGTCAGGACGAGCATTGTGAGCATTTGCATGCACTCTTAACTTTGTTAAGAAAAGAAAAGCTTTACGCCAAATTCTCAAAATGTGAATTTTGGTTGCAAGAAGTGCAATTCCTCGGACACATGGTGAATCACGAAGGTATTCACGTAGATCCTACTAAGATAGAAGCAATTACCAAATGGAAGGTTCCACAATCCGCAATGGAAATTAGAAGTTTTATAGGTTTAGCCGGATACTATAGACGGTTTATTAAGGATTTTTCTAAAATAGCTGTACCATTAACTAAGCTAACCTGTAGAGCAGTTAAGTTTGAATGGGGACCTAAACAAGAGGAAGCTTTTAGGATTTTAAAGCAAAAGTTAACCAATGCCCCAATCCTAGCTTTACCAGAAGGAACTGAAGATTTTGAAGTTTACTGTGATGCTTCAAAACTAGGATTAGGATGTGTGCTTATGCAACGCAAGAAGGTAATTGCGTATGCTTCAAGACAATTGAAAAAGCATGAGGAAAATTATACAACTCATGACTTAGAATTAGGAGCCATAATTTTTGCTCTTAAAATTTGGAGACATTATCTGTACGGAAGTAAATTTACTGTCTATACGGATCACAAAAGTTTAAGATATATATTTGGGCAAAAAGAGTTAAACATGAAGCAAAGGAGATGGATGGAAATTCTAAGTGACTACGACTGTGATATTCAGTATCACGAAGGAAAGGCAAATGTAGTTGCAGATGCCTTAAGTCGTAAATACCATGAGAAACAACGGCGAGTTCGTGCTCTCAGATTAAATCTACAGTTAGATTTAATGGAACAAATAAGGAATATTCAGGAAACAGCAATCAAGGATGATGCTGAAGAAATGAAAGGACGAATAAAGGAATTAGAACAAGGAGCTGATGGAATTTGGAAATTTCATAAGAAAAGGATCTGGGTACCTAAGCAAGGAGAATTAAGAAATAAGATCTTATAGGAAGCTCATAAATCTAGGTATACCATACACCCTGGAAACAATAAGATGTACCAAGATTTAAGAAATAACTTTTGGTGGATAGGAATGAAAAAGGATATAGCTCGATATGTTTCTAAGTGTCTTACTTGTTCACAAGTTAAGGAAGAACATCAGAAACCTTCAGGTCTACTACAACAATTAGAAATGCCTGTATGGAAATGGGAACTCATTACAATGGATTTTGTTACTAAGTTACCCAAAACCAGAAAAGGTAATGATGCGATTTGGGTAATTGTGGATCGACTAACCAAATCAGCTCACTTTCTACCTATGAAAGAAACCTTTAGCATGGAAAGGTTGGCAAAGTTGTATGTAGATGAAGTAGTATCCTTACATGGAGTTCCACTCTCCATTGTATCAGATAGGGATAGTCGTTTCACTTCGCATTTCTGGACAAGTTTCCAAGAAGCAATGGGAACTCGACTAAATTTAAGCACAGCATATCATCCTCAGACAGACGGACAAAGTGAAAGGACAATCCAAACTCTAGAAGACATGCTCAGAGCATGTGTGATAGATTTTGGTGGAAATTGGGACGATCACTTACCCTTGATCGAATTCTCCTATAACAATAGTTATCATTCAAGTATTGAAACTGCCCCATTCGAGGCACTATATGGAAGAAAGTGCAGAACTCTGGTTTGTTGGGCAGAAATAGGAGAAAGTCAATTGTCAGGTCCTGAGATAGTGCAAGAAACTACCGACAAGATTACTCAAATCAAGGAAAGATTGAAGACAGCTCGAGATCGCCAGAAGAGTTATGCAGACAATAGACGGAAGCCTTTGGAATTTCAAGTTGGAGACAAAGTACTATTGAAAGTTTCTCCTTGGAAAGGAGTAGTTCGGTTTGGTAAGAAAGGAAAGCTAAGTCCAAGATATGTAGGACCATTTTCAGTAATCCAACGTATAGGACCAGTTGCTTATCGTTTACAACTACCAGAAGAGTTAGCTGGAATACATGATGTATTTCATGTATCCAATCTCAAGAAATGCTTATCAGACGAATCTTTGGTAGTACCTCTCCAAGATATAGAGGTAAACGAAAAGTTAAATTTTGTTGAAAAACCATTACAAATCGAAGATCGAAAGGTGAAATTTCTCAAACACAAACGACTAGTGCTAGTTAAAGTTAAGTGGGATTCAAAGAGAGGACCAGAATACACTTGGGAGCTGGAATCTGAAATGAAGCGAAAGTACCCCTACTTGTTCCAGTAAATATCGAGGACGATATTTTTATTAAGGTGGGGAAAATGTAACAACTCTCATCAAAAGTTATATTTATTAAGTTAATTTATCCAAAAGGAAACCCTAATTGAGACACCCAATTGATTCTGCATAAACCCTAAAATTTTCAGAACAACCGGAATCAGGATCAGGCTCCTAAAACTCAGGGGGGGTAAACCCTAGTCGGTAATATCCAAACAGTTTTACGTGTATAATGAATTTTAACGTGAAACCAACTCAGCTGAGCTACCTGGACATGAAGCAACCCTAGGGTAGAATAGGGTCTCTCGCGCCACGCCACGCGACGCGCACAAGGAGATCTTTCGCGTGGCGCGAGGGGGACAATTTTTAGGTATAAATAGAGCAGTCTGGTACATGCAATTGTGCGTTCGTTCGACGTTCAAATTCAATTTATATGCTGAGATATCGTAGAATTACTATAAAAACACACACGAATCACGAAGTGCTGCCGCAATACAGGGTAATAACTCGATCGCTGCTACGATTCAATGTCCGATCGATTAAACTATCCAATGGATGTTTAAGTGCTGCCCACATTAGGGTTCATGCTTTGTCATTCGTCGTTAATTCGATGGATGTTTAAGTATCGCACTTTGTCATTCGATGTGAGGGTTTAATATCGTGAGTTATCGTAAATGATGTATTAGTTACTAACCTAGTTTGTGTGCATTGTTATTTAAACTAGGTTAAAAGGCTAATCAGTAGGCTAGGCTCTGCTCAAATTAAATCTGCAATGTGAGTCATTCTCTTTTTATCAAATTTGATTTCAAAAATCATGTTTATTTTCAAAGTTATAATTACAGGGATTAAGTCTTTGTAATCACCAAATTACAGCCAGTATGTGGGGTTTTGTATACATTACTTGTTCCCGTCACCATTGGACAACGAGTTAGCCAATAGATGATCTGACCATAGTCACAGAAACGAGTCGAGTGACAAATATTGTGGGTAGTTGGTTGATATCAGGAAACATTGTAATCGCTCTTAATACTATAAATTATAACAAACGTGTCGTTTTATTAAAAAGAATGATTCACCAGTATTTTCCGCTGACAAAACCTTTTTCAAACATGTTTCAGGTGATCTGTTGTGATCCAGGAAAATTGTCGTGAAGCACTACAAGCTTAAGGAAGTGGCTCAATATAAAATAAAGAAACATGTTTTGTAAAATAAAAATTTCTCGGTGAAATCATATGATTGTAAATTACGGGGTTTTATCCCGAATTGTGAAATAAAATAATCGGGAAATATTTCAGTTTTAAAAGATCCTGAAGAAAACTTCCGCTGTTAAATAAATACCACGGGATTTTCTGTCCCGCGGCTCCTGAAACGGGTCAAACCGGGTCGGGGGCCATGACAGTGGAGCAGGAGGTGTTGGTGCAGCTGAAGGTGATGCTGCTGAAGTGGGCAATGAAGGATAATTTAGACGAGGCCTGAGCCCACTTTTTTAGGATTTGTGGTTTTTATTTGGTGGTGTTTTTATTTTGAACAATTATGGTCTGTAATAATCTCTGAACAATAGGTTTAGGTTTAAGGATCACTAATCCTTAGAATAATAGGGGGTGGAAAAAGTGGATAGGTCCTTCTTTTTCATGGAGGATGAAGCCTTTACACCCCTCGCTTTTATGTTTCCTACACTTTATGAACTATTAGTACCGGACACCCTACATCAACCTGAGTAGTTGGGCCACAGATTACAGTTTTGGTAAATTTTTACAGGGTTTTAATAAAAATTATAACATTTTAACTATACTTGGCGTTGTACTTTTGTCTTTAAAGTTTTGTTCTGATATGTTTGTGTTTCCACATTCAAATAGGTTATTTGTAAAGATAACCAGTTTTAAAAAATCTAAGGTTGTTGAAAATTTGCCAATTCTCTTTCACAACAACTTTAGAGAAAATCTGATTACATATATGAAGAGTAAATTGCCATTTTAGTCCCTGAGGTTTGGTCCAAATTACCATTTTAATCCAAATAGTTTTTTTCCTCCTCTGGGTCCCTGACTTTTCCATTTTCTTGCCATTTTGATCACATTGCCTAACTCAATCTAAAAATCTGGTTATAACCAGGGGTCTTTTTGGCATAACTGTTGTGTAGTGATAACCAGGGGTAGTTTCAACATAATTTATAAACCTTATAATAATTTAATGCCAAAAATACCCTTGATTATAACCTAGTTTTAGACTAAGTTAGGTAATGTGATCAAAATGGCAAAAAAAGGAAAAGTCAGGAACCCAGAGGAGAAAAAAAACTATTTGGACTAAAATGACAAATTGGACAAAAACTCAGGGACTAAAATGGCAATTTACTCCATATATGAATATGGATCATATATCCTTAACTGAAAGGTCAAGGGTGTAGTCAATGAAACAAATAAAACTAAGTACAAAACATACCAGAGAACCCAAGTTAGGATCCTATATCATTGAGAGTTACAATAGTATAAACAGACCAATGAAAATAGTTAAGGTTTAACAACTTGCAAACCTTTAAAGCTCCAAGAACCTGTAAAAAAGAACTTGGGTCTAAGCCAAATAATCTGGGGGACAAGCCCATTATAGACTGGGGACAAGCCCATATAAAAACTTGCAACCCTTTAAAGCTCCAAGAACCTGTAAAAAAGAACTTGGGATTAAGCCAAATAATTTGGGGAAAAGCCCGTTATAGACTGGGGACAAGCCCATATAAACTGGGGACAAGCCCAAAAACCTTGGGGTCTGGCCCAAACTGGGGACAAGCCCAACATGAGCGACATGAAAATGCCAAAACCTTAGCTAACATGAAAATGTTAGAAACCTTAGGATAACGGATGTATGGTACGTCTACCATTATACTTGAGATCCTACATATAGCTAACAACAATGAAATTGTCAGCCACTAAGTGTGTACTAGTCCCATTGTCTCGAACCATACTTGGATAAACGTGCGTTACTGGTGAGGTGTCAAAACCCAATTCGTGTGAAAGGTGAAAACCTTTAAACCTTAGAAGGTATAAGATACCTTAAACGTGGGAGAGAGGTGGCCAACCCCTTAATCCTCTGTAAATGATGTTAGAAACTTCTATAAAAACTTAAAACTTGATGAAATTGGATGTGAAATATCTAACATCCTTTCCTTAGAACAAATAACGTATGTAAAATGAAAGAAAGTGAAAGTGAGATATTACCGAAGTAAGGATCATATATCCTTTGAGGCTCCTTGATCCTATGTCAGAATGTTGCAGTCTCTAAGGATCCTTGATCCTTCTTACATAAAGTATTTCTTTAGGTGAATAGCATTCCAAGCTCTTGGTAAGAGATCACAATCCATAGTCAATAGGCGGTATGCCCCCTTTCCAGCCTTTGCTTCTATCAAATATGGGCCTTCCCACTTAGGTGCCAATTTACCATCAGCTGGATTTGTAGTGAAATGAAATGCTTTCCTCAGCACCAAATCACCAACTTGAAATCTTCTGATCCTGACATTTTTGTTGTATGCCCCGGCCATCCTTTGTTGATAACTAGCCATCCTTATTCTTGCTAAGTCTCTGAGCTCATCCATAGTATCCAGGTCTTGAGTCAGATTTTCAGCATTTGCTTGAGGATAACGGATGCTTGTTCTGGCTGTAGGAACCACTGTTTCTGTAGGAATCACTGCCTTAGTTCCAAAGACTAAAGAGAATGAGTCTGGCCTGTGGCATTCTTTGGAGTTTCCTATTTTCCCAAAGGACATATGGCAGTTCTTCAGCCTACTTTCCTTTCTTGGATCCTAATTTCTTTTTCAAGTTGTTAATGATGATCTTATTGCTTGATTTTGCTTGACCATTAGCTTGTGGGTGTACTGGTGTTGATGTGATCATCTTAATCCCCCAACTGTCACAAATGTTAGTAGTTCTATTCCAAATAAATTGGGATCCATTAGCACATATAATTCAGAAGGAATTACAAATCTAGTAATAATGTTTCTTTTATTAAAGGATATGACTTCATATTCCCTGACTTGAACAAAAGCTTTTGTGTAGGTCCTTTATAACGTATGGATCGTCACAAAACTGATAATCTACCAAGGGTACAGAATCCCCTTAATAAATCGATGAACACAGAAACAAGAAACTAAGATGAAGAACACGAGACAATCACTTTCAATCTGGTCTTCTATTGATTATCCAACACTAGGTTTACAATCAATTCAAGACCCATAAGAAATCTCTCAGCCACTCTCTGTATATTTCGCTAGTTCTCCAACTATCTATCAACTGGCTAACCTGAACCCTAATGCATAATGTTGTTTATAGACTACAGCCATGCAAACTGGGCTTTGGACTGGGCTAGGCCATTCTCCTAGCCCATTACAATAATTAACTCCCAAACCAATAATGCTAAACCAATACAAAATATCCATAGACTAAATACTTAAACTATTAAGCTGCTGTCACAGAATATGCACCAACATTCTGCTTCTATCCATTTGGAGAAGTAGTCAGTCAGAGCTAGAATGAACACTTTTCCACTGGTGCTTTTGGGAGTTTGCCTACTACATACATCCCCCATTTCATGAATGGCCAAGAGGAAATTATTAGATATAAAGGCTTTGCTGGCTGATGTATGATGTTGCTATGTCTTTGGCAAGCATCACATTTCCTTGCATATCCTATGGCATACTTCTTCATTGTAGGTCAGTAGTAACATGTCCTAAGGATCCTTGAGAATAATGCTCTGCCCCAGTGTGATTTCCACGGTCTACTTCATGAAAATCCTTCAAGACCTCTTGAATTTCTGGATCCTCAATACATCGCAAATAGGGACCTGCAAGAGATCTTTTATACAGCATGTTATTTAATATAGTGAATTGAGATACCTTAACCCTGAAAGGTTTGGGATTCTCCCCTGTGGGAATTTCCCCATTCTGAATGTACTTCAGAATTGGAAGGATCCATGATCCTAAATTTGACTGCACATCACTGGGTACAACTGAAGTATCTTCAACTGTCTCCATTGCTTCATTTTCCTCTATCGCAGGAGAAGAATGTGGATGATAGGTATCCTCACATCCTCTGGTACTATCAAGGATGATCCTAGGTTTACTAAGGCTCCTGCCCCTGCATTCTCCTCTCTGGGCACCTGTGTTAAGCTGAAAAAATCAAAAGAATTTGCCAGTTTCCTGACTTCTAAATATTTGATTAGTTTTTCGCCTTTGACAGTATATGAGCCATTAAAATGGTTAGTAATTAGCAATGAATCTATGTACACTTGAAGATACCTAATCCTCATTTGCTTAGCTAATTGCAAACTTGCTATTAAGGCCCCATATTCTGCTTCATTGTTAGTGGTTTGGAATTCACATGCAATGGATTGGGGTATTATGTCCCTCTGTGGCAATTTTAGTAGTATGCCTAGTCCAGTTCCTTTGACATTTGAGGCTCCATCTGTGAAGAGTGTCTAAGGACCCTTGGTCTCCTCAAGTTGTTGAACCTCTAGTTCAGCTTGCCTTTGTAGATCACTACTGAAATCAGCCACAAAGTCAGCCAAAGCGTGAGACTTGATGGCAGTGCTTGGTTCATATTTAATATCATATGCACTAAGCTTGACTGCCCATTTTGCCATTCTACATGACATTTTAGGTTTACTGAGAACATTCTTAATTGGAAATTTAGTTTTCACAATAATAGTGTGAGTTTCAAAATAATGTCTAAGTTTAGTGGAAGCCATAATCAATGCAAGACTTAATTTCTCTAAATGAAAATACCTGGCTTCAGCATCAAGAAGGCTTTCACTTACATAATATACTGGATGTTGTTGGCCTTCATAATCCTTAACTAATACTGCACTTACTACTTTACCTAAAACAGCTAAGTACAAGGATAATGGCTCACCATCCTCTAGTTTCATTAAGGCTGGTGCTAAGGATAGATAATCCTTGAGAGCCTTTAGTGCAGCTTCATGCTTCTCAGTCCACTCAAATTTCTTATTCTTCCTCATAATGTCATAAAAATCCTTACACTTCTCTGAGGACTTTGAGATGAACCTATTTAAGGCTGCAATCCTTTCTGTTAGCCTTTGTACATCCTTTGCATTGGCTGGAGACTTTATATTTACAATTGCCTTTATCTGCTTAGGGCTAGCCTCAATCCCTCTTTTGGTCACCATGTATCTTAGGAATTTTCCATCTTTGACACCAAAATGACACTTTGAAGGATTCAACTTCATGTTGTATTGATCAAGGATGTTAAATGCCACTTCAAGATCCTTGATATGATCTTCGGCTTTCTTGGACTTAACCACCATGTCATTAATGTAGACCTCTATAGTGTCTCCAATTTGTTCTTTGAAGATCATATTGACCAGTCTGTGGTAAGTGGCACCTGCATTTCTCAGTCCAAAAGGGATTGCAATATAACAGTATATGCCAGGGGGTCTTGAATGTTGTATCCTCTTGGTCAGATGGTTCCATCTCAATTTGTTGAAATCCAGATGAAGCATCCATAAAGGTGAGCAATTCATGGCCCGTTGTTGCATCCACCATGGGAGTTAATGTGTGGAAGTGGGAAAGGATCCTTGGGACATGCCTTATTTAATTATGTAAAGTCGACACATACCCTCCACTCTCCATTTTTCTTTTGAATAACCACCTCATTGACTAACCATTTTGGATCCTTAACTTCCCTAATCATACCTTCCTTCAAGAGTTTGTCCACCTCCACTTGGATAATGTCTTTAGAGATACCTGTCATATTTTCATGTTTCCAAGCAAAGGTAGACTTTCTTCTCTTTAGGAAGGATACTAGATCCTGCTCTATAGTATTAAGGATCCCGGATCCTATATAAACTTTGACTTTAGGATCCTCAGGGTCCAGTATTACATCCTTGATGTCTTGTTCTCTTGACTCCATGTCATCCCTTGGAGGATGCTTTAATTGATATGATGCCCTTGGTTTTGAAGTCGGTTTCATTGAAGAGTTGTAACAGTTCTTGGCCTCTTGCTGATCGCTCTCTATCTTTACTACTCCCCATGGGGTTGGTAGCTCTACACATTGGTGGTAGGTTGAAGGAACAACTTTCATGTCATGTATCCAAGGCCTGCCAAGGATCACATTGCAATAAGACAAACAGTCAATAACACAAAATTTCTGTATAGAGTTTACCCCCTCAATATAAATTGGGAGTTTGATGTCCCCCAGGGTGTTCTTTGTTTCACTGCTGAATCCTACAAGGACTGATGATCTCGGAACTATTTCTGATTCCGGGATGTTCATCCTTTTCAGGACATCAAGTTGGATGATGTTCACAGAGCTCCCACCGTCTATAAGGATCCTGCGAACAAAATGGTTAGAAATAAACAACGTAATAACTAAGCCATCATGATGAGGATCCTGGATATCGACACGATCATCCTCATCAAAGGATATAACTTTCTGTTAAGTTACAGTAGAGGTCTTGATAGGCATGTCTCCGTTTTTCAGCTTGTTTTCCTTGGCATGTCTCTTTACTGTAGAGAATGGGGTTCCACATATGTCTGAACCCCCGGAAATGAAGTTAATGATTTGAGCATCTGCAGGTGGTGCAGGAGCCCTTTCCGGTACTTTTTCAGGATCCTGGATCCTTGATTTCTTCCTACCAAGCAACTCTTTCAAGTGACCCTTACTGAGGAGGTAGCCTATCTCGTTTCTAAGTGCAATGCATTCATCGGTAAGGTGGCCAAAATCTTTGTGGTATGCACACCATTTAGATTTGTCCTTGAAGGATGTTGATTTTTCATTCTTCTTGGGACATCTTGCTTTCTCACCTAAATTCTGTTAAGCAAGCATTAGTTCATTATTATCAACGAAAAAACAGTATTCAGATATCCGAGGATATTCTTCCTCATCATATTCTTGTTTAACTGCATGAACATTCTAATTTTCATGCTTGGAGTACGGCTTGGATCAGTTATTCTTGTAGAAGGATCCTTGTTTCTTATCATTGTACTCCTATTTAGATGAACCAGCTAACATGTCTTGGATCCTTTTATCATCCTCTAATCGGATGAATCTTAAGGCCCCGTTCCTGACTTCATCTAAGTTCCTACATGGGGTCATAACAATGTCATCATAGAAAGGAGAATCCCTTTGTAATCCCATCTTAAATGCTTCTACTGCATGAACATTCTAATTTTCATGCTTGGAGTACGGCTTGGATCAGTTATTCTTGTAGAAGGATCCTTGTTTCTTATCGTTGTACTCCTGTTTAGATGAACCAGCTAACATGTCTTGGATCCTTTTATCATCCTCTAATCGGATGAATCTTAAGGCCCCGTTCCTGACTTCATCTAAGTTCCTACATGGGGTCATAACAAGGTCATCATAGAAAGGAGAATCCTTTTGTAATCCCATCTTAAATGCTTCTACTGCAGTTGCAATTTCTACGGATTCTCTACCAATCTTAGTAACAAAATCCCTAAGGGATTCATCACGAGCTAGGGTAATTCTATATAGGTCACTAGTTAACCTTTCAAAAGTTCTACTACAAGAAATATGATTATTAAATAGGTTAACTAAGTGCAAAAATGACGTTATAGAGTAAGGAGGAAGATTTAGCAGCCATTTTAGTGCTGATCCAGTGAGTTTGGATCCAAAGCCCTTGCATAAATAGGCTTCCTTCAATCTTTTAGGGATGGGGTTTTTCTCCATCCTTTCTCTGTATTGTGCCACATGCTCCTCTGGATCAGTTGTACCATCATAAAACTTTATGTTGGGGGTCTGAAAGCGTTTGGGTATCTCTGCATTGCATATTGGAGGTGAAAAATGAGATATCCTATGACTTCGATCTGGAATCTCAGGAATAGGTTTGACCACTCCTGGGATGCTAGATATCATATCCTTAAGTTTCCGCAACTCCCTTGCCATAGCCTGATTGATCTCTGCATCCTGTATGAAACCATAGTTAGTATCAAATGTTGTATTAAAATTGTTACCTCCTGGTTGTCTTGAAGTTGGTATTCCAGAAGGATATCTAGGATAGGACATGTCTGGTGTGTTAGTAGGGCCAGAAGAAGCAATGGTCTGCATAGAGATGAAATCCCCTTCATGGACTTCAGAGCTTCTCCATTACTATCTCACATAGGATCCTTGATCCTTAAAGAAATTGGATCCTATGTAGGTCTGAGCTGGAGGTCTGGATGAATGATCCATGGATCCTTGAACTCGGGATGAGGATCCTTGATGATTGAAGTAGGATCCTTAAGGTTGGAACATCTCCATATATCCTTCTGAACGGAGGAAGGATCCTTAAGGATGGGTCATCGCCAGTGATCCCTGCTGGTGAATGGAGGATTCTTGTGGTTGAGTGATCGCTAATGATCCCTGCTGATGGATGGAGGATCCTTGAGGCTGTGTGATGGACTCTCTAGATTGTTGTGTTGTAGTTGCTGGAGTGACAAAGTCCAACATCCTAGGCACCAATGGAGACTGATCCTCTGCTGGCCTCTTTTGCTTCTTAATATCATCTATTTCACGAAGGATCCTCTGGTTGGTTTTGTCTTCCAATTCCATGTAGTTTTTTATCTATGAAAACAAAACAGAAATATCACTGTTAATATTAGTAGAAGATGAAGTAATGGAAGTTTTGGATCCTTGGAAGACAAATAATTTCTTCTTTTGAGCATTTTCCCCATTCTTCTGGAATGGTGGGGGAATAGGAGGTAATAATGCATTGGTTTGAGATGAGGTAACCGCCGGCATGGCACTTGAAGTGGATTTTCGGTGATAGGCCATGGAGTTGATGAAATGAACAGAAATAAACACAATAAAGTTTTAGAATTGAAGCACCACTTGCCCCACGATGGGCGCCAAATTGTTTTGGTCAAAAATATGTTTAAGGATAATGTAACCAAATTTTGATTGTGAGGTAGAGTGCTTATGTGTATAAACAACAATGTAATCAACTTGTAAAGTGAACATGACAATGAACACAGATTTTTGTACGAGGAAAAATCCCTTGATCCTTATGAGATCTCCGGCACAAAAAAACCTCGGGTGATGGAAACTACCGATCACCAACTATATTGAAAAGTAACTAGTAATCAAGTACAACTTTGGAAGATAATGAGCTGAATACAACTGAAACTAGTGTTTGCAGTTTGATGTTTGCGAGAGAGAGTGTAAGTGTTGTGTGTTCGTATGATATTGTTGTTATGCCTAAAATGAGCCTCATTATCCCCTTATAAAAATGGAAATAACTGGATAACAAGCAATCTGAAAACTGTGCAAGTATCCCCATGTTCTCCATAACGGCTACACTCGTACATGCACGTGCTCCTAGAGAGCATATTCATTGAAGATGTTGTTGAATTCATGATATGAAAACAATTTGATGCATCAGTCTAGGGGGTTTTAGGCCCTAGAAGTGTGAGACTGACGCAACAAATATACGCAACGAGCTTTGGTTGTGATATGGGCTTTAACGGGTTAGTTTATATTAAGTTTGGACCTTGTATAGGTTATTTGGGTCATGCCTAAGGCCATGTGGGCCAGACAGTCCCATGGGGAGCCCATGTGGGGCATGGGCTTGCTAGAGTGTAAAACCTAGTTTGTTTCACTAACTAGGGTGTGGTCTCCTTGTTACAGAAATTCTAGAGAACCAGAGAGGGAGTCGATTTGGTGGTTTTGTGTATTCATTCCAAACGTTTTTGGTAATCAATAGTAATAGAAACATTTGTGAGTTAAAAGTTATTTCGGTGTTCTTCATATTTCTTGTTTTTCGGTTTTCTTGAATTTCACCAAGTTTGGATTCCGCCCATCCTTGGTGTTTGTTTGATATCATTGTTTGATCCGGTTGATTTGGGACTTACAAATAGTAAATATTATTTTAAGCATTTATTTTTCTATTTTTTAAATATATTTTATTCCATTATTAAATTTGATTTATTTTCCAATAACTTACGTATGTTAACTTTTTTAAAAAATATAACTCGGCAACTATGTTTATTTATTTTAAGAATACGATAATCTTTTTGTAAATGAATATTGTGACGCTATCGTACCAAACTAAACTAAAGCCAACGATAAATAGTTATTTAATATTTGAAGTAATTATTTATTTTTAATAATATTTTTATTCATCATTTTATTTTATTTTTTTAATAACTTTTGTGCTATGTTTATTTTTTTTTCAACATTATGATAATTTTTTTATTGAAAACGGAGACACTGTCGATGTCATACAAAACCGAACCAAAATCGTCCGAACAACATCTATATCGGTACCACCTATATTTTTTATTTTTTTTTTACTTTCGATAAACTGATACTGTGTCGCTACCATACCATATCGAACCAAACCAAACCAAATGACATCGTACTAGTACATGTATTCATTTTTATGGTTTCCTGTTTGATAATAGATAAAGTACCAAAATTGTAGTGAACCAAACTGAAACCGACCGAACAACATTATAATTGACCCCCTTATTTATTTTCATTGTTTTTTGCTTTCGATAAACTAACATTGTGTTATTACCATACTGTACTAAACAACATTGGTACCAATACATGTATTCATTTTTAGGGTTTCGGTTCAATAATTTTCATTTATACAACTCTGTATATGATGATAAATGAATATAACTACTGGTACGATGATGATGTGAACCGATTTATACCGTTCGAAAAACATGGGTGTCGGTGTTTGTTTCTTCCTTTTTCATCATTTTCAGTCGATGTTATACATGAGTTGATTTCTATGTTGAGTGCATGTATTGTACCGTTACTTTAACAAACCGAAACAATACCGATTGAATGACAACAATAACGTATCGCTGCAACACATGGATAAAAGACCCTAGTTAGCTATTATTTGTCACAAGCAACAGATAAAATATGCAATGGTTTCTCACAAAGATGAAAATAGTAAGCATAAATAATTGGGAATGTTTTTCACCTAGTGAAATTTTCATTTAGGTTGTTTCTTATATAGTGGGAACCCGTACGTTGCAGCGGAGTCGACAATATGAGCTGAGAACATAATTCAAGCCTAAAAATGTTAATAAATCATATATATGTTTGTGTGTATAAAAGCACCCGCGCTTCGCAGCTACAACGCACGGGAAACCCTTATGATAAACATTATATAGTATACTGCAACATTTTTTTATATAGTGGGAAACACGTGCGTTACGGCGGAGTCGACAATTTACATCCAAATTTTTAACTAACTTCTCTAAAATTACAAAACACATTTTATGATAAATTTGATTAATTTTGGTTCTCAAATTAGTCATTTAGTACAAATACACAAATACAATAGAATGTATTTTTGAATATATGTTCTTGATGAATGTGATAAGTTTATTATCTATAAGCTTGTTTTTTTATTATTTATAAATAATCTAATATATAGTATAGACTTATTAAACATAAATGCCATTGATCAAGGGAAGAAAGGTATGAATGGAAGAAAATGGCAAAAAGTTAGGCATTTTAACTTGACCCTTCGAATGCCATCTTAAAATTTTATGAGAATTTACCATTTTGTACATGGAAAATACTTTATATAGTAAGAGAAAAATGCCCGGATAGTCCCTGTGGTTTCACCTTTTTTCACCTATAGTCCCTATCTTTCTAAAACTACTTGAATAGTCCCCAAGTTTTCACGTTTTGTTCTCGGATAGTCCCTGGGTCTAACTTCAGTTTGTTTTCTCTGTTAAAATGATGTGAAATGACAAAAATACCCTTTCCTTAAAAGGCCAAACCACAGGGACTATCCGGGCATCTTCTTCAAAACCCTAGCCCCCATTAGTTTTATCTCACAATATACACACATAACCTGCATAACCAAGAGAGAGAGTGAGATTCGACCGAGAGAGAGAGAGAGAGAAAGAGAACCGAGGGAGAGAGAGGCGAGATCGAGACGGGTGGTCTCCGGATACTGAAAAATCCAGTGTTCTTGTTGTTCATCTTCGTCACCTCTGTTTCACCTATTTCTTCATTCTCAAAAGATCAATCTGTGAACTGTTTATCAAATCACACTAATCGAATGGATACTGATTGCGTGGTCGAAACCCTAACCGATTCAGTTATTATCGCATTAATTTCTGTTTATTTGCTCGTTTGATGAAGCTTGTTCGTTCTGGTAAGTTTTCACGCAAATTCGGCTGTAAATTTCATCATTATTGCTTCGATTTTGACCTAATTTGGTGCAGTTGATGTGAAATTTGGTGCACTTCTTTCTCAAGCCTCTGTTCTTCCACAGACTTGTCATGTTCATCAACCTTATGCTTTTTAGCTTCGATTGATTGTGGAGCAGCTGTTGACGGTGGTGTTGGTGGTTTCGGCGGTGGCGACAGTTTGTTGTTGATCAATTAAAACACTTTCTGTCAACCGATTCCGATTTATACAATTTTCAGTTCCTAAACCGTTTATCAATCTCGTTCTCTGAATTGCAAACTAATTCGATTTTGTTAGGTGAAATGCGTTTATTTCGTTTCAGTTTTTGCTACGTGGATGTATTTGATTTTGATTCGACCTATAATTTTACTTCGAATGTTTCTGATCATCGTTTTTGTTATCAGTGATATCTTGATTATGCTTTAATTTATCTTAATTTTGATCTTACAATATTTCACAGGTAATTTGGATTCTTAATTACTAAGAGAAAGAAAGAGAGATGGTGGGTGACTTATTTTTATGTTGTGATTTGATAAACAGTTCATAGTGTTGTTAAATCAGCAGCGCCGCCGTCTGCGGGGCGGCGGTGACTTATTTTTCCGGCGGATGAGGGTGATGGTGGGTGGAGGTTGAAGATGAAGTGTGGTGGTGGGGTTTTATAAATAAAAATGAAGAAGATGCCCGGATAGTCCCTATGGTTTGGCCTTTTAAGGAAAGGGTATTTTTGTCATTTCACATTATTTTAACAAAGAAAAGTAACTGAAGTTAGACCCAGGGAATATCCGAGAACAAAACTTGAAAACTTGGGGACTATTCAAGTAGTTTTAGAAAGATAGGGACTATAGGTGAAAAAAGGTGAAACCACAGGGACTATCCGGGCATTTTTCTCATATAGTAATATAGATATAGATAATGTTTTAAGCTTAGATTCTTTTAATCTTCTTCAAATTGCTCCATGATTCTTAAGTTTCCATCAACGGTCAGTTTTATCCTTGGGCCTAACAAATAATTCCATAATAAGTCCAAACCTAAAATGTAACTTTTCTAAATGTATAATAATTGTACGGGGATTGTAAATATGTACCATACAAATAACACACTCAAGTTAAAATTAAAATTATTATTTTTGGTTAATTACATATTAAAACAATTCTCATTTTAAGTTTATAAGCAAGGATCTAAACCAGCCATGTCATTCATGATTTGTTTAAGACTGACTAACAAAAAAACTCGAATCCAGACGAGCTTAAACGAGCTCGAGCCTATAAATAAACTTTTTAATAAATGAGTCCGGATCCAAGCTTCACTTATCGAGTTAAGCTGTCTCGCGAGTCTATTTATTTTAAAAATTAATCAACATATTAAATATTATATAATAATAAAAATATATATCACATGATCTTAACCATAATATAGGGTATGGATCCTAAGAGAAGTCCACCCTATTTGAGAAACTTAAGAAGCATTTTGGACTACACATGTCCCTAAGCTTTTCGTAATACATATATATGTATATAGTCAATTTTAACCTATACATATGTGTATATTACGAAAAGCTTAGGAAAAATGTGTGATCTAGAATGTTTCTCAAGTTTCTCAATTAGTCTAGTGGTTCTCACATGATCTTAACCATATATATATATATATATATATATATAGGGAGAAGATCATGCGAGAACCACCTCTTATTGTGAGAACCGCGAGAACCAATGTGAACACAACCAAAAATGCCTAAAAATAGCTAAAAATCAGACAATTTTTTTTTAATATTTTTTATATAAAAATCGCTACTTTTCGAAGTAAAAAAAATTTGTTTTTAAAAAAAAAAAAAAAAATTTGCCACTAAAAGTAGCGATTTGAGCATAAAAAATATTTTTTTTAAAAAAATTAGATTTTTTTAGATTTTTTTAGGTTTTTTGGGGGTTTAGTTTTTAGCATTTTAGTTTGGGGGGTGGGGGGTTTAGGTTTTTGGGGGGTGGGGGAGGGGGGTTTAGGTTTTGGGGGGGGGGGGGGTTAGGTTTTTTTTTAGGTTTTTTTTGGGGTTTTAGTTTTTAGCATTTAGCTTGGGGGGGGGGGGTTAGGTTTTGGGGGGGGGGGGTTAGGTTTTTTATGTTTTTTTTTTAGGTTTTTTAGCTATTTTAGGTTGTGTTCACATTGGTTCTCGCGGTTCTCGCAATAAATGGAGTTCTCGCATGAGCCCCTCCCTATATATATATATATATAAGGAAAAGGTCAAATGAGAACCATCTTGAGTTGTGAGAACCATGAGAACTAGGCCTTTAAAAAAAAATCTTAAAAATCTTAAGAAAATCACTTATTCCTGAAAAAAAAAATAAAAAAAAAATGTTGCATGCAAAAATTTACATAGAACTACAACATAGCGACAACCATAGACTTCGGTGAAGACGTTGCTGAATTCATGATATGAAGACAATTTGATGCATCAGTCTAGGGGGAGATTGTTAGGCCCTAGAAGTGTGAGACTGACGCATCAATATACGCAACGGGCTACGGTTGCGATCTAGGCCTTAATGGGTTAGTTTATATTAAATTTGGATCTTGTATAGGTTATTTGGGCCGCCTAAGGACATGTGGGCCAGGCAGGCCCATGGGGAGCCCATGTGGGGCATGTGCTTTCTTGAGTATAAAGCCTAGTTTGTTTCACTAACTAGGGTGAGGTCTCTTTGTTACATAAATTCTAGAGAATCAGAGAGGGAGTCGATTTGGTGGTTTTGTATACTCATACCAGACGTTTTTGCTAACAATAGTAATAGAAACGTGTGTGAATTAAAAATTGTTTCGGTGTTCTTCATATTTCTTGTTTTTCGATTTTCTTGAATTTCTCCAAGTTTGGATTCCGCACATCCTTGGTGTTTGTTTGATATCATTGTTTGATCTGGTTGATTTGGGACTTGCAAATAGTAAATATTATTTTAAGCATTTGTTTTTCTATTAAATATATTTTATTCGTTATTAAATTTGACTTATTTTCTAATAACTTACGTATGTTAACTTTTTTTAAAAATCTAACTCGACAGCTATATTTATTTATTTTTTCAACATTGCAACATAAATCTTTTGTAAATGAATATTGTAACGCTATCGTACCAAACTGAACTAAAGCCAACGATAAATAGATATTTAATATTTGAAGTATTTATTTTCAATAATATTTTATTCATCATTTAATTTGATTTTTTAATAACTTTTGTTGTATGTTTATTTTTTTCAACATTTTATTATCCACTCTATAAATAAGCAACATCTTTAAGCTTTGGGTAGTTGTACATTTGGCTTTGGGTGGTTTTAAAAAAAAATGTGAATTTTACTTTTTAACCCAATTCTTTCTATTTATTGCAAATTTAACTTACAAAATTGATTTTGTTCACCTTAAATCCAAAACTTTTCTTCTTTTACAATTTAACCTCACAATTTTTCTACTTTTCATCTTTCACAAATTTTCGATTTATGTTTCGTACTAAATTTTAAGAGTTACCACGTAGCAATGTGCTTGTGTGGTTCCACGTTTTTACGTTTTGTTCATAATTTTGCGAGTTAACACGGCACAACGTCCATGTGTAGTTCAAGGTCTTTACGTCTATTGTTTTTCATCTTACAGGTTCGTCACAACGCGTGGGTCATTGATCAACTTAGTTATTAAAACACTATAAAGAAGCAACATATTTATGCATACGTGTTGGAATCTTGGCTTTAGGGGTTTTTCAAAGAAAAATTGGTTATGTATATGGTTGTTGTAACCTTGGCTTTGGGAGTTTTTAAAAAAAATGGTTATGCATACTTTTCACCCAAAAGTGTTTCATAAATTACTTTTAACCCAAAACTATTTGTTTTTTTACTTTTAACCCTAGACTTTTTATCTTTCGCAATCTATCATCACAACTTTTTTTTTACTTTCAACTTTTAGTCCTTTATAGTTTTCATTTTTCGTAAATTTTTCGCTTTATGCTTCGTTCTAAATTTTGTGACTTAACACATCGCAACGTGCGTCTTTGGTTTAACGTTTTTACATTTCGTTCTAAATTTTGCGAGTTAACACGATGCAACGTGCGTGTGTGGGTGAACATTTTTACATCGTCTATTTTTTTCCGTTTGACATGTTCAACAAAACGTGCGGCTCCTAAATCGACTTAGTTATAACTAAAGAATCCCCACCGCATTGCGGCGGGTTGTAATTCTAGTTACTATAAATAAGCAATAAAAACATGCAATAGAATTTGTACATTGTGCTTTATGAGTTTTAAAAAAAAAACTTGATTTTTTACTTTTAATCCAAAGGTTTTTAACTTTTGCAAATTTAACCCTACATAATTTGTTTTTTTAACTTTAACACAAAACTTTTCATTATTTGCAATTTAACTTCACAACTTTTGTCACTTATAGTTTTCATCTTTCGCAAATTTTCGTTTTACGTATAGTTCTAAATTTTTCGAGTTAATACGGCGCAACGTACGACTGTGGTTCAACTTTTTTATGTTTTGTTTCAAATTTTGCAACTTAACACGGCCCAACGTGCATGTGTGGTTGAATGTTTTTACCTCTATTTTTTCATGTTTGACAGGTTCGTCGCAACATGCAGATCCTAGGTCGAGTCAGTGTTGGTGGTCGATGACGGTTGTGTGGTATTAGTACTATTTGACACAGTTTTACACCCTGCCGCAACCCGGGGTGTGCTTTGGGGGTTTTTTCAAAGAAAAAATGGTTGTGCATATGGTTGTTGTAACCCTGGCTTTGGGGGTTTTAAAAAAAAAAATTGATTTTTTTTACATTCCACCCAAAGGTAATTCATAAATTACTTTTTAACCCAAAACTATTTGTTTCTTTTACTTTTAACCCAAAACGTTTTATCTTTTGCAATCTATCCTCATAACTTTTTTTACTTTCAACTTTGGTCCTTTATAGTTTTCATTTTCCGCAAATTTTTCGCTTTATTCTTGTTTCTAAATTTTGTGACTTAACACATCGCAACGTGCGTCTTTAGTTTAACGTTTTTACGTTTCGTTCTAAATTTTGCGAGTTAACACGACGCAACATGCGTGTGTGGGTGAACGTTTTTACATCGTGTATTATTTTCCCCGTTTGACAGGTTTAACATAACGTGCGGGTCCTAGATCGACTTAGTTATAACTAAAGAATCTCCGACGCACTTCGGCGTGTCGCAATCCTAGTTATGATAATTTTTTAATTGAAAACGGATACACTGTCGATGTTGTGCCAAACCGAACCAAAAACGACCGAACAACATCTACATCGGTACTGTCACACCCCCAAAATGCACCTGCGGAATACTACCGCTTGGAGGCGTAACTGACCAGGATCCAGCCACCAATCATATTGAACAAGCATGTACGTAATACATAAAATCCAACTAATACAATTGGTGTCCAAACAAAACATAGTTAAGTTGCAAGCGGAAGCATAACGTTTAAAACCAAAACATAAGTTTAATTGTTTCAAAGTTAACATGACACACAACTGTCCATGTCCCACAACGACTCTCTTCCATGCAAGCTCCAGTTAAGTACCTAAAGACCTGCGAAGCATGTAGTAACGAGTCAACAACAAGTTGAGTGAGTTCACTGTTGGGTGTTCAGTTTTAAGTTGTTCCGAAAACAGTTTTCCTTTAACTGGCATTCTGCCGTGGGGGTTACCCCATAGTTGAAAACGTGATTTGTTTACCCATTTATTCTGGCAATACAGCCGTGGGGGCTACCCCGTGTAGTTATCTGGCATTTCGGCCGTGGGGGCTACCCCATGTATATACTAGACTCGTTACCATATCGACTGCTGACTGTAGTCATGTTTATGTGCCCTGAACTGTCAATGTCTATCATCATTGACGTGCCCAGATCCATTAGTTCACGCCCGTCCTCTGCGGCACGGTGTGAGGCTTGTCAAACCTAAATAGCGCTATCTAACTAATGACCCGCTCGCCATTGGCCCGGCGATTAAGTCGATATAAAAAGGAGGGACTTCGTGATAGAGTTTTGGTCTAGTACGAGTTGTCTGTCCATGAGGACGAGGAATTACATTCCTGAACCAATACTGTCCTACCCAAGAAAGGACGAGGAATCTACGTTCCTTAACCCCATTCCCAACCCAGGGAATCCCATGCTTTGTAGAGGGTGTGAACTCACCTTGGTTTGCTCGGCAGATACACAAAAAGGTCAATCAAGTTGTGTGTGGTCAACTACGTCCTAACATAGATACCATTCAAGTCAGGTTCATATCCAAGTAGTGCACGTATGTTCTACACGTATTGTACACAAGTAACGATCATGGCATACAGGTCTAGCATGGCAGTTTGAATCAACAGTTCGTAGTAAGTTCCACAGTAACATTCATGTAACAACCAAAGGCTAAGTGTGCGGCCCAACTACTTAGGCCCATAACAGTGTGCCAGTCCAAACATTGTGTACGGGTGTCATGGTCTCGAGTCGAGACTGTACGGTCTCGAGTTGTGCCTATGAGTTCTCGAGTCGCAACTGTGGAGGTCTCGAGTTAGGCATGTACTGGTCTCGAGTCATAATCGGACCCGCAACCATGGTCTCGAGTCATGATGTTTATGTGCTGGTAATGCATGGTCTCGAGTCGAGACTAGGGGTTCTCGACTCGCAACCTGTGTCGCAACCGTGATTTCGAGTTGTCTCGCATATGGTCTCGAGTCGAGACAGAAGGTCTCGAGTCGAGACAGAAGGTCTCGACAGGCACACCTGCTAAATGTCAGCGCATGTACTAACCAATAGAATTTGGATTTCATGATTTGGTGTACTATCCAATGAGGTTTCACAAACATGTTTATTTGTCTAACAATTTATAAAAATTGATCAAACAACTAATTTTCAAATATTCAAGACACATTCATAACATGTTCATGTTGTTCTTCATATTATTCAAGTATTCATCATGATCATTCAAACTTGTTCATCATATTTTAGGGTTTTTATCATTAATCACAATCATAACATGAATAACAATCAAAACACTTGAACATACTCATCTAATGGTTTCAAATCATCACATAACACCTCAAACTCGACTCTACACTAATTCGATTTCCACACATGTAGCCGGTTTAACAAGCATTCGGTTCTTAGCACAAGAGTGTACAATCCGATTAACATGACATTATCTAATACACATATGCAAGCCGATTTCATGAACATCAACAATTAATGGTTTAAATCACATTTAGACACAAGATATCATTAGCTCATTATGCAATATATCCGAAATCAAGACATGTTAGCCGAATAACATCATCATACACATCCGATTCACAAGAACATCATCATTCGTACAACTATTCTAGTTAAACCATGTCATCCATAACGTCTAACAATAAACATCATAAAACACTAACCGGTTGATGAGGAGTGTGTGAAGAAGAGTAAGTTTGTTGTCCGAAAGTTTCCGAGTGAAGAACACAAGCGAATCCGAGAGCTTGGCTTGCTACCCTTGATCCGACACAAGGTAAGAGGGTGGTGTTGCTAGGGTTTTAGTGAGAGAGAATGTGGGAGTGTGTGTGTTGTCCAAAGAAATGGCAAAAATGGCTAGGAGTATAAGTTATATACTAGCTCTTAAGTTGGTTCACCCTAGTGGGTTTCCGAGTGGGGTGAAGAGGGACATGGCCCAACCGGCCCAACAGTTACACTATTCACACGAGACCGCATGGTCTCGAGTCGGGTTCTTGTGTCTCGAGTCATATACATACAAGCATACATATAAACATAACACATAATCACATAGGATGTTCACTTATATCATTCATTAAATCAACAAGTCAATAAGTCACATAACGTTCAAGCATGTTACGTCAAGATACAACGAAAGGTTCTAAATTTCGAGTTGTCACATCATCCCCAAGTTGAAAGAAATTTCGTCCCGAAATTTGGTAAGCACTCACTGAGGAAGCTAGTTAAGTTGTATGGTTTTCCCGGTTTTCCTGGGGTGTCACATCCACCCCCCGTTGATCTGGAATTTCGTCCTGAAATTCCGTAGCTTCGGCCTCAGTAGTGGTTGTACTGTTTGCGAACAGTTGGGGATACTTTTGTTTCATCCGATCTTCGCGTTCCCAGGTGAACTCTAGGCCGCGACGTGAGTTCCAACGAACTCGAACGAGAGGTATTCTAGTGCTCTTGAGGACCTTAATATCTCGGTCCGTGATTTCAACTGGTTCCTCGACGAATCATAACTGTTCGTCGATAGTGAGTTCCTTTAGAGGAACTACGTGGGTCTCATCTGACAGACACTTTTTCAGATTCGACACGTGGAAAACGTTGTGAACTGCACTGAGTTCTGCTGGTAAGTTCAGTCTGTAGGCCACCTTGCCTATCTTCTCGATGATTTCAAAAGGTCCAACGTATCGTGGGTTGAGTTTGCCTCGTTTACCAAAACGAACCACACCCTTCCAGGGTGAAACTTTGAGTAGCACCCGCTCCCCAACCTGGAGCTCTAGGGGTTTTCTGCCCTTATCGGCGTATACTTTCTGACGGTCACGGGCTGCCGCCATGCGTTTTCGTATTTGAGCAATTTGTTCGGTCGTGTCTACCACATGTTCTGGACCAGTGATCTGACTATCCCCCACCTCTGCCCAACAAAGAGATGACCGGCATTTACGTCCGTACAATGCCTCAAACGGAGCGGCTTTAATGCTGGTGTGGTAGCTGTTATTGTACGAGAATTCCACAAGTGGCAGATGCTTTTCCCAGCTGTTGCCAAAGTCGATTACACATGCACGAAGCATGTCTTCTAAGGTTTGAATAGTGCGCTCGGACTGCCCGTCCGTCTGAGGGTGATACGGTGTGCTCATGTCTAATCGTGAGCCAAAGGATTTGTGCATTGCTTGCCACAGTTCTGAAGTAAAACGTGCATCTCGATCTGAGATAATAGAGGTGGGCACCCCGTGCCTCGAAACCACTTCCTTGAGGTATACTTCTGCTAGAGTGGAGAATTTATCCGTCTCCTTGATCGCCAAGAAGTGTGCGGACTTTGTGAGTCGATCCACGATCACCCAAATAGTATCATTTCCCCGCTGAGATCTAGGTAGGCCAGTAACGAAATCCATGGAAATTTGCTCCCATTTCCATTGTGGTATCTCTGGTTGCTGGAGTAGGCCTGAGGGTTTCTGATATTTAGACTTGACTCTCGCACAAGTCAAACACTTGCTGACGTAGGTTGCTATGTGGGCCTTCATGCTAGGCCACCAGTACGTAGTTTTGATATCATGGTACATTTTATCTGAGCCAGGATGTACCGAGTAACGAGACTTGTGTGCCTCATCCATCACAAGCTCTCGCAGGTTGCCATAGAGTGGGATCCAAATGCGTCCCGTTACGTAGTAAGCACCGTCTTCCTTTCGTTCTAAGCGTTGCCTTAAGCCACGTAGGGCTTCAGCCCTGACGTTTTCTGGTTTCAATGCTTCTATCTGAGCAGCTCGTATTTGGGAAGGAAGACTAGAATGGATCGTGAGTTGCAAAGCTCGTACGCGCTTAGGCGCAGTGTCCTTTCGACTGAGGGCGTCAGCCACAACATTGGCCTTGCCCGGGTGATACCTGATTGAGCACTCGTAGTCATTCAGTAGCTCGACCCATCGTCGTTGTCGCATGTTCAGTTCCTTCTGCTTGAAGATATGCTCGAGGCTCCTGTGGTCGGTGTAGATGGCGCACTTGGTACCGTACAGGTAATGTCGCCATAACTTAAGTGCGAAAACAACAGCTCCCAGCTCTAAGTCGTGCGTAGTGTAGTTTCTTTCATGAACTTTGAGTTGGCGTGAGGCGTAGGCTATAACTTTATCTCGTTGCATCAACACACATCCAAGGCCCTGAATTGATGCGTCACAGTAAACCACAAAGTCGTCTGTGCCCTCTGGCAATGAGAGGATAGGTGCGCTGCAAAGTCTATCCTTTAAATGCTGAAATGCTGATTCCTGTGTATTTCCCCAGCGATAAACAACGCCTTTCTGCGTTAGTGAGGTGAGAGGCTGTACAATCTTGGAAAACTCCTTAATGAACCTCCTGTAGTAACCTGCCAAACCTAAGAATTGGCGAATTTCCTTTGGTGTACGAGGTGCAGGCCAGTTCTTAATCGAGTCCACCTTGGATGGATCAACATGAATCCCATCCTTGTTTACCACATGGCCTAGGAAATGGACTTCACGAAGCCAGAAGTCGCATTTTGAGAACTTCGCGTAAAGTTGTTCCGTTCGAAGGAGTTCCAAAATAAGTCGTAGATGCTGCTCGTGTTCCTCCTGACTCTTAGAATAGATCAGGATGTCGTCGATGAAGACTATAACGAACTTGTCTAGGTAAGGCTTGCACACTCGATTCATCAAGTCCATGAAAACCGCAGGCGCGTTTGTCAGCCCAAAAGGCATGACCAAAAACTCATAGTGCCCATAGCGAGTTCTAAAGGTTGTTTTAGAGACATCCTCTTCTCGGACTCTCAGCTGATGATATCCCGATCTCAAATCGATCTTTGAATAATAGCTTGACCCTTGCAGCTGGTCGAACAAGTCGTCAATTCGTGGTAGGGGATAACGATTCTTCACCGTCACCTTGTTGAGTTCCCGGTAGTCGATGCACATTCTGAAGGTACCATCCTTCTTGTTCACAAATAGTACTGGAGCTCCCCAGGGCGATGAGCTAGGGCGAATAAAACCCTTATCCAAGAGTTCTTGTAGTTGGGTAGAGAGTTCTTCCAACTCTGATGGAGCTAAACGATAAGGTGCACGAGCTATAGGCGCAGCTCCAGGAGCTAGTTCAATCTGAAACTCGACTTGGCGATGAGGCGGAAGACCAGGTAATTCCTCAGGAAATACCTCCGGATAGTCGCGTACAACTGGAAAATCTTCTATCTTCTTCTCTTTCTCCGAGGTGTCAGTAATGAGAGCCAAAATGGCAGTGTGGCCCTTTCGCAAGCACTTCTGGGCCTTAAGGAAAGAGATGACGTTCTCAACAGCGCCCTTCCTGTCGCCACGAATCATGAGAGGCTCACCACTGGAACCAGGAATACGAACAATCTTCTCGTTGCAAAGAATCTTTGCTCGGTGTTGGGACAACCAATCCATTCCAATGACAACATCGAAACTACCCAAGACGATAGGAATGGGGTCGATAGAGAAGGTCTGGTTAGCAAGAACAAGTTTACAACCCTTGACTACGTGTGTGGCTTCTAAACTCTTACCATTTGCTAGCTCTACAGTGTGCTTGTTGTTCAAAGGTGTTGGAATACGCTTAAGCATTTGACTAACTTCTAGTGACACGTAGCTAGTATCGGCACCCGAATCAAATAAAACTGTAACATAAAAGTCGTCGAGAAGGAACTTACCCGCCACAACATTGGGGTCGTTCCTTGCTTCACCTTGGCCAATCACGAACGCCTGCCCCCTGGCTCCATTGTTGTTGTTCCCATTGTTACCATTCCCCTGATTATTGTTGTTGTTGTTCTGGTTCCTGTTCAATTGGGGACAATCTTTCTTGAAGTGGCCTTCTGCTCCACACTGAAAGCACCCTTTGTTGTTACCCTGCTGCTGTTGCTGCTGCCGCTGGTTCTGTGGGGCCTGTTGTTGACGATTCTGGTTTGCGGGGTACAAGCTTCTGCAATCCTTGGCGGCGTGACCTGGCTTGTTGCACCGATGACAGTTGCCCCTGGTGCATGGCCCGCTGTGGTGTAGGTTGCAGCGATTGCACTTAGGGTGATTCCCCTTGTACCCACCATGACTTTGACCACCAGATGATTGCTGACTGGGGCTCTTGTAGTCATCAGTCCTTCTCTGCTGAGACTGAGATTGCACAGAAGTTGAACCCTTGCTTGAAGCTCCATCCCATTTCCGTTTGTTGTCACTAGGAGCATCCGAAGTAGCTGTAGCACTTATGCGCTTGGGTAACCTGTTCTACTCCACCGCTTGATCCGTAAGACGGTGAGCCAACTGAACAACCTGCTGAATAGTGGCAAGGTTTGCTGAAGTCACATGACTTTGGATCTCTGGCACCAAGCCCTTGAGAAAGAGTTCAATTCATTTAATTGGAGGGTCCACCATAGTAGGACACAGTAAGGCAAGCTCATTCGATCTCTTAGTGTACGCCTCAATTTCTGACCTCGTCATCTTGAGGTTGTAGAACTCGACTTCCAGCTTATGAATGTCATCACGACTGCAGTATTCCTCCTTGATCATCTCCTTAAAAGTTTCCCATGGTTTGAGAAAAGCTTCTCAAACCAGTGGAGGAGGCCTACAGCTCCTTCAGTGCCGCTAAAAGCAGTGGGTCGGCAGTCCATAAAAGTTTTAAAGGTGCACACAGGTGGCTGAGCATGTTGACCTATTGTGTGTGAAAGAAAAGACAGACTTTAACACAAAGGTTGGTTCACGAGAGTAGGATCTAAAAATCCTAGAATGAGTTCGGACTGCAGGATATACCTCCTGCGTGTGCAGCTGCAAGTGCCGCAGCAACTCGTTCGTTGATCAGTGCCGTCAACTGGGCTTGAGTCATGTTAACGCGTCCACTCATGATCTTCATATAAGAGGGAAACATGAGTGAGAGAGGTTCGTGAAAGTGCGATAGCGGAAGAGAGTAAGCACACACGTGTTCAAGCAACAGTAGTTAGACTAACCAAGCATACTATGAGCAATGTACTATGTAACTAACAAGTAGGCAATATATACACAAATCATATCACCTAGAATGTCGAGCCTTGCATGTGGAGTGAAGCGTCGTTGTGGATCGTAGAGCACTGTACAGGTTATAGTCTGATTTTAATAAAACATTTTCCCTTATTAAAACCAAGTTCACTATAACCAATGGCTCTAATACCAATCTGTCACACCCCCAAAATCCACCTGCGGAATACTACCGCTTGGAGGCGTGACTGACCAGGATCCAGCCACCAATCATATTGAACAAGCATGTAAGTAATACATAAAATCCAACTAATACAATTGGTGTCCAAACAAAACATAGTTAAGTTGCAAGCGGAAGCATAACGTTTAAAACCAAAACATAAGTTTAATTGTTTCAAAGTTAACATGACACACAACTGTCCATGTCCCACAACGACTCTCTTCCATGCAAGCTCCAGTTAAGTACCTAAAGACCTGCGAAGCATGTAGTAACGAGTCAACAACAAGTTGAGTGAGTTCACTGTTGGGTGTTCAGTTTTAAGTTGTTCCGAAAACAGTTTTCCTTTAACTGGCATTCTGCCGTGGGGGTTACCCCATAGTTGAAAACGTGATTTGTTTACCCATTTATTCTGGCAATACAGCCGTGGGGGCTACCCCGTGTAGTTATCTGGCATTTCGGCCGTGGGGGCTACCCCATGTATACACTAGACTCGTTACCATATCGACTGCTGACTGTAGTCATGTTTATGTGCCCTGAACTGTCAATGTCTATCATCATTGACGTGCCCAGATCCATTAGTTCACGCCCGTCCTCTGCGGCACGGTGTGAGGCTTGTCAAACCTAAATAGCTCTATCTAACTAATGACCCGCTCGCCATTGGCCCGGCGATTAAGTCGATATAAAAAGGAGGGACTTCGTGATAGAGTTTTGGTCTAGTACGAGTTGTCTGTCCATGAGGACGAGGAATTACATTCCTGAACCAATACTGTCCTACCCAAGAAAGGACGAGAAATCTACGTTCCTTAACCCCATTCCCAACCCAGGGAATCCCATGCTTTGTAGAGGGTGTGAACTCACCTTAGTTTGCTCGGCAGATACACAAAAAGGTCAATCAAGTTGTGTGTGGTCAACTACGTCCTAACATAGATACCATTCAAGTCAGGTTCATATCCAAGTAGTGCACGTATGTTCTACACGTATTGTACACAAGTAACGATCATGGCATACAGGTCTAGCATGCCAGTTTGAATCAACAGTTCGTAGTAAGTTCCACAGTAACATTCATGTAACAACCAAAGGCTAACTGTGCGGCCCAACTACTTAGGCCCATAACAGTGTGCCAGTCCAAACATTGTGTACGGGTGTCATGGTCTCGAGTCGAGACTGTGCGGTCTCGAGTTGTGCCTATGAGTTCTCGAGTCGCAACTGTGGAGGTCTCGAGTTAGGCATGTACTGGTCTCGAGTCGTAATCGGACCCGCAACCATGGTCTCGAGTCATGATGTTTATGTGCTGGTAATGCACGGTCTCGAGTCGAGACTAGGGGTTCTCGACTCGCAACCTGTGTCGCAACCGTGATTTCGAGTTGTCTCGCATATAGTCTCGAGTCGAGACAGAAGGTCTCGACAGGCACACCTGCTAAATGACAGCGCATGTACTAACCAATAGAATTTGGATTTCATGATTTGGTGTACTATCCAATGAGGTTTCACAAACATGTTTATTTGTCTAACAATTGATAAAAATGGACCAAACAACTAATTTTCAAATATTCAAGACACATTCATAACATGTTCATGTTGTTCTTCATATTATTCAAGTATTCATCATGATCATTCAAACTTGTTCATCATATTTTAGGGTTTTTATCATTAATCACAATCATAACATGAATAACAATCAAAACACTTGAACATACTCATCTAATGGTTTCAAATCATCACATAACACCTCAAACTCGACTCTACACTAATCCGATTTCCACACATGTAGCCGGTTTAACAAGCATTCGGTTCTTAGCACAAGAGTGTACAATCCGATTAACATGACATTATCTAATACACATATGCAAGCCGATTTCATGAACATCAACAATTAATGGTTTAAATCACATTTAGACACAAGATATCATTAGCTCATTATGCAATATATCCGAAATCAAGACATGTTAGCCGAATAACATCATCATACACATCCGATTCACAAGAACATCATCATTCGTACAACTATTCTAGTTAAACCATGTCATCCATAACGTCTAACAATAAACATCATAAAACACTAACCGGTTGATGAGGAGTGTGTGAAGAAGAGTAAGTTTGTTGTCCGAAAGTTCCGAGTGAAGAACACAAGCAAATCCGAGAGCTTGGCTTGCTACCCTTGATCCGACACAAGGTAAGAGGGTGGTGTTGCTAGGGTTTTAGTGAGAGAGAATGTGGGAGTGTGTGTGTAGGAGAGTGTGTGTTGTCCAAAGAAATGGCAAAAATGGCTAGGATTATAAGTTATATACTAGCTCTTAAGTTGGTTCACCCTAGTGGGTTTCCGAGTGGGGTGAAGAGGGACATGGCCCAACCGGCCCAACAGTTACACTATTCACTCGAGACCGCATGGTCTCGAGTCGGGTTCTTGTGTCTCGGGTCGTATACATACAAGCATACATATAAACATAACACATAATCACATAGGATGTTCACTTATATCATTCATTAAATCAACAAGTCAATTAGTCACATAACGTTCAAGCATGTTACGTCAAGATACAACGAAAGGTTCTAAATTTCGAGTTGTCACAGGTACCACCTATATTTTAATTTTTTTTACTTTCGATAAACTGACCCCGTGTCACTACCATACTGTACCGAACCAAACCAAATGACATCGGTACCAGTATCTGTATTCATTTTTATGGTTTCCTGTTTGATAACAGATAAAGTACCAAAACTGTAGTGAACCAAACTGAAAACGACCGAACAACATTGTTATTGACACCCTTATTTATTTTTATTGTTTTTTGCTTTCGATAATCTAACATTGTGTTATTATCGTACTGTACTAAACAACATTGGTACCAATACGTGTATTCATTTTTAGGGCTTCGGTTCAATAATTTTCATTTATACAACTCCGTATATGATGATAAATGAATATAACTACCGGTACCTTGATGATTTGAACTGATTTATACGGTTCGAACAACATGGGTGTCGTACCAGTGTTTGTTTTTCATCATTTTCGGTCGATGTAAAACATCAGTTGATCTATATGCTAAGTGTATGTATTGTACCGTTACTTAACAAACCAAAACAATACAAATTGAAAGCCAACAATAACGTACCGCTGCAAGACATGGATAAAAAAAACCCTAGTTAGCTATTATTTGTCACAAGCAACCGATAAAATATGCAACGATTTCTCACAAAGATGAAAATAGCAATCATAAATAATTGGGAATGTTTTTCACCCAGTGAAATTTTTCATTTAGGCCGTTTCTTATATAGTGGGGAACCCGCGCGTTGCATCGGAGCAAAATTCAAACCTAAAAAAGTTAATAAATCGTATATATGTTGTGTGTGTATATAAAAGCACTCGCGTTTCGTGGCTGCAACGCACGGGAAACCCTTATGATAAACACTATATAGTATACTGCAACATTTTATAATATAGTGGGAAACCCGTGCGTTACGACGAAGTCAACAATTTATATCTAAATTTTTAACTAACTTCTCAAAAATTACAAAACAAATTTTATGTTAAATTTGATTAATTCTGGTTCACTGATTAGTCCTTTAATCCAAATACACAAATACAATAGAATGTATTTTGAATATATGATCTTGATGAATGTGATAAGGTTATTATCCACAAGCTTCTTTTTTATTATTTGTAAATAATCTAATATATAGTATAGGTTTATTAAATATAGATGCTATTGATCAAGGTAAGAGGGGTATGAATGGAAGAAAATGACAAAAAGTTAGACATTTTAACTTGAGCCTTCATATGTCATATTAAAATTTTATGAGAATTTATCATTTTGTGCATTGGAAATACTTTATATAGTAATATAGATAACGTTTTTAAGCTTAGATTCTTTTAATCTTCTTCATATTGCTTCATAATCCTTAAGTTCCCATCAATGGTCAGTTTTATCCTTGGGCCTACATAATAAGTCCAAACATAAAATGTAACTTTTCCAAAGGTATAATCATTGTACCGGGATTGTAAATATGTACCATACAAATAACACACTCAAGTTAAAATTAAAATTATTATTTTTAGTTAATTACATATTAAAACAATTCTCATTTTAAGTTTATAAGCAAGGATCTAAACCAGCCAAGTCATTCATGAGTTGTTTAAGACCGGCTAACAAAAAAACTCGAATCCAGACGAGCTTAAACGAGCTCAAGCCTAAAAATAAACTTTTTAATAAATGAGTCCGGATCCAAGCTTTACTTATCGAGTTAAGCTATCTCTCGAGTCTATTTATTTTAATAAATTAATCAACCTGCTCTAGAACACCGTCGCCACCCTTGTGGGTATTGCCGGCGGGTTCGACTAGCTAGGACAAGTACCCGCTCGAGATTTTGATTTCGTCGATAATTCCGACCGTTGGACAAGGGTCCCTTGACCGGTATTTAAAAAAAATGCACACTTTATATATTTAACTTTCACCCACATATTTTAAACACACACTCTCAAAATCCAGCATTACCAAAACCCTTTTAGCTCTCTACAATGGATTCCTAAAAAAAAAATATTGAGGTGTCAGTTCGAGCAAACGAGGGACCGATACTAGCAAAAGAGGCACCGGTTCGAGTAAACAAGGAACCGGTTCGAGCCGAGGTGGTGCTTTTGGTGGTGAAGGGTATATGTGACAACCTCCTACGCCGCATATCTACGTAACCCCTTTACCGCCCTATATGTTTGGCAACAACCAAACTATTTTTTTCATAACCTATGGTTCCATCGGTTCGGCTTGTTTTCTCGCCGGAAGAAATGCAAGTCGGAAATGAAGAACGTGTAGAGGAGAATGTGGAAAACACCAAAACCAGAATAAAATGGAAGATTCGCGAACCGGGCCACCCGGGCGGAATGCACTCCCAAGGAGGAAGAAATGCTGGCTAAAACATTCATCCACGTATCGGTAGACCGGTTAAAAGGAAACCGACAAATAATAGATGGTTTTTGAAAAGAGGTCCATAAACACTTCGTTGCTTTTGGGGTTAATGGTGACCGAACGCATGATCAACTAAACTTAAAATGAGCTCCAATGTTGACTAAAATTAATTGGCTCAACGGCCTTTACATTCAAGCGTTGGCCGATGCAAGATAAGAAAATATCCTCGTCTCTACAGCCTTGATTAACGAACAACGCGAACGTGTCTTTCAAGTGGCAAGAAACAGAGATTTTCAAACGTATATTATGCCTCACGAAAATCTCGACATAGAAGTGCAAAAAGTCTTCGTAGCCTGCAAACGAAAACTTGCAGAAAAATGGGGTTGGCCGACGAGCCATTTACCGGATTTCTAAGATGTGTTTTATTTCCAAAAATGTTGTTTTTATTTTGGTGTTTCTTTTAATGTATTTTTATTTTTATTTCCATGAAGTTTATTTTTTTTTTATAAAACAATTGACTTTATTTGAATTAAAAAAAAATGGTTTATGACATGGGTAGATGCCGTCAATGTTCACTTGTTAATGGGCAATTTGAATCAAATTTGACATGATGGGTCTTAGTTGATTGAGGCTGAAGTACTTACCCTTAAGTGTCTCATTCTCTTAATAACACTAAGTGTGGAAGGGGTGCTCCCCACATGAGGAGTGGTAAACTTTCCTCCTAACCAATCATTTCATGTCATGTCAACTTAGCTCTTTACTAATTTGCCGTTCAAAAAAAAAAAACACTAGGGTTACTCCCCACATGGGGAGTGGTAAACAATTTTCTTAAAAATATCGGATAAATGTGTGATTGATTGGAAGAGAGTAAGGCCCGCCATTAAACCTCTCTCTCCTCTTCCCCACATCGGTGACTATTACCCGAATCCTACTCAATCACCCTACTCAAACAAGGGGTGACGACAGTATACCCGTGCAGGGACTACACACCTAGCTCCATCTCCCCGCAGACGCCCCTTCCACCATAATAGACTAAGGGGCTGTTTGGTAGCCTCTGAATGGTCATTAAGAGGCTATCTCTTAATAGAACCATTAAGAATTTTACCAAAGATAAGGTAGAAGAATGTGACATGTGATGATTTATCATTCAGATGTTACCTCTTAACCATTCAGACTTGAGATTGCCTCTTATTCATTCAGAGGTTTTAAACCATTAAAAGGTAGCATCTGAATGGTCATTAAGAGCCTACCAAACAGCCCCTAAGATAATAAGAAAAATGGTTGACAACTACTAATTATATTAATAGTAATAAACTACCGATAATAAATAGATTGACATTACAATTATAATTATAAATTTATAAAATATTAAAAGAAGCTAGGTAAAAACTATAAAATTTTACGTTATGTATATTTCTCATGTATCTTTGGCACAAAATTCTTAAAGAGTGAATTTCACGTTTTCTTCTTTATCTTTATACCAAATTTCAAGCGGCGTCCTTTATCTTTAAAATTGATGATTATTGTACTTAATGTTTTAAGAACCTACATGTTATGTCCTTTAACCATAACCCAGTTAGATTTTTCTGTTAAATCTGATCATGTGCAAAACACATGAGGGTAGAATTGTCTTTTTACCCTATCCTTTAAAAGAAAAAAAAATATTCTCTCTCTCTCTCTAAACCAACACACACTCTCTTCATCCTCTATGCCACCACCTCCTTCCACTGCCACCTCCTTCTACACCACCACAAATCCTATCAAGCATAAATATCATGCCTTCGATCAGTAACTACCTAGATTAAAATCCCCATTAAAACCTTAAATTTCACACTCAATTTACAGTCTCACAAATAAAACCCAAACTTGCATCTCATCAAATCTAAGACAAAAACACCACTTGCATTCACACAGATCTACAAATTGAAAAAAAAAACACCCATCATCAATTTGCAGTCTCACACATGATTTGAAGAAAAATCTTAGATCCGTAGTATTGAACAAACACAAGGACGTGGCAGCAACTACTCCGGCTGCTGCGGTGAGTAGCAACGACGTGACGGCGGCAGCAGCAGCTCCGGCGGCTGCGGTGGAAGGGTGAGTGTTTCCGGCGGCTGCGGTGGTAGGGAACCCTGGTGGAGTTGATGAAGGGTGGTGTCAGGTTGGTCATTGGTGGGTGAAGGATGTGTGTATGAGAGAGAGAGTGTGTGGTGGTTTGTGGCTGTTGGTGGTGGTGGTTGGTGGCTGGTATAGAGAGGGAGGGTAGAGAGAGAGGTATAGAGAGATGCAGAGATGGGTTATATTGTTATTTATATTATATATATAATATAATATATTACATTATATTATATCATCTTTCTGATGACATGGTCCAAGATAGGACTGCGTGGAGGCATAGGATTAGGGTTAAGGACTTCTAGAAGATACTACAGTAAGGTCTTAGGTGTATTTTAAGGAGGTAGGTTTTTCCTAGTCTTTAAGGGACTTTTTCGGTGATTGCCTTCTTGTGTTTATGCCCAAATGATGTTGTATGCATGCTATTATACATGATTTACATTATATTGTGTCAACTCGGATCAATTTCTTGGTATGGGGGACTTCTTATTTGTATATTCTTCGACTTGGTGTGTTGGTTTGTTGTTCGTTTTTGAGCCGATGGTCTCTCTGGAAGCAGCCTCTCTATCCCTATGGATAGAGGCAAGGTCTGCCTACATCCCACCCTCCCCAGACCCTATAAGTAGCTTTGCTATTTGTAGGATTTACTGGGTATGGTTGTTGTTGTTGTACATTATATGGGTAAAAAGACTAAATTACCCTTGTGTGATCTAACTTAACAGAAAAATTTAACTGGGTTAGCGTTAAAGGACATAACATGCAGGATTTTAAAACATTAAGTACAAAAATCATCAAATTTAAAGATAAAGGACACCGCTTGAAATTTGGTATAAAGATAAAGGACAAAACGTGAAATTCACTCATTCTTAAATGTGACATAAACGAAATAGAAGTTATATAATAAACGGTCAATCAGTTAACCCGTTAAGTTGAACTAAACGAAACAGACTTGTAAATGAATGTTAGATTTGTATCGTTTTCATTTTCCAAATTTTTGAAAAAATATAACATTCTAATTTCTAAGTGTATCCGGGGTGCATGGGGAGGTGAGCGGGGAAGGGAGTTGCCGCAAGGGGAATACGACGCGAACCAAGGCCGTCTCCGAAAATATTCTAAAACTGTTTGGCCCTGAGCGAGTAGAAGAAAACGGGCCCCTATAAGATAAACTAAATAATTCAATTTAAAAAAGAATAGATAAATATATTTGAATAAGTACATATGCATCTAATAGAAAATAGAAAACATAGGAATATATAAAAATATGGGTCGCTAAAATATAACTTTTTAAAAAAAATATAAATATATAAAAAAATTTAGAAATATATACAAACCTGTGGAATCAAACTTGCTATTGTGCGGGGTGAAAACTTTATCTATTTTCCTTGCACTCAATATTGCGTACGAAATAAAAAAGATCCAAAAAAAATATAGTCTTAATATGTTCAAAACCTATTCGCTTTATTAATTTTTGTAAAACTAAAAGGAAAAAACCGTTTTAAAAGTTGTTTAGTTGTATTTAATTCAAATAATAAATAAAATAAAAAAGTAAATAATATATGATTTCTGTTTTAACCTGTGATCTCTTGGCCTAGTTGTTAAGGGGGAGTGGGGTGGGGAAGCTTTGATTCTCTTGGAGGTCCTGAGTTCAAGGCCAGGCAATGAAGGTTTTAATACTAACTTGGTGATACTAGCATACTAACTACTAACCGTATGCCGTTAAAAAATATGATTTCAGGTTTAAATAAAAAAAGAAGAAATTGGAAATGGAAATGGGAAGAAAAAAAAAACAATGGAAATGGTAAGAAAAAAAACAATATAGAAAAACTATATGGGAAAGTAAGGGTTTTAAAAAAGAAATGAAAAGTCATGTTGTGGGATTCGAACTCCGGCAAATCATTGAAATTTAAAATGTTTTAATTACACAGCAAAGACCAACAAACCACAGATTCCTATAGTTAATAAGTTTGAAACACATTGTATGCATACATAACTAATTTATATATAAACGGTGGGTTAGGGGTTGGGGACATCCGTAGTGCAAATCTTGCACTATTAGCGAAATGGTGGTGGAATTATAAGGACAATCCTCGGGCTTTATAGGCAAGAGTGATTGAAAGTATACATTCTAAACGGAATTCAATCTCTCATGCCAATGAAATCCAATTTGAGTGGAACTTGGAAAGACATTATGGGAATTGAAAAGGAGTTTGAGAAGATGGGCCTGTCTCTAAACAAGCAGCTGGTTGCAAAGATAGGGAACGGGTGTAAAGTAAAGTTTTGGTTAGACACATGGGTAGGGAACGTTCCTTTAAAGGAGCGGTTTCCAGCTCTATATGCTTTGGCGAAGAACAAAAATTGCAAAGTAAGTGAATGTGTGAGAAGAATAGGTGAAATACAAATGTGGGATTGGACATGGAAACGAGGTATAAGGAGCAACGCTGAACGGAATCAACATTCAGAATTGACAGAAGTATTAAAAGATCTAAGACTAAAAGAAAACGAAGATACTTGGAAATGGAACACAAGACCAAATGAAGAAATCACAGTGGCTGTATTAAGAGATGAAATTTCGAGGGCCTCTTTAGAAGCAAACGACACGGAGTGGAAATTCTGGAATAGATGGATACCGCCAAAGGTGAACTTGTTCGTATGGAGGGCTGCAAAAAACAAGGTTCCGGTTAAAATGGAGCTGAACCGCAGAGGTATAAATATTGAGGATCTGATGTGCTCAAGATGTGGAAGAGACGAAGAAACAACGGAACATCTGTTAATGTATTCTGTGATGGCTCGAGCAACGTGGTGGAATATTAAGACCTGGCTGAAATTATCGAATAACGAGGAGTTCAATTCATGCGAGGAAATGCTGCAAAATATACAGGATCGGAACGGCTCAAAGGAGTGGAAACAAGTGATCACGGCAATCTTCATGATAACAATGTGGCAATTATGGAAATCCAGAAACGAAGTTATTTTAACGGACGGAATGGGTCAGTAACAAGGACGGTTGACGAAATAAAAGAGTTGTCGTTCTTATGGATAAAAGAAAGATCGAAGTTAAAAAGTCTAGAATGGGAGAGGTGGAAGGACTTCAATATAAGAGATATAATCAAATGAGGTTGTAAGTAATTTGTCTTGTTTTTTCTGTATTGTATTTGTTTTGTTTTTGTTCTTGTACTTTGGGTTTTACAGCTTGCTGGCCCTTGTTCTATAATCATAGAATTTTTGCCGTTCAAAAAAAAACTAATATATATAAACATTTTTAAGAAAATATTCCGGGCCCTGAGCGGTAGCCCATCCCGCACCTCCTCCGGACCGGGCCTGCCACCAACACTCTAACCATTTGAGGTCAACTCAGAATTCGGTAAGTTGTTACTGCATGCGAGAAGAGGGGGGAGAGGGGGTAATGATGGGTCCTACTCTCTTTCAAACAATCATACATTTAAAAAAAAAACAATGGTTTGGGTGAAACCACCCCTTGTGATTAAGTGCTTGTGGGGAGTTGGAGAGGGGAATTGACATGGACGAATTTGATTGGCTCCGGTGAGCGGAGTTGATGGGAGCACCCCTTTCACCCTAAGGGTGAAGGGGGTGCACCCCTCATGAGATGGTGGAAACTTCCACCCAACCAATCATGATTTGCCATGTCAATTCCCCTCTCATACACCACTCTTGCCCAACAAAGATAAAAGGTGGTTTCCACTCATGCCATGAGGGTAAACTAATTTTTTTTTAAACTACTTAATTAATAAATGAAACATAATTTCAACAAAATAAAAGTATAACCGGCGAAGCGAACCGCCGCCATCTCAACTATCGGAGTGAACCAACGTCGTCTCAACCGAGCCAACCGTCGCCGTCTCAACCGCCGGAGCGAACCGTCGGAGCGAACCAACGTGTTCTCAACCGTTGGAGCAAAACGAAGTGGTCTTAATTCTCGGAGCAAACAGTCGCATTCTGTAGGCCGGAGTGAAAGCACAACACAGAGAGAGGAATGGGAGAAGCGGTGCGGGAGTATCCATACCGGAAAAAAATTCCGACGAACCAGGGAGATAAAGACCAAAACAAGACCACATCTTTTTACGTCTCTAATCTTCCTAACCACTGCTCTTTAGGTATGTTATGGAGGGAATTTAGGGGATGTGGAAGGATGACGGACGCCTACCTAGCGAGAAGAAAAGATAAAGCCAGAAGATACTTCGCGTTTATCAGATTTGAGGCAGTTAAATGGTGAAGGCACTAAATGCGATATGTATCGGAGAAAGCAGGGTGTTTGTCAACATTGCAAAATTCGAAAAGGAAAAGGAAGGACCAAGTAAAGGGAAGAATGCAGAGGGGAGTGGTAGACAACAAGAATACTGGATTCCTCCATTAACTAATGTGGCTTGGAAACCAAAGGAGGTTGTATAGTTGATACCACCTGAACCAACAGAGGCAGTAAGAGTGCTGGAAAAATATCCCAGAAAAATCATTTCAATCCAGAACAAGGTATATCAACCATTAAAATCTAGGAGTAAATTTTCATTGGTAGGAACGACTAGAGATGTTGCCCGTCTCTGCAGACTTGAAGATTTTCTCCGTTTTATTAGTACACCAGAAGTGACCCTAAGATATGTGGGAGGGATGCGGATTATGTTAGTTTTTCCGAGTCACAAAAAAGGCTTGCCTATTCTTGAATAATGAAAGGGATCTATGGAACACGTGGTTCTCCTCCCTTGAGGTTTGGGATGGACAGTGCTTCCCATTCGAACGAGTGGTGTGGCTCAAAATCGTTGGAGTTCCAATAAAACTGTGGGATAAAGAGGTGTTTGACGAAATCGCGAGGAGTTTTGGGACTGTGGTACACGGGTTGGCGGCATCAATTCGGGATGGTAACCTAGCTGATGAAAAGGTGGCGGTCATGGTGACGGACGGTAGAAAGATTGAAGATCAAGTTACTATCACATGGAAAGGTGAGAGTTTCACGGTTTGGGTTAGCGAATCGGAGTCAGATTGTAATCCAGACTTTGTTTTATCAGATGAGCTTAAGTCTAACATATGAGCTGTTAACGAGGAAATAGATAATACAGATGGGCAGTTGGAAGAAGGGGAAATATATAACAACCCTCCTGAATTTTGCCGACACCCTAATATATTTTAAAATACCCCTATATGTCCTAAAATATACCCCGTATGTGAAAACCGAGCCCAAAATATGAAATATCATTAAAAATAAAATAAAAACAAGAAAATTAAGGCTGTCGCGGGGCGCGTAGCCTTTGGCTACTGCATACGCGGGCCGCGAGCGATCAAAAACGAGGCAACACCCAGTGTTGACACGTGTTGGACCTATACTCGTGACCCGGATCAGCTACGCCGTAGATACCCTACTACGCGGGCCGCGTAAGCCTTAGCTTACTCTTCCGCGGGCCGCGAGAACCTCGAATTACAGCCGTATAAATTGAGTGCATCGGCTTCAGTTTCCGATCGCTCACATTTCTTTTCTTTCTCGACTTTTTACATAGTATAAGCTATTTCCGGGTATTATACCTCCCTAATTAATGAAGTTCTGCCCTGATGTAAGTATTATAACCCCGGTTACGTATTAGATACGCTGCCCGATTGATCCAGGGTTCCGTAACGGCTGTCGAGGTTCTGCCCGACGTAGTCGTTGGAATGTCGTCTCAGGGAGGGTATTGCTAATGTAAATAATGGGTTATTTTACTAACATATGTACATTTGTGTAATTAATAGATTAACACCAGGAAACCCTTAAACGAAGTCTAAGACAGTAATGTGAGTTTATCCTCTTTTTGTAAACCTTTTTGTAACTGTTTTTACAAAACCTTAATTATTTTACAATGTGATTAAGCAGTGATTGAGTCTTTGTAATTCTTCAATTACTGCCAGTATGTTGGGGTTTTGTATACAAAATGTGGAACACGTTACCATTGGACAACGAGTTAGCCAATGTGTAATATGACCCCCCAGTCAGGATTGACAATACTGAATGAGTAATTGTGTAGAAATAAACAATGTGATAGCTCTCAATACTGTTAAAGGATAAAACTCTTCTTGATTAAACTGGGATTCACTCACCAGTATTTCCCACTGACAAATGTTTATAAAACGCGTTTCAGGTAACAAAATGTAAAAGCCAAATTAGAAGAAAGCCAGCTTGAGAGCACTGACGGCTTGGAAAAATGTGGCTATAAAAGTTACCTAAAGACGATGTTTTAAATTCAATAAAATAGGGTTTATCCCTATAAATATGTTGTAATAAGAAACTTGGGTTTTTACTCATGTGGTTATTAATATAAAATATGGTGGTTTTATTCTGATAAACTATTTCCTAACTACGGTCCTGGTATAATTTCCGCTGCCAAAATGATAAACAAATGATACCACCAAAACTGGTCTCGCGGCCGCCCGTTCCCGGGACAGATAGGGGGCGGAGGTTGCGACAGAAGGTGGTATCAGAGCCTAGCCACTGATTCAGCCACAGAAGTGTTCTGCTGACACAAAGATATTATTCAAATTGTTAGGAAATTTATTACAGAAATACGTGCATATCTGTATTTTATTGTTGTGTGTTATTTGAATATTTGTTAGTTTATAGTATGAGTGATCAAGGACCCTCAGACGCATATCGTCATTTGTCCGATTCACCTGGGAGTGAAGGTACCTCTTCACAGCCTGCCCTCTCTGGGTATGCAGCTGATAATGAAGAAGGAATGTTTGTGTTTAAGGCTCAGTCTGAAGAGCCATTCCCTCAGAAATAGAGAGGATGGTTCAGTAAGGGAGCACACGAGCGTAGGAAAAGAATGCGAAAGTTACAACAGCAGAGAGTCCTAGCAGCAGCTAAGCGAGAGTCAGATGCCCATAAACAGGATATGCTTAATAGGAGCTTAGCCAATTTTCATATCCTAGCAACCACAGCTGCCGAACCAAATCTGGAACAACTAGTAGCCCCACAACCCTTGCCTTCGTTCCCCACACAGCCGATGGAGATAGAAAACAACCCTGAAAACCAAGTCCAAATGCATGATTTCAACCCTGAGGAGATACCTAGGATACCAGCCCCTAATCCCGTAGACCCAGATTATGATCCATGGTTCGATGATCATAGGGATTATGTGCCACGCTATCACCTAAACGACGAACCCATGCCGAACTTAGCCGCCTATCCAGGTCTGGACCCTCTAGATCCCTACTATGACAACGATGAATACATTAGAGAGATCTTAGAGAATCCGTACCCTCAGGAGAATCCCATGCCCCAGTACCAGCACCTGCACCCCCAATGAGTGCAGAAAATGTGCATGAGCTCCGAACTTTCAGAGAAGAGATCTTAGAGAGTAGTAAGAGGATGAGGCAGGTAGGAGAGCGACTCGTCTTGAAATATGACTAGCGCTATATGGATTACTGGATGAATCCAGACCAGTGAAGGTGATGGTAGAGTTTGTAATAATAATAATATAATAATATATAATATGTATGAAAAAAAAATATAATAATAATAATAATAATAATAATAATAATAATATTATTATATGTTGTAGTATAGACCACTTTGTGGTTAGCGATGCATAGTAGTATTGTAATTTCCAAATTTCAGTATCAGTTTGTAGTAGATGTGTAATAGATAAGAAAGAGTAAAGTCGCAATGCTCGACGTTTTTGATCAAGATGCATGTCATGTGATTGATCGTATTAAGATATTATCTTGTGATATTAATATGTGGTAAATGTTTAAAATTCAGATGGCCGACCAAGTGAATCAATATAATCCAGATAATAACCCGGAAAACCAGATTAACGATAACCAGAGTAACAATAACCCGGATAACGGAAACCCAAACAACTATAATGGAAACCAAGTGGACAACAGTGCCATCCAACACGTAGTGGCACAAGGAATAATAGATGCAATGCCATATATTATTCAAACGGTTAGAGAAGCATAAAATAAAAGTATACATGATAGCAAGCGACCCTCTGAACCTGAACACAGCGTGAACAATGGACCCATACTTCAAGCGCCCATACCCAAAAGAAGAAGAACCGTGTCTTACGGTTGTTCTTACAAAGAATTCTGGTCTTGTAAACCAATGGAATTCTCGGGCAATGAAGGGGCCATTTCATCTTTACGCTGGATAGAAAAGACTGAGGCAGTCTTAAGAATAAGTAAATGTGCGGAAGAGGATAAGATTATGTTTGCTTCCAATCTGTTTAAGAATTCAGCACTAGAATGGTGGAACACTATCCTCCAGTCTAGAGGAAGTGATAGAACTTACAATATGGAATGTGAGGAGTTTAAAAACATGGTAGAAAGGAAATTCTGCCCTCCTAATGAAAAAGAACAGATAGCAAACAAGTTCCTAAACCTTAGAATGACTGGAGTGGATAGTAAGGGTTACACTAAGTTATTCTTTGAATATGCCCGAATAGTACCAACCCTTGCTTCACCTGAACCAGTATTAATCTCCCGTTACATCTGGGGATTAATTGGGGAAATAAGACATGTAGTCAAGGCAGCTAAACCCCAAACCATAGAAGAAGTTGTAGAATTATCAAATACCTTGACAGATGAATTAGTCCGTACATGAGAAGAGGATCAAAGGAGGAACCTAACCCAGAAGCTTACACAAGAATTCCGTTCTGGAAAAATGTAGGTTCTACCTCTGCACCCTACTGTAAGTATTGCAAAAGGAAGCATTCAGGAAAATGCTCCATATATTGTAACTTTTGCAAAATATCGGGACACAAGGAGGAAGATTGCAGGAGAAAGATTAGCAACAGGATATGCTACAACTGCGGAGAACAAGGTCATATCAAGCCTAACTGTCCAAAGCTAGCTCCAGCTAGGAACGCCAAGAATACTAAAAATGCTAGAGCATTTGTTCTAATTGCAGAAGAAGCAAAGATGATCCCGGATGTGATCACCGGTACGTTTTTAGTTAATGATGTTTTTGCTAAAGTATTATTTGACTCTGGTGCGAACCAAAGTTTTATTAATACTTAATTTTGCAAACTTCTCAATCAATCATTAACTAAACTCCCACAAGAATGTCTAGTAGAGACAGCAAATGGGGAAACCATTAAGATTTTTGAAATCTTGCAGGGATCAAGAATAGAAATTCTAAATCAGAAATTTATTGCAAACCTCTACCCAATGAATCTGGCAGGATTTGATATTGTATTAGGAATTGATTGGTTAATAGCCAATAAAGCCAGTATTTTGTGTGATCAAAAGTCAATCCAAGTAAATTCACCAAGGGGTGAAAAGATCACAATTAAAGGAAATAAAACCCTTAAATCCACAAAATTCATCTCCGTGATGAAAACAACAAGTTACATAAGAAAAGGATCATTAGTGTATTTGATTTCTATAATCACTAACACTAAAGGAAAAGAATTAAAGGATATTCCAGTAGTATCCCAGTTTTCAGATGTATTTCCAGAAGAGCTCCCAGGGCAACCTCCAGATAGAGAAGTTGAATTCAGAATCCATTTGATACCAGGAACATCACCAATTGCCAAAGCACCTTACCGTTTGGCACCCGCAGAAATGCAGGAATTAAAGAAACAATTAGACGAATTGTTAGAGAAAGGATTCATATAGCCAAGTTCATCCCCGTGGGGAGCACCAATCTTATTCGTTAAAAAGAAGGACGAATCAATGCGTATGTGCATTGACTAGCGTGAATTGAACAAGGTCACAATTAAGAATCAGTATCCATTACCAAGAATAAATGATCTGTTTGATCAATTGCAAGGAGCACGATTTTTCTCAAAAATCGATTTAAGGTCAGGATATCATCAATTAAAGGTACAGGAAGAGGACATTCCTAAGACCGCTTTCAGAACAAGGTATGGCCATTATGAATTTACTGTCATGTCATTTGGTTTAACCAATGCCCCAGCTGCATTCATGGACATGATGAACCGAATATGTAAGCCATATTTGGATAAATTCATAATTGTCTGTATAGATAATATTCTCATTTATTCTAAGAGTAAAGAGGAACATGCAAAGCATTTGCACGCACTTCTAAGTTTATTGAGAAAAGAAAAGCTTTATGCTAAATTTTCGAAGTGTGAGTTTTGGTTAGAACAGGTACAATTTCTTGGACACGTAGTTGATCATGAAGGAATTCATGTAGATCCCACCAAGATCGAGGCGATAACCAAATGGAAAACCCCTGAGTCACCAACCGAGGTTAGAAGTTTCTTAGGATTGGCCGGTTATTATAGAAGATTTATTCGAGATTTTTCTAGAATAGCCATTCCCTTAACTAAGTTGACCTATAAATCCGTTAAGTTTGATTGGGGACCAAAACAAGAAGAAGCCTTTAGAATCCTTAAGCAAAGATTAACCCATACACCCATACTAGCGTTACCAGAAGGAACTGAAGATTTTGTAATCTATTGTGACACTTCTAAATTAGGTTATGGATGTGTGTTGATGCAACGCCAAAAGGTTATAGCATATGCATCTAGACAACTTCAGAATCATGAAGAGAATTATTCAACTCATGATTTAGAACTAGGAGCCATAATTTTTGCCCTTAAGATTTGGAGACATTACCTATATGGTAGTAAGTTTACCATTTTCACAGACCATAAAAGTTTAAGGTATGTCTTCGGGCAAAATGAATTAAATATGACACAAAGACGCTGGATGGAGATGCTTAGTGATTATGATTGTGATATCCAGTATCATGCAGGAAAGACAAATGTAGTTGCTGATGCTTTAAGCCGAAAGTATCATGAACAGCCAAAAAGAGTACGTTCACTTAAATTAAATCTGCAAGTAGATTTAAATGAACAGATTAAAAAGGCACAAGAATCAGTAATCAAGGATGATACTGAAAAATTTAAAAGGAATGATTAAGGAATTAGAACCAGGAATAGATGGAATTTGGAGATTCCATAAGAAAAAGGATGTGGATACCTAAATTAGGAAACCTACGCCACCGTATATTAGAAGAAGCCCATAAGTCTAAATATACGATGCATCCTTGAAGTGATAAGATGTATCAGGACTTAAGAAAGAATTTTTGGTGGATAGGAATGAAAAAGGATATAGCAGCATATGTTGCAAAGTGTTTAACCTGTTCACAAGTCAAAGCTGAACATCAGAAACCTTCAGGTTTATTGCAACAGTTAGAAATGCCAGTTTGGAAATGGGAATTAATAACAATGGATTTTGTTACTAAATTACCCAAAACAAGGAAAGGTAATGATACAATCTGGGTGATTGTAGACAGGCTAACCAAGTCAGCTCATTTCCTACCAATGAAAGAAACTTTTAGTATGGAACAGTTAGCTAAATTATATGTAAATGAAGTAGTTTCATTACATGGAATTCCTCTATCAATTGTTTCTAACAGAGATAGTCGTTTTACCTCTCATTTTTGGACAAGTTTCCAAAAAGCAATGGGAACTAAGTTAAATCTATGCACAGCTTATCATCCTCAAACAGACGAACAAAGCGAAAGGACAATTCCGATAATGGAAGACATGCTTAGAGCTTGTGTAATTGATTTCGGAGGTAATTGGGACGATCATTTACCATTGATAGAATTTTCTTATAATAATAGTTATCACACAAGTATCAATGCTGCACCATTCGAAGCACTTTATGGACGATAGTGCCGAACACTAGTCTGTTGGGCTGAAATTGGAGAAAAGCAACTATATGTACCTGAAATAGTACAAGAAACAACAGACAAAATTATTCAAGTCAAGGAAAGACTGAAAGCAACACGTGATCGACAAAAGAGTTATGCTGATAACAGACGAAAGCCGTTGGAATTTCAAGTAAGAGATAAAGTATTATTAAAAGTCTCTCCTTGGAAAGGAGTGGTAAGATTCATCAAAAGGGGAAAGCTAAGCCCCAGGTATGTTGGACCTTTTGAGATTATTAGAAGAATAGGACCTGTAGCCTATCAGGTACAACTGCCAGAGGAAATGGCAGGAATACATGATGTATTTCATGTATCAAATCTCAAGAAGTGTTTAGCTGATGAATCACTTGTAGTACCTCTTAAGGATATAAATGTAAATGAACAGTTAAAATTTGTAGAGAGGCCTCTACAGATTGAAGATAGAAAAGTCAAGAATCTCAAGCACAAGAGATTAGTTCTGGTTAAAGTGAAGTGGGACTCTAAAAGAGGACCAGAATACACATGGGAGCTTGAATCAGAAATGCAAAGGAAATATCCACACGTGTTCCAGTAGATCTCGAGGACGAGCTCTAAAACAAGGTGGGGAGGATATAACAACCCTCCTGAATTTTTCCGACACCCTAATACATTTTAAAATACCCCTATATGTCCTAAAATATACCCCGTATGTGAAAACCGAGCCCAAAATATGAAATATCATTAAAAATAAAATAAAAACAAGAAAATTAAGGCTGTCGCGGGGCGCGTAGCCTTTGGCTATTACCTACGCGGGCCGCGAGCAATCAAAAACGAGGCAACACCCGGTGTTGACACGTGTTGGACCTATACTCGTGACCCGGATCAGCTACACCATATATAGATCCCCTACTACGTGAGCCGTGTAAGCCTTAGCTTACTCTTACGCGGGCAGCGAGAACCTCGAATTACAGCCCTATAAATTGAGGGCATCGGCTTCAGTTTCCGATTGCTCACATTTCTTTTCTTTCTCGACTTTTATAGAGTATAAGCTATTTCCGGGTATTATACCCCCTAATAAACAAAGTTCTGCCCTGATGTAAGTATTATAACCCCGGTTACGTATTAGATACGCTGCCCGATTGATCCGGGGTTCTGTAACGGCTGTCGAGGTTCTGCCCGACGTAGTCTTTGGAATGCCGTCTCGGGGAGGGTATTGCTAATGTAAATAATGTGTTATTTTACTAACATATGTACATTTGTGTAATTAATAGATTAACACCAGGAAACCCTTAAACGAAGTCTAAGACAGCAATGTGAGTTTATCCTCTTTTTGTAAACCTTTTTGTAACTGTTTTTACAAAACCTTAATTATTTTACAATGTGATTAAGCAGTGATTGAGTCTTTGTAATTCTTCAATTACTGCCGGTATGTTGGGGTTTTGTATACAAAATGTGGAACACGTTACCATTGGACAACGAGTTAGCCAATGTGTACTATGACCCACCAGTCAGGATTGACAATACTGAATGAGTAATTGTGTAGAAATAAACAATGTGATAGCTCTCAGTACTGTTAAAGGATAAAACTCTTCTTGATTAAACTGGGATTCACTCACTAGTATTTCCCAGTGACAAATATTTTTAAAACGCGTTTCAGGTAACAAAATGTAAAAGCCAAATTAGAAGAAAGCCAGCTGGAGAGCACTGACGGCTTGGAAAAATGTGGCTATAAAAGTTACTTAAAGACGATGTTTTAAATTCAATAAAATAAGATTTATCCCTATAAACATGTTGTAATAAGAAACTTGGGTTTTTACTCATGTGGTTATTAATATAAAATATGGTGGTTTTACTCTGATAAACTATTTCCTAACTATGATCCTGATGTAATTTCCGCTGCCAAAATGATAAACAAATGATACCACCAAAACTGGTCTCGCGGCCGCCCGTTCCCGGGACAGAGAGGGGGCGGGGGTTGCGACAAAATACCAGGAGGAGAGGGAGATACTGGCAACGGCACCGGTGAAAGGCCGGAGATGATGAACGAAGACGAACAGACGGGGCCCGTTGTTACAACTTACGATGCATGGGTAAATGATACGTCGAGTGAATTTCCCAAGTCATGTATGGATGCAGAGGCAGCGAATGATGGTCCTAAAGACAAGACAGTTAATAATAATTATGGAGAGAGATAAAACGGTGGATATGGGCAAAGTGGTGGGCCACATGTAAGCGATACGGATCAAAGGGGATTTACTAATGGGCTTATTGGACAAGCTGGAAACATCAGGGGAACATCAAACTTGGAACATATTAGTAGTCCAAATTATGTGGATTAGGAAAGGTATGGGTCTCGTAAAAGATGTAGAAGAGAATGAGATTTCTTTATAGACATTGGTCTAAATGGACCACCTAATAGACCAGTTCTCAATTTCCCTTCTCTGTTCCAAGATGCAGATCAGGGGCGGAGATGTTCTAGAATGGGGCATGTGGGTAATAATAGAAACTATCAACGTCGACGGACATCCAGGGTGAATCGGGATACGGCGGTGGAAATCACAACAATGTTCAAGCCGGTGACAACAGATAGCTTTTTACAGACGGGTGAGGAATATAGTGTAGATCAAAGGAGTGGTATAATAGCGGAAAATATGGTGCAAACGGATGAAAAAAATGGCGATGATCAAAGGAATAATGCTACAGAAACTAGTAAAACAGTCGAACTGGGCAAGAAAATAGGAATTTCCTTGACAGGTTTTGAAAGGAATATGGAAGAAACAATTCAACAAGAAGGTGTCTCAATGCTTAATCAATGAAGATTCTTTCTGTAAACATAAGAGGGGTGAAGGAGGACCACAAAATATATGCTTTGGGGGAGTTAATTAGGTCGGAAAAGGTACAATTTTTAGCGGTACAAGAGATACTGGCAAAAGAGGGGCTGAAAATTCCAATCCAAAAAATATGGGGAAGAGGAGCGGTTGAATCTGAATAGGTTAACTCAGATGGGAGATCGGGTGGTTTGTTGTGTTTTTGGGATCCTGGTTTTTTCAGGAAAACAGGAACCACTCGCTCACAAAATTTTTTGTTAATATCCGGAATACTTAATGGAGGCGAAGCGATATACTTTGTAAATGTCTATGCCCCACAACTTTTACCACAAAAGCAGGCACTTTGGAGTGACATATCCGAGGTTTTTGGGTCAATGGATGATCTGTGGGTAGTCATGGGAGACTTTAATGCAGTTCGAAGCCTGGATGAGCATTTGAATATGGAGTTTGTCCCAAGGTGTGCGGAAGCCTTCAATGACTTTATCGAAGATAATGGGTTATTGGAATATCCAATGGGTGGCAAAAAATTTACAAGGATATCTAGTGCGGGAGATAAGCTAAGCAAGCTAGACAGCTTTTGGTGTCACCGTGTTTCTGGAATCGATGGCCAGACGCAACAGTAATAGCACTCCCGAGATGTGAGTCAGATCATAATCCTATCACACTATCGACATCGGTATGTAACTTTGGTCCCATTCCCTTTCGTTTTTATAATTCTTGGATTGGGAGTGAGGGTTTAGATGGGGTGGTAAATCAGGCAATACAAGATTCGGTGTTTGTAGGGCTTCCGGATTTGGTATTGGCTGATAAGCTTAAATTGATTAAAAAGGGTATTAGGGGGTGGATAAGTTTGGAACGTGATAAACAAAACACTTTGAGAAAACAAGAGGAAACAAGAATTGTAACAACCCGACTTTTTGGATCGTTACCTATTTGCTTTCACTTCAACTTGTAACCGTCTTGAATCCCGAGATTCGATATAAATAAAGGGTTATGTTAAACTAAATACTTTTTCATCACACCGCATCGCTACATTTAGATGCTTTATATTCGCAACGCTTACGCAACACGAATTACAGAGAATTATGCTATTTAAATTGCAGAGTGTGTTTGTATGGTTATCACACGCCTCCGCCTACGCTTATCACGACTAACACGCTAAATCATAAACACAGTTATTAGTAGTAGTAATGTGATAACGTTTGTTCTTATGTGTCTTACTTGTGTGTGCTTATTATGTGTATTGTTACTCGCAAACGCTATCACAACGCAAACTCAACGCTACTCGCACAACTCGGTTTATCACTCTAAAACGCAACATAACTCGAAACTCAGTGCTATGCTAAAATACTTAAAGTACCATTACTAACTAACGCAACAAAACACATTAAACGAGCATCCTACACGCGAAACGAGGAGTTCGTTGCACAAAACAGTACCTCTGTTCGAAGCTGGGCAACTTCGTACGAAGGCAGCCAGTTAGAACAAGGGTCTCCTGTGCGAACCCACCAACTCTATAAATACCCAAGCCCCTCCTCATTCATTCTTACTTGCTGATTTCGAGCCGAAACTCTGCCGAATTGCTGTCCGACCATTTTCAAGTAACATTTAACAGTGTTCTTCAATTCTACAACGTTTTCCACTTCGATTTTCACAAGAATTACTACTTTTTCATTTAAATTCTTCTGTTTTCACATAAAAACAATCAACTTTTCACTTAACTTTTTCTTTTCTTCAAAAATTCCTGCTTTTTCGCAAGAACCCTTCATCTTTTTCATTAAAACCTCTTCTTTCACCTCTAATCTACACTTAATCGGGTGTATTGGGACTAGCTGTGGCTTCCCAAGTTAGAAATCAGTTGATTTCACACTCACCAAGTGTTGGATCTGGATGAAAACCCTTTAAAACCTTTTAAACTTGATTTTTACACCCTAAACGGACCTAAAACGGCACGTATCACGTTCACTGAACAGTGGAGCGAGGTAATGTCAAAACCAGCTTGAATAAGACTCGGAAACACATCCGATTCAGGCGAAAACACAGCATCGAATGGCAAAAACAGCCACTTTTGTGAACTGGACTGTTCTGTGCGAAATCAGCTTCGTACGAAGGGACTGCCTTCGTACGAAGGGACATGGCCTCGTACGAAGGCACTGCCTTCGTATGAAGGTCCTGGTTTTACACAACACAGCCCAATTTCCATCTCTGACACAATCAAAGACCTCTCCGACTCTAAGCCCGATCAATAGCTTAAGGTTTGAGGGATGAACACTCAATTTTTCGAAGACGACGCGAAGAAACTTGATTTTGGACAACAGAAGCAACATGTGTACGAAGACCCACCTTCGTACGAAGGGTACTTTCGTACGAAGGCACCAGCTTCGTACGAAACTTTCGTTTTCCCACCAACACTTCGATATCCGACCATTTCAGCACTTTGGAGACTTATGCTTCTGTTCCCGTACACAGGCTAACCCGGTGCTCCCTTCAATCCATTGAGGATCGTGTTTCTTGATTAGTACACGTTCTGTGGGTATACTCGAACCCATTTTCGTTTAACGCACTTTTGGGTGTTACATACGTTCTCTATTAAAACACAACACACAACGCAAACACTTTATAAACGCTAACCGCTCCCGCATGCTATACGTGATTTTTTGAATGCTTGTTACTATGCTTATACAGTGTTATACTAAACCGCTTCTAGCAACGACAATACTATAGTTTGGACTCAGCACTTGTGTGACAGGGGTTGCTAGGGATCACATTACTTTACTTCACGTGTTCGCTTCGGTGAACATGTCTCGCGCATACTCTACATCGCAGTCTCGTGGTTAGGTGGTATCATTGTTGGTAGTTACATGCTTCGCCCGTTACGTGTTACATGTTGGTTATGCATAAACACTTTATATACTATTACTATGCTAAACTTGTGTACTCACCTTTACTTTATGTATTGACTTTTATTTTAACGTATGTGACAGGTTGATGGTCTGTTTGCTGCAATGGATTAGAAAGTCTAGAAACTCATCAAATAAAAATCAAGGTTGTCGGACTTGTTTTGTTTTTGAGAACTTGCTCTCTGTAATAACTGTTTGTTGAATATTTGTTCGTTGGTATGGGACAATAAACCCTTAAAAATATTGGTAATGGATAGTTGTTATGGATTCTCTTGAGTAATATGGTTCGCCTAGTGCCGCACCCCGATGATTCCGCCATCAGTTGGGGTGTGACAAGTATAAAGGATCTGGAGGGGGTAATGGAACATAGAGCACTGAGTGAATCAGAAAACCAATCGTGGGTGGAAAGTAAAAAGAAATTGCATGAGTATTTAATAACAAAGGCGAGTGATCTAAAACAAAAGTCGAGAGTCAAATGGGCGGTGGATGGGTATGAAAATACAACGTTTTTTCATGGCCTCATTAATAAGAACAATATAGATAATACAATAAACGGGGTTCTCATAAATGGTGTTTGGATAAAGGAGCCGAAGAAAATAAAAACGGAAGCCCGAAAATTCTTTGCGTCTAATTTAGGGAACCTCTACAACATAGACCCGATTTTTTGATTCCCAACTTAAAACAAATTTCAAGGGTTGAGGCGGATGGTTTAGTTGCACCGTTTAGTCTGACTGAAATAAAAAAAGGCGGTGTGGGATTGCGATAGCGATAAAGCACCAGGTCCGGATGGGTTTAATTTTGGTTTTTTAAAACATTTTTCGGAAAAACAAAAAGTTGATTTTGGTAAAATAATGGACGCTTTTTATAACGATATCACAATCAACCGAAGTTGTAGTTCATCATTTTTGGTGTTAATACCAAATGGTACGGACCCTACTTCTTTCAATGATTATAGACCAATTAGTCTAATTGGGTGTATTTCCAAGATAATTTCAAAGGTCTTGGCAAATAGACTTAAAGGGGTGATGGGGTCAGTTATATCGGAATTCCAAACTGGGTTTTTATCCAACCGCAATATTTTAGATGGACCATTAATTTTGAACGAAGTGATCTCGTGGGCGAAAAAATAAAAAAAGAATGCTTTTGTTCTAAAAATTGATATTGAAAAGGCGTATGATTCAATAAACTGGGAATTTATTGATCGAGTGCTTCAATAAATGGGTTTCCCGGTAGTGTGGAGGAAATGGGTGAGGGGTATTTTGGTATCCATAAGGGCATCGGTTTTAATAAATGGGTCACCAACTTTAGAATTTCAATGTTATAGGGGGTTCGTCAAGGTGACCCATTGTCCCCTTTTATTTTTATAATCACCATGGAAGCGTTAACGGGGTTTATGAATAAAGCGCTATCTTTAGGGTATATAAAGGGTATCTCTCTACGGAATAACGGTCCGCTAATCACACATATGATGTACGCGGATGACGTTGTGTTTTTGGGAGAGTGGGAAGGAAAAACAATATCAAACATTATCCGATTAATGAGGTGCTTTCACCTTATTTCGGGGTTAAAAATTAATTATAAAAAATCAAACCTTTTTGGGGTAGGAGTGGGGGAAAATTCGGTAAATCAAATGGCTTCGTTAATAAATTGTAAAGTTGGGAAATTTCCTTGTAAGTATCTTGGAATTCTCATGGGCGCAAACATGAATCAAATCCGGCATTGGAATGGTGTAATAGACTGTTTCAAAGCTGGTTGACCTTGTGGAAATCCAAGATGCTTGGAATTCTCGTGACGATCGACACCTCGAAAAGGAAATTTATCCAAACAATTATATTAGGAACTTGTTGGGGTTTATGGAAAGCACGAAACGAAAAAAATTTCGGTGGGAAACGGGTGAACATTGATGCAGTTTTTGGGGAGATGCAGGCAATTACATTCATGTGGATCAAAGGCAGGGCAAAAAGGGCAAATACGGAATGGAGAGATTGGGTGAAATTTAAAGTATCGAGATAAATAGTATTTTTTGTTAAATTGGGGTTTTTTGTTTTTTAATCTACATTAGGGTGATGATGTAATGGGTGGTTGGCTTAGCAGCTTACTAACCATTTGTATTATGTACAATCTTTTGGTGTGGTATAAAAGTATTGTTTGCCATTAAAAAAAAAACAAAAAAAAATACATTAAATTAAAAAAAATACATTAAAATAAACTAACTAAAATTACATTAACTAAATTAAACAAAAAAACATTACATAAAATTAAACCTAGTAAAAAAATCTATACTATATTATAATACATGAGGGAAGGATTCCCAAAAGTTAAGAACTTCTTCCCCCATTATTTATAAATAAACCCCTAGAATGAGGGTAAAGTGGTCTTTTAAACCATAATTATTTTTTAGTCCCTCAATCTATTACATTTATATCCTTGACATTTAACATAATTATGGGTAATTAGTTACACTCCCCCCCTCTTTAATTCTTTAATGTATTCCTGCGATATCTTACAACCCGTAATGTTTAAAAAAAAATCCGAAGGTACCATGACGATCGGCACATTTTTTTAAACGTTTCGATAGTTGTCTTTTTTAGTTTCGCCGTGCGTTCATAAAGTACAAATAGCCGATGCGTAAATGTACAATTGATTAAAGCCAACATTTGTTTTTTTACCCAAGCCAGCTTTGACCATTACCTAGCTACCGTGCATTAACATTTGTTTTTTACCCAAGTTTTTTGTTTTGAACGACATTAATAAACTAAAATATTCCCTAATTTTACTTGTACAGAGTCAGTTTGCCGTGACATGTTTAATATAGTATAGATAAAACTCACAACAAACTTCCTATTAAACATGCCACAACAAACTAAACAGGATATGTGCATCTTATTTTAAAAACTTAAAACTCACAACAAACTTCCTAAATAAGTGGATGACCACTCTAAAACTAAACCCTAATGGACTACTATAAATACATAGCAAACATTCACAATTCTACATTTCTATTGCTAAACAGATTTAAAATATGGAGCCAGTTCTGAATTCACTTGATGCGAAAAAACAAGCATGCGATATTGAAAAATCTAAGGTCGGTTCTATGATAAGTTTTGTTATATCGCAATAATGAATAATTGTTTTCTTTTATTTACTTTTATGTGAATACTAACTTATTTGATTTTTCAGATTCAACACACCAATTTAAACACCCCAGTTGTCGAACAAGCTTTTGTTAGTTTTTAAGTAATATTTTCGCTTATAATCTTTCATATTAACAAGTTCGTTATGTTATTATTTGGTGTTTTATTGTAGGATGATGGTGATAATAGTGTTGAAATTATTTCTTATGGTGCAATGTTCAGTCCATACAAGTCTAATCTTCAACGTCAATTTAGTAAAGAGGTAATTTTAAAATTTATTTAATCTTTTTTAAATTTTATATTCAATATTTGTTTTTTTTTATAAAATTTATTTAATCATTTTTTAACTTTTTTATTAAATTTTTGTTTTTTAAGGATCGGAAGTATGAGAATCAAAAGAAAAGATCTAAGAGACTCTCTGAATGGAAATGGGTCGAGGTTATAAATTTAGATGATTCTGAGGACGATGAGAAAGAAGATGAATTAGATGATACTGCTGATTCGAGCACAAACAAGAAAAACGGATCAAAAAAGAAGAGAAATTAGATGAAATATATCAAGTGTTTTTATGTTTTTTTCATTTTCAGATGTTTTTGTTTGATCTAGACTATCCCATGAATAATAAAGTTTATTTTATATTTGAAGTTTATGTTTTGTGTTATTTTATTGCACTTATAATTTACATCTCGATTGAACTAATATGCTTTTGTCATTTGTTTAGTATTTTTTATTAACAAACGAATCTTTACATGTTTAAAACAGTTTTTCTATACTTTATTTATTATTAATTTTTATAACAAAACAAAACTTTGATATTTAGTAGATAGAAGATAAACTATGTTCCAAAATTTTAGGAATTATTTAATACTAACTTACGATATTAGTAGATAGATAGTAAACTATATCCCAAAATTTTAGGAATTATTTAATACTAATTTACGATATTTAGTAGATAAATAGTAAACTATGTCCCAAAATTTTAGTAATTATAAGTCAACTAATTAGGTCCTCCAAGTTAATTATATGGGATGAGGCATCGATGGCGAAACGTCAGGCGATAGAGGCAGTTGATCGAACATTGCAAGACATTATAAGTGTTAGGCTCCCATGTGTAACACTTATGACATATATCCACCACAATAATGTTATCATATACAAATAAGAAAACTACCAGCAACGAGTGCCGCAATCCAAAGTGTCGTCCCCGCCGCATCGCGCGGGCACCCTACTAGTAATACCATAATATGCTTTGAGAGTTTGTAAATTGGGTGAAAAATAGAATGTAAATGGTAAAATGAAATGTTATATTTATAAGGTATTTAATTGTTTTTTTAATCAAAATGGCAATATAGCGGTAAAAATGCACCCCAACGGTCATCTTTCATGTCCAACGGTTAAATTTGTGTGCGGTTAAGAGTCTCCGCTTTTGAGGTTTGCCGCGGGGTATAAAGAGTCGGCAGCGGTTTTTCCCCGCGGTAAAGGTGTTCACCGTAGCTTTTACCGCTTCCACCCTGTTCACCCAAAGTACTAAGACTATGGGGTATGGGACTTGGGTTGGGGCGTGGGTTGGGAGAAAACGCCAAAGCCACCACCCCGGGTGGGCTTGGGTTGGGGCGTGACCCTTGGGGCTTGTGTTTCAAGCCGGGCGTGGGGCGGTCTTGACATCCGATGTGGCGGCCTCCTATTGACTGTCAACCGCCATGTCATAGCGGGCCATTTGAAAGTTTGAATTTTAAATTCAAACCGTTTGGCCAAGCCAAGCGGTCACCCCAACCCCAACATCCCCTATAAATGTAACCCCCAACCCCACCGGCTACCCCATCCCAAACCGTCACTATCCACCTCTACCCCACCGGCTACCCACTTGATCCCACGAACCCGCTACCCCAACCCGAAGAACATGGCATCTTGGACTCACGAGGAAGAATTGGCTCTCGTCACAAGCGTCGTTGACGCTATGAAGGGGCGGCAACCCGGCCAAACACGATATTGGCCGGAAGCATTCGCAACGTACCGACATAACGTCGGACACGACCGCCACAACCTCAACGCGTGCCAACATAAATGGCGCGAGCTACGGCCCAAGCTCGATCGTTTCAAGGCTTACTACGAAGCCGTTCCGAGCGGCGAGTTAAGCCACGAGGACCGGGTGGCGGTGGCGAACATAGAGTTTCGAGGCAAGGAGCGAAAGATGTTCGACAAGATCGTCCTTTTTGAAATTTACCTAACGCTGTAGGTTTTTTATTTTGTAATTTTTAGGAATTATGTAATTTTTAGGATTATGTAATTTTTAAAATTTTAATGAAATTTTAGGTTTTTTTTTATAAATGTTGTGTGAATTTTATTAATTTTTTGTATTTTTTTTTTAATAATCTGCCAAGCGGGGCACCCAACCCACGCCCACCATACCCCACAGACATGTCACTAGACGGTGGAGGGGCTCCAATTCCAGGTGTCAACCCAAGCCCAACCCAAGCCCCACCATACCCACGGTCTAAGAGGTGAAAACAAAAACAAAAATCGTAAGTGTTTATCCTATCTTTATCTTTTTAACGTTATTTACGGATATCTTTAAATATCACTGAATTTTTGTTTTGTTAAAATAAAAAAAAATGTTTTGAATTATTATTTTTTTTGAACAGCAAACTCACTTTATATATATATATATATATAAAGAGCCAGCCAGAGACTGAGAAACAACACAACAGAAAGGAAAGTTGAAAAGAAACAACAACAAAAAGACGAAAAGCCGAAGCAGGACACTACACCTAATCACAACATAACAGCAATATCAAATGCCCTCCAATCTTCCCAGCTTGGCTGAGGCCTTTTAGATCGATTACAGATCCACAAAAAAGCATCTTCCTTCACCTGCTCGACAATATTACCTACCGGAATAAAGCGACCCTCAAAAACCATGACATTGCGAGCTTTCCAGATCCTCCAAGTCGCAGCCAAAGCAACCGTATAAACCACTTGTTTCCACTTAGCATCCCCCGGCTGATTATGCATGAAACCGATCAGATCCTTGACATTATCAATCTCTAAAGGGAAGTTTATTCGCATCCAGGTTAAAAGATTCCACCACACACTTCGCGACCATAAGTAGTTAAAGAATAGGTGATTCGGATCTTCCGCACTTAACCCGCATCGAGGACATGAGCAGTCCGGAAGAGGGACACCCCTTCTAACCAAGCCGACTTTAGAAGCAATCTTACCGAAGAGAGCTCTCCATAGGAGGTAGTTAACTTTAGGGGGAGCCCAAGTATTCCAGCCATAAAAATAGACTTCAGAATCAAAAGTAGCCAGCTCCAAGTCCGTTCGAACCTGTTTTATTGAGAAAGCTCCAATGACGTCCGTCCTCCACTTCCACGAACCACTATGCTCCACCAGATTATCTTTCAAACTGACCCCCATCTTCTCTAACGAAACCTCAACCGAGCTGATATCTTTCCATAAGCCGGGAATAGATCTTTTGACCGGAATAGAAGACGGAATCGCAGAACTTGCTGTCCCGTGAATCGCCTTAATGACCGAGACCCACAAGGCGTTTGAATTCGAAAGAAAGCGCCACCACCATTTGGAAATCATAGCAAAATTAAATATACGAATCCCGCCTATACCCATGCCTCCCATTTTTTTAGATTTCAACATAAAATCCCAACGGATCCACTTCAACTTGTAGCCCGGCACCGATTTTCCCCAAACAAAATCTCTTCTAATTTTTTCCATTTTTTGGACAACACACTTAGGGGCTACAAATAAAGAAAGGAAGTGCGAGGGGAGGCTTCCTAGAACCGATTTAGCAAGAGTCAATCGCCCCGCAAACGAAAGTTGTCTAGCTTTCCACTTAGAAAGCTTAGCCGAAAATTTATCTAGAACCGGCTTCCAAAATCCATCTCTTTTCATGTTGACTCCGATGGGGATGCCTAAATGCAGAAGGGGGAACGAGCCAGCTTCACAGTTCGCCATCTTTGCTAATTCCCCGATTTCAGAACTCGAAACGCACACTCCGTATAATTTACTCTTATTTCGATTGACTTTTAGCCCGGTAATTAAAGTCAACCATCTTAAAATGCGGTTTAAGGCTGCTAAATTATCTTCCGACCAATCGCCTATAAAGAGAACATCGTCCGCATAGCACAGATGCGAAATAATTGGACCTCCATTAGGGAGAATGCAACCCTTAAAAAGGCCCGAATTACACGCCCTATTCATCAGCAAAGTAACTACCTCCATAGCAATGACAAAGAGAAACGGGGATAAAGGATCACCTTGACGTAAGCCTCTTTTGAATTTAAATTCTTTAGTAGGGGAACCGTTAACAAGAATGGAGCCCATCCCCGAGGAGAGGCACCCTTTTATCCAATCAATCCATTTGCGAGGAAAACACATCTTCTCCATAATTCTCCATAAGAACTTCCAATTTATAGTGTCATATGCCTTCTCGAAGTCCACTTTGAAGATTAAAATTTTCTTTTTCGCTTTCTTTGCCCAAGCCACCGTTTCACCCACAATCAGGGGTCTATCCAAAATGTTCCTCCCCCCCCCCACAAAAGCTGATTGGGTTTGAGAAGAGCAATGGTTTATGACATATTTTAGAGGGTTAGCCAAAACCTTCGCCAAAATCTTATAAATCAAGCCAACAAGCGAGATAGGACGGAAGTTAGATAAAGTATGGGGATCACTGACTTTAGGGATAAGAGCCACGAAGGACGAATTGCAGCCATTACTCAGCTTTCCCGAGGAGAAAAACTCATTCATCGTCCCCACTATCCACGGTTTAAGCTTATCCCAGAAAACCTTTACGAACTTTAGCGAAAAGCCATCCGGACCAGGGGATTTACTTCCATCACAGTTTTTAATAGCCAAAAATATTTCAGATTCTGAAAAATGAGCGCAAAGCGATTCTCCCAGTTGCTCCGTCACAATCGGGAGACCATCACCATTAAAATCCGGCCTTCTCCTAATGGGTTCCGCGAGCTGTTTTTTGAACCAGCACCTAATCTCCTTTTTTAGGTCCTCCGGATCCGATATAGCCGAGCCATTAAAAACCAAGCTATTAATCCGATTCGAGGCGATATTTAACGACACCACTTTATGGAAAAACTTGCTATTTTCGTCACCAAATTTCAACCATTTTATTCTGGCTTTCTGCTGGACATCTTTCGCTTTAATTAACTCCACTTTATTAACTTTAGCTTTCAGCTCAATCCTGAGCTTCTTATCTTCTGCCGAGAGGGGGCCAATAGAAGCTTTGGATTCCAAACGATCAATGCTTTGTAACATATTTTCCATCTCCTTGTTATCGCTCTTGAATTTTTCCGCTCTCCACTTTTTTATTTCTAATTTCAGGGTTTTTAACTTCCCAGCAAGAGCCACATCCCACTTCCCCCCAGCCTGAACCAGACCGAAAACAGAGTCCACCAGCTCGAACAATTTGTGTGCGGTTAAGAGTCTCCGCTTTTGAGGTTTGCCGCGGGGTATAAAGAGTCGGCAGCGGTTTTTCCCCGCGGTAAAGGTGTTCACCGTAGCTTTTACCGCTTCCACCCTGTTCACCCAAAGTACTAAGACTATGGGGTATGGGACTTGGGTTGGGGCGTGGGTTGGGAGAAAACGCCAAAGCCACCACCCCGGGTGGGCTTGGGTTGGGGCGTGACCCTTGGGGCTTGTGTTTCAAGCCGGGCGTGGGGCGGTCTTGACATCCGATGTGGCGGCCTCCTATTGACTGTCAACCGCCATGTCATAGCGGGCCATTTGAAAGTTTGAATTTTAAATTCAAACCGTTTGGCCAAGCCAAGCGGTCACCCCAACCCCAACATCCCCTATAAATGTAACCCCCAACCCCACCGGCTACCCCATCCCAAACCGTCACTATCCACCTCTACCCCACCGGCTACCCACTTGATCCCACGAACCCGCTACCCCAACCCGAAGAACATGGCATCTTGGACTCACGAGGAAGAATTGGCTCTCGTCACAAGCGTCGTTGACGCTATGAAGGGGCGGCAACCCGGCCAAACACGATATTGGCCGGAAGCATTCGCAACGTACCGACATAACGTCGGACACGACCGCCACAACCTCAACGCGTGCCAACATAAATGGCGCGAGCTACGGCCCAAGCTCGATCGTTTCAAGGCTTACTACGAAGCCGTTCCGAGCGGCGAGTTAAGCCACGAGGACCGGGTGGCGGTGGCGAACATAGAGTTTCGAGGCAAGGAGCGAAAGATGTTCGACAAGATCGTCCTTTTTGAAATTTACCTAACGCTGTAGGTTTTTTATTTTGTAATTTTTAGGAATTATGTAATTTTTAGGATTATGTAATTTTTAAAATTTTAATGAAATTTTAGGTTTTTTTTTTATAAATGTTGTGTGAATTTTATTAATTTTTTGTATTTTTTTTTAATAATCTGCCAAGCGGGGCACCCAACCCACGCCCACCATACCCCACAGACATGTCACTAGACGGTGGAGGGGCTCCAATTCCAGGTGTCAACCCAAGCCCAACCCAAGCCCCACCATACCCACGGTCTAAGAGGTGAAAACAAAAACAAAAATCGTAAGTGTTTATCCTATCTTTATCTTTTTAACGTTATTTACGGATATCTTTAAATATCACTGAATTTTTGTTTTGTTAAAATAAAAAAAAATGTTTTGAATTATTATTTTTTTTGAACAGCAAACTCACTTTATATATATATATATATATAAAGAGCCAGCCAGAGACTGAGAAACAACACAACAGAAAGGAAAGTTGAAAAGAAACAACAACAAAAAGACGAAAAGCCGAAGCAGGACACTACACCTAATCACAACATAACAGCAATATCAAATGCCCTCCAATCTTCCCAGCTTGGCTGAGGCCTTTTAGATCGATTACAGATCCACAAAAAAGCATCTTCCTTCACCTGCTCGACAATATTACCTACCGGAATAAAGCGACCCTCAAAAACCATGACATTGCGAGCTTTCCAGATCCTCCAAGTCGCAGCCAAAGCAACCGTATAAACCACTTGTTTCCACTTAGCATCCCCCGGCTGATTATGCATGAAACCGATCAGATCCTTGACATTATCAATCTCTAAAGGGAAGTTTATTCGCATCCAGGTTAAAAGATTCCACCACACACTTCGCGACCATAAGTAGTTAAAGAATAGGTGATTCGGATCTTCCGCACTTAACCCGCATCGAGGACATGAGCAGTCCGGAAGAGGGACACCCCTTCTAACCAAGCCGACTTTAGAAGCAATCTTACCGAAGAGAGCTCTCCATAGGAGGTAGTTAACTTTAGGGGGAGCCCAAGTATTCCAGCCATAAAAATAGACTTCAGAATCAAAAGTAGCCAGCTCCAAGTCCGTTCGAACCTGTTTTATTGAGAAAGCTCCAATGACGTCCGTCCTCCACTTCCACGAACCACTATGCTCCACCAGATTATCTTTCAAACTGACCCCCATCTTCTCTAACGAAACCTCAACCGAGCTGATATCTTTCCATAAGCCGGGAATAGATCTTTTGACCGGAATAGAAGACGGAATCGCAGAACTTGCTGTCCCGTGAATCGCCTTAATGACCGAGACCCACAAGGCGTTTGAATTCGAAAGAAAGCGCCACCACCATTTGGAAATCATAGCAAAATTAAATATACGAATCCCGCCTATACCCATGCCTCCCATTTTTTTAGATTTCAACATAAAATCCCAACGGATCCACTTCAACTTGTAGCCCGGCACCGATTTTCCCCAAACAAAATCTCTTCTAATTTTTTCCATTTTTTGGACAACACACTTAGGGGCTACAAATAAAGAAAGGAAGTGCGAGGGGAGGCTTCCTAGAACCGATTTAGCAAGAGTCAATCGCCCCGCAAACGAAAGTTGTCTAGCTTTCCACTTAGAAAGCTTAGCCGAAAATTTATCTAGAACCGGCTTCCAAAATCCATCTCTTTTCATGTTGACTCCGATGGGGATGCCTAAATGCAGAAGGGGGAACGAGCCAGCTTCACAGTTCGCCATCTTTGCTAATTCCCCGATTTCAGAACTCGAAACGCCCACTCCGTATAATTTACTCTTATTTCGATTGACTTTTAGCCCGGTAATTAAAGTCAACCATCTTAAAATGCGGTTTAAGGCTGCTAAATTATCTTCCGACCAATCGCCTATAAAGAGAACATCGTCCGCATAGCACAGATGCGAAATAATTGGACCTCCATTAGGGAGAATGCAACCCTTAAAAAGGCCCGAATTACACGCCCTATTCATCAGCAAAGTAACTACCTCCATAGCAATGACAAAGAGAAACGGGGATAAAGGATCACCTTGACGTAAGCCTCTTTTGAATTTAAATTCTTTAGTAGGGGAACCGTTAACAAGAATGGAGCCCATCCCCGAGGAGAGGCACCCTTTTATCCAATCAATCCATTTGCGAGGAAAACACATCTTCTCCATAATTCTCCATAAGAACTTCCAATTTATAGTGTCATATGCCTTCTCGAAGTCCACTTTGAAGATTAAAATTTTCTTTTTCGCTTTCTTTGCCCAAGCCACCGTTTCACCCACAATCAGGGGTCTATCCAAAATGTTCCTCCCCCCCCACAAAAGCTGATTGGGTTTGAGAAGAGCAATGGTTTATGACATATTTTAGAGGGTTAGCCAAAACCTTCGCCAAAATCTTATAAATCAAGCCAACAAGCGAGATAGGACGGAAGTTAGATAAAGTATGGGGATCACTGACTTTAGGGATAAGAGCCACGAAGGACGAATTGCAGCCATTACTCAGCTTTCCCGAGGAGAAAAACTCATTCATCGTCCCCACTATCCACGGTTTAAGCTTATCCCAGAAAACCTTTACGAACTTTAGCGAAAAGCCATCCGGACCAGGGGATTTACTTCCATCACAGTTTTTAATAGCCAAAAATATTTCAGATTCTGAAAAATGAGCGCAAAGCGATTCTCCCAGTTGCTCCGTCACAATCGGGAGACCATCACCATTAAAATCCGGCCTTCTCCTAATGGGTTCCGCGAGCTGTTTTTTGAACCAGCACCTAATCTCCTTTTTTAGGTCCTCCGGATCCGATATAGCCGAGCCATTAAAAACCAAGCTATTAATCCGATTCGAGGCGATATTTAACGACACCACTTTATGGAAAAACTTGCTATTTTCGTCACCAAATTTCAACCATTTTATTCTGGCTTTCTGCTGGACATCTTTCGCTTTAATTAACTCCACTTTATTAACTTTAGCTTTCAGCTCAATCCTGAGCTTCTTATCTTCTGCCGAGAGGGGGCCAATAGAAGCTTTGGATTCCAAACGATCAATGCTTTGTAACATATTTTCCATCTCCTTGTTATCGCTCTTGAATTTTTCCGCTCTCCACTTTTTATTTCTAATTTCAGGGTTTTTAACTTCCCAGCAAGAGCCACATCCCACTTCCCCCCAGCCTGAACCAGACCGAAAACAGAGTCCACCAGCTCGAACAATTTGTGTGCGGTTAAGAGTCTCCGCTTTTGAGGTTTGCCGCGGGGTATAAAGAGTCGGCAGCGGTTTTTCCCCGCGGTAAAGGTGTTCACCGTAGCTTTTACCGCTTCCACCCTGTTCACCCAAAGTACTAAGACTATGGGGTATGGGACTTGGGTTGGGGCGTGGGTTGGGAGAAAACGCCAAAGCCACCACCCCGGGTGGGCTTGGGTTGGGGCGTGACCCTTGGGGCTTGTGTTTCAAGCCGGGCGTGGGGCGGTCTTGACATCCGATGTGGCGGCCTCCTATTGACTGTCAACCGCCATGTCATAGCGGGCCATTTGAAAGTTTGAATTTTAAATTCAAACCGTTTGGCCAAGCCAAGCGGTCACCCCAACCCCAACATCCCCTATAAATGTAACCCCCAACCCCACCGGCTACCCCATCCCAAACCGTCACTATCCACCTCTACCCCACCGGCTACCCACTTGATCCCACGAACCCGCTACCCCAACCCGAAGAACATGGCATCTTGGACTCACGAGGAAGAATTGGCTCTCGTCACAAGCGTCGTTGACGCTATGAAGGGGCGGCAACCCGGCCAAACACGATATTGGCCGGAAGCATTCGCAACGTACCGACATAACGTCGGACACGACCGCCACAACCTCAACGCGTGCCAACATAAATGGCGCGAGCTACGGCCCAAGCTCGATCGTTTCAAGGCTTACTACGAAGCCGTTCCGAGCGGCGAGTTAAGCCACGAGGACCGGGTGGCGGTGGCGAACATAGAGTTTCGAGGCAAGGAGCGAAAGATGTTCGACAAGATCGTCCTTTTTGAAATTTACCTAACGCTGTAGGTTTTTTATTTTGTAATTTTTAGGAATTATGTAATTTTTAGGATTATGTAATTTTTAAAATTTTAATGAAATTTTAGGTTTTTTTTTTATAAATGTTGTGTGAATTTTATTAATTTTTTGTATTTTTTTTTAATAATCTGCCAAGCGGGGCACCCAACCCACGCCCACCATACCCCACAGACATGTCACTAGACGGTGGAGGGGCTCCAATTCCAGGTGTCAACCCAAGCCCAACCCAAGCCCCACCATACCCACGGTCTAAGAGGTGAAAACAAAAACAAAAATCGTAAGTGTTTATCCTATCTTTATCTTTTTAACGTTATTTACGGATATCTTTAAATATCACTGAATTTTTGTTTTGTTAAAATAAAAAAAAATGTTTTGAATTATTATTTTTTTTGAACAGCAAACTCACTTTATATATATATATATATATAAAGAGCCAGCCAGAGACTGAGAAACAACACAACAGAAAGGAAAGTTGAAAAGAAACAACAACAAAAAGACGAAAAGCCGAAGCAGGACACTACACCTAATCACAACATAACAGCAATATCAAATGCCCTCCAATCTTCCCAGCTTGGCTGAGGCCTTTTAGATCGATTACAGATCCACAAAAAAGCATCTTCCTTCACCTGCTCGACAATATTACCTACCGGAATAAAGCGACCCTCAAAAACCATGACATTGCGAGCTTTCCAGATCCTCCAAGTCGCAGCCAAAGCAACCGTATAAACCACTTGTTTCCACTTAGCATCCCCCGGCTGATTATGCATGAAACCGATCAGATCCTTGACATTATCAATCTCTAAAGGGAAGTTTATTCGCATCCAGGTTAAAAGATTCCACCACACACTTCGCGACCATAAGTAGTTAAAGAATAGGTGATTCGGATCTTCCGCACTTAACCCGCATCGAGGACATGAGCAGTCCGGAAGAGGGACACCCCTTCTAACCAAGCCGACTTTAGAAGCAATCTTACCGAAGAGAGCTCTCCATAGGAGGTAGTTAACTTTAGGGGGAGCCCAAGTATTCCAGCCATAAAAATAGACTTCAGAATCAAAAGTAGCCAGCTCCAAGTCCGTTCGAACCTGTTTTATTGAGAAAGCTCCAATGACGTCCGTCCTCCACTTCCACGAACCACTATGCTCCACCAGATTATCTTTCAAACTGACCCCCATCTTCTCTAACGAAACCTCAACCGAGCTGATATCTTTCCATAAGCCGGGAATAGATCTTTTGACCGGAATAGAAGACGGAATCGCAGAACTTGCTGTCCCGTGAATCGCCTTAATGACCGAGACCCACAAGGCGTTTGAATTCGAAAGAAAGCGCCACCACCATTTGGAAATCATAGCAAAATTAAATATACGAATCCCGCCTATACCCATGCCTCCCATTTTTTTAGATTTCAACATAAAATCCCAACGGATCCACTTCAACTTGTAGCCCGGCACCGATTTTCCCCAAACAAAATCTCTTCTAATTTTTTCCATTTTTTGGACAACACACTTAGGGGCTACAAATAAAGAAAGGAAGTGCGAGGGGAGGCTTCCTAGAACCGATTTAGCAAGAGTCAATCGCCCCGCAAACGAAAGTTGTCTAGCTTTCCACTTAGAAAGCTTAGCCGAAAATTTATCTAGAACCGGCTTCCAAAATCCATCTCTTTTCATGTTGACTCCGATGGGGATGCCTAAATGCAGAAGGGGGAACGAGCCAGCTTCACAGTTCGCCATCTTTGCTAATTCCCCGATTTCAGAACTCGAAACGCCCACTCCGTATAATTTACTCTTATTTCGATTGACTTTTAGCCCGGTAATTAAAGTCAACCATCTTAAAATGCGGTTTAAGGCTGCTAAATTATCTTCCGACCAATCGCCTATAAAGAGAACATCGTCCGCATAGCACAGATGCGAAATAATTGGACCTCCATTAGGGAGAATGCAACCCTTAAAAAGGCCCGAATTACACGCCCTATTCATCAGCAAAGTAACTACCTCCATAGCAATGACAAAGAGAAACGGGGATAAAGGATCACCTTGACGTAAGCCTCTTTTGAATTTAAATTCTTTAGTAGGGGAACCGTTAACAAGAATGGAGCCCATCCCCGAGGAGAGGCACCCTTTTATCCAATCAATCCATTTGCGAGGAAAACACATCTTCTCCATAATTCTCCATAAGAACTTCCAATTTATAGTGTCATATGCCTTCTCGAAGTCCACTTTGAAGATTAAAATTTTCTTTTTCGCTTTCTTTGCCCAAGCCACCGTTTCACCCACAATCAGGGGTCTATCCAAAATGTTCCTCCCCCCCCACAAAAGCTGATTGGGTTTGAGAAGAGCAATGGTTTATGACATATTTTAGAGGGTTAGCCAAAACCTTCGCCAAAATCTTATAAATCAAGCCAACAAGCGAGATAGGACGGAAGTTAGATAAAGTATGGGGATCACTGACTTTAGGGATAAGAGCCACGAAGGACGAATTGCAGCCATTACTCAGCTTTCCCGAGGAGAAAAACTCATTCATCGTCCCCACTATCCACGGTTTAAGCTTATCCCAGAAAACCTTTACGAACTTTAGCGAAAAGCCATCCGGACCAGGGGATTTACTTCCATCACAGTTTTTAATAGCCAAAAATATTTCAGATTCTGAAAAATGAGCGCAAAGCGATTCTCCCAGTTGCTCCGTCACAATCGGGAGACCATCACCATTAAAATCCGGCCTTCTCCTAATGGGTTCCGCGAGCTGTTTTTTGAACCAGCACCTAATCTCCTTTTTTAGGTCCTCCGGATCCGATATAGCCGAGCCATTAAAAACCAAGCTATTAATCCGATTCGAGGCGATATTTAACGACACCACTTTATGGAAAAACTTGCTATTTTCGTCACCAAATTTCAACCATTTTATTCTGGCTTTCTGCTGGACATCTTTCGCTTTAATTAACTCCACTTTATTAACTTTAGCTTTCAGCTCAATCCTGAGCTTCTTATCTTCTGCCGAGAGGGGGCCAATAGAAGCTTTGGATTCCAAACGATCAATGCTTTGTAACATATTTTCCATCTCCTTGTTATCGCTCTTGAATTTTTCCGCTCTCCACTTTTTTATTTCTAATTTCAGGGTTTTTAACTTCCCAGCAAGAGCCACATCCCACTTCCCCCCAGCCTGAACCAGACCGAAAACAGAGTCCACCAGCTCGAACAATTTGTGTGCGGTTAAGAGTCTCCGCTTTTGAGGTTTGCCGCGGGGTATAAAGAGTCGGCAGCGGTTTTTCCCCGCGGTAAAGGTGTTCACCGTAGCTTTTACCGCTTCCACCCTGTTCACCCAAAGTACTAAGACTATGGGGTATGGGACTTGGGTTGGGGCGTGGGTTGGGAGAAAACGCCAAAGCCACCACCCCGGGTGGGCTTGGGTTGGGGCGTGACCCTTGGGGCTTGTGTTTCAAGCCGGGCGTGGGGCGGTCTTGACATCCGATGTGGCGGCCTCCTATTGACTGTCAACCGCCATGTCATAGCGGGCCATTTGAAAGTTTGAATTTTAAATTCAAACCGTTTGGCCAAGCCAAGCGGTCACCCCAACCCCAACATCCCCTATAAATGTAACCCCCAACCCCACCGGCTACCCCATCCCAAACCGTCACTATCCACCTCTACCCCACCGGCTACCCACTTGATCCCACGAACCCGCTACCCCAACCCGAAGAACATGGCATCTTGGACTCACGAGGAAGAATTGGCTCTCGTCACAAGCGTCGTTGACGCTATGAAGGGGCGGCAACCCGGCCAAACACGATATTGGCCGGAAGCATTCGCAACGTACCGACATAACGTCGGACACGACCGCCACAACCTCAACGCGTGCCAACATAAATGGCGCGAGCTACGGCCCAAGCTCGATCGTTTCAAGGCTTACTACGAAGCCGTTCCGAGCGGCGAGTTAAGCCACGAGGACCGGGTGGCGGTGGCGAACATAGAGTTTCGAGGCAAGGAGCGAAAGATGTTCGACAAGATCGTCCTTTTTGAAATTTACCTAACGCTGTAGGTTTTTTATTTTGTAATTTTTAGGAATTATGTAATTTTTAGGATTATGTAATTTTTAAAATTTTAATGAAATTTTAGGTTTTTTTTTTATAAATGTTGTGTGAATTTTATTAATTTTTTGTATTTTTTTTTAATAATCTGCCAAGCGGGGCACCCAACCCACGCCCACCATACCCCACAGACATGTCACTAGACGGTGGAGGGGCTCCAATTCCAGGTGTCAACCCAAGCCCAACCCAAGCCCCACCATACCCACGGTCTAAGAGGTGAAAACAAAAACAAAAATCGTAAGTGTTTATCCTATCTTTATCTTTTTAACGTTATTTACGGATATCTTTAAATATCACTGAATTTTTGTTTTGTTAAAATAAAAAAAAATGTTTTGAATTATTATTTTTTTTGAACAGCAAACTCACTTTATATATATATATATATATAAAGAGCCAGCCAGAGACTGAGAAACAACACAACAGAAAGGAAAGTTGAAAAGAAACAACAACAAAAAGACGAAAAGCCGAAGCAGGACACTACACCTAATCACAACATAACAGCAATATCAAATGCCCTCCAATCTTCCCAGCTTGGCTGAGGCCTTTTAGATCGATTACAGATCCACAAAAAAGCATCTTCCTTCACCTGCTCGACAATATTACCTACCGGAATAAAGCGACCCTCAAAAACCATGACATTGCGAGCTTTCCAGATCCTCCAAGTCGCAGCCAAAGCAACCGTATAAACCACTTGTTTCCACTTAGCATCCCCCGGCTGATTATGCATGAAACCGATCAGATCCTTGACATTATCAATCTCTAAAGGGAAGTTTATTCGCATCCAGGTTAAAAGATTCCACCACACACTTCGCGACCATAAGTAGTTAAAGAATAGGTGATTCGGATCTTCCGCACTTAACCCGCATCGAGGACATGAGCAGTCCGGAAGAGGGACACCCCTTCTAACCAAGCCGACTTTAGAAGCAATCTTACCGAAGAGAGCTCTCCATAGGAGGTAGTTAACTTTAGGGGGAGCCCAAGTATTCCAGCCATAAAAATAGACTTCAGAATCAAAAGTAGCCAGCTCCAAGTCCGTTCGAACCTGTTTTATTGAGAAAGCTCCAATGACGTCCGTCCTCCACTTCCACGAACCACTATGCTCCACCAGATTATCTTTCAAACTGACCCCCATCTTCTCTAACGAAACCTCAACCGAGCTGATATCTTTCCATAAGCCGGGAATAGATCTTTTGACCGGAATAGAAGACGGAATCGCAGAACTTGCTGTCCCGTGAATCGCCTTAATGACCGAGACCCACAAGGCGTTTGAATTCGAAAGAAAGCGCCACCACCATTTGGAAATCATAGCAAAATTAAATATACGAATCCCGCCTATACCCATGCCTCCCATTTTTTTAGATTTCAACATAAAATCCCAACGGATCCACTTCAACTTGTAGCCCGGCACCGATTTTCCCCAAACAAAATCTCTTCTAATTTTTTCCATTTTTTGGACAACACACTTAGGGGCTACAAATAAAGAAAGGAAGTGCGAGGGGAGGCTTCCTAGAACCGATTTAGCAAGAGTCAATCGCCCCGCAAACGAAAGTTGTCTAGCTTTCCACTTAGAAAGCTTAGCCGAAAATTTATCTAGAACCGGCTTCCAAAATCCATCTCTTTTCATGTTGACTCCGATGGGGATGCCTAAATGCAGAAGGGGGAACGAGCCAGCTTCACAGTTCGCCATCTTTGCTAATTCCCCGATTTCAGAACTCGAAACGCCCACTCCGTATAATTTACTCTTATTTCGATTGACTTTTAGCCCGGTAATTAAAGTCAACCATCTTAAAATGCGGTTTAAGGCTGCTAAATTATCTTCCGACCAATCGCCTATAAAGAGAACATCGTCCGCATAGCACAGATGCGAAATAATTGGACCTCCATTAGGGAGAATGCAACCCTTAAAAAGGCCCGAATTACACGCCCTATTCATCAGCAAAGTAACTACCTCCATAGCAATGACAAAGAGAAACGGGGATAAAGGATCACCTTGACGTAAGCCTCTTTTGAATTTAAATTCTTTAGTAGGGGAACCGTTAACAAGAATGGAGCCCATCCCCGAGGAGAGGCACCCTTTTATCCAATCAATCCATTTGCGAGGAAAACACATCTTCTCCATAATTCTCCATAAGAACTTCCAATTTATAGTGTCATATGCCTTCTCGAAGTCCACTTTGAAGATTAAAATTTTCTTTTTCGCTTTCTTTGCCCAAGCCACCGTTTCACCCACAATCAGGGGTCTATCCAAAATGTTCCTCCCCCCCCACAAAAGCTGATTGGGTTTGAGAAGAGCAATGGTTTATGACATATTTTAGAGGGTTAGCCAAAACCTTCGCCAAAATCTTATAAATCAAGCCAACAAGCGAGATAGGACGGAAGTTAGATAAAGTATGGGGATCACTGACTTTAGGGATAAGAGCCACGAAGGACGAATTGCAGCCATTACTCAGCTTTCCCGAGGAGAAAAACTCATTCATCGTCCCCACTATCCACGGTTTAAGCTTATCCCAGAAAACCTTTACGAACTTTAGCGAAAAGCCATCCGGACCAGGGGATTTACTTCCATCACAGTTTTTAATAGCCAAAAATATTTCAGATTCTGAAAAATGAGCGCAAAGCGATTCTCCCAGTTGCTCCGTCACAATCGGGAGACCATCACCATTAAAATCCGGCCTTCTCCTAATGGGTTCCGCGAGCTGTTTTTTGAACCAGCACCTAATCTCCTTTTTTAGGTCCTCCGGATCCGATATAGCCGAGCCATTAAAAACTAAGCTATTAATCCGATTCGAGGCGATATTTAACGACACCACTTTATGGAAAAACTTGCTATTTTCGTCACCAAATTTCAACCATTTTATTCTGGCTTTCTGCTGGACATCTTTCGCTTTAATTAACTCCACTTTATTAACTTTAGCTTTCAGCTCAATCCTGAGCTTCTTATCTTCTGCCGAGAGGGGGCCAATAGAAGCTTTGGATTCCAAACGATCAATGCTTTGTAACATATTTTCCATCTCCTTGTTATCGCTCTTGAATTTTTCCGCTCTCCACTTTTTTATTTCTAATTTCAGGGTTTTTAACTTCCCAGCAAGAGCCACATCCCACTTCCCCCCAGCCTGAACCAGACCGAAAACAGAGTCCACCAGCTCGAACAATTTGTGTGCGGTTAAGAGTCTCCGCTTTTGAGGTTTGCCGCGGGGTATAAAGAGTCGGCAGCGGTTTTTCCCCGCGGTAAAGGTGTTCACCGTAGCTTTTACCGCTTCCACCCTGTTCACCCAAAGTACTAAGACTATGGGGTATGGGACTTGGGTTGGGGCGTGGGTTGGGAGAAAACGCCAAAGCCACCACCCCGGGTGGGCTTGGGTTGGGGCGTGACCCTTGGGGCTTGTGTTTCAAGCCGGGCGTGGGGCGGTCTTGACATCCGATGTGGCGGCCTCCTATTGACTGTCAACCGCCATGTCATAGCGGGCCATTTGAAAGTTTGAATTTTAAATTCAAACCGTTTGGCCAAGCCAAGCGGTCACCCCAACCCCAACATCCCCTATAAATGTAACCCCCAACCCCACCGGCTACCCCATCCCAAACCGTCACTATCCACCTCTACCCCACCGGCTACCCACTTGATCCCACGAACCCGCTACCCCAACCCGAAGAACATGGCATCTTGGACTCACGAGGAAGAATTGGCTCTCGTCACAAGCGTCGTTGACGCTATGAAGGGGCGGCAACCCGGCCAAACACGATATTGGCCGGAAGCATTCGCAACGTACCGACATAACGTCGGACACGACCGCCACAACCTCAACGCGTGCCAACATAAATGGCGCGAGCTACGGCCCAAGCTCGATCGTTTCAAGGCTTACTACGAAGCCGTTCCGAGCGGCGAGTTAAGCCACGAGGACCGGGTGGCGGTGGCGAACATAGAGTTTCGAGGCAAGGAGCGAAAGACGTTCGACAAGATCGTCCTTTTTGAAATTTACCTAACGCTGTAGGTTTTTTATTTTGTAATTTTTAGGAATTATGTAATTTTTAGGATTATGTAATTTTTAAAATTTTAATGAAATTTTAGGTTTTTTTTTATAAATGTTGTGTGAATTTTATAAATTTTTTGTAATTTTTTTTTAATAATCTGCCAAGCGGGGCACCCAACCCACGCCCACCATACCCCACAGACATGTCACTAGACGGTGGAGGGGCTCCAATTCCAGGTGTCAACTCATGTTCCAACCCAAGCCCCACCATACCCACGGTCTAAGAGGTGAAAACAAAAACAAAAACAAAAATCGCAAGTGTTTATCCTATCTTTATCTTTTTAACGTTATTTACGGATATCTTTAAATATCACTGAATTTTTGTTTTGTTAAAATAAAAAAAAATGTTTTGAATTATTATTATTAAATATAGAAGTAAAAGGCATAATACCATGTTACGAGCCACTTGGAAACACATTCCTTCCATGTTTGAATGTCGGGAAAACTTCAAGTAAAATCAAAGTCAATTATGAGTTTACAGAGTAATTGCCATTTCCAAGAATTCACGTACTTCTATTATTTTAAATTTTTAAATATTACCTCTTCAATCAAACCATCATGATTTCAATAATTTGCGTTATTATCTAATAAAATTACCAACATAGATACAACACAGAGCATAATACAATAACACCCTGGAGATAGACCCACTTTCTAAATTATTGAATCCTTCTTATTAATCAATCACCACTCCCCTCCACTCCATGACACTATCATCCTCACTTTCTTGGAAATCTAAAATAACATGAACCTTTTCGATTAATATTACCATTATAATCATATCATCGAGCTTTTTGTTTGCAGAAATGGAAGCCCATATGTTCATATTTCTTGCCATCCTCCTTCCTATTGTTTCCAGTGACGAAATTTCGTCACTAATGTCTATCAAATCCGCCATTGTTGATTCTTTAAACTATTTGAATGACTGGAACACGACGTCGTCTGTGTCACATTGCAACTGGAGAGGTGTTACATGCAATGAACATGGGTTTGTTGAAAAGCTTGATCTATCAAACATGAATCTCACCGGAAATATCTCCGAGGACTTTCAAAACTTGTATCATCTTTCCTTTCTAAACATTTCGTCTAACGGGTTTTCGTCTACGCTGCCGAAGTCGTTTGTGAATCTGACGTCAATCGAAACGATTGACGTCAGTCAAAACGAGTTCGTTGGGGAGTTCCCAGCGGGGTTTGGAACGGGAGCTACCCGACTGAAATCTGTTAATGCTTCTAGCAACAATTTCGCCGGGTACCTCCCGGAGTCCCTCGGAAATGCCACGTCACTCGAGACCATTGATTTCCGAGGGAGTTTCTTTGTGGGATCAATCCCGAAGAGTTTCAAGAACCTTCAGAATTTAAAGTTTCTTGGACTCTCCGGGAACAATCTCACTGGACCGATCCCGTCAGAGATCGGTCAGCTTTCGTCTCTAGAGGTTATGATCATTGGTTACAATGAGTTCGAAGGCCCAATTCCAAAAGAGATTGGGAACCTCACAAATCTAGAGTATCTAGATTTGGCCGTCGGGACACTCAGTGGAAGTATCCCGACGGAATTGGGTGAGTTAAAAAAACTCAGCACAGTTTATATTTACCAGAACAGTTTTGACGGAGAGATTCCCGCCGAAATCGGGAATCTCTCATCGCTGGTTTATCTGGATCTCTCTGATAACCAGTTTACCGGTGAGATCCCGAAACAAATAGGCAACTTGAAGAGCTTAAAGCTACTAAATCTGATGTGCAATCAGCTCACCGGTTCGATTCCGACTACCATCGGCGAGTTACCAGATTTGGAAATACTTGAATTATGGAAGAATTCATTGACAGGATCATTACCGGCTAATCTTGGAATGAATTCGCCGTTACAGTGGTTGGATGTCTCTTCAAACTCATTATCCGGCGACATTCCGGCGGGTTTGTGTGATTCCGGCAACCTCACTAAACTCATTCTGTTCAACAACTCGTTTTCGGGTTCTATCCCCATTGGTCTTTCAACTTGTTCTTCATTAGTTCGAGTTCGTTTGCAGAATAACCGAATTTCGGGTCAAATTCCGGGTGGGCTTGGAAGCTTGCCGGATTTGCAACGGTTAGAATTGTCACATAACAATTTAAGTGGCAAAATTCCTCATGATCTGACTCTGTCGAGTTCGCTTTCGTTCATTGATGTTTCTTCGAACCATCTTGTTTCAAATCTGCCGTTTGATTTATTTTCAATGCCAAATCTGCAAACATTAGTTGTTTCCAACAACGATTTCTCCGGCGACATCCCGACTCGGTTTCAGGATTCGCCGGCGTTATCGGTGCTAGATTTATCGTTCAATAGTTTCTCCGGTGAACTACCGGAGAGCATAGCTTCATGCCAGAAGCTTGTGAATTTGAATCTAAGTCACAATCAGTTGACGGGAGAAATCCCGAAATCCGTAGCAAGAATGTCGATGTTATCGGTTCTTGATCTGTCGAATAACTCATTCGTCGGAAAGATTCCGGACAGTTTCGGAAGCTCACCGGCTTTAGAAACGGTCAATCTTTCGTACAACAAGTTAGAAGGACCGGTCCCGGATAATGGGATGTTACGGACGATAAACGCGAATGATTTAGTCGGAAATGACGGGCTTTGTGGGGGCGTGCTCAAGCCGTGTTCAAACGGTCGAGCCAGTAGTTCCACCCGAAAGAAAGTTCATGTCCGTCACCTCGTTTTCGGTTTCCTTTTCGGGGTTTGTGTGATTTTAACGATCGGGATCGCAGCGTTCACGGGGCGGTGGTTGTACCAAAGATGGTTTCTTTATGGGTTTTTGGACGGATGGCTTATAAAGCGCGGTATAGAATGGCCGTGGCGAATTATAGCGTTTCAAAGACTTGGTTTCACTAGTGCGGATATCATGGCGAGCATCAAGGAGTCGAATGTGATCGGAATGGGAGGAAGTGGGATCGTTTACAAGGCCACGATCCACCACCCGTCGCATTCCGTGGTGGCCGTGAAGAAACTGTGGCGGTCCGAGCCGGATATCGAAAATGGGGATGACTTATTTGTAGAAGTGAACCTTCTAGGGCGATTGCGACATCGAAACATTGTTAGATTATTAGGCTATCTCCATAACGAAGCCGATGTTATGATGGTTTACGAGTACATGCCTAACGGGAACCTTGCCGAGGCGTTACACGGGAAAAAGTCGGGAAGAATGTTGGTTGATTGGGTCTCGAGGTATAACGTCGCGCTAGGTGTCGCGCACGGTTTGGCTTACCTTCACCATGACTGCCATCCGCCAGTTATTCATCGTGACGTAAAATCGAACAATATTCTTCTCGATGCCGACTTCGAGGCACGGATTGCGGACTTTGGTTTGGCACGGACCATGGTTCGGAAGAACGAGACCGTCTCAATGGTGGCTGGATCTTACGGATATATAGCTCCAGGTGAGTCCCTTCGTTTGAACGTTATAAGGTCAATTTCAACGTACTTATTTATAAATCTTTTGATAAGGTATATAATAACATATTAATTAAGTATGTACAATTAAGAATTTAGTTTAAAAAGTCAAGTGACTTTAAACAGCTTCAAAATATTTAAAAGTTTAAAGGCAACGACTTCGAAATATCTTTATTCTAAAAACTAAAGTGATATCTTAACAATATAGTTTTCTTATAAATTACACATGTAATGCTAAAATTCTTGACATATATAATATATTACAGAATACGGTTACACATTGAAGGTGGATGAAAAAAGTGACATATACAGCTTTGGAGTGGTGCTTTTAGAGTTGTTAACAGGGAAACAACCGTTGGACCCGTCATTTGGCAACTCTGTAGATATTGTTGAATGGGTTCGGAATCGGATGAACAAAAGAGAATTGGAAGGTATATTGGATCTAGAAATAGGAGGGGAATGCAAATATGTGCAAGAAGAAATGCTTTTGGTGCTAAGAATTGCACTTTTATGTACTAACAAGCTACCAAAAGAGAGACCTTCGATGAGGGATGTCATCACAATGCTTGGAGAGGCGAAACCACGCAGAAAAAGCGTGTGTGATGATATTGGTGTCAAAGAGAAGCCCATTTTCAATAACTCGCCGGTTGTAGGACTTTTATGATATGCGTTATTTTTCATCTAAGCAGGCTCCTTAACTGTTCTATCTTCAGATGATCAAGATATAGGTAAATAATGCATTGGTAGAAATGAATCTGGGTGGCTATGTGTTCTGGCTTCATTCTAAAGTTGAAATCCTGTAATTTTAGAATTTCGAGTTAAGTAATCGTTGTATATTTGTTACTATGTACAATTTCTGAATCCCTTTTGTAGATTTTGGGGGAAATTTAATTGTTGAAAGCATAAATAACCCCTTAAAATGGTTTTGAAGTCTGTTGTATTCAATAGAATAACATTCGCTTTTGCTAATACAGAAACTACAATTTTTTATGCTGATTTTTTTAGTCTAGTGAATATATTAGAAAAAAAGATAAAAATTGTAGGTATATTAATATCTCTTTTTAAAGTTATAAGATATATATTTTTTAAAATCATTATACATTCACCCTATATTAATTAGAGTGAATTATAAGTTTTGTCCTTTATCTATATACCCAAATTTCAGGCGATATCATTTGTCTTTAAAATTAATGAGTTTTGTACTTATTGTTTCAAAATCTTGCATGGTATGTTCTTTGACGCTAACTCAATTAAATTTTAATATTAAATCAGGTCAAGTGTTTTGCACATGAGAGCGTATGTATCATTTCACTCTGTAATGACTATTTTGTATATAATATATATCAAGGAACTATTTTGTAAAAAAACAAAAAATACATGTAAATAACAATTCATCAAATTCTCCTGTGGACATCAGATTGGTATTGAAGTTTATGCTTATTTCAAAATGTGCAGTTCAGGCTTTACCTTAAATAGTCAAATGTGCAGTTCAGAATGGCATTGTAGTCCATACATACATTGCACTTGGACCAAAAACAAAACTTTATGCAAACTACTGATGGCCACTGTCACCATCAACTGCAACTTCATCTCCATCTTTTTCTAAGACTGGAGGGTATGGTGATGGAGGATGAGCCGCCACGTCACTGGAAGTGAGGATGGGCATAAAGGGGATGGACCAAGGGGGTGGAGAATGGGGCTAAATAAATATATATATATATATATATATATATATATATATATGTAAGTATATCTGTATGTGTGTGAGGAGAGAGAAGAGAGGCCTGTCGAGTCCGGCGTGTGGGAGACGGTTGGGACGAGCCGGCCATGAGGGGGCCGGTATAGGGGACCGGCGCCGGGCAAGGCCGGGCCTAAGCCGGCCCCCATACCCTTTAGCCTAACCCTCTAGGCTATAGTGCTCTTAAGGGGGTGTTTGGCTAAGCTTATTTAACTCAAAAACTTTTTATTAAAAACACTTATTGACTTATAACTTTTTGCAGATGAGTTTTTTAAAAAATGTTTGGATTAAATTATGTGGTGGAAAAGCCAATAAGTCAATAATTTGTTTTTTAAAAAGCGTCTGACTTAGCTTATTCATGTAAAATGACTAAGGAGTTTCAAAAAGGCACAATGTTCTATAAAAAGTTATAATGAGCATCAAAAAGTCACAATATTTTAACTTTTCAAAACTGACTTTTTCTCTCTATAAAAGAAGTTATTTTAAAAAGTATTTTTGAGTTTGGCAAACACTTTTTCTCCTTATTAATTTTTTACAAAAGTCAATAAGTTATAAGAAGGTGTGGAAAAGTTTATCCAAACATCCCTTGAGTCTTCAAGCAAAGGTTTGCACATTGTAACAGCTTTACCGCTGCAACCCAACCATAACATCATCCACCCACCACCAATGCACCCCACCATCACCTGTACCCGCCCACCACCGATGCAGCCCCACCATCACAACCCACCACAACCGCTGCAACCTCATTGTTTTCAAATCTGCACCTTCTAAGAACCCATCGTTTCTAGATCTATCACTTACGAGTCCCATTTCAAAAGTTGTCTTATTTTACATGCGATGTGGAGGTGATGGTCTGCGATGGTGAGATTAGAGGGTTTGAGGAGTGAGTGGGTTTCAACATTCAGGTGCGGCGGGGTTTGTACATTTATTTATTGGTTTTTTGAGAAATTATTATATATATCAAACAATAACATAGGTTTGCGCCAGGGCCTTTTTTGCCTTTTCACATTCACCACCAAGCTTTTCCATTTTTCCTCTTGCCACTCTTGCCTCTAGAATTTTCCCCTCAAATTGAAAAGACCTAGAATTGGCATCACTATCATCAGGGAACTTACACAACCAGCGATTGCAAATTCCCTAGTCATCCGAATGATTATCATGGTGGTGGTTGAAATAGGGTTACGATTAGGTTTCGGCGACGTACTAAAGAGGAGCGCCGGTGCTTTGGCGATAACCCTTCCGGATAGGTGTCCGGCGACGGCAACACGCGTCAGCCAGACTTTTCCTAAGATTCTGGTACTGAGTTCAATTTCTGTGACATAGTTGCTCTGTTTACTTAGAGGTTGATGGTTAATTAAAGAACTTTAGTTGTTGCTTAGCTTTAATCACAATTGTGCTCTAAATTTAGTTGCTGTGATTTTGTCTTTTTTTTTCTTTAGTTGGTTTGCTTTTTGTGAAAGCATTAGAACATAACTGTAGGATATGCCATGAATCATGATCATTAGTTTTTTTTTTTTTTTTTTTTTGTTTTCTTCTTGGGTTAAAGATGTTTGATTGAACTAAAAGAACTTATTTTACACATAAGGTGTTCTTTAAAATGACATAAAAGAGGTAATTTTAAACAGTTGGGTGAAAGAAATAGGTTCTGGATTATGCACCTTAAAGGGTATTGTGTTAAGGTCTATGTTTCATGGAGTCAAAGTCACTTTGCGTTTTTTAAGTGAGCCTTTGTATTAATGTGGTTAAGGTAATCATCAATGGGTTTAAAACTGGATCACCCTGATAAAAAAAAAACAAGACCTGTTTGCGGGTTCCATTAGGAAATAGAAATATTTGATGGAAACCATTGAACATGGTTTTTAGTTTATGGAAAAAGTAGCGTAAAAACAAAATCTTTTAAATAACAATTGTTTTTGCCCATTAAAAATCGTTCTTTAAGGTTGTACGGTCTTTACTTTGCGTTTTTTAAGTTTAACGACTTAAGTAGAAACAAATATATGACTTGGGTTTCGACTTTCATGGATTTAAACCAAAACTTTTAAACAACAATTGTTTACAGAACAGAGGCATGCAGGCAAGCAGGAGCTTCAATCTTAAATGTTTGTTGATTGCATACACATGTAAATTACAAATTAGTGGTAGGTGTTTTCATATTTGCCATTTGGTAAACTGGTGCAAGATATGTACACAAACAAGTCTTTTTTATTTTGTGCTAAACCAGGTCAACCCATTGACCTCTCTTACAGGCCGATTGATTTTGAATTTCATTAAGGACATAATGTAACCTAACGAATCGTCATCATGATAAAGTTTACTTCGCCCGCCGCAACGCGGCGGGATATATCCTAGTTATTTATCAAAATACAACACTCACAAAAATATAACAACATAATTAATTTTATGTTATTATATCTTAAAACAATAATCCTAATCAAAATCATATTTATTTATGTAATCACTTAAATTATTTATATATCTTTGGTTAGGAATTTATATATATCAAATATTTTTTTGTATAAAAGTCCTCAAATAAAAGAACCCAATTTTCTAGTCGCGTTTATGTCATCAATTTTTTAGAATTTGTTATTTATATATTTGAGGGTAATTTCATTTAGATTATTCATTTTCTCGCGCGGTATCATTTGTGGATCATCTTCGCAAACAGTGAGCTGATCTTTCTCGGTTTTACTTTAATGTATTTTGGGTTGTATCATCATCTCATAAAATCTCATATTTATTTTAATCATTAAATCAAGTATGCAAATTGATTGTGTAAATTATGTGTTATGTGTTTACTTGTTCATTGGAAACGTATGTGATAGTTAAGTCAAGCATAATTAGAGATCCATTGGTGGACCTTTTACCCATGGCTATGGGTGATTGGAACCGCCATCATTAAGTCTAACTCCGCCTCCTCAGAGTTAGGGATACAAGAAAGGATTGGTTTATTTTATTTATTGTTTTATTTTTGTGATTAATCAATTAACACATGATTGCATGACTATTTTCAAAATAACTCAATTTTCATTCAAAACTAGATTTACTCACCAGCTATCGTAGTTGAGCCAAATATTTTGCACGTGGTACAAGAAATGAGGTTTGAAGACGCATGGACTGAAGGGAATTGCCTTAGAATTAAAGAATGAATATTCTATGTATTTTTCTTTGCATTATGTTTGGATTATTTGAACTTTGTAGGCTTTAGTGTGACAGTTTAACAAATGATATGAATAATTATGTAATATTAAATAGTGTCATGAGTCACGGGTTAGGGTATGATACTCTACGCACACATATTAACATCAAATGGTTAAAAATTTTGAAATAAATTGAAAGTTTGCAAGTTCGTAAGAGCACCCATAATAAGGGGGTTTTTGGATGTGTTTAGGTGACACATATAGAATAGAGAAGAGGACATGGAGGGAAGTAGGATAAGTTTTGTTTTTGTAAAAAACACATAAAAAACATGAATATGAATATGACATGCATAGAAGAAGAGGGAGAAGAGAGGAGTGAGTATTTTTATATGTTGCGCGTATGGCATGAGAAAGAAATAATAAAATTGGTGGGGCAAGTAACATGTAGCACACAATAAGGAACTAGTTATAAGCTATTTTTTAGTTTTGTAAGTATGCTTATATTATTACATTTACTATTTCATAATTATTTTTATTTTATAAAAGTATGCTCATATTATTACATTTACTGTTTCATAGTTATTTTTATTTTTAATATATATATATATATATATGGGAAGGTTCATTGGGGAACACTAAAAAAGTTGGGAACGGGGAACCGACTCAAACGAACTCCGATTGGACTCATTCCAGTGGCGTTGGAACCGGCTCGTCGAACCCTAACTAAGATCTCTTAACCCTAAACCCTAACTCCTAAACTCTAAACCCTAAAGCTAAAAAATAAGGCTAAAACATAAGCTAAACAGTAAAATCTAAACTATAAACCCTAAAAGCTAAACCCTAAAGGCTAAACCTAACGCTAAACTCTAAACCCTAAAGCTAAACCCCAAACCCTAAATCTAAACACTAACGTTAAACCCTAAAGTTAAACCCTAAAGCTAAACCCTAAAAGCCAAACCCTAATATATTTTGGGTTTAGGGGTTATGATTTAGTGTTTAGGGTTAAGAGATCCTAGTTAGAGTTCGACGAGCCGATTCCAACGTCGCTGGAATGAGTCCAATCGGAGTTCGTTTGAGTCGGTTCCACACTGTTCCTCACTTTTTTAGTGTTCCCCAATGAATCTCACACTATATATATATATATATATAGGGTAAGGTTAATTTGAGAAACATCTTTATTGTGAAAACCATGAGACCTAATGTAAACACACCAAAAAAATCTAACCCCCCCACCAAAAAAAAAAAAAAAAACCTAAACCCCCACCCCACCCAAAAAAAAAAACCCTAACCACCCCTCCAAAAAAAAAAACCTTAAAAAAAAAACCTAACCCCCCCCCCCACCCCTCCCACCCCCCACCCAATCTAAAATGCTAAAAATTAACCCTCAAAAAACGTAAAAAAAATCTAAAAAACACAAAAAAATATTATTATTTTATGTAAAAGTCGCTACTTTTAGTAACGAAATATAGCGATTTTAATTTAAAAATATTAATTTTTTTTTTGTATTTTTTTAGCTATTTTTAGGTATTTTTTGTTATGTTCACGCTGGTTCTCGCGGTTCTCGCAATAAAGGGTGGTCTCTAACGGATCATTCTCCTATATATATATGAGAAGGATAAGGATCCGTTAGGAATCACCCTTTATTGCAAGAACCACGAGAACCAGTGTGAACACAACAAAAAATACCTAAAAAATCTAAAAAACACAAAAAAAAAACATTTTTCAATATTTTTTAATAAGAATCGCTACTTTTCGTTAATAAAAAAAATTGGATACTAAAACTAACGATTTTTATAAAAAAATATTTTTTTAAGATTTTTTTAGGTTTTTTGGTGGTTTAGCTTTATGGTTTAGTTTTTAACATTTAGCTTGGGTGGGGGGTTAGGTTTTTGGGGGTGGGGGTTAGGTTTTTTTTAGCTTTTTAGGGGGTTTAGTTTTTAGCATTTAGCTTGATTGGGAGGGAGGGGGGGTGTTTAAGTTATTTTTTTTTGGGGGGGGGGGGGGTAGTTTTTTTAGGTTTTTGGTGGTGTAATGGGTTTATTTTGTTGTCTTCACATTGGTTCTCGCAATAAAGGTGGTTCTCGCATGAACCCTACCCTATATATATATACTAGCTTATATCCCGTGTGACACACGGGTTTAAAAAAGTTAAATTTAAAACATATTAATAAATATGATGTATGATTTTTAAAAAATCAAAATAACATGAAACCAAGTAATTTAAAATAATAATGTTTTGACACTTATCAGTTCCATTTTCCATTTTCTATTTTATGAACACAAGTTTTAGTTTAGTAAGTTGTTCAGTAAATATAATCGACATCTCCATTTTTTAAAATGTTCCTATGAAATGTTTATTTAGAGTATGAAGTAACAGAAATTAATGCTAATCTAAAATAAAAATAAGTAAATAAATAACAAACTAAGTAATTTTACATGACAGTGTAAAAAAAAAATTATAAAATTACATTACAAATTTCTAAAAACTTCTTTGTATACAACATTTGATATCGTATCTGAAAGATTACCATCACTATCTAGAATAACAACTTTTAGGCCATCTCGTCTTGTAACTCTTGATAATGCGACATACAATCGTCTTGTAACTTTTGTAATATATGGCCAAGGTTGCACTGAAAAAGCGAACAATACATGTTATTGTATTGAGATTTCATACAAGTCGGGTTATACGATGAGTCATACATACCTGTGGGAACATGGAAAACGTTAATATGAAGTAAATGAACCCGCCAATGAAATCAAACTGCCAGTTTTTCTTCCGGAACTTCAAGATATTTCCAAGGGCAATCTATATAACACGAGCATATGTTTAAGGATTGAGTAACAAATCATGCATATCGTTTAATCAAACAAAACAAAACAAAACATACCCGGCTTGAATCTTTAACTTCTGGATAAGCGGCTTTCATTTCATAAGCTGTACCATATGCTTTATCAAAACCACGAAACACGTGTGTAGGATGTAAAAACGCCCCACCACAACCGTTTACAAGTAAATGTTGTATAGAGTCGGGATTTTCGGTTGGAACACGAGAATGACGCATGTAATGATGTAGATCACCCGCCATTCGAAGTCTACACCTTCCTTTTAGATGATCTTTAACAAGATGTGTAACCTTTTTCCCAATATCATCCCAGTACCAATCCAATATCCAATTGGGTTCATGTGTCATTATGATCACAGAATCATTTTCTTTAACCTAGAACAAAAAAAAAGCCATTACTTACACTGAATATACACACAAACACGCACACATTAATAAATTTAGGAGTAAACTTTTGTTTTGCTCCCTGTGGTTTGGTCACTTTAACGGTTTTGCCCCAAACCTTTAAAAATAGCCATTTTCCTCCAATAGTTTGCTATGGTTTTTCCATTTTGCTCCCTGCAGGGAGCAAAATGGAAAAACAGACAATTTGGATGGAGTTGGAGGCGGGGATTAAAATGGAAAAATCATAGCAAACTATTGGAGGAAAATGGCTATTTTTAAAGGTTTGGGGCAAAACCATTAAAGTGACCAAAGCATAGGGAGCAAAACGAAAGTTTACTCTAAATTTAGTTTTTTGGTTTTACCTTTTCCTTGATCAACTTTGCAAAGAATTTAAACTGATAAACATCCATGTCATTATGAAGAGCTAAATCAAGACCAAAAACCCACCACCCTTTCGGTAAATGTAACGCAAAGTAGCTTTTCTTTTGCGGCATTAACCATCCACCTAACCAGCTTTTGTGACAAATATACCGCATAAATGTTTGAAGCCCGTCAAACCAATCATGGTTACCGGGGATAACAAAGCATTAGGGCCAATCGTATTGTTTTAAATCGGTTACACCAAATGGCAGTTCGGGTTTTTCTACCGCAAGTCCGTAATATGCGCATCTTTATACCATGATGGTGATTGAAGAGCATACTCAAATGGACGAAAAAACCGCTTCTCGTAAGTAAACGCTGAAGGGTTAGGATACCTGAAACAAAAGTTACGAAACCGACGGTGTTTACTTACAACATACATACATAAATGAAGGAAGGGTAAATGTGAAATTAAGTAATTAACTTACGCAAGATCACCACCGATAAGGAGGAGGTCTCCACGAGGTAATTGTTGTAGAGAATTATTATCTAAAGCGTATAGTGAAGGTTGTGCAAGAAGTCGGGCAACAGAGTACGATGAATTCCCGCCATCACCCGTATCAGCCATGAAATCAAACCAAAGTTGATCTTTTTCACTAAGATGATCATATAAGAAATCCTCTTTTACTCATTTATGGACCTTACTCATTGTTGCCTATGGAAGGAAGAAAAATAAGGTCGTAAATATTATTCATTTATACATATACAGATTCATTACAACTTGTAAAGATGTTGAACCTGCATCATTCGTATATCAAATCTTCCGACAAATACAGTCACGGATACAAGGTCAAACACAGTCTTGAATAAATCAGCTGATGTCTTGCGACATCCAACACATATACATACTTTCATGCATGCGTTAACATACATAAAGATGCATACATGACATATATATATAGGGATGGATCATGAGAAAACTAAAAAACTCCATCCAAAGTTGTATTACACATACGTAATACACAACATCCAGAATTAAAAAAAACACGCTACATAGCGCAACAACAAATTGTTTGCAGTCCACAAGGCAAAAAAACGATGTATTATACATGTGTAATACATGATATATTACATATGCGTAATACTACGTTTTTTTCTAAAAGTTTCATTTTTCGTATAATGCATATATGCAGTATATCCAAAAAAATAAAATTACGAAATAAAAAAAATGTACTATTACACACGTGTAATATGTAATATAAAAAACGCCCTTGCGGACGGCAAACACGATTCCTTGCGGTCCGCAACGTGCTTTTTAGTTTTCTCATTTATAAAGAGTTTTCTCACGATCCTCTTCCTATATATGCATATATACAAAAGAAAAAAGAAATTATACCCTGAATACCAAGGAACCATATCGAGAAAGTTGGGTTTCATCTGCTTGTTCTTCAACTTCTCGGTTTTTTCGACCGACAGAGGATGAGTAAGAGCCCATCTGATGATTAATGTAAAAAATTCAAAACCCTCTAATTTTCTAATTTTTTGGTGTAAAATTGAAAGCAACCAACTTACCCTGTTGATGGACCCAAAGGGCGCAAACCATGATTTGCAGATTTCGTCTTTTAGTTCATACATTTTAAGGAATTTTTGTTAACAATTAGAAATTGAAATATGAATGATATAATATATTCTTAAGAACCCTAATTTAATTGGACAAAACGGATCAACAACTTACGAGTACCGGCTGAAACCAATCTTGAAGAAAAAAAAGAAAAAAAAAACATGGATTTAACCAGATCTTGAAGAAATTGAGAGGGTTTTGTGCTTATCGTACAACTGCCGTTTGTATCGTCGCCGGAAAACTGACCGTAACTACAGCCGCCCGACTCCGGTCGTCGGAGTGTCGACAGTCGACTCTGCCGCATCTATCTCTCTCACTCCCGTTCTTTCCCCCTTTCTCCCGATCTCGCCCTCTCTCCCTTCCTCTGCCGTGACCAGGTGGTCGGTCCCCTACTTCTTCATCTAATCTCTCATGCCCCCCTCTTAACTTCTCAGATAAGTATACACACTAAGTGTTTGTTTTTCAGATTTGGTTTGGTGATAATGAATTTGAATTTTGAATGAGATAAACTTGTAAGAAGAGAGAGAAAGAGAAGTTTGGTGAAACCTGCAAATGCATAGGCTTCTGGGTAAACTTGCAGGAAGAGAGAAAGAGAAGGATAATGACTTTAGGTTTTCAAAAAAAAAAAAGGAAAATCTCAGAAATTGACAAGTAGGATAAAATGAAAGGGGGGAGCTTGAAATATTGACACTTGTCTTCATAAAGTTTTCCTATATCATATAGGAAGATATATAGATGTCAGCTATTGTATAAATTGCCTTAAGGTACGTTGCGTACGAGATGCAGTATCAACATGCGATTTTTTTGAACCAGGGATTTTGATTTTTTTTTAACATGCGAATTTAATTTTTTTAACATGCGTTATTTTTTTTACAACATGCGATTTTCAGTTTTTGGTAACATAACGCGTGATTTTGACATCGCGTACGCATCGTACGTTAAGGCATATTGTAAGATATACTTTATCTCTCTCTCTCTCTCTCTCTCTCTCTCTCTCTATATATATATATATATATGAGAAAGATCCGTTAGGAACCACCCTTTATTGCAAGAACCGCGAGAACCAATGTGAGCACAACCAAAGATACCTAAAAAATCTAAAAAACACACAAAAAAAAAATTTAATATTTTTTTTTGAAAAAATCGATACTTTTCGTTAATAAAAAAATTAATTTAAAAAAAATTGATATTAAAAGTAGCGATTTTTTTTTAAAAAAAATTGTGTGCTTTTTTAGATTTTTTAAGTTTTTTTTTTTTTTTTTCCGGTTTTTAGGGGTTTAGCTTTATGGTTTAGTTTTTAACATTTACCTTGTGGGGGGGGGGGGGGGGTAGGTTTTTTGAGGGTTTAGTTTTTAGCATTTAGCTATGGGGGGAGGGGGTTTAGGTTTTAGGGGGGGAGGGGGGTGGGGAGGTTAGGTTTTTGGTGGTGTAGTGGGTTTACTTTGTTGTGTTCACATTGATTCTCGCAGTTCTCACAATAAATGTGGTTCTCGTATGAACAATAATAAGAATTTTTTCTAAACTTTCAAGAATGAAAACTCTCTTACAAAAATGTGTCCATTCCCTTCATTTGAGGGCCATTTTAGTCATTTGATGAGTGAATATAACGTATATAAATTCATGCTTATACATTATTTATATACGTTATATTCACTCATCAAATGACTAAAATGGCCCTCAAATGAAGGGAATGAACACATTTTTGTAACAGAGTTTTCATTCTTTGAAAGTTTAGAAAAAAAATTTCTTGAACTGTATGGGGGTTTAAACAAACTGAAATTCAGGGAGAACTCAATTTACATTATTATTATTATTATTATTATTATTATTATAAGTTTATGATATAGTAACTAAGTAATATATTATATTAAATAGAAGAAAATATTTATATAAAATTAAGTATAGATGTATATAAATGAATCAATAATTAAATAAATAATTAATAAACAAACCGAGCTTGAATTTATATATAACTCAAAACGAGTCGAGCTCTTATACGTTAAAGATACAGAACTTGAGTTTAGACTCGGCTTTGTTATTTAAACAAATATATTTAACATTTATCATGACCAATATGGGGCACTATAATACTAAACACAATGTAACATGATAAATTATTCGACTCGACCGAAAAAAATAGAAGATTTTTACCATCACAAGACATAGTAGTATACGAACACCAACATGGCATCACCATGATTAGTTATACAATAGGGACCTAACTTCACAAGTTGACACAAGTGGACGAAAGCTCAAGGGTCCCACGACACAAAATAGTACAAGAGTCCCAGTATTGGTCAAAAATAGTGTTTTCGTCAATTGTTGATGTTGACATGGTTCTTGGATGAACCGAGGGGATCTAAAAGAAAAAAAATGGATGTTCCTTATTTACATTCCAAATATATTTAATTTGTTTAGTGTATTTGGTAGGATCTGAGTTTAATATTTGTGAGTTTCAAGCAAAATACGAACAAACAATTTATAAAGTGAATGACAAATAAATGCAAACACACAAATATGAAGATATTATCAATAATTGTTTTCCATTGAATCAAATGATCTCAAATTACAATATGAAGATTCTACAAACTCCCCCACAACTTGATCACTCACAAATTCGTTCGTGCAAAAGATAATGTGTGTGAAGTGATGAGTAGATCTCTAAGAGGCGAGATCTATTTATACTACGTACAAAGATCTATTTGTGATTGGCTGACATCACACTGATAGCGACACCTAACATTCCCAAACAGAAAAGATTCCACAGATGTTGCAAACATCTATCTAATCAAACCTCTAATCTAACTAAGCTAAACACTGTTAATAAGCTAATATTGTTACATTAGGAAACATTTGTTCTACAACCTCTATTGCTTTGTTCCAAACATCTATTTGGCCACAACAGATGTTTGGTCTTCATGAGCAAACCTTTGTCTTAAATAGAGCTTTGGCCATGAATAAACTTTCCTTCTTCATCAACAGCGGTTCCAAGGCTTCAACTAGTGGATAGCTAGTCTTCAACAGATGTTCTGATTTAGGTGTTCAAGATTCACTATCTTTGGGAGCAGAATGCTTCATCAATTGTTTATTTCTTGATCTTTTGTTCATGATTAGGCTTTTGAATATAATTTTTTTTTCTTTTTTGTAGATCCAACAATCTCCCCCTAGAACAAATGATGCTAAAATAGATGTATATTGGATCAACCTTTATTTTTCATCAGCCTCTCTCGGATTTGTCACTAGAATTGTAATTCAAAGTCCAGATAGTTGGTGTTTTTCGGATCCCTTTCCAGTGGAAGACTTATTAGCTCCTGCAGTTCTTTAATTTTTAGTCTTGTGGCAGTTTTCATTGAGATCTTTTGCACCTCCCCACTGGCCCTGAGAAATGTCAATTCATGAGTATCTTTATCTGATTCCACTTTAGAATTTTGAGACCAGGAAGGTTTGCTGGGACCAGAGTTATTACAGATGAGTTTGGGGACACAAGCCTTCCCGTGACTGTGTCAGCGAGATCTTCTTTTCTGGCTTCATCCTTATTTTCAAATTTTCTTTTGAGGAAGTTCCTTGCAGCTATTGAGATATTTCTTGCTGATGGAAACTCTGAAGGTTCAACCAAGGTTTTTATATGTCACACCCCGATATTTCCACATATTCGGGTGGGGAGTATCCTGAAGTAGTTGATATCATCATAGACAATTAAACACAGATATAGCACAATGGAAGGCTTGGAAGTTTAATTACTATTATAAACCAAAGTGTTCAAGTACAAATAAAAGAATATACAGGCGGTTGTAAAGAAATCCACAGGTGGACCATTAAACAAATACATAAAACAGAGTTTGACAGACTTTAGGCATCTAGGGATTTGCAAGATCCTCTTATTTAATGCCAAATAGCTCCAGCCTATTTCGTGAGGTACCTATCACTTAGTCTTTGGAAATACGTTAGTTTTCACTGGTAAATATAATTAACTAACTCTTTTGAAAACATTTATAAAAATTGGTTTAAGTGCTTGAAGCACTAAAATCCTTTTATAACTTGGGACAATTACATTTAAAATCTTGTATACAGATTTACATGTTTGTCACACATTTGGGGCCGGTTGGAAACCGGACATGATTAACTGACTCACCACTTATAAAACCCACAAAGGAGTTATCCCCAACTTGTGGGTAATTTATTATTTAGCATTTGCATCTGTCGGGTGTATGCCTACACCCCGTGCATAGGTCGTGGCCATTAATAACTTAAATGAGCTGAGGATATCCAGGACACGGTCGTTAACCCCCAATTTTTATGTTATCAAACAAAACATATTAAAACATATTATGTGGATTTATTAATCACAATCCGACTAAATGATCCCATACCGACTAAGCGGTAATAATTTACCGTATCCCAAGCCCGTATAAGGGAAAATAAGTTAAAAGTATTTACCTGAGTTAATAATGCAAGAAATGCTACTCAGTCGTATGTTCCTAAGACTTATGCAAGTATCTTCTACTGGGGCTACTTAATCTGAAAGGAAGGTTTTATTAACCTATTAGGATACTAACGGGTCTTATTTAAGTCAAAGACTTAGACCAGTTAGTTTTAAGGATGTTTTACGGTACGAAACATTAGATTAAGCGGGGACCAGAATGGAATGTAATTTAGACCCAAAAAATATGAATACTTGTATAGTATGGGTAAACTAAATACATTCTGTATTTTGAAGTTTAGATGACAACGTTAAACCCGTTTCGGTTAATTCATGCAAACTAGCTACATAAACCGAACCGGATGCGTATAAGCATAAACGGGTAACCGAATGAGTCATATACAAGTTCCATATGTTATTATGCTTAAAATATGTTATGACACCAGTAGGATATCAACATGTATGCCCAAAAAGATTTAAAAATCGAATTAGGCCCCGTAAGGGCATTTTGGTCATTTTGAGGTTTATAAAAGGGGCTTATAGGTAAACTGAAGTTCTGGTAAAAAAAATTCTGTAAAAATATTTATTTTTATGATGTTATAACAGTAGGATATCATACATATGTGTGGTTTACCATTTATGGCCAAACCATGCCCCGAAAGGGCATTTTTGTCATTTCACATATGCTTTTAGGGACATAATTGAGATTCTGAGTTCATAACTTATACCTACTGTAAAAATATTAAAAATAATTTATAAAATCAGTAGGTAATAAGTCTTGGGTGCTAAATATGGTTTTAAACCATACTATGCACCTAATTAGCGTAAAAGTCGATATTTGATGATAATTCCAAAGTTTAAGTGATTCTGAGATTTTAACCAGCTTTGAATAGTCAAAATATTTTATTTTTCATAACACATCAATAGCAAAAAGGTTTTGCATGCTAATTATATGAAAAACTTATTTTATTTTCAAAAAGGGTATTATCGTCAATTATAGGCTTTATACAAGAACTCAATGTTAAGGTTAGTATATAATCTGACCCAACATCCCAATAATTCCTAAAAATGATATCATAACTGTTTTGGTCAAAAATTACCGAAACAATTAAGTGATTAAATTAGTTTGTGAGTGTCACGGCCCTTGGCCCCAGTTTGACCTGGTCCAGAGCCGCGAGGCAGGAATCCGATGGTATTTATTTAAGTGACAGCGGAAGTCTTTTTAAACAGGATCGATTATTATTAAAAACTGCTCGTTTATATATAATATAGGGATAAATCCCAAAATTTACAAATCATTGATTTCACTGGGAAATCCTTTATTTCTCAAAACATGTTTCTTTATTTATTTACATTGAGCCACTTTCTAAGCTTGTAGTGCTCCACGGCACTTTTCCTTTGCTCACAACAGATCACCTGAAACATGTTTGAAAAAGGTTTTGTCAGCAGGGAAATACTGAGTGAATCATTCAGTTTTACTAAAACGACACGTTTGTTATAATTCACATTATTAAGAGATTACTATGTTTCTGATATCAAACCAACTACCCACAGTATTTGTCACTCGAATCTTTACGGTGACTGTGGTCATATCACCATTGGCTGCCCCAATGAATGACGAATATCACAAATTTTAGGTTCGCCCACCTAAAGTGATAAAACTGCAATACTGTGCACAATACCCCACATACCGGCTGTAATTTGGTGATTACATAAACTTAATCACTGTAATTATAACTTTAAAAAAATAATTTTGGAGTATTGTAAAACAGTTGATAAAAAGAGAATGACTCACCTTGCAGATTTAACGAGCAGAATATAAGCCTACTGATTAGCCTTGATTAACCTAATTTAATTAACAATGCACACACAAATCGGTTAGTAACTAATACAACATTTACGACAATTCACGAGATTAAACCCTCACAACGATTATTAGTGCAATACTTTACAATTCAGCGGATTCACAACGAATGACAGAGTATAGTCCGAATTCGAGCAGTACTCAAACATTCAAGTCGAAATCACAATGAATTAACAAAGTATAAACTCAATTTGAGCGGCACTTAAACAATCGTTGGATAGTTATAATCGATCGGACGTTGAATCGTAATAGCGATCGAGTTATTACCCTGATTGTGGCAGCAATTAGTGATTGTGTGTGTTTAGTGGACTGTTTCTGTGATAACTCAGTCTACGAAACTCGATTTTACGTCGTTCCAAAGACAAAATTCAAGTCCCAAGGCCCTGTATTTATACCCAGAAAATGTCCCCCCTCGCGCCACGCGAAAGGATCTCTTGTGCGCGTCGCGTGGCGCGAGAGACCCTAGTCTAGCATAGGGTGTGTTCGTGTCCCAGTAGCTTGGGTGAGTTGGTTTCACGTTATTTTATATTTTTGACAACAAACTGTAAGGATATTACCGACTAGGTTTTACCCCCCTGAGTTTTAGGGGCCCTGATCCTGATTCCGATTGTTCTGGAAATTTTAGGGTTAGTGCAGAATTTTCTTGGGTTTCTCAATTAGGGTTTCCTATTGGTTAAATTAAGATAATAATTAGGACTTTTGATGAGAGTTGTTACATTCTCCTCTGGTTAAGGGTAAATTAAGAGCTTGGCAAAATGAAGTATTGATAAAACTTTGGTTTGCACCAGAGTCCAATAATACTTTTGCATAAACGCCATGGACCAAGAACGTACCGGCGATGACGTCAGGGATTAGTTCAGCTTCTTGAGTAGTTAGCTGGAATGCTCGGGCATTCTTCTTTGTTGTTCCATCAGCTGGTTTGCCTTTATTGTCTGCAATTTTATTCAATTTAGGACATTCTGTTTTGTAATGTCCCTTTTCTCCACAGTTATAGCAAACTATGGTTTTCTTTTTGCAATTTTCTTCACGATGTCCTGCCATTTTGCAGAAATTGCAATTTACATTGCATTTTCCAAAATGATTGTTTTTGTAATTGCTGCAAAAAGGCGGTTGTGTAGATTGTCTCCTTCCTCTTTTCTTGAACCTATTATTATCATTACCCACACGAAATCCTTGGGTAATCTTTTGAACCAAATCCTTCTTTCGATCTTCTTCTCTTGTGCGTACTAATTCATCCGTTAGGGTATTCTCTAGTTCCACAGCATCGTCAATAGTGCGAGGTCTCGCAACTTTAACGATATTACGAATTTCACTAATTAATCCCCAAATGTAACGAGAAATGAGTACCGGTTCTGGCGAAGCCAGTGTAGGTACCACTCGAGCATATTCAAAGAATGTCGAAGTATAACCGCGACACTCTACGCCTACCATACGATGATTTAGGAACTTATTTGCCATTTGTTCCTTTTCATATTCAGGACAGTATTTTCTTTCTACAAGAATTTTAAATTCTTCCCAGTTCATAGCATAAGCCATCCTTCTCCCTTTTGCTTGTAGCACCGTGTTCCACCATTCTAGCGCCCCTTCTTTGAACAAATTTGACGCATACATCACCTGATCTTCTTCTGAACACTTACTTATTGCAATTACTGCTTCGGTTTTCTCTAACCAACGCAGTACTGCAGTTGCTCCTTCGTTTCCTGCAAATTCAGCAGGTTTGCAAGCAAGAAATTCTTTGAAAGTGCAACCAGGTGTTGCGGCTTTCATTTTCTTAGGAGGTGGAGCCTGTAGTGGATTATTATCGTCATGATTACCGCCTCCATTTACACTATGACTAAAATTATCTTCCTGAGTACGTTTACTAGGAACGATTTGTTGCGGTTCTATTGGATTTTTAATAGCAGCAACGAATGCTGGAATAGCATTGGCTATCCCTTGCGCAACAATATTTTCTATATCCTGTCTAGTCATATACTGGTTTTCCTGATTTTGTTCAGATTGATTCCCTTCATTAACTGGTTCATTATTAGCGTTTTCCATCTGATAATTATTAAAATATAACTATTAGTATCAAATGATTGTAAATAAAACAATTACACAGAAGCACATAAAATTTGGCAACACAGATATATATCCAAAATCGTCGATGTTTCGACTTCTATTTTGCTTTATATTTTATATAGGCATCCATACACACTATTTATCTTACAATGTTTTATTTCCCATTTTACAGATTTATATTTAACTATTATTATTATTATTATTATTATTATACAAACATTCTTCCCAACCCCACTGTTCTTTGGTCAACTAGCAGTTTAGTAACGACGCTCCCTTTCGTCGTACTTCCAGGAAATTTGTTCCCCCATTTCCCGGATCCTATTCCCTGTACTTATCAGCTCTCCACCGTACTGACGGAGTTCGGCTAAGTTTTCGTTGCTCATTGGAGGATTGGGGATAGGTTCTGGATCCCACTGTGGAAGAAAAGAATAAGGACTGTTGACGATATTTTCGAATTGCCAGTCATTTGTCCACCATTCTTCCATTTGACCTAAGGGTCGAGTGTGGATTAGTGGGTCTGGAATAGCTGGTTCCAGATTGACAGGAAGTTGGGTTTCTATGTAAGGATATAGATTGTTATGGATAGGGCTAATGACATCACAGTTTGCCAGTAGACAGTCGATTTCGTCTTGAAATGTGATTTCTTCAGCTTGTCTAGAATTCTCTCTAATTTCTATTCCTTTTTGTTTATAATCTTTCCTGATTTCTATCTCTGCTGGATTAGAACTTTCTCCGATTTCGATTCCTTTTCCTTTGTCTATAGGGTTTTCTATTTTAGGGAGTTTCCTAGTAGCTGGCTTTCTCCTGCGCACTTTCCTCCATCCTACATATCTTCTTTTCTTTTTAAGTTTTGCTTTTTCCAGCGGTGGAGCTTGGAATTCCAGGGGTTCCTCTATGTCAGCAATATAACCAGTAAAGTCGTGGGAGACTTCAATTGGTACTGGGTAGAGGTTGAGATTCTGAAATGCTTCCGATATCTCAGTCATGCTGGATAGCATATATGCAAAAATGCACAAAAATGTTAATGTTAAAACTTTGGAACAAAGTTTTACAAATAAACATTAAAGTTTATTGCATACTGATTTGTACAAAAGACTACAGGAAAGAGAACACACTATACTTTATTTATTTATTGGAGATAAATTTTTTTACTAGACCAGGCTTATTATTTTTAGAGATTTGCATTTTCTACTACGGTAGCTAGCATATAAAGGTTTGCCCATTTTTCATCTAATGTGTCTTCCCAAGGAGACCTATTGCCTAATTCCTGGATTTCTGAATTAAACCTCACTTTCTTGACTTGGGGTTTCTTTATTTTCTCCTGTCCCTTTCTAAGAATCAAATTTCTTTTATCTTGGGTGAGAGGATTTTCATAATTTGTTTTACGGACAAAAATCCCTTCATCTAGATCTGCTGGGTGTTTGGAGGAAGAGGTTCCTTTTTCTTTGGGTGCGGTATCTAATTTGTGGTAGATAGCAGAAATCTTGTGTTTACCCATACTGTAACTCAACAATTAATCAATTAATAAAACATATTTTCACAGAATAGCAATTAAATTTCCTAAGTATTTCTTAATAAATTTAATAGGCTAAAATCAATAGTAAGCTTAAATCAGTGGCTCTGATACCACATTTTCCTGTCACGGCCCTTGGCCCCAGTTTGACCTGGTCCAGAGCCGCGAGGCAGGAATCCGATGGTATTTATTTAAGTGACAGCGGAAGTCTTTTTAAACAGGATCGATTATTATTAAAAACTGCTCGTTTATATATAATATAGGGATAAATCCCAAAATTTACAAATCATTGATTTCACTGGGAAATCCTTTATTTCTCAAAACATGTTTCTTTATTTATTTACATTGAGCCACTTTCTAAGCTTGTAGTGCTCCACGGCACTTTTCCTTTGCTCACAACAGATCACCTGAAACATGTTTGAAAAAGGTTTTGTCAGTAGGGAAATACTGAGTGAATCATTCAGTTTTACTAAAACGACACGTTTGTTATAATTCACATTATTAAGAGATTACTATGTTTCTGATATCAAACCAACTACCCACAGTATTTGTCACTCGAATCTTTACGGTGACTGTGGTCATATCACCATTGGCTGCCCCAATGAATGACAAATATCACAAATTTTAGGTTCGCCCACCTAAAGTGATAAAACTGCAATACTGTGCACAATACCCCACATACCGGCTGTAATTTGGTGATTACATAAACTTAATCACTGTAATTATAACTTTAAAAAAATAATTTTGTAGTATTGTAAAACAGTTGATAAAAAGAGAATGACTCACCTTGCAGATTTAACGAGCAGAATATAAGCCTACTGATTAGCCTTGATTAACCTAATTTAATTAACAATGCACACACAAATCGGTTAGTAACTAATACAACATTTACGACAATTCACGAGATTAAACCCTCACAACGATTATTAGTGCAATACTTTACAATTCAGCGGATTCACAACGAATGACAGAGTATAGTCCGAATTCGAGCAGTACTCAAACATTCAAGTCGAAATCACGATGAATTAACAAAGTATAAACTCAATTTGAGCGGCACTTAAACAATCGTTGGATAGTTATAATCGATCGGACGTTGAATCGTAATAGCGATCGAGTTATTACCCTTATTGTGGCAGCAATTAGTGATTGTGTGTGTTTAGTGGACTGTTTCTGTGATAACTCAGTCTACGAAACTCGATTTTACGTCGTTCCAAAGACAAAATTCAAGTCCCAAGGCCCTGTATTTATACCCAGAAAATGTCCCCCCTCGCGCCACGCAAAAGGATCTCTTGTGCGCGTCGCGTGGCGCGAGAGACCCTAGTCTAGCATAGGGTGTGTTCGTGTCCCAGTAGCTTGGGTGAGTTGGTTTCACGTTATTTTATATTTTTGACAACAAACTGTAACGATATTACCGACTAGGTTTTACCCCCCCTGAGTTTTAGGGGCCCTGATCCTGATTCCGATTGTTCTGGAAATTTTAGGGTTAGTGCAGAATTTTCTTGGGTTTCTCAATTAGGGTTTCCTATTGGTTAAATTAAGATAATAATTAGGACTTTTGATGAGAGTTGTTACAATGAGGTAGTGTGCTAGCTATATTTGTGAAAAATGAGTTGGTTTGTTAGTTTGCAAAAAACAGTTCAGGATATAGTCTCAGGATATGAAACAATATCAATAATCAAACAATGAGCTGAAAAAGTAAAAATGGACACAAGATACACGAGGAAAGCCCTTGATCAGTTTAGATCTCCGGCATAAAACCTCGGGAGCTGACAATCGTCGGCTGCCTTGTTCTTCTTATTACTTCGATATTCAGGATACAGTGCAGGATATGACTCAGATCGATGCTAAGTGGTACATCGATTACAAGTGTCGAGTGTTAGTGCATAATAGCAAGAAAAAGAAAGGAGAGTTCGAGAGCAGAAAGTGTGAAGTGTGTGTTCCTATCGATCTGGCCTTCTATTTATAGTTACAAATATTGAACTAACTTTCCTATAAACTAGGGATACTCCGAAATATTCCCTTTTGAACGTTAGAGACCTCTTCTTCCGGCTTCAACGTCCACTTCCAACTGATTAGAGCGAGTCTTCAGGAGAATAGGTCCACATGAACGTTATGAGCCTACAACCATGACCTGCACGTGAATAATTAGTAACTACAGGATACTCCATCAGGATGTTACCAATATCCTGATCCGGTATCCTGGTCATAATCAATAATAATAAAAACAGGATATGATTCCATGATATGGGTTCAGAAAACCACCCATAACAATAACAGTAGGTAAAGAGTTTTGTGTCTAAATTATATTTAAAGCTTGATTTATATACCAAAGGGCATTTTAGTCTTTATAAAAGCATGATTTTCGATCACTTGCATAACATCAGTTTATGGCCAGAATGTAAGTGTCAAAATACTTTAAATATGCTTACTAATCAGTACCTAATCCGTTTGTATGTTTATTTATCTTAAAAACCTCATTTTTAAGCCAAAGGGCATATAGTCAATACTAAGCATAATATTGGAAACATGCATATAATTCAAATTACTAAGTGACCATGTAACATAACCTCAGAGGGTTTTGTTATTACATAATATGGTCACAAAGGAACCTTAAGACATAGAGAAAATAAGCTAATTCGGGTCAGAACTGAAAGTCAAAGCAAAAGTCAAGCTTTTACGATTTTCGGCTGCGAACCGAGCTTAAACTTAGAATTGTCGGGTTGAACATGTTTAGACATGTTCTAATAATGTTTACCAAGTTATTAAAGTGATAAAACATGCTTTATAACTTCTACATTATCAGTTTTGATTTTTATTTAAAAATCTGACTAGTTTGACTTTTTATTTAATTATTTTGACCCAACAATTAACTAAGCAAATGTGGTAATTAGGCGGTACCCTTTTGAGGGATTAACACCTACCTAATTACGATCACATAGCCATATAAGACTCGAACAATGGCTGGACCGTTTAGGTCTAAACCGAAAGTCAAAGCCATTTTACGGCAACTTTGTAAACATATAAAAACCGAACTAGGGTGGCTAAGGACACTTACAAAGGGCCCTAGCTCGAACTTTGAACTCAGGGGAGCTTCCTTTTTTATCAGGAACCTCAAGAATTGCTCAAGAATGCTCAAGCAAGAGAGAAAGATGGAATTTTGAATGGTGCAAGAATGAAAGGCAGCCCAATGCCTCCATTTATTGTTGAAGAGGGAGTTCTTGGATCATGCCATGTGTTAGGACACTCCAGAGATCATCACAGGTGTCCAAAGTGGTTTTAACAACCATAAAAAATCCATAGAATTCGAGTTCAAGTGATTAGTGGTTTGTTTGGAGGCCAAGGAAGAAGAAACCTGCAGCTGGCAACACCTTTCTGTCGAAATTGACCCATCGCGTCACGCGATAGCAGAGGGGGGGGGGGGGTGTCGCACAGCGCGAGCCCATGATGTTTCAGCAAAACAAGTTTCTAACTTGTCACTTTTAGTCCCTGAACCTTTTAATGCAATATATCTTTCGTATTTGGCACATTCGACCGTCCTAGTTAGATTGCAAGTGATCTTGGAAGTATAACCAAACACTGTTAGGCTCTGGGTTTCGTTAAAGGTCACCCGAATACATTAGTTTCTCTCGTTGACGCTTTTAACCCTTCTTCTTGAAATTTTGCATAATTATCATATAATGATACCGAAACTTGTGAATTCATTATCACGTATTCTCGAGAGTATAATCGAACTTTACGAAGCCCTGGGTTCATTAAAAGGTCACTCAGAGGTAAGAATTAACATGTTGACACGTTTAACCCCTTTGTCTTGTAAACTTTTGATTTATTTCACAAACGGCTTCTTACGTCCAATAATTTATTCGTTTAAGAATATGTTCATCGTGTGAGGTCAATCAGAGTCTTAAGTTTAGCATGTTGACACTTTTAGTCCATCCACATACATCTTTTCACTGTTTGTCAACTTTAGTCCCTTTAATTCAATATTCTACACGTTTAGGGTTTTAGGACACGTGTCTTCATATAATTGGACACGATTTTTATGAGGTGTTACATTATAGGGAAGTCTAGTTGATTATATTATGGCTTTTTGTGTGTTGAGTGATCCTTTTCTCTTTTGATTTCAAGCTTTTTGTAATTTTCAAAGGTTGTTGACTCATCCCATTTTGTCATTGTTTTGATGGTGCCCATGTTAGCTGTATCCATTTCTTCCTTCATCCTCCTTATCTTTAATTCCCTTTTATCCTTAGGCTTTTTCCCGTTTTTTCAATCAGGAGGAGTAGGTTTGATATCAGGCTAGAGCTTCAACTTTTCTATCCTTACTATTTCATAGCAGGGATTTAGTTGCCATCCTGTAAATTGATCTCTGTTTGCATTATATGGCTTCTTCTCCATGATATGGTTTAAATAATCTTCACTTAGCAGCTTTTTGAGATATGCATCGGTAATTGGATCATGAGAGAGATTTCTGCAAATCATTGTGGCATAGCCTTGTAAGGCATCTACTCTCTTGTATTTGTCTGCTAAGATTTGTTGTATTTGTTTGTCATTCTTTGTCACACTCGCTCAGAGGCGGAAGCGCGAGGTGTGATCGTGATTGATTCCCATTGCATCGAATAAGTAAACATACTACATGAAATATACAAACTCCAAATTGCCATTCATTGTTCAAGATTCAAAACATAAGTTAAGTATAAGAGTTTACATCTCTTCAAAAGACAATAGTTTAAAAGTTTACAACATAGTTTCAAATTTAAATGATCAAGGATTTATTCCTCATGTCGCCGCAAGGAGGCGAGATATGATAATAAATCCTGCAAAAGTGGCAAAGGAGCGTAGACACATGACTTATTGAGCGTAAACCCGCAAAGCTTCCACTAATTTCCTGAAATACATGTAAGTTTGAAAATCGTTAACAAAGTTGGTGTGAATTCACGCAGTTTGTATAAAATGTCTGGGTTGTATTTGTATAAAGTATGGTACGTAGATGTAAGAGAAAATTTTTTAAGATGTAATGCGTAAGGAATTCGAGATCGCTAATGTTTCGCGAGGACATTAACATGTGTGATGACATAGGAAGCATACAAACCTAGGCGACTTATACATCGATAACCCTTCGACTGTGACCTAAAAGCACTCTTCTGTATGGGCAAATGTGGACCAAGAGTGAGGCTGCCAATACCTGCTAGATCTAACCTTTGTTCTTCGATCTAAACTTAGATTAATGGTGCTTACTTATACCCTATTCGTGACATGATCTAATGTATCATTTAGTTTTTAACATACAATTGTACATGTATTTTCCCCAAAGTTTAGAAAACAAGAAAATATTTAAAAGTGGGGACATGAACTCACCGATTTGCGTCTTCAAGCGTCTTAACTTCACCGGTATCTTCTTTGTTTGTAACGTAACCTATAAATGTTCTACGTATGTTAATCACCTAAACTTGTAATTAACTACGTACAAGTTACCATCTTGTCTTATGTATTTGTTGTGTTTTAGATGTATATGTTCATGAACTATTAACATATATTTTACAAATATATATAGTTTTGTATTTGTTATTTGTTATTTGTAATTATATATATATTTTTATTCTCAAAATATATATACATATATAGAATTTAAAAACGATATATGTTATAAATAATATATTATTTAACTTGTCTTCACATTTGTATACTTATCTTATTTCCCAAAAATAATTTAAGTAAATTGTTAAATAATATTTCCAATATTATTTTTAATATATGTATACTTAAAATCTTATCAAGTGTATACTTAGGCAAGTACAGGCAAGTATACAGGTATTTAATTATAAATACTTATGTATTTTGTATTAATTGTCAAAAATCATTTCTTATGATTTTTAATAGTTTCCGGAATTTTATTTCTTAAAAATAATATATTTTTAAGATTCCTTTGTAATATATATATATATATATCACTTGTCTGATTTTTGTATAATTTCCATTAGTTGTAGTAATTATATATATGTGTGTGTGTCCAAATATTCGTCCAATTGTCCAAGTCTATAGAATTGTTAAGGAATATAAGTGTATAATTATATATTTTGGTCTTTTGTCCATATACCCATATATGGGTGATTTTTGTGTATATTATTTGTAAATATTTCCTTATGTATTTTTGTGTGTAATTGGTGTTTATACTCCTTGGGAGTATTTAGTGTATTTTTAAGTTCCTAAATGTACACTAATATAATCTACACATAATATACACATAGCACATAATTTGGTGACCACTAAATATATATATTTTTCCCTAAAAATATACATCTTTATACTTGTTTTAATTCTTGAAGAAAACTCTATTTTCTTAGCTTGTATTTTGTATAAAAATTAGGGAAAACCTTTGGTAAACATTCTGGAACATTTTTGTAGAAAAAGTTTCACAAAACTTTATATTTTTCTAAATCTTTTTTGACATATTCTCCCTTAAAAATGGAAGTTTTCCCATGTATTAAAACTTGTGTTTATTTTCTTTTTATCACTAAAACTCAAGAATCAACAATTTTGTAAGTAAAAATCACTAAATACATCATACTTTTACATGTTATAAACTTGAAGTTTCATAAAAATGTGTAGTAATTTAGATCTACACACTAAACATATAGATCTACTAAAATCAGGACTTGTTTGATAACTTTTATAACTTTGATGAAACTTTATTTTATAAACTTGATCATCCATAAGATTAGTAGGTTTAAGAACATGAGAAATCCATTTTAAAACAACTTTTAAGTTTACTTTAAAGATCTTCAAGTTCAAAACATGTTACTTCATGGATCTTTCAAGATCCATGCTTAAACTTGTTAGATCTAAGCTTCTCACAAACTTACATATGATGGACCTAATAAAAAACACAAGATCAACAACAATAATTTCATCACATACATCAAACAACACTAAAAACACTTGATGTTCTTTAGATTATGTTGGTTCTTCATATGTTCATCTTTTAAAATTAAAGTTTCATCATGGTGTAACTTCACTACAATAAAACTGGGTTTTTAGTACGCGCAAAGCGTCCTAAAATGCTATTTTGTAGGACCGTTCATTTAATAGGACCAACGGGAAAAGCGTTTCTTGTAAAGGGGTCGTAATAAGTTCCGGAACTAAAAAAGCGTCCTAACATCTCAAATAAGATTATGAAACTAATTTTATGGTCGCGTAATATGTCTTTGAACAACCAAAATAGTGTCCTAATAAAAACATATTAGGACACTTTTACGATGTTCTAACATGTGCTTACATACTTTTAATCTTTTGATACACTTACAAGCGTCCTTATAAATTAATTGATAGGACCCTTATGATGTAACATTATAGCTAATTTAGTACCAAGAAAATGGTCCTAATATACCAAATAAGATTATGAAACCAATTTTATGGTCGCATAATATGTCTATAGACAACTTAAATAGCGTCCTAAAAAAACATATTAGGACACTTTTACAATGTTCCAATATGTGATTACCTACTTTTAATCTTTTAATACACATACAACCGTCCTTAAAAATTAATTTATAGGACCCTTATGATGTAACGTTATAGCTAATTTAATATCAAGAAAATGGTCCTAATATCCCAGATAAGATTATAAAACCCATTTTATAAACAGACAATCAACATATAACATCCTAATAGTTATTGTATAACATCAACTAATGAAAGAATCATTATATTTCAAATAAGCATGTTCATAACAAAAATACTAACCATAAATAAGTTATAACATTATCTAACATAAAGTCTTAACATTTAACAAATAAATTAAAAGCAATTAAAGAAATAAAATGCATAAAATCTTGAGTCGTCATGCTTCCTCAATCCTCATGGACTACCTACAAATAAACCATCCATGTATAAGCATTAAGTTTCATGATATTAAAATTATTTGTATTACAAGTTTAACAAATACATACCGAGATGAATGGATAGGGCCATGCGATGGATGCACCCATACAATATTGAATTGTAGAAAATAAACCATATGGTCTTACCAAGTTTTCATTTTTTTATTGGTACTTGAACGTTTACCTCACACCATTCTGGTCCAATCTCTGTACCACCAACTAGATCATTTGGGTCCAAGCTCTGGACCCTTGCTCTTGCTACAGTCTCGGTAGAGTTTAGAATGCTTTTGAGAAAAACTTTATCTCCGACCTAGATTTTAGTTTTCAACAAATATTTATTAATCTCTAGTCATAATAGTGCAAAAAATCATTCTACAAAAAATTAATAAAGTTTTACGCTAGCAGGCTAACATTTTTATAGAAAAACCAAGGAAAATTGGTTTTTAAAGATTTATATAGAAAAATACCCGTAAACGTTGATGTCCATTGGTTACATTGGGGAAATGTTGTGATGCAAGAGGTTGAACACTGGAACCACCCCTCGACCCTTCCATCTCTGATACTTGGGCTCGTAACTGGACCACTGTACTAGTAAGTTCTTCACATTGAGACTTCAATTGGATGTTTTCTCTATGACATGCCGAACGACTTGGTATTACACCCCAAACATCAGCAGCAAGAACACCCAAACTATACATAACCGCATCACCATTTCGATCATTACCCATTACTTTAGAAAAAAACTTCATCTGGTTCAGGCTTATCGATCGAACCCTCGAGAAGATTAGAACTAAGTTGTTGCATTTGTGCCTATATTAGACATAGTAACAAAAATAAGGTATGTATTTTTAACAGCATCAAGAACACATAGAAAAATATGTGTATGAATATATGAGCTTATTACTTACAATTGCATTTGAAGCTTCCAAATTTTTGGTAGTTCCATCCTTGGTGAAATATGCACGAAACATTTCCAATCGACTTGGATCTTGTCCCTTAGATGCCTGTTTGAATAAAAAGAAAATAAGTATTAACAATGGATATCGACATGTTACATTGACAATTGCACTATCTCATACAATCACCTTTAGCTCTTCACGGACTCGAGCATAACTTTTTTTACCCGTTACTTGAACCATCTTCATCTTAGCCCGATTCGCCTTGTTTTTTTCACTTACTAGCTTCAGTAGACAAGTGAAATTTCAGAATGGGAAATAAACTAATGTTATTTAAAATGAATTTTAAAAATTAAACTCCAAAAAAGGCCAAAAACCGGCCTTATCAAGGATCGAACTCGTGACCTTCGTTACGTGTGCACACAGCCCGACCAATTGGGCTATGTGTCTAACCTGTTCGTTTCATGATTTTAATTATACATATATAGAATCCAAGTTGTTTCATGTTCTGGTTTTAATACAAAAGGTTATAATGTGCAGCAACAAGTAAGGGACGGGACTCGAACCCGAGCCCTTTGTGTATTGTATCAGCATCAAACAACCACTATGCCAAGATGGCAGATGTGGTTTACTATGTTTTTTTTTTTAATTCATTTTAGCACAATAATAGTTTGCCATCTTCAAACAACATAAAAGGAATACAAGCATGCGACTGTTTGATCCTTAATCACCAATATACGTGGTAACGGCATTATCATCGTCGCTTGAACTGTATATGTCAATACATTCACCTAGAAGCTTAATGGCATAAAGAATTCTACTTCTGCACGAACTGTAACATGAAGATTCGTTTTTTTATTAATGGATTCAGACCTTCAACATCACATACAAACAACTAACTATAACATAAACTGAAGTACTGAACACACAATCAATCTGAAAGCTTGTAAATCCCTAAGGTATTTGCCTAACTAGCTAATCATGAACTGAACACATAGTCGAGTTATTAAATTAACAAAATCATCACAAACAACCTACATTTTTTCAACCTATTACCATATATATCTAGATTTTGAGAAGAAATTTGGAAGAGCATACATATTTCACCGGTCTCCGTGCATGTAGAAATAAGTACTCATCAAAACCCTAGGTTATACAACAACTAAATCTCACAATTATCATGTTACACTTCACTTCCAATTATAAATTTCTTCTACAACATAAGTATTACCGGTGACTAATGCCCACCATACTTAACATTTTTAACAAATAGAGCTTGAAGTTCAATAGCGATATCAGTAACCATTCTTAGGTTAAAAAATTAACCTACCTACTGCAAGATCCTTTCAGCAATAACAGGTACTCACCAAAACCCTAGGTTACACAACAACAAAACCACACAAAAACACAGTAGGACCAAGATCAATAAAAGGATTACAAAATTAGTTAAATGAATCAAAGCAACTAAATCTATATGATAGAATCCAAAACAAATTGAAAACTTAGCAACCTGCACAAAGCTTTAAATTTATTGAATAGCTTCTATTGAACCACTTGTAACTGGCGATTGAATAATCCGGCGATTGAATCACAAATAATCACCGAAAGTTAGATAAACTCCGCTAGTAGTAGTGGTGGAATTGAGTTTATGCGGTTTGAGAGTGGAGATGGAAACTCAAAATTTTAGGGCAGTTGCCGCTAATCTCAAGTCTGATATACATTATTTTTTTTCCAGATATTACATAAACTATATGAGACACTACCATAAATAGCGATGGCAATCAAACCCGAATCCGCTGGGTAAACCCGAAATCTGATACATTTGGGACGGGTTTAGGGTCGGCTAATCGGGTTTGGGAATAGTTTTTTTTTTCACGGGTTTGGGATTCAATGATATACCCCATTTACCCGACCCAATTACCCGATAAAGTGTACCCGTTTACCCGATTGCATACCCGATGTGATTTCTTTTATATTAATAAATATGTATATATATGATACATCCATTTTTTACACATATAGGTATTCTATTCTGTATACATTGTAGTTATTTAATATATATTTTTATAATGACAATACAAAATGTAAATTTTCCGGTAGGATTTACGGTACCCGTAAACACAAACTTGTGGTGCTCAAAACTACACACACGACAATTTTTTTTTACAATTGTGTTTACAATACACGCATCTACGTTTATGAAAAAAATTTTTGGTCCACCTCGCCCCGTACGGTGTAGTTCTCACGGTTCTTACAACTCGAGGTGGTTCTCATTTTAGCGGTCCCCTATATATATATATATATATATATAGGGTAAGGTTCATGCGAGAACCACCCTTATTGCGAGAACCAATGTGAATACAAAATAAAATCTAAAAAAAATCAAAAAAGCACTTAAATTTTTTTTAATATTTTTTTAATAAAAATCGCTATATTTCATTACCATAAAAAAATTCGAGTAACAGTTATCCATGCACATGTTCATATGTATCATTACTTCAACAAATTCGGTAATACGTTATCAGGAATAGACAATTGCACTTTAATTTACAATACCATTAGTAATACACTACTTTTTACATTACCAATATTCAAAATGCACATGTGCATCATTAGGTATAACTATGATATAACGTGTTTTGGTACAAAAAGTTTGTGATTTTGAATGGAGAAGTAGGCCCATATACATGGTTTTTGGTTAGTTATATCTAGTGGTTGATGATTTGGTTATAGTTGTCAATTTTTGATGTAATATGTTGATTGGATGGTATAAATGGTGTTTAAATACATGTAATAAAGTGAAAATATTGTTAATGGTATTGTATTATGGATGGTAGGAGGTAATGGTAGTGTATTATGGATGGTATGATAGATGAAATGGAAAGTGTATTCAAAGTAGTGTACCAAAACACCTTATTTCATGTTGATACATATAAATGCACATGTGCATTTCTAATATTGGTACTGTAAAAAGTAGTGTATTGCATATGGTAGTGTAAATGAAAGTGCAATTGTCTAATATGCGTAATGAATTACGGAATTTGTCAAAGAAATAACAAAAATGCACATGTGCATGCTTGTGTATTATGGATGGAATGATAGATGAAAGAGAAAGTATTGTACCAAAACACCTTATTTCATGTTGATACATATAGATGCACATGTGCATTTCTAACATTGTTAACGTAAAAAGTAGTGTATTACACGTGGTAGTGTAAATGAAAGTGCAATTGACTATTATTTGTAATGAATTACGGAATTTGACAAAGAAATGATACATATGCACATGTGCATGGATAACTGTTACTCGAATTTTTTTTTGAATTTTTTTTTATTTTTTTTAATAACAAAATATAGCGATTTAAAAAAAAAATAGTAAAAAAAATAAAAAAAAAATTTGGGTGTTTTTTAGATTTTTTTAGGAATTACTGTTTGTGTTCACACTGGTTCTCGCAATAAAGGGTGGTTCCTAACGGATCTTTGTCCTATATACATATATATACATATATATATATATATGGTAGGATTCATACGAGAACCAATGTGAACACAACCAAAATAAACCCACTCTACCATCACCCAAAAATTTAAACACCCACTCCCACCCCACCACAACCCAAAAACCTATCCCACCCCCACCCCCTCCCCTCCAAAAAAAAAAAAAAAAAAAAAAAAAACACCTAATCCCCATCCCACCCCCAAAAAAACCTAAACTCCACATCCCAAAAACATAAACCCTAAAACTAAACACAAAACTAAATGCTAACATTAAAATTACAAAACTAGTTATTTGAATAACATGTATCAAATACTTATAAATTTATTATTAGTAATATAATTTATAAATTTATTATTAGGGTGGAGATACAATATGAAGTTTATTTGGCTAAGAAGGCTAGGAAGTGATCTTGACCATCCATTTAGCTAATTAAGGGCTAAGATTAAATGATGGAAATTGAAGGGAAGAAAACAGGCGCGTGAGTTTGTTTAGGGGCATTCTAGTCAATCCAAGGCAATAGTTTCTCTCTCCCCCAATTCCCCCCCATTTTTTAAACGTTAATAACTCTTTCATACGACATTACTTTTTTATAAAAATTGCAACAAAAAAACGAGCGTTTTTTTATCTTTAAAACGAGTATACTATTGCTATATTTTCGAAATTTTTTTTTGAAAACCCAGTTGCGTAAAACGCAATGAAAAAAAACCCCTAAAAAATGACATTTTTCTAAAACGCAATACACAAAAAACACAAAGAAATGTCTTATTTGTAAAACGCAATGGCCAGAAAACACAAAGAAATGTGTTATTTCTAAAACGCAATAGCCTAAAAACACAAAAGAAAGTGTAATTTCTAAAACGCAATGGACTGAAAACACATAAAAAAATGTTTTACCTAAAACGCAATGGACTAAAAACACTTCAAAAATGTGTTTTTCTAAAACGCAATGGCCAAAAAACACATAAAAATGGCTTATTTCTAAAACGCAATGGCCTAAAAACACAAAAGAAAGTGTTCTTTCTAAAACGCAATGGACAGAAAACACGTAAAAAATTTGTTTTTCTGTTGGGTTATAATAAACAATAGACAAAAAAGACACTAAAATGTGTTTTTTCATTATATTATAACATTGCGTTTTACAAATACATAACTGGAAATGTTGAAAATATTAAATAATTGGTAAAATTGCGTTTTACAAATACTTAAAATAATCAAACCCTTAAAATTGCGTTTTACAAATACTTAAAAAAATCAATTTTGACCTGTACATTCATCCTCATCATCATCAATTATCATTGAAATGTGGTCACCGTCAACATACTTTTTGCAAAAAAAGAACTTACAAAATGAAAACACAGCAAATTAGAAATTGTAAACTTGCTTCAAGTGGGATATCGATTACTCCACCAAGGTCATAGCCAGCAAATTCTTTGTATTTCAGCTCTGTTTTCAAAGCTTTTTTTTTAATTACGGAGGTAATGCGGCAAGGCAAGAGGAGCTACGCCGCTTCCAGTGACGGAGGGGGTAGTGGTGGAGTGGTGGTGGTGGTGGTGGTGGTGATGGTGGTGGTTGTGTAGGGGCGAGATGAATCATAAAAGAGAAAGACGTGCTGGGTTTTTTTTTCTAGGGTTTCATGATACTAATTTGTGGTTTGACTAAAATACCCTTTCTCTTTATTTTAAAATTTGCCACATGTCATAATCCTATTGCTTCCTATCCTTGCTAGCCAAAATAAACTTCCTATTTGATCTTTTCCCTTTATTATTAACAATAATAACTAACAAAGTTACTTATTTAGCAACACACTAGGATTATACTAAGTTACTTATGAAGTTAAATCGATAACATTAACTAATACAAAAACGGATGACATGTTAGGTTTGAAAAGGCAATGAAAAATAGTTATTTTGAAATCATATCCTTTATCATTTTCCCTAATCGTTTTGAAGATTTCCAATTTATCATTTTCCCTACCTGTGTAATCGTTTGAAGATTTCCAAGATAAATAATTCAGCATTTATCCAATGAAGCTACCTCTCTTTTCTTTTTTTCTTTTCTATAGATTTTGAATAAATTCTACCTTAACGTTATTTTCAATGACAATTCTCCAATATCTCAAACCATTTGAGCACCGGTAACCTTAATTAAACAGCAATGACTCTAAAATTAACCAATAATAATAATTGTAATTAACCAATAATGACCCTAACTCTAGATAACCATGACCAATAATGATCCTAACTTAACTCCAATAACGATAAGCATGTGATTTGATGTAGATTCTGATGAAAAAAAAAAAAAAAAAACTGATATCATATAATATATAAGGTGCCATTAAAAACCTATTTTAGTGGCATAGAAATTAAATGCCACTAAAAGGAGTGCTAAACAAGTATAGCATACAAAAAGTGCCATTAAAAACCTAAATTAGCGGCACAAAATGTATATGCCATCAAAAGCGTGTGCCCCTAAATGGCATTTTTTTGTAGTGATTCTTATGTACTTTAATATAATGGTGTAACCGTGGGATTTGGATGTTGTATACCCCAACACCTTGCTCGGTTTTAATTTATGAATGAAAGCTTGAGTTGCCCCTTAAAAAAAAATTGATTGAGTTTGTGTCCCACTTTCAACCAGAAAAAACCACAACCCAGGGTGGAAATGAATGTAGCAGGTTGAATGATGAAACTTTAGTTTCAAAATTATTGTTTGTTTACTACCATCCCGTGTAATCACGGGTCAATAACCTAGTGTTATTATAAAACTCTAGCGAATAAACGTCCTATAAAACTTATGTTTTACGACTCAAATATTAAGTATCCTATTACGGTGTATTATAATAACACCATAATGATTAAGCGTCCTATAAAGGTTAAAGTTATAAGACCATAGTGTCAAGTGTCCTATTAAGTTATGTTATAATAGAACTGTAGCGAATAAGCGTCCTATAAAATTGATGTTTTATGACTCAAATATCAGGTGTCCTATTAAAGTGTATTATAATAACACCACAATGATTAAGCGTCCTATAAAGGTTAAATTTATAAAACCCAAGTGTCAAGTGTCTTTTTAAGTTATATTATAATAAAACTCTAGCGAATAAGCGTCCTATAAAACTAATGTTTTATGACTCAAATTTCAAGTGTCCTATTACGGTGTATTATAATAACACCACAATGATTAAGCGTCCTATAAAGTGTAAACTTATAAGACCCAAGTGTCAAGTGTCCTATTAAGTTAAGTTATAATATGACTTCGACTAGAAAAGGTCCTATAACATTGAACATTTATGACTTAGCTACAACGTGTCCTATTAAGTTATGTTATAATAGGACCCCAGATGATCAAGTGCCCTAATACAGTACCACATAATGGGACACTAACAATTAAATGTCTTATAAAGTACTTTATTATGATCTACATTTTAAGTGTCATATTAAATTATATGATAATAGGACCCCAAAAAATCATTCATCCTATTAAATAGGTTTTTAGGACACCGGTTTAGTAGGGTATATTATAAAAGGACCCCAAAAGTTCATTAGTCCTATTAAATAGTTTTTTAGGACCCTCTTTTACAAGCGTCCCACAGAAAAGGTCCTAAAATGCCATTTTTGTTGTAGTGCTTGTACATATGTAACATGCCACTAACAAGAAGTAAAATGGAGATTAGAAGGCTTACTTCTAGCTCTAGTGGCTAGGGAAGTGGCAAGAACACAAAGAATATGAAGATGATGAAAAGAAGATGGTTAAAGCTTCCACAAAGAGGTCCTTCACCTTCTAATGCTTGAAGCTTCCTTAGATAGCCTTGAGACACCTTTGTATTTGCTTGGATTGTCTTGAAACTGGTTGAAAAATGAAGATGATGGGAGTGGAGGTGTGGCTGTGAGGTGAGAGCAAGGGGAGAAGGAAAAGAAGTTTGAAATTGTGAAATTGTTGGATCGTTTTATGACCTTGAAAAGTCAGTTAAGGATGTTCATCTTCAAATACGAGGGCGGAATCAACGTAAAAGAAGTCACAACAGCTAGTTTCCTTTTAATCTATCTTTTCTGATTGATTTTTGTGCTTTTACAATGTATTCTGAAGCAAATCCGGCAGCACCTTCCCTTACACACACATACCAGTTCGCTTCAAATGAACAACACACACCCCTATATATAGGCCTAGGGGTTTCGCTTGAGACTGGTTTCAAGCGAAACTGTATGTTGATGATGATGAGGTTTCGCTTGAACTAGTCATGACAACCTTTCAAGCGAAAGCCCTTCCTTAAACTCAATCTAAACCTAATTTAGACCCTGTTGTGTGTTCATTCAAACCTATCTAGACAAAAGACTTGAATAAGACAAAGTTAACAGACACTAAGTGCACCAACAGACTCCCCCTTGAATGTTGACGAAGTCTTCAGCTTCAAGTCTTTGTCTTTAACAATCTCCAACTCTGTCTTTTCATCATAAACATTCTATCTTCACAGGTTCACAATCTTGTCCTGGCTCCATCTTCAGACTTCCCTTTGACCGTTGATCCAGACTCCCCCTTTCACAGACTCCCCCTCTCGATATGCTAGAATCTGAGGTCTTGATCTGGTTCAATCTTTAACATTTCGCTTCCATGGGAATAATGAAGTCCAAAACCTGTGTCTCAAACATCAATCATTACAAACTATTTTTTCAACAATAAATCACAAACTCAATCGGTTATAGCAATCCACTCAAGTATTCAGGTCCAAGTTAATGACCCTGATTACTCAATTAATCTACCAAGTCCAATTTAATGACCTTGGTTGATCATTTGACGAATCAAACTGATTTTGAAAAAACAACATTTTACACATTTTCTGAAAATAACAAGTATCAAATTAATGAACTTGTTTTTATCTTTCCAATAAATCAAACTCCATCAAGATAAGCTCTCCTCATTCTTCAGTCCAGAATTTCCTGCATCTGCTTCAAACATCTGAGAATCCAACAATTAACTCTCCACTTTGGTTTGTCAGAAAATAAAGCAAAAATAAAATCTTTTTGGATTTTATAAAGTGTTCTAAACTAAGAAATAAAATACAGAAAACTTAAATTGCAGAAAGTAAACAAAGTAAACTATTTACAAACATATTTTTGGCGAGCGTGTCAGGGAATCATATCAACTATCAGACAAATCACAAGTACCGTTAAGCTGTGATTACATACTCAGAATTAAACAATTCACCTCGATTGCCGATATACTGATCCATCTTAAATTCTCACACAAATTTCAAATTATTCCGGATACGAATTAGATGAATTATGAACTTAGCTCATTCATGTGTCCCACCTCTTGAATATACTCCCGTATCCAAAATCCCAATTATCAGTCTTACAGGTGAGTATACTACAATGATATCTGTATATAAATTAGGTATGCGAGGGCCGAGGGATCTCAGGTTGATACTTCCGTATACGCAGAGAGATATCAGCTTCGACTTTACGGTATGTCCCCTTTAGAGGATCTTTTAGCTACAATAGCAGCGACTATCAATTTTATTGTTTCATCGACATGCTGAGGGTTTAATGCTATATTTCAAGCATTTGTATAAAGTATTATCCAAGGACTAGGTCAGAACTACCGTTCAGCAGAAGTCCCGAAATAATACCCCAGACATCATTGAGTATAAAGACCTAGTATATCAGATTATGAGACCTTTCAAATGAGATTTCAGGGGTTACCTATATATCCAAGTAGTGTTCCCCACGAATTTCACAAGTTTGAAATTTAGGTTTATATCCCAAATAAATCTACTAAATGTGCGAAAACCTATCGACACATCATTAGTGAGACTGTTTAACTCATTTAAACTTTACAAATCTTTAGCATACTGTAATTGTCTAGCCGATGTACTATCATTTTCCCTATATACACAAGCTCTTTTTAGATTTTATCTTGTTTTTGTACTTTTGCATTTTTTACTGTTTTTGTATTTTCTGAACACATAAACTATATACATCTATCTACTCCCCCTAAATACCAAAACAAGTAAAAAATCGACAAACCATTGCAGATTGTTTCTCGTCTTCATCCGCAACACCAATTATGCCATCCGACACCGAAAGAAGCTTCATACCGTTCAGTTTTAACAAATATTTAAACCGATTTTTATCAAAAGCTTTGGTATGTAAATCAGCTTTCTGTTCGTCAGTGTGGATTTTCTCAATTCGTATCAACTTTTTCTCAAAGCAATCATGAATAAAGTGATGACGAATTTCTATGTGTTTATAAACTCCAAGAACCAAATCATTGTGCACCAAGTGATTCATTTTCCTTAGGTGAATATGCCCCATCTTGCGGTGCCACAATCTCGATTCTTTCTCAGTTGCTCTAGAAACAAAACAATGTGCTTGACCTGTTGTTGTAGTTGCTACAGTCATATCCAACACATATAAATCATTCACTCTAGGTGCCCGCATGATAATCCATTCCTCAGGGATAACAAATCCTGGTTTCAAGATCAAACATTCTTTGTCTGTGAAGTGAGTAGTATACATATTGTCACAAATCTGCGAGATACTTAGCAGATTGTTCTCCAGCTCAGTAATGTAGTTAACTCTTTCAAACGTTACAATTCCGTTAGATAACGTTCCTTCACCAATAATTCTACCACCTTCATGACCAGCAAATCCTACATAACCACCATTAATGTTTCTCACATCATACAGCAACGCAGTCTTCCCTGTCATATGTCGAGATGCTCCACTATCCATGATCCATCTGGATACAAGTTTTGGAAGATCCTGCACAAAACAAATTTCAAATTAACCAACTACAATAAAGATGCCGATTCATGCTTCGCGATCAAGGAAGCTCCGGCAATTCAAACTGTTTAATCGAACATGGAGTCCACCCAGGCCTCATCAGCCTTAGGTGTAACCTTGACTCTTGCAATTTGAATTTTGAAATTTTCAGCCTTAAGAGGTGGAAAATTTGCATCATAATCAACCGAAATTGATTCTTCAGCCTTTTTCACTTCAGAAGTTGAAATTTTCATCTCTGTTTTTGGTTTCCAAACTTGTTGAGATAAAGCAACCTGTTTATAAAACTTGCCGTTTTTAGTTTCCACTTTCTTTACAGGTTCATTTTTCACTTTGATGTTGTTATTTTTCACACTCTTTTTCTCAACAACGATTGGTGCTTTACCCTTCACGTCAACTTTCTTCTGTTGAATCTTCACAGTTTCAGTCTTAGGCTTCACATTGGTACACTTTCGTGCAATATGACCAACTTGATTACATCCGAAACATGTTCGAGTATCGACAACTCGACTTGTGCCTTTAGACTGATACTGTGAAGCTCTTTTCTCAAAAAACTCTTCATTCGATTTTGAAAAAAATCTCATTTTCCTCATCAGAAAGTGAACTTGAACTGTTCACAAACACTTTCTTTTCAGCAAACCTTTTGTTTTGAAAACTCTTTTTCTGATAACTCTTACCATCCCTATAACCACCCGACCAATTGTTTCGATTGTTATTATAAAAACGTGGTGGCACAATAGGCTTTTTGTAGTAAGCTTTATCTTTCTCAAAATTCATTTGCCTTTTTGTTTGTTTCAAACTGTTCACTTCTGACAACTCAACTTCAACCAATTTAAAAACATTTTTCAACTTTTTCACATTAACATTCTCAATCGGAAACTCAGAATCCGAATACAACTTATCAGATCCAGCCATCTTGTACATCACAAGACCCGGTTCATCACTTAAGTTGTTTTTGGATTTTGGTTTCTGAATGTACTTGTCCAAGAAACACCCATCTTCCTCAGTAGTGTCACTATCCATTTTTAGCACATTTTCAACAACACCTTTTACAATATCATTTTGGATACTATCGTCATTGGAAGATGTAAACGTGACATCAATGTTCTCCGAAAGTTTAACTTCACTTTCTTCCTCAATTTCAACCAACCCAGATTGCTTTTTCGTGTAGTTATCAAGAACAGGTGGTGGTACTTGATGAAAACCCACCCCAGTTCCATCACAATACACATCTTCGCCTGCTTTGTCTTTCCCGATGGGTTTGGGAATAATGTGTTGCAAAACAAAGCTTGCGGAGCTATAACTGTTAAGCTTCAACTGGATTCGCTCGTTTTCAATTACAGCCTCTTGAATTTTAAGTTTTAGTTTAGCGATTTCATCCAGTTGTTGGTTGATTGATTCTTCTTTTACTCGAAGCACTACTTTTAGATGTTCATTTTCTTTAAAAGTTTTACCATTTCGATCATCACTATCTTTCAATGTGCTTTTGAGTTTTTCAAACTTCTCAGAAATTTGACGGTTTTCAAGAATTAACCTTTCATTTTCTTGTTTAATTTTTGTCATGATCAATTTTATCATTTTCAATTTGTCTAGTTAATTCTCTTATCCGTTCAGTTGAAGCTTTAACTGTTTTGTCACGATCAAGAATCTGATTCTCAACACTTCTGACCTTTGCTGTCAGATCATCAACTTTCTTCCCGTTGAGATACATGACTGTGCTACAAAATTTGCACTCTTTGTTGCAATTTTTGCAATCAGCATTTCCATCAATTTTCTTACCTGACACATTTGTTGACACATCTGAACTGACCAGGCTTTTTGACTTAGACACGGAGTTAGAGTCTACCTCAAGTGCTTTAGCAGCCAACACTTTATTAGCCATTTTTCCAAAGTTCTCAGTATTCAACTCCTGCGTTGTGTCAATAATGCCAGTATCAATCTTCTTTGCTTTCTCGATCTCTTCTTTCTCCTTTTTCTCTTTCTCTTTCTCTTCTTTCTCTTTCTCGGTTGGAGTTCCCCACCATTTATTTTGCCAGTATTCATCCTCTTCTTTGTACTGCTGGATTATGGCCTCGATATCAAGCGTTTTGTCATCGATCGCAATATTTCCATATTCATCAAGATAACACTCCCTGTCTGGATCCCATCTATTTGCTCTCCTTGCTTCCAGAAAGATACGAGATATTCTAATTATTTTATTTTCAGCAATCATTTTTCTGTATTGATATTTTTGCTCTTCAGTTCTATCGTCTTTCCACGGAATAGGATCGTCGTTTTTCGCCATGAATGTGTAACCAACCGTATCTTCTTCCGGTAGAACCTCTTGACTCCAATCATAACCCTCATCATCATAAATCACCGCAAGAGCTCTAGATTTCTCTTTGTTGTCTTCAACCTGCTTCAATCTAGGCGGCTCGGATTTATTCTGATGATAAATTGCCTTCTTGTAGTAATCATCTCTAAAAGGGTTCTCCGAATCATCAACATAAGCGTTTCTGCATTCTCGTTTAAAGTGACCTTTCTGCTTACATTTGAAGCACGTCACTTTGGACTTATCGAACCCCAGCTTGGTAGATGCACCACCAATTGTCTTCCTGCCGGTAATTTCCATGAAACGCTGTGCTCGACGAACAGCACTGGCCATAGCCCAACGAATATCGATCAGCTCCATTTCCTCAGGATCAATCTGATCATAATCTTCTTTCGTCAGATTGGTGTTGCCTATCTTTCCAGCTACTAACCCTTCATACGATTCCAACACCGATGCTAGGAAGATCATCTGTTGTTTGGCCGACTCCTCATCAAAATTCTGAGCATTCTTCAAGTCTATTGCAATGTTGCATTGAAAACGATTCTTTGCATCAGAATGACTTGCAGATGATGAAGATCCACTGTGATAACCACTGTGACTTCCACTGCTTTGACCACTTTGACTTTCTTTGCTTGCTGTGGACACATTCTCAGCAGAAAATGCAATTTTTGGAGAAGTTGCTTTTGGCATCATGCTTTTTGGATAATACAAATCCAAATTCTACTGGTAAGATGAGTGATTGACTTTGTATGTCTTCTTCAGTTCCAACTCGTGACTCTCGAGTTTCTCAATCAGCACATCTGGTGTAAGATCTTTTGGCAAGATAGTGTTCTTTAGCATGGGAGCATAATATCTCCACTCCATCTCGTCTGGCAACGAATCGAACAACTTGTCTACTTGCTCATCATCAGGATATTTAATTCCATGTCTATCTAATTCCAGCTTTAGATGCCCAAACCTCTCGATCATTTTTGATACTGATTCATTCTTTAAACATCCAAACATATCAAACTCTTTTCTAAGAAGTTTCTTTTTGTTTTTCACGATTTCAGTACTTCCTAAACATTTCTTTTCTAACTTTGCCCAAAGATCTTTTGCATTTGAATAATCGATCAATGAAATTAGGTCTTCTCGGACGGATTGAAATAACAATGCCACACACTTTTGTTCAGCTACAAACGAATCAATCTCCTCAGCTGCTCTTAACGTTTCACCATTTTTGTTTCCATTGGCATAACCGTTTTTCAGACTTTTCTAGCTGGGAAATGCGAATGCCATCAACCAGTCTTCAAACTTTCTTGACCACCGACTGTATTCCTCGATAGCCATTAACTTTGGAGGTTTATTGAACGTTCCGAATGCACTTTCTGATTCCCAAGCTTCCTTTTTCTTCTCTTTTGGCACATTCTCATTGTTATTGCTAGACGAAGACTCATCGTTTCTGGAATCTCCAGCGAATGCGTACATGTCGCTAAACGGGTTCAAGAATATGTCATCCATCTTGAATGTACCTGAAAAACAATCAAACACTTAGAAAAAAATTGATTTTGAGAAATATCAATTTCAAGCGAAAGCTGTTCAAGCGAACCAGCTTGTAATTTTACTGTTCAAGCGAAATGGTCAAAATATATAAAGTTCAAGCGAAACAGGACAATCTGAAGCGAAACCTCCTATTTCGCTTGGACTTTCAAGCGAAATGGTAACTCTGAAATAGTCAGTTCAAGCGAAAACCTAGTAAACTAGTTCGCTTGAACTTGTCAAGCGAAAGGGTTCTGTTATTTCAAGCGAAAACCTTTGTTTTCAAGCGAAATGGATTCTTTACGAAGAACACTTTCAAGCGAAAGGCCGTTTTAGTCCATTTTTTATCAGTTTTAGTCCGAATTTTAATCTGATTCTTTCAAGGATTGTTCTACACACAATTCCGATCACAATGATATGTATAATGTTCAATTTCGTCGACTAAAATGCCGTAGATCTGAGTTCAAAGTTTCTGTACGTGAAACTGATCGAATTTTGTAAAAATTTATTGAGTTTTACTTTGATTTACGATCTAATACTTTCTAGGGTTTATTAATTGAATGATCCGCACGTAATACTCAAAAATCAGACAATTTCAACCATAGGAACCCGTTCAGATCAGAAAAGAATGAAAAGAAATGAGTAGAAAGTAGAGAATCCGGTAATATCAAGCTGCTATGGTATGAACTCCTCGTCCTGAGCTCTGATACCACTTGTTGGATCGTTTTATGACCTTGAAAAGTCAGTTAAGGATGTTCATCTTCAAATACGAGGGCGGAATCAACGTAAAAGAAGTCACAACAGCTAGTTTCCTTTTAATCTATCTTTTCTGATTGATTTTTGTGCTTTTACAATGTATTCTGAAGCAAATCCGGCAGCACCTTCCCTTACACACACATACCAGTTCGCTTCAAATGAACAACACACACCCCTATATATAGGCCTAGGGGTTTCGCTTGAGACTGGCAACCCATAGGGTTTCGCTTGAGACTGGTTTCAAGCGAAACTGTATGTTGATGATGATGAGGTTTTGCTTGAACTAGTCATGGCAACCTTTCAAGCGAAAGCCCTTCCTTAAACTCAATCTAAACCTAATTTAGACCCTGTTGTGTGTTCATTCAAACCTATCTAGACAAAAGACTTGAATAAGACAAAGTTAACAGACACTAAGTGCACCAACAGAAATGGTAAGTGATAAGAAGATGTTGATTAGGTGTTTTTATGGTCCATGTTCTCATGTCTTCCACAAGATAATCTCTTTAACCATCAACACATAAGCATCTATTAGGAGACAACATGAGGGCATGTGGGGCCCTCATGTTGACCATCCACATCGAAAGGGGGGGGGGGGTTGTGTCAAGTTTCAAAGTTAGGGCTGTAAAGATGTAAGTTAAGGGGTTTAATGGTGTGTTATATGTGTTTAAGTGTTTTTAGATGTTTTAATGTGTTATATGACCAATACTAGCTTTAAAACATTAAAACAATGTTTCTAGTTCATTTTTGGTGTTTTGGAATTGTCTGGTTAATTGTTCGGTAGTCGGTTCGTTAAGGTGCTAAATTGTGAAATTTACAAGATATAATGTACCTCTAGTGTTATGGTTGCAATCCCGACACTTTACAAGTTATTCTGTATGTTTAATCACTATTTGTGCATCTAATATAATTGTTTAAATACTGAATTTTGCTGAATTTCTGCAGAATATGTTTTTTATAGTGCGTTTTGGACAGTTTTTAGTGCTTGTTTAAGTTTTCGGAAAGTGTTAATATAAACCCTTATTCTCCTACTTGGGTTTTAATATATTTTTTTATGTCGGATCTACATCTAACTCCTAAATCTATCATTTTACTGAGTACTAAGGCTGTGTTGATACAACTTCTCTAACAGGTGAGTTTACTAATTGTTTTGACGCAATGCTTAAATTGTTTCACAATGCGAAAAATGAAATATGTAAGATGCATGATTTAAATGTATAACATGCAATCACATAATGTTGGCGTTTAAAACACATAAATGCATACAATAAATAATTATTAAAATAGTACGGAAGTTACTAGTTTCGTGTCGTTTGTCACAGTCTCCCCCCGTTAAAAGAATTCCGTCCCAAAATTCAAGCGGAGTTATCCCTTGCAGGTGTTTCCTCGAACAGGTGGGGGTACTTGGCTTTAAATTTATCTTCACGTTCCCAAGTATACTCGGGCCCATGTCGAGAGTTCCAACGGACTTTGACTAGTTTAATGCGACTTCTCCTTGTTTTCTGGACCTTCCAGTCCATAACCTCAGCAGGTTCTTCTGTGAATCGGAGTTTGTCTTCGATATGTACCTCATCCACGAGGATGATAACTATTTCCTATGTTGGATTCTTCTTGAGGTTTGACACGTGGAACGTATCATGTACGCCATTAAGTTCCTCCGGTGGCTTCAATTTATAGGCAACAGTACCAATATTTTCCAAGATCTCAAATGGCCTAATATACCGTGGATTTAACTTTCCACGTTTCCCGAATCTTGCTACACCCTTCCAAGGCGAGACTTTTAACAAGACTCTGTCTCCTACCTCAAAGCTAATGGATTCCGTGTTCGGTCGGCGTAGCTCTTCTGTCGATCACGAGCCGCCTTGATACGGTCTCGGATCTGAAAGATTTTATCAGTCGTTTCCTGGACTAGTTCGGGACCGATCAACTGCTTATCTCTAGCTTCCGCCCAACATAGCGGAGAGCGACACTTGCGACCATAAAGAGCTTTGAACGGTGCAGCTTTTATGCTTGTGTGATAGCTGTTGTTATAGGAAAACTCGACCAAGGTTAGGTGAGTATCCCAATTGCCGCCTAAGTTTATTACACATGCACGAAGTATGTCTTCAAGGGTTTGTATTGTTCGTTCGCTCTGGCCGTCGGTTTGTGGATGAAAGGTCGTGCTTAGATCTAGGCGAGATCCAAAGGCCTGTTGAAAAGATTTCCAAATCCTTGATACGGAGCGACCGTCTCTGTCTGAAATTATCGAAACATGCACTCCATGACGAGCCATTATTTCCTTGAGATACAGTTTGGCAAGCTTTCCTGTACTATCCTTTTCCCGTATCGGAAGGAAGTGTGTAGACTTGGTCAATCTATCGACTATTACCCATATCATGTCATGTCCTCTTGGGGTCCTGGGTAATTTTGTTATGAAATCCATCGATATTTGCTCCCACTTCCAAACGGGTATCTCGGGTTGTTGCAGCAAGGTTTCTGGTATTCGGCCTTAACCATTGCGTAAATTAGGCACGTTCCAACATAAGCAGCGACGTCATTCTTGAGGTTAGGCCACCAATAATACTCATTCAAGTCTTGATACATGTTGTCCGATCCTGGGTGGATCGAGTATCTTGACTTATGTACTTCATCAAAAATGATCTCCCGAACACCGCCAAAAAGTGGAACCCAAAAGCGTCCCATGAAGTTGAGATTCCAGGATCCAGCAGATTTGACAGAGTTTTGGTCCCGAGATAACCGGTTCGGTGGAGTATTATTGATAAGAAAGGAGTAGAAGTAGAATCGACACTGAACAAGTCAATTTAATCTGGTTTCTATTCAATGATTTGAAGTTACATACCCGAGAAACCAGTTGGACAACATCTCTCCTCAGGGAACCAAAAGCTTGTCCAAATGAGGAACTTCTCATCCCTATATATAGGCCTCAGCCCATTCGTCCAAATGTGCACATGTCCATCCGCCCGGATGGACTTTAAAAGCTAAGAACCTTAGGGACAAATGGGCTTATACGGACTGACCTGATGTCCATCGGTCCGGATGGACTTTGTTATATACAAAACCTTGTCCGTTTCCATACTATTCTATACAATATTCAACACACGCTTTATCTAGCCTACTCACACAGTGGCGGACATACTAAATATGCACCAACAGAAGTACAAGGTTCCATCTTCATTTGGCATCAACTATATCTCCATACCCTGGAGAAGTTCAGCCTTGATATACTCTTCCTTGAGTGCTTCTTGTTGTGCGTTATGAATACGTGTAGTAAGGTTCGTTTGAATCATCATCTCCAAAGCTCGAACCCTTAATGTCTTGACCCGTTTTTTTTCGACCCAGGGCGTCTGCTACCACGTTCTCCTTGCCTGGATGGTACTTGATCTCACAATCATAATCATTCAACAACTCAACCCATCGTCGTTGTCGCATATTTAATTCCTTCTGATTAAATATGTGTTGAAAACTTTTGTGATCTGTGAAGATAGTGCATTGAGTACCATACAGATAATTCCGCCAAATCTTCAAAGCGAATACCTCTGCGCCTAACTCTAGGTCGTGAGTGGTATAGTTCTTCTCATGAACCTTCAACTGACGCGATGCGTATGCGATGACTTCCATAAGCACGCAACCCAAACCTTGATGTGAGGCGTCACAGTATACTACAAAATCATCGGTTCCTTTAGGCACTGATAAGATCGGTGCATGTTGGGATTGAACCATGCCAAAGGAACAGTTGATAAAGCCAAAACTGGGTCAGAGCAGTGGATCTAGAATAAGCAGATGTTTGTATTCAAATCTCTCCCTTTGAAAGTGATTCTAACAACTGATGACCTTCATCCACTGATCGCTTACAACAACTGCTGTCTTACAACAACTGATCAAGCCTAAAGACTGATGAAGACTAAAGTCCTGTTGCTCAATCTACTGATATGGGTCAAGCACCGCTGAAGATATAAAGTACTACCGGAGTCACAACAGTGGAAGGAGAAAGCAGTAGTTTAGTTTATTCCTTTGTATTGTAATATAATCAGTTGTTTGATAACAGTGCTTGTATAGATCAGTAGTTATAGGTTGTTAGGAAGTTAGATGTCACTTTCATGGTGACGTCAGCCAAGATGCTTTAGTGGTTTGCTCGTGCATATAAATAGATCAGTACCCTGTACTGTTCTATTAGCTCTTTCATCACTTGTCTTCCTGTACGAACAAACCATTGTGAGCTCAGGCTGAGGGGGAGTTTGTAATACATGCATGCAGTGTAATTGAAGTTTATAATAAATATAATCATTCGATTCCATGATCAAACATGCGTGTTGAAAGCAATTTTCCTATTTGATTGTGTGTGAAAGTTTGTTTCCATTTAGTTTCCGCTGCAATTACTTATTCATCTTCTTAATTCTCAAACAAAAACACAATCATAAGAAACTCAGATCCTAACAATTGGTATTAGAGCTTGGACAGTCATATTTGATTTAACAGTCATTTTGACATAAATAGTTCAGCTCATAATCGTTGATACTGTTAAATTGTTCATTTCGTTGAAAAATAGAGTAAGGGTTAATTACGATCAAAGTTGATTAACCAGTGCATGTAAAATAACCAGGATGACGTCACAATCACAAGATATGAACAATAACACCGGTTCTCTATTCAAACCACCCATGTTGAAGCGAAATGAGTACAACATCTGGCAGAGAAGGATAGGTCACATCCTTGCTCAACAGAATACCGGATGTTGGAAGTCGGTTATCTTTGGACCACATATTCCAATGGTGAGGAGTGCTGAGGATCCAAAGAAGTACGAACCTAAGAAGGTTGAGAACTATACTGAACTGGATTATCAGAAATCTGAAATGGATGCCAAGGCATTTAGCATTGTTGCTTCTGCATTTCCCAATGAAATCTATGCTGGACTGTTACACTGTAACAGTGCCAAGGAATTGTGGGATGCACTGAAGGAATAGTTTGGGGGAACTGAAGAAGTTATTGAAAACAAAAGGGAAATTTTGAACCAACGTATGAAACCTTTTTTCACGTTAAGGGTGAAACATTAACACAACAGTTTGAGCGATTTAGCTGTCTCATAAGTGAACTTAAACTTGTTAATACTGAATTTCAAAAATCAACCGTTAATAGCAGGTTTTTAAGATCACTTCCTGATAAATGGGACACCATTGCCTTTGTGACCAGAAACTCTGTTGAGTTCAAAGATCTGACACTGACCCAACTTCATGGTAGACTCCTGACCTATGAAAGGGAGTTAAACCAGAAAAAGAAGTTGCAAGAGTCTGGAAAAGTTGCAGATAACTACTCATTTGGCAACACAGCTCTTCTGGGTCAGGAAGAGTCTGGCTGCAGTAAGGATCAGAGTTATGATCATTTTATTGACATAACTGCTGGTGCAAATTTCAACTCTGATCCTCACTCATCCAATTTTTCTTTCACAGCAAATGGAGAAAGCCAAAACTCTGATAATCTGTGCTTTGAACTCAATGACTTACAGCATTTTGATCCAACTGACCTTGAAGAAATGGACATTTTGCATCAATTGGCATTGCTAAGTGTAAGAACTAGCAAGTTTTACAAAACGACAGGGAGAAAATTCCCAGGGTTACATGGGAATCTAAAAGTGGGTTTGGATAAGTCCAAGATCAAGTGCTATAAGTGCAATAGGCTAGGTCATTTTTCTAGGGAATGTAGGAGTCAAACCACTGGTCCAATTATTACACATCCCAGCTTAAACCCTAGACCACAAAACAACCAAAGCACTGTGCACTATGCCCAATATACCCCTGTTGCCCATGTTAACACTGCTCAGTATGTACATCCTTCAACCCCTGTTCCTGTGCATTATGTTCAAACCACTGTTCCCCAAATTCAGTATGTCCAAGCCCCTGCTCCCCAGGTTCAGGTGCAACAAGTTGCACCTCAACAAACTGCACCAACAGTGGTTCAACCAGACCAACAAAGCTTTTTCACACAAGGGCTGGTTGACTGGAGCAGTTTACCTGAGGAGTTAGGGGATGAAAATTTTGCGCTGTATGCTCAAAGCACTGCTTCTGGTAATGATATTTGTTTTGTATCTTTGGAGACCATACAGGAGGGGCTGGAAGCTGAAGAAGAACAGTCAAGTGCTGAAACAGTGGACAAAATTGCTGAAGCAGTGGTTACTGCTGGTGCTAATGAAGTACTGTTGGGAGAAAGTTCAAAACCCTTGTTGGAACCACTGTCTGACCCCTGTTCCAAAGAAGAAGAAGAAGAGAAGGAAGAAGGTGAAAAAGAAGAGAAGGCTGAAGAAGAAAGTGATCATACCTGTGATTGTGCAATGATGACTGCAACCAAGGTATCACCTCAGGTTCTTAAAAGTCTGTGTTCAGACAAATGCATCATTGCATTTGCTAACATTAAAGAGGTGAATGAAAACCTTAGGGATAGGTTATTAACTTCTGAAGTTCAATTTGAAAAGTCATTAAAAGAACTTAAAAACAAGTTGAATGAAAAAGAAAGTGAAATTTGCAGCATCAAACAAGAGCATAGCATAACCAAGGATCAACTCCAAACAATGATAGAAAAATATCAGGTTTGCAAAAAGGAGTTGGAATCCACCCAAATCACTTGTGAAAAATGGGTGGAATCCTGTAAAGGTTATGAGATTATGCTTGAAAAACAGCTTGAAAGTAATGTAAAATTTGGCATTGGATTTAGAAAAAATGACCAAGTTGAAAACAATGCTGCAAATCAAGCTGGTTCTGTTGAAATCATACCAACCAACAAGAATGTCCAAGAAGTTAAAATAACTGACAAACTTGGTAACAAAATCACTTTGGAAAGATCTGTGGGGTCCTCAACTTTTGAGGAAATTGAGAAATACCAATTTAAACCCACATGGTCTGATGAGTGTGACATTCATGAAAACTTCAAGCCCATGGACTTCACAACCACTGATGGTGTTGTTAGTGCATTTGTGTCTATTGCCTCCGTCATCTCAAGTCGTAGCAGAAACAGTTTAATTCTAGTGCTTATATTGTTATAAATAGGAAAAGGCAAGGTCGCATTTCTGTAAATAATGAGATCTCTCATTATATCCCTTGGCCTATAAATAGAACCATTAGGGTTCTCATTTAGAACTTTTGCCATTTGCTACATTTGAGGAGATTAGAGCTAGAGAGAGAGAAAGGCAAAAGGTGATTCGTGGTACTTTGTACGATTTCATACATTTCTATAGAATCACAGATTGAGTACGTCTCGTGTGTTCGGTCACGCACGTTCACGAATTCCGCACGTCGAACGTGTCACACGCAATCGTTACGGAGTCAAAACCGGTCCTAACAAGTGGTATCAGAGCAGGAGCTCGATTGCACGGATCAAACACACAATTCCGCACAGAAATTTATCAGATTCAGAGTCAAATTCATTCAGATTTGTCAAAATTCTTCATTTTTATCTCATTCACGTTTTTATCTGAAAATCACCAAATTAAACAACTTTTCACGGTTAAAAATTGCTAATTTTTGGATATGTTGTGCGAAACTATCTGATCTACAAGCCTACAAATTTTCAGATCTTAACTCTAAGTAATTTTGGAGAAATCTTGAATTTTTGGTTCGAAAAAGTTGGGATATGTTTGTTGTTGATGTTGAAGTTCATATGGATGCCAACCGATCGGCCAGCTGACCGATCGGCTAGCTAACAGTTCTAAAGCTAAACATTGCAATTCATTTAAGAACTTTGACTTGTTGACTGCTGTTCAATCGAACAGTTGTCCGAACCAAAGTATTCTTTGCAAATTCATTTAATCGTTGACTTTAACTTTCCAGCCGATCGGCTAGCATCTCTGGCCGAACGGTCAGCAAGCTGTACCACACTTTTCATAGTGTTGACTTTGTTTGACCTAACCGATCGGACAGCTGGCCGAACGACTAGCATACCAACTGATCGGTCGGCAATACGTGTCATTAGGTCAATATATTCTGCAATTGTTCAGTCAACTGTTCTAGGACTCTTGATAACATACATCTGTAGATCACGTGATTGAATATTACTTGATCATTATCGAATTTTTCAACAACAGTCCACTAAATCTTGCGGTCCTATAATATTGAAGCTAAGTGGAATTAAGAGGCCAAATAGGATTTTAGATCTCATCAGAATATCACGTGAACTGGAATTTGTCTTGTTCATATTAATAACAATCACATGTATCAATACTTTGAACGGTCAAATTAAAATTGATTGTCTGACTATATGATAAAGTGATTTGGTTAGTGATGCATGTGATAGACTGTTGTTGTCGGCCATAAACTCAGTAGTGCATGTGATATTATCAGTTTACATGTGATTTTGCATAAGAAGTCAAAGGTCAATCGCCACCCGATCGGTCAAGCATTTTGTCGTCTTGTGCCATCAATTGAGCAAGCTAGCCGATCGAACAGAGGGTCAAACGGACATCATATTTGTCGTGTTGTGTCAACCGATCGAACAGAGGGCCGAACAGACAACCAATCGATTCAATATACAATCCCAGCCGATCGGACAGCTTTACCACCCGATCAGACAACAAGTTGACTTTTGTTGACTCACTTAATCAATTACCTGTCTGATCGAACAGCACCCTGTCCGATCGAACAGCAACCTGTCCGATTGACCAGCATTCTGTTCGATCGATCAACCTCCCGTCCGATTCAAATTGTTTGATAATTTTTAGAACTGATCATTGTTGTTTACGTGATTAAGGTGATATTTGAAGTGATAAACTACAAAAGTCATGACTGAAGAGTTCTACAACACGTTCTACAACGCGTTTACATCCGAATCGTCTGAGACATCAACAATCACACCAAAGTCAATTACAAAAGCAATCAATGAGAACATCAAACATGATAACTTCTATGGAACACACTCAAAGCCACCAACTCTGGAAAGCATTGAAGATTACACGTGGTGGAAAGAGAGGTTCATTGGTTCGGCAAAAGCCTATGCTCACGAGAGCTGGTTTTGTTTGGAGTTTGGGTACAAAAGGTCGACTAATGATAAAGGAGAATTCTCAGCAGAACAGAGAATGATTGCTTTGATCCAGTTGGCAATCAGAAATGACATGTTTGCTTTACTGCAACATGACGGAACTTCAAAATCGGTTTGGGAGGCTTTACGGGTTAAGGCAGAGGGTGGTAAACAAATCAGGAAGAACAAAATTGCTTTATTAAAAAAGGAATTTGATTTGTTTGATAATCTTAATGGTGAATCAGTTCGTCAAATGATTGAACGTTTTTGTCATCTAAAAATCAAACTAGAAAGATTTAAGATTGAAAAAACAAGAGAATAAATAATAGACAAACTTATAGAAGCGTTACCACGAGCTGATCAGTGGCAAACGTTTGTTTTTATCCTAAAAAATGATGCTTTATATGATACAATTTCTCTTGATGTCTTGATAGAAAAGATAGAGAATCATGAACTTGAGTTGCAAAAGCAGGACAAGATGAGCAGTTTTTCGCATCAGCAGAATGTTGGTCTTTATTATAAAGGCAATATACCTTCGGTGAAAGCTGATAGATCACCACAGACAGCATTCAGTGGTGAGAGGACAAAAGAACCTCAGAAAAGCTCATCAAGTTACGATCCGGGTTACCATTCATCTTCTTCAAAAGCAAGCTCTGAAGAATCTGAAGAAGTTCTTTGCAACATCGCTCTTAAACTGAAAAATTCTTCGGCCATGAGCATCAAAGCAGCTAAGCAGCAAATGAGCTTCCTTGCATCTGTTCTGGAATTGTATGAAGGTCTAGTTGCAGGAAAGATTGGTAACTCTGAGTTAACCAAAGAAGACTACGACCAGATTGATCCGGAAGAAATGGAACTCATTGACATCCGCTGGTGTTTAGCTAGTTGCATCCGCAGAGCTCAGAGATATATGGAAATTACTGGGATACAATATCTCGGTGGTGCATCTACAAAGCTTAGATTTAATAAGTCCAAAGTGACTTGCTTTAAATGTAAGCAAAAAGGTCATTTCAAGAGAGAGTGCAACAATTCTGCTGTAGGTGGAAATGAACATCCGTTCAATGATGATTATTACCGAAAGGCGATTTACCACCATAGCAGAGAAGAACCAAAGATGATTGAAGATAAACCCAGAGAGAAGTCAAGAGCTTATGCTGTAATCCACGATGATGAAGGATATGATTGGAGTCAGATTTGTCCGGAAGAAGAACGTGTTGATATTCAGAAAACAGCTCATGGAAAAACTATAACAAAGAACAATCATTATGTTTTCGTTGCTGAAATTAAAGAGGAGAACAAAGAAGAAAAGGATGTTGAGAAAATCAGAGAAGAAATTTTGAGTGAGAAAACAGACAGAGAAATAAGAATGGGTGCAAACAGAATGAATGATATGCAAAAAGAATATGATGAAGCTGTCAGATACAAAAGATGGGATAAGAAACGAGAGTGTTATATCAACAGATATGGTGAACCTGTTGTTTCCAAGAAGGACATAGTTTTTGATGATGTTCTTCTAGTAATTCCTCGGGTCGGCGAATTTTATTCAAATGCTGTAAAAGACAAAAATTATGAGGAAAAGCTGGAAAAACTCATAAGAGAAGTCATGATATCGAGTTTGAAGAAGAGAGATGAAGAGAGAATGGAGAAGAATGTTGGGAGTATGGTTGAAGAATTAAAGAAAGTTGCTGAGGAAGATGTGAAGGTGTCTGTGGAAGTGAAAGAAGAAGTTGTGATGAATATAGAAGCTGTGAAAGAAGCTGTTACTGAAGAACAGCAGGTTGTAAAAGATGAGAAGAAAGATAAAAGTTTGATAGAAGAGAAGAATGAGAGTTTGAAGGTTGCTGGTGATGCTGGTGATGAGGTTGGTGTTGAAGAAAAGCAGAATGTTGCTGGTCAGACAGAAGTTGCTGCAAACACCGAAGTGCCAATCACTGAGGTAAATTCTAACTCCGAAATCTTGAAAACTGTTAAACAGTGCAAGAAATGCATGAAAACATGCAGTGCTTGTACTGAAAAAGACAAACAATTCAATAAAATTGAAGAAGTTTTCAAAAATAAATGCAAAGAAATGTTAGAAAACGAAAAAGTTTTGAAAGATAATGAAGAAAAACTATTGGAAAAATGTAAAAATTTAGAAAAAGAAAATGAAGTTTTGAAAGAAAATGTTTTGAAAAAGACAGAAGAATGTGACCAAAAGGAAATTGTTTGTCAAGAAATGAAAAAGGAATATGATTCAATAAAATTGGCATATCACATTACAAAAGAATCATATGAAAAAGTGAAGGATGAAATGAAATTTGCTCAATCAAGAATGAATTATCTTTCTGAAACAACTAAAGAGCTTAAGCGAATGTATGAAATAAAACAAGATGTTGTAAATTCTTACATTGAGGTTGTTGCTAAGCTAAAGCGTCAGATTGCTGAGTTAGAACAGGATAACAACAAGTTAAAGAGTTATCACGTGTCGTCATATGTGCTTGAACGTATTTTCAATATAAAACCGGGAGATGGTGATTCTGAGCAAAACAAGAAAGGCATTGGCTCAGAGTTTCATCATGTTCCACCACCGGAAAAGTTTGCATTTTATGATGATGAAAAGGTCGAAAAAGCTTTCAACATGGTAGATCAATTGCCAGATAACATTGACGTAACCTATTCCAAATCTGATGATTCTAGTGATTTAGAGGTGGTAGGTAAGGTCGTTGAAAGTGTGTTGAAAGAAGAGTCAGTTGATACAGGTAAATCTGAATCACAGGATGAAAATGAAGGTAATTTTCATGATGGATATCTGAAAAACTCAAAATCCGAGAAAAAATTGAATGAAGATTCAAAAGGATTGGTTTATACCATGATTGGATCGGACAAATTATTCTTAGATGTTGTTTTCCCGATTCAGAATGTGATATCAGAAAAGGTTGATAAAGTTTTCAAAATGGTTGAGATTGATAAATCTGAAATTCCAAAGTTTGCTGGAAAAGGTCACAAAACTTTTTATAACAAACCTGGTTACAAGAAGAAAAACATGAAGGCTGGGTTGGGTTATAAAAAGAAACAGAATTGGAAGAAAAATGAAACATCAAATTTTCAGACAAAATTGAATTTTGTTCAAGGAATAAGTTTAGAAGAAGAGAAAGAACTCCAAGTTATACTACAGTCTAATGAAGAGTTCTGTGCTCAAAAGAAAAGGCAACAACCACAGGTCAAGGATGTGTCCAAGAGAACATGTTTCAAATGTGATCAAACTGGACATCTTGCACGAAAGTGTCCAAACCTGAAACCTGTGGATGTTGACAAAAAGAAGTCTGAAAATGTTGAGAAACAGAAATCCGAGGATGAGAAACACAAGTCAACCAGATTTGATTCAAAACAAACTTGGAGGTACAACACAAACAAGTTTGCTTCGAATCAAAATTGGAAATCAAACCCAAATAGGTTCGATTCTAGACAGACCTGGAATTCTCACACACCCAGAGTTAGAACAACGCAAAGTTGGAAAACATCAGTTGATATGACAAAACCTCAAGAGTTTTGAAAACCAAAAGTTGTTCAAAATCAAAAAGTTCACAAAGATTCCCATTTTTACAAAAGAGTTACTCCGAAAGGTCAAACATGGAGTGTTAAGAAACAAATGACTTCTGTAAAAGATGAGAAAATTGAAGTTAAAGTTGAAAAAGTCTTTGTTCAGAATGACAAAGATTTTCCGAAATTGAATGAAGCATATTGTGTTGAAATGCCTAAGGTCAAACAGACCTGGGCTAAATTGTTCAAGTAATCAAGTAGTCTGATTGTGCAGGTGCTCAACAAATCCGAAGATTGTGAGATTAGAAGTTGGAGCAGCCTGGCACAACGAGGAGAGGAGGCTGCTGAATCCTGTGTTGGTTAAAACAGGGAGTTTATTTGATTTCTGTACATAAATAAATAATATTTCAAAAACCCTAAAAATCAAAATCTTGAAAAATAAAAAATAAGTTTGTTTTTAAATTTTGTCAAAAATTCAAATATTACAAAAATATGTTGAGTGAATACGCCGAAACCCTCACGGCTGAACAAACATGATTAATTTCACAAGATTGAAAAACGGTTTTCAAACTGTAAATTATCAATGTGTTGTAAATCATGGGGGTACATTATTTTTCTACAAATCAGTGCATGAGAAGCAGAAAATGGATGGCGAGACAAAGCTATCAGTGTCGGTTTGTCAAATTTCCTTTAAATGTTTTGAATTTTAGGGGGAGTAAAAATTTCAGAAAATACAAAAACATTAGAAAATTTGAAAAAGCCAAAAACATGATAAAATTTAAAAATTGAGTTATTGCGTAAAAAGAGGAAATGATAGTACATCAGTAGACAGTTACAGTATGCTAAAGAAATGTAATGATTATATAGCGTTAAACAGTCTAACTAATGATATGCCGATAGGTTTTTATACATTTAGTAAACTTTTTCGGGATACAAACTTAAATTCAAACTTGCTTATTTTGTGGGGAACACTACTTGGATATATAGGTAACCCCTGAAATCTCATTTGAAGGACCCCTCTTTCTGAGATACTAGGTCTTTTTGCTTAGTGATATATGGGGTATTATCCCGGGACTTCTGATTTTGCGGAAGCAATGGCCTAGTCCCCGGAGAATACTTTACGCTTGCTTGAAATATAGCCTACCCTCAGCATAAAAAATGATGAAACATTGAAAAAAATATGTAAATCATGTGCTGTTGAAGAAAAGATCCTCTAAAGGGGACACACCAAAAGTCGAAGCCGTCATCTCTCTGCTAAACGGAAGTTCTGACCTGAGCTCTCACGGTTCTTCGCAATTTAACCCCTTACAGATATCATCTAGGTATACTCACCTGTAAGACTGAATATTGGGATCTGGATACGGGAGTATATTCAAGAAGTGGGACACATGAATGAGTTTAAGTTCTTAAAACACCTAATTCGTATCCTGAATCAGTTGAAATTTGTGTGAAAATTTAAGTGGATCAGTATATCGACAATCTAAGTGAATTGTTTAAGTCTTAATGTGTAACTAAGCTCAACGGTACTTGTGACTTGTCAAAAACTGATATGATCCTCTGACGCAAACTCAAACAAAAATATTGTGTGTAAATATGTTTGTACATATTTCTTTACTGCTTTATATTTTCAGAAAAATACAAAAAGATTTTTGATTCTGCTTTATTTTCGACAACCGATGTCTGAAATGCTGAGTTTCAAAATCTAAGTAAGCTGATTGTGTTTCTGAAAATAAAACAAGTTCATTAATTTGAAACTTGAAGTTTTTAAAATCAAAAATCAAAAACAGTTTGTGATATCTCCAAGGTCATTTATTTGGACTTGGATGATTAACTGTGAGGGATCTGGATTCTTAGATTGTTAAAATCTGTTGTAAAAGAGTTAGTTTCCGATCATGTTCGCTTAACTGTCAAATCTTTGAAGATTGTTGATAGGGGGAGAGTATCAAGTAATCCTGGATATATTCATATTATTATATCTTAGTCCCAGGATCTTGATTTAGAAAGTTTAATAGTGCCAGGTCACGATTCCTAGAAAAACGAAAATGCTTTCATTGTTGAAATGTTTTAGCATCAGCTGAGAGAGCCAGGTTTTCAATCCTGGAAGTTCAAAACGTTGTTACTTATAAACGTTTGAGATTTGCAGATGTTGTACCAGACTACGATCCCGACAGCTGAGTCTAAGGGTGAGTCTGAAGACGAGCTCAACGCAAGAGGAAGCGTGGATTCAATGAGCCAGGAAACTATCCTGAAGGAGCTTGTATACGGAAATCCAGGTGTCGATCCCAAAGCACGGAAGCTTGACGACAGGGGGAGCCTGAAGAGTCTACCAAAAGGAAGAAGCTGAAGCTGAAGACAGATCCACGGGGATTCTTCTCAAGCTAGAGAGAAAAAGACCAGACGCTACGAGTTTGACTAAATGTTTGAGATTGACTGCGACAATATCCAAGGGGGAGTCTGTTAGTGCATTTATGTCTATTGCCTCCGTCATCTCAAGTCGTAGTAGAAACAGTTTAATTCTAGTGCTTATATTGTTATAAATAGGAAAAGGCAAGGTGGCATTTCTGTAAATAATGAGATCTCTCATTATATCCCTTGGCCTATAAATAGAACCATTAGGGTTCTCATTTAGAACTTTTGCCATTTGCTACATTTGAGGAGATTAGAGCTAGAGAGAGAAAGGCAAAAGGTGATTCGTGGTACTTTGTACGATTTCATACATTTCTATAGAATCACAGATTGAGTACGTCTCATGTGTTCGGTCACGCACGTTCACGGATTCCGCACGTCGAACGTGTCACACGCAATCGTTACGGAGTCAAAACCGGTCCTAACAGGTGTAAAAGCTCCCAAGGCAAAAGTCATTCCTCTTAAGGACATCCCAACAGTAGTTCAAAACTCTGTTGCAAAGGAGTCTGAGAAGAAGAAAAGAAAAGAAAAGGTTAAAAACTTATTTTGTGATTTCTGTGAAAAGAAGAATCATCTAACAAAAGATTGTTTTCATCTAAACGCATATGATATCAACAAAACAAGTGTCATTAAGCCTGCTAAGAGCTACACCATCTATGGTAAATCAAACCACATCACTCAAGAATGTGTGTATCTCAAACCCTTTGATGTAAAAAAGAATGAGAGCACTTCAAAAACATCCTTGAGTTCATCAACACCACCAATCAAGTTTCAAAAGAATCAACCACTGTTTGTGCTAGTTCAAACAGCTGTTATCAAACAACTAAACCAAACCTCTGTTAAAAGAGAAGTTCAGGTGACTGATGCACCCCCTGCTAACCAATATCGAAGAGGTAAAGGACAACCACCATACCCAAGGGTCCCACATGTTTATGAAGCCTACAAAAGGCCTTCTAAACCAAGAGTGAACAGGCATCCCTTTGGGTATCAACAGCTGATAGGGCAAGAACCCCAACAGTGGTTAGAGAAAAACAGTTCCAAAACTGTCCAAACCCTAAGCTAACCACTGTCCATCCACCTGAACTTAACCTAGACACTGTTGAGACCCCATCCAAAGCCTTATTGGCTTTAGAGACCCTAATGAACTAACCTTTTACTTGATGTGCAGGGAGCTTCTGCATGCTTAGATAGTCTTTGGTATGTAGATAGTGGAGGCTCCAGGCACATGACAGGATGTAGAGCCCTACTCAAAGATTTCAAAACTCATGGAGGGGGTGATATATCCTTTGGTAATAATAGTAAAGGGAAGGTTCTAGGGTCTGGTACAGTTCAGTCTGGTAAGGTTAAGTTTGAAAATGTCAATCTGATAGACAATCTAAAATTCAACCTCCTAAGTGTCTCACAAATGAGTGATAAGGGCTATGACTCATTCTTTACAAAGGAGTGTTGTAGGATTGTTGGACCAGAAATGGTTGAAAAGATTGAAGAAATAATAAAAAATGGAAAAACCAAACTTGTTGCTCAAAGAAGTGGCGATGTTTATGTAATTGATATGTCAAAAGAGAGCCCTAGGACTGATGCCTGTCTGTTCTCAGCTGCCTCAAACAAAGAGACAGGGGTTAGTAAGAGGTTTACCTCAAAAACTGTTCACCTGTCCTGAGCATTGTGTTTCCTGCCTAAAAGGAAAACAACATAAAAGCTCATACAAATCAATTGAAGAGTCCAAAACAACCAAGTGCTTGCAAATGCTTCACATGGACTTGTTTGGCCCAGTTAAAGTCATGAGTCTTAGGAAGAAAAGATATTGTTTGGTTATTGTTGATGACTTTTCTAGGTTTACATGGACTTACTTTTTACACTCAAAAGATGAGACTGCAGGCATTCTGCAAGACTTTGTTACACAGGTTGAAAAGCAGTTTGACTTGCCAGTAAAAATCTTCAAAAGTGATAATGGCACAGAGTTCAGAAATAAGGAGTTGGATGATTTCTGTGTGTCAAAAGGAATTGTGAGGCACTACAGCATTCCAAGAACACCAGAACAAAATGGGGTTGTTGAGAGAAAGAACAGCTTATTGATTGAGGCTGCCAGAACCATGCTTGCTGATTCAGGTTTGCCATTAACTTTCTGGGCAGAGGCAGTAAACACTGCTTGCTATGTCCAGAACAGAGTTTTAATCAATCCCAGGTATCAAAAGACTGCCTATGAACTGCTGTATAAAATAAAACCACTGATCTCATTTTTCAAAGTTTTTGGCTGCCCATGTTTCATTTTAAACTTAAAAGATTCTATCTCAAAGTTTGCAGCCAAAATTGATTGTGGTTATCATTTGGTATACTCAACCACTGCTAAGGCCTACAAAGTGTTCAACACAAGGACCAAAATAGTGGAAGAGACTTTGAATGTGAAGTTCAATGAACTTTCATCAATGAAAATCCCTGCAAATCCTGCGCAACTATTTGATCTTGAAAAATTCACATTTGAAAATGTTTCTGTCAAGACTAACAGTGCAGGTCCATCAGAAAATCCTCCATCAGACTATGGGTATGAAATCATCATTCCAGAACAAAATTCTGCATCAATTGGAAGAGCAGCAAATGTTCAAAACAGCTGTCAAAGCTCAACCACTGCTACCTCAACAGTTGTTGACCAAAGTAGCCCATTAACCCCTACTTCCACATCTTCAACCACGGTTGACAAAAGCCATCAAACAGTGGATAAAAGTCAGCATGTTTTCACACCAGTTCCTCCTATTCCTCCACCTCCATTTGAAGCCACTGTTGGATCATCAAAGTCACCAACAGTGGTTAGCTCAGATGATTCACATCTGCAGCCTTCACCATTAAATGCCATTGTTCCATACAAAGGAGATCTAATCTTCTTGAAGTCTCATCCACCTGACTAAATCATTGGCAACATCAGTGAAGGGGTGCTCACAAGAAGCCAATCCCAAAACATCTGTCTTTTTGCTGGTTTCCTATCTCTCCATCAGCCAGTCAAGTACCAAGAGGCACTAAAAGACAACCGCTGGGTAGAAGCCATGCAAGAGGAGCTCCAACAGTTTAGAAGACAACAAGTTTGGGAGCTTGTACCACAGCCAGAGGGTGTGAGTCCTATTGGCACAAAGTGGGTCTTCAAAAATAAAACTGATGAAAGGGGTATTGTTGTCAAGAATAAAGCTAGGCTTGTGGTTCAAGGTTCAGATAGGAAAAGGGCATTGACTATGATGAAACTTTTGCCCCTGTAGCAAGACTAGAAGCTATCAGATTATTCCTGGCCTTTGCTGTCAACCACAACATAAAGATGTATCAAATGGATATCAAATGTGCATTCCTCTATGGTAAGATTCAAGAAGAGGTTTATGCTTGTCAACCTCCAGGCTTTGAGGATCCATTTAATCCAAATCATGTCTACAAGCTAAATAAAGCTTTGTATGGACTGAAACAAGCACCAAGAGCCTGGTATGAAACTCTTTCCACTTTTCTTCTTTCCATTGGATTCACAAGAGGTAAAATAGAAAAAACACTGTTTTTAAAATGGAGAGGAAAAGACTTGATGATTGTCCAGATTTATGTGTATGACATCATTTTTGGAAGCACATGTAATAAAATGTGTGAAGAGTTCAGAAAAATCATGACAGCTGAGTTTGAGATGAGTGCAATGCGTGAACTCTAGTGCTTTCTTGGTCTCCAAGTAAGGCAACTGCAAAATGGTACTTTCATCCATCAAGGCAAATATGCCAAAGAACTTTTAAAGAAATTTGAGATGGATGATTATAAGCCATGCAGTACACCCATTGCAACCACAAAAATAGTCATGTCTGATGAAAATGATGATTTGGTTGATCAAACTCTTTATAGAAACATGATTGGGTCCTTATTGTACCTAACTGCATCTAGGCTAGACATCATGTTTACAACATGTGTTTGTGCAAGACCCCAATCAGCCCCTAGAAAGTCAAACCTTATTGCTGTAAAAAGGATATTCAGATACCTAAAAGGTGCTCCCACACTTGGTATCTGCTATCCAGCTGATGGAAGTATCAAGCTTTCAGGTTTCTCAGATAGTGACTTTGCTGGATGTGACAAAACAAGGAAGTCCACTTCAGGAGGGTGCCAATTCCTAGGCAGTTGCTTAGTGTCTTGGCAAAGCAAAAAGCAAGCAGTTGTTTCCACATCCACTGCTGAGGCAGAGTATATAGCTGCTGCAAGCTGTACAACCCAACTGTTATGGCTTCAAAATCAACTGCTGGATTTTGGTATCACTGCCCTAAAGACACCTCTCATGTTGGACAGTCAGATAGGAGAAAATATCATCAAAAATCCAGTATCCCATTCAACCACCAAGCACATTGATATCAGACATCACTTTGTGAGGGATTGCTATGAAAAAGGTTTGATTTCTCTGCATCATGTACCAACTAAAGATCAGCTGCTAGATGTGCTAACCAAAGGTTTAGACACATCCACCTTTGAAAGCTTGATCTCTAGGATTGGTATGCTGAACATGGAATAACAAGCAACATCTTGTTTTTTCTATGAATAAAAGCATTAAAATGTTTTCAGAAAATAAAAAATCCATCCTTAAAAATAGCTAAAAATGAAATTTTCATTAAATCCTTAAAAGTCTGCCATAACCACTGTTTTGGTTCAAACATCTGTTGTGATAATCTTGTCCACTGCTGAAAGTCAACCACTGTTTTTTTTTCTCAATTCCTTGTTAATCACTGTTGTTCAAAATCATTGTTTTAACCCACTGATAGGCTATCCACTGATAGTTGAAAATCAGCCACTATTCTCATTATAATCGTTACAACCACTGATACTTGTTCCATCAGTGGTTTCCTTAACAACCGTCCTCCATTCATCACCAGTGGTTGACACATGGACAGTACTTGTCGGTCAGATCTTTTGCAACCGCTGCCACGTCAACATTCACTTTTTCCCTTTATAAAACCCTGATCAAAACCCCAAACAGGGTTTTCACTGTCGAATCGAATTCAAAATTCCTTTCTCAAAGCAATTACCATCCATTTCTCTCAAATCACTCATCTTCTTCTTCCTCTCACTCTCGCAATCAAATCACCATGGCTCTTCCATTCAAAGCTCCTCACAATTACTTGGGTCTATTGACAAAACCAAGTCATACCACCACCTTTGATTCCATCATTAATGCTCTTTCGTCATCAAAGTATAAAACTTTGTTGACTTCTGATGCTCCGGTTTATCTGGAAACCCAACAAGAATTTTGGAAGAATGCAAAACTTGAATCTCAAGATAAAATGCCCATAGCCATTACTTCTTCGATAAAGGGTGTTCCAGTTAAAATCACACCACAAACTCTGTCAGAGGTTTGGAACTGCATGATCTTCAAGGTAAAACTTATTTTCCTAAAACAGAGTATCAAATAGATTTTTTAAAAAGAGGGTATGAGGAGGAGATGAAAAAGGACACCTTACAAAAAGGTAGTTTTCCTCCTGCAACAAGATTTTTATTTCATACTCTCCTAATGTGTGTTTCCAATAAGACCACTACTTTCAATGAAATTCCATTGAAGATCCAATACCTGGGTTATGCTATTTTGAATGAAGAAAATTTTAATTACTCCCAGGAGATCTTCAATGATCTGGTCAAAAATGTTAATAAAAAATCATTTTTATTAGTTTCCAAGGTTCTTAAGCTTTTATTTTCAAAAGAAATTTGCAAAGGATAATGCTCATGTGCTTATCCAAGGTGAACCTTGTCAAATAAATGTCCTAACACCTGAAACATTTACAAGGCTATCAAAAGTTTCCAAAACACAAGCAGAGGCTCCTGAGCAGACTTTAGCAGCTACCACTGCTCCTCAGGTACCTGCTACTGAGCCCACTGCTCAAGGTAATCACAACAGCAAAACAACTGCTGTGAAACCCACACCTAAAACCACAAAAAGACCAAAACAGAAAAAATCTCAAAAGCCCCCCAAACCTACAAAAAAGGAAACTCTGGAAGATGAGAGCCCAGAGCAACTGCCAGTGACAACACAAAAGTTATCAATAACCACTGTTGCTACTTCCTCGCAGCAGTTGGAAGAAAGATCTCAACCAGAGCCTCAAACCCCTCCTGCTTCTTCTAAAAAAGAACAGGTTGTAAGAACAGGGACACCAAATTATGATGCTCTAGAATCACTTGATTCTATCATCCACAGCCCACTGCCCGGGGCAAATTCTATTTCCACACCAATACTCACTGCCACACTTCCACCACAAATATTACCTCTATTGGATGCAGTTGATTTAGCCCAAACAAAAATCAGTTCATCTCAATCCCCTGTTCATGAGATTATGCCACACAAAGTGACTGAGTCTGGTGTCTCAATCTCTGTTAACCCACCAATAGTTGAGGAGGTTACACCCCTTGAGTTACATGTAACTCTTGGTGGTAGTTCAAGTGAAGCAGCTACTACAAGTGTTGAACCCACTGGTTTACACTTGGACAGTAGTTTCATCCCTAAGACTTCCTTGAAGGGAATATCTTCTTTGGGAACCATAATGCCAACTGGTGGATATCCAATATACACTGGTGAGCTAAGAATGGCAACCTCTTTTGAAGATAGAAGACCCCACTACCAATACAAAGGGGCATTAGTGGATGATTTTTGGAATAGTTTCCCTAAGTCAACCACTGATACAACCACTGTCAGTGGGAAATCAGATGATCCCATTAAGTTGGGTGATGGTTTAATGTACCGAGAATTGACGGATAGAGTTGAAAAACTTGATACATCTGTTGCAGAAATCAAAGACATGCTGCAACAGTTGTTGAAAGCACAAAAGGTCACACCCACTGCTGTAACAACTCAAACATCTGCTCCTACTCTCAATGAGCTCTGGAGTTTATTTCAACCTATACTGCACCAACAAAGAGCATATGCTGATCAGCAACATGACATATAAGTTCAAAAGATCAGAAATATGATGGAAGCTAGGTTCATGGATACACTAGCAGACATAAAGGCAATCAAGGCCCACTTGTTGAAAACCACTGGTTCTGCTCCTCCTCCTATAATTTCTGTTGATAATCCTCCACCAGCTGATGCCAAAAAGGGGGAGAAAATGAAGCAGTTAAATAAAAAGGGATATGAAGATGGTCTTTACATTGCACCAGATAAATCTAGTATGCTTGCAGACATCCCTAAACCAGATGGTTCGAAAAAGGTTGTTGTAACCTTAAATGCCTTAGCTGATGAAAAGACAAGGCTGAAAAAGGATATGGAGGCAAAGGGAAAGTCAAAGTTTAAGGAGGAAAAGAAAGTGTTTATGACAATGGAAGTTCAGGGTACTTTAGAGCCCAAGGATGAAGAAAATCCTAAGCCACAAAGAAGACAGCCCACTAGAAAAGTGAGGCAACCCAAATCCACACCTTCCAGACTCACAAAACATGCTTCCCAAACTCCCAAAAACTCCACTCATCAAACCTCCAAGCCAACATATGTTAAAACTTCTGTTGTATCAACTGCTGTTGGTACTTCAGTGGTTTCAACAACTGTTAAACGAATAACTGCCACCACTACATCAACACACACTACAACCACTACTCCCACTACAACCACTGCCCCACCAAAAATCTCATCACCACCAAAAACATCCTCACCACCACAAAAGCCTCCTGCCAAAAAGCAGAAGACAGCTGATGACACATCATCAGTTGTAATGACAACAGTGGTTGAAACACCAGTTATTTCAACAGCTGTTAGTCAGCCACTTTCCACTTCAATCACCACCATTCAAATCACCACCTCTCAACCCACCAAAACACCACCAACCTCTCCCAAACCAAAAAGGAGAAGGATAATTTTGGAAGATGATGATTCTTCACCACCTCCAACTTCATCATAACCACTGACCCTTGTAACCATTCCTAACCCTGCCCCACTCTCTTCAGCACAAGTTCAAAACCCAAACACTGCCATTGTTCCTGCAGCCATCCAATACCCATTAGATCTTTCAGCAGTTAGAGAGGAAATAAAATCTTTCTACTCTGAAGATGAACCTGCAAAAAGGAACCTACCATCTGTTGAAGGATATCCTAGGCCTAATAACATTGAATAATATTTGAAGATAAAGGCTCAACAAGTAGAGGATATCTCTAAAAGAAATACACAGGGAAAATCTGACAAAGAGATTCAAAGATACTACCAATATCTGCTAACTCAAGTCAGCACTTTGGAGAGATTTTCAAAATATCTTTGTCAGAAACTTTCAGAAAGAACAGATGAAATCCTAAGAAAAGATTACATTGAACACATAATAGCATTCAAGAAATACAAGGCCGAAAAGGCTCAATATAAAGAATGGACCCTTGATGAGCTCAAAGAAGAGTTAGAGAGAATTGAAAAGATGAACAAAGAAAAAAATAAAACATACTCCTCCTGTTTGGTCACAGTACAAGAAAAATGTACTAGAAAGAAGTTTAAAGCTGAAGATGATGAAGGAAGAGCTGATAACAGCTGATTTTGGGTCAAGGAATCAGGTGACAAGATGGTCAGAGGATAAAGTGATGGCCTCTTACAAAAAGCTGGAAGAATTGAGAAAGAAAAATCCTAATGTTCCACAAAAGCCTGTTTACCCTGAAGCAGTGGTTCCAGCTAAACCACAAAAACTGCAAGTCAGGAAATCCACTGCTCCACCTGGTGCCATCCTTTTTCAAAGAAGGAAACAAAAACAGATGGATGCAGAAACATCAAAGGATATAGCAGCAGGGGATGAGATTATAAAATCTGTCCTCAAGCAGATGATAGCTGAGAATCCTGAGCTTGCAAAAGCTCAAAGCACTGCTCAACCAGTTATCACCAGGCCACCATCTCCAAATTTATCTTCAATAAAACCTCTCCCAAGAAACCCACTGGATTCAAAAATACTAAAGTGGAAATCTGACAAACAGACCCACGTATTGACTTTGATCAAATCCAGTGGTGAAGTGAAGAAAATATCAAGGGAACAAGCATTGGGCCTGGGTGTTGAAGATCTGTAGGATCTCCTTGATCTTACACTGTGCAGGGATGAGGATGATACAGATTCTTTGAATTTTGAATTACAATTCAAAGGGCAAGTCAGGGAACTGTTGATGAAGCAATAAAGATCCAGAATAATGAAGGGTTTTGGCATCATCTGTTCCAGGGGGAGATTGTTGGGATTGAACCCTGCCAAAGGAACAGTTGATTAAGCCAAAACTGGGTCAGAGTAGTTGATCCAGAATAAGCAGATGTTTGTATTCAAATCTCTCCCCTTGAAAGTGGTGCTAACAACTGATGACCTTCATCCACTGATCACTTACAACAACTGCTGTCTTACAACAACTGATCAAGCCTAAAGACTGATGAAGACTAAAGTCCTGTTGCTTAATCTACTGATATGGGTCAAGCACTGCTGAAGATATAAAGTACTGCTGGAGTCACAATAGTGGAAGGAGAAAGCAGTAGTTTAGTTTATTCCTTTGTATTGTAATGTAATCAGTTGTTTGATAACAGTGCTTGTATAGATCAGTAGTTATAGGTTGTTAGGAAGTTAGATGTCACTTTCATGGGGACGTCAGCCAAGATGCTTCAGTGGTTTGCTCGTGCCTATAAATAGAACAGTACCATGTACTGTTCTATTAGCTCTTTCATCACTTGTCTTCCTGTACGAACAAACCATTGTGAGCTCCGGCTGAGGGGGAGTTTATAATACATGCATGCAGTGTAATTGAAGTTTATAATAAATATAATCATTCGATTCCATGATCAAACATGTGTGTTGAAAGCAATTCTCCTATTTGATTGTGTGTGAAAGTTTGTTTGCATTTAGTTTCCGCTGCTATTACTTACTCGTCTTCTTAATTCTCAAACAAAAACACAATCATAAGAAACTCAGATCCTAACAGTGCATCACATAATTTACCCTTGAGAAGCTGAAATGCTTCTTCTTGCTTTTCTCCCTAATCAAACTTCTTGTGTTTCTTCATGAGGGAAGTTAGCGGTTGAGCAATTTTAGAAAAATTCTCAATAATCTCCGATAGTAGCCCGCTAATCCCAGAAATTGTCGTACTTCAGTTGGAGTTTTGGTCGCTTCCCAATTCTTGATTGCTTCTATCTTCGATGGATCCACATGTATACCATTCTCGTTCACAACATGTTCAAGGAATTGTACTTCGCTAATCTAAAATTCGCACTTAGAGAACTTCGCGTTAAGCTTCTCTTTCTTTAATATTTCTAAAATGGTTCTCAAATGTTGCTCATGCTTTTCCTTCCTTCGTTCGTGAATATATGAATATATCATCGATAAACACTATCACAAATTTATCAAGATATGGTTTGCACACACGATTCATCAAATCCATAAAGATTGCCGGTGCGTTCGTCAACCCAAATGGCAAAACAAGGAACTCGTAGTGCCCATAATGAGTCCTGAAAGCTGTCCTTGGTATGCTCTCCTCTTGAATCCTCAACTGGTGATAACCAGACCTGAGGTCTATCTTGGAGTATAAGCTTGATCCTTGCAATTGGTCGAAAAAATCGTCAATCCTTGATAGCGGATACCGATTCTTGACAGTTAGTTCTCTCGATAATCGATACACTTCCTGAAACTTCCATCCTTTTTCTTCACGAACAATACTGGAGCTCCCCAAGGAGAAAAGCTTGGTCTAATGAATCCTTTATCCAACAACTCTTGAAGTTGCATGGATAATTCTTGCATATCGGATGGCACAAGTCGATAAGGTGCCTTGACCACAGGTGCAGCTCTCGGAACCAAGTCAATGCGAAACTCGACTTGTCGTTGCGGAGGTAACCCCGGCAAGTCTTCGGGGAAAACTTCAGGGAAATCCTTCAGCACAGGAATATCTTCAAGATTCGGCTCCTCAACCATCTTTTCAACCACATGAGCCAAAAAGGTAACACATCATTTTCGCAAACACTTCTGAGCCTTTATACAGTTGATGATCCGCAGGGGCATATCGTGCTTCTCCCCGTGAACTATGAGCATTTCCTCATTCACAAGCGGGATGCGAATAATCTTCTCGTGGCAAACAACCTCAGCTCGATTCTTGGATAGCCAATCTATGGCAACCAGAACATCAAAGCTACCCAACTGGACGGGTAAGAGGTCGATGTTAAATTTCCATTGGCCAAGTTCTAACAAGCACCCTTTAACGACTTCTCCCGATTTGACAACTTTACCATCGACTAATTCTATCGATTAAGGAATGTCTAACCAACTAGACTCAATTCCGAGAGTCACAGCCCCCGACCCCTGCCCCGGGAGGCGGGCGGCCGTGGACGATCGCGTAGAGCGGGTGGTATTGGTATTTATTAGCTTGGCAGCGGAAATGAGACATCAGGACCGTAGTTAGGAAAATTTTTTATCAGAGTTAAAACACCAAACTTTTTATAATAAATAAATAGGATAAAAACCCAATTTTCCATTACAATACATTTATAGGGATAAACCCTAGTTTATTGAAAACAAGACTCATTTTTTTAGGTAGCTTTTATAGCCACTTTTCCAAGCCTTCAGTGCTCTCTAGCTGGCTTCTATTAGCTTCACATTAAGTTACCTGAAACGCGTTATAAAAAGGTTTTATCAGTAAGAAATACTGATGAGTGCATCCCAATTTAATCAAAACAGTTTTATAACTTTACAGTATTGAGAGCGATTACAATGTTTATATCTACACAGTTACTCATTCAGTATTGTCAACACCTGACTTGTGGGTCATGTTACTCATTGGCTAACTCTTTATCTAATAGTAACGGATTAAAATAATGTATACAAAACCCCAACATACCACCAGTAATTGTAGAATACATAGACTCAATCACAATTAAGTATAATTAAAAACATTTGAGGTTTTGGTAAAAAGTTAACAAACAGTAAGATGTACTCACAAAATGGTTTACAAAATGAGAATGTACTCACATTGTTTACTTAGGTAAAACTAAAGCTTCCTAGTGAATCTCCTGGTTATTATCTATTAAAAATTAAACAATGCACACGTGTTAGTAAGATAACCCAAATCACAAAATCGTACAACTCGAGACAGAATTCCAATGACTGAGTCAGGTAGAGCCTTGACATGCATTACGGAGTCCTAGATCAATCGGGTGTAACACGAGACAGAACTCCAACGACCGAGTCAGGCAGAGCCTTGACATGCGTTACGGAGCCCTAGATCAATCGAGTAGGGTAACAAATACGTGATCGGGGGTTATAATACTTACAACATGGTAGAGCTTCGCCTTATAGGGGTATTGTACCCGAGAGTTTTGACTAAAGAAGTTGAGAGAGAATTCAAAAAATGAACGACGATCAAATAAGGCATGAGGCCCCTTTTATAGTGCTGATCAAAGGGCAGCTCGTGGCCCGCGACGCCCCTTGTTCCTCTCTCGCGGCCCGTGAGGTCAATATGTTAGGATCTAGCTCAGGTGAGTCAAGGGTGTAGCCTTGATACATAACCGGACACGTGGCGCAAAGGTGTGCCGCCTAGTGGCACTAAGTCGCACCCCACGACAGCTTATGAAGATTGGGTCACGGCCCGCGAGGTCTTCATATATTTGTTTTTGTTTGATTTTTATTAATATAAAGGTATTTTAGGGTCGTTTCTCGTATACGGGGTATATTAGGAATGGTTAGGGTTATGTTAAGGGGTTTCAGGAGGGTTGTTATATCCTCCCCACCTTGTTTTAGATCTCGTACTCGAGGTCTACTGCAACAGGTGTGGATATTTCCTTTGCATTTCTGACTCGAGCTCCCAAGTGTATTCTGGTCCTCTCTTGGAATCCCATTTCACTTTGACCAGAACTAGTCTCTTGTGTTTGAGATTCTTGATCTTTCTATCTTCAATCTAAATGGGTTTCTCTATAAATTTATGTTTCTCATTTACCTCTATGTCCTTTAGAGGTATCACTAATGATTCGTCTGCTAAGCATTTCTTGAGATTACATACATGAAACACATCATGTATTCCTGCCATTTCCTCTGGCAGTTGTAGCTGATAAGCTATGGGTCCTATCTTTCTAATAATCTTAAAAGGTCCAACATTCCCGGGGCTTAGCTTTCCTCTTTTAACGAATTTGAATACTCCTTTCCATGGAGAAACTTTTAACAATACCTTATCTCCTACTTAAAATTCCAAAGGTTTTCGTCTGTTATCTACATAACTCTTTTGACGATCTCATGCTGCTTTTAGTCTTTCCTTGACTTGAAAAATTTTGTCCGTTGTTTCTTGCACTATCTCTAGTCCAGATAGTTGCTTTTCTCCAATTTCTGCCCAACAGACTGGAGTTCGTCACTTTCGTCCATAAAGTGCTTCAAATGGTGCAGCATTAATGCTTGTATGATAGCTGTTATTGTAGGAAAATTCTATCAATGGTAGATGATCATCCCAATTTCCTACGAAATCAATTACACAGGCTCTAAGCATATCTTCCATTGTTTGTATTGTCCTTTCGCTTTGTCCGTCCGTTTGAGTATGATAAGTTGTGCGTAGATTTAACCTGGTTTCCATTGCTTTTTGGAAACTTGTCCAAAAATGAGAAGTAAAACAGCTATCTCTATCAGATACGATAGATAAAGGAATTCTATGTAATGAAACTATTTCATTTACATATAATTTGGCTAACTGTTCCATACTGAAAGTTTCCTTCATTGGTAAGAAATGAGCAGATTTTGTTAATCTGTCAACAATCACCCAGATTGTATCATTACCTTTTCGTGTCTTGGGTAATTTGGTAAAATGTCCATTGTTATCAATTCTCATTTCCATATTGGCATTTCTAATTGCTGCAATAATCCTAAGGGTTTCTGATGTTCAGCTTTAACTTGTGAACAGGTCAGACATTTAGCAACATAGTTAGCTATATCCTTTTTCATTCTTATCGACCAGAAATTATTTCTTAGATCTTAATACATCTTATCACTACCAGGATGTATCGTATACTTAGAACTATAGGCTTCTTCTAGAATTTTGTGGCGTAGGTTTCCTTGTTTAGGTATCCACATCCTTTTGTTATAGAACTTCCAAATTCCATCTTATCCTTGTTCTAATTACTTAATCATTCCTTTTAAACCTTCAGCATCGTCCTTGATTGCTGTTTCCTGTACCTCTCTAATTTTCTCATTTAAATCTATCTGCAGATTTAACTTAAGAGAACGTACTCGTTTTGGCTTCTCGTGACATTTTCAACTTAAAGCATCAGCTACTATATTAGCTTTTCCAGCATGATACTGAATATCACAATCATAATCACTAAGAATTTCCATCCAGTGTCTCTGTCTCATATTTAATTCCTTTTGCCCAAAAATATATCTTAAACCCTTATGATCCGTGAAGACAATAAACTTACTTCCATATAGGTAGTGTCTCCAAATCTTAAGGGCAAAATTATGGCTCCAAACTCTAGATCATGGGTTGTGTAATTCTCTTCATGTTTCTTAAGTTGTCTAGAGGCATAAGCTATAACCTTTTGACGTTGCATCAACACACATCCATATCCTAACTTAGACGCATCACAATAGACTATAAAGTCTTCAGTTCCTTCTGGTAATGCGAGTATAGGTGCATTGGTTAATTTTTGCTTAAGAATCTTAAAGGCTTCTTCCTGTTTTGGTCCCCATTCAAACTTAACTGATTTGAAGGTCAGTTTGGTTAATGGAATGACTATTCTAGAAAAATATTGGATAACCCGTCTATAATATCTTGCCAGTCCAAGAAAACTTCTTACTTCCGTTGGCGACTCACGGACTTTCCATTTGGTAATCGCCTTGATTTTTGTGGGATCCACATGAATTCCTTCATGATTAACCAGATGTCCAAGGAATTGCACTTCTTGTAACCAGAATTCACATTTTGAGAATTTAGCATAAAGCTTCTCTTTTCTCAATAATGTCAGAAGTGTATGCAGATGCTCTGCATGTTCCTCTTTACTCTTAGAATAAATTAGAATATCATCTATAAAGATAATTATGAAATTATCCAGGTATGGTTTACATATCTTATTCATCATGTCCATAAATGCAGCTGGGGCATTGGTTAAACCAAATGGCATGACGGTAAATTCATAATGACCGTACCTTGTTCTGAAAGCAGTTTTAGGAATGTCCTCTTCCTGTACTTTCAATTGATGATATCCTGAGCGTAAATCAATCTTAGAAAAGAATTGAGCTCCTTGAAGTTGATCGAACAGATAATCGATTCTCGGTAGTGGGTACCGATTCTTAATCGTAACCTTGTTCAATTCTTGGTAATCAATGCACATATGCATTGATCCGTCTTTCTTCTTAACAAACAAAACTGGCGCTCCCCATGGTGATGAACTAGGTTGTATAAAACATTTTTCAAGAAGTTCGTCCAATTGTTTCTTCAGTTCCTGCATCTCCGTTGGTGCTAGTGGATTTGGTGCTTTGGCAATCGGTGTCATCCCTAGTATCAGGTGAATTCTAAATTTAACCTCTCTATCAGGTGGTTATCCAGGTAACTCTTCTGGAAAAATGTCTGAGAATTTAGATACTACAGGAATATCTTTTAATTCTTTTCCTTTAGTGTTAATGATTATGGAAATCATATACACTATTGCTCTTTTCCTTGCATAATTTGTAGTTTTCATCACAGAGATGAATTTTGTTGACCTGTTGGCTTATCTCCTTTGATTGTGACCGTTTTACCACTCGGTGTACTCACTTGTACTGACTTTTGATCTCAGAAAATACTGGCACGATTGGCTACCAACCAATCCATTCCTAATACAATATCGAATCCAGCTAGATTCATTGGGTAAAGGTTAGCAAAGAAAAGATGGTTCAAAATTTCTATTCTTGCTCCCTGCAATATTTCACTAATCTTAATGGATTCTCTGTTTGCCGTCTCTACTAGACAGTCTTGTTGAAGTTTGGTTAATGGTTGATTGAGAAGTTTGTAAAAAGTAGTATTGTTAAAACTTTGGTTTGCACCAGAGTCAAATAATACTTAGGCAAAAATGTCATTAACTAAAAACATACCGACAATCACTTCTGGAATCATCTTGGCCTCTTTAGCTGTCAGAACTAATGCTCCGGCATTCTTCTTGGGTCCTTCAGTTGTCTTAGCTTTGCTGGTTGCTGCTAGAGCTAGTTTCGGATAGTTCGGTTTGATGTGCCCAGTTTCTCCACAATAGAAGCATAGCCTATTGCTAGGTTTCCTCCTACAATCTTCTTCCTTGTGTCCAGACATTTTGCAAAAGTTGCAGTATATGGAGCACCTTCCAGAGTGCTTCCTTTTGCAATATTTGCAATAAGGTGCAGAGGAAGAACCTGTACTTTTTCCACAGTTGGAATTACCGTAGCGAAATTCCTAGGTAAGCCTTTGAGCTAGGTTCTTTCTCTGGTTTTCCTCTTATATGCGTACCAATTCATCGGTCAGGGTGTTGGCTAGTTCTACTACTTCTTATATGGTTTGTGGCCTAGCTGCCTTGACTACATGTCTGATCTCACTAATTAATCCCCAAAGATAACGGAGATTAATATTGGTTCAAGTGAGGCTAAGGTTGGCACTATTCTAGCATATTCAAAGAATATGGTAGTGTAACCTTTGCAGTCTATTCCAGTCATTTTAAGATTTAAGAACTTATTGGCAATTTGTTCTTTTTCATGAAGAGGACATAATTTTCTTTCAACTATCTCTTTAAAGTTAGTCCATTCCATATTATAAACTCTGTCACTTCCTCTAGACTGGAGAATAGTATTCCACCATTCTAAGGCTGCATTTTTTAAAAGATTAGAAGCAAACATAATCTTATCTTCATCTACACATTTACTTATTTTTATGATTGCTTCTGTCTTTTCTATCCAGCGCAAGGCTGAAATGGCTCCTTCATTGCCTGAGAATTCTATTGGTTTGCAGGCCAATAATTCTTTATAAGAACAACGGTAAGAGACGGTTCTTCTTCTTTTAGGAATTGGAGCTTGGATTATTGGTCCGTTATTTTAGTTCACACTGTGACTTGGTTCAGTGGGTTGGCGTTTACTTCCAATTGCAGATATATTATTTTCTGCTTCCTTAACAATCTTGATAATATAGGGCATAGCATCTATAATTCCTTGTGCTACTATATGTTGGATGACACTGTTATCTATTTGGTTTTCATTATTCTCATTATTCGGGTTTTCCTAATTTACTACGTTGTCCATCTGAATTGGAAACATTTATCAGGTATTAATTATCACAGAATAAGATTTAATACAAACAATACACAAACAGATTGATCAAAATCGTCGAATATTGCGACTACTCTTTACATATATATATATATATATATATATATATAGGGTAAGGTTCATGCGAGAACCACCCTTATTGCGAGAACCACGAGAACCAATGTGAGCACAAAATAAAATCTAAAAAAAAATAAAAAAAGCACTCAAATTTTTTTTTATTTTTTTAATATTTTAAAAAAAAAATCGCTATATTTCGTTACCATAAAAAAAACTTTTTTTTTTTAGTAACAGTTATCCATGCACATGTGCATATGTATCATTACTTCAACAAATTCGGTAATACGTTATCAGGAATAGACAACTGCACTTTAATTTACAACACCATTAGTAATACACTACTTTTTACATTATCAATATTCAAAATGCACATGTGCATCATTAGGTATAACCATGATATAACATGTTTTGGTACAAAAAGTTTGTGATTTTGAATGGAGAAGTAGGCCCCATATACATGTTTTTTGGTTAGTTATATCTAGTGGTTGATGGTTTGGTTATAGTTATCAATTTTTGATGTAATATGTTGATTGGATGGTATAAATGGTGTTTACATACATGTAATAAAGTGAAAATATTGTTAATGGTATTGTATTATGGATGGTAGGAGGTAATGGTATTGTATTATGGATGGTAGGAGGTAATGGTAGTGTATTATGGATGGTATGATAGATGAAAGGGAAAGTGTATTCAAAGTAGTGTACCAAAACACCTTATTTCATGTTGAAACATATAAATGCACATGTGCATTTCTAATATTGGTAATGTAAAAAGTAGTGTATTACATATGGTAGTGTAAATGAAAGTGCAATTGTCTAATATGTGTAATGAATTACGGAATTTGTCAAAGAAATGTAAAAAATGCACATGTGCATGCTTGTGTATTATGGATGAAATGATAGATGAAAGAGAAAGTAGTGTACCAAAACACCTTATTTCATGTTGATACATATAGATGCACATGTGCATTTCTAACATTGTTAACGTAAAAAGTAGTGTATTACACGTGGTAGTGTAAATGAAAGTGCAATTGACTATTATTTGTAATGAATTACGGAATTTGACAAAGAAATGATAAATATGCACATGTGCATGGATAACTGTTACTCGAATTTTTTTTAAAATTTTTTTTAACAAAATATAGCGATTTTTTCAAAAAAAATAGTAAAAAAATAAAAAAAATTTGGGTGTTTTTTAGATTTTTTTTAGGAATTACTGTTTGTGTTCACACTGGTTCTCACGGGTCTCGCAATAAAGGGTGGTTCCTAACGGATCTTTGTCCTATATATATATATATATATATATATATATATATATATATATATATATACATCCATGCATTGTTTACATATTACAACTGAAAACTAACACACTATATGCATCTATATTTATTTTAGTCTATTTGTTTTAGTTGGTTCTATATATATATATATATATATTTTTTATCAAAGTACAAAATTACACATATATCTGGGTATTATTCTAGGTGTCATGTATCTAATCATGTATCTCACGCTCGACATTCTTCCACATGAGCTTCTCTCCTATTTGACGAATTCTATCTCCTTCTTCAACTAACTCATCGCCCAATTGGCGAAGTTTCTGCATATTTTTCTTCACTCATGGGAGGTAATGGTGCTGGTACTGGGTCAGGGTATCGAGGTATGGGGTGTCCGTAAGGGTATGGGTTACATATTATACTCTGCTTATACCAGTCACTGTTCCAGAATGGGTCTAAAGCGTTCAGGTCGGTATACTGAGCTATGGGGTTTGGTGGGGGAATTCTGGAGATCTCATAGGGGTCGACATCTGGAATTGGGAACTGGTCTTCCTGGTTTGGTTCTAGCATTTGTTGATCTGGGAATAAGGGTAATAGTGGTGGTTCAACTATTTAGTTTAGGTTAGAGTCTACTGCGGTAGTGGCTAGCATATGGAAATCTGCCAACTGCCTATCAAGTTCTTCTTCCCATAGTGGTCTATTGACTGTTCCCTGAGTTTGGGCATTTACTTCCCTATTGGCTTTTACTATCGCTCTTTGTTGTTGTAATTTCTTCATCCTCTTTCTTCTCTCATGCGCTCCTCTATTAAACCATCCTCTCTTTTTGGAAGGGAATGGTTCCTCAGACTATGCCTTAAAAATAAATATTCCTTCCTTGGTATGAGCTGAGTATCCTGAGGGATTTGGCTGAGATGAGGTTCCTTCATCTTTGGGGGAACTAGCTAATTGACGATAAGCGTCGGATGTACCTTGCTCACTCATACTGTAAACTAACAATTTGTTAAATAACCCAAGATAATAATATACATATTTACACATAATCACATAAATTATTTCCTAACACATTTTATTTAGAATTTAAGTGTCAGAAGAACACTTCATTGGCTTAAACCAATGCTGTAGCTCTCATACCACCTTCTGTCACAGCTCCCGACCCCTGCCTTGGGAGGCGGCCGGCCGCGAATGATCGCGCAGAGCGGGTGGTATCAATGTTTATTAATTTGGCAGCGGAAATGAGACATCAGGACCGTAGTTAGGAAATTTTTTTATCAGAGTTGAAACACCAAACTTTTTATAATAAATAAATGAGATAAAACCCAAGTTTCTATTACAATACATTTACAGGGATAAACCCTAGTTTATTGAAAACAAAACTCCTTTTTATTTAGGTAACTTTTATAGCCACTTTTCCAAGCCTTCAGTGCTCTCAAGCTGGCTTCTATTAGCTTCACATTAAGTTACCTGAAACACGTTTTAAAAAGGTTTTATCAGCAAGAAATACTGACGAGTGCATCGCAATTTAATAAAAACAGTTTTATAACTTTACAGTATTGAGAACGATTACAATGTTTATATCTACACAGTTACTCATTCAATACTGTCAACACCTGACTTATGGGTCATGTTACTCATTGGCTAATTCTTTGTCCAATAGTAATGGATTAAAATAATGTATACAAAACCCCAACATACCGGTAGTAAATATAGAATACATAGACTCAATCAGTGTTAAGTATAATTGAAAACATTTGAGGTTTTGGTAAAAAGGTGACAAAAAGTAAGATGTACTCACAAAATGGTTTACAAAAAGAGAATGTACTCACATTGTTTACTTAGGTAAAACTAAAGCTTCCTAGTGAATCTCCTGGTTATTATCTATTAAAAATTAAACAATGCACACGTGTTAGTAAGATAACCCAAATCACAAAATCGTACTACTCGAGACAGAACTCCAATGACTGAGTTAGGCAGAGCCTTGACATGCATTACGGAGTCCTAGATCAATCGGGTGTAACACGAGACAGAACTCCAACGACCGAGTCAGGCAAAGCCTTGACATACGTTACGGAGCCCTAGATCAATCGAGTAGGGTAACAAATACGTGATCGGGGGTTATAATACTTACAATGAGATAGAGCTTCGCTTTATAGGGGTATTATACCCGAGAGTTTTGACTAAAGAAGTTGAGAGAGAATTCAGAAAATGAACGATGATCAAATAAGGCCTGAGGCCCTTTTATATTGCTGATTAGAGGGCGGCTCTCGGCCCGATACGCCCCCTTGTTCCTCTCTCGCGCCCCGCGAGGTCGGTAGGTTAGGATCTAGCTCAGGTGAGTCAAGGGTGTAGCCTTGATACGTAACCGGACACGTGGCGCAAAGGTGTGCCGCCTGGTGGCACTGAGTCGCGCTCCGCGATAGCTTATGAAGACCGGATCGCGGCCCGCGAGGTCTTCATATATTTGTTTTTGTTTGATTTTTATTAATATAAAGGTATTTTAGGGTCGTTACTCGTATACGGGGTATATTAGGAAAGTTTAGTGTTATGTTAAGGGGTTTTAGGAGGGTTGTTATACCGAGTATATTTTTAAGATCCACAGACATGAAACTAAAATCAGCACTAGTTTCAAACAGTATGGATGCAAAGTGATTTTTAACGAGAAACGTACCGGTGACCACGTTAGGGTCTTCACGGGCGTTCCTTGCTCCTATGACAAAAGCTCGTCCTTGAGCATTGTTTTCCTTCGGGCAGTCTTTCTTGTAGTGTTCCTTGCTGCCACAACCATAGCAACCTTGATTGCGTCCATTTCCATTCCCATTTCGATTCCCATTGCCGTTACCGTTACCATTGTCGTTCCTATTTCCACTACCAGCACCATTCCCATTTCTGTTCCCATTACCATTACCATTGCCACCTCCATTTCCCGTTCCCCAACAGTTCTCAGTACGATGACCAAACTTCTCACGTTTATCACACTCCACCACACGACAAGCACCCAGATGGTGGTACTTGCACTTGTCACACTTGTGCAGATTGCGCAGATGTTTCTTAACTCCAGTATCATTTGTAGCAGCAAACGTTTTCGCCTCTCGTGGCAGATTAGTGTCTCGTTTCTTGTTGTTGTTGGGGTTTTTGTTGTTGTTTTTGCGGGTTGTTGGATAGAGATTCGAGTGATTCCTTTCTTATCACCAGAAGACTCGGCATGTGTTTTCAATTTCTCAGTTATCTTTAATGACAACTTTTTCATTCTAACAACATCTTCAGTGAGGCTGACAGCCTGAGTAATTGTTGCAGGGTTTGCTGACGTCGCCAAGCTTCGAATTTCCGGAGCCAATCCCCGGATATAGCGCTCGATGTGCTTGAATTCTGGAGTCACAAGATAGGGGATCACATGTGAAAGGTTGTGGAACCTTTGCGTGTAACCCACTATGTCCGCTCCAACCATGGATAAGTTCCAGAATTCAGTTTCTAGCTTCTGGAGTCCAGCTCGGGAGCAGTACTTCTCCCTCATTCTTTCCTTCAAATCATCCCACGACGTACCATATGCTGCATCATCACCCAATATCTGCACTTGCAGATTCCACCATGTGAGGGCCTCATCAACAAACAGGCCAGTAACGAAAGTAACTTGTTGATCCACTGTACAGTTGCTCATCTGGATTGTTGAATTAGTTTTCTCAGTCCACTGCACCTCAAGTGTCGTCGTAGTTCAGTGGCTTGTAGTCTAAGAACTGCTTGTAAGTGCATCCTGAAATTCACACAACCGATTCCTGAATGGGCAAATAATGAAACTCATGAATAGATCATAAAATGAATTCCTTAAGTTGTACCAAATCAAATTAATGTTACCTTGATGAAGGTTTCCACCAGATGAATCTCCATGAGCGTGTATGCCAGAACCTCCCGTGCCGCCACGCTCGGCACGGTTTGCCCCGTACTGGGCGATAGCTTCAGAAACTCTTTCTTCGAGAAGAGAGTTTAGCTCTTCAGCAGTCCTCGACATTGGCGGGGGTGGAGGTTGATCCGCTCCCCTAGTGTTAATCACTCTTCTGGGAGGCATGATCTTCCAAAATATAACACTAATATAATTAGGTGTTTATTAAATAACCACCATTTTTTATTAAATAAATAATAAAAGGAATATATATATATATATATATATATATGTATATACAACCAAACAATCCACCAAACATATAAATTATTCCATACAAGCAAATAGGCATGCATAAATAGATATATTATAATCAGTGTTGTAAAAATCAGAATTAATTCGCGCCTAGGCGGCGCCTAGGTGCTAGTCGGGCATTAACTGATTAATTTTGAGCTAGTCGGACCATTAGTCGGTAGTCGGTCCAAGTCGGTCCTAGTCGGTGCTAGGCGGCCCAAATCGGCCCAAGTCGGCCAAATCGTTTCTAGTCGGCCCACTCTTTTTTAGTTTAAATCTGGCCCAAACAAATGTTTTTAACCATTAAATACATGGCCCAAGTTGTTTAGTTCTAGCATGGCAAAAAAAAAACATGTTTTAAGCCATTAAAACATATTCCATAATGTCATGACTGATGTGTTAATGTTTGAATATTTAAATACTTAAATTGCTATGTTTTAAACGTCGTTGTTTAAATTTTGAACTATTTTTAAATATTATATTGATATTAATGTGTGTATTGAATGTTTAAATACTTGATTTGTTATGTTTTAAACTTATAGTTGTTTAAATTTCAAACTATTTTTAAGTATTATATTGATATTATGTATGTGTACATATATAAATTTAAAAATTATATATATAAATTCCGATCCGATTAATCCTGATTAATCCCTAGTCAGTACTCAACCGCCTGACTGACGCCTAGCGATCTCTACAACACTGATAATAATGCGTGGTAAAGATAATCACCATGTTTTTATATATCAAGACAACTTGTTACATGATTGTTTGTAAAGGAAACAAAAATGCACATGGGTTACATCACCCAATCATACAAGTTCAATACATAAAATGGCAAAAATATCTTCCTTCACATCAGCGATCTTGATATTCAAGTTGTCTTCAAAACTCGGCATCAAATCTTCATATCCCAAAAACGGCATAGTCTCACCGTGCAAAGTACCTGCAAAAGAAACCTAATGTGCTGGGGGAGATGGTGGGGGTGTAGGGAACGCTAGGCTGCGAAGGTGGGCTGCCTCCTCCTCGAACTTATAAACTCGGCGGAGTAAGAAGCTCATCTGCTACTCAAGGGTCAGGATCCGAGCAGCGAGGTCATCAGCAGGCATGTGGGCATGTGGTGGTGGTGATGCTAGTGGTAGTGAAGATGGTGGTGGTGGTGTAACCGGTGGTGGGTAATCTAGCAGGGGTGGTCGTCTAGCATCAGACTCCTTCTCGAGGTCGTAGATCCTTCTGCAAAGTATCTCAACCTGGAGCTGGAGGGATAGAAGGAGATCATCTCATGTATATCCGGAGTGGTGAGAGGGATGGTATGGGTCAAATGATGGCAGAACATGTGGTGGTGATGGTGGAAATGGTCAGGACAGCTGGTGGTATGACCTCATCCCATGGGGTGGTACATGGGGGTGGCCAAAAGGCTCTCCCTCGTTAGTGGGGTGAAGGTGTGGTCGGATCGACGCAAACCGCATGTGTCGTATCTAGCTGGTAGGTCCAACGGGGATAGGGGGATGAGAAGACTTGTCACTAGTGGTGTGTACTAAGGTATGTGGAGGTGTAGAGGTGCTAGTAGAAGTAGGTGTGGGGGTAGCTGGAGCAATCGATATAGCATCATTATCGGCCGGGTACGCCACCAATCCTACGGCCTAAAGTGCGGATGAAGTCACTGACTCCCTAGAGTCAGTGTTAGAGTCAGAATCCAAAGAAACACAATAACAGATACAACGGGTGACGCCTCCTTTAGGATAGCAACGTCGAAGACCTCCCCATCACTGAGGTCCTCATCAACAACATCCACCGGGAACATAGGTATGTCGTCATCATCGGCGTCTAAGTCTATGATAGGGGCCACATGGCAAGTGGGATAGCAGGAATAGGTATAGGCTCAACAATGTGCTCTCCATCGGGGTGTTCGATGATGAGCTGGTCGTGGATAGGTAGGGGCAGGGCAAGAACGTCATCCTCCAGAGGGATGTCGTTATTGGAAGAGGGATGTCATCATTGGCAATGTCAGGTAAGGCAAAGGGCTGGATGTCGTCTAGATCATCATCGTCAGACATGAAGTCATGTTCCTCATCAGGATCATAATCGGTGTCGGAGGTGAAAACCTCCTCAACGGGTCCTATCTCATCGTCAGAGACGAGCTCCATGGGATCATGCTCATCTGATAAATCACTGCTCTCTGATGAAGACATGTGATCCTGTAACATAAAAGTTACGACACATGTATATATATTAATTATTTTTACTATATATATATATATAGTTACACATAATAATGCAAGTAGCACGTATATTCATTTTAAGTTATCCTATTTGTATCACGTGGACTAACTTAAGTTTCTACGTCTACTTTTGTGTGGTCTAAGTCACATAATTGTCCTCGCTTTGTTTTTGTAAAAATGATTTTTTGTAATGGACTTTGCGAATAGTTTTATGTAATGAAAATCTCTTGTTTTTGTAAAAATTGTTTCATGAGGGGATCTTAGGGATTGTAGACTAGACTCGAGAAAGAATCCTAGTTTACTACAATCGAAGCTCTGATACTAATCTGTTACACCCGCTCAGAGGCGAAAGTGTGAGGTGTGATCGTGATTGATTCTCATTGCATCTGAATAAGTAAACATACTACATTAAATAAACAAACTCCAAATTGCCATTCATTGTTCAAGATTCAAAACATAAGTTAAGTATAAGAGTTTACATCTCTTCAAAAGACAATAGTTTAAATGTTTACAACATAGTTTCAAATGATCAAGGATTTATTCCTCATGTCGCCGCAAGGAGGCAGGATATGATAATAAACCCTGCAAAAGTGGCAAAGGAGCGTAGACACATGACTTCTTGAACATAAACCCGCAAAGCTTCCACTAATTTCCTAAAATACATGTAAGTTTGAAAATCGTCAACAAAGTTGGTGTGAATTCATGCAGTTTGTATAAAATGTTTGAGTTGTATTTTTATAAAGTATGGTATGTAAATGTAAGAGAAAATGTTTAAAGATGTAATGCGTAAGGAATTCGAGATCGCTAATGTTTCGCGAGCACATTAACATGTGTGACGACATAGGAAACATCCAAAGCTAGGCGACTTATACATCGATTACCCTTCAACTGTAACCCAAAAGCACTCTTCCGTATGGGCAAACGTGGACCAAGAGTGAGGCTGCCAATACCTGCTAGATCTAACCTTTGTTCTTTGGTCTAAACTTAGATTAATGGTGTCTACGTATACCCTATCTATGACATGATCTAATGTATCATTCCTTAATTTTTAACATACCATTGTACATGTATTTTTCCTCAAAGTTAAAAAATAAGAAAATGTTTAAAAGTGAGGACACGAACTCACCGATTTGCGTCTTTAAGCGTCTTAACTTCACCGGTATCTTCTTTGTTCGTGACGTATCCTATAAATGTTCTACGTAAGTTAATCAACTAAACTTGTAATTCACTACGTACAAGTTACCATCGTGTCTTATGTATTTGTTGTGTTTTAGATGTATATGTTCATGAATTGTTAATATATATTTTACAAATATATATAGTTTTGTATTTTTTTTATTTGTAATTATATATATATTTTTATTCTCAAAATATATATACATATATAGAATTTAAAAACGATATATGTTAAAAATAATATATTTTTAACTTATCTTCACATTTGTATACCTATATTATTTCCCAAAAATAATGTAAGTAAATTTTTAAATAATATTTCCAATATTACTTTCAGTATAAGTGTTGCTGCAAATTTCGTATGTCTGCCACCGTTCGAATAGCTAGAAAGAGTGTGTGTTGAATATTGTATAGATTAGAGAAAGTTGGACATGGTGCTGATACTGTAAAGGTCCATTCGGACGGATGGATAACATATAGTCCAAACCCCATCTGAATGTAGGTGTAACATTGTAAAGTCCATCCGGATGGATGGAGTCCATCCGGACGGATGGACACTAGCTCATTCGGACATGCGTAGGTTGTTGCCTATAAATAGGGAGTTGGGGTTCCGATTTGGACAAGCTTTTGGGTCTTTGAGAGGACATGCTCTCCAACTGGTCTCATGGTGCTGTAACTTGTCAAGATATGAATAGAGACCAGATTATAAGTGACTGCTCGGTATCTTATCTATCCTTTACTCCTTTCTTAGTAATAATAAACGCACCGAACACGTCGTTCAGGCCCGAGGCTCCGTCAAACTCGCCAGTTCCTGGAATATCAAGTGGTATAAGAGCTACGGTACCGATTTAATCGATCTAACAATCGGTTAAATCACCCAAGCTCATCAATTTTGGGTTAAATGGGAGTTTTGACGTTAAAACAGAGAAAATCATCAAAATAAAGGTCAATTCACGGATGGAGTTTGGAATTGAAGCCATCATTCTGTTCGGAATTGATTCGCGCACAATCCTGTGAAGTTTCATCATGAAATTCACACAAATAAAGATTCTGGACCCAAAAAAACGTGATTTGGAGTGTTCTTGAGTTGTTAGAACATATTCCTTCGGATGACCATCCGGGCGGATGACCATCCGGACCATGACCATCCGGTCCATATAGTCATTCATACGGATGGATAGAACCTCATCCGGATGGACATCGACTCCATTCGGACTAATGAAGACACTCAGGTAGCTAACTGTCAAGATGATCCAAGATCAGTTCATACGGACGGATGGACCTACTCCATTCGGGCGGATGAACAAAATGCCTAAAAAAAGACATTTTTTGATAGAAACGATGAGGAGAGTCTCCAGAAAAATTTGGTGATTGAAATTTTTTTCGGGTTTCTAACGACCAAGCTGGGTTGTTCGGGGACATCGTCTGGGGCTTCAGTGAACAGATTTGATGATGCGATCACGGGTTGTGGAAATTAGTGGGGTAGTCATGATACTGGTGCAAAATGTTTATCATTCAGGTTATCTGACTATTTATGGGCCAAAACATAAAATCCACAATGATGAAAAACTGACGTTTTGAGGAAAATTGTCATATTTTCGGCATAGCCGAGTTTTTCACAGATAAAAGAGGATTGAATTGCTCAGTTTGAGGGGAATTCAGTAATAGAGACATCAGAATTTGCAAAAATAAGGGGGAATAAAAATTTTCAGATGTTCCAGCATTTTTTATATTCGTGACGCAGTAAAAGTATTCAGGTGGTTTCGACTTCAGATTGTCAGGGGGGAATGTGAATCTGATCGTGGGTGAAAGCTTCCGAGATCTAGATGATCCGAGGTGTTGATATCTGATCATGGATGAAAGCATCTGAGATCTGAGAATGATCGTGGATGATAGCTTATGAGATTTAGATTATCTAAGGAGATCAATCTGATTGTGGACGAATGCTTCGGAGATCGGACTACATTACCAGATGATTTGTTTTCCGATGAGATTTGCTGATTGTGGAGAATACCGTTTACACGGATCAATCATTCTTATGGTGTGTTAAAGTGATCGTGGAAAACGGGATATCAGATCTTCAGGGGGAATTACGGATTTGAAGTTAACCAGTGGGGTATTTGAAGTTTCTATAAATTGTTGGTTGAGTTTTTGTACATTCTTAGATCGAGCAAGCGTAATGCGAGATCGTGGTGCTGAAATGATATATCAAAATTGAGCTCTGATGCGGTTAAAGCTGAAACAGAGGATGCTACATTGACTAGTTTCAAGTTGGTGATTGTTCGTGAAGGTTGCAGTTTAGCAAATCAGAGGAGAGTCGTGAACTGTGCAAAAGACTTGAAGATTCATTTCAGGGGGAATTGGTGCTTTACTATGTCAAAGTGCCATCCGATCCGTGCCACACCATCTCACACTCTCTCGTGCACTAAATAGGACCTGTCACATCATTCCTCACTGATGTGACAGCCTCCTTCGACCAGACGCACGCTCTCCCACATTTCTTCCATTTCCAAGCGATTTTCGTACGTTTTACACTAGATTCTTGTACATCTTTGATCTATGCACTATTCTCTACATGATTCTCCTTTGAAATCACACTTTTCACCGTGCAATCTCTGATATTTGAGCTCTTGAAGGTGACATCATCATGGGGGTTTGTACGAACTGTGGTGTGATGTCATTCTAGTCAAGATCTAGCTCAGATCTAAGAAATTTCATGCGTTTTTACACTGAATCTTTACTAAATCTAAACTTTTCAGCTAAAACTTGTGTTTTTCTTCATCTTTTCTTAAACTTTTACTTAGAACGGTGGAATTCGGACCCAAATGGACTATAAACTTAGTGATTAGTCTGGAGTCGATTTGGAAATGGATTGTTGCCGAAGATGATGACCGGAGTACGGATTCCAACATAAACACAGTAAAAAATAGACACCTGAATGGACTGGGGTGATTCCCATCCGATTAGACCGGCTGAATATTGATGTGTTTACCGTTGTCTGGATACGTACCAGGCCGTCACCGTTAAACTCGAAACTTAGAGATTTTATCACGATGCCTAAGGAACGAGGACACCTCGATCGAATGGCAATCCGATCGAACTGCCATCCGATCGGACGACCATCCGATCAAAGTGACATATGCCTTATAGCCTCCAAACACTTAAACTATTTTTGAAACTTTGGAATCTTCCACAATCAAATGGCAATCCGATCGAACTGTCGTCCGATCGGATGACCATCCGATCGAAGTGACCTGATGAAAATTTGGCTTATCATTTTGAAAACTCATATAGGATCGAAAGACCATTCGATCGAATAGCCATCCGACGGATGACCATCCGATCGGATGGCGATCCGTCCCCACACACATGAGTCATCTCAATCGAATGGCAATCCGATCGGACTGCCGTCTGATCGAACGGCCATCCGATCGAGTCACTGATCCGAGACTTTGCGCAATCTCGTGATTCTATCCGACGCTTAACTATTTGTAATCTAATCAGGCTGAACCTAAAGAGCTCCCTTTGATCCAATAACAGTTAAACTGTTAAGCAATCACTGTGAGTATACTCGATCTCTTTTTGTTTTAAACTTTGGGATGCAGCATGTATTCTATTAAACTTGATACTTTTGAATCTAAACTCTATCCTATGTGTATGTGAAACACGTGTTTCTTGATTCTTGATTCTTTATGCTATGTGAACGTTTAATCCTTGTGTGTAGTTCCGCCTTAATAATAGTAGCGTTATAGGAAGATGCACCTCCCCGTTATTCTTGGGAGTATTGTTAGGAGGATTCTAGTTTCCTTGAGTCTTGGGAAAACACTAAAGCATCGGGACACTTGGGCTATCACTTAGACTGTGAACACTGGCATGGCTGAAACTATTTTTATCATTTACATTATGGATATGAGTCTTTTAATCTACTATGCTATATACTCAAAGTTGTATACTCGCCAGTATGTTTTTGTACTGACTGTATTTTAATAAATGTTGCAGGCTGAGAGGATGTTGTGAATAAAGAATATGCTAGGATGCTGCTTAGAAACACATTTTAGTAATATCTAGAAACTTGAAATAATTTTGATGATTTGTATTTGATATTGTGTTTGGTTGTGGATGCTATTAGACAATGTTTGAATCAATCTAATTTATATCGAAATATCTAGTGTTATGGAATCTCATGAGAAATATGGACGCTTAGTGTCGCACCCCGATGTTTCCGCCATCGGTTCAGGTGTGACAAAATGGTATTAGAGACATAACTATAGGGAATTAGGATAAGTAGGAATACTTTCCCTAGTCTATAGTTCTAGGAATCTTGACTCTTATATGTTGTTTAAGACTTATGCATTCTACCGTATCTTCTTCCTAGCAGCACATTTTCGTTAAACTAACATGCCTTTATTAAGGCTGACACAATATGCACTTGTAAACTTTGGAAACATTGCTAAACAGTGTTTGTATTTTGCACGAGATTTGCCCCCAAGACAGGAGTGACATCCGAATCTTGATGTGAAATTTCCTTACTTTATTCTAGTAGGTCTTGTCTGTTGACAAGTACCGACGCTGTTAGGGTACGATGTTGTCAAGATAGAGGTGAAACTCAGACCTTAATAACTAGTCCCACTCTTTGATTTTCATGTCTCGCCAAAGTCTTGAAATTCCCAATCAATTAGGAACGTGAAATGACCAAAAGGACGAATATCATAGGCCTAACATCGATGACGTATTTGTCTAAGTAAGTCAAGACATGTTACCTCAATTCGAAAGGGGTTCAAATCACTTTAGTTAGTCACGGTTCCTCCACCCGGAACAATCCTATGTTTTATGAGCCTATCTTTTACGTGACCTCGCTTTTTTGTATCTGGTTTTAACTTGATTCTTCGTTTATTTTGAGGATTTTTACACAAATCGCACGTATGTCCGCAATCTAAAACTCTAAACCTAATCTCTCAGGATCAAACTAAATTTATGAAGCTTTATTCATCATGCTAATCTATGTGGGAATCTTGATCGACTATGATACTATGTGAAGCTATCTGATGAATCTATGTGTTATTATGGTTATGAGACACTAAACGTAACATGGAATAGAATAAACGTAACATGGAATAGAAATACGAGACAGAAGTGACATGTCTGAGACATGGTGGATACGCCGCTGCTACTTCCTATATATAAGTGTTTCCGACATGTTGCCAACTTACGTACCAAGTGCCACGCGAAACTTAGTGTTTTACAGACCGATGATGTGATTGATTGAACTCTAAAACTATGGGAAACTACTCATGTAATCTGTGTGTAACCTATATGTAATCTAGCGTAAACTATGTGTAATCTATGTTTGTGTTGTTTTGAGTAACAAAATACGAAACGTAGCCTAGCGCCGAAGACGAGGTGGACGTGGCATATCCGAAACATGGTGGATACGCCACTGGTACTTCCTATATATAAGTGTTTCTGGCATGTTACCAAACCTTCGTACCACGCGCTAAGTGAAGTTCGCAATTTTGCGGACTCGGGTTGAAGTTGTTGAATCTATTTGGTTATTCTATGTGTAAGTCTTGTGAGAATAATGGAATTTAATGTTATGGTTGGCGAAGCACGACACCGATGACGAGATGGACGTGGTATGATTGAAGCATGGTGGATACGCCGCTGGTACTTCCTATATATAAGTGCTTCCGTCATGTTGCCGAACTTTCGTAGCACGTGCCATGTGGGATTCGTTGTTTGTGGATTGTGGTGAGATTGTTAACACTAATCTATGTGAATCTATTGGGTAGTCTACGTGAATCTATTGGGTAAATCTATGTGATTCTATTGGGTTAATCTACATGTGTATGATGATGATGATGAGTGTGATGTTACACTGGGCAATTGCGACCCGTAACATGACACCGAGTACGAGGCGGAAGCAATGTGTCTGAAGCGTGGTGGATACGCCGCTGGTACCTCCTATATATAAGCGTTTCTGGCATGTTGCCAAACTTCATACAATATGCCATGCGAAGGTCGTGGGTTTGCGGTGTTGAATCTGTTGGAATCTATTGAAATCTATGTGAAGCTTGTGGAAACTTGAATCTTAAATCTATGTGAATCTTGCTGAATCTTGAGTCTTTAATTTATTGTGTGTGAATCTACACACTATGAAACTTTAGACTTATATGATCCTCTTGTTGGATCTCTAGATGTCTTCTCGTAAGCTATCCGACACTCTCAAGAGATCTAGGGAGAAGTCTCAGAAAAAGATGATGTCCTTCATGGCCGACCAGATCGCTCGAGTCATGCCAAAGATCGTCTCTGAGATCCAGGGATCGAACACTCCACCCTCTTCTGTCGACTCTAAGACAGAGAAAGAGAAGCCTACAAAGTTTAACTACAACACTTTGTCTCGTGCAACCCTAAGTCTTTCACGGGCAGTGATGGGGTAACTGCTATGCTCGAGTGGTTTGACAGCATCGAGGTTACCTTCATTAACAGCGAGTGCCCAGAGCATCTAAAAACTAGGAGTGCAACGGGAATGTTCAAGGCAGAGCTCTGGAGTGGTGGTCAAATGAGGGAAACATCCGTTTTAATGAAGAAGCATACGCTCTTCCATGGGCTGAGGTGCGAGAATTGATGATGCTTGAATTCTGCCCTTCTCATGAACAACTGAAGCTTGAAGAAGAGTTCTGGCACTTGAAGCAGATTGGCGATGACAATCTGGCTTATACTACCCGTTTTAAACAGCTCAGCTTAATCGTGCCTCACTTGGTTTCTACTCCTAAACGCATGATAACCAAGTACATAAATGGGTTACCTCCTGCTATGCGAGATTCAATTGAAGCAGCTCGACTCGAGATAATTGAAGAAGTTTACCGTCTGGCAGCAAGTTTGAACAACAATCGCGTACGTGATAAACAGTTTGGAAACTCCGCCCCTTCGAAAACAGCGAATCAAGTCACCCAGCAACCTAGTGGCAGCAAGAACAAGAGGAGAAAGTCACAAGGTTCAGGACGCAATGCGATTCTTCCTGCTGCAAACCCTGCTGCTAGGCCTGCTCCTGCTGCTGCTGTTCCAAACCCTCATGCTCCCGAAATCAAAAGGCAGTACACTAGACCTCACCCTAGGTGTGCAACTTACAACTTTCATCACCCTGCTACTTCTGCTTGTCGCTTGTGTGCCAACTGCAATCGCTATGGTCACACGACTCCTTATTGCCGTCACGTTAACCTGGCCCAACCAGTTCAGCAAGCCCCAGTTCAGGCATCTCTACCAGCTCTCCCAGCTCCTCCACTGAATCCTAGACCAGTCAATGCAGTGCGTGCATGCTACAAGTATAGAGACACTACTCATCTCCGTAACCAGTGTCCGCAGCTAAACCAGGAACAACAGCCAGCCGCTCATGGATGAGCGTTCAACCTCAATGCTAATTAGGCTCGTAACGACAATGGCGTCGTTAATGGTACGTTTCTCATCAATAATCTTTACGCTTCGATACTATTTGATACTGGCGCCGACAGAAGCTTTGTGTCCGTAGAATTTGAATCCTTGTTAAATTGTGCACGCTCAAAACTACCTAAGTCATTCTCTGTTGAGGTTGCCAATGGCAAGTCTATTCTAGTTGACTCTATTCTCAGTGGTTGTTCCTTGACCCTTAACGACCACGTATTCACTATTGATCTCATACCCATGCAATTGGGTAGTTTTGATGTCATAATCGGCATGGATTGGTTACGTAAGAATCATGCCGAGATTGCTTGTCACGAGAAGTTTGTTTGTCTACCCCTCCCGTCTAGTGATATTTTACACATCTATGGAGACTGACCTTCTAGAGGACTGAAGTTGATGTCATGCACCCAAGCGAGCAGATGCTTACGTAAACAGAACCTTGCCTTCTTGGCCCACGTGGTGGAACCAAAGGGCAAAGGAGAGATCATAAGCGACGTTCCAGTAGTGTTTGATTTCCCTGATGTCTTTCCTAAAGATCTACCTGGTCTTCCACCTCCTAGATCCGTTGATTTTCGTATTGTTCTCATACCTGGTGCGACTCATGTCGCCAAAGCTCCTTATCGACTTGCACCTTCTGAGATACAAGAGCTATCCAGCCAACTTCAAGAATTGCTCGACAAAGTAATCATTCGTCCAAGTACCTCTCCGTGGGGTGCTCCCGTGCTATTCATCAAGAAGAAAGATGGTTCGTTTCGTATGTGTATCGACTACCGTGAACTTAATAAGCTTACCGTTAAGAATCGTTATCCTCTCCCTCGTATCGATGATCTATTTGACCAACTACAAGCCGCGTCCTACTTCTCAAAGATCGATCTCCATTCTGGTTATCATCAGCTCCGTGTTCTCGAAGATGATGTACCTAAACCCGCTTTTCATACTCGTTATGGGCACTACGAGTTCATGGTCATGCCTTTTGGATTGACCAACGCAACCCGCCGTATTCATGGATCTTATGAATCATGTGTGTAAACCCTATTTGGATCATTTTGTGATAGTCTTTATTGATGATATTCTTATATATTCTAAAACTAAAATCTTATATATTCTAAAACTAAAGCGGATCATGCTCGTCATTTATGCTTGATGCTTGAACTCCTACGTGGTGAACGCTTATATGCTAAATTCTCTAAGTGTGAGTTTTGGATTAACGAAGTACAATTTCTTGGTCATGTCGATAGTAATCAAGGTATTCATGTTGACCCTTCTAAAATCGAAGCAGTGAAGAGCTGGAGTACGCCCAAGTCTGCATCTGAGATTCGTTCCTTCCTAAGATTGGCAGGTTATTACCGTCGATTCATCTCGGACTTTTCTAAGATCGACATTCCTCTTACTTCGTTGACTTAAAAAGAGAGACCTTTTGCTTGGGGTCCCGAGCAAGAGGAATCTTTTCAGACTCTTAAGACCCTTTTGTGTAATGCTCCTGTTCTTACTCTTCCTGATGTGAATGATGACTTCGTGGTATATTGCGATGCCTCAAACCGTGGTTTGGGCTGTGTGCTCATGCAGCGGGACAAGGTTATTGCTTATGCCTCCTGTCAACTCAAAGTACATGAGAAAAAACTATACTACTCACGATCTGGAGCTTGGTGCAGTTGTGTTTGTGTTAAAGATTTGGCGACACTATCTGTATGGAACTAAGTGTGTGGTTTTCACTGTCCATAAGAGCCTTCAACATATCTTTAACCAGAAAGAACTAAACATGCGACAGAGACGTTAGGTGGAATTGCTTAACGACTACGAATGCGAAATCCGATATTATCTTGGTAAGGCGAATGTCGTGGCCGACGCTCTTAGTCGTAAGGCTTGTGTTGATACTATTCGTTGTTATCAAACCTCTAGTAATCTTCATACTTGTATTCGGGAAGCTCAGTATTCGTCAACAAATGAAGGAAGTCTAGAAGTGGAATACAAGGCGTTAAAATTGATCAACTCGAAACTAAACCTGGTGGAATTCAATACTACCTCAATCGCATCTGGGTACCGGATCACGATAACCTTCGTGAGCTCATTATGAATTAGGCCCACAAGTCTCGATAATCTATTCATCCTGGTGCCAATAAGATGTACCATGATTTGCGTACGACCTATTGGTGGCCTGGTATGAAAAAGGATATCGCTACCTATGTCTCGAAGTGCCTCACTTGTTTGAAAGTGAAGGCCGAACATCAACGTCCTTCAGGTCTTCTTGAACAACCTGAAATCCTTGTTTGGAAATGGGATAGTATCGCTATGGACTTTATAACTAAACTATCCTGTACACCCGCTGGTCATGATAGTATTTGGGTAATCGTTGACCGATTTACTAAACCAGCCCACTTTCTTCCAATCCGCGAAGACTACAAAGTGGAGAAACTTACTCGAATCTATACCGATGAGATTATATGCCGTCATGGCATACCCATTGACATAATCTCAGACTGTGATGGTCGATTCAGTTCACGTCTTTGGCAAACTTTCCAGTCCGCTATAGGTTCTATTTTGAATCTTAGCACAGCTTTTCATCCTCAAACGGATGGACAGACTGAACGCATTATACAAACCCTAGAGGATATGCTTCGTTCTTGTGTCATCGACTTTGGTGGTAATTGGGATGTACATTTACCATTGATTCAGTTCTCGTACAACAACAGCTATCATTCCAGTATTCAGATGGCTCCTTTCGAAGCTTTGTATGGTCGCAAGTGCCGATCTCCTCTCAGTTGGAATGAGATTGGTGACAAGCAACTTACTAGCCCTAAGATCATTCAAGAAACGACGGATAAGATTCTTCAGATCCGCGATAATTTGGTCAAGGCTAGGAGCAGACAAAAGAGCTATGCTGATAAAAGGCGTAACCCTCTGGAATTTGGTGTTGGAGATCGGGTACTGCTCAAGGTATCTCCCTGGAAGGGAGTGGTTCGTTTTGGTAAGAAGGGAAAGCTCGCCCCTCGCTACGTAGGTCCTTTCACGATACTCAAAAGGATTGGTAAGGTGGTGTACCGACTCGACCTGCCACAAGAACTTAACAATGTACATCCGGTATTCCACGTATCTAGTCTCAGAAAGTGTTTGGCCAACGAGGAACTTCAGGTTCCCGTCGAAGACTTGCAAATAAACGAAACCTTACATTTCGTGGAGAAACCGGTCGAAATCATGGATCAGGGTGTCAAGCGATTGAGGCGCAGCAAGATTCCCATAGTTAAATTACGATGGGAAGGCAAGTGTGGCGCTGAATTCACTTGGGAACTCAAGAGTGAAATGAAGACCAAATATCCGCAGCTCTTCGAGCTGTCTTCTTCCTAGATTTCGGGGATGAAATCTCCTAAAGGAGGGGAGACTGTAACGCCTGCGTCCCTGAACTTTTAGCTATTTTCAACTTTAGTCCCTGTACTATGACACTTTTAATACTTTGTGAATCTAATGATATGATACTTGATTCTTGAAACTATGATTCTTGATACTTGATACTTGGAAGCTATGATTCTTGATTCTTAATACTATGAAACTATGATTCTTGATACTTGATTCTTGGAAGCTTGATTCTTGATTCTTGATACTTTGGTGCTTGACTCTTGAGACTGGTGAAACTTGAGACTTGGTGGAACGAGAGATTGGAGACTTGTAACTGGTGGAAACTATGAAACTTGGAAACTTTTGTGTTAATGATATAATCTAGTTATGTGATACTATTATACAATAATACGCAACGCTTAATCTAACCCGCAAAACGAATCAACAAAGGTGAAACGGAAAGGATGGGATTGACCGAATGGCAATCCGATCAGATGACCATCCGATCGGAGGGCCACTCGATCGAAGTGCCATCTGATCCGTGCCACACCGTCTCACACTATCTCTTGAACTATAAATAGGACCTGTCACATTATTCCTCACTGATGTGACAGCCTTCTTCGACCAGACGCACGCTCTCCCACTTTTCTTCCATTTCCCGGCGATTTCGGTACGTTTTACACTAGATTCTTGTACATCTTTGATCTATGCACGATTCTCTACATGATTCTCCATTGAAATCACACTTTTCACCGTGAAATCTCTGAGATTTGAGCTCTTGAAGGTGACATCATCATGGCGGTTTGTACGAACTGTGTTGTGATGTCATTCTATTCAAGATCTAGCTCAGATCTAAGAAATTTCATGCGTGTTTACACCGAATCTTTATTAAATCTAAACTTTTTAGCTAAAACTTGTGTTTTTCTTCATCTTTTCTTAAAATTTTACTTAGAACGGTGGAATCCGGACCCAAACGGACTATAAACTTAGTGATTAGTCTGGAGTCGGTTTGGAAATGGATTGTTGCCGGAGAAGAAGACCGGAGTACGGAGTAAGAAATTTCATGCGACAACAATCCATTTCCAAACCGACTCCAGACTAATCACTAAGTTTATAGTCCGTTTGGGTCCGGATTCCACCGTTCTAAGTAAAAGTTTAAGAAAAGATGAAGAAAAACACATGTTTTAGCTGAAAAGTTTATATTTAGTAAAGATTCGGTGTAAAAACGCATGAAATTTCTTAGATCTGAGCTAGATCTTGACTAGAATGACATCACACCACAGTTCGTACAAACGGCCATGATGATGTCACCTTCAAGAGCTCAAATATCAGAGATTTCACGATGAATAGTGTGATTTCAAAGGAGAATCATGTAGAGAATAGTGCATAGATCAAAGATGTACAAGAATCTAGTGTAAAACGTACCGAAATCGCCGGGAAATGGAAGAAAAGTGAGAGAGCGTGTGTCTGGTCGACGGAGGCTGTCACATTAGTGAGGAATGATGTGACAGGTCCTATTTATAGTTCAAGAGAGAGTGTGAGACGGTGTGGCATGGATCGGATGGCACTTCGATCGAGTGGCCCTCCGATCGGATGGTCATCCGATCGGATTGCCATTCGGTCAATCCCATCCTTTCCGTTTCACCGTTGTTGATTCGTTTTGCGAGTTAGATTAAGCATTGCGTTGCGTATTATTGTGTAATAGTATCAAATAACTAGATTATATAATTAACACAATAGTTTCCAAGTTTCATAGTTTCTGCCAATGACAAGTCTCCAGTCTCTCGTTCCACCAAGTCTCAAGTTTCACGAGTCTCAAGAGTCAAGCACCAAAGTATCAAGAATCAAGTATCAAGAATCATAGTTTCATAGTATTAAGAATCAAGAATCATAGCTTCCAAGTATCATGCATCGAGAATCATATTTTCAAGAATCAAGTATCATATCATTAGATTCACAAAGTATCAAAAGTGTCATAGTACAGGGACTAAAGTTGACAATAGCTAAAAGTTCAGGGACGCAGGCGTTACAGACATGTTGTCCAACTGGTCTCACGTTGCTGTCACTTCTCATGATGTGAATAGAGACCAGATTATAAGTGACTGCTCAGTGTCGTATCTATCTTCTACTCCGTTCTTCATATTAATAAATGCACCGAACACGTCGTATCGGGACCGATGCTCCATCAAACTCGCTGGTTCCTGGAATATCAATAAGTATACTTAAAATCTTATCAACTGTATACTTAGGCAAGTATACATATATTTAATTATAAATACTTGTGTATTTTGTATTAATTGTCAAAAATCATTTCTTATGATTTTTAATACTTTCCAAAATTTTATTTCTTAAAAATAATATACTTTTAAGGTTCATTTGTAATATATATATATATATATATATATATATATATATATATATTTCATGCTTGCTATATATATATATATATAGGGTAAGGTTCTAGCGTGAACAGCCTCCCAAGAGTGAACTGCGTGAAAAAATCTTGACCGCTGATTAATATGATCTTGATTATTTAAAGGGGTGGCATGATTGTAATTAATAGGTTAGATTTTATTGTTTTATTAAAATTAAAAGGGTAGAAGTGTAATTATATTATTTTGCTTATTTAAAACTAGGAAAGAAAATTATTTCCAATAATAAGATAGTAAATCCCGTAAATATACCATGTATTATACACATGTGTACTATCGTGTTGAATGTATAGAACAGTAGAACACAACAGTACACATGTGTACTACGGAGCTAAGACAACAATGTTGCGGGTCACATGTGTACTATACCATGTATTATACACATGTGTACTATCGTGTTGGAATGTATAGAACACAGCAGTACACATGTGTACTACGGAGCTAAGAGTTATACACAATAAGAAAGATTACTGAAAACTCTAGTTCAACCAAAAAAAGACTAAAACTATAATTCGAATCTTGCTACTATGACAAAAAACAATGACAATATTAAAATAAGTTAAGATTATCCTAACATATTTAAAATAAGTAATTGTTTTGTAGATGTCGAAAATTTTGGTAACTGATGATGATTTAAATATGTTAGGATTTTGAAATTAATAAGACAATAATTTAAATTCAATAGTTATATAAAGTTACAATCTTACCCTTGTTAAATGTATATGGAATCAATGGTTCAGATCAGTTCACGCGGTTCACTCTTGGAAATTTGTTCACGTTTGAACCTAATCCTATATATATATATATATATATATATATGTGTGTGTGTGTGTGTGTGTGTATGTATATATATGTATGTATTTATCACTTCCGATTTTTGTATAATTTCGATTAGTTGTAGTAATTATATATATATATATGTCCAAATATTTGTCCAATTGTCGAACTCCATAGAATTGTTAAGGAATATAAGTGTATACTTATAAATGGGTGATTTTTATGTATATTATTTGTAAATATTTCCTTGTGTATTTATGTGTGTAATTGGTGTTTATACTTCTTGGGAGTATTTAGTGTATTTTTAAGTTCCTAAATGTACACTAATATATATCTACACATAATATACTCATAGCACATAATTTGTGACCACTAAATATATATATATATATATATCCCTAAAATTATAGATATTTATACTTGTTTTAATTCTTGAAGAAAACTTTATTTTCTTAGCTTGTATTTTGTATAAAAATTGGGTAAAACCTTTGGTAAACATTCTTGAACATTTTTGTAGAAAAGGTTTCACAAAACTTTATATTTTTCTAAGTGTCAAAATATTATAAAAATTTTGACATATTCTCCCCTAGAAATGGAGGTTTTCCCATGTATTAAAACATGTGGTTTTTTCTTTTAATCACTAAAACTCCAGAATCAACAATTTTGTATGTAAAGATCACTAAATACATCATACTTTTACATCTTATAAACTTAAAGTTTCATAAAAATTTGTAGTAATTTAGATCTACACACTAAACATATAGATCTACTTAAATCAAGACTTGTTTGTTAACTTTTATAAACTTTGATGAAACTTTATTTATAAACTTGATCATCCATAAGATTGGTAGGTTCAAGAACATGAGAAATCCATTTTAAAACAACTTTCAAGTTTACTTTAAAGATCTTCAAGTTCAAAACATGTTACTTCATGGATCTTTCAAGATCCATGCTTAAACTTGTTAGATCTAAGCTTCTAACAAGCTTACATATGATGGGTCTAATGAAAAACACAAGATCAACAACAACAACTTCATCACATACATCAAACAACACTAAAAACACTTGATTTTCTTTATATTATGTTGGTTCTTGATATGTTCATCTTTTAAAGTTAAACTTTCTTGATTGTGTAACTTATACATATGTAACAGACCATTAACAAGAAGTAAAATGGAGATTAGAAGGCTTACATCTAGCTCTAGTGGCTAGGGAAGTGGCAAGAACACAAAGCATATGAAGATGATGAAAAGAAGATGCTTAAAGCTTCCACAAAGAGGTCCTTCACCTTCCAATGCTTGAAGCTTCCTTAGATAGCCTTGAGACACCTTTGTATATGCTTGGATTGTCTTGAAAATGGTTGAAAATGAAGATGATGGGAGTGGAGGTGTGGGCATGAGGTGAGATCAAGGGGAAAAGGAGAAGAAGTTTGAAATTGTGAAATGGTAAGTGATAAGAAGATGTTGGTGATTAGGTGTTTTTATGGTCCATGTTCTCATGTCTTCCACAAGATAATCTATTTAACCATCAACACATAAGCATCCATTAGGAGACAACATGAGGGCATGTGGGGCCTTCATGTTGACCGTCCACATCGATAGGGGGGTTGTGTCAAGCTTCAAAGTTAGGGGTGTAAAGATGTAAGTTAAGGGGTTTAATGGTGTGTTATATGTGTTTAAATGTTTTTAGATGTTTTAATGTGTTACATGACCAATACTAGCTTTAAAACATTAAAACAATGTTTCTAGTTCATTTTTGGTGTTTTGGTAGTGTCCGGTTAATTGTTCGGTTTTCGGTTTTCGGTTTTCGGTTCGTTAAGGTGCTAAATTGTGAAATTTACAAGGTATGATGTACCTCTTGTGTTATGGTTTCAATCCTAACACTTTACAAGTTATTTTGTATGTTTAATCACTATTTCTGCATCTAATATAATTGTTTAAATACTGAATTTTGCTGAATTTATGCAGAATTTGTTGTTTATAGTGTGTTCGAACAGTTTTTAGTGCTTATTTAAGTTTTCGGAAAGTGTTAATATAAACCCTTGTTCTCCCACTTGGATTTTAACATATTTTTGATGTCGAACCTACATCTATGTCCTAAATCTATCATTTCGAACAGTATTGAGGTTGTGCGGACACAACTTATCTAACCCTGAGTTTACTAATTGTTTTGAAGCAACGCGTAAATTGTTTCACAATGCGATAAATGAAATATGTAACATGCATGATTTAAACGTATGACATGCAAGCATATAATGTTGTCGTTTAAAACACATAAATGCAGACGATAAATAATTATTAAAAAGTACGGAAGTTACCGGTTCCGTGCCGTTTGTCACATCCTTCCCTTGGTTTCTTTCCAAAACCATCCTCTTAGATTGCCTGTTTTTGAGCTCCAGATACTCTTTGACACCAGATGGCCTTGGAGGGTTTGAAGATGGAAGTGATGATGATGATGATGGAGTCGATGATGTTGGAAGTGATAATGATGTGGTTTGATGGAAGGTTTGATGGGTGAGGTTATTGCTTTTCTTTTTCTTGTTTGTGGGATGGGTTAGGTTATATATGTGGTTGTTGTTGTTGAAACATCTGTTGACACTTTTGAAATGCCAACAGATGTTTGGTGTGGATGATCAGTTGTTTGGGAAGTTTTGGCTTTTTTAGCTGGAGATGTAGGTTTTGGTGGAGGAAGCTTTCTTAGGCTATCACTCTCCCCCTGTTTGGCATCATCTGCAGGTTGCCTACGTGTTGGAGTGGTGCATGTTGCTTGAAGAATATAATCTTTGATGGCTTTGATCTCAGCTTGAGTATACCTGACTTCAACCATGTTCATGATCATTTCCATGTGTATGTTATGTGTGGCATTTGCAAGCTGCGTTTGGAGTTGAAGATATGATTGGACATGAAACCAAATATTTTCTACAAGTTTTGCATTTGTTGGAGGAGGCTTAGAGTTTTGTACCAAGGTCTTCAACATATCTTTAATCTCAGCAACATAAAAATCTAGCTTGGATACTCTATCCATCAAATCCTTGTATCTTAATTCATCACAT